>OY776677.1:30678199-33263199 GCA_963675555.1 Leptura quadrifasciata | reverse complement strand
CGGTTAAAAATATCACAGATAATAATTTCTAATTTGAATCTCAAACTCGTAAGTTCGAATCTTTGAAAGAAAACACACAGCTATAGAAACACAAAGCAAATGAAACAAATTCAAATTGAACAGTTCAATGCAAGAACAATAAGGTGCGAAACAAATAAAAAAACCGCTGCCCAAGGAATCACTACATCCACATCCAGATTTTGTATCCAAGTCTTATTCACACTAAATCCCAATGTAATATTTTATTCCCTTTAATAATAGGGTGGGGGTGTTAGAGGGGGTGGCTAATGTAAACAAAAAATTAGAAGTGCTTGGTTCTTGTATACACACTAAATCCCAATTTAATTTTTTATTCCCTTAAACAATAGGGTGGGGGTGGTAGAGGGGTAACTAATGCCAAAATTTCGTTCTTGTATTTACCCCCGAACCCTTCAACGGAATTAGACCAAAATATAATTTACTTCCAGATCTCGTTACAATACATAAGCGTATCAAATTTCAAGTCAATATCATAAACGGTTTCAGAGTAAACGTGCACACAAGAAATTTACAGACAGACAGATAGACCGACACACAGGAATTTTTTTCGCTCAAATTTAAAATCTCGACGATTATTATATTTCCCTGGATGTAGAAGTAATAAATAAAATTCCCTTTCTAGCTAAAATATAAATACGATACTAAAAATAAAATAATTTGGATAATGATTCTTTTAAAATAAAATTTATTATTAAAAATAAAATTAATGGTCAAATTTTTCAACTTAAAATATTCTCAATTATTTTCCAAATTATAAAATGACATACAAGAAATTTATATGAAGTTTATTACCTTTTAGTCCGCGTAACTCAATAAAAACCTCCAGCCGCACAGTATCACTTATTTGCGATGTCCAGCTGCCTAAAATTCCCCCCTTCACAATATGTGCAACAACTATAACAACTTAAATTGCTCACTTGACATTATCTTATGTAATGTCCCGTCAATTAAAAGATGGATTTATGATTGATATATTTCGTTGCTTCTTTGCTGTTGGCTATTCATATTTTCCTCCTGTTTCTACATTTATTATTAAAATATTTATTGTCAATTTATATTTCATTATCTTTTGTTATTAAATTATTTTTTTGTGTTTCTCCTATTATGTAATCGAATCGCACGACGTTGAATAATGTAAATAAAATAAAAAAATAAAAGAATTGCTCTTTTATCATCTACAACTATGTACATTATAAGAGCTATTTTAATTCTTCTGCCGTTTCACAGTTTTTGTGAAGGTTTAATCTACATAGTTAGCGGAAAAAAACATGTTTAAATCTATTTCACGTGAATATTCTATTTGGAACTAGTTCACGCTAAAGCGGTCATTAAAAAATACCGACTAGTTCTCCAACTTTCTGCATCGAACGTGCGAATGTAATTACATTCTGAGAAATCTATAGAATTACGTAAATGAAATGCAAGTGCTTTGATACAGTTGACGGCATTGGCAATTTGACATTTGCAATATCTTGTTATACGTCAGTTGCATATTGAATGGCGTCCAGTTTATGTATAAGGGTTTTCATTGTGTCAGCGGCTGCATTCAACACGGCCAACTTTGCAGGTGTTGCTCAATGCTTATTGGAAAATGGAAAATGGAAAGCCGAGTCCCAGTTAGTCGGTACAAAGGGCCCACTTGCAGAACTAGCTCCAAGTGTTGCTGCCACTCTGGTCGGCTCAATAGAACCAAATGTCTTGCCAACAGGAATACTATGTTCATTTACAGCGAACTATCCCACAGAGAAATTGCTAACTTGTTTGATTCAAATGCGTTGCTCCAAAAACCGATAATATTATTTACACCTTTTGTAAATTCTCCTGAAACTATTTCCTTTATTTAAAAACGGTGCTCCCGAAATTCGTATAATTATATATTTCGTATTAATGTTTATAAATAACCTACAACTTTCAGTACATAATTAATTATAATTATAATAATGTTATCTTACCATCAATGTACACACGGGATATCAACAATTATCACAATATGGAATTTTTTTAACAACGGCACCACAATATATGTCCAATTTTAACAAAAGGTAATGTGGATGAAAACTGTCTAATAAAATCAAAGTTACCTATATTGCAAAATACCTACAGCGTAGCTCATTTGAAAGCGGAACACCCCCACAAAATTTTTGTTTACCGTCTGATTTTAACTTTTTTTTAATGCAGAGCGTGGGAATCTGCACTTTAAGGTGAAGTGTAACATTTTTTAAACAAAATCCAAGACCTACTGATTAATTTTTTTTGAGTGAAGAGTACGAGATCGTATTAGCGATTTTTTTATGAAAAAATCTGAGTACACCACTGAATTAAGCGCCTTTTAAAATGGGCCTGTACAAAATTTCATAAAGAAATATTGCATATTAATAATTCTGTGCTCAAAGTAAAAATTACATTGTTCTTATTAATAATTTATTTATTCTTATCAAGTAATCCATGGAACAAAAATTGTAAAACAATTTTGTTGGTAACATTTAACAGAATCATTGGAGTGTCTCAATATAAAATAAATGCTAATTATCTTTTTTTTCTTCCACCACTCCACTGTTTTCATCACAACACTTATTAAACCTTTTTCGTTCAATCGCGGTTACTTTTGTTCTTGGGTAATAGCTGCACAAGCTTTAATTATTCTAGCGTGTAGTGCATCAGCTGACTGCTTTCAAGACTTGCTTTAGTGTACCCCACAGGAAAAATTCCAGTGGCGTCAATTTCGGGAATCTTGGCGGCCACTCAATAAGGAGACTGTTATGACCCATCCAACGATTTTCAAAATTCATATTCAGTCAACTCCTTACCACTACTGCACACCATATATGGTTATCATTTTTGACGGAACTCTAGCTGGACCAAGATATCTAGAATTTCTCCAAAATATAATAGTTCCACAGATTAATTAAATTCCCAATACCAATATTAGCGAGGTTTACTTCCAACAAGACGGGGCTGGACCACACTGCTGGTTTACTTAAATCAATTATTTCCAGATCGTTGGATTGAGACCCATAGTTCAGTCAGATGGCCTGCAAGGTCGCCTGACTTAACCCCATTCGATTTTTTACTTGGGCGCATTTGAAAAATAGAGTCTACATGACTGATCCAACCACAAGGCAAGATCTGGAAGAAAGAGTTCGACACGAAATTGCACAAATAATACCTCAACAATTACAGAATGTTAGACGTGCAACGATATGTCGCGCTACTCTGTGTATTAATCATAACGGTGAACAGTTTGAAATTTTTTTATAATGTTTATTATAATTTAGGTTTTAAATAGATTAGTTATTCTATTTATTCATGGTTTTATTAAAATTATTTCTTGTTTACTATTTAAAAATACTTCTATTATTACGAAGGTTATCGTTAAGAAATGATTAATGGCGAAAAAAATTATAGTTTATGAAACATTATTTCTGATTAGTAAAAAAAATAGCACAGTTCCATTAAAAAAAAATTCCATAGGACCCCTACGGAAATGAAAATGAAATTCCGTTTTTTGAAAAAAAAACACTAAAAATACTGGTACCTATCAGTAATTCAAACAACTATTTTCTTGTTTACAGACAAGTCTACAACCTTACTAATGATTTCCATAGCCTACTTAGTAATTTTCTTACATCGCATTCATCTGACGAGGCCATTTTGAAAAAATTAAAAAATTGTTCGTATCTCACTTATTTTTTGGAATTTTTTACATCTGAAAAAACTGTTGCACTCAGAAATTTATGCTTAATGAGAAACCATTAAAAATATAGTCATTCTATTTAAGAAAAAAATTTGATATCACTTCCGGTTCAACCGGAAGTAATATTTGTATTCATGTTAGTCTAAAAGTAGCCCATTATTGTCTAATTTATGTGTACCAAAAACCAAATCCTTAAATACAAAAACAACCAAAATATTGGGGGCGTACATTGACTCGTGGTCATCCGGTATACATATCGTGGTAGGCGGTGAATCGATTATCACGAAATTTTAACTGAACGTTCCTTGAACATCTATAATAAAAGGGTATCATTCTTAACCGGCATTTTAAAGGGTCCAATATAAATAAAAACTGAAAAACCACCCTTAAAAATGACCAATTTACTCATTTTAAGCGAAAAAAAGGGTTCCACACCTACTCAAAGTAGAAAACTCAGGGTATTCTTAGTTTCACCACAACCGTATTTTGTTATGTCGCATTGCTTCATGTAACATAATTTTTTCTATCGCCTTACTTTGGTCTATTTTTACTCTACTATAAACCAATTTATAGACAGACATAGCTACAGAACTATAAGTTTTGTTTTGAAATATGTTAAAAATCTAATAAACAGGGAATATTTCGTTCAGCATATTATTCAACAATCGATTACGAGCAACATAAGAAATTAATACCATACTGAGATAAAGCTAAAATTAATGCGGACAAAATTAACATAAAATATAAGAGACTCATAACGAACAACAGAGAATATACTAGGTGACTGTGATTAGCTGATTAGGTTTATAAAAATAACACAAATTTTGGTATATCCGATCGTCATGCCTAAGAAGGGTCAAAACGTAAATTTTAAATAAAAAAACAACTTACCACATTGTTACATATAATTGAAAAGACAAAATGTCGATTAGAAAATAGTGAAATCTTATGTTTTCATAAAATTAAGGGAAGTAGATAATAATAACAACGCTAATTGCAATGATTCAGGTTTTTGATTAATCGTAAAAACAGTTGAAAATACGTGACTATCTGCCCATTTCCATGTTATCGATTCGGTGTTCTTCGATACAGTAATAGCTAAGGGACACTCAGAACCAGTTAACGTGTCATGCACCCAAGAGAAAACCGGCCATTCTCAGTAATATCGGTCAGATAGCTCTGATACATTTTATCTTACTTCCCTATAAGTCCTCCTCTAGGACTAAAATGTCCTTTCCGTGTTTTCGAGAGATAAATGAAAATTTAATGTTGTTTTGAAAAAATGGTTTCCAGTATTTGTTCGTTACATACATGTACAAACTTGCAGTATAGTTAACAGCTAATATTTAATTTTTAGTTTTCAAGGTAGTTGGCTGAACCAACGAGATATACATAGAATTATACTAATTATTAATTATTCTATTAAACGTAAATTAAATAATGCAATATCAGATTGTGCAGTTACTTTAAAGAATATACTTATCACAGCTTTGTTCGATTGCATAGACATACACGGAACAAATCTTAAGTTATGTTTAAGACTATTATTCTTAAAATAAGTTTTTGTACTCATATATCCGCAAAGATAAAAATGAAGTGACTGTGTTAATATTACTTGATTTTAATAAAGCGTTTGACACAATTAACTATGAATTGTTTTGTGCCAAATTGCATTACATAGGCTTTTTGACAAGATATTTAGGAAGGAGAGGACAAAAAGTGGTCTTAAATAACTGTGTGTTGAACAGCTTATTTACGAACAAACGAGTACCGTAGGGTTCCATTTTGGGACCGTTACTTTATAAATTATATACATTTGAATTTAGCAATACAACAACTAATATGAATGCTCACTTTTATGCTGATGATACACAGTTGTATAAATCATTCCCTATAACTGATATCGCAAATTCACTCAATTTCATTAACAACAATCTCAATAATTTAGTAACAGTAGCGAAAAATCATAATTTAAATATAAATATCAGTAAATCCTGTATAATGTATTTTGGAAGTAAAAGAAACACAGTTAAAAGTTACTGAAACTAACATACCTATAAAAATAATGGATACTCCTTTAGAAATAAAATACACCTGTAAAATATAATCGGCCCCAAAATAGAACCCTAAGGCACACACATAACATTTTAATATCAATTGTATTAAAACGAACATTTCAAATACTTTTTTCTGTTAAGTTTTTGCTCCATGATGAAAAATAAGCATGGTTAGTTAATTTTACATTTTCCGTGTTTTTAAGCACTCGATTAATATTTTTGGACTTTTAACTACATTAATTTACAAATTGAGCAAAAATGACTTATTTTCGAAAAATCAAAAATGAAGAGGCTATTTTGCCTTGTTACCTGCATTCGTGGGCACACTGTATATTACTTGTATAAACAGTTTCTATTCTATTTACCCTGTAACAGATTTACCAAGAATTTGAGCCTCACAATGGCCAATAATACCTTCTGACATAGAAATAAAACATTTTAAAGCGACACTGATATCCTATCTTCCAACAATCTGCGTCAGGCGTATCTCAGGTTAGGTTGAAACAAAAACACGTAATGTTCCTCGACAAAAACAGAAGCTGCAACTCGTTTAGCCGTTAAACCAAACATCATTCCCCACTTACATGCAAAACACATCCGTATGCGCTAATCTGACTCCATTAAGAGTACACAGCGGGGCTCTGCAAGGATAATCCTTAGGCACTGCCACTGCTCCGGGAATACTCCGGACTAGAGTTGCTCTCGCTTGACCTGGACGTGAAAAGCGACTCTTCAAATTAAGGAGGTTTATTTGACCCGACGAATAGTTTTTGATAGTGAAATTAAATATACCGATTTCTCGTTAGCTTTCGGGATGTTACCCAAAGTTAATAAAAATTAGAAAAGATCGATCGAGATTAAACGTTGTTATTTTCCTTTAAATCACTGTAATATTCAAGATTTATATAGACCTCTAGATATTATTCTTACATACATTCTGCTTTTGAATTTAATTTATGTAGAACTCCTTAAAATTGAAACAGCAAGGAAAATGTCTGGTATCAAATATTATCATTATTGTTTCTGTTGACCTACTTAGATGAACCATGCCCACCTGATTATAAAATTTAGGGAAATTATTTTGACATCCAGAGAGTAACAACTCTGTGGCGTGATATCGATGTACGGGAGGGGGCAAGGGGACAGTATTTCAACAAAATCTCATACAAATTTGTCATAGAAAATCTATTTTCTCGTAAATGAGATATTCTGACTCTTATCACATCAACTTTTCTAAGAAATTTGTAGAATGTCTTAGTTTGATTTATAATTACCAGTTACAGTTGACTGATTACAATGACCTCTATTAATTAATAGCAGAAGTGTGAAATGTAAACTATAACGAATTCTACTTTTTGGAAGTACAACAAAAAAGGAAACTGCAGTAACGGTTTTTATCTTAAATTAATAATGAAAATAAAACTATATTTACAATTAAGAACATTCCTACAATAATTATCGGTTGTGGGGGAATTGGAATTGTGTACTAATGTACTAAAATCTAATTTAGGAACTACAAAGAATGTTGAAAATGGAAACTGTAATAAAAATTTCAAATAAAGGTTTTCATCTGTAATGAATTTTGGAAGAAAAAAGTACATTTATAATTAGACAGGACTTGCCCTTGACATAAGACTGTGATTGTTAGAACTGCAATATTTAATGAATAGGCCTAACGATATAAATTTCGAAAATATGCTAAAAAGTTAACTGCTATAATATTTATAAAATAATTGAGATTTAATACTTTATTAAATGTAATGTAATTTTAGTTTTCTTGATGTAGTTGAAATGGATTTCAGTAAATAACCGGAGTGACTGCAACGAAATTTGGAAAACGAGTGTGCATTTGACTAAGTAATAGAGGTGGCTTTAATAAAATGACTGTTGTTAAACCAAATTGATATTTGAACGTCTACAGGCCGTAATACTGAAGACTTCAAATTGGTAAGTATACTAAAATTTGAACATTAAAGTTAAAAGTAGTTCTTACCCTAAATGTTTACGAATCTGTAATGAAAAGGTAGTAAATATAAATATGCCGTAAAACAACATACCGCACAAATAAAAATAATAATAAATATTATTCCAAAAACATCTAAAAAAAAACATCGCAAATATTGATAAAAACATAATATAACAATGGCCCATAAACCATACTGCACACACAAATTTTTTTAATAAATTCAAACCATAATGACAATCAAAAGATAAAACCAACACTATGTTTTATTACAAAAAGACTGTAATAATGGCAAAAGTACATATATATATATATACAGTGTGACCCATTTCAAATGGAAATCTCTTTGTAAAAAATGTATTTATAATCCTATGTTAACGCTTTTTTTAAATGATAAACCATCAAAAACTCCACTTATGAAATTTAAAGATAAATTTAAATTTTCAAAGCCTTCTATGATTTATTTTCAACGTCGAAAATGGATAAATTTGATTATCGATTTTTTTATTGAAATTTTAACTACACCACTGGATTCAGTAACCTCTCAAATGGGTGAATCGCAAGTTCCATGAAAAAATATTGAAAAATGACAGATTTATGACAAAATCAATGTAGGCTCATAGTAACTTTTATTTGATTTTTTCTAAAAATCGAAGTAGCCCATGAAAAATAAACAAAAGAAAGATAAATTAAGTGAATAGTTTTAATAAATATTGTAATTTAAACAAACTTAATCATATTGGACTTAAAAACATAAGTATTAACAATTAAAAGTAATAATAATTAGATACCTATGAAATAAAAAAAATAACACATTGTACAACATTACACTAAAATTTCTTAAATTTTTGTAGCCTCTACAAGGCCGCTGTTTATTTCGATGCACTTGTAGAATCATTTTTTAATATTTTTTACGGCATTCTGTAATTGTTGTCGGGTAACTTCTGCACAAGCTTGTCTTATTCTTGCACATAAATCTTCTCTATTACTCGGGCGTGACCTGTAAACTTTAGATTTTATTAAACCCCATAAAAAGAAGTCCATCGGTGTTAAGTCCGCGGATCGGGGTGGCCAGTCAATTAACGGGTTACCACGACCTATCCATCGATTAGGAAAGTTAGCATTCAGCCATCTGGTAACCACTCTGGCATTATGGACAGGGCTTCCATCTAATTGAAAATCTAGATTTACTCTTTCTTGTATTGGAAATTCATGTAGAATATTCGAAAATTCATTTCTTATGAACTGTAAAAACTGCATGCTATTCATATTACCTTCAAAAAAGAAAGGGCCAGTGATTGTTTCATTGAGCAACCCATACCAAACATTAATTTTTTGAGAATATTGTCTTTTACAATTAATCACAAACGGTGGGTTTTCTATAGCCCAAAACATAGAATTTTGTGACGATACTACCCCGTTTGTTGTAAAAGTTGCTTCATCGCTGAATAAAATATTTTTATTAAAATTTCTGTTATTAAGATACTCTCCTTGAGCCCACAAGGAAAACTCCATTCGTTTGTTATCATCACCAGGTTCCAACTTGTGCAAAAATTTAGGTTTGAATGGTTTTACCAAATTATTCTTAAGGCATCGGCTAATATTTTCTCTAGGTAAATTCAAATCTAAGCTAGCTACTCTTACACTGGCGTTTGGATTGTTGTTAAAATAATTAAAAACTGTCTGCTCGTACCTGGTTCTTCTTTGTATATTATCTGTTCATATAATACGCCGTGTCACAGCGCCACTCTCATTAAAAATTTTGTTTATTTTATAAACAGTACTTTTAGTAATGTTGGGCCTATTCGGATGCCTGTTGTTGAATATCTCGCATACCTCTTTAAAAGTTCTGTCATTATCTCCTCTAAAGCGCATAAGTTCAAATTTTTCCTGTACATTTAGATTATCCATAATTAACTACAAACTAATAAACTAATACTTGATAATAACTATCGATTAATTTTATAATTCAATAATAATGAATATGAGAATATGCGAATTTTAAAGATTTGACGTTTGACTATAAAATTTATTTTCCATGGCACCCTATTATTATCTGCCATTACTCAATAAAAATGTAATATTTATTAAAACTATTCACTTAATTTATCTTTCTTTTGTTTATTTTTCATGGGCTACTTCGATTTTTAGAAAAAATCAAGTAAAAGTTACTATGAGCCTACATTGATTTTGTCATAAATCTGCCAAATCATAGAAAGCCTTGAAAATTGAAATTAATCTCTAAATTTTTGTCATAAAGTGGAGTTTTTGATGGTGTATCTTTTAAAAAAAGTCCCATCAAAATCAGATAATAGACACATTTTTTACAGGGGTGTTTCCATTCAAAATGGGTCGCACAATTGCTTACATTAATTTTATCATAAATCTGTCATTTTTCAATATTTTTTCATGAAACTTACCCATTTGAGAGGTTACTGAATCCAGTGGTGTAGTTAAAATTTCAATAAAAAAATCGCTAATCAAATTTGTTCATTTTCGACATTAAAAGTAAATCATAGAAGGCTCTGAAAATTGAAATTTATCTCTAAATTTTTGTCATAAAGTGGAGTTTTCGATGGTTTATCATTAAAAAAAAAGCGTTAACATAGGATTATAAATACATTTTTTACAGAGAGGTTTCCATTTGAAATGGGTCACACTGTATATATATATATATATATATATATATATATATATATATATATATATATATATACATACATAGGTCAACCAAAATAATACTTAAACAAAAAAGGGTTGAAACACAAAAGTTTTCTGACAGGAAGGAAACATAGGTACCCCCGTTTTCGCTGAATAGGATGGTGATATTTTTAAGGTTTCCACCCCTCAGCAACTATCCCGCAACTCGAAAAACCACCCCTATTTCGGGGGGAATATTGGAAAATGTTTTCACCCCGTTTTCGAGGGCGCTAAACACTATGGTAATATTCATTTCTCACCCACTCTCCACCAACCACCTCTAAAACCACCCTCTTTTTATATGAAGCAGAACAGAAATGAGAGCGGAGAGTTAAGTATTTTAGTTTAGTTATATCTAACACCAGACATACAAAACAGAAAATATAAAACTCAGTACTTATACATTGTAAGTAAATCAATTCTTTATTATTCAGGAAGAAAAAAAATAGTGTTTTTTCGAATTTATAAGTCTTTGATGGTTAATAGTACCGAAACGTAAGAAAACATAATTTCTTATTTAATAACCTATATCCTAGCAATATACACATAAATTATAATAAAGTTACTGTCATAAACGGCATTTTTAATTTTTATATCGTAACTACCGGCGCTCTCCTTTAATTTACCCTGTGAATATATCAAAATAATCGCCGTATCTAGTGCAAGCTTTTATCGTAATTTAGGAAATGCAAAAATGCGAGGCAAAGTCAAGTGTGTAATCTTTAATTCAAAAGTGTATTAAGCGAGGAGGACGGATCAAGGAGCAATAGAGTTAAATGATGAACCGACAAAATGATGGCAAGATTGGAGTGTGTTTGTGCAGTTGACACCCTCTGGAATCAGATTTTCCCAGGCTTTCTTTTTATAAGATTCCACGAGGGTGTTACAGATCTGCAGGCAGGGCCACTCCATAATGTTCCTCTCAAAGAAAACCGCTTTTTATCGCCTGCGTCTTTTTTATTTTGTTTTCTCATTCATCAACAGGTATTAGATTAACTTTTTCTCACTTTCTTATTTGCTGAGAATCAGATTTAAATACACTCAGATTTGTAATCTGATTAGGTCTTTATAAATATAAATAGGAAACAGACGAAATAATCTGTGGGGGCACAACATATGAAAAATAATTCATTTAAGTGAACTAGGGTATGATTAGAGAGAAGCGCCCCAATAGTAGACGTAAGCGGACAGTTTTTTCTGTTTAATGGAAATTGAATCTGCCGTAACTCCAATTTATCACGGTACCATGTGTATTTTATTTTGTTTGCTGATATAGTGGTAAATTTACACTTTGAGTATAACTAGAAATGATATTTTATGCTTTCCGTAGAAGCGTTTAAAATTATTTGTCATTGTTTTAAGTAAGTCTTAAAAATTACACATTCAGGAAAATATAAAAATATGGTCCTATTAGAATACAGCAACACAAGCCCAAATCTAAATTCCATGTTCTTAGAAGACGTCACTGATACTGAAATAAATAACATTATATGCTGCCTAAAAAATAACTCATCTCCAGGAAAGGATGGAATAACAGTAAAAACGCTAAAACTAATATCTAGTCACATCAGTAAGCCGATTGCTCATATAATTAATCTCATTTTCAAAAATGCAGACATTCCTGAAGTTTTCAAAGAAAGTATAGTGGTCCCAATATACAAAAACGGCAATAAAAAGCACATGACTAACTACCGCCCAATATCACTGATAAACAATGTTGCAAAAATATTCGAAAAATGCTTAAACTACAGACTCCGTGCATTTCTGGAAAAAAATAAAATTCTCTCAAAAAATCAATACGGGTTCCAAAAATATCAAAGTACAGAAGATCCTCTTCAACTATTAACAGACACCATTATAACAAATTTTGAAAGGAGCGAAAAAGTGAAAGCTATTTTTCTAGACCTACAAAAAGCGTTTGACACAGTCTCACATAGCCAACTACTGGACAAACTAAACAAAGTGGGTATTAGGGGAAATGTACATAATCTTCTGAAACATTACCTATCAAATAGACCCCAGCAAGTAAAAATAGTTTAGCACAAGGAAAACAATAAAAACGGGTGTGCCACAGGGCACCGTTTTAAGACCGACCCTATTTCTGCTGTTCATAAATGATTTGCTTGAGAAAAACTTTGGTTGCAAAATCATATCATATGCAGATGACACCGCACTAATCTGTTCGGGTGAAACCTGGAGTCTAGCGAGACAAAAAGCGACTGCCGCAATAAGTAAAGTTAAAACATGGCTAGATATAAACTCTCTAAAACTAAATATTGCGAAAACTAACTTCATGACATTCTCCCCAACAAAGGCAGGAATGCCACAAACAATGGAACCTATGCTGATTGACGAAGAAACAAAGAGTTACATACACAACACCACTACTATTAAATACCTTGGCGTTATCTTCGATAAACATTTAAAATGGGAAAAGCATATCAAACACTTAAATGAGAAGTTAAGGAAACTAGTTTATAAATTTTACAACCTGAAAAGTGTCCTAAATAGAAAAACTCTTTTAGTGACGTATAACAGCCTAGCAGAATCCATAATTAGGTATGGCATTAGTGTTTTTGGATCAGCATATAATACAACCCTCCAATGTCTCCAAATTACACAAAATTATATATTAAGGACAATGTTTAATAAGAAAAGTAGAGATAGCTGCCGAAATATATTTATAGAAAATGAAATACTGAATGTGAGAGGTCTGTATATTAGTGTATATGCACGCTGCTGTAGTTTATACACACAACAAGAAACATATATTTGGTTCGAGTATTAATCACCGACATGAAACAAGAAATAACACCAAAAACAAATATCAAACTCCAAAATATAGTAAAGCAGTCTGCCAGAAACAAATCAAATACAATGGAATCAAACTATACAACCAGCTACCAGAACATATAAAAGCCCAGAATAAAAAGAAATTCAAAAAACAATGTAAAAAATATCTAGTAAAAAATTATACCATATGTCTTCAACTTTTAGCCTAATTAAGCAAGTAGTTACATCAAAAACTTAACTATCCGCCCTTTGTATATTTGTAAATATGTAAATTAGTATTAGTCAAACTCGTTTTATCTTATCTTATTTGTGTTTCTTTTTATTATTATCTGTCTCCTGTCTTCCTACCTTTCTAGCTTTAGTAAACGTAATTATAAGTATTGTAATATTAAGTATAAATGCAATAAATTAGATATAGTTAAATATAAAATTATGTGAGCAAAAATGTTATACTGTTAGACACAACACGAGGTCTCCTCAGGTGTCATAACCTATACAAATAATATATGCAATTATAATGTAATAATAAGTATATAGAGTATAAACAATTGTGAAAATGTAAAATTGTAAGAGATGTTGCAGTATTGATAAATAAAAAATAAAAATAAAAAAAAAATATAATAATAATATAAAATAATATAAATTCTACTTATACAATTTCAGAATAATAATAATAATAATAAGTTTACTCACGAATATATTCAAATATAAAATATAACAAGAGATGGAAAGAAGTACACATTCCTTACATAATACTATAAACAAATGTGAATAAACCAGCTGAACTCACGAAGAACTTTGTCGAGTCCTTGTTTGTGAGTGAGTAGTGTAATTTAACAATCTCAATTTTTTTATAAAAATTACAAACTAAAATAAAATGCTTGTCAACTTAATTAAACAACAGAAAATTAAAAAAAAAAAAAAATAGAGATAGAAAGGTGGTGATAGATAATCAAAAGAACATTTATAGAGCTTATTGATACATACATACTTATTAGTAAATATGTAGATATGATATACATGGGTGTGCTAGGTAAGTAAGTTGTGGTAAATATAGATGATTTACTTTAAGAAAATTAATTTTGATAATTTTTAAATAGATAAATTGACAATTAATCTAGGTGTATCTGATATTACATGGTTTTAGGAACCATTTTTGCAATATACTTAAATCATTAAGGAAATTATCATTTACTCCTCCTCAACCAATAATTCCATATCTTAGGTGAGATTGAACAAGTAAGTAATATAATATTTTAAAATAATCACTATTTACTGTCTTTAATAAATTTAAAAATGAACAATAATGGCCTGAGTTTGCGAATAACATTATACACATGTTCATCCTACTTAAGATGTCTATCTATATACACCTCAAGATAAATACTTCTTTGGTTTCGTTTATATGTATTGTTCTATTTGCGTTTTCTATAATTAGTGGCCCGAAGTTACATATGATAAAAAAGGCATATATTTGGTTTTGTCAGTGTTCATTGTGAGAAGATTACTGTCGAACCAATTTTTAATACTAACAAAATCTCTTTCGGCTAAACGTTTAACTTCTTCCCACATATTTTCGTTATATATTATGGCTGTATCATCGGCGAAACTGATAATATCACCTATACTAGGCATTTTAAGAAGCTCATCTACATATACTAAAGAGTAGGGGACCAATTACTGTGCCTTGAGGAATACCAAATTCAATATTTTGCTGAGAACTTAATGTGGACCCTACTTTAAACATTTGCTTTCGACCTTCAAGGTAAGACTGCATTAATTTATACCCCAACCTCTGAAACCCAAATTTGACATTTTATTTAAGAAAATTTCGTGACTCACAGAGTCGAAGGCTTTAGTCAGATCTACAAATATACATATGCCGCAAATGCGTCTTGTGTCGATAATTTTCTCTAAATCCAAATTAGTATCTTATGTTTTTCCAAATATTTATTTATTCTAGATTATTTTTTTCAAAAACTTTGGCAACTGTACTTATTAATGTAATTGGGCGATAGTTGAAAACATCTAAGGGGCAACCGCTCTTGAATAACGGTTTAATTATACCAATTTTGAAAGCCTCGGGTTCCCAATTTCTATGATTTTATTTATTAAATGGAAAATTGACGTAGACATAATATCTACAGTATTCTTTAGATTTTCTGGCGTTATTTCGTCTAATCCTGACGATTTCTTGATTTTTAATTTCTTACTTCATTTTGATCTGTTGCACTTATAAAAATTGAATTTGGAATGTTATTATTGCTATTTTTGGGGATTTCCTCTGCTAATTTTTTCCAGATATTAACATAGAAATTATTAAAAGAATTTGCTATATCAGCTTCTATATCTCCATTTGCATTGTTTAGTTTTTCGATTTTATTCTGCTGGGAACTTCGTTTATTAGTTATTTTATTAAAGAATTGCCATAAGTTTTTGGGGCTGTCTTTATTTCTAGTAATTTCTGCCTTATAGTAGTTAATTTTTTCCTTTTTATTAGTAGTGTTGGTTTATTTTTATATCATTATACTGTTTTTTCTGTGCATCATTTAAATTTTTCTTAACCTTTTTATACAATTTATTTTCCTGGTTTACGGAAACTAGGAGACCCTTCGTTATCCATGGTTTAAGTTTGCGTTCTTTGTTTTTAATATTTTTTATACTTGTGTACTTTTATAAATAGTATTTAAATTTATTGATTAATATTTCCGCCATTTCATTTTTATTATTATTTATATAGAAAGATTCCCAGTTTTCGTTTTTTAACGCGATATTTACTTTGTTACAATCAACATATCTTTTATAATAAACGTTCCCATTATTTGATTTAGCTTTTTTGTTATGATTTATATATAGAATAGTAGGAAAGTGATCAGTTATTGGTAGCTTTAGGACAATGGGAACGAAGGTTTCTTGAGTATTACCAGATTTTATAAAAATATGATCAATACATGAGCCATTATTTTCGCTTTCACATATAGTTCTGTTTATGTACGACGAAAATTCGTGTTCGTTTAACATATTTAAGTACTCGTGTACAGATCTACTCTGAGAATGAATATTTATATTCATGTTTCCAATAATAATACGTGTAAAGTTATTGTCATTCAATCTTATACTTTGTAAATATTGACTAAATGCCGCATTAAAATTTATTTCGCATGTTGCTGGCGGTCTATAAATGGATGAGATCATGAGCTTTTTCCCTTCACAATGAAAATTAATATTTAAAAAGTCATGTATATCATGTCTACATATTTTACGAGACATTTTGAGGTATTCTTTAGTATAAACCAATACCCCATCATTTTGATTTATTTTTTCTTCGTTATAAAATATCTCATAACCTGATATGTAATATAAGTTTAAACTATCTACTTGTCATGTCTCTGTAAGTATGATGATATCAAAGTTACCAGTAAAATTTTCATATAAACCAGTAATTCATCTAAATTCTTAGCCACACTTCTTATGTTTGTGTGGAATATATTAATTCCATGCTCAAAATTTTTCAGTGTTAAGTTAGCATCCTTAAAATTATTTATTTCTAATGTACCGACTGAATTAATTGGTAAGTCTCTAATATACGGATCCATTTGTTTAACAATTATAGTATAGTTTTCAACTAGAACAGTAATATAAAATGGGACTAATCTTATTAACTAATAGTAACTAAATATTAGCTATTGTCCTGAAAGTTATTTGTGGCATTCTACGAATATTCTTTCCTATTATTTGGGTTTTCTGCCACATATATTATTATCCTCTTCAAAAATAAATCACCGAATCTACAAAATAATAGAATTATTGGAAAAAGGCCTCTGCGCCCGTGATGTTTACGTCAAAGGAAAAGTCAGAGGTTATGTTTTGCAAATAATATAAATCGGAACAAACACAGAAATAATGTATTTTGCTGACGTTTCGGAATGTAATCTCTTTCCGTTTTCAAAGCTTTTTTTGGAAGAACTCTTATTTTGCTGTGTATGTCAAATACACAGTTTTAAGATTCTGTTTATGTTATTTCCATAGATACTTACTACTTACACAGAACATAGAACTGATGATATTTTCTTTTAGATAATGTTGAGTTCGTTAAGTTCTTCTTTTAACATTGGTAGCCAGGTTGTACAAATATCTACAGAACAATTCGATACGCACTTATCTTCATTTAATAAGATTATTGCTGATTCTTTAATTTTTCTTTTTTTGGTATCTGCTTCTTTTGTTAAAATTTTTGCCGAGTCCCAGTTTATTTTGTCCGTTTTCCCAAGCATGCTCACAAATTTTTGATTTCTGAATTTCATTCTTTCTAATGTAATTCTTGTGCTCATCTAACCTCACACTGAAAGGTCTGGATGACTCACCCACATAACATTTGTCACATTCGCACGGGATATTGTAAATACAGTTTTTTGAATTCTGCTCCCAGTTTATCGGTTTTGCTGTTGTTAAAATAGATTTTAAAGTGATCCCCGTTTGAAATATCGTCCTAACATCAAATTTGTCACCTATACGGCGTAGCTTTTCCGATAATCCGTATACATAAGGAATTATTGCTGTATAATGACGTTCAGGTTTTTGTCGTACCTGATTGTCCCTATTTTCAACATTTATGAAAACTCTATCAACAACTAGAACCTCTTTGATAATTTTTTTCTCGTTATTTAATATTTCATTATTAGATGAAATTATTTTGGCCCCATCGTATAAACATTTTACACCACCCCTTTTAACATTTATTGACTGATTTGAGTTAAAATTTAGATATCTATTAGTATGTGTTGGTTTTCTATAAACGCTTGTTTCAATTGTATTATTTTCCCTTCTAATTAAAACATCTAAAAACGGTAGTTCATTCCTGCTTTCTACTTCTAATGTGAATTTAATAGACGGTTCCTTACTATTTATATTTTCCAAAAAACTATCTAGTAAATCAACACCATGAGGCCAAATTGCAAAGATGTCGTCAACATATCTCCACCAGACAACTGGTTTGCTTATATATATAATTTTGAACATGTGTATTCTCAAAGTTCTCCATAAATATGTTGCTTAAAATTGGTGATAATGCAGACCCCATAGCCATACCAAAATCCTGCTGATAGAACTCATTGTCCAGTTGCAAATAGGTTGTGTTTATACACATTGTTAAGAGTTCCATTATGCTATTTACACATAATTTAGTTCTAGTTTCCAAATTATTATCATTTAGCAACCTGTCTTTAACTATTTTTAAGGTTTCATCTACCGGAACATTGGTAAATAGATTAACTACATCAAAACTAACCATCAGGTGTGATTCATGAATATCGCTTTCATAAATTTTTTCTATAAAATGTTTATTATTTTTAATATATGAATCGGTATTTCCAGATAATGGATCAATAATTTTAAGTAAAAATTTTGCCAAATTATGATATGGTGAATTAATAGAACTAACAATTGGTCTTAAAGAAATATTTTATTTATGTGTCTTTGGTAAGCCATAAAAATGAGGAGGCTTACTATGATTTGGTGTAAGTTTCCTTCGTTCAAATTCATTAAATTCATGTTTGTATTTAAACAAAGTTCTGTAAATTTTGCACTCTATTGATTTTGTTGGATCTTTGTTTAGTTTTGAGTAGGGTCCCTCATTTACAAGAGTCATGATTTTTGTGTTATAAATATCTTTATCTATAATGACTGTGGCATTACCTTTGTCTGCTGGCAATATTTTTATACTTTCATTTCGTTTTAAAGAATTTATCGATAACTTTTCTTCTGGAGTTAAATTATCTTTAATTTTGTATTGCTTCTCTAAAGCAATTTTTGCCCGTATGCGATATTCATTACCATTATCTATTGGTAAACTTTTGAGCCGGTTTTTCTATTGCCGCTACTATATCAAATTTTGGAACAGATTTCGGATTTATTGCAAAATTTAAACCTTTTGATAAGACAAGCCTGTCTGAAATGAACAAAAGTCTTTTGAACATATTAATGACAGTCCTGTCAATTAAAGGATTATTATTTATATTTTGTAATTGCCTAATCTGTTTTTCCCTTATTAAGCTTCTAAATTTATGTAAATGCATACCTTTTTGCAGATTAAAATATTTTTCATAACTCAACCTGACATTCCGGATTATAAACTGATAATCCTATTCTATAACGTTCCTGTTTAATTCATTTTCTGTGTAAGTAATGTCACCAATAGTTTGTTCTTTTTGATATTTATGATATTGAATTATTTCCCTAACCATGGACGAATGCAAAAAATGCAAGGCACTTTGTATGATTGTACGCATGATTGTATGGAAGGGGTGGAATCGTTGTTGCCTACAGTCATGCGTACATTGAGATAATACTTATACGCCTATATATTTTTCTACAGAAAAGCAAGTTTTTAAAAATTCTTTATTTTCTACTTTTTAGTCATACTTTTTGGGGCGTTTACCCCCCAGAGATCGTTCAATAGTAATTCGTCTCTTAGCGATTTGTTTTGATTTCTCGCTCCTTCGCTTTATCGCTCCTTCGTTTTGCAGATTTTTCAATTTTCACCTCCCCGCCCCCTATGTGCGGATATTTGCAAACGTAACGGTAGAATACTGTATTGTCATCCGATCTTAGTAACTGTACAGAATTTTATCAATTGATTATGTCAGGAAGCGTGTTAAATAAAGGATGCAAGATTGGAAGAAAATGTTCACCACCACGACCCCTACGCGCGGATATTTGCAAAAATAGCAGTGGAATACTGTATTGTCATCCGATATTAGTAACTATGCAAAATTTCAGTAATTGATTATGTCAGGAAGTGCGTTAAATAAAAGATGCAAAATTTGAACATAAACATTGTGCACGCATTGTGAGTTAAAGAAAAGCAAGCAAAAACAGGATAAAACAGTTTACGTTTAACCTGTTGCTAAAATATATCTACACACATATATAGACATACACGCATACATGCATATACATTTCCATACACCCATATAGCGCATTTGTTTGCAATAAACAAAAAAGTTTCGAATCAACCAATAACAATGCAAGAAAAGCAAGAAGATATTAGTTAAAACTGTCAATAGCAACTCCCATTATCTCACCATACGAATCACAATAAATGATTTCGCAGATATGACATATTTTGTTATAATTGCCGCACGTTATATTTACGGGACTATTTAATAATACACTAGTTTTAGAAACGGAACAGTAAAATGTGCAATTGTGTCTTGAATTCGACCGTGGTACTAGAAAGCTTAATTAAGAAAATTTCACACCCCTACTTTTTAACCAATAAGATACCTTAATTTTGACTAGTTACCATGGCAATTAAAAAAAATTCCGGAAATTTTTTCGAGGCGCCACGATATTTAAGTGAAAATTTTTTGACAGTTGAAAAAAACATTATTATTTATTATTCGCTATAAAGTTTCATTAAACAGAAAACACAAATTTGTTAAATTATTATGCATTAACAATTTATAATTCAAAAAACAACTTTTATACAACTTTATACAACTTTTCGTCACAAAATTCAACAAACTGTTTCCATACACTTGATTTTGATTTTCGGGTGTTATCTGGTGTTATATTTTGAATTTCTTGTCTAATTACCTGTTGATTTTCTTTTACCAAATCGCGACATTTCGCTATACACTTATTAAACTCAACGTACAGACCTTTTAAATTAGTAATTATTAAGCTTTGTGACACAACCGGTTAAACAAAAATGACAAATCAACAATACCCTGGCCAACTTGACAAGCAGTCAAATTAATTTAAAATGTCAGGTTGGATTAATAATTTTTTTCCAAATTATGGTGTTAAGTGGTGTGAAATTTTCTTACCGAATACCACGCAAGCTTAAATTATTCCTGGAAATAATTTAAGTTCTTGTGATATTATAAGTGCTAATAAACTCGGAACATCTATTAGGTTATGAATTAATTTTTATAAAAATAAAACCGAGTTGGACGTCATTTCATTCATAATCACATCCTCTCGTAGGATACAAGCCGTCCTCTTTATATACTAACTATTTTAAGAATTCTCTTTGTATATTTTCAAGAGAGGATATATGACAAATGTAATATGGATACCAAATAAGGGATATTCAAATTTCGAACGAATGTATGAAAAATGCAGCAATTTTAAGGCTAGAATATTATTGAAATTTCTGCAGGTTCTGACAATAAATAAATTTGATAGCTTTAACTGATATGTTGTCGATATGCTCTGAAAAGTTTAACTTTTTGTGTTAAATATAATTCCAAGATCTTTAACAAATTCAGAGCATGCCAGTGTGTTTCCATCGATCTTGTAAGCGAATGCTAATCTAGATTGTTCTCTTGTAAAAGCTAAAACCTTACATTTAGAAATATTAAGACTAACCTTATTGGAAACACTCCAATTATGTACTTGCTGTAAATTACTTTGCAGTTTTACACAGTCCTCTAAAGTGTTGATGCTCTTAAAAATTTTCGTCCGAGAAAATGAGTTTTTCACAATCAATCGTGTAAATAATGTCATTGATAAATATCGTGAACAGGAGGGGCTCAAGGTTAGAGCCTTGAGGCACTCCTAAGGTTGCGTTAATCATTGTGGAATTATAACCATAATTAATAGAAAACAAATTGCCTTCTGTTAGCGTGGTACGACCGAAAAAAGCGTATTAAAAACGTAGAATAACCGAAGTGATCTAGTTTAGCTATGATTATGTGATGGTCTATGCGATTAAGTATATGCAATGTATACCCTTGAAAATTAGTGTACTCACCCCGGGGGGTTGCAGCCCCCATTTTACATCCTGCATTTTACATCCCCAATTCAATAACTCGCAATGTTTTCAATGAATTCGGCTAAAATTCATATCATGATGGTTTTTGGGGTCGCTGATTACGAACCTGAAGTGAAAATTGAAGAATTCAAAATATAAAAATTAATTCCTGATTTACCGCCGTTTCTATTGATTTAACCGAAAAATATGCATGAGAAGAAGAAAGTGCATAAGAATACACCATTTTGGTAACCACATTATTTAACACGTTTGCTTCTCCTCCATGGAGAACCTCCTCCGCCTAACCTTTTTTTGCAAAAATTGCGACAAAAACTTTTCTCTTTCAGCACTACGGTCTATTTTAAATGAATTTTCTAGTATTTTGAGAAGGCATGAAGCGAGACAAAGAGGCCGAATTCGATAATTTGCTTCTTTTAACTCTTAGTGTATCTAAGTGCCAGATTTAATTCCAACAAACTGAACTTATTGTCTAGAAAATAGGCATCATCAAAATTGTCAATTTCCTCAATATTATTTGATTAACTGAACATGGAACAAATGTAGTGATCAAATTTCAATCCATTTTCCTTCATGCAATTATTGTTTTTACTTTTTTCTACACACCTTTCAAAGGCGCAGCTCCGTTTAGATCATTGCAATATTGTTTCCAGTTTTTTTTTCTTTCTTTTTATTTTTTATCCATCTGGTCATCGAAAAGTTAAAATTTTCCCTTAATGACATAAACTGGAACATATTTAATGACCCAGGATAAACCTTAAATTTCTACCAAGTCTCTTAATCATGAACACTTTCCGTTGAATGTACGTTTTTCAGGAGACAAGTTCAATGGCTCAACGACAAAATACGCAATTTGAGAGAAACATATACAGTCATTGGACAGGTCTACTGTACGAGTATTTCTGTAGATAAAGCTATTTATATCAATTACCAAAACATATATAAAAACTACGTATGATCTACGTATACATAATTATGATAATACATCTGGCGATAGCTAGAAATTAATACATTGGGAAGGTGATGCTGGACGCAATCATATTTAATGGAATATAACACAAAATCAAGTGTTTTGTTGAAAGGTTTGTCTAATTTATTTATTTATTTCTTCATATGCCTCTCTGTCTATCATCTAAGTAATTATTTCTTTATTCATTTGTACACTTGTCTGGTCGATAGCCGAGTGGGTTAATGCGCGAGGTGGCAATCGCGATTAATGACACGGACATCGCACCACTGGGTTCGAATCCTGGCTCCGGCACTGTCGGAGGAAATGGTTGTATGACCGCCTTTTTCAATGTGTAACCCCCTTTCGCACAAGCCATGGCTTCTGGAATTGGAGGTTGTCTAATTTCTGTGATGTTTATTTATTATTATTTATTCATTTATCAATTTATCGATTTATCCATTTATCTATGTAACGGTTTATCCATTGATCTATTTATCCATTTGTTCATTTATTCATTCACTTAGTGTTGCAATATCTAGCGTGTTTGTGTGTTAATAATTGATTTTTTTTTTATTTTGAAGTGCTATAATTCAAATAAACAGATTGATATGTTGCTGGTTTATGAAAATTACAGGAAAAATGCATATATGCTGCAAAACGTTTGTATTTAGAACGATATCCAAATCAATTTGAACCAACAAGAAATATTATATTATTGGATTAATATTTCTCCAAGGACGATTAACTAGGCAATGATACTTGCACTTCCTCAGAAATAAAATTTTACATTTTATTGACAATTTATTTTCTGAAATTGCGAATCCGTTGTACTTAATCAAGAGGGTGCCCTATCACACAATACATTAATAGTGAAAAATCATCTTCAAAATATATTCGGAAAGAGACCCATTGTTCAATAAGGTGGCCACCAAGATCGCCGGAACTAACTCACTGTGATCTCTCCCTAAGGCCATATTTGATGAATAAAGTGTACCCACAATATTGCAGGATTTCTAAATAATATAAATAAAATTAGACAAAGTTTCTTATAAATTACTGTGATGCTAAAAAATGTGTTAAGAGGAAATGTTTCGAGAAGTGATAAATGCGTACAAACTGGTGACAGGCATTTGTGTTTTATTTCGTTAAATATGATTGTGCAATAATAAGAAAAATAATGTAATACGTTTAACAAATTATGTTGAAAATAATCTCCATGTGCTATCATAAGAAATTGATTTTATGAACGCTTGGGTTTAACAAATTTAAACATACTTCATATCAAATTAAAGCTGAAAGAATCCTCTTTTTATGACGCAAGACAAAAAAATATGATTCCATTTAAAAATCGTTTACAAAATTCAATTGTTTAAACTTCTTTAAACAGTCCCGCCTAATGTTTAATTTAATAATGCTTACAATTGCCAATAAAATTAAGTTTGCCAATAACTTCATAAAAAATACTACACTCCATTTTTCACCTCGTCAAGATAGCCCGGCCAAGATTAAAATCATTGATTAGTTCTGTCCTCCCTGCCACACTCCATAATCGCACATCATTTATTAAGTATGAAGCATATTTCGGTGTGTATGTCGTTCAAGTATTAGGTCCGTAACACAGCAGCATGCCGGGGGAAACATATCGGCCTAATTTCTACTTGAAATCAGGAAGGCCATGAAGAGAATGATGGTGCGAGCGGCACTTGATGAACTAAACCCATCGATCATCCAATTAGTTCGCCGATCAATCATCCACTGCCAGTTGTTGGGGAGTCGGATGGATGCTCATCTGTTTCATCTGCATACCACATCAACGCCATCCATTGCCAGAGTCATGGTCAACTGTATTAGCGCGGGCCGAGCGATGTTCTTTAATTGTTCACGTATCCGAAAACGCTGTAATAGTCGATTATTGAAAAGAAGAATGATTAAGTGCTTTTAAGATGGAGTTTTTGAAACTGGTTTAATTAATATCATTATAATTAGTGGTGTTCAAATGTTAACGAACACAATATTTTATTTTTATCAATATACAATGTGTTTAAGTATTATAAAGCACTTAATGACAACTTTTCTTTTTCTTGGGACAATATTTTCATAAAATTATTGCTTTCTTTCTTCATTAGATTTGCGAAGAGTCATTTAATAATATGATTACAATCTCACAAATATTTGTGTTCAGTTTCTTATACGATTCTTTGATTGCTAAATTATAAAAACCACTCACACAGAAATATGCAGTGTATACATAAAATATGGCGTAAATTTGTTATTTCTAAATAAGAAAATATTTTGGAAAAACCACGGACAGGTCGATTTTTATTTTGAATTGCGCATTTTTTTTAGTTATGGATCCATCGCTGCTTCAGTTATGACGTCATCTACTTTCTTAAATGGAGCATCCAGTATACTTTTTTATTTTTAGAATCTCTATAGAAATCTATGGTCTAGCGTTCATAAGTTTAGAGCTACAGATATTTGAATATATTATTTTTATTAAATTAAATAATTCTTGTTTTATTGTGATATTTAACAATAAAATAGCAAATGAACAGTAAATAATACCTAACATTGAAAACCCTCGTTCGACGGTATTCCAAACGATCGGTGAATTTTTATCATCAATACGAGACAAGAAGTAGAACCAAAAATGCATATCGACTCCAAAGTATAGAAAAACAGTATGTCAAGAACATCAAATACAATGGAATCAAGCTATACAACCAGCTATCACAACATATAAAAGCCAAAAATGAAGAGAAATTCAAAAGAATGTAAAAAGTATCTAATTAAATATTATACCGCATTTCTCCAAATCTTTGCCTAATAAATAAGACTGTTTCCGTAATAGTATCCAAAACAATATTATTTAAAATCTAAATTGTGCAAAATATATTTAAATGTCAAATTATATATTTGGGTGTATATGTATATGAATGTGCATATGCATATGTATGTGCATGTGTATATGTATCTGAGTGTATAGATTGCTATGATATCTGCCTGAAGGACAGTTAAATATCAGAGGAAATAATTTCAAATTTTAATTCTCAAAGTCGTAAGATCAGAATCATTAAAAGAAACACAATTCTATAAACACAAATAAGCAATAAAACAAATTCAAATCAAACTGCACAGTGTATTGAGAACAATATTTCATACAACTAAAAGATAAAATTCCCTATCTAGCTAAATAAAATAAATACGATACTAAAATAAAATAATTTGGTGATGATTAAGTTTAAAATAAAATTTGACAATAAAAATGAAATTAATTGTTAAAATTTGCAATTTAAAATATTCTCAATTATTTCCAAACGATAAAATGTTGAACAATAAATTTATATAAGTTTATTACAACCTTTTAAGTCTGCGTAGCTCAATATAATTTCCAACCGCACAGTATCACTTATTTGCAATGTTTAGTTGCTATATCCAAAGCTTCTTTACCTCATCATCATTCATTTATCATTTCCACCAGGAATCGTCTTCTGGACCTTAAAATAAATTATGATTATACTCCTTTCTCCTACTTGTCCAAATCTTGAAAAACTCGATTTTTTATATATTTCTTCCAAATTTTTTAGTTACTCGTCTTCCTTCGTTTTACTTTTCTTCAATTCAACCAACAATAGTCTATTTTCTCTATTTTACTCCAATATTTTACTTTCTCCAAAATGTTCTAATTCTCATTCTCATCATGTGATATTGAACCTTTTTTCAGTTTTATCAATTTCCCGCATAAATTAACTAAAAATCTTATATCTACTTGAACATATTAGATACATAAACAGTTCGAAATGTTTTAAACATTTCACTAATTAGTATAACAATAATTAAGTGCATTTAAATAAAATAACTGATTCTATTTACCAATAAATTATGTTATAAACATCTCTATCTGTTTTTAATGGCTGAAATATAAAAATTGCATGCATTTATAGAAAAAAATCTTTCTTCTGTAAAATACTTTATTTTATTAAACAGAACCAATAAAAGAAAACAACAGAAAACATGCATGAGACTCTCTACTCAGAATAAAATAAGATGCATTTTATTCACAACACATAACTCAAGTTCACCCGAATATGTTCTTTAGCCTAAGTACAAGTAATATCAATATATATAGAAGAGGTTGTGACTAGAATATCACGTTTTATGTTTTAATAGGGACACACATGAACTCACACTAAGCCCAGTCAAGTTATTTATTTTGATTGCAACAGGCACTGGACCGCTAGATGGCGCTTGTTGCATCTGGCAATCTTAAGGATTTCGTGATATACCAAATAGTCGGTGGATCCTCGTGTCGGTCGTCACAGCCTACCTTGCACTGATGAGAGCCAACGGCTCGAAACTGCAATCTGCAAGTTATGTGGAATGACTAGCACGAGAGCTGCTTTAAGTAAGAATTCGTCTTTCGGCCGGTATTTGTTACAATCGAAGCGTTCTATTGGTAATATGTGATTATTAAACTTAACGCGCCAGGCTTTTAATTCCTTGTAATTCGTAATTTAGCGCTCGGCGAGGACATAGCCCGGGGAATAGATGTTGTACTAAAAATAATAATTTTATAGAGGATATTGTGACTGGCTGACTGACTAAGTAGTATAAGTCTTTGAAATCAGCTTTCCATACTGATTTTAAAAATTAAAAAATTACTTTACGTACAAACTGTATATTTATTTGAAGTGAATTATTATTTATCAACAGAAAGATCACAGAACATAAAAATGATCCTTGAGACCATCCTATTGTTATTCTATTTTGTACATGAGCATTTGTTACTAGCATCTGACATTTTAAATAACAGTTTGTTTAAATACTAGTATATTTTACAAAACTATTTTGCAAATTTCTTTTAAACACATTGTATGTTATTTAAAAATTTTTTTAAAATTTTGTACTGTAGTTTTTCCTCAGTCCTAAAAGTTAACACTTTGGTTTATTATTTATTTATCATTTATGTATTATAAATGGTCTTCTATTTTTTTAGTTTTACGAATTTTATACAAATGGATAGTTGTTACTAGACGCCTTCTCAAGTAGTTTCACTAAAAGTTTCAAATGCGTCTACTACCAAAACTTTTTCCAGAATGTTTCGTTGAATATTTATTCCTCCTTATAGTACTTTTTATGTTAGGGTGTGTTTTATAGTTGAAATAAAATTTTTAAGACAATCACCTTCGTACTTTCAAACTATTTAACAATTTGATGTCCCAACTTTGTTAGATGTTTGGCCTACTGATTCTTTGCCATTGATTTTTGTACTAGTAGCTGGGGTGCCGTCTAATGAACTAATGGGTTTCTGTCCCTTCTTCAGTGATGTAATTAGAAAATTGAAATTAACTTACAATGCCCAAAATATATTTATATGGTATAAATAGAATGAAAAATTTGATTAACTTTACAAAGATATATTTTTTTAAATTATTGTATTTATTTTGTGCAGATTTATTATTTAGTACAATTGTATAATAATGAAAATACAACTTATTTTACTCAGACCTCAGTACTTTCTCAGATATTAATTAGAGCGGCAAAATCCATGAGCAGAATTCGGAATAGGAACATTTTTTGATTACAAAGAATAGCGTATCTTGGTAATAAATTCCTCATAAAACTCTTAATTATCTACTCAAAGTCGCCAAACAGCTGATACACATTGTGCTTATTCGTAGAGTGTCTTTTATAGACAGGAACATTTTTTCAAAAATAATTTGGAAAAATTTCACTTATGTGAAAATACGTCAATTAATTGTTTACAGCATAAATATTGCATGTCTGATAGTAACTTGAGAAGTGTTGACTGTTGGCACCGGCACAAGAAATGAAACACCAGCTTGCTTACGTTTCATTTATTAAACACATACTTCCTCAATTCATGCTAACCATAATTAATATTGGGTTAAACATCGGAATTTTGAAGGATTTCTTAGATGCAAAAAGTCAAATCTAACAAATTTACCCCAACTTTATTTATTGCAACCCAGAAGATAAAATTAATAGCCATAATGCACAAAAAGTTGCCTCATTTCCCCCCCTAATGCACAGATTCTACGTATGTAATTTTAAACGACCCTGTTACATATCTCCACACGAAATCCCATGTTAAATAAACCGTATTCAATTATATTTTAACTCTGGCTCACTTGTAAAATAAACACCGCTCTCATGACTTTAATCGCGCAAATCCGCTTAAAAAATAATTTTACACGGCGTTTTTCCGCAACCCTTCTACATAGGACAATGTATAAAAATATTCCTGTGTTCCTGCATTGTTAAATAACTATAAATTATGAAGTGCGTTTTGTAGCAGTGCTTTTAAGGGCTGGATAAGTAAAGTAGCTTCTATCTTGGCAGGAAAAGTAAGGGTGGTATAGTCCTTTTAATGCTCTTACGGCTTTCAGACGCCACGCCGTGGAGACCGTCAACCTGCCAGCTGCTGAACCCATTTTAACCAAAAACCATTCACAGCTACAGCCCTTCTTACTAACTAACTTGGAATAATCCAATAGATGGTAAATCTCTGAAATATCTACCGAAGAATGACAAAAATTATTTAAATAATCGAGGAAAGTGCAATTGGTGCAAATTAGTAACTATGGTCTTCAAACTGGTAATGTATGTTACTCTTTAAATATTATTAATCATTAATTCATATATAGTAAAATCGCGAAAAGTACAATATCTTGGCATCTAACATAAAAGGTTAATTTATTTAATTGTTGTTTTTTTACGTACTTTTAAACTATGTAAATGCAGAAAAAAAGGCACCAGCAATAAGAAAATAAAACATATGGAAAATAACCAATTTTTGTTTTAATACTTCCAGCTTCCAAAATCTGAGAGATCAAAAAAATAATGTTAATGTTACTTTAAGGTTCACTGGCAATAATTTTATGAGACCACAAAATCTTAAACAACCTGATTTTTTAACCATTTAAACAAATATTCTAACTTGAAATTTTCTATGGTGGTTATCATTTATAACCAGCATATTTTTCCAGAGCTACATCGATACATTCTTATTAAGGACATGTTACATTGTCTAAAAAAGTATATATGTAATATAGTATTTGAGACACCTTATACTTGTAGTACGTGACGTTGGTCTCATTTCACCCTATTCCAGAGTACCATATTTCAGCTACGTGCTGATAATAAATTCCCTCATATCATTTATCGCATATAAAATATTATATTACATTCTAGCTTCTCATAATTTATGCTGAATACTAAATTTGCTATCGGGGCGAGCGTTGGTGCACTTTTACTGTACATATCTGTCGATTTTTTCAAGAGAACACGTATCCTTGCCCCGTATCTTCTAGCGGCTTGTGTATGCGCAAATACTGTGCAATCTTAGGCGAGCATTGCGTAGTTGATATACCATCCTTCGCAGGGGATGTAAAGTTGTCGATCCCTTGTTTATTAAATGTTAAGCGAGTAAAAGATCCCTACTCTTCGAATAAGAAGAGGTTCAGCAAAATTCCTGGTTGGGGGTAGCTTGACTACAGGCATTGGTAGGCCTCAGTAGTGCAAATAGACCGACGTTAAATAAGTGTATAAAAAAATTGCTTTTCTTTGTGCAATATTTAGTTGCAGCTTTCAAATGTCATAAGCACGACTACAAGATGTTTTGTAAACCAGTTATCATACTTATTTCTAATTAACAGCTTAAATTTACTGTCATATTTTATTTACAGAGTCAACGTTGAATCTTCACAAGTATAACAAAGTTTTTAAAACATTATTTATGAAAATTAAAATCGAACAATTGGCGCTGTCAGTAGAATCCGTTCCATATCATCGGAAAAATAAGCAACGCAAGAGAACAAGGGGAACATCTTCCTAGTGTCTGCGTATAACCTATTAGAACAAGGAGACCTTCCTCAGTAGTTGTGGCGGCTTCCAATACCTCAACCGATGAAGAGGACATATATATGAAGATGGCGTAAGTCATTCTAATCATCACATTTCACTATTATTTTTCGCATTTCCGCAATTTATTTAATTTAAGTGTATTATATTGCTAATACATTTGGCAAACAAAACAGTTATTTTATCAATCTTATATCCTTTTTCTAGTAACGCAATTATTAAAAAAATTACACATTGACGAGGAAACTTTCAATATCAAAGAACTTCTATTTTAAATATTATCAAAGACATTGAGAATGTCTACATAAAATTAAAATTTTTAGAAACGTGGGAACAACAAATGATGGCAACTTATCTCTTCATTGAAGATAATTTAAACAATATTATAAATTCAGTAACGTTTGCTAGATTAAAAATTATACATTCCTCAATAATAATCCCTGATCATTTAATAACAGCATTACAAGAAATGTCGCAAATTTTACCAATTTGTCTTTTCCTATTAAATTGTAGGCAGCTACTCAATATCTAGATATTATTGAGTTACAAGGTTTTCAAGTAGATTCTAACTTAGTATTCATTTTAAAAATACCTCGTCTACCTCAAAATTATAACATCGTCTATACTCGATCCCGAAGTTTATCGCGAGAGACGATGATTCTTTAAAGTACATATCAATTTCAAAAAAATGAATACAAGCCACTGTATTTCGGAACAAAACTATGCTTAAAGCTGTTTGCATAGACAGCATATATTGTTATGAAGCCAGAATTCTGGCACAACTGGCTAAATTCTCCGAATCTAGACAAACATACTTCGTCATGTTTCAAAAATATAACGTCCATGAACTTGAAGACAACACGTGGTTAGTAATAAATTCCGAACAACTCCATATTACCGTTATCTGTTCAAAAAAAGATTCAACAACAAAATTAATCAATAATAATTTAATTGTCAAACTACAATCTGGATGTTACGTTTTTGTAGGCATCACCAGGGTACAAGCTAGTGCCAAAGATTCCTCCGAAGTTAAAGACAAACTCTCATCCTGTTCAAACTACTTAAGAATGCTGCAATCAATTGCCCAACAAAATTAAACCGCCAAAATTAAAACCTCTTAAACAATCTAAGTGTAGAAGATTTGGACATCGCCAACACAAAATTGGAGCAATATTCGAATGATCTGCACGATCTTATAAACAAACCTTCCGTGAACAAAAATGTAGGTACCTTGTTTCACGTATTTTACAATTAATTATAATTATTACTTTTCTAATTCTACTTTACACAATCTGTAAATGCAGAAGAAGATAACCTGGAATACTGAAAGTCTATGGACGAAACAAAATATTTATGAAAATTTCCAGTTTAATCCCTCAAAGACAGGACGCGTTGTCAGAATAAGATATCGAGTAAGCACAGACTTTCACTTGTAATTTATTATTTGTATTCTTAACTTAAACTTTGGTATATTTTTACTTTTTATTTTCAATATTTTGCGTTGTATTTACTTCTCATTTTATTATCTTATCAATTTTCAAAAGTTGCTGTTTTTTCGTTAAGGGGGAAGTTGTTATATAGGATTTGTGACACCCTATACAAAGTAGTGTGTGACTTTGGCTTCATTAAAAACTATCCCAGAGTATCACATTTCAGTTACGTGGTGATTATAAATTTCCTCGTACCGTTTATCGCTTATAAACCATTATATTACATTTTAGCTTGTCATAATTAATGCTGAATACTAAACTTGCCTTTTTTTGTTCAACATTTAGTTGATGTAGCTTTTAAATGTTATAAATACGATTACAAGATGTTTTGTAAACCAGTTATTATACTCATGTATAATTAAACGCTTAAATTTATTGTCATATTTTATTTAAAAACTCAACATTGACTCTTCACAAGTATAATAAAGTTTTTAAAAATGTATTTATAAAAATCGAAATCTAACATATTATTCGCTTCTCTATTTTCTAGGTTCCGTATATATAGAGATCTTATATTTGTTTATCGTATTTTATTCCGATGCGTCCAATATGACTGGAGATTAAAAAAAAAATGAATTAAGAAAACGTCTTTTAAATTTAAGTGTTTAAGCAATGTTATTCCTGAAGTGCGAAACTTTCAGTCATACTCCTTAATATGTGTACTTTGCATTAATTCTAAAAATTCTCCTACCTGAAAATTTTTTTAAGAGAAACCTTTTCACTTGAAAGCACTACCTTCAAAGGGCTCCAGGTCTTTTAGGTAGCAATTTCGGAAAAATGGAAACTTTTCATATATTTGCAAATAATATGATGGTTAATTACAGGAATTTCCAGACATCTTGTATAAAAAAATTAGGACTATGTAAATGTAATTCAAACTCAAAATATGAAAATTCAATTTCATTTAGCACTTGTCGCATAATAACAGAATGATTATTAAAAAATACAGAAAAACGCCTTATCAGATCTAACGTCAAGTTTAATAATTCATTTGTCAAATTGAAAAATCACACTAGACGTCAGTTCAATTGAATTTCCCGTAGCATCTTGTGCATTGCAGGCCAAGTAGGTTAAAGCGAAATAAATAATGTAGAAATGGCAATTCTGGAGGGCAATTTGCACTTGGAAAACCACATCACGTAGAAATCTGTACGTTAGGAGCGGTGACAACAGCGCGCTAGATGTCAGAAAGGGATTTAATTAAGGTAACGTAAAAAGCCACCGTCTGTCTCTCTGTAGAAACTCCCGATAGATAAGACTGTTGCTTCCTTTCACGCCATTTTAATGAATTCTAATTATTACTGCACGTAGGAATGTTGACGTGTATTAACTATTGTAATGGAAATAAATATTACGATTAATAAAATATAATCGCATATGCAACGATCATATTTTAAAATCTTCGAAAGAAAGAGAGCCTAGCACTTGAATACATGAGATAAATTATTTGATGGCAAATTAAAATTATCTCAGTACTGTCACTTTTAATTTAACGACCAAATGAAAAAGTGCCCTCGACCTGACAATAAGGCTTTATAACCTCCACAACAGTGCGAAGAACATAATTTCCCGTTTTTTATTACAGGCAATGCCATTGTTGTAAATAGATCTTAAGAAGAGTATAAGTAAATTAGAAGACGTGATAACAATCTCCCCTTTTTTTAAACAGGGAATTGAGACATCCGACGATCTCTTTAAGCCCTCACGGGCGCAGTGAAAAGATTTTACAAAAAGGCATCTCGTTCGTAAAAACAACATAAATGAAGATTATCGAACTATAAGTGAAACCGTTTTATTGCAATTTATGAACAGTGTGAAAGAATAGCAGTGTTTGCTATTGGTCATATTATGTTATTTTTATAATTACATGTGAAAGTGGTTTTAGATTCACAAACAGAATAATCGAGGAGCATTAGTATTTCAATGCGAAAATAAAGTGTTTTGAATTTTGTTATGTAACTTCGATTAGTGGTTCACATAGGTTGAGCTTTGGGTTAAAAAATTGATTTTTTTCATGATTATCTTTTTTCCTATTTGTTTATTTATTACCATAAAATATCCAACACGTGATAAGCACCCCGCTATAATATAATATTACAGAAAAATATATATGTGACAATTAAAAAAGGGATATTACTTCCAGCACCGTGACTACAAATACAGTAATGAAATTACATTCAATATTTAAATACACCAAGCATTGTCTGGTCGATAGCCGAGTGGGTTAAGGCGCGAGGTGGAAATCGCGATTAATCACACGGACATTGCACCACCGGGTTCAAATCTGGCTCTGGCACTGTCGGAGGAAATGGTTGTATGTCCACGTTTTTTCAAAGTGTAACCCCCTTCCGCACAAGCCCTGGCTTCTGGAATTGGCGGTTGTCTAATTTCTGTGGTATTTATTATATAAGCTGTTAAGTCTGTTAATGGCTATCGGGACTCAATACTTAATCTTTGTAATAATTGACTCATGTTTTATCTTATAATGGAGGAAAATGTACGTCTAATTAGAGGACTTTGCTGATCTAATCGTTCAAGGAACTGGTTATAAGCTGTACCTCTTATGGGATAGACACCGTTTTGAAAAATCTTCGTTGAACTCTTTCGATCAGTATTATGTAAGTTGTGGATATGGGACATTTGTAGAGGCATTAGGTAAGCCAGATTTGATACATATTCATTTATTTATGTCCTTTATGATTTCTAACTTTTAACTTATCAAATGTAATTTGACATGCATATATATATATATATATATATATATATATATATATATATATATATATATATATTGAACCGCGTCTGAGATCGAGACATTGCTAATGTCTCGACGTTTCGGCTCCCGTTTTGGAGCCATTTACAAGAGAAAAAAGGGGGTCAAGAAAAAATTGTTAAAGAAAATAATGCTAGGAGTTCGTGGAACTGGTTCGATTCCGGGGTCTCAATCTGCCTACTCCCCAGATCTCACCACGATCCGACTCTAAGGCCTCCATCTGCCTATTCCTTAGAGCGAACTCGCTGGCAGTATCTGATGAAGTGTTATTTATACGAAAGCTGTCTGTGGGTGGGAGAGTGGTGGGGGATTGAGGGTCTGTTGATGGAGGCATCAGAGCAGAACGGGTGCTATCAGGATTATGAGATGTGGATGAATATTGTGGGGCTAGCCTGGAGATCAATGATTTCCAAGCGACTGAAAGACAATGACCGTCATCCCTTTTGTTTAGACAATTGGGTCGTTTTTCAATCTCAATTACTTCGTGGATGATTCGCGGTTTCTGGAAAAATGAGGGTGCTATGGGTTTGGTGTTATCGAAGTCTATATTATGGTCGAAAGCAGAAATAAAAGATGTCATTTTTGAATAACCCAAGATTTTTATACCCGCCACTCAAACATTCGTCTATGAGATGTGGATATTGAGCACTGAGCTCAAAGTCAAAGAGGATTTCTAAATCTTTAAAGCAGTCAAGCTTCTCCAGAACTTGACCTTATGGCGTTGGTTGTCTTCATTCAGCCACGATATTACCGTCAAGTATTATAAGTACTGATTTTTACGAGAGAGAGGTATAACATTCACAGGCTAGGAAGATTTGTATTACTCAGTTTCGATCCACTAGCATGAACTAAAAACTACTAGAAATGTAACTTATTGTGAATAAAACCAGAAAATCTGATCTTGACAATACTGCCACGTTTCTTTGTCTTATATTCTGATTATGGAAAAAAATGTTCTAGGAAATTTTCCTCCCAGTTTTCGAATAGACTCACCTCATTTTTACTGTCAAAAATACAAACTCGCTCATCCATCTTGGCGTTAGTGGAACGTTTCTTTTTAATTTGTGATGTTCCGATGAAAGAAAACATATGCCCCAAAACAGTGATAAATATCAACTAGACCTACCAACTTGCAACTAGGCACTTTCAAACCCCTCCTTTTTTATCTTCGGTATATTAAGAAAATAAGTTTTTTGAAAATCATATACAGTATTTGTCATAATATGCCATTAATATAGTGACTAAAACTAACTTCGTCACACATTAAATCGTCACTTGGTCAACTACAAACATTTGTAGGTTCAAGTAGTTTTCTAATTAAAGCAAGCTATCATGAACATAATGCAATAAAATGACTTTATTAAAATATGCGATGTCAATTAATCAGAGTCATTAATGTTTTGTTCTATGCCTTGTACTGCTTTTTTATCTTCTGCTCCGTCTTTTTCGCTAATATTGTCGCAATTTCTACCTATACAAAATTCTGTATAATCCATCCCTACTTTGTAACCTGAGCACCGAATTGTGTTGCACGCCATCTTACGGACGTAATCCTTGTTTAGAAGAAGTTGATCTAGTGCTGCACGTTTTGAAGGTCTCTACAAATTTTGAACACTTTTGCATTATTTTAAAGGGAGGAATTTTCCTTCATCGCTGAAAGCCTTGGTGTTATACGATCCTGTGAAATAATGGAATTTTGTCAATGCTTCGCATAATGCTTTGCCAAGTTTAGTAAAAGTATTCCGCTACTTCGAAGATCGTAGTGTGAGTTGACCTTAATGAGGGTGACTGGGAATAGCCTGCTCGACGTTGTCGAAGGTGATATTGTGGTGGACCTATTCGAAAAATGCGAGGAAAATTTTCTGGAACATTTTGTTCGATATTTGGCATATAGGGCATTAAGAAAGATTTTCAATCGTTCCAGGATGATGGAGCGGCTCCATTTTGAGGGTGCCGGGTACTGTACTGGATAGCTGCACAGGGGAGTTTCTGGAACATTTTTCGTCTGCTTTTGTTCACTATAAGTTAAATTTGTATCAATTTTCAGATCTTGGTGGAGCAACATTTCATTTCTAAACGACCATTTAATATACTAATTATAGTGGTAGTTTGTTATTATGATACCAATTGTGACTGAATTTACTACTAAAACAGATTTTCAACGTCGGTCTGTGTGTAGTAGTAGGCTAAGTGTGTCTGGGACACCCTGTAGATATAAGTAATATAAGTATTTCGCATAGCTTGCAATAATCAATATAAAGTAGTAGGGATAGCGACAGGTAGGCGAGGTAACAAGTAGTTGTAAGAAGGATGTAAAAAAGAACGAAACATGATTGTAGAAACGAAGTACTATTAAATAAAAGTATTCAAAGGGCAAGTTAATTAATTACGAAATCCCAATATTACATGTGTATTCGATTCGATTTTATGAATGAAGTACGATTGCGCGTGACCAATACTACAAACTTATTAATAGGAGAGTCCTTATTTCCAATAGCCACATAGCGGCCCGCCACTTTTGTATAATTCATATTTAAATAATTATAATCTAGAGCAGGTTATCATCATATATTTTTTTGCTAGTTGGACAATCAATTTTATATTTTCAATATGTTTGTCCTTAATTAATTAACTAATTAAACAGTATTCCTATCAAGGAACCTACCTAAACATATCCAAAGTCATCATGCTTGAAGTCTCCGTCGAAAGAAATTTTTTGAAACTGTAACGAAATCCGAAATATAAATAATAAAAATAAATATTTTGTATGAACCGCTTGCGGCACAAGAATACAATCGAAAGATATTTTGTGGAAATACTATGAAAGGTTTTCAAATTTGTTGTAGTTTATTTTTCGGAACTAAGTACAACAAAAATTTTATTTTTGAAAATTATCATAAAAATCCGTTCCACGGGCGTAATTATCGAAACTGCAATAAATGACGTCCAATGGAGCGCGATTTGTGAAATTATATCAAATTACGTCGCAAGGGGCGTAAATTTAGCAACTGTCTCAAAGACCGACCTGTACTTCCAAATAAAACTCTTTACGAACCGACGTTGTGTAGCACTGCTTCTCATGCATGGTATGGACTATGCGCACGAGTTAAAAGTTTCATATTAAAATTTCTGAAGGGAGATTTTTCGCCGGCGACAAATTTTTAAATCGTCATTTTTCATATGTAGCTATCGTTTTTGGCGGTATATTTATGTTTTCCGTCGTATTTGCCTAGACTTGGTTCCTCAGTGATTCGGAATCCATGTCGCTCTATTACTATGTACATAGTGCATAGAACCGCCTTGCCTGAACGTACGAATTTAATATTCTAATCCGCTGCGATTCAAGCAATTTCAAACTCTATAACGAGTGCCCGAAATTTTATATGATATTTACCAAATACGAATAAAGACAATCAAGTTAAAAAGCCCACAAAGTCGTAAACATTAAACTTTTAGTTGAATCTTTTCGGTGTCAGTCGATTGCTTATAGTGAATCATTGAATGGTAGTTGGAGACTGTATTGTCCGAGTCATCCTTATCCTCATTATGTGTGGTATGGACCGACACACTTGTTAAACTTATACTCCCGTTAACCTTATACTTATATACCCGAAATTTGTAACTAACAAAAACTTTCTAAAATACCAACTAGCTAAAATCCTTTTTCAATGTGTCTGGCTGACTCCATACTAACAAAGTTCCCTTTCAGATTAATTAGGAAGTATTAGAAATTAAGAGTGTTAGCTTTAAGACAGTGCAGTGACGTCCGATTAATACCATTTGGTGAAAGCAGTTAAGCAAAAATCGACAGTAAGTATAAATTTTGTATTTTACATCTGAAAAGTCATATCGAACCCTTCAGGTGAACATCCAACTAGTCAATTTAGGAAGCGTAGCAAAACGTCTCTCAGACACCTAAGGCATGGATCGTTCACATTTCAAGTTGAATTTCTAGCCATAGACATCTATCCACAAGGAATGAAATAGGTGTCATATGATGGTAAAAGAATCCAGACCATTATTGACAACCAAGCACCACTTTTACAGGACATGCGGACGTCAAGGCAAGAGAGATAATGAGTTGGCAGATAAGCTAACCAGAAGAGGCGCAGAAACAGCTTTTATTGGACCGAGACCGAACCTGACTTCCGGCATATCCTACAGAATCACAAAATAAATTACTAAAGCTAAGATGCACACTAGCAATCACGAAACTCGGGATTGGATCTCGGAGAGCACGTTTCAAGGTTGTCGATAAAATATCGCTAATATGAGTTACTGAAAAATTGCATAGAAAAAAAAACAAGATCATGAAATGGTAACCTGATCATCGCAAGAGACTGTGCCACACAGTATATTATACCAAAATGAGACTTGTTTCATTTCTTAATCTATGCAGCAGTACATATTCATCTATTTAACAATTCATCAATTTAATATAATTTGATTTTTCTGACTAGTATATTTTCGAATAATCCCCTTTTGCCTGCTTTTCGCGCCACTGAAAGCTACCCCCACGCATTACGGGCACCTCTAAAAGGATCGCGCTGTTTTCTTTTGACTTTTTTAAGCGAGCCCTCGAGATATGAGCCATCCATTGGCACGGAAGGGCCCTCTTTAACCGATGAGCATTCAAATGTTTGACTGGCTGATTGCTGTTTAATCAGCATGTCTTGCGGAGTAATTTTTATCCTTATTAAGTCTTTATGAAGGCTTTCATTTTCACAGATTACATTTTGTGTACGTTGCAAAGTTTTAATTTACGTTCACTGATATATTACATTTTTTGCTGCCCTTTATGCTACAGAAAATAAATATAAATAAGAGATATTTTATGCTTCAAACACACAAGTAAATGATGAGCTATCTCTGATACATTTTAATAATAGAATTATATAATATTTCGTTGGAATATGTGTATCTTGTGCACAGTAACTGTAAAATTATTTTGAATGTCATATTTTGTAAATAATACATATTATGCAATATTAACGAAATATTTCGCTATAAAATCCGAACGTTGGGTTATCTTAATCTAGTAGACCAACAGTGTGCCCCCCCCCCCGGACCTTATTTGTCTTTTTAACGTGAACATGAAATGAAAAACAAAACAATTAGACGAAGAATAAGATGTTCAAATAGATTTTTATTCCATTGCATGACTCAAAAAACGGAATACGAAATTTAAACAATCAAAGAAAATTTGACCTTAGTTAAAAAAACTAAATAAACCATATTATAATATAAAATGAACACAACTCAAAAAACAAAATTAAAATAAAATAATCAGTCAAAATTGAACTCGGTCAAAAATAAAATAAAAAGGCTTTCTTAAAAGTAAATAAACAGAGCTAAAAAAAATAATAAGCAAGGCGTGTACACTTTGTATGATTGTACGCATGATGCGCACGCCTTGATTTTCTTGCAATCGCTTTTTACTTTCTAGTACGATTTTCAGAAACTGAAAAAAGGGAAAAAGGTATAAACCTGACGGCATTCCATTACGTGACCGGAACTAATATCGTATTATTTGTATGGGGAAAAACGGACGTAGAAGTCTCTGATCAGGCGAGAAATCTTTTGTATTCTACGTTTTGCCGGAGGTGCCGGTTGGATAGTATATTTAAACAATTTTCACCCCTGCGCCCGCGCCCCCTACGTGCAGATGTTTGCAAAAGTAACGGTGAAATACTGTATTGTCATCCGATCTTAGCAATGTGTTAAATAAAGGATCCAAGATTTGAACACAAACATGAAAATTACATTGTGAGTTGAAGAAAAGTAAGTAAAAAAAGCTAAATTAAAACGAAACGAGCAGTCCATATGACATCATTAACAAAAAATTCGCTTTTAGTAGGCGAATGTTTGTTTTTATTTACATCCTATTAAAAGCGCTCCCGGCTCGATACTCGTACCTGCTACCTATATTCCGACTTTTCAGACTTGCGGAGATATTTTTTAAAATGCAACTTTTTTGAGATTTTTACTATTTCATGGAACATGATCAAATAATTTAAAACTAAATAATTCTTAAAAAATTGCAGGAAATTTTGCGCCCTCAAATTTTGGCGCCCAATGTGCTAACTTCTTTTGCTTACTGGTTAATAAGCCTCTGACTAGCTCTACTATTTTGGATCAAATTTCTTATAAAAAAATTTCTAGTGTCCTGAAAAATATCACATTTTATCCCAATTTCATAAAGTTCTATAAACAATATACTATTGTCAAGTCTTCGTACGCCAATCCACTCTTAAAGCTGGAAAATCACAGAAACACGAGTAGTAGATTCTGGCGAATGCGCCACGTTTAAAATTCATTCCACGCACTTAACCAGTATTATTTCCATTACCATTAAATCTGTTACTCCTCCAATAAAACATCTAAATCGATTCGAAAATTTAAATGCGTCGAGCGCCGCTCTCCTTTTTGTTATTCGGATATTGTATTATTAGAGTCAGAGGTATAGTACACTGAATTATCACTCCCTATAACCCTTTTACGGGCTATGAGGGACTAATAAAAGCAGGTTTAAGTGCTCTCGATAACTGCCTGCATGCCTACTGTTCCTCTTTAAAAATTCCGGAAACGGCCGGAATATAAAAAGGAAACGTTTGCCCCTCGGAATCCGAAGAAAGATCAATTTATTTTCTTTACATTATCTCGAGGATCCCAAGGCATGAATCACATCCGTTTATTTTGTAATTGAGATAGATCTACCTCGCCTTATAATAGGCTTTGCCTGACATAATTAAAGGTAACTGGCAATTTATCCTACCTGTATAGGCTGTATTAAGATATTACCTTGTTACGGTTGCTCCATTAGTGTGCATATAACAGCGCTCAAGTTAACTAGTGTATTATCGGTTAGAGTATAATAATAATTGAATGGTTATTTTTTAAACCAATAAATATATCAAGATGGGCCCAATGAATCATAATAAATTTAATTTCTAGTTTATGTTTCATTTTTATTAATGTCTACAGTCCACTTCTATAATAATACATGCCTATAAAATAAAGGAATACATTCTAAAAATCATAAAATGGAATTATTATTATTGTTTACATTTGTATTAATTATTTCTAAGTTAATTGGGCACCTCAACAAAGTAAACAGATAAATCTTAAAATGTTACTAGTTTACCAATATATAAAGAAAACGAAATGATGATATCATTTAATACCAATGCGTTGTTCTAAATATGGGTGAATATTTATGGTATACAGGGTGTACCAATAAAATGAATGCAAATAGTTTTTTAATATGTTAAGGGGTAGATGGTGCTGCGCTACAAGGAATTTTTTGGATGACAGGAGCTTAGAAATGTTATCTATGTTGAAGAGAATTTAATTTCGTTATATTGAAAAAATTCGAAAATCCGTTTCCGAGAAATTTGAGCTTAAATTATTGAATTTTTGAAAAACTAAAACCGCCGTATAGTCTAAGATCCCAGAGCCTCCAGACCTACGTCATTTTAGGAAAGCTAAAATTTTCACAGTAAATGTGTAATATATAGGTAAAAACGTATTGCGTACTTGCTAGCTTCAAAGCGGATACCTTTCACAGATAGTAGGTACCATAGGTGAATAAAAAATCTTACAATTAAGTTCATACAGCAAAAAGTATGTAATTTCAGTAACAGCCGTCCGTGGTGTAGTGGTTGAGTTGCCTGATTCTCACGCGCGAGGTTGAGTTATTGATTAAAAATTTATAGTCCTATGCAGAACTTCAAGAACGTAGGCCTACTTTGACGTTTTTGATTTTTTTGATATAATTAATTGCATTTTACGACAAAAAAAATGTGTGCCGGTTTACTAAAGTGTTTGATCTACCATATCTAGAGACAAAATATATAGTTATTGTGAAGCAAAATTATATTTTGGGTTAGGAAACCAATGCATACAAATGACAATTAATAAATGATGATTAAAAAAATTGCTATAGGTATCTTGAAATAAACATAAATATGTCTCGTCATTATGCAAAATTCTTGCCATCACCTTCAATACATAGCTTAGTCCAGCTCTTAATCTTCTATAACAGTTTTGGATTTCTTGGAGAGGTATACCGTCAACTGCTTGTTTAATTTTGGTTTTTAATAATTCTAAGTTATTGTCAAAATTAAAAGCATAAACTTTTTATTTTAAAAATCAGTATAAGCAAAAATCCGCTACCGTTAGATCCGGACTTCTAGGTGGCCAACAAATCGGTCAATATCTTCCAATTCACCTTTCTGGAAAACGGCGGTCTAACCATCCTCTGACAGTAATTGCAGAATGTGCAGGGCAGCCGTCTTACTGTAGGAACATTTTCATCCTTTGCTAGTATATTGTTGAGTTGATCCAAAAATAATGTATTGAATTTCCGGCTAAGAATTTCCTTCAAAGAAATATGGACAATTATTCCAAAGTATGAAATCACACACTAAACATTCACTTTCTGGGAATATTGCCGTCCAATTCGTATACAAAAATTTGGATTTTTCGAGGATCATTATCTACAATTCTGTGAGATTACTGTACTATTAGTGGAAAACGTTGCCTCATAAAAAAAATATATATTTTCGTGAAAATGTCCATCACTTAAAATATTCTCGCCCACTCATAAACAGAAATCCAATGTTTCAGCGTCGTCATTTTCTTCAAGACTGTATACAAATTTTGGTTTATATGGACGAATTTAATTGGCTTTGAATATTCTTTGTATAACACTTTTAGAAATTCCAGTTTGGGCTGCTCTTCTTCTAAGAGATAATATTGGGAACTCACTCAACAAATCCATCGCAATTAAAGTACTAGCATTATATTCATTAAACTCCTTCTTCTTTTTCTTTATATTTGATACATTACTAATTCTTTTAAATTTGTCTACTATTTTTTTAACGCCGCTACTGTCTGTTATTAGTACATCTGTTCACTGAATTTTTCTACGACAGTCTTATAGGAATATGTATGTCCCATCCATAGCACTGAACAATGCATGCGCGTTGCTCTGCTGTAACCATAATTTTTAATTAATAATTATGATGCTCATCTGACAGCTATTATTATTAATTTGATAAATAAACACATAAACACATTTGTTATTCATGGACGAATTGATGAATATGCAGTGAAAGTTTTAAAAGATAAAAAATTCAAAAATTAACATCAACGTGTGTATATTTTGATATTGTTGCCGCAAAAGTAAATTAAAATCGTATTTACGTAAAGTATTGGAATTACCTCGGAAATATATCATAACGCATAGAATAAAAATATACGTAAATAACTGAACAATTTCCTTTCGAGTGAATAATGGAAGAAACCGGAATACAAATTTTTCGTGAAATACAATTATATCAAAAAAATTAAAGTCATCAAAGTAGGCGTATGTTTTTGAAATTTTGCATAGGCCTATAACTTTTTAAGGTGAATAACTATCCTTAATGGCATTTTGCTGCATCTTTTACAAAGGTACTTTATCTAACAAGAAGTTCAGTTTTGCTTATCTGTCCTGGCCTATGTGATTTACAAAAAAAAAAAAAACAAAAGTACGCCCAAAATTAATTTTTAGATTTGCAGGAATGAACCCCCAAATATGAAAAGAAAATTCAAAAATTTCTTGTCCATTTCGGCTATAGCGAACTCTATAGGACGACACACTGTATATGTGTATTTAATATTTTTGTAAACAATAGTATTGGTAAGTATTTATTTATACTATTAATAAGGTATTAATAATAATAAAGATTGCAAACCCGAAAATCTGTTTCTGACTGTACGAAATATCAAATTAAGAAATATGAGCTTACTTGAAATAAACAATATTAAAATTTAGTGTTTTATAATTCACTGTTTCCGTAATACATGTTAAGGTGCTTTAGCTTTAGATTTAATTCAGTTAATATGGTTTTGAAAAACGGGCACAAAATATAAAAGTCATGACCGATGCTTTGATTTTAAGAAATAGAATAGAACAAAGCGCTGCCATTTGTTATATCAGACCAATGACGTTAGAGTAGTCGAGACACAAGTACATATAAAAAGAGAGGTTAACAGATTTTACAGGAAGGAAGAAGAGGTTTTCCGGATGTTTCGCTTCAGTAGGATGGCGTGAATCCCTTTTACTTCCTTTTACACCTAAACACATCAGCCGGTAAACAAAGCAGTGCTTTAATCTTGTTTTTCCCTTTCTAACCGCATCGTATCAAATATAAACAAATAAAATAAATGGAATTTTGTTTTAACAAACAATTGCCTTTGTTCTGTATGAAAGCACGAAATAAATTCTAATATAAATTATCATAATTGACCAGAAATATTCAATTTAAATCCATTAAGAACGTTATCATTGAAGGGAATATATGGTAATATTTAATCCAGATAATAACTGATACGCCTGCATGAAATCTGGAACAAAATTTTGAAATTTTGACTAAAATATTTTCTCAATTGGATATCCTGTTAAATTCCTCATTTTATAGAACCATAAAACGGGTTTAATTTTTTTTCTTTTTACTTCCACGTCCAGTGGAAAATTTTTTTTGGTTGAAATAGGCTTAAAATGTCATGAAACGTCGAGATTTTAAATTTGAGCAAAAAAAATTCCTGTCTGTCTGTCTGTTTGTCTGTTGGTCTGTCTGTCTGTAACTTTTCTTGTGCGCACGTTTACTCTGAAACCGTTTATGATATTGACTTGAAATTTGGTACACGTATGTATTGTAACGAGATCTGGGACTAGATTCATTTTGATCTAATTCCGTTGACGGGTTCGGAGGTAAATGGGATAAATAAGGTTGACTATTGTTGAGGTGACTGGTTCTGGAAAAGCAATCCAGGCCCACAATTGTCTCTTGTTGCAAGAATGGAGTCTAAAGATTTCGTTGGCAATTTACGTCTCTTAATGAAATGGAGTGAAAATTGTAAGAATTTTAACCAACTATGTGGTTTTTGAAAAGTTAATGAAATTTTATCTATATGCAGAAAGATAAGCTGTGCAAAAGCTATGCAGAAATATAGAAACTATGCAGAAACGTATATAGAAATATATAAGTGTATAAATGTAGAAATATATAAATATATAAGTGTATAAATTTATAAGTACATAAGTTGACTTCGTAAACTATAAATTACCAAAAAATGAAAAAAAAAATTAAAAACCATGTGGTACATATAGTATTTTAACTACTTATTAAATTAAAAATAATTAACCTTGAATTTAAATTTTTAAATTAGTAATAAATGAAATTTACCTGGATGTTAAACACTTGTTAACGCGGATATAAAAATGTAATATCAATTACTGAAGTCCACAGTTAAGCAAATGATTTCCTGGTGAGTTTTACTAATATGGTAAACTTTTTTTGTCCTACTTACTGCAAAATAATGCCACCAAATAAACTTGAGAAATATATTTTCCCTAATTAAATTGAAAGCTATAAAATATGGCCATCTGTCAATTGTTGAATTAAGCGCAACAACCTGCCTGATGTAGATTCCCGTACTCAAACAAATTACAGAATCGATAAAAGAAATCTATAATACCACAGCCGACCTAAATTGCAACAATTTGTAATTTCTATTTTATACATAACCAAAAATATGAACTGCCGCAATAAATAATAAAATGTATTGTGAAAACTCAGTAAATATATTACATCTTATAGGATATACTATATATAGTAATGAGAAAGGTAAGGAAAATAACCATATGTACTTACATAGTAAACAAAAATATAAAAATTGAAATATATGTATCTGATGTAAATAAATGTTTTGTAGACAATCGTTTCCTGGGATGCTATAATAGAACGGAAATACATAATAGTGTAAAAAAACATAACTGAGTACCTAAGATATAAAAATATGTACATAAAACAATGTGAAATGACTTAGCAGTTATACAACTGAATTCTGTTAGTTGAAAACAGTTTCACTTACAAAACCTGAATCAAAATGTTACACAGATCGTGCTAAATATAAACAAAATACTAGTTTTTATATAAAACTGTTAAATGGCCATGTAACAATACAATAATCTGATAGATCTGTGCAAATAAATGTAGGGTACGTAAATTTTCATTAATGTTTGCGAAAATGTTGTCAATAATGGTTTTTGAGTCCTTAGATATTCAGATGTAGTTACAAATACATTTGTGAAAACCGGAAGTTTCCAAAATATTACATAGATAATTAGCATTATCATTGGGGTGTTGATCATGAATATTGGTATTAAAATCTCCACAAAAAATGTAGGAATATTTGGTTTATACACGTTGTCTACTAAGAAGCCACTCGGAGTTCTGACTGTATGAAACCACTGTAGAATGCGATATTTTCTTGATTAAGTTGTCTACTTGAATCCATATTATTTATATTTGAGGGGATATAGAAGAGTCTTGGTTGTTTTAGGAGGTACGTTAATTTATTTAATACCATTTTTATTTACTTACAAAACAACTAGTAATTCGATTGACTTCCTGAACCTCTAGATTTGTTCGAAATTTTATCATAAGCAATTAAAAATCCTTGCAATTTTGCGATCGAATTATCAAAAACAGAGGTATTATGGAACCCTGCCGAAAAAGGGAATTTGCAAAAATGGTTTAAAAAATATGTTCCCGACCGATTTCATTCTACAAAACTTAAATGCACACTTACTTAAATGTCCTGAACAAGTGGTGAAGAAGCCGTCCAACAGTTCCCGAACAAAACTTATTTTGCATCCCTTATGACCAATACAAAAATAAAATTGCAATTGATAAAATACATCCGTGAATAAATTACTACCGCTCATGCTTCAACGTATGTAATTTTCTCAGAATGTGTATCACATTCTGAAAAAGTTAAATAAATAATATGAAATCATTAAACTAATGATTATTTTAAATTTATTGTTCCATGAAAATACGAACAAACGGTAAAGAATAAAATATAAAATAATTACGGTGAGCCAGAACTTTGTCAGAATTATTTAGCGAGATATGTATCATTTGAATTTGGTTAGTAGAGAGGAAGTCATAATTAACTGAATAGCTTAATGGTTCTAGAGCTTAACCAAAGGCATAATTATCTCATTTATATAACAATGTGTATTTAATTAATTAACGAACATGTTAAATGAAGTTATAAAATATAGTGTATGCTTGTTTACATACTCATATACTTACATAGAATTTTTTAATTGCTCCAATTTAATTTTTTGAATAATAATGGGTTCTTTGAGGTATCCATCACAATTTTAATTTTATGTAGGGTTAGATGATAGCGTCCTCTAATATTATCATCAATCAAATAATATACTACAGGCTGAACTAAACCGCTGTTAGAATAGAGACAATATTATAATCATAGTTCAAATGTGCTTTTAGAGGGCGGAAAATTAAAACATAATATTTTAGCCGCAAACTCCTCTATAAAATCGTTATTTTACTAACGTTGTTGCAATCGAAGCATTAGCGTTTTGACGGTAATATGCACTTATTACAACTTAACGCGCCAGGTTTGGAACTTGTAATTCACGCTCGGCGGGGCACATAGTTCGGAGAGTAGCTGTTGGTTGCAGTCTGGCTACGTTCCTTATAGTAAAATAAGGATTTTATAGAGTTTGCGACTAAAATATTATGTTTAAATATTATAATCAGTTTAAAGGCATTTTTATACAATTTATTAAAATGTTATTAGAAGTTTAAAAAATGATTATTAATAGAGAGGCGCGCGGAGGACTGCGCGACCCGGGCGAAACCACTTCATATGAGATATACAGAGTGTTAAGAAATTCCCATCTCCAATTTTCGATAAGCATAGTACTTGTCAAAGTAAGTTGATATCGGCATGTATTCGGATATGGTTTCTAAGGGAGCTAGGCCCCTTTGACTGTGCTCTACAGTAGTTTTTGTTTAATATATCAAGACACTTTTGTGTTACAGCTATCAGATTTGGTGCGTTATTTAATACCAATAAGAGTTATCATTTCTTGGTGCTAACCGAAATGAAATTGAAATTCAACCAGTGGCTTAAAGAAGGTGCATTACTTTTTAATTCAAAATATTATTACAAAAAGAATAAATACCTACTACTAAAGTCCAGTATTTATTTATTTATTTAATTTACACCATTCAACAGTATAACACTAATTACTGAATGGGTGCAATACAGAGTTGTGCTATTTATAATAATAATAATAATAATAATAATAATAATAATAATAATAATTTATTTACGGAAATAACATACAGAAAAAATATACAGATATAATTTGTACTATTTATGTAAACAAATTGGATAAATTTACAGTAAGTTAAAACTTAAGTAAATTATTGGCAATTTTCTGAAATTATTACCTAGATGTACAATATATTTAGTGTATTCTTATTGTTGCATTTTACAAATAGTCTAAGACTTGTGTATAAATATTCACAGAAGGTCCTGAAATAACCATTAACCTATATAATTAACAATAAGGAAAAGATATGAAGTAAGCATGACATGCGAATTATTGAAACTATTGGAACTAAGTGGAATGAGTATTTTTTTTGTGTTTATATATTTTTTACATCTATTAGTCGATGTATATCTAGTCTGGGAATGCTTTTAATCCAAGATTTTACTCTATTCTTGAACAAACTATAAGAATTTATAGTTTTTATTTCAATTGACAATTTATTATAAAGTTTAGGTCTTAGGTATGTATGGCATCTTTGTGCAATTGTTTTTTTAGGTCTAGGTACTTGATTAGGGGCATTTATCATATAACGGGTGCCGTAGGCATGATCAATATTTTCCAACTCATTTTTGTTTTTATGCTGCCTCAGTAAAAGGTTGAAACAGAAGAGTTGCCGCATATCAAAGATCCCCGTTTCTACATATAGACTTTCAGTTGGGTAGGTCCAATTTTTTTTATATATAATTTTTAATATTAATTTTTGCGTAGTTTCTAAGGTCCTTAAATGATTATTTGAAGTACCTCCCCATGCTATAATTCCAAAAGTAAAGTGAGATTCGACTAAAGCATGATAAAGTGTTTTCATATGAACGATTTTAAGAATTTTAGATAAGTATTTAAATTTATATAAGATAGTTCTTAATTTTTTTACGATAAAGTTTATGTGTATATCCCATTTTAAATTCTTATCTATGTAAATTCCCAGATACTTAATTTTATCTGTAGCTGAGATTTCTATATTTGTGCTGCCGATTTTTACACATAATTTTTTATAAGTCGGTAAATATTTCGAATAGGAGGTAAACGGTATGTAATAAGTTTTACTAAAGTTTACTGTTAGTAATTTATTACTGAACCAGGTAAAGATAGTAGCTAGATCAGCTTCTATTTTATCCTTTAATATATCCCAACTTTCGGCTTCATAAAAAACTTACTACTTCACCCTTAGTTTCTACATTAAATAGGCCATTTAGGTATATATTAAACAGTATTGGTCCTAGAACAGTGCCTTGAGGCACCCCATATTCTACAGTCTTTACATTACTTACTGTGTCTGCGATTTGAGTACATTGCGTACGGTGTTCTAAATAACTCGACATTAATTTATATGAAGTCCCTCGAAAGCCTATACTGTTCAACGTACTGGGAAGTTGGGTGTGGCTAACCGTGTCGAAGGCCTTTGCCAGGTCGATGAAAACGCATATTGCTGGTTTTTTGTTATTAATAGATTTATTAATTTTAGCAGTTAATTTTGCAATAGCGTCTTGCATCGACCTGTTCTCTCTGAACCCAAATTGTTTGTCTGATAATATGCTATATCTCTTTAGATAACAATTAATCCTATTTCTTAGTACTTTTTCAAACATTTTCGTTATATTCGAGATTAAAGAGATTGGCCTATAATTAGCAACATCTAGTTTATCACCACTTTTAAAAAGTGGTTTTAATATAGCCGTTTTGAATAATGATGGACATACTCCTATGTTAAACGATCTATTTATTATGTAGGTTAAAGGTTTAGCTATTTCTTTAGCAATGTCCTTTAAAGTTTCGGACCGTATGCCACCAATACCAGGTGCCTTATTATTTTTTAAATCATGAATAGTTTCGATGACTTCCAACTCGTTAGTCTCAGAGAGAAAGAATGAATTGGGAAAAGTTTTTATTGTCTCAGTTACACTGTCTTTTTGTAATTTAATTTTGTTAGCTAGATTTTTTCCTACATCGCAAAAATAATTGCAGAAAGCATCGGCTATATCTTTTTTATCAGTAACTGTTACATTATCTTGTACTATTTCACTAATTTCATTTTTCCCAATATTCTCGTTTGATAGTTCTTTTATGGATTTCCAAAGGCCAGTCGAGTTGTTTTTGTTTAAATCAATTTTATTTTGAAAATAATTTACTTTCGCTTTTCTTATTAGTTCAGTTCATTTATTTTTATATTTTTTAAATTCTTGTTTATTTTCTTCAGAAGGATATTTTTTCATTTTTTTATAAAGCTTGTCTTTTATGTTAACTGAATTTATTAGACCTTTGGTAATCCAGTTAGTTCGTCTTTGCTGATTATTTTTTATTTTAATTATTTTAGTTGACTCATGTATGTATGTTTTTAGCTTGTATTTATAACAATACTAACTTGTATTTATAACAATACTAATTAACAATACTGAATAATCAGTAACAAAAGAAATATTAAAAAAGAGAATACAAAAAGTGCTAAGAATTAAAAACTAAGTGCCGCTAAATTATTAGAAGTTCGGATATAATAAACGTCGGTACACACTATAGTTTTAGGTTTTTTATCAAGGCCACATTGCAGTTGAACAAATCAAACTTGGTTTGGACAGAGTTATAGTTAAACATAATATTTTTAGTCGCAAACTCCTCTATAAATCCTTATTTTACTATAAGGAAAATAACCAGACTGCAACCAAAGTTACAAGTCTGGCGCGTTAAGTGTACTAATTGCATATTACCATCAAAACGCTAATGCTTCGATTGCAACAAACACCAACCGAAAGACTGATCCTACTTAAAGGAGCTCTCTTGCCAGTCGTCACACACCATTTGCAGACTGCAGTTTCGAGCTGTTGGCTCTCGTCAGTGCAAGGTAGGCATGCGACGACCGGCACGAGAATACTTTGACTACTTAGTACATCCCGCTATTTCTACAATAGCGACATGTAAAATAGCCAGCAGGCGCCATCCAGCGGTCCAGTGTCTGTTGCAATCGAAAAATAAATAGCCTGACTTGGCTTAGCATAGTTCAAATGTGCTTTTAGAGGGCGGAATATTAAACATAATATTTTTAGTCGCAAACTCCTCTATAAATCCTTATTTTACTATAAGGAAAATAACCAGACTGCAACCAAAGTTACAAGTCTGGCGCGTTAAGTGTAATAATTGCATATTACCATCAAAACGCTAATGCTTCGATTGCAACAAACACCAGCCGAAAGACTGATCCTACTTAAAGGAGCTCTCTTGCCAGTCGTCACACACCATTTGCAGACTGCAGTTTCGAGCTGTTGGCTCTCGTCAGTGCAAGGTAGGCATGCGACGACCGGCACGAGAATCCTTTGACTACTTAGTACATCCCGCTATTTCTACAATAGCGACATGTAAAATAGCCAGCAGGCGCCATCCAGCGGTCCAGTGTCTGTTGCAGAGTTATAGTTGTTGCAAATTTGATGAAGCGGTGAAAATTTCAGTACATTAATACGGGGCGTTTGGAGATTGAAAGTAGGAGATTGCCTTAATATTACATGGGGAATTGAAAATTGAACTGGCCGAGAATCTCCTCACTGTCAATGTCATTAGTTATTAGATTTCGTAAGAAAACTAGTTGGGCAATAATACGGCGATTTTCAAGGGCGTCGAAAGAGTGCCTAGACAGTAATTCTTTATGGGGAAATTCAATTGGTGAATATAAATGATCATTCTTGAAGCTGAGATATTTAAAAAACGTCTCTGAACTCTTTCTATATTTTGCACATGAATACTGTAGTGAGGATGTTAAAGAACGCTATAACCCCGATATACTTTTCGACGTTGTAACAAAATCCGACTTAGGAAATATTTCGTAAGAAAAGCGTGCTTCACGTAAAAACGCCGTGGAGGAGGTTTTTAATTCTTGGAAATATATTTTTGCTCTTCGGAGCGTTTTTTATGCCAAATTTTCGCTAACTCTTCAAGGAGCGTTAATTTGGAAAGTGTAGTGAATGTCGCTGCACAGGGACGTAATGTCGCCCCGACCACCCAATTTTAGAAAGTATACTAAAATTGGACTTAACTTCCAAATTTCCAAGATTAAAAACCCTTTTACGAATCCACGTGGTCAAGCACTGCAACTCTTACGAGGTATTGAATATGAGGACAAGTTAGTCCAACGACTATTCAAAGTATATCGGAAGTTATAGCTAAAATAGCCCTTAGCGACATGGGACCCCCATCATTTCCTAGCAGTCGGATTTGACGGGGAAATGATGAGTATTGACGGGGTTTGCCCTAAACCGGTTCCTCAGTGATTCGGAGTCAAAAAAGTATCTATACCATGTACTCACACGTGCATGGGATCTGCCTTGCCTGAACGTAAAATTTGTTATTGCATAATACAAACGAAGTAGAAACGCTTCAAGCAATTTTAAGCTCCGAGGAGCGACCAAAATTAATGTGAATTAATAAATACGTTTATAAGACAGGCAAGCATAAGCCCACCAAAATTTCAGTTACATGAAACTTTTCTTGAATCTTTTTGTGCATCGTTAGCTTATCAAACTGCATATTGGATGGTAGTTGGTACCGTATGAATCGTCCCGTTCCTCACCATGTGTTGTACACGGGTCAGACCATTGTTTGTTAACATTTTCTCTGAAGAAGTTGTTGTAAAAACATAAATTTTTTAAAATAATATTAAATATACATATTTTGAACTTTATATTGTCTTTTACTTGTGTTTTCTAACAAAATTCCCTTTCAGATTTAATTTTAAGAGAGTGTGAAACAGACAGTGTTAGATTTATAGTGTTACGACGTCTTCCAATTGATACCATCAGAGCCGCAGTTAAGCATAAACGACAGTAAGTATGATTTATCCATTATTCTCCGTCTGAAACAGTCACGTTGAACCCTAAAAATTTTGTGAACGTAATATTATTATCTAGAATTTAAGAAAAGGTTGAGGAAAAAGAAAATTAATTTTTTCTTTTTTCTATTTTTTTTAATTTTTCTAAGTTTTTCGAGCAGAAAATACGTCCTTCAGACTTCCATCAAAGCATGGATCGTTCACATGGCGCCCGAGCAGGGACCATGCCGTCCCCAAACCCAACTAATCCTTTCTCATTCATGGCGGAAGACTCCGAGGGGTCGACCCCAAGAGAATTTTACGAGCGAGTCACCGCGCCGCTCGTCGACGACGGTTCTAGAGGGATAGAACCACAACGACTGTTTCCAGAGGGAAATAATGTAAATTTATCTGCTTCACAGCCACAAACTGCTAATTCGATGGAAAGTATGTTTCTGAAAATGGCAGAGAGCTTCGTGCAGGCGATACAGAACGTGTCGACCTGTACGCCCCATGAGAGGCAAAGATGTCCGAACGTGACGTTCCATGGGCTTGATCATGAAGATCCAGAAGCTTTTCTGAAAATTATGGAGGAATATTTCGACAGAGCTCGCATAAGCCACGACTATGATCGCCTCCATAACGTAACCGGCCAACTCAAGGGCGAAGCTCAACGATGGTCCGAACAGTTTAGGACGTTGACAACTTCGTATACCTTATTCAAGGAAAGATTCCTTACGAGATTTAATTCTCCCGACATACAGTCACGAGCTATTGCTCAACTGTATGCCGTCAAGCAAACGTCTTTAGACGACACGGCAGTGTTTATCACAAGGAAAACCTGCCTTTTCGATCGTATTGATCCCTTCAAATCCGAAGCCATCAGAGCTCGGGTCATCATGGACCAACTGCGTCCAGAAATTAGGTCACGCTTGAGAAGCAACCTAATTTCATCCACAGAGATGTTAATAGCAGCGGCTACTAACGTCGAGCGGGATTCAGCTGACGAACAGACGTCGCTAATCCAGTTAATCGATCAACGCTTGTCCCGCGCGTCTTACTATCAAGAGCCGGGACACATCATTCAACCAAATTCTAGTAACAGGAGCAATGGAAGCCCAACTCCGACAGCACCGAGGGTGCATTTCCGAGAGGATGTCTCTCGACAGGACGGTCCAGGCAGAGCGCCTGGTCGTCCTTTTTTTATGCCTAATTCTTCGAGCGGATCAGTGAATCCTGACCGCAGGCAAAACAATTTTAATGGCGGATCGGGGAAATTCCGAGTACCCGACCGACCGGCAACCCCGTGCTGATACTGTACAGACACAGTGCAGTGGCACTTCCATAGCCAATGCCCGAATAACCCTCATCTCAACAGGAGACCGGAAAACTTTCAAGGGGCCAGAGACCCAGGCCAGGGTCCATCTGCGAGATCCCCAGCTCAACGCCCGAACCAAGGCAGAAGCAACTCACGTTAGACGATCTTCCTAACGAATAATTTTAAAACAATTTTTTTATTTTATGCCATGTATATTGTTCAGAAGTGGAATATAATTACAAAGATCCATGTCAATGATTTGCGATCAGCTCTACACAAACAACTAAACGTTGAATTCCAAATCATCTAATGAAGAGGAGGATAGTCCAGACGACACATTCCTCGACGAAGCTGCCTCTTCATCAGAGCAAGAACTCGCGGGAATCCCGCAGCCCAATAATTGAATTCATCTGAGGAAGAGGAGGACAGTCCAGACGACACATTCCTCGACGACACTACCTCTCAATCAGGTCAAAAATTCGCGAGGGTCCCGCAGTCCGAGCAGACAGGAGCACAATACATGTGCCTGCCGACGGACCACGATAAGATGAAAGCAGTTCATGTACCTGCCGACGAGCCTCAATTAGGCGAAAGCAGTTCAAAAAGTCCAAAACATTCCTACTTCTGATTCCATTATATTTTTAACCTAGGCTAAGTTTCAACTTAGTACTAGGTTTATTTTATCTCAAAAATTTCCATACCAACTTCTTGTCGTGTCAGGTAAGAGTTGGTATTTTTTATGCATTTTTTCAAGTCATTTTCATTGAGGATATTGTATCGACCATACAATTCTTCCAAATTCACTGCAGCAACTCTGACCGTGTCCGGCAGAGTTGGTATTTTTTTATGATTTTTTTCAAAGTCCTCAAATGTTATTAAACATTCATCTGTAAGCAGAGTCCGACCCAAAGGGTCCAAACAAATGTTCCATTGGCACGGCATGGAAAGACGACGACTCTGACGCAAGGGCGCGATTCAGATGAGTCTAGCAACTCAAGGGCGAGATGCCGCCACGTCTGCTGGAGGGGCAGATGCAACGATCCGACGGATGCAGATTCTGTCGCAGATTTCTCCTAAGAAGAGATTTAAAAAAAAACGGAAACCATTTCAATCAGCATAAGTCCACAAAATTCAATGTTCATATTCTCAAAGACGACGATGTGATATCGGTCGCAGATTTCTCCCAAGAAGAGAATTTTATCTACACGGAAAACATTTTAATCAATATAAGTCTACAAAATTCAGTGTTCCTATTCTCAAAGACGACGATATGTTATCGGTCGCAGATCCCCAGACGGGATACGAACAAACATTTTACTAAAATTTTGTTTTATATTGTTTCATATAAACTGAGCAGAGCCATAGTATAGCTGGAACCAAGCAGTCCAAGGACCACCTAAGCTGTTCCAGAAGGCAGTTCGACACCGAAGGTGATCGACGAGGCATAGACACGAGGAGGAGCAGACGCAAGCCCGCATTAGTGGAAGAACACTAAGAAAGATAAGTGCGTCGAAAGTGTTTGTGTTGTGTCATCGAGAATCCGAGGATTTTCGATTTTCTTTTTTATGCCATTTTGAAACCTAATGTTCAATTATTCAATCGAATGCTATGCATCGATATATGTTCAAACTTATAATCATTTTTAGATTTGCATCTATGTTATGTTCAGATAGGCCGGTCTGAACTATAACCGAATACAACACATGGGAGACTACATCCAATGATCCATTTTATTTTCAAAAACCAATTTACCAAACGTTGCACAAAAAGATTCACGGAAAGGAGGGGAGTGTTAAAGAACGCTATAACCCCGATATACTTTTCGACGTTGTAACAAAATCCGACTTAGGAAATATTTCGTAAGAAAAGCGTGCTTCACGTAAAAACGCCGTGGAGGAGGTTTTTAATTCTTGGAAATATATTTTTGCTCTTCGGAGCGTTTTTTACGCCAAATTTTCGCTAACTCTTCAAGGAGCGTTAATTTGGAAAGTGTAGTGAATGTCGCTGCACAGGGACGTAATGTCGCTCCGACCACCCAATTTTAGAAAGTATACTAAAATTGGACTTGAACTTCCAAATTTCCAAGATTAAAAACCCTTTTACGAATCCACGTTGTCAAGCACTGCAACTCTTACGAGGTATTGAATATGAGGACAAGTTAGTCCAACGACTATTCAAAGTATATCGGAAGTTATAGCTAAAATAGCCCTTAGCGACATGGGACCCCCATCATTTCCTAGCAGTCGGATTTGACGGGGAAATGATGAGTTTTGACGGGGTTTGCCCTAAACCGGTTCCTCAGTGATTCGGAGTCAAAAAAGTATCTATACCATGTACTCACACGTGCATGGGATCTGCCTTGCCTGAACGTAAAATTTGTTATTGCATAATACAAACGAAGTAGAAACGCTTCAAGCAATTTTAAGCTCCGAGGAGCGACCAAAATTAATGTGAATTAATAAATACGTTTATAAGACAGGCAAGCATAAGCCCACCAAAATTTCAGTTACATGAAACTTTTCTTGAATCTTTTTGTGCATCGTTAGCTTATCAAACTGCATATTGGATGGTAGTTGGTACCGTATGAATCGTCCCGTTCCTCACCATGTGTTGTACACGGGTCAGACCATTGTTTGTTAACATTTTCTCTGAAGAAGTTGTTGTAAAAACATAAATTTTTTAAAAGATTTAATATACATATTTTGAACTTTATATTGTCTTTTACTTGTGTTTTCTAACAAAATTCCCTTTCAGATTTAATTTTAAGAGAGTGTGAAACAGACAGTGTTAGATTTATAGTGTTACCACGTCTTCCAATTGATACCATCAGAGCCGCAGTTAAGCATAAACGACAGTAAGTATGATTTATCCATTATTCTCCGTCTGAAACAGTCACGTTGAACCCTAAAAATTTTGTGAACGTAATATTATTATCTAGAATTTAAGAAAAGGTTGAGGAAAAAGAAAATTAATTTTTTCTTTTTCCTATTTTTTTTAATTTTTCTAAGTTTTTCGAGCAGAAAATACGTCCTTCAGACTTCCATCAAAGCATGGATCGTTCACAAGGACACCATATGATGGAGGCATATTCAGTTCGAGGTCTAACAAGGGCGCAGAATAATAACTTGATGGTATTAATACCATTAAATCCGAGTGTATTCCGTATAACAAAGCTAAGAGATCTGAAGGAGTTTTTTACTATATCATTTATATGGTCTGTAAAGGATAGGTTAGAATCGAAAATTACGTCAAGGTCACGGATAGTGTTAGGTCTATGCAGGGAAACTTCATGAATGGTATAGTGATATTTTATGACATTGTGTTTTAGAGAGAAGGATATTGTGTTACAGGATTTAGAGGCAGACTGTTTCATGTACATCAGTTATTAATTCTATTTAATGCTAATTGTAGCTTATTACAGCCATCAGAGCACTTAATAGCAGTGTAAATTTTCATATCATCAGCGTATAATAAACAATTTGCTTCCACCTCTTTTATGATATCATTAATGTATATATTAAATAATAATGGTCCCAGTATAGACCCTTGAGGGACCCCAGAGGTGACAGATATCTCAGTAGATTGTTGGCCGCAACATTGTACAAACTGTCTGTCTTCAAGTTAAGATTTGAAAAAATATAGCAGATTTTTTGGCAAGCCAAAAAGATCTAATTTGTTGAGTCTAATTGAGTCTAATAACGTCCACCGGTATCAAATGTATCAGCTATGAATTGCGTTATACAGAATAAGTTCGTAGTTGTGGATCTTCCCTTCATGAAACCGTGTTGTTTAGGTGTGATATTGTTTTTTAAATAAAAAAAGAGAAAATCATGGAGAAGCCTCTCAAGACACTTAGAAAAGTTATTGAAAATAGTAATGGGTCTATGATTTTCAATTTGGTTTTTCCCTCCTTTCTTGTATACAGGTATTACTTCCAAGAAGAGGCATATGTAGATGTGTTAATAGAGAGATTAAATATTATGGTAAGTGGTATTGCAAAAAGATATGCACAGTCTCGTAGAAAAAAAGCAGGTATTTTATCCGGGCCAACAGTACCTTTGAGTTTAAATTGTTTAAGACTATTAAGTACTTCAGTTTCAGTAAATTGCTTTAAATGTAAGCTATCGGTTAGGGTATTTTGAGAGTTAACTTCAAAATGAAGTGCTATCTGTATAGGAACTCTGAAAAAAGTCTGCAATGTTTTTTGGGTCATTTATCAAACTATTATTATATATCATATTGTTTGGCATACCATTATTATTTTTTTTTATTGTTAAGAAATTGCCATAGTTCTTTGGGATTATTTTTTATATTGCTTTCAATACGACTGCAATATTCTTTATAAGAGTTTTCTATATCGGCTTTAATTATTTGCCTCAAGAATAGGAATTCTTGTAACGCGATAGGGTCTTTATATCTTTTATAGTTTCTCCAGGCTTTATATTTAAGATGGATACACTTTACAATAAGAGCATTAAACCAAGGTGGGTACATTCGTCTATGAGGTTTGGTTTTAGGTACGAGTATTCCACTGTTTCCTACGAAAGGAAATCAATTCATTGCCGCCAATCAAGGTGCACAATGTGCGTTTCCAAATCAATTGAAAATAATGTCCTATAACTTGCGACATACTGCGTAAGTTATAGGTATGCATCGGTAGACAATTTTGGACCATCTTGTACGGTCTTCGATTTCGAATTCTATTGTGTCATCGATTAACAATTTTCTCGCTCTATTCAAGAGTAAAATGATTTTTTGCCGAAGTGCAATGCAAAGCCCAAAATTTCGCTCAGAAAAAATTCCATCGAATAACGTAATGTTAGGTTTAGAGATTGTCATCGAAACAACATGTAAAAATGTAAAACTACTACTCCCTTTACAAGTGAATATGAAATAAGATTAGTGACGGATTACTTATGTAAGAAAATAGAGTTAAATTCTCATTGAATTTGGAATGGTTCAAGGAAACTTTTCAAATAAAATGTCCACTATTTTTTTTTGTAATTTTAGGAATACTCTTCTAATTCTAGTATTTTTAAACAGAAAAAGAAACAGATCTTTCGGATTTATATAATGCGGAAAAACCTTCGAAATCCATATGAAATCTAAAAATATTAAGGTGTATCCGTCGTATATAACAGACACTATACATATACCATCTTTCTGTGTAATTGAAAGACATTCTTCCGGTTAAATAAACATGTGGATTTATGAAATAGTATATTATGAAATCGTTTGTGTCTGGTGCAGCCGCAGGAAAGTCGCGCTGCAGCCTCTATCCTATTAAACAGCTCTGACTGGAAACAATCAGACACTGAATTGATTCGCATTGGGGGTCCATTACTTCGAATCTACAGACTACTGTTTCCTCATCTAATAGAGTTAACGATCAGTGACGTAGGAAGAAGTTCCTAAGGGGTAACAGTATTTTCATAACAGAAAACAAGCATTACAAAGTAGGTAGGTAGTTGATGAAAATATAAAGCGCTAAACAGGATTACTTTATAAATTTATAGAGAAACATTGCAGTATACTTATAGCATTGGTTGAACGTCAATGTAGTAAGAAATTTTGGTATCAGATAAGCCGAGGATTAATATCGGAACTGGGTATCGAACCCAGAAAACAAGAGATAGTCTGACCAAGTGACCTCGCCACACAGCGTGCTCTAGCCGACTATGCTACTGTGCCAGTAAATAGTTCCATTCCATTCCATCTTTCCTCTGACTGTTCCTTTGACGTAAACGTCACGGGCGCAGAGGCTTTTTTTCAATAATTCTATTATTTTGTATTCGGTGATTTGTTGTTGAAGAGGATAATAATACATGTAGTAGAAAACCCAAATAATAGGAAAGAATACTAACCCTCTTTGTTTACAAACAAATTAAAAAAGACAATTAAAACTTAAATTTTGGTTGCTAATAAACACAAAATCTCAACGAAAAGACTTGTTCGAAGCACTAAAACTAGACTGGATGAATTAAAATGAAAAATGGAAAAGACCATAATCGGATACTATGAGCTCCATCTTTACTGTAAACAGATATTAAGAGGCGGAAAACAAAACCAAGCGCCATATTTAATAAAAATTGTCAATGATATTTCTGTTTTTTGACCTTATCATCTTCCATTCTGTTTATAGAACAACCTTGCGGTAGAATGCATTCTTCCCTATATTGGAATTAAATTGTGATAATCAAAAAATATGACCGAATCAAGTTGCTTCTTAGAACATTTATTTTTTCAAAGCATTTTATACGTTTGTATATGATACTATAGATGTTTGTAAATTTAAAACAAAATACTATTTCTTTCAAATTGCTGGAAAAAATATTTTTTGATATAAGATGTATATTTCAAATAATTATTTAGTTTTCTGTATTTTCCATTCGTACGTTTATAAATTACGGGAACGCTACTGGTTCTTTACTTGAGAATTGCAATTTTGGCAAGAAATTGCATGAAACGTATTTTAGGTAAACATAGCTTTAACTTCCCACTAGATTTCCTAATTGAAAATCTTGGAAAACCTAGCTTGTAATATTAAATCATCTTTATTTTATTTTTATACTGGAAGTAATTAATTGTTCGACTTGATTATTACCATTTGCTTTTAATTGTATGAAAATAACATGACAAGTTAACTAAAAATGAAAAGAATTAACGTTAGACAGTGTTTCTTTGGTAGTTAATAAGAATGAAATTTTTAACCACTTTAGTTCTTTTATTTTTTATTTATATATTTAGAAATAAAGACAGCCCCAAAGACTTATGGCAATTTTTTAATAAAATAATTAATAATCGGAGTTCTCAGCAGAATAAAATCGAAAAACTAAACAATGCAAATGGAGATATAATAGTAAGAGAAGCTGATATAGCAAATTCTTTTAATGATTTCTATGTCAATATTGGAAAAAAATTAGCAGAGGAAATTCCCAAAAATAGCAACAATTTAAGGAGAGACAACGATACAAACATTCCAAATTCAATTTTTTTAAGTGCAACAGATCAAAATGAACTAAGAAATATCGTTAACTCACCAAAAAACAAGAAATCGTCAGGATTAGACGAAATAACACCAGAAAATCTAAAGAATACTGTGGATATTATGTCTACGTTAATTTGCCATTTAATAAATAAAATCATAGAAACTGGGAAAGTACCCGAGGTTTTCAAAATTGGTATAATTAAACCGTTATTTAAAAACATAAAATTTTATCACTGAAACAATTTGGATTTAGAGAAAAAATATCGACGCAAGACGCAATTGCTTACCTCACATCAAATATATATCAAATCTTAGAAGAACGCCGTTGCGGCTTATGTATATTTGTAGATCTGGCCTTCGACTCTGTGAGTAATGAAATTTTGTTAAATAAAATGTCAAATTTGGGTTTCAGAGGTTTGGGGTATAAATTAATGCAGTCTTACCTTGAAGGTCGAAAACAAATGTTTAAAGTAGGGTCCACATTAAGTTCTCAGCGAAATATTGAATTTGGCATTCCTCAAGGCACAGTAATTGGTCCCCTACTCTTTAGTATACATGTAAATGAGCTTCTTAAAATGCCTACTATAGGTGATATTATCAGTTTCGCCGATGATACAGCCATAATATATAAAGAAAATACGTGCGAAGAAATTAAACGTTTAGCCGAAAGAGATTTTGTTAGTATTAAAAATTGGTTCGACAGTAATCTTCTCACAATGAACACTGATAAAACCAACTATATGCCTTTTTCCTCATATGTAAATCACCTTCCGAACTTCGGGCCACTAATTATAGAAACCGCAAATAGAACAATACATATTAACGAAACCAAAGTATTTAAATATCTTGGGGTGTACATTGATATACATCTTAAGTGGGATGAACATGTGAATAATGTTATTCGCAAATTCAGGCCATTATTGTCAATTTTTAAATTTATTAAAGACAGTAAATAGTAATTATTTAAAAATATTATATTACTCACTTGTTCAATCTCACCTAAGTTATGGAATTATTGGTTGGGGAGGAGTAAATGATAATTTCCTTAATAATTTAAGTATTTTGCAAAAGTGGTTCCTAAAACTAATACATAATAGACCGATAATATACCCTACTCGTGATCTGTTTAACGAAGCGAAAGTCTTAGACATACGTCAGCTGTTTTTCTTACAGTAGCTGTAAAAACCCACAAAAATAAAGATATGATCAAACACTTACAACATCAATACAGTACTAGGAAAAAAACGTGTGGTGTTAAATGCAACAAAACAATTGGACAAAAAAGTTATGTATATCTTGCAAAAAAATGTTATGAGCAGATACCGCCGCATATGAAAAACATTATTAGTGCTCAGTTATTTAAAATAAAAATCAAAGAATGGTTATTAAACAGTCCCGAAAATATCATATACACCTAGATTAATTGTCAATTTACCTATTTAAAAATTATCAAAATTAATTTTCTTAAAGTAAATCATCTATATCTACCACAACTTACCTAGCTCACCCATGTATATCATATCTATATATTATGTATCAATAAGTATGTATGTATCAATAAGCTCTCTAAATGCTCTTTTGATTATCTGTCACCACCTTTCTATTTTTTACTTTTTACTTTTTTTTCATTTTCTTTTATTTAATTAAATTGACAAGCATCTTATTTTAGTTTGTAATTTTTATTAAAAAAAAAAATTCAGATTGTTAAGTTACACTTACTCACTCACAAACAAGGACTCGACAATGTTCTTCGTGAGTTCAGCTGGTTTATTCACACTTGTTTATAGTATTATGTAAGAAATGTGTAAATCCTTCCATCTCTTGCTGAATTGTATATTTGAATATATTAGTGAATAAAAACTTATTATTTAATGCCAAAAGGTGGAAAAGGTTAAATGAAGTTTCTATTTTCTATTTAATCAAGTCACTGTAAAACTCCCTTGTTTCTTGAATGTATTTTTGGCAATTGAAAAAAATGTGATCGAAATCTCCTATTTTGTCTATTTTTGTCTCGAAGTGGAATCGAAATAAACTATAGACACCCGAATATTTTATGCTATTAGAGAATTATGGTACATTTATTACAATTTAGGACAATGAAATTACAACCATATACAAGTTTTTTAAAGGTACATTATCATATGTCATATTCGTAATAACGATTATTAAAAATGTCAACAAATTGAGTATCGATATTACATAAAAAATGTAATAATGACGCACGTAATTATTGTAATTAATACGTCGCGTCGCGTCACTAAAATGTTTCTAAAATATCATTTATGGAACAGTTATTATTATGTTTATTTGAAACCATTCTTAAACCTACACAACATAATGTAATAAATAATAGAAGCCATAGAAGAATGTATTTAATAATTAATCATGAATATTCCACTATAATCGTATAGATGATATATTAATTTTTATATGCGCCAATATCCATTGGCTTGATGACGGTCTCGATAACTAGGGCCGAGTAGGACTACTTCTCTTTGCTCCTAGATTATCTCTGTAGACCTGGACCGGCCTTCGTGATAGGTGGGCCCGCTTACTTCTACCAGACCCAGCCCGCAAATGCGAGATGTGTCGTGGTATTTTCTGCGGACCTCCCCTGGTCCTGGCTCTTCAACCTCGCTGGCAGAGGTCTCTTCTGGCGCTCTTCTTGTCTTGATATTTTCTTTCTTCGCCAGCTTGTCACCCCCGTGGGTAGTCATCGGTCTAGTTGGGTTTTAGGAAGTTTTGGCTGGGATTGACTGCCGGTACGTAGGACACAGTAAAGGTGTGTCCTACCCCGGATCATCGGAAAGGTAAGGATATGAGCTGTGTAGCTCGGGAGTGTGGAGACCCTAAGTGCTTTTTTTTAGCACTTTCGGACTCCACGGAGCAGGTAGGACAACGGGCGTTGGACGGTATGTTGTCCGACGCCCGCAAGGAGGTTGGGTTTGGGTAGAAAAACGTCATGTCTCTGGTAGTGGTGGTCCGTCCTGGGGTATCTGAAACAGATCAGTTAGCGGGAAATATAAGTTATACTCACCCGTTGTCCAGAAGTTGTAACCTCGGCCGTTTGTGCCTCGGGGCGTCGGCAGGGTCGTAATCAGTGGCCTGTCTGATTAGCGGGTTCCCGTGCTCCTCTGCTTGGGCGTACAGCTTCTTCGCTCGTTCCCGGATGACTTCATTGACCGTGGTGTACTCCAGGTCTCTGACGATGTCTGCGTTTCTCACGTACCATGGTGCGTCGACCGCCGTCCTGAGGGCGATGTTTTCCACTGCCTGGATTTTCTTCATGTAGGACTTCCTGGTAACCCCACGCTACCGAGGCGTACGTCAGCTGCGGCCTGATGAGGGTTTTGATAAGCGTGAGCTTATTCCTCAGGTTGAGACGGCTACCGTTTCCCATCATCGGGTAGATGAGGGCTCTTGTGCGCCGCGCCTTGGCTGTAATAGCGTCCGTGTTCTGTCTCCACGTTAGGCTTTTGTCCATGACCACGCCAAGGTATTTGACGGTGTCGTGCCATTGGATGTCCTCGCCGTTCATGGAGACGTGTCCTGTGGGAATTTCTTTCCGCACTCGTCTGAAGAGTATGGCTTGGCTTTTGTCGGCGTTGACGGCGACTTTCCACTTCGTGCACCATTCTTCCAGGAGTGTGGCCATTTCCTGGAGTTTTCTGGTTGCGTTCCTGGCTTTCCAGGATCTGGCAATTATTGCTGTGTCGTCTGCATACAGGGCCAGGGCTGTGTGGTCGGTCCTGGGGAGGTCTGAGGTGTAGATAGCGAACAGGTGCGGTGACAGCACCGAACCTTGCGGGACTCCCGCCTCCACGGTCCTGTAAGTGGAGAGTTGGTCCGAGATTTTGACCCTTAGCTGTCTGCGGTGCAGGTAGGACCTCACTAGTTTGACGAGTTCGATGGGGTAACCCATACTCATCATTTTAGCTAGGAGGCCGTCGTGCCAGACCCTGTCGAACGCTTTGGCAACATCTAGGAACAGCGCCGCGGTGACTTGCCGCTGGTTGAACCCCTTAGTAATCTCCTCGGTGAGGCGAAGTACTTGGAGTTCGGTGGAATGTCCTGATCGGTACGCGAACTGTTCATCCGGGATGATATTCAGCTCTTCTGTCTTTTCTGTGAGCCTCTTCAAGATGACCCGTTCTGCAACCTTGCTCATGGCTGGGAGGAGGCTGATGGGCCTGTAAGAAGACGGGAAAATTAGTTCTTTCCCTGGTTTAGGGATCATAATGACGTCGGCCTTTTTCCACCTGGCTGGAAAATGCCGTAACCTTAACATCGCGTTTACGATGTTGACTAGCGCCGCTACTCCTTTCCTGGGTAGCTTTTTGAGAGCGATGTTTCCTATCTTGTCACATCCCGGAGCCTTTCTCGGCTTTAGGCTCCTAAGGATTTCCTTGACTTCCTCGGGGGTAGTCGGGCGGATGTGGTCGTCATCAGGCAAGCGGTGGATCCTACGTACTCTGCGCTCGACATCGTCCACCCAGTCCTCGTCCTCGTCATCGAGCTCGTTCTCTCTACACTGCAGTTCTAAGCTGTCGGCAAACGCCTCGGCTTTTTCCTGGTTAGTGTAGACGATCCTCCCTCGCTCTCCGTGAATCGGGGGTATAGGTTTCCTCCGGTTTCGCAGGGCACGTTGGGTATTCCACATACTTCTGTCCTGTGGATCGAGTGACTCAAGGTGGCGTTGCCACCCCTCCTGACGGTGTTCTTGGAGGGCGGCTTTCACTCTTCGGCTGAGGACGTTATACTCCCTTCTGTCGGCGGGGAGCCTCGTCCTCTGAGCCCGTCTCTTGGCGCTTCTTCTATCCCTTATCAGCTGCCTGGTGACCTCTGGTAGGTTCGCCATCGGTGCTGGGTGTCTTCTTACTTCTGTTTCTGTTGTGCTGGCCCTTATTGCTCCCAGGATCTGCTCCTCTAGGGTAATGACGGCCCTCTCAACGTCCCCCACGGTATCTAGCCTGGGAATTTGTGCAATGTACTGCTGCAGGTGCAGCCGGTACGATTCCCAGTCCGTTCGTCGCTTCGAGAAGGTAGCGTTGTCGTCACCCGCCTGTCCTCCTAGAGTTAGGAAGATCGGGTTGTGCTCGGTAGATCCCTCCGTTCTGGTGGAGATCTCCGCTTCGAGGGTCATCTCCTTTAGGATGGCTATGTCCAGTACGTCTGGCCTGTTTCTACCGTTGTCAAAGGTGGGCTGGACTGGTCCTACCACCAGCAGTTCGCCGGCGTGCTGTCCCAGGAACCGCAGCAGTTCTCGTCCTCGAGTGTTGGTTACGCCGCTGTTCCATTGCTGGGATTTGGCGTTAAAATCGCCAATTGCGACGACCTGTGTCCTAGCGGGTAGAATTGCGTCCAGATCCCCCTCGGTTAGCGTGCTGTGGGGTGGCTGGTAACATGAAACCACTTGGACGTCGCCGTTTCGTGCTGTGGACACTACTACGGCGGTGGCATTCATATTTTCTAGCTCAGGTAGTACCGTCGGATGGTGGGCTATGGTCTTTTTAACGAGTAGAGCCACTCCTCTTGCGGGTCGCCGAGGTATGTTTACCCAGTCCATCCTGTACGTGTGGTATCCTGGGAAGTTGATCTCCTTGGCCGGGGTCATCTTGGTTTCCTGCAGTGCCATGACGTCTATATCGTACCTGGTCAGGAGTTCTTCGACTTCAAGTCTCCTTTGTTGCAGGCCGTTTACATTCCAGGCCGCCATCTGCAGGAATTCCGGTTTAATCTGTAAAGGCATTACAGATTGGTAAAGTTTGGCATTTGAGCAAAAAATGCACTCATCGCTGAGCACATTTGTTGCATCTGTGCTAGCACCGCTGTGAGGTTTTTGGCCTCTGGCGATGCTTGTTGTTTTGAGGCAGGGACGGTGTTTTGTCCTGCCTTGCTCTGGGCTAGTTTTGCGTAGCTAGTGCCTGGCGCTACGCCGCCCTTCTTTGTTGAGGTCGTCGTCGGCCTCTGTACCGGCCTTTGAGTGGCGCTGGCTGATTGCTTGGGGTATTTTGGACACCCCTTGCAGCTGGCCGGGTGGGCCCCTTGGCAGTTCGCACACTTGGCCGGTTCGTCTGCCTTCTTCTTGCAGTCAGTCGTCCGGTGTGCCTCGCCGCACTTCACGCATTTCGGCTGCGCGGTACACCTGGATTGTCCGTGGCCGAAACGCTGGCAGCGGTGGCATTGGGATGCCGCTAACTTGGCTCTCTGTCTCTCTGTCCTTACGACTAGAGAGCAGCACCTCGTGACTTGGAGTATCTTGTCCTGGTCCTGTGGGACTAGGACAAGTACGAGTGGCACCTCCTGTTTCGTCCGTCTGGACGTCATCCGTTGCACTGCGGTAGGTGCGAAACCTTGGTCTTGGAGGTCTTCTGCCACCTCTGTACAAGTAACGCCGCTCGGGATCCCCCTGATGACTACACGTAGCAGCCGTTCCTCTGGCAGGGTGTACGTGTGATACTCCCTTTTCTCGTTTGCGAACATCCTAGTCATCTTGCGATAATCTTCGGATGTCGCGGGCTCGATGGAGATTCCCTCCGCGGTAACTTTAGCCTTGCTAAAGTTAATGCCGGTTTCGGTTAGACGACGGCTCACCGTTGTCCATGTCTCCTTGTTTCTCAGCACTACCGGCGGTATGCGCTGGCTTCTTGTTTTTGTTTGAGGGGCCTCAGTCTCCTCTGTCCTGGCGTTTTGTCTGGGGACGTTAGCCTCCTGCTGGGGAGCTCTAGATCCCGATCTGCTTCGTCTGGATGGCTCTGGGGGGCACTTGAGGGGCTCTTCAGCCATCTTCTTTGCCGCTTTAGGGGCCTCTTCGTCGGAGTCCGTATTAGTGGCGGGTGGGTTTTTCCGCTTCCGCGTTTGCGATTCTCCTCGAATCGCACGCAGAAGTTCTTCGTGCTGGGACTTTTGCTCCCTCTGCATTAGCTCCAACCTCTCGGTGAGCTCCTCTATTTTCTTTCTGAGGGTTTTGTTTTCCTCTGTGAGACGTTTTATCGTCTCTTTATCGTCCCTTCTGTCATCCCTTGGGGTTGGGGTATCCCCTCGGGAGCTACCGCTCTGGGACGTTTTGTCTTCACTGTAATCCATGCTACCGTCCTCCACGGTAACGTCGCTGTGGGTGTTCTGCAAGGGAATACCTATAATATTATTGGGAAAATTTATGGTTAGTAACAGTAAAAATAGTGTCTCCAAGGGAGGGAGACTTTGTTTATCTTTTTAGTACACCGTCTTAAAAAAGACGTGTGTACTTCCTCTTCTTAGAACTGTCGACGACGACACTAACTGTGGGGCTGCCACTTCACTGTGCACTTTCTTGGCTCGGTACGTCTGCACTCGGTCACCTCTCGATGCACACTGAATTTTTATATGATTATTTCTATTATTTGTAGGTCAATAATAATGAATACATAATATTATAGCAGTTTAATAAATGACGATGAATAACTAACGCTCTAGTTGAAAATAATACGTCATAATACGCTTATAATAATAAACACATAAAGAAGTACTATAGGTGAAAAATTCTTTTGCATGAGTTTCCTACAGTATTCAACTACTGCCCTCAATTTTCATATTTAAATAAGTAAATTTTAGAATTAACTTTTACAATTATCAAGACACAAATTTAAAATTAGGAGATTCTAAATAACCACTATTACCTTACACATACGTTTTATGCACAAGAAAATAATAAAAAGCACAATTTTTTTAGAGTTGTGCAAATGTAATGAATTTATCGTACAAATTTTATAACTTATATCTTAAACGTATTATATCATTTAGGGGTCGATGCAACAGTTTTAACCGTGCATAATAGTGGGGTCGATCTGAATTTGCAAACGGACTCATTTTTTTCGAATTTTTTATGTGATGTTATGAAGTCGGGCCCCCTCTGCTATCCGGAAAATTTTCCGGTCGAATTTCTCGCAAGGAAAGGGGGGAAATTTTCATGTAAAGATAGTGAAAATCAATTTTTCGGACATAACTCGTTTAGTTTGATTCGGATCGAAAAAATGAAGTACTCACGAATGCGCATAAACTAAATCTAGCGGTTCCTGAGATATGGCGATATGAAAGTACGGATTTTTTGCTGCGGGCGGGAACGTACCGAGAGCCGTTTTCACGATTTTCTCAGGGATGAAAGTGAATTGGCCACTTTTTTTTTCTTCCCCTGATAGATACTCAGGATCTAAGTACTGTGTTCAAATTTCAAGTCGCCAGGTTGATTAAATGAAATTGAAACTGCTGTAACTTCCGCAATTTTTTCCAAAAATCGCGCAGCAAACGTGACATTGTGTACTAATGTGCTTACTTTGAGTTCCGCGCATGTATTTTCAATTTTCGCCATAAATAAACAAATCGTTGCGAAATAATCAATTTGTTGTTGTTATTATTTTTAGGAAAAGTCATTTTTCGCCAGCAAGGAAAGGGGTGGGGGAGATTTTTCTTTCGCCGTCGAATATGGAATATTTTTCTCTTTGATTTAAGCCTGACTAGATTGCGATCGGATCATTAGGAGGGAAGAGGGGAGCCCGCAAAGTTTTTGCCCTGTAGAAGGGTAAAGGAAAGGGTTAGGGACTTCGGGCTAGGCTCATTTTCAAGGAAAACCATTTATTTACTTATGGTGAAAATTGAAAATACATGAGTGGAACTCAAAGTAAACACATTAGTACACAATGTCACGTTTGCTGCGCGATTTGCGGAAAAAATTGTGGAAGTTACAGAGTTTTAATTTTATTTACCTTTACCCTCCCCCCTTCTCCCCTAATCAACCCAGTGACTTGAAATTTGGACACAGTACTTACGTCCTGAATGTCTATCGGATGAAGAAAAAAAAAGTCGCCAATTCACTTTCGTCCCTGAAAAAAACACGAAAACGGCGGAAATCCGTATTCAAATCCGCACTTTCAAATCGCAATACCTCGGGAACTGCTGGAGTTATGTCCGAAAAACTAATTTTCCCCATCTTTACATGTAAATTTCCCCTCCTCCCCACAAAAAAATATTCGAAAAAAACGAGTCTGTTTCAAGTCATTTTTAATATCAGATCGACCCCACTATAAAGAAATAATATAATGTCTAAAACTTTAACGTATCTAAAAATTCACTTAATCCTCATATATTATACTATGCACATAAGCTGACGATTGGCCAGAGAAGTTCATGTAAATCGAGAAATGTGATACATCGCACGCTCTCAACACCAAACCCACACAGTCGGTAGCTTTGCCAGACAATATCGCCGATCGATTGATCAACTTCATCAAATACCTTAGTATATTACTGCCATTTTTGGTATAAAATCATCATGACATGTAACGGGTCCAGCAGAATGAAGCATCCATTTTAAATTGAGTTGTTTTAATTAATGGTTAAATTTTAATTAAAAAATTAAATAAGATTCTTGAGTAAACACGGTATTTTATTATCAGTCAAATGACCTCCTCACACTCTTGAAGACTACCACGAAAGTTTTTCATCACCCGCTCCAATATTTCAATAGGGATTGCGTTAATCTGTGTCTGAATATTATATTTTAATTTCTCCAAAGTTTGCAGTCGTTTAGAAAACACTTTTGACTTTAAGTAGACCCATAAATAGAAATCACAAGGTGAGAGATCCGGTGACCGCGCCGGCCAGTTGATGTCCAGTTGGGAGCCAGTTGAAAAATTGAGGATTGTTTTCCAAAAAGAAGCCATGAAACAGGACTCTCGATTTTCGAGGAGAGTAGTTATTTTGATATTATAAGCTACTGGAAACCTGTTAATTAGAAGCTAAGTTCATTGTATACGTTTAATTTCAATATTTTCTTATTTTGTTTAATATTTCTTCAGATTAATATTTATATTTTTTTCTTTGTGTAAAACCTAGTCAGTTATGTAGTGGTGAGAGGTAAGTGAATCCTCTCATATGGTCAATTAATACTATACACGTAGATGTCCATGTCCATGGCGTATAGCGACTTGCGATTCTGCAAGTACCTGAGAGCGGCGACCTTTTAATCCCAGGTGGACTTAACCTACTGTTATATTATATGATTTGCAGGAAACAATTAATCAGCAGGCAAATACCCCGACCTGCATTGAATTATACCTTACAAATCATGAAAGAATGGTAGCCAATATCATTTGTCAATTCCCTGACCAGACATAGACCAGTTCTGAACTTATTAGTTCTTATCCGTATGCCATAGGTTATGGAATTGCAATTGATGATATGATAGGATTCGCTTACCTCTTACCACTACTCAATTTACTATAGTTTGCATAAAACTAGTAGGTTGACCGCTGTCGTTTGTCTGTTCCATGACATATGGCATACTGATGAGAACTAATAAGTTCGAAACCGGTCTATGTCTGGTCGGGGAATTGACAAATGATATTGGCTACCATTCTTTCATGATTTGTAAGATATAATTCAATGCAGGTCGGGCTATTTGCCCGCTGAGTAGTTGTTTCCTGCAAATCATATATTATATTCAGTTATGGTTTATAAATTTACCGAATGGCCTATATGTACATTGTATGGATTTTATTTGATTTTTCTTACGCAACTCTTATGTGTTTAATATAATCTGTAGTAAATTGCATGTATTGAAGTTGTAATAAAAATAAATAAAATGTTCTATGTCAACGAATTTTCCTCTTCTTGAAACAAAGAAAAATAAAATGGAGAAAACTGAATAAACTTTCAATATTATAACGGAATTTTCGAAGTAGAATTTTGGGTTTTGGTGTAAGAGTTTCGGTTTTATTGAATAAGCCTTAAAACACGTTTACCGTAAGCCAACGAAAACAAGGCCAAAATACAAAAAATCAGATAAGCTTTCGCTTTATACCACTCAATTTTTATGTAGAATCCACGGTTTTGAAATAAAATGGAAAATATCGCGAAACACTCGAAAACAGTGACAAAAATTCTCCATTAATTTGTATTGCACAGTAACAGAGAGCAACATTTTATGGTTTTTTTTTTTTCATAAGCGTCACGAAGCTCTGACATATATTTGGAAACATTTTCAAGAAACTCTATTTGGTCTGTTATACTGCTTTTAGTATACCTATAAAAAACATGGATTCTCGAGAGTCACTGATTTCGTAAGAAGTAAGACATGCCCGGTTACAAATTTTGTTCTTTACTTAATGAATCCTTTACTATTTTCGTACTCATTAACTATTAGACATACAAGCTCAGTGTCCAAAAAGGCAATTAGACCACAAAAATGTTTTAAAATTTACATAAAATTTAATTACCGCCATATTCAAATTTTCCCCCGAGCGTGGGAGATAAAGACATTACGTTTTTGTAAGTTATTGTGTTTAATTCTGCAAACAGCATGAAGTGTTTGTCAACAGAGGGTGTGAAGGGCTGAAATATGCGTATCACAGATGGAAATACCCTATTTAAATGCAAATTCTATATTTGTCACCTTAAGAAGAAAAAGTTCGATCTTTTCCTCAAGTTTGCATATTTCCCTGTAGACAGTACGCTTTTAGGTCCTCACAGCCCGTGTTATTACGTCAGTTTGTATTTCTCGATAGGCCGGCAACAGGAAGACTAATTATTTTACATTTTTCAAGCTGACTAAAGTCGTGTACCAAAATACTTTTTATTTCCACTGTGACAAACGACGCGCTTTTTTATTTTATCAAAACAAAGTGATCCTGTCTCGTAAATTTACTGCGGGGTTAAAAAATTACAAGCGGGACAAATTATTATTTATGGATACTTTTTTAAGGGTTACGTTAAGGCATTTGTAATTTTGATAATTTTAACAAGAAAACTTGGATTTCTAAGACATTAAGACAAAATATATTCTAATGAATTCTATATTTATTATTCTTTCTAATTATATATTTATTTGGATGGCGTGGAAACAGGATGTTTCGGAGCTTATTAGCAGGACTATGTATGTTAGACATGGTTATAAACTTGTATATCGATTATAGAGCCCTAAATAAATTATAGAAAGGTTATATAATAATTCCGAACAAACTGGAACAACATGTCTTTGTCACGTGTTCTGTTACATACGGTAGATGCGAATAGTTAACAAACTATAAAATTAGATGCATATGTACAATTAATTTCAAAAGAAGCTAAGAAGCAGTTAATTCGTCGTTGAAGTCTAACCATGGTTCTGCAGTTTGTGAAAAGTGAACGAGGTAACCCAATGTTACTGTTTGGAGGTTTTGTGCACAAGAAAGGGAACACCATAGCTAACAAAGTTATCTGGAAATTCACGGATTATAACGAGAAGCATTATATTGGAAGGGTGTATCCATTAGGTGATGAAATGGTGAAAAGTATACCTCGCTCATACGTTGCTGATGCTTCAAAAGTTGGTGCAAAAGGTAGCCATAGCGGATATGAAGGAGACGGCCATACAGGTAGAGCCAACTACCTAAAATATTCTGGCAAGTACATCTTCGAAATTATCTGCGGCTGTATCGGCCCAGTTGCCGCCAATAAATGCATTGAAGAGAACAATACATCGTATCAGAAAACCAGAAGAAGCTGTACCAGAACAATCTAAAACTCTTACAGAAATAAATTTTCCCGAAGAATACAAGAATATGAACAGTGAACGTTTCCTATTATATGATAGTGGCCTAGGCGAAAATAGAATTCTTTTATTTTCAACTAAAAGAAATTTGGATTTGATGGAATGCTGTATGGTATGGTATTGGTATGCAGGATGGTGCTTCTTTTACAGTTCCACGGTTATTCAGTTAGCTATATACTATTCATGGGGTGCAATACAGTAATGTAATTGCCACCCCAAAACTGACAGAAATTACTTATACTCGTCTTCTTCAATCATTGAAGTCACTGAAATTATGTTTTCAACCAACGAACAACAGTTATGAGTTACTTCGAAAGGGCAGCTATAAATTCTTTCTGCCACAACTCCAAACTTTCCAGCTGCAAAGGAATATATACTATGACTTCTTCTCATGCAAAGTGGTGTCTATGGTGTGCTTGCCACTGCAGTCACGTCTTTCTTCACAAATTCTTTTCTCGAAAACATTTTATTTCAAGTTTACGTAAGGACGTACATTTCTGAGATTAGTGCATAAATTTCGTATCAACAGAATTAATGTTTAGCAGGTCTTTAGTCGGTAATCAAAATATTTCAAATAACATTTATGTTTTTATGCTAAACTGGTAGCGATGATATTATGTCTGATTTTAATGACTGATAACTTTTCACCTCATTAGTCCTGAAGAAAGAATCTTCGACTTTAAAAGGAAATAAGGTTTGCTTTATCTTTTTATCCAATTGCCGACTAAAGACCTACTTAACATTTCTGAGATTTACTTCCTCAGAAGCTAATAGCTCGGATGATTCTGAATCCAAGTGTAACGAAGCATTTTTCGTTATGGAAATCTGCATAAAATTTATATTTAATTGTACTCTATATAATTATGTTAATTGTTTTGTGTACCGCCTTAAGCGACTTACTGTATATTATCCGAAAATATTCACTATTTGAATACTTGAGTATTTATTTAAAGCAGCAAATATTTGTAAACCGAATTATTGTTTATTGTTTGGCGTAATTAATTCAATAATTAGTTATCTGTGGCCGATTAAATCCGTTTCTTTTTCGTAGTTGGTCAAAATAATTATTTGAAACCGATTTTATACATTACAAAAATCAGAATACTTTATTTATACTAACCAACGCACGTAATAATAATTTACCTGTAGTTTAATAGCTTAATATAGCCGTCCTCGCTGGCTTGTATTCAATACAGTGCGCCATGCGCGATACTAGAGCACGTGGGATTCCTCGCGATACCCCGAGTGGGAATCTGGCTATAAAACTGACCGAAAAGACCTGTAAAATCAGAATTTGTTCCAATTCTCGAAGCAAGCAGACGTCTACCATCTGCCCAGGGTCCACTGCTACGATTGTAAAGAGTAAGAAAACTTATATATATTTGGCTATTTATTATTCCGTATTTATTCTGATTGAAATTTTTATTCTGTTTGAATATTTTTGGTATTTATTTCATATTTACTGACTGATAATTTTATACTTAGTTACCGAAATTTTACTGCCTTTATTTTGATTGAAAATTTTTACAGTTTGAATATTCTTCATGATTATTTCTATTATTTCATATTTTCTGACTGAAATTTTTATACTTAACTGTTTGAATTGAGACTTTGTAAGTTGGCTAGTACAATCATAGATTATTTTTATTAAATTTTATTTTCCCTTAACTGATTGCCAATTTTCTGATAGTTAACTTAAATTAGATACTTATAATAATTTGTTTATTTTGTGGCTTCCTTCCGCTTCGACACCTGATCAAGATCTTTACAAGTCGACTGGTGCCTTCTCCCTAGGCACCTGATCAAGTACTTTAAAAGTCGGCTGGTGTCACTTCTTTACACCTGATGAAGTACTGTAATGGTTCGGCTGGTGTACCCTTCTCAACCCAAATTACCTTTAGTCACAACACTGTTCGTTAAGGGCTAGTAATTTTATTGAACCCGGGAGTAAAACTATCTCAACTAAAGTCGCAATAACTGCCCATTACTTAATACTTAGCTTACTGTCGCATTTAACATCTAGAAATACTAGCCAAGTTTCAAGTCCGTCTCATATTATTTTTTTTTCTTCACACTGTTTGAACATTATCAGTATTTATTTTATTACTTCATATTTACTGACTGAATTTTTCCACTTAGCTTGTAAATTTAACTGTTTATTTTCCGATACCAAGCATTAGCCAAATTTCCGGTCTGCTTTATAACCTGTTGTAATACTGTAAATAATTCTGTCTGCTTCGCATTTGCTGGTATCCGTACACTGACTGTCTGCTTAACAACCATTTTTTTTATGAACTCGCTAAATTCACCGCTTATACGCTTTTGCCGCTAATATTGTTTTATTATTTGCTACTCTCCCTCTACTGCTTGAACCTATGTGTATAAATTTGTGTTAATTTTGATTTTCTGTTTTATTTAGGACTGTTAACCATAGGATTATTTTAATATATTTAAATATTATCCAATTTCTGCGTTTTACTGTTGTGTTTGCGAAAGTCTAAGTTCCCTTATTGACCCACTGGAATTAACTGTGTCTTCACTGAGCTGCTTAGCCTCGTTCATCGACTTTTGGATAGTGTTGTTCAACCACTTCAAACTTGAACTGGCGCCCGAGTAACAAGTAAAAAAGCTCGAGTGTCAAAGTGACAGCCTTAGTTCTCGCAAGTACGAGAAAAAGAGCGTCACACAAGTTAGTACTTGGATTCAGAAGCAAGTGTTTTCAAACTGCATTTGTTACCCACGAAAGCTAGAAAACATCATGTTCATTATTAAAATACGCTACATTTTCGCTGTTTCTGTTTATTCTCTGAACAGTGTTACCAGAGAATTTCTTTTTGCACTCAAATTTTTTTGTGGACCATTTCAAAACATTTGCAACTCTTGAAAGGGAAATACTCGTGTAACACTTGAAGCAGAAATGCTCGCCACCAGTTATAGATTTCTTTCATTAAATGATATAATTTAGTTGATTACTGCAAATCATTTCCACCTCTCCCCTGACAGTCTTTTTGTTATTCCATTTTAAGTACTGGATTTACTTTTATACATATTTTTGTTACGATTTCAAATGGTTGTAAATTAAGACACATCGATATATTAATTTCAAAAAACCGCTGCCCAAGGAATCACTACTTCCACATCCAGATTATGTATCCAAGTCTTATGCACACTAAATCCCAATGAATATATTATTCCTTTTAATAACAGAGTGAGGGTGGTAGAGGGGGTGGCTAGTATAAAAAAAATTAGAAGTCCTTGGTTCTCGTATACACACTAAACCCCAATTTAATTTTTTATTCCCTTAAACAATAGGGTGGAGGTGAAAATGGGGGTGGTAGAAGGGGTAACTAATGCCAAAATAAATTTTAGAGGCCCTTGGTTCAAATCCCAATTTAATTTTTTACTCCCTTTAGTAATAGGGTGGAGATGGTAGAGGGGATAGCTAACGCCAAAAAAAATTTTTCGAGACATTCCGTTCTTGTATACAAACTAAATCACATTTAATTTTTTTACCCCCTTTAATAATAGGGTGAGGGTGATAGAGGGGGTAGCTAACGCCAACAAATTTTTTTAATTGCCAGACAAAAATTTTGAGATCTTAACTTTTCGTACATGCCCTAAATTGCATTTTATGGACTCTTACTTGTTTGTTTTGCCTATTTACCCTTATTTACCCCATTTACCCCCCCGAACCCTTCAACGGAATTAGATCAAAATATAATCTAGTTCCAGATCTCGTTACAATATATAAGTGTACAAATTTCAAGTCAATATCATAAACGGTTCCAGATTAAACGTGCGCACAAAAAAAGTTACAGGACAGAGAGGAAATTTTTTTTCGCTCAAATTTAAAATCTCGACGTTTCATGACATTTTTAAGCCTATTTCAACAAAAAAAAATAATAATAATGTTTTTTTGCGTTACTATACTTCTACTGGACGTGGAAATAATATTGACTAAAATGTCAATTAACAATTTGAGTTAACTTCCATTTAATTAAACTGTATTTTTTTCTAAGTAAAAGACAATTTTAAAAATAAATAAAAATTAAGTAATTTAAAAATTTCCATAACGATCATTTACCAAACCATTCTCCTTTGTTGTTTTAAACAAACTCCATTAGTAATGGACAGAAATGAGCGCCGAAGTGCCTAGCAAGAATATCAGCAGCATCTATAACGTCGAAAAGGGAGTATAAAGAGTTACATTAGGCTTCGTAAAAAAGTAAAACGCCGGGAAGATGGCTAAAAAGTAATTACCTCGCAAAAAAGGCACCTGCTAGTGACGGGACCTGCACCTAAGAAACTTCATCGGTGTTTTAATTAGCCCATTATGCTAATTATATGACCTCTAAGGGTTGCTTTCAATTTTTCATATTTATTACGGAAGCGTTAAGATGAACAACCCCAGTAATTAATTTTTAACACCGGAGGAGATTTATGATTTTTGTTCAAAGGAATGCTAAAAATTGTTAGTTATATACAGCGTTTAAGAAGTATTGCATCCATTTATAATGGAGTAAATGGGTTGATTCTGTAACATATATCAACATAGAGAAAAAATTGTGTGATATTTTGATAAATTTTTTTTCATTTCATTGCTTAATAGATTGTTTATTTATTTATTTCTTTATTCATCCAACTGATTATACAATTATGGCATAGGATAAGTCAGAATAAAAAAAGAAATAAAACATTACAAGATAGAAACAATATATTACAAATAAAATTTGATAAATTTGCAGCAGCTTGTATAATTATTTTCAGGGAGATGTGGTTAGAAAGTATTCATCTACCGAATAAAAAGCATTCTTAACAAGATGCTCTCTAACGGCTGATGAAAATTTATTTATACTGGACATATTTTTAAATCTACTGTTTAGTTTATTATACAAAACGGCCCCTAAATAGTAAGGAATAAGTTTATATAATTCTAATCGCTGCATATCATATTGTACATTTTGACCATGGCGCGTCGAGTAATCATAATTAAAGTTTTGCAGAGTAAAACGTGACAGGTTATTTTTTACAAATTTTAAGGAATCCAAAATAAATATGCAAGGAAACGTTAAAATTTTTGCCGAATAAATGTATTTTCACATGATTCCTCATAATTAAGTCCAAACATGAAACGTATGGCCCTTTTCCTTCAAAATAAATACCCTGTCAGAGGATACAGAGTTTCCCCCGAAAACTACACCATATCTGATTCTAGATTCAAACTCGGGAAATAAAAAAAATTGTATTTTTTATACTGGAAATTTGGTACAGCCTCTTTATTGCAAAACATAACTGGCACATTTGTTACAAACATACTTTACATGAATTTTCCAGTCTAGAGATAAGTATATATATATATATATATATATATATATATATATATTTTATATATATATATATATTCCCAGTAATTTGAAATTTTTTACATGCCTAAGAGATTTACCGTGTATAGTCGAGGCAAGAATTCAAGCGATGCACATCACAGATCGATTCTATAAATAAGACAATATTGCTAAGAATCAAGAATCCCCATGAAACTGTACCTACTTCTGAAAAAACTTAATAACTGGGTGCCAAGAATTATTCTTTTTAACGTAATTAATGATTAAAAATTATGTTAGTATTAAAAGTTCTTTAATGAGATCACTCGTGACGTGCATCGCTTGAATTTTTGCCTCGACTTTACTTTAATCAGTGGACTAGCTATATAATTAGAACTTACTGAGTGAAATTGCATAAAGAAGGTCTTGTCTTGTTTCAAGACCAATTTCTTTTCATTGAAGTAGTTGCATTTTTGTTCGATAAATAGTTATATATGTTTGCCATTGACATTCTCATTTTTTGAAGAACTACTATCGTTACTTTAACTTACATAATCAACCTCCAATATATCCTGACGCAAATTCTGAACATCCTCTATAATTCCCTATAATTATATTTATGTCCATTTCTTCAATATCCACGGCCCTTGAAGGGTATCGAATTAATGACCATAATTCATAATTTCTCTTTGCTTATTACTCGCTACTCTCTCCACTACTATTTGTTCATCATATATTTATTTCACTCTATCTTTTGAAGTGTATTTTATGCCGTATTGGCTATTTTAATTCTTTAGCAAAACCTCGGGCAAACGTTTGAATCTTGCTTATGCAGATTGTATCTGGCATAACTCCCAATAAACCTGAGATACTCTTATAACGCTGCTTCCTCGCCCATTTATCGACTATATGTTTAACCAGGCGCTTGAAAAACATGTTTTTTAACGTAACAACTTTCACAAAAACATCGTGAAATTATTTTTAATATGCACACCTCAGCTCGACCCCTTTCCACTCTACTTTTCTTTTTCATTAAAATTATTCATAATAACAGGTGTTTTTTCCCCTCCAAAACTTGTCAGCCAATATCGAAAGATTCTTCTTGCATCTCCTTCACATTCAAATATTAATTAACATTATTAACACCAGCTTTGCCCTTTCACTGAAAAAAGTCATTACAGTAAATCATCACTTTCTAATAAAGCAGGGCAGGGTCCTGTGTAAAGCGGGCGGGCGGGCTCAGCTTTAAGAAGCAGAAATGAGGGTGAATTTTGAATCAATATTTGATTGCGGGAATTAGTGCTTTATCGGGATTCAGCAGACCTCTCGAGTCTTGATGAAGGTTCCTTGATTGTTTGACAGCGGCCATGTAAACGCGTGAAGAATTAAACAAGACTAAAACCTCCCGGATCCCCTCCAGCTGGTCACTCGACTTCCCAGCAGAAGGGGCAATTATTAAGGCGGTCGTATCTGAGGCACTAACCTTGTAGAATAGTAATTTAGAAAGTATATCAGCCCGTTACGTTTAAAATAAGTAATTCGGGACTGAAAATTTGAGAAATCAAGTGCCAAATACGTCAGCAGATTTGATCGCCTACTGGACGTGTACAAAGTGGCTGCACTATTCGGTTTCCACCGTTTTTTACTGTACGTAAAAAAATGATAATTGGAATAGAATATACTTATTTCATACATTTTCTCATTTTCCATCGAAAACAAACCCAACATCTTTCCTTGTAACATACAGTGAGGTTCATAAGTAACGGATAAATAGTGGAGTCAGACAAGCATCAAATTTTAGTGAATAAGGAATTGTTTCCAGTGGAATTTTTTTAACATGTATAACATGAAATGGACATTTTCTACCTCTAGCAACCGCCGCTACGCAAGTTATCGGCCATTGAAAAAATTGAGAGTTATGACATAAGCTATCAGCGGTTACAATATGAAATTTTTATCTGCACACATAACCTCAAAAAAAAACTGAAAAACTGCTAAATGTTGGTTTTTTTGTTATAACTTCGGATGTTTTAAGTGAAATTTAATGAAATTTTTAGAATTCATACTTTATAGTATGAGCAATAACTGGTTAAAATTGATTGGCCATTAACGTTTGTGCATCGCATTTCGCGAAAAATGTTTCGGCTCCATAGTAAAAATAAGCAGCAATTTATTTCCCTTTTGTGTAATAAATTTAAAAATAGAAATATTGTATATGAAACATGCAAAGAAGATGCTCATGCAAATATTATTCGTACCGCTGTTTCGAAAAAAAATAAAATAATGGAGAATGTGATATTGTAATTGTCGGTCAAGATATAGATTTGCTGTTTTATTAACACACTTTGCTTCATCTTTATCAGAAAATATTTATTTTTATAAACCTATGATAGGAAAAACGAAAGACAAATATTATTCACAATATTCTTTTAAAAAAAACAGATTTAAAAGAACATGTGTTATTTATACATGCTTTCGTGATTGCAATACTACATCAGCATTTGCAGGAATTGGAAAAAATAAAATTTGTCTTGTTTTGCAAAAATATAATTTTTGAAAAAAAAAGACACACTTATTTTCTATGATCTTGAAGCAATAGAGACTATGTTATTTTCAGCAGCCGCAGGTTGCATACAAGGGTTATAAGGATCAAACCCAGTTGAAAAAACAAGTTTGGAAAAATTGAGATTTAATTGCTTTCAAAAACACACGACATCAACAGCATGTAAGCTGACTTCGCTACCACCCACCTCACAAGCTGCAAATCAACATTCTTTAAGAGTGTATTATCAAATCCAATAATGGTAATTCCCAGAAAATAATAAGCCTGTATGCAACTATGGATGACACATGACGTCCAGTGGCTTATTACCTGTGACCCTTCCGAGAAACATTAAATCGCTACCAGATTCACTTATAAAATCAATTGCATGCAGTTGCAAATCAATTGGTAGTAAGTGCAAGACTAGAGCATATTTTTGTAAAAATCTGGGGTTACCATTCACTGTAGCATGTAAGTACTGTGAAGGCTTAAATTGCTTTAACTGTGAAACAGAAGAAATTGATGAGTTAGATGAAGAATTGGAAAATAATTCTGAAACATTTTCTGTAACTGAAAGTCTAAGTATATGTGGAACCGATACAGAGATAGAGGACAGTGTTGTCGAAGCTTCTACATTATCATTTACTGATAGGTCGATTGATCAAGAAATTGATAGAAATGAAAATGATGATGCATTTTATGATTATGCTTCAAGCGACACTGAAAATTAGTCTGATGATTCTTTATCAAGTGAGACAAAACGAAGTCGATTAATATAACTGCTCACGTATATATTTTTTTCAATTCCGAGTAGAATGTTTTTTTATACAGTATTTAAATACAATAAATAATGCTTTTATTTGATCTACACTTAAATATAAATATGTATGCGAGTAATTTGTTATAAGTAATTGCTTTTTTTCAAAAACCTACATTAAAAAAAATAGCCTCATACGATGCGATGCACAAAAGTTATTGGCCAATCAATTTTAAAATTTGAAGTAAATTTTTTAGAGTTGTGTTACATATTTTGACTTGTAAATTTAACTAGTTATTTCTCACATTAGAAAGTACAATTTCTTAAAATTTCATTTAAATTTCACTTCAAACATCCGAAGTTATAAATAAAAAAAACCATGTTTTTTCAGTTTTTTTTTTAGGTTATGTGTGCAGATAAAAATTTCATATTGCAACCGCTAGCTGATGGCCTATATCATAACGAAAGCCTCAATTTTTTTCGTTTTTTTTTGGACCCACACATACTGAGATATACTATCTATATTTAGAAAGAACGGCCAAAATGGTGAATTTTCACAAAATGGCTCATAACTTACATAGCGGCGGTTGCTAAAGGTAGAAAATGTCCATTTCGTATAGTATTCGATGTAACTAACATGTTAACAAAAATTGACACTGGAAACAATTCCTTATGTTTTGCTTGTCTGACTCCATTAAAATTCATTATCTACGTAATTAACAGTTTATGAGTAAAATTCTAAAATAAATCAATTTTTAATTCTAAAATGACATTTTTGTTTGTTGTCATAAACATTAGAACTAGTGTACTTTTAATGGTTAACTTAGTGTGTAAATAATCATGCCTTATAATTTTACAAATGAGAAATATGCCGATATTATTTATGTTTATGGATTATGTGATGATAATGGTAGACAGGCCGCAGAGGAATAGAATACTAAATCATCATACATTTTCAACTGTGTATCGCTATGCAAGGGAGCACGGCAGAATTCCATCATCAAAAGTGGAACAAAATATCCATACGTTGAGGAGCACGAAAATATCATTAATATTGTTCAAGAACACCGTGAAGTAAGTACCCGACGAATAAGTGCCCAATTAGGAGTTCTTCATGTGCGGGTTTGGAGAACCCTAAATAAAGAAAGATTACATCCACATTATATTCAGCAAGTGCAAAGGCTTCAACAGGGTGACAATGTAAATAGGTTAGAATTTTGCTAGTGGATTATTGATCACAGACCAACTACATATCGGACTTAATTCAAGAAATTCGCATAACTGGACCGAAAACAATCCTCATGCTATAAGAGAAGCCAATTCTCAGCATAAGTTCTCGGTAAATGTTTGGTGTGGTTTGATTAACAGCAACCTAATTGACCCACATGTTTTTCCGGAAAGGTTACAGAGATGTATTTAGATTTTTTACAAAATATTTTACCTAGTTTAATGCAAGGCATTAATATAAAAGGAAAATATTTCCAGCATGACGGAGCTCCCACTCATTTTGATATTGAGGTTAGAAGGCACTTGAATAATGAGTATCCAAACAGATGGATTGGACGTGGGGGACCTCATCCTTGGCCGACTATATCACCAGATTTCAACCCCGTTGATTATTTTCTATGGGGATATCTCAAAACTGAAGTCTACAATGTCCCAATAAACAGTTACTTCAGCAAATTATCCGCTGTAGTGACCAAATTAGAAACAATTCTGTGCAAATTAGAAAATCTATTGGCAATTTAAATAAACGTCAACAAAAATGTATGGCAGCTCGAGGTTCTCAATTTGAAAATTTGCTCTAAGTATTTGTAATATTTTTAAATATACCTTTGTAAATATTTATTTGGCAATTTTTATTTATTTGGACAATTATTGTGAGCAAATGAAGCTGTTTTTCTTCAAATTCAATCGCTTGTAAAAAAAATCAATAAAGGTGCGACAAAAAATCTAATTACATAGTTTGGTTAGTGATGTATGGGCTTTTAAAATTGGCAACTGAATGTTAAAAAATATATATACAGGGTGATTTTTTTTACAGGAATCGGAAAAAACAAATTAAAAAAGCCCAGCCCTGGAATAAAAAAATATAATAGCAATCTATCAATTGTGATAAGTGTATAAAGTGTCTAAAATTTAAACAAATTCCGAGATCAATAGTAAGGGCGTTCTGGCCAAAATAAATTTAGACCAAAATTAATTTATCACCCTGTATCTCAGAAATTAAGAGCAACAGGAAAACTTCAATGGCCGTTCCTGAATACCCAAGTGGTCCTCTATCGCCCCTGGAAGTATGTACAGTTCCTTATATTATACGTAGACCTTCATACTTGGCTAAAGAAAACTTTTTAATATAATAAATCTTCCCTCCAAGTTTCATCAAAATCCGACTTTTAGTTTTTGCATAATACTTTTGCAATATAAAGTTCGCAAAAAAATTTGAAAATTTTCAAAATGTTGCTAACGCTAAACTGAACTATTTAGAAAGTTGAATATAAAAGAGTACTCAAATTTTTAAATCCATTTTGAGATATTAAAATCCGTTAATTACGAGAGCCTACAGAATTGTTTAAAAATTTGGTTAGCAAGAAGTAGAAATGGCCCCAGTTGAGACCCCTTAGGACTCCAGGGCACCTGTGTAGGGCTCCGTCCGGCCCCCCGTGCTGTCAAAAAAATAATGGTGTCCTTGTGCGGTTAAAAAATGGGGTCCCCGGGATATCTAAAATGGATGTTCCGCTCCAGGGTCGCCTGTCAAAGGGCCCCGTATGCCTCCTTGTTCTGTTTGCCCCCGCACTAGGGTTCTCGGCCGGCCGACGCAGTTTTGGCAACGCGAGAAATTCAAACTGTTCTAACCTCACCAGTAGGCCCCGTTTCGACATAACCTAACGCGTCCTCTGGGGGACATAACCTCACTCAAAATTGTCAAATTTTTAAACAATTCCCTAGGCTCTCCTAATTAATGGATTTTAATATCTCAAAATGGAATTGGAAATTTGAGTGCTCTTTTATATGTCAAAAATTTTTCAACTTTCTAAATGCTTTAGTTTAGCCTTAGGAGCATTTTGAAAATTTGCAAATTTTTTTTGCGAAGTGTAGATTGCAAAATTATTATGCAAAAACTAAAAGTCCGATCTTGATGAAATTTGGTGGGAAGATTTATTATAATATAAAGTTTTCTTAAGCCGTATATGAAGATCCTACGTATAAGTATTTGAGAAAAATCTACAAATTATTTTTTTGCGATTTTTAATAATTTTGCAACAGTAAAAATGAATTTTTGGATTCGGAACCAAATGCATCTTTCCTAAAATTTAATTACAAAACTTTCTCATTTGTATAACTTTTCTCTAAAAGCAACAGTTACTGAGATATATGAAAAAATGGGAAGAAAAAAACGGAATTCTCAGGAACTTTTTCACATTCTGTTTAATAAAAAATTACGCTCACGTTTTCAAACTAGTGCATAGTGAAATTATCATTTCTTATGATTTTTAGGAGCGACTAATCCGAAATCTGCCATACTACCCAATTTACCAAAACATAGGTGATTTTCAGTAGATACTGGATGGGCTATGTTTTAATGTTTTAATTCTTCCTGAATTTAATAACGAACTGTACAAGATCGCAAAATTGATTTTATTGTCCTGAGAAAACCAAAAAACAAATATTTTAACATGATAAGGCCATTTTTGCAATTAAACGACACAAATTTATTCGCCCTACTGTAACATTCTTATAAAATTAGAATCTGGCTGCATACGAAATAGGATGAGTTCCCGAAAAAACGAATTCTTTAGAAAGAAATTGAAATATATGTAAATGGAGTATGTGTAATATACACACATACGAAAAGTTCGTAATGTACGGCTGCAAAGTATGGCACCTTAAGTCTTGTTTTTAAGAGAATACTTGGGATTTCGATTGAGTTCCATTTGCAGTGATATATTCATCCATACGAAATAGAGCGGCACCAGGCGCGGAATATGTAAAAGGTAGTTGAAATGCATCACATTTGACTCGATAGTTTGTCTCCGAGTACCTTTTTAGGGCCAACTTTATCCGTCGAGGAAAAGTTGAGGTGGAGCAGCTGACGACGACTATGCAAATGCCATAAGGTGTAAGCGGGGCCCCTCTCGACAAAATGGAAATACGATGAGCAGCAACGTGCTTGCTTGTCTCTCGTTCGACCTGATGCGTGGAATTATGAAAACGACTTGAGAAATATGGAATTGATGCATAAATTGCCATGGAATGAGGTGGGATCTGAGCCGAAGCTAAACAAACCGCCCTTGTGTTGAGGAGAGCGGTTTAAGGGCTATATTTTAACATAATTAAAGTATAATATTTATTAACGCGCATGTTTATTGTTCGTTTGGCTCGCGCAAAATGATGAAATTTTAATTTTACAATATCATTTTGAAACAACGAGGATATTATATATAACTAGTAAAATAATACAGTTGCAAACAGGTTTCTGGAATTTCGGGTTTTGTTTTGCTTTAAATCGTAGCATTTTAGATGTTTTTAAATTTCTCTTATCGCCTTATTTAGATTGCAGTCCTGGCGGGGTTTAACATTACCGCAGCTGGAACTCGAACTCAGGAGTGGTACAGCAACTAGACGTATTGTATCCGACATTACCCCGTCTAATACACTGCTACCAACTCTCTAGTTTATAAACAGAAAAGATCTGGGCAAATATCTTTAGGAGCTCTCCTCCCAAATTCACCGCCAAAGTTCTTTAATAATAATAATGATAATAATAATAATAATAATAATATTTATTTGCCCATTTAATGTGTACATTTTTATACCTATATACAATTATATGAAGAAATTAAAAATCAAAGAGAGAATCGCAAAAAAGCGAACTTTGTGGTTATTCTTACTACATTTCCTTGCTTCTCCATTGCTTAGATATTTATAATAAAACTATCTGTGAAGAATTTAGAAATTATTCTAATTTTTATAGTACACTTAATGACCTAACTATATTTGCGGCTTTACATTAAAGTGAAAATAAATTTAACTTAACACACGCTGAACTAGTCAGACATCACGTAAACCCCCCACATACACGCACGCATCCGTATACACAATCATATAACCATACCCTTTTCAAATACACATACATTTAATTTATCTTTTTATATATTTCTTTTTATTAACTATACATGTTTTCAATGCCAATTAGCTGATGAGCATATATACTTTATTTATTTTCAACAATCATTTTTTTATTTTGTTTTTGAATAATTGTATGGAAATTATATTATATATACGTGGACCCAGATAAGCGAATCTTTGCATAATAGTTTTAGTTGCCTTTGGAATCTTAATTAAGCATTCAACATCTGGTTTTATATGTATGATTAATTATTTGTTTGCATTTGCTTCCTTTTTGTTCTAGAAGTATAGTATAACAATAGAGAGCTGCCTGATATCTAGAATGTTAGCTAGTTTATATAAGGAGTAGGTTGTGTAAGTTATTTCTTTTTGTATATACCTTTTGCTGTTATTCCATATCGTAGTTGGAATTCTACAAAAGCATAATACAATAATTGCTTGATATCTAGGATTTGCCTAAAATATTTAAATTTGGCAAGTAGGCTTCTGACTTTCCGACTCATGTTATTGATATGTTTTCCTCATATTAAATGACAGTTTACAGTTATGCCCAAATACTTAACTTCATTAACTGGTTTGATTTCAAAGTTTTCTACAATTTTAAGTGAAGGGAACGTATCTATTTTGTTGATTGAAAACGGTTTTAGTAGCATTTATTCTTACGATTTTTGAATCGAACCAACATTTAATCTCCCCGAAATCATTTCCGGCTTTTTTCAACTCAGCCTCCCAAGTAATGTCCGTCTACAGTACAGCCGTATCATCCTCAAAGCTAATTATCTGGCCTATGTAAGTTTGCTGAAACAAATTTTTCAGATAAATATTGAACAGTAAGGGCCCGAGTACTATTCCTTGCGGCACCCCGTATTCAACTTCTCTTATTTTACTAAGAATTTTATGTATTATTACTTGTTGCGTTCTTTCAAATAAATAACTTTCCACAAAAGTCAGCGCTGTACCTCGGAAGCCTATTTGTTCGAGAGCCTTCAAGAGTTTGGAGTGGCTAACAGTATCAAAAGCCAGATCTATAAAGATACAAATTGTTGACTTACTTTCTTCCATAGCTTTATACAATTTTGTTGTTAAAAAGCCAATTGCATCTTCGGTAGATCTGGCTTGTTTGAAACCATATTGAGAGTAATTCAATATTTCATACTTTTCTAAATAGCTTATTATAATTTTCTCTACAATTTTTACTATATTAGAAACTAGCGAAATTGGTCGATAATTTGAACACTCTAGTTTATATCCACTCTTAAATAAAGGTTTGATTAACGCCGTCTTAAGCGCTCTAGGAAATATTCCGTTATTATTATATTATTAATTATAAAACACATTGATTTGGTAATACGGCCTAATATTGATTTCAGTGTACTTGACTTTATTCCGTCAATCCCGGTCTTTTTTGGACAGGATTTTCTCATTTACGCAAGTTTCGCATTATGATTTTGTTACATCAAATTTTGCCAAGGAATAAGCGGGATACGAAAATTCAAAATCTGGTAAATCCCGACTTCTTTGGATAGAGACTACTGTTTGGGCGCCTTTTGGCGTTTTTACAAATAACGATGCATCGTTTGAAGAAACTACACTTCACCTTTTCGAAAGAAAATTACCTGCAATTTGTTTTTCTTTACGTCCGTAGGACCATAAATTTTGGTGAAAAAAGCGGAAAATGTACCCGCACCTGCAAACTGTTTAGTGTTAAATAACTTTTTAACAATATGTTTAATAGAGTTAGAACGAATAAGTCGGTCGTTGATTTAGTTTATCTAAATTTGTTAATTTTACTTAAAACAACTATTTTTTATATAATAATGGAAGTTTATTTCGAACTATTTATTAAAAAAATCATTTAATCAATATGTTGTAACGTTGATAGGGTGAAAATACGGCGCACGGCACTGACCGGTGCGGCAAAAAGGATAGTCGGGAGAGACACGTGAAAAAGTACCGAACATATCGTCCTCTGTCGAGGGAGCTAGTTTTATTTGTTGTAAATAATAAAAACTAAACCTATACGGGGTATTACGCTAAATAGGCGGAACTTAGTTGTACGTTACATGTAATTGGGAAATTGTTGAAAGCCCATTGAGTTTGTTAATTTGTGTGTTTGTTCGGCCAGCCGCCATTCCAGGCTATCGCTTCTAGAATAAATGGTAGTGCCAAGTTAAAAGGGTTTCTTTATTTATCCCCGAAATAATCCAAAAATAAAGTGGTGCCCAAACTATCAAATATTTCGTCACTGACAACAGCAAATCAGGACCACGCCATCTCCACCGATCTACCGAGCCACCCACATGGTGCATGGATTTAAAGCACCACATTTTTGTAACTGTCGGTTATAATGTTTCTACATATTTTTAGTTGATTCTGACTAACTTTAGTAATACTTGTATACGTTCATAAAGCGTCAACGTAAATTTTAAAAAACTGAAAATATGAATAACATGTTTCCCTAAACTACAGTTTATAAGCTAACGAATGTCGATGGTGTAAATTTTTTATCAGTCGGATAAATTGACATTCAAAATTGATTTATTGTCTATACATTTTTCTTAAAACTTACTAATAAAAATGAAATTTGCAACATCATCAGAAATTTTAAATATTGTAAAGCTCCGGGTATCGACGGAATTTGAGCTGAAAGATTTAAAAAAATAGAATATATTTCAGGGCCAATAGCTAATTTAGTTAATAAAATATTCACACGAAAGTAATTTGTTAAACAGCATTTAAAATTAGCATTGTCAAGCCGCTTTCCAAAAATGGTGATTAAATAGAAATAACAAATTATAGACCACTGTCTCTTATAACTAACCTTACAAATGTTTTCGAAAAAGTTTTACAACTGAAAATTAATGCATATATTAAAAAGTTTAAACTTATATCGCAAATGCAATTCGGCTTTAAGGAAAAATCTTCCACACAAGATGCTATATCATTTATGAAATTCTAGATCTAAGAAAATCAGCTCTATGCATATTTTTAGATCTAACTAAGACTTTTGATTCTGTTAGAAGCGAGGCGCGAATTATAAAATACGGGGTGCTCCAAGGCACAATTTTGGGTACCTTACTTTTTAATACATATGTTAATAACCTTTTCAGTCTTAAACTTTATGGAACCATAATTGGATTAGCGGACGACACCGCAATTTTTTATCAAGATAGTTCTTGGGACAAAATAAAAGAGGATGCTGAAAGAGTGGTTTGATTATAAGATTCTTACAATAAATTTTAAGAAAAGAAAATATTTGCCTTTTTCTTCCGATAAAAGAGGATTACCAAATTTTGTAACGCTTAAAATAAATAGTAGTGGAATTCAGGTTATCATACAGAATCGTTGTATGGGGTAGTGCCGCCTATTGCCACATAAAAAAATTTGAAATATTACAAAAAAATACTAAAACTAATATTATATAAAAGTAATACTTACTCATCTGATGACCTTTATAAAATTGCAAATCTGTTAGATTTGAAAGAATAATTATTCATTTTATATTCCAATATAAAAATAAACTCACATTACAAAGGATTGATCATATGCATGACACGAGATATAGAAAAGTATAAAACTCCCACTAGTAATAAAAGATATTGGTCAACGCAACCACCACTATCTAGCTCCAAGGTTATTTAATTATATGCCATCTGAAATAACCAATATTAAATCTCTCAACATTATTCAAAACAAAAACTAAGCAATTTCTATTAAACAGCAACGGATCAGTGATAAAAAGTCTGGTCGAAATGAAATAACTTAATAAACCATAAATTTTATTACTGTACATTCGATATAATTAAAAATATTCAATATGTATATAGGTATATGTATGTATGTATCTGTATGTATTTTGCTATGATATTCGGTGACGGCGGTAAAAATATCACCGTAAATAATTTCTAATTTAGATCTCAAAGTCGTAAGTTCGGACCATTGAAATTAAACACAATTCTAGAAAACACACAGCAATAAAACAAACTCAAATCAAATGGAACAGTGTATTGTGAGAACAATAAAATACGATACACATAAAATATGAAATATGATTCCCTATCTAGCTGAAATAAAAGTACGATGTTAAAAATAAAATAATTTGGATAATGATTGTTTAAAATCAAATTTGTTAATAAAAAAATAGAATTAATGATAGAAATTTTCAATTTAAAATATACTCAATTATTTTCAAAACTATAAAAAGATAAAAAAAATTTATATGAAGTTTATTACAACCTTTTAGTCCGCGTAGCTCAAATAAAAAACCTCCAACCACACTGTATCACTTAATTCGATGTTCACCTGCAATCTGCCAAGCTCCTACACAATTATCGATATCTCGATTCCACTAGGAATCGTTTTCTGCACTTCTTTTCTCTCCAACTCGTCAGAATTTTGAAAAAATTAATTTTCCTTTTCTTTGTCTCAAATTTGTTAACTAGTTGTCTTCCTTCTTCTTACTATACTTTACCTTCACCGACAGTCTATTTTCTCTCGTATCTTTTAATAGTTACTTTCTCTAAAATTTTCAACTCCTTTGATTTTCCATAATTTTCTTGTTCATTTATTTTTTATCTCCTAACAAATTGTAATTTTAAAATGTTTTCACACTCTCCCTTATATTTTCCACAAATAATAAAATCGCCGATACCAACTTAAATCTTTCTTGGCATCAACTTGATAACTTGTTGTCAACACATGGTATTGAGTTTTTTCCAGTTTTATCACGTTCCCGCACAAATTAAATTAAAAATCTTATATCTACATGAACATAATAAATGCATAAACATTTTGATAATTGGTAGAACAATAACTAAGTGAATTAAAACAACATAACTGATTATAAAATACTTTGGTATTTTATCAAACAGAACAAACGAACAAAAACAGAAAACAAAAAACATACATGCAACTCTCTATTCAGATAATATAAAATGCATTTTTATTCGCAATACACAACTCGAATTGATCCGAATGTGTTCTAAAGCTTAAGTACAAGTGATATCATGTTAATATATAGGTATATATGTATGTATGTCTTTAATTTGTATTGTAGAGATTCAACTAATTATCTAAAGTGCGTGCAAATAAGTTAAATATTTCTTTACTATGTCCTCTAATTTCTATTATACCCATTACATTAAACCAATAGATAAAAATAGCTGCAAATGAGGCAAATATCCCACGGACAGTCTAAGACTTTGTAGGTTACTCAGTTTATTTGCAAATTCTTTATTAATTTAATCGTCTGCATTGATCCTACGAGTATTGTAAGTTTTATAGCATAATTTTAATGTAGTGTAAATTTTTTTTTAAGCAAATAAACTATTATTATTTTTATTTTCAGTGTTTTTTTAAATCTTATGACGATTCAAGACGAAATTACAGCCAGCCGAATTCAGGCATAAAATTGTCTTTCTTAACCTCTAAAAATGGCTAATGACGTAGTGGCCATTTAGTAGTATAATACATTGTTTGTAGCGGTTCATTTGGGAGATTAGTACAGATGCAATAAATTACATGCTGTTTATGAACAAAGTATATAGGGCTTGAGTTATATGAAAGATGATAAAAAATATTGTGTCATTTGAAAAATACAGTTGATTGTCATAAAAATTGAATTAACTCTTCTTTCTTCAATGTTTATATAGTGATAAAAAAAATAATCAAAAAAATCATTATGTTATTAAAGATAGCTTAGGTATCCCTAGAAAATTTGTGGAAGTATGTCGCAGTCTACATACAAACAACAACGCCCAGGTTATGTATAATAATGAGGCAACCGAGCCTTTCCAAACCCTCACTGGAGTTAGGAAGGGCTGTGTCCTGGCACCTCACTCTTTAATTTGTTTACCACTGCTCTAACAATTATTGTTGACAACAAACTGACAGTCAGAGGAATAGGTCTCAGATACCGTTTTGATGGCGGTCTCTTTAACATAGGGCGCTTTAGAGCTTTCACGAAGACACGCACACGATTCATTTGTGATCTCCAGTATGCGGATGACTGTGCACTTTTAGCCTCTACGCCGGAAGAGCTTCAAGAACTTTTAGATGTGTATGCCCAGAGCTATGATTCCTTGGGACTTAAAATCAACATTGGAAAGACTAAGATTATGTCAACTCCTCATCAAGTGAACCAAATAGACATTACACTTAACGGAAATTCTCTTGAAGTGGTGGATCAGTTCAATTACTTAGGCAACAAAGCAAACATAGACAGCGAGATTCGCAATAGAATTAACGCTGCATCTAGAGCGCTCTGGGGACTTAGAGAGAGAGTATTTGACAACCACGACCTTGCTTTGTCAACGAAAATGGCTGTCTACAGAGCAGTTATCATTCCAACACTGCTATATGGATGTGAAAACTGGGTCACTTACCGTCGTCATGTGAAAGAATTAGAACGTTTTCAGCAAAGACACCTCAGAAGTATGATGAAAATCCGTTGGTTCCATCACATATCAAACGTGGAAGTATTCAGGAGAACAAACAGCATTCCAATTGAGGTGCTTATTTCAAGAGCACGCTTAAGATGGGCAGGTCACGTTCATCGTATGCATGATAACCGCCTTCCTAAATGTACACTTTATGGTGAATTGCTAAGCGGTAGAAGAAGGCGTGGCGGTCAACGAAAGAGGTTCAAAGTCGCTCTTCATGAAAATCTAAAATCCTGCGGTATTGCAGACGAGCAATGGGAACAACTTGCAGCGGTCAGAACTGAGTGGCGAGGGGTTGTGGCCAGCTATAAAGGAAATGTTGCTGCAAGAAGGCCGAATCCAAGACCTAACCAGGTCTATGTTTGTCCTGACTGCGGTCGACATGTGCTCTCCCGAATTGGCCTCTATAGCCATAGTCGTGTGCACCGTAGATGAATGGGAATTACAATAGACTACACCTTTTACTTGTTTTTTATTGTACACAATTTATCGACTGTAACATTTTTATACTCGGACTCGAGTAACGGTTAATAATAATAATATGTTACTAAAAACCTTGTACTGCTTAGTCTTGTTTTTAATCTACGTCATTAGTTTGTTACATATATTGCCATAATTTTTGCAAAAATTACATATATAATAATAAATATATTTATATACAAACATTTTATTTTTCTCTCCCTATAGACATATCTCTCTATCCGCATTTCCTCGTCGATCCGACACGGTGAAAGGACTCAATCTTCAGCTCATTTGTATTTGGAAATAACTGAAACATTCACAGACCGTTCTGATTTTCTCCATCTCTTGTATCAAACTCTGACACTTAATTTCCTCTGTTGGCCCAAATTCTAAATAAACCATGTGCTCCTACTGCTTTGCTTTAGCTGACTAAATATTCCATTCCAATATGGAAATGTCTGCGAAATGGAACAATGGCGACCACGTTACACACTATTATTATATTTTAATTCGTGTTTTGATGGGAAAAATAATTAAAACAGGATTTTTAATTAAACAGCTGTCTTTGCCGCGATTGAATGCGTATGGATTAGATATTATTATTTAATTACATTTAAAAAATGGTGAAATATTTGTAATGTTTCGTTTAGTGTTCTCACTTTAATCAGGGTAGATCAGAAAATTGTTGAAATTAACAAAAATAGTGATTAAATATTTACGTTGTAGGGCGGATTTATTTCCAAAGTTACATTTTTCAGTAGAGAACAATACTGAATGTACAACTTATTGAGATATCAAGTGAATATTATGTTCTCGCATATTTTTGTTTCGTAAACATGTGACAATGTGGACAGAGACAAACTGTGGTTGTCCACGTACTGATTTTTCATGTGAAATTAATGTCACAGATATATATTTTATAGTACACTTTTCGACACCATCTAAATGGTATTTGCAAGCAAGAAAGAGAAAAAAAGCAGACGAAAAAGTACAGAGAAATTAACATTCCACAAAGTAAGTATTTATAAGCGTATTATACAAACGTATTTACACAAAAAAATAGAATATGATAAAATTAATATAAATACATATACATAAAATGCATTTGTCGTAATCATGATTCATAAAACCTTTTTGTGTATATTACGTATGTGTAATTTCGACCTTTCCGATTAATTGTTATTAATGGACAAATCCTTGTAAATTCCTCGTGATTTTCTATTTGAAAATTTTCTCTCTGGACTTGTCTCCTGATGGGCTCAACAGAGACGGTAAACGTGCGAGGCAGTTGAAACTCTGTCAGTCGACTCGCAGGCTAATTAGTTGATTTGTAGTGGCTCAAGGGGTCACATTCCCTCTAATGCAATCTAAATTTTTCATTCCGCTGTGCCTCTCGGGAGGAAAACTCGAAGAATCCACCGATGCTGTACTTTATAACGGTTTTTGATCATGTTTGTGTCCGATCAATCAAAAACGGGGGCCAATTTAGCAGAGCGATGTTGTTATAATGGCATTAATGACTTTTCTTTAATTAACAGTAGAGATAATTAGTATGAACCGGTCTACGTCTGGTCTCGTAATATTTTAAAAATATATAATATTTATCACACTGCTTGACTGATTTCGATAATTAGGGTTAATTACTGATAGCGGAGAAAAGAACACTTGGAAAACTATCGCTCTGTTGCGTGGAGGAGGTTATCCATATGTCTTTTCACCAGGCATATAACATCCCAATAAACATTGTTACAAGATATTTTCATAAGTATTACTTCCTGTAAACATCACATCACATGTGAATTCTATTCTTGTTTGTATGTGACATCAAGTATTCTCAACTTGTGCTACGTGCATATTTGTTTAGTAGTATAAAGTTTTATTGGAAATTCCAACTGGCATATTTGTTTATTTATTCATTTATTTATTTATTCGTTTATTCGTTTATCCGTGTATCCGTTAATCCGTTTATTGGTGTATTCGTTTATTCATGTATTCGTTTATTCTTTTATTCGCTTATTTGTTTATTCGCTTAATCGTTTATTCTTTTATTCGTTTATTCGTTTATTCGTTTACTCGTTTATTCGTTTATTCGTTTATGCGTTTATTCGTTTATCCGTTTATCCGTTTATCCGTTTATCCGTTTATCCGTGTATCCGTTAATCCGTTAATCCGTTTATTGGTGTATTCGTTTATTCATGTATTCGTTTATACTTTTATTCGCTTATTTGTTTATTCGCTTAATCGTTTATTCTTTTATTCGTTTATTCGCTTATTCGTTTATTCGTTTATCCGTTTATCCGTTTATTCGTTTATTCGTTTATTCGTTTATTCGTTTATTCGTTTATTCGTTTATTCGTTTATTCGTTTATTCGTTTATTCGTTTATTCGTTTACTCGTTTATTCGTTTATTCGTTTATTCGTTTATTCGTATATTCGTTTATTCGTTTATTCGTTTATTCGTTTATTCGTTTATTCGTTTACTCGTTTACTCGTTTATTCGTTTATTCGTTTATTCGTTTATTCGTTTATTCGTTTATTCGTTTATTCGTTTATTCGTTTATTCGTTTATTCGTTTATTCGTTTATTCGTTTATTCGTTTATTCGTTTATTCGCTTATTCGTTTATTCGTTTATTCGTTTATCCGTTTATCCGTTTATCCGTTTATCCGTTTATCCGTTTATCCGTGTATCCGTTAATCCGTTTATTGGTGTATTCGTTTATTCATGTATTCGTTTATTCTTTTATTCGCTTATTTGTTTATTCGCTTAATCGTTTATTCTTTTATTCGTTTATTCGTTTATTCGTTTATTCGTTTATTCGTTTACTCGTTTATTCGTTTATTCGTTTATTCGTTTATTCGTTTATTCGTTTATTCGTTTATTCGTTTATTCGTTTATTCGTTTATTCGTTTATTCGTTTATTCGTTTATTCGTTTATTCGTTTATTCGTTTATTCGTTTATTCGTTTATTCGTTTATTCGTTTATTCGTTTATTCGTTTATTCGTTTATTCGTTTATTCGTTTATTCGTTTATTCGTTTATTCGTTTATTCGTTTATTCGTTTATTCGTTTATTCGTTTATTCGTTTATTCGTTTATTCGTTTATTCGTTTATTCGTTTATTCGTTTATTCGTTTATTCGTTTATTCGTTTATTCGTTTATTCGTTTATTCGTTTATTCGTTTATTCGTTTATTCGTTTATTCGTTTATTCGTTTATTCGTTTATTCGTTTATTCGTTTATTCGTTTATTCGTTTATTCGTTTATTCGTTTATTCGTTTATTCGTTTATTCGTTTATTCGTTTATTCGTTTATTCGTTTATTCGTTTATTCGTTTATTCGTTTATTCGCTTATTCGTTTATTCGTTTATTCGTTTATTTATTTTTCGATTAGATTATGTAATGTTGTATAAGAAACATCATAACATTCCAGATAGAACAAAATTGCAAAATTACAATAAATATATAGTATACAAAATATAAAAGTACAGAAATATAAAGATGTATAAAAATATTAAATATTAATGTAGAAAATATGAAACATAAAGTTGATATATAAAATTAGAGATAAAATTAAAGTAAAATAGCAATTAAAAGAGACATAATGTGTAATATATAATAAGTTGATTAAATGTAAAATCTTAAATATTCCCGAATACTATAAAAACAATTATCAAGGGAACATGCTTTAAGTTGATTTTTGGACAGTTTGACGTTCTCTGCTTTTATTTTTGGCATTATGTTCTATAGTTTAATTCCTATGTACATAGGGCTCTTTTCATACAAGGACAAACTATGTACTGGAATTTGATAACATAGAACATTGTCTTGTAACATATCGATGAAAATCATCATTAATTGTAAAATTTTCTAAATTTGTTAACAAACACTAAAATTTTGTAAATGTACATGAATGGACGTGTTAACAGAACTGCTTAAAGAAAGAAAGTAATCAAATGACGGATACAGGTATTATAAAAAGAATGTTTGAATTAAATAAGATTCAGATTTCTACCATTAATCTAGTTATTAAAAAAGGGATTGTTGTAAATCACTCTGTTAAGAGAAAACAGAAAAATCAAAAATTTAGAAAAACTGACGATGCTTCAAAATACGTTATCCGAAGAACAGTATAATTTTTTATCAAGAAAATGAAGTCCCTACTTTGGAAATAATTTCAAATAAATTGCACGAATACCCTGATTATAATTATCAACCTTTGAAACTTTAAGAGGTATTTTATTTGACTGCGGATATAAACATAAAAAAATAATAACCGTTTAATAGTAATGGAATCACGTATTGTGGAAATTCGACAGGAATATTCGCTTAAAATAAAAGAGTACCGCGAATCAAATAGGACGGTAATATATCGTGACGAGACGTAGTTTGATATGCATGATACTGATAATTACGGTTGGGTAAACATGACTCAAAATTGTACTTTAAATGCGCATTCTTCAAGAGGAAAACGTATTATATATAATTCTGCATGCAGGAAGTAAAAATGGGTTCGTACCCAACGCACTGCTCTTGTCAGCCAAAAATATAAAACAGTGTTCTGTTGACTATCACGAAGATATAACCGCAGATTTATCTGAAAAATGGTCCGCTGAACAGCTGTTACCTAATGTTCCCCTAAATTCTGTTATCGTTATGGATAACGCTTCTTACCATTCCCGACTATTAAATAAAGTACCAAATAATAAAGCGAAAAGGGACAATATAATAAAATTTATGACATCCAAAAATATAAACATTCCTAAAAAATCCAGTAAAAAAAGATGTTCTAAAAATTTTCTATAATATCAAGTTTTTATAGTTTCCTACATTAAGACGTTCTGTAGAAAATGGCATTGACAATACACATATAGATACCTATCAGTTCACCACTTTCAGTCATTATTAGTTAATAAGTCTACTTGTATAATAAATAACTTTTAATATATTGTAGAGCATGCATTGCCTTGAAAAGTAAGTAACGCGCGGATGGCATGCGTCCGAGGTCAGTATTCAAAGAAATGCCACACCCTTGTTTTTTTATATCGTTTTAAACTGACATTACATAATGTATACGGCTTGGGTGCTACTCTCACATCTAAAAAATATAAAATGAAATAATATATTATAATATGGATATTGAGAAAAAAAGGTTTTTTTATAGGTTTCGCTGTTCTTATATTATGATTAAAGAAACTTAGGCGGGCATGCAATGACTATATTGTTTTAATATACTTTTAATTGTGTTCATTCGAACTCTATTAAATTTTTACTAGGTACTCCGAATTTTTGAAAGTTAACTATTTCATCAGAGCAATTTTTTTCTTTTAATTCCTTTCGAGTGTCAACAACGGCTGGGCGCACAATACGTGAGGTATGTAAATTGCGGAATCATTTTCAAGGCCACCATGTAAGTCGACAGCCGATGCACGTCCCATTCATATATCTCCCCTTCGACGTGGGACGACAAATAGCGGGCAGTTCGGAGCTATCGCTACTTTTCTGCCTAGGCCGATTCGTACATAAATCACACGCCATATTACCATGAAAATATGATTTATAAATTGTTAGACATAAAGACATCATTTTAGTGCTATTTGAAAATATTTAAGGAAAGTAAAAGTTTATGAAGGTAAGCAGTAGTACAGGTGCTGTTTTAGAGATTTTATGTATAGGAATAGAAAGTGTCTAACTAGATTTTTCTGCAGGATTTTCACGGTTTGTAATTTTAAACATCCCCAAACTGGTTGTAAAGGGTGTTTCAGTAAGTACTGCAGGATTTGAATTGGGTATTTTTAGATCAAATACAGCGGATGAGTGAGGCAATAAACAATAGAATAGTGTGTTCAACAACAGGTACATACTGTGCATATTTATTACGAAAATACGGTGGAAAGCAGCCTATTTTCTCTCCCAAAGCAACTACTACAACTAAGTAACAGGAGCTCCAATGGCATCACTCTTATTCCCCATCGTAGCCAACAAATGGTTTCTCCTATTGTGCGTACAGAAGACTAATCCACAAGAATCGTCACCTCAATGCAAAATCACATCACCATCATTCACAAATAAATTCCGTTATCAACACACTTGTAGCCAGATCCCTCAGACGAACAAACAGTCACAACAGAAAATCGAACTACAAACATAGAACAAACACTTTTACAAAACAGTTACGACAGAAGATATATAACACTATCCATACATAAGGCACAAAATCCCTCCCAAATACAACGTACAGAAACTCCTGATCAGCAAAAAGTCTGCCCACCCTACATCCAAGGTGCCACAAATAAAATCCCGAATGTCCTAAAAACCAGCAACATAAAAACCACATTCACAACCCAGCAAACCATTTCCAACTTAATTAGAACTATAAAAGATTAAATCCTGATACGAAGTACCTTATTCAAACTCCCTTAAAGTACACTGGACAAATCCATAGACGGATTAACAACAGAATATATGAACATCGTCATGCAGTTAGAAAATCCCATCCTACATCATCACTTACCCAATATCGCCGCCTCCTAACAGGTCATAATATAGACTTTGACAATACCAAAACTATAGGCGCTCTCAAATTTCCAGAAAACTCGAAATGCCGATGAATGAAGCTATGTCTAATTGATAATAATAATAATAAATCTCTTTATTTTGCAAATTCAGTAACTTACAAAATCAGGTATGTTACAATTAGTTTTAAATAATTAGTCTGCCTAAATAATTAAAACACAATAATTAATAATTAACCAAACATATATCATACATACATACATACTACGACTTCAAAAAATAAGAGAACGATTAGTATTAATATAATAAATATAAGAAAAAGAATAACCAAACAGCGAAAACACCATAGACAGTTAATATCACTATTGTAAGGATAAATGACCAGTACTAATGAAATGATAGAGCTTGTATTTAAAAACGCTTAGGCTGAGCTTTTTGGTATCATTAGGGGCTTGATTTTAAACTTTCGCAGCCTGATAACTAAAACATTTCTTAAAATATTCAGTGCGATGCACAGGAACATTTAGTCTCAAGTTGCAAATCAGTCTGCCTAAGTTCCATGTCATGAGCTTCTGGACGTTTCTCAATCTTATCATTTAGGTATGACGGTTTTTCATTGGATATCACTTTATGAACTAGACAGCACAAATAATGTAGTCTTCTTTCATATTTAACCAGCCAGTTTGTCTCAGAATGGGGCTAATATGTTTACGACGGGCTACTTGGCAGGAATACCGTATGCAACAATTCTGTATTAGCTTATTTCGATATTCCCTTAGATGATACAAACTTGTAAGCTTAAGGAAGGCCGTTCTACTCAGAGTAGAGGTATGTGCAGCATAATTAAGGTTATAGTGCATCTATGGTCCTAAATTACATACCACTTCACTTAACGTTATCGTTATGTTATTCATATACAAACCCTCCACTATTGTATTTTCTCGCAGCTTTCTGTTGCCAAAGATTATAGCATGAGTTTTATTTGTCTATAACAAATATGTTAACTATTACGGGACCTAGTATTGACCCTTGAGGAACTCCATTCTCGATTGTACATTCATTTGATGGCATTACATCGGTGCTATTACTAATTTCCACTTGTTGTCTCCTTTCTGATAGATAATTTCTAAACCATTCCCATATATATCCTTTGCAACCATAAAAGGAATTTTACCACCTTGGTAGGTATCGGGAATCATTTGCGGATCGATTTAGAGTCTTTTTGAATTTCGTCAGTGCAGAACAAACCCGGATACCCCGATGCTGCGGACTCTTGATGCTATAAATAGCAAGTAAAACCAAGTACGCAACTTGTTAATAGTTCAAATAGGTCCCTCTGCTGGCATCTGCTACAAACAAGTTAGGAAGCGTCAACTGGGCAAACGTGTCAAATAAAGTGAACTGAGGGAATGATAGATGAATATTGCAAAAGCTAGACTTTGTCGAATTCCTCTTGATTTCCTACTATTTTATTAGGATGTGCATCATAAAATGATATTGTAGTTTTTGATAAATAACATATCATTCAGGCTCCCCAAAAAATTTGCACTCGTATGTTTGTGCGGTGATGCGCCACTGACTTGCACTTTCGATTTATAGTTAATGATTTGAAAAATTCCTAATTGTGTATAATGATAGAAATTGCCGATTTTAACTGACTGCATCTCACTTTCTGTAAGGTATATGCCCCCTAAGGTTCTTTAGTACATATTTTTAACAGGTTTAAATTAAGAAATTTTCGTACGTTCCTGTCCACCACAGTGCTTATTTCAAAGACTATTATAGTTTGAAGCATGGACGTCATTTTGTAGATCAAAATGTGGAACTTATTTTTTTTCTTTTTAATTCAAGCGAGTATCGTCTGAAAGCTCTAAATATTTGGATTTTAAAAGCATAAAAAATTATTTAAGACAATTGTTTATTTTAATTGTTGCTATCCGTTTCTATCTATACATATATTTATAATTGGATTCTCTATGCACGGCTCAAACTCGCACTTGACTGGCTTACTTTCATATTATGTTAAAAATGAATGGTTACACTCAGTTAAACTCTGTATTCGATTAAAACATTCTTAACAGAGACCTGCTAGTGCCATTTAAAATGAAATTTCGTTTCGTGACGGAGCCCGGTAAACCAATATTAGTCGATACGGCACATAATTAAAGGCATTAATTAAAAACGTGTCTAGTAGTAAACTTAACGACCGGATGCACCTCTTATATTTTCTTCCTGTTAAAGGCTTTTCCCTTGTAAGGAACGATTTTGTACTTATTTACACATCCATGAGCAAAAAAGTAATTCCTCTTCATGTTGCTCATCAACGTTTTATGTTAAAAACACTCTAATTGCTTTAGGGCCAAAGGAAGCAATTATTTCCCAATAAAAAATCATTAATTAAGCTTCAAGAAAATCTGCGGCATATTTTTATGTGGAAAGATTTAAATTGCTATGGCAATGATTATTGAAACGAATATTTCAAGAAATACATGACGGCCAGAACCAGAGACACACTGAAATTATTGAACAGGGCAGATTTCAAAACCATATTATTAAACGTTCATAAAATACAAATAAATAATTGTTACAAATGTTGTAACCGCTTTCCAGATCACTTGAATGACCCTCCTAAGAATAGACTTGTGTGAGTAAGGGAGACGGGGCCCTACAGTTTACAGTAGGAACCGAACCACTTTTTGGGGATAATTTATAATTGAAAATTACTTTGTAGTAGGTGGGGCTCGAACCCACTTCGCTAGGTATACTCAGAGCGAAAGCTACACTCTCGGACGATTAAGTCTTGCATATAATGGCTCATTTAGCATTTTTAATATCATATGTAGGAAACCCAGCTCACAAAAATTGATTTGTAGGAAATTAAAATGTTGTATGTACTTCGTATTCAAAATAATCGTTAAATCCCGAGCGCTCTAACAATAGCTCTTCAATATGTTTACGCCAAATAGAGGAAGAAAATAAATGAGGACAATGTAGACCTTTGCGTGTTTGTGTATATAAAGTTGACTTTTGAGACTATTAACAGACTTTCTTGAGTGAAAAAACTTTATAGGTTCTAGTACTTTTTACAGATGGCTAGCAGATGATAGATCTCGCAGGACGAAAATTATGCAAAATAGCAAGTAATATGTTCGTGCGGTGTTCCCCAAGGGAATGATTTAGGGCCTCTTCTTTTCGCTATGTATGTATGTATGTCTTGATACACTCCTATGTAAATTCGTAACTGATGAGACTGTACTCACTGTATCTTGTATCTGGTAGAGGTTTTGACGGTATAGCTTATTATTTGATTGATTATGTAGGAATAAGTTGAAACTTTATGCGGATAAAAGAAAATTTATGGTATTTTGTTTTCTATACAATTATAAATAATTTGTACTATCAAAAAAGTGGACCAAATGAAGTACCTAGATGTTATTTTGGACTCATAACTTGTACTTAGTCATCAGGTCAATCATGTGCATATAAAACAGGGAAACATAGGTTTATTTCTTTACAAGGTTACGTACATTGGGAAAACCTAGAAATCTGTGTAGTAAGTAGTTCGAATATAACTCATATCCGAAATATTTCCATTTTTCCTTCTTCATGATCATATTTTTCAGAAATTGAAGTACTTAAATCCTTAAAGAAAATCAAACCTAAATTTTTTAAAGGACCAGTCAATATTCTTGCGTTTATCGTCAAAGATTGCGCAGCTATCTTGGTTGATCCACTCACAATAACATTTTAATTTATCATTTGAAACGCATTCATTTCCTGTTGTATGGAAATATGCTTATCTATGTCCTGTTTTTAAAAAAGACAACAAAAGTGCAGCTGAAAATTATGGGCCTATTGCAATTACCTGCAATTTCGCTAAAGTTTTCTAAATCACCTTGCATACGCCATTATCCAGTCACGTAAAAAGTCAAATTGTAGATAACCAACATGGATTTATTCCTGGCAGATCTACTGAGACTAACTTCTTATATATCACAAAATTCATTTCTAATTAACTGAATGCAAGCAAACAAATTAATACCATTTACACTGACTTTTCCAAGGCACTCGACCGCCTGGATCATGATTTTCTATTAGAGAAACTGAGTAAATTTGAGTTATCAGTGTCGCAATTAGATTTTTTTCTCTGTTTATATCTAGAGAATAGGCGTCAATACCTATACTGTAGTCTCAGATTATTTGATGTCCTGGAATCCTCAGGGATCCGTACTAGGCCCGCTTATGTTTGTTGTTTTTATAAACGATGTAGTAGTTGATCTCAATGTAGAGAGCCTCCTATATGCCGATGACTTGAAAATATATTGTGTGATAGAAACCGGACAAGACCGCGAAAATCTTCAAAACAACTTGAATATGGTTAATGACTGGTGCTTGTCTAATCATTAACCTCTCAATATATCAAAATGTAATACATTCGCCTTTTATAAAATGCTTAGCACGATCGAGTACACTTATCATATAAATGGTCAGCTATTATAGAGGCCAGACACAGTAAAGGATCTTAAGAGTTATCTTTGATAAGTGTATCAGTTTCAAAGAACATATCAATTTCACTATTGCTTCAGTGGTAAACAGCTTAGGCTTTGTAATAAGAAACTGCAAAAGGTTCAGAAATACTGATATTATGAAACTATTGTATTATTTATTTCTACGATCGAAATTAGAATACTGCTCGCTAATATGGTCCTCAGGATATGCTATCTATATAAACATTGTTGAGAATATTCAGAGCCGTTTTGTTAGGTCTTTATGTCTTATTGAAGATGGTATCTATTCAATAACTGGGTATTCGCAAAATGCTATGTTGGAAAGATTTCGCATATCAAGTATGGAAAATACAAGAATAGTATACTCAATAATTTTTCTCTATAAAATTATGTTGATTGTCCTCTTATTTTGAGACAACTGAATTTTCATATAACAAATCGGTACTCTAAAACATTTTATATACCTACTACTCGAACTAATGTATTAAAGTATTCTCCTTTATATTTTATTTGTAATAGCTATAATCTACTGCAAGATATGCATGACATATTCAACTGTGGCATTAACTCAATCAAATTATTTATAATAATTACATAATGCAACTTTTGCTTTTGTATTCTACCATAGCTTTATTGTAATTTTATTCTATTATAATGTTTTCTGTTACTTCACTGTAACGTTCCCACTCTGTAATTGGTTACATGAATGAATGAATAAATGAATAAATAAATATGTCTCGGCAAGTGCCGACAAAAAATGACCTTGGTTATTGTAGATTAAGTTAAGTTTATTGGTCTGTATATACATAATGGTCGAAACAAATAAGTTTACTAAATTAAATGTTTTTCATTCTCGGCGAGTTACCTCAAGTTATCAATTGATTGCTCAGGTTAACAAAATCACTAACCATTACCTTCACAATAATGCCTAGGCTATTTTACATTATATTTTTTATGGGCCTCTTAATTTTCCTTATATGATTTTTTTACGAACTTTAACTCTAAGACATTGACTTCGTTTTAACTATGTATTTGCAAGAAAAATTGCTACTACAGAAGTTTTCACCTTGTACAAGTGTATATTTCAACTGTTCCCATCGACTTATTGTGTCTCGAACATGTCGTTAGTATTTTATGTCGTATAAAAATAACATTACTCCGGTACGGTTCAGTTATTCAGATATGTAATGAGCCAACAGCATGTTCCTTAGCTCAGTCGAGATCGGGACATAATCGTAAAGTAAGGCGAAGAAAATCGACTCGTTTCGAAATATACTCCGTTTAATTAAGGACCAACGTCTGGGAAAAGGATACTTGCCGTTGTAAAATTACAATTCTACAAAAAACATATGTGAGTTTTATTAAAACACTGTACTTTATAAAAGGAAAATGCATGTGAATTCAGAATAATAAAATACAATCAATAGATATAATTGCTAATAAGTAATTTAGTTCAAATGAGAACTAACTGAAGTCTGTCAAATGTTTGAATTACTCCTAGCATCGCATCCGTGATTTGATTTGGCTCAAATGGACTAACTAAATAAAAAATAATAAATACACCACTTCACATATATTCAGCGTCGGACTGGGCCTAAGGGGCCCGGGTGGCACTATGACTTTAAGGGTCCGCCGCCCGCTCAGGATCAGGGCAGATAATACCATCAGGTCAACCAACAAACCAAATGATAACAATAATCAAATAAGAAAATTTTTTGGAAGTTTATATTTTCAAAGAGTTAGGGACGAGCGTAGGTGCGTCTTTACTATGTACATACTTCGGTATGCGATGTACAGCAACGGCAGGCGCAGTTAGTACTTGGATGATGACCATTCCAACGGAAACCGCGTTCTCGCCTCACACATCTTCCAGCGGCTTGTATATCAGTGTATGCGCGGAAGCTATATAACCTTAGGCGAGGGTTGTATAGGAGATATACCATCCTTCGGAGGGGATGTAAAGCCGTCGGTCCCTTGTCTATTAAATGTTAGGCAAGTAAAAGATCCCTACTCTTCTTAAGGGAAGAGGTTCGGCAAAATTCCTGGTTGGTTGTAGCTCGTCTACAGGCGTCGGTGTTAGGCCTCAGTAGCGGAAATAGGCCGACGTTAAATAAATGTCTTAAAAAAAAACTATTTTGTGTGTAGGTAGTAAGCCTGGGGGCCTCCGCAGGCTAGGGCACGGGTGGCAAACGTCACCCCGACTCTATGGCCAGTCCGACACTGCACATATTACTTATTTTAAATACCGCACGTAAGAGAAAATGTCCGTGTAATAGTAAGTAAAAGGGAACCATGACAGTTTTAAAATACGACAACTAGAATAAGACAAGTTAAGAGACAAAATAGTATATTATGTAACAAGTTTTATAAACATCATTTTAGTCACGAGTTTTATTAATCGCGAGCGACGCGTAGCGGAGCGAGTGTTTAATAAAATGAGTGACTAACAAGTTTATAAAACGTGTTGCATACTATACTTTTTCTACGACAGCAAATATCTAAATAAAAAATTTGGAAGTTATTTTAATATTTCATTTATTAACGTATCAATAACATGGTAACAGTAAAAAATTACTAAACTATTGTTCTACTTATTGTGTATATTAATGGTTACATTGGAAACATTTTGGCAATTGCTAAAAAAACTAAGTGATTTTCCTAAATGCGTTCCATCGAACTGTGTTAAATTTGCTTCATGATTTGAATTGAAGCTAATACTTGGTCCACTTTCATTTTTATCAATGCTTGAACTTTGAGCAATTGCAATATCAATATTCTCTTTATTTTTTTGCATTGCATTATTTTGAACAGTGTTCATGATTTTAGTAGCTGTCTCAATTTTATTGTTTAACGAGTGGTCAATATAACTCTCTGCAACAGCTGTGGATCGCCACCCTCCATGACGCTTTAATGCTGTGATGTCCGCACCCGAGTCCACCAAAATCGTCGCTGAAGACCTTCTTAGGCAATGACCAGTATAAGCAGCAGGGTCAGGTAATTTTAAGAATTTTGCTACTACGCTAGAGAGGCTGCCAAATTTATTAATTCCAATCGGCTGTTTTCTACATTTTCCTCGCTGGTAGTTTAAGAAAAATCGGGTAGTACTTGTCAGGTTTGGAGGTCGAAGTTCCATGTATTTCTTGCATGTATGATAGAAATTACCTCCAATAACAAACTGACGTTCCGTTTTTGTTTTCGTGTCAGGAATGTGAACTAAAAGGGCCGTGTTAAGGTCTTCAACATCACTTGTTTGAATTTTCGTCAATTCTTCCCGCCGACAAGCTCCCATTATTCCAAAAAGTAACCCTACCTAAAATATTTATAATTTTGTATATTTTTATTTAATTTGGTTTTATACTATTACCTTTGTAAATAGGTATTCTTCGTCTGGAGCAGATGATAAGAATTCTCTAATTTGCTGGGGTGTCAATATTTTCGACTTTTTAGGTCTGTAACCGTCTGATTTACGCTTCAGAAATGCGCACAATTTGGGGTACTTGCTAATATCAACATTGTTTTTTAGATTAATTGTCGTCCGCAGCATTGAATAGATTGCCCACAAAGAGGACGGTTTCATCTTTTTCGACAAATTTTGGAAATAAGCAAGTAATACATTCTCAGAAAATGAATTTGTCTGGTTTTCTTGACGCCAATCTTGGAAAAGTTTATATGCACGTTCGTATTGACTTTTAGATTTTTCTGGCAGCAAACTAGCAGTTGCCGATGCCGCTGCTTGAGTAATTTCGGGCGGAGTACCAATGAAAACATCTTCTTCACTTTCACTGTCGTTTAGGCTCATTTTTTTCCAAAAAATACAAAATTACTTGTCTCTTGTCACAACGCGTCGATTTATTTTGACAGATTAATGACAAGAATTACGGAAAACTAACTTGATTTTTGCCATTAAAATATCTAGAATTAACCTCAGCCGTGACTAATATCTCGTTGCTAAGTTCAGCCCGTGACTAAAATGCGCGAAGTCACGGTTTGTCGAAAGCGTGTTTAAAGGATTATTTAGCGTCATGGAAACGTATACGATAAACGCCATTTTAAAGATGGAAGTAGAAAAAGGATTATTATACACTTTCTTTACGTGAATCCAACAACGAGAAGGATTATTTATAGTCAAGACAGCATTACCCGTTTTTTGACTTTGGTATATATGTTTTAGCTTTTGTTGGCCCAGCCAGAGCCTGTTGGAGACGATAAAGTGAAGAAGTCAAAGAAATGCTAGCACAAATTTGCTGAAGACACATATGTCCTATATCGGGAATTTTAAATCTTCATGTTTGACCAATTTCGTTCGTCGTGTTCAACAAGGATGCCAAATTCAACCAAACCTCTATCAAAGCGGCGTTAAATATATGCTTTAATCCAGTCAACAAGTACAGGTAAAAATGAGTAGCGCTAATTTTTTCTGTTAAAATGAATAAGGGTAAAAATCAGCTCTACACGATTTCATAAATTTCTAATCTGTATTTTGTATGGTAACAGTAAAGCGATTTTTGTTATATTTTATTCTCTACCATCAATGCATATTAATAGGAGAAATTTTTGTCTGTTGATATACAGTAAATAAGGCTAAAAATGAGCTTTACATGATTTCATGCATTTTAATCTGTATCAGAAAGTAAAGGTGGTCATAGGGCAGGGGACTACGATAACGGTAAAGCGCTTCTGTTATTGTCTTCCAGTTTGGTTTCAGCAAAAGTTATATTGCTCATCATGAAGTATATAGTCAAAAAGATAAACATGATGGGTGGTCTGGATGGTCAGGGGTGCAGAAAACTAGCTTTTAGTATACATGACAGTGTTGTGGGGTGGAGGAGGGGGCTGATTGCACTTATTTTATGTACGTGCTTTCAAAATTAGCCGCGGAAATTGAATATATTTTAGGCAGAAAGAGTTTTGTTCCGGATGTAAAAGATTAGCTTTATTATATAAGGAAACATAAAGTAAACACTGCGACCATCATAAAAACTGCATGTACAATAATTTAAACGATGCAAAAATTGTATATCTTTTCCAGGTAGGATAGGTTGAATCGCATTATCTATAATTTTCCACATAATTTGTGATTCGTATTTCGTAATGAGCACTTGTACGTAAAATGTATGAAAAAAAGAAAAGTGAGAGTCTTCGTGCTATTGACCTCCTTTGATCATTTTGACATCTGTTTTCACTAATTCTCTGATCACAAATTTTTTATCCATAATGACAATGAGAAAAAAATCCGAATGTAAAAAGAACTGAACCTTTACACTCACCCACTTACGTAAATGTCTGGTGCAAACGTAAAGTCTCCCAAGGGCCCGCAGGCAAAGACCTGCGTATTGCTTAGGCATCGTGAACACTTTGTAGTGCAGAAACGAAGTGCTCCACGATTGAAAGAGAGCTTTTAGCGATCATGTGGGCGGTAAAGCATTACAGATCGTACCTTTCCGAAGAATATACTCATCACCGATCACCGACCACTGACTTGGCTATTCTCGATTAAAGATCCCGGTAGCAGGCTCGCACGCTGGCGTGTAAAGTTAGAGGAATATGACTACGAGATCGTATACAAGCCAGGAAAAATGAATAGGAACGCAGATTTCGGATATTTTTAATAATAATACAATTTGTATTTTAGTCTTTGATTGAGCAAAAAATTCGAAATTAAAACTGCACAAATGTGTTAAAACTTCGTATTATTTTAACAGATCTCAAAATTTAAACATCAATAGCAATGCCGTAATAAGATGACAAGTTAGAAATAGGTACTTATTTGAAATATGAAACGATGAACAAATCATTTCGCATGTAATTACCAACGTTAAATGATTATGTTTTTTATAAAAGCGAAGAAATATCCAGATAGCACAGAAAGCAACATCTTGCTGTATATAAACCCCAGTTTCGTTTCGCTATGGTATGGGAGAGAGAGAAAATTATCTGCGATACCCAACCGGGTTTCTTGGTATTGATGATTCATATTGTTCCAACCAAAGACTATTAGATTATTTGCTGCTAATATGGCAAAAAATAAATCTGTGGAAGAACTAATTCATTTGCAGAAAATATCATGGGTCTTAATTAGTGTTAAATGCAAAGTAAATAAGTACCGTCATGGATATCTTAGGGACCTAATTTTTGATGTAGGAAGATAAGAGAGAAAATTACTGTTATTATCTTGCCAAATTTATTATTTTCCTTCACCATGAATTACTACTTACATGCGATCGATCTATTTGTTTTTTATATACATTAAAGTCAATGTTGATATTCCATATGCTATGTTTATATATACTAAATATATCCAAAGAAGTAATTTCAGGATATCTACCCCTCTAGGTAGATTTATTGAAATATAATTAAAATATCATGCATACATCTGTAAAACTATTCTTATGTCTGTTAAAATACCTCGGCATAGTCCGGGAGTTACGATTTCGACTGTTTAGAGATTCGACTGATGCATTTTTAGATCAGATTCCCTGATTCGTTTAAGTATTTGACATCGTTTTTGATGAGAGATAGAGAATGCGCGGAGGAGCATTCACGACGGGAAGAAGCCGGCAAGATGAGTGGCGATAGCTGAGGCTGAACGGAAGCTCTGAATCTGAGGGCCCCCCCTTCATATATAAGTAGTTTGCTTAAAGTTAATTAATGTGTAAAGTAGTGCACTATAAGTGTTGAGTCGTTTTGATATTAAAGTTTGGCTAGATTACCCTCGTTAGAGATAAGTTTTATTTGGTTAGTGAAAGACGCATTTATTTACGGTGTAAACGCATGTACGCCATATTACAAGCGTCCGTTGTTAAGTTCTGTTACGGTATTTACGGTATTGATCCGCATACTGTACTGTTTTATCAAAGTGTAAACCTTAGAAACTTTCCTAGTGAAATAAAAACTATTTGGTGCATAGACCCTTGTCAAGTGCGTGAATTAGGGATTAAGTTGTAAATTTCGAACAATACACCCTTCAAGTAGGTACTTGGAAAATTTGCCGTCAGTGTCAATTATTATGACTGATGGTCGAGAGGTGAGCGCACTTACCTCTCACCCAAAAGTTCCGGGTTCGATCCCCGGTCGTGGCAGTGGAAAATACTGTGAGAGGGATTTTTCCACTATACACGGATATTGGGCGTGTGTCCCTTGTCTCTAAATGTGTAGCCCCCTCCCACACAAGGCTCTTCTAGAGCCTTCCGGGATAAAGGGGGTCGTCATTACCTGTGGTGTATTTATTTATTATGTGACAAAGTGCAACAACATAAACTGTAAATATATTCTTGTTAAGTTCCCTCAAAAGTTTTCGGCTTTTTATCAAAAAAATAAAATCCGTGGTTCTCAACATTTCTTTTCAAGGTTTTGACTTTAAAAATTATAATCATGTGTTAATATCTGAGTATCTATATGAGTTTTGACTCCAGTTATACTCCGTATTTTGTTCACGTTTGTAAATTACCTTTTGTTACTATATAAATTTCATGTATTAGTTTAGTTATTTTTCGATGACTTTGATTGCGTATTCGAATACCGTATATTTTAAAGAACTCTTATTTTGTTTTGACATTGATGTATTTTTATGTTCCTCAGGGTCATGAGTTTTATTGTTGCAATATAGGATTAAACTTTACAGTGTTTGTTTATCCTGCTGTTGAGCTAGCTAGGACCGTTTAGGTACAAATATTCTTTAAAAAATTTCTAGTAAAAATAAAAGTTGTTTCAATACAGGACCAATTTTATGACTGACAACATTTTCCTTTATTATATTTCAGAAAAGCCGTCTACCCGCCATATTTTTTGGGCGCAAAGAACATATTTTTTATAAAGGTATATAAAATCTTTTTCTACCATTTTAATAGATCATGTCTTTATGCAGCAACAATAACGGCGTCGAGCAAAGTAAGCTAGTTGTTTACGATTAATTTTTGACATTAATGTATTTCATTCATAATAAAGTTTGTTTATAAAGATAAGTATTTTTTAGTTCAAATATGCTTTTAGAGGGCGGACTATTAAAACATAATATTTTTAGTCGCAAACTCCTCTATAAAATACTTATTTTACTATAAGGAACGTAACCAGACTGCAACCAACAGCTACTGGGCTATGTGCCCCGCCGAGCGCTGAATTACAAGTTACAAGCCTGGCGCGTTAAGTGTAATAATTGCATATTACCATCACAACGCTAATGCTTCGATTGCAACAAGCACCAGCCGAAAGACTGATCCTACTTAAAGGAGCTCTCGTGCCGGTCGTCACACACCACTTGCAGACTGCAGTTTCAAACTGTTGGCTCTCGTCAGTGCAAAGTAGGTATGTGACGACCGACACGAGGATCACTTGACTATTTAGTACATTTCGGTATCTTTGGGATAGCTACATGTAAAATGGTCAGCAGGCGCCATCTGGCGGTCCAGTGTCTGTTGAAATTGAAAAATAAATAGCCTGACTGGGCTTAGCATAGTTCAAATGTGCTTTTAGAGGGCGGACTATTAAAACATAATATTTTTAGTCGCAAACTCCTCTATAAAATCTTTATTTTACTATAAGGAACGTAACCAGACTGCAACCAACAGCTACTCTCCGAGGTATGTGCCGCGCCGAGCGCTGAATTACAAGTTACAAGTCTGGCTATCCCAAAGATACCGAAATGTATTAAATAGTCAAGTGACCCTCGTAAAAAAGTAGCATGTTCTATGTGAAGTAAAAGTGATATTTTCTGTCTCGGTGCATACTCGACATAAAAATGTCACTTTTACTCCGTATAAAACAATATACTATTATTATGGCCCCTGAGCAGCGGTAAAAGATTTTTACTGTCGCTCACATGAGCTGTCAGGGAAATGGTAATTTAAGTTCACGAAAAAAAATTATTTGTCGGTTATTATTATGTTTAATAAATGAGTAATTTTTCAAAATTTTAGATCAGTTGGGAATGGGTTCCCTTTTTCGGGTGTAATAATTGATATATGAATTATATTTTACAAAATTACATACAGAAATTGGCACCCCACCATTGGGATGTGAACCACGAATCAATAAAAATTTCTTAAGAAGCTCAACACACTGAACTATTTATCGCGTAAGTAGAACTTAATGTGTATACGATGTAGGTGAACAAAAAAAAATTAACCGCAAGTAGTTTATTATTCGCAATTCCCGCCATAGGAATTTAAGCAGACCGACGGCTTTATGTTAATTTATTTGGTATTGACATTTGATGATGTAGAGGCCTCGACTATCGTCGTTTGGACTATTGTTAGATTAAGCTAATACTATTAAAAATATTTTCTAATTTTTAAACAAACAAAAACATTATTAATTTAAAAATATTTCGAAACATTTTCGGTCTCGTAAGAAGGTTTTATGTTCTTGCAATGTAAAGTGTGAAGTGAGTTTTCCTCAAATCTCATGAACCCTCATAACAAACTATGATACAAATGACTGCACTTCATCTTATTTTTGGTCATAGGAATTACCGGTTCCTATTTTATCGATTAATATAACGTTCTGCAAATCAGTTTGGCTATGCAAAACTATAATATTAATGTTAATTGAAAATTAAATCGCACCGATCTTCTCTACCGTTTTAAAACGAATTAAATTAAATTCAAAGAACTGGCACACTATCGAAAGGAAAGCATGAGACACGAGTTGCTATGAAATTATCTAAAATGGTGATAACGTTGTGGTTTTCGTCGGCAAAGTAAAAAAGCAAAGTCTGGCAAGTTAAGTCTTTCTGATCCCGCCTAAGAGGGATAAACGTGATCCCATTATGCTCCTTAAGAAAGCCGATCCCTTCTGAAGTCGACACCCTGCCGTAACGACTCTTCTACTCGTACACGGATATTAAGATCCTTCTCCTTTGTCATCAAAGACCGAATTCACGCCATCATCCCAGTATCGACACCACTTGACATGTGTAAACTTTACAAACTCGAAATTATTCTCTGCTCCCCGGAGGAGATAAAACACGCCTGAAATATGCGATTCCAATATCCATTAATCCATCATACGTCTTCCGGAGACAGGTAGGAATAAGCTGTGTTGTTTTGCAATAAGCCGCTGTTCTCTATTTTCTGAACTTATTTTGGCTTTGACAATTTTATTTGGTAGACTCTCAGAGATTGATCTATGTTTATATATCGCTTCCCGAAAAAGACATAAATAGAAAATAAATGCAAACAATCATACCGATCTTAAGTATCTTAAGATCGTTATTTTTGTGTATTTACGTTTTTCACCAACTTTTTTTGATTATTATATGTACCAGGTGGTCAAAAATTGTCTCCCCATATTTCTGCGATCGGTAGTACGACCAAAAATAATGGTAGTCTTTTATATAAATTTATTTTCGAAAATGAATAATAATAAAGGGGATAATAAATATGAGTTTTTCTGCAGTATCTTCCGACTCCCTTAAAATATTAAATTCGTTTTTAAACTTAGTGATAGGCCATCCGAATATGAGTTTACATGGCATCAGTTAAACCCTCTCTTCAGTTTAGGGTGGTTCTAGGAGGCGACTGTTAGTATTTTCCTCATAACTGTTCAATTTCTTTCATATATATTTCTAGAAATTATTATAAAAATTGCTTGCAATTACCACGAACATTAGGGTTGTCGGTTTTTTGTCCCACTTCAAAGGAAGGAAGGAAGCTCCCCCTTCACACAGAGGAGTTATCAGTGTTTTTCAATCTGTATTGTATTTTTTAAGTTAAAAAAAACCTACAATAGAATCTTAACAACATATAGAACAGAAGTCCATTAACTAGACAAAATAATCAATATTCTTTTCTAATATAACTAACACATAATTTGATGAAAGTTTATATTTTTCACAATATTTTATTTCATTTGCTATACTATTGAATAACTGAACAAAGATTTCGATTCCATTAAATTGGCATGCCTCTCTACCACTATGTCATTTATACTACGAGTGTTATATCCATGAGTATCTCGTACGCTCAATTTATCACATAAATTCCTTGGAGCCATACCATGTTTTATTTTAAATATAAATTGTAGTAATTTTAAAACTATACATTGTCTAACGTTTAAAACATTTAACATTGTTGGTTAATCCTTTGGGGTTAGGTCCAAGTATATTAAAGAAAACTTCTTTGTTAATTTGCTTATCGTTAAATTCATCGATGAATTCCTCAATTACGTTCTAAAAATCTGCATGGCTCGAATTAGGTGAGTGATATAAACCAATCAATGTATAATTATCAGCACTTAGTTGGAATGTAATTGCAAGAGCCCATAAATTTATTTCTGTTGTAATATTCTTTATTAGATAAAAAGAGAACTCTTTTTTCAGATATAAAATAACTCCTCCAGTATGGACACTATCTGTATAACAGATTTCATGATAATAGCCTTCAATTTTTATTTCATTTCCATTAGAAGTTGTAAGATGGGAGCCCATTTTGACGTTGGCTCAGTCACTTGTGAACTGACGATGTGACAATTGTGTAGCCAATATGTAGATGCCCACTTATAATGTGTGAAAGAACAGCAAATGTCGGAATAAACATTAGCCTGGCCATGTGTGGAGCGCTTTACAAGAAATGGTCCACACGCATATACAGACAAATTTTATTGGATATTTGAATTCGGCTTGTTATGTTGACACGGATCTCTTTTCAAAAAATTGTTCTTGATGAATATTAAAAAATATTTTCTCCAGTAATATACCAACTTTATTAAACAGATGTAATAAGTATGATTTTAATGTGAGTACGCCAGGTTTCTGCAAGAATTGAGGTAATAGTTTAAATCACCCAGGGTTTGTCTGGCTGGAACAAGCAGGCAGCGTGTTTTCATAAATCAGGAATGATTTTCTCCTTAATTTCTCGGCTGTTGGGGGTGCAAACAGTGAGCGAGTATGTTCACCGCCGCGCTAAGAAACTCATATTGGCCACTCTCTGTTCCCCTGACACAGATTAAGGCTTCCTCGTTAAATATTCATGTGCCAGAAGGGCAGATAAAAATAAAAGTGTAGCATCTTCTTGGCTGCTCTGCGACTTACCACGTAAACACTTGAGAATATGATATGAACTGCCGGTGAACTTGGGGACCAACAAACTACACGGCGGTGGATACACTTGACAGATATGTGTAACTTTTAGTGATACAGCGCCACCCACTTATCTTAAAGAATACTTTAATTTGACAAATTGGTATAAGGGAGGGCTTGTTGATATCCTCGTTTAAAATGTTTATGTTTTAGCACTATGTGCCAAGGTTATACTGTTTTCAAAGCGGAGGAGGGAAGATTTACTCCTGCTTACTTGAAAGACTCTGAAATGTTCAACTGTATGTGTATTTGTTTCAATATTTTACTTCCCACCATCAGTCTGCCACCCTGAAAGTAAGTATGTCGTTATATCTATATACATAATAATTCATGAGAAATTCATCAAATTCGATATCTAAGTTTCAGTTTCTTACTATCTAGTGTGGAAATTTGATCTAAGACAGATAATACTGAATTATTTATACGTGGATTATTGATTTATGTAGTTCTCTAGCTACTTAACGTATTTAATTAAAAACATGAAAAATATCCTTCTATATTATGGATTGATAAAATTCCGTCCGTATACAGGCAGTGAAATAATTCTTTATTATGTTGTATTTATTATTAGATATAAACAATTACTGTGTTGTCCAATTGCACAAATTTATCTTTGTATTTTTTATGTTATGATGAGGTTAGAAATAAAACGAATAATATAAAATAATGTATTTATTTTATTACCTCTTCTTGATTACGTAACTAAAAGATATACCCTAATAGTAAAGAATTATATTCCTATTTTATATCAATTTAATATATTCATTTGCGATAAAAATTACCTACCGGGTTATTTCACCTGCGTAATTTGTCATCTATAGATTTATCTACTGAGATTTTTATCACTGAATTTATGGTTTTAGTTTTTTCTTATACTATCAGAAGAAGCATTTACATAATTTGTGTGAATTGTTTTATGGCAACAACTTCTTGTTATTTTTAGTGAAATATTGATGGAGCGATTATCCACATGGGTGTAAAAGAATTTTAATTGCATGTCAGTACCCTTTTTTATTTGTTCTATCTTTATATTATGATTGCAAATTATCTACTTCAAGGATATCTTACAGTTTGATTTATATTATGAGATGTAAACCATTGTTCATCAGATCAAAATACATCAGAATCGTCAATAACAACAACTTTCGACTTTTCAAAACATGCAATGTTGCATATCAAACTAATTGTCTCGATAGATAGAATAACAATTTATCAAAGTTTTTGTTCCAAGTTTAAATTAGACATTTGAAGTAAGATATTTCAATTTAAAGTGTAAAATATTGTTTATCGTATCAAAATACATCTCTGCAATAAAATAACAACTTCCTGTTACCACTTCCGGCCTTCCAAAATATGCGATGTTAGGTATCAAATTAATCGTCTATGTATGGAATAGAGAATTATCAAAATGTTCGTTCTGACGTTGAAAAAAATGACATTTGAAGTAAGATTCAAAGTATAAAATATTGTTCATGAGATTAAAACACACTATAATTAGTAATAAAAGCAATGTACATCGAATTCGGTATTTTTGAATCTATACATGCGTAATTATAGATTATGCATCGTCAATTGTATTGTTTGCTGTTAATCATGTGTAAGACATCAAATGATTAGTAAGTGCCGGGAAATCCTTTTATTATCCTTAATTAGCCTTATTTTTCACCTAAAGTACCATTGATTATCCCTAATTATTCTTAACTCCTTTTAAAATTCGGCCATGAGGGACTTCGGAAACTGATATGACTTGGAACTTGGACCATGACATAAGAAACATACTGTATATTGCAGTTTAGATACCTTGTCTCAATGAACATTTCCGGTCCAATGAAACTTTTCTTTATATTTTCCGATATAGAATCAGCTCCTAATAACATTACAACAAATATTACCGATATTTTACATTTAAATTATAATGAATCATCGTCCTGTATAGTAAATAGTGCAGGCGCTATAGGTAGTTGAGTATGCAAAATGTGAGGACCGGCAACTATGGTCGGATTCTTATATCTGAGACCCCAAATAATTACAAAACACATCTTGCCACCAGCTGTGATGGTCCCTTCACATCCCCTCTTCGCGCCAACAGTAAGCATAGCGCGCTTAGGTATTCAGTGTGTTTCTGCATCTATCGACGTAAAAATGTTTCGTTATTAAGTCGTGTTTGTTGTATACGCATAAAATAATTTGATTTTCGTTATTTTTGAGTGTGTGTTTAAAGTGTGCTGTATTGAAAAACGTTAGAAATGTCGTTGAAAGTGATTAATTTGAAAAGAAAAAGACCAAACGAACAGTTTTGTTTATTTTGTGATAAACCAAATGATTTAGTGATAGATCCAAGGTCAAGCACGCTGCTTAATATTAAAAAAAGCAACAGATAGAAGAAAAGACAACATTAGTGAAAAGTTTTTAAAACTGTATAATTCGGACTCCACAAGACAAGAATTTTCATGACACCAAGGCTGTTTAGCTACCTATTTAAGTGAGGAGAGTCTGCTTCAACTTCCGAGGCAAGCGTGGAGTTACGTTCTCGAAAATCTCGTTCGTCATCGAGGACACCTGCAGAAGCAAATAAATCGTTGAAATGCTTAATTTGTAGAACATTAACGTGGAACAAAGATAAGCAGCTGTATTTGTGTTCCGAAATTTCAGCAGCGGAACAAATTTTAAATACTGTACGCAGTAAAGAAGACGATGTTTTTACTGAACTTAGTACTTGTCAACGGCCTGAAAATTTATTTGCTATCGAAATGAGGTATCACAAACATTGTTACCGTGATTATTTAAGAATGCTGAGAAATTCTACAAAACCAGCAGGTCGACCTTCAAATCAGATCCCTCGAGAAATACTTCACGATGCATTTGACAAACTCACAGATGAAATTAAAGATCAGTTTTCAACTCATTCTTTTGAAGTGCACTTCTTAGCTCAGCGACTCGCTAAACTTACAAACATAGAAGATGCTGTGATCGAGAATCGTGTAGTAAAATCACTACTTATTGATAAATTTGGTGAAAACATATTATTTTCTTACCCAACTAATAGATCAAAATCTTCATTAGTGTTTATGGGAAATATACCATTGGCGGAAACAATAAAACATGTTCGTAGCATCAACTCAAAAAACTACATCGTTCAGAGTGCAAAAGCATTGCGTCAAGAACTATTAAAAACAGAACTTATACCTAGTGGCTATTTACGTGATGAAAATTTGCTCTAAAAATTCTTAGAAAATAGAAGATTGTCATAAACATGGGAGATTTTTCTGCAAGCTTTGTTTAAAGCAAAAAACCAAAAATTGAGCGATAACTATTATAGAAGAGCATTATCTGTGTTTTATGACATATTTTTTACGGTTGCTGAGAAACAGACACCAAAACATATAGCTTTAGCTGAATCAATTCATCACTTGACTCGATCAAAACACTTGATAAGTATATTGAATAAGTTTGGACATTGCATCAGCTATAAAGCATTACAAGAGCTTGATTTAGAAGTAACAATTTCAATTGCGTGTGAAGATGCAGAAAAAAATTTGCTTATACCTAAAGATATAGTGAAAAATTCATTTATTTCTTCATGGCGCTATTGACAATAATGACTTCAATGAAGAAACGTTAAGCGGTAAAGACTCGACCCATGTAACAACAATGGTAATTTATCAAGAAAAAATCCTATCGAGAACGAAATAAATCACGTTAAACTGAAACCTACAGCGGAACAGTTTGAGTATGATTTGAAGGCCTTAAATTCTCAATTGTCTAAATATAAATGAGTAATTGTTTGCCTACTTTATGTATATTTTTGTTTAAATTCACTGTTTCTTTTAATATATAACTTTTTTTATTAATAAAAAAAGATTTTATTGCTTTTATTTTTATTTTATATTTTCATTTAACAATCCATCCTCACTTTCACCATTAGAAAAAAATATAAATGATTACTGAAATAATCATTAAAATGATTTTATAGATTGTATTCAATACATTCCCTTTACAAATAGGAGTACAGGGGTAAAAAAAAGGACCAAATATTTGACCGGCAAGATCCGCATTATTAATTTTTGACCTTTTCTTAACTTAAATCCATTGGCGGAATTCGGTCCTCACATTTTGCATACTCACTTACCTCTAGCGCCCGGTCTAAAATTAAATGTGCCCCAGTTTTATTCACCAAATATTTGTTTCATTACATTACATATAGTGCTAGCTCATGCTTCTACGGTTGATATTTTCTTCAAGGTTTACAGCATTTATTACTGGCTTTTCTTTAACTCACAATGTAGTATTTTTATTGAGTTTTCAGTTTTTGCATCTTTTATTCAACACACTTCCTGACAGAATCAATTGATAGAATTTTGCACAGTTACTAAGATCGGATGACAATACAATATTCCACCGTTACTTTTGCAAATATCCGCATGGAAGGGGCGCGGGGGTGAAAATTGAAAAATTTGCAAAAAGAAGGAGCGAGGAAGCGAAGGAGCAAGCAACGAATCGACAAATTTTTAATGAGCGCTCCCTGTGGAGTAATCACCCTGGGACCCATGTACGCATGATTGAAGGCAATATGTGTACAACGATTTTTGAAGAATATATAAGAAGATATTTGAACTGATTTGGAAAACGAGTAATTATTTTTCTACCCGTTGAAAATGTACAATATATAATTGTTGGTTCCAGCAATATGCATGCCATTTTTTATTTGAACGTAAAACAACATTATTTTGTAAAATGCAAAAAGACATGCAAAATTAATTCACAAAAATTTTCCTTTTTTTACAACATTCCTTATTATTTGTTATTATGGACTTCTTCGGCATGCACACCATTTAAAATTTAAGGATATTTTACACTATAAAATTTACATTTAACTTCATTTGATGTTGTTTAAGATCACGTCAAATCGTTTGAAATTTTCGCAGGGCTTTTCATAAATTTTCCATTTTTGGGCTAATAAAGGTGGGCCGCCGCAGCCAATTTTTTTATAAGGGTTTTACGAGACAAAATTTAACTCTTTTCATCGGCATGCACCACGAGAACGCGGAAAATGATACGTCTTTATTACAAGTTCACTTGTCCGTTCGAGTCCTTTGGGACCTTGCGAATCGCATGCTTATAATTACTAAGATATTAAATTTGTTTTAACTTTCTTTTAATAAAAGGGCAAGCGTTTTAATATTAGAGAAAAATACTAAAGTTTTGATTTAGTGAAAATGTAATTTTCCATATGACCGGAAAGTGTGCATAGCCGCTTTTCTTTGTTGTCACAAGGTACACTTTCACTTCCTCCAAAAGGCATGCTAAGAAATTGGAGACAATCAACTATTATCATCTCCCGGTCTGTAATTATAGCATTTTGTTGTTTGAAAATAAAAGGTTTAAATCTGTTTGTTTTTTGTCTCTTATCGACATATCTTAAGTTGATTGCACTTCTAGTCGAATGAGAAGCGATAGAAATGTTTCAATTTGGTCAATTTTGTGTTTTTACTTTATATTTTATTTCTCTTTCAATATGTATAAGTACAATTATTGCATATTTTCTATCCGTTTTTGTTTTTAGTTTATCACTTACCTAATTAAGTCAACATTTCCCGTTCACACTACAATAATCTGTCTTATACGTGAATCCGTGACCTAAATAAGTAAGATATACGACAGCAAATTGTCAAATTTAATGTGGTTCCGTACTTCCAGCTTATATTTTTATTACATTTCCATATAAAGACCCCTATGAATTTGAATAATTCCGCTTCCTGGGAAGAGGTGTTGAGAAAAAAGGAGCGTACAACATAACTACATAAAAATCGGGTTCGTTTCGTTAGGCATGTATCGTAAAAACCAATAAGCGGGTCGGTTAAAACAAAACCGAGCCAGAAGAAGTGAGGGTTGCGAATCCGGTAAAATGTGAACTCGCAGGAAATATTCGAGGGGCGGCGGGAGGCCGAAGAAGGGGCTCGGAGTGGTGCAAATTTCATATGGAATGAAAAACAGAAGCTCGCCAGTATACGGGTTGTTGTGCGGGTAAGAACGCTTTATCAATTTCAATTTAGACGTACATATACGAGGATTCGGGCGACAATGAGATTTTAAAGCTAAAGGATCGACGGTGGTCCTTAATTAAATCAAATGCAAGCGAATTGATTTTCTTCCCCGACTTATTTTTAATTAGGAATTTTAAATAGGATACCACAATAAGCATAAACGAGTAGAATTAGTGAATAACGCCAATTTTCAAACAAGGCGATGTCTTAGATAAACAAAATTACAGGCCCATAATATTAATAAACAATATTGCCAAGATTTTTAAATGGTGTTTAAAAAATAGACTAATATTTTATTTAGAACGTTTTAGTTTGTTATCAAAAAGTCAATAGTCAATTTTCGAGAAAACAAGAATACAGAACTAGCAATATTTGATGTCGTAAATTATATAAATAACTTAATAAACGAAAACAAAAAATGTATTGCTGTATTTTTAGACCTTGCCAAAGCTACTGTCTCCTATGATATTTTAATTAACAAACTACAATGCTATGGTATACGCGGTCTACCAATAGATATAATCAAAAGCTATCTTTCAAATAGGACTCAATGCATTAAAATCTTCAATTCTTTAAGCGAGCCACTTATAACGAAAATGGGGATTCCCCAGGGTATTGTCCTTGGACCAATATTATTTTTAATATTCGCTAATAATTTATTCTCCCTTGATGTGGGGGCTAAATGTGTAGCTTATGTTGATGATACGGTATTGTTATGCAAGGACAGTACCTGGGAAAAAGTAAATAAAAAAGCGCCTAGTGGTCTAAGTACCGTACGAATGTGGTTTGATAAAAATTTACGTTAATTTATGTAAAAACAAAATATGTTGCTTTCTCAATTTCAGGTGTTGGTGAAAATAATATTACAAATATCGCATTACATAATACATGCATCCAAAGTAATAATCAAAATTGCCATTGTAATATAAGAATTCAATCTGTCTCCCATTTTAAATATTTAGGTATTATAATTGACCAAAACTTGCGATGGAAAGAGAATATTGAATACATAACCTTAAAAATGAGGTCCTTGACCCCAATATTTGATCAGCTAAGAAATATTTTTAACAACAACATCTTGACTAATATATATAAGGCTTTGGCAGTCTATATTTCGATATGAAATCATAATCTGGGGTGGAATATACGACACGACGTTAAATAATAATAATAATATTTTCATTTATAATTCCTTGATATACATGAAAAATACTATTACAGAATAATGCAGCTAAGGTCTAAAATACCTTGTTTTGTGCGCTTTATATTTGATTCACATATCATAAATTACAATACAGTCACCAGAAGTAGATATTATACTTTTATAGATTCTCTATAGAAATCCCTATAAAGAAAGGTAGATAAATTATATTACAGCCATTATAAAACTTTTATGTTATGTAAATATTTAAATTATCTAACACATTACAGTAATAGTTGAGTCAAACAGAAGGTCATAATTTAGTACTATATTGTTTAGGTTTTTTGAAAATGATCTTAATAAAATATTTGTGAATTATTTTTAAATTTTTTAGTATCGTGTCATACGCTGACCCCCCACATTACTATTCCATATTTTATTAAAGATTCAATTAGTGCTTTGTAAACATTGACTGAGACTTTCACATCTAGTATGTTCCGGAGTTGGTAGAATTTATATAATAATTTTCGTAACTTGCCACCTAACATTTCAACATGATTGTTCCATTTTAAATATTGATCTACATAGATCCCCAGGTACTTTATTTGTCCAGTTCCATCTATAATCTTATTACAGGAACAACAAGTTGATACATTATTACATTCATGATATTTAATATTTAGATCTGTTTGACCAACGGCATTTAGGGAAAAGGAGATAAATGTAGTTTTTGATTGATTTAATGTTAATAGATTGGCGTCTAACCACTGTTTTATTTTGAAAAGACCACGTTCTGCTTTAATTTTGACATTTTACCAACTAGATCTGAAAATATTAATACGGTATCATCAGCATATGAAACGGTTTTCCCAGATATTTCTAGTTTTAACATATCATTGATGTATAACAGAAATAGGATAGGTCTTAACACAGTCCCTTGTGGAATTTCGTACCCAATAATTCTTTCTTCGCTGTAGACTGAATTAATTGACATAACTTGGTTTCTGTTTGTTAGATAATTTCTGATCGGATCGTTGCTTATACCGTGACCATAATTATTTAGTAATTGAAGCAGTTTATTGTGCGAGTCTCTATCAACACCCTTTGCGAGATCCAAGAATATCGCCAAAGGCTTCTGATCAGTGTTTAGTAAATTGTATAATTCATGAGTCAAAGCGTATGTTGCATCAACCGTGGGCATTTTCTCTCTAAAACCAAATTGAAGTGGTGGTATTAAATTATGTTTATTGGTATGTTCAAATACACTTGATACACTTTTCTACGATTTTAGCAAAATTACTGATCAACGAAATTGGGCGATAATTTTTTACGTCAAGTGAATCTCCAGATTTTAGAATGGGTTTTATGACAGCCTTTTGTAATATTTCTGGAAATTTTCCAGTCTCAAACACTAAATTAATTATATGTTTCAGTATTCTTTCCTATTATTTGGGTTTTCTACCACATGTACTATTATCCTCTTCAAAACAAATCACCGAATCTACAAAATAATAGAATTATTGGAAAAAAACCTCTGCGCCCGTGACGTTTACGCCAAAGGAAAAGTCAGAGGTTATGTTTTGCAAATAATATAAATCGGAATAAACACAAAAATAATGTATTTTGCTGACGTTTCGGAAAGTAATCTCTTTCCGTTTTCAAAGCTATTTTTTGAAGAACTCTTATTTTGCTGTGTATGTCAAATACACAGCTTTAAGATTCTGTTTATGTTATTTCCATAGATACTTACTACTTACACAGAACATAGAACTGATGATATTTTTTTTTAGATAATGTTGAGTTTGTTAAGTTCTTATTTTAACATTGGTAGCCAGGTTGTACAAATATCTACAGAACAATTCGATACGCACTTATCTTCATTTAATAAAATTATTGCTGATTCTTTAATTTTTCTTTTTTTGGTATCTGTTTCTTTTGTTAAAATTTTTGCCGAGTCCCAGTTTATTCTATGTCCGTGTTCCCAAGCATGTTCACAAATCTTTGATTTCTGAATTTCATTCTTTCTAATGTAATTCTTGTGCTCATCCAACCTCACACTGAAAGGTCTGGATGACTTACCCACATAACATTTATCACATTCGCACGGGATATTGTAAATACAGTTTTTTGAATTCTGCTCCCTGTTTATCGGTTTTGTTTTTGTTAAAATAGATGTTAAAGTGTTCCCCGTTTGAAATATCGTCCTAACATCAAATTTGTCACCTATACGGCGTAGCTTTTCCGATAGTCCGTATACATAAGGAATTATTGCTGTATAATGACGTTCAGGTTTTTGTCGTACCTGATTGTCCCATTTTCAACATTTATGAAAACTCTATCAACAAAGGCTTCAGGATATTGATTTTGTACTAGAACCTCTTTGATAAATTTTTTCTCGTTATTTAATATTTCATTATTAGATGAAATTATTTTGGCCCTATCGTATAAACATTTTACAACACCCCTTTTAACATTTATTGACTGATTTGAGTTAAAATTTAGATATCTATTAGTATGTGTTGGTTTTCTATAAACGCTTGTTTCAATTGTATTATTTATCCTTCTAATTAAAACATCTAAAAATGGTAGTTCATTCCTACTTTCTACTTCTAATGTGAATTTAATAGATGGTTCCTTACTATTTATATTTTCTAAAAAACTATCTAGTAAATCAACACCATGAGGCCAAATTGCAAAGATGTCGTCAACATATCTCCACCAGACAACCGGTTTGTTTATACAATTTTGAACATGTGTGTTCTCAAAGTTCTCCATAAATATGTTGCTTAAAATTGGTGATAATGCAGACCCCATAGCCATATCAAAATCCTGCTGATAGAACTCATTGTCCAATTGAAAATAGGTTGTTAGCCTCATAAAAAGAAATCACAAGCTGAGAAATACGGTGACCGTGCCGGCCAGTTGATGTCTCCAAATTTCGAAATGACATGACCAGGATACATTCTTCGCAAAATTGTCATAGAATCCCTGGCAGTGTGGTAAATGGCTCCGTCCTGCTGAAACCATATACTTCGAATACCCACACCAACATTACGAAGTTGTTGTTCAAAGTTACGCAATACCTGTTGATAACGTTGTGATGTAACAATAACCGCCAAGTCATTTCCCACAAAGAAGAACGGTCCAAAAATTCCAAAAGCGGATACGCCATACCACACAGTAACCATTTTGCTATGAAGCGGTACTTCGTGTAATTGCAGAGGAATTTCGCTTAGTAACGATAGTTCTGTTTGTTAACATATCGGGAAAGATGAAAATGTGCTTCATCTGATATCAGCAAGCAGTAAGTGAAGATGACAGTCTCATTCCACAGGCGACTTCTGGCTTCTCCACAGCCTACATTTGATTGTATGGTCAACGGATATGAGGCGTGTCATTGTTGTCGGAGCCACTTCTCCTAGATATATATTTAGTGGTGGTAGACACAGCATTACCTCCATAGCTCTCGTTGGCATTGTTCGCGTAGCTGCAGTTATGCCTAGGCAGGCAAATCTCTGCACTTGGCTGTGCTTGACATGTGTTAAATTTGATCAAAAGTATTAGAACCATTTTTGAAAAAAATTATTTTATATTTTTTTAAAGACGTTTAAGGTTTAACTACCCCCCCCCCCCATATTTGAGCTAGGAACGATTTCGACTCGAGATGCGGTCGTCCTAAACGCATACAAAATTTAAGGAAAACCGATCGAGAAGTTTGAGTTCTAGGTGCGACCACGAACGACGGACAGACATTTTTTATACAGGGTGATTTATGTAAACATGCGGAAAATAAAATGTTATACAAGTCTGTTATGTGGGAAAGCCCCTGTAAAATTTTAAAGCGATCCGAGGTAATTTATTCTATTTTTTTGCATTAAAACCTGCAAAGATACGCTTCTGAACGGGTGAGTTATACTATCTCGACGCGTTCACACACGTGTCGCTTGCTTGTTTAGCAGGTAATATCAGCTGTCTTAGTTGTCTAAGGTCAGTGCGCCACGCGTTCAGTGTTCAGTTCAGTTCGACTTCCGTTTAGAGCATTTCCCATTTTTATTAAATTTTAAACTGTATTCGCAAATATCGATTATGCCAGAGTTCATGTCGATAAGTACTGTGACATGATATTAACCTATGGTGCAATGAATCAAAGTCTTGCAGGGGCTGTACGAAAATGCGGGAGAAAATTTCCCCATAGGCGCAAACCTAATGAGAGAAAAAATGTAAGTGCAGTGCAACGAGTTCGTGACACTGAGTTTTGTTTACCAGGCGACAGAGAACGTGTAGTAGTAAATCGTCATGTTGAAGTAGACGAAGAAGTTCTAGAATTACTAGAACAGGACCCTTCAATAAGTACCCTATACGCGGGAATCGTTTTTACCCATACCACATAAGAAAGGAAGTGATTTCGTTGCACCGTATTACGTCAGATTGGTTAGTCATAGGCGGCTCACTTCTACAAAAAAAATAAGGTAATTTTTTTTCCAAATTTTTTTAGTCCTTAATTTTGTAACTCCTTTTGATGTTTAGGTAAATCACCCTGTATAAGAGGACCTGAAAACATGTAAATTCACCAAAAACTTAAAATCAATTTTTTTGCATGATCATACTTTCCTATATACTTACTACGTATATGATTAAGTAAAACAAGGTTAAATAAACGACAACAATATATACCAAAAATTACTTTATTGTGTTCAAACTGACTTCCATTGATCGCCATGGAATGATACAGTCACGTTTCAAGCGACTGTCTAATATTACTAAAAACTTGTGACGTTAAGTGTCCTTTATGGTGAATCATCCGGCGACTCTGGTTGAGTTGTTTAAACTTTTGTCTTCAAATATCCCACAGAAACAGTCTAAAGGAGTTAAATCTGGTACACGAGGTGGCCACTCCATAATCTCTTCTACCCATCCCATGACCAGGGAAAGCTTCATTAAGAAATTGACGGGCAGTCACAGCAAAATGTGTTTGTTAAAATTAAAATTTGATACAAGAATAGAAGAGAGTTGAAAAATTCATAGTTAAAAAATTTCCTTTTGCGTTAATAAATAAGAGCAATATTAATAGTAGTTAACATCCGAGTGTGCAAGTTTTTTCCTTCGCGTATGATCTTGCACGAGTAGTGTGCCAAAATGTAAACTATATTTTATAAGAATTTAAGGGGATATTTATTCTTCACAAAATTTATTGTTAGCACAAAATCTATAGGCTGTCTTAATTTAAGATATCAGTTAATTTATTTATAAATAATTAAAACGTTAAAAGTTGTGCAGGTCTCTTACAATACTGTTATGCTTTTTACTTTAATCAGAAACTCAAAGAGTAATTTGTTTATAGAAAAATAACGTATTTATTTTTAAAAAATTGTTGGGAAATATATGTAAAAATCTAGCACCTGAAAGAAGAAAACTTTTCTACTACCACTTATAGAATTAGGAGCTGGATTTTCAACCCTAAACATATTTTCTACACGTTTTGTTGCGTTTCATTTTTTTGTATTCGCTACCATTTAACTTATCTTAACTTAAGATGTTATCAAGATACTACATTGACATAGGTAAAATAAATATAAATAAATTGTGAATGATAACAACAAACAAAAACTAGTTTTTTCATAAAATTTACAAATTTTAAGGAAACAATCTTAAACGGACCCACATGTTGTCTTGAAGCTTCTTTCGGTGCATCTGTCGGCATTTAATTGGATCTGTTTAGATATGCTGATAATTTAATAAGTAAGTAATATTATGATTGATACTTTTTTCCTACTAGTTGAGAATTATGCGACTTTTTAACCCTCATCCTTTCACAGAACATTCTACCTTTCCATTTCAATTCTCGGACTTCCATTCTCCCCTGATGAGATGCTTGTATGTCAAATAGAGCGATCTGTAATGATGTATTGACATTAGAAGGGTTGCACAAAGGGTATGCTAGTGACCAGAATCTACACTGAACCCGTTCGACCCGCAAATAAGATGTTCTACCACAGCGCGCACTTTAACTGTTGATACAGATACATCAAATAACGTGTAATTTGTACACAAAGGTACACAAGTTTGGATAATACAAATTACGTACAACATAATAAATTAATGTGACTTAATATTTTTCATTGCATTGCAACCAAAAAAGTGCTTTTAATAATAAAATTAATTTTTATACATCGACTATACTTTACATTTTAATGTTTATTTTATTGTTTGTTTTTATTGAAATTAAATTAAAACAGTAACAGTAATTATAATAATAATTCTTTTACTATCCTTAATAACCGGTACAATAGTACAAAATGGCATTGGATTCATTAAAAATAATACAATAAGCTAAAATGCAGTAAAGTAGTGAACATCGAGTAGAAGAAAAAAATAATATAGCAATATAAAATTATTAATAAAATATTTAAAATTACGTCACATATTTAATTAAAATTACAAAAGCAAGTTTGTTAAAATTATAAATTCAGTTTAAGATAAAAGGATAAAAAGACAATAATATATGTATAAACATGAGTATATAATGATGGTATATAAAATCCTTATTTTACTATAAGGAATGTAACCAGACTCCAACCAACAGCTACTCTCCGGCTATGTGCCCCGCCGAGCGCTGAATTACAAGTTATAAGCCTGGCGCGTTAAGTGTAAAAATCGTATATTACCAACAAAACGCTAATGCTTCGATTGCAACAAACACCAGCCGAAAGACTGGTCCTACTTAAAGGAGCTCTCGTGCCAGTCGTCCCATACCACTTGCAGACTGCAGATAGTGTTGGCTATCGTCAGTGCAAGGTAGGCATGTGACGAACGACACAAGGATCCCTTGACTATTTAGTACATCTCGGTATCTTTACGATAGCAACATGTAAAATAGTAAGCAGGCGCCATCTAGCGGTCCAGTGTATGTATTTGCTCGTGTATTGTACATATGGAAAGGATTATTTTACCTAAAGTATTGAAAATTACTCTTGACGTATAGGGGAGTTTCCAGGATATATAATGATGTTAATGTAAGTTTTTTGAGATCTTTAAATATTTCTCGACAAGAAGTATTTCCTGTCACTCCTACTATATTTCTGACAGTCCTCTTTTGAATTTTAAATATGCTTACATTTTTGGTTGAAGCACCCCAAAATAAAATACCAAATGACATTTTGGACACGAACTGAGCATGGATATTAAGCTAAAACAACTGTACGACTTGCCAAATCCCTAAGTCTATATATATAAAGCAGAGATATAACAGATCGGTGACAATTTTGCTACACAAAGAATTTATGTGCACTTCCCAATTTAAGCTATTATCTAAATGCAGTCCTAAAAATTTTACTGACGTTACCTGTTCTATTGACATGCTTTCCATTCTTAACAAGTTACTATTGTTAAGCCGGCTGCTATTAGGTGTAAATTATATAAAAACTGTCTTTGCCCTCTTCAAATATAACTTGTTACTGTTGAACCAACGAACAAATGTGTTTAACATATGCTGAGTCTGTAATATTACGTCGGGCATATTTAAATTTGAACAAAGGTAACTATTGTCACCAGCAAACATTATAAGGTTACTGTCAGTCTCTAAATTGGGAAGGTCATTTATAAATAAAATAAACAGCAGGGGTCTAAGAACGGACCCTTGTGGAACCCCATATTTAATCATTAACATATCTGATTTGTACCCATTAATGTCGACGAGTTGAGATCTTCCGAGTAAATAAGGTTTAAGCCAATTTTGTGCTCTAAGTCTGAAACCATAATTATGTAACTTACGTAAGAGTATATCATGATCAACCATGTCGAACGCCTTACTCAAGTGCATAAATATACCAATGCATATTGTCTGAAAGTTATTTGTAGCATTCTACGAATATTCTTTCCTTTTATTTGGGTTTTCTACCACATGTATTATCCTCTTCAAAAACAAATCACCGAATCTACAAAATAATAGAATTATTGGAAAAAAGCCTCTGCGCCCGTGGCGTTTACGTCAAAGGAACAGTCAGAGGTTATTTTTTTACAAATAATATGTCAAAATAAACAGAGAAATAATGTATTTTGCTGACGTTTCAGAAAGTAGTCTCTTTCCGTTTTCAAAGCTTTTTTCGAAGAACTCTTATTTGTTGTGTGTGTTAAATACACAGCTTTAAAATTCTGTTTATGTTATTTCCATAGATACTTACTACTTACATCGAACTGAGTCCCAGTTATGTCCGTTTTCCCAAGCATTATCACAAATCTTTGATTTCTGAATTTCATTCTTTCTAATGTAATTCTAAACGGGGAACACTTTGCGATCTATTTTAACAAAAACAAAACCGATAAACCAGGAGCAGAATTCAGAAACTCTGTTTACAATATCTGTTAAATGTTCTGTAGGTGAGTCATCCAGACCTTTCAGTGTGAGGTTGGATGCGCAAAAGCTAAAAGATTATATTATTTGTAAAAAATAATCTCTGACTGTTCCCTTGACGTAAATGTCACAGGCGCAGGGGCTTTTTTCAATAATTCTATTATTTTATAGATTCGGTGATTTGTTTTTGAAAATACATGTGGTAGAAAACCCTAATAAAAGGATAGAATATAACAATGCATTTATCATTATTATCGAGCCTGTTATAAAGTAAATTAATAAATTATAAAATGGCCGTCTAAGTGCATAAGTTTTTCCTGCACCCACGTTGTGCTTTGTCTAAGATCTTATTTTTTGTAATAAAAGGTAACATTCTAGTACACATTACTCTTTCTAAAATTTTGGAAATATATGACAACAAAGATATGGGGCGATAATTTTCTTCATGACTTTTTTCACCTTTTTTGTATATCGGAACAATATGAGCAATCTTTAATATTTCCGGAAACACCCCTTCTGACATTGATTTATTGACTAAAAATGCTACAGGTTTTATTATAAAATTTACTGCACGTTTTGGAACAATGGAACTTGTGTTGTCTAAACCCGCCGAATTTGACTTTTTAAGGTCATTTATTATGTAAGATTTTTACTTTTGAAACAGGCTCTAAAACATTGTATTGAGTATATGTTTGTTTTCGACAACATAATCAACATTAGTTTTAATTTTTATATGCAATTCAGATGGTACATTTATAAAGTAAGAATTAAAATAGTTAGAGATTAACTTGGGATCAGAGGGGTTGTATCATAATTTATTTCTGTTATATTTTCTTTACGTTTCTTATTTTTTAGACTATTATCAATAATTTTCCATATTACTTTTGATTTGTCATCGTGAAGATCATATAATTTGGCATTATGTATTTTTTTGCTGCTTTTATTGTTTCTCTGTAAATACGTTTATATTTTCTGAAATAACTCATGTCTTCAGTTTTTTTTTTTTTGTTAAGTTTGATAAGTTGTAAAATTGTTTTAGTTTTTCTGATGATTTAAGTATTCCTCTAGTAATCCACACGTTTTTTTCCCTGAATTTGTTTGACTTATTTTATTTAATGGTAAAAGCCAAATCTATATAATATTTTAAAGTACCTATGAACAGTTCAAACCCTTTATCAACATTACTAGATTTATAGATATCAGTCCATGTTTCTTTGCTTAAATGATAGGGTTAAGAATTAAAAACAGCTTCTATGCTGATATCCGCCTTTTTTTGATATATCTTCTGTTTTTATTTCCTTGTGTTAGTTTTTTTTATATACATTTATTTAATGTCGGCCTATTTCCGCTACTGAGGCCTAACACCGACGCCTGTAGACGGTCTACCCCCAACCAGGAATTTTGCCGAACCTCTTCCCTTAAGAAGAGTAGGGATCTTTTACTTGCCTAACATTTAATAGACAAGAGACCCACGGCTTTACATCCCCTCCGAAGAAAGGTATAACTCCTATACAACCCTCGCCTAAGGTTGTATAGCTTCCGCGCATACACTGATATACAAACCGTTGGAAGATGTGTGAGGAGAGGACATGTGTCTTCGTTGTGAACACGAAGGTGCCTCTGTTGTTGGGAAAATAAAAATGTTTGGGCTGGCTAGCTTCGACTGAGACTCCCAGAGGCCCCTGGTGCACTTAATTTCTTTAAAAGTTAGGTCGGGGTGGTATGTCCTTAAACGGAAGGATTCGGCCAATAGGTACACCCTGTATAAATTTCAGAGCGTAAGTATGCCTTTTATTTATTGTAAGGGTATAAAGCTTCACCCTGTATAAGCTTTCAGTAATTTATTTACTTTTGGTTTCTTGGGTAGGGCCTACTTGAGTACCCTGTAGATTTTTTCTTTCAATAATAACACTGTATTTAGAACACGAAATTAACAAACTTAACTCTCGTAACTTAACGTATCGACACTTAGAATTTTGCCTTAGACGGTGCGGGTTTCGTTTTGATTTAATCAGATCTGACATAATTCACTTACGAACTAGAGTCACAAAGACGATTTAATTTTACTAAAAACTAAGGCCGCGAGGGCGATTTAAAATGTAGCACTGAGGCTGAATAAAAAAAATAAAAAAAAACGATTTTTTACTAGGGGCTGCCTAGGAAGAGGACGCGGGTACAACTTTAGGTTTCGTTAGATACGCCGGAAAACACAACTTTGGGTTTAGGCTCTGTGGGGACCAAAGGGTAACGCGGGTAGTAAGAAATTATTCGTAGATACACGGGGAACACAACTTCCCTGGGGTTTTGGTACGCTTCTTCTTCTATACAAATGACGGGGCACGACGTAGCCGAGAGCTGGATGAGAGCTGGATGAGAATTAGAAGGGTACCGGACATTCATTTGGGCTATTATTATGAAATGTTGTGCAATAGTTACTTAAATTTTTGAATTTCTAATTGAAAATTATACTGCTAAATCGGCTATGAAAAATGTAATATTTTGATATAAAAATGTCAGCGGAATATAAATTGGTTTTGGAAATATTTAAGATAACTGCGGATATGATTCATGTCTGGAAATGGTCCCGTGAAGTAACGTTGGGGGTTCGACTTTAATCCATATTAATGTTACATGTGATGCTAGGTTTGGTCATGATAAATTTATATAGGTCATGCTAAATCCTATTTAGGGTAATGGAGTGAAGTTGGCGACGAGTTGCCAGCATGCAAACGGGAACTAGTAAATTGGACTTAGAGTTTTAATTAAGAAAAGAAGCTGAATGTGGGATAACTAAATGAAGATAGTGACGAGTGGCCAGCAACTCATGGGGAACACGTAAACTGGTCTTGATTGGGGGAAGATTGTTTGATGGGCGGCTCAATTCAATTCAATTCAACATATCTTTATTAACTTTATAATATAATACGTACCTCCCCAGAACCCATCCCGGGACCGACCGTGCAACCACCGCGCTACACGATGGGCGGCTCGGGGAGATAATGAAAAGATGTTTTAAAGATATTTTATGGAAATTGAATTTGACGTGAAAATTAGGAGAGGGGGGGGCTCATAGAAGGTTTTGGGAAGTGCAATAAATTATGATAGATTGAAGTCTGGGGAGTAAATTGAAAGTGGTTTGAGATGTTGAGGGGGCTGTATTTTTGAGTCATTTGTAAAGTTTTGTTGGTAATTTGACGGAATTGGGTGTTTTGACTAATTTAATGATAGAATATGAATGTCGGTGAATTATCGAGGATACTTAAAATTTCTCAGATTTTTTGCTTATAAACTGTAGTTTTTTAATTTGGTAAGTGTCTTAAGGATTTTTTTTATGGTGTTTGCCAGGTTGACATTGACAAACGACTTATTTGACAAATTTTGACTAATTTTTGGTCGGCCATTTGAGTAATATGGGGAACGGTCACCCATCCAACTACTAACCACGCCTAACGTTGCTTTACATCGTATATCGAAGTATGTACATAGTAAAGACGCACCTACGCTCACCCCCCTTGTATTAGTTATGACCTTATATGTTTTAATGTTTTATGTTGGCCTTAACTTCATTGTATTAATATCACAAATAAAGTCTGTTTTGAATTTAGAATTTGAAATCACTCTCATAGTCGGCAGTACATAGTCTTCAAAGCACCGACTGGTTGTCACGATGTTGCATTTTTCAATGCCAATAGTTAATTATCAACTATACGCAGGATATGACGCTAAATTCCACGGCAATATAAACGTAGCTAAAGAGTATTGAAGAGAACTGTGTTGATTTCTTGGGGTATCAATTATTCTCAAGCGGAAAAATATGTTTTCTCTTAATAAATAATTAAATTCTTTCATCGACTTTAAGACCGTGTAAAGATAACAAACGTCCAAACATACGTCCGACAAAGGGAGATGGAGGCCTCAAGCTGAAACTCTCACCGACGTACCGCTTCAAAATTAATAAAACCATGACATGAAAGTTTATAATCACTAAACCGACCGAAAATCCACGTAAAAGGGCCCGTTTTAACATAGCTTATTTTTTATTATGGCACGAACAAAGAAAATCAGGTGGTTCGTGTGAGATACAAAGTTCCTTTAAGGAAGCGCAATAAAAATAAAATGAACCAGCGGTTTCTTTGCGGATTCTTTCGGCTCCTCTGCTTAAAAGGGATCGCTTAATTAAATTATCAGCTGATATTTAAAATAGCTCCCGGTTTCCCGTGCAAACACTCTGATTCCTCTCTGATTCAGATCTGTTTACATTCATTGTTTTTTTAATTAATTTATGACTTCTAGTTTTACATTATTAATTTTCATTTCTTTTACTAAAATTTAAAATTTAGGGACATACATATTAGATTTATATTTGAAGGGCCCGTCTATCGATGTACTTGATTAATGAGTTATATTTTTACGGAGATTAAAACTACGGTATATTTTGGAATGCTTAAAGGTTATTTAGATCATGTTTCGTTCTAGAATCCTAAATCTCAAAATTATTCATTTTTGTTACAGATTACACAGGTGTCCAAGAAAATACAAGCTAGACAAATACACGGGACGTTGGAATTAAGAAATTTTGGAAGGTGATTATACATATAAGTCAAAATAATAATAATAATAAAATCAGTCAATATTTCATATTGACATATCCATTTCATCATTCATAATATACTCAACAAACATAAAGTAGCCATTTTTATTATTTATTTTAAGGTAATTTTCTAGATTTCTATTAAATTCGTGGGGATCAGTGTTGAGAGATCTATAAAAAGCACTTATTATGATGTTAGGGAGTCCAATACTTATATTTAAACCTTTGGTGTTATGTATTTCTTCCACTGAGTACTTAAATTGATAGTCAGATTTAATACCACCATTCCATCATTTTGGTATAGTCAGTTAAAATAATAGTAGTACTTTCTTGAAAAGCTTGTTCGAGCTACTTAAAATTCAATTTTTTCTTGTTTATTTTTGATATAATTGACTTAATTCTATACCAATCAAATTGATATGTGCCGCACGCCTTAAGTTCAACGAATTCTCTCATACTATTGTTAAATTAGTTTATTATCATACCGCCAGAGGGCACTTTGCCTACAACTCTGAATTTCAAATGTGCTTCTCGAAGCAGAATATTAAAATATAATATTTCAGTTGCAAACTCCTCTATAAAATCCTTATTTTACTATAAGGAACATAACCAGACTGCAGCTAACAGCTACTAGCTAAATTGTCTACTTCTATTCTTCAGTTGCTTGCGGCATTTATTGTATTTGTGTCCAATAAAGTTTTTAATCAGTTTTTAAAAACTTCTTTCTTATTTTGACGAATCTAACTAATATTACCAACGGAACGTTAATGCATCGACTGCAACAAACATCAACCGAAAGACTGATCCTACTTAAAGGAGCTCTCGTGTCAGTTGTCCCACACCACTTGCAGACTGCAGTTTCGAGCACTGACGAGAGGCAACAGCTCGAAACTGCAGTCTACAAGTGGTGTGGGCATGCTTAAATCTGTCACTTTCAGTGATTATATTAGCATAGAGTTCCTAAATTACATCAGCTGATGCAGTTACTTTTCTTAGAGCTAAACTGAGAAATAAGTGGCAATATATATGGAAAGAATCGGCTTTCATAAACCCGACTAGATACTCGCGAATTCATTGTGAATTATCGTGTAAGTTTTGGCATGATAATAATTATAACTGCTCAAGGAACTATATCACCACAATTATAAGATTGAGATTTGGTCATGCATGTTGTCCTGCACATTTATTTAAAATTAAAATTTGTAGTTCAGATATCTATGAATACTGCAGTGTCCCTGGTGATCTTGATCACATATTTTTTGGATGCAAAAATTACGTAGCAGCCACCGATAATCTGTACAATAATATAATAAAAGAGAGCAACGTTTCGACACCCTTCAATTTACTTCACTGCGTTCTTGGAAGAGATGAAAATAAAGTTATAGGTTAGCTTTGTTTTCTTTGTTTTATACATGTGTTTTATTATACCCCTCTATCTTTGATCTAGTTTTGAGTGTTTTGAAAAATGTCCTGAAGGGCCCCTGAACGAGAAGTTTGTGACCCCTGTTATATCCTTTGTTTAGCCGATCACATCATGTTTTTTTTTTTATTTTCTGGTGTGTGTGTGTGTAGTAGGTTTTTCTTTTTTTGTGTCCTAGTGCTTGCAATTGTTTAAATACGTGGCTGACTGAATGGCTTCGGCCTAAAGGCAAAAAAAATACATCCAAAAGGAACATTTTTTGCCACTTTAGAAGAGAGTGTGCATTAAAAACCCGCACAAAGCTGATTGTTCCTCTCTGGCGCCATGCAACCACGAGGAGACGGATACACGCTTTTATCTGACAGCCGATGTGAATAATGGCTGTGAAAAAATTATGATAATTACATGCGATACGGATGTACTGATGAGTGTGGTTTTTTGTATGCAACACTTGTCTAACCTTAAGGAGCCTTGGGTGTGTTTGGCATGGGAATGAACGCCAAATTTTTAGCTGTTCGTGAATTTATAGGGGTACTTGGTAAGTTACCACATATAGTCATTTTACTTATGTTAGAACACGGTTGGTAAGATATATTATTTCCTCCAAGGTCTTGAAAAATCTCAGTTCATAATAAAATTTCACGCAGTTACCGGATGCGATACTGTATCTTTTCCTCGTCGAAGCCCATGTCTATTAATGCCTCTGGCTACAGTACCTTGAAGCAACAGAAGCATTCACAGCCTTGCAGATTGGAGATGTTGAAAAAGCAATGGAAACTCTCGGAAAAATTGTCGTTTTAACGTACAGCAAGTTATTGAAATGTAGTAATAAGAAGCGATTTTAAAAACTACATATTATAAATCACAGCAAATGAAAAACTGTTTTGTTTTTCCAGGACCGTGTCCTGTGACACTGAACGAATGCTATTTACAAAAAACGATTGTCAGCTGAAATCGATTCCACCAACAAGGGATGCTCTAGAACAGCATGCCAGGCGCGCTTCCCTTCAAAGCCAAATATGGAGACAGTTGCTTCAGCGGATACAGCACCTTCCAGATCCATCAAAATTTGTATTTAAAACATGTTACAGCATTTGGGAAATCCTGTGGCGCACAAAGCCTGTGGCCTCAAAAACGCCTTAGTTAAGTGTAGCTATAAAAAGGGCTGCATTGCAAATCGCTGCAAATGTTTCAAAAATAATTTGCAATGCTGTGATCTATGTAAAAGTAGTTGTGACACATCTGAAAGTGTATAGTAGTTCTATATGTGTTACTCAGATTAATGCCCAATGCACATGTACTATTTATTGGCATTTGCAGGAAATAAAATTGTTATTCCACCATTATTATAAGAAAACTGGCATATTAATTTATTCACCGTGGCTTTATTTTCGACTTAACTTACTAAAAATATGATTTTCGAAATCAGTGACCCCAAAAACATATGAAACGAGACCTCATTCGAAGAAATGCTATAGAGTAAACTTTTTCGGAAAATAACGTTATTTTGAGCATTTCCCCGCCCCTATTTTGATAAAAAGGGCCATGGGCCCTGACACTTGCTTGTGGCCATAAACATCCAGAATTCCCCGTGTGTACCAAGCCCACCCCGCCAATTTTTAGCTCCAAAACAAGCGAGAATGTGGATTTGCCCCTGAAGGTAGGTAACCATTTTAGGAGCAACTTTTTAAAACGCATTTTGTCTAATTTGGACAAAATTGAGTTTGCAGCGGATTTGTAAATAATTTGTTTTGCAGTCCTGCATAAACAAAACATTTGAAACGGCATTATGTTCCTGTGTAATTCACGTGCAAAGTATAATGGCCACATCAAAACGCATTTTGTCTATAGGTGTAGTCACATCAAAACACAATATATTATTTTGCCGTTAGAAGGAGACAATCTCCAACAGCAGCTGATAAATTTTGTTTACTTTACTATAACCTAAAGTTCAGTTCTGTTTCTATTATTATTATTATTATTAGCCGTTACTCGAGTCCGAGTATAAAAATGTTACAGTCGATAGATTGTGTACAATAAAAAACAAGTAAAAGGTGTAGTCTATTGTAATTCCCATTCATCTACGGTGCACACGACTATGGCTATAGAGGCCAATTCGGGAGAGCACATGTCGACCGCAGTCAGGACAAACATAGACCTGGTTAGGTCTTAGATTCGGCCTTCTTGCAGCAACATTTCCTTGATAGCTGGCCACAACCCCTCGCCATTCGGTTCTGTCCGCTGCAAGTTGTTCCTATTGCTCGTCTGCAATACCGCAGGATTTTAGATTTTCATGGAGAGCGTCTTTGAACCTCTTTCGTTGACCGCCACGCCTTCTTCTACCGCTTAGCAATTCACCATAAAGTGTACATTTAGGAAGGCGGTTATCATGCATACGATGAACGTGACCTGCCCATCTTAGGTGTGCTCTTGAAATAAGCACCTCAATTGGAAGGCTGTTTGCTCTCCTGAGTACTTCCACGTTTGATATGTGATGGAACCAACGGATTTTCATCATACTTCTGAGGTGTCTTTGCTGAAAACGTTCTAATTCTTTCACATGACGACGGTAAGTGACCCAGCTTTCACATCCATATAGCAGTGTTGGAATGACAACTGCTCTGTAGACAGCCATTTTCGTTGACAAAGCAAGGTCGTGGTTGTCAAATACTCTCTCTCTAAGTCCCCAGAGTGCTCTAGATGCAGCGTTAATTCTATTGCGAATCTCGCTGTCCATGTTTGCTTTGTCATTAACAACGTTGCCTAAGTAATTGAACTGATCCACCACTTCAAGAGAATTTCCGTTAAGTGTAATGTCTATTTGGTTCACTTGATGAGGAGTTGACATAATCTTAGACTTTCCAATGTTTATTTTAAGTCCCAAGGAATCATAGCTCTGGGCATACACATCTAAAAGTTCTTGAAGCTCTTCCGGCGTAGAGGCTAAAAGTGCACAGTCATCCGCATACTGGAGATCACAAATGAATCGTGTGCGTGTCTTCGTGAAAGCTCTAAAGCGCCCTATGTTAAAGAGACCGCCATCAAAACGGTATCTGAGACCTATTCCTCTGACTGTCAGTTTGTTGTCAACAATAATTGTTAGAGCAGTGGTAAACAAATTAAAGAGTAGGGGTGCCAGGACACATCCCTGCCTAACTCCAGTGAGGGTTTGGAAAGGTTCGGTTGTCTCATCATTATACATAACCTGGGCGTTGTTGTTTGTATGTAGACTGCGACATACTTCCACAAATTTTCTAGGGATACCTAAGCGGAACATAATTTTCCAGAGCACTTCCCTGTCCACAGAGTCAAACGCCTTGGTTAAATCAATGAAGGCCATGTGAATTTCTCCTTGATGTTCGAGTGCTTTTTCTTGAAGCTGTTTAAGTGTGAAGATTAGATCCGATGTGCCTCGGTTTGGTCTAAAGCCACTCTGTGTTTCAGGAAGTAACTTTTCCATAACAGGTGTTAGCCTATTTGCCATCGCTTTAGTGAGTATCTTCCCTCCAACAGCCAGGAGAGCTATGCCCCTGTAATTTCCACAGTCCGCAGCGCTCCCTTTGTTTTTGAAGAGGTTGATTAAAAGTGTATCACGAAACTCCTGCGGAGCTTGACCACTTTCCCACACGACATCAAACAGTTTTTTGAGGTAGGGTATGAGCTCTGACGACACAGCTTTAAAGGTCTCAGCTGGGAGTGAGTCGGCGCCGGGAGATTTGTTATTTTTTAGCTGCCCAATGGCGGTTAAGATCTCTTCCGTTGTTAGTGGTTTATCTAAGTCTTCGAAGGTGTCATATTGAGGGATAAGATTTATAATATCGTGATCGGCTTGACTTTGCTGGTTAAGCAATTTTAGGAGCAACTTTTTAAAACGCATTTTGTCCAATTTGGACAAAATTGAGTTTGAAGCGGATTTGTAAATAATTTGTTTTGCAGTCCTGCATAAACAAAACATTTGAAACCGCATTATGTTCCTGTGTAATTCACGTGCAAAGTATAATGGCCACATCAAAACACATTTTGTCTATAGGTGTAGTCACATCAAAACACAATATGTTATTTTGCCGTTAGAAGGAGATAATCTCGAACAGCAGCTGATAAATTTTATTTACTTTACTATAACCTAAAGTTCAGTTCTGTTTCTATAACCTTGAAGTGAAACACGAGTACATGTTTTAAATAAAATATTATTTAGATATTAATGTATTGTAATGGAAAGTCTCGATAAGAGTGTGACTTGGGCAATTATAATCAAGGGTCAAGGAAAAGGCAACGGCGAAAAACAAAACGAGAAATAGATTATGAGAAGTAAGCATTGCTTGTTCATTACAAAAGAAAATAATAATACCAATATACTTCAATTTTTTTATAGATATCAAGACTCCGACCCCTTGTTGCTTAAATTTCAACCACCATCCCTACACAGAGAAGGAAAATTTAATCGCCACAGTATTTCAAGAAGCATCCTTGGCAAAAAGAAATGTTTTTTTAAATTGAACAGAATGGAGCAAGATAAAAGAATGTCCCCTTTAATGGATGTAACGCTACCAAAACGCAGCTGTGTTCGTGGTGAAGTGAGACAAAACAAGCGACGTCGCGTTGCAGTTAAATATTTCTTGATATAGATAGAAAAAGAAAGATTACCTGTATGCTCCAAATTTTTTGCTAAATTATTTGGGGTCGGTCAAAAGAGATCGAATATCATAGCTGATGGAATTTTATCTAGCAACGGGGTAGTAGAGAAACGAGGAGGCGATCATAAACTTGGGAAGTTTTCAGCAAAAAGAGAGAAAGTGTACGAGTTTATTTCGAAGTTAAGAGCTTGCGAAAATCACTATGCACGAAATAAATGCAGACGGCTTTACTTGCAATCATCTTTGAACATAAATCGACTTTTTCACCTCTATAACAGTACCGTTGAAGACGGGTTGAAGGTTAAAAACCTCCTTCGTAAAAATATTTGAGACAAAGTTTAATCTGGGGTTCGGTTCTCCAGCCTCCGATACGTGTAGTTATTGTGCTAGACTTAAAACAGAAATTAAGTCTTGTGACGATGGTGAGACCAAATAAGGTTTAATTGCATCCCTTCTAATTCACAAAAAGAGATCTAAAGCCTTCCATGCTCCAGACTCTGACCCCTTGTTGCTTAAATTTCAACTACCATGCCTCCACAGAGAAGGACAATTTAATTGCCGCAGTATTTCAAGAAGCATCCTTGCCAAAGCAAAAAGAAATGTTTTTTTAAACCGAACAGAATGGAGCAAGATAAAAGAATGTCCTTTTTAACGGATGTGCTACCAAAACGCAGCTGTGTTCGTGATGAAGTGAGACAAAACAAGCGACATCGCGTTGCAGTCAAATATTTCTTGATATAGATAGAAAAAGAAAGATTACCTGTACGCTCCAAATTTTTAGCTAAAATATCTGGGGTCGGTCAAAGGAGATCGAATACCATCGCTGACGGAAACCAGCACGTCGCCCATGCCTTATCATACTGGCTGCAGAAAAAATCCCCAAAAAACATAAAGGAGATAGTAATGTATTTTCCAGTGCGAGGTTACTCATACTTACCTGCCGACAGAGTGTTCGGTAGAGTTGAGAAGAACCTACGAAAAACTGAAGAGGTGTTGGGCTCCGCAGATTATATTAAAATTTACAGAGAGTTTGGAAATGTCAGAGTTTTAGGCGTAGACTGGTTCCTTAAGAACTACAAAGATTTACAAATAATACTAAAAGAAATTGATGGAATTAGAGACATGAAAAGAATATTTTTACAAAAATTTATAAAAACCGGCTACGTTGATGTTAAGATAAAACTTGAGCCCACCTATAGATTTGACGACACTTCGAAGCAAGCAATGCCAATCATAGTCTAATGAGGGATATGGATGATAGATGTAACATACCACTGCAAAATAAAGTCAAGAAGATGAAGAAAAATGATGTGTGAAACCTGCTTTGTGAATGATCCATTAAACCATGCCAGAATCAGACGCAGATCCTGCTGAAGACTTACGTGAAGAACAAGCAATGTGCGACTGCCTCGAGGAAGACCCTAACCAGGAACAAATTTGATTCTTTTAAAATATTTGTTGTTTAATATTAGAAGTAAGATTATGGGGCGAGCGTGGGTGCGTCTTTACTATGTACATACTTCGATATGCGATGTAAAGCAACGTAAGGCGCGGTTAGTACTTGGAATGGGTGACCGTTCCAACGAAGACCGCGTCCTCGCCACACACATCTTCCAGCGGCTTGTATATCAGTGTATGCGCGGAAGCTATACAACCTTAGGCGAGGATTGTATAGGGGATATACCATCCTTCGGAGGGGATGTAAAGCCGTCGGTCCCTTGTCTATTAAATGTTAGGCAAGTAAAAGATCCCTACTCTTCTTAAGGGAAGAGGTTCGGCAAAATTCCTGGTTGGGGGTAGCTCGTCTACAGGCGTCGGTGTTAGGCCTCAGTAGCGGAAATAGGCCGACGTTAAATAAATGTAAAAAAAAAAAGAAGTAAGATTATGTACGTTTGTATTTTTAAAATAAACAACATAAAAACAACAAAATGTTCCAGATACTTAGTTCATGTTATTAAAGAGGGTATAAGCCGAATTGTAAAATCTTAATAAATAGCAACAGACAGCATCATATCCAATTTCAACCAAAACAAAACGAATTTTGTACATTGTGAAGAAACAAGACACATTAATTCAAATGTGATTTTAGAGGGCGGAATATTAAACATAATATTTTTAGTCGCAAACTCCTCTATAAATCCTTATTTTACTATAAGGAAAGTAACCAGACTGCAACCAAAGTTACAAATCTGGCGCGTTAAGTGTAATAATTGCATATTACCATCAAAACGCTAATGCTTCGATTGCAACAAACACCAGCCGAAAGACTGATCCTACTTAAAGGAGCTCCCTTGCCAGTCGTCACACACCACTTGCAGACTGCAGTTTCGAGCTGTTGGCTCTCGTCAGTGCAAGATAGGTATGCAACGACCGACATGAGAATCCTTTGACTATAGTATATCCCGGTATTTTTACAATAGCGACATGTAAAACAGCCAGCAGGCGCCATCTAGCGGTCCAGTGTCTGTTGCAATCGAAAAATAAATAGCCTGACTTGGCTTAGCATAGTTCAAATGTGCTTTTAGAGGGCGGAATATTAAACATAATATTTTTAGTCGCAACCTCCTCTATAAATCCTTATTTTACTATAAGGAAAGTAACCAGACTGCAACCAAAGTTACAAATCTGGCGCGTTAAGTGTAATAATTGCATATTACCATCAAAACGCTAATGCTTCGATTGCAACAAACACCAGCCGAAAGACTGGTCGCTATTGTCGCGACATGTCGCTATTGTAAAAATACCGGGATGTACTATAGTCAAAGGATTCTCATGTCGGTCGTTGCATACCTATCTTGCACTGACGAGAGCCAACAGCTCGAAACTGCAGTCTGCAAGTGGTGTGTGATGACTGGCAAGGGAGCTCCTTTAAGTAGGATCAGTCTTTCGGCTGGTGTTTGTTGCAATCGAAGCATTAGCGTTTTGATGGTAATATGCAATTATTACACTTAACGCGCCAGATTTGTAACTTTGGTTGCAGTCTGGTTACTTTCCTTATAGTAAAATAAGGATTTATAGAGGAGTTTGCGACTAAAAATATTATGTTTAATATTCCGCCCTCTAAAAGCACATTTGAACTATGCTAAGCCAAGTCAGGCTATTTATTTTTCGATTGCAACAGACACTGGACCGCTAGATGGCGCCTGCTGGCTGTTTTACATGTCGCTATTGTAAAAATACCGGGATGTACTATAGTCAAAGGATTCTCATGTCGGTCGTTGCATACCTATCTTGCACTGACGAGAGCCAACAGCTCGAAACTGCAGTCTGCAAGTGGTGTGTGACGACTGGCAAGGGAGCTCCTTTAAGTAGGATCAGTCTTTCGGCTGGTGTTTGTTGCAATCGAAGCATTAGCGTTTTGATGGTAATATGCAATTATTACACTTAACGCGCCAGATTTGTAACTTTGGTTGCAGTCTGGTTACTTTCCTTATAGTAAAATAAGGATTTATAGAGGAGTTTGCGACTAAAAATATTATGTTTAATATTCCGCCCTCTAAAAGCACATTTGAACTATGCTGAGCCAAGTCAGGCTATTTATTTTTCGATTGCAACAGACACTGGACCGCTAGATGGCGCCTGCTGGCTGTTTTACATGTCGCTATTGTAAAAATACCGGGATGTACTATAGTCAAAGGATTCTCATGTCGGTCGTTGCATACCTATCTTGCACTGACGAGAGCCAACAGCTCGAAACTGCAGTCTGCAAGTGGTGTGTGACGACTGGCAAGGGAGCTCCTTTAAGTAGGATCAGTCTTTCGGCTGGTGTTTGTTGCAATCGAAGCATTAGCGTTTTGATGGTAATATGCAATTATTACACTTAACGCGCCAGATTTGTAACTTTGGTTGCAGTCTGGTTACTTTCCTTATAGTAAAATAAGGATTTATAGAGGAGTTTGCGACTAAAAATATTATGTTTAAGACACATTAAGTCCAACAATTTTTTAGATTTTTCGAGCCTATTTGACCAATCTTGATTTAAATGAGATCAGTCCAGATGTTAGTTTCTATCAAAAAAACTCACCGTCCCAAAATTATATGACCCGGTTTAAAAGAAAATCTTTTTCGTTAATTCCCCAAAAAATGTTTCTTGGACAAAATGCATTTTAAAAAGTTGCTCCTCATTTATAACAAGGCCCCCGCGGAGGCCTCGACCGTGGCAACATTTCTGATATTGAAGGGTAGAGTCTAACGAACAAGTGTAGGTACCAAATTTCAACGTTTAAGCATACAATGCAGGGTGGATTCTCTTACCCTCCGGACTATATACATATTATGGTTAAAAGAATAATAATTGCATTGAACGTAACATCACTTCAAGCAATTTTTAGTGTAGCTAGAAAAGGTATTGCTTATTGTGACTGATATCCAATAATACGAGTTTTAAGGTATTGATTAGGTAATTAGTAGGTATTTTTTATTTCCTTATTACGGTTTATGATATCTTTTTCTAAATTAATGCAAAATAATAAGTAGAAACGTCTTTTATTCCAATTTTTCAGGCATCTCTCATTTTGAATGGTAAGTAGCAGTGAAATATGCGTCTGAGCTGATTATGCGATACTATTGTACCGTGAAACAGCATACCTGCTTGTGGTTCCGGTCTCCCAGATATTTTACGTAGCATTATCTTTCCTCTCGCCACTTTAGTAATTCTCGAACGGAAGCAGGAAAACGACGCGTTATCACGACCGGGCCAAGGCCCCGCAGACGATTCCTCTTCAGATGCAGAGGAGACATGTCGCCACATTCATTTTTGATAATTATTTTGATAACGTGTATTTAATTTTGTACCCTTTTGCTGCTGGCCCGATACTCATCGAGAAAGGGGAGAGTTATTAACTGGGTTTCGGTTTTTGCCGCGAAGGATATTCTTATACAAATGTGACAGGGGGAAGGTAAATCGTTATTATGTAAACAAAATGAGCGGGGGCTTATGAAAATAATATGCTGAAAGTGATACAAAGAAACACGATTCAATAGAATAGGGCTCTTATAAACAAGTAAAAATGTGTACAGGGTGATTTTAATTTTTGTTGAGTTAATAAAAATATTTATCTACGACTAATATATATACATATATATATATATATATATATATATATATATATATATATATATATATATATATATATATATATATGAAGTGTTGTTGTACTTCCGGGTGCTCTCCCCCGTCGATGATCGACTCCTCCAGGAGTCACGGTTCTCTAAACGACGTTTCGGCAGAATCTCATCTGCCATCTTCAGGTTCTCACTGAAAGCTGCCTACTGCTGCTTCTCGTTGCTCGAACTGAACTGATTTCAGTTCGAGTAGCAGGCAGTTTTCAGTGAGAACCTGAAGATGGCAGATGAGATTCTGCCGAAACGTCGTTTAGACAACCGTGACTCCTGGAGGAGTCGATCATCGACGCGGGAGATCACCCGGAAGTACAACAACACTTCATTTAACACCCGCGAAAACCTAAAAACAACATATATATATATATATATATATATATATATATATATATATTTTTTATGTTAACTACATGTGACTTTTATAATAATTTTGAAAAAATTATATTTTAATTCTTTTTTTATTATAATTATTTACAGAAATTTATATAAGGGCGCCACTGTCCATCTCGTCACATGCAGAAACAAACATTTTAAAACATGAGTCGCAGATCTTGCGAAAAACTCTCTCAGTGCAAGTTCCTTAAAGATAACTATTCGGGCTATAATGGTACTATAATGAAAATTTTAATTTTTACAACAATAACAATTTTTATTTCAGAAATTAAACCACAACTTACAAATTTAATGTTCCTTTAAAATATAATTTTCTTTGAAGGTATAATATTGTCTATGCCAATTTTATTTATCCAACATAAATAAATTAAGTTAAAAGTATTATTTCATAAGTTCTATCTTATAACTACAGGTACCTGTTTTCGTTATTATTGTACACAAAATCACTAATTCTCACAATTCCAGAACGACTAAATGACGGCCCCTTTATATACAAATTCACCAATAGGGTCTCCAAACTCCTCCACTACCTATCTGAACACTTCAGCAACTTGACTCCTTCGTTATGTCACATACCTGTGACAGCCTAAATCTCCTTTTATCTACAACTTCACCCAACTCGATCTTTCTTTCTTTTCCGCTATATTACTAACTGTTCTCCGAATCTCTCAGCCAATTTTCTTATTCTTCTGCCTCTTTTCTTTATAAAATTTCTCCAACTTCTATCTTTTTATTAATTGATAATAATCCTTCAAAATATATTTTTTCTTGACTACCAAAACATTTTAATTTTATTTTACTATAAGGAACGTAACCAGACTGCAACCAACAGCTACTCTCCGGACTATGTGCCCCGCCGAGCGCTGAATTACAAGTTACAAGCCTGGCGCGTTAAGTGTAATAATTGCATATTACCATCAAAACGCTAATGCTTCGATTGCGACAAATATCAGCCGAAAGACTGGTCCTACTTAAAAGAGCCCTCGTGCCAATCGTCACACACCACTACTTGCAGACTGCAGTTTTGAGCTGTTGGCTCTCGTCAGTGCAAGGTAGGCATGTGACGACCGACACGGGGATCACTTGACCATTTAGTACATTTCGGTATCTTTGGGATAGCGACATGTAAAATAGTCAGCAGGCGCCATCTAGTGGTCCAGTGTCTATTGCAATCGAAAAATAAATAGCCTGACTGGACTTAGCATAGTTCAAATGTACTTTTAGAGGGCGGCATATTAAAACATAATATTTTTAGTCGCAAACTCCTCTATAAAATCCTTATTTTACTATAAGGAACATAACCAGACTGCAACCAACAGCTACTCTCCGGGCTATGTGCCCCGCCGAGCGCTGAATTACAGGTTACAAGCCTCAGCTCTCATGTAGTAATAAATTCTTTTTTTTTAATTACTAGAAAACTAAATGCACTATACAACGAATTGGTAAAAATAAATTTGCCATCTTGAGCAGACAAATAGCAATATATTTGAAATTATCAATTCCTGATAGATATACAGACCACTGTTATCGAAGATCTTCGGCTACATTGTACATTGACAGGGGTGGCGATATAACAGGCCAAAAACGTCACGGAGGCTGGAAATCGACACAGGTAGCCGAAGGATACATCGACCAATCTTTGAAAAATAAGTTGACCACAGCTGACACCATTTCAAGACAGGTGTAAAATACCGAAGCCTCCACCTCGAACTCTACCATAATTGATGATAAAAGTATTACTTTTGCTAAGAGTAAGTTCTAATCATGTTAACATTCCATCATCTGTTCAATTTATCAATTGTAGCAACATTAATATACATTTTGCTGCAAAGTAAAAAAATTTAATCATTTTTTATTTATAAAAATTAGTCGTAGATAAAGTATAGTATACAACTCGCTATAATGAATACTGTGTTTCCTCGGATGATTACTATACTCGCTCACTTCGCTCGCTCGTACTTGTAATCATACCCCGGAATAACAGTATTCATTATAGCATCGTTGTATAATACATTATTATTATAAAACATAACTTAGAAATGACAAAATAAATAAATAAATCGCAAACACTAGTGTAATATATGTTTCAATAAAAAAAAATAATATGTTTATTATAATTCTTATATAAAAGATAATAGTAATAGCCCAAGTATTTGAAAATAAGTATATAGATCCTACATAAAGACATCTGCTTGTTTATAGGGGCAGATCATTTTAAAGCATGCACATAGTGGCGTATTAGTTTTATTTTCAATAGGTCTGTCCACAAAAAAATTAATATACATTAAAAATAATGCAAAATAAAGATTTTTACCTAATAATAACAATATTAGAACTGTGGTTGAAAAGAGTCAATCGGAACAATAGCAGGGGCTGTAGAAATTGCTTGCTTTATTTCAGTCAGATAAACGCTTATGATGTCACATGCTTGCTGGCTCGGCATGCGCTAGATGTACGCTGCGCTAGGTTTATTCCGTGTCGTTCTCGTTAGAACAAAGTTTAAATTCACGGCAGTAACAGTGCCTTTACTATTTACAAAGTCACATAGAGTTTGTTTGTTGTTATCAAATATGGAGGAGGGTTTCCAAAAAGGAGATTCACATAATTTGCCGAACGTAGACGTGATTTTCTTTCAAAGCACAAATAAATACGACTATGACAAGTATCGGCAAAAATATTCGGCCCGTCCTAGCTCATGACAATCGTAAAATTAACTACATCACTATAACACCTAGAGTCTCACAGAGCATATCGCGGAGCAGGTATGTGACGTCACTCACCTAGCCTCGTGCGTTTTCTAGCCTCGTTAAGGTAATTTCTATTACAAATAACGCCGAAAGTGAATGACTACTTTTTTAAAAACTTTGTAGGGGTTTATAACACCCATAAATCTATCATTTCCAATTATAAACTAAATTTTATGGACAGAGCCATTGGTGTATATTCTATTTTAAACAACGCTTGCACTAAAGTACTTAAGTTATTGAAAATTTAAGATACGCATGTGAAAAAAGGAAAATAATATAAATTAATTACAAATGTAGTTTTACATACATAGCATCAACATGCATAAATACAAGTGGGAAAATGTTAGATAACTGAAAATACTGGAAAGTACTTAATTTTCTGTTTATTAAATAATGAAATATTACTGCTTACTTATCGATTTTCCGCGGTATCTTTTACAGAGATTTATTGAATTTATTTTGTCCGATTATTGTTAAAAATCGGCCAAAATCCGGTCGAAGTAAATCGACTAAAAATTAAGATATTTCACTTGATGTTAGGCTAGATCGGCGCGCGCGTGCACGTCACAACAATTAAAAACAAGTACTTCAGCCAAAGAATAAAAAAATATCTCTACAGTATATTATGGTATAAGTTTCAAAGATTGGATACAAATTTTTCTTCCATTAAAAACATAATATTTATATTAGCCCAATAAAATGGGACGAAATTTGTCGATTTGGATGAAATAATTCAGACCGGGCTGAAATTTTGGGAATAAGCTTACTTTGTGATACTTTTTAACATATCAAAATTCCCCACTCGTAGACGCCGGCGGAGAGGAGGGGGGCAAAAATAAGTAAAAAAATCGGTTTTTCGCAAAAGAACTCGGAAAGTATAATTTATATGTACACATGAAAATTACAGGTAATAAAAATCCGCACAATTTCGTTTTTTTTTTAACTATTGGAGCCGAGATACGTTTTTTGAAATTTTGACAGTTTTGCGACGCAACGGAAACCCGCGCGTTCTTTGCTAAAATCTCAAAATTGGTCGTTCGGATCGCGAAATATTTGAAATGAAAGTTGTAGGGAATTCAATTACGAATAATTTTTTACATTTTTCATTTCCATTAGATCAATATTGGCAGAGATATGAATTTTTAAACATCTTTATAGCGCGCTATCAGAACACTTGTTTCATGATAAAATCGATAAGAACTCGAAAACGATAGATCGTACGCATATAGTGTATCTAATGAAAGTTAAAGAGAATCAAATTATGAATATGTTGATGTATGTACAAAAATGGATAAAAATGAAAAAATTTAAAAATTGTCATTTTCAAGAACATTTAGACAAATAGCAATTTTTTTATTGGTTTTAGGCAATAATGACACTAAAGGTTTTTTGAACAGAATTAAATTATCTGTAAAACGAGCTCCAAGTAACCTTCATACGATGAATGGTTCACGAGTTACAACTGTTTAAAGTATGAGCAAAAATTTCTTTTTCATTAAATTAAGATTTTTCTGCAAAAACTGTGCATAACAATTTTTAAATAAATATGGGTCCAATATGAAACGACTCAGAAATGCTCAAAAATAACTTCTGATACTTTAAAAATGTAAATATTATTAAATCTATTTTTTTGTTCTTCATACGTGATGAGAATTGCCTGTTTGCTAAAAATTAAAAATCAACCGCATTTTCAATCGTCAGCTCCTTGTCGCTACTTATTGAAATTCATACATGGAAAAATATTTTTTGTAGGAAATTTTGTAAGCTTTCATTTAGCTCTTATGAAAGTTTGTCGTAAAGTCAAAAGAAACGAAGATATATACAAAAAAAGAATAAAAAAATAATATTGGTTCAATTCTTCTGAACAAAAACGGTTTTAAAGAACATTTTTTTAAAAGAAAATATACCTTGCGAAAGACTTATGCTATTGCATTACTTTCATATGTATATAAACTAATAAGAATAGATCAATACCAATTTTAAAAAAAATAGTTTTGCACTGTTCTTGCAGGAAAACCTTAATTTATAATAAAAAAGAAATTTTTGCTCGTAGCTTTAAATAGCTGTAACTTGTGAACTATTAACCGTATGAAGGTCACTTGGAGCTCATTTTACAGATAATTTAATTCTCTTCAAAAAACCGTTAGAGACATATTTGCCTAAAGCCAATCAAAAAATAGCTATTTGTCAAAATGCACTTGAAAACGACAATTTTTCGTGTTTTTCCCTTTTATATCCATTCACTCGTTATCAAAATGATTTTGTACATACACCATCATATTCAAAATTAAACTTTATTTATAATTTTCATTGGATACACTATATATGCACGATCTATCGTTTTCGAGTATTTATCGATTTTATCATGAAACAAGTGTTCTGATAGCGCGCTATAAAGATGTTTAAAAATTTATATCTCTGCCAATATTGATCGAATGTAAATGAAAAATAAAAGGAAATTGTTCGTAATCGAATTGTCTACAACTTTCATTTGAAATATTTTGGGATCCGAACGACCATTTTTGAGATTTTAGCGAAGAACGCGCGCGTTTCCGTTTCGTTACAAAACTGTCAAAATTTCAAAAAAATCTATCTCGTCTCCAATAGGTCGTACGAAGTTAACAAAAAAACAAAATTGTGTGGATTTTTATTACCTATAATTATCATGTCAGTAAAATTGATACTTTCCGAGTTTTTTTGCTAAAAATCGATTTTTTTAAAACTATTTTTTCCTCCCCCTCTCCTCCGCCAGTATTTAGGGTGGGAACTTTTGACATGTTAAAAAATACCACAAAATAAGCCTGTTCCCAAAATTTCAGCCCTCTCTGAATTATTTCATCCAAATTTTCCCATTTTTTTGAGTTATATAGTTTTTGAGCTCTCGAAATCTGTCAACTTTGGAGAAAGATGTCTAAGAATATGTTTTGTTTGTTCTGGTGTGAAAAATACGAAAATATTTTTTCCAAAACAAAAAAAAACAATTTTTCTAACGTATTTAAAAAAAATTTGTTTAAACAATTCCTAACCATATTTTCATGTGGAAAACTGTACTTTTTTATAAAGGAGCACATAAGATGGCACAAAAATAATCCATTCGAATTAATTTTCCCGGTCGACGACTGATTTCGCCTGGACTAAAAGTTCTTAAAGTCCCCTGTATTATCCTATACATTTTTTCCTGCTATCAACGAATCACCGATTTTTATTTTGTTTTAATAAAAGTGCTTCTACAATTTTTTGTAGTATTTTATTAAAGTACAAAAAAGTAAAATGTGGCTCATTCGTTAGTGACTGGCGAAAGCCCTTTTAATCACATGTTCCTGTAATATTAAACAGCATCCTTTGACACAGAGATGAGAGTAGGAAGCCGTAAGGAGCGTAAGAGTAGCGACTTGCAGATGAGCATCGTTGGCGGCGGCCTCGCTTCGAGGCCGGCAGAGATTACACGTGAATTATGGCACAAAGATATCTAATTGTAGCCGTGGGGCTTGCGTGGGGGGGCGCCTTGACCCCGGCTTACCCGCGTCTTAGGTCTTACAGGCCATTTACCGGCTCACTACATTTGCCAGAGGAGCGACTCGAGTCATTATTAACGCCACCGAAGCTAAGTCAACGTTTGCTGAGGTGCGCTGCTTACTAATTTCAATAGATTAACCGCGCACATTTAACCCATTCGCCTAAATCGAGTTATTTGTAATTAACTAGCTTCTACCCATAAGCCCGCTTCCGCATCCTTACCCAGCCACCGCAGATTAATCTGCCGAATTTTCAATTATCGGTTTCGAGCCAAAAATATATACTGCACAACGCACAAATTAGTACATAAATATTGCAAGGTGATAAATTACAAAACCGTATCCGTGCAGAGGGTACCGAGCGACTGCATATTAAAACTTAATAGATAACTAGGACGTCTTCTGTTGAGACACCCCAATGTGATCATTAACCGAATGGGTAATAAAATATATTGCTTTGAAATTGTCAATATTGATGAATAGATAGAATACTGGAAGGATGTAGTCAATTATAAATCGAGCAAGACGTGATATGTTGAAATGCTAAAATAACTACTACTAATGTGTTGAGTCATCATATATTGAAAAGTCACAATACATAGGAATATAGAAAAATGGAGAAACAGAAAAAGTTGAAAATATTATTTCATTTTAGAAATACACATCCAAAGGGACAAGTAAAGGAATTAGTAAACTACATATAAAAAGATACAAGACAAGATGGCTTGCGAATAGCTAAAGATGTAATTTATCTGTATGGAAGATTAGAAATAATATGAATAACTGGCAAAATAGCTTCAATACACAATAACATTTTGAATTATTAACTGGAAGGTAACGAAAGAAGGAGCAGAATATTGAGGGAAGAAACATAAAATTAAAGCTCAAACCAACACGATAAATCATTTAATAAAAGACAAACACACAAAACTAGATATTACTCAAAAACTTGCCACGAAAAAATTATAAGTTACAGGCAAACTTATCAAAAATACAATTGAAAAAGAAAAGAATTTAACTTAGACTGATAAGGCTCCTGAAGTCACAAGATACAAGAAATCAACAACAATAAATATTTATTTATTTTAAATATTTCGAATGTCATGATATATAATGGAAATGAAGTGCATGAACCTGTTGACATCTTAAATGCATTTGCTGATTTTAAATTATGGGTTTGTTCCATAATTTTGTCTATTATTCTTAAAGTTCCAAGAGAATGTCGACCGCTACAACCATTAAAAAAAATTGTTTCGCTCCACTATATATTTTCCTTTAGGTGCTACAATTTATTTTGCTAAGTCAGGTATTTATATTCACCTTAATTTTTACCCTTCGTTTCTCTCAGTCTCGGCCTGCGTAGGCAAATTTATAGTGGCGAGGTGTTTTTCGTCGTCCGCCCATTTTGTAAATTGCATTAAAAATTAAACTCGGATGTAGCTGAAACAATGTAGCCGCGTATGCGTTCCTTTATTAAAAGTGTGTACCCACAGCGCCGCGACAGGATGAAGTTTTAATCACCAGATAAAGGAAATCTCAGGACAGCGCTGAAAAACAAAACGGAGTACTGGGCTGGGGGCCCCGAGCCATTTCTCGGTACAGCTGCGTTAGATGTTTTCTGGAATTCTAAATATCAGTAACGAAAATAGGGCATCAAAAAAACTAAATTTCGTTAAAATAAACAGAGGTATAATCATAATTTTTATTTATTTTATCCTTTTCGATCATAGACAATGATATAGAACATGTCAAAATAAAAATAAATAATAATAAATATGTAAAACATGAAAATACGAAAACATGAAAAAACTAACGCCACACATGCATTGATATATATATTATTTTCGCTAAGCCGTTTGAAAATAATAATAATAATATCAATTAACCAATTCTATACTAATAAGTAACATTGGTAAGTCAATATACTTACTTATTTATTATACAGAAATAAGAGCAGGGGAAATATACACATTATGCTCAACAACAAAAGACATTAGGTCAAACAGCAATACATTAAATTACAAGAGAAAAAAAAAATACAAAGTAAATGATCAATAACAAATCAATTCGATACAACATGTCTGTCGTATCTACATTTAAACGAATTTACACTCGGTGCGGACACAACACAAGTTGGGAGAGTGTTCCACGCGTCGAATACGTGCACTGAAAGGAAGCATTCGCGAACAGAGGTTCTGAAGGGGTTCCTGATGATCTTAAATGGATGTCCACGTAACCTGTTGTCATTAGCGAGAGTAAATAAGTTGTGAATTGGAGATAATTCATTTCGTATTCCTTTGAAGGTAGTGATAAGGTCGCTCCGACGTCTAGCAGTCAATGAGCTAAGTTTAAACTGGGCAAGCCGATCTTCGTAACATGGGCGGATGCGTCCAAATGGTATCCGGGTTACGCGGCGTTGAACGTTCTCTAAAAGGTTTGAATCGCGTACCAAGATAGGAAACCATACACTGTTTGCGAATTTGAGTACTGGACGAATATATGTGTTATAAAGTTTGGATAAAGTGGTGGGATTCAAGTAGACGAAACTTTTATTCAGAAGATATACTTTGGTGTTCGCTTTTTTAACTTGTCAGGCATTGTACTGAGTGGTTGCAGATGGAGTTAATGCAAGCTTTAAGTAACATATTTTATCAATGCCAGGTGCAGCCGACGGGTCTAGTGCACGAATTTTCTCAGCAATTTGTTCTTCTTGGAAATCAATATTTGTCAGATCAGCGAACACTCGAGGAAGATGATGAATGTTGGGCAAAGCCTCAGAAGATTCCACTGTATAGGCCTGAGAGAAAGTGTTAGCAACAATTTAGCTACTTCGCTGAGATTATTAGAAATGGATCCATCCGCCCTTCTGAGCTCAGGCATAGCAACTGTCGAGTCTAGTTGACAGCAGGCATACTTGTACAGTCTCCTGGGATCATTGCTAACTGCCAACCCTTGCTCAAATTAATTCCTGGCACGTGATATGCGTAGCGACAGATGATTTGAAAACAGTCTGTGAGCTTGGAAGTCCTCATCATTTCTGCTGCGTCTAAATCCTTGGTCTTTTATGCCTAATCATTGTCATGATATCCTCATCAATCCAGGGTTTTGATGGAACAGTTACAATAGTTTTGTAATGGGAATTCTTATTGACAGCGTTAAAGAAGTTCTGTTTAAAAATATTCCAACAAAGTTCGATATCATCCACATTTAAAAGAGCATCCCAGTCAACTGCTAATAAGTCGCTATTAAGAGATGCAAAATTTGTGTATTTCCTTTTTACAGACTATTTTCGATATTTGTTTTCAACGCGAATTTGAATGCTAGACCCCAGGACAACATGATCGGAATTCCCAATTGGTGAAAGATATGTGAGGTCACCTAGTAGGTTTCTATTAGAGGTGATAATTAAATATAAGAGAGAGGGTCTCCGGTTTTGACGAAATCTGGTTGGTTCAGGTGCAATCTGAGAGACATGTGAATTTGATAAAAAATCAATCAGTAATTGGGTTGATTCGGTCACATGTGAGTCCAGAAAGGCAGGCCAGGTTATCTCGGGCATGTTAAAATAAAATATAAGTAAAAAATTTTACGTATGCATTAAAAAAATTACTGGGCGTCATACAAACAAAACGATATATTAAAACAAAGGAACAAATAAATATATTAAAATATATGATACAGGATCGAGAAAAAATATATATACTTATTTATACACATATCTACGTATAGTAAAATCACCCTTACAAATATAAGTGAAATTGACGTACACACAAGCTAACATGCAGATATATATGCCAGAAATGCTAGCTAGAATTTAAAAACTCATTAATTGATTAACAAGTCTTCTCTACTAGCAGTTCTCTTAGAATTCTTTTATGACGTCTGCACGCTAGGTCACGCACATTTTTTGGTAACTTGTTATAGCAAATTATACAATTATAGTACGGAGATTCTTTAAATGTTGTTTTATGTGGAGGTATTGCATATAAATTACCATGTCTCGTACTATAACTATGAGCTTTACCCAGAATGTCAAATGATGCCATTTTATCCCTCGCAAAAAGCAAATATTTATAAATATAAACGCTGGGTACTGTAAGGATTTTATTGTCCTTAAACACTATTCTGCACCTATCATTTTATTCCATATTAAATATAAGTCTTAGTATCCTCTTCGGCAATATAAACATTATATTAATGTCCGTGAATTTACTCCGCAAAATTATGTAAGTAAAAATATTTAACAAACCTGGTTGTCCGAGCGTATTCTTCATTTGCAATATAGCGGAATAAGCCTTATTTAATTGTTTGCAAACATAATCGACATGGTATATTCAACCGAGGTTACTGTCAAAGTATGATCCTAGATATTTGAAACCAGTTGAAAAAGGAATCAAATCCTAAGTCAAAGGCCTTCTAAGATTAAAATTAATATATTTAGGTTTTTTTTTCATTTCAAATGAGTCTATAATGCTGATACCATGCACTTATAGCCTCACAGACATAGCCAATCTTTATATAGAGTTCGTCAGGGGTTGAAGCACAAATTGATACCGCTGTATCATCTGCGTACATTACGATTTGACAAATTTAGGAAGATCATTTATATACAAAGAGGATAACAGCGGGCTTAAAACAGATCCTTGAGGAACAAGTAAATTAACGTCATTTAAATCAGAAGCTACAATTTGATACTTAACAGTTGGTTTTCGGTTGCTGTATAAGATAATATCCAGTCTAAAAATTTGACTCGAATTCCAATATTTTCTAACTTATTCACCAAAAATACATTATTAACATTGTCAAATGCACTAGTTAAATCAAACAAAATAGAGACAACATATTTGCCCTGATCCAAATTTTTGTAGACATCGTCAACATAGTAAAAAGTCGCAGTTTCTGTAGATTTATCAGGTCTGAAACCATGTTGACATGGTGTAAGTATGTTTATAAGTTTAAGAAACTCAAGAACTTGAGATATTGCAAATTTTTCTAACAGCTTAGAAAATACATTTAATAAACGTATTTGCCGATAGTTTTCAATGTCATTATTATTTACATTTTTAAAGACCGATATTACCGAAGCTATTTTTAGACAATCAGGAAAAATACCATTATTCAGTATAATGTGTATGTCTAGCAGTACGCATTCATTAGGAATCATTTTAAATATTTTCTTAAAAGATCCTACGGTTACTAACTAGAATGAAATAGACAATAACAACGCAAGTAAAACACGAAATATAAATCTCGAATTGTATACCCACCTGAACATAAATATAAACTAAAGTGCGCCTTCATAAATCCCACCACGTGTTCATGATAATTTGTGGCCCCCAATATTTCAGAAAAATTCATAGTAGCGTGAGTTATGTAGTAACTTTATATTTACGGTATTAATTTCCTTCTCGTTTCCTTGCGTACTAAAATCATCATCAACGGCGGTGGGTATTCTTTGTGTCTGGCTTCCTTCTTCTTTCTAATACCGGGGAGTCAACAACTTGTGTCACGTAATACATAAATATATTCTCAATGCTTATCTGCATATGCTGTGATTGACAAGGCATTATTAAATGGTGATTTTGAAACTAAATAATTACATTACTGCCAATTGAGACAATACTGTTTTGTGTAGTTTCATATTTTATAATTACCCGTACAAATATACATTTATTTGAGTATTAAAGTGAGTTAAATTATTACTTAGATTTTCGATTTAATAAATTAAATGTGGGATATGACACATGTAGTATGAAAGTAGAAATGGAGTACTGGGTACTGTACTTTCTTACCTTTGTTGATTTTGCTCGATTATAAGATATATTCGCTAAGCTACGCTGATGAGGTGCAATAACTCCGAGACACGTGTAGCTGCATTGTTGTTTCCCTTTGAGGTATAAGACAATAACTTATTTCTTTATGTAAAAAATAATGTTTACATATTTTAAATATTTTATTGTAAAAAGCGTGGGGTGCTTTCTACTATATTGTTATTGCACCCCACGAGATTTACAATAAAATATTTAATATATGTAAACATTATTTTTTACTTTTTAGTTCGTTTTGCTATTAAAGCGTTTTTTAAATTTTTTAAACTATATTTTTTTTAGCCACGCCATTCATCCTGCTTTTCGAAACCGCTGCGTATCCGCTAGTAGTACATAATTAATGTTACATCATACTGTATGTATTAAAGTTGGAACTAGCATTATATTATAATCTGCGGCGCCTCCGCCAAAATCTCGACAATAGATTAGTCACTTTTTCTATTTTATCCTGATGATTCAGGTGAGGATATTAGGACAAAGTTGTAAAATTATTGTATTGTCATCGGCCCTTGATAAGTGTGCAAAGTTTCAGTTTAATCTGAGGTTTTGAAATGGGAGTGAATCACGTTCAAAGATTGAAACGTTACTTAGAAACAAACAAACAAACATACAGGTGAGGCTAATATTAAAGCGTGTAAAAATTCATGATTCATCGATAATTCACATAAAACCTCAATCCGTCAGCAAATATTTTAAAATGTACAGACTATTAATTTTATACCTCCAACTTTACAAAATATCGTCCTGAAAAATACCGGCTCTAAATAAACTTCATCTACATCAAAACTACTTTCCGCACCTCGATCGAGACATTTCAATTCACACTCGTTAATTTTCTATTGAATAATCATCCCTTCAAATTCGACTCTCATTTCGTTTCGCATCTTTAACATCAAAATCCAATCATTCTTCATTCATATCCTTCAATAAGTTACCGATACTACTGTCTTCCATTATTATCAAAACTTATTCCCATTCGGCCCCTTTTTTCATCAAAATTTACTTCCTTTCATTCACCGCAAACCCATCGGCATAATTTCATATCATATTCAACTCGGAGAGCGGAACTTTCGGGACGACTTTACGGGGTCTTTTCAAATTTACTTAATTTCTCCAACATATTTTCGTTAATAGCTTCCGAAGTAAAGTCGATTCGAACTTATCTAAAAAAAAAATTCCCACTTCAATGGCAAGACGGTCATAACATTTTCATATTAGAATTTTCCATTTTTATATTTAATGATGCAATATTATGAAATATTGCGCAATCGTGCCCGCATGGAATGGCCGGGGACATTTCCAGATCTCCGAATGCAACGTCCCCGACGGACATATAAAAGGCCGAGCATGACGAGCTCAGGTTGTCAATTTCGGCTCGTACAAATGTTCTACGTCTGTTCGTAAGTCAGTTTTCGGTGTACCTCAAGTTAGTTTTAGTGCTTTCGAGTGTCCGTTCTACTTCCTTGGCTGCACCAAATAAAAAAGCTAAACAAATCTTCGGCCACCGCTCTCCATAAAAATAAAATCTACTTTAAACAAACCTTCGACTGCCGCGCCCCATAAAATAAATCTACTTTAAGCAAATCTTCGGCAACCGCTCCCCATAAAATAAATCTACGCTAAACAAATCTATCACCTTCGCGTAAAATAAAACAAAAGTTAATTTTTTCAGACTTTTTAAATCATTTACAATTAAAAGAAATTTTTTCCCAAGTCGGAAATTCCGTTGCCGAAAAGTTACCTTTTCACAACTGTTATTACAATTAATATTTACGTCTAAAAAATGTTACGGCCTATTAATTCAATTTAAACAAATATTTTAATTTCGTTTTAAAACTAAGTGTTGTTATTTCAACAAGTGATATACAGGGTGAAGCTTTAGGCCCTTTTACATGCACTAAATAATAAACTTTAAACTCATAGTGTTAAACCAGACTCAGATACTTAAAATACAAGTGAAATCAACCACTGGAATTTATACAGGGTGTAGTCTGGACCCTATCCGACATCTTAGATGCAACTCCCTCGAACCTCTTTAAAAATAAATTAGGTGCACGAAAAACCCTCGACAGTCTCTATCAAGCTCTAAAACTCCAGTCTTAGCTCAAACTATTTTATTTGAACAACCCGCTCGGCTTTTGCGTGTTCAGGCCCCCAAGCAGTTTGTCCAGTAGGCCCTTTTAGCTCCAGTCCGAAACTGAGTGCATAAAATAATAATACGTATTTTCACCCCAAGTGTAGGTTCAATAATTGCAGCACGAATTGTCACTAACCACTGATAAATTCAATACTAAATTGATACAAATCACTTTGTACTAGTCACTGTTCTTTCTCTTGATTTGAGCTGGTTACTACCTCAATTAGAATTGAACTGAACGATGCGCTGGTCCCGCTAATTATATACTCCGTGCCACTTATTCTTGATTCTTCTAGTAGTTCTCGGCGAGCTTTCTAGTATGCTCTAGAGTAGAGAGCACCAAGCGTCATCTTTGGTTCGACTGGCAAACTGCCATGTTATGGCTGCTAGCTTCTTTCTATTAAGATATGAAACCTCTCTTCGTAAGAGTGCGTGGGCGTGCATATAACTATAAACTACTTCGTGCATAAGTGCGTACAGACTGAAAATTTCTTGAACATTCATTACTCAAATTTATTTTGAAATATGGAATTATTATTTAAATTCCTTACTAAACATTCACCAATTTTGTGTTGAATGAATTACAGATATATTATTTACCAATTTTAATAAGTTTGGCCAGGCTATTCCTCTATTTAATCTTTTTGCTATTATTATTATTATTTAATAGTTTAAGTATAATACGACCCAATATTTAGTTCTTAAAATTTAATTGAGTTTTTTTTTGTAAACGTGAGCATCAAAAAATATATAGGTAGATAATTCTATCCTCTCTAAGTAATTACCACAATATTAATCTATATTATAAATTTTAAAGAATTTATAATTTAAAAATTAAAAAAAAATAAAAATTTTGAATATACTCTTATTATATGAATACGTATAATTATCTTATTTTCTGATTTTATTTAGATAATCGCACTTACCTAATGAGGTAATACGTTTTTAGTCATTAAAATCAGAAATAATATCATCGTTAATAGTTTAACAAAAAAAAGAAAACGTGTCCAACAGCAAAACTTAGTACATGAAACTTTCAATGTGTTACAAGTCTAGGTATTTGAAATATTCTGATGCTACATTTTTTTGAAGATTGTAGATAAACAGGGTGTCCCAACCAAAAGTAGGCACCCTGAATACCTTTGGAAATAAAAATATTTTGAAATGATGAAACAATTTATTTCTCAGGTAATCGATAAGAGTTGAAAAAATACACAATTATGTAGGGAATTTAAAGACCTTTCAAAAGATGTATCACTCGACCCCTCTTGCCATTTGAATTTTTTGTGGTGTTAGCCGTATAAGGTAGAGGGATGATGATAGGTATACAAGTATGACATTAAAATATGTGTCCCTTGGTAACAAGGTCGACGTGTTTCACCAATTTAAAAAAAAAATTATCTCTACAGTTATTCAGGGTGTCTACTTTTGGTTGGGACATCCTGTATGTCTATCTTTACTGTCTAAAAAACATTGCGCTTGAAAGAAAGAATATAAAAACACCACAAAACAATTTCCGAAGTTAAAAACACCCATGACATGGTAAATAAATATTAGAAATGTATATTAGTTCTAAATAATATACACCACGCGACGGCCGAAATAAATTTAGGCTGGTAAACTGAAAACTGTGCATCTGTCTTCGATAGCTAGTAGCCGTCTTTTATCACACTTCACCAAAACAATAATTTGACTCATTTGGTTTTAAATTATTATAAATTTTACTTAAATTATCTGTGTCTGATTTTATGTATGGTGTTGTTGTGTTTGTTAAATAGTATCATTTCACTTATTAATATTTCTTATAATTTTGTTCTTTATCTGAAAGCTTTACACCAGCAGTTATATAATCGTGGTTTGACTCAAAATGATATTTTGCAATAGCAGTTGTTTTTTTAGTACTATGTCTTTCATTGCATGTATATGTATGTTCTTTAATTCTATTTTTTAACAGTTGTTTTATTTGCCCGATATATACTGCACCAAATTAGAGGTTATTTCATAAACTTAATGTGATTTATCTCCAGATGATAATTTGTCTTTCATTGTTGAATATAAGTTACCAATTTTTTTTGTATGATAATAAACTACATTAGAATATTCATTAGCTAGAGTTCTTTTAAACTGTGACAAACCTTATACCTACTGTATTTCAAAATATATTTTTTTTTCTCCTTACCCTCGTTGTTAATCTGTTGTTGTGGTACTCGTATGCGAATTATTGTTAATAAGTAAATTTGTTAAGTTCTTAGGGTAATCATTTTGTAATAATTTATGTTCGAACAAATTCATGTTTCTCTCCGGAATTCACAGCTACTCAATTTTATTATACTATTTTTCATTCCTACCATAATATTATGGTTTTGTTTGAAGAATGATGTGAATGGTATTTGATAATCCTTTCAGAAAAATATATTTGTTATTTCAAATGATAAAATAAGTTTACAGGTTTTAATTTACACCTATAAAAACACCCTTTCACATCCCGCACAAAGTAATATAATACAATTTAAATGTTAATTAAGATATATTTTATAGGCAATACAATTCAAACACGTAATACTTTCCACGATTAGACAAAGGCGCATAAGCTACAATAGAGAAAATTAAAGAGCTGCTCATGAGAATAGCTGAAAAACGACCTACTCTCTTGTTATAGAACTTTGTGGCTGCCTTTAATTCTGCCTCAGTGCGTTGTTAGTTAAGTTCAGATGAAAGCAAACCTCGGAAACCTCAACATTTTCAGAATTACTCACGAAAAATTGCGTAGTGTGAATGGACGATAGTGCATATTATTTCATACTATCCCTAATACAATAGTGATGAATTATTTATTGTATTACGTTTGTATTAAATGAAAAGCTAAAACAATTATTCATTCAACTGGATTTTATTATTGAAAAGTTACAAGCTCATGAACAATACTAATTTTATGTAACGTGGATATATTAAAAGATTCGGAAATTATTTGGTATCATGTATTCATGTATACTGAGTGTTCTTTAAAATCAGTCTGCATTTATCCCCACAGGTATAATAATTCAAGATACTCTTTTTTGGTGTACTAAAAAATTAACAGAATACGTTACCTTATTCTGTGGGGCGTCACTTACTTGTAGTTTATTTAAAAAGCAACAATGGCTTATACAATTGCACAGACGGTTGAGGTGGTCTATATTATGGAAACAATCGACTGCTAATAAGGCTGCTGAACTATTCAATAAACAACATGTAAATATGCATGTGTCGCGACAGTATGTTTTAGAATTGGTTGAAAAATTTCAAAACACTAGATCTGTAACAATTAAAAATGGAACATCAAACCATCAATAAGAAATGAGACGGCAGAAGTGGAAATTTTGAGGAGAGCTGTTTCCCATGCTATTTTCGTGTGATGCGGATGATCGCACTTGCTTCATTGGAAGATTTACATCAAGGAATCACAAAATAGTATCACCAAATCATCCCAGAAATTCTTTAAAATGTGCGAGAATGTGTTCAGCAGAATCTGTATATTGTATGAAAGCTGGAGGTTGGTGGTTCGAAGGCTCAAGTTACGATGTTGAAATTGACCTGTACGAACGTTTCTTTATTTCTACGCTATTATCACCCAAAACCCCATGTCAAGTTTTCGTTGGCCCACTCTGTATAATTTTTCTACCGCTAAAAATTCGAAAAATTAATTAATGAAATATTAATAATCTTAACATGTGAAAATAAGATATGGCTAACAAAAGAATTTGTTTTATATGGGGTAAAAGTGACATTTTTTGTGTCGAGAAAAAATCACTTCACCCCAACATATAACATGCTGCTTTTTTTATTTAGACATAGAAAACAAATACTATTATTTTTTCTTCAAACACTTTTAGTGCTGCTCATGAGCGGCAGTAAAAGACTTTCACTTTTATGTCAGAGAAATGACAGTTTAGATTTGCGAAATTCGCAATAAAGGCCATCTTTTTTTGACGTTTGAAGAAGTGTATTACAACATGTTCAAAATGGCAAAAAAATGAATTAATGTTAATCATCCTGATGAGGCAAATAATAGATAAATTGCTCAATCAGAACTTTTATTTTTTAAATATACGTTTTTTTAACGTCGGCCTATTTCCTCTATGGAGGCCTATCACCGACGCCTGTAGACGAGCTACCGCCAACCAGGAATTTTGCCCAACCTTTTCTCTTTCGAAGAGTAGGGTTTTTTTACTTGCCTAACATTTAATAAATAAGAAACCGATAGATTTATATCCCCTCCGAAGGATGGGATGTCCACTTCGCAATCCTCGCCTAAGATTGCATAGCTTCTGCGCATACACAAATGTACAAACTGCTAGAAGATGCGGGGCAAGGACACATGTTCCCTTGAAGCTGTCACCCATCCAAGTACGAAACGCACCTAACGTTGCTTTACATTACATATGGAACCATATGTATAGTAAAGACGCACTTATATTCGCTCCGCATAGCTTTATTGACGATAATGTCTACTAAGCACACACACTATCTGGATTTACGCAGATGGCTGAAACAGTATTTCTATATTGAATTTTAAAATGAAAAATAATACGTGCTGAATAGGCATATTAAACTACAAAAGTTCTACTATCCCCTTGTTGCAAGGTGTAGGCACGATGCTTATTTTGATTGTTTAAAGAGCCATAGATATTAAATTTAACACAATACCAGAGGCAAGTGTTACATGGCCTATGTCCATTTAACAGTTTTATATAGAAACTAGTGTTTTGTTTGTTTGGCACAATCTGTGTATCATTTTGATTCAGTTTTTGTAAGTGAAACTGTTTTCAACTAACAAAATTTTACATGTATAACTGCTAAACCATTTCACACTGTTTTATGTACATATTTTTATATCTGAGGAACTCAGTCATGTTCTATTAACTATTATGTATCTCTGACACCATTATCCCAGGAAACAAATGTCTACAAAACATTTATTTACATCAGATACCTATATTTCAATTTTTATATTATTGTTTACTATGTAAGTACATATGGTTATTTTCCTTACCTTTTCTCGTTACTATATATAGTATATCTTATAAGATGTAATATATTTACTGAGTTCTCACAATATGTTTTATTATTTATTACAGCTGTTCATATTTGTAGTTATGTATAAAATAGAAATTACGAATTGTGAGGCAAAGGCAAATCAGCTGTGGTATGGAAGTAATAAAAACTATTATTACAGATTCCTTTTATCGATCATATGCCACTATTTTAGTTGTGAGTACGGGAATCTACAAGGCAGGTTGTTGCGCTTAACTCAATAGTTGACAGATGGCCATAACTGTACCATTTCTATATTGTTATTATAGCTTTCAATTTAATTAGGGAATTAGTTTATTTGGTAGCATTATTTTCCAGTAAGTAGGATAAAAAAAAGTTTATCTTATCAGTAAAACTCAACAGGAAATCATTTGCTTGCAGCCTTACGTATATAAATTATATATATAATATATAATAATTATATTATATAAACGTATATAAATTTTAACTGTGGACTTCAGTAATTGATTTACATTTTTATATCCGCGTTAACAATAACATCCAGGTAATTTCATTTATTAATCATTTAAAATTTAAGTAATCTTCAATTTTTGTCTTTGATGTAATTTCAATTATTTTTAAAATAAATTTAAATTCAAGGTCAATTCTTTTGAATTTAATAAGTAGTCAAAATACTATATGTACCACATGGTTTTAAAAATATTTTTCTCTTTCTTTTTCATTTTTTTGGCAATTTATAGTTTATGAAATCAGCTTAGATACTTAGATATTTATATACTTAGATATTTATATACTTAGATATTTATATACTTAGATATTTAAATTCTTAGATATTCTATATATTTATATTTACTTATGTACTTAAATGTTTATGCACATATATACTTATACATTTCTGTATACGTTTCTGCATAGCTTCTTCATTCCTGCATAGCTTTTGCACAGCTTATCTTTCATATAGATAAAATTTCGTTAACTTTTCATAAACCACCTAGTCGGTTAATTTTCCTACGATTTTCACTCCATTTCATTAAGAGACGTAAATTGCCAAGGAAACTTTAGAATCCATTCTTGCAACAACAGACAATTGTGGGCCTGGATTGCTGTCCCAGAACCAGTCACCTGGTATAAATTTGTTATATATATATATATATATATATATATATATATATATATATATAAAGAAGAAGGGTAGTCTTGACTGACTAGTTAAGAAAACCAAAATTAAACACACGTAGTGTATCTTGAGGTTGCAGTCAGAGGTGAAAAGTTTACGGCCACAAAACAGAAAAAGAAAAACTCTTTTGTTACTTTGTCAAGCTTTCGGAAATTATTTATTCCCTTTATCATGTTCCCTTTATTCATGTTCATTTTGTTATATCTATTTTGATCATGGTTTTAATCCTTAATTTTAAATAATCAGTAATTGTTTACCTTAAATTGTGTACCTGCAAAGGAATTTGTGTATGAATTTGTCTACATTAAGTTAAAAAAAATGCGACTATTTTATAATACATGTGACCTTAACTTTTAACCTCAAGTTAGTAAGTATTTTAGCGAACTATATTATATGACTCTTATTAAATAATAATTTTATTTATAGATGTCTTGATAAAGGGAATAAATAATTTCCGAAAGCTTGACAAAGTAACAAAAGAGTTTTTCTTTTTCTGTTTTGTGGCCGTAAACTTTTCACCTCTGACTGCAACCTCAAGATACACTACGTGTGTTTAATTTTGGTATATATATATATATATATATATATATATATATATATATATATATATATATATATATGTATATATATATATATATATATATATATATATATATATATATATATGATATTACATATGATTTGCAGGAAACAACTACTCAGCGGGCAAATACCCCGACCTGCATTGAATTATACCTTACAAATCATGAATGGTAGCCAATGTCATTTGTCAATTCCTCGACCAGACATAGACCGGTTTCGAACTTATTAGTTCTCATCAGTATGCCATAGGTCGTGGAACAGACAAATGACAGTGGCCAACCTGCTAGTTTTATACAAACTGATGTAAATGGTAGGTAAGTGAATCCTCTCCTATATATATATATATATATATATATATTTTAATTTCAATTAGTCTTTATAAACCGATTTATCTATTATTCATGTAATATATTTTAACATTCATTTTAAACAATCTTTTTATTTCTCTTACCAACAATTTCAGTCTGATCTATAGTAGACAATTCTACTTATTTTCACTATAGATGGTGCCCAATTTAATATCAATTTTTCTTTGTCTCCTTTTCTCGAAATAAACAGAAATCTGTCGCTTATGCTGTACATCTCAAAAAGGGTAAGTTTCTCCACTCTTACGAATACTCTGGACCCACGGCTCTCTGCTCCGACTTAAACCAGCTAGTCGTCCGCATATGTTGCCTCAATTCTTTCTCAAAAATAAGTAACAAAGGAAAGGAGGTAACACAAGTCTTTTGCTATATACAATTATCACTTATAAAAATACCTCTTACAACGAAGTAACCCTTTGCTTTAACTTACACCGCAGGTACAATTAAAAATAACCCATAAAATTTTCAACAATTAGCAGTATTTTGTGTATATAATTGCAAGCAAAGGCCTAGTAAAATCCGTGTTAGTATTTACTAATTTCCACTGATTTGGTCAAGGAAAACTAAAGGTAACGTTAAAGATAAGTTGAAGGTAACGTATTATAACGCATAATCCACTTTAACTACTACTATATGTTCGAATATTGGGTTTAGAACTTTTTTATGAATGTAAATTTTTTATTCTGGATGAAGAATATGAAACCATTAATCGATTTGGCTTGTGTATTTTCTGACATTTCCATTCTTTCTGTAGTTACTACCCACTGTGTATGAATAAAATTTTAGAACAATAATTTTTGTCTTCAGATCGTATATTTCCAATTTCTAGACATAAATTCCGTGAGGTGCTTTTTTCCACTTTCACCTAATTGTTTTAATCGAATAACGAGGAGGCCGCGGACACCCCGATGGCGTCGTCGGCGTCGCACTCATGATTGATCGCCAGTAAGACCCTCTTTTGGATGATCGTCTCAACCCTTTCCGATACCTCCGGCGAATTTCAAACAGAAATTATTCATTACATTGGAAAATTAACTTTTTTCGATGAGAACGGGTATGGCGCAAATTAAAGAATTTACAAGGAGAGAACAATTATTTTTACTTAAAAAAAGGTTAGAGCGGATGTTCACGAGATCAGGTGCGCCCTGATTTTTCCTCTAACTTGAAATTAGGACACCGGAGATCAGATAAAAAATATAAGTATATAACAAAATATAAAGTTAACGCGAGGTGGATTAATTATTATTACAAAAATACATATGTAGTAAAATGTACAGACCAAAAATTCCACTATTTCCTATAAAAGGAACTAAATTCATTGCCACCCATCAAGGTAATGCTCTAAAACTTGCATATTACGTCTTCAATTGGAAGACGCAAACCAAAATCTGATTGCAATAAGCCCCCAGCAAATTAATCCTAAAGAAAGGACTTCAGTGCAGGGCGTTGTGTATCACCAACCGCAGACTAGTTTCGAGCTTGTTAGCTCTCATCAGTACGGCATAGGTGAGTACACAACAGCCTTACACTGTTCCCCCAGTCTATCAAATTACAGACGGAAGTCGTCCACAACTTGTCGAATGGCTCCATCTGGTGGCGACTTATTGCAATCTGAGTTGGCAATGTACTCGGACTAAGTTATATTTAATAAACGCACATTGTGCATCTAGATGGGTGGCAATGAATTTAGTGCCTTTTATAGGAAATAGTGAAATTTTTTGTCTATCGTAGTATGTATTTTACTATATATTTATTTTTGTAATAATTAACCCACCTCGCGTTGGCCTTATATTTTGTTATTATTATTGTTTTAGTTGCCTAAACAACTGATATAAAAGTGTAATGATTTATTATCGCATGTTTTTCTAACTGAAATGTTTAGAAAATGAACTAAATATGCTAAAATAAAATAACTGGGAGTGTTGTGGAAAACGAAACACCAAAAATACTTTAAGAGTAATTAGTAATCCGTACCATACAGAATATTTGAAGTGTATAAACAAAAGTATATGTAGTAGTTCCAAGATATGTAAAAGGTGTTTTTCTGAAGCTTATACAAACTGTCGAGTAACAAAGTTGCGACAATCTCAAAAAGTTTATACTTCTATGCGATCCATACCTGACGTTTCAGTGCCATCTACGTCTACAGCTTCCGTACCTTGTACATAACACCCCTATCACCACACCACAGGTAATTACAACCCCTTTAGAATAGCCTTGTGTGGGAGAGGGCTACACATTTAGAGGCAAGGGACACACACCCAATATCCGTGTGTGGTGGAAAAATCCCTCTGAGTATTTTCCACTGCCACGACCGGGGATCGACCCGGAACTTTTGGGTGAGAGGCAAGTGCGCTCACCACTCGACCACCAGTCATACAACATAAACATAAATCTGAATATTCCACAAGTTTCCGAAATCAGAGGAAATGTTTTATTTGTATGAAAAATTGAAAAATGTCCCTATCGATGGAAAATGTCATTTTATATTGAAAAAGGGTTTCTTATTCCTCCGGATGCACGCTGTTGTCAAAGCCATTTCAATGGAAACATCTTTAAGACTGATGCTACTTCAAACATGAAGACATATTTTGAAGGAGCTATGTTAAATATAAACGACATAAAACTCCTAATGACTTCGTTCTTTAGCTTTAAAAGAAGGTCTTGATTTTGATATCTCCTATACATTAAGTGGTCAGGACAACTGTAATTAACTGAACTACAAAAGCAAAATTTTGACAAATTCTATGAAGAAGTAAAAGGTAAAATGTCAAATATGCAAAATTCATCTGTTCGTACTTCTTTGGCAGTCTTTCTAAGAAAACTCCGCACTGGTCTTACCTACAACATACTCTCAACGTTATTTTTTGCCGAAACTTACTGTAAGTAGATGTCTTAGTACTGTAAGAGATATTTTATTGTCAGAGTTTGTTCCAAAACATCTCAAAGTAAACCACATTGGCAGGGACGACTTTATAGAAAACCCGCAATTTTGTAAAACAGCTTTTCAGTACCGATGAAGACAAAATCATTATAGTCGACGAGGGAAGTTACAACTAAAGTGCAGCAATTACAATCTTCAAAAGAGGACATATTCCATGCATAAAGGTCCTCCACTTGTCAAACCCACGATGGTAGACACTACCGCGAGGTACATTTTGGATATATTGAAGCCATATTAGCAGATGGCAGAAATAATGATGCATCAATTTTTAAATCACAATTATGTAATAGTACTTCTACTCGTCAACTGCTAAAAGTTCAAATATGATTACAAAAATTTAGGTGCAGCCGAAAATGGGCCCTATAGAAACTGGTTCTTTTAAGTATACCATGGGTGTCTCGTAAATTTTTAGATCAAATTTGCATCTAAATTTCTTTGTAATTCCAAAATTATTGCAGTATAGTACGTTTAGCCCGATATTTATAACCTTCCAAACGATTTAATAATAAAATCAAGTATGCTGCCGTATAACAGAATAAGTTCAAGTATAAAATTGAACTTATTCTGTTTGCAGGACTGAACGTTGCATATAAAGCACAGACAATATGAACGCATTCGTTCAAATATTTCTGGTATATTCCTTATTGTTTAAGCCGAGGTAAGTCGAGTTCATCTGTTATTGGCACTCAAAAAAAGCAACAAAAACTTTACGACCTCATTCAAATACTGGTGGTCGCAAATTGACCAGCTTACCTTTATAAGTTTTTAATATACATTGGCTTGTTTGGTGAGAGCATGTCGCTTGGCCCACGGTGATAATAATTATGTCGTAAAGTTTTTGTTGCGTTTTTTAAGTGGTGTAATAGATGGACTCGACTATAACTATTCACTCTCTTAAATCTTCTAAAGTATTAGTGGGAGTTTTATACACCAGGGTCTTAAGGTGGCCCCACATAAAGTAATCCAAACTATTGAGATCGGAGGATCTTGCTGGCCATTGCTGAGGTCATCCGCTACCTATCCAAGAAAAGGATAAACCACATGGTCGCGAACAATTAGACCGAAATGAACATGAGCTCCATCGTGCATAACCACATTTGACTTTTTAACGCAATTGCTACATCTTCGAACAACACAGATAGTTTTCCTTGAAGAAAATGCAGGTAAGATTGTCCATTAAGGCATCTTGGCAGAAAAAATGGTCCTATGAGATTGTTACTAACATTAACCAAAAATTTCTCTTGGAAATGGGTTTTCGTCGGCCCACACATAGTTATTACGCAAATTTTGAATAGCATTCCTAGAAAGTTCACACACTGTGGAAATTCCCTGGGAAGTAATGCCTGCACTCTTAGAACATGGTACGGATACAACAAAAAAATCAAGTAAAATTCGCCAAACAATCTGATGACAAATATTCAGAGCTCAAACGATCTTCATCGTAGTCATCTCAGGATGTTCGTCGATTTCCTGCAGCACTGCTGACAGTTCGAGGTCTACCATCCGAATTACGTTTTTGGAAACTACCAGTTTCACAAAGACGACGATGAATAGTCGAAAAGAATCGGCCATCTGGCAAGGCACGATTAAGATATCTTTCCTCATACATACTTCTGGCCGTTGTTGCATTACCATCTGCGACACCATATGTAATACATTGTCGCTATATCCGCAATCGGAAAATTTCACCATATTTACTGAGATACTGAAATAAAAACAGCGAAAAAATAGAACAAATTCAATGAAATACTAAAAATCGAAGAAATAATACGATGAGATGGTTTTGAACACCAACAACTTATTTTATGTCAACCAAGATTGTTTAGAAAAGATGTTTGTAAAAAAGAATTCGGAAAAGAGTTAGAAAAATGTATACTAATAACCACTTGGTAGATTTTAAATAAGACTGAGCGTTACGGAGACTGGGCGTCAGTTTGAACACACAATTGGATCTTCTGGGCATTGCTCTTAATTACCTAATTATTCTACTTATCTAATAAATAATATCTGTACATTTTTGACATGCTTTCTATATATATTCAATTCTCTGGATAAAAATAATAACTAAACAACTACTGTTATATATAGATGCAATGATAAGTTAACAAATTTTTTTTTGGCCTACCCTGTAAATGTATCCGTTTCCATGGAGATGAGTGAGTAGCATTTCCAACGCCGTGCCCGGCCGGTTTTTCAGATACTAAAAATTAAAGTCGTGAAAAAGCCAAACGTCGTTGTGCGACAGAAGCTTAATTAGGAAACGTTTTCAGAAGTGAGCTTTAAATCACGAACCGTAGAATTAGCGAGATGAATGTATCAAAGCACAGCCACAGCCGGAGTGGGAGTGCAGCTGTCCTTCAGGCATAACGCTGCCTAAAGATTGAGAAATGTTTAGAAATATCCGCATTTTTCTATTTAGTTTTTGATAGTGCCGAAGTTCAGGGATTGTAATTGACTAAAAATAATATGTCATTTTAAAAATTACATGTATATCAAATTTTGTCCAAACTGGATCACTTAATATACAGGCTGTCCATTTTATTAGGGCACTCGAGAATATCTCACTTAATTCGGTCGTACAAAAAAAATATTTTTACGAAAATTGTGCCGATTTATATAACCTACAAAATGGTTTAAAGACATTTGAAATCCATGGCCTACTTTAAGAGTTATCGCGGAAAATATCGAAAATGCGGAAAAGGTCTAGGCCAAATATCTCCGTTATTTGAAGAGATACCTGAAAAATTCTAAGGCGAAAATTTTTTGCAAAACAGAGTGTTTCAACGAGATTTTATCTAATTTTTTTCAAAACCGCTGTATTTTCAGATTTAGTCTTCAGGCTGTTAAAAAAATTATTTTGAAACGGACGGGAAATGGCGCCGTTAAATAGAGTATTTTCCTCCCTTTTCAACGATATATCACATGCCATATTTATTCATTGGTACTACGTTAATAGTTATAAAAACATTTTTTTAAAACCAATAATTTTTTTTAACAAGCATTATACCTGCCGTGGAGAAGTATGATTAAATAAAACGATAAAATAATTCAATAAGTTGTTCAAATCTTTGCTATAATAAAACATTAACACAATTAAGAAGAATAAAGTAAATTCAGATAACAAAAACAAACACATAGATCGTTATAATATGTTCGTTACATATTGCCAATGCAACTTTAACTCTGGATTAGCTCAAGTAGAATATAGAAACAGATTTCCACAAGCACTACAGCCGAATAAAACTCTGTTCAGAAAATTTGCTACGAAACTGAAAAATAATGGTTCATTTTTAAAGAAGAAGACCAGGTTAAACAGTGTTACTGATAATGTAAATTAGGTAAACCGAGTTATTAATTATGTAAGAAATAAAAATACAGAAAATTCGGAAACATCATTAAGAGAAATTCAAATTGCTTGTCATATAAATAAAACAAGTGCTAGAAAAATTTTAAAGAAAAATGGTTACCGGTGTTATAAAGCCAAAAAAGTTCACAATTTACAAGCGGGGGACAAACCAAGGAGGACGACTTTTTGTAGGTGGCTGTTGGAAAAGAAGCGTGCCGATCTATTAATATGTAGTAATATACTTTGGTCCAACGAGGCAAATTTTTGCAATAATGAATTTTTTAATAGCAATATTCATTATAAATGGACTTCTTAAAATACACACTGGCATAGACCGACTGAGTTTCAAAATCGTTTTTCAATAAATGTGTGGATAGGTATTTTAGGCACCAATTTAATAGGTCCTTATTTTTATGATGGTCACCTTAGTGGTCAAAGGTACCTAAACTTTTTGAGAAATGAATTTAATGAATTCTTAGATGACCTACCTTTAGAGAATCGACACAACTTTCAATATTTTCAACAAGATGGAGCTCCTCCCCACAATTTCTAGATTTGCCTAGATTATTTAGACGAAATTTTGCCGAACACATTGGATAGGTACCAATGGATTTATTCAATGGCTCCCTCGTTCTCCAGATATAACCCCAATGGATTTTTTTCTATGGGGGGTATTTTAAAGATAAGGTGTTTTCGTCGATACCGCAAAATGTAGAGGACCTAAAAGCTCGAATTCAACAGGTATGTATTACAGTTACCTCCGAAATGCTGAGTAATATATTAAATGCAGTGCCTCGCCGCGTTCGATTGTGCATAAGAAATCGCGGTGGACACTTTGAACACTTGATATGATATCTTAAAAATTATTTTCAGGACTAGATAAATATTAATGTTCTGAGTGTTATATTCTTTTTATTATTAATTTGTTTTTGTTATCTGAATTTACTTTATTCTTCTTAATTGTGTTAATATTTTATTATAGCAAAGATTTGAACAACTTGTTGAATTATTTTATCGTTTTATTTAATCATACTTCTCCACGGCAAGTAATAATTCTTGTTGAAAAAAAAATTATTGGTTTAAAAAAAATGTTTTTATAATTACTAATGTAGTACCAATGAATAAATATGGCATGTGATATATCGTTGAAAAGGGTGGAAAATACTCTATTTAATGGCGCCATTTCCCGCCCGTTTCAAAATAATTTTTTTAACAGCCTGAAGAGTAAATCTCAAAATACAGCGGTTTTGAAAAAAATTAGATAAAACCTCGTTGAAACACTCTGTTTTGCAACAAATTTTCGCCTTAGAATTTTTCTCGTATCTCTTCAAATAACGGAGATATTTGGCTTAAACGTTTTCAGCATTTTCGATATTTTCCGCCATAACTCTTAAAGTAGGCCATGGATTTCAAATATCTTTACACCATTTTGTAGGTTATATAAATCGGCACAATTTTCGTAAAAATATTTTTTTTTTGTACGACCGATATTAAGTGAGATATTCTCAAGGGCCCTGATAAAATGGACAGCCTGTATATTATAATATAAAGATCGGATGGCAACGATAATTGACTCCAAAATCAGGGTTACGTGTAACATCTAAAGTTAATAGGAAGATGGCTTACAGTACCGGTGAATGTAACACTAACACACACACACACACACACACACATGCAGAGAGGTTTAATCTTCTAATAGAAAGAGGCTAGCCATAGGATGATAGTTCGCCAATTGTCCCAGAGATGGCGCTACAGAGTTGATCTGGGGAATTCTAGATTGCTATAGAATAATTAACCGAAATAGAAGAGAAAATTCTAGTGCAAGGATCACGGTGTATATAAGAAGCGTAACTAGCGCATCTGTCAGTTCAGTACAATTCGGAGAGAGTAAAGAGTTCAGAGCGAGATCAGTGGCAAGTTGTGAATTATAATAGTGAGTTTATAGTAGATAAAAGTTATAATTAGTGTGTTATTGTAAAGACTAATTATTTTAAGGAATTTAGTGATAAATAAATCGGCGGTTAGTGGCAATTCGTGTTGTAATTATTGAACTTACGTTCGGTTTGTTTACTCAAGGGTATAAACACGTACCAATAGTATTACATTATAATACACTAACATTGATTATTATTGTATAACTCAGGTAATATAACTATATTAAATTGCTAAGTTACAAAGTTGCAAGAATGGTTGCGAAGTAAAACCTATTTAGTGACTGGACTGTTTTCTAAATAATATAAAATACTGTTTTTAAATAGATACAAATTTAAATGATGACTTCAGGCAATGACTTTCTGTACAGTAACTATAAATTTTGACAGAAATTACATCAGATCGCAATAGTGACATTGTATTCAAGATATCCCGTATATTGGAAACCTGGTCAAATACTTCGTTCTTCCGTCTTCATAATATAGGTAGTTAAGAGTGAAAGTTGGAGCAAATTCAGGAACTTGTTTTTGAACTTTCTAAACTTTCAAATCGACATACTAAATCTCATCTAGCACGTTGTACCTTTTCCGTATTCTTTCGCTTTAATTTCGCCATTAAAATATCGTTAGAGGACATTATAATAGCATGTAGTAGGCAAGTTGACGAAATTAAAAGAAAATGCACATTTGCAATTTAAATACACCTTGACACAAGGGGTTTTAAACTTTGCACGAAGTTCGTTGGAAAGAAAAATTATTTTCGCCATGTAATTTTATCCGCAACCATATGTTACATTATTATTTTAAAAAGGGCATATTATAGATAAGTTTTCCAACCTTTTAATGCCAGTTGAATATGACAAATAATTAGAATATTTAGAATGGTTAAACGTTTTATGGTATGAATATTTTGTATACAGTGTGTCGTAAAAGAAACGCATTAAATTCATAACTTTTCATTTATTTTACGTTCGTAAAAACACAAAACACACCAATTCAATGGAAAAAAAAATACTGGCAACTTAATGATCTCAATAATTTTTACTAAACTCTGTGAAAATGTGTATAGATTTAATAAATGCAATAACTTATGACATAAAAATAACCAAACCGCTCCAATAGTAAGTGCTTTTTGCAATAATACCGCAGAAATTCCCACACATTAGCTCCCGATTCTTTCCCGCAATTTCCCTAGCGAATTCACCAAAAGTGTGTCGTCGTAAGCTTAACCATAGTTAGCAGCAATTCAGTTGGAGACTAAGAAACAGAGTCGGATTAGTAAAAGCCCTCTGATATAAAATGCTTGATTAATCTCCTTTACGTATACTATGTTTTGAATCTTAATATACCAAAATTGCAATAATAGTTATGTTTATGCTAGCTGAACGTGGAAGAAATGTTTTCCAACCATTATATACCTCTGGTTTAAAATTACGAGGAATTTAGATTCTTTATTTAGGTCGCAATCACTACCTGTTTGTATGAAATTCCGCTACGAAGGAAATATTTACTGAATTTATTTTTAAACCATTATCTGAGTACGTATATGTTAAATTTGGCTTTACTTGTGAAATATTTTTTAACCTTTGCCCTATTTTCGCCGCCGATTAAAATTATCAAAGTTTTAGATTTTTCCTTAAAACATTGAGGGGAATGGTAGCTCAGTGTGTTAAAGCGACTGGCTAGCAAACTGAGTTGCCTAGAGAAGTGGGTTCGATTCCCGCAAGGCGAAAGAATTTTTCATTAAAAAAATTGCCCCAAGAGTGGTTCGGAGTCCACATTAAACTGTAGGGCCTCGTCTCTCTTTGCCTAGCACAAGATCCTTGAGATCTTCCAGGGGGTTACTTCGGTAACTTGAGAGGCGGTTAAGAAAACATTTCAAGAAAACATTGCTTATTTCAAATTATTTTATAAAGCGCCCTCTACTTAATATATACAATTTTTTTTATATTATAATCCTGAACAGTCTTTCCGTAACCTCTGACTCAAATTCACAAGCAATTTACTTACATAAACGTTCGTTTATCTATGGAGTAGTAACTCTAGATTTTAAAATAATGTGCTCTAAGTAGTCAGTCGGAGGAACTCTTGGATGACTGTCATCTAGATTGTATCTACTAGTCACACCAGCAGCGTATTCTTCAATTTTCGAATATATCGGTTCTTAGGACAATCGTCTTGAGAGGTCAGTCCCTGTACAACTTGATATTCCCCTCCCCCTCTCCATTAACGAAATTATATGATGACAAATCTCACCTTACTGTAAAGGCATAGGGGGCTATGTCAAACTGCTGGGCTGGTTTGAATTTGCCTGACATGACGGTTACAAGACAATTCCAATAAATTTGGCAATTCTTGTCTTTCGCACCGAACTCAATATCTTCAAGGACATATAGATATTGTCAACTCTAACTCAAAATATTGATTGAGCCATCTTGATATGCTACAATAAATTCACCGGTATCCAACTTAAGCTCTTAGGGAAACGAGGGTTAGCTTTATCGATAAACCCAATACTGGTATGCTAAACATTACTGTTGTCACTCTCAATTTTATTGTCAATGTCTGTCTCGATATACGAGTACTTTCCAATTCACTTATATTGTCACCGCTACATCCAAACTCAGGCCCATTCCTAATCTCTTTCAGAATCTGATTGTTTCTTCAATCTCTATTTGTTTCAGTTTTCATTTTTTGTTCACTCCCCCAGTCTTATTTTTTCTTTCTGCGACTCATTTTCCTCTGGTATATCTCATTTTCCTTTGGTATATCTCATTTTCCTTTAGTATATAGTGCCACCGATTTGAAGAGGCAATAAAAAATTACTTTTTCTTCTCCTTTTACTTTTCTTTTCCTCCACTAGTGACCAATATTAACAGTTTCAACTCTGGTCGTAGCTAGTGATGGCGACATTATCAATTTAAATTCTGAATATTGATTATGAATATGTATCTGCTTCTGCTATTGATAGCATGAGCATTAGGAGACTGCTAGTCTTTGATTCACGTGGTTTGGGAGGTTATTTTTGATCTGATATCTTGGTCTGTTTATTACGCGCACCAAAAATTAAAATACAGGCTATGCCAACTACTGATTACCTAAATCACGATTGAGATCGGTTACTGGCAATAAAATATTTATGTAATTTTTATTATCGATGTTTAAGAAGTTATTTTTTAAAATGTTTATGAAGAATTTGTTCTCAGGGTATCTTGTAGATTTGGTTCCAGCAAGTTATCAATAAGACTCACAAGTTGAGATAATAAATAATTATATTGAAGATTTAAATGGTTTTTCAACAATACAGTGAATTATAAATGAATATATTTTGGATTTAAATGGGTTTATAACAATAACGAATCTTAATACTAATTAGGCCATTTTATTTTGTAAATTGATGAGCTGAATGAATGTTTTATGCACAGAATATTTTTGAAAAAGCTCTTATGAAATGAAAAAGTATGCCTTTTATAATCATCTGGTCATTGGTATGTTCTCTCGTCTCGTAGAAAATCGTCTCACTCGGTTTGTACCTGGATTCAGCATGGACTGGCTACAACCTATACCAATTTCATCTGTCAGCTTGCAAAGTGAAAATTTTTGTTTAAACGATGCTTATTTTTCTATTTCTTGTTGTAAATGTTGAAATTACTCTTCTGGATTTACGTAGTTATTAACAAATATTTAATAATTATTAACTAAATTAATTAATTTCTTACTTGAACCGCTTTTTCTGATTTGTGATACCCAGTTGAGTCTTGCATACTCATATGTAAGCTTATTTTGTCTAGCATTGTGTAATATCTCTTTTTTAAAATATTCTGATTTTTGTACTTTAAGAGTATAGATTTTCTTTATTATACTTTATTTACATTTTATTCATTTATTAATCTTATGGTATATCTAAATAAATGTCAATATACAATTTAAATTTTGTATTCAGATACACATATTATGAAAAAAATTATCTTGCTTAGCACTTTCACTAAGAAAGTATTAAAACTTTGAGAAAAACACCAAACTACCAGGTAAGTATTAAATAGTTATATTTAAACAGGGAAAGTCGGGAAGGGAGTTCTAATATTTAGTTTTCTCTGGGATTCACAACTACTGATTCAATACCCACTACTGGTTCGTTACCTTAATGAGAATAACGTAACAATTCAGAAAATATAATTCTTGTATATCAAGAACTAAATGCTACAAATAAGAAGAGATAATACAACCATTTTGCATAAAATATACATGTGTATATTTTGGTATAATTTTTTTTCAGAGGGATCTATTTGTAAGTTAAATCCGGCTCTGGTAATGAGGGAGGACGGCGGAGAGATTTTATGGTTCCGAACGCGGCAGTGCATGTCCTCATCCAGGCGGCTCCGCGCCCATAATCATGTGTCTTGATTAGCGCCGTTTGTATATAAGAATCTCTACGCGAGATGTTATTGCAGCGGCCCCAGCCAACACACTAAGCCAGCTGATTACATTCTGTAGAATTGAATATCTCTATTTGTGCACCGACTTACTACAACCGACACCGTTTTATTATTGAGAGGGCCTTTTCTCGATAAGAAAGATTTTTTATGGTGTAATCCTTTATTAAAAAGTGTTCTGATTTCTTGAAAATTATTTTTTTTTATTGAAAATTGATGGATAATCGCAGGATATGTATGACTGGTGGTCGAGAGGTGAGCCCACTTGCCTCTCACCCAGAAGTTCCGGGTTCGATCCCCGGTCGTGGCAGTGGAAAATACTGTGAGAGGGATTTTTCCACTATACACGGATATTGGGTGCGTGTCCCTTGTCTCTAAATGTGTAGCCCCCTCTCACACAAGGCTCTTCCAGAGCCTTCCGGGATAAAGGGGGTCGTCATTACCTGTGGTGTTATTTAAAAAAAAAATATATATATATTTCGTATTGTTATTATTTAAATACATATCTTAAAAATAGATTTGTTGAATGTTGAATATATCATTGCTAGATAGACAGAGAGAGACATATTTATTAGATAAGTTCTCCAAAAGGCCAGCGACCGAAGTCTTTGCAGCCTATATTTCCATTTTTTAACTTTCGTCAAAATTCAATCCAAATCCACATGTTTTAATAGAGCTACGCTATGAATAAATATTTCTTAAATATTCTTAGTTGCTTTGCAGCGCATGTGAAACCCATAGTACCGAATATCATTTTGTAAACCTAGAAATGAACATGAGTAGACATCCTACTATATACGGTACAGTAAATGCACTTCAATATTTTATATCCAGTTTTGTGAACAAAAAAATATTCATTATAATAGTGCTGTCGGTGATATTATGTATCAATCTGTAAAGAAATGTAAGGCAAGAGACTTTACGACGATTTTCTAACGATACTACTGCGAATCTCGATCAATGAAGCATATAGAAAAATACAGTAGTTTAAGACCAGTTGCATTACTGAAATGAGGAGTATTTGTAATAAGAAAATTCAGCATTTTATAGGATTTTTCAGTTACTCTATTAATATGGTGAGTGAATGATAGCTTTTCATCAAATACTACACCAAAATCAGTGAATGTATCATATCTAGAAAGTACACTGTTTTCAAGCGAGTAATCATATTTTATAGCATTTTTCTTCGTTATTATTGATAAGACATTGCACTTCAGTGGATTGAGGAGCAATTTGTTTTTTACACACCAATTATTTTCTAAAGTATGTTGCACAATTATACAGTCTTCGATGGATGTAATTCTATGAAGTATTTTAAGATCGACAGCATAAAAAAGACAGTTCAGGGTAATGTCAGCAGCAGAATTATTACCACAAGTGTGGGGGATAAGTCGGCTACGGTGACTGCAGTCAGAAGTTGTCCACAAGGTGGAGTCCTATCGCCCTTGCTGTGGTCAATGGTGGTCGATGATCTCCTACATAAAATGAGTAATTCAGGCTTTAACGTCCAGGGATATGTAGATGACCTGGTCGTCACTGTAAGAGGCAAAAATGAGGTCATGATTTCCAACCTCATGCAAATTGCCTTAAATATAATATCCAAATGGTGCTCGTCAGAGGGGCTCAATGTCAATCCGAGCAAAACAACTCTTGTCCCGTTCACTAAAAGGAGAAGACTCAATTTTAGAACTCCTGTACTGAATGGAATGATAATAAATCTGTCCAGTGAAGTCAAGTATCTAGGAGTAATCCTGGATCAAAAACTTACCTGGAACTCACATCTGGACTCTTACTAAAGCAACAGCGGCAATATAGACGTGCCGTAGGTTGTTTGGTAAGACTTTGGGTCTACGACCCAAGATGACATATTGGTCTTATCTTTCGGTTGTCAGACCTATGGTAACCTACGCATCATGCGTATGGTGGCCAAAAACAGAGGAAAAAATAGCACAGGGAAAGTTGCAGATACTGCAACGCCTTGCCTGTTTAGGGACTACAGGAGCAATGCACTCGTGTCCCACAGCAGCTATGGAGGCTATGCTTGACCTACTTCCCTTGCACTTGCATGTAAGGAAGGAGGCGGCACTCAGTGCCTTACGACTGCACCAGGCACATAAATTCAAACCAGGCGATCTGGTTGGTCACTTAAGGATTCTGGAGGTAATCCATTTGAAGTCCATGGCCAAACCCAGTGACTCATTGCCAGTCAAACAAGACTTTGACTGCCCGTTTGACGTGCTAATTGAAAGTCGTCAGACGAGCAAGATGGAGTCACTACGATTGGAACAGGGGTCACTTATCTGGTATACAGATGGATCCAAGATAGCTGAAGGGGTAGGAGTGGGAGTAGCAGGGCCGAATTGTAGGCTATCCAAAGCCCTCGGTAATACCCTAACCATCTTTCAGGCAGAAATTTATGCCATAGATTTGTGTGCCCAGATATGCCTATATAAAGGCATCCGAAGGGCAAAGATCTATATACTATCAGATATCCAGGCAGCACTAAAGGCTCTAAGGTCCTATACCTTTGAATCTAAAATTGCCTGGGAATGTAGACAATCCCTGAAGCAACTGGCTAATAATAACAAGGCTACCTTGATGTGGGTGCCAGGGCATGAGGGAGTACAAGGAAATGGACTTGCTGATAGCCTTGCAAAAAAAGGAGCTGAAGCACTATACTTTGGGATCGGAAATAATATTATCATTGTATTTAATATTTTTGGAAAGATTGGCGGCATTTCTTTTAATGTTATCATGGCGCCAGAATTCCGAAGGATTCTGTGCAATATTCTCTTCCACATGCTTGTTGTAATTTCTGTGCGCAGTTTCAATATCAGATTTGCTGTAAATCGTTTGACAGAGCAAGTGTAAATAAAACTGGAAAGCTTGTCAGATTATATTCCGTATGATTGTAAAACCTTGTGATTATTCTTTCCTATTATTTGGGTTTTCTACCACATGTACTATTATCCTCTTCAAAACAAATCACCGAATCTACAAAATAATAGAATTATTGGAAAAAAGGCCCCTGCGCCCGTGACGTTTACGCCAAAGGAAAACTCAGAGGTTATGTTTTGCAAATAATATAAATCGGAATAAACACAAAAATAATATATTTTGCTGACGTTTCGGAAAGTAATCTCTTTCCGTTTTCAAAGCTATTTTTTTGAAGAACTCTTATTTTGCTGTGTATGTCAAATACACAGCTTTAAAATTCTGTTTATGTTATTTCCATAGATACTTACTGCTTACACAGAACATAGAACTGATGATATTTTTTAGATAATGTTGAGTTTGTTAAGTTCTTCTTTTAACATTGGTAGCCAGGTTGTACAAATATCTACAGAACAATTCGATTTAATAAGATTATTGCTGATTCTTTAATTTTTCTTTTTTTGGTATCTGTTTCTTTTGTTAAAATTTTTGCCGAGTCCCAGTTTATTCTATGTCCGTTTTCCCAAGCATGTTCACAAATCTTTGATTTCTGAATTTCATTCTTTCTAATGTAATTCTTGTGCTCATCCAACCTCACACTGAAAGGTCTGGATGACTCACCCACATAACATTTATCACATTCGCACGGGATATTGTAAATACAGTTTTTTGAATTCTGCTCCCTGTTTATCGGTTTTGTTTTTGTTAAAATAGATCTTAAAGTGTTCCCCGTTTGAAATATCGTCCTAACATCAAATTTGTCACCGATACGGCGTAGCTTTTCCGATAGTCCGTATACATAAGGAATTATTGCTGTATAATGACGTTCAGGTTTTTGTCGTACCTGATTGTCCCTATTTTCAACATTTATGAAAACTCTATCAACAAAGGCTTCAGGATATTGATTTAACTTAACAAACTCAACATTATCTAAAAAATATCATCAGTTCTATGTTCTGTGTAAGTAGTAAGTATCTATGGAAATAACATAAACAGAATCTTAAAGCTGTGTATTTGACATACACAGCAAAATAAGAGTTCTTCAAAAAAAAATAGCTTTGAAAACGGAAAGAGATTACTTTCCGAAACGTCAGCAAAATATATTATTTTTGTGTTTATTCCGATTTATATTATTTGCAAAACATAACCTCTGACTTTTCCTTTGGCGTAAACGTCACGGGCGCAGAGGCCTTTTTTCCAATAATTCTATTATTTTGTAGATTCGGTGATTTGTTTTGATGAGGATAATAGTACATGTGGTAGAAAACCCAAATAATAGGAAAGAATATTCGTAGAATGCCACAAATAACTTTCAGACAATACCTTGTGATTATTATCGACACTAGTACTAAGCGTAACATTAAAACAATGTTGATATTTTTCGTAAAAAAAAATATCTTTATATAAATAAGATGGCCCTCATTTAAGACAAGAGAGAGAGAAGTTAAAGTTAAGGAAAGACTTAAAACTGAAAACAATTGCCAAACGATTTTAATGATTATGATGTAAAAAGTAATATTGTTAAAAAATCAAATATATGTATTATGGTAAAAATAAAATCACTATGAAATACAAAGCTAGTTACAAGTGTTAAAATTAAACGAATTTTATGAACATCTTATATCAGCCAAAGTATTTAACTTATTTCAGAGTATGCTAAAGCTCTTGCTCATGTAATGAGAAACATTTTGGAGCAAGGTTACTTTTCATTAGAAGGCAATATTTATTTATGTCTCTTTTAATAAAGAGACTAAAATCATTTCAAATTATCGCCCAACATCCCTGACCTTAAAGTTAGCTAAAATAACCGATAAAATAAATGAATTAATATAGCTATTCTTGGAGAGAATACTATTGCACGCTTCACAAAGAGTGTTTATGATTAGATAAAATGAAACTACGAAATTAAAAACTGATTTTCATAACTAAAATCATTATTTAAATTTTTTATAAACAAAAACAGATTTCTACTGGTTAACATAATAAATGGAAACAATAAGGAAACTAAAGGTATAATATAAATCTATCCATCTACGTATTCCACGTTTTATGCTCATCAATGCTCCGCTTGTGAATGAGGATATTTTCCACCTGGCATTTTATGTTACATTAAGCATTAAAACAAAACACAATAATTTCCAGTAAAAAAACCTGAAAATCATATAACTTTAAAAAAGAGAACTGCCCAGCTCTCTAGAGTGCTCTAGAAAATACAGAGTTTTCAGAATGTTGATATAACGACAAAAGAATTCTATGGTAAATTATATAGCATATTAAACGAATTAGTTCCGGAATACAAACATTATAAAAGGTCTTATCCACGATGGTGTGCGAAAGAAATTATCAACAATATCAATGAGAAGAGTAGACGTCAGAAAAATTATAAAAAAACAAAAACTAATATCATTTAAATAAATTCAAGGAACTCCAATCGTTAATCAAACAACAGATAGACAAAGCATATGACAGCTATCTCATGAAAATTAAAAATTCTGTATATTCAGACTCTAAACAATTTTGATAATTTGTACATTCAAAAAGGAAACAAAGAAGCATGCCAAGTAAAATTAAATATATGGATAAAACCTACGAAAATTCGGTGGAAATTTTTGACATATTCAATAAGATCTTTAGCTCAGAAATTCCAAAATCACACAATAATATAAACATTAACCACAATAGAAATAGGAACCTTTTTGAGATCATTAATATAACACACATAACATTAACACAAATTGAAAAAGCTATAAGAAAATTAAAAAATAAATTTACATCAGCTCTGGACTTAATACCCTCCTTCGTGGTCAAAGAGTGTGCATATATGCTATCAGTTCCGATGTATATAATATTTAATCTATCGTTAAAACCATCAACAATCCCAAAAGACTGGAAAATAGCAAAGACGTGTCCAATTTTTAAAGCAGGAGATCCAGCTAATGTAAACAAATACAGACAAATCTCTATTCTGAGTAACTTCGTGAAAATTTTTGAGGTGATTTTGTATAGCCACATCTAGTTGTTTACTATAACAATTATATCATCATATTATTATGGTTAACAGATGGATCATCACATATTTAGTTCTGTTCACCAAAAATGTGTCAAATTTTATCGATGATCAAGTATCCATAGATGCGTTATACATAGACTTCTCTAAGACTTTTAGTTCAGTCAAGTTAAACATGAAAAGGGGGTGAACGCTGCATCAACGACCGAGTCTGTCAAAAATCAAGAAACCTCGAATTTTTTACCTTTTTTCGGGTTTTGTCGGTTTTGACCCGGAAGGACAAACTTTTCATCAAACACTGTTATAATCATTTCGGAAGTAGGTTAAATTTTCAACAATTTGAGACTTGAACCATTATTGTAGGTCTAACAGTCTCGGAGATACAGCTTTTCAAAATTTGGCCAATTTTTCAAGTTACATAATTTTCAATAAAATTTCATCATTTTCAGAAGTATTAATGTTTCTGAAGCTTTATTTACAATACCTGCTAATTCGTCGAGTTAGGTTAGGTAGAATAAGTCTAGATAATGTCTTATACTATTGTAATTCGCATAATAAATAATTTAAAGTTTACCTAGACTGTCTACCGTATGTTGCCAAAAAACAAAAACAGGCAATTATGCAGAACAATTCGTTCAGATATGACCCATTCTTGGCGGGCGACAAAATGTAAATAAATTAAGACTGCAGCACTATCTGCAGCTGCGGGAAGGCTGGACTGAAGTGCTCCGTAGTTTGCATTCACTGCGAGGGAGTCTCATGTGACAACATCCCTGAGCTCGGATTAAGCCTGGATTACTCACCCACAAAGAGGCGCAGATGAACTAAACGAAGAATTGTGGGTGCCCGTCTCAGATATTCTTGAAAACCCTCCTGATGCCTCAGAAGACGACGTCTTGGACCAATCAGGTCCATCAAAGGCGGCAAAATTTGATTAAAATAAACACATCCTCAAAATTGATGTCAGATTTTCAGATATTTTTCATCGATGTATAATTACACATGTATTTCTTTTTTAATATAATAATAATGATAATGAAGAAAACTACAAGACATCGTAAGTAATTTTCAGTGCTTTGATTTTATCACATACTCACGCCTGTAAATAAAAATCAAATATCTCATTATTTGCTCAAGTGGTTGAGGGGGGAGGGTCACTTTAGAGTCCTCTGAGGCTCCAGGAGTTTCCATTGAGAGAGTGGGAGAGGGTTTTCAAACCATATACTAGGCCTTCAGAAACTTGAATGGTACTGAAATTGAAATTTTGCTAAAAATTGTGTAACTTGAAAAATTGGCTAAATTTTGAAAAGCTGTATCTCCGAAACTGTTGGACCTAAATAACCACTTAAGTCTTAAATTGTTTCAAATTTAATCTATTTCAAAGATGATTATAACGGCCCTTGATGAAAAGCCAGTCCTTGCGAGTCAAATCGATAAAAACTGAAAAAGGGTAAAAAATTTCGAGATTTTCTTGATTTTTCTGCCGTGGTCGAAAACTTGGATTTAACATTGCCTTTCCATCATAATCAACATATCAAAAAAGCAAAAATACCTGATTTGATGCATCGCTCAATGTATAATCTGATAAATTGCCATAAAATATTACTGAACAAATTAGAGAACGTTTAAATGTGTGTTCCCAAAAGGAATTGATAAAATATGCAAGACAGGCTTTTAACGTATAATTATAAATAATATAGATATGTTTTGTTTTTTTTTGCTTTCTACTTGCTTATATTATAAATTTTATGTTATAAAATTTTGCTATATTATAAGTTTTTCATATAATTTCTTCTAACAAATAATCTATGATTAGAATGTGCATAATTTTTTTCCTCTAACTGGGTTGTACCTATTGGAAAAATAAAGTGTTTATTTATTTATTTATTTATTTATCCATACATTCAATGTTGCAATAATTCTTATATTTATTGGAAATATGGATAAATACAAAAAAATATGTATCTCTGATTTTTACAATGTGTTCGCAAATATTTCAAAGCTATCGTTTCTATTACACCTAGTGCAAATATAATTAACGAGTTTTGCAGCGCAGCAGGTAAATAAGATATTCACTAAAAATTGGCTAAATCACGTGTATCAGTTCCGGAGTGGTCCGGAAGTGACCCGTTACACTCCCTATTACGAAGTTACGACGCGATAAAAGACTCCCCTATGTTAGTAAAAAGAACAGCTTTAACACACTTCCTTTACTGCCGGTGTGGAGTAATCTTTATCAGCTTTAATGTTCCTAGAACGGTCTTTATTTGACGTCTTGATAGATGATAACAGAAACAGAATTATATGGGAAAATAATCGTTTTATGATTCAATAACTATTATGGCGTTTTCAGAGGATTTCACAGTGAAAATTCTTAAGCGTTAAAGAAAAATCGATTTTTTAAACAATACACTAAAAGTGGAAGAAACTCGCAAAAATAAGAACAAAATTTGTAGTAGATTATTTTTCACAAACATAATAATAATTATAATAAACACCTTTGTTAAAGAAATACAAAATGGAAGTCATATAGAGCGAAGTTCAGTCCAAGGACTACTCTTACACTTAACTTTATAATACACTTAAAATTAAATTTAACATTCAATTAACTTAACACATGAAGAGAATCAGATCGGGAACAAAGAAAGAGAAAAAAAGACAAAAAAAGGAAAAAATTTGTGAAATTAATTAAATAAAATTAACAGGCCTGCCGCAGGGCGCCGGAGACTGTAATGCACTTACTGTCGGCTTGCCCGACATACGCAGTCTCGGCCTATATTCACAGACACGATGCAGCATTACGAGTGCTTTACTATCATCTAAGGCACTCGTATGGGATAGACGAACCACCAGTGCTGCCTTACGCTCTAACGTTTAATTTACTGGAACTACTCGTTTCCCACCGTCAGGCAAATACAAGCCTGCCATAGTACTGCTCGACCACCAACTCAAGACAATGTATGTCGTGGAATTCTCAGCCCCCGCTGAGAGCAACATTATCTTGAAAGAGGAGGAAAAACAGACAAAATATTGAGATTTGCTCTTCGAACCCCGCAGGCTTTATCCAGGCCATTCTGTTAAAATAGTGGTACTGATTATAGGAGCCCTCGGTGGTATGAGACAGACGCTGCTTTTAGAACTAAAGATCATACTGGCATGCCGAGATTCGGCAGAGATCTTAGCCGGCAGAATGCAGAAGGCTGTCATCCTCGGTTCATTGCGTCTACTCAGCGCACACGATTCACGGACCCGCTAGTCACTCACCCCACGGACGTGGGGAGTGTATATTGGTATTTATTACCAGGTATTATGACCCTCTGCGAGGGTCGGAGCCACAGAGAGGGTGACTGGGTGACTTTAAAAAAAAAAAACGCAGCAGCCGGAGAATATCCGTGACTTTGGTAAATGCCTCTAGAAGAAACTTACAAGTACCTTGGAATTCTGTAGAATAGAAGGATAGACCACACCCAGCTAAAGAAAGAGTTCAGGGAAAAATACAAACAACATCTAAATAAGCTCCTGAATACTAAATTCAATGCTAGGAACATGATTACAGCGTGATCGCTGTAATCATGTTCCTAGCATTGACTAGGGACAGCATATGTATTGATATACATATGCTGTCCCTAGTCTGGCATACACATTCGGAATACTAAAGTACTCGGATACAGACCTGGAAGATCTAGACAGAATGATGAGAACTACACTTACAAAGTCTCGAATGCATCATCCAAAGAGAGCAGTTGAAAGGCTATAGATGCCAAGAAAACAAGGAGATAAGGGATTAAACAGCGTTCAGAAGATGTGCCGAACGCAAGAGAAGAACATGCGCCTCTATTTCTGTAACTCAGACAGGGCTCTCATTCGGAAAATAGTGGAAAGCGACAACAAACATACACCGTTAAATCTCAAAGATCGACAACACGATATAATGATCCGAACGAATGAGGATATTCAAACAGAATGGCAGGAGAAAGTACTCCACGGAACATATCCCAATGCCTTAAACAATCCAGAGATCGACAAGGACACCTCGCTCCTATGGTTTAAGGAAGGAATGTTACATCCAGAAACTGAGGGATTCATAATAGCCATTCAGGATAGCATTATCCGTACTAGAAATTATGAGAAGTACATTCTTAAAGTCCCAGGCGTGAACGATGTGTGTATAAGTGTAAGACAGCGGGAGAAACTATCAAACATGTCACTGGAGGCTGCCCTGCTTTGGCTACCGGAATGTATTTGGGAAGACACAACGAGGTGGCGAAAATCATCCATAGACAATTAGCGCTTAACTTAGGACTCATTACTAATCCACTTTCCTTCTATAAATACACAGCTCAAGCTGTTTTAGAAGACGAGGAAACATTGCTGTACTGTGATAGGCCAATCCAGCCTGATAGAACTTTGGATTACAACCGCCCTGACATCCTGGTGATCAAAAAGAAAGACAAGAAGGCCACAATTATTAATATTGAATGCCCCATGATCAGCAACCTACAGAAAACGAAGACGGAAAACAGAAACAAGTATCAAAATTTGGCTATAGAACTTAAACACGTGTGGAGATTAGAGGAAGTTCGAATTATCCCGGTCATAATATCGGTTACAAGCGCGTGACGAAGAAATTCTTGAATTATTTGGAGCAAGTTAATCTACCTAGAGGCCACGCAAAGATTATCCAGAGGACGGTGATTCTCCAGACACGCCATATTACCAGAAAGTTTTTAAACGATGGATAGAAATTCGAAACATCTAATGGATTAATAGGACATGATAAATTTCATCTTCGTTAACCGAGCCGAACCCGACCCGAACAGCAATGGGCCCGGGACAGGCCCGGGGCCCCACAGAGCCGAACCACAAAGGCGCGCGCGAAGGGTCGGTGAATTTTTTCCGGCCTCGGCCGAGAAAGTGCACGACTTAAGTTCATAATAATTCATCATACAAAAGATCAGTATAGAATTAGTCACAAAGAAATGGAACACCTCACAATGCATTATGTGCTCCCGCTCGTACTTAAAACTAGATATACAAACAACAAATACAGACGTGTTTTTATATATAAAATAATAAGTAAGGGTAGCATAAGTGAAGTATTGTTTCAACCTACTAGTTTACTAATTATTCGTCAATCGAAAGAAAACATTTAGCTGTTTGTAGCACTTTAAAATTAAATATTTCAAATCTACCAAGAATCACGACTTAAAAACAATGCTAAACAGTTACCTTGTTCACCAATAGGTGTCGCAACGGGCGTTGCCTCCGATTGATCAGTACATCCAAGAACCAATAGCTACTGCTTCTACCAAGAGATGGCAGTAATCTAGTTTCGAAAAAATTTAGCAATTTGCAGGATAAAATTGTATATTGTAAAATATAAGAAGTTAATAAACTAATGCATAAAAGTTGCCTATAAAGTAAGTGTAGAATTAGAATTGTCATGATCAAAAATTCATAATATGTATATGTCTTTAAAACTAAAAATTGGTAACAGCCAATGTTCTAGGTCTGTCAAACAGTAAAGTATATTCACCATTGATTATTTTTTGTGAAATCGACGTGTGTAAGAATAGCTAAATTGTGAACCTCTTCCTCTTTTTGAATCAAGAACTCGTAATATTCGATTTTCTCCTTTACCCCTCCATTTTTGGAATTGAAACTTTGCGTCACTTAATGTCACATTATAAACAATTAAGAGCATCAATAATGATCTAAATCTTCACTGGGGTAGTTTACCCTATATTTATCCTGTTATCTAACCACCCCCCCTCACCCCCAACACCACCCCCACACTATTATGAAAGGGAGTAAAAAAATTAAAATGTGATTTAGTGTGTATACAAGAACGAAACGCCTCAAAAATTTTTTGGCGTTAGCAATCCCCTCTACCACCCCCATTACCACCCCCAAACTATTATTAAAGGGAGTAAAAAGTTAAATTGGGATTTAGTGTGTATACGAGAACCGAGGGACTCTACAATTTTTTTGGCATTAGCCACTCCCTCTACCACCCCTATTACCACCCCACCCTATCATTAAAGGGAGTAAAAAATTAAATTGGGATTTAGTGTGTATACAGAACCAAATACCTCTAAAATTAATCTAGAATAAAAGCCAGATTTGGCCCTTAAAAAAAAGATGCCGTTGACTAACAAACTTTTAAAATAGAAGCCAATAATTGATGAAAATAATATATTACTAATTTAGTTAATATCATTGGAAGTATAATTACCGGATAGATGAAATTATCGGTGAATCTGTATAATATACTTGTAGTTAAAAGGTTAACTGGAAGCCATTTATCTTCCTTATGGTTTTCAAAATATCCTAGAGTACTTTTTTAAGGAGGAAGTCACAATTAATATAAAATATTAAATAGCACTTTCATCTTGATTAAAGCAATTAGTGTGAATTACTACTGTTCCAATAACGGAAACTTCCTTGCGGACTCTGACCTCCAAAACTTTATAGCTCTCGGTGAGTCAGATGCCTACACTTCGTTGATAGCTAGCCATTCCTGATTATGCCAATATAACCAAATTCACGGAATTCCTTTTATTGTGGGTTTAAATTGCCTCCGATGAATTTAATGTTTTTTGACCTGTGGTAAAAAGACCTTCTGTAATAAACTTTGCCATTCAAACGTCCTCTTACAAATTCTTTAGTTTCAAGTGAGACACAGATATGCATAATGTTATATTTACATCGTAAGAGACGTACAATGATTTTTAGACACTACTTTTCGGTGATTTTATTTTTATAATAAAATAGATGATACTTAGACACTTAAATAGGTCCTAGGTCTTATGTTCTATAAAGTTTTAGTGGAAAGGTAATTCTCCCCACCGTTCAGTTCAATCCAGAGTTGAGAGTTAATAAATAGGACTCCATACTCGGAAGGGAATTTTAAACTATTTTTCCCGCCGTCCAGATCTGCCGATTCTCAGGGTACAGATATTTTGGTCTCCACACACGTAAAGATCACATCGGTTATTTTCGTCAAATGTCAAGTCGTTGAAGGGACGGGCAGTTCAGTTAATGATAATTCCTCTTTAAATTTTGAGGCCTCCGAGGGGATTGAATGAGCGATCAGATACTTTAGGGGTACTTAAAATCCAGATGGGATTTGTTGTCAGTAAAAATGAGCAGGGTTAAAAAAAGAAGAAAAATTGCGCTTATGGGTCTTAGTTTATTGAAAAAGTTGGACGAAGTATCGAATGTTTGCGCCTCAGACTAGAGAATGTTCCCCCTCGTTTTCGAGGGTGCTGAATCGATTATCGAGGTCAAGCCAATTTTTCTACCTCGACAACCCCCTCATATTGACCAAAACCACCTCCAAAGTCTCCTTTTCCATGAACCCGCTCATTTTCTCCAGTTTTCGACTAATTGTTGTTACCTAGAGTAGAAACGGAAGGGCAATCGAGGGATTTGACCTCAGCCACCCCTACCTCAGACTTCCAACCTTTGTAGGGAGTGGAAAAGTGATATTTGTTTTTGTGAGAAAAAAATTAATATTTTGTAAGAGGCGTTTCTTTGAGGAAGGTGGTAGGTGACCAGAGTTGTGGAACCACTACCGGAAGTTGTTTTCAAACTTTTTGATGGACATTTTTTCATCTATAATTGAAAAATAGTATAAAAATAGATTTATTAAAATGATTGTATGGATTGACTTTCCACCCCTTTGAAGGGTGAAAACAACCCCTTGGGTCGTTTACACAACCCTGGTGGTCCCCTGCCCCCTTTCTCAAAGAAATGCCTCCTACAAAATATTAATTGTTTCTCCAGATTAAAAATCAATTTTCCACCCCTTTGAAGGGTGAAAATAACCCCCAGGGGTGGTCATACAATCCTGGTTACTTACCACCTTCCTCAAAGAAACACCTATAAAATATAATTTTTTTTCTCACGAAAACAAATATCAATTTTCCACCCCCTACAAGTGTTGGAAGCCTGGGGTAGGGGTGGTTGAGGTCAAATCCCTCGAGGGACCTGCCGTCCTGCTCGAGGGAACAACAATTAATCGAAAAACTGGGAAAAGTAAGCGAGTTCACGGAAAAGGAGACTAATAGCGATGAAGCTGGCAGATCATGTAAAATACGAATCATAACTAACTGACTAACCAGGCTCTTGATGAACAGCCTAGACGAATCGTGTAACATACAGATTTCACACTATCTGCAGGCATGAAACACCGATACCCTAAATCACGGAAGATCATGTTATACTTCCCATTACATGAAAATATTAACATTTTAAGGCACTTCATGAAAAGCTTATCTGCCGGCATTTCAAGAACTGTAGGCTTTCCCCGAAAAGCCGTATTGCAATATGTTATGTGTCTACGACATAGGCTATTCGGAAAAGCCTAGAGAGTTCATGAAATGCCGGCATCACGCCATTTCATGAAATGCCGATGGCCTAAACCACGGCAGATCCTGTTAAACCTCTCATTACACACTAAAATTTTAAGGCGCTTAATGAAAAACCTAGTCACATAATGTAACATGAGGTGTTTCACACTATCTGCCGGCATTTCATGAACTGCCTAGGCTTTTCCCGAAAAGCCGTATTTCACCATGTAAGTATGTGAATAAGTCCCAGGTATTCTTTTCTATCAAGTCTAAATGGTGAAATATTAACCCCTATTTCACTAATCGTCAATATTCAGTTTATTCTAGAGATGAGAACCAGCCCCAGTGTCCTCTCTATTTTAATAGAGTATTTTATAGATCTTCTCACCACTTAATTGTGTATGATAATTATATAGTGGAGGAAACTTCACATGACTGTGCGAATGTCCAGGCAGTGTTAGCCATCCCCTCTAATGTAAATATTCATATTATATTTAATTCATAATTTGGCTATTTTTGAAGATCAATAATAATTAATAATAACACAATATTACAAAGTGAATGTATTTTAGAAATATTGCTTCAGCAACATATTTTCCAATTGTATCCTTGCAACCAATAAGTTTAGAGAGTGGCTTAAAAAAATCGATCTCAGGGTTAAAAGTGATGTTAATGCCTACAATTTAATTAATAAAAACATCACGATTCCCCTTTAAACCCGTTCGCGGTTAAATTGATGGACACGATGAAATAAAGAAATATAAACGAAATTTGTACGCGAGCGCCTGGTCGGAATCCCCATTCCTGCTGGTTGGCGGCACGTACCGAAGCACAGATATATTAGCCCGGTAGAGTTTTGTAAAACGTATAGTTTGACGTATTTCAAGCTTAGTTTCGTTAAGAGCAATTTATTCATCAGCGTTAGTTATTTCGTGTAATCATTTTTGCTGTTTATAAAAAATACATTTGATTTAGTTCATGAAGTCACTCGATCTGTAACATTCAAATAACATTCTAATTTTTATATGAGAACTAAAATTATCATGACAATTATATGTTAATGCAATGCTTCACTACTTCTCGTCGGTCTATTGAACAAAATTAAACGTAACTTTAGTTCTGGTTAAGACAGACAGACAGACGTACATACGCCAAGCGAGAATTTTATTTTATATATAAATATAGATGCAAAATGATATGAAAAGAAATACGCCTACTCAGTAGTCGGCCATTGGGACTCCCTGTGTCATTGAGAGTAAACATTGCAATCTTGTCTAAGATGATTAATAATTATTTGTTTTCGATAATGAACTCTAACAATTTTTTAAAACTAAGAATTTCTCTAATTCTGACAAATTTATATTTGTAAATATGACTAATACGCAAGTTTGCAAAATAATTTTTAAAATAAAATCTAATGCTAAAGGAGCTGATAATATCAGTATCACTACGATCAAATATTGCATCCCATATATTACCGATCATATCCATATACTTAGTTCTATTTTAGAAACTAACTAGTTTCCTAGAGGTTAGAAAAAAGCTTTAATTATACCAATACCCAAAACATCCAATCCTACTTGGACTCATGATATTGGAAATGATTTTGAATAGTCTGCTAATAACTTAAATATCATCTTGGCTGGCATACGATTACCTGTTGCAACTAGTGTAAGAAGTTTAGGTCTAACTATAGACTCAGATATCGTGAGCATATTATTAAGCAAAACGTTACCTTGCATTGGGAAACTTGTACAGAAATAAAGTTTTTTTTAATAAAGGTTAGGAAAGAAATTATCTGATATCTTGATGCTGTCATTATTAAATTATATGGATATCGTATATGGTCCATGTCTTTATGTTAAAACAGCTGACAGGTTGCAAAAAATTCAGAATAGCTGTATTGTGTTAATTTATAATTTATGCAATCATGATCATGTAAGCAATAAAATCAACGAGACTGGTTGGTTCAATATGCGTTACCGCTTACAACTGCACTTGGTTTGCTTCGTACATAAACTTATAAGAAAATGCGCGAGTTATCTGTTGAAAAAAATTAATTTTCGTCACTTGTCTCATAATGTTAATGTTAGGAACCAGCATCATTTAAATATCGCTAGACATCGAACTACCTTTTTCAGGCGTTTATTTACTTACTGTTTCTCAAAACTATATAATGCTGTACCAGCTAGATTTAAAAGTTGTAGCCATCAACGTTTTAAAACATCTATGTATAATATTTTATTTTCTAGGCAAACTCAAGTATAATTAATCGATTATTATTTAATTTTATGAATTTCTGTCTAATTTATTAATGTAATTTCATTACCTACTGTAATACTACTCGCTGCATGTTGTGACAAACTGTATTATTATTTTATTTCATTTTGTATTTTCTACATTCGGTTAGGAGAACAGGGTGGCCTAGACTTCGCCGAGTATAAAATAAAGACCATTTATTATTATTATTACTATTATTATTAATATAAAGGCGATGGTAAAATATTGCGTTTCTTTTAATTTATTGTATTTCATTAAATGTTCAAGAAATGACCATAGTACAATTTTGCGTGATTAGTGCGTAAATATGCTCTGAGAAAAATGAGTGCACTTTTCTAAAAGTTCTTCTGAGCTATACTTGTTCTAAATTATTGTTCACAGCTCCGAGATACAATAGCATCACATAGCGTCTGAATAAAAAATCATAACTACTAAAATTCAGGCTGGTAATACGATTCAATGAAATCGGTCTGTCACAACTCGGGCAAATTTTCCCATTTAGGAATAAATAAACGTTTGTTTTCAATTATTTTAACGAGGTGTGGCCATCCTGAATACGCATAGGCGCAAACAAAATTTCATCAAAAGCAATTGAGTAGTGCGGGTTCTAGATGCTACCACAGACGCCAGATTCTAGACAGATATTTTTTAAAACCAATTTTTATGGCTCCAGGGGACCTGAAAACGTGTAAATTTACCAATAACTCAATGCAGATTTTTGCACGTCACAATACTTTCCCTCATACTTTGATACACAAATAACTATTGTTCTTGTTCAGCGAAAAATATTTCTGTAACGATATTTTCAAAAATGTTCACCGTCATTTAGTTCGCTACATCATAGAAGAGATGGAGAGGTAGACTCTACTCTCCGCTTCACTAGAGCCAGGACCATCAGAGCGAAAGAAAAGGAAATTGCATGGGAGAATGAATATAAAATAACAACAAGAATAGTAGCTGTTCTGGATAAGTACAAAATCGAGCGATCGAGATCGAAATGCAGTACGTCTATTAAGAGCTACAGCTGAGACATTGGGACATGATCTGAAAACTCTAAACATAAGTAGATCGGCCATTCAACATTGTAGACGGCAACGGAATCCAATTTATTTGCTCTGGTAATTCACTGGGATGGGAAGCTTGTTTCTTCAATTACAGGCAGGGGAAAGTTGGAAAACGTTCTGTCGCACTTACCAGTGGAGATAAGGAAATATTATTAGGTATCCCAAAATAATACCTTATATCGGAAGAGAACAAGCTAATGCAGAATTAGATTGTATTTGTTTACTAGTTAAGAAATCAAAATATGATGATGATTTCGTCAGCTAGTCGTCACCATTTAGCATTGTCCGATTGATCTGAAATTTGGCGATAATTATTTTTTTATAGAATGGAACGACTCTAAGTGGTGTCTCGAAACAATATCGAATGTTCAAAAACATGAACCACCCTAATCCTCACAGCTCTATAACTTATCCTTGTTACAGTCAATTTCCTTTGTTGTTTCTACAGTGTTTGTTTCCATTGAGGGGCTTCAGGCGGCTAATAAGAAGTTTTTCGAACTAGTTCTGTGCTTTTAGAGGGCGGAATATTAAAACATAATATTTTTAGTCGCAAACTCCTCTATGAAATCCTTATTTTACTATAAGGAACGTAACCAGACTGCAACCAACAGCAGCTCTCTGGGCTATGTTCCCCGCCGAGCGCTGAATTGCAAGTTACAAACCTGGCGCGTTAAGTATAATAATTGCATATTACCATCAAAACGCTAATGCTTCGATTGTAACAAGCACCAGCCGAAAGACTGATCCTACTTAAAGGGCTCTCGTGCCTTGTGGTTGCAGTCTAGTTACGTTCCTTATAGTAAAATAAGAATTTTATAGATGAGTTTGCGATTAAAAATATGTTTTAATAGTTCCTATTTGTCTGTCCGGGATTGACGTAGAGGAATCTCTCTATCACCCCCCTTTCACATTAAATTGGATCCATCTATGGATGTGAAATGGGAACATCCGTTGATTTTCTCATAGCGCTCTACCAACCGCACCATCTTTGGGGTTGAGGGTGGTTCCACTGAGTCACTAAAGAAGTAAAAATACGTTATTATAACTTGTTCTTTCCCTTTGCCAAATTCTCAGACTATGCTCACATTGCTCACAGTTACACGACCTAAACTGTGGTAGAAGATATAATCTTTGGAACATATCAGCATGCCCAGTGTTTTTCTGCGGAAGATAATTTTCAGGAAAACCGTAATATTGCGAATGTTGGTACAGTAAAACTACGGCACACCACCTTTGCTATCCTTATACATAGTATGTGTCAGCCATTTGGCGTTCTAATTACGTTACATATGTTGATAATTAGCGTAGACTTTTAAAATGTGCCAAGTTTAAAACAGATGGCGATTATCTTGTTGTAGGATTACCTGTTTATTTCCACTCGCTGAATTATAGATATTATGTCCTACAATACCCCATCAATTAAGTAATTGAATTTGTAGTTGATGATGTATTTGCTTGATTTTTTATTTTCTATCTCTTTTTTGTTTTCTATCGTATTGTACATTTATATTTAATATTTTTCTAGTTATTAATGTTTTATTAAATAAGTAATATTAAGTAATAGTAATAGTGTAAATAAATGAAAAACAAACATTTAAATAAATGAAACTTATTTACTATATTTAGTAATTTTATACGGAATTTTCTATATCGTATTTTCCAAAAAGTATTATTCAAAAAACTATATATTAAGATTGCAGTTTTCCGTTAAAATTCACCGTACTAAAGCGGCTGACAAGCATTTTTACAAATGATCCAGTTTGCGCCCCCGACACACACTCACACACTGAATATTCCCCTGTAACAGATGAAAGCTGGGGCCTTTTCAGAGCTCCACAGGTGGCTCAAACATAGATAGCATTTTTTAGAGGCTTCTTTTAGTGGCGAATGGCACCCCCTAAGCTACTTCACATTCAGAGAGTGGCGTTAAAATTTCAGAAGGTTTTCACACGCACGTTTTGCATTCAAAACACACAATTAAGAGGTGAAAGGTTAGGTAAACCACGTGAAGAATAATATGAAGTCAAATAAAGAGAAAACGAGGATAATTGCATTGTATGCCTGGGTAATAGGGTTAACGCTTAATAGCGAATTAAAATACTTAAATTTGTGGTCGCTGAAAAATACACCGACCAGTGTGTTACAAATGAGCCTGTTGATTCAGGAAGTGCCCGTTGGAAATCATTTGTCTGTGATTTTTTAAAACTATTTCTGCTGTAGTACATTATTTATTGACCGTTAAATATGCATACATATAGGATGTTTCTAAATTACTGTTGAAAACTTGAGTAATTTACTCATCTCCAGATTATGATACAGTAATGATGCATTGAATAATAGTACACGGAAATTTACGTGGAATAGAAGAAAAAAATTATAATAAGCTGAAATGTCTATAATAGTTAGCTTATGTGTGGAAGAATACATATCAAAAAAGTTCCCACCCCTAAGGGGTAAGCCTCATTCCTATCTCACCCCCTTTAGGGACACCGCACTAGTTTTTTTTAACAATATCTTTTAAATGCTTTATCTTAGGGAAAATATAAGTATAGAGGTTTGTCACAAAATTCTCTACAAAAAAGGTATGTATCGATATTTCTATTACTTTTTATGTTATTAAATCGTAAACTGTAGGGTTAAACAAAAATGAAAGTCTGATTATATTGAATACGGTAATTAATTGAACATAACGCAACCTGATAATATTTCAAATGATCCAACACAACCCTAACCGCCTTATTCATAAGCACGGTTTATAGCTCTAAAGATTTACAGTAGCCAAATGTCCTTAAGAACTCAAGAAAAACAGTTCTTTTTACTCATGCATTTAGCGGTAGTGACACAACGTCTGATTTTTTTAGAAAAGGCAAAGTCCAAACTAGAAGTTGTTAAAACCTTTTACAAACCAAATGCTACAAAATATTACTGAGCCTGGGGAAATATTTGCTCTTGCACTATAGAAAGCACAAAAAAATGAAACGTCAATAAATCATCAGGTATGTTCTGTTTAAAACCTCGGCGGACAATTCTATTCATTCTATTTTGGTAAGGCTACCCGCCCCGACGTTCGCAGCTTTGCAACAACATTCGTTGCGGGTTTACCACCAAATTCAGGCTCGGCAAGGAAATGTTTTAGAGCCAGAAGAATGGGGATGGAAGAAATCAGGTGATATTTTAATAGCTGTTTTGACTACTGAACCAGCAGCTCCCTTGTCAATTTTAAAGTTAATTTTGTGTGAATGCAAAAAGGGCTGCGGAAAGCGATGCGGATGCTTAAAGGTTGGTTTAAAATGTTCGGCTATGTGTATGAACTGTCACGGACAAGCATGCTTTAATGCGGAACGTACTGACGAAATTGAATTTGAGCCAGAATAAAGCCTTTAGTGGACTAGGCCTCAAGGTTAAACCACATAAAAAAACGCACCAACAAACTCTACTTCCTGGGTGGTGTGGAAACGAGTTTGGTTTAGAAATTGCTAATGGCTATTTTTGGTGCTATTTTTAATTAAATTCTATATAATTTATAAAAATTTGTTGAAATCGAATGCTACAAAAGAGAATATTACAAGACTGGATAAATATTGTGTTTCCATACAAAAGCGTTTTTGTTACCTACCCCTAGTTTGCCGTTGATTAATATAAACACCCTTAATAATCTGCAAACGACCTATAGTACATGTTTTATTGAAAATTTAATTCTGAATATTTTGCAATACCTCTATTTTTGTCGTAGAACGTCACATTTCCAAAATATTATTGAAAAACCAGCACAGTCTCATTATAAGGGTGAAAAAGTGATGAAGCTCACCAGTTAGGGATGGGAAATTTCTACCCCTATCAACTGTCGATTCAGAAAATTTTTTCTTCTATTTTTGCTAATTTGCGTGTACTATAATGTTAATATCCACATACGACCCTTTGACGAATATGACGTATTTAAAGCTATCAGAAAAATTGAACAAAATAACGACGGGGCAAGATGACGCTCCGGCATTTCTTATTAGGGACTGCGCTCAGATATTTTCTTATATTTTAATGGTTTTATTTAACTTATGACTTAACACTCGTTGATTTCCGGTCATCTAGATGCGATCTAAACCATGTCTGATTTATAAAAAATGAGTTAAATTTGATATAGCTGATTTTAGACCTATTTCAATCAGTTGTAATTACTGTAAAATGGAAATACTGCTACATGATACAATTTATCCAAGTGTCAGCAATTAGATCTGGCCGTATCACCATGTTTTTATGAAAGGACGTTCAACTACTACTAGTTTATTGTTCATTATGCAATACAAAGCTGAAATTTGGGATGTATAGTGTAAACGAACTTAATTGAAACCGTATAAAAACTAAAAGCCGGCAAAAACAGTCGGCATCTCTTTATTGTACATGGGCGGAGGTAAATAGAAATGCTTGTCATAAGAAAATAATAAGATTTTCGGGCGTTATTATATTATCCTCTGTTTCAAATGGTCTCCAGAAAGCCATGGTAAATTAGTAAATGATTAAAATATTTTACCTTTTATATAATAATAATAATAATAAATGACTTTATTAGAAAAAAATTGAACAATTCAATTATTTCCAGATGGGCGAAGTCTAGCCTAAGCTACTCAACTCAACCCTTACAATACATCAGTAAATGATTTGTACTATTTTATAATAAGTTTGAAGGTAACATATAAAAATTACAAAACTTGTATAAGGCAACAAAAGTAAACTATATAAAATAAATTAGATGAAAAAATATATATATATGTACAACATACAATATAAAAATTTAAAAGCATAACTTACTGACACCAAAATAAACTTATAAACAGACTTTTATTGCGAGCGGTAAACACAATTCAAAACGTAACTACTGACGAGACAAAAAGTAAGCCTTTGTGTTTTTACGAAAACTATTTACAGGTAGATCTTTCAATCGACTATGAAGAGAGTTATATAGTGACACGGAGTTATAAGTGAAGGACCGCTGAAACATAGCTGTGTGATATTGCGGCAACGCTAATTTGTCTGCAAATCTTAAATTTGAATTGTGCATATCATGTCTGAAAGTAAATTTTTCTCGGAGGTAATGAGGTGTAGATGTGGCGAGAACCTTGTGTGTGAATACTGTTAAGTTATATTTATAAAGATTTTCCATAGTGAGCCAATTGAGATTTTTTATCTTTTGTGAAACATGATCATACTTTTTAATTCTATAAATAAATCTACAACAGCTATTTTGAATTTTTTGTAGGCGACATTTTGTTGCTTTATCTAGGCACGAGAAGTAGACAGTGTTACAATAAGTTGATATCGGGACAACAAGAGACTCACATAATTTTTTTCTTAATTTGAAATTCAATATGGAGATATTATTATACAACAGCTTTAAAGCAACATACGATTTTTTTTTATTAGTATAGAGACATGTTCCTTAAAACGCATGTCCTCTTCAAAGACTAACCCAAGATTTTTTACTTGCTTTACTCTTCTAAGAGGTTCATCATCTAAGATTAATCTTATATTATGTTTAATAGTCTCATGTACTCTTCTACTAGCCAAACAAATTACAACGCATTTACTAGGATTAAGCTTAAGGTTATTGTTGTTTGAGTAATTTAGTATAGATTTTAAATCGTTATTTATATTATCACAAGCAAGATTAGCGTCATTTGGATGAAATGTATACGATAGTTGGGTGTCGTCAGCATATGACTGAATATTTGAGTGCTCTACACAGTTACATAGGTCAGCAGTGTAAATTAAGAACAGAATTGGCCCCAAAACCGATGTGGCACCCCTGATGTCATTGGCCGATATTCTGACATATTTTCATGCAATATAACTGTTTGCTTTCGATGACTAAGATATGACCTAAAAAAATTTACTGCGTTATCATCCAATCCATAGTAAGAAAGTTTTGCACATAATAAGGCGTGGTCAATAGTGTCAAAAGCCTTCGAGAAGTCTAAGAGTACTAGAGCGGTAGCGTCACCTTTATCAAGGGATCTGAAGATATTATCTGTAACATTAACAAGAACAGTAGTAGTACTATAACCTTTTCGAAAACCAGACTGCAAATTTGAAATAATATTATTTTCGACTACAAAGTCATATATTTGCGTTTTCACTATTTTTTCAAGAATTTTTGATAAAGCTGGGATAATCGTTATAGGTCGTAGGTCCGAAAAATCTAACGGATTTTTTATCTTAGGCAGAGGTTTAATTATTGATAATTTCCATTCATTAGGAAAGCAACCTAGCTCTAAACAGCAGTTAACAATATGCGTTATATGTCGAGAAATTACTGATGCGCAATATTCTATCATTAAGGCAGAAATGTCGTCACAGCCTCGAGCATTAGATTTTAATTCACCAATTACTTTTATCACCTCAGTGATGGTTGCAAGCTTAAAATGGAACGATAAGTTATTATTAAATTTGTTTGAATTATAATTATTAACAGTATCTGGGCAGTTATTAGTTGGACTAAAAACAGATGAGAAATAGCTGTTAATTTCGTTTGTGTCACATAACTGGGGTGGAACCTCAGTATTTTGTTTTTGCTTAATATTCAACTTATTTATAGCCTTCCAGAGTTCTTTAGATGAGATATTTTGATTATAAGCTAAATATGCTGCTTTTTCGTGTCTAATAGTAGCTACAGTACGATTTCGCAACTGTTTGTAGTTAATCCAATCTAAAATACTTTTAGATTTTTTGTATTTGGAGAGAGCTTTGTCCCTATCTGTCATTAGTTTTTTTATGGCAGGAGTAAGCCATGGTGCGAGAGGTTTGGAAACCCGAGAAGTAACATACGGCGCATGCTTATTAAATAAATCTATTATATTATCTGTCACAAAATTTACTTTGTCTGCTATATTATTTAAGTAGAATATATCATCCCAAGGAATAGATTGCAAATCTCTAAGGAAGTTATCATATGAGAAGTTTTTAAAATCTCTATATGTGAGCAGTTTGGGAGCGGTATGGGAAACTGAAATATCAATTTCACAAAAGATTCCTCTGTGGTCTGAAATAAGGTCGGTGTTTAAGGTGCCAGAATTTAATATGAGATCAGGGCAATTTGCAAATATAACAACAATAATTTTATGAGACGTACTAGTAATACGTGTTGGCTCATTTATTAATTGTTGGAAATCATAAGAGTCGAGATATTGCGCAAAAATGTTGTCATTAGTTTGATCAACGTTTATATCCCCCAGTATTAAAATATTGTCATACTGATGCGTTATAAACGATAGCAAGTTTTCCATATGTTCAACGGTATTCTGAATGTTATTTGATGGAGCTCTATATACAACACAAACTAAATTTTTTATTTTGCCATATAGTAGTAAATATTAATAAATATGAACAATAACTAACTAAACTCCTACGCTTGATATTTTAACAGGTACTTACGCACTGCACTGGCACATTGACAACACAGCAGAAGTCCACCGTTGACTACAGGAGAAACGATGTACGAGTTTTTTATGCTAGTAGGCCTGTCCGTTTTATTATCTTTAAACCAGTGCAGTCGTAGATGGTTCATTCAGGCTGATTACATTGCCAGTCTCGGACTCGCCTGCACAGTTTTAACTACCATTCGAATCTCGATACCATTGCTAAATATATAGGACAAAATAACAAGTTCAGTGCGCACGGTCCTGTGATTTAACACTGACCAGTTCCAATTATCCTCGTTTAAAGTATATAGGCGAAAATTGATGTTATATATACCGATTTCTCTAAGGCTTTCGACAGGCTTAACCATAATATTTTTTTTTGTAAGTTATATGAAATAAGTTTATCTTATTCACTGCTGCAGTTATTTAGATCTCACCTGTCAAATCGAGTACAATATGTCGTGTATAATGAAATTAAGTCTGTCGAATTCTTGGCGTCATCAGGTATCCCTCTGGGCTCGATTTTAGGTCACCGAGCCCTTACTATTCAATATTTTCATTAATGATATAGTATATATTCTAGATGTCTATATGCGAATGATTTAAAGATCTTTACAGTGACAACGAGTGCTGTAGACTGTTACCGCCTACAGCATAAACTTGACAGACTATCACAGTGGTGTCTAGACAACAAAGTACCATTAAATGCCGGTAAATGTAATGTTACTTAGGCATTAATTTTTTAAAAGCATACTGGTATTATCTGCGTACAGAAAACTGTACCATTTTAAAGTTAACAACAAGATTGTTTATGTAAATTTAAAAAAGTACAGGGCCAAGGATTGAGCCTTGCGGAGTACCACATTTCATTTTTTTTTTTGTTCAGTATTTATTGGTATTAACTCATTGGCTACAATTCCTTTTAATTTCACACACATCATTCGGTTGTCAAGATAACATTGGAACCAGTTGGAAGGTACACTTCTAAAGCCATAAAAATTTAGTTTTTGCAGTAAAAACTGATGGTCCACGCAGACGAATGTTTTGGTTAGGTGACAGAATACACATAGTGGGTAGCATTTTCTTTCTAAACAGTCATTTATATTATTAATTAAAAACAGAATTGCGTTACTTCCCCAAATCCGAATTTAGTAGATGTCAGTATATTTTTATTGTCTGTGTATCTTATTACCTGCTCCTTGACTAACAGTTCAATAATTATTATTGAGGGTGATGGTAGTATTGAGATTGGTCGGTAGTGAGATATTATGGTATTTTCTCCTCTTTTATATACTGGTATGATTTTTGTTATTTTAAGGCTATCTGAGAATGATCGGGTCATAAACGAAAGATTAATTATAAACGTAAATGACTTTTTGAGACAACCAATATTTTCCTTAAATAAAGTTATTTCATCATAATCAGCGGTATCTTTCGTTTTCAATGTTTTAGCTACCGTCTCAATATCTTGTTCTGAAAATATTGCGCCATCATAACACTGTCCTCAATCAAATTGTTTTTGCTTGTTTTTAATACCGTTTTTTCTATTTTTTGTCCTTGATTCTTATTAATATTTTTATTTATACAATTCCAAGTAGTCTTTATTTTGCTATCAGATTTCGGTTATAGTTCGTTTTAAAATTTGTCAATATTTTTTTATAAAGATTAATATGGTTTTACGTATATTTTTTTTTGAATTAAACATCTCTTGTTCTTACATGAAACACATGGAGTTAAATATACCCTAAAAAATAAAAGGATATAATATTATTAGTAGTTAATGCTACCAATCTCTACTCACATCAATAAAACGTGATAAAACGGCTTGCTCACGTCAACGTGAGTGCCACCCCACACATAAATTGAACTAATTTTCCCATACAATCAATCAAATTCGTCGGTAATCAGGTGGTAGTATCTGTCATTTCGTTTATGGAAGGACGAGTCCCAAGATAGTATAACGAGGTAACGTATTACGCGTTGGTAATGACTGTATTAATACCGCCGCCGGCGCACCGTAATTTCTTGCTGAAACTTTGCCTAATTTATGCGTAAAATATTTCATGCTTTTGGCGACCAGCGGCTTTCCTAAGTCCGACCAAACAGCCCCAACTTAAGGTCCTTAGATTTACACAGGACCAATTGGGGACGGACAAGAAGTGTGTCTTATAGTTTCTCTATTTTGGTAGCGACCACAGGATGTGTAACATTTTACTACCTCCTGTTGAGCGTACGGCTTATAAAATTTACAAAAAAAAAAAGTTAAACAAAACTTCAGTTTAATAACTTGAAAAAATTACCCATACCTAACTAGTACAGTAAAATTGTACCAAAAAGTCTCATGGCCTTTAAAAAACTACACACTCGAATTTGTCGTGCTCAATGTTATCAAGATCACTTATAAGACCTAAAACCAAAAAGGTGACATCCTACCCGTTTGCTTCAGCCGCCATCTTGAAAATATTTAGAATCGTTTTATCTCGTGTTCTATCGTCGAAAAAATTGAAACAATTGTACCATTGGTCATTACATACAAGCAATGAAAATGATAAGGTTTTAACTATGCAATATAGACGATTATACAAAAAATTAATAAAAAAAGCTAAACAAATGGAAAATGACAGAATACTCCTAAGTTAGTCAAATATTGCAAAAACCACATGGAATATAATAAATAGTAACACTAATTCTAAGTCTAATGTAACAAGCATGAATAAAATTAGTAGTGTGGATGGTAACCTTACAACGGACAATAATGAAATGGCAAATTGTTTCAATGATTTCTTCGCTAATGTCGCCACAAAGTATAATTCTGGTTTGACTAACGATCCCTTTTGTACACTAACGAGACATATAACCGCGACATTTTTTATGGCACCGACTGATGAAATTGAAGTTAGTAATACTATTCATAATATAAAAAACTCTTACTCTATTGGTGAAGATAATCTAAGCATTAATTTATTGAAGAAATGTGTTAATTTTATTATAGCACCTTTAACATATATAATAAACTATTCATTCAATGAAGGCGTAATCCCTAACATTATTAAAATAGCAAAGGTCATATCTCTATTTAGAAAAGATGAGAATACGTTACTAGAGAACTACAGGCCTATTTCCCTCTTATCCACGATATTTAAGATAATGGAAAAAATTGTTTATGCACGTATGATACTTTTTATAGAAAAACATAATATTTTAAATTCAGCACAACATGGCTTCAGGAAAACAAATCAACGCAATCTGCGGTGCTAGATTTTTTAGCAAGTCTATATAACAACTTGGATAGTAATAATAAATGTATTGGCATCTTCATGAGGATATTTTCTCATATTGTTTGGTATCATTATCAATCAAGTATAATTAATAAATTAATTTAACCAACCTTATGTGACTCTGTGACTCTCAATTAGATATTTCGTGACTGGCAGTATGGTCTTCGACCGAAAGCAAAAAAAAATATGTAAAATGGATTGTGGTGTCCCTCAACGATCCGTCCTTGGGCCATTATTATTTCTATTATTCATAAATGACCTGCCAGAAATTGACACACAAAACAAATTAGTAATGTTTACTGATGATAATACCTACTTGTGTACTGGGAATAACATGAATGACTGTTTAAATTATGTAGAATATATCCTAAAAAAATTCTCAAGCTGGTTTCAAAACAAACAAACGTTACCTCAATACTCCTAAAACCACATTTATTAATTTTACACCCAAAAGTGGAGTTATAATAATAATAATAATAAACGTCTTTATTAGCCAACTTTGGTTGTACAATAAATTTACAGATTAATGTAATACATTTGGCTTAAAAGGCGAAGATCAAATCTATAATACAATTATAGATTTGTTCTAACAGCAGCCATCTTGTGAGAATAAACAATAAGTCACTCCAACAAGTTGTCAACGAAATTTTTAGGCATATATTTAGACAATAAGCTTAATTGGGAGACGCATGTAAATAACTTATGCCCTAAACTACAATCCAGTTGTTATGCATTATACAGACTTAAATACCTAGTAAGCCAATTTGTTCTGCTGATGTTCTACCATGCACAGTTTGTGTCAAGAATAAAATATGGAATTATATTTTGGGGTTGTTCGCCTCATAGCATCAGAGTTTTTTGTTTGCAAAAGAAAGCCATTAGAACAATATATCGGCTATCAAATCTAACATCTTGTCGGGATACGTTTAAAGCCAACAAATTATTAACATTACCCTTTCTCTATATAAAAGAAATTATTATGTATGTTAAAACTAATTTAAACCTATTCGTAAATAATAATGTTTATCATGATTATGAAACTCGTGGGAAAGAGGATTTATGTATACCTAAACACAACTTAACTATTTCTGAAAAAATCCTTGTTACATAGGTATTTTTTTTTTTATACATTTATTTAACGTCGGCCTATTTCCGCTACTGAGGCCTAACACCGACGCCTGTAGACGAGCTACCCCCAACCAGGAATTTTGCCGAACCTCTTCCCTTAAGAAGAGTAGGGATCTTTTACGTGCCTAACATTTAATAGACAAGGGACCGACGGCTTTACATCCCCTCCGAAGGATGGTATATCTCCTATACAACCCTCGCCTAAGGTTGTATAGCTTCCGCGCATACACTGATATACAAGCCGCTGGAAGATGTGTGAGGCGAGGACGCGGTTTCCGTTGGAATGGTCACCCATCCAAGTACTAACTGCGCCTGTCGTTGCTTTACATCGCATACCCAAGTATGTACATAGCAAAGACTCACCTACGCTCGCCCTACATAGGTATTAAAATATATAATAAGTTACCTGATTATATAAAATGTTTAGATAATATTATGGAGTTTAAGCATAGTGTAGATATATTTTTATATTCTAATGTATTTTATAGTCTAGATGAGTATTTTAACCGCTGACTTAGATTCAACACTGCTTTTTCATTGTATCAAAAGTCTTTATTTTGACACGTCCTATGTCTCTGTACATATTTTGTACTTGATTTCTTTTTGGACAATAAATTCTATTCTATTCTATTGTTCGCACGGAAAATGAATATTACCATCGTATTTAGCGCCCTCGAAAACAGGGAGAAAACATTTTCCACTATTTTCCACCCCGGGGGTGGTTAATACGTTGAATGATTAAATTTCATACGGCCCACCCGAATCCTTCACAAAAATCCGATACGCATGCTTACGATGAAAAAAACGCGAAATAGGGGAGGTTTTTCGAGTTTAGGGGTAGTTGCTGAAGGGTGGGAACCTTAAAAATGTCACCATCGTGTTCAGCACCCTCGAAAACATAGGGGTACCCCTGTAACAGAACTTTTGTGTTTTAAGCATTTTTTTGCAACTTTTTCATGGAGTATTCCTTGTAAAAAAGTATCACCGATTTTCTCAAGTTATTTAAAAGTTTGTATGGAATGAGATATACCGTTAGAAAGGGCATGAACTAGAGAACATTTTAAAAGCATTTGATATCTTGAAAGTTGCATTTTAAGAAAATGTCTACCCATTGTCGGGACTTTGTTAGCTCACTTTTTTTCAATTCTTTATCAGCGTTACTTATCGATTTCATTGGAACATGGATACATTAAAGATGCAGATATAAATTATTTTTAGTTGTTAGAACCATAAGAAAATTTGTTATAGCAGCTGAAATGCTGAATTTTGGGAAATTTTCAAAATTAACAAAAAGAATATCTCGAAAACCGTGAAACTTTTTATAGCGGTTATTTATATATATGTTCCAAATGGCCTCACCTATCCACCCTTTCCATTTGGCAAACCATCCGCCAAATACCCTGTATAATATGGACTGGTATGACTGGTGGTCGAGAGGTGAGCGCACTTGCCCCTCACCCAAAAGTTCCGGGTTCGATCCCTTGTCGTGGCAGTGGAAAATACTGTGAGAGGGAGTTTTCCACTATACACGGATATTGGGTGTGTGTCCCTTGTCTATAAATGTGTAGCCCCCTCCCAGACAAGGCTCTTCTAGAGCCTTCCGGTATAAAGGGGGTCGTAATTACCTGTGGTGTTATTTATTTATAAAGTAATTTTTTGTGTTTCGGCTATTCTTGCCGGACTCACTTCGCTCGTCCATCAAATATATCCTGAATATAAAAAAAACGTCATGCCATGTTATCTTTTGTAGATTTTGTAACAATTTTCAGAAAATACAGGTTATAGAAAAACTAATAAATAGAAGAAAAGAAAATGAAAAAAACACTATAATTAACGTTTAGACACTAGTTAGTAATATATACTTGAATACTATATAATAATTGACCTATTGATGTAATTTATTATCAAAAAGTAATGTTATTTACCTACAATTTCACTACTCAAGTACTCAATAATTATGGGAAGAGAAATGAACTTTTGAAATTGGTTCGTGAGTAATTTCCCTATATTAATAAACTCAATGGACATATAAAAATATAATGGTGAAATAACTATTAAATGGTTGATCAGACGTCAGAATAAAAGTAAGCTAGCCGTGCAGATTAGTGAAATGGAGTAGATATCACAAACACCTGAGGCTTTGTGTGTTTGCATTTAATAGCGACATTAGGCAACAAGTAAATCGCAAGAACGTGCCATCATCAGCGTCACTCTCGACATTCGGCACGGGGGATCGTTCGGCATGGCACACTGAGAGATTCAGGTGAGGTGACAGGAAGCGTCGGCGGCGGCAGGTAGGCAAAGCGGTGGCGGTAAACCCGCAAATGTTCACTGATTGAAGGCGCTTGGCTGAACGATGAGGCCACCACCGCCGTATACATCACCTCACCGTCAAAGGGAAGCCGCACAAATTGCGCAGAAACGACAGGTGTGACTGTCAAATTTAATTTCATTTCATAAAGCGTCGGTGAGCAGCAGCCTTCTAATTAATTTGTCATTCGATGCAGTGCACTGTCTTTATTGTCGCTACTGCGAATGTAATGGTTTTGTGGAGAGTGCGGTGGCAAATTCGCGATGAATTTAATGTATTACTCAGAAAACTGTATAGTCTCGAACGCGATAACAATTGCACTGGGTAGGGTAGCTGAGAAAACTATTAAATGTATTATTGAACAAGTTTTCCTGTTGTTGAAGTTGAAAAGGCACGTTCTTTTAATAGTAAAAATAGTAAAAATTTTACATGAGAACCGGATAATAGGATTGTGAAATAAGATTAAAGGCAAAAGAAAAATGGTCAAATTTTAAAAATCAAATTACATTTTTTCTACATTTTAAAAATGAAGAATTATTGTATTATCATGTGTATACTCCCTTACAGGCAGAGGGTTAGTAATTCTTAGTAGAAATAAGCTAGCAATAAAGTAGTTCGCCAGATGGCGCTGCAACCAAAGAGTAATTTTCTACTAGATAATTTGTAATGTATCTAGATCATGGATTAGAATAAGGGGAAAGATCTAGAATAAGACTCATGGTGTATAAAAAAAGCAGAACCAACGCATTAAAAAACAAAAATTGTAAATTGCAGTTTGAAGAAATAATAAAAATACAAAATATGACATATGGAACAAAAAATGTAAAAAAAAATAAAAAATAAAATAAACAAAATTCAAAATAAAACACAAAAAAATATAAAATCTAACACAAAAAATACCAAAAAAAAAATTAATACACTATTATATGTCATTGGAAACCAAAAATAAAAGAGCCAATAAATAATTCAAACAAAAGAACACGCACCACTATAGAACACAAAACTAACTCATTAACACTAATATTGACATAAAACACAACCAAACATCCAAGAAACAGAATATAACATCCAAAAAATACAGTCAGCCACCGAGCAAAGATATACGAGAACATAAAATAACTCAGGGCAAGTATCAGAGTTTGGTGGATAACCCCAGGGTTTGCCACACACTTCTTGGACTGGAGTAGTTCTAGTTTGGATGGTAAAGTGATCGGATCAAGCGAGAGATCAAAGTGATCAGACTAGTGAAAAACTACAGTGACAAGTAGTGAATTATAGTGGCTAAAAGTAGTTACTGGTGTTGAAATTATAACTGCTAACTATTATAAATTAATTGATTGTTAAACAAATAGTCGTCTTCGTTTTTCTGTTATAGAAAGGGCGCATCTGATGGTAAAGACCAGAGGCTGTACAAGAAGTTTACGTCAGAGATCTACTGCGCACTCTTTTCTATAAACAGTCATCTGTGTTTTTTCTATCTCGCGAGACCGTCCCTGACAATAATCACCACAAGTTATACAAAGAGGGCTCTACTGCATATGCTTTGCTCTAAGTAGGTATGTTAATTTTTGCTGTATGCCTGAAGTAACCATTTGACGATAAAGACCAGTGGCTTTCACTTCTTAAGCCCTTCGGTTCCTGCAAGAAGTTTTCACCTCTGACGGTAATAACCAGAGGGTTACGACTACATCTCTCCCGTCTGTACCTGAGAACTGCATGGTATCTGGCTCAGAACCAGCTTTGTTTATCCACTAAACTCCATCCAAAGATATTTCCTAAGGGTGGGAGGCACCCGCAGACGTCGGACACCGCGGATGCCCGAAGTAGAGTGAATTGAATTTACATAATTTTTATTTCTTAGACAACTACATAAATAAAAAAATATATTGTCCGGGTCTCTAACCATACTCTAGTCGACACTTCAAGATACTGAAAAATGTGTAAGTTACGCCCCTCTCAGGATGATTCCTAAAATCAGATTTTGTTTAATATCTTTGGAAGGATATGAGCTACTGCGATGAGTTGTGGTACACAGAATGGAAATTGTAAATTTTTCAATGCTCCACAAGTTTTGTAGGACACGTAGGATTTAGAGAGAACGGAATGTAAGAAAAATTCTTCTTCAAACGTCAGAAAAGCATGATATTTCTAACACATTTCATGACATTAAACTTTGACATTTCAGACGGCTGTGCATTGTCATTAGCAGCGGAAATAAAAGTACTTTTTCTTCCGTTCGAGCGGAATTTTACTTCTGCTGCTACCGGCAATGCATAGCTAAATTTTTTATAGCTAATCAACGTTTGAAGAAAAAATTACGTCTTATTCGGAGTAAAAGTCACATTTCAGATGGCTGTGCTCTCGCGTGGACTTTTACTTACGTTGCTAATGGCAGCGCACAACTACATTTTTTGTCTTTATTTTTTTTATTCGACGTTTGAAGAAAAAATAACATATTCTATTCGGAGTAAAAGCCACTTTTCTGATTCATCTGTAATTGCCGGACGAATGAAGTGAGCCTGACAAACCTACAGACTCGTGACATAAGTATCACTTTAATTCCTAATAAAACAATATGCCATTTTCTTCAAACGTCAGAAAATTATGACATTTTTTACTCGTTTCATGACATTAAAGTTTGAGATTTCAGACGGCTGTGCGTTGCCATTAGCAACGGAAGTAAAAGTACTTTTTCTAACAGCCACTTTTACTCCTAATAAAAAAATATACTATACTCCAAGTAGGACATGTTATTTTTTCTTCAAACGTCGATTAGCTATAAAAAATAAAGGTAAAAATTTTAGCTCAGCGTTGCCATTAGCAACAGAAATGAAAGTCCGCTTCAGCACAAGAAGAAGAAGAAGTACTTTTACTGCCGTTGCTAATGGCAACGCAAAGCCGTCTGATATGTATATGTATGTATATGAGTAAGAAATGTCATGATTTCCTGATATTTGAAGAAAATAGTATATTGTTTTATTAGGAGTAAAAGTGATACTTTTGTGACGAATCTGTAGGTTCGCAATTACAGACGAGTCACAAAAGTGGCTTTTACTCCGAATAAGACATATTATTTTTTCTTCAAACGTTGATTAGCTATAAAAAATAAAGATAAAAAATTTAACTCTGCATTGCCATTAGCAACGGAAATAAAAATCCTCTAGAGCATTTTTCCAATATGATGGCGCAAAGCGAAATTTCCTGTTTCTACAAGCATGGATTTATGCTTATTTTACCATCCCGTGCAAAACTAAATGCAACTCATCAACTCTTTATTCGAGTCTTGGGCCCCCTCTATTGAAAAATGTCATATATTAGACTACAGGATATTTTTCGATACCAAGTTAAAAGACTTAACGCAAGTCGAGGTTGACTACGTAATGACTGGACTACAAAGATGATCACCATTCGTAGCATTTATCAACGGGTATTTTATCGTAATCACCGAAGGTGATTATTTACAGTTTTAGTTGACTGATGATATGAGAAAGGATCGACGATATGTCGTAGTGGTAACAAGGTTTACGGCAATCAGGGGAATTTAATAAAATGGATATTATGTATTCGGTATGTGTTGACTATGTCGACAACCGTACGCGTACGTAACGTGCAAATGCTTGGGATGGGGCATGCAAAAGCATAAGCATTGAGAGAAAGCCTCTCCGAGTGTGTAGTCGTAAGCCAGTGTTCAATATAATAGCGGGAGATTCCTCGGCGACCACAACCCGCGTGCGCTGCCTGTTCTCTCCTAGGCTAGCGTCTCGAAACCGCACATTTCAACCCCCAGCCCCTGCCTTAACCCATTCCACCCTCTCGCTACACTCTTAACGGCGACGGGGGAGCGTTTTACTGTTTTATTGATTAATTGAGTTCAGCCGAATTTCTCTTCTCGCATCCAAATCGGGCTTTTATTACATTTTATAGTTATCTTTATGATGTATTTTTTTGGTCAATGAATTTCATTGTTTTAATGGCACACTTTACGGCCGTTATGGTTATTGTGTTGTAATTGTCATGGCCAACTAATTCCGTCGTTGCTTGAACGATTAATTTTTATGGAAGTGCTCATCTTTTCGCCTGTCCTCGCGATCATTCCATGGGTTTCGCTGGAGTTACGATCAATCACCGCTCTTGTAATTTCCTATTACAACACCATAAAGGACGACTACTTCGGAGGGGCCGTGTTTGCCGTTTAATTTCGATTATTACAGTTTCATTGGCATAACTGTTATTTTGAAAACAATAGTTTAATTTATAAATCGCTTTTACGTCGTTCACTTCGTTGATTCGCTAGACTTGGGAAGATGGCTACAGCGTTGAACTAGATTAATAAAATGGAAGTGTCAGGCTATAATTTTGTTATTGGAGTTCATCGTCTTATATTGGCTTCGGTTCAATAAATGAAAAAGTGGGATTATTTTGAAGAGAAACTTTGAAATATATGATTAATAATCATAAGAATAGTAAATTGATTTTTTAAAATCATTACAAATTTAGAAAAACTGCTAATTTCAGCTAAATTTTTTGTATAATCGTACAGTTATGTAACAATTATAAAACGTTATAATATGATTTACATGACATCACAAAATGCAAATAGGAACCTGCTAAATAAATCTGACCGTTTGTATTTAAATTTTAGTGATTTTATTGAGTCATGTTTGAGATTTTCTGGTAAAATGCAGAGATGAGAAAAGTAAATGTCTCCGCAATTTTTGGTGAATTGTTAATAGGTATATCCGTATGACGAAGATTTTCGCCATGGACTGTGGATATAGAGATAAGTAATTATCTAATGTACCGGGTGATTTTTTTAGTTGGCACAGCACCCTTTCCTCGCTTATTATTAAATATAGAGTTTTGAAATTTTACAGGCGGCATACTTAGAGACATTTTTTGCATCTAATGCACTTTGTTTTTCTACTGTTTCCCGTAAAACGAAGTGATGTCAACTTTCGATTATCAAATGAAACACTATGGTTTTTTTTTGGATTTCAAAACTAGATTTTTTTCTGAGTTAGAACGTGTAAAAAAAGTATTAGGTTGGAGAGGAAAGTTTTTGAGATAATGAGATTGTAATGTTTCATGTGGGATATAAGAAGCACTAAAAATCGAATTATCCATGGAATGGTTTTTTGGCAGATTAAAAATGCGGTCAAGATGCATAGTAGGCATATGTCAAATCAATACAAGTTTGCGTTTTCGTCTTTGAATTTAGCATTTCAAAGTTTTCTGGCGTCAGTTCACAAAAAATTGGTGAAGAAAATGGAAAAAATAAATATTTTTATTTCAAACAGTGAAAAAGTGAAATAATTTGAAACAATTGAGAAAACTCACTTTGAAATGTCCTGAATTAGCGCTACTATAAAACACACCCTGTATAATGATAATCAATATTTAGTGTTTGTGTCGTTGTGGTACATCCCTTGTCTACATAATTAATTTGTTAAACTATGTTCCGACCAAAATTTTTATATTTTTTCGAATAACTTTTCCGAATCGCCGCATACCAAACCGTAACACCTTCGCGGCAGTGAAAGACATATTCGTGAAACGGGTGTGTTTGCACCTGTTACTGCTAATTATGGTCATGTTGCATGTACGGTAAGAACTCCAGAGGTCGAGGAAGAGATTCTAAATCGGATTGAAGAAAATCCAAAACCCAGCACCAGACGATTGAGCTTAGAGTTAGAGGTAAGCAAAGATACTGTTAATAAGGTGACCAGAGAACAACTACTGCACCCATTTCGTATTCAACGGGTACAAGATCTTTTACACCATGATTTTGAATCACGCCGGAGTTTCTGCCGGTTTATCCAGAAAAACAGAATTCCAGATGGGAATTTTACACGAAGAATTTTATTCACAAATGAAGCCTGTTTCACGAGGAGCGGCATAACTAATTTTCATAATGAATATGTTTATGCAGATGAAAATCCTCATGCGACTAAAGTAATCCATTATCAGCATGAGTTAAGGATCAATGTGTAGGCAGGAATCGTAGACACTTTCATAATTGATCATGTCATTTTACCACCTCGACTAAATGGCGAAAGTTATTTGGCACATCTTCAAAACGAATTACCAGACTTATTAGATCCCCTGCCATTGGAAATTCGAAGAGGAATGTGGTTTATGCATGATGGTGCTACTCCACATTTTACGTTAAATGTACGTAATTATTTAAAAGAACAGTATCCAAATAGATGGTTAGGTGGAGGAAATGATACGCCCGCACATTGGCCAGCTCGATCCCCTGACATGACCCCGTTGGATTACTTTCTATTTGGAACTTTGAAATCCCTTGTGTATTCTAGGCCAGTAGATACAGAAGATGAATTAAGGAGGCGTATTCAAACTGGAATTGACGCTTTGAGAAATGATAACGAAATGCTCCAGAGAGTTCAATTTAATTTTTTACGAAGTATTAATCTTTGTACACACGAAAATGGAGGTCATTTTCAACATTTGTTAAAAGCAATTAATTTCAATTAACTTTTTGCTGTTGATAAATCCCTTATTGACTGTTTTTACTCGAGAATAAAATTAATAGCACATCTACTTGTTTTTGTAATTTTTTAAATCAAAAATTTAAATTCAGATATCTCAAGAACGGCTGCTCAAACGAACTCTTACAAGGTATACCTTTTTTAGGTAAAAGACGTTGGAGAATAAGAATGTTTATTTAAAAATTAAATACAGTGTGGCTCAAAAAAGATATTTCGTTTTAAATGTATGTAAAGTACCGTAGGTGGTGCCCTCTAAATTGTACAATGAAAATGAGGGCGGATTTTAATTGGTCACCCCACAAACCCCCCCTAGCCGAATATTGTGATAATACAACAATTATTAAAAAAATTATTTATGAAAAACTAAAACCAAATTGAACTTTAAACACCCTATATCTCCGAAATTATCCACTTTTGGACTGAGGTAAGTTGGGTTAGATCGTCATATTTTAGCCTCAGGAATTTGTGGTAGTATATTTTCTGCACCTTCTAGAGACACCCTGTATAAGAGATCTGTTTTTAACTCTACGAAACAAGCCTAAAATTATTGAGAAAAAAAATTACAATGAACATTTAGACCTTTTACTGACCGTTGGTGTTGTGTGGCCTGGTAGTGGTTACGCTGGCTGTGAGAAATTCTATTCGTACTGAACGACACATAACTAACGTTTTGATAATCTTGGACAAATATTCACCATTAATTGTCTTTACTGGTCGGGTACAGAAAAACACGGAGCGACAGCTTAATCTCTTAACAGTTTATAAACAAATGCCTTTCTCGAATATTTGAACGGAGCAAATGACTATAGGTGGCAATACCAGTCAATGGGGCAAAGGGGCTACATCTATTATTCGACCCATAATATGTCGAAATGCAGAAAACTTATTTTTACTTCCACGTCCAGTGGAAGTATAGTAACGCAAAAAAATTTTTTTTTTGTTGAGGCTTAAAATGTCATGAAACGTCGAGATTTTAAATTTGACCAAAAAAAATTCCCGTCTGTCGGTCTGTAAATTTTTTGTGCGCACGTTTACTCTAGAACCGTTTATGATATTGACATGAAATGTGGTACACTTGTGTATTATAACGAGATCTGGAACTGGATTATATTTTGATCTAATTCCGTTGAAGGGTTCGGGAGTAAATGGGGTAAATAAGGGTAAATAGGCGAAGCAAGCAGGTAAGAGTCCATAACATTGCAATTTAGAGCATGTATGAAAAGACAAGGTCTCAAAATTTTTTGGCATCAGCCATCCCCCCACTATCACCCCCAATACCATTCCCATACTATCATGAAAGAGAGTAAAAAAATTAAAATGTGATTTAGTATGTATACAAGAACGAAACGTCTGAAAAATTTTTTTGCGTCAGCTACCCCCTCTACCATCCCCATTGTCACTCCCACCCTATTTTTAAAGAGAGTAAAAAATTAAATTAGGATTTAGTGTGTATACGAGAACCAAAAGACTCTAAAATGTTCTCTGCATTAACCACCCTTTCTACCACCCCCATTGCAACCCCCGCTTTATTATTAAAGGGAGTAAAAAATTAAATTGAGATTTGGCGTTTAAGAGAACCAAGGGCCTCTAAAAATTTTCTGGCGTTAGCCACCCCCTCTACCACCCGCATTGCCACCCCCATGCTATTATCAAAAGGAGTAAAAAATTAAATTGGAATTGAGTGTGTGTACGAGAACCAAGGGCCTTTAAAATTTATTTTGGCGTTAGCTACCGTATTATTACTTTGCATTTCAATCAAAATAGCAATTGTATTATAACAATCTATCTATCTATTTTTAAAGTTAACTCTATTGCCGCGTATACTCTTTGTATGTAAACATCATATTTCTCGATAGCAACTAGGCAACATATTATAAACAAACAGTTACTTTAAATTTTATTTTTATTATTCGATATACCGTCTAAGGAGAAATTACAGTGTAAATTTATTCATTATTTTATTTTTTGAAATTCAAAGCATCACCTATATAATTAATTCTTGCTTTGAATATGGATACTTTTCCAACTCGTGAAAATTAACTATCATTTCCCCTTTGCCGAAAATTAGTACCCCTAAAGCATATTCATATTTGAGGCCTATTTGCATTTGCATAATGACTCTTTCGAAAATTTAAAAAAAAATTATCCAACATCAAATTTACAAATATATTACTAGTATAATATAATTTCTCATCTACAGTCTGGTTTTCAAAAAGGTCAGAGCACCGGCAAACATTACTGACGACATTTTAAAATCCCTAGATGAAGGTTATGCATCATTATTAGTGATCTTGGATTTTTCAAAGGCATTTGACACCCTAGATCACAGTTTATTATGTGCCAAGCTTAGCTGCTTTGGATTAGATGACAGTCAAAATCATCTCAGGCGTATTCCTGGGTTCTGCCCTAGGCCCTATACTGTTCTTAATATACAGGTGATATCTTCAGTAGTGTAAACCACACAAGAATTCAATGTTATGCCGATGCCACGCAACTATCTTGTTATTTTGATCCAAATAATATAAAAAATGTATGCGATAATATAAACCTTAACCGCACTTCTATTGAACTTTATTCTAATACTCATAATTTGAAATTAAATGTTGATAAAATAGCGGTAATATATTTTGGTAATAAAAAAAACAAACTTTGTCAAAGATAATATGAAACTAAAAATATCAGATAAACCACTAACGATTGTAGACAAAGTTAAGGAATTTAAACCTAATATTTGACGAAAGCTTGAGATTCAAAGAACACGTTAGCTTTATAGTAAAAAAGCTTATATAGCACTATTATATACCAATATAAATATTATAAATTTTTAAATTGAGGAAAAAGCTGTGTGAATCACTCGCACTACCTATATTGCATTATTGTAATGTCGTATATTAGAGTTACTTGGACAAACTAATACAAAATCGTTTACAAAAAATAGAGAACAATTGTTGACGTTTTTTGCTAGCATTTTAAGAATTCTAACTTCTTTTTCAAAGTTAACCCTATTTAAGTTTAGAGATAATAGTCTGTGTACATAGCTATGAATGAAACGGTGACATTTTTATCTCCCAAGATTAATTACAATTTGCATGTGTAAGAGTGTCAGTAAAAGTTGGCTTTCTGTAAATATCAAGTTCTAGCCCATGTTCTTTACGTGTGAGCGTAATATCTAAAAAGTTTATTGACCGTTCTTTTTCCATTTCAACTGTAAACTGAATTTTGTTGTTTAGGGAGTTAATAAAATGGATGAAATGTGACATTTCTCTCTCACTACCGAGCGATATACAAAACACATCATCAACATATTTTACCCAAAAATGTATGTATTTAAGGAGATTATTGTTTGTGGTAAAAAGATTGTTTTCAAAATTTGCCACGAATATTTCAGTTCATAATAGACTTAACGGACTACCCATAGGTAGGTAAGCCGTTTACTTGTGTATACATTTTATTATCGAATTTAAAATAATAAAAAAATACAGAAGATATAAAAAAAATCCTGGGTATATGAAATAAAGTGTGACGACTGTGATGCCGTATATATAGGTCAGAGTGGCCGTAGCATAGATGTGAGGTTAAGAGAACACAAACAGTCTATTTTATATAATAAAAAATCAACTGGTTTCGCCGAACATTGCATTGAGCAAAATCACGTTTTTAACGGTAGTAATGTTAAACTTTTTAGACATGCTTGAAATTTTAGAAATTAAGAAGGCCCTAAGAAACCATACAAACGTTACAAAAACACAAACAGAATTTATGAACAATCCTGTACTAGACACAGTAATAAAATTAAAATTAAGTTCGTAGTTCCGGCCTGTATTGTTAAATTTTAAGAAATAGCAAATCAAGTTATTATCCCCCACTAGGTGGGTAGAGGTTTTGTAAGATATATACTGTGAACCACCACTTTCAGGTCAGTTTTTAAGACTCTTTGATAATGGTCACAAGGCCGAAACATATGTCAGAGAAATCTGAAAAAAACTAATGAAACAATAAACCAAGTGCGTATTGTAACTATTCTTTTTGAATATTTATAATTACTCTAGTGAATATGTTGCATCAAGAACCTACCGCAGATTCCATCCAACTAATTATTTTCTTACACGTTTGTTAGTTTTGTTATATTTAACTGTAGTATTTGTATAATTCTTTCTTTTCCCCTTTTCATTTGTTATATTTCCTATATTTTTTTGTGAATAGTATATATCATGTGTTAAATAGATTAAGTAGAATAGTCTTGGCTAGACTTCGCCTTTGCGAATGTACGTATGTACATTTTATTACATCTCTCCCAATAGAGACTTTATTATTATTATTATATCCTAGATTCTTCTGAAAATTATATGTAAAGTAAGTTGGATATACTTTCAATTGCAGGAGCTATAAAACATAAACCTGAGGCCCGAAGTGGTAGTTTTGGATGTAGGGGTAGATTTAACTGAAGGCATGGTCCTGGCGTCGACTACCCTTATGCAGCCTGTAGCGTAGCTGTTCTCTATGTATTTATTCATATCTACAAGCCAGATGATGATATAAATAGCATCGAAAGTCGCGTTTTCTATCTAAATCACGCCGGCATATTGCGATGTGTGGCAGTTCATACCCCGCCATAAATTAAACTAAAATTACTTTATATAATTTCTCTGAAAATATATGAGATACTGCGGCGGTGGAACGAGGAATGCTAATAAAATAATAATTTTACTGCACGGATTTGCATCTGCATACTTTATTGGGCTTTTTGCTTTCGAACAAATATGATTTATTTCTAAATGGGAAAGTTAGGAAGTTAGTGTGTTGGAATTCTAATAAGTTTATCTGTAGCGTAATTTATTGTATATTTAAAATAAAAGAGGTAAGTAAATGTGGACGAAGGTGTGAGATTAATTATATTTTATATGAAATATTTAATAAGAAAATGTAAATGTGCTCACATTAGCGAAATGGGAATTATATTGCAGCTGTCACCCATATAGTATTATCCGCATATGGAATTTTTTACCACATAATGAACAAGATATAGACAACAAAATATATATATTCACATTACTAATACTTGAACTATTTAACACTCATGCACCTGTTCGAACAGTAAGAGTTACAAAGCCTAAATGCTCATGGATCAATAATGCGCTACGTCTAACGGTTGATCAAAAGAACAGATCACTTAAGAAATATAAAAGATAAAATAATAATACAGATTATGAAGAGTATAAACTCTTACGTAATTTGCTTAGCGCAATGAAAAGAGAGCCTATATCCATAACGTTGTACAAAATGAGAAACCTAAAAAAAACTTGGAAGGCCCTGGAATTACTTAATGTTAAATTGAAAAAAAGAAATTACGCTATTCCAGAGCGCCTAGCAAATTCACATGAGATAAACAGGTTCTTCACCAGTAGTACTAATCCTAATGATCAAGTTTGCTTTGATACAATTAATTATTATGCAAATCATATGTATAATCCAAACATTAATTATTTGTTTTAATATGACTACTGTTGAATGTCACCAGAATTATTCAAGAATTAAAATCTACAGCTTATGGTATAGATGACATCTCAAGTACAATATTAAAGTACTGTTCTCCGTTTCATGATATATACATCGTTCATATCATTAATTGTTGTAGAGCATAATTACTTCCCTAAAAACTGGAAACTAGCAATTGTCAATCCGACACCTAATATAGCAAATCCAGTTACATTTGGTGACTTGAGATCAATAAGTATTTTATCCGTCCTATCAAAAATTCTAGAAAATGTATTGTATAAACAAGTTCGGATCGAAAAATAACTATAATATTGAATCTGTCAAATAATCTTTTTTACAATTTTCGATATACCACGAAGGACTTTGTCTTCAAAAAAAGTAACAACAGAAATCATTTCAACCTAACCTAACCTAAGCTTCTGGTTCAAAAAAGACATCCAAAAAAATAGTATGGCCAGCCTTAACTTAAATAAAAACTGAATGCATTAGTTATAATGGTGTATTAGTTAGAATATCACGATTAGGAACATCAGTTACTCTGAGATGATTACGTAATATTGTTTTATTTTGAATAGATTGTTTGCTTCAAGTGTGTTTAACTGTTAATTTCAAAATGTACGGGATGCTAAAACAGGAGAATTGGCTTTTGTATTAACTTTTGTCCCACTGATAAGAAATATGTAACTACTATTTTATTATTGTCTGATAAATAGTTAAAAAATTTAATAGTCTTTGCACATTTAAAAACTATTTAGGTCTAAAAATAACGAATCTACAAAGAGCAAACTTTGCCCCGCTTTGAAACTTGCTGGATATTATAATATCATAATGATGAAATTCTTATATAAGTTAGCTTTGTACAAGAAAAAACATCAAGTAGGTACGGTAAAACAAAGAGCGACTAAGATGTACACTCCTCATTGGTCTGTCTTAAATAACAAGGCATTCTTAGTATTAAGATTGTTTCAGAAACTTTTTAAAGTTGCCAGATGAAATTTTACAGCAAAGATACATTCTTTCGTGATTCTTTATAATTCTTTAGTGAGTAAAATAAAGTAAGAAAATACAGAAATGAAATAAGAGCGTAATGCTATTACTGGGGGCCGGAATTTTCAAGAGTAAATGTTATTGAAAAGATTTAAAAGTTTCCATGTTTACCTTCAATTCTGGTTGCAGGTGGCGGCTCTGGCGGAGGGTCCACGTAGCTCGCTTTTGTCGGCAGAAATGACTGAAAATAGAAAAAAGTTTAATCAGCCGCGTGAAAAATATATTTAGGAAAAGTTTTTCTAAAGTAATATTGGTTAGTTTGAATAAATTTGCTTTAGACCAGATAACAGACTTTTGAACTCTAAGAAAATGAACTGCATAAAAAAAATTCACTCTATAAGATATATTCTTACAATAAAACTACATAATATTGAGAACATACAATTGCGCTATGGTTTCTGAGAAGCATTTTTATGGCATGTAACGCACTTCTTAGTTATCGGGAGTGATTTAAATTACTTGTAGAGATAAACACATTAAATTCACATTAAAGAATTTGCACGTGATTATTAATTTTTTACCTAACGCGGGAGACAAAATAGGAATTCTAATACTGTGTTCAGTAGTCATTTATGTGTTGTCGAATGAAGTTAATTCTAGCCTAGCCGTCTAATTTCCGGAACGCTAATAGGTATAAACAAAAGATATAATTATGTTAAACTTAAATTGGACAATTTTCACAGCAATGTTCCGCTAATTGATATAGTTGGTATTAATATTCAAATAAGTCATAACATATTCTTCATTTTTGTTGTTTATATTCCTGACTCATTAAATGCAGCATATTACACTCGTTTCTTTGAATGCTTTGAAGCACTCGACTATATGGACGATAGTAAATTTTTTCTCATTGGCGACTTTAATATACCCGAATATAAAAAATCAATTGATATTAATAACTGCACGTACTTTGGCCTTTCAGGCATTTAAATTTTTTTTTGATTTAAATCAACATAATAATATTGCCAATTTTAACAACAGGTTTCTGAATCTTGTAGTTAGTAATTATGAATGTTATGTTAGTAAGTCTGAGGATATTTTATTAAAGGAGGACGTGTATCATCCTGCCTTGAGTATTAATTTTTCCATAGCAAACTATGGTCCCAAAAACACCGCAAGTAAAGTAAAAGAAATATATAATTTTCGAAAAGCCAATTATTTTTCACTGTATAAAAATGTATTAAACTTTGATTGGTCCTTTTTAAATAATTTAGAGGATGTAAATGTTGCATGTGAAATGTTCGATAAAGCAGTAATAGGTATATTTGATAGTTGTATCCTTAAATATGTTCCACGTGTAACACATAAAAGATACCCTCCATGGTTTAATGGATTAATTATAAAAAACATAAAAACCAAATTTTCACTTTGAACATATAAGGGTACTGGCAGTTTAGAAACATACAATCAGTTTAAAGACATCAGAACTAGAATTAATATTGATATGGATAATGCTTATAAGAATTATATTAGAAATGCCGAGTTAAATTTAAAAAGTGACACAAAGTCATTTTGGGGTTATGGAATTCTAAAAAGTGAAGTTCTACTATACCAAACAACTTAACTCTAGATGGAAGCAATTTGAATGATATGCAAAATATAGTCAATGGCTTTGCTAGCTTTTTTAGTAACGCGTTTACAAATCCAACTAACCTTATAAATAACAATTTAAATTCATTGCTTCATAGTCAACATCTGCATTTTGCAAAACTTACTGAAGATGACGTTCTCAATACCTTGCTTAAAGTAAAACGTAAATTTGTTAAAGGTCCTGATGATGTCCCTGCATTCATCATACGAGATTATGCCTATACTCTCACTAAACTTCTGACTATCCTATTTAATTTATCCCAGATGTATGGAAAACATCGCGGGTTTGTCCTGTATTCAAAAAAGAAAGCAACAATTATAGACGCATTGCCATAATATGCAATTTTGCCAAAGTTTTTGAAATAGCCTTACATAAATTATATAATTTATCCGTACATTCAAACCCAGATTACAACCCAACAACAACCGACGATTACTAACCTTTTTAGTACTACTCAATTCATTGCATAACATATGTACGCAAATAGCCAGGTAGATGTAATTTATACTGATTTTTCAAAGGCTTTCGATAGCCTGAATCATAACATCCTACTTTTAACACTAGAAGAAGCTGGATTGTCCTTGCCTTTGTTGAATCTATTTAGATCATATCTTTCAGATAGGAAGCAGTACGTAGTGTGTCGTGGGTTTATCTCTAATGAAATCTCTGTGACTTCTGGAGTACCACAAGGGTCCATTCTTGGAGCACTCTTTTTTATATTATTCGTTAATGATATTATCGATGATTTCGATGTATACTATATTTAGTTTTTGTAAGTAAGACTACTTCAAACTAACAGAATTTTCTTTGTATCAGTGCTAAATTTCTTCTCATTTTTTGTAGATTTATTTTTGTATCTTAGGTACTTAGTTATATTTTTCTTATACTAAATTGTGTACTTCAGGTCACCAATTGTCTCTACCATACTTGGAAAATATTTACTTTGTTTACTCTGTACATGTAGTTATTTTTCTTACCTCTAAAACTTCTTCCAGGTACTCCTGTTATATAATGTATTTACTAGATCATCATAATACAGTTCGAAAACCTATCTAATAATTTGCATATTGTCAACACTTTATAGTTATTTGGTTATGTTTGCAATCTACCGATGTCATATTATGAACATTTCTTATTGAGTATTAAAGATTTCTTTATCGATTCTATACCAGTTCAATAATTTAATTGTGAATAAAACCTAACTAGAAAAGAAATTCGATTATAGTGCACTTCTAAATTGATTTAATTAAGTTGCTTATCAGCAGATGGCAAGACGTACGTAAAATTTACAGCATCCATTATCCTTAGGATAAATATATAGGTACTTTTAAGTTTGTACGTTTGTACTACAATTAAAGTTGTAATATGAAAAAGTTTGCCTTATTAATTAAAATCTGAAGTAGCCATTTACCTTCCAAATCTGAACTGATTGACATCTGCGAGCTTTTCTATTGTGACATCTTCGAATAACACTTACTACATTCTATATCCACATTTATTTCTGTGTTAGAACACCATATAGGTAAATTTGTTCAGTAGTTTTTGTCAATTATTTTATTTATGTGCTTTCACTGTTTAAATAAAATTAGATTCAATTTCCTTAATTCTATATACTTAACTAAAATTCTACATGTGACTATATGGTAATAAGATATATTTTTTTCTATTTCTGTTGGCAATTTAGTTCACAATCAGCAAATTTTGTAATTATCTAGCAATTTCATAATTATCTAGAAACTATTATAATTATCTAGAACTATTGTAATTATCTAGCGGTTTCATGATTCTAGCTACTTTTATCTAATAATATTAAATATACTATTTAATCAAATAACTATCAATAACTTATCTTTGACTTATGCTATATGCTTATGCCTTTAGTTTTTTATGAATTATTATCAATTAACATCTAGTTATCGAAATAACTAAGAATCTATAAGAATACTGCATTAGAAGCTATTCTATAATTCTTTAAATCCATAAGAGCCTTATCCTTTGAAATCATATGCTTAGCGATAGGGCAAAATTGCCTAACGTTTATATTTGCTGGGAGACAATTGAAGTCCGATTTGCTGTACCAGGACGTGTCCAACTTCGCACGCATCCAGTTTGTAGTTGGTAAATAATATCTTCTATTATTATTTTTTATTATTAAATTTCTCTCTGTAGAATTTTTTCTGATTTACTATTTTTCATACACGTCAAAATTATATTATAACAAATTTACATTTTTTTAAAGATTTACTTTTAATTTCCACTCTTTCTAAATTTGTAAACTTTTATTATTCTAAATATATTTTATTATTCATTTTAATAATCATTTTTTATTATTTGCTATAGATTGTGCCCTCTCAACATCAAATATTTCATTGTCTCTTTTCCTCAAACAAAACAAAATTGTTCTTTTGTACCACACACAATAGGGTAAGTTTCAACTCTCTTGTAAGTTCTCTGAACCTACAACCATTTGCTCCGACTTAAACCAACTAGCCATTCGCATTTGTTGCTTTGTTTATTAGCCATTTTAACAGCGAAGATAAACAGGTAACAATTTGTGTAATCCATAATCTTTAACATTTTCGTTACTTCGAGTCTGAAGAAGTCGAATCTGGGTATAACAGTCCAAGTTGAAGCGTTTCAAAACGAAATCAGTCATCGTCATCAGTTTATTCAGTTAAGGTAATTCAATTTATATTCCTTATATTCATACTAATCATGTATGTTCAATTGTTAAGTCCAATTAATAACACAAAAAGTACAATTAAGTCTAAATTCTCTAGATTAACGAATTTTCTCCAAGATCCAAGAAATGATGTCTATATTTTACAAATACATTTGCAAAAGGCTGAAAACGCTTTGGGATACTTCGATCAAATCCAGTCAGAAATTAAAAAATTTTGACTACAACGAGTGTTGTCAATGAGAAATACGTGAGAATTTTCAAAATCATTATTCATCAGTTGTTGGCGAAAAGAACAAATTTATCAGTTCAGGTCGGTATAAAGAGTCACAAAGTTCTTAGAATGAAAGAAGTTTACGTACTAGATCACTAGAAGTTTCAATATTTAACGGTATTTACGTTGAATGTTTTTCAGTCTCCGATTGTGTGTAAAAAAAAATACATTTGTATACGTGTGCGCAAAGTCATTGTCAACTTACTCCGAATTTTTCCGGTTGAGCGTAAAAGATCTTTTTATATAAAAATAAGAAAACAAACTTAGCATTTTGGTAATAAATATACTATAAAAGACTTGTATCCAGTCTCTTTGTAGACATGTATTTATAATTGTTTATTGTCAATAAAGATTTCTTATTATTACAATTGATACGATTAAAAAATAATGAAAATTTTAAATGTAAAATACATGTCCATAGTTATTTCTAATACATTTATCTGTATCTAAAAGCGAAGTATTTTTCCACCAGTTTCCCGATTTTAATAACACAACGACATGTTTTAAGTGAACTCTTCATCACAGCTGCGAATTAACGAACGAAATATCAATTATCAAATATCCAGCTCAGCCTTGGGGTGCTTTGAGGATAGAATAAAGTATGGATGGCTCTATGGTGGGAACTGAAAGCTGATTTCACTCACTCAAGGCTTCCTCTACCTCCTTTCGAATTACATTATGCATTCTAAATTGTGAATGAGGCTGTAATATATCAAATTATTTCATTATTTCTGCCTAGATATACTAATAGGATAATGTGTAGTGATAATTTTTGAAGTTAGGAAAAACTTAGATCGTTAATTTTTTTAACCTATAGAAGAAGGTAAAAAGTGGTGTTAAATTATTTATAATAAAATAAAACAATATCATACATTTGAAAAGTTGATGTCTAAATGATCTATTAGTGAGGTAGGGGAATGCTGTGTTGCGATATTTTCTACTTTATGAAGCTTCTACTTTGTAAATTATGCACAATAATAAATTATCATCCGTACTATATGACTACTAGCCCGCGAGGCAGTGGTATTTTTACCTAGTCATCGCATGGGGGCTGTTAACAGACATAGCATAACAGACTATGTAGCTGATAAGAAACGACCGTCAGCTGCTCCTGTAGGGGTGCAGGCGCTTGTGGGGGGTGTGGCACTTGTCGAAAAAAATTATTTTTAAAATTATTTCAGGAAAGCTGATTTTTTTAAAATAAATTATTGATATCAGGTAGTGTCAAAAAAAATAGCCAGCTGCATTGTGGAGAAGGAATTGCACGTCAGCTGGTCCTATGAACTTGCAAAAAAATAAAGTAAAGTCATTTCAAGCCGAATGAAATTGTTTTACATGACTTCTGACACATATAGAAGTATACAAATAATAACCAGCTACATATATAATGGGGAAAAGACCGTCAGTTGGAGTAAGAACGTATGGTTGTCCTCATAAATCCGTACGACTTGATGCACGGTATTTTTAATGGTCCAACTGAGACCTTTATCCCAATACGCATTCAGCTTATTAGAATTTTCTATATTTCATCAATACTATTACATTTGCAAATTTCAAACGGCCTACTAAAAATTCGTCGCGATATTTTTTTCATGCTCAGCATTCTCGAAAACGGGGAGAAACGGGTTTAGCAGAGAAAAGACGGGCTATCAGCAATTTAGCTTTTTCGGGGGTGGATTTTGGCCGTTTGAGAGATTGGTGGGGATCGAGGAGAGGTCTCTACATCACCATCGTGCTCAGCATCCTCAAAAACTGGAGGTAACACGGGTTTAGCCGAGAAAAGACGGCCTATCCGCGGTTTACCCCTTTCGGGGGTAGGTTTTTGGCCGTTTGGGGGATTGGCGGGGGATCGAGGAGGGGTCTTGCGATCACCATCATTTTCAGCATCCTCGAAAACTGGGGTAACACAGGTTTGGATGGTAGGAGACGGCGGATATGCGGTTTATCCCTTTCGGGAGTGGTTTTGTCCATTTGGGGGGTTGGGTGACCTCGGAGAGAAATTTTACCACCGCCATTGTGTTGAGAATCCTCGAAAACGAGGGGGGGAGACATAGTCTCGTTAGATTAGACAATATTCACATTTTTCAAGGTTCTATCCGACTCACAGAATGCACTAAAATGGCGTATCCGGTCTACACGGTAGGAGATTGTGTAACGTTATATCCAATAGCTAATGCAGGCCAAGGTCAAGGACAGGACTACGCTGCTACCAATTCAGGGACAACTGCCGTTACTGGTACAGTTGGGTATACGACAACAAGAGGTCAGTATATTGTACAACACACTATTGATGCTGAGTCTCCTATATCATCCAACAGGGTATCTCCACAAACTACTAATACGGAAACGGATTATGTAGCAACTGCCACTACGCATGCTACGCAATCTTCTGGTCAAGTGGTAGCTGGTGAAGATGTTGGATCCGCTCTTGGACATACTACAAGAATATCTCCTGCCACCATCCAGTGGCTACTTGAAAATCATGAAACTGCCGAAGGAGTATCTTTATCCCGTTCAACATTATATGCACACTACTTAAGACACAGTGAAGAAAACCAGCTAGAACCTGCAAATGCCGCTTTTTTGGAAAACTAATTAGATCAATTTGTTTGGGATTGAGGATTCGGAGACTGGGAACGAGGGGCACTTCCAAGTATCACTATTATGGTATACGGGTAAAGCCATGCTCCTATCTTTTGAACATGGAGGATCCAAGCAGCAGAAGCGTCCTCATCTCAACCAACTCCAGCGGGAAAGTCCAGGGGATCGTTCGGCCTTTTAAAGGCTTCCAAGGCAGAAAGACAGTTTTTGTTAAAGTAAAGTTTTTACAGTTCAAGGTCTGTATATTTAAATATTTATTAAATAAAATACATAATCAATATTATTTCTAACTCGTATTTCCAAAAACCGAGCACCTTTTCTGCATTGCATATCATTAAAGTTAATATAACATTAAATATCATCGTTACTATTTACATAGTGTAATGGTTTGATATTGATGTCTGTTTCAACGCCTCAATTCTTTTGGAACCACGCAATTAACAAGTAGCTCGAACTTCATTTGTTTAATAATCGATAAGGATACATTTCTATAGACATATGAAATATGTGTCAGTTATATTCAGGGAATACGCACACCGCTGACCTATAAAATTTTTCATTATATTTACACGATGAATGCGTAATACGGTTTCTATAAAACACCGGTGATAAATAATAATAATAATAATATTTATTTACCAAAATAGTTATAATACATGAAATTAAAACAGAAAGTAAATAAATAAATATACTCGATAAGTGTTATAATACACTTGTTTCGAGAAAAAATAAAACAAGCAAAAAACATTTTACACAGATACAATAAGCAAACAAACAAAAATTATGCATAGATACAGTGAAGTAAGCCTATATTTTACATCTAGATAAAATTATTACCAAAAATGCCAAATACACTCAGAAAAATAATAAATCAAAGTGGTACGATTAAGGACAAATTAACAAATATATAAGAACATAAATAATTTGTAAATTGCAATATATAACATGATTTTTTAAACAACTAACAATTTTAAACATCTATATGATTATGGATCATAACTCTAGGTAATGATAGAACAAAAGACTTCAATTGCTTTCTAAACGAAAATATATTCGTCTGTTTTATGTGTGCAGGGACAGTATTATACAATTTAGGACCTAAGAAAACAAAGGATCTTTGACCTATGGTTTTTGTCATAAATGGAGATATGTATTTGTGTTTATTTCTTGTGTTATAGTCATGAATATTTTGAATGGAGTGTCTTTTAATAATATGATAGCTAACATTGCTGGTGAAATAAAACAATTGCCGAATATCAAACATCTTAGTTTCACTGTAGACCAGGTCACTTTGATCGGTTAACTGTTGGTGTAATATTAGTTTTAAAAATCTTTTTTGTAAAATTTCAAGTGGCCTTATGTGTGTTTTTGCTGCTCCACCCCAAGCTAGTATAGCATAATTTAAGTGGGATTCAACTAAGGCGTGATATATTGATTTCATCTGCTCTTGTTCAAAAAGGTTGCATAGTTGTCTGAATTTGTATAAGATGAATTGTAATTTTTGTATAATAAATTGTATATGTAAATCCCATCTTAAATGACGATCAATAATTACTCCTAGATACTTAACTTTTGTTTCTGATTTCAAACTGTAGTTACTTCCTTGAATTTCTATGTTTAGAGAATTAAAGTTTGGCAGATTAGTCTTGTTGCAGCTAAACGGTCAGAAACATGTTTTCTCTAGATTTAAAGTTAGAAGTTTTTGATCAAACCAGCTTTTTATATATAAAAGATCCTTTTCCACGACATTTTTCAATTCAGCCCAAGTATTAGCACTATAAATGACTGCAGTGTCGTCCGCAAAGCCTATAATATTTCCCCTACTAGGCAAGGTAAAAAGATCATTTATATAAATTAGGAACAGTATAGGCCCCAAAACTGAACCCTGCGGCACGCCATATTCGACCTTTAGCTTTTTGCTACAGACGCCCCCCATCTTTACACATTGGCGTCTATCTGATATATATATTTTTTAAAGAATTAAGCATTTTCCTCTTACTCCAATATCTTTCAATGTTTGTAAAAGTAGGGAGTGGCTGACTGTGTCAAAAGCTTTGGACAGGTCAATAAAAGTACATAAAGATGGCGTACCTCTGTCCAAGAATGAATGTACATTTGACATTAAGTCTAGTATGGCATCTTGCGTAGACTGTTTTTCTTTAAAACCATACTGTTTGCTAGAGAGTATTTCATACTTTTTTAGGTAAGACATTAACCTAATCTTTACCACTTTTTCAAAAATCTTACTAAAGTTTGTTATTAACGAAATAGGTCTATAGTTACTGGAAATGTTGGTATCGCCTTTTTTAAAAATAAGTACTACTATAGAATCTTTAAAGGCTTGTGGCCAATATCCCACCGACATACACTCATTTATAATGAATACTAAGGGGTTTATTATATACTCAGATATTGATTTTATAGTCTCTACCCTCAAATTATCCGATCCTGGCGACTTATTGTTTTTCAAGTCATTTATAATGTTTTTAATTTCAATTTTATCTGTAGGTAATAAAACTAGTGAATGTAATTTAGGATTTCTTTTGAATTTAGTGTTATTATTTATATTAATTTTTTCAGCCAGTTTTTTCTCCGTATTTACGAACGTTTTATTAAACTCATTTGATATTTCATTTAAGTCTGTCAGTATCTCTCCCTCCTCATTTTTTATAGATGATATTTCAGTATTACTATTTTTTGATTTTGTGATGTCTTGCACTATATTCCACAGAGTTTTTGAATTTTGTTTATTTTTATTTATAATATCTCTGTAATAGTTTTGCTTAGTTTTTTTAATAAGTTTCGTTAAAGCATTCTTATAATTTTTGTATTGTGTTTGTAGCTCTTGCTTATTATGGTCTTTTTTTAACTTTTTAGCCATTTCATTTTTTTTATTTACTGACCTCAAAATTGCATTTGTGATCCATTTTGTTTTTTTTTGGTGTTTCTTCTTTTCTTTTTTTAAACTAGTACAATCATTGACGACTTGACTTATAATATGAATAAATTTATTAGTTGCAGAATCAATGTCTGGTTGAGAATATACTGAATCCCACGATACACTACTTGTATCTAGTAGAATGGTAATAAGGTTTTCTGATTTTAATCATCAAAATACTCTTAACTACTCGTTGAAATTATCGATAGCATTTCGTAATACGACTGAAAAACTGTAAAGGTACTAGCATAACCATGTTACACAAAGGCTGAACTTTTATCAGGTTCCACCGTATATTTGTATTTGATTTTTTTTTTTTTTTTTTTAGAGAATTTAAAACTCAACAAACTATTCAATTATTAAACATTCAGTATTGGCATCCACGGGTTCGTCCTGAATTGAAACACTAAAAGAGATATATGGATTGCAAAAATATTCAACAAGGTCATTTACCAATACTTTGTTACCTACATAAAGTGTTTTTTGTAACCAGACCTGTCTGTAAATTATTACTAGTTCCAGTTAAGAGATACACCGTGACACTTCTACTCTCATATTGGTTCAGCGACTCGTCAAGCACGTGAAAAACAAAAACAAATCGAAACTATCCCGGCTAGGAAAAAGTGAACAACTCCCCATGCATCGTTCAGGAGGGCTCAGGTAACTGAATCTAACATCGTGCGTGGAAATCCTAAGCAGTTTCACATGTTACTTTATTTCCAGTCACGCACAAACAGGCACTAAGAACAATAAGAGTCACCTTTTGAGTTTTTCACTTTGACCCTGGATGAACATCCGAAAGATCAAATAAGACAATTTGGGGTGGTTTGTAATCAAGTTTGTGAGGTATAAATATTGATGATGCCTTGAAACTAGAGAACTTTATTGAAATCCAACATTTCAAAGAAGCATTAGCGATAAATTTTAAGAAACAAGGTGGTAAATGTTGTGGTGATTAAGAACGCATTTTTTAATTAATAGCGGTTTAATGATAAGAACAATTTCTCACTTCATTTATACTTGACATACAGAGCGATTCTCAACAAGATCGACAAACTTTATTAATATATGTAGATGAAAATAATGCAAAAGTCATAATGAATTATGTCTGGACACGCTTTTTAATTAAATTTAACTTTTTCTGGGGCAACATAAACTCCATCAAACATAATAGACCACAGTTTTGCAAATAAGAAGAATAATAATCCAGGCGCTAATAATACCAAAACCAATGATTTTTGAAACTAACCTCCCTGATCATTACACAATTTTTTTATGTTTAAAATTCGATGAAAATGATGAAAAAGACATGTTTCTAATTAGCCCAGTTGCCAGGGGTCAAGTTCTTAGAAGGACAGATGAGAGCAAAATAGTAGTTTTAATCCTCATCGATTTCTCTAAAGCTTCTGATACATTAATCATGAAGTCTTATTTGCCTTGTTTAAATTTATTGATTATAGCTAAAACTCAATTCAGTTTTTCCGTAATTATTTTCATAACAGATTCCAGAGAGCAAAACATGTTTTAGGGGTCGCTTGGCTCTGAGTAACCTTACTTCACTTCGACCTAAAAGATCGTTTGTGAATTACTCTTCAATTTCGTGTTGCCTAGAATTCCAAGATTATTTACAAAGCTTGTGATTTTCCTAGGGCTAGTTTCCCTATGTCTTCAGGAGTTAATTCCGCCTGCTTCAGGTACTTACTAATGCATTCATAACGTTCATGTTCCGCAGTTTCAGTAGGAGCATCGCAATATCTGCATTTATCATCTGTTGCCTTGCCCATGTTCTTGAGATGGTAGCTAAAAAGCAATGGCCTGTTAGAAGGCCTGTAAACGGCCTTAACTCGGACTTTTCGAGTTCGAAAAGCCTTGTGGCATTCTTTGCCGAATAAGTTATAAACTTTTTCGCTTGTATTAGGCCTGAATTATTCCTCCAGCAGGAGTTTTTCTATTAATTTTCCCACTTTTGGATCTCCTCCGTTATGTGCACCGTGGATAGGCCACAAAACGGTTTGGGTCCGAAAAATGGCGCTTTAGCTCCATTTTTTGCAAGGCTATTAGCTAATCATTGCCTTGTATTCCCTCATGCCCTGGCACCCACATCATTCTGAATAGTATTTTAATTAATGGGTTTTGTGTAACCCTGTATTGTACAGTCCTCCTCATATAATAATACAATATCTCATTATCGATTCAGCCAAAGCATCATACACCATAGTAATTTTTTTTCACTAAGAATATCTCTAATCCGGTAAAATTTAAATATCAGCCTCCTTAGTCTACTTGTAAGATGTTCTACGTGATTTGCCCATCGTAGATGATCAACAATAACACCAAGGTATTTAATCGAATCCGTTTGACTAACTTTGGGACAGCCACTGTTAATACTTTTTAGGCATGGATATTTATGAAGAGTTATGGAACTCATTTGTGGTTGATCCTTTGCATATATGGAAAAAGCCATAAATTTCGTTTTATTGACATTCAGACTCAGAAAGCTGTTATTCAACCAGTTCTGTATTACCTGAAGTTCCAATTCTGCATTCTGATATATTACATCCCATGAATTATCTACAAATATTAACACGGTATCATCTGTGTATGAAATTGTATGGCCTTTTGTGTTTTTTAATTGCGATATATTATTAGGGAACACTAAGAATAAAATTGGGCTAAGTACTGTACCTTGTGGGACACCCATAGTTAAAGGTAAAGGTTCACTGAGTGTATCATTAATTCAAACCCTTTGAATTCTATCTGTTAGATAATCCTGAAATACATCCAATGCAGAACCTCCTATACCTACTTTATCTAACTGCTTCAGGATTATTTCATGATTTTATGATGATATTATTATTGGCAGATCTGAACAACAAGAAAATATTAATTTTAATTTAGAGTACCAAAATTAATCAATGTTTCACCAATTTATAAGATATTCCTATCTCCAAATAAACAAAATAGGGTTAAATTTACCAGAAACGATATCAAATATCTATTTATCGAAGACAATACTTTTAAATCTAGTTTTATTAATATGTACATTCTAATACATACGAATTTTAAGTACGGTATTGTACTATTTCGTTCGCAAATTGACTCGCTTACCTTTATGGGTTTTTAATGTGCGTTGGCTTGTTTGATGACAACGTGCCGCATGGTCCAACGGCAATAATAATGAGGTCGTAAAGTTTTTGTTGCATCTTTTGACTGTCCAGCAAAACTGTACTCGACTCGGCCAACAAGCGTAAAAATAAATCTGTTCTTTCCTTCAAAAGATGCTTCAAAAATAAAATATCCGATAGAAATGTTAACGCAAAAACTAATTTTTTTCTTTGTAGTATATATTTGATTTTAATTGCATATAATAACAATAATTTATTTACCAGAGTATAACAAATAAGAATATACAGATATATATATATATATATATATATATAACAATAACATTAACATTTAAAATTTTGTAGCCATAGAACGAGCAAATAAACAAGAAAGGTCCAAAAAAAGGAAAAACCTTACGCATGGGCGTGACTAGTTTTATTTCTAAGTTTATTTTTGTGACTGAAAATTAGATATGAATATATATAATTTTTATTATTTTAATTTTTTATTTATTATTAACATGAATCATTACATAGGTATGCTTACATATATGCACTCATTACGATATTAATATAATTTTACTTATATAATACACCTATACATTTATATATACAGATATGGCTTCACATCTATTATATTTTGTTTGGCATAAGTGTTCTATTTTATTTTATTTATTTTATTTAGGACGCATTATAGAAATTTTTCCTGTCAATAATATGATGTATCTTTTTTCTTGGTGTTTCACTTATCCAGTTTTTTAACTTTTTCTTGAACAATCCAAAGGAGTGCACACGTTTTAGATTTTCGGGGATTTCAGAAAGTGCTAATAGACCTAGGCTAGACATCTTTGACTGACAGTTTTATTTTTCCTTGGTACTACCATTGATTTGTGTTTGTAACGTGTTTCGTGGTTATGCATGATGTATTAAGCTATAATACAATATTTGTAGCTGGTGTTCTTCAAATATATTTGTATAATATTTGAACCTACTAATCACACCTCTGAACTTTTTTCCAAGATACTCCATATGGAAATTCCAGTTGAGGTGACTCTCAATTAAAACTCCTAGATATTTTATGTGTTCCTTTCTGGCTATCAAAAGAGGTTCTTGATTAATATTTACTTGAATTGAGTTAAACGTAGGTAGCCTATCTTTATATCGACTGAAATGTATAAAAAATGTTTTATCAATATTTATTGTTAGTAGTCTGTTAGCTGTATCATCAGCAAAGCTGATAATATCTGCCTGCGTTTTTATCGTGAACAAGTCATTAACATAAATATTAAATAATAGAGGGCCTAGGACTGTACCTTGGGAAATTCCACATATAACTTTTTGCTCAGAGCTTAGTGAATCGTCTATATTTACACAATGTGTTCTATTTGAGAGGTAGCGGGTTATAAGATTCAGAGGAATTCCACGGAAACCGTTATTTTCCAGAATCTGTAGCAATTTTTTATGATTCACGGTATCAAAGGCCTTGGCCAGATCAACAAAGATGCACAGTGCCGGTAGGCTCGCATCCATTGCTGCGTATATATTTTCTGTCAAGGTACTGATGGCATCTTCTGTTGATCTGGCCTCCCTAAATCTGAACTGCTTTTCCGATAGTATATTATATTTTGTGAGGAAACTTGTTATGCGAATTTTTAGAACCTTCTCAAAAATTTTGGCAAAATTGCTAATTAGTGAAATGGGTCTATAATTAATTATTTCTAGCTTATCACCGTTCTTATATATGGGTTTTATTACTGCCTTTCTAAGTATTTCTGGAAAGATACCTGTTTCCATTGATTTATTTATAATGTATGTTAAAGGTTTTGTTATTGTTGTCGCTATGTTTTAATTAACTCGGCTTTTATTTTATCCAGTCCTGGCGATTTATTATTTTTTAAGGTGTAAATAATTTCTTTAACTTCATTCTCACTTGTTTCTTGAAAATATATAGAATTTGTATTTTTTTGGATTTTCTTCAAAGTTAGGATCTACTTGAATCTTATCTGCTAATTTCGTGCCTAGTGTACTATAATGGGTTACAAATTTTTCTGCTATTTCGGTTTTATTTATTATTAAATCACCTTATTCAGTTTGTACTTGCTTGGGCGCACTATTTTTTAGTATGTATTGTTTATGTTTTTTAAGCAAGTCCACAATGTACTAGGGGAGTCTTTATTTTTATTGATTAGGTTTTTATAATAATTTATTTTTGTCATTTTCATCAAATCATTCAATTTATTTCTATATACTTTATATTCATTGGCAAAATTTCTATTTGTAGGATTTTTTTGTGACCTATAATAAAGTTGATTTTTTTTATTTATTGATTTAACTAAGCCTGATGTTATCCATTCTTTTCTTTTAATTTCTTTTCTATCTACTAATTTTTTTCTTGTGGAGCTATTTATTTTTTGTTGTAGTTTCGTGATAAACAATTCAGTCATTTTATTAATATCATTTTCCATATATACATCACTCCGTAATTCATTTTTGAGTTTATTTTGTAGCTGTGTTTTATCTAAATAGTATTTGCATTGCCTTAAGTTTTTAATTATATTTTTTCTTTTTCAGTTTTTAGTTTATGTGCTTATATATTTAATTTTTCGTTTACAATCTATCACTTATTCTTAATCTCTATTGCTTAAGATTAAATTCACACAATTATGTCACTTGCATGATCACCCATTCTTCGGTATTTTCCCGGAATAATTATTCTGTTATATACATCCTCATTTTATTATACATTTGTATTGTATATTATTCTTGGAAAATAAAGACTGTTACTATTATTATTACTTTATAAAAAAAGAAACTTTTTACATACGATGGACTAGTATATTAAATTTTGTAGTCTGATCAGGGTATAAAGTTTAATTTGGTTTCCTCTTCAGCCATTTTTTTAAGTATACGCATGACATGCCAAATTAAACATAATATATATATTAGGAAAGTCTACGTATTTTGAGTAAATACTTACAATTAAATTAGAAATTGTATTAATACAATTCGTTATTTCCGCAAAAATATCACAACGCACAGAGACAAGCAAAGAATATATTTGTGCTGCTAATGCCATTCCGCTGATTAAATTAAAATCTTGTGTTTTATAAAAAATTAAATTTAGAGATGACAGCTGAAACAGAGTGCAGACTCCTGTGTCTGTGCGTTTTGAATACTAAGTAGAGACGGGGGCGGTAATGGGACGAAACTGGACGGAATGGACAATGGAGAGCCTATCTTGTTTGTCAGGAAACTTTTGGCAGTTTGACGCCAGCATGTTTTCATGTTTTTCTGCTGCTTGTTTGTCCAGATAAATTCTAGAAATTGAAAAATGCATTTTAACACATGCGACCTCAGGAATTTCATTTAACTTTTGAATAATATGTTTTCCTTCCACTGAAGTATTAATGGGTCGAATAAGACAACAGTTATTGTTCAGTATCTACGGTAGTAGATAGTCGCGGTTTTATTCTGTGTCTGGATTCATAAATTGTTGTCACATGAGTTTTTAAAGCAGTTGAAATCTACGCCAATTTCAACGACATTCATGAATTACTTTCACATTGTTTTTGTACAAGGCAAATACTCATTTTATCTGATTAATGGACGATATATTTTTAAATATAAAAATACTTAAAATACAGTCAGAGTGTATAGTTTACGTACATTTCAAGATCATTGAATAACTTTGTTGATTTTCCTATCTCTTGTAAAAAGTAAGAAAATATGAATATTCACAAATAAATAATTGAAGACAACTTTGTTGATTACCATGAAATATCTTAATAAAGCTCGCGTTTATTCATCGTGTCGAAGGAAATTAAATCATAATAGCAAAAATACAATTTACAGTATTCACATCTTACAATTTATCACACAACATTACCCCCCCCCCCCCTTCAACATACAGGGTGGACCATTAATAATTGACCATAGTTGAGGAGTAGATTCTTTGGGCCAAAATATGAGGATAAAACCAAATATGCTTTAATAAAATGTTGCTTTGGAAAAAGATACAGGGTGCCAGTTGAAATTATTTTCTCGTTTTTATGCTATAACTCCACCTTGACTGATCATCGATACATTTGCTAGAGGAACTTTTTTTATTCTAAGAAACAATATTTTATGTATTATATCACGTTAGATCATAGAGGGTGCCGCAGGATCTGTATCTGATAGTCTGATGAATTTTTTTATTAATTTTTTTTTTTATGAAACGTTGTGGTACTTCTGACCAGAAAATCTGACGATGGCGTCATTTCCACGTATAAAAAGTACACTTGGTAAAACTTGATAACTCCAACCGTTCTCGAGGAAAATGAACTACTGGATTATTTTCATGGTATTGAGATAAATACATAAATCAAAAGATTGTCTAAAATAAGGATCTAATCTTATTAGAAGGCCAAAAAAATAACGTAAAAGTTGACTTAATGACATTATAAACTTTTCCCCCATGCAAAAACCCCACTTCTGCAACTTAAAGTAAATGTTCGATATGGTCTCCACCTACATATGCCTTTTTTAATTCTATTCATAAAAAAATTTCTTGCATTGAAAAAGACATTTACGCTGCGTTTTGTACTTTGTCCCACAGTTCTTCTCTTGAGTTGATAGTATTGGCATAGACTAAGGACTTCATATGTCCCCACACATAATAATCTAAAGGATTATAATCAGAACTTCTTGGTGGCCAAGCAAACTCACTTCCTCGACCGATCCATCTGCGTGGGAAAGTCTCATCAAGATAATTCCTGACTTCAATGAAGAAATGATGGGGAGCTTCATCTTGCATGAACCACATTCTGTTCCATATGTCTAGCATGAAAGCATGTAATACGCCAGCAAGAGTATTTTGAACAAGAAACAGATAAGACTTTAACTTTCGAGGAAGGACAAATAATGGTCCCAATAATTGATCGCCGATGATACCACACCAAACCGTAATCTTAAATTCTTGCTGAAAATGCCTTTCTTTAACCACGAGGATTTTCTACTTCCCAGTAATGGGCATTTCTCCAGTTAAAAACGCCTTGGCGAGTAAAAATTGCTTCTCCGGTAAATAAAGTGTTTTTAACAAAGTTTCGATCCATGTTGTGTTTATTTAGAAAACATTGACAAAATTGTAGCCTTTGTAGAAGATCCCTTCGAAGTAAGTTTTGTACAGGAGTGAGGTGATATGGGTAGAAGCGTTCTTTACGTAAGACATTTAGGACAGATTGTTTACTCACCCCTGTTTCCGCTGCTAAACGACTTGAGCTGACTTGAGGATCTTCATCCACACAAACTAAAATTTCTAGTTCTTGATCTGGAGTAATTCGTTTCGGTCGTCCTACATCGTTTTTATGGCGTTTTTATCCCAAACAACGGAACAGATCTTTGAAAATCGTATGGTCTGGCTATATTCTAATTGGATATTGCAAGGAGTATCTCCTCGCTGCAGCACGTCCGCTAAAATTATGTTGTGCGTAAATACATATCATACCCCTCATTTCCCTATTTGAAAAATTATTATATTTAGGCATTGTAAATAAAGAAGTTAAAGAAATTAGCTCGAGGAAGACAAGAACATAATAAAATGATTAAATGACGTAAATGATTGAACTAAAACGTAACCAAAGCACACTTTTCAATAAATACACTTTGTTTCATTAAATTTGAATTTGTCTCAAATAATTATTAAAATGTTTAACGGCACTTTCCTCGAAAACGTTTGGAGTTATCAAGTTCTACCAAGTGTACCTTTTATACGTGGAAATGACGTCCTCATCAGATTTTCTAGTCAGAAGTACCACAACGTTTCGTCAAGAAAAATATGATCACCACCACACTAATAATCAATGTCCGGCAATACCTCGATTTAACATTTCCAAATCGGTGAATAGGGAGGCGAGAATCGCTAGAATGGCCAGCACGTTCTTCTGATCTTACACCCTTAGATTTATTTCTATAGGGATGCTGTGAGCTCACCTTTAGTGTCTATACTATTAGTGAATATTACTGTTTCGTTGATAAATTATAAACGTTTTTACTACATATTCTCTGTATTTTTATATTTCTAGAAAGTTTTTACTTAGTTTTTGAATTATATAGTGGTTACTGATTACATTTAGGTTTATGGGTAAAAATAATATTAAAGTAGGACATGTTAATGTCAGATCGCTTATACCAAAACTACATAAAATAAAAAGTATTTTAACTGACTACAAATATGACATTTTAGCTGTATCTGAAACTTGGTTGTCACGAAATATAAATAATAATTTATTATATATTAGTGGATATAATATTATTAGAAAGGATCGTTTAGAGAGAGCAGGTGGAGTATGTTTTTACATATCTAATAGGTTAAATTTTAAAATTATTGAAAGTAATGATAATATTGAGCAATTATGGATTGCTATTAAAACTCTAAATGATGTAAATATATATGGAGTGATATATAGGCCACATTCTGTTGAATATAAATTTTTTCTTTCTAATCTGGAGGACTCAGTATGCAAGTATATTCCTCAATGCGATAGGTTTGTGATTTTGGGCGATTTAAATATAGATTTACTTATATTGACAGTCCTTATACTGTGTATCTAAACTTCCTTTTAGAGACTACTACTGCACTATTGAAAGTGTCTGATGATATTTTGAAAGCTTCTGATGACAATAAAATTAGTGTGCTAGTACTATTAGATTTTACTAAGGCATTTGACACCTTGCAACATCAACTTCTCACAAGTATTTTTCACTTTATTGGTTTAGGTGCAAATGCAGTTAGTTCACTAACAAATTACATGAAAAATCGTACTCAGCGAGTAAAAATAGAAAACACACTGTCAAACAGTAGTCATCTTAAAGTCGGAGTGCCTCAAGGTTTAATTTTGGGACCTTTGTTATTTTGTATTTATACACATAATCTTTGTAGTAATTTGGAATACTGTGACTCACATATGTATGCAGATGACACGCAACTGTATTTATCATTCAGTAGGAATAATGTTGATGATGCTGTAATAAAAATGAATTCAGATCTGAAAGTTATCGCAAGGGCGTCAATGGAGCATTCTTTATTTTTGAATCCTAGTAAGTCAAAATTAATTTTATTTGGTAATAAAGGTGCTATTTCTGATATTTCTGAACATTTTCACATAACAATTAATGGCACAACTATTCCAATTGTTCAAGATGCATGTAATTTGGGCTTACTTCTTGACAATACTTTTAGATTCTCCGCACACATTAGTAAGTGCATACAAAGATCTTATTCAGCTCTAAAGTTGCTCTATCCACACAGAAATTATTTATCTATAAAAATAAAAACATTATTGTGTGAAAGTCTTGTCCTGTCAAATTTCCTGTATTGCGCCCCTGTTTACTGCCCATGTCTTGATATATTAACAAAAAACAGAATACAAAGGACTCAAAATTCATGTATAAGGTATATATATGGAATACGGCGTAGGGAGCATATCTCGCATAAACTTGATGATCTAAAATGGTTAAATATGAATAATCGCTTAAAATTACAGACATTATCCCTTTATCTTCAAATAATTTGTAGGAAAACTCCTAATTATCTTTATGATAAAATATCCTTTCACTCAGATGTGCACAATATTCAAACTAGGAGTAGAAACCATATAATACCACCGACCCACTAATCTAGTCTCTATGAACGATCTTTTTCTTGTAATGTTTCAAAACTTTATAATGCAGTCCCAGATAATTTTAAAGTAATTTCCACTAAACAGTTTAAAAGTAATGTTTCGAAGTATTTATATAGTAACCAGTAACAGATTAGTGACGGTTTTCCATTGGGTGCGGTGCCTGGACGACCTGGTGGAAAAACAGTCACTGTAACAAACTTGTAAATGAAAATTAATTATTTTGTAGTGTTGTACATAAATTTATTGTAAGTCTTGTTTGTTTGTTTGGCTATACATCACAACTTAGAAATTTAATATAGAATTAGGGCATGTGCATTATAGTATTTGGTGTTATAGTAAACTAGGTTAGTGTATTAATCCGGGGGGCAGTACTCTGTACTGCTTGCTTGAACACAGCCTAGTGGTTTCCCTTATTTTGATATTGTTTTTTTCCTAAATTATTGTTACGTTACTTAATTGAAGGGAAATAAATTATTATTATTATTATTATTATATGTAAAAGTATGGTATACAAAAATAAACCACTCGATATAGCTGACTTAAGAAGAAGAATAATGGACTAAGTCGATCACGTTTCAAATATTGGAAAACGTTAGAAGACGTTCAAGGAACTCATTTCTGTGCTAATAGCTAAAATTGCTCTAGCCATGCATTCGATGGAAAAAAAAGGAACTCATTTGAACATTTACTATATTGAAATTTGAAGTTTTGCTGGTGTGAATTACGTCAAGCATATGTATTAATTTTTTACCGTTAATTTTTGCAATAAACATTAAAATCATAGCATTTTTTAATAGACAATGAAAAGACCTTTTAAATGAGGTATCACAAACCCCTGCTTCCCATTAAAAAATTTAGGGGTTGCAACTGCCACTCGAAGGGATGAAATTTGTACGTTGCAGGATGTCATTTCAGAATACAAAATCGACGTATCTCGGAATTTTTTATAAATATTCACAATAATAATTGAAATAATGAATTTATTTCCTTTATGGCCGTTCCACTCTGTATAAGTTTGGAACTGGCATTATGCTGTATTTAAAAAACAATACAACTGTTTTTTTTTTAAACAAACAATTAGCACATGCAGTTATTCTTATGGACCTATTTGGAAAATGAAAATTTTGTAAGCTTGTATGGAATTTCCTCAAAGTATTCCATACGTAATATATGACTGAATTAGCCCGTGATATACAGATAACAAAGTTTTCACATCAATGTATTTTTTTTAATTGACGTAGATGGAATATATAACTCGAAACTTTATTTTACGAATATAATCAGTATAACCACTAATAATTACTTTTATCAGTTTGAAATTTTTGAATAAGATGAAACCTTCTAATTAGCAGAAAATGGAAGACGTGCTTATGCGTACTATTCTTACTGGAGTTGAAATGAATAAACACTAATAAATCAATAAACATTACAGAAATTAGAGAACCCCCAATTCCAGAAGCCAGAGGCTTGTGCGGAAGGGGGTTGCACACTGAAAAAACGCGGACATACAACCATTTCCTCTGACAGTACCAGTGCCGGAGCCGGAATTCGAACCCGGTGGCGCGATACCCGTGTGATTAATCGCGATTGCCACCTGGCGACATAAATAACGTGGATATCGACCAGATTTACAGCTAATGTTTTTTGACTTTCCATCGAGAAATATGATTTAAAAAATCAATGGTTGTCATACAGAAAGTATAAAGTATTGATACAAGCTGACACCAATCGAAATTGTCTTATTCATTAATAATTGTTTCTCAAATGAAACTATCACAATACGGCTCATCTAAATCCTGTTCTTATAATTTATATAACAGTATAAATCTTCTCCAAACATATTCTTCCTGCTGAAAGAAATATTGTTTTATAACCGCTCCAATATGAATAAATCAGAGTTTTTCATGTGCAAATAAATTTAGGAACGCAACAAGGCCTTGTTATTTGCAAGCAGAGCCATATGAATGAAAATAGCTGGTTAGTTATACGAAACAGGGGAAAGGCGTTGAGCGTGTATTATAGCGCGGTAGATTAATGAAAGTTCCATCAAGATATGGGTAACAGATTTATGATTTAATGTATTAGGTTTGAAAGAAAATTTTAGTTTTTTATTTGAATAAACATTACAAGTTAGTTTTTATTCAATTAATATACAATTTTTAAAATATAATATTGCCGAGATAGATCGTTAATTACATTTGTATAAATTCTTATTGAATTGAACAATCTAGAAATGATATTAGAGGTTCGAAACTAAAACCTTCAGATTACAAACTTGAAAAACTTTAGCTTAGGTGTCATTTCTGGCTTTTTGTACTAAGCCTTAGAGATATATTTATAGACATTTGATATTTGTATAGTAAGATCCAACACAAAATATTTCGCTTTGATCTAACGTGAGACGTACAGTTGTCCACGAAATCAATCGAGCTCAACAAGCCACGTTTTTTCAATAATCGCTCATAAAAATAATATTAGAGAAATGCGTAAGGCTTTTAGCTTAAAAACGTATTCACACTGTAAAACAGAAAATATGTTAAAGTTTATTAATATATGATTTATATATAAGACATTTTGTTCATTTTCTAAAATTAAGATAATGACTTGGTTCAAGCTCACAAAGGAAGGAGAGTAGATTGTATTGTGTAAAAAACAGAATGTATTTTTTTTGCTTAAGTTCTTTCTTTATTGGAGCCTTTATTCCTGCATGTTGGGCTGAAAAAGTAAAATTAAGGAAAGCTATTTTGGATTTTTTGCCTAAAACAAACTACTCGTTAGCAAAATTTGCATGATTAATACTTATGAAAGTATTAATACTTATGAAAGTATTAATCCATAAATAGAGCCACAATATAAGTAAAATTTAACGTTTTGCTAATCTTTTATTTTCGCATCGTAATTACATTTCTAAATAGTAGGTAGCAAACCCATATAAGTTAGTAGAGCATATAACGAAAAAAAAAAACAATTATTTACGATGCGTAAAGAGGTATAGTCTTTCAAAACGGAGACCAAAAAATAAATCTATCGAATTTCATATGGGAAGTATAGTAGAGGGAATGAATGCATTTTGATATTAATCGTTACTACTTCAATGTAAAGACTTGAAACCTTTTGCGTTGTGTTAAGTTTCGGCAACATATGAAATGCATACCTTTGAAAATTAGTGCACTCACCCCGGAGGTGTGCCAGTCTCCATTTTACATCCCAATTCAATAACTCGCAAAGTTTTCAACAAAATCGGCTCGTCAAGGAGTGTAATTTTAGAAAGTGTAGTAAATGTCGCTGGACAGGGACATAATGTCGCCCCGACCACAAAATTTTAGAAAGTATCATGAAAACCGGAAATTTCGAAAATAAAAACCCTTCTACGAATCCACGTTATGCAGCACTGCAACTCATGCGTTGTGTTAAATATGAGGACACGTTATCTAATCTCTAGTCAAAGTTTTTCGAGAAAATAGCCCTTAGCATCGAGGGTGACCTTTCACTTTTCAACCATCGATATTGTCGGAAAAACTATGTGTTTTCCGCTTATTTGTCCTAAACCGGTTCCTCAGTGATACGGTTCAGAAAAGTATCTTTACCATGTACTCAGAACGTGCATGGGACCGCCTTGCCTGAACGTATGAATTTATAATTGCCAGAATATAATTCAAAGTCGTTACGATTCAAGCATTTTTAAGCTCCGAGGAGCGAACTAAATTGATATTGAACTGAAAATACGTAAATAGACAGGCGAGCAAAAGCTTACCAAACTTATAAACAGTGAACTTTTTACTGAATCTTTTGTGAAATCGTTAGCTATAAACCACATATTGGATGGTAATTGGTTACATTATAAGTCGTTCCGTTCCTCACCATGTGTTGTACACGTTTTGTAAAAATATGATTTTTTAAAAGATTTAATATATATTTTTTTTAACTTCACATTGTCTTTTTCTTGTATTTAAAAATTCTTTTTCAGGTTTAAATTTAAGAAAGTGTTAGTATTTACTGTGTTAGATTTATAGTGTTATGACGTCCAATTGGTACCATCAGTGAAGCAAAAACAAAACAGTAAATATAGATTTTTGTATTATTCTGTCTGAAATCAGTCACTTCGAATCCTTCAGGTGACCATTATAATATCCACTTTAGGAAGAGTAATAAAAGTCCTTCAGACGTCTGAAGATGGATCGTTCACAAGCACAGTGAACGAAAACGCCGAAAAGCTGGACAAAATTCAGAAAATGAAGGTTCTAGTTTAGGAATTTTTGTTGTGCCGCATTGTTTAGTAGGGTACACTAGGTATAGTAGAAGCCGGGTCCGACAGGTCACCGACGGCCCTACACTTTGTAACGGCATTCTGAATTTGACCGTTGCACCAAGCGCTTCGTGTATTCCGATTCGCACGTTTCTTAAGGCCTTGTGAAAAGTACAATAAAAAGTGAGCAAAAACGCTAGTTTTGCAAAATGAATTCTCCTCCGCAAAATATGTGTAATTAGCAGATGAAAGCCGAATTTGTTAATTCTTAATATGTAATAATTTATTAACAATGCAATGGAGGTGGTTTATTTGAAAACATTTTTTTCCTTTAGTATATCGTGAAAAAAGTTTATCACTCGTTCACACTCGTTTAATAATTTTTATTTTGTGATACACCCTGAATGTTTATCTTACAAGAAATTGAAAAATTGGCTGCGGCCGTGCTAATATATATAATAATGCTAATATAATGCTAATGCTAATGCTAATAGTAATGCTAATATATATAATAATGCTACTTTTTGTTACGCGGTGTGAAATGTAGCAACCCGTGAAGTTCGGTTTATAACATTACTTTCACATATATTCATTATTAAATTTCATTGCATTATACAAATAAACAATTTTTTTTTGTTACTAACAATTTTTACATAAAACAATGAATTTTTATTATTTTATGTAATAAAATGTAGTTTTTAATGAATGCTATTTTATTTTTCTACCACTATACCTCCGATAACCAATTGTCCCAACTAACGATAAATTTTTTAATTTTGTGGTCTCCGTATTGAAGCCGCCATTTTGTTTTTTGAAAAACCATTGTCAAATTCGCAACCAGCGGCCTTGAAAACCCTCGAGTACCAATTTTCACTACGAATAATAAATTTTTGGATAATTTTGGTCGTCATATTGGAGCCGCCATTTTGTTTTTTGAAAAACCATTGCGAGATTCGTAATTAGCGACCTCGAAAACACCCCAGTACCAAATTTTGATTGGATTACACGAGTTTTCTAATTTTGGCCAGCTTTTCGGCGTTTTCGTCCACTGTGCAGCGGCGGGAATAGAGTAAAACTCCATTTTTGTGATTTTTTCAATTGTTTCTCTCTATTTATTACATAGTTATATTAATTTTTTGCAAATTCAAAGTATACTCATTTTCACACCACCTTGACGTAGAGTAAATTCCACGTTTTTTTATTGTGGTATCCCCGACAGGCCTAATCCACAGCTTCGCGATCTTAGATGTAAATGATGTTTTTCGCCGATTAACAGCAAAGTACTAACTTTGCTGACTAATATCAATTAGCAAAGTGTGACTTTCCCTGCCTAGGCAGGAAAGTGCTCATTTTCCCTGCCCAGGCAGGTTGACGTCCTCAATGTCATCATCATCATCGGTGCTTCTGAGAATCCATTGTTCTACCATTGACAAATCTACCGTCATATTCGTCCTCACTGTCGATAAGAGCCTCCGATATATTTTCGCATGACTGCAGAAGCCACACACAACAGAGCACTTCAACCCCGCTTTCCTGCAATTACATGCTCTGCCGCATCATTTTTGACAAGTGCATGAAATGAATTTCAATATGTTCTCGGGTGTTGGTTGCTCAGTTATTGTGAGTGGAGCGAGCCCATTGCTGGCACGTTTCCAGCCCCAGTCTTCTGGATTTTTTTATCCCTTACCATTGTTGGACTTGGTGGTACGCCCTGAATGCATAATACCACTCAGCGTCCTTCGCTGGTGGTAAAAAGGCAAGACTGAATTTGCTTTTTATTGGAGATTTAATGAAATGTTCGTAACGAACTCCTTCCACGGTTTGCTCTTCCATGTTGCCACCAGACAAAGCAATGAAAAAGCATGCTCTAACCTTTGTGATGTGTTTTGGTCTTGCATCTTGATCTTTAAAGATTCTAATGGGGACAATGAGAGATGAGAGTGAACAGAATTTTATTTTTCCATGGTTGAAGATGGATGATGTCGTGTCGCAGCCACTAAACGCATGAAGAAACAATATTCACAGCCACTTCTTCACATTTCAAACTATTTGTGGAATATAGTCTTTCAGCAATTCTGCCTCTTCCTGGTTTGCGAAGGTAGATGCTAATTTGAGATGGCGCTAATGCTATCAGAAGAGAATATATCCAGAAGACTGGGACTGGAAACGTGGCAGCGATGGGCTCGCTCCACTCATAATGACAAAGCAACCAACACCCGAGGACTTATTGAAATTCATTTCATGCACCTATCGAACAGGATGCTGCAAAGCATGTGGTTGCAGGAAAGCAGGATTGAAGTACTCTGTTGTGTATGACTTCTGCAGTGGTCAGTCATGTGAAAATGTACCAGAGGTTCGTATCGACAGTGAGGACGAAGATGACGGTAGATTTGTCAATGGAAGAACAATGGATTCTCAGAAGCACCGATGATGGTGGCATTGAGGACATCAACCGACCAGAACCATCAAAAAAGGGAAAATAATAATAGTATAATTGCGTGGCAATCATCATTTACATCTAATATCGTGAAGTTGTGGATTAGGCCTGTCCGGGATACCACAATAAAAAAAAGTGGCATTTACTGTACGTCAAGGTGGTGTGAATATGAGTATATTTTGAATTTTTAAAATTAATATAACTGTGTAATAAATAGCGAGAAACAATTGAAGAAACTGTATACAAGAAATGTGAGGAATTGTGTCTTCCTTAACTTTGTTGAAGACATTTTCGTCGTTGGATCAACCGCCGCGGAGTTATTTTCAAATTTTTTGTACCTTCTATTCAAGATGGCGGCTAGAGCTCCCCCTCCCCCCAAGGTCGAAAACTTGGATTTTTTTGTCGCGGCCCAGACCTTAACAACGTATATTTAAAAATCATTACTACCCCGCTTTTTGCAGGGCCAAATTTCATACTGATTGGAGTATACGGGTCTAAAAAATAATTTTCACCCATTTGGCAGCCAAAAAACATTTTTTTTCAAAACGAAATTGTGCGCTTTTCCACCTTTTAAACGCGATTTAAACTATTTTTAAGGGTGTATATCCATTATTACTGGTAATTTGATAAAAATAGACACTATTAGTAATATTTCCATATTTTCCCCCATCAGTTTGTAGTAAAAATTTATGAAAAATAGCATCCCCCAGTAAAGGGTTCAAAGGATTAGGGTTATTTTTTTTGCTATTTCAACTTTATTACTCCAATATTATCAAACTGTAACAAAAAAGTTTTTATCGCAATTTTTGTAAAAAAAAGGGTCAGGCGTAGGAAGTTTTCAACGGGGGAGAAGCGAAAGAGTTAAATAATGTGGTTACCAAAATAGTGCATTCTCATGCAAAATGAGATTCTAAATATTTTTTTACTTTACATATTTTTCAATAAAATGAATAAAAACTAAGTAAATCGAGAATTAATTTTTAGAGTCCGAGATTTTAGGTCCGCCATTTTGAATTTTCCAATTTCGTAATCAGCGACCTCAAAAACCCTTATGATATGAATTTTAGTCGATTTCGTTGAAAACTTTGCGAGTTATTGAATTGGGGATGTAAAATGGGGGCTGCAATTTCCCCGGGGTGAGTGCACTAATTTTCAAAGGTGTACATTTCATATGTTGCCGAAATTTAGTATAATGCAAAAGGTTTTACATTGAAGTAGTAACGATTAAGAACTTATACCATTTTTTACATTCATTTCCTCTACTAAAGATGCAAAATTAGGAAAAATAGGAATAGTGTTTTTCAGAATATACCTCATTGAGCGTGAATCATAAACCAAACTGGTCTGGTGGTAATAGTCTGCTCGGTCACTTGATTGCAATCTGTAGTATATACAGAACAACTTGGGAGTCTACAGTGACAATTTGGAAACTTTGAAAGAGCAAATACATTGGTGAAATTTTTACATGCAACTCTAATAGTGTATTGCCAGGCTAATTAATCGTATGCAGTGTGTGGCAATTGATACATATGCACCCTTCTGATATGTAATGTCAAGATGTATACGTAGCTTTTACCTCGAATAATAGAGTTATGGAATTTATTGTATAATTCTGATGTCTTACAAGTTAGATTGAAATAGTATTTCGTTTGTTCGTTATATTTTCGACGAGTTCTTGTGAGCTTTTCCTACCTTAAGTATAGTTCAATAATGCTTTCAAGAAAAATAACTAAATATTTCCTCGCATCTTACATATAAATTATCAGAGACGCAAGATTTATATCATGTGAGTGTTACGTAGTAAACAAAGCACTTGCAAAATGTCTTATCTGTAAAATATTTTAAGTCAATATTTTTTAGTAAATAAATAAGTAAAACTGAGAACGACAAACCCTTTCTGGGTATTATGGACGTTGTGTTATCTAAAATTTTTGTGTTGATCCCCCTTACTACACAGTAGCAAAGTTGTAGGACGACAGCCTGCGGCTCCTGCGACGAGGTACAGCATAGCAGGAGCGCTGATCCTGCTTTGCTCGCCTGAAGAGACGATAAGATAAGGTACCGCTAGGTTATGGAATGGCACTTTAATTACACTAATGGGAGAACCAAATGTTAATTACAATTCAAAGTCGAAAAGAGAGGAGCTAGATCGCAATTTATAGACACCGGATTTTGGGGAAAGTGCGACGCAGATGCGGCCGTCGATATTATTAATGGAACATTTAAGGAAGGCCTTTTTTAAGAGGGCATTTTTAAATTTGTCATCTAGAATTAATACTAAACGGCGGCATTTATTTAAGAAAATATTCTTACACTCTTGGCCTCTCCCAAACAAATGGTTATATAAAACTAAATATTATGATTATGATCATAATAACAATATATTATACATTATAATTTTGAAGTAATATCTTTTATACAAATATTCAATAATATGCTTTATTGTTTAAGAATGAAATACTCTTATTATCAAAGCTATATGTATAAAATATAACATAACATATACAATCATAGTTAACTTTAATTTTAAATTAAGATAAAGTAATGTCGGTAATATGTGGGTAGGTACAGTAAAAGTCATATACATAGACATATACAAATATACAATAAATAAAAAGAAAACCAATACAATAGTATTGAACAGTAGATATATTTACACCACCATATGCACATCTCACGAATGAGTACGTGTCATAGTTGAGAGTAGATATATAAAGAAAAATATGTAAACAAATAAAATAAATTACTAGAAATATCAATAAAATACTTAAATATATGCAAATTAACACATACAGGAGGCTGTCCATTTTATCAGGGCACTCGAGAATATCTCACTTAATATCGATTGTACAAAAAAAATTATTTTTACGAAAATTCTTCCGATTTATATAACCTACAAAATGGTTTAGACATTTGAAATCCATGGCCTACTTTAAGAGCGCAAAATATAGAAGATGCGGAAAACGTCTAGGCCAAATATCTCCGTTATTTGAAGATGCAAGAAAAATTCTGAGGCGAAAATTTTTTGCAAAACAGAGTGTTTCAACGAGGTTTGATCTAATTTTTTTCAAAACCGCTGTATTTTGAGATTTACTCTTCAGGCTGTTAAAAAAGTTATTTTGAAACGGGCGAGAAATGGCGCCATTACATAGAGCGTTTTCCTCCCTTTTCAACGATATATCACATGCCATATTTATTCATTGGTACTATGTTAGTAATTATAAAAACATTTTTTTTAAACCAATTATTTTTTTTTAACAAGCATTATACTTGCCCTGGAGATAAAACGATAAAATAATTCAATAAGTTGTTCAAATCTTTGCTATAATAAAACATTAACACAATTAAGAAGAATAAAGTAAATTCAGGTAACAAAAACAAATTAATAATCAAGAAAGCAACATGGAGCAATTATGGAAAGAGTATTCGCAGTTATGCCAATATATAGAGGTCCTCCATAAAAGCGTCACTCCTTGCTCAGAAAGTTACAATGTCTTTACCAATTAATTTAAGTATAATATCCATTTGTTTGTATTTCATGATTTCACTATTATTTCAATTATTTTAAAATAGTTGGCTATGAACAAACTAGGCAATTTAATTTTTTAACAGATCATCTCAGTTAATACTTAAACTCTCACTCAATCACACTCGTTTAAGAATTTAGAATTTTCAATAATGATTTTCACTCACATTGATCGTTATATGTTAGTTACATATTGCCAATGCAATTTTAACTATGGATTAGCTCAAGTAGAATATAGAAACAGATTTCCACAAGCACTACAGCCGAATAAAACTCTGTTCAGAAAATTAGCTACGAAACTGAAAAAAAATGGTTCATTCACAAAGAAGAAGACAAGGTTGAACAGTGTTACTGATAATGGAAATAAGGTAAACCGAGTTATTAATTACGTAAGAAATAAAAATACAGAAAATTTGGAAACATCATTAAGAGACATTCAAATTGCTTGTCATATAAATAAAACAAGTGCTAAAAATTTTTTTAACGAAAAATGGTTACCGGTGTTATAAAACTAAAAAAGTTCATAATTTACAAGCGAGGACGACTTTTTGTAGGTGGCTGTTGGAAAAGAGGCGTGGCGATCCATTAATATGTAGTAAAATACTTTGGTGCGATGAGGCAAATTTTTCCAATAATGGATTTTTTAATCGCAATATTCATTACAAATAGACTTCTGAAAATACACACTGGCATAGACCGACTGGGTTTCAAAATCGTTTTTCAATAAATGTGTGGATAGGTATTTTAGGCACCAATTTAATAGGTCCTTATTTTTATGATGGTCACCTCAGTGGTCAAAGGTACCTAAACTTTTTGAGAAATAAATTTAATTAATTCTTAGATGACCTACTTTTAGAGAATCGACACAACTTTCAATATTTTCAATAAGATGGAGCTCCTCCCGACAATTCCCAGATTTGCCTAGATTATTTAGACGAAATTTTGCCTCAACATTGGATAGGTACCAATGGATTTATTGGATGGCCCCCTCGTTCTCCAGATATAACCCCAATGGATTTTTTTTCTATGGGGTATATTAAAGATAAGGTGTTTTCGATGACACCGCAAAATGTAGACGACATAAAAGCTCGAATTCAACAGGCATGTATTACAGTTGCCCCCGAAATGCTGAGTAATGTTTTAAATGCAGTGCCTCGTCGCGCTTTATTGTGCATAAGAAATCGCGGTGGACACTTTGAACACTTGATATGATATCTTTAAAATTATTTTGAGGATTAGATAAATATTAATGTTCTGTGCGCTAATTCTTTTTATTATTAATTTGTTTTTGTTACCTGAATTTACTTAATTCTTCTTAATTGTATTAATGTTTCGTTATAGCAAAGAATTGAACAACTTATTGAATTATTTTATCGTTTTATTTAATCATACTTCTCCACGGCAAGTATAATGTTTGTTAAAAAAAAATTATTGGTTTAAAAAATATTTTTATAATTACTAACGTAGTACCAATGAATAAATATGGCATATGATATATCGTTGAAAAGGGCGGAAAATACTCTATTTAATGGCGCTATTTCCCGCCCGTTTTAAAATAATTTTTTTAACAGCCTGAAGATTAAATCCCAAAATACAGCGGTTTGGAAAAAAATTAGATAAAATCTCGTTGAAACACTCTGTTTTGCAAAAAATTTTCGCCTTAGAATTTTTCTCGTATCTCTTCAAATAACGAAGATATTTGGCCTAGACGTCTTCCGCATTTTCGATATTTTCCGCCATAATTCTTAAAGTAGGGCATGGATTTCAAGTACCTTTAAACCATTTTGTAGGTTATATAAATCGGCACAATTTTCGTAAAAATATTTTTTTTTGTATGACAGATATTAAGTGAGATATTCTCGAGGGCCCTGATAAAATGGACAGCTTGTATATAGAAACATATAAGCACACATATATATCACAAAAGGAAGGAAGCAAGAAACAAAACATTTTAAAATGAATCATTATAATATTCTGAATGTCTTTAATTGAGTCATATTTTTGAGAGTCAGGGGTATGTGGTTATATATTTTTTGCTTTTGTATATTACTAATTTCTTCGTTAAAGTTGATCTGGGGATGGATAGAGGTAGGGTTAAATTTAGCTCTTGTCTCGTGTTATGCTCAGGCAGAGGATGGGTATGTAGTGTGTTTAATATTTTCTTATATATTAGGCATACTGTTTCTATAATCATGTAAGCGTTAATATTTTGTTGGCGATAAAAAGAGTTCTACAATGATCTCTTGGTTTTGCTTTACATAAGTATATTAGTGCCCTTTTTTGTAACATAAACACAGTATTCGGAAAATAGGAAAAGTAAGCCGATTTTGCAGCCCTGCAACCCAGTTCATTTGAAGTTATTCTCATTGCATAACAACCAGATGCCAATTTTTTACTTAAATTAGAGACATGTACATCAAAATATTGTCTGAAAGTTATTTGTGGCATTCTACGAATATTCATTCCTATTATTTGGGTTTTCTACCACATATATTATTATCCTCTTCAAAACAAATCACCGAATCTACAAAATAATAGAATTATTGGAAAAAACCTCTGCGCCCGTGACGTTTACGCCAAAGGAAAAGTCAGAGGTTACGTTTTGCAAATAATATAAATCGGAATAAACACAGAAATGATGTATTTTGCTGACGTTTCAAATTTTTCAAATGACATCAAATTTTACCTTTTCATCAATAAGTAACCCAAGAAATATAGTATGGGGTTTATTCTCAATCAATAGGTTGGTTATCCAAGAAAAAATCAGCATAAGGTAAACTTGAAGGTAAGTATATTCGTTTTGTTTATATTGAATACAAGCGAATTAGAATCACACCGTTTTTTACATTATATATATATATATATATATATATATATATGACTTCATAATACCTGGTAAACTGTTAACATTTTTACATGTGTGGCTAAGTCGTTTATGTATAACAAAAATTAAATAGGCCCTAGTACAGACCTTTGTGGCACTGCCACATCTGATGTATCGTCGAGGGTTTTTACAACTTGAGTACCATGAGACAGGTACGAGTTAATCCAATTAAAAAATTCACCCTTAAAACCATAGCACAAAAGTTTCTGAAGCAGTATTTCATAATTTACGCTGTCAAACGCTTTCGAAAAATCACAAAACACTGCAGACAGCCTCGTTATCATTTAAGTTGAGGTAGTTCTTTTCTAAAAAAGCCAGAATGGCATCAGATGTGTTTTTGGAATCGAATTTTTATTTAATGTGTTATGTTCATCTAAAAATTTTACCATTCTCTTTTTTGTATGATCTTCGATTATTTTTGACAACGTGGACAGTAATGATATAGGTCGGAAATTTGATGGATCATCTACGTCCCCACCCTTATGGAAAAGGATGACAATTAGTTTTCTTAGGTCCGTTGCAAAGGATTCATTAATTGCTATCACTAATGTAGTCAAGGAGCAGTCTGGTAAGATTTTAAATACCTTACATAATATGACATCATGGATACCAGATGAAATTTTATTTTTTATTTCACTTATGGTTTCTTTTAGTTCGCTTATAGTAACCGGACTTAATGTAAAATTCTCTATTATATGAAAATTTTGAAGATAATCAATAGGTTTTTGTGGTGGTATGATATTGTCAGTTAATTTTGAGGCAATAGAACAATAATAGTTATTAAAATCGTTCGGAATTATGTTCGGTTGTACGGATATCAGCTTATTTGTTTTGCTTCTAAGACCACTGATAACGCCCCAGCTTTCTTTCATTTTATTTTTCGCATTTTGTAATCTATTCTCATAGTAACTTTCTTTGGCACATTTAATAACCTTTTTATAGTTTTAATACTACACAGAAACACGCATTTAACATGTTTTCAGTTTATAATAATATTTTTTACAGCAATTAAATATTTGACAAAACATTTTATATGCAAGCCCATCACAATTTAAAGTTAATTTTGTCACACAATGGAATTACCGATAATTCTCAAATTTATACCTAGCGAAATTATATCTGTTCTGTTTTAAAGTTTATAAACAAACATATTTCATTTATTTTAAGTTATAATATATTTCCATCTGTTTTTTGTTTATATTTACACCCCCTATTATTCCGATATAATTTTATCGTGATTAATGGCCGCCCTTTGGCCATATTAACCCACCGTAAAACAACGCACATACTAATGAAGTAATTTAGTTATATGACAAGATAAATACAAGAAGATCCATGCGAGTTGATCCTGTTGTGCTGCTGCGGTCTCCCGAGGGAGTATCGGCCTAAGACACCGGCAGGACTCATTTATCCTGCAGATCGCCTGAACAAGGACTACGTACGCTCAAGATAAATTAATATCACAGGTAGGTATTTGCGAGTTATATTTAATTCTGTCATATTTTATTTATTTAAGCCAATTACAGTCAGAGAAGGATTTGTATAATAATACATTTATTAATTATTTAATAATCATTATTAATTACAAATAACTTAAACGAGGACGTTTGTTTGATTATTCAGCTGCAGAAACTGTACTGTGTTAGTTGTCGATGTTACCTGTTTATTCCTCTTTTGGTTATTTTGGTAAATAAACGAGGCAACATATGCGTACGACTATCTGATTTTAGCCGGAGCAAAGAGTCGTGGGTTCTAAGAATTTTGAAAAGACGTGAAACTTACCCTTTTGTGTGTATGATATACAAGACAAGTTCTATCTACAGTGAAAATGAGTATAAATTTGACTCTTTTTTCTTTAAAACCAGTCTCCTATAGGTAAAACTGAAATTTATTGGTGTACGAAATTTTTAATAAAAAAAAATTGTACAGAGAAAATGGAATTTAATACAACAAATAGTAATAAGATATAATACCAATGTCCTATGGTTGCACAATGGGCGTGTGTGAAGCTGTAACGTCCTGATAGAGCAGTCCAGATTGATCTAGCAAATCTATATGTTTTTGGCAATTTATTCAACCATCAGGTATTAATGAATAAAGAGAACTAAAAGCTTGAGCCTCTTAGCATAAGAAATAGGATTAAACCTAATGGTATGGTTTAAATATATTTAATATTATTACCTTGGTAGACAATAGGATATCTGTAGAGCTGTAGTAACAGAGATATATATTACATAAATTAGTGTTAAAAATACATGACTGAATTCCTAGGATACAGAAATAATATACACACAACCAGTCTTTGATGTGACCCATATCTCTTTTTACTATTGTTTTGAAGTCAGTCCAGTTATCTGCACTATAGAATATGGCAGTGTCATCCGTGTAAGTAATAATTGTGCCCCTTGTTGGAGTTGAAAATAGACCATTTAGATATATTATAAATAATATGGGGCCAAGTACCGTACCTTGTGGAACACCATATTCTATTGTCTGAAAATCGCTTGTCGTATTTCCGATTTTTACGCATTGGTACCTATTTGAGATATAACGTAAATAAATCGAGAGCATTATTTCTTATACGGATTAGTTCTAATGTTTCCACAAGCATGGTGTGACTGACCGTATCAAATGCCTTCGCGAGGTCGATAAATACTCCGAGTGATGGTATGCTATCATCAAGGGCAGCGTATATTTTTTATGTTAGTGTGAGCATGGCATGAATTCATTTAACCTAACTTCCATTCTATCACCATTTTTAAATATGGAGTTCATGACAGCATTTTTGTTAGGCTTATATGCATTGTTTTTTCGTATGTTACTTGTTAAATTTTTTCCAGTGTTTATATAGTTATAAGCTAACATTGGCTATTAATTTGGGGGTCTTCAATTTTTTCACCGTTGTTATTTTCTATAGGATCAATTTTGTTTTGTTATCTTGGCTGACAACACAATTCTTTTACAGTTTCCCATAGATGTTTATTATTATTTTTATTTTCATTTATTCTATTTTTAAAATATTTCATTTTTGCTTTCTTAATTAACTTTGTAACTACATTTCTGTAATTTTTATATTCCTCTTTCAATAGTTCATTATTAGGTTCCTCTAATAATTTGCAGGACATTTTGTCTCTCGAGTTAATTGAATTTATGATTCCGTTTGTTATCCAGTTTTTACGTTTAATTTTATTATATTTTATTTTTATAATTTTTGTGCAGATGTCTATATTACTTTTAATTATTTCCAAAAAAATATTTGTTGTAGACTCTAGATCTTCCTCATGGTATACATCATTCCAGGTGATTTGGTTTAAGCGATATTCCAGTTTTTTAAAACTGATCTGCTTTATTATTTTTTCATTGTTTTTATTGTTGTTATTATTTAATTTGCCTTTAGAAAATAATATTACTTGTACAGCAGTTATATAATGATCAGTTACTGTTGTTTGTATAATTAAAGGTAGTACATGTTCTAGATTTAAATTATAAGGAATATATGGGTCAATACAGGAGTTTGTTGTATCTGTACACCCAGTATAATTGTTTATTGCCGATATATATCTATATTCGTGTATTATATTTAGATAATCGTTTACATAATCTACGTTTTTCAGTATATCAATATTAAGGTCACCAACAAAAAAATAATAATTAACACCGTTATTATGGCTGTCTAAATATTGTTTTAGGTTGTTATTAATTTCGTGAGGACAACTTGATGGGGGTCTGTAAAAACACGATACGATGATAGTTTTATCTTGAAAACTAGCTCTTACTTCAATTAGATTATTATTACCTATTTTTATAATATTCGATGTAAATTCGATATAAATTCGATGTCTGATATATATGTATATTACTGTGCCATCATTTTCGTTGTAATTTCCTTTATTGTATATTAAGTTATATCCATTAATATGATTTAAGTCAATGTCAGGAATTTCCCAGGTTTCAGTAAGTATGAGACATTCCAAGTCAAAATCAAATTAATGCAAATAAGTCCTAAATTCATCGAAGTTGTTATTAATACTTCTAATATTGTTATGTATTAATTTAAAATTAGCCTAAAATTAACCTTCATCACACTTTGCTACTATTTCTGTTTTTTGTTTCTATTTCAAAATTTTTGATATATGGGTCCATTTGGGTATATTTTGATTATGCTATTTAACAAAGCAACGCTGTTATATAAAATTTTAATTACATATATAAGAAGAAAGAGAATACACAACATTCATAAAACATATAACAAGAAGACTAAAAAAAAGGCAGTTTGTATAAAGTAAGAATAAATATTTAAATTTGACCAAAATAATTCGTCTGCAAAGTGAAAACGCTTATACACTACATGAGATAAGTGTTTTATTGGAATTAGTTTATATCTACTGATTATAGGTTATGTTATTTTGTAGGCACATTTGACTTCTGATAAGTATTATCAATTTAAATACGTTCTAATCCAGACTATAAATTAGATCACACGTATGGGGCAAACTGTAGTGATGAATATTTAGTGTACTCGCGGAATTAGACTTTTTAGGATGTAGAAATAAATCGCAATACTCAAACATGCTTAACTTAACTTCTTGTTAATAAACGAAAGCATTGGCTGATATTCATACAGTGCCTCCTCAATAAGGTGAAGTAACTTTTAATGCTTGTCAATTAAGATTTAGTTATTATTGTTCTTATAAAAATAGTGAAAAAAATTATTATGCGTCATAAACAAATCCCACCACTTGTTTTATTTTCCAGCAACCAGTAATTCAAATCAATTCCGTGTGTGTGGTATCGTGCGAAAATTATTTGTAATGCATTAACGCCAATCTGGAATCCTTATTTTACGATAAATTTGACCCTAGAGCGCGAATTTAAAAAGTAGCAAATAAAAATACTATAATTTGAATAAAATATTTTGCATTGAAAGTCAGAGCCATATGCCAACTTTGATTGCATTTGGACAAAAAATAATAATACTATAACTTAAGTAAATAGCATTTATTTCTTAACATAATTAACAATTTCAACGAATTCATCTAAAGACCTATTCAAATAGCGCCCCACCTAAATTAGTTCAAAATTCCTCCCTTCTTCTAAATTGTAATTGTAACTTCTTCTAATTTCGTCAAGAGCTCTGATCACACAGTAATTCTGTTTTTTAATCTTTCCAAATCATTGTCAGGGTTGTCTGTATAAACTTGTTGTTTTAATTTGCCCAAAAAGTAAAAATCCATAATAATTGTAAAATCCGAACTTCTTGGTGGGTGTGGTTGTGGCTCAAATCTACCAATCCATTTACCCCCAAATATACTGTCCAATTCCTTATCAAAAGTGTTGAGTGTGGGCTACAACCGTCTTACTGATAATAAATTTTTTGTTTCTTAGCCAAATTCATTTCATCAAGGTAGTTTTACAATATCTCCAAATTGATTTAAATTTTCATCCAAAAAAATAAGGTCCAATTATCCCATCGTATGAAACAGCACACCAAATATTAACTTTTTGGAATACTCTCTTCTGCAATTTATTCTAAAATTTGGATTTTCATCTGAATAGTACCTGCAATTTTATGAAGAAACAACTCCGTTTTCCTTCTTTGTTTGCGTCCAAAGTGTGACATAATTTAGATTTGTACGAAATTATTTTATTTATCTTAAATATTCCTTGCAAATGTGCTTTGCTCACGCCAAGTTCTTCTGCCCTACGTCTCAATAAAATTTTGCCATTTGCTCTGACGTGGCCCAAAGCCAAAACATGGTCCAATCCTCCTTCTTTAGATTTTCAACGGTCCCAGTTCTTAAAAATTTTGTCGTAATACTTTTAACGGTAACGTCACTTATTGAAATCCCTGGAAACTGTTGTTCAAAATTTCTAACCGCCCCATTGTAGCTAATTTGTCCTAACCCATAATATCGTACAACAAATATTTTTGCTCGAGGGCAAGTAGGCATTTAGATTGCTTTGCCGATTTGCACCAACTAATAATGTCAAATCTTTGACATTTTATAACCAGTTTACAGTATTTATACAAAACACACTTGTGCTAAAAAATAAAAAGCTATTTACTTTAATTCGTAGTATTATTTTTTTTGGTTCAAATGCAATGAAAGTTGGTATAGTTGGGTGTGTATTTACTGGGCAGTCAAAAAACGCAACAAGAACTTTACAACCACATTAAAATACCGTTACTCTCTGTGTTATCTCGCCTGCAAATTTAATCGGTTATCTTTATAGGACGTCGGCTTGTTTGATGAGACCATACCGAATGGTTCACCGGAGTTAATAATAATTGGCTCGTAAAGTTTTTGTTGCGTTTTTTGACTTCCCAGTAAATATACACCTATATTATAGCTGTAACTTTCAACGCAAAATATTTTATTCAAATAAAATTTTTCCGTAAAATTAATAGAAAGATCAGTTTACTTACGATGATTTATCTTCTTCTTAGGTTGACTCCGCGAGTTAAATCCCATTTGAACTGTAATTTCGTAAAAATCCATTTTGGGTCAAGCATAAAATGAAAGCCGTACTAATTTTTTTGCTATATTATACACCTATCGCAAACTCAATCCGGGAAAACGTATATATGAATTGTTTTTGTATTACCGCGTGCTCCCCCGTGAAGTTGGTACGCTCCTGACGAAGTCCTGGATGTCTAAATGATATTTCGAGTCACATCTGTCATCTTCAGTTTCTCACTGGTGATTGCTTACTGCTGCTTTTCGAGCTGAACTTCAGAAAGAACATTCTTTAATGTATTAGATGCACAATTAGTAAGTTAAAAGTTTATCGGTTTGTTGTATCACTTTTTTGTAGTTTCATAATTGCTATATGTGTAAGGATATATATTATTCCTATCTTTATTACTTGTATCTTCCTGCCCTTTAATTGGATTTTTATCTGTCTGAGCAGTTGTATACTCACTGAACCTCACAATTTTGTACATTTTGTAAGAGAAATGGACATCATTTTAACGAATGCCGTCTGAGTAGTTGTACCTATAAATAAATAATAAAATGGGCACATTAAATTATTCCCCGACTGAACAAAGTAGAACAACATAATCGTTCACTCTTGAAGTAATATTTACACAGTTTCTATTTTTCTGTGTTGAATTTCTTAATTAAGTTATATTATTTCTGTTATATTCATCTCCCATTAGGCGGTATGTATATTATATCTTTTGAAGCAATTTTAGGACCAATAAAACTTTCAATATTCGAATTTCTTACTTTAAACGTATACTGGGAGACACGCTGCCCCACACATATACAGGGTGTTGCATCATGAGAGGGACATAGCTTAATAGGAGGTAGAGAACATCAGTGGTAACCGAAACCTCCCATAGAAATGTCTCATTGGGAATTCATTACGAAGTTACAGGGTGTTAAATAATTTTTGGCCAAACCTGTTTTTTGTCATAACTTTGACAGGGAATGAAATAACGGATTCATATTTGGTACGGCTAATGTACTAACGAGCCCCAAGAGGTACATGTATAAAAAAAATATATCGAGGTCCGGAGTCACTATAATTTATGTTTCTTCTTTGCATCAATAAAACATCACCCTGTATATATTTTTTTGAAATTTCGATACGATATTCGAAAAGAGCAAGAAAAAACAAACAAAATGGCCTATTTCATTTTTTTGTTACACCTTCGTGGTTATTTAAATACGTTGTTAAATGTGCAAGAAAATGGATTACAGAACCCTATTAAATGAGAGGCACGTGAAATAAATAGTTTTATAACTAAAATTTGCAAAAATTCTATTGAGCATAGGTGGTCTGGGTGAATCCTAATTCCGGCACGTTTTAAAGGTCCATTTCGGTAAAAAACTGTGGTCCTAATAAGTAATCGGGTATGAAATAACAAAATTTTTAATCAATCACAGTAGGCTTGTTCAAAGTGATAGATAATAAAAAGAAATCTCCTAAACAGTTGAATAATTGTTTGTTAGTAATTTAATGTGTCAATAATCCGCATTTAGTTAGTTAGTTTAGTTAGTGGAATATGCTGACATAATATTCATCTATGGTTTCTGTAATGGAAATGGTAGGTCGGCGGAAAGAGAATATCGGCTGCGTTTTCCTGGTCGTCGATGCCCTAATCATAAAACCTTTAGTACGGTGTTCCAGTATGCAAGACAACACGGAAAGTTTCCTACTTCTGCAGTTGTGGAGCGTGTTTTACAACAAGGTGTGCAGGAACAAAACAATATTAGAAACGTAGTTCAAGAAAACCCAAATATGAGCACTAGACGAATCAGTTTGGCAACTGGTATTCCTCATTGGCGAGTATGGAGAACCCTAAAAAGAGAACGTTACCATCCATATCATATCCAGCAGGTACAGCGTCTTCAACAAGGCGACGATATCCCCCGCCTGGCATTCTGTCATTGGTTGTCTAACCATCGCCCAGTCATTTACAGAACCTTATTTACGGATGAGGCACAATTTACAAGGGATGGAGTAAACAATTCACGAAATAATCATAAATGGGCACAGGAAAACCCACATGCGGTACGCCAACGCCGTTCGCAACACAGGTTTTCTGTAAATGTTTGGGTCGGACTTGTGAATAGACATTTGATAGGGCCACATTTTTTTGAAGAAAGATTGAATGGTGAAATTTACTTTGATTTTCTTCAAAACATTTTACCGAATATGTTAGAAAATATCGGTATAAGAGGCATGTTGTTTCAGCATGATGGGGCCCCACCACATTTTAACCTTCAAGTAAGAGAACACTTAAACAATGTGTATCCTAATAGATGGATTGGACGCGGGGGTCCACATGAATGGCCACCAAGATCTCCTGATTGTAACCCTTGTGATTACTTTTTATGGGGCCACTTAAAAAACGAGGTTTATAGTATTGAAATTGAAAGTAGACAACATTTAATCCAGCGCATCGTTACAACCTGCGACGAACTACGGAATAATCCAGAAATGATACGTCGAGCAATTGGTGACCTTTCTAAACGCGCAAGAAAATGCACAGAATGTGGGGGAGGACATTTTGAAAATTTACTTTAGTGTCAATTACGTTTTATTTTTAAACACATTTAGTTATTGTTTTGTTATTTATTGTTAATTGAATGGAAAATATTTTATTTATTTAGATTTTAGTTTGTTCTCTTTTCCAATTTTTATTAAGTATAAAATGTTGATGATTTTCTTGATCAAAGTAACTGGTTGCTCAGGCCTAAATGGTTTAAATTATCTGTCACTTTTATTCTTTGAACAAGCCTACTGTGATTGATTAAAAATTTTGTTATTTCATACCCGATTACTTATTAGGACCACAGGTTTTTACCAAAATGGACCTTTAAAACGTGCCGGAATTAGGATTCACCCAGACCACCTAGGCTCAATAGAATTTTTGCAAATTTTAGTTATAAAACTATTTATTTCGCGTGCCTCTCATTTAATAGGGTTCTGTAATCCATTTTCTTGCACATTTAACAACGTATTTAAATAACCACGAAGGTGTAACAAAAAAATGAAATAGGCCATTTTGTTTGTTTTTTCTTGCTCTTTTCGAATATCGTATCGAAATTTCAAAAAAATATATACAGGGTGATGTTTTATTGATGCAAAGAAGAAACATAAATTATAGTGAGTCCGGACCTGGATATATTTTTTTTTATACATGTACCTCTTGGGGCTCGTTAGTACATTAGCCGTACCAAATATGAATCCGTTATTTCATTCCCTGTCAAAGTTATGACAAAAAACAGGTTTGGCCAAAAATTATTTAACACCCTGTAACTTCGTAATGAAGGCCCAATGAGACATTTCCATGGGAGGTTCCGGTTACCACTGATGTTCTCTACCTCCTATTAAGCTATGTCCCTCTCATGATGCAACACCTTGTATAATAATAGTTTATATCTTCAAACTTATTTACTTTTTTGTATTTCAATGCCCGCCCCCAACAACACGCAGCGAGCCTTGTACAGCTAACAGTAGTGAGGATAAATGGCCTAGGGACAGTGGCCGTATTCTCCAAATAAATCCTACAAATATCCAAGCTTTGCCGAATCGATACTTGCAGTCACCAGTTCGACTATTATTAAAAATTGCGGATCCTCTGGACAATACGGCACAGTTTTATTTATTTTTCCAGTAAAACCACCAACCGTTGCAACACCAGACCAAACCCTATTGTAATGAAGACATATACAGACCACATGAATACTGGCTTTAAATCATGAACACGAAATATTGCTTTTTATACTACTTTGTTGGGGGGATAATAATATCGCGAGCTGAATAACTAACCTTCATGTTTTGTAATAACTTTATAATAATTTTTTGTTAATGGTACGTAGTTGTAGGGGACCACCACCACAATGCAGTATACCTACTGAGAATATATAAGGTGTAACTTATATACTATAATAAAGGGTTTTAAAATTTCCGAATAAATGTGTTTTTCTTTTGTTCTATTGTCATTACTAGTGCAGTTTTAAACCAAATTTGGTACGCACTACACCAAGATAGATACTTTAACATATGATTAACCACGTGCTACAGTTAACCAGTAGCGAATATATGGGTAATCAGTACTATAAATTTAATTAAAAAAGTAATATTACCCTAGAGAGTAATAAAATTGAATACATCTAGAGAGTCACTCAGTTATAGACAATAGAGTATATTAATTGTTTTGCCATCTTTCATAGTTTCACGGCAAATTTAAATTTTTCGATTTGTTCCACCGTTACGCTCTGGATATTTATAACCGATTTATTGATATAAATTGTGCACGTAAGTTAACAATTTTGCTGTTGCTGCTTTTGCAAAAATTGCAAAAGTTCTCGGTATTACACAGATTTGGAATAAGGCGCTTGTTTTGAAACTTTTAATTCAAAAAGAAGTCGGTAGTTAACGAGATATACAAGGTGGTCTCCCGATATTTTTGCTGCTGATAGTACATCCAAAATTAATGGAAGTCTTTTATATAAGGTAAAAGGGGAATAATAAATTTAAATTTTTCTACAATACTTCCGACTACTTTCAAATATCAAATTCATATTTTAAACTTAGTCATAGGCCATCCAGACACTAGTTTACATGACATTAGTCAAACATCCTCTTCTGCTTAAAGGGTAGTTTTAGGGGGTGACTGCCAGTATTTCCCTCATGACTTTTTAATTCATTTCGTATTTCTAAAAATTATTATAGAAAACTGATTTTCAGATCATTAGAAATAAAAATGTTATTCTTATTGCATTTTGATAAACCAAGGCCATTCTCGTGTAATTTATATTTAAAAAAGAACGTGCATTTTCAAGATTTTGTTAATAAATTCTTTTACACATAAAGAATGCTTTAAAATATAATTAAGTGTAGGAAATAGTTCATTATCAATTACAAATATTTTTCGAAATGTCCTCCATTTTTACTTATGCATAATCTAAGTCTTTTTTTAAGAAACGTTGAATACCCTGTAAAATTCCTTCATCATTCTGTAGCATTGTAAACTCTTGATCGATGTTGTTTCTCAACTATTCAGTCGTGTCAATTTGAGTATTATAAACTCGTGATTATAGATAACTTCGCACAGTGAAATCAAGAGGAGTTAGGTCAGAAGACCCCGGCCATTCCATCTATTAATATAGTGGTTGTTGTTACCTCCTTTCCCTTATTATATATTTTTGGGAAAGAATTGAGGCAACATATGCGGACGACTAGCTGGTTTAAACCGGAGCAAAGAGTTGTAGGTCCGGAGTATTCTTAAGAGTTGTGAAACTTACCCACTTTCGAATGTACAGCATAAATTGTTTAGTTCGAGAAAAGGAGACAAAGAGAAATCGATGTTATATGGGCACCATGTATAGTGAAAATCAGTTGAGTTGTCACTTTTCTCGAATAACCAGTCTCCTATACACGAGACTGAAATTGTTGGTAAGAGAAATAAAAAGATAGTGTAAAATGACTGGTAAAATATATTACATGAATAAATAAATAAATTTTATAATGTAAAAAATGAAATATGAGATTTTAAGTTATCTAATAATATCGGTAAATAAAGAATATTTAATATTAAAAATCAATAACAAAATTATACCAGTATTCTAGTTTCCTGGGCTATCGTTGACGGTGAAGAGCTCTGGAACGGCAATTCAGGCCCCAATTGTCTCTTGGAATATGGAATCTAAAGGTTTTCTTGGCAATTTCATTTTGTTTCTCTAAGGAAGTTAAGTTTGAAGATTGTAGAACTGATGTCGAATTTAAGGCTTAAATACCTTAACATAAGTATAGAAATATTGTCCAACCATGTGGTTTGGACAAACTAATGATCGCAAATGTAAATGCGAATTTACGTAACATCTAACGTAAAAGCGAACAAACTGATTATAGATTAGAGGCTACAGAATTAATATAAATTTAACGTAGAATATAAATTTATAAATAATATAAATTTTTGAGAAGTATAAATTTTAAGAACTAATCTTAATGCTGCTTTAATAAAACTCAATTTTAAAAAACTTAATTTTATAAGAAAGCTCAATATTAAGAGGCTGATTCGCAAACTGGTTGTTAAACACTTGAAATGTGGATACAAAAATGTAAAATGAACTACTGAGGTTGCACAGTTAAAATTTGTAAGTCTGAATCAGGTCAAAATCAGCAGGCAAATGATTTCTTGGTGATTTTAATTAATAAGGTAAACTTTTTTATCTCATCTTCTGCAATATAATACCAACACACAAACTTGAAAAATATGGTTTTACCCATAAAAGCCGTAAAGTGGTACATGTATCGCCATCTGTCAATTGGTAAGTTAAGCGCACAAGCTCGTTTCCTTAGATAAATTTCCTTAACTCACAACTAAAATAGTGGCAGGTATAAAATCGATAAAAGGAATCTATAATTCTATATAAGCGAGTCAATGAGCAAATAATGACATTTATTGCAAATTTTAACCTACTAACGATCTGTCGCAATAAATAGTAAATCGTATACAAACTGTTTTGTGAGAATTCAGCAAATATTATTACATTTTATAGGATATACTATATTACAGGCTAATGAGAACGTTAAAGGTAAGAAAAGTAACCATATGTACTTACATAGTAAACAAAAATATAAAAATTGAAATATATATGAATGTAAATAAATGTTTTTGCAGACATGAAATCGACAATTGGTTTCTTGAAGTGCTGTAACAGAACGGAGACACATAATAGTGTTAAAAAACACGACTGAGGTACATAAAACTATGTGAAATAATTAAGCAGTTATACAAAGAAAATTCTGATAGTTCAAATAGTCTCACTTACAAAAACTGAATCAAAATGCTATACAGATCGTGGTAAATATAAGTGAAATACCAGTTATTATATAAAATTGTTAAAAGGACATAGGTCATCTAACATTGTGTAACCATATTCTACATATTCAGGTATAATGCGGTGTTGCGCCGTCATGCATAAAAAATATATTTCTTCTCCTTCGCAATGAAATATTGCCTAATATTTCATACAAGGTGTTTTCCAAAAAAGCATAATACATATCGCCATTTAATATTTAATTGCTGCCTATATATTTATTTTAAAGGTGTGTTGAAAATGGGTTTGTGTTGTTGCATTAAGGTGTCCAAGAGAGATAGATCCGATAAGGAAATATTTACTATTTTTGGCCATAACTTTTTCAATACATATATTGTTAAAAAAAGTTTAGGACTACCTAAGCAGTACTATGACAGGTGTAGTGATATGAATTTTCACTTAATAATTTGCAGTTGTTTGCAAAATAGTTAGGTTTAATTTTAAAAATAATTTAATAGATAACTCAGAAATCTGGCAAAGGTTTGTAGTGAACAAAATTATTTTAAGTTTAATGGCGAGATATTTAGAAATTTGATTTCAGCAATAATAATAATTTAAATACATATGTTTTCTATTGGACTCGTTCTGTAGACGATATTTTTGCATATGGACTGGCACAGAAAGAAACATAAGTAATTACCTTAATTTCTTGAATTCCTTTAATAATAAAATTTAGTTCACAATGGAGTTTGACCAGAATAGTCAATTAAACTCTTTAGATGTTAATATTAGAAAACATAACAATCAGTTAAAATTCAGTATTTACCGTAGACCTTTTTTTTTTTTATACATTTATTTAACGTCGGCCTATTTCCGCTACTGAGGCCTAACACCGACGCCTGTAGACGAGCTACCCCCAACCAGGAATTTTGCCGAACCTCTTCCCTTAAGAAGAGTAGGGATCTTTTACTTGCCTAACATTTAATAGACAAGGGACCGACGGCTTTACATCCCCTCCGAAGGATGGTATATCTCCTATACAACCCTCGCCTAAACTTGTATAGCTTCCGCGCATACACTGATATACAAGCCGCTGGAAGATGTGTGAGGCGAGAACGCGGTTTCCGTTGGAATGGTCACCAATCCAAGTACTAACTGCGCCTGTCGTTGCTTTACATCGCATACCGAAGTATGTACATAGTAAAGACGCACCTATACCGTAGACCTACTACCACAGAATTAAGCTCTCACCTTTTCATAGTCTAATACATAGACTTACAAATTTTCCTTTAGACGAAAACGATTTCGTTATAGAATTGAATACAACTAAACAAATTGTAAGAAATAACGGATACAGCGAATCGAAATAATGTGGTTAAAAACAAACAACGCAAAATGCTTCAAAAGAAATATTTCAACGCACCGAACAAATCAACAAAATATAGTTTTATTAATTATATTCCAAAATATAGTGACAAAATCTCTAGAAAATTAAATAATTTAGGTATTTCTACACTAAGTGTGAATAAAACGAATTTAGGAAAAATGTTGGTCAATAATAAAGTAAAATTAACTAAACTTAATAAATCAGGCGTATGCGAAATCAAATGTAAATATTGTCATGCCGTCTATATAGGTCAGACTGGTAGGAGCATAGAGAACAGGGTAAAAGAACATAAAAAATCAATTTTAAATAACAAAAAAAAATACGGAAATGTCCACACACTGTATTGAAAATAACCATTTTATAGACATGGTTAACATAAATTTGCTTCATATAGAAGGAAAAGGTAAACGTCTAAATCTTCTTGAACAATTAGAAATTAAATTAAAAAACAATCCTTTTACACTGAATGACCAGCAAAATTTCTTAAATACTCCTATACTAGATAAAATGTTAACAATTACTTGTTGATTTACATTACTACACCAGTTCTACCCGAGTTATGAAGATATTACGGCATAAATGTTTTTTATGTACCTATATTTTAGAACAACACTTCTGTTACTTTAGTATACACTTTATACTTTCTTGATAAAGGCCTAATAAGCCGAAACATTTTAATTTGATACATCTAAAAGCAGTGTTTACTTAAAAACAAACATGTTATATTTGTGTTATGAGATGATACACATTATTATACGCTTAAGCCTTTCGTACCATATCAAGAACCATGTCAATTATTGAGTACTAAAAAATATTCAGGTCGGCAACTATCTATATGGTAATTGTATTACTTTTTGTTGGCTTTAGTGAACTAGTAGAAACCAGATGTTAGTTTCCAATATCACCAACTTCAGTGTAATAATCAGAATTATAAATTGTCCGTACTAAAATACATCACAAGTAATACACACTAAAAAATGTCGCTGGCTCTCGAACTGCATGTCGATATGGGGTGATAGTCAGTATTTTGAGTTCTACATTTATTTTCAATTTATTTTTATACCCTATACTTTATGTATTTATATATTTTATGGATTATATTGTCGAATAATAAATAATGAAACGAATACTAAAAATACAGCAACAAACACAAAAGAAATCAATGTTTTGACTACCAAATAGCTCGAATTATTTCATGATTTTATTTAACCGGCAAATTTAAACTATACTGAAACCTAATCCTGTTTTGTGGTTTCTTAATTCATGTAAATCAGGACAAGCATTAGTTTCTGCAAAATGAGTTACCATCAGAACATCGGGGATGAAAATCCCATAAGTTAAACAGGGAACATCTAAGAAGCGTATCTAAAATAATAAAAATCTCATTCCCTGCGTTAAAATTCCCTGCTATTCTCGGAAAAGAGGCGTTAAAAATTGAGACGTACAAAATATATACTTAAGACTAAATTATTTGCGTCGTGTGCATTATAATCATAAAATAATAAAGATAGTGTACCTATACATGAAGATTGCTTAGAAAAAGCGTCTAAAGGGAAAGATAAACAGCGCGATACATAAAGTAGGCTCACTAAGCGCTGTGGGCTCAGGTTTTTACTGCATTTTAACATTGGGTAAGCCTAACAAGCCGCTTTATTGGTTGTTTAGAGTGGCGTTACATTAGTGCCCTGTGGAATATCGGCCCTCTAAACGCTGTTTTATTACTTTGTACTAATGCGTGTAAATAAACACGTAACTATAAAATCAAATATTACTTTATAGCCTATCTGATACGCATTCCTCCTACTTCAGATCTTGAATCAGATCGTCGTAAAGAGGATAATTTATGGCTTTTGGATGCCGCAAGTTTATAAATGAAAAGGTCCATAAATAATACCGGTATTTGATATTGACGGGCGATATATCTTGCTATATACATAGTGAGCGTGCTGTAATGATACCCTATAAAATACGCTGTATCTAGATTTAAATACTATTATGTGAAAACAACAAAGAAATTAACTATACATTAAATCTAATAATCAGTAATCACAAATAGATAAATAATTATTTAAGGGTGTCTCAGAGCTTCAGAGTACAAATTCAGGGTAGTTCTTAATTTTTCTTTTCTACAGGCCTCGTTACTGACCGTTAAAATGCAGGGATCTGGAATTGGAATTAGTTGGGAGGGTGGTTAATGAAGATGATTAAACCCCTCTTGTACTCCCTCCCTGTAGGTAGGGCCTAGGCCTCCAATCAACGTAATCTAGCGAAATAGGTGATGACACTTCCTAGGGACATCTCCCTTACACCGGCCAAAGTACGCCAACAACGTTCTCCTAACATGGATTCTCTGATTGATGAGATGGCAGAACAGTCACAGTGTACATGTTGAACCGTTTCATCCTCTTATTCACAACCTCTACAGAGAGGTGTCTCACTTAATCTCATATTGTGTAGATGTTTCTTTAACGGACAGTGTCCAGTTTGAATTCTTGTTATAAAACGTAGGAGCCTTCTGAACATTGAGAGGTAAATTCATTGCTGTACTCTTGTTGGGATATTTTAGTAGTTCCCTTGTAAGTTGACAGTTGTTTGTTTCATCCCACAGCTTCTTGTAAATTTATTGTGGGTGTTCTCTTTAATTATTTGTGTGATCGGAAACAGACTGGCCGGACCTGGTCCAAAGATACTCAGGCCTGCTGCATTCTTGGCCAGTCTGTCGGCTATTTTGTTGCCACTACACTGTGCATGTCCTTTCACCCTTTTGTCCTTTCATACTAGCATGTTATTCATGCTGGAGGTATCCACAAGTGCTTGGTGAGATTCCCATACTGCTCCTGTTCTAATTTTGTAACTTCTCAGGGCTAGTAATGAGTCTACAATCTGAGTAAATCCTGATTGTTTTGCCCATAGTTGATCTATGGACAACCTCTTTTGCAACTATAGTTATGCCTGCAAGTTCCCTCTGTAATACGCTAGATCGCTCATTTATATTGGATTTGCAGACTTCTGGAATATATTCCACATCCTGCCCCATCATTCTTTTTGATGCGTCTGTGAAGATATTGATCACACCTTCGCCAGCGGCCTTGTTCTCTCTATTCGTTTGTATTATGTGGGGCCTGTCAAAGACAAACCGGGGAGAAACGCCATATGTGCACACTTGTAGTAGAAGAGACGTCTTCCTGAATTCCACAGGCGACTTCTTATCTCTCCACAGCCTATATTTGGTTGTACGCCAATGAATTTGAGGCGTACCCTTGTTGCCAGAGCCACTTTTCCTAGATATCTAGTGGTGACAGACACAGCATTACCTCCATAGCTCTCGTTGGCGTTGTTCGCATAGCTCCAGTTATGCTTAGGCAGGCACCTCTCTACACTTGGCTGAGCCACAGCTCCGTCAGATATTGGTCTTATGACGGCAGTGTATATACACCTGATCACTTTGGATTTCATTCCCCAGGTTTTCGACACTGCTCATAAGAAATATAAGATTTCTTTAGTCTTCTATCTATATGAAGATTCCATATTAGTTTGGCATCGAAGATTATCCCAAGGTATTTCGCTTCTGATGCGAAACTTAGTGTTGTGTTTAGGAGGGCTCAGTGCTCCTAGTTTCCTTTCCTTGTGAAAATAACCATCTCCGTCTTCCTGGGATTGACAGACATGGAGTGTTCTCTGCACCATTTTTCGATTTTTCTTAGGACCATCTGCATTCTTTCACAGAGGACTCCTACGAATTTTAAGCTAAGCATTATTGTTAGATCATCTGCGTAGGCAATTGTGCGAAATCCTTCTGAATTGAGGCGGCACAGGAGGCAGCCAAGAATGAGGTTTCACAGCAGTGGTGATATTACATCTCCCTACGGACCATTCCTCATACAGTAGCATCTCCCATACTGATTTGTACAGATCTCTTCGAGATCATGTTGGATATCCAGCTTCCCAAGATCATAGGGACATTCTTCGCCAACAGGGCAGCTGTAATTTTTGGAAAGGTGATCCTGTCAAACGCGCCTTCTATGTCTATGAAGATACCTAGAGTGGACTTTTTATTGTCCAAGGATCTCTCACTCCGACTTGCGTCTGCAAAGAGGGCGGTGTCGGTGGATCTTCCCAGGGTATATGCGTGCTGGTTAGGATGTAAACGGTTCTCTATCACTACAACATCCCTAATGTATCATTCGCATAGCTTCTTCATCGTCTTGAGCAGGAACGAGGTTAAGCTAATAGGTCTGTCTATACGCTTTGGGAGTGGTATAGTAAATGGAGGGATGAAAATAATTCTTCGTTTATAACTTTTAAACTATCATTTCAAATTTAATGAAATTTTGGTGCATTGCAAAACAGATGAATATATTTAACTTGGTTCTAGAATAAACTGATAAAATATTGTAATTACATAATTAATAAATTTTCCTACGTACAAAATGGATCCTAAGTGAGTTAATCAAAGATAAAGTGTGATAATTGTGATCTTCTACTGCTTTTGAACGAATAGTGTATAAATGTACCCATTTGTTTAGGTAAAATTATAATTTTCAGGTCGCCGTATCTATCGAATTTTATGGAAAATTGTTTGAGACCTTTTTATTTCTTACAGTTTCATTTTCTATCGAATCCGATTGTTATTTTTTTTATGCGCCACGCCTCGCCTGGAAAGGGATGGAACTCACAGCCTAGAAAATAGAAAATAGAAAGTCTCTAAAAATCATTTACTGACGATTTAAAAAATATATTGAAATAAAATCGGTAGAATTCCGAAGACATCGCCCGAGATGCTTTCTTTCAAATAGTTTTGCGTATTTTTTGACAATACCACTAGAGAAGAAATTGAGAACAACCAATAAATTATAAAAATATATAATTTTCATTGATGTGTTCTTCAAAAAAATGATAGTGGGTGACATAATAGTGGGCTTCTTAGAAATTGTTGAAAACGACCGTACAATTTAAAAATATTTTCCATGCATTTAAAGTAATGAAGTTTATTTCCTTTTCCAGTGTAACCGAAAGTGGCAGAGAAATAAATACTTTTAACAGCTCCGAAAGTGAAGATACTTTAAGTTCGTAGTGGTATACCCTGTATACTAATCCCTGTTTCCAAATTTTTAATTTCCGCACAACAAAAATGAATTATTTGACTTATCTAGCACATCTATCGGAAAACGGCATCAGAGCCGACCTACAGTATATCAAGTGGATGGCACCCTCGAATTCAGTCATAACTTTGATGAAGTAATCCTCAGCTACTTAAGCCAAAGAGATTAAAGAGCTTTCTGGAGAGTCGGACGCAAAATAATGTAGCTGGGCGCGAGAGATATGCCGATACTAACTCAACTTGACACCCAAATTCGCAAACATGTGTTAGGTGTCCGTGCGAAATCATAATGGCGGACAACAACTAAGATACATGGCCACCTAAGACCTGCACCCATTTAGTTACAAACTACTTTGCATCGTAGTGAGGGTGGTTCACTCAATTTCACAGTTTGTTTACTGCGGCTGAGGTAGTAATAGAAATTGTATGAGAATAAATTTTATGTAATGTGATCTACTAGAAATTTGAAAATTAACGATAGATTTTTAAAGTAAATTGTAATTTAAATTATTTAAAAAATTATATAAAGGCTTATGAAACAGAATAGAACAAATGGAAAGTTGCATGAGAATAAAATATTCTCAATGTAGTACGTGACTAAAACATTCGAGCATATTTTTACATCGACGGCACATTTGTAATGCTATCTGTGCTGATTTATTTATCGTTTATTGATTTATTTAGACACAACTGCTCAACAGGTCAGATCAGTCACAAGTTGGGAATATTTCATGTAGTTATTTAAAACATTACAATAGAATAGAATCATAGTAGAATAGCACAAAAGTTTTATTCTGTAATTATAAAATCAGGCTGCTTAATTAAATGAATACTACATGCCTTGCAGCAGATTAATAACAATTTTTACTCATAAAATATATAGAGTGGTAATTCAATAGATTAGTTTGATGAAGCACGTAGATAATATGTTTCATAGTTGTCTATAGATAATGTATGTGTGCCGGAGGTGACAACTTAACTAGCATCAATATCAATATCAATAACCTTGGGCTATGAAACTCCACGCAGGCGGCTTACAGTTTGCCTCCGCGGCAATGTTGGTTGTTGCCTTGAAACCTCAAGGTCTTCCGACTGCAGCCACAAATGTGCAACTGGCTTCCTGTCAGTGGTTTCCATTTGTGTCGTTTTTTCCTAAGTTGTGCCTATCCTTTCAACTTAGCTACACCGTGCTGATGAGGACCAAAAAATCCGAAATACGTGTACACGGTTGCACTCTCATTTCTGCGGGCTTGCTCACGAATTTTTTTCTTGACTTATTGTCCTGTTCCCGCGATAACACCTTTCCTTTGTATATATATAACGTCTAATAATTTGTACTGTATTTTTTTAGATATATATAACTGTGGTCCTGCTTTTCCCACCTGGTATCAGTATGTAGTCTACACCTATTTCACCGCTTTACTAGTTGCCCTACGTCATCGCTTGTTTCGTGCTAACGCTTTATCGTCTACTCTGTGTTAATGATTTTATCGTTAATTTTGTCCTACCATTTTGCCACTCACCATCCCCGTCACCTGTGTCATCTGGTTCTATCATTTTAGTTGCAACGCTAGCTCTCTTTCCGGTAGTTAGTAACTTGTACATTTTGGTTGATCGTTCAGTAAACAAGTAGAATTGTATAAAGTAGGTTAATTTGAATAAACTAACATTATTTAGAAAATCCTGAGTTTTACTGTTTGTGTGCGAACGTCTAATTTCCCAAATTGACCCACTGGAGTACCGTTTCTCCACTTGAGCTACTCAGCCTCGCATATCCGGCTTGTGAGTAGTGTGTCCCATCACTTAAACTAGGCCTGGCGTGAGTGCCAAAGAGTGACCCTTTTCCTCCACGTCACCGGCTACGGTGGAGAAAAACGCGTCATAATCTACCCAATAAAGGCACTATATAGGTAGGAGTAGGTATACATTGATTTAATTCAACTTCTACCCCGCTCAATGACCTCTGATCTGATTTGATCTAATTGATAATTTTTGGGTTACAATGTAAAGTGTGTACGATAATCACAAACATACACACATATTTCTTTCTACAATACCTTAAAATATGTATAATTGTTGAAATAAGAATGTCCGTTATCCATTAAGTAACAGAAAAATATCATAAAATTGATAAATCATATACTTTAATTCTTGTAAACTACCGTTCTACATGCACTACTTGGATTGACACACCTGTTACTTCATCTTTGTCTGTTTCGAAGCGATATGGGCCATATCGGTTATTGTGCCAAACACTGACATTTTGAATAATATGCTGCCTATGATGGAGCTGTCTGGGCCAAAGTACACCCTTCATTTTGTCCAACGAAACCTAGGTCATTAAATATGTGTGCACAATTCCATCAAAACCCTATCCTATGGTAGGGGATGGAATGATATTATAAATTGATCTGTTTAAAGCTTACATAAAGGTGGATAAGCGGTATGAAAATATACACGAATTTGTATATTGTTAGTCCGGTTCTTTTAGCCAAATATGGAATATTACAATTTAATAGAATTCATATTGATTGGTTCTTCACTAATGCGTGTTTTATTAAAATATTTTTATCAAATTTTAAATAGGTATATTACATATCGGCCATTCATATTAGCTTAAAAATAGCCCAATAGAAAAAAAAATTATTTATGATTTTAAATGCAAAATGTTGACTCTTATGGAAAAGCACAGACAAAATTGTTATTACTATATGAAGGACGTATCGTAATATTTCACTCATTAAATGTATGCACGTTAAAATTAGGCCATTCATATTAGCATAAATAAAAAAAATATATTATAAAGCTTTGCCAATTGGGAATTAAACTTGTCAAGGGATGTATTTTCAAAATAAAAAGAGTTCCCAAGCAACAAGTAGGAGCTTCATCCTTAAAACACACCCCTAACGTGCAATTCGGTAGTTTTTTGCGATTTTCTCAAAAACGGTTTGTCCTACAAAAAAGTATGCTTGCAAAAAATATTCCCAGTAAAATTCTGCATAAAAACGTGTTTATTACATAAATTATTTAGAAAAGAGGTTTTCGAGAAATCGGCTATTGAAGTTAGGGGTTGCATTAACAGTGATAAATTTGTACAGGGTAACAACGAAATTAGTCCAGTTTTTACTTCTTGGTTGCTTTTAGGAATATATATTATAGCTCCTCTATAAAATCCTTATTTTACTATTAGGAATGTAACCAGACTGCAACCAACAGCTACTCTTCGGGCTATGTGCCCCGCCGAGCGCTGAATCACAAGTTACAAGCCTGGCGCGTTAAATGTAATAATCACATATTACCAACAAAACGCTAACGCTTCGATTGCAACAAACACCAACCGAAATACTGATCCTACTTAAAGGAGCTCTCGTGCCAGTCAACCCATACCACTTGCAGACTGCAGTTTCGAGCTATAGGCTCTCGTCAGTGCAAGGTAGGCACGAGGATCCCTTGACTATTTGGTACATCTCGGTATTTTTATGATAGCGAGATGTAAAATAGTAAGCAGGCGCCATCTAGCGGATGGATGACAAGCTAAACCTATTCTAAATTTTGGTTTTTGTCTGATTTATAAATAAAATTAAGCAATCTACATTTTTTTTATTTAATGCCAAGAGGTGCAAAAGATTGAAAGGGGTGTCTATTTTCATTTTAATTAGGTTGTTATATAGTTCGTTAGATCCTTGTATATATTTTTGGCATTTAAAGAAAATGTGATCTAGGTCTCTGAATTTATTATATTCTTCACATAGCTTGGATGCTACTATACCTATCTTATGTAAGTGATACGGATAAGAGCCATGCCCAAATTTAAGTCTACTTATATTTGTTGTGCTCTTTCTTGAATAATTACAATTATACCAGTGCTCTTGTGGGATTTCTTGCTGTATGAGTGTATAACGTGTTGCATTAGTGAAACAACATTCACTCCATTGTTGTGACCATTGCTTTTTTAGTAGAACTTTATATTTACCAATGTAATCTTCTAGACATGGCGCATTATTTAAGGCTATTCCTGTAACGACACTTTCTTTAGCTAACTGGTCGACTTTTTCATTATTGACAAGGCCGATATGAGCTTTGACCCAAATAAACTTTATTATGTAATTTCTCTCAGTTAGTTTACTTACTAGAGATTTAGTTTTGAGAATATATGGATTACGGAAAGGAGAATTAAAATCCATATTATTTTTAATGGCTGTTAGTACAGACAGCGAATCAGACAGGATTAGAGCTTTTTGACAGTTTTGTTCCTGAATATATTCTAAGGCTTTTATGATGCCCGTAGCTTCGGCGGAGTATATTGAGGTATCCTGGTTCAATTTATATTTTTTTTGGACATTGACAAGGGGTGCAAAGTATGCACATCCCATCCCGCTTTCATTTTTGGATGCATCTGTATAAATGTGCAAAAAATTGTACCATTTAGATGTTACGTTTTTCAGGATAACGTTGCTTTCTCTCTTTAATTCCGAATACCTAGGCGTTATTACATTTGGTTTAATAAATTGTCTAGCATAATCATTATTTGTGCAAGTTGAGTATAGTTTATCTAATGGGGCGGCCGTAATAATACAGGTATTTCTGATTCCTATGCACAATGGCGGCGAGTTTTTTTTTAACCAGTATTTATTTACGAGATCATAATTAGTTAATTGGCTGACTTTTCCAATGATTGGTGACTTTTTAATTTCCTACTTGAGAATGAATTTTTTTGATAGATATTGGCGCCTCAACTGTAGTGGGGGTTCAAGAGCCTCCACTCGCAAAGGTTCAATAGGTGTCGATACCATGGCTCGTAAGCATAATCTAAGTGCCTTATTTTATATTATATCTAGTTTATGCAACAGGGTATTACTATCCCTATAATATGCATCCGTAATCAATGATGGATCGGATATCCGACCTATAAAAAATTATCGCCGTTTATGGGTCAGCTCCCCACCAAGTTCGCATAATCATTCTTAAAAAAATCAATCCCTTGTTACATTTAGTGATTATGTGTTCCACAAATGGTTTCCAAGTTAGTTTTTTATCCAATATGGCGCCAAATAAAGTGATCTGTTTTTGTACAGGAAAGTGCACTTTGCCAAGCCGTACGTTATCTATATTGGGCAGTGTATGTCTCGTAAAAAATACTACAGCTGACTTCTCTGGTGATGACTGAAATCCGAGGTTATTTATGGTATTTAATATTGGAGTCATGGCTGTGTCTAGGAATTTAATACATTTTTCATACTTTTTTATTGGTTATATAAAGAACGAAATCATCTGCATATTGAATAACCCCTATATTTATCTGACTACAATGTAGTTCTGCTGTGTATAAATTAAACATTAAAGGGTTTAGCACTGAGCCCTGAGGGAGGCCTATAACAGCATGGCGGGGTTCAAGGAATGTATTGTCAGGTTGTCGGATATAGATTTTTCTATCAAAAAGAGGTTAACTATAAAATTAACATTAAGTATCATAATAGCCTCGTTATTATATAGGGGTTGGTTATAGGCCAATTGGACTCTACTGTTATCCGTCTGTTTGTGTTGTTGTACCTAAATGTCTGTTTGGAAATTTATTTATTTATTTAATCTCCACACGGAAAACATTCCTGAATAGTCCTGAGGATGATTTAATAATAAATCGAAACGTCGGCAATTATCAGAAATAATTCATTATTGGCCTATTCCCGTTAACACAACTCCTAAATAAAATTAACACTAATCAATGATAAAACCAACACGTTAATTATTATTAATAGTGCTACTAATTGTATAAGATATATGTTTACCGTTAAATAATGTTTAAATATGTTTATGTATGTCTACCCTTAATGTCATTGTAAATGTGTTTCACCCACAATAAAAGTTACTAGCCACCCAAACCAAGTAAATAATATATTTGACTCTTAAAACCTACAAACGTCCAAACAATAGGTTGGCTTGAGAAGAGAAGGCGATGGCAAAGGTCACGAGGAGCTGCCCCACATCAACCGAGTAGACAGGAGGTCTCCGGAGATATTCCACACGACAGTGCACATCCCCCCGGTGGCACACTCTCAACACACCACGCCGATGGAGGCCAATATTTGTGCCCGAAGTCAATTAACAATGTCATTCATCAGGTCGGCAAATTGAAAAAGACGGAAGATGGAAACTGGTTCAATATTCAGAAAAGTTAGTGACCCGATATTATTTTTGGTCTATATGCGGCAATTTATCTAGGTCCAGTTTTATTGATCGTTAAAGTGGAGGCAAATAGAATAATATTTCATAACATATAACGGAATTTATCGTTAAACTTGTACAATTCGGCATTAACCAAATTTATCAATAAATAATATGCGTTTTTTGTTGTTGAAACATAATAATAGTGTAACGTGTTTACACTCTATAGTCAACACCTCAATCATAGGTTCAATAATTGCAACATAAATTGGCATTAACCACTGATTTGTGTAACACTAAATTAACTTACAGTAATTGGTCCTTATAATTACATACTAATTATAACTTTTAACTACTATAAACTCTTTACTTATGGTCACTATACTAGTCCGTTCTATTTTCCGATCTAAACAATTGGATTATCTCAATTAGAACTACTCTGATGCATTGGTCCCGTTCCTTATATGCTCCATGGCACTTTTTCCAGTTCCATCCATTTGATTCTAATCCGCAACTCTAGACGGTTCCACTCTTTTCCAGTTTCTCGAACGAACTATCATATTGCCAGCTTCTCCTTACTAAGGAATTAAACCTCTCGTAAGAGGGCGTGCATATAACAATAATGATAATAACCACCCATTAATTTACTGTCGGCATACACCATTTACGCGACTTCAATCTACATCAAACAAAATAACGGGGAATTACGCGCGCCAGTACTTCTCACATGGCACTTGTACGAGGTAGATATTAGAGCATGTCCCTGGAGATACTTCATTCATAGTTAAGAACAACAAGAAAAGTCAAGCCGGTAAGCCTGACATAGTCTTCTTTTACCGTCAAGTATCAGAATCCCGGCAACTGAGATCGGAACGTCAACTGAGCAATTATTACTGAACTAGTACCAAATCTATGATTTTACTCTAAAAATTACATCAATTTAAAATTCAATAGTAATACCAGGAACTTTGCCGAGCCTCTTCTCTTTCAAAGAGTAGGGATTTTTCACTTGCCTAACATTTAATAGACAAAGGATCGACGGCTTTACATCCCCTCCGAAGGATAGTATATCCCCTACACAATCCTCGCCTAAGATTGTATAGCTTCCTCGCATACACTCATATAAAAGCCGTTGTAAGATGTGAGGCGAGTATAATAATTTTTTAAATAGTTTAGGGCAATTGACTAAAGATGATTGACTTAAAGTTTTTAGAATTCCAAAGGAGCAATTGGTGATAGCAATGACGATTCTATTAATATAAAATCGTCATTAAAGTGTTATCTGAAAGTAAGTACAACGTTAAGCCTGATTTTACTACGATATCTGCGGACCATCTGTTGAAGTTCGGGATCTTTTTAGTAATATTGAATGTAAGATATTCATTGTTGCTACTTACAGTAGATAAAAGTAATAAGGAAAGTACTGTAGTAACTAAAAAATGGTTGTAGTTCGTGGCGCAAATTGGAGAATTTTTTATAATCAAGAAAAATGTTCACTCATTTGACAGCCTCATTTCAAGTAAATGCACAAATGAAACAAATTTGTTGGGATACAGGTCAATTCGTAGAATAAAAAAAACTAGTGTACCGAGCTCTACCTTAGAGAGTTGCATTATCCGAATAAATTTGGGGTATCTATCTAGTCCAGAGACAAGTTATGGCTCGAGAGAGAGAGACCAATTATCGTTGACGCCAGTCGACCCGCATCTGGAGCAGGATTGTTAGAGGGGGGGGGGGGGCAAGCGAGTTTGCGCACACGTGCACTCGGGCCTATATAGTGGGCCCATTATACTAGTGGCATTCCCGAAAGGCCCCAAAATCTTCAAGACAACCAATCGTTGTAATGAATTTGAGGACAAAATCGGTCGGGTACAATCTATACTGGCCACGCTGAGCCAGAAGTTCCCCAGCATCCCTCCTCTTATTGAGAGAGCAGGGCAGTGACACAGCACATGCTCGGCAATCTCATCTACTAAATTACACATCTAAACTTGGGGATGTGTTCAATTTCCAGTGTATGAAGCTGCTTATTTAGTCTGCAGTGTCCTATTAGTAATCCCACATACACATGCAGGTTCTCTCTGGACATTTGGATCGTACAGAGCGCCTTCAGGATAAGTTGGCCGCCTTCTCATTACCCTAACACCCTAACATCGCGTCCTTTTAGCCAAAAGTTGGACGTTGTTGTTTTGTGAGAGAACATTTAGAGCAGGACCAGACCTGAGTCAATACTGCAATTGTTTAATGTAAGCCGAGTCACTTGGCTATCCGCAGATATACCCATCGTCTTCCCACTAATATCCATATTGGTGGTTCCTAATACCCCTTGCATGATTGTCACCATATGTATCTAGCGGTAAAATGTAGATCTAGTTTTGCTGAGTAAATTCCAGCCCTGGATCCATATTACATTTTTGAACCATCGAAGTTCTTGTTGAATGAATATAAAAGAAGAATACGATCCATTCCTATCCCTAGCGGAGGTATTTGTAATGTAATCCCCCTCGTAACCGTACCTTTTATATGCCATTAACTTACCGATTGCAATCCATAACGTCACCTCCTCCAAATATATGTTTATATGACGGATGCGGAGTACGATTTCTATTGCAACTGTAGGCATCGTTTTTATTGCACCCATAACACAGAGGTATACCAGTCACTGAACATGTTTCAGTTGGGATGCTGCTGTTTTTGCCTTACTTTGGGTCACCATACAATGGCTGCATAGCAAAGAATGGGTTTTATTACGGTAGTGTATACGTGCCTTGTTTATCTTTAAGTACTTCCATATGTATCTTCCAGTTCACAGTGCGATCAAGTATGACCCCCAGATACTTGACTTCACTCATCAAACGCAGTTGAGTGCCCGCTAGTTTGGGTATTTTCATATGGTAAGTTTCCTTTGCTTGGTGAACAGCACTAAGTCTGTTTTTTTGGGATTGACTGAGAGCGAGTGTTCCATGCACCAATTGTCAACCAACTTGAAGACTGCTTGCATTAGTTGGAATATCGAGCCCTCAAGTTTTCCATTTAGTAGAATGATAATATCATCTGCGTATCCTATTAAGAAGAAGCCAAAGTTGGTGAGGTGAAATAAGAGGCTGTCGGCAATCACGACCCACATTAGGGGTGATAGGACGAATCCCTGTGAGCAGCTTTTCCCCCTATTCCCTCTATTAACTCAAATGGCTTTCCGTTTAAGCATGCTTGTTATCTATTTACTGAGAGTGCTGGAAACGCCATGCATTTGGAGAGCGTTGCCTATGCTGTAGTAGTGTGGTGGCGTCTGCGGATCTCCCTTTGTAGTACGCGTATTTATTTAGCCGTAATGGGTGATTTTAGTACTACATCCCTAATTTCACGATGGCATGGTCTTTCCGAACTTTTCAGCAGAAAGGGTCGATCTACGTGTCAGCAAATTTGTTTCGTTCATTTCCTTTATGACGCAAAAAGTGTCAAAAAGGCTGAACATTCTCCTTCACTACAAAAACCGCTTCAGAATTCGCTCTGACAGACCAACTTCTTTTATTGATAATACGCTACTTTCTCTAGAAAATTCAATCATATATTACATATTTTTTTTACAGCCGAGGCCTGGTCTATAATAGTGAATAAGTATCAGGAAAGTATCATTTTACTTGATGAGTAAGTCATTTCTAAGCAGAAACTCAAGCTTACAGAAGCCTACGAAATCAGTAAAATGACTTTCTGGACGAGGCACGTATGCTAATATATTCCCAACCAGCCGACAGATATATAATTAAATAATATAACAATCAAGTACCTAATGAATATTAGAGGATATAAAAAATGTTAAGTACTGGCATTCCAGTAAGCCAAATGTGGTGTTTTAACACATTATTTTGGTCAAGTACTGAAGCGGTATTTTTGTTATTACATATATATTTCAATTGATTTATTTACTTTGTTTGAGTGCGGAAAACTGCAAATGTAGTTCTACATATTTAAATAGATGTACACCTGAGAAAGAAACATACAATCTAAAAAGTGAACATTTTCTTAGAATCCTAACCAACAATGGATGCTTTTATTTATACAGTTATACTTTTATGATAAAAATAATAATAATGGTGTCACTGCTCTGCCATATATCCCAATTTCAATTTCATCAAACCAGAAACAAAATCGCGCATCTTTCTGATCAATAAATATTCTCTTAATAATACTTTCTCTATTACATCCACTGAAATATAATTTTCTTTCCAATAATTTGAAAGGACATACAGAGGCGCCACGACTAGGTTGATGTGTTTACGAAATTTCGTCTGGCAGTTTCATTATTATTGTTACCATTACTAACTGAATTATGTACAATTACACACATCATTGATATATCTGGATTAGAGATATAGTTGATAGAAGGCATTCGCTTGCCCTATTTTTATATCAAGAACACACAGGGTTCTCTGATATAATACAAGTATGGGTCGAAAGACTAAATAGTGAAATGTTACTAGACAATAGATTGTTTAAAGAATTGGTATTAGTTGTAACTTGGAAGGTATGTAATTTCTAATAAAAATCTGCTGGACTCCAACAGAGGCAAAGGAATCATACTGAGGGAAATAATTAAAAATTAACAGTAAAAAACTACATTCAAAAGTAGGATTGGAGTAAACCAAGAATCAAAAGAAGTTAGTTAAATATCTATAAAATAAAATTATTTGTATGAAGGGTTTTTGCCACCAATACAGAAACATCTATTAATGATGCGCCAGCAAATTATTACTTATTCAAGCCAAATAATCAAGCAAAACAAAATTATAGAAGATAATGGCAATCTAAGATATAATAAATTGAAATTGAGTTGTTTATGAATTTAGAACAAATACAAATATAATTTTCTAGAAGTTCAGCTACACATTATTCATTGCATGAAGAGCATCAAATTTTCATATGAAGACATAACCAAGAGAATCACCAGAAGAAGTAAATGAAATAGAAGTCACAAATTATCCATTATAACAAGAGAATGGAAAAAGATAAGAAAATCCTAACCCAAAATAACCAAAAGGAAGTAAACCAAATAGAAATTTATAATAATAATAATAAATAATAATAATAATAATAATAAATTGACTTTATTAAGACTTTAAACAGATACAGAAATAATATCAAAAGGAATGGCGATGTTCAGCAACGCTGCTCTTCCACATAACCATTCCAGTTAAAATATTGGTGAAAATTTAAATTATAACACAAAAAATTATACGTGAAATACATAATTAATCATTTCTATTGTTAAACAACAAGGTGTTTGATAAGGTCTCTGAACTTATATAAACTAGAAGCAGATTTAATATTAGAGGGTAGACTATTATATATCTTAGCAGCATTGTACACAAATGATCTTTCAAACTGAGCAGAACTGTGTCTAGGTACAGTGTACAAGTCTCGAGAGCGCGTAGGACAGTCATGAGTAAGTAAGTTTATTTGCCACAAAATATAGTGTTTACAGAAATACAAATACATACATGTGTAAATAAAGTAATACAAAATGGGTATTACAAATACAAAATGGGCATAAATATTATACATGATATTGGGTAAATAAAACAAAATGTCCGTGGGAATACCAATAAGTTACACGAAAAGTAGAATTACATATTAAAAGTGTACAAAATGTTACATACACAACATATTTGCTTACATGAATACACGTGGGTGCTCACCTATTTATACATAAAATACACGGTTGTATTAATTAATTAACGCTTAAGTCACTGCTAACCATTTGGGCTATATATGCTACTTAAGAACGAAACAGTGTCGGAAAGAATTATATGAAAGGATGGGGAAAAATCTAAAATATCAGAAATCATAATCAAAAATAGAGGAATTTTACCAAGGTGAAAAAGGACTCTCTAACCAGGACGACTTGCATGTATTTTAGTACAATTATTAGTTCTAATTTTTAATTGATTATGTCATGTATCCGGCATCTGAGCATAGAGAATACAAACTGCTGAAGGCGTTTCTTAAATACGTTTATATTTACAGAATTTTGCAAGCCCAGAGATAAATGGTTATATAATCTAGGGCCCAGGTACATGTAAGATCTCTGTCCTAGCGTCTTGATCATCAGGGGGTTAGGCATGTGTTTTCTCTATTACGCGTATTGTACATGTTCGTTTTTTTTTTCAGGTCAGCCTTATTTTTTTTGCCTGAGGACGCAGAGAAGAAGAAAAGTTGACGTGGATCCATCAATTGGGCTTCTTTATATAAATCGTCTAAGGGGTACATATATGGTTTGGCGAACATTATTTTTAATATTTTCTTTTGGACAATTATTAATTTATTTAGAATTATTTTACCAGCAGCTCCCCTTGCTAATATCCCATAGCTAATGTGTGACTCCACTAGTGAGTAGTATATAGTTCTCAAAAAATTTATATCTAAAATATTCCTCAATATTTTCATTTTATATATTAGTGACTGTATTTTTTTAATTATATAATTTTTATATTTGTCCCATTTTAGGTAGGAGTCTATAATGATACCAAGATACTTAAATTCAGTTGTCCGAGTTATTGTGAATTTATTTGAGATATTGAGGTTGTGGAACGGTGGTAAGTTCTTCGCATTTGTGCAAATTGGCAAGAAATAAGTTTTATTAAAATTTACCGTGAGCAATTTGTGGACGAACCATTCTTTGATTTTCTTTATGTCTTCCTCAACTATTTGTTTCAATGTCAGCCAACTATCACTTGTATAAAATATTGCAGTGTCATCTGCGTATGTTATTATCCTATCTCCACTTTGGACAGAAAAGGAGTCATTCAGATAGATGTTAAAAAGGATGGGACCTAGCACAGTCCCTTGTGGTACTCCATACTCCACTCTTCTGATATCACTAACACAGTTATTAATTTTTACATATTGGCGCCTGTCTGAGAGGTAGTTTTTAACTAGATTTAGAGGAACTCCTCTAATCCCTATGTTATTTAGTGAGTCTATGAGTAGAGTGTGGCTCACACAGCGATACTTTATTGCTGTCCAAGGCAGAGTACATTTTAGATGTTAGGTGAAGATTGGCGTCTTGCGTGGATATGCCTTCTTGAAAGCCACATTGCGATTTAGATATAATATCATATTTGTTGATGTAGTTTGACAGTCTTTTCATGAGAATTTTTTCAAATACTTTAGAGTAAGTTGTTATTAAACATATAGGTCTGAAGTTAATTATTTGTTTTCGGTCTCCGTTTTTATATATGGGTAAGACAATTGATGTTTTGAGAGCAGAGGGATAGCAGCTTTGCTCTAAACATTTATTTATAATATATGCTAAGAGTTCCGATATTATTGGTGATATAATTTTCAATAGTTCTGCTTTTAATCCGTCAATTCCTGCTTCTTTCCCATTTTTAGTGACGCAATTACATCTCGCACTTCTACGGAGCTGGTTGGTGATATAAACATAGTGTTCGAAATATTTTTATTTTTTGGTGCAATATATTTTGGGTCAGGACTTATCTGATCAGATAGATTTTTCCGAATGCAACATAGTGATTATTGAACAAATTTGTAATAGATTTAATATTATCTATGACCTGTCCATTACTAAGGATTGTGTTTATTCTATGTTGTGTTTTTTTGTTTGTGTATATTTCCTTTATAGTATCCCATAAAATTTTCGCGTCTTTTTTATTAGCATTAATTTTATTTTTAAAGTACTCAGTTTTTGTTTGTCTAATTAAATCATTTGTCTTATTTTTGTATGCTAAATAATTTTCTTATATTTAGTATCAAAGGGAAGTGCATTGAATAGAAGCTAATAAATATCTAGCTAGTAACCAGATATAAAGTCAAGGTGTAAGAGATAATTTATAGAAGGCGGTTCAGATGACCAGAAGGAAAGAGTATAAACACAAAACACACAAGCAGCAGAGGTTTGGAAAGAGTAGCTGTTCAAGAGTAAAATAGTATAAGGTCTGGATGAGAAACTGTTTGGAACCTCAGAGCTAGAGATAGTCCACCAGGAGACGAAAACATGATAATGCAGCGAAGGTCGTTACTATAATTTATTAAACATTATATTTTCTGATCAAGAATACATTTGATATGCATTTTAAACTTACAAATATATTTTCTAACCTAAAAGACAATTTAATTTTTATAATTTGTCAGTTTTCATAACCTAAAAAAAAAAAATTCTGAAGCTTTCATTGTCAATATTTGGGACATTTTATTAGTTTGTAAAGTGCTTAATTGTTCATTATTCATTTGCTAGACTTTTTGTCAATATACAAGAGTTGTTAAAGCCTGGTACGTAGTTTCCCTTTGTCGATTAAATATTAAATTTTTAAATAAAAACTAGAGTAATTTGAACTCACTCTGAGCAAAATTAAATAGATTAACTCAGGTTAAGAGTTATAGATTGCTAGTACAGTTATCAGTACAATATATTAGCTAAGACATACTGTATACAAAAATATAGACAAAACAAGGACATTTCATTAATTGTGTGTATTATAGCGAGAGCCTCAACGATATATAAAACCCCACACACATATATAAAAGCATACTTTCGTAAAAGTTTTGTGAGAAATTGGAATTGTAGTTCACCTTGAGGAATCGATCGCAAGAAAAAGTCCGCGATTATTTGAGTTTGGTAAAAGTTTTTTCGTGACTGGTGAGCGACGCCATGTTAAATGGATCTGAAATAATTCCCTGAACATGATCGGCAGAGACACGCCATATCAGCCATTGTCCTTTACGTCTTTTTGCTTCACTCCGTAACTGATTCAATTTCGGTTCTTTTTCTTGGCACCGTTTAAAGTTAAATAGGTGTAAAATTCGTTTAGTAATGGCCTACAAATCCCCGCCCCGCCCGTTCTTTTATGCCCTTTTGTTTTATTGTCCGTTTTTTTTATTTTATTGTGATAGTCGGAGCTACCTGTTTCAGAACAATTGAATGGGGCTCGGGAAGACTTAATTTTATGTGTTATTCAAAATGGAGCAAATCCTTATTACAACTGGGAAAGTTTCGGCACAATCACATTTAAAACCGAAAGAGTACGATTTCGTTCCGACTTGGGAGCGTGGCCCGTACTTTCAATCGTCTCTCAATTATCGTAATTAACTGGGAACTTGTTTGTTCGCCAGATTTGTTTTATTAAAATGTCACTCAATAAAGCGCCGACAACTTTTTCATGCGGAATGAATTTTATTTTGTGCTGGTGCATAATTTAACGGCTTTATCTTGGCTGTGTGTCAGCATGCGAAATTATGGGATAATCCGAGCTCAGTGTTTAATAGTAAGTCACTCTTTTTACAAATTGAGCCTTTATCACCACTAAATGTTTTAACGTATGAATTAATGCTTCTTTTGACAAGGATTTATGCCAAACACATTTAAATTTTATTGATAACACATTGGTGGCTAAGTTCTAAGAACTGTATTCATTACAGTAAATAAATTTCTTCCTTGACCAATTGGACTAAGTGAAAATTTTAGTAGAATAATAATAATAATAATAATAGACTTTATTGACTCAAACAAATATAAACCAGGCGAAGTTCAGCAAATGCTACTCTTACATTTAACCTGGCTTATAATAAACAGAACATATATTTCAATACATGGATGCGTGTAAATTAGAAAAAAAAAGAAAACTTAAATTTAAATTCAAATTGAAAAAGAGGGGTAAACTACATAAAATATATCACTTAATAAGTGAAGTTTGCATTATTTACAATACTTATTATATCTATTCAAATTTATCAGATTGATTTTATTTAAATTACACTACCTAGTTTACTGTTAAGATGAGCTTTAAACGAATACTTTGGTAAGTGGGCAAAATCTTTGATAGTGGAGTTGTAAAGCTTAACAGCCAAATAAGAAAAACATTTTTGAAATATGGCTGACGAGTGACGTGGTATATGTAAATTAAGTTTATATCTTAGATTTAATTCATGCGAATCGGATCTTTTTAATAATTTTTGAAAAAGGGATAGAGGTAATTGATCATTGATAATTTTATAAATCAAATTACAGTAATTACTTTTTCGCCTAGTTGCCATATTCATCCAATGTAATTCCGAAATCTTACGGGAAATGTGATCATATTTCCTCAAACCAAGTACAAATCTGCAACAAGAGTTTTGTACCTTTTGAACTCTATTTTGATTAAATTTATCTAGGAAGGGACCATAAATACAATCGCCATAGTTGAAACGTGAGAGTATTAGGGAATCGGATATGGTCTTCTTTACGTGGATCGTTAAGATATTTCTATAAAAATAAAGTGATTTCAGCGTATTATATGATTTTATCAATAAGGTGTTAATATGCAGATTAAACTCTAAATCGCTGTCAAATATAATACCCATGTTCTTTAAAGAATATGTGGATTGTAAAGTTTCAGATTCAACTTTAATGGTAATATTACTATCAACAAACTTTCTATTTCTTTTATTTCCAAAAAATAATACATGGCATTTACTTTGATTTAACTTTAGATTATGCTTATTTGATAAAGTGCTAATTGTATGGAGATCTTCATTAATACAATTTTCGGCATCCAAAATATTTTCAACTTTAAAATTATATTGAATTTGTGTATCATCCGCGAACGCTTGAACTTTACAATGTCTAACTGATCTTAGTATATCACTCGTGTAAACTAAAAAAAGGAGTGGCCCCAATATCGAACCTTGAGGTACACCGGATGTAACACTTTTTACAGAGGACACCCTATCATTTATATGAACTATCTGCGACCTATTGTGAAGATAAGAGCTAATAAGATTAACAAGCTTATCAGAGCAACCATAATAAATCAACTTACTGCACACAAGTTTATGATTAATAGTATCGAATGTCTTAGAGAAGTCTAACAGTACTAGGGCTGTTACTTCTTTTCTATCTACAGAAGATACAATATCGTCACATACGTTTAGAAGAGCGGTTGAAGTACTGTAACCCTGCCTAAAACCCGACTGACACTCTGGTAATATTTGCTTTTGCTCTAAGTATTTTGTAAGTTGAATAGAAATGGCTTTTTCTAATATTTTAGATAAAGCTGATAAAATACTTATTGGCCGTAAATCAGTGTAATTAAGAGGGGTATTAACTTTAGGTAACGGCTTGACTACAGCTACTTTCCACGTTGAAGGAAAATAACTGTGTTCTATACAACAATTTATAATATGCGTAATAAAGCTATCTACGTAAGGGTTGCAGTACTTTAACATGGCTATTGAGATATTATCAGACCCATAGGCATTCGATTTAATACTGTGTAGAATCTTGCTTACATCTTCGACTGGCAGTAAAGGTAACTCAAACTTTTGATCAGTATCTAAAAAATTATCATTAACATAAAAGCGAATTAAGTCATCACTGACTTCTCTTTCAATAAAAACGGATGAAAAATATTGATTTACCTTGTCAGTGTCATCTAATTGATTAGGAACACTTAAACGTTCTTTATTTAAGATATAATTGTTTATGCCTTTCCATAACATTTTTGAGTCCGTTGTATTTAATAAATTGTTATAAAATATTTTTTTTCCGGCGAACGGCAGACAGCGTAAAATTACGCAATTCTTTATAGCGTGCCCAGTCTACAGGAGATTTGGTTTGTTTGTATTTTCCTTCATCATTAATTTAATTGGATACGTAAGCCAAGGCGATTTAGGTTTAGTTATTCTAACAGTTTTAACAGGTGCATGCTTATCAAATATGGTGCATCCCTCAGATCATTACAAAATCTGTTATAGTCAAAATATTTATAATCTCTCAAATTACAGAACTTTGTTGCAGATTTTCGCTTGTCAATTAATAATTTACAATATGTTAAACAATGGTCAGATATAACACTAGCATCAATAACACCACTATCTTGAATTAGGTTTAAATTCGAGACAAATATAGGATCTAAGACCGATAGCGATCTTTCAGTAACACGAGTAGGTTCGTTTTATTCGCTTTCATCAGCATTAAACAATAACTTTTCTTGTTGGAAAAGTATTAGAAACGTATAAACCTTGAAAATAAAGTCTTATAACATTACAATATCAGTTAATAATTTAAAACGCAGATGACGTGATAAGAGTTGTCTGCAGAAAAGTTAGTCACAAAACAACGAAAAACGGGTATGGAACGAGAATCTCTGCTGGCGATAGAGAGATGTCAATTTGAATTTGACATTGAAATCATTGAATATAACCTAACTCATATTCTGTTCAAATTCTGTGCATTTTATCAAATTCTTTTAAATTAATGTCCCAACAAGTGACGAACTTGAATATAGGAATTAGATGCTTCCAGACGATATATACCAACAACAAACACAAATTATTTTTATTGTGAAGATCATTTTAATGTAAGTATAAAATTTATCTCTTTTATTGCAGCTTAAAAACATGATAAACTATCAAAAATATAAATTAATTGGTAACAGCATTTTCTTCAAATCTCCTATTTTGCCACATTTTTTTGTAAACGAAGCCTTTAATTTATCTATTAATCTTAATGAAAATATTTCTTTTGATAACTACTTAAAAAGATTATCATTTAACAGTAGAACTTCACTCTTTGTTAAGCCTATAAGTGAACAGGAAACCATGAATGTCATAAAAAATTAAAACCAAAGAAATCATGTGGCTGGGATAAGATCTCTATTGATATAATAAAAAATATTAATGCACTAAATGTTCCATTAACTTAATTTAATCATTCTGTCTTCATTAAATAGTAAAATAGGTATTGTTAAGCCTTTATTTAAAAAGGGTGATGCCGAGAAGATTACTAATTACAGGTCAATATCACTTCTGCCAACATTATCAAAAATTATACAAACTGTTGTAAAAATCCAGCCAGTACGTACTTAAGTAAAGGTGAAATTCTCACAACAGCTCAATTTGGATTCCTGAAACACCGTAGCACTTCGGATGCCGCATTTGCACTTATTGATGAAACAAATAGCATTACAGAACAAAATGAAGCTGTAACTTCTGCGACTAATCAAAAGCATTCGACTACGTTGATCACTAAATATTATTGGAAAAATTATATTTTATGCTATCAGAGAACCGAATGATTGATTCAAATCATACTTAACAGATCGTAGAATATATGTAGAACTTACTGGTACTTTATCGGGCCTCATAGAAAAAGTGGTTTCTAGTAAGCATAAGGTAATCTGCGGAGTACCGTAAGGATCTGTTCTCGGGCCAGTTCTCTTCTTATTATATATAAAAGACTTAGTTTTTAGTTTCCCCTCAATATATCTCTCCCTATTTGCTGAAGACATGAATATCATAACAAATGATAATTATAATAGCCTAATAAGATACACCCAAGATACGATAAATAATGTAACAGATTGGTTTACACCAAAGTTATTATTAAAATGACAAGTTGCGTCTACTATAGTCTCACTACTATAATTCACAACTTATTACTATGTTTTTATTCCATCTGTTCACTTGTTCCTCTAATATCAAACTGTCCTCCGTGCGCGGCATCCACACCTTATACACTGAGACGCTTTAGTCCAGTCTATTCTCCTCGGTGTTTCTGTATAAGACCATGAGACGCTATAATTCCTGTGTTCTCTGGGACGCATTATTTACATTATTCTGAGTAGATATATGTTTGTTAACATTTTTTTATAAAGAAAGTTTAAATAAGTTTATCTGCTGATCCCACGACTTACTATCGAGATAAACTTCAAGAAATTTAGCGCTTTCTTTATTGGTGTTTTCGACTAGGTTTCTTAGACTAAATAGTTTTAGTTATTGACTTATTTTAAATAAAGTTGATTTGCTACAAACCATTCCTGGGTTTCAACAGTGTACCATTCATATTAGAGTGTACAATAACAAAATTTTTGTCTGACAGAATGATAGTGGTGTCATCTGCAAATAGGACAAATGTAGATGAGGTTAATATATAATAGAAACAATATAGGTCCCAATATAGAGCCCTGTGGAAGGGCGTATTCCATCTTTGCTAAAACTGAGTTTGAATTTCGATGAGTAACATACTGATAACGATTTGTAAAATACGATTCTATTAAATTAATGTTACCTGTATCAAAATTATCAAACTGTAGTTTACCTATTAGACTGCCATGAGACCTTCTGTCAATAATTTTGGAAAGATCTAAAAAGTAAGTATATATGTATTCACCATCTTCAAAAATCTTCATTTATCATATCAGTTAACTTTTCTATGGCTAGAGTCGTCAACGAGTTAGCTCTGAATCCAAATTGACTGGAATTAAGCAGATTTTTTTATCCAAAATAGTAAGTGATCTGTTTTTTTAATATACTTTCCAGAATTTTTGAAAATAAAGTCAAAATGGAAATGGGTTTATAATTTCCAACATCATTTATACAGTTTTTTTGTGTAATGGTATGACTTTGCAAATTTAAGTGAATCAGGAAAAGTACTTGTACGAATACAGATGTTTATTAAATTAGTAAGTGCAATTGAAACTATATATGTTATTGACTTTAAAATTTTCATATAAAAAAAATAAGCATCTTTGCTTTAGTCTTTTTGAGTTTTGAGATCACATCATTTACCTCAATATAAGTTACCTCTCTGAAACAAAATTTATTTTTGTCTTTTATTGTACCGTTGCCTAAGAAATTTTTGTAGGTTTTATCAGTAGATGGTAATTTATTTATTATATCTTTAGCACTATTAGCAAAATATAGATTAAATTCTTCTGGGAATATATTATCGAATAGAATATTTGGGTGAGTTCTGTTGCTGTTTATGATTTGCCACATAACTTTTTGTGAGTTGCTTGAACCTGAAATATAAGCGAGGAAATATAACACAAAAATAGCCCCAACCTTCAATAGAGATGACGTTACCAGGTCACGGGCACCAGGTCTTCCGGGGAAGGTTACCGCTGTCAAATTCGAGACGAGCGACCCGAAAAACATCCGGGTAACGAGTTTCGATCGATTTTCCATGAGTTTACAGGGAACTAGAGGTGATGACGTTCCTGGTGCCGTCCTGACCTCCAGGTATACAGGAGGCTCATTTGGACATCATATTCAAGTCCAGCGACTCAAAAAAAACCCGGGTACTGAAATTCGTATGATTAAGGTGTTTTTTGAGGAAGATATGAATTTGTCTTCATTACTTGAAAATATTTACTTATAACAATTCACTTTTCGTTGCAGCAATGCAATTTCAAAAAAGTACAAAACCAAAATGAGGCACAAATTTTCTAGACGAGTTAACGAAACGAATTCAAAAACCCCATCTCAATCCGACTTACTGCAAAAAAAATTAAGGTTGACTGCTATATTTCCTCGCTCAATAAGTTTGTTGGCATCTTTTCTTGCTTTAGAAAGCTCGTACCTGTAATTATATTTATGAGATTTTATTATTTTTTTAAATTCTTCTGTGGGCGTTTCTTTATAAATATCCTCTAAGAAATACAGCGTATCCCTTCTATGTTTTAATTCGTCATTAATATAGTTAATTTTTGATGTTTTGTGATCAGTCACTAATTTTGGCTTTTCAGGAAATGTCTTTTCAATAGCTGATGTTATATAATCAATAAATATTTGAAATGCATACTCAATTTTTATGTTCTTATTATTATTGAAAGTCCAATTTATGTTTTGTAGATATTTAATTCAGTAATATAAACCAGTTTCATTAATTAGTCTATAATTTGTTCTACGATATGCAAATTTTGGATTGGTGTCACTTAAATTCAATGAAATCCCTAAATGGTCTGACAGTCTTGTATCTAATAAATAATAATACTAGATAAAGAATAATCTATATACGAGCACAACTGACACTGATCAGTATTAAAACACAGGACCGTGAGCACTGAACTTGATATTTTGTCCTATATATTTAGCAATGGTATCGAGATTCGAATGGTAGTTGGAACTGTGCAGGTGAGTCCGAGACTGGCAATGTAATCAGCCTGAATGAACCATCTACGACTGCACTGGTTTAAAGATAATAAAACGGACAGGCCTACTAGCATAAAAAAACTCGTAAATCGTTTCTCAGAAGTCAACGTGGACTTATGAGATGTACTGTTAATATTCTTTCCTATTATTTGGGTTTTCTACCACATGTATTATTATCCTCTTCAAAACAAATCACCGAATCTACAAAATAATAGAATTATTGGAAAAAAGCCTCTGCGCCCGTGACGTTTACGCCGAAGGAAAAGTCAGAGGTGCCAGTGCAGTGCATAAATACCTGTTATAATATCAAGCGTAGGAGTTTAGTTAGTTATTGTTCATATTTATAAATATTTACTACTATTTTAATTATTTGCTAACTTACCATGATTTTCTGGAGGCCATTTGAAACAGAGGATAATATAATAACGCCCGAAAATCTTATCATTTTCTTATGACAAGCATTTCTATTTACCTCCGCCCATGTACAATAAAGAGATGCCGGCTGTTTTTGCCGATTTTTAGTTTTTATACGGTTTCAATTAAGTTCGTATACACTTTACTTCTCAACTCTGGTACTCGTCTTGCAGACCTAAGAACCCGAAGCGTATGTATAGTATTTCTAAATATATTATTTGGAAACGTATAAAAACACTATTATGAATGTTATGATGCCTGTCCGAACATTTATTTTTTAAACTAATAAAAGAAGCAATGCAATTTGCTATTTGCTATTTGTAATTTTGGGATTATTGACGTAAATTATTATTTTATACAAATATATCTGTGCATAGGTTTCAATCTTCAGCATTAGTATTACATTTATTCGTATTTTAGCCTTCTCGTTTCCGTTTTTCTTATTCTTTGCATTTTCCCCATAAATAATCAAGGATAATACTTATACAATTCTGTACTGTATAAATCATGATATCGTGTACTAATTTACATCCTTACACATTCTTATTACGAGAAAACATATTAATTCTGTGTTAAGAATGGAACCCAAGAAGGCGCCGAAGTGCGTGGAGGTGTTTTTACAGGGCGTGAAAGACTAATTTGTCTTGTAGCCGGAATAACATGTTGTGAACATGCAAGAGAGCGGTGTCTCAGCAGCGCTAGCTACATGTAGACATTCGCGCCACTGCTGCTGCCTTTTTGGGGTGTCTCAGCAGATTTATGGCATTGTAATGGGGCCAAGTGTTTCACAAGTCGCCAGGCCATCACCATTTTGTCGCCCGAAAAGGACTTCTTGTTGCTGCATCAAATAAATTGGGTTTAGTACGGGAATCCGGCACGTCTATTCTTTCTTCTTTATTTGAAGGAATGCGGAGGAGCAGTAAATGGAATCCGAGACTGTTTTACGACATTATTACCTGTGATTGTTATGTTTAAGGAGATTTATATTTGAGGGGGAGATGTTATGGCCTTTTTATTTTATTTCTACGCGCCGAGATATAGATACTTATTGGAACGAACGACACGCGAATAAAAGTAACTCAATTTAGAGATTGCTTTGCCTAATAAAACTAATATTTAATTGTTTAAGTACAATTCTAGGAAATCCGTATTAGATATTGCAGAAGAAATAAATTAATATTTATTTTGAATATAAGTGGTAAGGTTAATAAATAGGCCTGGATATATAATAATAATAATAATAATTCTTTATTAGTCCAAGAGATCATACAAAATGATATGGGACAAGTCAAAAACAAGAGAAAAATGAAAAAAGAGGAGAATTTATGACAATACAAATTCCCTCACAGAATAGTAAGCTTCTTTAAGTAACATATTTTTAATAATAGATATAAATTTTTTCACACTAAGTATATTTTTAGTAACGTTATCTAATTTATTATACAGTATGGCACCAATATAATAGGGATTTGCTGTATACAGTTCCAGCCGGTGTATATTATACTGCAAATCAAAACCGCGACGTGTAGAATATTCATGAGAAACGTTTTGGAAGGTAAAGTCGGAAAGATTTTTTTTGACAAATGTTAGTATCTCTAAGATGTACAAAGATGGCAGAGTTAAGATTTTGTGCTTAATAAATGAAGGTTTGCACGATTCTCGATATCCAAGTCCAAACATAGCGCGTATGGCCCTTTTTTGCAGTATAAAAACACGATCAGACATTGTGGAATTTCCCCAAAAAATAACACCGTATCTTAAACGTGACTCAAAATTAGAATAATAGAAATTTTTTACAACATAAGTACTGGATATTTGACACAACCTTTTCAACGCAAAACAGTTACTAGCACATTTACCACAAAGTGAATTGACGTGAAATTTCCAATCAAGGGAAAGATCAATATATATTCCTAATAATTTAAATTGCTGTACTTGATGTATACTTTTACCATTTAGTTTTAATAAAACGCTAGACAAATAATTCGATGCGATGGGGTGAAATTGCAATGAGAATGTTTTATCTTGATTAAGAACAAGTTTATTTTTCCGAAAATAATTAGCAGCAGCAGATAGATTTTCATTTAGTTTGTTAATGGCTTCGTGCTCATTTCTGGCACTAACAATAATAGAAATGTCATCTGCAAATGCACTGTAAAATGTGGAGAATATACTTTCTATATCATTTATATACAGCAAAAATAATAATGGCCCTAATACACTCCCTTGAGGGACTCCTATATCAACCGATAGCTCATTTGATTTAACATTGCAAAAATCAACAAATTGCTTTCTACTATTCAGATAGGATTTGAGAATTTTTTGGCATTGACCATGTAAACCATAGCGCTCTATTTTTTTTAATAAAATGTCATGGTCCACACAGTCAAAAGCCTTCGATAAATCCACAAATACTGCCATCACTTTGTTTCCTTGATCTAAATTTTTATAAATGTAATTTAAAATACTCGCAAGAGCGGATAAAGTAGAACGATTTCTATGAAAACCGTGTTGATTTTTAGATAAGATATTATAACTTTCAAGGAAATGAACTATTCTATTTGCTAACAATTTTTCGAAAATTTTTGAAAAAATGGACAACAATGAAATTGGTCTATAGTTACAAAGCTGCATAACGTCACCTTTTTTAAAAAGTGGAATAACCTTAGAGAGTTTAAGTATATCAGGAAAACATTCTTGTAAAAAACATTCATTTATTAAGTGGCATAATGGTGCAGCTAATAGGTGAGCAAATTTTTTTATAATTTTTGTTGAAAATAAATCAGGACCAACCGAGTTAGAGTTTTTTAAACTGTTTATAACATCAACCATTTCAGATTCTGTTACAGGATTAAAAATAAATTTAAAATTTGGATCATTTGTAGGGTTCAAGTATGGCAGATCTAGAGGGTAAGTATTTGTACTATTGACACTGGTAATATTATGATTCTGTAATAATGATCTAGGAAGGTTAACGAAATATGAATTGAATGCATTTGCAATTTCTGTTTTGTCTGACGAGATTTTATCATTAATTAACATACAATCTTGATTAAAATGGTCTGTTCTTGTTGTTACTGTATTATTTATAATTTTCCAAACAGTACTGGATTTATTCGCGGAGTTTAAAATAATATTGTCGAAATACATTTTCTTGGCATGTTTCAATACTTTATTATAAATAGATTTATATTTTTTATAATATTCTTTAGAAATTATCCCGACTTGCTCTAAATTGTATAGCTCTTTTAAACGTATGCTAGATTTTTTTATACCTAAAGTTATCCATCCCTTGTTGGAGTTTGAATTTCGTATATCTTTAGTCACTATTTTGAAGCTTATTTCATAATAATATTGCAAAATGTTTATAAACGTCTGAAATTTTTCATCAACTGAATTGGCGTTGAAAACATCTTGCCAATTTTCAGCCCTCAAAAAATTTTCGCACACACTAGTATTTTTCTTAGAGAAAGATCTAAAAGTATACATATTATTTTCTATAATAGTTCCAGAAAAAACTATTTGTTGGCCAAAGTGGTCCGATAGTCCATTCCTAAGCATTGTTTTTACTTTTATATGACTATCAAAATTTGTAAGAATATAGTCAATAGCGGTTTCAGTTTTATTATAGTGAATTCTTGTTGTTTCCTCGAATGCAGTAGTTAAACAATATGACTTTACAAGATCTAATAATTCTGTGGTGTCTTTTGATTTATCAAATAAATCTATATTAAGGTCGCCGCATATAATTACATTGCAACATTTGTTCTTATTAAAAATTAAATTAAGACATTCTTCAAATTTTGACAGAAAAATATGCACATCTGAATCTGGTGATCTATACAAACATAAAATATAAAATTGCTTACTATTTACTGAAAATTGTATAGCAGAGCACTCAAAAAACTTATCTTGACTTAAAGACACTAAATTAGAGATTTCACTAGTAATTAATGATTTTTTTGTTAGTATTATTACACCACCGTTTAAAAAAGACTTTCTGCAATATGAACTAGATATTTTATAACCATTTAAAACAATACGATCTATTTCTTCTGGTTTAATATGGGATTCCGAAACACAAAGAATGTCTATTTGTTCTGTTGATAAGAGTACGTCTATTTCATCAAGCTTGTTTTTTATACTCTGCAAATTCTGATGCACAACACCTTAAGAAGAATACTGCCAGAATATGTAAATACACCAAATGTGTACAAAATGTGACAAACGGAGGACTGTCGAGGAGCTACATTTTTACGTACTTCGCAATTATTTTTTAGAGAAAGGTTGTAACTAGTACTAGAGTATAACCAATCCTTTTAAAAATCCGTTGACCCAATATTTAAAAAAATTACAAACTTTATCATTGGACTATTTAATTTTTATATTATTTTGACCGTTTCTAGGAGATATTTGGGAAATTGTAAAAGTCGAAGATGGATAAATTATCACTGTAACGTGCTAAAATATAAGCACGTAACTAAATCAACCGAATACATTTTTCGCGATAAATGTGGAGGACTGGTTGCCTATACTGTGCACCAACGGAGTTAAATTCAATAAAGCATGTGTATTTTAATATCCTTATCAAGGCAGTTTTTGTCAATTGGAAGAAAAAAAAAGGCAGCAGCCTGGGAGAACTGAACGGCGATTTTAGTGCAGGCGCTATAGGTAGTTGAGTATGCAAAATGTGAGGACCGGCAACTATGGTCGGATTCTTATATCTGAGACCCCAAATAATTACAAAACACATCTTGCCACCAGCTGTGATGGTCCCTTCACATCCCCTCTTCGCGCCAACAGTAAGCATAGCGCGCTTAGGTATTCAGTGTGTTTCTGCAACTATCGACGTAAAAATGTTTCGTTATTAAGTCGTGTTTGTTGTATACGCATAAAATAATTTGATTTTCGTTATTTTTGAGTGTGTGTTTAAAGTGTGCTGTATTGAAAAACGTTAGAAATGTCGTTGAAAGTGATTAATTTGAAAAGAAAAAGACCAAACGAACAGTTTTGTTTATTTTGTGATAAACCAAATGATTTAGTGATAGATCCAAGGTCAAGCACGCTGCTTAATATTAAAAAAAGCAACAGATAGAAGAAAAGACAACATTAGTGAAAAGTTTTTAAAACTGTATAATTCGGACTCCACAAGACAAGAATTTTCATGACACCAAGGCTGTTTAGCTACCTATTTAAGTGAGGAGAGTCTGCTTCAACTTCCGAGGCAAGCGTGGAGTTACGTTCTCGAAAATCTCGTTCGTCATCGAGGACACCTGCAGAAGCAAATAAATCGTTGAAATGCTTAATTTGTAGAACATTAACGTGGAACAAAGATAAGCAGCTGTATTTGTGTTCCGAAATTTCAGCAGCGGAACAAATTTTAAATACTGTACGCAGTAAAGAAGACCATGTTTTTACTGAACTTAGTACTTGTCAACGGCCTGAAGATTTATTTGCTATCGAAATGAGGTATCACAAACATTGTTACCGTGATTATTTAAGAATGCCGAGAAATTCTACAAAACCAGCAGGTCGATCTTCAAATCAGATCCCTCGAGAAATACTTCACGATGCATTTGACAAACTCACAGATGAAATTAAAGATCAGTTTTCAACTCATTCTTTTGAAGTGCACTTCTTAGCTCAGCGACTCGCTAAACTTACAAACATAGAAGATGCTGTGATCGAGAATCGTGTAGTAAAATCACTACTTATTGATAAACTTGGTGAAAACATATTATTTTCTTACCCAACTAATAGATCAAAATCTTCATTAGTGTTTATGGGAAATATACCATTGGCGGAAACAATAAAACATGTTCGTAGCATCAATTCAAAAAACTACATCGTTCAGAGTGCAAAAGCATTGCGTCAAGAACTATTAAAAACAGAACTTATACCTAGTGGCTATTTACGTGATGAAAATTTGCTCTAAAAATTCTTAGAAAATGGAAGATTGTCATAAACATGGGAGATTTTTCTGCAAGCTTTGTTTAAAGCAAAAAACCAAAAATTGAGCGATAACTATTATAGAAGAGCATTATCTGTGTTTTATGACATATTTTTTACGGTTGCTGAGAAACAGACACCAAAACATATAGCTTTAGCTGAATCAATTCATCACTTGACTCGATCAAAACACTTGATAAGTATATTGAATAAGTTTGGACATTGCATCTGCTATAAAGCATTACAAGAGCTTGATTTAGAAGTAAACAATTTCAATTGCGTGTGAAGATGCAGAAAAAAATTTGCTTATACCTAAAGATATAGTGAAAAATTCATTTATTTCTTCATGGCGCTATTGACAATAATGACTTCAATGAAGAAACGTTAAGCGGTAAAGACTCGACCCATGTAACAGCAATGGTAATTTATCAAGAAAAAATCCTATCGAGAACGAAATAAATCACGTTAAACTGAAACCTACAGCGGAACAGTTTGAGTATGATTTGAAGGCCTTAAATTCTCAATTGTCTAAATATAAATGAGTAATTGTTTGCCTACTTTATGTATATTTTTGTTTAAATTCACTGTTTCTTTTAATATATAACTTTTTTTATTAATAAAAAAAGATTTTATTACTTTTATTTTTATTTTATATTTTCATTTAACAATCCATCCTCACTTTCACCATTAGAAAAAAATATAAATGATTACTGAAATAATCATTAAAATGATTTTATAGATTGTATTCAATACATTCCCTTTACAAATAGGAAGGGGTAAAAAAAAAAGACCAAATATTTGACCGGCAAGATCCGCATTATTAATTTTTGACCTTTTCTTAACTTAAATCCATTGGCGGAATTCGGTCCTCACATTTTGCATACTCACTTACCTCTAGCGCCCGGTCTATTTGATGCCGATTACCGTGTTACGGGATTCATGGTGGTTTAATTTTGGCATTGCATCCACGTTGTGAAAACTCTCGTAAGTGGACGGTGCGAGCGATCGTAGATCGGTTATTAGAGGCCTTGCGGGGCACGACAATCACCAAGTTCTCTTGAGGAGAAGCCGTGGCACACCCACGTAAGTTCACATATTTTAGTGATACCATGTTTACGCTGCACATATGATAAGACATATTGAAAATGCACATGTTTTCATTGTAGGTTTTTTTTTGGCTTTTATTTTTGCTCTTCTCTTTCAAAAATAATTTTTGGGCCCCACACGGACATTTTGCTGAGGATTACATACGTATCGAAGAACCTTTTTGCACGTGCGCCACAGCCCCTGTATACTGCATACGGAATTATTGTGAGCCTATCACCACACATTGTCTGAAGCCGAGGAAGGCGGATTGAACCAGCAGATGAGTAAACCAGTCTTTCTTTTATTTTGGAATCTGTTAGAATAAATGCTAGCGAAAAATTGTAGAGTATATTTCACACTCCCGACATTAGGGCTTTTGTTTTCTGTGTCATATATATTACCTCATAGATACATTCTTTAAACATTCATTTTGCAAGCATCTGGCGAGCTAATTACAGCATTGAACAAGCGCAAGATTATATTTGTTATGCTTATTGTGTAATGCGAGTGTGATCACACCAGCAAATCTAGCTTGCTGAAATATTTAATTTGTACATTTATTTATCACACATCTCGTGCATTGATTGATATTTGTTATACTTATTGCCACTTTTTTTCCTCCTTCTTTGTTGCCGTAATATATATATATACGCTTTTACCACTAAATTTAGTGCTGATTACTTTCCTTACCTGCCCCCACCACAGCTGAGCTAGCCGAGAAATTTTTGTTGCCAAAAGTACGGGGTGGCCCAGAAAAACCGCATTCATATATTGAGATAAATATATATTTTTTTACGTGATCTGGAAAAAAAAAACTCCAGCACCCCAGGTCAATGTAACATCACATTTTGATGATAAGTATAAACGTTGGGGAATTCTCGCACAAATAATGTCCGCTATATAGACAGCATATTATTCGCTAAAACCTGTGGAGATCTGCCTGTCAACAATAAGTGGATAAGTCTAGCGACGTGCGTTCGAGAGTTATGGACATACAGACGATATTGAAGGCCTTCTCAATATCGAGGAGAACCATGTCTTCGTCAACTTAGAGATCGCCAACAGCAAAGAGATGGGTCAGTAACTGTCAGCGAACTTACCATTCGTTGTGCCAATATTCATAATCGATATGCCAATTCGTTAAAGAATTAAATGCTCTACAATGTTTAATAAAGATCCCCATATTCGAATTACGGAACTCGAGATATTTACGACACGTTGCACTGCGCCATTTTTTTAACATGGCAGCGCCAGTTTAATGGTTTAAGTAGATTAGTTTTACTACGTGAAAAAATCCGGTTTTGTTAAGATTTTCTTCTTATTGAGCCTAGTAAAAGTCCTATTTGTCTATGTTATCACAAACCAATACACAAAATATATTGATTACTACATTTTAATACTGGAAAAATCTATTAACCTTCCTGTACGAGATCTGAAAATTTTAAATGTTCTTTTTTCCGTAGACATTTTAAAACCTCAATCATAAGATGAAATTTAATTTTTTTTGAGCCATACATGAAACAATATTTAGAATAAAAAAAAAATTATCAAATCATGTTTCGAAAAATAACAGGAAATATAACGATTTTGTTGCAAGCAAAGTGAATATTTATTTATTTGCTCTCCTTAGTTAAAGTCCTGTTTTGAGATCGCAATATTATCTAGTTCCGCGCATAAAATTTGACAGGGTCTGTCCGGACATGACCAAGAAAAGTAGAAATATTTGGTCCCGATACCCGAATGGGAAGGAGAAATTTGCATAGGGGCCAACTGGCGTCAGTTCGGGCGACATAAAAAGACGCGACCGGTCCGAAAGAAGCGTCCGGTTACCAACTGTCACCGCTCTGAAGAAGCTGCATACATATGCAAACATTACGTGTCGTTGTGTATACAGTCATCCTCTGTCCTCTGTTTGCCATCCACCCTGACAAAGATATTGCCCAGGACCGGCTTTTTAGAATATTCGAAATTAGACATTGAATTTAGAAAGTATCTAGTATAAATATACGTTAAAAAATATACACATCGATACATTTACATTTTGATTTGTTTGAGAAATAACATGATTACAAATGAGAAATTAATAAAATGTATAAACTGTGTCTGGGAGTGATACAAATAAAATTTATTTATATACTTATATTTTTCTGTACATCCTCCAAACAACTAATAGCATATGTAATTTATGCAGAGTGTTCCAGAGATGTAATAGCAATGGTGCTATAGGTTTAGTATCTATATTTAAGCAGTTCAGTTGAATCTGGTATCCATAGTTTTGAACCATTATCAGAGTTGAAAGTCCTTATAAACTCATAATATTTTTGTTTAGACATCTTTATCATTTTGGTAACTATATTTCTTTGTTATCGGTGCGCCTTCCATCTTCATTTTCCTCCGTGAACATTTCCTTTCTATACTTTAAATCCTTCATATTATCCAAATGTTCACATCGATTTAATTGCCTTTATTGGGCATATATCATAGAGAATTGATATTTTCTTTACCGCTGAAGAGGCTGTGTTTACATTTGGCATATTGTAATTTCTTGGCTGACTAGTAATAAACTTATTGAAATATTACTTTGGCATTTCTGTTATTTATTAGACTTTGATTCTTCTTTCTTTTAATAATTCCAGTTCAATTGTTAATATAATTCAACTAATGATAACGTAGCTTTGACTTTTGGATAATGTTGTGGTAAAGAAATATTAGATATTGTAATGGAATATCAGGGGACAATTTTGAACCACCTTGTATATTGAAAAGAGAATAGGTACAAGTACTGTGCCTTAAGGAACACCGTACTTTTCTACGCTGGGCTGACTTTGACAATATTTTATTTCAAGATGTTGAACTCTACCAAGTAGTCTGTAATTAGATTTAGTGATACTGTTGAATATCAGGGTCCTCAACAATTTTCATTAGGTTGCCATATCTAACAGTGTTGGAGGCTAAAGTTTCAAACCACAAATATCATCTTTGTCAAAACACTGGTAAATACTATAAGTGAGATTAACAATAGCATATTCTATGGAAATGTCCCCTCTGAAGCAAAAGTTTCTAGGTAAGTACATATTTATTTAAATATTGTGTAATTTTCAAATTCTTTACTTTATCAGCCGTTTTGTCCAGGTGTGATATTAAATAAATTGGACCATAATAGGGTCTGTACACAAAAAAAATAATATACATGAAATTAGTGCAAAATAAAGATGTTTGCCTAATAATAATAATAATATTAGAACTGTGGTTAAAAAAAATCAATCCGAACAACAGCGATCGTAGAAATTGCTTGCTTTATTTCAGTCAGATAAACACGTATGACGTCACATGCTTTCTGGTTCGGCGGGCACCAGATCATCTGTACGCTGCATTAGGTTTATTCCGTGTCGTTCTCGTTAGAACAAAGTTTGAATTCACGGCAATAACAGTGCCATTACTATTTAGAAAATCAAATAGAGTTTGTTTATTGTTCTCAAATATGAAGGAGGGTTTCCAGAAAGGAGATTCACATAATTTGCCGAACGTAGAAGTGATTATGGTATTCGATTTTCTTTCAAAGCACAGATAAATACGAGTTTGACAAATATCGGGGAAATATCCGGCCCATCCTAGCCCATGACAGTCGCAAAATGAACTGAGCATCTAGAGTTTCGCAGCGCATACTGCGTAGCAGGCATGTGACGTCAACCGCCTAGCCTCGCACCAAGGAAAGCGTTTTCTAGCCTCGACGCGTTTAGGTAATTTCTTTTCAAATAACGCCGACTAATGACTACTTTTAAAACTTTGTATTGGTTTATAACACCCATAAATCTATCCTTTCCAATTAAAAACAAAATTTTATGGACATACCTACTGATAATTAATAAGGTATAATTCCTATATGTCAGCTTTAAAATATCCCAGAAAAAAACTGCATATAAGATGGGCAACACAGTACGACTTGAGATAAAATACTTCACAATAGTGGTTATAAAATTGGACAAAACATGTATCCCATAATATTGTAAATACGGTCCTGCATCGACCCTTATGTAAATTTGGTCGGCCCGGTCACATATAGTATAAGTTATAAGTATCGGGAATGCGACATGGCTCTATTAGAGGGTCACTCTGAATTATTTACAAGGCGCTTCCGCGGAGATTTTCATGTAAATGGACGCAAATAGGTGGACGGCGCGTTTTATCTTCGAACAAATGATGCTGAAACCAATCTTTCGCGTCATAGATCTTAGAAAAAACACATAATTTGCGTAAAATTGGTTTTGGATTCTTGGGCATAAACATAAAATGTCAATGGGGAAGAATTGGTCGATTGTAGATTCAGTTTATATGTGTTTTATTTAAAGTATGAAAAGGACAAACGTATTGGTGAATTTGATTAAACAAATAAATAACACTGATTTTCTTCAGATGAATAGGAATTGGTGTTGCACAATTGAAAATTTTTCCTCTCAAAATTTTCATAAAATTTATTTGAAGCATTATAACACAACAAAAATTATTAATAAATTGAACTGATTCTGCGGTTGGTATTGACATTATTTGACGTATTTTGAATACGTAGAAAATGTGATTTTTAATATGAAGGGCTAATGAGGTTAAGTAACTAAAAAAATAGATAATTGTCTTATACCTCAGAGAGAAACAACAATGCAGCTACGGACATGCGTTTCGGAGTAATAACTCCGAACAATAGTTCCTCGTCAGAGTCGTGTGTTATAGTACGCTTCAAGATATAGTCAAGTTCAAAAGTACTATAATTTGCTAAATAATTCATTCTTCAAGGTCAGTAAGTCAAAATACGGTAAAAAAGTCCTCTGAAAACACTCAAAATCACAAGTTTTCCACAAATAAATCTGACAAAATTCATATAACGTCGATAATTCACAAATAGGTCAAATTCATCAACAATATAGTTCAAACATTCAAATTAGCCGATTACAGTGCAAAAATTACAAACTACTACTGTAAAAAATACTGTCCCCACACTAACTCTATTTACACCAAATGTACTCTCCACACCCCCAGTCAGAATATTTTAATTCGCTTCCATAAATTTTCTATAAACCAATTTTCTCTTCAGTTCAACTTCCATTTCAATCTTTCATTCACACATCAAATTGCACTTCATTCACGTTCCTAATGTACCAGCATCATAATCATCAAAACTTACTTCCCAACATGCTGGCTTCATTGACATCAAAACTTATTTCCACTCCGTATATTCCATATGTATTTCCAGCACTGCGTTGCTAGCTTCATCGCAGTCGTCAAAACTTATTTTCATTTCGTTTCAACGCCCGTTATGTACCTATTGGAGTATTCCCAATTTGGCATTAATATGTCTTAAACGACTTTTAAAGTACTTTACGGGGCCGGGCCGGTTGAATTTCAGCAAGTTATTTAGATATTTCAAAAACCAACTTAGATTCAAAATTCATTTATATATTAAAAAATACTGTTTTTCACTTATCATAAATTTTTCAGTCCTGAATTCTCATATTTCCATACAATTACACAATATTTCATAATTCGAGCCCACATGAATGTCGGGGGACATTTTCTAGCGCATTCCAGACCTCTATACGCTAAGTCCTCTACGAGCCATATAAAAAGCCGTTTCCGGTGTACCTCAAGTTGGTTTCTGTGTTCCGCGAGTGAAGTCTTTACCAACAACTGTTCAATTCACATCCGGTCAACGCTTAAATCTCATCAGAATCGAGTGACCGTACTACTTCCTTGACCGAAATCAAGTAAAAAAAATTTATAAAACAAACTGCCATGGCGCATAAATCATTCAAGTGAATTTTCTGATTTTAAGTATCTAAATAAATAAAATTAAATAAAATCTTCGCTAAAATGAAATTTCAGTTGTAGAAAAATTAAACTGTCACAACCCTTGTAAAAAGTAATTTCAATTTAAGTTGGATAAAATATTCAACTCTGTCCATTATGTTAAATAAATACTTTTAATTTTCGTTTAAAGCAAAGTGTTTCAAGAAAAGCATATATAGGGTGAAGCCTTTGTCTCTGCCATATACGATAAATTAAAACAAAGTGCTAGTTGAACTCAATTAAACAAATATCAGTGTACCAAAGCTCTGAATGATGTACAGGGCAAGGACAAGTATTTGACCCTCTCCAACTTTTTAGGAATATACCACTCCAACCTTTTCAAACTCAAAATTAACACTCACGAACGGCCTTCGGGATCTCAACTTAAGCTCTCCAGCCCAAACTTTTTTATTTTTACAACTGAATGAGACACCTTCGTGTTCAACCGTAGCTTAGAGGTATAAAGCAATTATATGTTTCTCCTCATGTAATTATTTAAGCTCATTAGCCCTTCATATTTTGTTTTGTGTTTGTCAGAAATAGAGTAGCACATATAGAGCTTCTCATATTGACTGCTCGCATTTGAGATCCTAAATGTGTCACATGAGGCACGAAAGTACATGGAGTGCTGTTTACTGTTCACCTTTGTTAATTTTGCTCCCAATCTATAAAAAAAATATTCCCTAAGCTATCCTATGCTGATGAAGAAACATGTGTCCGCAGCCGCACTGTTGTTTCCCTTTGACTAAGGCAATTTTTAATATAACCTTACACGTATTTCTGTCACTGTTTGGATAAACTCGCATTATGTCATTCACTGATATTGATTTGCGTTACGTGATGCAATTTATTTCCACATTAGTGATGCAATGAAGTCATTACGCAACGCAACTTATTTACTAATGTGATGTACTGATACGTTTATATTCTATAAACAGAATACGTAATGACTAGGTGCACTCCAGAATGCACGCTATTTTCAGCGTTGGGTGCACTCCAAATCGTGAACGCCTTGGATGTGACGTCATTCATGGAGTGCGCAGTAGTGCTAATTATCCACGCCGCACATGCGCGATTGACGTTAAAGCATATTGATATAGTAAGAAGAAGGTTCCTCATCAGCAGCCCATGGTGTAGTGGTTAGTTTGCCTGACCAATCCTCACATATGCATGTGCGTCATGGAATACCATTTCTGATGCGCAATGCAACCGCCTACATAGGACACAGAATAAAATTCTTAGACTACTAACAGAGTCTAATAGGTATACACCTATTATGCAATTCCATCAGCAAACTAATATCCCTCTGATGAAGGATTATATACTTGATACGGCTGACAAGTTTTTTAGATACAAAGTTATGAATTCCACACTAACCGCCAACTTGACCAGCATGAGGAGCTTTAACGCAGCTCCTCATACACACAAATTAATACACGAGGGCCTCCCCCTATACCACGAGAGGTAACCAAGGGAACATACATATAATTGGTGAGGTCCTGCAATGGGGGTATTACCATGCTTCGAGAATCGAACTTATTTTTTAAGCACGTCTAGAATTTTTTCATTTTACCTTTTCACAGAGATATTCTTTTTAGTTTGCTTTAGAATCATTTTTATTTTGCCTTAGAATCATTTTTATTTCCTTTAGAATCATTTTTATTTTATTTTAAACTAATTCTGTTCAGAAAAACATTTTTCATTTTCAAGATAGTACTTTGTAAATAGTTTTATTTTCTTAAGCAGGTTTTGAGGTATTTTCCTGCATTTATTAATAAAAAATTTGTAAAAAACACTCGCTACCAACAGCATTTATTTTTATTTATTTAACCTTTGGAATACTTTTTAATTTTAATTTCGCCTAATCTGTTAAGGAGGGCAATTTTACCGGATTAAGACAAAACTTTTTGGATACGTATATCTCAGGCATTAGATTCGCCGCCCGGAAGAATTCGTTTTTTGCTTAAAAAAATTTGTATTCATTCGGGATAATGTTGACATTGTACAATGAAATAAATGATATACTTTGAAATACCAAAATGAATTGTTAACCTTAGTTAAACAAAATAAAGAAATTTTTAATGGTTAATGGTTAATGATTCTCACACGTGAGGTTGAGGGTTCGAATCAACTTTTTACGGTTTTTTTTTACTACATTTTGTTAACAACTAAAATACGTAATACGAATATTTCTTTAGGTTAGTTCGTTAGGTTAAATATGTTAATATTATTTGATGTAGTGTGGAGTGACCGCGCTAGGTGGGCTCCCATCAATCGTAGCCCCGCATTTATTTCCCTATTCTGTACGTAGTAGGATCTGCGAACATGCTGGAGTGCACCCAACGCTGAAAATAGCGTGCACTCTGGGGTGCACCTAGTCATTGCGAAAAAAATACTGTAAAATCGTCATGTCTAGCCCTGTACATTGGAAAATAAGATCTGGCTCGACATATCGAAATCAAACACGCAATTTCCCCATCCTCTATAATATAACTATTCTGCAGCCAACGAAGCAGAAATACTTATTAAATATTTGCCTCTGATAACTGTGGTAAAAATTAAAATGAATTATTATTATCAGTTGCCACTTGAAAGTATCTGACAAAATAACTTTTCCTGAAATAATTTTTAAACCAAAAAACTTTACTAAATTCCTCCCTATTTAAAGTAATGCAGATGGTGTTATCTGAAACAGAAGGAGTTTCGGTGAGTGTAAGGGTTCTCAAATCGCCATTAGAAGGTACAAAGGCAGCTCGTTAGCGTGGCTCGAGATGGCGCAATGAACGGACGTGCTGGTCACTCTGGGGACGCCTTAGGTACCCTACGTTCTCATCATGTCATGTCTACTGCTGCTAGATGAATCAGTAGCGTATATATATATATATATATATATATATATATATATATATATATATATATATATATGTGAATAAACTAGATAATACCTACATCTAGCCATGTTAAAAATATAGTACAAAACTTTCATTCTTACTTTGTTTCTTTGTATTTCATTGCTTGGCAGATTAATACCAGAGAAATATATTATTATGAATTTAATTTTTATATCGACGTTTTTTCATCTGAACATGCCATATAAGAGTACTAAGTTTAAAAAATAATTATCAACAAAAACAAACTAATAGAAATACCTATATATACAGGCTGTCCATTTTATCAAGGCCCTCGAGAATATCTCACTCAATATCGGTTGTAGAAAAAAAAAGTATTTTTACAAAAATTGTGCCGATTTATATCTTATAAAATGGTTTAAAGACATTTAAAATCCATGGCCTACTTTCAGAGTTATGGCGGAAAATATCGAAAATGCGGAAAACGTCTAGGACAAATATCTCCGTTATTTGAAGAGATACGAGAAAAATTCTAAGGCGAAAATTTTTTGCAAAACATAGTGTCTCAACGAGATTTTATCTAATTTTTTTCAAAATCACTGTATTTTGAGATTTACTCTTCAGGCTGTTAAAAAAATTATTTTGAAACGGGCGGGAAATGGAGTCGTTAAATAGAGTATTTTCTTCCCTTTTCAATGATATATCACTTACCATATTTATTCATTGGTACTATGTTAGTAATTATAAAAACATTTTTTTTAAACCAATAAATTTTTTTTAACAAGCATTATACTTACCGTGGAGAAGTATGATTAAATAAAACGATAAAATAATTCAATAAGTTGTTCAAATCTTTGCTATAATAAAACATTAACACAATTAAGAAGAATAAAGTAAATTCAAATAACAAAAACATGGGACAATTATGGAAAGAGTATTCGCAGTTATGCCAATGTATAGAGGTCCTCCATAAAAGCATCATTCCTTGCTCAGAAAGTTAAAATGTCTTTACCAATTAATTTAAATATAATATCCATTTGTTTGTATTTCATGATTCCACTATTACTTCAATTATTTAAAAATAGTTGGCTATGAACACACTTGACAATTTAATTTTTTGACAGATCATCTCAGTTAATACTTAAACTCTCACTCAATCACACTCGTTTAAGAATTTAGAATTTTCAAAAATGATTTTCAAAAAATTGCTTGTCATATAAATAAAACAAGTGCTGGAAAGATTTTAAAGAAAAATGGTTACCGGTGTTATAGTCAAAAAAATTCACAATTTACAAGTGGGAGACAAACCAAGGAGGACGTTGGAAAAGAAGCGTGCCGATCCATTAATATGTAATATAAAAATATATAATATAAACACCACAGAAATTAGACATGTAGTAAAATACTTTGGTCCGACGAGGCAAATTTTTCCAATAATGGATTTTTTAATCGCAATATTCATTACAAATGGACTTCTGAAAATACACACTGGCATAGACCGGCTGGGTTTCAAAATCGTTTTTCAATAAATAGGGGATAGGTATTTTAGGCACGAAATTAATAGGTCCTTATTTTTATGATGATCACCTCAGTGGTCAAAGGTACCTAAACTTTTTGAGAAATGAATTTAATGAATTCTTATATGACCTACCTCTAGAGAATCGACACAACTTTCAATATTTTCAACAAAGCTCCTCCCCACAATTCCCAGATTTGCCTAGATTATTTAGACGAAATTTTGCCTCAACATTGGATAGGTACCAATGGATTTATTCGATGCCCCCCCCTTGTTCTTCAAATATAACCCCAATGGATTTTTTTCTATGGGAGTATATTAATGATAAGCTGTTTTCGATGAGACCGCAAAATGTAGAGGACCTAAAAGCTCGAATTCAACAGGCATGTATTACAGTTACCCCCGAAATGCTGAGTAATGTTTTCAATGCAGTACCTCGCCGCGCTCGATTGTGCGTAAAAAATAGCGGTGGACACTTTAAACACTTGGTATGATATCTTAAAAATTATTTTAAGGATTAGATAAATATTAATGTTCTGTGTGCTATATTCTTTTTATTATTAATTTGTTTTTGTTACCTGAATTTACTTTATTTTTCTTAATTGTGTTAATGTTTTATTATAGCAAAGATTTGAACAACTTATTGAATTATTTTATCATTTTATTTAATCATACTTCTCCACGGCAAGTATAATACCTTTTAAAAAAAATTATTGGTTTAAAAAATATGTTTTTATAATTACTAACCCAGTACAATGAATAAATATGGCATGTGATATATCGTTGAAAAGGGAGGAAAACACTCTGAAGAGTAAATCTCAAAATACAGCGGTTTTGAAAAAATTAGATAAAAGTTCGTTGAAACACTCTGTTTTGCAAAAAATTTTCGCCTTAGAATTTTTCTCGTATTTCTTCAAATAACGGAGATATTTGGCCTAGACGTTTTCCGCATTTTCGATATTTTTCGCCATAACTCTTAAAGTAGGCCATGGATTTCAAATGTCTTTAAACCATTTTGTAGGTTATATAAATCAGCACAATTTTCGTAAAAATAATTGATAAAATGGACAGCCTGTATATAAAAAATATAAAACTAATCAACTTTGGAGTGAATATAGAGTTATTAGGAATTTAGTGAATCGTTCTGCAAAACTTGAAGAAAAAACATATTTCCACCATACATTAAAAACTTCTGACTTCTTTCATATTTGTGACGTCCACTTCGAGCATTTTGTCATTATTAGATGTGACGATATACTCAATAAGGGTGCTGGCATTATTGGTCACGCGCGTAGGATTAGAGATTATTTTATTAAGATTATATTTACTTAAAAATGAAATAATTTGTTTGGAGCTCGAGCTATTAGGATTTAAAAGATCTACATTAAAAATCTCCTCTGAAAATTACATGATCATATTCAGTTAAATAAGACGTTACATAACTTTCTAACTCTTCAAAACATACTTCCAAATTAATATTAGGTCTATATATTGTTCCCAAGCAAACCTTTTTACCCGGAACCTTTAGAGAAATACAGAAATGTTCTAAGATACTAGTGGGTGGCCCGTATAGTTCAAGAACTTTGAACTTGTAGTAGTTATTTACATAGAAATCAACACCTCCACCACCCCTGGTACCGCGATCACGACGAATGAGTTTAAAGTCATCAATAGATAATGTCCACTCGTCCACAGCTGAATCTAACCACGTTTCACTCAACTCTAGAAGATCAAAAGCATCTCCAGAGCTTCCAAAATCCGAAAAAAGATCGAAATTTTCATTCTCGAATGCAAAAATGACATTTCGCAATCTAGCATCAAAAATAACTATTTTAGTTTCATATTCATTGAATAGGGCAGATTTTATTTATCACTGCAAGGTAGTTATTAGATTTACATAGTTACAAAAATACCTTTCTATTATCATAAATGCAGTTTTTCAAATAAATAACCTCTCTCTCCCCGTGCTACAAATGTAAAATTATAAAAACTAAGCAGCTAGTCCCTGTTTCATTCTCTACGTGTTGCAAACAAAATAAAATTATCCCGACTCATTTCCCTTATATTTATGGTCGGAGTATATTAGCTGGAACTGCGTCTTGTAGAGAAGTAAAGTAAGAGCACAAATAATATTTTACAAGAGGATACAAATTGCTAAGTTTCTCAAAGCGGCCGCGGAACTCATTCAAAGGCGGGCGTTTAACAACACGCCGCGGCTTATTCTTCCTAAAGCACTTCCGCTGCCTCTTTCGGCTATAACTAACACTTTGATGATGTACATAACAACCGTCTGTATGTGTTTTTTGTATGAGCCGAAAGCGGCTAATAATTTCCGTGGTTTTTGAGATGCAAACGTAATATATATTCATGGGAATTTCATTATGAAGTTGAAACCGGTTAAGATAATGCACCAAGGCATATTTTAAGTCATTATTATTTAAAATTTTTAACACTTTTATGTCATTAGTATCAGTAGTAAAAATAAGTTTTAGCTCGTGCTTTGCAGTATGCAAGTGCATCCAGAACGGTAGTAACGTCGAGTTATATACATTTATTTATTTAATAGTACATTTAATAACAAAACATTGCAATTACTGGGCAAAAAAATAGTAAGTACATATTATGAATGTACGATAAAAGAATATAGAAAGATAAGAATGTAACACAAATAGATTGAAAAAAAAAAAAGTTATATGAATCATGCTATATGGTAGCAATATGGGTATATGATTTTATTGTAGCTGGCAATAATATTTATTTATTTATTTATTGAGTTACAATATCCAACAGACCGAGGTCCTTTACAGGATAAGGTTAGAACAAAAGCAGATATAATACAAAAAAGATAAAAGAAACAGGTAAATAAGAACAAATAACTCAAACAAACATGAAGTTATAAATTACATGACAAGTATCTATGGAACAAACAAACGAAGTATATAATGATAAACACCTAGCATTAAATAATTATAATTGTTTAATACTGTGAATGTTTGTGTTGAAAATATCTATTATAGTATTGACATTATTGTAATTAGAAAACATTTGAAAGAAGGGGGATTGAATTAAGATGTTGGTTCTTGGAGTACGTATTAAAAAAGTGTCACAATATCTTGAGTTAAGACGAGGTACAGCGTAAAAAATACTGTTGTGAAGGTCTTCACACTTAATAAAATTATGTATAATTTTATAGAGGAAAATTATAGATCGCGTCACCCTCCTCTTTAAAAGACAAGTAAAATTAAAAGTAGATAAAAGAATATCATGTGGATATCCTCTAGGCGGATAGTTGTCAAATGATTTAAGGTGTAAATTCTTTAGGAACTGACGTTGAATATTTTCTAATGATGTTATGTGACAATGATATATTGGATTCCATATAATCGAGGCGTATTCCAATTTTGATCTTACTAAACAATTGAACAATAATTTGCACGTATCTATATTTTGAAAATATTTAATGTTTCTTATGACGAATCCTAACGTCTTAAAAGATGATGTAACAGTAAAGTTAATGTGATCAACAAATGTTAACTTAGTTTAGTAGTTTTATAATCGAATTCATAGTTGCTTTCTTGAGTACGACATAACGTTGCATTTGTTGACGTTTTAAAAAACAGGTTATTTTCCATACACCATGTATGTATGCGATTTAGGTTGATTTGTATGTGTTCACAATCGACCACCGAGTTAATTTGACAGAATATTTTTAAATCGTCAGCGTATAGAAGGTATTTTACATCAGTATTGGTGGTAATATCATTTATAAAAATTATGAAAAATAAAGGACCTAGAATGGATCCTTGTGGGACTCCGGATGATTGTAAAAATTTGTTCGATTTGCAACCTCTTACTTGAACATATTGCCAACGATCACTTAGGTAGGATGTTATTAAATTTAAGAACTCTGTAGATATATTCAAATATTGAAGTTTATGTAATAATATATTATGATCTAATTTATCAAAGGCCTTAGAGAAGTCAGTGTAGATAACATCTACCTGACCTCTGATCTAAGACTTCACTAATATATTAAGTTTTTATAACCAAATTTGTTACTGTTGAGCGACAATAATTATTAACGTGGGTATATAAAGGATCGTATAAAATAATTTCGAGTAACTTACTAAAATTGCAAATTATAGTAATTGGTCTGTAATTGGTTAGTAGGTATTATCACCTTTTTTAAATATGGGTGTAACTTTAGATAATTTCCATAAGTCTGGAAATACAGAATTCTCTAAGAACGCATTATATATAATAGACAGCGGGTATGCAAGAAGAATGGCACAATCTCGAATTAAAAATGCAGGACTGTTATGCGGTCCCACAGACATATTTGCTTTGAACTGACTAATAGAGTTTTTTACATCATCCAAAGTAACTTTCCTTAAATGCAAAATATTATTTGGAGTGATGCCATCGAGTTTACACGGGGTAGAGTTAACTTTGGTATCTGAAAAAGATTCAGAAAAGAAGTCGGCAAATGCTGAAACAATTTCGGTGGGATTATCGAGATTTGTATCGTTATATTTCATATTAGACGGTATGCCCGAAAGAGATCTTTTGGCTTTTAAAAAGGAGCAGAAATTATTAGGATCCATATTCATATCATTTTCGATTTTACGTATGTACTGTCGGTATGACAAATATGGGATGAAGGTATTGATATAACTCACCGATTAGAGTAGCTACCGAGCTTAATTGCTGCCGAGTTTCTTATGAAAATATCAAAAACGAACTCAATGTTCTACTGCAGTTGCAAAAATTCTGCTGTAAATAGGAATTTTTATGTCAGTTATGTCAAATAAATTATTTTGACAAGAAATCCTTGGTGGGTATCACAGTAACATTGACACTAATAAAAATAATAAAATATATTATGAGTGATGCGTCACTAGTAAGAACCATGTTTATAATGGGAAAATCGGTCTATTACCTATTTTCGGCCGTAATAAGTACGTCGCGCTTGAAAGGTCAAAAATCTGTCTGATATATTTACTGCAATATTTTGAATTCAAATTTATTTGCTACAGAAATTATATAAAATAAAAGAATAAAATTGAAAATGAACATTAGAATATATAAAGCAAGTGGCTGACACAATAAAATTATATAAGATCATATTTTCATTGCATTTTTTAATTAAGTGTTAATTAGAAACTCAGCAGCTCCACACTGACTGAAATTGTTTTTCCGGCTTTTTATTATGACATCTTTACTATTTGAATTTGTCTATCACAATAAAATCATACAGAAATTTCTGCCACCAGCTCCCGAGCCACATGGTCTTTAAAATCAGATTTTCCGTGATGCTTTTAGTAGTGATTATACAAAAAAATAGCGTATGAATATACGTGTTAAAAGTGATTTTATTTTGTTCGTCAGGTTGCTTTATTCGCCTTGCTTATTTCGCAAAACTCCCTCACTCACAAAATAAAATCTTACTTTTAAAACTTATATCATAAATAACTATTTTTGCAAAAACTCAAAATCTGTTGCATTAGATGGAAAAATAATGGTAAGAAAATTATTTGTCCTTTCCTAAGCTTGGTTTTAATACCCTGCCATGTTTTTGTTTAATAACAGGTCCGGCAGAATGGAGTAGCCATTTTCAAAGTTAATTTATGTCATAATATAATGAGCTATAAATTCAAATCAAGTCGTCATGCTTTCTCGATAAATGGAAATTTAAGACAGTTGTCAAATCGTTTGCGAGAAATGTCAGTTTAGCTGTGAATATGGAGAGCTGGTCAAATATTCCACGTTTTTTTGAGGTTGAAGCTTATTTAAAAAATAGCTATTCTGTTGCAATCACCACATTATTTCGTCGTCACTTTCATTTAAATCCACGAGATCCAGCTCCTAGTCGAATAACATTTAAAAAGTGGGTGCACAAGTTCACAATACTGCTTCATGTGCCAGAAAACCCGAATATCGTTGATTGTTTGCTGATGTTGGATGAAGCTCATTTTCATCTTTCAGAATATATTTTTCGTTATCGGATTTTTGTTTTTTTGCTATATATGTATATTTTCTATTATCTAATAATAATAATATGATTTTCTTTATTTGTCTGTTTATTGATGCATAAACATTTAAAAATTCCCGATAAAGGACGCCCATACATTCGGCGGCTGTGTGTTATAAACTGGCCATTATTTTGACTTCTTCACTCTTTCGTCTCCATCAGACTCTGACTGTCATCCTCCGGAGGGGATGTAAGAAATCGGTTCCTTGCATATTAGATGTTAGGCAAGTAAATCCCTAGTCTACGACTGAGAAAACACACCATATAGTAGACAACCCCAAAATTCAAAACCCAACGCTACCCGGAAGGGGATTACATACTCGAAAAAACGCAGATAGTATCCATTATCTACTGAGGTTGCCAGTGTCGCTACCGGAGATCTAACCCAGATCACAGCAGAGTATAACCAAGTACGTTCGCCACTCAACGCCGACTGAGCTACCGTGCCGGTTCGGTTCGGCAAAAGTGGCGATTGGGAGTAGCTTATCTCCTGACGTCGGTGGTTGGTCTTAGGTGAGGAAATAAGCTGACGTTAAAAAAATTAGTAATAATAGTCTCTGAATCATCTTAATACTCACAGTCAATTTAAAACTCATATAAGAAAGTTTTATATGTCTTTATTCACAGTCTAAATTGTTCATATAGGTTCATAGGTTTAAAAAAAATTAAAGTATTTTGTTGTTGTTTATATTTGCAAGCCCGTTTATTTTTTAGTAACTTTAATTATTCTCGACAAACTACTTTTCATATTGTGAAAATCAATTCTGATATTGCCAATTCTTGTGAAAATGTACCACAATTAGAGTTATTTACTTTAAAATTTATCACACTCTTAATGACTTGGCAAAGTAGTAGATAAACAGGGAATGAAATTTACACAAAAAAATTAAAAGCACGTGAACAAAAAGGTTTTTGATCCAGCGAGATTAATCATTATGGTATTATTCTCCAATAATACATTCTGCACACAAGCTCTATTATAGCCTTTTGTTTAATTCTTGTCAATTAGCAGAGAACTGTTTCTTTATGCAATTACATTCTGTAGCCTGGAATAAATCGTGTCAAGACCAGGAAATAAATTCAGTTGATGAGGGCTATTCACACAGCTGCACCGGGGGAATAAATCACTCTTCTTGCTCTAACCGCTCTATACAAGGAGTTAAAGACGCACAGAAAGTCACAAACAAAACATTTAACAAGAAGATGGATGAAAATGATTTTTCATATTTGAATCTATACTATGGCTAATATAAAAAAAAATGCCTGTTATGTACTTACTTTTGCCTTATATTGCAAGACCAATCAGAAGAATGATTAAATATGGAAAATTTGCTCGGTAATTTTTTTCTTAATTTACTTCATAATTTATATACAACTACAACTCATCTCTACTTGAAACTGAAACTGATAACCCTGTAAATATTTTTGGGATATTTACTGTGACACGTTTTTCTTCAGCTCAGTCGGTGACGAGGAGAAAAAGGGCCACTTTTTGACACTCGAAATGAGTTTTCGGTTTCAGCTCGGGCGCCAGTGCTAGTTTAAGTGACAGAACACACTATCTACAAGCCGGATACGCGAGACTTAGTAGCTCAAGTGGAGAAATAATACTTCACTGGGTCAATCTTTGGGAAATTAGACGTTCACACACAAACAGTAAAACTCAGAATTTTCTTTAAAAAAATTATTCCAATAAACCTAATATGTACAATCTACTTGCTTACTCAATGCAGCTACGAGGGCAAGCGGTACAACGAAAATACTACTAGTAACAGGGATAGCAAGTGGAAAATTATAGAGATGTTATTTATTTATTTATACACCATCTAACAGTACAAGGACCATTTACAAGATGGAAAATATTTATATAGAGTGCACATAGTGAGGAGCTTAAGTATACATAATAAAAGTGGGAGAGAAAAAATAATATGAGTTTAAAATTTAAACTGACTAGTATAAGAGAAGCAAAAACGATATAAAAGACAGCTAAAGAAAAATTGTATAGTGCGTAGAAAAATTACCGAGATTGCTGCACATAAGGAATATATAACTAAAAATATAGTGAGGAAAATTGAGAGGCGAACATAGGCAGGAAGCCCTATTATTGAAAAATATCGATATTTTGATTGTTATTGTAACAGGAACAAATATTATATACAGGTGAGAATTTTAGGACATTAGTCCGAGCTCTAGGCAGATAAAAAGTTTGACTATGACGTGAATTAATTCTAGGAATGTGAAAGTCCAATTTGTGAAGAATCTCGCTGCAATCAATGTCATTGTGAATTACTTTCTTCAAAAAGTTGATAGCAAAGTTATTATGTCAATCATTTAAGCTGCACATAGAAAACATGTCAAGCAGGTTTGATTGAGGAAAACCAATAGGCAGATATGAATTTAGATATTTGAAGTAAAGATATTTAAGAAAGTGACGCTGCACGTTCTCTAATTTGGTAACGTAAGCAAGCAGGGCTACCAAACAAGAGATGCATACTCTAGCTTAGATCTCAGAAATTAAAAGTATAACAACTTTAAGAATGAATTATTAGTGAAATCACGGCCAATACGTAAGATAAAACCAAAAGTTTTGTCTACGTCACATACAGATGTATCGATATGATCGACAAAAGTTAGTATTCGTCAAAAGTTACACCAAGGTCTTTAAACCTAGACAATCGCGTTAGCTGTTCGTCTTTCAGCATGTACTCGTAGGTATACTCACAATCTCTAGCTGTAAATGACATTACATTGCACTTTTGTACGTTTAACGATAGATTGTTTTTAATACACCAGGAACTCAGATTAGAGATATTATTTCGCATTTTGATGCAATCGTTTAAACCTGAGATTCTGTGTAGAAGTTTCATGTCATCAGCATACATTAATAAGTGCACATCTAAAGTATCGCCTATGTAATTTATAAATATATAGAAAAGCAGTGGCCCAAGAACAGAGCCCTGGGGAACACCTGAGGATTATTGAAGTCTATCAGTTAGATAAGATCTAAAGAAAGTTATGAGCAGGTCCGATATACCAAAGTTGGAAAGTTTTGCAATATATTATGATTATCAAAAGCTTCCGTAAAATAAAAGTATATTACATCCGTTTGCAACTGCATGTCAGTGGACTCAGATATGAATTGTGTAGCACATATGAGGTTGGTAGTAGTAGAGCGACCTTTCATAAATCCGTGTTGCTGATTGGAAATGATATTTTTAACATTAGGGTAAATGGAGTCATATAATAATATTTCAAAGGCTTTGCCAAAGTTACAGATTATAGTTATTGGGCGGAAGTTAATTATTTCGTCTTTATTTTCCTTTTTATACACCGGGCAGACTCTGGAGTATTTCCAAATATCAGAAAAACAGCAGCATTCAATAGATAAATTAAATAATATCATGAGGGGGTGAGCAAAGATACATTCACAGTCTCTCAGTAGAAATGCGGGGATCCCATCGGAATCCGTGGTAAGCTTAGGTTTTATTTTTTTTAGTGCCAATAACATTTCAGTTTCTGAAAATGAAACTATATTAATGCTGTTGATATCATCTAACGAGATGTTTTTTAGCTCTAAAGTTGAAAATGATGCATATTTATATGTTTACGTTGCACTGATATAATTTTGAAAGGTCATCGCTATCGCCGACCTATCCGTGTATCCAAATTTGGTATTTCTCTGGTGTTCTTTTATTCTGCACTGGAATATAGCAGAACACGTCCATAATAACGAGAACCATAAAATCGACTACGAGGACGTCAATATATTAGACAGGAATACGCGCTATTCGCGAATTATTAGGGAATCACTGGAAATTATGAAAAACGTGAACAACTTTAACGGGGAGGATGGGTATTGCCAAGTACCAGCACTGTAGTAAGTCACGGTCAACCTAACACGACGAATGAGCAGTGAAGCAAACCAAGCGCAACCAATGACCAGCGAAGCGAAGCGGCGCCTAGGTATATAACGAGGAGTGTAACACAACAGATTCAGTCTTTAGAATCCTTCTGAAAATGCTGACAGGATGATCAGCGAAACGTCAAGTCAAATCGACGACCACGGCAAGACCTGGAAGAATCTACTTCACTAGACAACGGCCGTGAAAACCTGCATTCTACAAGTTGGGCAAAGTTATTGTATTAGATACATAAAAGTTAGAAAAAATGCAAAACAAAGTTATGAGGATAATCTTAAAATGTAACAAATATACCCCATAGACACAATGTTAAATCTTTTAAATTTTTTTAATGTATAGTTTTAAAATCACTACAATTTATATTTAAAATAAAACATGGTATAAGGCTGTAAGAGGCATGACAATTTAATGGAATCGAAATCATTGTTCTGTAAGGATATTCAGTTATTCAACAGTTTATCAAGTGAAACAAAATATTGTGAAAAATACAATACTCTCATCAGATTATGTGTTAGTTATATTAGAAAAGCATATTGTTTATTTTGTAACTAGATTAGGCGACTTTAATATTAATTATGTTAGAATACAAAAAAGTTTGCAAAACACAAGTATTTTATAATGAAAATATATGGACAATAATAGCATGTGATACGATGAATTTTAACATCCGTTGCCGCATATAATTTTACAATTCACTTCATGGATTTCTTGCAAATGTAAAAGGGAACATCCGTTACGATTTTCCTAGTTAAAGTACTCATTTAATTTCATCACCATGTCTCTGGCTACTCTATTCAGTCTTTTATCCAATGCACGCTACTGAACTAACGTTGATTGCGACAAAAATAGCTGGTGTCAAGACAGACATTGATCATTTCTATAAAAATTTCTAAGGAAAAAGTGGTATGATGTCTCAAAAAAGCCATTCTTCTTTAATGTACTGGATAACTAACTGTTTGTTTTAAAGGTCGGTTTTATAAACAAATGGATGGTACAGCTATGGGCAATCCAGCGAGCCCGATAATGGCAAATATAGTAATGGAACATCTAATTGATACTGTTATAAAAAACATTCCTTTTGAAATACCACTCTTAAAAATTTATGTAGACGATACCATTATGGCAGTTCCAGAAAACCAAGTTAACTATATCATTAATTGTTTTAATAGTTTCCATGACAGAATTCAATTTACACTCGAAAAAGAAAACAATAACAATATCCCCTTTTTAGACGTACGGCTTATTAGAACTGAAAACCAAACAATTATAACTGACTGGTATGAAAAAGATGTGAACTGTGGTAGATTATTAAATTATTATTCTAGACATCCTTGGAAACAAAAATTAGCAATAATGAAATCCTTAAAAAACAAAATTACTAAATTAAGCCACTCAAATTTTATCAACAAAAATTTATTAAATTTCAAATCCAAATTAATTGACAATGATTATCCACCAGAGTTTTGCAATATAATTTTAAACAGTAACAATTCGGAATACGCTGAAAATAACAATGAAAATAATTCTTTTTTTAAATTCCATACATAAAAGGACTTTCTGAAAAACTGAAATGGGCTTTGTAAAATGACAATACCAGGATAGTGTTCTCTCACTTAAAAACGGTGGGTAATCTTTATAACACAATGAAAGATAAATTGGACATAAATTACAATTCTGAAGTGGTTTACAAAATTCCTTGTGAATGCGGTTTGGTGTATATCGGCCAAACAAAACAAAATTTGAAAGCCCGCGTATATGAACATGGATATTCATGCAATAAAAAGCATAAAAACAAAAAAGAAAAACTGCTCTAGCTGCACATCATTTCACTGAAAATCATAATTTTAACTTTGACGAGGTATCTATTTTGGATAAAGAAACTAATTATAACAAAAGACTTATCAGTGAAATGATATGCATACAAGCACATAAGGCAATTGCTGTCAATAAAAAAACAGACTCTGATAATTTAAGTATTATTTATAATGATATAATAAAAAATTTCATTAGTTTTTAGATGTAAATGTGGGAGTGTTTCTTGTCCGAGTCTCTGTTTTGTATTGATAAGGTACCGCTATATATTCAATTAACTATTATTTTCCGAAACGGCAACGTATGTCTTATATATTTTTCATGTTCATTTATATATATTTAACGATAAGGACCATGTCTTTTAATAAGACTATTTTACACTAGATAAGGATGCTCACGTGTATGTTTTTTCCGTTTTGTCTCTCTGTCCGTAATTTTTGTTATATCTTAATTTTAATTTAGAGCTATATATCGAGACAATTACAACATTTTTATAGTTTTATATTTATATTTTAATAATTCTGTATGTTAAAAATCAGTATTTGTTATATTTTAAAAACTGAATGTATTTATTTACTTACTCATTATCTGTACTTTTCAGTCCTGAAGAAGATTTAAAAATAAATCGAAACGTCGACATAGTGTAAAATTTCTGTGTTTATTGTCCTACACCGACGAGGAAAATTCAATTAAAAACCCTAAGGATACGAAATAGATAATAATATTAAAAATTATACCGTAATGCCCTCTCAGCAGTTCTCTTTAACCTGGTTATAAAAGCAGCCATCCGAAAATAATGGCAAGAAACATAACTGGTAAATATGCACAATTTCTTAGGTATACAAATGATATTGCAATAATAACTTGTGACTTAGCCTCATTGAATCAAGCTGCTATACATTTATATCCTCCTACTAATAGAGTCGATTTACAATTGAACCAAACCAAAATAAATATGTTTTGCTGCGGAAGTCCACCAATAGAACCGCCAAATATCGAAGGAAATGTTCACGAAACTGAGAGAGTCACGACGTTTGATTACCTCGGGTCTAAATGTAACAACATTAGTACTACCCAAAATAAAATTAACGCGAGAATTAACAAACAAAGATGAAAACCAATTAAGAATTTTTGAAAGAAAATTACTTCGAAAATAATTTCCAAGAAAACGGTTTGTGGAGAATAAGGATGAATCACGAAATTGACAGACTTATAGAAGGAGAGGCATAGTAATGTATATATAAAGTCAACGAATAAAATGGTAGGATCACATTACACAGGATGGAAAGGGAAAGCACCGCAAAGAAAATTCTTGAATGGAAACAATAAACCAGATAATCAAAAGGATGACCCAGGAAAAGATGGATAGGCGGTGTGGAAGAACAATTAGATACTTTAAGAGCAGCAAATTGGACAAGAATGGATAGCAGTAGATACCCACAAGGAGAAGTTTAGTGCAGCAAGCCAAAACCCATCTAGTCTTATAAATGAAATGAGCAAGAAGGCGGGCTAAAACTAATGCTAAAACTTCCCACACCGATTACCAAATTCAAAAGATATTTAATGAAATTAAACGAATACAACAGTTGCCTCACCAGGGCCTGCTCCGGAACCGATCGTGCAACCATCGCGTTGACGCAGTAGCGGATTGTAGGATCGAGCAGGACAGGCCTGGATCAATGAGAACGACAGATGAAACAATTAAACCTAGACTCCATTTGTATGAAAATAAAAATAGGTAATAACATTAAACATACTTGAAAACAAACTTGACTTTAAATTTAAAAACCGCTGCCCAAGGAATCACTACTTCCACATCCAGATTTTGTATACAAGTCTTATGCACACTAAATCCCAATGTAATATTTTATTCCCTTTAATAATAGAGTGAGGGTGGCAGCGGGGGTGGCTAATAATAAAAATAAATTTTAGAGGCCCTCGGTTCAAATCCCAATTTAATTTTTTATATTCTTTAATAATAGGGTGGAGGTGGCAATGGGGGTGGTAGAGGGGGTAGCTAACGCTAAAAATTTTTTTAGACGTTTCGTTTTTATTAAATCACATTTTAATTTTTTTTGCTCCCTTTCATAATAGTGTTAGGGTGGTATAGGGGGTGATAGGGGGGGGGGCTGATGAGCGAAAGGTATTAAATAAAGGTGGATAGGGTTAGCGCCGATAACCGGGGAAGCCAATCTTTATGAAAATAAGCATACAAAAAAAAAGAAACAAAAAAGATTTTTTTACTATTAAATTAATATGTTTTCAAATTTCGTGTCATCAAAACAAATTTTCGCGACGATCATAAGTAATCATCAACAACATCGATTGATCTTCAAAATGTAGTCTTTAGGGGTATCTACTCACTGGTGTTTACAGGAATAATTTCTTATTTTCCACTATTCATTCTATATATGAATTTCTTCTCTCTTAATCCATCAGGTACTTCCATTAAAGAAATTAGGGATTATCCTTTTGTCTCTCATTATGAACAATTTCAGCGGTTTTTAAAAAAAAGTTTCGAATGTCTTAAAATACCAATAGAACCCTGCAGCTTTGCCATATTCTTAGTATAAAAGTGCTTTAGTTTACGATGTAAAATTAATACCTCACCAATACAACTGTTAAGCAAGAATCAAAGGTAAAGTGGTAACACGATCCGGTATAATGGAGCTGGCATAGGTCAGACAGCCGATGTGCTCTTTCTAGGGTGAATGTGTGTGCTTGGCCGTACTAATAGCCAATTCACGGCAGCAATCCTGCAAATTAAGCGCTGGTTTATTTACAAACAGATCGCCGATGTCAATGATTAGCCAATATTCGCCTGATACCGCCTCCGGCCGGCCTCTACTATAGGAAATTAAAGGGATATTTGTCCGGTTTAATAGACTAGCAAATGTTATATCATTTGATTGTGCACTATTTAATTCAATACATTTTATGTAAATAGCTGTAACAAGCAGTAATCAACATATCTTATAAACTAGTCTAAATTATCTTATATAATTTTATATAAAGTACAGCGTGGCGAATACACGAAGAATTTTAAAAATGTACAGCATTTGTTACCAGCGACCCGCTCTAGCTAGCTTTATTTAATTCTTATTCAATGTATTGTGGGTGATGTCCTGTAAGTGAAGTCGATATAAACTGCTCGTAATAGTAATTATACATTTTCACCATAAGAAGCTACTTGCCCGTACAGGTTTTGAATGTCAAGTAATTTTCGATTTTTAACAGTATTTACTTCTACTTTGCAATGAACTTAGTTTTCAATATGAATTCTAGGTAACTCATGTCTTCTCTTGGCAGTATATTATTGGCATCAATAGCGTCGTTTTAGCTTGCTTCCCTAGATGGTTCTTCTTGCAAAATTTGATGTGATACCTTAATTTTGTTTTTAATTGATTCTTCAACGTAAGATTCTGCTACCGTCGATGACTTCTAGCCATCGCGCCTCTTCATAATACATCCAATCCTTCATTGGAAAAATACTTACCAGAATATAATATTGTATACTTTAGTGACCAGAGAGTTTCAACTGTGTCCTTTATCAAATACCTTGGTATATATATTGATTCAATTTTGAGATGGGATGTCCACATACAAAGTATAAAAAAAATTGATAGGTATAATTTACTAAATGTACCAACTTCACTACATTCTTCCGCTGAGCCAACTCAAGATATTATATCATAGCTCGGTTGAATCAATCATACAAAAAAAAAACAATGGAATAATTGGATGAGAAGGTATAAAAAAATGAATCTATTGCCTTTGGAAAAAATTCAAAAAATGATATTAAAAATGATGTATTAATAAACCTTTGGGATATCCCTCAGATCAGTTATATATTATGGAATCGAAATTAATGGATGTTAGACAGTAGTCCATGACATTGTAGATCCTTAAGAAATATATATACCGGGTGTTAGAAAAGTGTCAAAAATTTTTCAAAAAACTATCTACTGGTACCAAAATGACCTCCCCACCCACCACCCTATGGGTGGGGCGAGGGGCAACTTTAAATTTTCAAATGGGAACACCTATTTTTTATTGCGGAATCAGATACTACGGCAAAAAATACATAAATTTTATTCAAGACATTTTTTCAATTCTTGCATGGTGTCGCTGTAATCGCAAAAAATGAAAAGACAATATTACTGTTTCAAGAGTAGCGTCTTGTGCACATAAAAAGGCGATCAATTCAAAAACTGAAAAACACGTATTTGTTATTTTTACGAAATCTATCCAATGACATTGGATTCGACTCTCCCACCCCTAAGCCAGTGGGTGGGGCGGGGGCAACTTTGAAATTTGTAATGAAAATCCCTATTTTTTATAGCGGATTCGGATTCTACGGCCAAAAATACGTGAATTTTATATCGGGCATTTTTTTCGATTCTCGCAAGGTGTCGCTGCAATCGCAAACAACTGAGTGGAAACATGAAAGTTTTGAACGCATACTTAAAAAAATACGAAAAGTAAAACTACTGATTTCAGAGTGAATGATTTCCCGAGCTGTTTTGAGAACAGTGATTTTAAACGGTCGTGCGGAAATTACAACAACTATTAACATTCTGTAAATTTATTAGCAGCTAGTAATTTTCAATTTACATTTTTACAGGGCAATAAAAAACTCGATTTAAAAAAAAAACTAACAGTGGTTTTTCCTCTTAATTCAGCCACTTCAGACAAGTTCTTAATCCCAGCCAGTGAAGGCAAGGAGGTAACTTAGCCATTTAACGCAAGGTGAGGATTTCGGCCAGTTGAGGCAATTAGTTTACAGCTTAACTGCTACACTAGCAGGTTTTAATTTCAAGATTATAGCATGTGTTCAAAATGGTGCCTATTGACTTCTTGGCATTGTCCGAGACGAACATAAAAATTTTCAATAGCACTTCTTATTATTTGAGGTGGTATTTCTGCAAAAATGTTTATTATGCGTTGCCTCAGCTCTTCCTTACGAGGTTTAGTGAAATAAACCTTACCCTTCACATAGCCCCAAACAAAATAATCAAGTGGCGCCAGGTTGGGAGATCTTGCTAGCCATTCAATAGTTCCTCGTCGACCTATCAATCGATTTTCGAAAGTACCATTCAAATGAATAGTCCCTAACAATATCCCGATAATATGGAGGAGCCCCATCTTGCTGGAACCAAACATTATCGAACTCATCACCAGCAATCTCTTGTATTGCGGGAACTATTTGATTTGTCAACATTTTCAGGTATTTTTCTCCATTCAAATTTCCATCTATGAAAAACGGTCCCTATGATTCGATCCCTGAAAACTCCTGCCCAAACATTTAATTTTTGTGGATACTGCGTGTGTGTTCCAAGCATCCAGTGAGGGTTTTCCAATATCTGAAATTATGGCGATTAACTTTTCTACTGAGTTCGAAAGTTGCTTCATCTGAGAAGACTAGTAGAGATGACAAAAAATTTGGGTTTTGGTTACTTTTTCCATCATTAATTCACTAAATTCAAGTCGCCGATCAAATCATCTTCATTTAACTCTTGGTGAAGGTGAATTTTGTAAGGATGAAATTTCAAAAGTTTCAAATTCTTATTAGCAGAAAATGCACTCATATTAAGCTGTTGACTGGCTTTTCTGATTGATAACCTTCGATTTTCAACAAATGCCTGAGCCACTTCCATTTGTCGAGCTTCCGATGTTTCAGATTTTGGGCGATTTTTATTTGTCCTTGTGTCTAGAAATCGTTTGATGGTACGGGACACAGTAGATTTCGAAATTCCCACTTGATCTACACGGAAAGTTTCTTTGAATAAAAGCACAACTTCATCATAGGACCTTTCTTTATCGCCCCACCCTCGCATCATTAAAAGAGAAACTCTCTCTTCCTCTGTTAAAGTAGCCATTATGTAAAAAAAAACGTGAGAACTAATGAAAACTGAAATAACTTTTTCCGTACAAAAGTGCGCTCCTGCCTCTACAAAAGTTGGAAGGAACAGAATGTTCTCGTAGAAATTTCACAAAACAAATACTGTTATTAAGAACACTTTAAAAAAAACATTCATAAAAACCAAGATATCATAGATATTGTTTTTTAAACTGAATGTTTTTTTGTCAACGCGAGTAGCTAGAATTTGTAAATATTTAGAGACGCTTAAGGATTATTTCAATTTTGTGCGATTGCAGCGACACCTTGCGAGAATCGAAAAAAATGCCCGATATAAAATTCACGTATTTTTGGCCGTAGAATCCGAATCCGCTATAAAAAATAGAGATTTTCATTACAAATTTCAAAGTTGCCCCCGCCCCACCCACTGGGTTAGGGGTGGGAGAGTCGAAACTAATGTCATTGGATAGATTTCGTAAAAATAACAAATACGTGTTATTCAGTTTCTGAATTGGATGTTTTCTTATGGGCACAAGACGCTACTCTTGAAACAGTAATGTTTTCTTTTCATTTTTTGCGATTACAGCGACACCATGCAAGAATCGAAAAAAATGTCCGGAATAAAATTTACGTATTTCTTACCGAGAATCCGATTCCGCAATAAAAAATAAGGGTTTCCGTTTGAATTTTTAAAGTTGGCCCTCGCCCCACCCACAGGGTGGTGGGTGGGGAGGTCATTTTGGTATCACTAGATAATTTTTTGAAAAATTTTTGACACGTATTTTTTTATTTTTCGATTTGATGCAAACTGTTCGAAATTTTCCACCGTTCCCATACTTTTCTAACACCCGGTATATAAAGAAAAATAATTTACACATATTATGCATTATACATGCATAATATGTGTAAATTATTTTTCTTTTTTCCTAATTAAAAAAAATTGTGGTAAGTGGTTCATATATGTGTGTGTGTTAATTTATGTTAATCTATACCGTTTTAATTTTTGTATGTTAGTCGAAGAAATAAAGCACAAAATCAGGCCAAACAAGCTCAAATTGGCGCAGTAAGATGGATCGCGATGGGATTTTTTGTATTCGATTCGTAATGCCGTCCCGAAACTTTGTGTAGATAGTTATTGAATGCATTTTGAATAAATAAATTATTGCAATAAAAATACTGATTTTTAGACGCTAAGAAGCATTAAATAACTATTTTACAACTCGGTCAATTATTATAGAAATAAGTCCAATTTTGTTTACCGGTAATTGCGTCCAGGTACGCACTTGAAATATTTAGATCAGCAACTCTCTCTGTTCTTGTTGAGATTTTGTTTCGTTCAGTGAAGTTATATACAGCACTTTTACAGGTATGCGAAATTTTACTGTGTTTTGATGTATTTTACGTAGTTGTGTTTTTATAAATATTTTGGCGGTTAGTGAATATTCGGAGGTTTTTTGTTTACAAGTGGTGTGGTGAAATAATATTGTAAAAATGTTTAGGCCTTAGGAAGATCCACAACCAAGCACCAGCAGAGAATTCCGCGCAATATTTACACCCACAGATTCAAGAAATGGTTTTAAAAGTGTATAAAAATATAAAAGAAAGTGAAGGAGAAAAAGGAGCTATGGGTCTACTTAACTAACGGAAATTCCAGAACGAACTGTTTATAAATTAATTAAGGAAGGGATACAGAAACGAGAAGGTAGATCGGACAAAAGAACATCACAAACATTGTAGTGAAATTATTAAGAGATGCAATATATATAAAAAAAATGAGATACCAACTGTACAATCAATACATATGGAACTGAGAAGAAAATATCTAGTGTCAGTTAGTGAAAATACACTTCTGCGATGGCTTTTGAAGACAAGATTTAAGTTCAGAAAGAAAAAGAGCAAGTCTTATGGAAAGCAGTAGAATTGTATGGTGACATATGGAATATTTGGAATCTATTCAAAAATTTCGAAATGAATAAAAACCAATATATTATTTAGACGAAACTTGGTATGTTACTCGTGATAGTGAGAAGAGGCTAGACAGATGGCTCAAAGAAATGTAAAGTTGATACACCTGCAAATAAAGGAACTAGATTAATAATTCTACATTGTGGATCAGATACTGGATGGGTGCATAACGGCTTCAAATTAAGCGGGAAAAAAACTGAAAAATTCAAACGTTGACTGTCACCAAAACATGACTGCGGATATTTTTCAGTTATTGTTTCAGACTTCATTACTACCAAATATAGAAAAAAAAACAGTGTAATGTTTTAGACAATGCATGCAAACATATCATTCGCTACAAATCGAAAAAATACCAAATACTGGAACACAGGGAAAAACACATTCAAATTTTTTTTCGAAAACGCAATGTGACATTTCAATTCTATCTTCACACAAACAAAATATGGTAAGACTGTTAAATTTGTCAAATATCTATTTATCGAAGACAATACTTTTAAATCTAGTATTATTAATATGTACATTCTAATACATACATATATTTGAAGTACGGCTCTGTACTATTTCTCGCTTACATTTATGGGTGTTTAGTATGCGTCGGCTTGTTTGATGACAACGTACCGAATGGTCCAACGGCAATAATAATGAGGTCGTAAAGTTTTGTTGCGTTTTTTGACTGCCCAGCAAAACTATACTCGACTATACCCTTTAAAGTAAAATTCTGTCATTACTTTTCCATCGTATTTGTACGATAATGATCTTCATTCCCTTACTAATTACAATAATAATAATAATAATAAATTGCATCGTACTTAATCTTAATAGTAGGAAAAACTACTATTAATATTAAAACAAATCAATATGGAAACGCGGTTTATAATAATACAGTCCTCATGTTTATAGAGCACAATATTCTGATTTGTGCTGCAGATAATTGTGTTCTCTCTCCCGTGGAGAGCTTTACAAGTCGTCCCGGCCCGTGGCCATCCTTGTAGTGCCTCAACAGCTGCTTACAAGTGCATTACTTCGGGTCGGCCGAGCGCGATAACGTATTATTGAGTGAAACAACGGACCCCCAGGATATTTGTTCTACGAGAGATACCTTGGCCGGCGCGCCACGATGCGATAGCCCCTTATCGTTTTCCTCTTGGTGAATACCTTTCGCATATGTTTATTCAAATGATAGATTCAGGATTCAGTGTTTTGGGATCATATCTGACTGCTGAATATTAATAATATGGGTGGTTTTAGCGAATTTTATACGTGGGTTGGGGCGGGCGTGATGGAAGAAGTTTTGGTTGGATATTAACTTGCCTGCTTTTATTTTTATGCATAATGCACAACATTACATTTGACAACGTTCTGTATTTGATTATGCAGAAGACTACTTATGTTGGAAACTAGCAAACTTAATAAGTCATAATTCAATGAAAAGTAGATAAATTCAACGGTAATAGACTTATTTAACAGCGAAAATTTCATTTATCTTTGAAGTTTAATAATAATAGCAATAGAAAAATTTGTATTGTATTACCCGTTTATTTTCCCTTTTGTTTGAATGGTAAATAAAGCAACAAATGCGAACGACTAGCTGGTTTAAGCCGGAGTAAATGGTCATAGGTTCAAAGAACTTACAAGGGAGGTGAAACTTACTCTTTTGTGTGTGTGGTATAAAAGAACAATTTTATTTTGTTTGGGGTAAAGAGACAATGAAATATTTGATGTTAAGTGGTCAACGTAAATCTGTTCAATATTGGGAACCCAATTGACTCTTGTTTTCAAGCTTATAATTTTACTCAACTAATATCTGAGCCAACTAGAGTAACTAGTATATCTAACACACTACTTGACCTTTGTTTATATCGGATAATGTGATTGTTAATAACTCTGGTACAATTTCTATGGAAGGCATTTCTGATCATAGAATGGTTTTTTGTGATATAAAAACTAAGTTTTTCAAGATGAAACCTAAATATGTAGTTTTTCGTTGCTATAAAAAATTTGATGTGAATCTATTTACAGCTGATCTCTATGCCGTCCCTTGGTTTAATATAATTCTCGTGAACAACATTGATGATAAACTAAAATTATTTAATGAATATCTGATTAATCTTTTTGATAAACATGCACCGGTTAAACAGGTGAGGGTTACTAAACCTCATTCGCCGTGGCTTACCCCTAATTTAAAAATTATTATGAAAGAAAGAGATAGAGCTTTACAAAAATATAAACGAACTCGTACTAACAATGATTGGTCTAGATATAAATAAATTCGTAATTATACTTTGGCAATGGTAAGGAGGGAAAAGAAAGGTTTTTTACAGTCTATTTGCTGGAAAAATAACTCAAAAAATACATAGTCAGCTCTCAAAACTCTTAATATTCGCTGAATAAAGACATAACTATTCCAGATAATTTAGCCAATCCTTCTGAAATTAATGATTACTTTGCATCTTTTGTTCAAAATGTTAGTGATAATTGTGACAATAAAATTGATTTTTACAGTAATAACTCAAAGGACCTAAATATATCTTTTAGTTTTTCACTTACTTCTGTTGCAGAGGTTAATAAAATTTTGCAAAATATTAAAACCAATGCAACAGGCATCGATGGCATTTCGTCAACTATGCTTAAATATTGCAGTCCTGTCATAGATCAATATATAACTCATATTATAAATTGTTGCATTGAGGTGAAATATTTTCCACAATTATGGAAAGTTGCAGTAGGCAAGCCATTACCAAAAAATAATGACCCCTCCACATTTTCCGATTTAAGAGTTATCAGTGTTTTACCGGCCATGTCCAAAATTTTTGAGAACGTTTTATTTGACCGAATATATGACTATTTCATACTCAATAAATTTTTGCCTGATTCGCAATGCGACTTTAGAAAAGGATTCAGTACTACCACTGCATTAGCTGTTGTTACCAATGACATGTATAAGGCGTTGGATAAGGGGTTGGTGAGTGTGTTGGTATTACTAGATTATTCTAAAGCATTTGATACTATCAATCACGAACTTATATGTGCTAAAATGAAATACTATGGTTTTGATCAATCTGCTATTGAACTGATGTCATCTTATTTAAATGGATGCTCACAAATTTTTTTAATTAATAATGCTTCTTCTCCAAGCTTAGATATATTATCAGGTGTACCTCAAGGGTCAATTTTGGGTCATTTGTTGTTCATCATTTACACGTCTGATATTATTTCCTCTGTTTCAAATTGTCGGATACAAGCCTATGCAGATGACACTGTGCTTCACTCACATTTTCGTTTCGAAAATATGGCAGATGCGTGTGATATCATAAATCATGAGCTCAATAAGGTTATGAGTTTATCAGTCGAGCATGATTTAAAGTTAAGCTTCTCTAAATCTAAATTAATGTTATTTGGTAGTAAGAATAAAATCAATGTTCTACGCACCAGTCTTGTTAATAAAATTGATGGTACGACTTTACCGATTGTTGGCCAAGCGAAATGTCTTGGAGTTGTCTTTGATTCTAACCTGCGATTTAAGGGCCATGTAAAAAAAATGATGCAAAAGGCATATTCTTTTCTGAAGCTAATATTTTCAAATCGTCACATTTTAAATTTAAATCTAAAAAAAATGTTATGTGAGTCACTCGTGTTGTCTCATTTTAACTATTGTGATTTTGTATTGGCCAATCAGACAAGAATCGCATTCAAAAAGTTCAAAATTCATGTTGTCGCATTATATTTGGATTAAGAAAATCTGATCATATCTCTCATAAGATTAATTAATGTAAATGGCTTAATATGAATGATCGGAGAATTCATCACTTAAGTAATTACATACATACAATATTGATATCTCTCAACTCCCCCTCTTTTATAAAAAATATATTTAATACACGATCCTCTGTGCATACAAAAAATGTAAGGTTTAAAAACAAGTTTACAATTCCATATTTAGAAGAAGCTTTATTTTTAATGCTATAATAATAATAATAATTTATTAGTCCTTTCGATCATTATACATGATATCAGACAGGTCAAAAAAAAAATACATTTATATACATAATAATACATTATGAGTAAAAAAAAAGAGAAAATAATTTATCACATCTATATATATAATTATCACAGAATTAATTTATTCCCTCATCATTCAAGTAATCACTCACTGAATAATAAGATTTATTAATTAAAAATAATTTTAGTTTTTCTCTGAACTGGTGCAAAGGGATTGTTGACTTTATATTTTCAGGCAAATGATTATACAATTTGCTTCCAGCATACGATGGGGTCTTTTCATATAAACAAGAGTGATGTATAGATAATTTTATAAGAGAACCAAGTCTTGTACAATAATTATGGTTGGCAGCATTAGTTTCAAATTTTCCAATGTTCTTTTTTATGAATAAGATACAGCTATAAATATAAAGGCATGGAAAAGTTAATATCTTGTGCTCCCGAAATAATGGTTGGCACGAAACTGTAGGTCTTAATGAAAACATGAGTCTTATAATTCTTTTTTGCGAAATAAATATTCTGTTACAATTGAAAGCAGTCATATTTCCCCACAGGATGACATTATATGAAAACACCGAATTAACAAGTGCATGGTAAATATTAATTAAGCTTTTTGTGTCGACAACATTTTTTAAGTGTAATATAGCGTAATAACTACTATTAATTTTTTTACACACATGTTCAATGTGGCTATTATAGCTCAAATCAGCATCAAAATAAGTCCCTAGAAATTTGTTTGAAGGCGAAGTTTCTATTGACACATTATTGACTTTTATATCAAAATGGTGATTTGTTATTTTTCTATTGTAAAAATTCATAGCAACTGTTTTATCTGCATTGACAATTAAACCATTTTTCCAACTGTAGTTGGTAAATTGACTGGAAATGAAATTAAACTTATCTTGGAGCTCGGCTGGACTGTTTGCATCAAATCCTAGCGTGATATCATCTGCATACATTACAATACAATTTGCAGAAACATGTATTGGTAGGTCATTGATAAATAATAAAAATATGAGAGGTCCCAGCACGGACCCTTGCGGAACACCAAGTTGAGTTTCAAATTTGTCAGAAAAAATATTTCCGATTTTAACCGATATTTTCCGATACTTTAAATATGAGATTATCCATGATAGGAATTTTCCTCTAAAACCTATAGCATATAGTTTTTTTTCAATAAATGCAAATTCAAGACAGTCAAAAGCTCTTGACATGTCAAAAAAAAGTGCACCCACCGCTTTCTTATTTTCAATGCATTTATGTATATATTCAGAGAAATCATAGACTGCTGTTTCTGTAGATCTACCAGGATAAAATCCATTTTGACATTTAGTTATTATATTATATTTATTTAAGAATGACATCATTTTATTATAAATTACTCTTTCAATAACTTTAGAATGGTAATTGGACGATAATTTTCTACAGAGGTGGAATCGTGTTTCTTATATATCGGTACAACTATACCAATCTTTAAGTCACTTGGAAATTCTCCAAGTTCGATAGAGCGGTTAACTATATAAGCTAAAGATCCTGCTGTAGAATATTTCATAGTTTTTATTATTTTTGTAGGGATACAGTCAATGCCGAAAGAATTGGTATTTTTTAAATTGTCAATTGCAGCGATAATATCTTCCTCAGTTCATATATGAACTTATAATATGATTTCTGAAGATTTTAAAGTTTTTAATATTAATAAATTCAAATATAAATATAAAAGTTATCTATTAAGCAAGCAACAGTGATATTCTTGTCCTTTTTTTGGTTCTTGTCCGAGTAAATATTTTTAGCTATTATTATTCAAGCGCGTTGTTTTTATATATATATATATATATATATATATTATTTAATGTTCGTCAGGCTCTCTGTAAATTTTTTCCCATATTTAATTTAATGAATTGTTAATGTGCCTCATTATGGTTGAGTATGAGTAGCTTTCAGCTAGACTTCGCCATTTTGTGGTATAATTACTTTTTTTCTATTAGTTCTCTCTTTTCTTTTTTTGTTCGTTATAATAAAGTAATTTCTTTCCATTTATATTTTTATAAATGTTTTGCACAATAAAGCCGATTTATTATTATTATCATCTATAGTTAGGAATGAGTAGATTTCTCTCTTTTTCCCTTAAAACCAGTCTCCTACAGATGAGACTGAAATTTGTTTGTAAGGAAAAGGAATAATTATTAAAATGAATGATAAAATGTATTTAAAATAATCAAAGTTTACAATAGAAAATTAGGAAGTAATTTTGATAAAGTGAAATTTAAAATTAAATCTTAAAAAAATAAAAAAAAATTTAAATATCATTTTGACCTGTATGAAAAGTTTTGAATAAAAAAATCATAAAAAACGAATTTAATACAAAAAAATGGAAGAGATAATACCAATGTAGTCCTATTATTTCAAACTGGAAGTCTACAAAGTTGGACACATCCTGGTACTGAAATCCAAATTCCATAGTCTCTTAGCAAATTTGAACGTTTTCGGCAATTCAGTCTATCGCTAGACAGCATCTGATTCCAAAGGAAATACAATTACACTTTCACCGATAGATGTCACTTCACCGTAATTCCCTATCCAAAGTACTATCTAAATTAGAGCTTTCCGCCAACAGATGGCTCTCATGGAAAATTTAACAATTTATTGAATAGATGAAAAGAAAAGAAAATAATTCAGGAGTAGATAACTGTGTCGCTCTGTACTTTAATTTATTAATTATGTTTAATTTAGTTTTCATAGAGTGATGTGAGTTAAAATTTAAAAATCTTTGTGAGAAGGTAGGTTTGTGATAACAGTCATTGAGTAAAATTTATCTTGAGATGTTCTCTGTATCTGAAAACGCGATCTCAATAGTAAATTTCAACTTTTCATGAAAACTGTTAACACCTTTAGTAGTTCTGTCTCTGTCTTTGGGTATAACTAAAAATAAAAATAATAAATTAATAGATAAACTAGTCAGTAACAACTTTTTGAACAAAAATCAAGCAAAAATACTCAAATGGTTTTTCCAAAAATGTATTTTACTCCCAAAATCCATAAACCGAATTGGTTCTCCAATTTATAATTTATCAAAGTACGTCAGCAAACTTTTAAATTTTGTCTTTTTAAAAGATGACAAATATGTCAAAAATTCTTTTGAATTTGCAGATTTTATTAAAAGACATACTATCCCAGGATCTCACAAAATATTAAATGTAAACTATTATAATTAGTACGTAAAAAATGTGTATAAAATAATAGTATATATAGATATTAGTAATGATCGAAAAAGTCCATAACAGTCGATTTAGTTTCAACATTTCTCAAGGTGGTACTCTGACAGACGAATTGTCGAACTGTCAGTTTAAGTCATTTCCTCTTGTTTTGTGAGTTAAAATGGTTATAAATATCAGCCAAGTCCCTTCAAACCTTCCTTTTTGATCAAGAAAGTAAGCTGAAAACAAGTGATTAATTTAGTTTAAAATGCACGTGGTTGCTACTCGGTTTGGTACCGGATAAAAAAAGACTAAATTTCACATATTTTGAATTACGTTTATTGAAATTTTGATTAATTCGGATTTAATTAGCGAGTATCGTCCAGAAGATTATTCTGTGTAAGTTTTAATTTTTTTAGACTTTTTAATGGACACGTGCTCACATTATAGGTTAATTTTGAGGCTAATTTTGTAAATTTAATTATATACGATTTTGGTGCAGCTAGATTTTGAAAGCAATTGGAACTTGCCAACTGTTCTATTTTTGGATTATTTGGATCATTTGTTATTTTTTGGTACAAGATTTTTAGTTCATCATTTTGCCCTTTACGTTAGAGAAACTCTATCTAATTATTTCTGAAAAGCCTTTTTTAAAATTCGTGAAGATTTCTGGAAACTTCTACAATTATTTGTGAAGATTTCTGAAAAATCCTATTGAAGGGATTGTGAAGTTTATCTACAGCCAGCTAGGACCTCGATCAACAATCTTCAAGTTTTAAAGCTAAGTAATTCAGATATATCATTTTTTGTTTCGTTATAAAATTTTTTGAATTAATAATTTTCTTCCCTAGCGTCAGCTTAACAACCCTAGACTGATATATCTTGACATATTTTATTGTAAGATTTTTACTTTTAAATTTTTGTAGTGAACTTTGTTTGTTTATAATAAACTGTATTTGTTTTTACTTGTTCTTTTTATTGTTCTCTCTGACTACAACGATTCGTAAGATCTAGGACTTTGTTTGCTTGACCTGACTTTAGGTCGTAGTAAGCTTCTAATATATTATTGTGAATTCTTGCTTATTTCAATAACCATATTAATTAATACTAATTAATAATTAATAAAAAAACTAAACTATATATTTAATATTATTATGACGGTAAATAGATTAACATTAGGCAATTATGAAATTGCTAGATATTCATGAAATTTTCAAAATTGTAGATAATTGCAATATTTCTAATTGCAAGAATGTAGATAATTTCAAAATGCTGATTGCGAACAAAATTGCCAAATGAAATAGAAAAGAAATATTTTATTACCATGTGGTGACATGTAGAATTTTAGTTACATAAAACTATAGAAATTCAATTTAATTCATTTAAAAAATGAAAACGCAATAAAATAATTTAAAATGATTGAAATTGAAATAATTAATAAATAAAGTTTACCTGTATGGTGTTCAAACACAAAGAAATGTGGATTATGAATGTAGCAGTAATTACACGAGGATCTCACAATAAAAAAGTTCGCATAGATGTTAATCAGTTCAGATTTGGAAGACAAATGGCTACTTCGGATGATTAATTAATAAAGGAAACTGTTTTATATCACAATTATTTTAATTGTGGTACCAATATACTATTAAAAGTACCTATATGTATTTTCTAAAAATAACGAATACTGGAAATTTTACGAGCGTTTCGCCATCTGTTGATATATAAATATATTTCTTTCGCGCCCTCTAGCGGCAAAACTGTTCCGAATTTGGAAAAACGTACCCGTAGGAAATTTTATGCTCTACAACTTTGCTCTCTTGATATTTTTCAACAAAATGCATAGTTTTTCCTAAAAATAGAGAAGAAGGCGAAAAAATGGTAAAATTCATATACAGGACCATTAATAATAGGCCATATTTCAGGGGTAGATTCTTTGGGCCAAAATAGAGGATACAACAAAATATGATTTAGTAAAATGTTGCTGCGAAAAAAGCTACAGGGTGTCAAAATTCAATTTTTTTTTTTCGTTTTTTGCAATAACCACAGTCTCTTCAATGATCTTCACAAAATTTGCTTGATGAACTTTTTTATTCTAAGAAACAATAATTTATGTATTACATCTCGTTAGATCATAGAGGGCGCCGCAGGACCTGTATCTGATGATGAATTTTTTTCATATTTTTTTTGACGAAACTTTCTGATACTTCTGACCAGAAAATCTGATAAGGGCGTCATTTCCACGTATAAAAGGTACACTTGGTAGAATTTGATAACTACAACCGTTTCCGAGGAAAGTGCCGTTAAACATTTCAATAAATATTTGGAAGACAAATTCAAATTTAATGAAACAAACTCTATTTATTGAAAACAGTACAAAACGTAAAGGAAAACAAAATCGTAATAACGGCGTAAACTCTTTCTCACTTTCCTATGCACTAATGGATTATTTTTATGGTATTGAGATAAATACATAAATCAAAAGATTGTCTAAAATAAGGATCTAATCTTATTAGAAGACCAAAAAATAATGTAAAAGTTGACTTAATGACATTATAAACTTTTTTCCCATGCAAAAATCCCATTGCTGTAACTTAGAGTAAATGTTTGATATGGTCTCCACCTACTTCTAAGCCTTTTCAAATTGTATTCATAAAAGATTTTCTTATATCAAAAAATACATTTTACTGTCCTATAATAAAATTCGCTGCGTTTTGTATTTTGTCCCACAGTTCTTCTCTTGAGTTGATAGTATTTGCATAGACTAAGAACTTATGTCGCCACACATAATAATCCAAAGGAATATAATTAGCACTCCTTGATGGCCAAGCAAACTCACTTCCTCGACCGATCCCTCTGCAGGGAGAAAGTCTCATTGTAACGAAGTGTTTTTCGTTACCCAGATATGCCCAAGTTTTATTTTATTTAATCTCTTAAATATGTTATAGAAATTGCCGTGTTATATTTAATTTCGATTATTCCGTATAAATTGTACCGCTAACAGCGAATTAGTTAGAAAATAATTAATATTTGTGATTGTCAATACCGCGTAAAAATATTTCACTTGTAAAGGTACTGATGAACTCAGGTGGGGAAGCGACGAGAAGAGTTTCTACATTTCAGACACGCCAAACCACGCACGAGGCAGTGCCTTCCCAGCGACCGACCACGTTAGACGTGCAGAGCTCTCCGTCCTGTAGTACCAGAGTAAGGTAAATTTGCTAAGTCCACAAATTCATCGTGGCGTTATTTTTCTAAGTCCGAAAATATTTTACAAGTCCGTTCGACGTCACTCATATGACGTCACTCCTTCAGTACACGGGAATAATTTAATTATTCAGCATTTAGTCTTCTGGCTGCCGTCCCACGAGGTACACGTGTCCGCTGTTTGCTCTGGTGCTGTAAAGAAAATATCACAAGTCCCGACTTCAGGTAACATTTATTTTTCTAAGTCCACAAATCCATTGTGGAGTTATTTTTCTAAGTCCCCAAAGACATTTCAAAGATTTTTACAAGTCCAGCTGACGTCACAGTGATACACCGCGCACCTATTTTCCGCTGTTTCTCCCACTCCTTCATCTCTGAAGGCAGTAATTCGATTCACACCGATCAGTAAGTCCTCCCGATCGACTCAGAGCCAGCAGACGTGTTCACGCTAAATATTTAAAACTTAAAGGTACCGTTAATTGTTCTAAGTTCACAAATCTGTATTCGAATTATTTTCCAAAGTCCACAAATCCGTAGTGGCCTTATTTTTCTAAGTCCATCAGAGACCAGTAGCGCATCCGTCTAGCGCCTACTCCCACTCTCATGGTAAGAGGTTTCGCTGCTAGAAGAGGACCTGTGCAGCCAAGAAGTCAGTCAGCCCAGGCGACTCATTGGGATCAGACGTGTCCACTCCGAGAAGCGAACCTAGGTGCCATCTGTCATATTCGAGGTGTAGGATTTTGGCAAAGTCCAGTCGACCAGCAGCGCATCCATTAGGCGTCTACTCCCACTCCTATCGCAAGTTGCTTCATTTTCAGAAAAGGATCTGAGGAGCTCTGCAGAGAGGGATTCCACTACGATCGCTCCACCGAAGCAGACATGCCCGACCGTACGCACAGGGAGTAAGTAAGTCCACAATAGGAGTAGGTAAACTGATGTACTAGCAAGTACTGGAAAACTGTTTCACTGTGGTTTTTATATATTTGTGTCTTGCTTTACTCGTCTGGTGTCCGTAACTATTCTGCACCCTGTTTATTCTTGCTAACCGTATATTCTGTGTGTTGCAGCCTGCTAATCTGATCACCTGAGTCATCTAGTACTATTGGGGTTTTGCGTTGCTACGCGTGCTCCTCCTGGTATTTGATAAATTATAGATTTTTCATAATAAATATTTAGCTTTGTACATATAGGTCTATCGTAATATACTGATTTTATTGAAAACTCTGAGTTTTACTGTCTGTGTGTGAACGTCTAATTTCCCATATATTGACCCACTGGAATAAACTTTCTCCACTTGAGCTGCTCAGCCTCGCGTACTCGGCTTGAGGGTAGTGTGTCCTATCACTTAAACTAGGACTGGCGCCCGAGTAATTCGAAAACTTGTTTCCGAAGCTCGTGTGTCAAAGTGTGGCCGCGGCTTTTCGCCACGTCAACGTGCGAGGTGGAGAAAAACGCGTCACATCATCAAGATAATTTCTGACTTCAATGGAGAAATGAGGGGGAGCTTAATCTTGCATGAACCACATTCTGTTCCGTATGTCTAGTATGAAAGCGTGTAATATATCAGCAAGAGTATTTTTGAAAACAGTTAAGACTGTCCATTTAAATTTGTAGGAAGGACAAATGGTATCTAATAATTGATCGCCGATGATACCACACCAAACGTTAATCTTAAATTCTTGCTGAAAATGCCTTTCTTTAATGGCATGAGGATTTTCGTCGGTAAATAAAGTGTTCTTAACAACATTTCGATCCCTGTTGTATTTATTTAGAACAAATTGACAAAATTGTAGCCTTTGTGGAAGATCCCTTCGAAGTAAGTTTTGTACAGGAGTGAGATGATACGGGTAGAAGCGTTCTTTACGGAGGACTCTTAGGACAGACTCATTCCTGTTGCCGCTACTAAACAACTTGAGCTGACTTGGGGATCTTCATTCACACGAACTAAAATTTCTAGTTCTTGATCTGGAGTAATTCTTTTCGGTCGTCCTACATCGTTTTTATGGCGAAATGAACCCGTTTCTCAGTGACGTAAATGGTAGAACTAAAACGTAACCAAAGCACACTTTTCAATAAAAACACTTTGTTTCATTAAATTTGAATTCGTCTTTCAAGAAATTATTGAAATGTTGAACGGCACTTTCCTTGAAAACGGTTGGAGTTATTAAGTTATATCAAGTGTACCTTTTATACGTGGAAATTACGCCCTCATCTGATTTTCTGATCGGAATTACCACAACGTTTCGTCAAAAAAAAAAAATGAAAAAATTTATTCATCAGATACAGGTCCTGCAGCGCTTTCTATAATCTAATGTAATGTAGTACATAAATTATTGCTTTTTAGAATAAAAAAAGTTCCTCCAGAAAATTTGGCGAAGATCACCAAGAGGCTGTTGAGTTATTGCAAAAAGAACGAAAAAATTATTTGAAACTTGACACCCTGTATCGTTTTCCACTGCAACATTTTACTAAAGCATATTCGGTTATATCCTCATATTTTGTCCCAAAGAATCTACCCCTGAACTATAGCCTATTATTAATGGTCCACCCTGTATATGTATATAGTTCTCAAACACCACTCTTTTTTTAGAACTGCGGGGGGTGAAAATCATGTTTAGACAAGCCAAATACTTAACTTTTTACAGGTCTCATAATTGTGGGAAGATTTTCCATGAAACAGCAATTTTTTGACTAATTTGAAGGGACTATTAGTTATGATACTAATATGAAAATAAAAACATGACGCCCAGGTTTTTTTCAGAAAGAATGTATGCACTACGCTTTTACTGTTACATTAATATGATAACTTTCCATTTTAGCAAATTCCAATTAAATCTATTTTTCAATTTGTTTTGTATAAATTATCAAAACTCGAAACAAATTTGTTTATTTTTTTAGAAAATCTTAGATAGTATACTTCATCAACTATAATAATTAAAACTTTTATTCAGAAATTTGTGTCTCAAATTATATCTGTTGTACTATTAACACCGCTAAAATTTCATGCTACAGTCTACAATCGAATTCTTGGTCCTGCAGAGTTCTCCGCGGTTCGCACACAAAATAGTCCCCTCCTGGGTTGTCTATCACATATCCTCTGCCCGCAGCAATGTTAATCCCATTAGTTGAGTTGAACCAGCGACCTTTGTTCATATCCATTGTTGAAGTCTTCGCGGAAACGCTGGCCGAACCGGAGCCGTGACGTCACAGTTGGCTGACTTCATCTCAGTTCACTTCTCTGGTGACGTTTTGCTTCACAGACATTCAGAAAATCTTTGTTTGCGCTAAATGGCATCGTGAAAAGGTTGGTTTTTGTTTTGAGTCACACCGAATCCTCCGCCATTTTATAGACAATATGTATTTAGCTATACTTTTCCAATCTAAACGTTCTTACTTTAAAGAGAGGTATTTCTAGAAATGAGTTGTATAAAATACGTGTGTTTCCTGGATGACTGGTTGAATAAGCAATAGGCATAAGCTTATTATCAGAGAAAGACAAATAAGTATATTAAGTTAGGTGTGTTGATTTCATTAACGATTTATTGGAAATTTTAAAAATAGATTACTATGTTCAGCATCCTCGAAATCGGGGGGGGGGGGGGGGAGACATAGTATCGTTAGGCTAAGAAAAATTCATATTTTTTGAGGTTCCAATCCGATTCACAGAATGCACTATAGCGGTAGCGTATAGTCGAGGCAAGAATTCAAGCGATGCACGTCACAGATCGATTCTATAAATAAGACAATACTGCTAAGAATCATGAAGCCGCATTAAACTGTACCCATTTCTGAAAAAAGCTTAATAACCGGGTGTCAAGAATTACTCTTTTTACCGTAATTAATGATTGAAAATTATGTTGGTATTAACATTTCTTTAATGAGATCACTCGTGACGTGCGTCACTTGAATTCTTGCCTCGACTTTAGCCTTGGTGTGCGAGCTCGTAATCAACAACTGGTTGCCGACAGTTTGCTATCATAAAAATATCGTAGCGGTATCGTCGCTGTCCCGTAGTACTGGTAGACAATCGGCCTCAAGAGTCAAATCATGCGATATTTAGGAAAAGGGAGACGCTGAACGAATTTCGCTTTTGAAACTCCATCAAGATCCTTAAAATTTTACGTCATTCTGCAATATATAATAATGTGTCAGTCGGTGGTGCGGTCAAATAAGGTTTTATGAGAGAATGGCCTACTATTGCTAAAGCCCAGTTTACCTGTGAAATACTTGATGAACAGACTCATATACATAGACATTTCACAGATTAGAATCCTGATGAAAAATAAAATTAGATTGAAAAATATTTTAAAAAATCATTTTGTTACATTACATATTTTTTTATGATATAAAACCTTGAGCGAAAAAAATTCTGTCGGTCTGTCTCTATGTAACTTTTTTTTGTGCGCACGTTTACTCTGGAACCGTTTATGATAGTGATTTTAAATTTGGTACATTTATGTATTGTAACGAGATCTGGAACTAGATTATATTTTGATCTAATTCCATTGAAGGGTTCGGGGGTAAATGGGGTAAATAAGGGTAAATAAGCAAAGCAAGCAGGTAAGTCCATAAAATTGCAATTTAAGGCATGTACGAAAAGTAAAGTCTCAAATATATTTTTTTTGGCGTCAGCCACCACCTCACCCCTCATTAACACGCTCAATACCACCCCTACACTATTATGACAGGGAGTAAAAAATTAAATTGGGGTTTAGTGTGTATATGAGAACCAAGGGACTCTAATTTTTTTTTTGCATTAGCCACCCCCTCCCCCTCACTATCGCTCCCTATACCACCCTCACATTATTATGAAAGGGAGTAATAAAATTAAAATTTGATTTAGTGTGTTTACAAGAACGAAACTTCTCAAAAAATTGTTTTGGTGTTAGCTACCTCCTCTACCACCCCCATTGCCACCCCTACCCTATATTATTAAAGGAAGTAAAAAATTAAATTAGGATTTTGAGTATACGAGAACCAAGGAACTCTAAATTTGTTTTGGCATCAGCTACCCCCTCCCTCTCACTATCACCCCCAATACCACCCCCACACTATTATGAAAGGGAGTAAAAAAATTAAAATTTGATTTAGTGTATTTACAAGAACAGGCGTAGCTATCCCCTCTACCCTTATTATTAAAGGGAGTAAAAACTAAATTGGGATTTAGTGTGTGTACGAGAACCAAGGGCCTCTAAAATTTATTTTGGCATTAGTTACCCCCTCTACCGCCACCATTACCACACCCAATCTGTTGGGGAATAAAAAATTAAATTGTGATTTAGTGTATATAAGAGAATCAAGGGCTTCTAATTTATTTTTACATTAGCCACCCCTCTACCACTCCTACTTTATCATTAAAAGGAATAAAATATTACATTGGGATTTAGTGTGTATAAGACTTGGATACAAAATCTTGATGTGGAAGTAGTGATTCCTTGGGCAGCGGTTTTTAGTCTATTGATATGCTGTAATCCCCAGATATCGATTTTGAGACAAATCGGATCATAAACGGTAAAGTCGTCCGCCATCTTGAACAAATTTTTTACTAGAAATTCGTAATCCGCGACCTCGAAAAAACCCCAGATATCGACTTTGATCGATTTGATCTAAATGACAAAAGCCATCAGCCATATTAGCGCTGCTATTTTGAATTTCTGAATTTCGACTAAAAATTCATAATCCGCGACCTAGAAAACCCCCAGATATCGATTTTGAGTTGAATCGGATCTTAGACGGTAAAATCGTCCGCCATCTTGAAGTCGCCATCCTGAACTAAATTTCTTTATTAGAAATTCGTAATCGGCGAACCCGAAAACCCCCAGATATCGATTTTGATCGATTCGAAAGATAGAGAAAGAAAGTCCGAAAATATTTTACAAGTCCGTTCGACGTCACTCATATGACGTCACTCCTTCAGTACACGGGAATAATTTAATTATTCAGCATTTAGTCTTCTGGCTGCCGTCCCACGAGGTACACGTGTCCGCTGTTTGCTCTGGTGCTGTAAAGAAAATATCACAAGTCCCGACTTCAGGTAACATTTATTTTTCTAAGTCCACAAATCCATTGTGGAGTTATTTTTCTAAGTCCCCAAAGACATTTCAAAGATTTTTACAAGTCCAGCTGACGTCACAGTGATACACCGCGCACCTATTTTCCGCTGTTTCTCCCACTCCTTCATCTCTGAAGGCAGTAATTCGATTCACACCGATCAGTTAGTCCTCCCGATCGACTCAGAGCCAGCAGACGTGTTCACGCTAAATATTTAAAACTTAAAGGTACCGTTAATTGTTCTAAGTTCACAAATCTGTATTCGAATTATTTTCCAAAGTCCACAAATCCGTAGTGGCCTTATTTTTCTAAGTCCATCAGAGACCAGTAGCGCATCCGTCTAGCGCCTACTCCCACTCTCATGGTAAGAGGTTTCGCTGCTAGAAGAGGACCTGTGCAGCCAAGAAGTCAGTCAGCCCAGGCGACTCATTGGGATCAGACGTGTCCACTCCGAGAAGCGAACCTAGGTGCCATCTGTCATATTCGAGGTGTAGGATTTTGGCAAAGTCCAGTCGACCAGCAGCGCATCCATTAGGCGTCTACTCCCACTCCTATCGCAAGTTGCTTCATTTTCAGAAAAGGATCTGAGGAGCTCTGCAGAGAGGGATTCCACTACGATCGCTCCACCGAAGCAGACATGCCCGACCGTACGCACAGGGAGTAAGTAAGTCCACAATAGGAGTAGGTAAACTGATGTACTAGCAAGTACTGGAAAACTGTTTCACTGTGGTTTTTATATATTTGTGTCTTGCTTTACTCGTCTGGTGTCCGTAACTATTCTGCACCCTGTTTATTCTTGCTAACCGTATATTCTGTGTGTTGCAGCCTGCTAATCTGATCACCTGAGTCATCTAGTACTATTGGGGTTTTGCGTTGCTACGCGTGCTCCTCCTGGTATTTGATAAATTATAGATTTTTCATAATAAATATTTAGCTTTGTACATATAGGTCTATCGTAATATACTGATTTTATTGAAAACTCTGAGTTTTACTGTCTGTGTGTGAACGTCTAATTTCCCATATATTGACCCACTGGAATAAACTTTCTCCACTTGAGCTGCTCAGCCTCGCGTACTCGGCTTGAGGGTAGTGTGTCCTATCACTTAAACTAGGACTGGCGCCCGAGTAATTCGAAAACTTGTTTCCGAAGCTCGTGTGTCAAAGTGTGGCCGCGGCTTTTCGCCACGTCAACGTGCGAGGTGGAGAAAAACGCGTCACATCATCAAGATAATTTCTGACTTCAATGGAGAAATGAGGGGGAGCTTAATCTTGCATGAACCACATTCTGTTCCGTATGTCTAGTATGAAAGCGTGTAATATATCAGCAAGAGTATTTTTGAAAACAGTTAAGACTGTCCATTTAAATTTGTAGGAAGGACAAATGGTATCTAATAATTGATCGCCGATGATACCACACCAAACGTTAATCTTAAATTCTTGCTGAAAATGCCTTTCTTTAATGGCATGAGGATTTTCGTCGGTAAATAAAGTGTTCTTAACAACATTTCGATCCCTGTTGTATTTATTTAGAACAAATTGACAAAATTGTAGCCTTTGTGGAAGATCCCTTCGAAGTAAGTTTTGTACAGGAGTGAGATGATACGGGTAGAAGCGTTCTTTACGGAGGACTCTTAGGACAGACTCATTCCTGTTGCCGCTACTAAACAACTTGAGCTGACTTGGGGATCTTCATTCACACGAACTAAAATTTCTAGTTCTTGATCTGGAGTAATTCTTTTCGGTCGTCCTACATCGTTTTTATGGCGAAATGAACCCGTTTCTCAGTGACGTAAATGGTAGAACTAAAACGTAACCAAAGCACACTTTTCAATAAAAACACTTTGTTTCATTAAATTTGAATTCGTCTTTCAAGAAATTATTGAAATGTTGAACGGCACTTTCCTTGAAAACGGTTGGAGTTATTAAGTTATATCAAGTGTACCTTTTATACGTGGAAATTACGCCCTCATCAGATTTTCTGATCGGAATTACCACAACGTTTCGTCAAAAAAAAAAAATGAAAAAATTTATTCATCAGATACAGGTCCTGCAGCGCTTTCTATAATCTAATGTAATGTAGTACATAAATTATTGCTTTTTAGAATAAAAAAAGTTCCTCCAGAAAATTTGGCGAAGATCACCAAGAGGCTGTTGAGTTATTGCAAAAAGAACGAAAAAATTATTTGAAACTTGACACCCTGTATCGTTTTCCACTGCAACATTTTACTAAAGCATATTCGGTTATATCCTCATATTTTGTCCCAAAGAATCTACCCCTGAACTATAGCCTATTATTAATGGTCCACCCTGTATATGTATATAGTTCTCAAACACCACTCTTTTTTTAGAACTGCGGGGGGTGAAAATCATGTTTAGACAAGCCAAATACTTAACTTTTTACAGGTCTCATAATTGTGGGAAGATTTTCCATGAAACAGCAATTTTTTGACTAATTTGAAGGGACTATTAGTTATGATACTAATATGAAAATAAAAACATGACGCCCAGGTTTTTTTCAGAAAGAATGTATGCACTACGCTTTTACTGTTACATTAATATGATAACTTTCCATTTTAGCAAATTCCAATTAAATCTATTTTTCAATTTGTTTTGTATAAATTATCAAAACTCGAAACAAATTTGTTTATTTTTTTAGAAAATCTTAGATAGTATACTTCATCAACTATAATAATTAAAACTTTTATTCAGAAATTTGTGTCTCAAATTATATCTGTTGTACTATTAACACCGCTAAAATTTCATGCTACAGTCTACAATCGAATTCTTGGTCCTGCAGAGTTCTCCGCGGTTCGCACACAAAATAGTCCCCTCCTGGGTTGTCTATCACATATCCTCTGCCCGCAGCAATGTTAATCCCATTAGTTGAGTTGAACCAGCGACCTTTGTTCATATCCATTGTTGAAGTCTTCGCGGAAACGCTGGCCGAACCGGAGCCGTGACGTCACAGTTGGCTGACTTCATCTCAGTTCACTTCTCTGGTGACGTTTTGCTTCACAGACATTCAGAAAATCTTTGTTTGCGCTAAATGGCATCGTGAAAAGGTTGGTTTTTGTTTTGAGTCACACCGAATCCTCCGCCATTTTATAGACAATATGTATTTAGCTATACTTTTCCAATCTAAACGTTCTTACTTTAAAGAGAGGTATTTCTAGAAATGAGTTGTATAAAATACGTGTGTTTCCTGGATGACTGGTTGAATAAGCAATAGGCATAAGCTTATTATCAGAGAAAGACAAATAAGTATATTAAGTTAGGTGTGTTGATTTCATTAACGATTTATTGGAAATTTTAAAAATAGATTACTATGTTCAGCATCCTCGAAATCGGGGGGGGGGGGGGGGAGACATAGTATCGTTAGGCTAAGAAAAATTCATATTTTTTGAGGTTCCAATCCGATTCACAGAATGCACTATAGCGGTAGCGTATAGTCGAGGCAAGAATTCAAGCGATGCACGTCACAGATCGATTCTATAAATAAGACAATACTGCTAAGAATCATGAAGCCGCATTAAACTGTACCCATTTCTGAAAAAAGCTTAATAACCGGGTGTCAAGAATTACTCTTTTTACCGTAATTAATGATTGAAAATTATGTTGGTATTAACATTTCTTTAATGAGATCACTCGTGACGTGCGTCACTTGAATTCTTGCCTCGACTTTAGCCTTGGTGTGCGAGCTCGTAATCAACAACTGGTTGCCGACAGTTTGCTATCATAAAAATATCGTAGCGGTATCGTCGCTGTCCCGTAGTACTGGTAGACAATCGGCCTCAAGAGTCAAATCATGCGATATTTAGGAAAAGGGAGACGCTGAACGAATTTCGCTTTTGAAACTCCATCAAGATCCTTAAAATTTTACGTCATTCTGCAATATATAATAATGTGTCAGTCGGTGGTGCGGTCAAATAAGGTTTTATGAGAGAATGGCCTACTATTGCTAAAGCCCAGTTTACCTGTGAAATACTTGATGAACAGACTCATATACATAGACATTTCACAGATTAGAATCCTGATGAAAAATAAAATTAGATTGAAAAATATTTTAAAAAATCATTTTGTTACATTACATATTTTTTTATGATATAAAACCTTGAGCGAAAAAAATTCTGTCGGTCTGTCTCTATGTAACTTTTTTTTGTGCGCACGTTTACTCTGGAACCGTTTATGATAGTGATTTTAAATTTGGTACATTTATGTATTGTAACGAGATCTGGAACTAGATTATATTTTGATCTAATTCCATTGAAGGGTTCGGGGGTAAATGGGGTAAATAAGGGTAAATAAGCAAAGCAAGCAGGTAAGTCCATAAAATTGCAATTTAAGGCATGTACGAAAAGTAAAGTCTCAAATATATTTTTTTTGGCGTCAGCCACCACCTCACCCCTCATTAACACGCTCAATACCACCCCTACACTATTATGACAGGGAGTAAAAAATTAAATTGGGGTTTAGTGTGTATATGAGAACCAAGGGACTCTAATTTTTTTTTTGCATTAGCCACCCCCTCCCCCTCACTATCGCTCCCTATACCACCCTCACATTATTATGAAAGGGAGTAATAAAATTAAAATTTGATTTAGTGTGTTTACAAGAACGAAACTTCTCAAAAAATTGTTTTGGTGTTAGCTACCTCCTCTACCACCCCCATTGCCACCCCTACCCTATATTATTAAAGGAAGTAAAAAATTAAATTAGGATTTTGAGTATACGAGAACCAAGGAACTCTAAATTTGTTTTGGCATCAGCTACCCCCTCCCTCTCACTATCACCCCCAATACCACCCCCACACTATTATGAAAGGGAGTAAAAAAATTAAAATTTGATTTAGTGTATTTACAAGAACAGGCGTAGCTATCCCCTCTACCCTTATTATTAAAGGGAGTAAAAACTAAATTGGGATTTAGTGTGTGTACGAGAACCAAGGGCCTCTAAAATTTATTTTGGCATTAGTTACCCCCTCTACCGCCACCATTACCACACCCAATCTGTTGGGGAATAAAAAATTAAATTGTGATTTAGTGTATATAAGAGAATCAAGGGCTTCTAATTTATTTTTACATTAGCCACCCCTCTACCACTCCTACTTTATCATTAAAAGGAATAAAATATTACATTGGGATTTAGTGTGTATAAGACTTGGATACAAAATCTTGATGTGGAAGTAGTGATTCCTTGGGCAGCGGTTTTTAGTCTATTGATATGCTGTAATCCCCAGATATCGATTTTGAGACAAATCGGATCATAAACGGTAAAGTCGTCCGCCATCTTGAACAAATTTTTTACTAGAAATTCGTAATCCGCGACCTCGAAAAAACCCCAGATATCGACTTTGATCGATTTGATCTAAATGACAAAAGCCATCAGCCATATTAGCGCTGCTATTTTGAATTTCTGAATTTCGACTAAAAATTCATAATCCGCGACCTAGAAAACCCCCAGATATCGATTTTGAGTTGAATCGGATCTTAGACGGTAAAATCGTCCGCCATCTTGAAGTCGCCATCCTGAACTAAATTTCTTTATTAGAAATTCGTAATCGGCGAACCCGAAAACCCCCAGATATCGATTTTGATCGATTCGAAAGATAGAGAAAGAAAGAGAAAAGTACGATTTTTTACTGTGTGTAAAAAACATATTCTTTGTACTACCAAATGTGGGAGCGAAAGAAATAATTGACTTTATTCTAAAACTTTGTTTACATCTATTGATGTGCAAATACTATCATTATTATAATAGTCGTGTACAATTTTGCTGGGTAATCAAAAAACGCAACAAAAATTTTGACCTCATTAAAATACCGTTTGTACTATCTCGCCTGCAAATTGGATCACTTATCTTACAGGTTTATAATGTGCGTCGGCTTGTTTGATGAGGCCATGCCGAATGGTTGACCGGCGTTAATAATTAGCCCGTAAAGTTTTTGTTGCGTTTTTGACTGCCCTGAAAACTGTACTCGACTAAACTTTTCTACAGGTTAGTTAAATAATAATAGTAATAAAGCCACAAGCATAACTAATGAGAATATGTAAAATATAACATAAAGCTGAACTAATTAAGAAAAAAAAGCCCATAGCGTAGCGTAGGAAGTGGTCAAACTTTTACAACAGAACTTTGAAAATTGAAACTTTTTTCCCCTTTCTTTGAAAATGGCTTTAGGAATCGTTCCATACAGCTAGTCGCTATTTACAAAAATATATCTGAAAACAAAATAATAAGCCTAAACTAGCATCAGTTAAAAGATAACGAATGGGACGATTATGTAGGAGAATTTGAGGTAAGTACAGGGGCACAATTTCTTCTCGCCTAGGGGCCCATCGAGGCATTTTAGAATAATAAATATAGCACAGTACTGGGCCACGGGATAGGGAAAATTAACATTAAGGATAAAAGCAAAGGTGACGCCATCTAGCTATTTAGAAAATATTCGCCCATATTTTAATGCATATCCATACATACATACATAATATAACAACTTAGGGAGAAAAAAGAAATGTTAGAAGCTTTAGATTTGTATTTTTGATAAATTCAAAAATACATGAAAATATTTCTCTTCTGTTAAATAATAATAATAATAATAATGTTTATTTGCAATGTAAATAAAAATACAAAAATGATAATAAAATTTACAGCAATTTCTAAAAGAAAATTTACATGACACAAATAGAAATAGTATTTACAAGTAAACTAGAAAGGAAATCACTGAAGCATTTACAAAAATGCTTGTGCGTGATTGACAATATATTTTATCCAGTCTATGAGCATTATATTGAGTTAAACTAAATTTAAATTTAAGTGCTGTTATACTATACATATGGTAAATACACACATATATACATGTATAGACACACATACACACATATATTATATTAGAGTTGACTTTAACAAATATAACTAATCAGGTAACTCCAGTTTTGTTTCCTACATATATCTATACGCTTACACATTACACGAACACATTATATATACAAACATACTTATACAGGGTTACTGGTAATTCCATACATTCCTTTGGAGATGTGATGGGGCATGAGCTAAGGAGTAAATCTAGCCCTAACATACATTATGCAAAACTCAATAGTTTTTGAGATATTTCAATTTTTTTGTTTTTCTCAAAAAAGTAGATCTTAATGTCTTAAAAGTTAATTTCCGAAAAATCTACTTGACATTTTAAAATTTTTTTTACTGAATTACTTATCCAACATTATAGATATCCGTTTGGAATGAAAAATATCCGGAAACATTTCGATCATGTGAACATTTGAAATAAAAACTTGTAAAATTTTTTTTTTAAATCAGTTATGAAATTTACCTATTAGGTTTTTTCAAAAAAATATTAATGTAGCACGCGTACAAATTATTATAAAAACTTCCTTATTTCAGTAGCTATCTAACTAGGTAGAAATGTTTAATGTACCCTTGATAGTTCTAATAAAAAATTAGTAAAGATAATGCTGGTGGCGGAATTTATTAAACGACTAATCGTTCATTTTCATTTAAGTCAGTCAGTCCTTGACTTTGACGTTTGGGCATATATGTCATTAACTGACATTCTTATCTCCGTGTCCCTTTAGTTTGTTGGTTTTGTTAAATTAGTTATCGAAGATTTTGATTTTGCTCGTAGTTGTTGTTATTAGTTGTTGTTATTGTATTTTCTGTGCCATGGCCGCGTATGCCAACGCAAAATACGCTGATATCTTGTTTGTCTATGGATACTGTGGCCAAGGTTTGTAAAGTAAGATAGGTAGCATGGTAACTTTCGACCAATCAGAGATCACTATTTAAAATGCGGGAACGCGTCACTCTGCCTGCCCATCCGAATTTCTGGCATTCAAACCATTAGTATAGAAGTATAATTAGTTATGAATTTGAAATCCATATTTTGTATTTTTTAATGTACAAGCACAAGTTAATAAATTGACTTTTTTGATTAATGATTATTAACATCGATAACGTTTTCCTTGGAATTTAATATTGACATTACTATATATCAAATTTATAACTAATTAATGTATGCAGTTAAAGAAGTACATTTTATATCAAGGGACTGAAGTAGGTTCTTTTAATCTTGTGTGCAATTTCTTGCCCGAGACTTCAGTCTTGATTTCATTGCTTTATATAATTCTTAGCGAATTTAATAAGTGATACTAATTTTCGCCCTATAGTACGGGGGCCATGAACCTTCCCGTGACCTTTTGAGGTCGCGACGAGTAAATAGGTGTTTTCGACGTATTTTTTCATGCTGAATCTAAATATGCAACTCAATTTTACGGAATCATGCAAGAAAAATTGTTATTAACATTTTAATTGTTTATAAGGCTATAACTTCAAAGTTAACAATGGAAGGGAGAGTTTTCAAATTTTTTATGATTTCTGATACAAAAACAAAGAAAATTCTTTTTGAAAAATTAAAATCGACTGATTAGAACCGAAGATATTGCACATTTGTTATTAACAAATTGCATAATTACCATTTTTCCGCACTATTTCACTCATAACTCGGCTCCTATTCAACGTAGAAAGTTCTACAAGGTCTCATTTTAAAGCTAAAGCTTCAGGCTTCTTTTATAGTGAAATATCCCACCATGCTCTTGAAAAATTTTACAAGTGATGAAAGCCTGAAATTTTTGCGGGAAAAAGATAAGTAATTTGTTTATACGCATTTTGAGGAAAGTTAATCTATAAATATCAGCAATTGAGTTATACATTCTTATTGTACATCTCAAAACGAACATTTTTTGACTTGCTGAATGTATTTTGATTGATTTTTCGCCGAGTAATATTAATTTGTAGTTGAAGCGCTTTCGCGCGCAATGCGCACACTGAGTACGCGTTACATGTAGCGACTACCGTTTTATTCCTGGCTTTACTTAATAAATAATTTTTGAAATATTTACATTAATAAATAATTTGTAAATAATAATAAACAAATACATAGTTTTTTTCTAAAGTGTAATAATGAAAAAAAAGTTAAAAGAGTAGACATTTTCCCCCAGGCCAACATTTACAATTATGTAGTATTAAAAAATTTTAATGCAAATTTTTTATTAGAATTAGATGTGCATACAATAATTTATTAATAAAATTTAACAAGAGGGCCATTAAATTTTATCATGTCATATTAGACACAGCAATTAATAAGAAAAAATCACTCATTGGTTTTCTCTAATATTTCTTTGTATCATATGAAAATAAATTTTATTTAGTGTATTAAGTAATTTTTTTAGGGAACTCACCACTCTCTTTTGCCTTTTTTGAGTTGTTCTTGCAAACAGCTACACTACAAACCTTTCCTTCAGTCATCTAATAACTGTATGTAACATTGTTATTTATTATTATGAACGGAAAATAATAAAAACTGTTTACCTTAAAATTATTTCTGTAAATACACAGGTTACAAACTTCTATATACTATGAGTCTTTTCTCTTTAACAGTAATTGTCAATTAGATTATACACTAAATAACTATAACTGCACGATTATAAACACAAAAACAACAAATATTTCGAAATAACTCAACAAATAAGCGCAACGTCTAAAAAAATGCATACGTACAATTAAGTTTCGGCAGGCACGATGACGCGGAAGATGGCCGCCTTCATCGTAACCCCTCCATTCCGTTCAAGTTACCATGCTACCTTTCTTACTTTACAAACCTTGTACTGTGGCAGCAACGCTGCTGAAGCTCGCCGAGAATATAGCCTTTGGCACCTTAACCGCCGCTTACCAAATGCACGTGTATTCAGTACGGCATATCGAAATATCGCTGAAACTGGCTCCGTGAAATGTAGAAGAAGTGACGCTGGTGCTCCTCCCATTTATGAACCAGATGATGAGGAAGAAATATTGCGGTATTTTGAGGAAGACCCAACTATTTCAACTAATAAACCGACTAACCGGAGCGTCACAATGGAAAGTTTGGTCTACGATACGTAGAGTTGGATGTCATCCTTACCACTATACCCCTGTCCAAGGCTTGGAGGAAGGTGATCCTGGAAGGAGAGTGGAATTCTGCCGCTTTATGTTAAATTCAGATGCAGAAAGTGCAAATTTTTTAACAAGTATTTTACGGACGGACGAGTCGAAATTTAATCGCGAGGGTATAACAAATTTCCACAACCTACATTATTGGGCAGAGGAAAATCCCAAGTTAACACGTGAAACTATTTTCCAAATGAAGTTTTCTATTAATGTGTGGATGGGAGTCATTGGCCACTATTTAATAGGGCCACACTTTCTTCCTCAAAATTTAAACGGGGAAATCTATGAAAATTTTTTAAGAAATGATCTGGCGGTGATTTTAGAAGATGTTCCTCTCGCCGTCAGACAGCGAATGATGTTTCAGAACGACGGTTGTCCAGCACATTATCGGCAGACAGTACGACAGTTACTTGATCAACGTTTCCCTAACCGTTGGATTGGAAGAGCGGGCCCAATACCTTGGCCAGCGCGAAGCCCTGACTTAACACCCCTTGATTATTACGTATGGGGTCATATGAAGGAGATGGTCTATGCCACACCAGTCAATACTATAGAAAACCTTAGACAAAGGATAGTCGATGCTGCCCAACACATAAGGCATAATCTGACAACCAGAGTAACAAGGACGGAAATAAGAAGACGCTGCCGTGTCTGTATACGGAATAGGGGCTCCCATTTTGAGCAAGACATATAAAAAATAAAGTACAACTTTGAAATTAATGAAGAATTAAACTCTACTTTTAAAATGTTTTTTACTGTTTATCTAAAAATAAAATTCGTACTACTTGTGTTATTTTTACTAGTATTTTCTTAGAACTATTAAGGGTACATTGAACATTTATACCTTGTTAGATAGCTATTGAAATAAGGCAGTTTTCATAATAATTTATACGCGTGTTACGTTAATATTTTTTTGGAAAAACCTAATAGATAAATTTCATAGCTGATTTAAAAAAAAAAATTTTAAAGTTTTTATTTCAGATGTTCACATGATCGAAATGTTTCCAGATATTTTTCATTCCAAACGGATATCTATAATATTGGACAAGTAATCCAGTAAAAAAAAAAATAAAAATGTCAAATAGATTTTTCGAAAATTAACTTTTAGGACATTAAGATCTACTTTTTGAGAAAAACAAAAAAAATTAAATATCTCAAAAACTATTGAGTTTTGCATAATATATGTTAGGGCTAAATTTACTTCTTAGATCATGCCCCATCACATCTCCAAAGGAATGTATGGAATTACCAGTAACCCTGTATACATGTTTACCAATATTTTAACACTTTATCTATTCAAGCTTGAATTTGTAAATCTATTTTTGGTTAATTAAATTGTATATTGTATGTATCGGTGTATCTAGTAGCCATTGTTTAATTTCATTTTTATATTTTTCGTATTTTCCTATTTTTTTTAATTTATCAGGAAGCATATTATAGATTCTAGGAGCTAGGTAATAACTTTGACCTACAGTTTTTCGAAATCGTGGTATTTGAATTTTATTTTCTCTTTGCCTGGTTTGATGTACGTGTGATTTCGGTTCTGTTTTAATTTTTCCTTTAAATATGTTTGTTAGTATATTCATGCAAAATAATTGACGAATGTCCAGTACCTTACTTAGTTTAAATAGCTCATTGCTAGGGTAAAGTATGTCTTTACTGTAGATTATTTTCAGTACCCACTGCTGTAAAACGTTTAATATTTTTAAGTAATAATCGCTTACTCCTCCCCATCCCAGGATACCGTATGTTAATTGTGACTGTATCAGTGCATAATATATTGTTTTTAGATGTTCAACGCTCAAGAAGTTTTTTAGGTATTTAAACCTGTAAAGTATACCGCTAATTTTTTTTGTAACATTTTTTATTTGCAGGTCCCATCTCAGATGTCAGTCAATTATTATACCCAAATATTTTACTGATTCGGCTTCCGGGATAATGGTTTCTTCATCAATCTGTAGCTGGCCAAGATTAGGTAAATTATTTGAGTAAGATGTAAATGGTAGAAATTTGGTTTTTTCACAATTTAGTGTAAGACTGTTATATTGAAACCATTTTTTTATTAGCTTAAATTCTGTTTCTACTGTGTTTTTTAGGTGTAGCCAGGTATCTGCCTCAAATATAATTGCAGTGTCGTTTGCAAAGCTAATTATGGTACCTGAGATATTTGAAGCTAATAAGCTATTTATATGTAAAGTAAAAAGTAGAGGACCCAGTACCGTACCTTGAGGGACACCATAGTTGACAGTCCTTGGAGTACTGATGCTGCAATCAATTTGCACGTATTGAGTTCTATCTTCCAAATAATTTTTTATAATATCATATATCTTTCCCCTAAGTCCATAACTTTTCAATTTATTTGGTAATGTTTTACGACACACAGTGTCAAACGCTTTGGCGAGGTCCATAAACATACAGATGCATTTTTTATTTTTATCTAATGCGTTGTAAATGCGTGATGTTAATTGACATATTGCATCTTCCGTAGATTTTCCCTCCCTAAAGCCATATTGATTGTCTGAAATTATGTTATATTTATTTAAGAAGTTCATAATTCTGTGTTTTAATATGCGCTCTATTATTTTGGTTATATTAGATATAAGCGAAATTGGCCTATAATTAATAATTTGCTCATTACTTCCACTCTTATATAGGGGTTTAATAATACCGACTTTTAGACATTTTGGGAAACGTCCAGTATTAAAAAAAGTACTTATTATAAAAGTTAACGGTGCTGCTATTTCATCTGATATTTCTTTTAGTATTTCACTACGTATTTTATCGTACCCAGGTGATTTTTTTGATTTTAACTCTTTAATAGCTTTTTTGACCTCAGGTTCTTCGGCAGGCCACAAATACATTGTAGTTTCCAAATTATCCAGTTCCTCGGTGAAATCGTCTGGTTTTTTGATTTTATGTGCGTATATTGCTCCTATAATGTTTGTTAAAACTATTTGCAATATTTGTTTTGTTTGTTATTATGTTGCCATCATCTAGTTTTATTTTACTTATAATAGTTTTTAGCTTATTTTTATTACAAATATTATCCACAGATTCCCACAGTTTTTTTGATGAATTTTTGTTATTTTCAATTTGTGATTTATAATAATTTGTTTTTGTACTTTTAATTAGATGACTTAATTTGTTTTTACACATTTTATATTGTAATTCTAGATTTTTATTAGTTGGATCTTTTAATAAATCTTGGTACATTTAAGGGACGATAGATATGGTAAATTGAAAGATGCTGGTGTGCTATAATTTATTATATCATTATATAGAATGTTGCACTCATTGTCGTTTTCTTACAACTAAAAAATGATTTGTTCGAACAATATGATTGCAATATCGACAATGTATATACATGTTCTTGTCCTGTAATTGGAATAAAAATTCTATTGGTTTTGTAAAATAGAACAAAATAAATTTGCAATAAATTACCTGCCCTTATAATAATATGATATATACAAGAATTAATTTGAGAACGTTTACAATTTTGAGGTAATACTTGGCGGTGTGCAACTAATATTGATTTTAATTTATCCCCCATTATTATTTGTCCTGCAACACACATTAATATAAACATAAACACACAGAAATATGCTTTGAAAACTTTCTGCATTGCTGATACTGTATCGACAACAAAAAATCGGTTTGGAAACACCCGCGGGAAGTGGGAGGTACGTACATAAAAAATAATTTAAAAAAGTTATCGAGCAAGTTAAATCCAGAGCCTCTCAAAACTGCCTTTGTCTTCGCTTTAGTCGTATTTTTCCTAATGCGATTAAATTCGTTTACAGAGAGCGCCGTTTTTACAAGTGCATTAATATTTGAAGAGCATCGTCCAAATACTACCATCATTGATTACAGATGAATTGTCTTCGGGGAAATGGAAATCATTTTATTTGAAATCCCACTAAGAATTTAAAAAATCTGTCTCCAATGTCTAAGAGGGTAAGTGAGCCGGGGTCGCGAGTCGGGGTGGTTTAGGGTGGCTGCTCACCCCTCGACAGACAAGGGAAGTAAGGAAGAGTGCTGAAAGGCCGCTAACTCGTCATCAAATATTTAAAAACTCCCAGGGGATGATGGCCAAATAGTTACAGAATTGATACTGGCCACCCACATATACGTGGACTGAATGTCTTGCTCTGGTTCTTTGAAAAATTTACTAATGTCTATTGAATCAGTGTGCAGAGGGTACATTATTTACTAGGGCTCTAAAGAAAATTATAGGCATGGTGCGGAACTTCATTAAATTATGCGAAGAACTAATAGTTATTATTTATCTGGAATCATATCTACACGTGCAAAAAAATATGACTGATAACTTTGAGATTTTGGGCGAGATTGGAAACAGACTTATTTAAACAAATTAATTTGCAAAACACCGTTTCTAATGGTTTTTTCCAAATATCTCGCCGTATTGGTCATGTTGCAAAAACCGAAATGAAGAGGTATGTGTGATATATTTATTTTAATTACTAAAAAACCGCATGCGCGGGAGGATAGTTAGCAGTAAGTGTTGACACGTATCAGTACTTGGGCAAGCAATAAATTTGTTATTAATTGAGTTGTGTATTCTAATTACCAAATTGTAATTGTGAACATCGAACAAGGTGTAGTACATAACAAAGTGGCGACGAGATGTTTTCTTTTCCCGTAGTTGGATGAGTATAGATTTTTCAAATCAAAAATTAACACGTGAAAGAACCTGAAAAATGCCCGACAAAATCTCGTACACAAGTCATATACAGAAATTTGTTCCTGCCGAATCAGGCTGGTCAGTGTATAAATGCAGGCAACACAATTACACTACACTTTAATAAAAATTGTAATTCTAACAGATATAATTCTCACAATTTTTTAGAAACGAATTATGTACCTACTATATAATTTAGATAGTAAAACGTTGCCCGTTGTAATCAAATTATTGATTCATGATATATTATATACATTTAATTTAGATACGGGGGCAAGTTATAAGGTAATATCGGAGGATTTCTATAACACAAATTTTTAAAACAAAACCTATTTACCTACAGACAAGATTTTTAACTTGTATAATGCGGATAAAATTGTACCATTGGGATATATTACATGTCAAATAACATATGAAAATAAGACCTGTAATTTATGTTTATATATTATTAAAAATGGAGAACCGCCACTATTAGGGCGCGACTTTTTAAACCTATTTGATTTAGGCATTACGCATAATATAAATTTTATGGAACTACCGAATGATTTACAATTTTAATATAATGAATATAAAGATACATTCTCCCTGGATTGGGAACTTTTACGAAAGGTGACATTTCAATAAAATTAAAATCAGAAAATGTGACTTCGAAATTTTCAGGGCACAGTCTTCCACCATTCGCAATTAACGAGAAGGTAGAAAAAGAATTAGATAGGTTACATAAACTGGGGGTTATTGAACCAGTAGAATATTCTCCTTGGGGAACCCCAATTGTTCCGGTTTAAAAAAAAAACGATTCAGAAAGAATATTTGGCGATTTTTTAGTTACCGTGAATCTTTTCATTGAAATAGATCCTTTTCTTTTACCAATAATAGAAGACTTTTTTGTCAAATTACAAGGGGGAATTCATTTTACCAAACTTGATTTATCTAATGCATATCAACAAATACGTTTAGACGAAAAGTCCAAGGAACTTGTGATCATGTCGACGCATAAGGGTTTATTTCGGTATAACCGTGTGCCTGGCATATTTCAAAGAATACTGGAAACATTGTTACAGGGTTTAGATGGGGTGGTTTGTTTCCTCGACGATATATTATTAATAACAGGTAAAAATCGTGTAGAACATATTGCTAAGTTGGAATCCGTTTTGAGCCGCTTACAAAATGCAGGATTTAAACTCTCAATAGAGAAATGTAGTTTTTTTTTCAATCTAAGATGTCATATTTAGGATACGATATTGATAAAGAAGAGTTGCATACATCTGAAAGTAAAATCTTAGCCATAAACTGTTCCTACAAATGTTACAGCTTTAAAATGGTTCATTGGGCTTATGAATTATTACGGTAAATTTGTACCAAATCTTGCAAATATTCTGCATCCATTATATAACTTACTTAAAGCGAAATCAAAATGATCATAGACACTAGATTTTAAACCAATTAAGCAATTATTAATGTCAGCTGATATTTTAGTGCATTATAACCCTAATTTATTATTGTGTCTAACTACGGACGCGAGTGAATTTGGTGTTTCAGCATTACTTTCGCATAATGCCCGATGGTCGAGAAAGACCTATAGCGTACACCTCACGTGCGTTGTCTGCTGCAGAACGTAAATATTGCCAACTAGAAAAAGAGGAACTTTCTATCATTTATGGAGCATGTAAGTTTCATACGTTTATATATTCTAGAAAGTTCACTCTTTTTACAGATAATAAACCACACATATTTTTCATCCTCAGAAAAAAATACCGTAATTCTCAGCAAATCGGCTGTGTAGGTGGGCGGTGATATTATCAAATTATCAATATGATATTAAATTTATTAGGCCCGAGCAAAACCGCGCAGATTCGTTGTCTCGGTTACCGTTACCTTTTGACAAAAATTCTTGGGATGACGCATATATTATACATTTTTACCAATTCCTTTTCGGAAAACAGCAATTTTCTAATTGATTTTCAAATAGTGAAGAAAGCTACCGCATGTGATAAACTTTTGTCGAATGTTTTAAAATATGTTAAATATGGTTGGCATAACAATATTGATGAGAGTTGTAAACCATTTTTCAAAATTTAAGTATCGAATCAGAACGCTTATTATGGAATAATCGAATAATTATTCCACAGGTTTTAAGGCAGGGTATAATACAACAGGTACATGCTACCCACATGGGTATTGTCAAGATGAAAAGCTTAGCACGGTCATATTTTTGGTGGCCTGGCTTAAATAAGGATATCGAGAAAGTTAGTAAAATCTGTGAAAATTGTTTACTAAATAGGCTGTAGTATTAGTGAATTGGCCTTGGCCTAATCAACCTTGGTATTATTTAGATCTAAATTCTATGGGTCCATTATTAAAAAAAACTATTTTTAATTATCCTGGATGCACATAGTAAATGGATTGAAATACTGTCCGTAATTAAATATTTCCTGATTAAATAACTTTGAATCAATAAGCCCTAAGTAAATTGTTTCATAAAATAATCACTGGCCATTTGTAAAAAAGTAGCACTAAAGTTTATTTAAACTTACATTAATCTTATCATTTAAAATCCGGCTAAGAATTATCGTTTGTTTACAAAAGTTATAGAACCAATGGAGAACTACATAAAGAGATGATATATTTTCCGCTCCCATTTTAACAGATACCTATATACTGGTACAAAAAAATTATGTTAGCATGAATGGTTTTAAAATATGTAAGATATTTTTTAATATAACGGTTAGCTATTTCATATAATTTCAGCAAATTCTTCCATCCAAAAATATTTTAACTGCGCAAACTATTTTAAAACTTTTGTTATTAGGTTTTAACTAGCTTCCCTCACAGAAATTATCATTTTTATGTATGTAATGAAACATTAATTTAAATTGTTCAACATCTTTGATAAATAATTTAGGAAAATTGTACATTCTTAATACTTAAGTAATAAGTATATATATAAAAACATTTATGTATTCATGAGATTTATAATTATACCAGATAATTTGTACCTAGTAGTCTCGGAGCCAGAGCAAAAATATTAAAAACAGTTGTTATATAATAATATAGCTTACAAAGAATAAAATAAATTATAAGGCCGTTGATTGAACTACATAAATTTGGTTGATTAGGGAAGAGCCTTTTGTTATTTCAATTTTCCAAGTGGATGTAACAAAATATAGTATTTTCACTGCTCCTTCCATATACAAATTTATTTATTTATTTTATTAAGTGCAAGCGAAATCGTAAGAAAATTGCATTCTAATAAAAGAATTGGCCTTTTACATTATAAAATATTGATTTATAGACAAAACATTTAAAAAAAAAAAATCTTCGTGGTGATTAAAACTGTAAATTTAAGGCGCTTTATTTTATTGTAAGTTGGCACTACCATTGCGGCCTGTTACTTTTATCGAACTGGGCAACCCATCCCAGGATCTATATGATATAAATAGTTAGCAAATCGCTGCACCAGAAGTTGTGTAAACAATTTGGGAAATAAAAGACAAAGGAGAATCGCAGTTCCATGAATTCGCACAAGAAAGACTGCATGAAGGAAAATACCTTTCAGATACGACAAAATTAAATAAGATCCCAACGCTTGGTCGGGCGAGAGCCGTCAACAAAGTAAGTAAATAACTGGACTATAAAACGACTGCAGTCTTTTTAGTCGAGCCTACATTGCAACATGCGAACATAGGGCAGGTGATTTGGAAGCATTTTTCGCAAGTGAAAATCAGGCAAGTCCTCCCTCCCTGTCTCTTTTACACAAAATACGGTCATGTACACTTGATAAAATGTTTTTTAATTGATGGCACTGAATTCAGCATGTCTCTAAATGCCCCAAAAGTCACAGCAAAAATCGTAGATGGAGCAGCGATAGTGCATATGTTACAACCCGGCCAAAATACGACTTTCTTGGATTACTGCAACAGAATCTTCTTGCTCTTTTTACACAAAGAATTGTCCGATATTTTGAGACTGGATTTAGTGTGAGAGAGGTATGATGTGGATAGCTTGAAGAACTCCACGAGAGAAAAACGCGGATCTGGTTCCCAAGGGATGGGCCAATTTTCTCAGATGCAAATAATAAGGAATAACTTTTCCACTTTATGGCCACGTAGGCTATGTTAGTAAATATTTGTAATAACAAGGCAATCTATAGTACTGACGGATCTCAAGTATCAACAACAAATATCTCTCGACAGTCAATGAATAACCTAGCTCCTTGTAATCACGAGGATAATGGTGCATGTAGTAGACGCTGTGCTTGATAGCCATTCCAAAATTATGATCCGTACCGTGGATACTGAAGTAGTGATATTAGCTGTTTATTGTTTAAATATTTGGACAGATTGGAGGAGTTGTGGGTTCACGTTGGAACAGAAAAAAATCATCATTTTATCTCATGCCATGCCATAGCTGTCAGTAGGTGAGGAATGAAAGGGGTTCGGTTCAGGAGCAGGAGCAGTGTTCAGTTTAGTGGTGGGGGTCGGTTCGGTTCAGGAGGAGGAGCAGTGTTCAGTTTAGTGGTGGGGGTCGGTTCGGTTCAGGAGCAGGAGCAGTGTTCAGTTTAGTGGTGGGGGTCGGTTCGGTTCGGGAGCCGGAGCAATGTTCAGTTTAGTGGTGGGGGGGTAATTAGAGTGATGAGATGTAAGTACGGTGGTGGGAGGTAATTAGACTAATATGATGTAATTAGAGTGGTGGGAGGTAATTAAGGGGCGGGGCTTAGGGGATGGGACGTTAGAGGGCGGGGCCTATGAAAGGTGGTGGTGGGGGGCAATTAGATTAGTAAGAAGTAATTAAAGTGGTGTGATGTAATTGTAGTGGTGGGAGGTAATTAGAGTGATGTGATGTAATTGTGGTGGTGGGGGGCAATTAGATTAGTAAGAAGTAATTAAAGTGGTGTGATGTAATTGTGGTGGTGGGGGGCAATTAGATTAGTAAGAAGTAATTAAAGTGGTGTGATGTAATTGTAGTGGTGGGAGGTAATTAGGGTGATGTGATGTAATTGTAGTGGTGGGATGTAATTGTAGTGGTGGGGGGCAATTAGATTAGTAAGAAGTAATTAAAGTGGTGTGATGTAAGTGTAGTGGTGGGAGGTAATTAGAATGGTGTGATGTAATTGTAGTGGTGGGGGGGTAACTAGAGTGGCCTGATGTAATTGTAGTGGTGGGGGGCAATTAGTGGAATGATGGGTAATTAGAGTAATTGCATGATGGATAATTATTGTGGTGGGGGTGACTCAATTAAGGTGGTGTGATGTAATTGTAGTGGTGGGGGGTAATTGGAGTGGTGTGGTAATTAGAGTGATGGGATGCAATTAGAGTGGTGGGAGGTAATTAAAGTACTGTGGTAATTAGAGGACAATTACAGGTAATTTAAGTAAAAATAAAGGTAATTGCAGTAAAAATAATGGTGATTAAAGCAATTATGGTCAATCCATCCGTCTAGCCGTTCGTATGCAGACAGTTAAATAATTCTCTATTATGTTGTATTGTCTTATTGCACTTTGTATTTTTTTACGATGAGATAACAAATATTCATTCTTTATTTACCTGCCTTATCCTTATGCTGATAAACAATTGCGACCTATCTACATTATCTTTATACCGATCAACAATTATTTTACCTGTCTTATCTTTAGGGACATCTGTCTTACCCTATGCTGATTTATGAGATGTACATTTACTACCTGCCTGTCTTATCCACCGAGATTTTATCAGTGAATTTGTGAAAGGGAACATTTACATTGTTATTTCAGTACCTGCAGCGTACCCTCTTTATGGCTTTTGTGTACTTAACATCCTGACATCACAAGTGAGGAGAACGTGTTGCTGTTTATTTTAGTTTTTATTTTTTGAATTGAAACACATGATTTACATTTTCTTATATTATTTATTACCTATTCTGTCACATTACTATTTTCATACTATTTATTACCTATTCTACTACATTACTAACTAATTGTCTTTTTATTTTATCTTGCACCAAAAAATCCACCTTGAACTGATCCATCCAATGCATTATAGGTCAAGTAGGCATCGTGAAGTATAAGTGCATATACACGAGTTTGTTCGGGGAACTTTGTCTTTCGTGTTTCAAACTCTATTTTTATGTCAACCGTAGATGTCTTCAATGCCTCGGATTGGTGGCTACAGTCTATGACAAACAATGGATTTTTTCTGAATTCTTCAAGATCCATCATAGGTTCCCCCATGTCTCTACCATAATAACCTCGTTGAAAGCTCTCGTATGCATAATATACTGCGGAGTCCAGCTTTTTATCGAAATTTAAATTCCAACGCTCATATGGATATACTTCAGCATTTAGAAATAGTCGAATATTATTTATGTCTGCATGAATAAACTTTGTGGCATCTTTGGATCTATTATTGGAATTGGCATTGTTTTGAAAACCAATAATGATGTAACGAGGTCTCTCAAGACTGCTGGTGGTTTTAACAGCCCATACATCAGAAGAAGTATCACGCAGAATTGGTAGTTCATAAAGGTCCCACATACGGTAAACCATCTTAATTCTGGCATTATTACCGCCTGAATCAATTTTCTTCAACAGCTTAATTTTTTGTCTATCTTCAGGTACAATATGTCTAATCTTCCACTCAATTTTACTAATTTCTAGCTCTGCATCAACTTCACCAATATAAGAGTCTTTAAACGAGCGGGCTATGATTAAAATTAGTTCCTGCTTTGAATTTAAAACACCTTTTGTATAATCTTCCGCAAAACCCATGAGATATTTGAGAGGTAGTCTACCACTGAATACATGACTGGTAGTATCTAAAATACACTGCTTTTCTTCGGTGAGACCCCAAGCTGCAGCTAGTAGTGCTCTCGTATGTGTCTGCCCATATGATACCATAGTTTTCATTGTTGTAGTGATTCCAGGCTTTCTAACGACGGCCACTGACTCGCCACCCATTTCATATCTTATCTCATCGAATAGAAAGGCTAGTGCATTATTGGATAAATAACACCGCTTGGTGAGGTCACTAGGAGTAAACTTGCCTTCAATATATATGTAACTCTCTGCAATGTCAAGTATTAGGTCTTGGAAATTAATAGGAATGCGTACTGTATCAGAGTTTTTATAATATTGCGAACCATATGGCTTATACGTATGTTCATGTAAGCTAACAATTGACTGGTCAAAAACAGGTTCGTCGAACACTTCAAGTTTTTCACTAGATGTAATAAGCACCATTGTTAATTTTCTCGGACTTCTAATCCAACGGACTGAAGAAATGCACGATCCTTAGCTGACAATCTACGTCTGAACTGATCAAGATGCTCACGCTGAATGATTCGCTTTGCACGATTACGCTCCTTTTTATCATTGATTGCATTATATTGGAGACGGGGTCTTTGTTGATTGTATTGAAAACCTCCCATATTAAAACTGTTTCAATTCTAGTTTTACAATAATTTTTTCACCTCGAAAATTGACTAAATGTCCGTTGTCATCCAATATTCGCAGCGTAATGTTATCGATAAACTGACGTCCTTCAGGTCCAACAGGCAAATATATGATGTTGGCGGGTTCCCTGGTGAGCTTGTAGCCGGGCTCGACGTCTATATCAAATTCGAATATGGTATGGGATTTAAGAGCATTTAAATAGGCTCCAGAAATAATGTTACAATCCACCCGTATCATTCGTACTTTCATAATATCAACAGGGAGCGTTGATTCATGTCTTTTGTTCGGATGTAAATATATCGATTCAAATCCCAATAGACTTCCAATAGAATTTGGCTGTGTAAAATCAATTCCATATTTTGACCAAATTTCACACTTCAGCGTATTATTGTTGGCTCGCAGTTGGAATAATTTTTCTTTTTCTTCTTCTCTTTTATCATTCGGCATTGCTTTTAGTATTGTGCGATATATTTCATCAATTTCATATGCACCGAATGGTATATGGAGAGCTGTGAGAGCCATTTTCGATCCAGTTTTATAACAAAATCGATTATTCGTCTCGTCCACATTGAATATGGAGTTGTAGGAATAAAATCCTGTTAATCCCAATCCATATCGACTACCAGTATTTAATTCAATGGGTGGATAAAATTCTGCACTAAGCACACTTGTGTGACTCGACAGAGTAAAGGTGTACGACATAACTGATGAATTTGAGCACTGACCTATGAATTTATTGTGATTTACAGCAATCATCGTGAATTAACTTTCTCATCTTGTTGGGTGACGGTGTCTCATTATTTGATACTACATTTATATCACGTACTTTACAGTAACAGCAGAATACTTTTCGAGGTGATGGTCCATCATTAACATCAACGTCACTTGCGCTCTCATTAGAATAATGCTCTTGACAGTATTGGTATTTTAAAATATCGATATCACTCTGGAGATGTCTGGGTAGTTTATCCCATACTAATGCAATTTCATGTGCGGCACAACCAATCATTACTTCTTTAGGCATATCTGCGAGTTGTTGTTTACTCATCTTCAACAAGCTGCGTAGTCTAGAGAATGCGATTAATGAATGACCCATTCGCTTAATGCTTTCTTGATCCATAGCAGGAGTCATAGATGTCATTTCCATAGCGTCTTATGTCTGCTTTGTAGAAAGAAACTTTAAACACAAATGACCACACCAGACTGTGTTGAAATTTTGCTGACGATCATAATTATAGTAGATTTTGTTGGTAGAATTTGAGCCTTTGCGCAAGTACAGAATTAGTTCCTTAGGTGGAGGTAAATCACCAAAGCTATCAAAATATGTGACTGTATTGCCAAGTTTTTTAAATGCCACCCAATGTGTACCAGGACCATCTATACTATCCAAATTTATGATTACATATTCATTATGTCGCGGTCCTGAATTTGGTAGATTGTTGCGCATAAATATACCTCGAAAATATGGTACTTTCAGCTTCTCAGCATAATATTTCAGATCTATATCGGTGAGAGGTTTTCGAGGTAGGATGTCTAGTAGTTTTTTGAACTTTGTGGTTTTAGATAAAGTCCTAATCCTTTGCGATACGGTTTCAAGTATAACCCTTTACCAGTTTTTCCTATTGCAATCGCTTCCATTTGTCTATTATGTCGATTTTTTTCGGCCAATTCTTCTCTGCTCGTTTTAACATCATTTACAGCCTTAGCTATACCCGCCGCAGTGCCAGCCAAACTACCTAATGCAGATAATCCAGCAAAAATAGGTATTAAAGGTAGAATTCCACCAACTTTCGGGATTGGTATGATCCTAGGTGTACGAATATTGCGTTTTCCTCCAGCAGCCCTCAGGTGACGTCGCGCTGCTTGAAGTGCAATGTACGTCATTTTTCTTGGGTCCTTAGCTATAGACCGTTTGTCATCAACTTTTCGTAAGTCATCGCGCACTTTACGAACTATTCCTGCACCAAATGCTATCTTTTTAGGGTTCTTCTTTTTAATATTTTTTCTTTTTTTAGAATGAGGTACAATTGAGTCACATCCCATACCAAGACGCTGTTTTCCCTTCATTATAGATGTAACTAACCAAGCAGCGGCTTTTTCTTTTAAACTGGCGTCTTTTGATTTAACTCGTTTCCACGCAGTTTGTTCAAGTTGATAGTCTGCTTTGTGGCGGGCTGCTAAATCACTCCTGTTTCGATCGTATGCAATGTCGTGTTCCTTACATGCAGCGTCAAGTTTGTTTATGCCCGAATCACCTCGCGCTAATCTTTCTTGTAATTTGGTGCCTGGACCACAATACTGGTAACCACCTGGTAAATGTAGTTCAAATGGAAGCTTATTTATAAGGGAATTTACTACCCCCCTGCCAGCCTTTAAATGACGGCGATTTTTACTTGTGCACTGCTTGACTGACAACATTTAAATAACGATTATATGATGTGCATTCATTTATATAGTCCTCAACCGTGCTACAATGCGCATCGTGAAGCAGAGACAGAAGTTTTCTATAGACAATTTAGATGAAAAAGTTGGAAGTGGGTTACAAGCCGAACCGCGCCATGGTCCGTTACTTCCCTCAACTATTCGCGGACTATTAATCGGTCCAAGTGCGTGTGGCAAAACAAATTTGCTTATATCTCTACTTACTTACCCCCTCGGATTACGTTTTGCAAATATATACCTATATTCAAAGTCTCTTCATCAGCCCAAGTATGAATATTTACGCAAGATATTAAAACCTATTAAGGGACTAGAATTTTACACCTTTAGTAATAATGCAGAAATAGTGCAACCGTCCGACGCTGAACCTGATTCTGTATTTATATTTGATGATGTTATATGTGAAAAACAAGATGTAATTCGTGCATTTTTCTCAATGGGACGTCACAAACATGTAGATTGTTTTTATCTAGCACAAACATATTCCCGCGTGCCAAAACAACTGGTAAGAGACAACAGCAATTTCATAGCAATCTTCAAACAGGACAATATGAATTTACATCACATTTTCTCTGATCATGTCTCGCCAGACGTATCTTTTAAACAATTTCAAGATATGTGTGCAGAGTGTTGGAAAGACAAATATGGGTTTCTTGTGATTGACAAAGACAGAGAGGTGAATGAAGGCAGATACAGGAAAGGACTTGATAGTTTCATATATACATAAAGCACCATAATTAGAACATTAGTCGATCTATAGACAGCGCCGAGATTACATCAGTGAAATTAAATATTGGCAATGAAGGACGCCAGTGAAATAAATTTGAAACGTCAACTAGTTGAAGCTACTGATTCTATACGTAAAAAATTTAACTCGTTGAAAAGTAAGAATGTAAATACTCGGTTATCTCTCGAGAAATTGTATGAGCCCATAACAAAACCTTTAAAAGTTATATCATCCGCTTCAGAGGTAAAATTACACAATCAGCCAACTACAGAGATACAAAAACCTACACAACCGCAAGAGGGTGTAAAAGCGGCATCTGAAACTAGTGACGAAGAAAGTGCAATTCAAACATATTTTATGGACACACCGCCGAGATCATCGTTAGATTCAGAAAATTTCCTTAGCAGTGAAGAAAAAGAATGTGATGTAATCAAGCAACACCTAGAAAATCTAAAGTCTGGTGATCATAAATATGATACTGTGTATGGTGTACGCCTAAATCCTCAAACAGCCAAGTTACAAATGGGTGATGCCGAGATACACTTTTCTAGTGGAAATATCACATTGTCGCGTAGTAACAAGGAGCTGGGGACGTATCCCGGTAGTACTAAGTTGTATGATATAATATTTATGAAGTATCCATCATTTCTGCGCCGTGATCAAGTCACTATTGATGACGAAGAGTGTCACATATATAGAGATATATTAAAAAAGACAAAGGCGGCATATAAGGATTTTAATTTCAAGCAGGGTTTAAATAAAAACAAATGGAAAAAGTTTAATGAACTCATAATGCCACTAATGTCTTCTACTGTAAATACGAGATCCAGAACTGGTTTGGGTTTTCCACACATACCTCTTCAAAAATTATATAATAGTAGAGGCGTGGATTATGTCTATTGGAATAAACCGAAAGAACTGGTGGATCGTTTGCGACTGCTGTATAGTTCAAAAATGGCAGGTAACAACAATGTCGACAACGAAATAGTTAGTTTAGTCGAGGAACTTCGGGAAGAAGAAATAATATATTAGCAAAATGACTTCCTCCATAACTAGTATATAAAGCACCGAAATGTTGAAATTATCTCAAATGCAAAGAGAAATGGTAGGTGTAAACACAATTGACAAGTTCGGGAGACGAAGAAGTGCCTTAAATAAGTCAATGATTGTACGTGGACCACCAGGCGTTGGTTTTATTGTAACCGTAGACAATCACTTTGATATTCAAAATAAACGTTTAAAAAATATTGGAGAGCCAGTGGATAATCGTGATGGTGTAACTCGTAATTATGTAGAAAAATGCATGAAAGAGTTACATAGTGCCTTTTTCGAGAACCAACAGACTTTTGTACACAACAAAATTACCGAGATGATTAATGAAGTGCGACAGTATATCAACACAGAAATTTCAGATGTTAAGAAATTAGTTGAAGACAATACCAATGCAATAGAGAAGGTATTCAGCACTATTCAAGAATCCCGTCTGATAAGCGCACCTTCACAAACCAAATCACTTGATGTTAAGATGGTGGGAGTTGATAAACAGCAGATGATGGATGAAATTGCTGACACCGCTGCTGCATTGGGACATATTAAAAATAAAAAAGGATTAACTATAAACAAAGTCCATTAGTATATTAGAAGAATTGACTTATTAGAAATTAGTTTACTTGTGAACACCTACCAGTCAGGTACTTTATTATGGAGTCCAGTATTATAAAAAGAGCAGTCGTTGAGGAGCTACACAAACCAGTTCGTAAAAATTTCCGTAGAAGGAGAACAATAATAAAAGGGTATGGCGATTTATGGCAGATGGACTTGATTGAGATGCGACCATATGCTCATGATAATAAAGGATGTCACTATATTCTTGTCGTGATAGATTGCTACTCCAAATATGTGTGGACTAGACCTGTAAAAAATAAAACTGGTATTGAAATTACAAAGGGCATGAGAGATGTATTGGAAGAATCAAACTACTCACCTAAAAATCTCCAAAGTGACCAGGGTACAGAATTTTATAATAAAACATTTTCCACCCTAATGAAAAAATACAATATAAACCATTACTCCACATATAGTACAAAAAAAGCAGCAATCGCTGAGAGAGTAATAAGGACACTAAAAAATTGGCTTTATAAAGAATTCTCAGCTAGAGGCAAATATAAATGGGTTGACATTCTGCCTAACATTACAATAATGTACAATAATAAAGTACATCGCACAATTGGTATGAAGCCTGCTGATGTGAAACCAACCACACGCATAAAAGCTTATGATCACATTAAGATTTCTTTAAAACCTAAATTTCATGTTGGCGACATAGTTCGAATAAGCAAATACAAAGGTATATTTGATAAAGGATATACACCTAACTTTTCAACTGAGCTGTTCAAAGTCTTTAAAGTAAATGTAACCTACCCCAGGACTTATTTAATCGAAGATATGCAGGGTCAACCGATAAAGGGAGGCTTTTATGAAATGGAATTGCAAAAAGCTAAGTATCCGGATGTGTATCTGGTGGAGAAGGTTTTAAAAAAGAGAGGAAAGAAGATTTTTGTGAAATGGCTCGGACTCCCAAATAGCCATAATACTTGGATCGATAAAACTTCTATAGTATAATATTTTCATGAATTTGTGTAATTTTTTATAACTTTAAATGTTTATGAGTAGTATGATGAAATAAATAATAAAAACACAAATGACTGGTTTTAATCTTATATTCTCTAAAATAATACATAATATACGTTTGGAAATATAAAATCCTCTAAAAATAATACAATAATATACTTCATCTATTGTTAATACAATTGTGGAGGAGGCGTGGCTTATTAGTACATTCAAGTAACGCCTATCTACCCCTCCCACTTCAATTAACCCCCACCACCACTCCTAGACCCCGCCTTCTAAAGCCCCGCCACTTCAATTACTTTCCACCACTGCAATTGCCCTCCACCACCTCCACTCCATTCTCCGGATGCTATATAATGCGGACGATTAGACACATTCATCAGTATCGTGTAAATTCTTATACAACAATGAAGTGTAGTTACTGCGAGAAAGTTTTTTCAACAAAAAGAAGTTTAGTTCGACATATTCGCCAATACTGTACTATTGTAAAAGATGGTAAAGTACGAGAGATTGGAAGTGAACCACCAAGCAAGAAGCAAAAGTTTAATAGTGTGCCTTCTACAAGTGGTATTAATTGTTCAAAAACTTGTGATTATTGTGGAAAGATCTTTTCATCATCTTTTAACTTAAAACGACATATTAATAATAACAAATGTGCCGTGCTGAATGAGATGTTTGTAATGAACAGAAAACAAAATTCTCCGAGTGGCTCAAAAACTTGTGAATATTGTAGAAAGAACTTTGCAACATTTTCCAGTTTAAAACGACATATTAATAATAGATGCAACGGTCAGAAAAATACGTTATTAATTGACAGAAAAAAAATTAACCGCCCTATTGATAACAGTTTAGGAAATGGTGTCGATAAACTTCATAGTGCTTTCAAAGACAGAATAGCTAGCTACCGTTTTAACACTCCAAGAAACCATATCGATTATACTGATTTTTTGAAAGAAGTGGAGCAAAAAGTGTTGAATATAATCGAGGAATACTTGCAGAAATACCAGACCCTCAAGATAAATTTTGAAATATTTGGGCTTTATGAAATACCTGAAAAGGAGTTATCCGATATCAAATCGTTTAATACCAAAAATAAAATAATCACCATTTCTACAGATCTACATCAGATTTTCGAAGAGTTTGGCGATGAGATGACTACACAAGCCTCTGAATTCCAAGAGAAAGATTCGGGGTGGACGCTGAAACATATAATGTTCCTCGATGTAAACATAAATAAGTTTGCATCAATGTCGGCGTCATCTTATATCAGGCTACCCAAAGTCATAGAACAAAAGAGCGCTGTTTTAAATATACAAAACAGGGACAATGCATGTTTTGCTTGGTCAGTAATTGCAGCCATTTCCCCTGCAGAGGGTGCTCCAACGATGACATGTTCATATCCACATTATGATACCATGTTAAGTTTTAGAGACATTGAATTTCCTGTCAAATTGAAGGACATTGTGAAGTTTGAAAAAATTAATAACATCTCCGTGAATGTGTTTGGCCTAGAATCAGAATTCAAAGATGGTAATACTATTACTGAAGTTGTGGGACCATTACATCTTACTTCACATCGCCAAGCCAAACACGTTAATCTGTTACTTATATCGGATGATGTGGGTAACAATCATTATTGTCTTATACAAGATTTATCAAAATTGGTTTCAAAACAAATATCAAACCACGATGGTCGATTACATATCTGTGATGGGTGTTTGCAGCCGTTTAGAAAAGAAGAACATCTAAAAATGCATGAAAAAAATGACTGCAATCATACCTATACGAAACTACCATCTACTGACATAAAAATTAATAAATATGGTGAATCAGTACCTGAAAATATTCTTAAGTTTATAAACTTTGAAAGACAATTACCAGTGCCATTTGTGATTTATGCCGATTTCGAAAGTTTACTGAAACCCATCGACCATAATGAACCTTGTGATGATAAGTCATTCACAGTTAAAGTATGTGAACACCAACCCTATTCTTTCGGCTTTTATGTAAAATGTAATTTCGATGATAAGTACTCAAAATTTGTAACATACAGAGGACCTGATGCCGCTGAAGTGTTCATTAAAAGGCTGGATGAAACGGCTCTAAACTTGTATGAGAATCATTTAAAGCACGTGAAAAAGATGCTCCCTCTTTCAGCCCAAGAAGAAGTCGAATATGAAAACGCGGTATGCTGCCATATTTGCACAAAACCCTTCAAGCCTGAGGACAAAAAAGTGCGTGATCACTGCCATTTAACAGGACGCTTCCGCGCGGCTGCACACTCTATTTGTAATTTAAACTATAAAGTGCCGAAATTTATACCTGTGTTCTTCCACAATTTGACAAACTATGATAGTCATTTATTCATTAAGAAGTTAGCATCCCAAAAAGAACAAGTTTCCGTAATAGCCCAAACCAAGGAGAAATATATTTCGTTCTCAAAGTCAATCATTGTAGAGAAATCTGTGAATCCCAATATACCGCACACATTCCTGAGGTTGAAATTTGTGGACTCTTTTCGATTTTTATCAAAGTCCCTCGATAAATTGAGTCAGAGTTTAGTGTCCGATCAATGTGTTGAAACTAGAAAGTATTTTCAAAACGATGAGGAATTCGATTTAATAAGACAGAAGGGGGTTTTTCCTTACAATTATATGAGCTCTTTTGAAAAATTGGAAGAAACCCAGTTACCGTCCAAAGACCTATTTTACAATTACTTAACCAACGAATCTCTTTCTGATAAGGATTATGAACGAGCCAATAAAGTATGGAGTGTCTTTAAATGCAATACATTGGGAGAATACGCAGATATCTACCTGAAATCAGATATATTTTTATTAGCAGATGTGTTTGAAAATTTTAGAAAGGTATGTTTGGAGCACTACAAGTTAGATCCTGCTCATTATTTAACAGCACCTTCTTTGAGCTGGGATGCCATGTTGCGATATACACACATCGAACTGGAACTTCTGATTGATGTGGATACTGTACACTTCTTTAGAAAAGGTATTCGTGGCGGCGTATCGCAATGTTCAAAGAGAAAGTCTATAGCGAACAACAAATATCTATCAAACTATGACCCCACCAGAGAATCGTCGTACATCGTCTATCTTGATGCTACAAATCTGTACGGAGCAGCTATGAAAGAAATGCTACCAACTAGTGACTTCAGATGGCTTGAGAAAGAGGAAATCGAAAAATTTGATTGTTCCCTAATTGGAAAAGATTCGCCCAAAGGATACGTTTTAGAAGTCGACTTGGAATATCCTCTACACTTGCACGATGACCATAACGAACTGCCGTTTTGCCCAGAGAGTATGATTCCTCCCAAAAGTAAAGCTCCAAAATTAATTCCAAACTTACGAGATAAACATAAATATATCATTCACTACAAAAATCTGAAACAATGTTTGAAATATGGCCTGATATTAAAGAAAGTGCATAGGATAATAGAATTCTCTCAGTCTGCCTGGCTTGGATCATATATTGACTTAAATACAACACTTCGTAATTCCGCCCGAAACGAGTTTGAAAAGGACCTATTCAAGCTCATGGTGAATTCAATTTTCGGCAAAACGATGGAAAACGTCGATAAAAGACAAAATATTAAGCTCTGTTCGTTCTGGGAAAACAGAAAAGGTACTTTGGGCGCCAGAGCGTTAATAGCCAAGCCGCATTTTAAGTCTTGCTCAGTATTTGATGAAAATCTAGTGGCAGTGCAATTGGAAAAAATAAAAGTTGTTTACGATAAACCACTTTATGTAGGTTTTTCAATTTTAGATATTTCCAAAACCATAATCTATGAATTTTTATATGGTTACATTAAACCCATGTATGGAGATGACGCGACGGTTTTATACACAGACACTGATAGTTTAATTTTAGAAATATTCACAGAAAACGTTTATGATGATATCAAGAAAAACATTCACTTCTTCGACACTTCAAATTATGGTGCAGACAACAATTATAACATGCCTAAAACTATATCTGTAGTAGGTAAAATGAAAGATGAGTATGCTGGAAGACCAATAGAATGCTTTTATGGAACTGGTGCGAAAGCCTACTGCGTTAAAGCTGACGACATTACGAAAAAGGCAAAAGGTGTTTCCAAAAGTGTAGTAAAACATCAAATTAATTTTTCTGATTATGTTCAAGTTGTTGAGAACGGCGGATTAATATTCCGTAAAATGTTCATATTTAAATCTGACTTACATACGATTCACACTGAACTCAAAAATAAAGTAGCCCTATCGTCTGCCGATGACAAGAGGTATGTTATACACAATGATGTATATACTTTGGCTTGGGGGCATCATCGACTTGATGAAGATGATAGTGAAATGAGGTTAGACATTTTACTAAAATACGCTAGACGTTTGAACATGGAGGAGCCTGAAGCGGGATGGGATTGTGTTGATTTGGATGAGTCTGAATCAGAACGCGATAATTTTGATTTATAATATATATTCATTAACTGTTTAGACATAAAAATAGAATTTGAGATACGAAAGACAAAGTTCCCTGAACTTATACTTCACGATACCTACTTGACCTACAATGCATTGGATGGATCAGTTCAAGGTGGATTTTTTGGTGCAAGATAAAATAAAAAGACAATTAGTTAGTAATGTAGTAGAATAGGTAATAAATAGTATGAAAATAGTAATGTGACAGAATAGGTAATAAATAATATAAGAAAATGTAAATCATGTGTTTCAATTCAAAAAATAAAAACTAAAATAAACAGCAACACGTTCTCCTCACTTGTGATGTCAAGATGTTAAGTACACAAAAGCCATAAAGAGGGTACGCTGCAGGTACTGAAATAACAATGTAAATGTTCCCTTTCACAAATTCACTGATAAAATCTCGGTGGATAAGACAGGCAGGTAGTAAATGTACATCTCATAAATCAGCATAGGATAAGACAGATGTCCCTAAAGATAAGACAGGTAAAATAATTGTTGATCGGTATAAAGATAATGTAGATAGGTCGCAATTGTTTATCAGCATAAGGATAAGGCAGGTAAATAAAGAATGAATGTTTGTTATCTCATCGTAAAAAAATACAAAGTGCAATAAGACAATACAACATAATAGAGAATTATTTAACTGTCTGCATACGAACGACTAGACGGATGGATTGACCATAATTGCTTTAATCACCATTATTTTTACTGCAATACCTTTATTTTTACTTAAATTACCTGTAATTGTCCTCTAATTACCACAGTACTTTAATTACCTCCCACCACTCTAATTGCATCCCATCACTCTAATTACCACACCACTCCAATTACCCCCCACCACTACAATTACATCACACCACCTTAATTGAGTCACCCCCACCACAATAATTATCCATCATGCAATTACTCTAATTACCCATCATTCCACTAATTGCCCCCCACCACTACAATTACATCAGGCCACTCTAGTTACCCCCCCACCACTACAATTACATCACACCATTCTAATTACCTCCCACCACTACAATTACATCCCACCACTACAATTACATCACATCACCCTAATTACCTCCCACCACTACAATTACATCACACCACTTTAATTACTTCTTACTAATCTAATTGCCCCCCACCACTACAATTACATCCCACCACTACAATTACATCACATCACCCTAATTACCTCCCACCACTACAATTACATCACACCACAATTACATCACATCACTCTAATTACCTCCCACCACTACAATTACATCACACCACTTTAATTACTTCTTACTAATCTAATTGCCCCCCACCACCACAATTACATCACACCACTTTAATTACTTCTTACTAATCTAATTGCCCCCCACCACCACAATTACATCACATCACTCTAATTACTTCTTACTAATCTAATTGCCCCCCACCACCACAATTACATCACATCACTCTAATTACCTCCCACCACTACAATTACATCACACCACTTTAATTACTTCTTACTAATCTAATTGCCCCCCACCACCACCTTTCATAGGCCCCGCCCTCTAACGTCCCATCCCCTAAGCCCCGCCCCTTAATTACCTCCCACCACTCTAATTACATCATATTAGTCTAATTACCTCCCACCACCGTACTTACATCTCATCACTCTAATTACCCCCCCACCACTAAACTGAACATTGCTCCGGCTCCCGAACCGAACCGACCCCCACCACTAAACTGAACACTGCTCCTGCTCCTGAACCGAACCGACCCCCACCACTAAACTGAACACTGCTCCTCCTCCTGAACCGAACCGACCCCCACCACTAAACTGAACACTGCTCCTGCTCCTGAACCGAACCCCTTTCATTCCTCACCTACTGCTGTCTCTCTTGGCGAGTATAACTAAAAGTGTTTCTCTTATTTTCACAACGCACTGGTTTAATAGCATCTCTTATTTGGTACAGGACATGACAAAGCATCAGTTTTGCCTATTTTTCACTCATTCACGGGAAGCGATACAGTTTCATCCTTCAGAGGCAAAGGGAAGAAATTGGCCTATCAAACGTGGACAGCTTATCCATTTTTACAAGTGGCTTCACGGCAGCCGTCGAAGGAAACTTGGATGAAGTTCTACCCATTTTTGACAAGTTTGTTGTAGCAATATATGGCAGGTACTACAATAAGGAAACTTTCTCTATACGTCTCTCTAATAACATATCTGCACGTTTTGTAATAGTAAAAAGACACAACTTGTACAATATTATTAGTTGATTGATAGAATTTTAAAATTATAGTGGACTGTTAATCTAGTTGTGAGATTTTTGTATATATTAGTCAATTAAAGCTTTAATGTTCAAAAGTGAGATTCACTTTTAAAAAACTGTAGAGAAATATAGAAATGCAAATTGTTGTTAAGTTATTTTAATAAATATTTCAAAAATACTTTTATTACACTTTTTTCAATTGTATTAAACGTTGGAAATGAATACATTGTATTAGATGCTATTTAATAATAGCATCTGAAGAATAGTGGAATTTCTTAAGTAAAATATATTTCTTTCCTTTTCAGGTCCATTTTTCAAGAACTTTTGTAAAATACATCAATAACTGCCAGTTCTTATATCAATTTATACTACAGACACGTATGAAACAGGTCTAGGAAGAAATCTGTTTAAAAAAAAGACTCCGATATAGAAGAAGGGTCCTTTTTCGCTGAAACACCTACGGGGTAGGCAACCGGCTAAACACGAGCCACGCACAACCTCCGGTGATTGCTACAATTCATATTCGACTTTAGGAGGCATCTATAATATATTTTGCTTTAATGATACAATGCAAGATGTTTCACATTAACCTACACACTAAATAGCGGACTACATCCAGGACATCTCTCAAAAGTTCTATTCTTTCAAGCTGTTCGACAGTCCGCTAACAAAAAACATAATACAAATTAGACAACAAAACTATTTCGTATGAACCACGCCATACCATAGCAGACGTTACCTCTATAGCCAAACTTCACCAACTGTAATATTCGCTTACCCTATCCGCCTATTGCATACCATTTGAATCTTTAAATCTTTCCTATCCCCCTCTTCCTTCTTGTTTGTTTCCTTTTGTCCCATTTGTTTCTTATTTTCTTTTTATAATTTTGTATAAGAAATTTATGTTCATTTTAAATAGAAAAAAGTTGTTTGTGATTAATATTGACGGTGGCCACATTGGGTCTATTATTCCTTTTTTAACACGCTTTTATTAGCTTCACCTGTATGTTTGTTTGTTAGTTTGTTTGCTTGTAATGGAATCTTTGAACGTGATTTTCACCCACTTCAAAACGTCAAATTAAACTGAAAATTTGCACACTTTTCAAGGACCGACGACAATACAATAATTTGACAACGTTGTCCTGATGTCCTCATCAGGATCATCAGGATAAAATAAAATTTAAAGAAAAAGCGACTAACCTATTGTAGAGATTTTGGTGGATGCGCCGCGGTTAATATTATATATTTTATAAATTATAGTTTAAATTAAAGAAAAAGCAGCAAACCGAACTAAAAAGTAAAAAAGAATGTTTAAATATTATTGACAAAAAATTCATTTTATTGTAAAAAGCGTAGGGTGCTATTTACTATATTATATAATTCTACTTTTATCAATAGCTACCAATAAAATATGTATAACAATTGATATCAAGCACCCCACGCTTTTTACAATAAAATGAATTTCTTGTCAATAATATTTAAACATTATTTTTTACTTTTTAGTTCGGTTTGCTGTTAAAGCGTGTTTTTTTTTAGTTTTTTAAACTGTAATTTTTTTCTTAGTTCATTGGTCAGCCATACAATTTGTATTTGGTTGTTTCGAAAGTTAACAAATTTGTGACTCAAATCCCCAATTTCGCCACACATGTAATTCTAACATTGCAGAATGCCTATTTTAAATAAATGAATACAAAATCCATGATTGGATTTAAGTCTCGAGGTTGTAGCTAATTATTTTCCTATTTTCCTGGCAATCTTCATACCATACTTTTCTTGGTATGTCGTTATATATTTTAAAGTACATCGTCTTGCTTTGTGATTCATATGCTTTCTAGTTTTCATTCCACTTAGTCATAGGAAAATAAATAAATAATAATTATTTTATTTTATTCATCATCACTCTGTAGGAACGATGTTCCCAATTACAGAGTTGTTTTTTCTTTCTTTCACATACACGACAATTATATAACGACCACTTCCTACAGCATTGCCATCTGCTGCAACTGAGACTCGAACTCAGGTGTGGTACATCGATTAACCGTGTTACCTCTCACACAACCTCGTCTAGTATACTGCTACCAACTCGGTAACACATGTAAAATGCCACTAAACATCCATATCCTAGCCAGGAGTCGAGCCCGGGACTCCTAAGCAAGCCTAACACATAAGCGTTGAGCTATATTGAGCCGGTTATTATTATTATTTTATTTCGTGATAAAAATTGCATTACACGGTAGTCTCGTAAATATTCATGTAACCAGCAGCCACGAAATGCAACATTAACCCCGATATTGCGAATGCCAGGAATTTAAAAATTCAAAGCTCTTCATTTGAATAAATAAAAGACATATGTATACCAAATCAAGGCATGAAGTAAAAAATTCAACAAAGGATGCGGTCCCGAATAGCCGGTCTTGCATTTCTCGCGTATGTACATAATTTTGGGCAGAAACGTATGGCATTATAGTGTGATTAAGTCGGTTCTTTTGTTGTGGCATAATCTCGGGATACAGCTCCGTCAGCTGCGTCGGATTTTAATACACGTAAAATTAAAATTAGGCCTTTATTTGCATCTCTTAATAGGGAAAAAGCCCGGAATTTTCGTGGTAAGAGGGCCGATTCATGTCGTTGTCGGTCACAATATACTTACTGCTTTGAATGAGGATTATTTGAACTGAAATATTTTGTAATATCCTTATTTAGCGATGAACAGGATAAAGCACTGGTCAAATTAGTTTAGAGTTCCATCAAAAGGTTATTTTAAATATTTAATCAGTTGTCACTTTAGGAAAAACGATCAATATCATTGGCAAAAAATAATAGATAAAAACGCGGCTTACAGCAATTAAGTTTATTTAGCAGACTGGAAGAGCTTGAAAAAGCTCTTCCGGTCTGCTAATAATAATATTATATTTATTTACCGTTTGTGTGATCCATATATACTTATTTGGCAAAGATAGATTTAATATCCTGAAATAAACGAGTGCGAGAAAGAAAGCAAAAATTAGGAACAGAAAGTCGGATATACTACTCCCAGCATGCTCCATATTTCGTGAAATCCTTTTTTTATCACCTTGTCATGTATCAACGCAGGGTATCGGTATTTTCGCGGCAAACGGTATAGTAGAATGCGGTTGTGATGAGACTGAAGGTCGACAGACTTTCATTCGTGCGCTAATAATATAACAATCATCTGTCTCGTTTTCACGTAAGCGACGTTTGTTTTCTTCGTCGCACTTGTTTACTTCAGGGCATGCAGGGTGTCACATAAGTAATGGTACACAGAGCAATGGCAGATTCCTTACGAAAAATATTACGATTTAATCAACCTTACCTTAGTTTAAAAGTTGATATTAACAGAGATAGAGGGTGTCAAAGTTAAATTATTGTTTTGGTTTTTTAAAATAATTTTTTTAAAATAAAGGGAATATATCTTAAATTTTTGGTGCTGTGACATGGGCTTAAAATGTCATGAAACGTCGACATTTTAAATTTGAACAAAAAAAATTTCTCTGTTTGTCGGTCTGTAACTTTTATTGTGCGTACTTTTGCTCTGGAACTGTATATGATATTGACTTGAAATTTGGTAACTTATGTATTATAACGAGATTTGGAACTAGATTATATTTTAATCTAATTCCGTTGAAAGGTTCATGGGGTAAATAAGGGTAAATAGACAAAGCAAGCAAGTAAGAGTTCACCCCCGTCCCCTATCACCCCCAGTACCACCCCCATACTATTATGAATGGAAGTAAAAAAATTAAAATTTGATTTAGTGTTACAAGAACGAAACGTGTCGAAAATTTTTTTTGGCGTTAGCTACCCCTTCTACCACCCCCACCCTATTATTAAAGAGAGTAAAAATTAAATTGGGATTTAGTGCGTGCCCGAGAACCAAGTGCCTCTAAAATTTATTTTGGTATTTGCTACCAATCTACCATCCCCATTGCCACCCCACCCTATTGTTTAAGGGAATTAAAAATTAAATTGGGATTTATTGTGTCTACGAGAACCAAGGGCCTCTAAAATTATTTTGACATTCCCAACCTATAATTAAAGGAAGCATAATATATTATATTGTAAAATAGGGGTTGCAACCCTCCCGGAATAGAAAACGGAAAAGTGAAAAATATGAATAAAATGAAAAATATGAAGTGGAAAATGAAATATGAAACATGAAAAATGAAACATGAAACATGAAACATGAAATATGAAATATGAAATATGAAAAATAATTTAAAAAATAAAAATAATAAAAGTTAATAATGAAATAAAAATTAAAAATTAAAATTAAAAATAATAAAAATAATAAGAGTTAAAAATAATAACGAATTGAAAATAACAAAAAATAAATAAAAATTAATAATGATTTTGTGGCGTACATTTAGAGAAAAATCCTTAGAACTTGGCGACTTGGTGGACCGATCTTAGAATTTTGAGTCGTATGACTGGGTGCGGCCGAAGGCCGAGCCAATGCGATACCGTAGGCATCGCGGCTTTCCTCAGGAGCTAGAATGGGCGAAGCCTATTTTAACAATTTCTTTAGAAATTGAATTATGTTAACTAAATTTGGTGATTGGGGGTTCTTTGAGACCAGGGATTCAAAGCTATTCATAGTTTTGGAGTCATTTTAGATGGCACCACCTATGGTATTTTGCGCGCCGTTTATACGTCATATATTTTTGGCGAATTTTTAAATATTTTTTTAAATAAATTCCTGTTTTCCTGTCTTTCTTTACGTAAAAAATGTATGCGTTCGAAATGTCGCTACGATCAACTATTTTCGAGATATTCCGTTTTAAAATATTCAATACAACCAATTTAAATTTTGATATAGGGATGTACAATTTTTCAAGATAGGCTTTAATTAAAACAAAAGAATAAGAGACTCTTTCAAAATTAATATCTATTCAAACCTACCTATTTTCGTCAGGATTTTGTGTGTTCAAAAATATCTAATAAAATTAAGTTTATAATGCCAAAGCAATTTATTTTCAAGCCAAGAGATGCGCGATATGGTTTGTGTATATACGCAAGCAAATTTTAAGCAGAGCTCATCGTCGATATTTAGAAACTTATGCAAATAGGAGGCAGCCGTATTTTTAGTTATTTCATAATATTCATAGTAGTTAATCCGTCCTTAGTAGCCGAACGCCACATTCAACATGGATTTAAAATAAACATTTGGTGTGGAGTTTTTGATAATTGTTTTTTTGGACCATATGAGTTACCACCTAATTAAACTAGACAAGTTTTTAGATGATCTATAGTATCGTTCAAGCTTCCCTGTAAATAAAAAATGCAACAAAAACTCTCAAAAGCTCATTATTAATGCCGGCGAACCAGTCGGTATGGTGTCATCAAGCAAGCCGACGTACATTAAAAGCCTATAAAGGTAAGCGATTCAATTTGCCGGCGGAAAGTACAGAGAGTAACGGTATATTAATGAAGTCGTAAAGTTTTTGTTGCATTTTTTATTTGCAAGGAAGCTTTGAACGATACTATACCACCAAATTTAAGAGAAAATATGTTTTTTATCCAAGATGGAGCTTCACCGCTTTTTTTTATACCGGTGAGAAACTTCTTAAATACAAATTTTCCTGATTGCTGGAGAGGTCGTGGGGCAATAAGCCTTGGCTTACGCGGAGTCACGATATTAATCCGTTGAATTTTTGTGTATTGGGGTACATGAAGTTTCTTGTGTATCAAGATACAATAAATAATCGAGAAGAATTATTTCAAAGAATTATAAATGCAATCGAATCATTTCAAAACGAAAATTATTATTTAAAATAAGGCGGTCGTTTAATAAACGCATTGCCAAATATATTGAAGTAAACGGAAGTCACTTCGAACATTAGGTACCAAAGATGAATCTTTTTTTGTATTGATTTTTGTTTTTTTTTTTAATGAAAATCAGTATTTAAAAAAAAAATTTCTCAAATTTTAAGTTTATTTATTTGAAACTCATTGTTCTTCATACTTTTTTGCTAGTGTTGGAATGTAATAAATTTAAAACATCTGAAAAAAAAGAATTTAATTTTATACTGTTCGCTTCATTAATGACTTATTATTCTGTAAATTAAATAATAATAGATATTTTATTTAATTTAAATTGGTTGTATTGAATACTTTAAAACCGATTATCTCGAAAACGGTTACTCGTAGAGACATTTATGTAAGGGAAGACAGGAAAATGGGAGTTTTTATATCAGCACCGTATAGAAATCCAAGAAAATACCTTTAACTACAAAAGTCACCTAAAAAAATTATCATTACATAACTTTCTAACCCTTGCATTTTTTTCACCTCAAGGTATTACTAATTGACACCAAAATTAAACAAGCATAAATAATAATTAACGTGTATCAATAATTAACTAATCAGGATATCTGGCCGTTTGTTGCCGTAAGCTTCTCAAAGGATAGGTAAATAAATCGGAATAAATTGAGATTCGTTTAATATATTGAAGAATCTAAAACCAAAGGCGAAGCCACTTAAGACTTTCCATTTGAATTCACTTGGTTGATCGCAGCGGGTTCTAGGGGAGCATACCAAACCAGAAAAGCAAGGGCGCGGGCGTCCAGAATAGTCTCAGTCGAATAAAAGTGAATATTTCTTATGTTAGTACAGTAACTAGATATGGTAATTTGTAAAGAATGTCACGTGAATTGAATTTCATCTTTCTTGGCAATTTAATAGTGAATGAATTAAGGAAATATTTTTATATTATGTCAAGACTGCTTTTTTATAAGGGGTAGATCATCAAATTCGTTTTATACAATTGCTCTTGCCTATATACCTATTTTACTTCTACGTCAAGTGGAAGTATAGTAAAGCAAATTTTTTTTTTGTTGCAATAGACTTAAAATGTCATGAAACGCCGAGATTTTAAATTTGAGCAAAAAAAAAATTTCTGTCTGTCGGTCTGTAACTTTTTTTTTGGGCACGTTTACTCTGGAACCGTTTATGATATTGACTTGAAATTTGGTATACTTTATGTATTATAACGGGATCTGGTACTAAATTATATTTTAATCGAATTCTGTTGAAGGGTTCGGAGGTAAATAGGCAAAGCAAGCAAGTCCTGAAATTTTGTAGGGGAAATGAGTCATAACATCTCATACTAGTACTAAGAGAATTTCCATGTGTTAAAATTGATCAATATTATTAGAGTCGTTCTTGAGAAAATAATTATTTTGCATTTTTTTATCAGTTTTCGGGGGTTAACTCCCACTACTTTTGTGCTAAGTTCAATTTTTCCAGCGAATGGTCCACGAAGACATTTTAATTTTCATTTTTCAGAATCAGTTATGCGCCAAAATATCATAAGCCTGAAGGGCATACTGCTTATAAATATTGCCGATTTGGGTACAGTGAGCTGACAGTCTATAATGCCTAAAATTGTTCATGTATGCAACTGGGTTCGTTACCTTTTTTCTAAGGATCCTAATAATTCTGTTGAAACTTCTGGAATTTTGAGCTTCATGATTATGTAAATAATCAGGGACGCCGACTCACAAAAACGGATAGTAGGCGTCAGGATGTACATGTTGAAACCAAGTATTAAAACCAATTTACATAGAACAGCAGTGAGCGATTTCAAGTGCCTAAAAGAAGATAATTTCGGCGTTAGAATTAATTACTGAAAGTGTAGTGGTGGTCATGCCCCTTATCTAAACCATAAAATCACACGATGATAAGTTTTTTTCCATATTTACTTGAATGGGCGACCGTTTCAAGGAAGACCTCACACATCTTCCAGCGGCTTGTATATCAGTGTATGCACGGAAGCTATGCAACCTTAGGCGAGGGTTGTGTAAATGATATACCATCCACCGGAGGGGTTGTAAAGCCGTCGGTCCCTGGTCTATTAAATGTTAGACAAGTAAAAGATCCCTACTCTTCTTAAGGGAAGAGGTTCGGCAAAATTCCTGGTTGTGGGTAGCTCGTCTACAGGCGTCGGTGATAGGCCTCAGTAGAGGAAATAGACCGACGTTAAATAAATGTTAAAAAAATGTATAAACATCAAAATTTACCAACAGCAACACACAATGGTGGAGAATACCGTCTAAAAGGCTATGTACCCAAATCTCTTGCAGATGATCAAAAAGATCGAAGAATAAAATATAGCCAAATTGATTCCAGGCACTCTTACCGGTGGTCATCCAAGAAAAGAAAGATAGGAGCCACACCCAAACGAAAAAACACTCTCCAAAAAACTAATCGCTTCCGACGACACTATAATCAAATCCCAAACCGAATATGACAGAACACAGTACAGAACCACATGGTCTGATAGCCGTGCAGGATTGATTTTCATGCAACTTGAAATAATAACTAAACCATTGCTGGAAAATCCAAAAGATTTTTAACAATATCTCCGGTGTCAATAAAATGATTACAGCAAATTTGAAAGGAGGATGGCTGATGCAACAACTACTGTGGAACACATAAATTTAGGCACGCCCCTGGATAGCCGCAGATACTACAGAATTTCACTCTGAGTGTTGGTAAGGTGAACAGAAACTAAAAGTCCCTACGTATACTAGGCAAAATAACAAATTTAATTTATAAATTACAAGGTTATAATGATATGACCCCGAAACTGCTCGGCACGAAATAAACCTGTAACATATTTATTTTTTAATTACTTATAGGTAAACAATTATCATGACTTTGGACAACCGAGAAAACAAACACTGGTGATTTTTTAAGAAAAGGACATAATGTTTGAGGGAACTATTATTTCTTTCAAGAATATTTTACAATGTTCTAGACGTGAAATAAATTATATTTTGCTGGTAATTTTTTCCCGAAATTATTACGTTCATTTCAAATAGCATCAATTACCTGTTATTTCTCTCTGGATCTAAATTCATATGGGTAAATCTACGTTATTGCTTAAGATATGGTAAAGCTTAATATTTAAGTAATATGATGTTTTACATTATGTGATACTGATATTCATATTAATAAAAAATGCGATCGATGCGTCTCTAAATATAAATAGTCACTAAGCTAGGTACTGTTCTAGTCATTTGGTTATACAGGGTTACTGGTAATTCGATACATTCCTTTGGAGATGTGATGGGGCATGATCTAAGAAGTAAATTTAGCCCTAACATATATTATGCAAAACTCAATAGTTTTTGAGATATTTAATATTTTTTGTTTTTCTCAAAAAGTAGATTTTAAATGTCCTAAAAGTTAATTTTCGAAAAATCTGTTTGATATTTTTAAATTTTTTTTACTGGATTACTTGACCAATATTATAGATATCCGTTTGGAATGAAAAATATCTGGAAACATTTGGATCATGTGAACATCTGAAATAAAAACTTTAAAATTTTTTTTTTAAATCAGCTATGAAATTTACCTATTAGGTTTTTTCAAAAAAATATTAACGTAACACGCGTATAAATTATTAGAACACATTAACAGAAAACTTCATTTGGAAACTAGTTTCACGTGTTAACTTGGGATTTTCCTCTGCCCAATAATGTAGGTTGTGGAAATTTGTTATACCCTCGCGATTAAATTTCGACTCGTCCGTCCATAAAATACTTGTTAAAAAATTTGCACTTTCTGCATCTGAATTTAACATAAAGCGGCAGAATTCTACTCTCCTTCCAGGATCACCTTCCTTCAAGCCTTGGACAGGGGTATAGTAGTAAGGATGACATCCAACTCTACGTATCGTAGACCAAACTTTCCATTGTGACGCTCCGGTTAGTCTTGCGACTTTATTAGTTGAAATAGTTGGGTCTTCCTCAAAATACCTTAATATTTCTTCCGCATCATCTGGTTCATAAACGGAAGGAGCACCAGCGTCACTTCTTCTACATTTCACGGAGCCAGTTTCAGCGATATTTCGATATGCCGTGCTGAATACACGTGCATTTGGTAAGTGGCGGTTAGGGTACCAAAGACCATATTCTCGGCAAGCTTCAGCAGCGTTGCCGCCACAGTATCCATAGACTAACAAGATATCAGCGTATTCTGCGTTGGCATACGCGGCCATGGCACAGAAAATACAATAACAACAACCAATAACAACAACTACGAGCAAAATCAAAATCTTCGATAACTAATTTAACAAGACCAACAAACTTAAGGAACATGGAGATAAGCATGTCAGTTAATGACATATATGTATGCACAAACGTCAAAGTCAAGGACTGACTGATTTAAATGAAAATGAACGATTAGTCATTTAATAAATTCCGCCACCAGCATTATCTTTACTAATTTTTTACTAGAACTATCAAGGGTACATTAAACATTTCTACCTAGTTAGATAGCTATTGAAATAAGGAAGTTTTTATAATAATTTGTACGCGTGCTACATTAATATTTTTTTGAAAAAACCTAATAGGTAAATTTCATAACTGATTTAAAAAAAAAATTTTTACAAGTTTTTATTTTAAATGTTCACATGATCGAAATGTTTCCGGATATTTTTCATTCCAAACGGATATCTATAATATTGGACAAGTAATCCAGTAAAAAAAAATTAAAAACGTCAAGTAGATTTTTCTGAAATTAACTTTTAAGACATTAAGATCTACTTTTTTGAGAAAAACAAAAAAATTGAAATATCTCAAAAACTATTGAGTTTTGCATAATGTATGTTAGGGCTAGATTTACTCCTTAGCTCATGCCCCATCACATCTCCAAAGGAATGTATCGAATTACCAGTAACCCGGTATATTTATTTCTTAATAATGCAAATTTAAATGAAAATTGCCTATTGTTAATAATAAGAACTAACCGATTACTATGATTTCCCGGGGAAAAGTAACCCACGAAAATTGTAGTCTGGCTTTTCCAGCACAAAAGTCTGAAAGCACTTTATACATAAGCCGGCCGTCTCCTGAAATGAAAAGAAAATTCCTCCAGTGTTCCATTGAATCCGGTGCAATTATCATCGATGTCCCAAGTTGGTACACAAATCACGGCAAGGCGAGTCCCCTTCCGCGATTCGCGCACTCGTTGATTTTCTCGAAGCAGGTAGGAGGTCCACACATTCATTCAATAACGGACTGCGTGTCTTCTCACAATGCGACACCAATTACAGACACCATTAAAGCCTTAGCTAAGCTCAGTCAACTTTCTACATCCTTATCCTGGCACGTACTAGCCATGTTCTGAATTCAATTCATTAGGGCTGAATAGTGGGCCCGATATTTAATAGCGCAACGCCTGCACGACTTTTATTTACAAGTCGGTTATTCATCTTTTTAGGGACAACGCCTGCAGAAGACTTCCTTAGTCCGTAATGCCCGCCTTTTATGTTGGAGTAATTATTTTACACGATCGGGTTGAAATGGGATTAATTAATAAACAATTAACTCACGCAACTCCTGCAACATACCCGAAGGGTGTACAAAAATTCATAGTGATACCTCTAAATAGTTTCTGTCGCGATCAACTATGCACGTTTTTAATAATCCACAAATGGAGAAAAGGATTTTTTAAATTTTCAACACGTACATATGCAAGATGGGGCGATAATGCGTCTGACTTCGATAGCTCGAGTTTTACGATAGCTAGAAATAAAAATAAATATATAGGAGAACTACATAAAAAAGTATATAACTGGAAATCATTTTCGGATATACAGAGTAATAACCCAAGACGATTGTACAAGACCAAGTGCCATTTTTTAAAATGGAATGCTAGAAATGTGTACATTTTAAAAAGGCTCTTTCTAGACTCCTTTCATTCCTATATTGTTTATTTAGTAAGAAATCTTTTCAATTACTCTATAAATCAGGGTATCTTTCCACTAACATGGAAATCCACTGTACTTGCCAAGTTCGTATTAGTTAAAACTGTTATTTTCTATTATTTTGATGTCATGTTCTTATAGCTTACAGCTATATTTTTAAAATTTGATATTATTTTTTACGTATGTTTTTGTTTGTTTTCAAACTGACTAATCTGTGTATAATAATATATTTTGGTTCAAATCTGCTTTCAGAGGGCGGAATATTTAAACATAATATTTTTAGTCGCAAATTCCTCTATAAAATCCTTATTTTACTATAAGAAACATAACCAGACTGCAACCAACAACTACTCTCCGGGCTATGTGCGCTGAATTACAAGTTACAAGCCTGGTGCGTTATGTGTAATAAGTATGTATTACCAGCAGAATGCTAATATTCGATTGCAACAAACACCAGCCGAAAGATTGATCCTACTTAAAGGAGTTCTCATGCCAGTCATCCCACACTACTTGCAGACTGCAGTTTCGAGCTGTTGGCTCTCGTCAGTGCAAGGTAGGCATATCACGACCGACACAAGGTTTCTTGGACTATTTGGTACATCTCGGTATCCATAGGATAACGACATACAAAACAATCAGCAGGCGCCATCTAGCGGTCAAGTGTCTGTTGCAATCGAAAAATAAATAGCCTGATTGGGCTTAGCATAGTTCAAATGTGCTCTTAGAGGGCGGAATATTAAAACATAATATTTTTAGTCCCAAACTCCTCTATAAAATCCTTATTTTACTAAGTAAGTCTGCAGTCTGGTTACGTTCCTTATAGTAAAATAAGGATTTCATAGAGGAGTTTGCGACAAAATTTTTTATGTTTTAATATTTCGCCCTCTAAAAACACATTTGAACTATGCTTAGCCCAGTCAAGCTATTTATTTTTCGATTGCAACAGACACTTGCTGACTATTTTAATATATATATATTGTTTTGTTATTTTTATATGATAAATACTACAACTCGGTAGAGCATGAAAGTGAAATTTTGAATATGATTCTTGGGCGCCACCTATCGGATGATAGAACAAGTCCTATGCAGCTCGGTAGAACATGAGAACACCACAGTTAGCCGGTTCTGCGACTTTTCGAGCGAAGACTGAAATAAAGCGCACAACAACAATTGATACCCTTTATTTGGTATTTGTTCAGCACTAAATTAACAAAAATACAAATTCTATAACTAAATATGCACGTAAGAAACGTGAATCAATACAAATACCATGAAATAAATGGTTATACCGCTTGGTATAAAGAGCTCTTTATTACTACGAAATTTCGATACCTGTTGCGTTGACGTGGCAGATCTCCAATCTGTCATTATGTTGGTTTATGGTGACAGCTGCCGGATGATCAGCTGATGTCCTCTTCACAGTCCCAATGGCTTCTGGATTTCGGTGATGTTTTGGTGTGAAAACGATGCGAGGAAACACTTTAATTTATGTACGAAGCACTGTTTTACCTTTTATTTGGATTTAACACTGTAAACCATAAGCATAAAGCTAATTTTCGGGTAACATTCCCCTTTGAAATGAACAATTGCATGCAAGCAATTTCTAGCTTGTGAAGTTTCAAAAATTCTTTTTGATTGTAACTGCTCCCATGTGGCAAAATACGAGATTATTATTTAAATTTTTGCAATTTCCGTCTTACTGACTTTAAGTGATTTTAAGTTTAATATGACTTCCTAGCTGCAAAACCAGAATTTCTAAATTCAATTTTTAACATAAATTTTAATATTTTACGGAGCAAAATTTTAACGCAGCTTCCTCTAGCAATGCAAAAAAACGACTGTTTATTTAGTTGTTGCCATGGAGATACTACAAAATTCGTAAATCTGGCTATCTAGATTTTTAAATTATTATCTGTCAAAACTAAATATGGAATTTTTATGCCTTTTTCAATAAATTACCTGAAATGTTTTTATATTTACCTATGTTTCTTGCTGATTCTTTCTATACCACTACGAAAGCTGTAGAGTGGATATTAACAAATTTAAAATTTTTGAAACTTTTTCAAGTTTATTCTTAAAATTAAGCTTTTAGCATCCCAAATACCAATGAAAACTATTCCTTATGATCTATTTCACAAACTTATAATAATATTCTGCCGAACAAAGGCTTTTATTTACTTCTAACACTATCTCAACTTTTTAGGTCATACCCACATCAAGTTTCACTCAAAATTTATGTTTCTACGCCAAATTGATGGCTAAAAACGTTATGAAAAGCTTGTCCAGTATCATGGCTTTGGACATTGTACACAATTGTAGTTTCACAACCATTTGGGTTTTGCTAGCACTGAATTTACACTGCCTGTGGAGTTCCAGGCTTTAATATGTCTCTATGTACATGAAAATAAAATTCCAGAGCTGTAGTACCCCGGTGTAACCTTAGGTATGTACCTAAATGTTTATGTGTAAAATGTTTTAATTTATTCTGTTATATTGAAGTTATGCACCAATGTTTATTCTTCAATGTGAAATGTCAAAATACTTCAATATAGTTTATTGCACAAAAGTTTGTTTAACTACTCAAACTTGACAAAAGTTGTTGGATTTAGGCTGTAGATGAATGTTTTTTGATAATCCGTGCAGCAATGCACGCGACATGTGACTAAATTGTAAAATTTCTCATACTCCGTAGGTTTCCCGATACCCCGAAACTTGAAATTGGACTTCCGACCTCCTGCAGCCAAATATGAATATGGTATGGTTTTTTGACCTGCATACGAGTTTCACTAAGCATTTTTCATTACTTTAAGTGTCCTGACATATTGGTGATGCCCATATTGGTGTATTTTACCAAGGTATTTATATGAAATTCTTATAAACTATTACAAATTTCTTAAAATTATGTAGTTTTCTTAAGGCAAATTGCAGTTGTGGCTTCACTCAGTGTTGCTGGCTCTCAAATACTAGCCGAGCTGTGAAAATTCCCAGATGCACGTTACATGTAACGCTCAAGAACAATATTTAACTTCGTTACGATATGAGAATTCTGAAACAGATTTATTTTTTATACAATTACATATTAGTTTTGTTTTTGCATTGGGTGAAATCATGTCAATATATATTATATACACTCACATGCAAAAAAAACGCAACAAGTTAATATTTGGTAAAATTTGAGGTTTTATAATTTTTTTATTTTTAGTTCAATTTTGATAAATTTTTAGCAAACTGTAGATGAAATGACTAATTTCAACTTGCATATCCAGTCTTTTGTTAAATGCTGGTGTCATTATACAGGGTTAATTAAAAGTTCGTTTTATAACCCTAATTTTAAAACACCCTGTGGAATAATTTCGTAGTCAAATTCTTTCAAAATACCAATTTTTGTTAAGAGCTGTTTCTTTTGTACACTTTGTTTATTGGTTCATGTCTTTAGGTGCACTAGTTCATTTTTAAGAGCGAAATGAACTTGTCAACAACAGTTTACTTTATGACGAGACGGCTTTGCTCGTTGTTGCTCTAACATCAGTTTGACAGCTTAGTTTATGAGTCTAGTAATGAAATGGCAACAATATATTGTTTAGTTATTACAACTTACATAAAAAGAAAGAAAAATAAGAAAATTTATTTATGCAAACAATTCAACTTCAAAATCAAAACAATTCAACTGTAACTTAATTAACCTAAAGAAACGTACTTTTTACAACAAATTTAACTTAATATTTTGTATTATCACCTCTAGCCCTTATAACTGCCTGCATACGTCGGTTCATACTGTCAATAAGGTTACGAATAGTATCTTGAGGTATATTTTGCCATTCCTCCTGAAGGGCTAAACGAAGCTCATTTACCGTAGCCGAAGCTACTTCGCGATCTCTGATCCGCCTACCAAGCATGTCCCACACATACTCTATGGGGTTAAGATCGGGCGAACATGCTGGCCAGTTCATTTTGTTAATACCAACTTCCGCGAGATATTGTGTAACACGCAATGCTGAATGTGGCCGCGCATTATCCTGCATTAGGATAAAGCCATCGCCGATAAAACCACTAAAAGGTACAACGTAATTGCTTAATATCTCCTCAATATATCGGTGGACCGTCAAGGATCCATCGATGACCACCAAATCGATGCAGGCCTCCCGGGTTATTCCTGCCCACACCATTACCGAACCTCCTCCATAGCTTAAATCTTTCTCCGGCCCTTCTCCATACTCTTTTCCGTCCATCTGGAGAATGTAAGCAGAATTTGGATTCGTCAGTAAAAAGAACATTGTTCCATTGCCCTAAGTTCCAAGGTAAATGTTCAATGGCAAATTGCAGTCTAGCTACTCGGTGACGAGGAAGCATTTTAGGTCCAGTTGCTGGTCTGCAAGCTTTCAAACCAAACTCCTTCAATCTTCTGCGAACTGTCCACACACTAACATTAGTACCTCGGACCTCTTGGAGTTGATTTCTTGTCCACTGATGTTAAATGACGATCCCACAGAGTGTTAATGTGAAGAAATCTGTCATCCATAGCAGTAGTTTTTCGTTTTCTGCCACAACCCTACTGCTACGTTTTTCGTTTTCTGCCCTACGTTTATTTCTGCCAGTTTGTCTAAAACGTTCGACTACTCTTTTGATGGTAGAACGATCAACATGAAGGGTTCTTGCAACATATTCATAATTACGTCCATCTTCAACAAGAGCAACAGCTTTGGCGCAATTTTCCGCACTTAAAACCATAGTAGCAGTATAACAGGTCTTGCGTAACAAAAATTACTGTCAATATGACATTAGAGCAACAACGAGCAAAGCCGGCTCGTCAAAAAATAACATTTCTCAAAGTAAACTGTTGGTGACAAGTTCATTTCGCTTTTAAAAATGAACCAGTGCACTTAAAGACATGAACCAAAAAACGAAATGTAGGAAAGGAATGATTCTTAACAAAAATTGGTATTTTGTAAGAATTTGGCAACGAAATTATTCCACAGGGTGTTTTATAGTTAGGGTTATACAACGAACTTTTAATTAACCCTGTATAATGACTAATACACCAGCATTTAACAAAAGACTGGATATGCAAGTTGAAATTAGTCATTTCATCTACAGTTTGTTAAAAATCTATCAAAATTGAACTAAATATAAAAAAATTATAAGACCTCAAATTTTACCAAATATTAACTTGTTGCGTTTTTTTTGCATGTGAGTGTATATATAAAGTTTGAGATAAATAATGTTTTCCATGATGATTAAACTATTATTCTCAATGAATAAATAGTTGCGAGTAAAAAAGGCACTACCATCAATTCAAGAATTAATTAAACCTATTGTTTACGAAGAGGTTAAATGGTTTCTCACAGCATCACTTAAATTCTCAATTATAAGACGTATAGGAGGTACAAATTCATTTGATTCCAATTAGTCAGCGCTGGTCAAAGGGTCAGTGTATTTGCCCTTCCATAAATAATTCCTGTTCCAATGAATGTACTAATTTGTAGTCGTAATGAAATATTATCCCTAGACTTCCCGGCCTTCAGTAGACCGCTATCGAAACCTCTTGATTAGATGTACATAATCTTAGCCAAAACTTGTCAAGAAGCCGCACTGGTTCTATTCTAAGGCCATTCATGACCCTTGTAGTGTATTAAAGATACATGAATTTCGTGAATTCGGGCTTTCTAGCTGCTGGACACACATGGCAATCTCTTTGATTTGCTAATGCTTTGCCAGAGGCGATATGAATACACATTAATATCTAACCGGGATTTCAATGGGAGAAGGGACTTCTTAGAATATCTTTTAAAGATATTTCTTGTCATCAGTTCTAATGAAGCGTAATTATGATATATACGTGAATGATATGTCCAGTAAATTCTTGATTTGCTTATACTGCCTTGCCTCCACAGAAAATATCAATAAAATATCTAATTGTCGGTACAATAGCCATTAGTAATCAATATTTATTGCTGCTATATGGGATCTACTGGTTTCCTTATTAAGCAAAAAAGGGAAATCAACTCTATTATTTTGGAGTATTACCTCGCACTATGCGAAGGTTACACCAAGGCGCCTAGCGATTAATTTATTTTTCATGATACTTTATAACAAACCATCTTTCATCCAATTGGTCAATGATGTTTGCAATTTTTCACAGCTTCAAAACTCACTTTTTTTTGTTAGGTTTAAATCGTAATTAGAAAGAACATGTTCATCCACTAACACAATGGTCGTAAGTATATTTTTTACAAATATATATTTTTTTCAAATGTGCTTTTAGAGGGCGGAATATTAAACATAATATTTTTAGTCGCAAACTCCTCTATAAATCCTTATTTTACTATAAGGAACCTAACCAGACTGCAACCAACAGCTACTCTCCGGGCTATGTGCCCCGCCGAGCGCTGAATTACAAGTTACAAGCCTGGCGCGTTAAGTGTAATAATTGCATATTACCATCAAAACGCTAATGCTTCGATTGCAACAAACACCAGCCGAAAGACTGATCCTACTTAAAGGAGCTCCCTTGCCAGTCGTCACACACCACTTGCAGACTGCAGTTTCGAGCTGTTGGCTCTCGTCAGTGCAAGGTAGGTATGCGACGACCGACATGAGAATCCTTTGACTATAGTACATCCCGGTATTTTCACAATAGCGACATGTAAAACAGCCAGCAGGCGCCATCCAGCGGTCCAGTGTCTGTTGCAATCGAAAAATAAATAGCCTGACTTGGCTTAGCATATTGCAATTTGAACTATGCACTGACGAGAGCCAACAGCTCGAAACTGCAGTCTGCAAGTGGTGTGTGACGACTGGCAAGGGAGCTCCTTTAAGTAGGATCAGTCTTTCGGCTGGTGTTTGTTGCAATCGAAGCATTAGCGTTTTGATGGTAATATGCAATTATTACACTTAACGCGCCAGGCTTGTAACTTGTAATTCAGCGCTCGGCGGGGCACATAGCCCGGAGAGTAGCTGTTGGTTGCAGTCTGGTTAGGTTCCTTATAGTAAAATAAGGATTTATAGAGGAGTTTGCGACTAAAAATATTATGTTTAATATATTTTTTTATTTTAAAAGAATTGCTGTTACCGATTTTTTAAAAATTAATTTACTGCATATTTCAAATCCTGCCCCTTACTCAAATGGAATGAGTCTTCTTTTCAAAACTGCCAAATAATTTATCACATGACTCGTTTGGTGGTTTCAGAGATTTTTTTTTTTTTTTCAAATTAAATAAATATTTATTTAATTCGGCATATAACTGCCCTCAATTGTTTCAGTTTTAAATCGGTGAGAGTACTGTCGTAAAGGCCCCATTGAAATAGGATCGTCACATTCCGACGCAAATGCGTTAAGATATTACTAAAGGATAATATTAATAGCGGGGTTTAATTAAGTTTTCAGGTTGCACATATATGTCGTTAGTTGTCGGAAGAGCCGCAAGAGGCGCGTGTTCCACGGGGTTCGCGGTCTGTTTGAGAGGATGGCAATATACTTGATGATGGCATCAGCTTCTGACATTAGACTACAGCAGCCAGGGGACCAATCCCGTTTACCACCGCTTACAAATGAACCATCGAGGATTTTCGACAATAGAGAGATGTATAAGACGCACATGCACGTCAGAGATGAGTTAAATAATATGGGGGAATATAAATTCGAAAATCTTTGATATACGTTTATTTCAATTGCACTCAAGTTTTAGTTATGCACAGAAAAAGTATAAGGAAAACTGGTGCATCTGTAAGAGGCGGAAAATCTTTAAAAATGTCATACAACGCAATCCATTTCAAACTTGAACATCTTCATAAAAGTTGTATTTATTCATATCGACCGTTCTAAGATAGAACAACAAAAATTGTACTTTAGGACTAAATGTCACATTCTACATACTCAAATTATAATAATAATGAAACGTTCATTTACGATATGAGACAAATAATAATGTTGTTAATAAATATGTATAAACAGTAAAAAGTCTCTAAGGCAAACCTTGTGCGTGGGTGTAGACCTCACCTCCCGTATATCAGCTTCCCTGGGAGGGATCTGATTTCACAAACAGCAAGATGTAAAACATTAACATATTATTAAATACGTATTATTTAATTATGCTAAAGTAGTTCAGTCAGTATGTCATTTTTTGTCCTTACAAGTTACCCGACGTCTTCGATCTTCTGGGAGCTTTATGGCGATTAAACAGTAAAAAAGATTTTTCAGGATAATTTTCATTTATTAAGTGTATATCCATCAAAATTAAAATTCAAATTCAGGTTATTAATATCGGCGACAAGATTTGGGAGGCTTGCTAAGACCCAATCGTGTCCCACGTCAAATTTTATACAAAATGATACTCAAAACAATATTTTACTTTTGTCAGAGAACAGCTGTCACTTTAAACCTCAGTTTAACTCTAAAAATTAATAAACACACAAAACTCCCATTTCAGATTTCGAAGTTCCCACATTCACATAGACCTCGTTGGGCCCCTACCACTTTCCAACGTGTGTCGTTGCATCCTCGCTGTGGTTGAACGATATACACGCTGGCCAGAAGCGTATCCTTTACCAGACATTTGTGCTGAAACCGTTGCTAAAGCGTTATTTGAAAATTGTATCTGTCATTTTTGCGTTCCGTTGACTGTCACTACGGATCAGGATGTACAATTTGAATCAAATTTGTTTCGCAAATTTTCCAAATTTTTAGGTTTCCATCGGATTTACACGACGGACGGCTTATCATCCTCAAAGCAATGGTATGTTGAGAAATTCCACAGAACCTTGAAGACTACGTTATTAACCAGGGGTAGTGACATCTCATCTTGAAAATATATTTTCATACGTCAGGACAGACTGAAACCATCTTTCGCCCCTTAGTATGAAGGACTTTTTTTCGTAGATTCTCGTATGTTTCAAACTATGATAGATTCCAAAAATTTTTATTCAGGTATTGTTAACAATTATTGTTTTTCTTCCTTCTCACTAACCGTCACCCCAAAACAGACACTAACAAAGGCAAAAACATGGTTGTGTTATTAACTTCAATAGGAAAGATCTCATCCAGAAGTAGCGATAAGTCAGAAAAAACTTGCGTATGTGGTAAGTATCAAATAATTCAATTATTTTTTCTATCTATTTTTTTACATTTATTTAACGTCGGCGTATTTTCGCTACTGAGGCCTAACACCAATGCCTGTAGATGAGCTACCCCCAACCAGGAATTTTGCCGAACCTCTTCTCTTAAGAAGAATAGGGATCTTTTACTTGCCTAACATTTAATAGACAAGAGACCGACGGCTTTACATCCCCTCCGAAGGATGGTATATCCCCTATACAATCCTCGCCTAAGATTGTATAGCTTCCGCGCATACACCGATATACAAGCCGCTGGAAGAGGTGTGAGGTGAGGACGCGGTCTTCGTTGTGAACATGAACGAGCCCTCTGCGTTGGAAAATAAAAAAATTGGAGCAGTAGTGAGACCCTAGAGGGCGTTCGTTCATTTAATTTTGATGTGAGAAGCCTTTGGATTCGAATTCTGGTAGTGGTAGTTAGGGTCAATTGCTACACCCTGTATAATGTGGTCTGGAACTCTTGTAGCACTTTGTTTTGGATTTTTATTTTATTTAGCACTGATTAGTCTTTTCAGTTCTGACAGGGTCAACGACTACACCCTGTATATGGTTCTCTTGAAAAAATAGCACTAGGTTTAAAACGGAACGAACAGAATATTTATTTAAGAATTTAACCGAACAGAGTTTAAAACGAATGGTATTTTTATTTAACAAATTTTTCTTTTAGTGGGTAACTATTCGACGGTATAAATTCAGTCTGTGAAATTTAGCAAAAATGTTTATTAAATTGTCTGCCGTTATTTTTCTGAAAAAAATCGCTTTTTATTTAAAGCTGCGTGGGCCGCGAAGGCGAAATGAGAAATGAAATGGGGCCACTAAAGGCGAAAGGATTTCCTTAATATTAAAAAGAGGCCACTTGAGGCAAGAACTTAAAACCAACTCTTTTTAACCAGGTTTCAGCCTGGGAAGCTAGTATTGAACACTGGTCACGAAAAGTATGCAGGGTTTGAAAATAAGAAAGCCTAACTAGACGGTGGGTAGCTACAACTTGAGTTAAATAGGAACCGGACCGGAAGCACTAGTAAATCATCTTATTACAATTAAAATCACTTTTAAATAACTAAACTTCAGGAACCACTTCGCGATTACTCAACACAGGAGTCACCGTCAAAATTGAACTTGCCTTGGGGCTTGCTATGCTCGGGTATTTATACGTTTAGAAAAGGTGGCGTTTTTCGTGCCCCGTGAGTCTCGCATCCCATTTTAAAAGTCTGGAAAGAGCTGGAAATCGCTCCGTACGGGCGAGGATGAATCATCGATTGCGAAACATTGCGCAATACTGAAAATTTAAGATTTTGAAAATGAAAGTTATATGGAAAAATCGGTAATGAAAACGGGAATTATTTGAAATAAGAACGAAGTTTGAATCTATTCCAGTTTGGGAGTTATTAACGTTTGATTAACACAATCTGGAATGACCCCGTAAAGTATTAACGGAGGTCCGATCCTTACTAGTTGAAATGATATGAGAATATTCCCGATACATGCGAGGCGGCTGGAAATAAGATATGAGAATGTTCCTAATGTATATGAGTTGAGTTTGAATGGAGATATCGGTTGCAAGGAGAATCGATATATATTGTATGTGGTATTACGAGGAGTGATTAAAAAGTGGTGAAATTTAACATAGCAATCGAGTTGCAAGAAATTAATGAAATTAAATAAAACGTTAAGACTCGAGGCACGGAACGTGGTTTAATGTATACGAGGGTTGTCAAAAAAGTAACAAAATTTGAAATGTGAATTAGTTGCAAGAAATTTATTAAATGAGTTACAATGTTAAGTTTTAACGTAGTTTAAATTATACGAGGGGTTGTCAAAAAGTAGTAAAATTTTGAATGTAGAATGATTTATAGAAATTTAACGAAATGAAATAAAACGTTGAAATATTAGGTACGGATAGTGATTTTGGTCTTGTTGATGAATATACGGAGGCTGTATTTTTAAGGGGTGTTTTTTGTAAAGAGTCTTTTGTGAATTGACTAGAGTGAATGGTTGAAGTTTGATATCAGTGAATTTACGTTATTTTTGAATTATCGAGTGCTTGTGAATTTTTCCAGATTTATGTAACCTTGACTGTAGTTTTTCGGTGCAAACTGTGTCTGGTTGACTATTTTATATGGTTTGCCATGGTGCATGAATCGATATGATTTTTTGATAATTTTTGAAATTTTTTGTTTTTGTTTTTTGACTTGTAGGGGACATACCCTACAACAGTTGGAACGGTCACCTATCCAACTACTAACCGCCCCGACGTTGCTTTACATCGCATATCGAAGTATGTACATAGTAAAGACGCACCTACGCTCGCCCCCTTCTATCTATTAATTGATGTATTTTATTTATAGGTGTAAGGGAAAGCCGCAACTTGAAACAAATCTGTAGATGTACAAGAGAATGGGTATTTTTTACTTCGTTTGGAATTTTAGTAAATATTAGTGGAAAAAAACATATTGTCTAGTTCCCAAGCTCTGATTATAAGGTTGCCGCATATCAAAAATATTGCTTTCTCTGAAAAGTAGACCAGTCGGACATGTATAGTTTTTGCTATTAATTTGCATTATATATTTTTGTTATTAATTATTATTAATTAGATTTGTAATCCCAGCGAATCGACCAGCTTTCATGCTTATGCTTCTCCATCCATTTCATATCAGCTCGTGATTCTAATCCATGTAGAATTTCCCTATACGCCTAATAGCGATCCCCGTACTGTATTTGTATAAAATAGCTTTATCATCCGCGGAACTGGTAATTTTCCCCTAAATGTTAAGGTGAAACAAATCATTTATAAACATATTAAAAAGCAACGCTCCCAATGCTGTTTCCTGTGGGACTCCGAGTTCTATATTTCTTTCTGAGCTTGTTATATTTGTATTTGATAAATGGCCATGCATAAGTTTAAGTGCAATTCCTCTAACGCCGATATTTTCTAGAGCTTTCATTAATTTATTATAATAAACTATATCCAGGGAATTCAAAGCCCACTTCGATTTTTAATATTAATATTATTATACATCCCTGTATTCAACTCCCTCTTAAATGAGCATGACCAACATTTTAGAAAGAAGTATAAATTATCAAAAATTTTACAAGTACGTTAAAAATATAAATATTATTATGAATTTATTTTGAACAAAGTAAGTCATGGAATAAATATGAAAAACAATTGAAAACATAATTTTATTAATATCGTTGATCAATTAAAATAGAAACGACAGAACGAAGTAAAAAGTAAAAATTGACAACAGTTGACTTTCTTAATAAGAATTACTACAAAAGTAATACTTGAAAAGAACAGTCATATTTTTTAAAACTTTCACCAAACCGCCGCTCATTCGAATACATTTTTCATACATCTTACAGGGTTAATATTTGTTCATGATTTTCCAATCATATCGAGAAGTTCTTCAATCGCCTGAGGACCTGATTTATACACTTTCTTCCTGCTGGTACTCCAAAGGAAAAAGTCGGATGTTAAATCTGGTGGCCTAGGAGGCCACTCCATTATACGGCTGTTGGCACTTATATCCTCCGGTTTTTAAAATTATCAACACTGTAAATTCCAGGAATATCAAATACACTTGAACACAGCACTAAACTGAAACACTATACTCGATGAACCTTTCACTAACCTTCATCGGAGGATGATTAAAACTCAACGTTTTTATCATGTCTTAAAACTCAATATTTTAATCACATCTCGATAGTAATTTTATTACTTATCCAGGAAACTAGCGGCAGAATGCCCCCTAATAATCAATCTTAAACCTTGACATAGACACATTTTTTTAATTTGAAGGAACATTTCTTAAATGATTTCCCAAAAAGTTTATGAGAAAAATATACTTGTCAAACAAACAGTTAACCAGCCATTGTCTCGTTCCTTGCAAAGTTAATTTTTAATAAGATATAAAATAAAATCAAAACTATACCTGTAAAACGTCAGATAGAACGTCATTGTCTGTATCCTGAACAACAAGACATCGAAGTGTTTTAAAAGTTATCCAGGATCAATAATCCTAAGCATCTGCAATCCAAACACACGTAATATGTTGTGTGTTCTAAAATTAAATAGCTGTTCCTCAAAGCTCTGGTACTTTATCTTTCCGCAAACAAGCTTCTGTCGATCTAGCATCTTTATGTTTACTATCGTATTACCCCGTGTAAGATACCCGAATGATGGTTGCTGACGTAAAATTGCAAGAAGACGTGTACAACAGCATAATATCTTGATGTACATCCGGCCCATCCTACTCATTTCCCTCGCGGGTGCTCAGTCACCTGGAACTTCAAGAGACGGATAGAATAGAGTGGGGTAAAATGGGTATCAAAACAATCTGTCATTAAATGTTTTTCGGTTCACCTAAAATTGTATAAATGATCTCGATGGCTGGAACAATACGTTTAAACAAAGCACAATGGTGCAAGAATTGTGAGCAATCGTTCTGTGCTGTATACAGGGAAATCATAGCTGATTGGTGATAATACACTGGAGTCAAATCAGTTTATGCTTTTAAAGGTTTTACTGATTATAAGACTGTATATCAAATAAATGATAATAAATTGCTATATTTATATAAGTCAAAAGCAATTTTTTGAGTTCCAAAAGAAAAATTAAAAAGATCAATTAGTTTTTAACTTGCAGTAGTCCCCTTAATCTATCAAGTATTTTGAAATATTTCTTCAACTAAAAGACCGACCCGGAGAATTCTAAATAGCAGGCTCTGTATATATTAATACATTATGTACCCCTAGTTGCTTGGATAAGAACCTGTTAAGATATTTACTTATTACCACACTTGTGCTGTAATGAACTCATAACAACGTATTTTACGTACACACTAGCTGATCTGGCATTAAATAATTATATATAGATATTTTTATTAGTACTTACAAAGATTTGAGTTACACCAGAAAAGACATAAGAACAATAAGTAGATTAAAATTTGGTCACGGGTGCTATCCGGCGCACCTTAAGTAAATAGGAATTATAGACTCGGACATATGTGAGACATGTAATGTCACTGAGGTTTGGACCATATATTCTTTGAATGTTTAAAATACAAATCGGAAAGCGATCTCCTTCACAAAAAAATTACACAAACTAAAGGTTAACCATCCTTATAATCTTTGCCATCTATTAGCGCTAAATAAAAATAGTATCTATGGCACATTTCTAGAATTTCTTAAAGGCATTAAACTCGATATTTAGCATAGGTTAGATATAATGTCCCTTATTTTTTCCAATCGATAAATATTCCCTTTGTTCCGTGATCGTATTCTTTCTGTTTGTTTTTACATGATGCCCTGATAGACCCCTGGGCGAGAAGAGTGTGTCCCTGTTTTTGATCCCGAGTCTATTCGTTATTACGCGCTAGATATTGTTAGATTACGTGTTAGGTACATTAGCAGAGTGAAATGTATTAAATACTATTAAGTATTTGGCTGTATTCGACAAAAGCCGCAATGCAAAAAAATTTATAGATATCTTGCTGCTTTCCTTGATTTTGGCTAAAAACTGACTTGTTATTTTTGTCAAAAAATTAATTCAAAATGTCAAGTAAATGTATTTTCAAACCTTCAAAAATAATGCTTTTTCACAATTTTCTAGCTATTATAATTGTGATACATATGCTTATCAAACCGTTGTGATACAACAGACGCGGAAAATGACGACAAGGCCATATCGATGCACAAAGAACAGACTTTTATTGTAAAGTGGTGCCATGGATGATATGGTGAAGTTAAACATTAGCTTTTCCACCACTCAACTGGGACACATACGCACAGACAATTACACCACGAAGAATCACCATGATGCAGCTGACATCCATACCGTAGACAGGATTCGAACCAGGGACCACTTGATCTCAAGCCTAACACATAAGCATTTAGCCGCTGGACCAGCATATTAATTTGAGACATTTTTCTCGTGACTACTCCATACTTAATTACTTATAAAATTAAATAAGATATGCACAAAAAAGACAACTTGCATGGTACGGGGTTCATTTCACAGCGTCGTCCAACTTGCTTCGAGGCGGATCTTATAACGTCCTTTGATATTTCAACGAATTACTGACATTTGACCTTCTGCTTCGTTTATGCGAGAAATAATTCAGCTGCAACTTGCTTCGATATTCAGTCTATGGAATTCTTTTGAAGAGGTCAACAGTATGATCAACGAAACGTCATGTTCTATGACCACAGCAAAACCCAAAAGAAACTACTTTAATTTAGACGTGGTTAGGAACATGCTTAAGCTCATAGCGTTCGCCTCGAGGTTTAGTCATATTACCTAGGCTGGACTGCATTTAATGCAATTGTTGCACTTTTTAGTAAAACTATCATCAAAGGAGTGAAATTTACATTTATATACCGTCGTCCTTTATACGTACAAGTCTTGTTATCCTGCAACTAAGATGGAGTTCACTTTACTTAACTAACAACATTTATGGGCAGAATTAAGTCAATTCGACCCACTAAATTTGACAAATTTACCAAACTGTTCATAGATTTACCAATGGAGGAAAAGATATTAAAATAAATTCGAAGTCGAAGAAGATAGATAAGTGAATTTTCAAGAGGTTAAACCTAGCCAATGGTTACATAGCTGTATTAGTAAATTAATTTGTAGTAATTATAATGTAATTGTTTCCTATTAATTACTTCAATAGAGGGCTGTTTACTTCACAAAGATATAAGGAAGGGATACTTATAGCTGCTTGTTAGTTAATGGCTGAACAATCTTTGAGATGGAATATTAGATGACATCTTTGATAATATGACGCATCCAGCCATAGTTAATATTAGTTAGTAGTAGGTATACTTAATCACTGAATAAGCAATTTTACAGCAAAAGGAAATTTTATAAAAATAGGAATTATAATATTCTAACCAATCTGCAATCTTATACATAATAAGGACTAAACAAATTAAACCAAAACAGCTATTCTCCCAGCTTCATGCCGATGACGGGCGCTAAATTAAATGGTGAAATTTGCCGTATTTTGTCTAACACATTTAGCACCAAAATACAATAACTTGGATTGCTCGAATGCTACGAGGAAGATGCGAACCCTCCTTCATCTCATGATGTCACTAACTGCAGACCGGTTTCGAACTATTTTTGGGTCTCGTCAGTGCAGTACAAGTGAATATACCTTCGATAAACCTGTGTCGCATCTTATAAACACTGTTAAGTTCCGCAGCAGTAGAGCGTAACTAGCGCCATCTTTAATTAAGCGCTCGTCGTCGGCATTTAGCTGGGAGAATAGCTGTTTTGGTTTAATTTGTTTAGTCCTTATTATATATAAAGCACTCGCAGATAGGTTGGAATATTATAATTCCTGTTTTTTATTTTTAGGTATATTTAAATCAAATGGTGTGTTGCTTTCTCATCATGAAAGGAAGAAATATAGTTATAATTAAAAAATTTCTGTAAATATAGCTTATTGCATATCTCTTTCTGGTACATACATAGTTTAATTTAAATTTATTAAGTATATTAAAATTATGACACAAATCATCAGATCCTTCTGGGTTGTTATTTTCACAAACAGATTTACTAATTTACATATAACAATACCTCGTTTGCATATGAAGAAAAGAATTCTAGAGTGGAAACCAAAACATAGCTTTTGCCATTGAAGTCTAACGAAGACCAGTCAGTATACTTCTTGGTAAATTATTAATGGTAATAGAGAATTGCAAGTTGTTCCTATTTCTTATAGGTCAATTTTGATAGCGATTTAGACTCTATGGTTACTTAAATAGTATAATTTTTCTCAATATTTTCGAAAGATTCATTTGAGTTTTAAAGGTGCGGAAATAAGAAATTTGCAATCTAAAGAATGATCATGACTGAGAGTCTGTTTTGTTACTTAAACTTTGATTAGGGTTGAATTTATAAAATATTTTATTTGTTTATAATATATTAAGGAAATTTTGGGCACTTTCCCCCAAAATTGCCTAAGTAATTCTTAACACATCACATAACACACCATTGGTCTCAGAAGGCACAATAGCTCAGTCGCCTAGAGTGGCGAACGCAAATTGGTCATACTCTGCTGTGTTTTGCGTTCGATCCCAGGTACGGGGGTGGGTAATGGGTGTCGCTTGCGCTTTTTCAAATGTGTAATCCCCTTTCCGGACAGCCATTGGCTTTGACACACAGGGTTGGGCATTTGCACATTTGCGTGGAAACACCTGATTTATTGCTAAACTATATTTTCGAATAAAAAATACCCTTACCAAAAGTTTTTGTAGTATTTTTATTATATTCAGTGACGTACCTTGATTTCCAACAGCTACACAGCTACCCTATTTTTCGAGATATGACGTCATCGGCAGTTTTTTAAACGGATGACCCTAGTTATTTTTATATTTTCAAATAGATACTTTTTCATCAATTATAATGATATAGGGTTTCATGGATGTACGACTTGTAGTTTTCCAAATATTAAATAAAATAATAAAATAAAGAGATGGCTGTTTACATCTTAATTATCAAGGCATGACATGTTACTAACCTATGATCCAATATGCCATCTGCGTTAATAACTTCTCAATTAACCAATATGCCATTACTAGTAGAGACAATGAGATCAATCAGGGTTTGAGTGTTATTAGTGACGCGAGTGGGTCTATGAATAATTTGAATCAAGCCATATTCGTCAAAGAAGTTATTTAAAAAGAGTGCAGAAGGACTATTTTTATTAAATAAGTCAACATTAAGGTCGCCTCCAAATAATACATAACCAAATAACCAAAAAGTCTATTAAAACATTTTCGATACTATCAATACCCATCATTAAGTTAGTATTAGGCTGTCTATATAAGGTTCCTAAACACAGCTTCTTATCTCCAATTTTCAAACTAATCCATAACTGTTCAATAGGGCTGTTATATGGAACATATAATATTTGAAATTTGAATTTTTTATGTAAAAAGCCACAACTCATCACATCTTTTCATCCAACTAGGTTTCAGAAAGACCTCACAGAAAAATCTTCATTTATAACCAAATCCTTGAACAGGTCAAAGCCTGAGCAAACAGAACGACTATTAAAATGTGCTAAGCTGGAGTATATATTTTGCATATGAGATCACTAAGAGAGCTCCAATATCTTATTTCCAAATTATTATTATGTACATAAATTATGAACGAATTTTCGAAAACACTATAATACAGATACACTTAGATGTAAATGCAAAAATGAAAAGAGAAATTAGATCCGTAAAACATTGACAATAATTATGGAAGAAAAAGTAAATTCCTGAATGGAAAGAAGGGGCGAACGTAGATACGTCTTTACTACATACTTCGATATGCGATGTAAAGCAACGTTAGGTGCGGTTAGTACTTGGATGGGCGACCGTTTCAAAGAAGACTGTGTCCTCGCCTCTTCCAGCGGCTTGTATATCAGTGTATGCGCGGAAGCTATGCAACCTTAGGCGAGGGTTGTGTAGATGATATACCATCCTTCGGAGGGGATGTAAAGTCGGTCCCGTTATTAAAAGCTCCCTACTCTTCTTAAGGGAAGAGGTTCGGCAAAATTCCTGGTTGGGGGTAGCTCGTCTACAGGCGTCGCTGATAAGCCTCAGTAGCGGAAATAGACCGACGTTAAATAAATGTTAAAAAAATGAATGGAAAGAAAAAGAATGTATATAAGTACAGGAGTAAGAAAAAGGATAAAAGTAAATGTATATTGTTGGAAGAATTAACTTTAATTTATAATACTACAAATAACATGTTACAAGTAGATATAGTAAAGAACTAACTGATAGATAAAAAGAGGTGACAAAAAGTAAATCCGACACTAATCATTAAAAGAAACATCAATACCAATTTAATATAAAGTGTATAGTCCTACCACGTCAATAAAATTAATTTTCCATAATATCACCCACTTGAATCTTTTTACCGTTGTTCATGGCATAAATTCTTCCTCCTGGTGACCACGCTTGGTTTTGCCCAAATTTCTTTTTAGCCCATAACAATATTTCATGTCGATGCATAGTTAAATCCTCAAATAGGGAGATGTTTGTAGCCATTTTTTTTATGTTTTCACCATACATTTGAGAACGTTTCCAGTTGGTGAAAGAGTTTACCAAGATAGCTCGAGGTTTATTAGGTATTATTTACTGGTTTTTCTTACACGAAATGTAGAATTTATATTCCGATGCGAACATGAGATTTTAGCGACTCATTGATCATATTAACAACGTATTCTGGGACACTTTCCTCGTTGTTTTCAACTACTCCATAAAGTCTCAAGGAGTTTCTTTTGGAATATTGACTGAGAAAGTTATACGACTTATTTAATTTAATAGTATCTTATTTGTTATTATCCAAGAGATTTAATTTACTTATTAATAGCCGAAATATTTTTACTCACATCAAGTTTATCTAATTTAGCACCGAATTTGGCCAATTTGGCATTAACTGCTTCCACTTTTGAATCTTATCGAGTTAATTTTTACATTTCTTAAACATCAATCGATTTGGAAACATAGCAGCCCTGTATGAAATAGTTTGTTATCAACATAAAAAAAATACTAATGTCAAATTTGCCTTACCCATTGGCCAGCTTCCACTATGCACCATAAACTAACAAACAAGGAAGCTACAAAAAAATTATAATTTATAATTGGCATTTATGGTGACAAATTATTAAAATTTTGATATATCCTCTATTTACAAATATTAAGTATCTTTTTATTTTATCAAGTATTCGTGTATAAGGGCCGCTTTTTATGTTTCCATTTGATTTTGGATCGCATGATATTTTACACCACTCTCCCCAAGCCATCAACGGCCCCCAAAAGCAAAAGAGATGCTAGTCTTAATTACTAGAACGTGTATGCGGGATAAGACAAGCATCAGCACCAGGTTTGTTTTAATAAGTATGCTGCGAGTGAAGAAGGAAATCGCTTGACACTCACCCACTCCGATGCGAGAGCATGGATTAACTCAATATTTGCGGATGAAAATTGACGAAAGTGGAGAAAACACGCTTTTTCGCTTTAATCCACTGCGTAGGTAAGACAAAAGTGCGGATAATCTCATAAGTGGGTTGATTTAAAAAAATATTTCACACGCCGCGCCAGAGTTAAAATTATTATTAATGTCTGAAATCGAAGTAAATCAGAATTTGGCCGAGCAAATGAAATTAGTAGATCTATGGACTGTTTTTGCTGATTTTGATGACTTATTATACCTTTTGATTTATTTAATCAAATAGGTATGTTACGACAGAAAAAATTTGTTTATAATCAGCACAGAAAAATACATTTTTATGGAAAATTTCTACCATGAAAAATTGAAATATGACTTTCTATTTATGTGTCTATCTGTAAATATTGACTTTGCTCTGATAGAACACATGTGGCTGGTTTCCACAAATTAATAATAACATGTAAAAATAAGATCTTAGTCGATCAACACATTAATCCATAGTAATAAATTACGCTTTCACCGATAGATGTCGCTTCACCTTTAGTACCACCTAAATTAAGCTTTCCGCCAGCAGATGGCTCTCACTGAAAAAATATATCAATTTGCTAAATAGATATGTATCATAAAAATATTAAATATGTACTATTATTATAATTAGTACATAAAAATTGTCTATAAACTAATTAATAGTATAAGATAGTAGTTAATGACCGAAAAGTCCATAAAAGTCGATTTAGTTTTAAAATGTCTCAAGTTGGTACTGTATGACTGCCAATTGTCGAACTGTCAGTTTAAGTCATATCCTCTTTTATTTTTGTGAGTTAGAGTTGTTATAAATATTACCCAAGTACCTTCAAAATTCCCTTTTCGATCAAGAAATTGAACTGAAAACTCTGATTTGCACTTTACGATTGAGAAAACCTTATTTAATTGTAATTGAAAATCTCCCCTCCGGACAATTCGAATAACTTATTTAACGTTGAGATTTGTGAAGTTCAATACGCTTGTGTAGTGACTATAGTGGCGCCGCGTAGTGGTGAGAACGTGTCAAAAAATAAGTGGTAAACAAACTTCATCACGCCGATAAACTACGATAAACAAAGTTTCAAAAACAATTTTTTATGCGAAATAAACATTTAATAGCACATAAAATGCACAAAAGTGGTGTAAAAAATACTGGGCAAGCTTGTTGTGTCCCGGGTTGCACTAATCGACGAAACACAAACCCGGAATTACAATTTTATGCATTTCCAAATCGCCCATGGGAAGCTGAAAGAAAAAAGAAATGGATCATTTCTGTTCGACGTAAAGAGTAAGTAATATTCGCAGGTTTTAAATAGAAAACTTTAATGCAGTTCATCTGTAATTCTGTAAGTTTAGGTTAGGTACTTGTCAAAATATGTAGAAAATTTGTTTTAAAAATTCTGCATTCTTCTAAAAATTTTTTTAATTTATAACGAATAATTGGATTTCTTATAGAATTAATAAAATACCCTGGACTCCTACTAAACATACCAGGATTTGTAGTGCTCATTTCTCAGGGGGAGAGAAATCTAATGATCCACGAAAAGAGGCATATATTCCAACAATATTTCCTTGGAAAAAAGAGAACCCAAAAGCTTGTGCTCGCGCAGCAAGAGCAGAGAATCGTGCCAAAAATAAGAAAAAAATTGAAGGTATTTTTATTTGTTATAGTTATTAATGTTACACTCGATTCTCGGATCTTTTAAACTCGACTCTTTAAAATCTCTCAGGTCTTTAATATGATTCTCTTATATCTTTGAATGAAACAGAAACAGTTAAAAAATTCGTTTAAAAAATTCAATTAAAAAATTATTAAACTTCTTGCGTGGTTTTTTGTAGTAAACCGCAAAAGTCAAGCTTTGTTCACATTAGAACTAAAACGCATGTTTTTACTTCGTATTTCTAGTCAATGACGACACATGAAATTTTATTTAAAGATACGAGAGATCTTGGTCCCGAAAAGTTTAAAGACCCGAGAGTTGAGTGTATTTCTACTCTTAGTATTGTCGATATAAATGATACAATTTGCAGAGTGTATGAATTTAATTACATGTCATTTATTTTATTTCAACAGAAGAATGCATTGAAGAAGATCTCGGACAGGAAATTTCGTTCGATGACATAATCGAAGCACCGGAATCGTCACTAAGACCATGCACAGATATGAGTGTGCAAACCGACTATTTCAACGTGGAAGAAACTGTCGAATACCAACCATCAACTTTATATTGCTGGCAAGATTCTTCAACAAACGAAGCTGCAACTCAAACGAGTATTACAGTTACTTTAAAGAAGGAAAGTAAACAAGTTTTTGTTATTGAAAAACCACAAAATGTTTGCACAAAATCTGTTCGTGTGGGTCCTGATTGTGAAATGCGAAATGGTTTTCAATGGTACAATGATATGCAAGACGATAGTTCTTTCAAACAATTGTGTGGAATAACAAAATCTTTTTTCCATATTTTATTAAATTTTATTAAACCAAATGTTCATGGCCAGCCAAGATATTTTAAAGTAATGAAAGCTGAAGACAGGCTGCTAATGTTTTTAATGAAAATGAAGTTGGGGTTGAATTTTGTTGCTCTTGCATGCTTGTTTCAAATATCAAACAAGGCAGCATGTGATATTTTTTATAGTGTTTTGGAAACGGTATTTTATCACACAGAAACGTGGATTTTTTGGCCGTCAAAAGAGGCAGTAAAAGCTACTTTACCAGAAACGTTCAAAAATTACCCGAACTGTCGAGCAATTATTGATTGCACTGAGCTTTTTTACGAAACTCCCCCCACTGTTGAAATGCGTGCATCTATGTACTCTACGTACAAGTCTCATTTTACTTTAAAATATTTGGTGGCTATTACTCCAAGTGGATATATAAATTTTGTATCGAAAGGATATGGAGGTCGTACGTCTGACTGTATTATAGTTAATGACTCTGGTTTTCTGAGTCTGGTTGAGCCAGGGGATCAAATTTTAGCTGACAAGGGATTTCCTGGAATACAGCAAGAATTGTCACAAAGAAAATGTACACTCACTATGCCGCCTTTTGCTTTTAATCCGCAATTTTCGCGCGAAGAAGTACTACATGGATACTCGATAGCTTCAGTGAGAATCCATGTCGAAAGAAGTATTCAACGTATTAAAGTATTTAAAATCCTAGAACACATAAATATAAAACTTATTCCTCATATGGACAAAATCATGTACGTAGCCTGTGTATTGGCCAATAATAAAGAACCCCTTATCCGCAAAAAGTAAAAAAATGATTGTTATTCTTTATTGTAAAATATATAAAAATCTGCGTTGTAATTAACATTAAAATATGTTTTTTAATCACAATACAAATCAATGTAATGTTTGCTATGTATTAAGAAGATTGAATAAAATATTCAAAATAAAACATTTCGATTTTTGGAATCAATATTGATAAAAATGACTCATTTTTTGGTATTTTCAGGCACACGTGACCTTGCGACGAATATACGAAGAAATGGCACCTTTCAATTCCCAAAATATACATGGAAACTTGAATTTGCGTGTAATACTTGTCAGTTTCTTTTAAAAATAATTCTCCATTTTCATCGAACATGAGATATGGAACAAATGACATTTTAGTTTGGAAATCCACAATCATGGTGTTCTCGCAACTGTACGGGCACTTGATTTCCAAAAGCTCCATATTTTCACCAGTGTCTATTATCCCATCAGGGCTACATGCCAGATATGGTTGTTTTAAAGACACAATCAGACCGACTTCGTGAACTTGGTATCCGTATGTTTCTTCAAACATTAATCTTGCTGTTGATTCCATTTCAAGTCCGTATTGCATAGCGATCGGTTTTAGTGCTTTATTTTTCTGCTTACTGAGTTGTTCTGCCAATGTGTCAAAATTTGCTACTCTTGTTTTGATTCTGTGTGCCTTTTCACTGCAGGTAATTCTTGTGCGTCGTTCTTGCAACCACATGTAAGTATTCGATTGGCCTATAGAATTGAAAGCGATTTCCATCCATTTCTCTTTGTCGACTTTGATTTCCTCATATTTGTATAAATATTCTTGTGGGCAACTAATTTTCGCAAATTTTGTCTTTGTATTTTGTTGTGGCAAACAATTATACGCATTGTAAACTTGAAAGTTCGAGTTGCTCTGCAAATAGTATAATTTTTCAAGAAAACTTTTCTTTGCGATATTTCTTTTTTCCTGTTCGATCATTCTTTCTTCTCTTTGATTGTGGCATTCGATTTCGCTCTTGATTATTTCATTTTGTGGAGAGTCTTCAGACAAATGCTGGTCGTTAATGTTTTTTAAATCCTCAAATCCAAAAACGTGGTCCTGTCGATTTCCTTCGCAAGGAAATAACGTTTCAATTCTACATCCTTTATGGTACTTATCAAGTTGTATTTGTGGAGGTCGATTCCATATCATAGGTTGATCCGTTTTTGAACATGTATTTTCTACATTCACGAAAATGCAAATTGCCGCGGCGTGTTTACAGTAGCCCTTTCCTGCTTTACAGTTGCAATGTGTGTCCAAAATTGTACGGTCAAATTCGAGCTGCAGAAAAAATTGTATAAAAATTAAGACAAGTATTCAAATTTTCCTGCAATATTCTACAAACATGCAATTTTTGCAAAAACATAGCAACATTACACCTGTTGCTAGGATTTCCAATACATGTCATACTCATTACTTTTAACCTTTTTTATATGTATTATTGTAATTAAAAAAATACCTGTACTACCGGAGTATACGTATTTTCATGCTTTCGAGTGCTATGAGCTCCTGGGGTTTCCCTTAAAACAGTTCCAATTAATTTTCTACTCTGTCCGTCAACCATTTCTTTCACGTCACTTACGTGAAAACTTTCAAGCAATTTTTTCCCTTTGCTCAAGCTTTTTTTGCGGAAAATACTTGTATTTACAGGCAAAAAGCCACAAGTAATTTCAATTATCATTTTATTTGGAGAAATAACACTTAATTTTACACAAAATCACTTATATAATACACATGTGTAACATGTTAAATTGGGCAAATTTCAAATTCGCCACTTACTTATTGACGCGGCGAATCCGCGAGATGGCGTGGCGGTCTCTCCGAGACGCGACTACACAAGCGTATACGTCCAAGAAGTACCTCTATCAACAACACGAGAAACCTTCAAGTCTGGAGCGCCTGAAAAATCTCCAAATAACTGTAAAAGTTAAGTAATTCCTATATATTATTTTTTTCTTGTGAAAATTGTCAAAATTTCTAATTATTTCGTCCTAACGTTAGCCTAGAAAACCCTAGACGTTGATATATCTTGATATACAGGGTTACTGGTAATTCGATACATTCCTTTGGAGTTGTGATGGGGCATGATCTAAGAAGTAAATTTAGCCCTAACATATATTATGCAAAACACAATAGTTTTTGAGATATTTAATTTTTTTTGTTTTTATCAAAAAGTAGATCTTAATGTTCTAAAAGTTAATTTTCGAAAAATCTAGCTGACAATTTAAAATTTTTTTTTTACTGGATTACTTGTCCAATATTATAGATATCCGTTTGGAATGAAAAATATCTGGAAACATTTCGATCATGTGAACATCTGAAATAAAAACTTTAAAATTTTTTTTTTAAATCAGCTATGAAATTTACCTATTAGGTTTTTTCAAAAAAATATTAACGTAACACGCGTATAAATTATTATAAAAACTGCCTTATTTCAATAGCTATCTAACAAGGTACAATGTTCAATGTACCCTTAATAGTTCTAAGAAAATACTAGTAAAAATAACACAAGTAGTACGAATTTTATTTTTAGATAAACAGTAAAAACATTTTAAAAGTAGAGTTTAATTCTTCATTAATTTCAAAGTTGTACTTTATTTTTTATATGTCTTGCTCAAAATGGGAGCCCCTATTCCGTATACAGACACGGCAGCGTCTTCTTATTTCCGTCCTTGTTACTCTAGTTGTCAGATTATGCCTTATGTGTTGGGCAGCATCGACTATCCTTTGTCTAAGGTTTTCTATAGTATTGACTGGTGTGGCATAGACCATCTCCTTCATATGACCCCATACGTAATAATCAAGGGGTGTTAAGCCAGGGCTTCGCGCTAGCCAAGGTATTGGGCCCGCTCTTCCAATCCAACGGTTAGGGAAACGTTGATCAAGTAACTGTCGTACTGTCAGCCGATAATGTGCTGGACAACCGTCGTTCTGAAACATCATTCGCTGTCTGACAGCGAGAGGAACATCTTCTAAAATCACCGCCAGATCATTTCTTAAAAAAATTTCATAGATTTCTCCGTTTAAATTTTGAGGAAGAAAATGTGGCCCTATTAAATAGTGGCCAATGACTCCCATCCACACATTAATAGAAAACTTCATTTGGAAACTAGTTTCACGTGTTAACTTGGGATTTTCCTCTGCCCAATAATGTAGGTTGTGGAAATTTGTTATACCCTCGCGATTAAATTTCGACTCGTCCGTCCATAAAATACTTGTTAAAAAATTTGCACTTTCTGCATCTGAATTTAACATAAAGCGGCAAAATTCCACTCTCCTTCCAGGATCACCTTCCTCCAAGCCTTGGACAGGAGTATAGTGATAGTGGTAAGGATGACATCCAACTCTACGTATCGTAGACCAAACTTTCCATTGTGACGCTCCGGTTAGTCTTGCGACTTTATTAGTTGAAATAGTTGGGTCTTCCCCAAAATACCTCAATATGTTTTCCTCATCATCTGGTTCATAAACGGGAGGAGCACCAGCGTCAATTCTTCTACATTTCACGGAGCCAGTTTTAGCGATATTTCGATATGGCGTACTGAATCACGTGCATTTGGTAAGCGGCGGTTAGGGTACCAAAGACCATATTCTCGGCGAGCTTCAGCAGCGTTGCCGCCACAGTATCTATAGACAAACAAGATATCAGCGTATTCTGCGTTGGCATGCGCGGCCATGGCACAGAAAATACAATAACAACAACTAATAACAACAACTACGAGCAAAATCAAAATCTTCGATAACTAATTTAACAAGACCAACAAACTTAAGGGACACGGAGGTAAGAATGTCAGTTAATGACATATATGCACAAACGTCAAAGTCAAGGACTGACTGACTTAAATGAAAATGAACGATTAGTAATAAATTCCGCCACCAGCATTATCTTTACTAATTTTTTATTAGAACTATCAAGGGTACATTAAACATTTCTACCTAGTTAGATAGCTATTGAAATAAGGAAGTTTTTATAATAATTTGTACGCGTGCTACATTAATATTTTTTTGAAAAAACCTAATATGTAAATTTCATAACTGATTTAAAAAAAAAATTTACAAGTTTTTATTTTAAATGTTCACATGATCGAAATGTTTCCGGATATTTTTCATTCCAAACGGATATCTATAACATTGGACAAGTAATCCAGTAAAAAAAAATTTTAAAATGTCAAGTAGATTAACTTTTAAGACATTAAGATCTACTTTTTTGAGAAAAACAAAAAAATTGATATATCTCAAAAACCATTGAGTTTTGCATAATGTATGTTAGGGCTAGATTTACTGCTTAGCTCATGCCCCATCACATCTCCAAAGGAATGTATCGAATTACCAGTAACCCTGTATATTTTATTTTTATTCTTAAATGTTTTTCTATCTGAATTATACTTTGCATATTGTAATAATAAATTGTATTTATTCTTACTTGTTCTTTTATTGTTAATGTTCTCACTATAAGGATTTATAATATATGCGACTTATTTTTACCTGTTCTTAGATCGTAATACACACTTCAACAAACGATTATAATGTTTAAGAAACGATCGACATACAGATTTTTTTGATAATTATAATATAATATTTATTTATGGGAAAAAAATTATAAATCTCAATCAAATAGTTAGAGAACAATAATATAAAATATTATTTCGGTAATATGAAACTTATACATAGAAATACATTGTGATGGGCCCATGAAGTACTCTAGTCTATTCCCCATTTCATTATAATCTACATTCTTATAGATTTCGCCAAAATTAATTAAATGTTATTCGTAATAAATAATAATAATAATAATAATAATAATAATAACAATGAAAATGTCCTTATTTCACAAAATAAGCAATTTGAATACATAAAACATACCTTATATAACTTAATATGAAAAGATTCAACTTCCTAAACCTCATTATTCTGATTTACACAATTCTTTATTGGAAACTCACTGGTCTCTTTTACGGTCGTTTAATGATGTTAATCTAGCTTGTATAATTTTTTATGAATATTAACATCAATCTTTGATAATCATGACCCATTTATAAAAATAACAAAGGTAAATACCTATCATGCCTATTAGATATTATTAATAACATTAAGTTAAAAAATTACTGTCATAAAAAAATTATAACAACTAAAGCTGCAGTCTACCTAGAAAATTTTAAAAGAAAAGAATTGGAAATTAGAATATAGATCATATTTAGTTTCTGTTGAAGAGAAATTGAAAGCCGATCCCAAATTTTTGTGGTCTTACATCCAATCAAAAAAAAGTCATACCAGAATACCAAGCAAATTAGTTAACGAAGATAATATATTTGACACACCTCAATCGATAATAGATGGTTCTAGTAATGACTTTAGCAGTGTCTATTCACATTCTACCAATCCTGACTTTTCTAATCTAGAAATTAATAAGTTACCAATTTCGAATGTCAGCAAACTTACTGAAAATGATGTTTTGAATGCCATTGGAAAATTAAAAATAAAATGACATCAGGGCACGACCAAGTTCCAAGTTATTTATTTAAGGATTGTAAATATATTTTCGCGCGTCCACAGAGGAGCTGAGTGTGGATCGGACCACTTCATGGTGAAGGCAAAAGTTCTTGTTGAGTTTAAAAGACATCATGCATCTAGAGACAATTAAATACAACTTGGAAAGTTTACAACAAGACTCGATAAAACTCCTATATAAAATAAGATTAGTGCACAAACTAGAACAACTTCAGAACATCAACGAGTACACTGCGGAAGGCCTATACAGTGAAGTGAGATAGGATGCACGATGCAGCAGAAGAGGCTATAGGAATACTAGACACAGCAAAGAAGAGAAATCCAGAATGGTGGACCGATGAAATTGAGCGGATGGTAACGGATAAGAAGTGGCTATATAACAGATGGCTGAGTACGAAGGACGCGGAAGACAGAAAGGGTTACGTAATGAACCAATAGAGAAGTTCAAAGAGAGGTGGCCAAAGCAAAGCAAGAATTGTGAGACAGAAAATGCGAAGAAGTCAATAGGTACCTGGGAGGCACAAAGGTTAGAGAGGCTTGGAAAACAATAAAGAGTATACGATCAGACAGATCCGAAAGAGCCAACATTCCCATAATCAGTATGAACCGGTGGAGAGAACACTATCGAGAACTGCTAGCAGAAAACAGAATTGAATATAAACGAACAATATAATATCAAGAACGAAATATAGATGGATACGCAAATGTGGAACCGATCTCTCCAAGGGAAGTAGAAATGGTGGTTAAGGGAATGAAAAATAACAAATCGGCGGGGCCAGGAAATATTCTTATTCAACTGGTGAAATATGGGCCAAGTAATTTATCGGAAATATTGGCGATAATTGTCAACAAATTGTTGCTGTTAGGAGAAGAAGTACCACAAGACTTTAATATCCCTTTAATTAGTTCCATTTAAAAAAAGGGTAATAAAGAAGACTGCCATAACCATAGAGGTATTAGCGTAACCAGCGCAATAGAAAGGATGTACGGCAGAATTCTAAAAAGTAGAATTGAAGAGGAAATAAAGGACAGTGAAGAGCAGAGCGGGTTCCGAGCGGGAAGATCGTGTATCGACAACATATTTTCTATACGACAGTTAATGGAGAAACGATCCGAAAGAAATTTAGAAACCCATTTAGTATTCATAGACTTAGAGAAGGCATATGACAATGTCTCACTAACCCATTTATTTGAAACACTAACTAATAGTGAAATGAACCCTATATACATTAGAGGAGTGTATAATATTTACAAAAACGTCAGAGCAAGGGTAAAGGTCGGAAAAGAAATTTCTCAGGAGTTTAGAATTGACAAGGGACTTAAACAGGGATGTTGTTTGTCGCCCACCCTATTCAAAGTATATATACAAACCACACTAGAGAATTGGAAGAACAAATGCAGTGGAATTTGGATTCAAATAGATGATGAATGCTTATACACTCCCTTATTTGCGGACGAATTGATAGCGACGAGGAAGACATTTCTTACATGACCAGGAAATTAGTAGAGGAATTCAATAAACGGGGATTAAACATAAATAGGAAAAAAACCAAATACTTGGCGTCAGAAGTCCAATCATCTGATCTCCAAGTATCAGACAATATTACCGTTAAAAATAGCGATACGTACAAGTATTTGGGAAGTATTCTCAGCGAAGGTGGAACGTGCGATGAAGACATAGCACATGGTGTGGATTCAGGGAGAACAGCAATTCGCAAACTAGACCCTCTTCTCTGGTCGACTAAAACTAAAATCGGATTAAGAACTAAAATCAATATCTACAAATCGATAGTAGAGCCAATCACAATCTATGGGTCAGAATGTTGGACACTTACGGAGAGAAACCGGAAAAGGATCGAAGCCACTGAAATGGACTCCCTCAGACGAGCATCCAGGGTATCCCGATTAGAACACATTAGCAATTAGGAAGTAAGAGAGAGAACGAACAAAAAAGGATAAATAACCCAAGTAATTGAACAAAGACAACTTGTCTGGTACGGACATAATGAGGAGAATGGGGGTTGAGAGAATCCCCAAGAGAGTGTTCAATTACATACCCAATAGAAGAAGGAAAATAGGAAGACCCCGAGTCAGATGGTGGGAAATTATGAAGAGGAGTATGACAGTAAGGAACTTGACAGAAGAGGATACACAGAACAAACTATTATGGAGACTGAGATGCGGGATGCGGCAGGAGCCGTAGGACCCCGCCGAATATATATATATATATATATATATATATATTCGTTCAATCTGTGCTCATATTATTTAGCGTGGCTCTTAAAGCCGGTACTGTTCCGTTCTATGTAATTTTGCAAAGGTTTTAGAGATCTCTCTGTATAATAAAATTTATTCTTGTGTTAGAAATGTAATTTCACCCCATCAGCACGGTTTTATGGAAAGCTGGTCCAGAGTTACAAGCCTGGCAACATTTTCTCAATACGTATCTGAGGCAATTAACAATCAAGGTCAAGTAGAAGTAATATTCACAGATTTCTCTAAGGCTTTTGACCGAATAGACCGTGGAATCATTATTAGCAAATTAAAAGCCAGCGAATAATGAAACTCTTTTACACTATTAATATCTTATCTTAACGAAAGATCTCAGTTTGTGTCATAATGGTTTTATTTCAAAACATTTTTATTTTACATCTGGAATCCCTCAGGGATCCAATCTTGGACCATTGTTATTTTTACTATTCATCAACAACATAATAAGTGTTATTCACTGCAACTTGATTTTATTTGCTGATGATTTAAAAACGTATCATACTGTGAACGATATTGAGAATTGTGCGTTTATTCACTGTCAAATAGAAAATGAAATTTGGTGCCAGGCGAATAGATTACAGTTACTTTAAAAGAACAACCAATCGAATTTACATATAAAATAAACTCAATAGATTTAAGTCAATGTGAACTCATAAAATACCTCGGCATAAATTATTTTGATCAAAATGTCTTCAAAATTTATGATAAAATTATTTTTCAGGATGTTTTAAAAATTATATAAAAGTATATAAAGCGCTCAATTCAATCAAGTTAAATGCTGCCAGTACTGACTTCATATGTAGAAAGATGTTGCTGTTATGCTTTCCAGACTTACTTGTCTCTTTGACATATCATAAATCAATATACTGTGCAAGGTGTGTTTCCAAACGTTTGGACAGTTAAACCTCTTAATAAAGTTAAATCCCCACAGATTCTACTGACTTGCGCTCAATAAGTTTCTTATCAGTAATGTTAAAAATAATAGAAAGATTCTATCAAATCAATAAATATGCTTCAAATAATCCCAAATAATGAATATGATTTTAGAGTTGGTCACAGCACTACAAGTACTCTCCTGAAAGTATCTCATGATAAAATTAAAAGCTGTGATGCAGGTAAAATTACCGCTCTTGTGTCGCTTGACTGCTCTAAAGCATATAACATGATTAACCAAAATTTACTACTATCGAAATTGAAATATTATAACTTTTCCAAACTACGCAATAAATATTCTTAAATCTTACTTTACTAATCGTAATCAAAAAATTGTAGTCAAGAATACTTTTTTCTACTTGATGCGCTTGAATCTTTCGTACCGCAAGGGTCTATTTTGGGGCCGTTGTTGTTTATGTTGTATACCGCTGATTTTTCTACTGTTCTAAAAACATCTAAGTCGCATTTCTATGCTCATGATACACATATTATAACACATTTGATTCATCCCAGATTTTGCAAATATAAACCAAGATATCAAGAATCTTGTAAGTTATTCGCAATGACATTGTTTAAAAATTAATGCAGCTAAATCTTCTGCCATCTTGTTTGGAAATTAATACAATAGGTAATTTATTAAGTATAATACGAATTTTTACGTGGAGGATCAGAAACTAACTTTCATGTATAGTGTAAAAAATTTTACCCTATTTTTGGACCATAATTTCAAATTCCAAAAACACGTTAATAGCAGTTAAAAGCAAAAAATATATTCGGTAGAGAAAAAATACTCCACATTTCTTATGTAAATTAGCTTTAGCTCAAATTGGTTAGAAATTGGATCTGTTGTAGGTTTTGACCTCCTGACCAAAAGTTGTTGTGGGACCAACGTTTGAAAATCAGTTTTTGAGATTGAATGAATTATAGGGGCCATTATAGGGATATCTGTTCGCTGCTGGTTTGAGGTGATTTGGAACGCCTTTGCACATATAGACGTAGTTATTCATGCCTAATATACCTAAATGACATTCAAGAACATGCCTTCGAACATGTATGCATATATAAATATCCATATGGATGTATGTATATAAGGGGTGGGGCTATAGTGCGTCGGACTTCGATATCTCGAGGTAGAAAGAAAGTTAGAGAGCTCGCTAGAAAATTAAAAGAAAACTATATAAAACGTCAACCTGAAATTATCTTCGACTATATAAGGCGGGCCAAGAGGAAATTACAGGATCAAATGCCTTTTTTAAATGGAATGCTATCTAGATCAGTACATTTTGTGAAGCCCCTTTCTAGACCATATTCATTTCTACATTATTATTGACTATCTCCCAACCACTTGGATGTAACGAATTTCTTTTTTTGAAATAATGCTATTTGCAGATGCATATTGAAAAAATCACCAAAGTGACAATTATTGGTTTTAAGAAAAACTTGTGAATACTAGTTACGAAATACCTTATTAATGTTTTTGAATCATTTTTATTTCCTAAAAACGTACAGGGTGGGCAAAAATTATTTCTCTCTTTCTCAAAAACTGTCCATTTTAGAACGTTGGTCCCATGACAACTTTTGGCCAGGAGGTCAAAACCTACAACACATCAAATTTGACCTAAAACCAATTCACACAAGAATTGTGCAGGGTCCAAATTTTATTTAATAAGTGTTTATTTTTTATTTTTATTTGTAAAAATACATTTACCTCTAAAAGCAGAGCGCGTGAAGAATAAGCAATTTTCCTTAATCTGGAATAAAAACTCGTAAAAACTTTAAAAGAACAGTTTCCTGTCGACCTATATTTTCCCTTACTGTAAATGATCGTAATTATGGAATAAATTAAAATTATTATAATAATTATCCTTTAATTTTATGCCTCTATCCTTGATTCTAATTCATTTAAAGACATTCTGATTCTGAAGTACAAAACAGCCAGATTTTAATATTTCAAGCTATTATTTTTACTATATCCCAGAGCTCGGTTACTTAGCGAGACTGCCTTCGTTTACGACGTAATATGACGCGTGTTGGTAACCAGACCAAGTGAGAGGTGGGCGGAAAGCCACAGTATTTAACGAACACCACTAATAAATCAAAGGCACCGACGCCGCGGCATATTTCATATTTTATTTCGCGCCGTATAACTTACACCTGCATCGCAGGGGCAAGAAGTATATAAATCTGCCAGGCGCTTTCTAATCCAACCGAAAAACCGTCTCTACGTTTCCAGCACTCAGTCAATTTTCATCTGTAAATATTGGGTTAATCCAGGCTATAGGGGTTGAGGCAAGGGCGTAGAAGAACTTGTTGCTAATGGGTAAAATATATTTAATATGTCCAAAAAGTTCAACTTATAAATTAGCATCTAATGGTTGTTTCCTTGATGGTATTTATTTATTTATTTATACACCATCTTAACAGTACAAAGACCATTTCCCGTTGGGAAACAACGCATATTTAATAAATACATTAAACATAGTGACTAGCTTAAATATATATAAAGTGGGAGAGAAAGAATTAACATGAGTCTTAAATCTTAAGTGACTAGTATTAAAGAAGCAAAAAAGATATAAGAGACAGCTAAGAAATACTGTATAGTGGATGGCAAAATTAGCAAGATTGTTGTACATACATAAGGAATATATAAAATATAATGAGGAAAATTGATAGGTGAACTTAGGCAGGAAACCCCTTTATTAAAAAATATCAATATTCTGATTATTATTGTTAACAGGAGCAAATATTATGTATAGGTGAGAATTTTAGGAGATTAATTCGAGTTCTAGGCATGTAAAAAAATTTGATTATGACGTGAATTAACTCTAGGAATATGGAAGTTCAATTTGTGAAGTATTTCGCACAATTTCATGGTGAATGACTTTCTTCAAAAAGTTGATAGCGAAGTTATTACGTATGTCACTATCAGTATTTATAAATTTAGAGATTTAGACATATTTAAGGAAGTATCGCTGCACATTTTCTAATTTGGTAACATAAGCAGCAGGGCTGCCAAACAAGAAATGCATACTTTAGCTTAGATTTCAGAAATAAAAAATCGGCAGCTACTGGAAGCGACTGGAACCTCCCCACTCGGTGGATCTTTGAAGCCGAAAAGAGCATTAAATTGTGTGACAAAATGGCACTAAACGTAATCCGAACTCATCCAAAACCTTTTCAGATCTTCTGGGGCACTAAAAAAACCCTCAACTTAATGAATTTACAATCATCTATGCGAGTTATTACCTATATTATCGCTCGTTGAATAATATACTATTAGGATATTAACAACTTTAACATCACTTGAACGACTAAGAAAGTCTAGTTATCCTAAATACTACAGATTTGTAAAGCAACAATTTGAAAATTGGTAAAGTGATAATCTATAATAAATTCACCAACGAAGGTACAGAAAGCATATGATATTGTTATATCTACCTTTAAAGTTTGTGACAATCCACTAAAAGTTACAAATATGCCGAAGTTTTATTAACATGACATGACACCAACGTTATCGGATGACAAACGATGACAATGACAATCGTCAAAATTTGCCCATTGCAATCCGATCGCTCGCGGCTGTCTTTGTTAAATGAAACATTAGCATTTCAGTAATTTTACTAGTATCATGCGAAATGTGATCTATGCCATATTTGCTTTGTTTTTAATTTTTTTCACGGAAACCAAATCGAAAGGGTGGAAGTGTGATATATCGTTGAAATCAGAATTTTAACTGCTTTTCAATGGCTCCATTGCAAATTGAAAGTAATTATAAATTAAACAACTTGTTGCGTCAAAATGGCACTAAACGTAATCCGATCTCAACCAAAACCTTTTCAGATCTTCTGGGGCACTAAAGAAACGCACACGCAAAGTATGATTCAAATCCGTTCAGTAGTTTCGGCGCTATCGTGCTAACACACATACACACACACGGACATTTTTCAAAAATCACTTTTTTGGGTTCCTAGGACCTCAAAACGTAAAGATTTGATGTTATCTCAATTTTCGTTTTTGTACCAATTTTAGTAACCTCTCACAATTTTATTGTGGAGAGGTTAAAAGTATAATAACTTTAAGGTTGAATTATTAGAGAAATCACGGCCATTACGTATGATAAAAGCTAAAGTTTTGTTTACGTCACATACAGACGTATCGATATGATCGACAAAAGTTAGTTTTTTGTCTAAAGTTACACCAAGGTTTTTGAACGTAGATGGTCGTGTTAGTCGTTTGTCGTTCAACGTGTACTCGTAGGTATACTCAGAATCTCTAGCTATAAATGACATTACATTGCACTTTTGCACGTTTAATGATAGATTGTTTTTAACACACGAAGAATTCAGATTAGAGATATTATTTTGCATTATAATGCAGTCGTTTAAATCAGAGATCCTGTGTAGAAGTTTTACGTCATCAGCGTACATTAAGAAGTGTACATCTGAAGTATTGCCTATGTCATTTATAAATATATTGAAAAGCAGTAGCACAAGAACAGAGCCCTGGGGAACATCTGAGGATGAACCATAATGATAGGACTTAAACCCATTATAAACGACATATTGAAGTCTATTAGTTAGATAAGATCTAAAGAAGGTTATGAGCAGGTCCGAAATACCAAAGTTGCAATCAAAATGATACGATTAAGCATATCAAAATCAAAAGCTTTTGTAAAATCAAAGTATATTACGTCCGTTTGCATCTGCATGTCGATGGACTCAGGTATGAATAATTGTGTAGTACATATAAGATTGGTAGTAGTAGAGCGACCAACAGTATTTCCAAATATCTGGAAAACAGCAGCATTTAATAGATTAATTAAATAATGTAATTTATTTCATTGCAATCGGAAAAAACACACAGGGCGCCTTTAATGTTTTAAGAAAATGATGGGCGAATTCCTGTGTCAGAATCATGATATTTGACTGAAAATATTGTTACTTAAAAAAATATGCTTTTCTAAGAAGTTACAGATCTTCAAGTTTGGAGGAAATTAAAATTAAACAATGAGCTATTCAAGATTGGTTAGATTTACCCCCTCTCATCGAATAAATTAAGAAAACAGTTATGTACTTTAAAGAGGGCAAAATAATTTGACTAGATTTAATTCAAAGCCCGTGCGTATGTTTAGTATTTGCATAAGCCGTATTCCTTATTAGTATTTTATATATACCTGTTTCCAATTATTTAACGTCGGCCTATTTCCGCTACTGAAGCCTAACACTAACGCCTGTAGACGAGCTACCCCCAACCAGAAATATTGCCGAACCTCTTCTCTTAAGAAGAGTAGGGATCCTTTACTCGCCTAACTTTTAATAGACAAGGGACCGACAGCTTTACATCCCCTCTGAAGGATTGTATATCCCCTATACAATCCTCGCCTAAGATTATATAGCTTCCGCGCATACACTGATATACAAGCCACTGGAAGATGTGAGAGGCGAGGAAGCGGACTTCCATGTGTACACAAATAAACGCCTCGAGTTTGGAAAATTAAAAAAGTTTGAGCCGGAGAGCTTTGGTAGAGACCCTTGAGGGCTTTCGTGCACTTATTTCTGATGAGAAAGTATCGGTTTAATTTTTGAAATTTTTTTGATTTTTTTGCACAGGGGTCAAAGGCTTCAAATTTGAAAAAATACTTTTAATTGTTTATGGAAGGGTATTTTTTCACCACCCTGTATATTACTCCTTGAAATAACGCGCTAGATTCAGAACGGAATTATAATATTTATTTTTAAATACTTAACAGTGTTTAATGCACTTAAAATTAACTCAAAGGTAGGTGGCAAAATGTTAACTTTTCAACAACGATGGTTTTGTCTTAGAAAAATAAAAAATTAAACTCGTATTTTGAACTTTGAAAAAATTCACCTTTTTGGCGAAGGTGCCGATTATAATAGTTTCTGTTCGAAGTGCAGAAACACCACTTCTTTTATTACAAAAAAAATAAAAAAGGGCCTAGATCAAGACGGTTTATTACCAGGGGTCGACACGTAGGCCGTCGTTCTCAAGGAATGGACAGCTGTAAATTTTATATTTGTAAAACTTTTACTTTTTAGGACAGTACAGATTAGAGTAGAAACTTAAAATAAGGCACACAAAACGTTTTAATATTATATTGAAAATATTTACACTTTAAAATAAAGATAAATCAAAGTACAATAAAATATGCTATGAATTTGCAAGAACTATGTATGTTTATGGGAAAATCAGAAAATAGTACAGTAAAAATAACGTTTCAAATAAATTAATACTTTTAATTACCCAAGTTTCAATTAATAATTAAATTTTTAATGTTTAAAACAAAACCTCTATAATCATGATATACCAGAGGTTTCAGAAAATGATAGCAAGCAGGTAAATGATAATATGGAGGGCAAAATGTAACATAAAGTAAACAGGCGAAAAATATGACTATCAAAGCAAAGCAGCGCTTGGCAAATGTGATATAAAGTGATTTGGACTGCTCTTCGGTGATATACAGGTGGTTATTAAATTTTTAAAGAAATTTTTGACCAGAACCAAATAATTTTACTTTTATAAAAAAAAAAATAACTAAATGTTATAACTTGACGTGGTGAACCTGGTAAAGTAATATTTAATGGTCAATCAGTGCGGTATGTCTCAGGTGGAGTGTCGCACTTGCAAGGCAGCGTCCCTGACTGAGAATTTCGCGGAAAATAACCCGGTATGATTGCTAAACTATCAAATAACAAACAGGTTCAAACGTCAAGTTTAACTTTACTGGATATTAATTTGTCTTTGTTTAGTATGATCGTGTAAAATATTACTTTATGACTGTTCGGCTCAGGTGGAGTGTCCCACTTGCAAGGCAGCGTCCCCGACTGAGAATTTCGATAAAAAATTGTAATTAGGCAAAATTAAAATAAAATTTGAAATTTACAGTTCAAAGCTTCGGCGTAACACCTCTGGAGTGTCCCACTTGCAAGGCAGCGTCCCTAGAGGGTATTACTCGCGGTAAAATATTTTCCCGGATAAGCTATACGATTGTTAAATTCAAAGTTGTTACTGGTTGCGGAAGGCAGAATTTATCAAACTAAAACAAATACCAATTAAAATGAAATGAATCAAAGCAGAACATATTTTAAGTCCAAATTGCCAAAATAAAAATGTATATAAATTCGACACAGTGAATTCTTACCAAAATACTCGACTGGTTAGTTCGGCAGTTGAAAACCAAAGAGAGCATTAGCAGAGGGCATCGGCAAGACATCCCCGTGCTATGCTAAAACTCATCCTGTCGGACGCACAATGCGCGAGCTTATGTGAGTCAGGCAGTCACTAATTGGTGGTGAAACAAAATGTTTTATAACCGGTAGCGTCAATTGTTATAAAGAATAATATCTGAACGATTGCAAATAAACTATTTATATGATTTCAGAGAAAGAACGAATTTAATAACCCCGGTATCACTAGTTATAATTCTAAATTAAAATACTATTTTTAACTCCGGTTTTATGTTAATTATTTCGAGCGTTAATTAATTCAAACAATTGACTCTCACGGTTTAAACTACTTGCAATCAATTTGTAATGAAAACTTTACCTGGTTACTAAAGAAAACTGAATTTTATCGGCCCTAGTTTATTAATTATCCATCTAAATAAAATTAGTGGGTTCTCATTGATTCTCTCATGACTTTTAAATATAATATTCCCCTGAAGTTAAATTGCTTGACAGCGGCTTTTTCCCAGTTTACTCTATATACCCGTGGATAAGAAAAATCTATGACTTTTAAATTAAATTAAAATGGATATTTTCAAAACAAAAATGACTTCGTTACAAGGGCACGATAGATTTGTCGTTTTTTGCTTGGAGCTACCAAGGAATAATTCACTGATACGTTTAAGAACGCGTACAGGAATTGACTTGCCTGAGATTCGCCGAACGCGGCCTTTTATATTATTGCTATGGTTGCGTTTATCGTGCACCGCGAGTCTCGTACGATCGTTTTTCTGTAACCTAGAAGCTACCGCCCATTCCGTGCGACACGGTCTAAAGCTGGATATGTCCCCACCCATTCCGTGCGGGCACTAACTGTGCAATAACGGAAATTGATTGAAATTTGAGCTGAAAGTAATGTGGTTGTTTCGGTCTTAAAATTTAAATCTTTTGCTGTTTCTTTTCTTTTATAAAGAAACATAATCATTTAACATTGGTAATTACATGCGAAATAAGTTGTTTATCGTTTCATCTTTCAAATAAATACCTGTCTTTAACTTGTCATCTTATTACGGCATTGCTATTGATGTTTGAATTTTGAGATCTGTCAAAATAATACGAAGTATTAATCACATATATGCAGTTTTGATTTCGGATTTTTGGCTCAATCAAATAACAAAATACAAATTGTGTTAACTTTAAAAATATCCAAAATAACAAATTGGTAATTATCTGATGCAAAAAATGGAAATGTTTAATCGCAAAAACACATTGAATGTCATGTCAGATTACCTGTCAGATAGGTTGTGAAATAGATGTTTTCTAAGTACTACATATTGTTTTACAGATTTTTAGGGAACCGTCGCATCGGTAGACTTTACGTTTGCACCGGACATTTACGTAAGTGCGTGAGTGTAAAAGTTTACATTCGAATTTATTTTTCATTGTCAATATGGATAAAGAATTTGTGTGTAGATAATTAACGAGACAGGTCACTGGCTCGATAATTCTCACTTTTCTTTTTTTCGTACACTTTACGTACAAATGCTCATTACGAAATACGAATTACAAATTATATAGAAAATCATAAGGCGATTCAACTTATCCCACCTGGAAAAGACCATATAGAACTTTTCCATCGTCTAAATCATTGGACATGCAGTTATTATGATGGTCGCAGTGTTTCTATTTATGATTCTTTACAGAATAAAGCTAATCTTTTACATCCGGAACAAAAACTCTTTTTGCAGAAATTGTATCCTTATTTAGAGATTAGTGAAACTACTACTGCTCGACAAATGGTTCTGATTGTGGAGAACTTGCAATAGCTTTTAGATTTCTTTAGAATTTGGTATTCGCCTTGAAAATGTTGTATACGAAATAAAAACTATGCGTTTACACTTGCTAAACATTTTTCAAACGCAGCAACTGCAACATTTCCCACAGGATGTGCGGAGTCGTCGCATACACCACATTTTTCCATTACATGATACTGTTACAAAGCGCTTACAGAACCAAAATAAGTCTAAGTATTCGCACAAAAGCAAACTCGTACAATTTGAGCTTGAAAAATATACTCATATGATGGTTAAGAAAAGTGACAATCGAATATGTCCTAGCGCGTTCAAAATTCTTCTGCTTGCAGTAACGGGAACAAAAATATTGAAAAAAGTTTGTTATTGACTTTGAGCCAAATCAGAATATCAATATTATTACTTTCAAACAGTGGAGAACAGAATATAAAACAGTCTCACTCATTGTTCAAAAATAATACAATTAAAAATGTAAGAACAGAAATTTTAAATGAAAAAAAAACCGCTGCCCAAGGAATCACTACTTCCACATCCATATTTTGTATCCAAGTCTTATGGGCACTAAATCCCAATGTAACATTTTATTCCCTTTAATAATAAGGTGGAGGTGGTAGAGGGGGTGGCTAACGTAAAAAGAATTCCTTAGTACTTAGTTCTTGTACACACACTAAGTCCCAATTTAATTTCTCATTCCCTTAAACAATAGGGTGGGGGTGGAAATGGGGGTGGCAGAGGGGGTAGCTAACGTCAAAAAATTTTTTTTAGACATTTCGTTCTTGTATATCACATTTTAATTTTTTTTACCCCCTTTAATAATAGTGTGGGGTGGCAATGGGTGTGGTAAAGGGAGCAGTTAATGCTAAAAAATTTTTTTAGACGTTTCGTTTTTGTATATACACTAAATCACATTTTAATTTTTTTACTCCTTTTCATAATAATGTGGTGGTGGTATTGGGGGTGATAGTGGGGGAGGGGGCTGATGCCAAAAACAATTTTGACACCTTAACCTTTCGTACATGCTCTAAATTGCAATTGTACGAACTCTTGCTTGTTTTACCTATTTACCCTTATTTACCCCCGAACCCTTCAACAGAATTAGATCAAAATATAATCAAGTTCTAGATCTCGTTACAATACATAAGTGTACCAAAGTCAGTATCATAAACGGTTCCGAAGTAAACGTGGGCACGAAAAAAGTTACAGACAGGCCGACTGACAGGAAATTTTTTTCGCTCAAATTTAAAATATCGACGTTTCATGACATTTTAAGCCTATTTCAATAAAAAAACATGTATTACACTATATCTATTCCCGTATGTAAAGGAAACTCTTTGGAATTGTTTTTACGTGGAAAAAATATATAAATTTTTTTATTACATATGGAATGTGTTTTGTGCCGCTGCTTTTCTTACATAATTCAGTGGGTATCCCAGCCAGCAAAAAAGGTACCCCTACTACGGTAGTACTACTAGAAGTAAAGACAAAATAGAAATTCAAGTAAAGTGCGTTTGGAAAATAAAATTTTTCTCCGTATTAGATTCCAACTGTAGAGTCCAGGTTTCAGGTTTTTGGTTCTATTGTCATGAAAACAATGTTGAAACATTAACTGTACATGAATTTCAACAATTTATAACCTGCAATATTTTGCTTTTGGCTACCATTACATATTTTAAAAAAAATGTATTTCACTATAAATCAGGTTTAAAATTTCTGATCGGTAGAACTTTATTCTTTACCATCAGTCGGTGTAAATTAATAGGAAAAATAGAAAAATACTTAGTCTGTTAAAATAAATAAGGATAAAAATAGCTATACACGATTTCATACATTTCTAATCTGTATCTTGTTATGGTATGGTTATATTTTATTCACTACCATCAATTAACATCAATAGGACTCAGACTCCTAGTCTGTTAAAATAAAATAAATAACGATTTCATGAAATTTTAATCTGTATCAGAAAGTAAAGGTAGTCAGAAGATGCAGGAGACTATGATAACGATAAAGCGCTTTTGTTATTGTCTTCTAGTTTGAAGCAAAGGTTATGTCGCTCAAGCCACATAGAATATTAGCTTGTAGTATATATTGGAAATGTTATATTGGGTGGGGGGTGATACTATTTAGTACTAGAACCCCATAAGGTGCATTTTTTGAAGTATCAAAATCAAATGTCGTTTACAAATCCAGCCTACTGCTGTCTCACGGATAGGACCAATTTTTCGTATGTTGCTTCACGTACGAGATACCGGAAAATTTATTATAAAAAGTTGATCACAATCTAATGTAAACCCCGCATACTGAGTTTGCATTTTTATTAAAATTGATTGTATGTCGACAAACGTCAAAATAAAGTAGTACACAACCTGTCTGACTTTACATTATTAAATTAGAATTGGGCCCACTAGTTTAAAAAATTTACAAAAAAGGTACGGGGGTTAATCCACATTACTTATATAATGTGTACCTCAATTTATATTTTTTAGCAGCAGAACTAGACTTCAGAATCCTTTTTAATTCCTCTACAGGCAATAGATGTTGAGGCAGGAAAATTTGCTTTCAAAACTGCATTAACTGCGGTTTCAGACAGATTTTCCTGGAGGTAATTTTTTTGTTGCTCATTGTTACGTTTACACCTACCAGATCCATGCTTGCGGGATACAGCATCTTCATTTTCCCATCGTTTTTTAACTTTCATTACATTGCATTTATTTCGGTTGTATTCAGTACCTCTTATAAGCCATCCATTCCCGAATTTGGAAATAACTCTGACCTTCTGAATTTCTGCTAGTTGTCTACATTATCAAACATTGGCAAAAAGGTTTAAATTTTCAAAAATGTTTAATTAGTCACAACTTGAGTATTTACAAATGATACAAAAATAAAAATGTGGCTCTTTACATGTAGATAATGATCGATATCAATAATGTTTGCAAGAGTCATGTTTACATTGCTAAAGTAAAGTGTACTGCTTTTTTTGTAAGCAAGTGTGCTATTATCAGTAGTCCTATTAGCTTCCGGTCTTATTCCATAGCACTATAACTGATCCTATGAACGACAAATTACTATTGACTAGATTATTATTTATTTTTTTAGCAGAAATTTAAACCAATGTAAAAATATTATTTGACTGGCCTATAGGCATATTTACACTCTGTCTTAACTAAAAATGATTTATTTTTGAAAATAAAAATCGAAAAACTTAGCATGCTCGGTTAATCATCCCGAAGATGTACCATACACAAGTTTTGAAACTAATTTTAAAGCTCTGCCTTGAGACAAGAAATCTCCTTTCTCATTGCTCATGTGCTATCAGGACGAGTAATTAGTCTAATGTTGATTTAATGAACCCGAGCGGCAACATAATTAAAAGTTATTAAAACTATCAATTACAACCTCTGTATTTAATTGCAGTCCTAGATAAATACCAGGTGGACTTGCCGCTCACATATGAACTTCACTACTAAAGCAGCGTTGCCACACTCTGTCTACGATTAGATATAGATTCCGAATTGCTCTTCAGCAGTTAATACGAATTTATAATTATGCAGTCACATTTCAGAAAGCATGTAAATACATCTTCATTTTGTCTTAAAGATTTAAGTTCAGTCCACAGAGGATTTTTTACTTGGCTGCCGCTAACGATTTTTTGAGAGGTCGAGAGAACGAAGTTAAATCTAAATACAAGTTCACGAAATTTTAGGAGAATATTTGATAACTCTTGAAATTCTCTACAATTTATCCTACACGAAAAATCAATATTTTTCCAAACCATCATTGAGGTAGAATTCTAAACGCGTTGTTTTTAACGTGGTATTGTCAAAGAACCTACCTAAACACATACAAAGTCATCAGGCTTAAGTCAGCAAAAATCTCGTTCGAAAGAAAATGCCGTCAGAAGATAGTTTGTGGAGGTACTATGAAAGTTTTTCGAAATCGCAGCAAAAAAATTATTTTTCGCAACTACAACAAAAATTTCATTTATGAAAACTATCATAAAAATCCGTTCCACAAGCGTAGTTATTGCAATTGTAATGAATGACGTCCAACGGAGCGCGATTTATGAAACTATAACAAATTACATCCCACTAGATGTAGTTTTAGCAACTACCTCGAAAACCGATTTTGTGTAGTACTATTTATAGAATATCAGAATGAGAATGAGAATGAGAATATGAGTTAAAAGTTACGTGTTAGAATTTCTGAAGGGAAATTTTCCACGGGTATTTCAACGAAAGTATTTATATCAAACTGTCTAGTTTATTATCAAAGGAAGGCCATTCTACAAGCGGATGGCAACAATGGAGTAGATCATGCAGAGATATAAGGTCAGTCCAACTCAGAGTAGACGTAACCGGTCCGGCGCAGCAGACTGTTTTCTGAAAATGGCAGAAATACCTATCGTACATTGGTCAATCAATATATAAAACGTTAAATAACGGGATATAAGGTGCTAGTAGGGAAGAATATTGTCGCTTACGTCTACATTTACATCCTGGAAAACAATTGGAAGGAGTTTTGATGAAAAAACAAAATATAATAACAACAACAACAACAACAGATTTTAAAATAGCATGATATAAACTTTTGTACTGCTAACTGCTTATTTTTATCTAATCAAATAAAAATTATTTTTTATCTTTGAGGATTATTTTAATTATGTGGCTAGTCCCAACATAAACTGGTGACCCCGACGTGATTGACCTTCCGGTGTTCTCGGCACTCCCAGTTTGCCACGTATTTGGTTGCCCGAACAACTCTATTGTCGACGAGTAAGAAACGACTCTCCAACAGCCCGCGTAAGGCCCAGACGCCTATTGCCTGAAGAGAGGACGCCAGCGAAAAGCAGCCAGAGTACGACATAATATAATCCATCGTTAAGCTCATTGAAGTAGTAGCTCATCGAGTTATTGCCCTGCTGAGTACATCGCATATTTTTCTCACCAAATATTAAGTGTCCACGAACAATCAATTTCATTTCGAACGTCCATCAATCGTTTTATTTAAGTTTAATCATGTTTGATCCACCTCGTGTCAATAACGAGATAGGCGAACCCCGCTCCACCAGCACTGTCAGCCGACAGTTCGCGATAGCCATCAACTTAGCCCCTTCTTGGATGTCAAATCCTTTAATTTGGTTCACACAAATCGAGGCAAAATTTAATGTTGCAGGGATCACCTCCGATCGCACCAAATATGATCAAATTCACGCCTTTCTTCTAGTGAAGAGAAAATGTTAGAGGATTTACTAACCGGTTCCGAAATTGGAGCCAGGAAACCTTCAGATTTTTATCGGTTCATGCTTTTTCTGGACATAGCCGACAAGGTTTGGGAATCTTACCCGAGTCCAGTATTATCAGCAGTACAGTCTAATTTCTCTAACTTACCTACTTCAATTCCTGACACAGCTCCGTCTATAACGTTATAAGACATTTTAACTACCTTTAATAATTTTTCTACGAATTTCCAGATGACTTTAAACCAAGTTTTGCAAAGACAACAGCCGCTAGAATCGCCGTTGTCTTCCTTGCAATCCACGGGTAACGCTAATCGCTCACCCTCGTCTCTACCTAATAATGCACATTGTCCCAATTGCCATAACAGGCGTCGATCGAATTCTAGACCATTCAATAGTCGAAATAATTTTGATCCTACCTGCAACACAATTTGCTATTATCAACAGATATACAAAGATCGAGCAAGTAAATGTGGCGGTCCTTGGTGTGCTTTTTTATAAAGTTTCAGCATTCAGTAAAGTTGTTCCAATAGTCCAAAAAACTAGACGAATCTAGTGTTATGTCCACTGACACTAGTGAGTTTGACACAGTGTCAAACTCATTAGTGTCAGCAGAAAAAAGCCGACGTCTAGACGGTGCAAACCTCTCAGTCCTACCGAAGAACAAATTCACAGATTTTAAAATAAACAAAGATTTGGTTCTCACTATCGATGATGGTGGAGTTGTTTACACTTACGGTAAGAAGATTTTAAAAGTTAATTTGGGATTACGCCGAGTTTTCGACTTCGTTTTTAACATAGCTGACATACACGTAATTATTGGTGCAGATTTTTTGGCACATTTCGGTCTAATCGCGGATCGGAAGAATAAACTTTTAGTCGATAACAAGACAAGTCTATCAGGAAATTGTTACGCCGGGACTAGTTCTGTCATTTCCACGAAATTATTTTCTTTTGAGGATCAATATACCACCTCATTACGTGAGTTTCTACAGTTGACAGGTACACCAAATTATTTCCTACCTGTGAAGCACACGGTTCAACATTTTATTGTGACCGAGGGGTATTTACCTTTCTGCCGTCCACGTAGATTGGACGCAACGAAATTCAGTATAGCAAGAGGGGAATTCGCCCTCATGGTCGAATTGGGTATTTGTAGACCCTCTTCTTCGTCTGTCGCTACTCCGTTGCATACAGTACCGAAGAAAGAACCCAAAGACTGGCGTCCTTGTGGTGATTATCGACAGTTAAACACTGGCGCTGTGACTATTCCCGATAAGTACCCTTTCCCGCATATTCAAGATTTTAATGCGCATTTGTTTGGCTGTAAAGTGTTTTCTAAAATTGACTTAGTTCGTGCTTATCATCAGATACCCGTCGTGGAATGTGACATTTACAAGACAGCTATCACAACACCTTTCGGCTTATTCGAATTTATGCGAATGCTTTTTGGGTTGAGAAATGCAGGTCAGACATTCCAGAGACTTATAATGATGTTTTCTCAGATTTGAAATTCGTTTTTGTATATCTCAACGACATTTTAGTAGCAAGTGCAAGTCATGAACAACATTTAGAGCATTTGCGACATATTTTCAAACGCCTGAATGAATACGGCATCAACATAAAGTCAACCAAATGTGTTAACTATGCCAGTAAAATTTACAAACGTGGAATATGCTGACATAATATTCATCTATGGTTTCTGTAATGGAAATGGTAGGTCGGCGGAAAGAGAATATCGGCTGCGTTTTCCTGGTCGTCGATGCCCTAATCATAAAACCTTTAGTACGGTGTTCCAGTATGCAAGACAACACGGAAAGTTTCCTAATTCTGCAGTTGTGGAGCGTGTTTTACAACAAGGTGTGCAGGAACAAAACAATATTATAAACGTACTTCAAGAAAACCCAAATATGAGCACTAGACGAATCAGTTTGGCAACTGGTATTCCTCATTGGCGAGTATGGAGAACCCTAAAAAGAGAACGTTACCATCCATATCATATCCAGCAGGTACAGCGTCTTCAACAAGGCGACGATATCCCCCGCCTGGCATTTTGTCATTGGTTGTCTAACCATCGCCCAGTCATTTACAGAACCTTATTTACGGATGAGGCACAATTTACAAGGGATGGAGTAAACAATTCACGAAATAATCATAAATGGGCACAGGAAAACCCACATGCGGTACGCCAACGCCGTTCGCAACACAGGTTTTCTGTAAATGTTTGGGTCGGACTTGTGAATAGACATTTGATAGGGCCACATTTTTTTGAAGAAAGATTGAATGGTGAAATTTACTTTGATTTTCTTCAAAACATTTTACCGAATATGTTAGAAAATATCGGTATAAGAGGCATGTTGTTTCAGCATGATGGGGCCCCACCACATTTTAACCTTCAAGTAAGAGAACACTTAAACAATGTGTATCCTAATAGATGGATTGGACGCGGGGGTCCACATGAATGGCCACCAAGATCTCCTGATTGTAACCCTTGTGATTACTTTTTATGGGGCCACTTAAAAAACGAGGTTCATAGCATTGAAATTGAAAGTAGACAACATTTAATCCAGCGCATCGTTACAACCTGCGACGAAATACGGAATAATCCAGAAATGATACGTCGAGCAATTGGTGACCTTTCTAAACGCGCAAGAAAATGCACAGAATGTGGGGGAGGACATTTTGAAAATTTACTTTAGTGTCAATTACGTTTTATTTTTAAACACATTTAGTTATTGTTTTGTTATTTATTGTTAATTGAATGGAAAATATTTTATTTATTTAGATTTTAGTTTGTTCTCTTTTCCAATTTTTATTAAGTATAAAATGTTGATGATTTTCTTGATCAAAGTAACTGGTTGCTTAGGCCTAAATGGTTTAAATTATCTGTCACTTTTATTCTTTGAACAAGCCTACTGTGATTGATTAAAAATTTTGTTATTTCATACCCGATTACTTATTAGGACCACAGTTTTTTACCAAAATGGACCTTTAAAACGTGCCGGAATTAGGATTCACCCAGACCACCTAGGCTCAATAGAATTTTTGCAAATTTTAGTTATAAAACTATTTATTTCACGTGCCTCTCATTTAATAGGGTTCTGTAATCCATTTTCTTGCACATTTAACAACGTATTTAAATAACCACGAAGGTGTAACAAAAAAATGAAATAGGCCATTTTGTTTGTTTTTTCTTGCTCTTTTCGAATATCGTATCGAAATTTCAAAAAAATATATACAGGGTGATGTTTTATTGATGCAAAGAAGAAACATAAATTATAGTGTCCGGACCTGGATATATATTTTTTTGTACATGTACCTCTTGGGGCTCGTTAGTACATTAGCCGTACCAAATATGAATCCGTTATTTCATTTCCTGTCAAAGTTATGACAAAAAACAGGTTTGGCCAAAAATTATTTAACACCCTGTAACTTCGTAATGAAGGCCCAATGAGACATTTCTATGGGAGGTTCCGGTTACCACTGATGTTCTCTACCTCCTATTAAGCTATGTCCCTCTCATGATGCAACACCCTGTATACCATGTTTTGGGCCGAGCTACTTCAATCCTCATAGACTGGTTGAGCTCTCCAGATTTTAACTTATCAATACTGAAGACAGCACAACAAGAGGATGAGGAACTTGTTTCTTTATTAAACAAGCAAGAAAATAATAAAAAGATATGCTATTTATTGAAACAAATTACCTTTTCGAGTTCGAATATTACGCTTTGGTGCGATGTTTCTCACGATAAATGTCGTCCTTACGTACCAAAACGTTTACGTCAAGCAGTTTTTAATATTGTCTATAATTTGAGTCACGCTGGAATTTTTTTTTTTTTTATACATTTATTTAACGTCGGCCTATTTCCGCTACTGAGGCCTAACACCGACGCCTGTAGACGAGCTACCCCCAACCAGGAATTTTGCCGAACCTCTTCCCTTAAGAAGAGTAGGGATCTTTTACTTGCCTAACATTTAATAGACAAGAGACCGACGGGTTTACATCCCCTCCGAAGGATGGTATATCTCCTATACAACCCTCGCCTATGGTTGTATAGCTTCCGCGCATGCACTGATATACAAGCCGCTGGAAGATGTGTGAGGCGAGAACGCGGTTTCCGTTGGAATGGTCACCCATCCAAGTATTAACTGCGCCTGTCGTTGCTTTACATCGCATACCGAAGTATGTACATAGTAAAGACGACGCTGGAATTAAAGCTATGAGAAAATTAATTATAGTCGAGTATACTTTAACTTGGCGTGTGTATGTATGAGTTAATATTTCCGTACGATTTCATTTTCTCTTGTACACAAAGATCCAGAAATATTATCCACGTAGACAATGTTTCTGGACTATTGCTTTAACTTTGTGTACAATATGGGAGAAAATGAAATCGTACGGATATATTAATTCATACATACACACGCCAAGTTAAAGTATACTAGACTATATCACAAAATATTTCTGGCCCCGAATGAATTCAAATTGTACTTTATGGGTAAAATCCTGCATCAACTGTCAAACTTCAAAGATCTGTCACACTAAGGGCCGATTTTTCAATCCTCAGTTAAGCTAATCTAACCAACAGCTAACTCTTAATTGTCAGTCAAACCGTTTTTCCGGTCAGAGTTTCACCTAACCATCAGTCAAATTCTCAGCTAAAGTAGCTGACACTTGAATGTGTCTGTTTGCTAATCTAACTGATGGCTATATACTTAACGCATGCGTGACGCCGAGGTAATGCTTTTATTTTGATTAAAATGACAGGTTAATTTGTTTACCTTCTTTGATTTTAACCTAACATATTTGTTTTTAAGTTTTATTCGAAGTAAATAGTAAACGGTGATAATATGGAAGCATTTGATTCTGTAAGTGATGATGAATTAGAGTTTATAGAATATATAGAATATGAGAGAAGGCCGTATGTCGTAACGGAACGAAACAATCCCTTTGAGGAATTTGATGATGTGGATTTCTTCGTGAGACTTCGTTTGAGAAAAGAGACAGTTTTGGAACAGATAGAACATACAATTGAGACCATCACAGACCAGTATTATCTCTTGTGTTATGGATATAAATTCTGTATTATATAATTACCCAGCGAAGAGGAACATTTTATTATTTATTTGGAACTGATACCTATTTTATGTTATATTTCACTCAACTTATACTTTGCTATAAACACGACTATATAAAAACGATTAATATCTTTTATTTACATGAAAACACTGTCACTGTCTGTCACCCGCCAAATCGTGCCAGTATTTATAAGTTATAGAATAGGGCTAAGCGTCAACACTTATGTTGATAAGCTAAGAGCGAATGCGTAAGTTTGATTTTCCAGCTGTCAGGATTGCCAATCGTTGTAATAAATTCGCTAGCCAAAAGTTAGCTAGCTGGAAGCTAAATATTGATGGTAAAAACGGTCACAACGTTAACTAGAACATTGACTGACAGTTAATCTTAACTACTAGCTACGTAGTAGACACTTTTAACTGGGTATTGAAAAACCCTCCATTAGACACCTTTAGGGAATTTCGAGATGCGAAGGGGCCGTCTCGAACATATCCACATCGATATAGTAGGTCCTTTGCCTACTTAGCACGGTTATTACTATATATTGAAAGTTGTTTCACCCGCTGGCCAGAAGTATAGTCGCTTGTGAACATTATAGCGGATTTTGTGAGTCGAAAAACATGTAAGTGTTTTTGACGCGACCAGACCACCTCCCCCCCATTTTCGATGATCCTGAAAACGATGGTGGTGGGCAAAGTCTTTTTAAGCATGCACAACCCCCCCCCCCAAACGGCCAAAAAATACCCCCAAATTGGGGTGAAACGCAAAGGAGTGCACTTCCGTCGGACAAACACCGGGATTCCTCGTACCAATTTGTAGTATTCGCTCTTGCTAGCAATGTGGTTTTAAGGGTTCGATGGAAACGTTCCACCATCCCGTTAGACTGTGGATGGTAACTAGTGGTACGAATCCTATGGAAACCTAAAAACTTACGAGTTTCTGCTGTAATAGTGGATTTTGTGAGTCGGACGAACATGTAAGTATTTCCTGACGCGACCAGACCACCTCCCCTCCCCGTTTTCGAGGATGCTGAAAACGGCGGTGGTGGGCAAAATTCTTTTTAAGCAAGCACAACTCCCGAAATGGCCAAAAAACACCTCCAAATTGAGGTGAAACGGAAAGGAGCGCGCTTCCGTCGGAAACACTGGTTTATCCCCGTTTTCGAGGATGCTGAGACCAATGCTAGCCTTGAAAATCATCCCTGATGCAAATCCACCTCCCAAACAGCCAGGTCTGAAAATTATCGTCATCAGGTGATTGTTTTTTTCCTAATTTCATGTTTTTTTGTCTACCGATTGGTTTATCGATTAATTTTATTGTATTACTGCTTTCCGACATATTTCGGTTTCGGTCTGAAAAGTATCATCATCAGGTGGTTATTTTTTGTGCTAATTTCATATTTTTATATCGATTAGTGATTATTGACTGATTTTATTTTGTCATTGCTTTCCGACATTTTCTGGTTTCGATCTGAAAAGTATCATCATCGGGTGGTTTTTATGAAAAATCAATCAACATATGTCGTAAAAATCTGAAATAATTCATGGATATGTAACTTGAGGAGAAAATTAGAATGACGTATGCTGCAACTCGCTAGCTTATTCCTATTTCGAGATATCGATCTCGGATAGTCCGAAAAATCCACCATTTTCTCGTTTCGTAACTTTGAACGACCATATCTCGAAGCAGGAATGAGATAGAGAGTTCCGATTTACGCCATTCGATTTCTCGTTCAATTTCCCTACAGACGAAGTGTACCACGATTTCTTTCTGTTTGACATTTAATCCAGAGACATATTAGTTGCACGCAGTACGAATGAATAGATGATTTTCTTGCAACTCCTATACTGCGTGTACACAGATATCCGTCAAAGTAACGGTTTATTTGCCATTTGATAGATGGAGTCATCTCAGGTGAGATTTTCAAGGCTGGCGTCGGTCTCAGCATCCTCGAAAGCGGAGATAAACCGATGTTTGTCCGACGGAAGCGCGCTTCTTTGCGTTTCACCCCAATTTGGGGGTGGTTTTGGCTGTTTGGGGGTGAGTTTGCATCGGGGATGATTTTCAAGGCTAGCATCGGTCTCAGCATCCTCGAAAACGGGGATAAACCGGTGTTTGTCCGACGGAAGCGCGCTCCTTTCCGTTTCACCTCAATTTGGAGGTGTTTTTTGGCCATTTCGGGAGTTGTGCTTGCTTAAAAAGAATTTTGCCCACCACCGCCTTTTCAGCATCCTCGAAAACGGGGAGGGGAGGTGGTCTGGTCGCGTCAGGAAATACTTACATGTTCGTCCGACTCACAAAATCCACTATTACAGCAGAAACTCGTAAGTTTTTAGGTTTCCATAGGATTCGTACCACTAGTTACCATCCACAGTCTAACGGGATGGTGAAACGTTTCCATCGAACCTTAAAACCACATTGCTAGCAAGAGCGAATACTACAAATTGGTACGAGGAATCCCTATCGTTATGTTAGGTTTGAGAGTTATGCCTAAGACCGATTTGCAGTGTTCGTCAGCAGAACTAGTGGCCAACTAGTGGAACTATGGCCAAACGTTACTCCTCCCTGGCGAATATTTTATTAAATCAAATTTTGACCCACAAGTTCCTAATTTTATTTTTAAGTTACGTGAGTATCTTGCTAATTTATAATTCACTACCGCTAAACGGTAATTTTGTCAAAAATCTTTTATTAACTCCGATATCCAAAGTTGTACCTACATTTTCCTTCGATAATCTCGTTAAAAACCTGGTCTTTTCCCTTTATATGATGGGCCTTTCAAGGTGGTCTCACGTACCGATAAAGTTGCAACAATCCTTAAACGAGGTAAATTTGTCACTGTCAACCTGGAAAGGGTCAAGCCTGCTTTTTTGTTGACCGATGAGAGGGATCCCGTGGTCCCGTGGTTTACCTAAACGCGTGCGTTTTGAAATTGATTGTTTGGTGTGACCTTTCGTTTGGCAGAGGGACATATATAGCGTACTTACGTCTACATCTACATCCTGGAAAACAATTGTAAGTTTGTAAGTAAGTTTTGAAGAAAACACAAAATATAATAACAACAGATTTTAAAATAGCATGACATTACTTGAAAACTTTTCTACTGTTAACTGTTTATTTTTACCTAATCAAATAAAAATTATTTTTTTATGTTTGAAGATTATTTTAATTACGTGGCTAATCCCCACAAAAATACATGTCACGATTAAGAAAATTATACACATAACCAATTATTGAATGTCTTGAATAATGTAAATTGTCTAGTTTCAACAAGCTATACCAGAAAAAAGGGTTCATTTTGCGGGGTCGCCTACAGAGAAACTTTTGTTTAGTAAGTTTAAATCTACACAGACTATTCCATCAAATGAAAATTTTCCAAAACAACAGAATGCTTTCCATTTTTACTAAAAAAAGCAACAGTTTTCCAATATTTTGGAGAGGTGAAGGAAAAAACTTCGAATCTGCTCACAGAGCACACTGAGTTCACCTAGGGTGTTATTTATTCCACATATAGATAAAATATTGATTAGTTTAATAAATAAATAACTATGCCATAGTTTTCCTTTATGCCATAAATAACCATTTTGTTATCAAATTGTTTCTGAAAATTGTTTTTAATTGCAGTGTTAACTTTATATAAACAAAAATTATGTTCTAATACAAATGATATATTTTAAATTCCTTATAAAACAAAAATAATGTTCTGTTAGCTGTGCTAAACGGCAGGTAGGTTTAAAGACTTTTGCGTTTGTAACCAAACACAAGCTCCTAGATTTCCGACCTCTGTTTTGGTTTTCGTCCAATTAAAGGCAAACACAAGACGACTCTGCTTGAATTAACGTGAAACGCTACTAATTCTCTCTCAAATTATTATCATCTGCAACGTGCGATGTCATGCTCGGTTTGGAGATCCATTGCAAATACCGAAAATGTACTATATTTACTGTTAATAATTGACCTTATCCACGAATTCTGTATACATTATTTAATTGTAATTCTTGTGAAAGAGCTTAACGCAATTTTCATATAGATCTCCGAAAACAGTTCATCAACACATGACTAAGGAAAAGTGAAGACAAATGCAATAAGATAAATAAATCCACATCCAGATTTTGTATCCAAGTCTTATGCACACTAAATCCCAATGTAATATTTTATTCCCTTTAATAATAGAGTGAGGGTGATAGAGGGGGTGGTTAATATAAAAAGAAATTTAGAAGTCCTTGGTTCTCATATACACACTAAACCCCAATTTAATTTTTTATTCCCTAAAACAATAGGGTGGGGGTGGAAATGGGGCTGGAAATGGGGGTGGTAGAGGGGGTAACTAATGCAAAAATAAATTTTAGACGCCCTTGGTTCAAATCCCAATTTAATTTTTTACTCCCTTTAATAATAGGGTGGGGATGGCAATGGGAGTGGTAGAGGGGGTCCAAAAAATTTTTTAGACGTTTCGTTCTTGTATACATACTAAATCACTTTTTAATTTTTTTACCCCCTTTAATAATAGGATGGGGGTGGTAGAAGGGGTAGTTAACACAACAAAATTTTTTTATATGTTTCGTTCTTGTATACACACAAAATCACATTTTCATTTTTTTACTCCCCTTTATAATAGTGTGGGGGTGGCATTGAGGTTGATAGTAGGGCGTGGATGATGCAAATAAAAATTTTGAGACCTTGACTTTTCGTACATGCCCTAAATTGCAATTTTATTGACTCTTACTTGCTTGTTTTACCTATTTACCCTTATTTACCCCGAACCCTTCAACGGAATTAGATAAAAATATATTCTAGTTCCAGATTTCGTTACAATACATAAGTATACCAAATTTCAAGCCAATATCATAAACGGTTCCAGAGTAAATGTGAGCAAAAAAAATTACAGACAGTCAGACAGGAAATTTTTTTTTCGCCCAAATTTATAATCTCGACGTTTCATGACATTTTAAGCCTATTTCAACAAAAAAATTAAATTCTTTTTACGTTACTATACTTCCACTGGACGTGGAAGTAAAAATAGTCAACACGATACCACACAACATAATATTTTTAGTCGCAAACTCGTCTATAAAATCCTTATTTTACTATAAGGAACGTAACCAGACTGCAACCAACAGCTGCTCTCCGGGCTATGTGTCCCGCCGAGAGCTGAATTACAAGTTACAAGTCTGGCGCGTTAAGTGTAATAATTGCATATTACCATCAAAACGCTAATGCTTCGATTGCAACAAACACCAGCCGAAAGACTGATCCTACTTAAATGAGCTCTCTTGCCAGTCGCCACACACCACTTGCAGACTGCAGTTTCGAGCTGTGGCTCTCGTCAGTGCAAGGTAGGCATGTGACGACCGGCACAAGGATCCTTTGACTATTTGGTACATCCCGGTATTTTTACAATAGCGACATGTAAAATAGTCAGCAGGCGCCATCTAGCGGTCCAGTGTCTGTTGCAATCGAAAAATAAATAGCCTGACTGGGCTTAGCATAATTCAAATGTGCTTTTAGAGGGCGGAATATTAAACATAATATTTTTAGTCGCAAACTCCTCTATAAAGGAGCTCTCTTGCCAGTCGTCACACACCACTTGCAGACTGCAGTTTCGAGCTGTTGGCTCTCGTCAGTGCAAGGTAGGCATGTGACGACCGGCACAAGGATCCTTTGATTATTTGGTACATCCCGGTAAGAGAGCTCCTTTAAGTAGGATCAGTCTTTCGGCTGGTGTTTGTTGCAATCGAAGCATTAGCGTTTTGATGGTAATATGCAATTATTACACTTAACGCGCCAGACTTGTAACTTGTAATTCAGCGCTCGGCGGGGCACATAGCCCGGAGAGTAGCTGTTGGTTGCAGTCTGGTTACGTTCCTTATAGTAAAATACGGATTTTTATAGAGAAGTTTGCGACTAAAAATATTATGTTTAATATTCCGCCCTCTAAAAGCACATTTGAACTACGATACCACACAGTAAATCATCATAACTTCCCAAAAATTACCCCTAAATACTTCGAATTATTAAACTATATTTTCGATCTTCTAATGGCTATTCAGTTACCTGTTTGAAATGAATATAACTCATGTGACTTTATTAGAGGAATATTACAGAATTACGTCCGGTGGAAGTATAGTAACGCAAAAAAAATTAATTCTTTTTTGTTGAAATAGGCTTAAAATGTTACGAAACGTCAGCCTGTAACATTTTTGAGCGCACGTTTACTTTGGAACCGTTTGTGATATTGACTTGAAATTTGGTACACTTAATGTATTATAATGAGATCTGGAACTAGATTATATTTTGATCTAATTCCGTTGAAGGGTTCGGGGGTAAATGGAGTAAATAAGGGTAAATAGGCAAAACAAGCATGTAAGAGTCCATAAAATTTGCAATTTAGGGCATGTACGAAAAGTTAAGATCTCAAAAATTTTTTTGGGATCAGCCACCCCCCACTATCAACCCCAATACCACCTTTACACTATTATAAAAAGGAGTAAAAAAATTAATATGTGATTTAGTGTATATACAAAAACGAAACGTCTAAAAAAGTTTTTTTAGCGTTATCTACCCCCTCTACCAACCCCATTGCCACCCTCACCCTATTATTAAAGGGGGTAAAAAATTTAAATGTGATTTAGTGCGTATACAAAAACGAAACGTCTAAAAAAATTTTTTTGCGTCAGATACCCCCTCTACTACCTCCATTGCCCCAAAGGAGTAAAAATTATATTATAATTAGTGTATGTACGAGAACCAAGGGCCTCTAAAATTTATTTTAGCATTAGTTACCCCCTCTACCACACCCATTACCACCCCCACCCTATTGTTTAAGGGAATAAAAAATTAAATTGGGATTTAGTGTGTATACGAGAACCAAGGGTTTCTATTTTTTTTACATTAGACGCCACCATTGCCACCCCCACTCTGTTATTAAAAGGAATAAAATATTAGAATACCGGGATTTAGTGTATATAAGACTTGGATACAAAATCTGGATGTGGAACTAGTGATTTATTAGTAGTAAATGAAATTAATAATAAGTATAAATAAATTTTTGTATTGTATTAAATCTCTTATTTTTAGTAATTTAAGTAAGTAACTTTATTCATTCAGTACGCACAATATTTTCACTTTTCGTTACAATAGTTACAAATTATTATTACAGAAATTGCATTAAATGATCACATCGTTTAACTTACTTTATTTTATAAGTGTTAACCATTAACATTGCAACTACTTAAGTGTTAAGTAACATATTCATTTTTGAACACGCTAAACTGAGGTCAGTTTGTTGTGTGTACCAAATTACATTTTAACTTCCATTAAAAATATTCAAAATTATAAAATAGAAAAGAGAATTGTGATCCTATTCCTAGGTAGGTACTTACATAAGGTTTTACATGACAAAATCAAAATATAATATAATCAGTATGAAATACATTTTAGCTGCACTTGAAAATTATTTTAAAGGCATTGTAAAATATTTCTTTTTTTCAATTATAAAATCCTCTATTCTAACTTAAAATTTGGAGACTCTAGTAATTTGCTGAATATTAAGTAGTATTTTATTATATAATTTTGGCCCGAGAAATTCAGTTTTTTTGGGATTTAATGTAAGCTTATTGTTGTCGAGCCAACAGTTCAGTGTGCTTAAGCCCATCGATGCCCTAGTATATACACTTTCTCAACTATCTGCAGTGAATATTAAAGACGTGTCGTCTGCATATGAAATAATACTAGCATTTATATTTAAGCTGGTCAATTCGTTTATGTATATTAATGAACAGTACAAGCCCAAGTACAGTGCCCTGTGGAACTACAGTTTTAATAATTGTCTAATAGTATTATTAATCTTGGTATACTGTATTCTATTTTCCAAGTAGCTAGTTAGAACTTTTCCTATTTGATCCCTTAAACCTAAAGCTTCAGCTTATTTACATCACATCAGTGACAGACCAAAAACCTTGGTCAAATCTAGAAACTCGACTAGCCCTTTTTTATCTTCATCTATTGCAGTATTAATTGTGTTTATTAATTCATTGGCAACTAATTCTGTATTTTTATTTTTCCTAAAACCAAATTGATGTGTTGATTACAAATTAAATTTTTCTAAATAATTCAATATTCTATCTTGAAGGCATTTTTCGAAAACCTAAGCTAAATTGTATATCAAGAATATAGGTCGATAGTTGCTAACTTTCATATGATTTTCAGCTTTATATACTGGAACTACCACACCTACCTGATATGAATATTTTGTTTATTATATACGCCAACAGAGGAATTACTTTTAAATGATTTAATTTCATGACTTTTGTTGTTATACCATCTAATCCATATGTGAGCATGTGTTTTTTAATTCGCTGATTTTAATTACTAGTTCTTTTTACGTGACTTTATTATTTCTGTTTTGTTTATTTTTACTTTTAGTTCGTTTGATACCCATTTTTAGCCATATTATTTCCTACGTTAGTGAAATAATTGTTAAAAGTGTCCAATTTCATCTTGTGATCATTAAGTAACTCTTCATCTTTATTACAGATATTTATGGTGCTAATTATGCTTTACTATAATTCTTTCCTAAATCCTTTACTATTTCCCAGATCTTTTTATTATCTTGCACTTCTTTCATTTTATTTGAAGAGTGGTCAATTTTAGTTTTTGTTATAATTTTATTTAAACTGTTTCTATATTTTTTTATACTTATTTACTAATTCTGGATTGTCTTTAGTATTATTTAATTCTCTCTCTAATTTGTTCCTTATATTAATGGATTTTATAATACCCAGCATAATCCATGGTTTTAGTTATTTTATCTTAATAGTTATAATTGTAGTTTTTGTTGATATTTCAATAAATGTTTTAATTTTATTAATAAAAATATTTGTAATTTCTTCTACAGCATGTGTCTTATAAATTTCATCCCATGTTTCCATATCAAAATTATTTCTTGAATTTCGTCTAATATTTGTTTAGTAGTGTTATTTTCTGAACTAATTTTTTTCTGGTCGAAGTCAATACAAATCAATGTTGTGCTGTGATCGTTATACACTCAAGGACAAAATTATCGAATATTTTTTGTTATCACTATTACTTGAATACCGTTTCAAATCGTCGTTGTAAATTTTTATATGTGCTGATGGATGTTATTCATCTAGTAGGTGAATATATTCAATTGTTTTAAAATATTTTGACGTTTAATTCATTTTAATGGCGTATATTTTCTAACGCGCGTTTTGTAATTTGAAAATTCTTTACATATTTCAAGAATCATAGTGAATTGAGTTATCTGTAGCGAATTAAAGTAAGTGTTAGTGATTTTTATTTGCTCTTACCTCTATTTAAGAAAAAAATATGCCACCAAATAGATACTGCAGTGAAGCTGAAGCGGCACAAATTGTAACTCTATATGAGGAAGGATGTAGACAAAAAGATATCGCACGACGTCTTAGGAGAGGTCGATCTACGGTATCGAATATTTTAAAAAGGTATCAAGAGACTGGAAATTTTGTTCGAAGACCAGACCAAGGGCGCAAAAGATACACAACAGCAATTGATGACCGTTTTTTGATCCTTAATTCTACCCAAAATCGCACACTGATATCCACGCATCTCAAAAATGAGTTATTAAATGTAAGACAAGTGAATGTTAAACATAATATTTTTAGTCACAAACTCCTCTATAAAATCCTTATTTTACTATAAGGAACGTAACCAGACTGCAACCAACAGCTACTCTCCGGGCTACGTGCCCCGCCGAGCGGTGAATTACAAGTTACAAGTCTGGCGCGTTAAGTGTAATAATTGCATATTACCATCAAAACGCTAATGCTTCGATTGCAACAAACACCAGCCGAAAGACTGATCCTACTTAAAGGAGCTCTCTTGCCAGTCGTCACACACCACTTGCAGACTGCAGTTTCCAGATGTTGGCTCTCGTCAGTGCAAGGTAGGCATGTGACGACCGGCACGAGGATCCTTTGACTACTTGGTACATCCCGGTATTTTTACAATAGCGACATGTAAAATAGTCAGCAGGCGCCATCTAGCGATCCAGTGGCTGTTGCAATCGAAAAATAAATAGCCTAACTTGGCTTAGCATAGTTCAAATGTGCTTTTAGAGGGTGGAATATCAAACATAATATTTTTAGTCGCAAACTCCTCTATAAAATCCTTATTTTACTATAAGGAACGTAACCAGACTTCAACCAACAGCTACTCTCCGGGCTATGTGCTCCGCCGAGTGCTGAATTACAAGTTACAAGTCTGGTGCGTTAAGTGTAATAATTGCATATTACCATCAAAACGCTAATGCTTCGATTGCAACAAACACCAGCCGAAAGACTGATCCTACTTAAAGGAGCTCTCTTGCCAGTCGTCACGCACCACTTGCAGACTGCAGTTTTATAGAGGAGATTTGCGACTAAAAATATTATGTTTAATATTCCGCCCTCTAAAAGCACATTTGAACTATGCTAAGCCCAGACAGGCTATTTATTTTTCGATTGCAACAGACACTGGACCGCTAGATGGCGTCTGCTGACTATTTTACATGTCGCTATTGTAAAAATACCGGGATGTACCAAGTAGTCAAAGGATCCTCGTGCCGGTCGTCACATGCCTACCTTGTACTGACGAGAGCCAATAGCTCTAAACTGCAGTCTGCAAGTGGTGTGTGACGACTGGCAAGAGAGCTCCTTTAAGTAGGATCAGTCTTTCGGCTGGTGTTTGTTGCAATCAAAGCATTAGCGTTTTGATGGTAATATGCAATTATTACACTTAACGCGCCAGACTTGTAACTTGTAATTCAGCACTCGGCGGGGCACATAGCCCGGAGAGTAGCTGTTGGTTGAAGTCTGGTTACGTTCCTTATAGTAAAATAAGGATTTTATAGAGGAGTTTGCGACTAAAAATATTAAGTTTGATATTCCGCCCTCTAAACATTTGAACTAAGCGAATGTTAGTTCGAAAACGGTTAGACGAAGATTAAGAGAGGTAGGTTTAAAGCCAAGACGGCCTGCCAAAGTTCCACGTCTTTTCCAAAATCACAAAACTCATCGATTACAATTTGCCAGAGCACATATTCAGTGGAATATCGAGAATTACAAAAATGTTCTATTCACTGATGAGACTAGAATACAGTTATGGAAACCAGATGGACGAAATCATGTCTATAGAAGAGTTGGGGAACGATACACTAGATGCAACCTCGTACAAACTGTTAGTTTTGGAGGTGGCGGCATAATGCTTTGGCGAGGTATTAGTTGGGAAGGACGCACCGAACTCGTTGAAGTCGTTGGACGAATGACTAGTGACTGGTATATCGAAAATATTCTCCAAGATCATGTTTTGCCATATGTGGGCCACATTGGATAGGATAGGTTCGTATTTATGCACCATAACGCTCGACCCCATGCAGCTGGCACAGTGACTAATTACCTTGATGCAGCCCAGATTCAAAGATTAGATTGGCCACCGTACAGTCCAAACTTGAATCCCATAGAACATATGTGGGATCTGCTAAAACGTCGTATACGACAAAGAAATCCTGTTCCAAATACCCTAGAACTTCGTATTGCAGCACAATGTGAATGGAATGCAATTCCTCAAGAATACATTCAAAATCTAATTAGTAGTATGTCAAGAAGGATGCAAGCAGCCATTAGAGCTCAAGGTGGGAATACTCATTATTAACCATGCCCTATTATTCTAATCAAAAGACTAATTTGCTTAACATGGTAGCATTTAAGTTGAAACTAATTATTCTTAATTTTTATAACATTTTGTATTAATTTTTTTTTGCATTTTTTGCTAATGAAAACTTACTTAAAATATGTGAAATAAACTATTTCTTTCTTGTGTAATGCGTTTATTTCATTAAAATTTATAAATACATAAGAATTGGGAAAATTTAAAATATTCGACAATTTTGTCCATGAGTGTAGTACTATATAATATTGCTGACCTAGTTTTACGTATTTTAATATTGTTCTTCTTTTTTAAGAATATATGATCTATACTTAGATCCTTTATCCATTCTTGTAGGTAAATTTATATAAGATAGATAATTTAAGAATACATCTTGTGTACGTAACTATTTAAAACCAAAAATATTAATTGGATATTTAAAAATGAAATATTGGAAATTTACCAAGCAAAAATTAAATTCTAATTCTAATAGTATTTTTAGTCCTAATCTATAAACCTACCTACATCTAGTAAACTTGATGCGTATCCGTCATAAGTAGAAACATCTCAATTACGTACCTGTAAAAAAGTTACAATTAGAATTAAGTACATCATAAATGCTAAAGATGTAGTAAATTTACCAAACCTTATGCTAATTTTTAACCAATATAAAGTTATTTAAATATAGGCCTATATGTATATCCTATATACAGAATGTCTTTCTTAAAATGATAAAATATGTCGTCAGAGGTAGTTTTTTTAATACATTAATTGTTAATTCTATTGTAGAGGTTTTGACCTCTCCTTTATATCTGTTGTTATTGGAGATAAAAGAAGTTTCATAGAGAAGTTGTTGGGTTGTATATATACTTTTTTAAATGCAATTTAAAAAACAATTGGTTACACAAAGGTGATATTAAGTGTTTCTATTGACCTTTAGTGTGCCTTTGAAACGATTGATCGCCAAATCTCCAATTTGACGAACTTATACGGAATTAAAGTTACGGTACTAAAATGGATAAGCAACTTTTTAAGTAACAGGTATCATAAGACTAAAGTGAACGAAGATCAATCCTAAAAAATTGGAAGCGATATTGGGGTTACACAGGGTAGTGTCCTTGGGTCCTTGCTGTTTATAGTTTATATAAATGACTTAAGCAAAATGATAAATACGAATATTTTTATAAATTTATTCACTGATGACACCTTAATATCGGTCTCAGGAACTGATCTGTAGAAATAACCAATACAATGAACAACGAACTTAACACGTTATATAAATGGTTATGTACTAATAAATTAACAACATAGACGGCAGGTTGCGTTGCTATGGTTAATGTAAATATAAACATTTGCAGTTGTCAAGAAAATTATGCACCTGGCGCGTGGTGAACATTTTTCATAAAATTGTGAAATTATGGAAGTAAATTACATTCTAAATTAAGCTAATGCCGCTATATACGCCTCATATTAAGTATATAAGTAAGCTTCATAGTGCCATATTTTTAAAATTATTAGATGTAACCGCGTGATTAATTTATAGGTTTAAGAACTTGTTTGCGGTTTTGAAAAGCAAGTCTAAGAAGATGAAGGCATTTGATCATAAAGATGTTGAGAAGTTTATAAATGAAGCTCCCGATGATGTTTTCTTACTTACGAAGGTGGTTATTGTAATGGAAGTTATGGGCGCTTGTCGGTGCGATGACCTAGTGAATTTAAAAACAACTGACATTGAAGGTAATGGATCTCTATTGGTTGTTAATATTTTGAACGCTAAAAATTACAAGCCTCGTTCTTTTGTTGTATCTGGTTCTGAAAGAAAGCGTTTTAATGGTATAGAAACCTATCGAAAATATGCAGCACTGCGCCCTTCACATCTTGGTGAAGGAAGATTCTTTTTGTGTTATCGTTCGAGAAAATGTACAGTGCAACCAGTAGGTATAAACATACGTGCCCAAGATACCCAGATTGGTAGCTGACTATCTGAAGTTGAAGGATGCCCGTTTATATACAGGACATTGCTTTCGGCGAACGTCAGACACATTTTTGGCTAATGCTTCTGCAGATATTCTGACGCTTAAGCGACATGGAGGTGGGCGTTCGTCGTTAGTAGCAGAAAGTTATGTGAAAGAGTCGGTGGTTAATAAGACTGAGATAGCAAGAAAAATAATTCATGGCGATGAGGGCACAATTAAAGAAGAAATACAAATTGAGGCAACAGAAGTTCTTGCGGGAGCCACTAAGGCAGATCAAGTTTCAGTTGGTGGCATGTTAACTATGTCATTCTGTTTTTAATAATTGTGAAGTTAATTTTTATGTAAACAAATAAATGCTATGAATTTTATTCTGGTTTGACAATTGGCAATTTTACAGTAAAGTGAGCGGAAGTATTTTTACTCACTACTTTTGCCCACCGTTCCCATACAAACAACTTGAGTAAACAAAACAAAGGGTTTAGCGTTTTGTATGTAAGTAAGCAACTGCATGTTTCAAGAGGATTAAATTTACTTACTTATTTACATAGGTCGCGTGATGTAACAATGAAGATTGTTTTTAACTGGAAACCTTGTATATTTCTCCGTCTTTTAGATCTTTTATCCTTGATTTCAAATATATAAGATAATAATAATAATAATATAATATACATTTTATTTCTCAATTAGTTGTATAAACAAGTAATTGTAGAGAGCGTCAAAGTACTAAAAAACTAACAATTAAAAATAAGTAAAAATATATAAAAGATAAAAAGTATAAAAGTCTTTCTATATTGCAGATAATTAGTCATAAAAAGAAATCATCGAATGAATAACAGGTTTTATCGATAAGAAATGTCTTGAGTTTTTTTTTTAAAATGTGGATGTTTTTGGATTCTTTTATATCAGATGGAAGAGCATTCCATATTTTGCAACCATTAAAATAAAGGCCTTTTTAATATTCCGCCGTGGACTGTTGGTCCGGATTAAAGTTATGTTTAAATCTTGTTTCATAACTGTGATCAACTAAATTTTTTAAAACATATTCAAGTTCTTATAAACAAAGCAACTAAGTTCATAAATGTAAGTGCCAGATAATGTTAAGATTTTTAATTTTTTGGAAAGTTGGTCTACAAGATTCTCTTCTTGGCAGTTTAGCTAAAATTCTCAAAGCATTCTTTTGTAGAATAAGAACGCGTTGACAATGACTACTAGTACCCCAGTTAGTAATTCCGTATCGCATATCAGAGTGGAAATTTGCGTAATACAAACTAATGAGAATGTACTGACTGCAGTGGTTTGTCAGTGACCGTAGTGTAGTTTGTCACAAAGTTTATCTATGTGGATATCCCACTTTAAAGTGCAGTCGAAGGCGATTCCTAATATTTTGCCTGAGTCATATATATTATAGTAATCCGAAGGTCAAGTGTCTAATTCACCTTGGTAATTATGATTTTTAAAAGGTATCGAAATAGTTTTTTCTTTATTTAAGTTTATAAAAAAATTTCAGACCAAAGTACACATTTTTCGTAAACATTTTCGCCGAATTTATTGCTAAACTGGTGTTAGTTTCTGAAATTAAGAAATTTGTGTCATCGGTATAGTATACAGTCTGCAAATTATTAATGTCTTTCAAGAAAAAAACTAAATCATTGGCGAAGATTATATATATAGCAGGGGACCCAAAATAGACCCTTGTGGGAAACCTTGAGTCACCTTCCTAGGACTACTTGTGGTGTGGTTTATTAGTACAACTTGCTGTCGGTTACTTAAATATGACTTTATGAAGTCTAATGTTGTTCCTCTAATTCCATATCTACAAAGTTTCTTTAATAGTAACTGATAATCTACGCAGTCAAATGCGCGAGAAAAATCAATAAATAGACCAAATGGGCACATTTTTTTGTCAAGGGCATTTGTAATTTCAACATGAAAGTTATTTAAAGCTGTATCCACTCCTCTATTTTTTACAAAACCATGTTGGGCTGGAGAAATTATAGTATTACGGATACAGACTGTTAGTAACTGGTCATTTAATGCCGATTCATAGAGCTTAGAGAAGCTAGACAATAATGTAATAGCCCTGTAATTGCCGTACGCATTTGAGTCACCTTTTTTATATAGTGGACATACTATGGAGAGTTTTAATTTTTCTGGGAAAACTCCTTGTTCAAATGACAAATTTATTAAACAAGATAGTGGTTGACAAATTAAATGTTTGCAATGTTTTAGTAAGTTATTTGATACATTGTCATATCCACTGGAATGCAATGGTTTAAGTTTATTTATTAATGAAAGTATATCTTTGTCACTTATAGGGGAAAGGAAAAATGAGATATTGCCTAATGTAACATTGGCTTTCAAAAAGTCAAAATCTTTTTGTTTGTTATGTGTTATTCTACTGGTGGTAAAGTGCTTGTTAAAGCTATTTGCAATTGCACTACCGTTTATCTGAACATTATTTTCTACAATTTTTATTTCTTTTTGTATTTCTGTTTGCCTTGTATATCTGATATAATATTCCACATGGTTTTTGTTTTGTTATTTGGCTCTTGAATTTTATTATCGTAATACCTCTGCTTGGCTAAGCTCAATTTTTGTTTATATATATTATTAAGGTTTTTACTATAGTTCCTTAGTTCGGGATATTTTTGAGCAAGATCAGAAAATAGGCATAAATCTTTTTTTAATTTGACTATATCCTCTGTTATCCACTCTTGATTATTTTCTCTTTTTTATTCACAAAGCATGTCAATGGAAAGTGTAAGTCGAGATAATAAGTAATAACATTACTACAATTTTCGAATTCTAAAGTAGAATTACTTTCTAGATAAATATCATTCCAATTTTCCCTCTCTAAGTAATTACAAAATCTTAAAATATTTTCTGAGGTAATTCTTCTACCATACGTATAAGATTTAGATATTAAACTTTTCTCATTTTTATTCAATTATAAGGAAAGAATTTGAAAGAAGTGATATGACAAATGTAGGTTAATGTTAATGTAATGTTTATAAGAGTTAATATGTTTAGCTGTAATATTTTTTGACTCATTTATTTGCAAAATATTTATATTTATATCGCCGACAAAAATATAGTTTATGGACTGAAAATAGTTTTGTAAATAAGTATTGAACTCATACGGATCTGTTGATGAAGATCGGTAAAAGGCCATTATGTTGAAGTTTGTATTTTTGTTAACATTGATTACAATTTGTAATAGCTTCATACTGTTTAATTGTTTTATTTCGTAGCTGTAATTTAAATATATTATTTATAATATTTCGTAGCTATAATTTAAATTAGATTTGATATATCGGTCTGGGGTACCACGCCTCTTTTTTAAAGTGTTTACTAACAGGCTGAATTTTCGCTTCGTTTTGATGAGAACATTTTCCTCTGCGAAAATTCTCGGTAGAGATAGATAAAGTTCTACGCAGCCGCTAAACGTGATGATCGTGCAACTGACACTTTCATGGCGTAGGACTGGAAAACCTGCTAGAAAAGTAGGACAATTTGACCATTCGTTTTCAAAAATATTAAATAAACGATAGTGTAAAAATCAGTCCGTTAGCAATAAAATTTCGGACTTCGTTATTTTCATATATTTACATATTTCGTACATATTTACATCGCTTTTGTAAGACAAGTGCAGCTCCCTGTTTTTGAAATCGAATGGTCAAATTGTCCTACAAATTTTCTGACAGGTTTTCCAGTCCTACGCCATGGAAGTGTCAGTTCCATGATCAACATGTTTAGCGGCTGCGTAAAAATTTATCTGCCTCTACCGAGAATTTTCGCAGAGGAAAAAGTTGGAAGACTTGTCAAAACGAAGCCACTCACGATAATTCAGTCTGTTAGTAATTACTTTAAAAAAGAGGCGTGGGACCCCAGACTATATGTCTTTAATGTCATTATTATTGTGTATTCTAAAAATCCAGATTATTTTAATTTTATACCATTGCATCATGATTTACTTATTATCTTGTTAATTACATAAAAACTACTTTAAAACTAATCAATTCATTGGAGTAATCCCCGTCTCATACTGGAATTCATTACTACGGTTTTTGTTATTCTAAATATTCGGTAAATAAAAAATTTGGCAGTAAGTAAAGTTTTTTAATTATTGCATGTTTATAATTGTATGTAATTCAACATTTTCTGTTAAGACTCATTGTGAATAATGAAGTTAAAGCAATTTGTTTCAGAAGGCAAATTGAGGTAGCAATGAATGGCCGCGTCTAGGTATAGGAATCAGTAAAAGCCATTCCGTGATCTAAGTAAGCTGGGGTCCTGTACAATGGCTTATTTTAACTGTTCATCGAAATCCACTGGGGCTTATTGTGCTCAAAATCAATTTAACTGAAAATATTGCAACCTTTAACATGGCTCCACTACAGTCTTACAAATCACTCCCCAAATCCGAACTGATGCTTTTGTTGTTCTAGCAATGTAACGAAAATATGAATTTATATGGCCGTTTTATTATTCTATGTATTTATTCGTTTCTGGAATCAACATACAAAGTTCGAAACCAGAGGAAACGGTAGATAATTTTTATAAAATACTGGTTAATAGAAAACTCTTTTTTAATAGGAAGAGTTGAATATTACGGTACCTAATTAACTATGACTTATTTGACAAATAGGCCAGTCGCCAGGCAGTTGAGAATGCGTAAATACTGTTTTAAATCGGACCAGATTTTCACGAATCTAAGACAGCAACAATGCAGTAGGAGAAGTTTCCATCAACCAATGAAAAATCGGCTCATCTCACTGTTACGTAAAATGCTTACCACCGCAAGTTTCCTTGTTGAGCAGGCTGCAGAAGATGCTCATTCTCGTATTATTAACTCAAAGATAGATATATCACCTCATTACGATTCGGTAATTATTATATTTGGTGAAGACGTTGATCCTTTAATCCTTATGACAGGACTATCCGCGCGTTATATAAACATGTATTTTATGATCCAAGCAAGAGGAAAACGGATGAACGAATTTATTTTTCGAACTCTGTTAGATACCCAAAAGAAGTTCCAGATTACGTATTATTCCTCCACACATTTAGTGGATGTGCCACAACTTCTGCATTTTTTAGGCAAGGTAAAGTAAAATTCGTTAAATTATTACAAAAATCTGCAGGATTACAAAAATACGTGGAATGTTTCATCCTGATTTTCCACCATCCTGATGTTATAGATACAGCAGGCAAAAAAGTTTTCTTAGTCCTTTACGGAGCAGAACCCAAGCAGCATTCTTTGAATGAATTCAGGTACAATTGCTTTATTAAGTTAGTGGCAAAAAGTACATGTACCCTTGCATCGTTACCTCCAACCAAGTTTGCTACACGCTAACGCTCTTTTAGAACATACTATTAAATTCAGCAGTGGTACGGCAATACCAAAATTCCTCAAGATTGGGGTTGGATGAAAAAAATGGTCTGTTTCCTATTACTACCAAAAACGAAGCGATTCTACAAGAACTTTTCAAAACAATAAGCTGCAAGTGTACAAAAGGCTGCAATGCCGCATGTAATTATAGAAAAGCTGGACTAAGATGTTCCGATATTTGTTCTGGATGTCAACGACAAACGTGTACAAATATAGAAATATATGTAGACGACTTAGATCAAGCCGAAGAAACCTAGGATAAGGTATTAGCTTTTTGGAATACCAGTGGACAAACACCAGTAGGCTGAATTTGACAAAGACGATACAGATGATAATGAAACCGACACCTGCAGTTTTATTAAAGCAAGGGAATGTTTTGGACCTTCAACTTCAAAAATTCAAATTGATGTAATGTATTGGCAGTAGAGAATAAAAGAATTAGAAGTAAGTTAACCAAATAAACAAAAAGTGGATTAGGCCTATTGGGGACATCACTTAAAACAAACGCTCTACCGCAGGGTGGCCTGGAAACGAGTGCATAATGGCAGTAACCACCGATAGTTGTAGACATTTGTAATTTCGAAATTGATAATAAATATATTTACTTAAACTTCAAAAGTGACGATTAAACGTAATAGCAAGTAGAAAGCGTGGAAGTGTATAGGAAAGTGTCAATATACAGAGTGAATGCGATACAGTGCTTGACTTCCCTGCCTATAACTCCAAGAATATTAACACTACGTAAAAATGTGCCTGAACCTTTTCGATAAAGAATTTACTTTGATAACCATCTTTTTTTTCGTAGGATCATTCAGAACCGAGATATTTACAAAAATGATTTTTAAGCAATAATATATTAATCTACCTGACTGGCCTAAAACTGTTCAGTTTTTGAAATTTACACTGAGTCTATTTTATGCCTTGTATTATGAGGATGATCGATTAATTCTAGGTTTGTCTTGTTTCTGTAGCAACGTATCAGCATAAATTGGCAAAACAATCATATTAAATCGAAAGTTCTACACACTTTATACAGTTTCTCAGGAGAATAGATCAGAGAACTTCCGTGAATAACTCGAAATACCCATTGTTGCACAGTTTCTAAATTTTGTAAATGATTTGTAGCATTATCCCACGCTACAGTTTCGACTAATACTCGAAATGGTTATTTAAACAAATAGTACTATCCAGTATAAAACCTAAATATTTAATTTCATTTACTAGTTGTATTGGCTCACTATTTATTTATTTAATTCAATTAATTGGGGCGAGAGTAGGTGCGTCTTTACTATGTACATACTTCGATATGCGATGTAAAGCAACGTTAGGCGTGGTTAGTAGTTGGATTGGTGACCGTTCCAACGAAGACCACGTCCTCGCCTCACCCATCTTCCAGCGGCTTGTATATCAGTGTATGCGCGGAAGCTACACAACCTTAGGCGAGGGTTGTATAGGAGATATACCATCCTTCGGAGGGGATGTAAAGCCGTCGGTCCCTTGTCTATTAAATGTTAGGAAAGTAAAAGATCCCTACTCTTCTTAAGGGAAGAGGTTCGGCAAAAATTCCTGGTTGGGGGTAGCTCGTCTACAGGCGTCGGTGTTAGGCCTCAGTAGCGGAAATAGGCCAACGTTAAACAAATGTATAAAAAAAAAATTCAATTAATTAATTTATTTATTTAATTTAATACAATACAAGCTAATGTTCACAATAAAATTTTTAATACAACTAATATATTGATATTTTTTCTTAACTTGCTTAGTGCACCTAAGTGACTTAACACCTGTATGTGCTTAACTTAATCGCTAGTTTCAGTATGCTATTGTATTATTAATACATAATATAAAAGTGGAAATAAATATAAAAAGAAATCAAGGAATATGTTGAACAAAATTTTAAAAAATTGAAAAATTTATAATATAAAGAAAAACAAGAAGGAATATTTGACGTACTAAGCTTCTAAACAAGTAATGAACTGATGGTAATTAAAGTAAATATAATCCTTACATAGTTTTGTAAATTGCCGAACAGTTTTTATAAGTTTAATATTTTTTGGTAATAAATTATAAAATTTTGGACCTAAATATGTAACAAATCTTTGTTTAACATTTTTTTTCCTGGTAGGAATTTGTATGTGATGTTCATATGTACTTCTGGTATTATATTGATTATTAACATGTACTTTTAATTCATCTTCTTTATATATATTAATACAGACATTGTGGATATATAAGGATCGAATATTAAGAACTTCACTGTTATTATAAAGTAATTTTGTTGGATAATCTCTTTTTCTATTATACATAATTTTTAGAATAGTATTTTGGATGACATTTAACTTTTGTAAAGATGTTGTATATACACCACCCCAAACCAGTATACCATATCGAAAAATTCACTCTACAAATGCCTTTTAGATCATTATCAGAATATTTTTATTTAAAATATCTCTAAGCTGATAGAACTTATATATAAGCTTTCTTACCCTATTTGTTAAGTAGTTAATATGCTGTGTCCACTTTAAGTGTTTGTCTACAATAATGCCTAAATATTTTGTTTCTGCAATTTCATTAATTGCCTGCGGCAGATTATTTACCTGTATTGAGTTGTACTCAGGTCTATTATGATTGGTTACTGAAAATGCAATATACTTAGTTTTTTCGGTATTTAAAGAAAGTTGATATTTGTCAAATCTTTTTTTATAGTTTGCATACCCCCGATTACATTTTCTCTCGGATGTTCTCAAGTATTCCCATTAAACAAAGCAACTGTATCATCTGCATATGAGACAATTTTGGCATTTATATTTAGTCCTAACAAAGAGTTTATATAGATAGTGAATAGGATTGGTCCGAGTACTGTCCCTTGTGGTATTCCCATTTTTATAATTTTTGGGTCGCTTAGGTTATTCATAATTCTAATGTTGTACACGATAGGTTAAGTAATTTCTAAAGACCTTTAACACGGTGCCACGAACTCCGTAATGTGCAAACACGTCAAGAAGCTTTTCATGGTTCACCATATCAAATGCCTTTGCCAGGTCTAAAAATACTCCAATACATTTTTTGTTCTCGTCTAGATTGTCTGTGATTTCTTTTATTACCTCATACATTGCATCTGCAGTTCCCATACCCTCAACAAAACCAAATTGATTATTATGTAATATACTATTAGTTTTAAAATAGTCAGTAAGGCGCTCTCTCAAACATTTTTCAAATATCTTGGTTATTTATTAGGCTAATAGGTCGATAGTTAGATATTAAAGTTTTGACTCCTGCTTTGTGTATGGGTGTTACAACAGAAACTTTAAATTGGGATGGGATATGACCAGTTTCAAAAATTAGGTTAATAATGTGTACAATTGGCTTTAGTATCTGAGAATTAACTAATTTAATTATTTCTGTCGTAACTCCATCAATTCCAGGTGCAGTTTTGTTCTTTAAACTATGTATATATTTTATTACTTCATTCTCAGTAACTGGAGTAAAGAACATTGACTGTAATGAGTTGTCTAATGTGAAATCAAAATTATTTGGTTCAGTAATCTGTTCACGCATGTTAATTCCTACATTAGCAAAATAGTCATTACTATGATTAGCCATTTGTTTATAGTCAAGAAAGGCCATGCCATTATCATCAGTGAGTCGAATATCTGTACTTTTAACCTTATCCTCGTTTGTGACTTCAGATATAATTCTGTATGTATTTTTAATATTTTTTTGATTTTCTAATATTTGTTTTTTATAATAGTTATTTTTTGGTTTTCTTTTAAGCTTATCACGTTTTTTTATAGAATGTACAAGACCTTCTGTAATCCACGGTTTTATTTATTATTATTTGGTTTCTTTTTTCGTAAATTTTTGGATACCTATATATTTTTTCTATTTCACACTGACTGCATGAAATTTTTCCTTGGCGCTTTTTACCTACAATTAACCTTTGAAATCAATTAGTATTCATAGAACTTAGTCTACACGAGGACGTCAGCGACCTATTTCTTAGATTAGGTTCTAAATTCTATGGAAGTAATTGAGTCTAGGTATGCCGTTGACATCAACGGTGTAGCTTAAATTCTACGAAAACTCTAAATAGGTCGCCGAAGTTGTTAGAGACATGTTTGTGGGTTTGCCAAATCATTGACAAAAAAAATAGCTTCAATTTCACATCTTTACCTCCCACTCGGGTAGCTACACGTCAGTATTCTTTGCGAACTTATCACCAGGTTTAAAAATGACACGGAAACAACAAAAGTCCGCGAGACTGGGGATAGAAAAATTCGAAATTGGTTTGCTTCCCATCGCAATCATCAAGGATCCAGCTCCACAGGTGCTCCTAAAAACTACATCTTGCAAATGTTCGAAAGGCTGCAAGGTAGCTTGCGGTCGCAGGAAAGTTTGTCTCGAATGTTCTACTATCTACATTAATTGCCGAGGATAATCTTGCACATAAAGGACATAGAAGAAGCAGAAAATTACTGTGACGAAATCAACGTTCGGATGGAACATGTAATGCATGAATAAACTCAGGAAGAACAAGTTTCAAACGAAGAAAGTGCAGAGTTACGAGTAGAGCAAGCTTCAATATCAAAACGTAGAGGAATGCATTGAATGAGGTTAGTGGACCAGGTCTAAAGGACACAACGCGCAAAGATAACGCGACATTTACTCTACCACATGGTGATGTGGAAACGAGTATTAAACATCAAATGTTCAATGCGGAAGATATTAATATTTAATGATAAATTAAATGTTAATATCTGATTTTCCAGAAGCTTCTTCAGAAAGTTAACGGTTCAGGAGATACAAGCGAAAAACTTATTTTTTCCGCCATTTTACCAATATGGTGGCTAACCTTGGTGTGTTAAAAACAAACCGAAATTAAAGCGTTTAAAATAATTTCCAGCTTTCTGGGAATTATTTCCACATTGGGCCCTTTTTTTGCCCTGTCGCCTGACCTAATAACAATACAGTGTTAAAATATATCATTAATCCAAATTCTCCATTTAACAGACTACTTGACAACTTTTTTCTCGAATGCTGATTATTACCTTGTTAATGTGTACAGGGTCGTTCTATTACTTCCTGTATAACTGATCCTAAGACTCACATACGCCAAATATAAGAAAGGCTAGTCGTAATGTTTGAGTGTAACTCAGACTGTCGTGTGTAGAACGTTCATGTATTACAGGTTCTCACTATGTATGTTATTATCAAGTCATGAACATCTGGTTGGTGGTGTATATGAATAACAAATGTGACCAGCGCTCAATAAGATAACCATCGTTCAAGTTGCCCAACGTACTATTATCGAAATGAAAGTTAAATGGCCGAGAAGTTACTCTAGAATATTATTATATTTTATTACTATACAATTTGTGTTAGTGAATCTAACACTGCCTTATTACTGATGATGTTTTATTCAGCACTATTATAATCTTATATCTAATATGTCATGTTCGTAGGGTATTGTAGTCGATTAAGTAATGAAAATTAGTTTAAATCAACTATACTTAAGAATACTTAATCGTCCGGGGTCACGGTATGATTTTAATTGAGGTGTTATTAACACTTCCATTGAACTGTGTACCAAGTGAGTTAGAAGTATGGAGTAACATTTCATGAATGTATGGTTCGTCAAAGATGGTATACATTTGAGCGGGTTGCATTAAAAAAAATCGGCAGCTACTGGAAGCGGCTGGAACCTCCCCACTCGGTGGATCTTTGAAGCCGAAAAGAACATTAAATTGTGTGACAAAACGGCACTAAACGTAATCCGATCTCATCCAAAGCCTTTTCAGATCTTCTGGGGCACTAAAAAACCCTCAATGAATTTACAATCATCTATGCTAGTTATTACCTACATTATCGCTCGTTGAGTAATATACTATTAGGATATTAACAACTTTAACATCACTTGAACGACTAAGAAAGTCTAGTTATCCTAAATACTACAGATTTGTAAAGCGACAAACTGAAAATTGGTAAAGTGATAATCTATAATAAATTCACCAAGAAGGTACAGAAAGCATATGATATTGATATTGTTACATCTACCTTTAAAGTTTGTGACAATCCACTAAAAGTTACAAATATGCTTCAATCTTATTAACATGACATCACACCAACGTTATCGGATGACAAACGATGACAATGACAATCATCAAAATTTGCTCATTGCAATCCGATCACTCGCGGCTGTCTTTGTTAAATGAAACATTAGCATTTCAGTAATTTTACTAGATTTTAGAGGAATATTTCTAGTTTAATTCTTCGATTTGTCTGTATATATATTTAAAAACGGCACTAAACATAATCCGCTCTACTTCTAGAGCAGTGAAGAAACCCTCACACGTGAATTGACACGTGATGTGACGAGTTTCATGATGTAACAGCTACGCGCATCGATCATGTCATGCGAAATGCGATCTATGCCATATTTGCTTTGTTTTTAATTTTTTTCACGGAAACCAAATCGAAAGGGTGGAAGTGTGATATATCGTTGAAATCAGAATTTTAACTGCTTTTCAATGGTTCCATTGCAAATTGAAAGTAAATATAAAATAAACAACTTGTTGCATCAAAATGGCACTAAACGTAATCCGATCTCAACCAAAACCTTTTCAGATCTTCTGGGGCACTAAAGAAACGCACACGCAAAATTTTATTCAAATCCGTTCAGTAGTTTTGTTAAAGAACGCTATAACCCCGATATACTTTTCGACGTTGTAACGAAATCCGACTTAGGAAATATTTCGTAAGAAAAGCGTGCTTCACGTAAAAACGCCGTGGAGGAGGTTTTTAATTCTTGGAAATATATTTTTGCTCTTCGGAGCGTTTTTTATGCCAAATTTTCGCTAACTCTTCGAGGAGCGTTAATTTGGTAAGTGTAGTAAATGTCGCTGCACAGGGACGTAATGTCGCCCCGACCACCCGATTTTGGAAAGTATTCTAAAATTGGACTTGAACTTCCAAATTTCCAAGATTAAAAACCCTTTTACGAATCCACGTTGTCAAGCACTGCAACTCTTACGAAGTATTGAATATGAGGACAAGTTAGTCCAACGACTATTCAAAGTATATCGGAAGTTATAGCGAAAATAGCCCTTAGCGACATGGGACCCCCATCATTTCCTAGCAGTCGGATTTGACGGGGAAATGATGAGTTTTGACGGGGTTTGCCCTAAACCGGTTCCTCAGTGATTCGGAGTCAAAAAAGTATTATTACCATGTACTCACACGTGCATGGGATCTGCCTTGCCTGAACGTAAAATTTGTTATTGCATAATACAAACGAAGTAGATACGCTTCAAGCAATTTTAAGCTCCGAGGAGCGACCAAAATTTATGTGAATTAATAAAATACGTTTATAAGACAGGCAAGCATAAGCCCACCAAAATTTCAGTTACATGAACTGTTCCTTGAATCTTTTTGTGCATCGTTAGCTTTTCAAACTGCATATTGGATGGTAGTTGGTACCGTATGAATCGTCCCGTTCCTCACCATGTGTTGTACACGGGTCAGACCATTGTTTGTTAACATTTTCTCTGAAGAAGTTGTTGTAAAAACATAAATTTTTTAAAGATTTAATATACATTTTTTGAACTTTATATTGTCTTTTACTTGTGTTTTCTAACAAAATTTCCCTTTCAGATTTAATTTTAAGAGAGTGTTAAACAGACAGTGTTAGATTTATAGTGTTACGACGTCTTCCAATTGATACCATCAGAGCCGCAGTTAAGCATAAACGACAGTAAGTATGATTTATCCATTAATCTCCGTCTGAAACAGTCACTTGAACCCTAAAAATTTTGTGAACGTAATATTTTTATTTAGTATTTAGAAAAGGTTGAGGAAAAAGAAAATTAATTTTTTCTTTTTCCTATTTTTTTTAATTTTTCTAAGTTTTTTCGAACAAAAAATACGTCCTTCAGACTACCATCAAAAGCATGGATCGTTCACATGGCGCCCGAGCAGGGACCATGCCGTCCCCAAACCCAACAAATCCTTTCTCATTCATGGCGGAAGACTCCGAGGGGTCGACCCCAAGAGAATTTTATGAGCGAGTCACCGCACCGCTCGTCGACGACGGTTCTAGAGGGATAGAACCACAGCGACTGTTTCCGGAGGGAGATAATGTTAATTTATCAGCTTCACAGCCACAAACTGCTTCGATGGAAAGTATGTTTCTGAAAATGGCAGAGGGCTTCGTGCAGGCGATACAGAACGTGTCGACCTGTACGCCCCATGAGAGACAAAGATGTCCGAACGTGACGTTCCATGGGCTTGATCATGAAGATCCAGAAGCATTTCTGAAAATTATGGAGGAATATTTCGACAGAGCTCGCATAAGCCACGACTATGATCGCCTCCATAACGTAACCGGCCAACTCAAGGGCGAAGCTCAACGATGGTCCGAACAATTTAGGACGTTGACTACTTCGTATGCCTTATTCAAGGAAAGATTCCTTACGAGATTTAATTCTCCCGACATACAGTCACGAGCTATTGCTCAACTGTATGCCGTCAAGCAAACGTCTTTAGACGACACGGCAGTGTTTATCACAAGGAAAACCTGTCTTTTCGATCGTATTGATCCCTTTAAATCCGAAGCCATCAGAGCTCGGGTCATCATGGACCAACTGCGTCCAGAAATTAGGTCACGCTTGAGAAGCAACCTAATTTCAAACACAGAGATGTTAATAGCAGCGGCTACTAACGTCGAGCGGGATTCAGCTGACGAACAGACGTCGCTAATCCAGCTTATTGATCAACGTCTGTCCCGCGCGTCTTACTATCGAGAGCCGGGACACATCAGTCCACAAAATTCAAGTATAAGGAGCAATGGAAGCCCAACTCCGACAGCACCGAGGGTGCATTTCCGAGAGGACGTATCTCGACAGGACGGTCCAGGCAGAGCGCCTGGTCGTCCTTTTTTTATGCCTAATTCTACGAGCGGATCAGTGAATCCTGACCGCAGGCAAACCAATTTTAATGGCGGATCGGGGAAATTCCGAGTACCCGACCGACCGGCAACCCCGTGCCGATACTGTACAGACACAGTGCAGTGGCACTTCCATAGTCAATGCCCGAATAACCCGCATCTCAACAGGAGACCGGGAAACTTTCGAGGGGCCAGAGACCCAGGCCAGGGTCCATCTGCAAGATCCCCGGCACAACGGCCGAACCAAGGCGGCAGCAATGTCCAGTAATTTTTTCCGATACTCATGACCACTACGACGCTCCTCTGCACAAGACAAGAGAGTCAATAAATTATATGAGCGAAGCGTTCCCTTTGCCTCGTATAAAAGTTCAAATAAATGAACATGCGGTCGACGCACTGATAGATTCAGGCTCGACGCGAAACGTTATCCATCCGAGGATGTTGGATAATTTTAAAAATCTCACGACACGTCGATCATTTGCTATGGCGTGCGGAGATCGAATGGTGGACTCTCTTGGCACGACAAAATTACAAGTAATAATTTCAGGCACCTCTTTTGAAATTGATTTTCAAGTAATCGAAAATTTAAACGAAACAGTAATATTAGGATCACCATTCTTATATATGAACAATGTCGCATATGATTATGGCAGAAAATGCCTATATGCCGGCACAGAAGAGCGTATTACCGTCTTCTGGAATCAAGCTTCTCAGAGGGAGAGACAGCAGGCAAAGCTTCCTGAAGAGCTTGTTATTAAAGACAAATTTCTACGGCCGCTGTTCGAAGAATTTGTCGATCTGTTCACTGCGGAACCGACTCAAGCAACCACAGTGACTGTGAAACACAAAATTACAGTAAAAGACACGAAACCATTTAATATCAGACCATATCCGATGTCTCCGAGTACTAAGAAAATTATGTACGACCAAATCGAAGAGATGTTAAAAGCTGGCGTCATCGAACCTAGCACTGCCCAATATAGTTCACCACCAGTGATAATAAAACGCTCCGACAAGAAACCACGATTTTGCATCGACTATCGCCATTTGAATGAAATGACTGAAGACGAGGCTTCCGTCTTACCCAAAATACACGAAAGTATTAAAGATTTAGGAAATTCGAAGATTTTTTCTGTGTTGGATTTAAAAAGTGGATATTGGCAAATACCACTAGATGAAGCATCAAAAGATTTTTCGACTTTTACCACTCCTGATGGGGCAGCTTACAGATTCAATGTCATGCCTTTCGGACTCAAGACAGCTCCCTGTACCTTTCAGAAATTCATGGCAAAGGACGTTTTAACGGGTTACCTGCACCATTTCTGTAAAGTGTATTTAGATGATATAATCGTTTATAGCGTAAACGTGAAGGAGCATATGTCCCACTTGAGATTAGTCTTTGAAAGACTACGTCTGCACAATCTGAAAGTGTCACCGGAAAAGTGTGTAATAGCGACGAATGAAATTCAATATTTAGGCCATACAATTAGAACCGATACTTCCCAACCATTAGAAAAACATGTCTTACAAATTCAAAATTATCCCGTTCCAGCTACGAAAAAGCAGCTACAAAGTTTCCTAGGGCTTTGCAACTGGGTACGAGAATATCTACCAAATGTGGCGATGATCACGAAGCCACTAACGAAACTTCTTTCGAAGGAAAATCGTTTTCACTGGAACCATACATGCGATGAAGCATTTAGAAAATTAAAAGAATTATTATCCGGACCGCTGGAACTCCATCGGCCGGATTTTTCACGTCAATTCATTTTGCAAACAGATGCATCCCTCCAAGGCCTTTCGGCCGTATTATATCAATTAGGCGACAACGGCGAAAAATATATAATTTCGTATGCAAGTAACACGTTATCTCCAGCAGAGAGACGTTACCACATAAACGAGCTGGAATGCTTGGCGGTGGTGAACTATATTAAAAAGTACAAGATGTACTTAGCAGACAAACCGTTCTTGGTGAAGACGGACAACAGGGCGTTACTTTGGTTAAACAAACATAAGGACGACAAAACAAAATTTACACGATGGTCATTACTATTGCAAGAATATGCATTCAAAATTGAACACTGTCCAGGAAAGGAAAATTTATTAGCAGATTTTCTCAGTCGTAACCCACAAAATCAGTATGTCGAGACAGACGATGAAGAGGAAAGAATGTTCCTACCAAATTATAAGTGTCCAGAACGTATTTCTGTTTTAACGCACTCAGAAATATACGAAGATATCGTACAGGCTCAATTGAGTTCAAGAGATATTCAAGACAAGATCCGCCGTTGGAATGATCTATTTCAACAGGAACAACGTTCCGATGCGGATCTTATTTTTATGAAAAATTTTCACGTCCAAGACGATGTACTTTTTAAGGATTGCGATCGAAATTTTAAATTAATAGTTCCAAAGAGGAAAATAAAAGAATTGATTTACCATTATCATGACCGAGATGAAGCATGTCATCCAGGAAGAGACGAGACTCTCAGGAAAATAGCGAAACGCTACTATTTCAATAATATGGCCAGGATCGTAGGCAAATACATAAACGACTGTCTGATATGCCAGTCTGTAAAGACAAGACAAGCCCAACCCAATGCTCCACTTAGAAGTCATGCACCACAAAATGCATTTGAAACCTTGAGCGTCGACGTAATTGGCCCGCTGCAGAGGACTAAAGACGCCGAAAACAGATACATGATTATCGTCGAAGACGTTTTCAGTAAATGGATAGAGGCAAAGGCATACATTCAGGTCGACGGCAGAACGATAGCCAAATATATCGACGAAGAAATAGTAGCAAGATTCGGAGTCCCTCGAGTCATAATATCAGACAACGGAGGTCATTTCAATTCCGAATGGTACATCACATTTTGCGAAAGGAATGGTATCGAACGATACTTAATTCCAGCATATCACCAACAGTCCAACCCCGTGGAACGACGGGTGCAGGAATGCAAGAAAATTTTAAAGACTCTTTTATTCAAAAAGCCAAACGACACTTGGGATCGCTACGTGCATCAAATGACATATATATTAAGAAATCGTAGGAACGCCGCTACAAATCAAACACCTAGCATGGTCGTGTTAGGATATGATCCAGCTGAAAGAGGCGAATGGGATTTGTATGCCTGGAGGCAAGAAAGAGCCAAGCAACAAACGCTTCCACGATACGAGCGAATCAAGGAAGCCCGTCAGGCCCAACAAAATTATAAACAGAAATATGCGCCGAAAGAGGCCGTCACTCCGATCGTCTACAAAGTAGGAGACAGAGTCATGAGTAAGAGAAAAAAGAAGGTACATACCTTCACGCCGTCTTGGTCAGGCCCGACCAGAATTCTGAAGAAGTTTTCAGACGAAGTGTATCTCGTGCAAAAGGGAAATGTAACGACAAGAGTACATGTCGATGATTTGAGACCAGCCCCGCCAGAGGAGCACAACTTGGAAATCGAATCTTCCGATGAAGAAAATGCTAGTCCAGGCGGAACATCACTCGATGGAAATGATTCCCCGTTCTCAGACGATTCCACAGAACCTCCAACGCCGGAGCAAACGGTTGTACAAATTCATGCACCGCCACGAGATGCTTCCACTTCTGATTCCGAATCGAGTTCTGGAGATTCAATTATATTTTTATAACATTTTTCAACCTAGGCTAAGTTTTAACTTAGTGCTAGGTTTATTTTATATCAAAATTTCCATACCAACTTCTTGTCGTGTCAGGCAAAAGTTGGTATTTTTTATGCATTTTTTACAAGTTATTTTCATCTGAGGATATTGTATCCACATACAAATCTTCAAAATTCACTGCAGCAACTCTGACCGTGTCCGGCAGAGTTGGTATTTTTTATGATTTTTTCAAAGTCCTCAAATGTTATTAAACATTCATCTGTAAGCAGAGTCCGACCCAAAGGGTCCAAACAAATGTTCCATTGGCACGGCATGGAAAGACGACAACTCTGACGCAGAGCGCGATTCAGACGAGTCTAGCAACTCAAGGGCGAGATGCCGCCACGTCTGCTGGAGGGGCAGATGCAACGATCCGACGGATGCAGATTCTGTCGCAGATTTCTCCCAAGAAGAGATTTTAATAAAAACTATTTCAATCAATATAAGTCAACAAAATTCCATGTTCCTATTCTCAAAGACGACGATGTGATATCGGTCGCAGATTTCTCCCAAGAAGAGAATTTTTAACTACACGGAAACCATTTCAATCAATATAAGTCAACAAAATTCAATGTTCCATTCTCAAAGACGACGATATGTTATCGGTCGCAGATCCCCAGACGGGATGTAAACAAACATTTTACTAAAATTTTGTTTTATTGTTTCATATAAACCAAGCAGAACCAATGTATAGCTGGAGCCAAGCAGTCCGAGGACCACCTAAGCTGTTCCAAAAGGCAGTTCGACACCGAAGGTGATCGACGAGGCATAGACACGAGGAGGAGCAGACGCAAGCCCGCATTAGTGGAAGAACACTAAGAAAGATAAGTGCGTCGAAAGTGTTTGTGTTGTGTCATCGAGAATCTGAGGATTTTCGATTTTTTTCTTTTTTTATGCCATTTTGGAAACCCAATGTTCAATAATTCAATCGAATGCTATGCATCGATATATGTTCAAACTTATAACCATTTTTAGATTTGCATCTATGTTTTGTTCAGATAGGCCGGTCTGAACGATAACCGAATACAACACATGGGAGACTACATCCAATGATCCATTTTATTTTCAAACAAACAATTTACCAAACGTTACACAAAAAGATTCACGGAAAGGAGGGGAGTGTTAAAGAACGCTATAACCCCGATATACTTTTCGACGTTGTAACGAAATCCGACTTAGGAAATATTTCGTAAGAAAAGCGTGCTTCACGTAAAAACGCCGTGGAGGAGGTTTTTAATTCTTGGAAATATATTTTTGCTCTTCGGAGCGTTTTTTATGCCAAATTTTCGCTAACTCTTCGAGGAGCGTTAATTTGGTAAGTGTAGTAAATGTCGCTGCACAGGGACGTAATGTCGCCCCGACCACCCAATTTTGGAAAGTATTCTAAAATTGGACTTGAACTTCCAAATTTCCAAGATTAAAAACCCTTTTACGAATCCACGTTGTCAAGCACTGCAACTCTTACGAAGTGTTGAATATGAGGACAAGTTAGTCCAACGACTATTCAAAGTATATCGGAAGTTATAGCGAAAATAGCCCTTAGCGACATGGGACCCCCATCATTTCCTAGCAGTCGATTTTGACGGGGAAATGATGAGTTTTGACGGGGTTTGCCCTAAACCGGTTCCTCAGTGATTCGGAGTCAAAAAAGTATTATTACCATGTACTCACACGTGCATGGGATCTGCCTTGCCTGAACGTAAAATTTGTTATTGCATAATACAAACGAAGTAGATACGCTTCAAGCAATTTTAAGCTCCGAGGAGCGACCAAAATTTATGTGAATTAATAAAATACGTTTATAAGACAGGCAAGCATAAGCCCACCAAAATTTCAGTTACATGAACTGTTCCTTGAATCTTTTTGTGCATCGTTAGCTTTTCAAACTGCATATTGGATGGTAGTTGGTACCGTATGAATCGTCCCGTTCCTCACCATGTGTTGTACACGGGTCAGACCATTGTTTGTTAACATTTTCTCTGAAGAAGTTGTTGTAAAAACATAAATTTTTTAAAGATTTAATATACATTTTTTGAACTTTATATTGTCTTTTACTTGTGTTTTCTAACAAAATTTCCCTTTCAGATTTAATTTTAAGAGAGTGTTAAACAGACAGTGTTAGATTTATAGTGTTACGACGTCTTCCAATTGATACCATCAGAGCCGCAGTTAAGCATAAACGACAGTAAGTATGATTTATCCATTAATCTCCGTCTGAAACAGTCACTTGAACCCTAAAAATTTTGTGAACGTAATATTTTTATTTAGTATTTAGAAAAGGTTGAGGAAAAAGAAAATTAATTTTTTCTTTTTCCTATTTTTTTTAATTTTTCTAAGTTTTTTCGAACAAAAAATACGTCCTTCAGACTACCATCAAAAGCATGGATCGTTCACAGTTTCGGCGCTATCGTACTAACACACATACACACATACATACACACATATATACACACACAGACATTTTTCAAAAACCACTTTTTTGGGTTCCTAGGACCTCAAAACGTAAAGATTTGATGTTATCTCAATTTTCGTTTTTGAACCAATTTTAGTAACCTCTCACAATTTTATTGTGGAGAGGTTAAAATTGTGAATTAATTAGTATTCAAAGTTAGAGAAAACTCATGCCGCCATGGATTTATATTTGCGAACAGAAAAAACTATTTTCGTAATATAATCGAATTCAAACTGCACAAGCTTAAAATACATTTAACAAAATTTTACATTTTCAAAATATTCTCAGTAATTAATGTCTCTAATTTAGAAAAACTGTATACTGCTGAATATAAAATCAAAATCCCTTTCGAACGAGGCGACACATGATCAATAAGAAAACAACAGTACGCATATAAAAAGATACATACCACTGCAATACTTGACCAATAAATTGGCGGGAGAGAATAATACAAAGAAAAAACAAACAGAATAAATGAATACAAAAAACAGATCATTGGTTTCTGGGACATTCCATCGTTAAACGATGAACTGCTAGAAATAATTGCTGAATCTCTAGAAATTACCGCATCTAGAATAGACAAAGCAGTACCGTGTTTCTCGATATTGAGACGGCGTTCGACACCATCTGGATCCCTGGTTTACTCTACAAACTACACAACTATAGCTTCCCGGCTTACTTCTTCATACTTATTCACTCGTTCTTGATGGGCAGATCCCTGCAGGTTCGAGTGAATAACAAACTTTCAACATGGCGGGACATTCACGCGGGAGTCTCGCAGGGATCGTACCTATCACCAAAGTTGTACAACCTGTATGTCTCCGATTTCCCAGAGCCAAGTACGCCGATGACACAGCCATGTATGCGCACTCACATAATGCTCAAGCAACATGCTACTCAAGGCGCACATGGCTCATGCCACGGCTTATTACGACCAGTGGAAGATTCGAGTAAACGCTGAGAAATCGAAGGCGATAGTCTTCACGCGACGCTTCATTGAAAACAGAATATGCACTAAAATTTCGATCCGGGGAAACCAAATTCCAAAGAAAGATGCGTGAAGTACTTGGGGGCAGACTGGACCACTAACGTTCATCAGACATATCAATGAGATAGTACGGATGGTCTACTCCCTGTCCAGGAGTCTGTATCAGCTCATGGTCAGGGGTAGCAGACTTAACATACAAAATAGAAAGGGGTTTAGAAAATCTTCTTTCATATTTATTTGAAAATACTGGTTTATCAGTAGACATGACTCGTTCATGGATGAGTAGCCTCGACCCACCCGACCCTGCAACTCCCATCACGTGTTGGATGTAGGGTCGGTCCCGAGATGAGGTTTGGGGAGAACTTATATGTATTTTTGTAATATTTAAGAAATCTGTTGGATTGGATTAGAGTGCTGTGGATCACTCAGGTGACCTGGAAGGCGGTTAATAAACATTTAAAAAATTTATTTATCAAGTATTGTAAATCGCTAATTTAGTCGGAGTTGTTCGATGGTAGCTACCCGACCTAAAAATCCAATTTTTTGCCAATTTTCTTTGAAATATAGTCTATATGACTTACAAACTTTACTTCTTTATCAACTACGAAATCCAGATATTTCATTTGGTCTACTTGCTCGACATCCTGCTCATTTGTTTTAAATTTAACTCTTTAAATATATTGTACCAGTAATTGCTACTTATAAACATCCATGTGGATTTTAGTTCCTTTACTTCCAGTTTGTTATATTTAAATTTATTTGTAAACATTTTAAGTTCATCGTTCATAGCTGAAAATAGTTCATTGAAATTATCGTGGCCATAGTATGTTAGGGTGTCATCTGTAAAGTGATGTATTTTACATTTATTTAGGATATTTCCTACACATTTATATATAATATATATAAGAGTGGTCCAAGTACACTTCCTTGAGGAACTTATTTATTTCCAATGACGATTTTGTACATTGACAGCAGCTAGAAGGGAAATTTCAAACCACTTTAACACAATTCCAGTAAAACCATATTTTTTAAGTTTCAGTGTTAATGTATCTCGATCTATAGTTTCGAATGCCCTTTTCAAATCGATAAATACTGCACAAACTCCAAAGCCCTCCTCGCCAATTTTATATTATTTCCAATCTGACTGAGATCACAAACTGAAGAGCAGTTTCACATGAGTAATTTCCTCTAAACCCCCATTTATCGGTACATAATATGTTGTTAGTATTTATATATTTTATAACATCCTGAAACACTACTAACTATAGGATTTTTTCGCAAAAGGGAAGCATGCTTATTGGCCGTAACTCTTCAGCAAGATTTGTATTAACAACTTTAGGTATGCATATTATTGTTGAGTATTTGAAGCATTCAGTACTAATCTTCTTTCTAAACTTTGATAAATTTGATCAAGTTTATAAAAGGATATCCTACAATATTTAGACTAACTTCGTCTGTAGTGAAATTTTTAACTTGACCAGTAATAAATTTATATAAATCTTGCAAAGATATTTTAGTAAAAGTTGATATTGTACACTAATATTGGGATATAGTATATATTCAAAATAGTATTGCTATATACGTTATTGGAACCAATGATTGTAATTATACACTCAGTACTGCCTATACAGTATTTGTTTAATACATGTGATATTTCATTATTATTATATAATGTCCCATTCCGACTTAGTCCATTCCAATCATATCCTTCCAGTGTTTCCACGTTTGCCTGTTATTGATCATTTCCTTGTGAAAATTGCACTTCGCATATCGTATTACATTGACAAGATTGTTTCTACCTATTTTATAGTTATTCCAATCGTCTTCCCCTCTAATGAAAGAACATTTTTTATATGCCTTGTTTTTATTTGTTATAGCCTCTGCATTTTCTATCAAACCATGTATTTTGCTTAGATGTAACCTTAATTTCCTTCATTGGGATGACTTTATCTAATTAAGAAGTGATATTTTCTACAATAGTTTACTACACTAACTAAATTAACATTCATATTGTTTTGAAATTGAACGTATGGGAAATAATCAAGTTTGTTGAATGAGATGCGCAACAACAATTTTTTTGGAATTGATGCTTTAAATCGTTTCTCAACGGATTTACAAATTTACCATATCATCGATGACATTAATAAAAAATATTCGTCAATAATAGATATCACTAATGACTAAGTATTGAAGTATAATTTGTGAACAAAAGTCACTGCCATTATACAAGCTGTTTTTAATAATCCATTGTCTCTTGAATTATGAAGAGCGATAAATACCGGTGCTTAAAGGGTGTAATTATCTGAAATTCGAAAACCTCTAATGGTTTTAATTAACTGGTTTCATTAAGGTAAGAAATTATAATATTTCATAACGATTCATGTAATAAAGAGGGGAGCAATTAAACGTATTTATTTATGTATTTGGACAAGGTAAAGAGTCAAATGAATTATAAAGCTGAAAACAGATAATTTAGTCCAGATAATTTAAGCTGAAATAAGAAACAAGTTGTGTTTTAAATTCAAGAGAATTTTATTTACATTAATGACTAGTATAGGTATATCAATTATAGCCTTTTAGTTTTAAACCTGAATTTAATTCACACAGTGAACTTTGTTCGACTCATCCATGATAAAATCGATCAAGGCGGCTACAAGTTTAGGATATTTTTCAATCTATTTATTGCATCTGTTTAATTTCCCTGATTTTTACAATTGGTGTTAAGTATTTAGTGTTAAAATTTAATTAATTTAATTTTAAATATAAACATTTTTATTCCTCATTTTCTCGTCTTATCATAAAATAGGTTTAAATGAAATTTTAATAGTTTTATAGCGTTAATTACTAGATTTGACAAAAAACCTACCTCTCGGCTATTCACGAAGAATGTTGAAGCGTTACGAAGAAACAAATTTGTTTTCAATGTGATCGTTGTAACGAAGGGTTTTTCATTAGATACCGAAATGTGCACAGGATATTTTTATTCGTTAATACCCTTTAGATGAATTATTCTGTTATTTCTGTTATTGTATATATTTCGGTGCCTTAAGCGAATTAGTTTAAAAATTAATAAAAGTATTAGTTTGTAGAGGCACCGAATAATCATACCAGTTGTAAAGTACAGATGCACTCAGGTAAAGAGAGAGCGACGTAAGGAACTTGTATAGCCGTGCGAACCCACAGTAAATATTTTAGTACATATTCAACAGTCCCGCGAGCTAGATGTTAGTGCCTGCCGTCTTGAAAAACCGACCGCGAATTATCAAAGCAAGGTAATGAGAATATTTCTAAGTCAATCTGACGTTACCTGTGCAACGTCATCCTTTCGGTAAAGGGAATAATTGAATATATCCGACAGTCAGTTCACTAGCTGCCACCCAACGCGATGGATGTACTTTCTATTTTCTCCGGTCTGCGAAGAATATATTCTAAGTTGCAAAGTTCAAGTAGTTGAATTATTTCTACAAGGTAAAAAATATTCCGCTTGACGTCATGTCGATCCGCCGCGCATCTATTACCGCCGTTTCTCTCACTTGTGAGTATTGGAGGGACATAATTAAATTTATTCATTCACTAAATTCAGTCTGTACTACGTCATCGATCAGCCGCGCATCCATCTGGCATCCACATCCGTTTGTAAGTATTTGTAGGAAATTAGTGAATTCGTCCCGTGTTGGCAGTCAGCCAGAGCGACTCATCGGCAGCAGACGTATCCTTCACGAGAACTGGACCCAGGTATCGTTGGTGTCATATATCATGCTAAGCAGTAACATTTTGACAGTCCGTAATACGTCATCGATCAGCAGCGCATCCGTCTGGCGTCTACTCCCACTCCGATAGTAAATTGTTGCATTTTCAGAAAAGGATCTGACGAGCCATGCAGTTTGATTCTATTCCGATCGCTTCACAGCATCAGACGTGCCCGACCGTGACCACAGTAAGTAAGTCCACCGAGGAGTAAGTAAATTAATATACTATCCAAGTACTGTAAATAATTTTTACTTCATTCGTCCTAAATGTAAGTTACTTTCGGTACGATTTTTTGTACCAAAAGTGGCGTATTCTAGTACTAGCCCCGAAGGTAGCTATTATGAGTACTAGTACTTTAAAGTGACATATCATCTAAACGTCAATGTCAATTTGCATGTTATATTTTACTATGAATCACATTAATCACATTCGCACTCGACGCTAAACAGTCATGTTGCTATGTTAACAAAATAATGACGCTTAAAAATGTCAGATAATAGTAATGCAAGATGTTTCAGTACCAAGTACAAGTATGCAAGATTTACAAGTTCCAAATGTATTATTTTCTTCTGATACTGCAATATCTCAAATTTTTCAAATCAGTCATATCCACTTAACATAAGCCATAATAATAATTGTACAAATAATATTAATATTTATAAATAGTGAATCTTTGGTTTCATTAAAGAGACGATTGCAGAAAAACATTGTATGTAACATGCCCCGAAATTACTTTTACTGGACACGTCCAGTAAAAGATCACTTTCGGAACTTGTTACGTAAATAACTATGCCCTATGTCTTCGCTTATTCTGTGCTAACGCTTTACGGCGTATTTTGTGTTACTATTTTACAGCTTGCTATCCCTGTCATCTGAGTCATCTGGTACCATCTATTTCGTTGCATCATCCGGGTATATAGAACCTGTAAAGCTTGATCGAGGTAATTAATCAGTAAACCCGTAGATTGGTATATGGTAGGTTTAAGTGAATATACCGACATTATTGAAAAACTCTAAATTTTATTATTTGAACGTCTAATTTTCCAAATTGACCCACTGGAGTACCGTTTCTCCACTAGAGCTACTCAGCTTCGTGTATCCTGCTTGTTGGTAGTGTGTCCTATCACTTAAACTAGGACTGACGTCCGAGCTTAAACCGAAAACTCGTTTCCGGGGCTCGAGTGTCAAAGAGTGATCCTTAATCTCCTCATCACCGGCAGAGGTGGACGAAACGCGTATAGTACCGACTTTCTCTAATATCCAGCCAATAAAGGTAGGACGTTTAACCGATTTATATTTATTATTTTAATTTTCTCTCATTCTCAGTTTTTGAAACATCCCAGCATGTCATACCATATACCCTATTTCTCTCAAGTCTACTCTATTGTTTGATTATCAGTAAATGACTGGATCAAAGCTTATTGTAAAAAACACAAATAATCAAGTAATAGAAGAAAATTTGTAAAATTCTGGTTTAATAACGGTTTTCTTTACTATATCACCATTTAATAAGACATATTTTTCTATTCTTATGTACTACTCTGCGTAATTCAGCTGGTGTAGCTCGACAAGTTTGGGTTACTCCGTCACGAAGTTCTCCTAAATTTTGTGACCTGGTTTTGTACTTTAGCTTTAATAGTACCCTATAAATAAACATCTAATATTAAAGAACTATTTCTCTCCATTAATTTTTGTGGATATTTTTGATTTAGCCATTGTCTAACTGTGACTGCATTACGGAAAGATGATCCATCGAACTGCAAATATATATGGAAGTGGAAGGTCATGTAATGTATCCCAAAGTTCATATTTCAAAAACAACAAACAATATTTCAACGTTCTAACCTTGATCAAATGTGTGTAAGAACTTCGGTTTAACTAGAATTTTCATATGATGACGAAAGCAACGTCAGATCCTCGACAGATAATTTAAATTTCGTGATATTCTTCTAATACTTGTTTTAGGATTATCATTTATGAAATTCAAAATAACCTGATCGTCTGGATATCGTTGAATGGCTTTTGTTTTCTGTTTTGTTACATTTTCAGTATTACTGAAAATTTTGTGAATTTTAGAGAACGTCTTATTTGTTGTAGGTCGACGACCAGGATGTCTCACATTAAATTCATTGGCAGCTTCTCTTGTGGAACGTACATTATCAACATCAAGTCTTATAACTTCCACTTTTTCAGCTATTCTTAGCCCTTGTGTAGCCATAATAAAATTAAACAATAAAAATTGCCAATATTTTAAAAGTATATTAAGACTGTGACAATGCTCTCCTTCTTAAGTTCTGTTTACATCAAACTAAATGAAGGGGAGATCGCTGCTGCCATCTGTCAAAAGCCATTGACGGTGTTCAATACGTAATGTTGCTGCAACAATTGGAGCACTATGGTTTCAGAGGCAGTACCCCTTGAATGGTTTAAATTTTATCTGTCAGGCGGTAAGCAAATTGTTAAAAATTCAAATAGGCCAATGAATTTAACATAAACTGTGGGGTAGTTCAAGGCTTTGTTCTTGGCCCAATTCTATTTTTACTCTATATCAATGGCCTAACTACAATTTTTAATATCACAGGAAAGTTTACCGTATTCGCCGACGATACCACAATATTTTGAAATGGCAAAGAAAAAATATCCTACAAGAGAGCATATTATGCAACGACATAGAGAAAATCAAATATTGATGTGATTCGAACTTACTGTTGTTTAATATAAGGAAAACAAAAATAATAACTTTCAAATGTAATCTACCAGATATTCCTCTAAGAACCCATCTTCTTGAAAACAAAGCATGCTCGAAACTTTTAGGATTTAATATTGACTACAAATTAAAGTTTAGAGAACATATTACTGGTTTAAATAGTAAACTAGTATCTGGATGCTATGCAGTCAGGGTGGTTTCCAATGAATTAAGATACACAACTGCCAATATATTTTTTATTAATTGAACCGCACCTGAGCTATGGGATTGCCTTTTGGGGTGCATGTAGTAAATTACTCATGCAACAAATACTCGTATTGCAAATGCATGCCATTAGAAATCTGCGTAAGGCTAGACCTCGCGTCTCTTGCAGAGAACTATTTGTGTCCAAGAGAATTCTGACTGTGATGTCTATTTTTATACTAAATACAGTAGTCTTAATCCATAAATACAAAAATAATGTTTATACGAGTTCAAAATATAGCACTAGACAAGTTGTTAATGTTACATTTCCAACTGCAAGAACCACACTGTCCGAGATTCTGTTGTTTACAGTGGTTCTAAAATATCACTATATTAGGGACATAGTCTCCAATCGGGGTGTTAAATTTTTCTGAGTACTTTAGGTTTAGAAAATTTAATTGCTGAAAAAAATAGTATTGGAAGAATCATTTGCAAGCAGGACGCTATTCCACTCCCCCCTCCCTACACCCCTAAAATATATTTTTTGAGCACCCGGTTTTTTTAATTTTTAAGACATAGACAGAGTGTAATGATTGATATGAATGATTTGCGGACACTTTCAATAAGTAGAGCATTTTTAAAGAAACTTGACTTGACTATAAGCTAAATTGTCTTTTGTGAAGAATATCGATCATTTCTAGGAGATTCCACATATCCCTAATATACAATAATGGGTCGACAGGCTTGTGCACTTGCTTCTGCATTCGTTTTTTCCTTCGTTTATAACAAGAAAATACGTATGCATATATGTAATTTTAAAACATAATATTTTTAGTCTCAAACTCCTCTATAAAAATCCTTATTTTACTATAAGGAACGTAACCAGACTGCAACCAACAGCTACTCTCCGGGCTATGTGCCCCGCCGAGCGCTGAATTACAAGTTACAAGTCTGGCGCGTTAAGTGTAATAATTGCATATTACCATCAAAACGCTAATGTTTCAATTGCAACAAACACCAGTCGAAAGACTGATCCTACTTAAAGGAGTTCTCTTGCCAGCCGTCACACACCACTTGCAAACTGCAGTTTCGAGCTGTTGGCTCTCGTCAGTGCAAGGTAGGCATGTGACGACCGGCACGAGGATCCTCTAACTATTTGGTACATCCCGGTATTTTTACAATAGCGACATGCAAAATAGTCACACTGACGAGAGCCTGCTACGTCAAATTTTAAAACTCAATCTGACGTAACTAGTTGGTCGTTGTCTGTTGACATAACGGTATTTGCCGGCCGACTGACAGTGGAGATGGTCGGGGTTCTAAACTTCTTGATGTATCAGGGCGCCAAGTAAATTTTTTTTTAATTTTCTCTCCAAATACCAGCTCAAGTACAATGTAACCTCAAATTTACTAAATAAATTACTTAGCGAGACGATAATGAAAAATTCAAATTCAATTTTATCTTTTAATAACAATAAATGAAGTACGTTAACTTTATAACATTCAACAGTTCAATAACGTAGGGTATAGTAGACAAATTCAACACTAAAAAAAATATGTATCTAACTGGGTATACGCGTCTTACGTAAGTGCTTAAACCCCCAACAAATATCATAGATGTTTTAATTCGTTAACAGATTATTTTCATATGATGTTTAGCAAAATTTAAAATATATATATATATATATATATAGGTACAGTGGTGAAAGTTTATTAAGCAAAATATACAATATATTTAAAAAAAAAATCAATATATGTCTGGCGTAAGAAGGATACAAACTGCAGGCAGCGGGGCTTCAGCTTCGGCTCAAATTTCAGGAATGGGCAACTTCCAGCCTATCAATTAACCCAGAAAATGGATGGCTCCTCCACAAAAAAGAAATTCCAGTCCAGCAAGGAGAAGTAACATAAGTACGTGTAGACCAGTGGAAAAAAAAAGTTGTTTGTTTCAGAGGAGACAAAAAAAAACGTAAGAAAAACTACGAAATCCTAGGCGAAACCGTAGGTGGAAAAAAAAAACCTAAAAATAAATTTTTACCATTGAACAATTTACTACAAGTGATATTTTGCTAGTTTGAATATAAAAATAAAATAATTACCTCGTTTCGGAGGGTTATCTTAGAAAAATGTTGTTGACCTTGGATGTCCTTGGTCTCGTGTAAATTTGGCAAAAATGGCTTTTACGTATAGATCCTTCCAATGAAGACAATCGATTTCCAATACCATAAAAATATGCACTCGTCCAAACATAAATGGAAAACCGAAAAATGTAACGTTGCGAATATATCCCAAAATGGTGAAATTACTTGTCTCAAAAATCGCAACGAGCACGTAAAAATACCACTTAATAAATTGCCAAGCGTTCGAGCTAACTACACGTGAAAAGTGACAGACTACCGGAAGACAAAACCTAAGCCAAAAACTATTGTGAAGAAATAAATCTGTGTTACCGATCGTCAGTAGGTTATAGGAATCTACCTATAAACTAATTAAAAGTTATTGGTTTCCTAGCTTAAGAATTACAGAAATAGAGAGCTTAAGTATATGCAACACGCTACACAACAAAATGTATAACGCCATGCCTATACCTGCAACAGATTCCTTACAATTGCGAATTCATATAGACAACTAAATAATAAATATTACGCGTGACGACGGATAACACGAATTCGTTAGACATTAAACGTAAGAGATAAAGTAATGATTTAGAGATTTTTTTAAATAATGTATAAATGTTAAATTGAACTGTAACAAGCCAACAGCTCGAAACTGCAGTCTGCAAGTGGTGTGTGACGGCTGGCAAGAGAGCTCTCCTTTAAGTAGGATCAGGCTTTCGGCTGGTGTTTGTTGCAATTGAAGCATTAGCGTTTTGATGGTAATATGCAATTATTACACTTAACGCGCCAGACTTGTAACTTGTAATTCAGCGCTCGATGGGCACATAGCCCGGAGAGTAGCTGTTGGTTGCAGTCTGGTTACGTTCCTTATAGTAAAATAAGGATTTTATAGAAGAGTTTGCGACTAAAAATATTATGTTTTAATATTCCGCCCTCTAAAAGCACATTTGAACTATGCTAAGCCCAGTCAGGCTATTTATTTTTCGATTGCAACAGACACTGGACCGCTAGATGGCGCCTGCTGACTATTTTACATCTCGCTATTGTAAAAATACCGGGATAATAGTCAAAGGATCCTCGTGCCGGTCGTCACATGTCTACCTTGCACTGACGAGAGACAACAGCTCTAGATTGCAGTATGCAAGTGGTGTGTGACGGCTGGCAAGAGAGCTCCTTTAAGTAGGATCAGTCTTTCGGCTGGTGTTTGTTGCAATCGAAGCATTAGCGTTTTGATGGTAATATGCAATTATTACACTTAACGCGCCAGACTTGTAACTTGTAATTCAGCGCTCGGCGGGGCAATAGCCCGGAGATTAGCTGTTGGTTGCAGTCTGGTTATGTTCCTTATAGTAAAATAAGGATTTTATAGAGGAGTTTGCGACTAAAAATATTATGTTTTAATATCCCACCCTCTAAAAGCACATTTGAACTATATATGTAATTTGTTTAAATATTTTTGTCAAATTTTAACTAACACAGAATTCAGAATAGTAGACGGTTTTAAACCCTCTATCACTTTTACTGGACTACAAATAATAAATAATAAATTTGCAGATACAATGATCAATTGATTTCAATAAACCCGTTCATTACACGTCATAAAAAGCGCGTACAGTACACGCAACCTAAAATTAGCCGCTCTCGAAAATTAATTACTGAATATTAATAGAGGAAAATGACTGGTTTTAGTCCTCCTTTCTAAGGAGGTAAGTAAGTAACCGCTGAAAGGTATTGATTAATAATTAGGGGTAAATTGTCTCTTTGTGCCGTCATTCTTACTGTAGTGGCACATATTTATTACAAATACTTTACAAATTAGTTGCGCGGTGCCTTTTGAGTGATTTGTTAAATATGATGAAATCGTAGAGCAAATTTAATATATATCACTGTTGGCATGCACGTCTAAATGAAAACAAGAACATGAAACATCAGCGCAGCAGTATTTCGTGCAGTTTGTAGGATAATAATTTCATTATTCGGAAACTATATTTACATTGGGGTTTTGACAGTTTGTTTTTACCAACAAATTAAACATTTAAATCGGAAACGGAATTATTTAGAATAATTTTTAGGTCGAACGTCAAAACATCACATGGTTTTAAATTCGAAACTTCACCAGTCAGTGGACAGTTGATTCTAGTCATAAAACTTGTAAACATGCTTTGTTTCAAGAAATATCTTTGTAATTTTCAGGATAAATACACCACCTTTATCTACAAAGTTTTGGAGGCATGTTATAATTTGTTCTAAAGATAAAACATTTTGGGGAAAATCAAAAATGAGATAATAATAATATAATATTTATTAATGTAAAGCTGTAGAGATGTAAAACATCAATAAAATAGATAGTACAAGATAGACAGTACAAAAATACAGTGGACTAATACATAATTATTATCCTAGTTTATTAACATGTTTGAGTTTTTGGTATATTTGACAGCCTGGTATGAGATATTCCTTATCTATACAGGGTGTCACAACGGGAACTGAATCGATCGATATAGAGAAAAGTACACATCAGAAAATTTTGCAAATTTAAATAATTACTAATGTCGATGTGGCCAATCCAACTTACCAAGTAGCTGGCACTTCCGCTTATACCGGAAGTCTATACCAACTTGCTTATTTCAAATGGAACCCCCTACATATTTTAGGGTTTTCGAAAAGAGCATAAAATTCTGAGTCGAAAATATGTAATATCCTATACTTAAACCTAGCCGTTTCAGAGATATTTGACATTTTATAGAAAATTTGACAGGTGCAACGGTTTGCAAGAACCGTTATAACTATCTTCGTGTAAAAGATCCTCATTTGCTTCTTGTCACATTAAAAGAACACAAGGAGAACTACGTTCTACAACTGAAATAAATTCAATATCATACCAAGCGTTCCGTTTTTCGCGTTACATTTTGTCAACTTCAAACCGCAAAAACTTGTTTAGGTCAAATGGAACATCCTGTATTTTTTTATGTCAAGTTGTGTAAAATTGAATTTCCTTTTTTCTGATATTAGCATTGTGGGGGTTAAAGTTACAAATTTTTGAAATATTTGCGCTTTTGCGAAACAATCAGTAATTACTTTATGTCAAAAAATGTCAGCACGTTTAAATTATACCAACGAAAACTTTTTAAATTTGTTTATTATTTATGGAGAATGTGATAAAGTAATATCAAGAACTTGCTCAAGAAAGAATTTGCTACTCGATATACACAAAAACGCAAAATAACACTAACACTGTAACATGAGTATTAATCGAATTGAAGATATGGCATAAACTAAAAGAGCAGAGATAAGATCAATTTAGAATATGATTTCATTTTAATTTAATAATTGCTCAAAATTCCGCCCTCGAACCTCGACACATTTTTCACACCTTTGGATTAGTTCTTCATGGGTAGCTTTTCTAATTGAATCCTATGATATGTTTTGAAATGCATTTCTTACTCTTTGCATACAATATTGAATGGTTGTTAATGGGCTCTCATAAACTTTATTTTTAATAGTTTCCCAAATGAAATAATCCAGAACTGATAAATCGGGCGAGCGAGGAGGCCATAAGAAAGGTCCATTATTGGCAATCCATTGATCATAAAAAGTTTCTTGTGCCTAAATAAATATTAATTAAATATGCGTTATGTGGGGGGAGCACCGTCGTGCTGATAAAAAATGTTTTTATGTTCGGCAAGAGGTAAATTTTCTAAATAGTTATTATTCAAATTTTGTAAGATATTCAGAAATCTTACACCTAAAAAAAAAAAACAAAAATTTACCTATACGTATTAGCAGAAGAGAAAATTGTAATGCCACCACTTTATCGTTTCTTATGGCACAGTAAACATTGAACTGCCAACTTTCCTGAAAGTTTAGCTCTCTGAACATATGAGGATTTGAGTCACTCCAATAATGCGAATTGTGTCTATTAAAAAGTCCATTTTTAGTAAATTTTGCTTCATCTGTCCATATAATATTTCCCAAATAAGAATCGTGACCCTCAGACCTTATTAGAATAAACTCACAAAAATTCTGTCTTAGGAAATCTCTTCCTTTTAATCCTTGAACCATATGGAATGAAAACGGATAAAACTTATGTTTTAATAAGATTTTGTGAATTGAATCCTTGCATAGTCCCGATTCCAGAGCAACTTGTCTTAATGACATCCTTGGAAATGCATGAAAATATTCCAGAATGACTATTTCAATGTTTTCGTGATCAACAATAGGCTTTCTTCTTTGCATTTTTGCCTTGACAGAGCTATAATTTTTAAAATTTTCCAGTATGCGTTTTACAGTGTTTGGTGACGGTTTTCGTTTTTCTGGATATCGAGTAGCTGCAAGTTCTTGATATTACTTTATCACATTCTCCATAAACAATAAACAAATTTAACAAGTCTTCTTGGGTGTAATTTAAATGTGCTGACATTTTTTGACATAATATAATGACTGATTGTTTCTAAGCATGGCTATTTTGATGAAATGATTACAATAATTCATGAATTTCTAATAAAATCGCAAATATTTCAAAAAGTTGTAACTTTAACCCCCACAATACTAATATCAGAAAAAAGGGAATTCAATTTTACACAACTTGACGTAAAAAAATACATGGTGTTCAATTTGACCTAAACAAGTTTTCGCGGTTTGAAGTTGACAAAATGTAACGCGAAAAACGGAACACTTGGTATGATATTATTGAATTTATTTCAGTTTTCTTGTGTTCTTTTTATGTGACAAGAAGCAAATGAGGATCTTTTACACGAAGAAAGTTATAACGGTTCTTGCAAACCGTTGCACCTGTCAAATTTTCTATAAAATGTCAAATATCTCTGAGACAGCGGCTAGGTTTAGGTATAGGATATGCTACATATTTTCGACTCAGAATTTTATGCTCTTTTCGAAAACCCTAAAATATATAGGGTGTTCCATTTGAAATAAGCAAGTTGGTATCGACTTACAGTATAAGCAGAAGTGCCAGCTGTTTGTAATTATTTTAGTTGGATTGGCCACACCGACATTAGTAATTATCTAAATTTTCTGATGCGTACTTTTTTCTATATCGATCGATTCAGTTCTCGGTGAGACACCCTATATAGCAATGTAATGTGAAGTTTTTTATAGGTAAGTGTTTTTTATGTCAATCATACTGTTAATGTATTTCCTTGTTTCTCGGTTTGTCCACAACTTAATTTCTGTTTTAAAACATATCCGCGTATCTTGTGTAATTTATAATATTAAGTATTTTTGTTATTTAGTGTATTTCTCCTACCCTGTAATTGGAACATGCTATGTTAGCTAGTGTATAATAGTAAAAAAAAATAATACGCAAGTAGTTGGTTTGTAGTTTTTCGGATCATTCTATTTCTATGTAGAAGGTAAGTTATTCCTCGACTTTAGAATTCAAGAAGTTGTGGTGGATCTCCAAGGATTCTGTTGAACGTTCAAGCGAAATATGGAAATGGATTCAGCCAAAATTCTGGGTGTAATCTAGCCAGATGATTTTCAGCTGAAAGTTTTCTTTATGCACTCTTTGACAACTGTGTAACACTAGTATACGTATATACAGTAATAATTGCAACTCGCAGAGTGTGACGACATGTCTTGCTAAAATTGTTAATTTGTTTACCTAGTTGAATGTCAACTTGTTAAAAATAAATTCATTATTTATTTATAATAACATTATTGATTTTCTTGGCAGTGGAAGTTTAAAAGAAGATTTAAAAAGATTCTTAATTCAGCTTTAATATTTCCATGTTTCAGAGCAATATAAATCCCTATTACTTTTTACGAATACTTTTAAATATTAATCCACTCATGATACCCGCAATAAAAATATAGGCGACCGCCAAAATCGTTCAGCTGTGTAGTCCCACAGAAAACAGCGGGAAAAAGCCTAAATATAATAATCGTTTGAGAACGTGCGTGCATATTTTATAGAGCACAATAGAAAACGTGTATTTGTATAATTTTCAGATGGTAAATATAGAGCACGAACCTTTATCTTTAAGGAACTTGGATTACTATTATTGAGGGCTCTGAGTAATAACATGAAAGAATATTATTTTTACATCATATGCACAACATACTTATAATATACAATATAGGTATACAATACTAGAAAATAGGAATGGAAACTAAAATCAATCAAGTAATACTTAAAAAGGTATTCACTAAGAAAAATTAAATTAGAGTAGGCGATACAGATTAAAATATTATACTCTTCGCCGGTTTACTTTTATATATGATATTTCTCAAAAGTATTTCGAAAATTTGTAAACTTTTAAGTCCAATTGCTGTATCAGTAATTTTAGTCACCTCTTAATGATGTCAACTTGTTTGGCGAGACGCTCGTTAGTATATTATATAGTATTTTTGTAACATTTTATTACAAAGTTCCAACACATTTCACGTAAATTTTATTAAAATGTTTCATTTTTATATTTACTGATTAATATTTTTCAAAAACTAGGATTCTTCTTTCACCTAACACTAGTTTACCGTCCATCTACAATTGGATTACTGTTTCTTCAATTACCATGCTTGTCGATGGACAATGAAAAATAACGAAACCAAATCTATTTTAACCCGACTTCAATATCGAAATATCGACATTAAGCAACAAAGTAGGGTAAGGTTATTCATTTTTTTTAAATTACTTAGTCAGCATTGCATTTGAACAAATTTTGTGTTATAATTTCAAGTACTAAAAACAAAGTGAATTTCCTATAAAGGTACCTATAAAAAATACTACTTGATGATACAAATAATTTAAAAAATTACGGAAATCGAACTTCTCCATGCATACAGCTAATATATTAAGTACCTATTTATAAATATTCAGGTCCCAGTTTTCCAAAAAAATATATATGCCGCTCAATTTTCAAGTGCAAAATAAATACATCAAATAAAATAACGCGAGAAATAAACTATAATGTATGAGTTTATGAATAGATTATATTTGTCTGAAAATCGTTTGAGAAATGAACTTTTCTATGTAAGTACAATGTCATGTAGAAGTGCGGTGCAAAGTGTCCAGAAAGAAAATAAATACCGTAAATAATATAAAGTTTGATAATTTTAACTTTTCCAGTAAGTTTCTTAACCCCAATCTTTAGAATTTAACTTTTTAATAGCAGTTTTTGAACAAAACTTTTTAACTTTGACCTATATTTTTCGAACTTTTATTTTATACTATACCTGTTACACTGTAGTATTTTTAAACTGACATAGACACTATAAACGGAAACAACACATAATGTACACTGCTTAAAAAAGAAGTTGTTCCTTATATATAAAGTCAAACACATAAGTTTAACTGTAATGGCAAAAATTATAACTTATAGGTATTGCAAATATAATGAAATTGTTCGTGCCGAAGCATACAAAATATCAGTAATTAAGAAAATATTTCACATTACTTTTTCATACAGGATATTTTCTTTAACACGGCACTTAAATTAGCTGGAAACAAAACTTTCGGATTAATTAGATTAAATTGTAATCAAATCATTGTCACGAATACGTTGAGCATATTTGGTTGAAAATAAAATATAACCAACAGGATCTTGCTGAAGGTATTGACCTCCAATACAAATATACCATCATTTCTTTACAATTTTGATGATAGGGTAACAGATATTTATGCAAATTTTAACAATGTAATATATTATAGTGATTTCAATTTTAATATGTTAAATATAAATGCTAATGTGTTTTCGCAATTTAACTCGATCTTGGATACGTTTAATCTTAAAAAAGTAATTAACGAGCCAACACGCATCACGAATAAAACTGTGTCCCTAATAGACTTAATTTTGATAAATTTTGAAAATGAAACATGTGTAACTGGTGTTATGGATATTCAAATATCAGATCATCTACTTATTTATTGTAGTCAGAACTCAACAAAAGTGAATTCAAAAAGAAATTGCTAAAGGCCTCTAAAAATATCAATATTAATAATTTTTAAAAAGATCTAGAATGTGCGTCTTGGAATCTAATATATATTGTAGATAGTTGATTGATTAATGAAAATATTTTATTTTTTAACAACAATATTATTGAGCTGTTTGATTTTCACGCCCCTATAAAAAAATTTAATATTAAAATGGATGGCTATGCACCTTGGATAACTTGGTAAACATAAAATTAATGCAGGAATTAAGTGATAAAGTATTAAACAAATATAAACAAACAGGTCCACCTGAACATCAGACAAACTCTGCCATAAAAACGGAAAAAGGTATATTTGAGATTTAAAGTGCAACATTCCAATATTAAAGACAAGTGGAAAAAACTAAAAAAACTGAATATTGCGAAAAATAAAAACTTCAATATACCGGACTACTTAAAAGACGCTGATGCAATTAATAATTTCTTTATTAACTCTGCCATTTACAATCCCTGGCTGATGATAACGTAATAAACTTTTATTTGAACAATGTAAAGTTTATTTTCTTTCGAACTATGAGTGATGAATTTACTGTGGCTAAAATAAAAACCGCTGCCCAAGGAATCACTACTTCCACATCCAGATTTTGTATCCAAGTCTTATACACACTAAATCTCAATGCAATATTTTATTCTCTTTAATAGAGGGGTGGCTAATGTTTTTTTACCCCCTTAAACAATAGGGTGAGGGGTGGCAATGGGGGTGGCAGAGGGGGTAACTAATGCCAAAATAAATTTTAGAGGCCCTTGGTTCTCGTACACACTCTAAACCCCAATTTAGTTTTTTACTCCTTTAATAATAGGGTAGAGTGGCAATGGGGTTGGTAGATGGGGTAGCTAACGAAAAAATAATTTGTTGGGACGTTCCATTCTTGTATACACATTAAATCACATTTTAATTTTTTTACTCTCTTTCATAATTTTGGGGGTGAAGGAGGGGGGGGGGTTCACCGATGCCAGGAAAATTTTTGAGACCTTTTCGTACATGCCCTAAATAACAATTTTAGGAACTCTTACCTGCTTTCTTTGCCTATTTACGCTTATTTACCCCATTCACCCCCGAACCCTTCAACGGAATTAGATCAAATATATTCTAGTTCCAGATCTTATTATAATACATAATTGTACTAAATTTCAAGTCAATATCATAAACGGTTCCAGAATAAACGTGCGCACAAAAAAGTTACAGACAAACATGAAATTTTTTCGCTCAAATTTAAAATCTCGACGTTTCATGACATTTTAAGCCTATTTCAAAAATTTTTTTTGCGTCACTATACTTCCAGTGGACGTGGAGGTAAAAGAAATATAACGTCAACAACATTCGATTTAGATATGTTAAATATAACTGTTATTCAACTTTGCTGTCCTTCAATAATCCTATTTTTTATCACACACACCTTATAAATGAATGCATAAGAACTGAACATTTTTCCGTGGAATGGAAACGAGCTAAGGTTATACCTCTACCGAAAGTCAGCAATCAGATTGTTTTCAGTGATCTGAGATCCATAAGTATCTTACCTGTTTTGTCAAAAGTATTTGAAAAAGTTATGGAATTACAGGCAAGAGTACACTTAAACACCAATAACATGTTACCAGCTAAACAATCCGGGTTTAGTTGTACTACAGCTCACTTGGACATAATAGATGGCATTATTAAACCCAGCGACGAAAATAAGATTAGCATTTTAATTTTATTAGATTATTCCAAGGCATTTCATATGATAAATCGTACTATATTAATGTCTATGTTGCATTTCCTTGGCTTTAATGAGAGTGCATGCACACTGTTGTCCTCCTTTCTAACGGATAGGTTTCAGAAAGTTCACTTTCACAACAGCTCATCAGAACCATGTAATGTTTTAGCAGGTGTTCCTCGAGGGAGTATCATAGGTCCACTTTTGTACACAGTTTATACGTCAACTTTCTAAGAATCATTAAAATTTTGTAAATTTCACTTTTACGTCGATGCGCGATTATATACAATTATATATATTTTTTAATTTGAGTGACAGAGAAATCAAACCAACTGATCAACAAAGACTTAGATGCACTTTTTACCACTTTTGTTAACAATTTGTTGCAAACTGGGAAACATTTTGAGAATTACCTGAAATTTGGACAAAAAATGGAATTGTGGCCAAACTATTGAATACTCTTTGCTGAAAATTTGGCAGGCTATTTTTTGGTTACATAGGTTACATAGGAAATTTCATCAAATTCGGTTTAATTTCGGCCAAGTTAGCCGTAATTCAATTTTTTACATTTTTTCAGTATATTTATACACATATCGTGGGAGGCGCTGAACCGATTTTCACTAAATTTGAACATCTACAATAAAAGAGTACGGTTCCCGTTTCTTAACTAGCATTTTAAAGGGTTAAAAATAAATTAAAACTGAAAACCACCCTTAAAAATGACCAATTTACCCTTAAAAAAATTTTTCTTTTTCCTCTATTCTATCTTTATTTCAAAAATGAATATTTACGTTCACAAAATTTTTAGGGTTCAACACGACTGTTTCAGACGGAGAACAATATAAAAAATCATAATTACTGTCGTTTATGCTTAACTGCTGCTCTAATGGTATCAATTCGACGTCGTAACACTATAAACCTAACACTGGATGTACCACACTTTCTTAAAATTATACCTGAAAGGGAATTTTGTTAGAAAACACAACTAAAAGACAATATAGTTCAAAAATGTATATATATTAAATCTTTAAAAAATTTATGTTTTTTTACAACTTTTGTTTTAAGAAATATGTTTAACAAACAATAGTCTGGCCCGTGTACAACACATGGTGAGGAACGGAACGATTTATAATGTGCCAACTACCATCCAATATGCGGTTTTATAAGCTAACGATGCACAAAAAGATTCAAGAAAAGTTCAATGTTACTGGAATTTTGGTGGGCTTTTGCTTGCCTGTCTTATAAACGTATTTTTATTTCACATTAATTTTGGTCGCTCCTCAGAGCTTAAAAATGTTTGAAGCGCTACTACTTTTCGAATTGTATTCTGCAATTACAACTTTTTACGTTCAGGCAAGGCGGATCCCATGCGCGTATGAGTACATGGTAAAAATACTTTTCTGACACCGAATCACTGAGGAACCGGTTTAGGGCAAACTCCGTCAAAACTCATCGTTTCCCCGTCAAAACCGACTGCTAAGAAATGATGGGGTCCCATGTCGCTAAGGGCTATTTTCGCTAGAACTCCCGATATACTTTGAATAGGGACTGGTTTAACTTGTCCTCATATTTAATACCTCGTAAGAGTTGCAGTGCTTGACAACGTGGATTCGTAAAAGTCAAATTTTATTACACTTTCTAAATTTAGGTGGTCGGGGCGACATTACGTCCCTGTGTAGCGACATTTACTACACTTGCTAAATTAACGCTCCTTGAGGAGTTATTGAAAATTTTGCATAAAAAAACACTCCGAAAAGCGAAAATATGATTACAAGTATTAAAAACCTCTTCCACGATATTTTTACGTGAAGCACGCTTTTCGTACGAAGTATCTCCTAAGTCGGATTTTGTTACAGCGTCGAAAAGTATATCGGGGTTTTTGCGTGTTCTTTAACATGCCCAGGTATGCCTAAATAAAGGGATCCGAAGGGCAAAGATATATATACTATCTTATCAGATAGCGAGGCAGCACTAAAGGCTCTAAGGTCCTATACCTTTGAATTTAAAATTGCCTGGGAATGTAGACAATCCCTGAAGCAACTGGCTAATAACAACAAGGTTACATTGATGTGGGTGCCAGGGCATGAGGGAGTACAAGGAAATGATCTTGCTGATAGCCTTGCAAAAAAGGAGCTGAAGCACCGTTCATTGGACCCTAACCGTTTTGTGGCCTAGCCAAGGGACATATAGCGGAGGAGATCCAAGAATGGGAAAAGGATCAGAAAAAGTCCTACTGGAGGAATACTCCAGGCCAAAGACAAGTGAAAAAGTTTTAACTTATTCGACAAAGAATGCCACAAGGCTTCTCGAACTGGAAAAGTCTGAATTAAGGCTAATCAATTACAGGCCTTCTAACTGGCCACTGCCCGTTGAGATACCATCTCAAGAATATGGGCAAGGTGGTAGATAATAAATGCAGATATTGCGATACTGCAATTGAAACTGCGGAACACATACTTTGTGAATGCAAGATGTTGTCCGCACTAGGCTAAAATTCCTAGAACAGGCGGAATTAACGCCGAAAGACATAGGGAAATTAGCCCCCAAGAAAATCACAAGCTTTGTAAAAAGTATGGGAATCCTGGGATAACCACTAGATGTAGGGTAAATCACAAAAGATCTTTTAGGTCGAAGTAAAGTAAGACTGTTCGAAGCCAAACGACCCCGTAAAACAATCTACAATCTACAATCTAGCCCTGCTAGGGAAGGTGTCCCTAGGTTGGTAATGTGAATTCTTTATAAAATACTCAGAGAAGGAGTAGCTTTATATTATTAATATTTACAAAACGGAAGAACGATTTATTTTGTTTATTTAGTTTACAGTTGGATTTTAGCAAGTACTTTTTTGTAGCTAAGACGCGTTACTAGTTAGAATGTCGTGGTTAGATGATCGCGGCGGACTGAGTAGTGGTAGGGACAGACATTGATACGCTGAACGAGCGCGGCAGACTGTTCGAACTCCACTTTTTGTTAAATGCGCAATGGCAAAAATGGTTTAGAGCTCTTTTACTTGGTACAGCTAAGGAAGTAGCTGCAGTCTCGCGGTTATCGAAATAACGTTCGCGACGCACGTATCGAACTGGACTCTTTACTTCTTTTTTACTACTTCCTTTGAGCGCATGAGCTCGGCCTTTTATATATTTCGTCGGGGACTTAAGCTCGCACAGGTCAGGAAAGGTCCCCCGACATCCATCTCGGTTCGATTGCGCAACATTACGCAATACTGCATCAGAAAATGTGAAAACATGAAATTCGGAAATGAAAGTTGTTTGACTGTTTCGGCCTTAAAATGAGGAATTGTTTGATGTATGAACGAAGTTTGAATCGATTTGATTTTTGAAGTTATTGACGATAATTGTCTGAACAAATTAATTAATTTTGAAACGACCCCTAAAGTCGGCCCGAAGGTTCTGCGTATAAAGTTGATGTGATAATATGAGAATGTTCCGATAGATCCATAGTGAACGAAATGGAAGTAAGTTTCGATGACAATGGGGAACGAAATTACCGGTACTCTATTGGAACATTATGAATGGAGATTGATTGTATTTTGATATCTAAGACGCGAAATCGAATGAACGGTGGAATCGAGAGGAAAGATAATTTATAAAAACATTGTGTGAGTGAAATAAAATATTTTGACTGCAGATATGGAAAGTAGTTTTGATGCATTTTAAGCTCATGTGGTGATGGTATATTTTTTAGGACGTTATTTGATCATGTTTGAGCTGTAGAATGATTGGTTCGAATGTTTGAGTGATATTATTGATGGATTTGGGTTACTTGAGAATTATCGGTGATTCGTGAACCTTTTCTAGATTCAAAATAAATGATGTTTGTTGACACCGCCATTTAAAAACGAAGTTATTTCAAGATAACTCAATTACTTGCATTAAAACGCCTACAAAATGGTTAATAATAGTAACTACGAATAAATATTTTTTTCCGGAGAAACTAAAATGACAAAGTACTTTTTTTTTATTTCATAGCAGTCTAGATCAAAATGTATAGTTGTTATAAAATAGATAACAACTGGTCAGAAATTTATAAAATCGCCACACATGCTCAAAAATTCATCCTGAATCTTAAAATGTAATAATATACAGGGTGTTCCATTTGAAAATCAAAAGTTATGGTAATTTCCGGCAAAACCGGAAGTGGTATCAAAATGACTTCATATTATTTCAAAAAGTGCAGTTCTCTAATTGACTCTAGATCTCTTAGTTTCATTTCTATATTTTCAAAAATAAAAAAGTTATAGGGTTACCCAATATACTTAATCTCAGTGGCACCACATAAAAGTATATTCGAGCAAAGTGTTTAACAAATTGATATTCGCAATCGGCCGGGTGCGACTGCAACTTCTACTCTTTGTTTATTAATTCCAGATATAATTATTTGAAATTTTTTGGATCTGAAAAGGCCTCATGGGAATTTCACCATCTCATCATGGTCAATTTGCCCCTGCAACATTGCGTAATTGTATTGTATTCCAGCAAAATTTCTACTTGTTTTTAACTGAGCTTAACTACTATCTGCGACGTGGAGTATTTAAATGGAAATATTAAAAACTAATTAAATTTTTGATTGAGAACAGAAGAACAGATACCACCACATAATAATAATCGTCTGTTGTATTGTAATTCAAAAATCTCGACATATTTTTAGGGTAACTATAAACTCACGTAAACCAACAAGAAAAACTCCACAGAAGACAGCATGCGTGACAGCGTGGCCGGTAAGCAGCGCACAAGCTGTCACAGAAACCCCGGTAATTACAAGGCTCAGTTACATTCATTATCCTGAAATTGCTTATGCCTCGTAATACCTCCAGCCATACCGTTTTACCACAAAACTATTACACGTCGACCCTCCTTTTCCTATTACTACCACTGGCAGCAATGGCAAAATAGCAAAAATCGTGTGCCTTCGCTGGTATTGTTTCATTCTGTGAGAAAAGCAGGAAATATGCGGCAATGCAGCTATATTAAATTTATTAGTGCCGTCACTTGATAATGTCATACCATTTCGTTTCTATTTATTAAGTAATTATTGTCATTTTCATAACAGAATTACGAGGTAATGCTTACTTACTCGGTTTTTAAAATTTTAATGGGGATACATTCATTACATTAAAAGTGTAAGGAATACATTGAAACTGATTTTGTCTATAATATAAGGAAATCTTAATAACAGCAAGGTTATATAACATTTTTATTTTCAGGCTATTATTAAGGAGGATCTAGTTTAATTATTAGCATGAATTCAAGGGGATAGATACTTCTATATAAGGTTTAGTTTTAGGAATAGGTGTCTCAAATAAACTGTCCGTCCGTCCGGTACTGAAAAATAAAGATTTTGACCTGATAACAAACAACAATATTGGAGCTGTGCTTGAAAAAGGTCAATCCGGACTACAACAGCGACCGTAGAAATTGCTTGTGTTATTTCAGTGAGATAAACGCGTTTTCATTGACGTCACATGCTTGCTGGCTCGGCAGGCACCAGATCATCTGTAAACTGCATTAGGTTTATTTCGTATCTTTCTCGTTAGAACAAAGTTTGGATTCAAAGCAGTAACAGTGCCTTTACTATTCATAACGTTAAATAAAGTTTGTTTATTGCTGTCAGATATGGAGGACGGTTTTCAGAAAGAAGATTCACGTAATTTGCCGAACGTAGACGCCATTATGGTATCCAATTTTGGTCGATGGTTCCGGCACGTGTTCCAAACATTTGGTAGATTTGCACAACAGTAACCCTCCAACTTTTCTTTTTCGGACTCTCCTTTCACCAGTTAATCGAATTGTTTTGTGTACTGCTAGTGGAAATGCAAAGACCGTTAAAGTACTGAGAACGCAGCAAAAGACATCTCCATCCATAGTTTTGTGGGTGAAAAATACGATGATGGCAATGGTTTACACATAATTTAACGAAAACCACCCCTTTTCCGGGTTTTCGGGTCTTGGCGTACGATGACTTGTCGGATCGAGATTTTTTTACTAAACTCCAATAAATGGCAACCCGCTCGATCCTACGAGTTGAAACAACACCCTCAAAAACCGAAGTACGTTCAAAAAGTTTCAAATCGAACAGAAATTGGTATGGAAAGCGAGAAACGATCGTTTTTCTCATCCACGAAAATGGGGTAATACCCATTTCTGACGGCATTGCGGTTTCGGGGGTGGGGTAGTTTCAACCCCTGGGACGGGCGAGATGACTTGTGGTCGGAAGTTGCTTAATTTTCTGGAATTAAGCAAAAAACGGATCCGGCAAGTCAGAGCTGTAAAACCGGAAAGGGGTTGGTTTTTTTGCATAAAGGGGCAGTTTGCGCTAAATTGGAGTGTAAACTATTTTCACCACCATATTCCTCATCCTTGAAAATGGGAGTCTTTTGCTGCGTTCCCAGTACTTTAATGTTTTTCGCCTTTTTTTGTAGGTCCACAGGGGACTATGTTGTGTTTGCACATCCAGGCACAAAACACCATTTTCTTGCCACCAAATTTCTTTCAAGGTACAGTGAATATGACTACGATAAATATAGGCAAAAATATCTGGCCCATCCTGGCTCACAACAGTCGCAAAAGTTACACCACTATAACATCACATAAAATGCGTAGCGCATATCGCGTAGCAGGCATGTGACGTCGTCTATCTAGATTCGCGTCAAGGGAGCATTTCCTAACCTCGACGCGTTGAGGTTACTTCTATTACAAATAACGCCGAAAGTAGATGACTACTTTTTTGAAAACTTTATAGGGGTTTATAATACCCATAAGTCTATCGTTTTCAATTAAAAACCAAATTTTATGGACACACCTATTGAATAGAACAGTCATATTTTGGCCTCTATATTATTGGAACAAGATGAGTAAACTTGATGAGGTTAAATTATTATTAAATTATTTTTGCGTCTTCTATCTACGGGGCGGTTAGCCAGTGTCTTATACAGGGTCTCTCACCGGGAACTGAATCGATCGATAGAGAGAATAGTACGCATCAGAAAATTTTGAAAATTTAAATAATTACTAATGTCGGTGTGGCCAATCCAACAAAAATAATTACAAGCAGCTGGCACTTCCGCTTATACCGGAAGTCGTTATTAACTTGCTTATTTCAAATGGAACACCCTATATATTTTAGGATTTTCGAAAATAGCATAAAATTTTGAGTCGAAAATATGTAGCATATCCGATACCTAAACCTAGCCGTTTCAGAGATATTTGACATTTTATAGAAAATTTGACAGTTGCAACGGTTTCCAAGAACCATTATAACTTTCTTCGTGTAAAAGATCCTCATTTGCCTCTTGTCACGTAGAAAGAACACAAGGAGAACTACGTTCTATAACTAAAATAAATTCAATAATATCATACCAGGTGTTCTGTTTCTCGCGTTACATTTTGTCAAATTCAAAACGCGAAAACTTGTTTAGGTCAAATGGAACATCCTATATTTTTTTACATCAAGTTGTGTAAAATTAAATTCACTTTTTTCTGATATTAGCATTGTGGGGGTTAAAGTTACAACTTTTTGAAATATTTGCGATTTTATTAGAAATTCACGAATTGTTGTAATGATTAGAAACAATCAGTCATTATCTTATGTCAAGAAATGCCAATCGATTCAGTTACCAGTGAGACACCCTGTATAGCTAATGGCCGATTTTTATGGAACAACCCTGTAGCAATTCTCCCTATGAATTGTGTAACATTGTTGATTTAAAACAAATCACTATTAACAAAAGACATTAAATGAATACAAAAGCAAGGTACATTAAACAAAAAAGTAAGTAAAGAGCATTAAACTTAATGGCAGTTCTATTACATACATTAACCCCCAGTAAGGTTATATAATATTTAATGAGTTGTATGTGTTTAACCTCTTTCCTCATGAATAAATAACTAAGTAAGAAAGTTAATATATCAATACGAGTGTCTGCAAATAAATGATTTATGACTTATTAAACGGTGATTATGCCAAATTAGTGGGGTTGTAATAGGCTGTAATTTAGACCTGGAATATTGAATTTATGTACACCATCTTGCTTGTCTCATATAGTGTCATTACCTCCACAATTTGCTGGATTCTCTCGAAATATTAACGAAAGGTTTTGTAATACACCTAATTTACAGTCTGAAAATTACCTTCGCAGAACAGTTGAACATCGGACGTTTACAAGTTTTCTTTTGAAATTTTAATGGCGTAAATGCACTGAAGAAAAATAAACGACAGTAAATAGCAGTATCAACATAATAATCATATGCAGGTTGATACACGAGTTATGAATAAAACTTATAGAACTGATATAGCGTTTGCCGAATAAACATAGTCCACAAACCTGCAACAGACTTTCCGATGGAGAATAATATTGCAGTGTTTTATATTTTTTCGGAAATACTTTAACTTTATAATATAATTTGAATAAGATATGCATAATTTTATCGAATGTAATTTTTCAGTTTCATCTGCAAATATTTTATCGTCGAGATGAAGAGATGGTTGATTTTTTCAACCCCAGTTCTTTATAATAATAATAATAATAAGAATAAAGTGTCTTTATTTAACAACATACTCAACAATCAACAATTTCACAGGAATTATATGACAAATAAATATAATATGTACACAAATATGTAAATAATATGCAATTGACAATACAAAATAAAAAATAAATAAATAAATACATATTTCTTACTTCTATACCTTTGCTCACTGGCCAAGGAGGAATGTTTTATAATTAATTTTGAAAGAGTTAACCGAGAGTTTCTTGATGCTAGCAGGGATGGATATAGATTTACGGCAGAGTATGTATGAGTTGCGATCATGAATAAGGGATCTGGGGATCAGTAGCTCTTTTAAGTATGGGGGATTTTCAGAACAAATTAATTTATGTACGAAGCATGCAAGATGTAGCTTTCGTCTAGAGTCCATGTTCAACCAATTTAGGGATTTTAATTTATGGGACACATGATCAGTCTTTTTCAAGTTAAAAATGAACCTTACACACGTATTTTGAACCTTTTGTATCCTATAGGCATTAATTTGATTTAAGCAAGGGCCATAGACGATATCACCATAATTAAAAAATGATAAAACAAGTGATTCTGTTAAAATTATTTTTAATTTTTCATTTAAAAAATGACGACAGGAGTATAATTTTTTTAATGCAGAATAGGATTTTCTCATGAGGTTATTAATATGCGGTTGAAATTTCAAATCATGGTCAAAGAATAGGCCCAAATTTTTTATCTTATCCTTGAATGTTAATTTCTGAACCCCCACAAAGATCTCAGTATTACGCGTGATATATTGTCTATTACTTTCCTTTCCAAAAACAATAACAGCAGACTTAGCTCCATTAATTTGCAAACAATGCTTACGAGAATATGTCACAAGATTATTAAAATCCCGATTTATATTTTCAACAGATTGCCCAGTTTGTACCGATTCAAAAGTGCTATAAATCTGGGTATCATCCGCGTAAAAATGAGATTTACAGGTTTTGAGGGCAGTAAAAAAATCAGCAGTATATAGGATAAAAAACAAAGGCCCTAAAATAGATCCTTGCGGGACACCAGATTCCAGCACTTTCGAATCAGATACAGAAGTATTCATGACAAATACTTTTTGTTTACGGTCAGTAAAATACGATTCTATCAATTTCAAAGTATTGTTGGAAAAACCGTAATATTTCAAATTAGATAATAATAATTCATGATTAATAGTATCGAACGTTTTGGAGTAGTCAAGCAGCACTAAAGTAGTCATTTTCCATTTATCATAGCCTCTTATTATGTCGTCGGATACTTTGAGGAGTGCGCTCGTGGTACTGTGGCCTACCCTAAAGCCCGACTGATTTTTAGGGATTATTTGATGTTTTGTCGCGTAACTAATGATCCGATCACACACGAGTCTTTCTGCTATTTTTGACATAACTGGTAACAAGCTTATAGGACGTAAATCGGTGAAATTTTCAACAGAGTTAATTTTTTTAAGTGGTTTCACAGGAGCTTCTTTCCACGTATCTGGAAACACACCTTGAACAATACATTGATTTATTATGAACGTCAGATAGACTAGTAGATCGGGAAAACATAATAAGAGCAATTTCTTGGATATAGAGTCAAGACCAGAAGCATTCGACTTGATTTTATTTGCAGCGGTATACACTTGTTACTTCGATACTTCTTCAAATGAGAATTGCTCAGCAATTTGAAAGTTATTCCGATCGAAATAATTCAACAATTCGTTGCAGGCAGGGGTATATTTACTAGTTAAGGTAAAGTATTCATTTAACTCATTTGGATCTGAGAGGTGTGGTGGTATCTCAGTTCTGTCCTTAGAATTGGTTACATTCATAATATCTAATGTTCGCCATAACTCTTTAACGTTCTTCGAATTTTGAACAAAACTTAAATATCCCTTTTTTTCACGCCTAATAGCTGAGGTTGTAATATTTCTCAAATATTTGTAGAACTCCCAATCCCTTAGACTCTTTGATTGATATTTTTATTATTTTCAGATATATCGTCTTTACGTAATTCAGTGTGCCAACACTTTGTATTCAAAATCAAGTCGTACAACTATCCGTAATCACTGTGTTAAACTCAACGTAATTTTTAGGTTATTAATGTAGGTACCGTTTCGTGCACGATAAAATTTATTAAATTATAGAGCTATAATAAAAACCATTTTCAAAATGACACAATTTATTATTATACGCAATTGTAACTAAATATATACATATAATGCATTAATTGCAGTCAGATACATGCGTCATTATTACATCTGTCTCTGCCAGGTCCCACCAATTACGAGCAATTAACCTATTAATAATAAGCATTCCAAGAATCGCAAAATATGGGGTACATAATTTTAATGAAATATTTATGATATATTATCTTCAACTAGTTGATTATGTCACAAGAACAGGAAAATAAGGAACTAAGACGTTGAAGGGTTTTTATTGGATAAATTGTTGAATTGGTCATTTAAGATGAGAAAACCGCGGAGTGCTAAAATGCAACCCCTTCAGTTTCAGAAGCAAAATTCGGGTATAGTTAATACGAAACTTTTTGTAGAAAATCAAATTTCCCATCGAAATGTCTTAATTAAAAAAAGACAATTTATTGTGGGAAAAGTATCCAAAAAACAATTTAAAAAAATCAAAAAATCCTATTTTTTGTTTTTTTTTTAAATTTTTTGCCTATAACTTTTTGTTGAGCAGAGATGGGCAAAAGCATTGCTGTGTAGACAAAAATATTGATGAAATTTCCTTTGAAATGGTAATCTCGAAAAGTTTTTTCGATCAAAATTTACTGAGATATAGTCGCTCAAACTTAGCTATTTTTTCGATTTTTATCGCATTTACCTTGATATTGTTTAAAATCTAATTTCGTATAACAAAATTGATTTTTACTCAATAAAACAATGTATTTCAAATCAATTTGTTAATAATGAATAATTATTTTCACAAATGTATAAAACTGTGATGGTCTTTTAAACAAAGTAACAATAAATTATTCTTAAATATTGCTTTTTTATTTATCTTAAATATGAAGTTTTGTAAAAATATATTTGAAATTAATTTAACTTAAAATATATTAATTAATTAGACTATTAAATAATTAAATATTGCTGTAAAATATGGAGATTCATAAAATATATTTGAAATTAAGTTAATTTAAAATCTATTTAATTTCTTTTTCGTTAATTCTTGAGTCTACGAGGTTGCCTTGTACTCTTGTTATTGGAAAAAAGACAAATCTCCATATATCAGACAGATAAAAAAAATCAATATTTTAGCATAATTAATAGTCACATTGTTTAAAAAGCCGTCACAGTTTTATATATTTGTGAAGATAATTATTCATTATTAACAAATGAACTTGAAATACATTGTTTTATTGAGTAAAAATCAATTTTGTTATAAAAAATAAAATTTAAAACAATATCAAGGTAAACGCGATAAAAACTGAAAAAAATTTCATCAACTTTTTTTTGTACAAAGCAATGTCTATACCTATCTGCTCATAAAAAAGTTATAAGCAAAAAAGTAAAAAAGATAATAAAAAATTGGATTTTTTGCTCTTTTATTGTTTCTTTGGATAATTTTCGCACAAAAAATTATCTTTTATTGTTTAAATAAGTCATTTCGATGGGAAATTTGATTCTCTACAAAAACTTTCCTACTAACTATAACTGAAATTTGCTTCGTTTTCGAGTTATATTTAAAAACCTGAAAAATTGCGCTTTCACCGATCTCCGATTTGCACCCTCTAATTTATGCAATAAAACATCTCCCTTGAATATCTTAGTTCCTTTCTATATGACATAATCAATAGCCTATAAATAGATGTCATTAATACTTATTTCAATATACCGTTATATATATAATGCGATATTGAAGTAGTTTCGAAGTACACTCCTCGTTATATACCTAGGGGCTGCCTCGCTTCGCTGGTCATTGGTCGTGCTTGGTCGCTTCGCTGCTCAATCGTCGTGTTTGGTTGTTCACGTTATTCATAATTTCCAGTGATTCCCTAATGATTCGCGGATAATAGCGCGTATTCCTGTCTAATACATTGACGTCCTCGTAGTCTATTTTATGGTTCTCGTTATTATGGACATGTTCTGCTATCGCCGACCTATCCGTGTATCCAAATCTGGTATTTCTCTGGTGTTCTTTGATTCTGCACTGGATACTCCGTCCTGATTGTCCAATGTATTCTCTTACCACATGTGCACTTTAACTGGTAAATACCTTTTGATAACAGTTTGGGGACAGGATCTTTGATTGAGGGGAGCATCTGCTGTATTTTCTTCACTGTTCGAAACCGTATACCTACTTTCTTTTTGAATAAAATTTTCTCCAGACCATCTGTGGCTCCCGCGACGTAGGGTAGGCATGCATACGTTGTTGGTTGTTGCTATTCTTCTTCTGTAGTTCTCCTCTAGTTATTTACTATTCGTTGTATATTGCTTTGACTTATTCTCTAAAGCTTGTTGGACATTCTGTAGTTCCTCGGGTTTGTTATCGTCGTCGCATATTGTGTTGGCTCTGTAGACCAAGGTTCTAATTAACGCCTTAGTCTTTAGAATCCTTCTGAGGAAGCTGACAGGATGATCAGCGAAACGTCAAGTCAAGTTCGACGACCACGGCGAGACCCGGAAGAAACTACTTCATTAAACAACGGCCGTGAAAACCTGCATTCTACTATATGCGATATTATTGATTAGTAATAATTTCATTAATTAAATACATTCTCCAACGTATGTTACTTTTATATCTTGTGAGCGGCTGAAAATTATTACAGACAATTAACATAACAATAACCATTTTATATATGATATGGAATAACTCGGTCGACTCAGTTGCTCAATGCTTACGTGTTAGGATTGAGGTCAAGGAGTCCCGGGTTCAAATTCTGACTCGGGTGTGGATATTTAGTGACATTTTTAATGTGTTTGCGAGTTAGTAGTAGTAGAAGACTAGATGGGGTTGTATGAGGGGCAACACGGCTAATCGCTGTACCACTCCTGAGTTCGAGTCTCAACTACGTCAGATGGCAATGTCGTAGAGAGTGATCGTTGTGCAATTGTCTGTGTATATGTTTAATGGTTGAGCGGTAGAATATTTAGTGGTAAACTCGCCTGGATGTTAATATAAATAAGACAGTTAAAAATATCAATAGTTGGTGGTAATTCCAATGTCAAACTTTTTTTAGTCAATTTTTAAGTCGATTTATTTCAATCCACCCATGTAACGTTAGCAAATCGATATCACGTCAAAAGTACTAAATTAAGACAAGTGATGTATGATTAAACAAAATTTTTTCAAAATGATTTTTTGGGTGAAAATTAGCGTTTATCAAGTACAGACCTTGCACCAAGTTTTCAACAACTTATCTGCAAACATAATTTGTTGGTCCTGTCACACCCGGTATCCAATATTTCCCGAGGTCGACTGAATTGATTAGGTGATATATCGATTTAGCTTAACTAAATATGCTGTAACGAAGTGTTTTTCGTTACTGAAATATGTATAAAAAATATTATTTTCTTGAAAATATTTTATAATTACTGTTCTGTTATATTTATATTTGTAAATATATACCGCCATAGGCAAATTAGTTTATAAGTTAATAAGAATATTAATTTCTAGAAGCACCGCTTAAGTATACCAGATTGTAAAGTACAGATGAACTCAGGTTGGGAAGCGACGAGAAGAGTGTCTATATTTCAGGTAAGCCAAACCGCGCGAGGAGCAGTGCCTTCCCAGCGATCGACCACGTTAGATGTGCAGAGCTCTCCATCCTGTGGCACCAAAAATATTTTACAAGTCCATTTGACGTCACCCGTGCGACGTCACTCTTTCAGTATATGGGAATAATTTAGTTATTCCGCAGTCAGTCTTCCGGCTGCCGTCCTACGAGGTACACGTGCCTGCTGCTTGCTCTAGTGTAGCAACGAAAATATCGTAAGTCCACAAATTAAGGTATGTTATTTTTCTAAGTCCTCAAAATATTTCAAATATTTTGTCAAGTCCGTCCGACGTCATCGTGATCCATCGCGAATCTGTTTTCTGCTGTTTCTCCTACTCCTTCATATCTGAAGGAAGTATTAAATTCATACCGTGTTGGCAGTCAGCCAGAGCGACTCGAAGCAAACAGACGTGTTCCCTCCGAGATTTGAACCTAAGGTATTGTAATATATTAAATTCTGAGCCGCGGAATTTCTGTCCAACCTACGTCATCGAACAGTAGCGCATCCGTCTAGCGCCTACAGCCACTCCTGTGGTAAGAGGTTTAGCTGCTAGAAGAATTCCTGTGGAGCCAAGAAGTGAGTCAGTTAGGGTGACTCATCGGGATCGGACGTGTCCACTCCGAAAAGCGAACGCAGATGCGAGCTGTCATAGTCGAGCCGTAGGATTTTGGCCAAGTCCAGTCTACCAGAAGCGCATTCATCTGACACCTACTCCCGCTGTAAGCTGGTTAGAAAGGTTCCTGTTGGCCTGAGAGAGGAGTCAGTCCGACAGTTCCTGCAAGCGGACGTGCCTAAGTCCAAACCAAGAACCTGCTGTCCCGGTCGCCTGAGTCATCTGGTGCTGCTGGTATTTCCGTTGCTACACTTGCCTCCCTCCCGGTCCTTAACAACTTATAGTTATTTTTTCATAATAAGCACTTAGAGTTGTAATTTTAGGTTATCGTAATATACCGACTTTATTGAAAAACCCTGAATTTGTCTGTATGTGTGTGAACGTCTAATTTTCCATACATTGACCCTCTGGAGTAAAACTTTCTCCACTTGAGCTACTCAGCCTCGGTTTGAGGGTAGTACGCCCTATCACTTAAACTAGGGCTGGCGCCCGAGCAAACCGAAAACTTATTTCCGGAGCTCGTGTGTCAAAGAGTGGTCGCGCCCTTTTCTTCATGTCATCGTGCGAGGTAGAGAAGAACGCGTCACAATGCGTATATTTATCTACCTGTGTATAAGTACATTTGTAGCCTATCATAACGCTTTATAATGAATTAATTACCTTCCAGCAACAATTATTACTATTAATAAAATATATATCACTTAATTAAGAGCAATTAAAGGTAAAAAAGTGTAATTATAAATATAATTTAGGGTAACTGAGGGCAATATGATGGTAACTGAGGATAAAATGAAGGTAACGTGGGGTAAGTAAGGGTAAGATAGAATAAAGTTAAAAAATATGCAAAGAGATTTAGCTAATTTTAGTTAAATTAATGTAACGTCTATTACACTATCGTTCGAATATTGAAAACACACTGTATATTGCAGTTTCGGTGTCATAAATATTCGTATCTGTGTGCTTAATCAACAAACATATCAATATTTTGCTTTAATGTTATAATGAAACAAAATTTACAATTACTCTGTACGACAAATATGCCCCAATTTGAAGAAAATTTTTCTAGTGTGGCGTTACAAGCTTGATAATGGGACTCTTCCACCACAATATATGGTGGTGGTAGTTCCAGCACTCCTATATTTCCTTTACTATTTTCTAATATATGTGACGTGTCATGTGGTGCATTTCTGCTAGAGCCATTATTCTTGTTCAGAATAATGTGTCTTATAGACGCTGTTTTTATGTTATGGCACTTCACTGCTAATATTCTATTAGTCCATTATAGCATAATTTCAATCTTCCGAAAGAAAGGGTCGACTAAGGGTCGAAAAATTCTTGCCTATTCTTAGAGTTTGTTACATGGCCTATGTCCATTTAACAGTTTTATTTAAAAACTAGTGCATAGCTAATAATTACTCGTGCATAGCTAATAATTACTCGTGCATAGCTAATAATAATTCGTGCATAGCTAATAATATCTCGTGCATAGCTAATAATAACTCGTGCATAGCTAATAATTACTATTGCATAGCTAAAATTACTTTTGTACTGCTAATCAGCTTACTTTTGTATAGCTTAAATTAATTTCCTGCAGCTTTGTATAGCTAGCTTAATGTTTCGTGCAGCTAATTTAAATATATTTTGTACAGCTAACTAGCTTATATTTGCATAGCTAACATTGCTTAAGTTTTGCATAAATAACTTGCATAAATTTTGTATGTGCTTATATTTGGTTAAATTTCCTACAATTTTCACCCCATTCATTGAGAGACGTAAATTGCCAAGAAAAATTTAGAATTCTTGCAATAAGAGACAATTGTGGGCCTGGATTGCTGTCCCAGAACCAGCCACCTGACCCATAAACCACCTAGGATACTGGTATCAATTTGTTTTTTATATATATATATATTTTTTTCACATTTCAATTTGTCTCAAACCGATTTGTCTAATTTTTTTTGTAATATATTTTGTCATTCATTTTAAACTATCTTTTTATTTCTCTTACCAACAATTTCAGTCCGATCTATAGCAGACTGGTTATTCGAGAAAAAGAGACTATTTTGCTTATTTCACTATAGATGGTGCCCAATTTAACATCAATTTTTCTTTGTCTCCTTTTCTCGAAATAAACAGAAATCTGTCGCTTATGCTGTACATGTCAGAAAGGGTAAGTTTCTCCACTCTTACGAATGCTCTGGACCCACGGCTCTCTGCTCCGGCTTAAACCAGCTAGTCGTCCGCACATGTTGCCTCAATTCTTTCTCAAAAATAAATAATAAGAGAAAGGAGGTAACATAATTGGCGACCAACGTGTGGAGCCCGAAACAATATAATTGACGACAAATGTGTAGGGCTCAATTCAATAAACATATTTATATAGTAAGAGTAGTAAGAGAGGTGAAACCCCAATTTTTGAATGTATTGCATATGAGACAAATTTTTAAATTTTTGGTAAGAAAATAATTTTTTTCTTAAGTCGAGTCATATTTTTGCTTATATTTCATTTTGTCTAAAATTTTTTATTATATATATTTTTGCATATATTTTTGCTTACAACAATTGAATTCTATGGTATACAGAAAATTTGCGTCCTTAAATATTAAATATTTTACTAGTCCAAATATTTTCTTAAAATATTCTTTATTAGTGAAAGTGAAGTTGTGGAATTATACCTACCTGAAATATTATTTTGCTGCTTAAAGTGTTTAATTTGATTTATTTCTGGAAAGTTAAAATTGAAACAACAGTTTTTTTATTTGATAGATAAAATTGTTTGTGTTTTTTTTATCTCTTGACAACAGATAAAACTACATTCATTTGCTATTTAAAAACATACAATTTATTGCCAGTTGGGTTCTTAATAAAAACTTTTAACTTATTTCTTTAAATTTCTTGTTAACATGGAACTTCCATTTTGTGTAAGATATTTAACGGAATCTGAGGTAGATTATGAACTACGTATTCGAAATATTAAGGCATCTAATAAAACTTTAGATACAAAACGGATGATATTAGACAATTTATTAAAAAAGCAAAAACGCGAATTTCAATCATTAAAAGATCCTAGCTTCGATGTTGAAACAGAAAAAACTGAAATCACCAACACTATCGCTGAACTACTTGCTTTAGTTCACGATTTTTCAGCATGCAAAGAGGACACATCCTATTTAATAATTTCAAATCGTTTAATATCCCTAACAAATCGAGTGCATAGATTCGTGGTTCCGGAAGAACCGACAGAGTTAAATATTAACTTGCAGGAGTTTAAAGATGACGCTATCGCATCTTGCGAGGAAATTGATGCAAGGTTAGAAATTAAAATTATTCCTAAATTAGAAAATATTTCACCTATTAATTACCCAATTGACAAGAAATATGTCCCAGTTTATAAATGGGGAATTCAGTTTGACGGAAAGTCAAATTTAAAAGCTTTTCTCGAACGAGTCAAGGAACTTGCTGCCGCTAGGAATGTATCGGAACAACAATTATTTGAGTCTAGTATTGATTTATTTACTGACAAGGCCTTAATTGTTTATCGGTCAATCAGATCTATTGTATCCAATTGGCAAGAGCTTGAAGAACAGCTTAAAATCGCTTTTTTAGTATGCGATTATGATGAAAAATTGTTAGATGAGATAAAATCTCGTAGACAAGGACAGTCAGAGTCCATAAATATTTTTGTTGCTACAATGCAAAATTTATTTAATCGTTTAGATACTGTTTTAAGTGAAGAGGAGAAGTTAAAAATAATTAGACGTAACATTTTGCCTAAATATATTCATGCATTAGCTTTAACAGATATTAAAAATACAGCCGAACTATTAACTTTATGCAAGAAAATAGATTTGGCCACACAAATGAAAAATAATTATTATTCTCCAACTCCTAAAGCATGTGTCCTCGAAACTGACTTGGCATATGTAGAAAATCCTCCATCACCTAAAAATAAAAATAATTTCAATTCTAAAAGCAAAAGTAACAAAAATATTAGTCTAAATAATAGTTTGAATCAAGAAAATGCTGTTCCGGGTACATCAAGTAATAAAAAATTTTCTATTTCTTGTTGGAATTGTCAAAAGAAAGGTCATAGCTTTCACGAGTGTAGACAAGCTCGAAATAGGTTTTGTTTCCGATGTGGAAAACCTAATTTTACTTCTAAGACTTGCCCAGTGTGCAATCCAAAAAACTAGACAGGTTTTCTGCTGTTTTATCAGGCCCACGGCAGAAAAATAACCCTAGAGGCCGAGTAATTTTTAATTCTAAGTTTAAAAAGCATTCCAGAAATGACTCAAATAAACATATTTTCTCAAATTTCAAAGTTAAACCTAAAACTGACATTTTTGATTGGGAGAAGTGGAAAAATACAGTTCGTAATTTTTATAAGAATAACTTTCCTGAAATTTTACCTCTTGCTGTAGAGAAACCTTTCGATAATCGTCCTTATATATCTATTTCTTTATATGACGAAGAAGTTATCGCTTTGTTAGATAGCGGAGCTAATTTAAGTTGTTTAGGTTCACTTGCTTTAAATCTTTTAAATAAACATAATATTAAAATTGATAAAAGTAAACGAAAAACGGTCACAACTGCAGATGGTAAAAGTCAAACCGTGATAGGTATTTGTCAACTTCCTGTTGTTATAGAAGGGATTTGCAAAATTATTAAAGTATCTGTAGTCCCATCCTTAAAGTGTGGACTTATTTTTGGTAGCGAGTTTATAAAAATTTTTCGTTTATCAATCAATTATAGAAATAATGCATGGGACATTTACAGTGAACTGAGCAACTTAGATATTCTAGCGCTAACAGAGCACCCTAAATTAAATAATACTGCTGAAGAAGGACAAGTTGAATTGTCCAGAGAGCAGCACGCTGAAATGGTAAGGACAGTTGATTTGTTTAAAACATTATCACCAGAGGATAAACTTGGTAGAACAAATTTAATTACTGCTCACATCGAAACAGGTGAAGCGAAGCCTTTTAAAAAGCGACAATACCGGTTGTCTCCTTATATGCTTGCCCATTTAAACAATGAACTAGATAGAATGCTTGAACTAGACGTTGTCGAGCCGTCCTACAGCCCCTGGAATTCTCCAGTTCTACTAGTTAAAAAAAGTAATGATGAGTTCAGGTTTTGCTTTGATGGTAGATCGCTTAACGAAGTCACTAAAAAGGACTCATATCCTTTACCTTTAGTAGATGATATATTAAAGATGCTCTCTAATGCCAAGTTTATCTCCTCAATTGATTTAAAAAGTGCCTTCTGGCAAATTCCTTTAGATGATGAAAGCAAAGAAAAAACTGCCTTTTCCATTCCAGGTCGTGGTCTTTTTCAGTTTAAAGTTTTACCTTTTGGCTTGGCCAACTCGGCGCAAGTAACTCAACGTTTAATGGACAGAATTTTCTCTCCTCGTTACAGTGATAAAATATTTGTTTATCTAGACGACATTATTATCACGTCTTCTACGTTCTCTGAACATATGACACTTCTTACCGAAGTTTATGAGCGTTTATCGAAAGCTAACCTCACAGTTAATTTCCAAAAATGTAATTTTGTTAGGAGTTCTCTCAAATATCTTGGTTATGTCGTTGACTCACAAGGTTTAAGAACATCCAGTGATAAAATTAAGGCTATGGTTGAGTACCCTCAACCAAAGACTTCAACTCAAGTACGACGTTTTATAGGTATGTGTAGTTGGTATCGTCGTTTTATACCACATTTTAGCGACTTAGTCAAACCTCTCAATGACTTATTGAAGGGGCGCGATAAGCGACAATCAATTTCTTGGAATGAAACAGCTGACAAAGCTTTTCATGAAATGAAACAAAAATTGGTATCTGCACCAATACTTGTAGCACCTGATTTTTCTTCAGAATTCACTATTCAATGCGATGCCAGTTCACTTGCTCTTGGCTCGGTGCTTACTCAAATACAGGGTGGAGAAGAAAAAGTCATTGCATATGCAAGTAGAAGCTTATCTCGAGCTGAACGTAACTATTCTGCCACAGAGTTAGAAATTTTAGCCGTAGTTTATTCTTTAGAAGCCTTTGCTGGATATGTACAGGGTGTACATTTTAAAGTTATTACTGATCACGCTTGCCTTAAATATTTGTATCGCTTGTCTAACCCCTCTGGTAGACTATGTCGATGGTCCATAAGACTTTCAATGTATGATTTTGAAGTGATTCATAGAAAGGGCAAATTACATGTTGTCCCTGATGCACTTTCTAGAGCTATACCTGATGCAGATATTAACTTGTTAGATATTTCACTCGATAATCTTGAACCTTGGTACATAAAAATGCGAGAGAACATCAATAAGAGGCCAGAAAAATATCCACAGTGGATGGTTAAAGATGGGTATATTTTTAAACATACGAAAAGGAAATTAATTTTAAAAACTAATATTTCTGACTGGAAATTAGTAGTTCCTCTTGACCAGCGACGTCAAGTAATTCAAGATAGCCATGATGTACCTACAAGTGCACACATGGGTTTTTATAAAACACTTAAAAAAGTCGCAGAAAGTTTTTATTGGCCTAAGATGCGTCAAGATATTTTAAAATATGTTCGTAAGTGTCATATTTGCGGACGAGAAAAACCTCCGAACGATCAAAAATGTGGTTTAATGGGTGCTGAAAAAAAAGCTACGTTTCCCTTTGAACTTGTTTGTTACGACACAAAAGGTCCTTTTCCGCCTAGTTCGAAAGGTAATCGATTTTTATTAGTTGCGGTAGATTATTTTACTAAGTACGTTATAATGAAGCCTGTACGGCGTGCAACGTCTCAAGCTATTATTTCTTTCTTGGAATCAGTATTTTTAACATATGGTGTCCCAAGGACATTACTTTTAGACAATGCTTCAGCTCATAAAAGCAAAGAATTCGATAAGTTTGTAGCGAAATTTAGTATCCCTCAGGTATTTTTCAACCTATTCTACCACCCCCAAGTTAACCCAGTCGAGCGTGTAAACAGGACGATCGGTACAGCTATAAGGTGTTTCATTAAAGATTCTCATAAAAAATGGGATTTACAAATTCCTGAGATTCAGTTTGCCATCAATACAGCTGTACACGAGGTTACTGGTTTCACGCCAGCATTTTTAAATTTTGGTAGAAAGCTACCTATTCGAGGCAGCTATGGTGATAAAGATTCCGACATAACTTTACCAGATCTTGATAATAATCGCAAACTTTTTGCCAATGAGCTGGACAAATTGCCAGAAATTTATAAATTGGTCCAAGAAAGACTTAACAAAGCTTACCAACGAAGTTGTAACTATTATAACTTGAGACGGAAAGATCGCGTTTTTCAAATTGGTGACTTAGTCTGGAGGCGCAACTTTGTGAAAAGCGATAAAGAAAATGATTTTTCTGCTAAATTGGCTAATCGTTATGTTTTATGTACAGTCCGAAACGTCATTTCCAATGTTTCATATGAATTGGAACATATGAATGGTAGCCCCGCTGGAAATTACCATATTTCAAAGTTGAAACCATACTTTGGTTCAAATTCTAATATTTCAGTGATACCAGAATAAGGAAATGAATGTTTTTTCTTAAATCGGATCATCAAAACAAAGTAAACATAACGATTCACTTAAATACCTATTTTATGTCTCTTGATTTTTTTGAGTGTCTATTTTTGGCAAATTTCTTTAAATTATACAATAAGTATAATAATTTTTTTGGTGCAAAGCCACCAAAAACAATTTTTTTGGTATACCAGTAAGCAAAGCTTACGCAATTTCTTTTTGGTACTAGTACGTACCATCGTTTGTCGATATTTTTTTTTCTTCGTAAATCTCTAACGAAGGGATGTATTGGATTAACTTTCAAGGTTAACTATATCTGTAGACATGGCATGCTACCATTTCTACATACTTCATTTTTTTGAGTGAATTGTTTCACTCATCCGGAAATTAAAAAAATTTCCTCCCGCTCCTCTTTCGAGGATGATTCCCTTGTAAATTTTGTATATAAAATGGCCATTACTCTTTAAGTCCTTGATGCATTATTCATTAAGTCCTTCGTGCATTTTATTCACTAATAATTCATGCACTCCTTAATTTAAGTATCACTGAATTATATCATATATCACATATGTTTATCATTCATTGCTTAAGTACTGTACATATTATTGTAAATATTAGTTTAATTAAGTTGTAAATTAGTAAAAATATTTAGCTATATTTTTCTGGAAATATTTTCTAAAAATATTTCTTCCATTAACAATTTTTTGAGATCTGTTTATCAAAAAGATTTCTTTTTCATATCTTACCTATAAGTTATCTTACTTGTGAGATATACTGCTCTAAATTGTTATTATGTAAATATTTCTTTAACGTTGAGAAAATTTTCTCAAATACTAACCTTTAATAAGTACGTTTCCTCACCATCGCTTGCTAGCCAGACTTTTTCTCCGGTGAGAATGCGCGGGTCAATCTTTTGCATAACGTACAGTGTTCATTATTATCGTACAGCGGTAACTTTAGTAAAATGTTATTTGTTTTTTATGTATTTTCGGCTGGATCTATAACTTTCTATTTCTACTTTCTTCAGATCCACGAAGGTTCAGGGGTGGGAACAAATTAACATCCGGTAGCTTACGTTACCAGATGATGAGAACCTACAAATGTAAAAATATTATAATTATTTCTTTTTCCTTTGTTCAACTTTCTGAACAGGAGTACTTACCTCTGCTTATAATTTTACTTGTGGATTCTCATAACGATAGACAACAACACCGTCTCTTCTCTTCTTTTGTGTTTGTATTTTTCTTCTTTCTTTTGTGCTTTCTGTGAATACCTATACGATTCTTTACTTCAATTTGGTTTAATCTTTTCCTACCACCTTGGATAAGAAGCCATAACCTCAAAACTTTGACAACTAAAACTTTAAAACCATAAGTTTTATATTTTTACTAGATTATTTTAATCACCTTTCTGAAAACCAGCCTTATGGGTATTCAGTACTTTCCTCTTTCTTTTCTTTCTTGTTTATGTTTCTTCTATTTACCGTAATTAATAAAATTCTCCTACCTAGGTAAATTTAAATTTTTTCTAGCTTTTCTACTTCGCTTCACGATTTTAACTTTGATTTTTGAGAACAATTTTTCTGATTTAACTATAGTACATCTTACATGTACTATCTGATTTGTTTTGAACTATCAGTTTTAGCACTCAATGGCTATACACTTGAATTATAGGTTAACAATACCACAAGTTTTCACTTCTTGCTAACCTATATTGGCATGTAATATTATATTACATGTATCGTGGTATTAGTTTGATAAACTTCTACCAATTTTAGTACTAGCAACGACTAGACAGGTGCTCAGGCGTTATAATGTCTGTAGGATTTCGACATTAAGTCGTCTTCCTTAAAATTAATTTTATCCATTTTTTTGTCTATTTTTAAATTTCACAACACAACTTTTCACATTTTTTTCATTACTTAGTTCCGAAGATTTCTCCAGTTTAGGTCAAACACTTGCTCCTTGTACGTAGAACTTCTGGTAGAGAATGTATTTTGTCACTCATTCTTCGCTCGCTTTCTCAATTTTGTATTTTATGTTTCCTACCAGGAATTAATAATATTAAAGTATTGTTTACTTTCATAATATGTTTACGAGTGAAGCAAAGCAAAAATTTTTATACGTACCTTAAAAAATTTTTTTCGCCAGAAGGGAGGCATTCTGTTACATGGCCTATGTCCATTTAACAGTTTTATTTAAAAACTAGTGCATAGCTAATAATTACTCGTGCATAGCTAATAATTACTCGTGCATAGCTAATAATAATTCGTGCATAGCTAATAATATCTCGTGCATAGCTAATAATAACTCGTGCATAGCTAATAATTACTATTGCATAGCTAAAATTACTTTTGTACTGCTAATCAGCTTACTTTTGTATAGCTTAAATTAATTTCCTGCAGCTTTGTATAGCTAGCTTAATGTTTCGTGCAGCTAATTTAAATATATTTTGTACAGCTAACTAGCTTATATTTGCATAGCTAACATTGCTTAAATTTTGCATAAATAACTTGCATAAATTTTGTATGTGCTTATATTTGGTTAAATTTCCTACAATTTTCACCCCATTCATTGAGAGACGTAAATTGCCAAGAAAAATTTAGAATTCTTGCAATAAGAGACAATTGTGGGCCTGGATTGCTGTCCCAGAACCAGCCACCTGACCCATAAACCACCTAGGATACTGGTATCAATTTGTTTTTTATATATATATATATTTTTTTCACATTTCAATTTGTCTCAAACCGATTTGTCTAATTTTTTTTGTAATATATTTTGTCATTCATTTTAAACTATCTTTTTATTTCTCTTACCAACAATTTCAGTCCGATCTATAGCAGACTGGTTATTCGAGAAAAAGAGACTATTTTGCTTATTTCACTATAGATGGTGCCCAATTTAACATCAATTTTTCTTTGTCTCCTTTTCTCGAAATAAACAGAAATCTGTCGCTTATGCTGTACATGTCAGAAAGGGTAAGTTTCTCCACTCTTACGAATGCTCTGGACCCACGGCTCTCTGCTCCGGCTTAAACCAGCTAGTCGTCCGCACATGTTGCCTCAATTCTTTCTCAAAAATAAATAATAAGAGAAAGGAGGTAACAAGTTCTATAACTCTTTCGATAATGGGCATAAAAAAAATATTGAGAAAATATGAACATATAATGTGACTTTAAATTGGATTTGTCATGATTCGAAAATGAATAATAGAATAGAAACAATTAAAATATTCCTGAGGCATTTATTTGTAGTTAAAATATTATGTAATATATTTGTTGCTGGTGTCAATAAAATAAATTAATTTATAATTAAATTATGCTTACCGGTTACCTCAAACAACGTAACTCATCATTGTGTGCTTATAGAAGATCATTTTCCTATTAAATGGAGAGATTCCTTAGTCTGTCCAGGACCAAACGTAAAATATCCCACCACCATGCAAGATTTGCGCCCAATCGTCAATTATTTATATTTACATTAAAAAAAATTCCCCTCGCTCAACCTGGCTCACAAATATCTCACAGTTACCACCACAGCACCGCTTAACCTATGAGATAATATTGTAAGGGCCTTAGACAAGGGAAGGGAAGTTGTCCCAATATCATTTAATTTATCTAAAACGTTTGACACTGTTAATCACTCGACTATGCGCGCAATTATTTTTGGGTGGAAATGTGAGAGGAATTTCAGTATCTGTTAATAATTCTATGACCGCTACTCAATTAATGTTATCAGGTATCCCACAAGGTTCCATCCTCGGGCCACTGACTTGTTATCTGCATAGCCGATATTTTTAACCAATTAATCATTCTCATTTGTAATCATATGCTGATGGTGCTCAGCTTATCTATAATTTTATCAGATACCGCACCTTACGGGGACATAAATTCTACTTGCAGATATTCTAAGGAACATAACATAAAAATTAATCTAAATAAATCAGTAGCACTACTGTTTAGTTTAAAAAGATCGCAGGGAGTAAAGTTTATTTCGAGGGGAAAGGGGGTGGCAACGGACATTTTGAATCATATTTTTTATTTTTTGCATTTTTGATGTCAGATTTACAACCTTTACACTTTTTTCTAACATTGAGATACTTACTTTTATTTACAAGAAAAATCTACCTGAACTTTTCGCGTTTCCTTGTATAAGTTTCCTCCCAATGATTACTAATAATGAAATGTTGCTTTTGGAAAACAAAAAAATAAATACGATTCAAAATGTCCGTTGGCCCCTCCAAATGCACACATATGATCGCAACAAAAATCATGTCTGCAGGAAACGACGCGACGGGCTATTTTTAGGTTGATAAATATACCAAGTTTTATCTTTTTAGCGTTTTGAAGATATTTTTAAAAATTTGATGACACCTCAATCTTTAAAGGTGTGCAGCTTAGTTAAACAGCATTTTTGGATAGTGCGCGATTTACCTCAAATCGGCATAAAATCACGTCTATAATTTGCAGTTTTCGTTTGTCAGGAGAGTGTCTGGACACTGTATGTACCAGATAGTTACAGACACTTAAGATATCCTAAGATAATCTGAAACATCTGCAAAACAAATTTTATCTGCAAAACAGATAAAAATATTACACCCTTGCTTATACTTATTCAAAAATTATCAAGCATGAAACTTATGATATGATTAGGATAATTTGAGTTGTGCGTCTGTGTAAAAATCAGTTTAATTTTGTAATTAATTAGAATAAGTTCAATTTAGTTCCTAGTGTTATCAGAGGCCATCGATTTTAACAGTAATTTATGTCCGTCTTTTAAGGGTAAAGAGAGGAAACGAAGGCACGAGGCGGTGCCGTAACACGAGTTGCTAGTGAAGTGTGTAATTAATCCGAAAATGCAGGTAATTTATGCTAGGAATGTTTATTGCAGCCGTGGAGCTAATTTACGACCCGTCAACACATGGACCGACGGACGGAACTAGGGTTGTTCGTTCCTTCTCACCACGTCTTGGTGGCACAAGACGTGGCGACAGGGGCGGGCTAAATGTGCCTGACACCTGTCGAGATATCATGCTAAAATCCAGTAAATTTGATAAATATTATACCTCGAACTACTTTGTTTGGATTTAGGACCCTTTCAAGTGAAGTTTAGTGTCTCGCTTATTTTTATTAAACGCAGCACTTACGATCACTTTAAACGTTTTCATGTTAAAGAAGGATATTTGAACGCACAATTGTGAAAGCAATTTATGTAAAGACAGAATATTTATTTTCTTTATTTCTGTATTTATGTACAGGCACACCTTGCCACAGTAAAAATCAATTACGACATGGGAAATGTGCTAGAAGATTTACTATTAATAAAAGAAGGAACAATATACACATATGTAAGATACTTAGTCAATAAACAATAAAAATACATACAATCAACAGAATAAGAATATTTTAAAATACAGGGTGGGGCACTAATGCGTCGAACCTCGATATCTCGTGTTCTACGATAGCTAGAAATTTTTTTAAAAATTGATTGAATTAAACTAAATAAAAAAGTCTATAACTGTAAATTATTTTTGAACATACAGGGCGAGCCAAAACGCAAGTGCCTCTTTTTAACCTCTCCACAATAAAATTGTGAGAAGTTACTAAAATTGGTTCAAAAACGAAAATTGAGATAACATCAAATCTTTACGTTTTGAGGTCCTAGGAACCCAAAAAAGTGGTTTTTGAAAAATGTCTGTGTGTGTGTGTATGTGTGTTAGCACGATAGCGCCGAAACTACTGAACGGATTTGAATAAAATTTTGCATGTGCGTTTCTTTAGTGCCCCAGAAGATCTGAAAAGGTTTTGGTTGAGATCGGATTACGTTTAGTGCCATTTTGACGCAACAAGTTATTTATTTTATAATTACTTTCAATTTGCAATGGAACCACTGAAACGCAGTTAAAATTCTGATTTCAATGATATATACACTTCCACCCTTTCGGTTTGGTTTCCGTGAAAAAAATAAATAAAAACAAAGCAAATATGAAGCATAGATCGCATGTCGCATGACATGATCGATGCGCGTAGCCGTTACGTCGTAAAACTCGTCACATCACGTGTCAATTCACGTGTGAGGGTTTCTTCACTACTCTAGAGGTAGAGCGGATTACGTTTAGTGCCGTTTTTAAATATATATACAGACAAATCGAAGAATTAAACTACAAATATTCCTCTAAAATCTAGTAAAATTACTGAAATGCTAATGTTTCATTTAACAAAGACAGCCGCGAACGGTCGGATTGCAATGAGCAAATTTTGACGATTGTCATTGTCATCGTTTGTCATCCGGAATATTTGAAACTTTTAGTGATTGCACCAGTGGATTGTCACAAACTTTAAAGGTAGATGTAACAATATCAATATCATACGCTTTCTGTACCTTTGTTGGTGAATTTATTATAGATTATCACTTTACCAATTTTCAGTTTGTTGCTTTACAAATCTGTAGTATTTAGGATAACTAGACTTTCTTAGTCGTTCAAGTGATGTTAAAGTTGTTAATATCCTAATAGTATATTATTCAACGAGCGATAATGTAGGTAATAACTCGCATAGATGAAATTTGCAGCACGAGCCGCAGGCGAGTGTTGTAAATTCATTAAGTTGAGGGTTTTTTTAGTGCCCCAGAATATCTGAAAAGGTTTTGGATGAGATCGAATTACGTTTAGTGCCGTTGTGTCACACAATTCAATGCTCTTTTCTGCTTCAAAGATCCACCAAGTGGGGAGGTTCCAGCCGCTTCCAGTAGCTGCCGATTTTTTAATGGAATGCTATGTATACCAGTACATATTTTGAAGCCCCTTTCTAGGTTCATTCCTATATTAGCATTGAATATCTCCCAACCACTTGGATGTAATGAAGTTTTTTGTTGAAATAATGCAATCTGCAGATGGATATTACAAAAATCACCACAGTCACAATTATGGGTTTTATTCTTAAGTTGTTCTCAACTTATGTGAGTACCAGTTACGAGACATCTAATTAATGTTTTTTAATCATTTTCATTTCCTAAAAATGGGTGGCCAAAAATTATTTTTCAATTAAGAATATTTTAAATTGAATTTTCCCAATTTTTCCAAATGAAACACCCTGTACATTTTTCAACGATGTGATGTAGAAATGAAAAACGAATATTTTTTGTAAGTACTACCCTAGGGCTAATTGCAACCAATTTCGTTTTATTGAGCAATAATTACAAAATTCAGAAATAAACTTAAAAAAAGAGGTTTCTTCAAATAACTCAGTAGAAGATTATGTTTGGATGCACCAGTCAATCGCGAGTAAATTTATAAGTAATCGAATTGCATCGTCCTATCGATAACACACAAGACACAAGAGTCTAGGCGGCGTACAGGACCGTACGAACTGAATCGCGACGCGATTTTATTTTTATGTGTACCAGTTACAACAAATTTTTGCAAAACCTCGGTGGCACACAAAACATTTTGAAATATTGTGGGTTGCGCAAACTTTGTTGGAATAAAAAACGAAATTAGTAAATCACCGAATTTAGTTATCAGGAACAAAAAAGTGCCGTGGTACAATTTGATATAAATATAATTTGAATAATAAATACGTAGGTATTTAGAACACCAGGAAATGTACAGACTGTATTCATGTTTGTGTGTAATACTTAAATGTTTATAGTTATTTAATAAAGAGGAAATTAGTGAGCCATGTAGAAACTTTTCTGTACACCCTTAATAAGAATCTGTACCACAATGGAAATTAAAAAAAATTACTTTTGAGCATTTCCCATCTCAAAAACAATGTTTTAATATTCTGTGATTTAAGAGTGTTATTTTGTCATTTTCGAGGACTAAAGTGCAGTAGAAAGTGGCTTCTGTCCGTCGAGGAGTAAAAGAGGTCTGTACTTTCTGTATAGTAATGATATTTTCTAATAAACAGTGCAACTGTTTATTTGAAAGTAATATTGTCTGAAAGTTATTTGTGGCATTCTACGAATATTCTTTCCTATTATTTGGGTTTTCTACCACATGTACTATTATCCTCTTCAAAACAAATCACCGAATCTACAAAATAATAGAATTATTGGAAAAAAGAGCCTCTGCGCCCGTGACGTTTACGCCAAAGGAAAAGTCAGAGGTTATGTTTTGCAAATAATATAAATCGGAATAAACACAAAAATAATGTATTTTGCTGACGTTTCGGAAAGTAATCTCTTTCCGTTTTCAAAGCTATTTTTTGAAGAACTCTTATTTTGCTGTGTATGTCAAATACACAGCTTTAAGATTCTGTTTATGTTATTTCCATAGATACTTACTACTTACACAGAACATAGAACTGATGATATTTTTTAGATAATGTTGAGTTTGTTAAGTTCTTCTTTTAACATTGGTAGCCAGGTTGTACAAATATCTACAGAACAATTCGATACGCACTTATCTTCATTTAATAAGATTATTGCTGATTCTTTAATTTTTCTTTTTTTGGTATCTGTTTCTTTTGTTAAAATTTTTGCCGAGTCCCAGTTTATTCTATGTCCGTTTTCCCAAGCATGTTCACAAATCTTTGATTTCTGAATTTCATTCTTTCTAATGTAGTTCTTGTGCTCATCCAACCTCACACTGAAAGGTCTGGATGACTCACCCACATAACATTTATCACATTCGCACGGGATATTGTAAATACAGTTTTTTGAATTCTGCTCCCTGTTTACCGGTTTTGTTTTTGTTAAAATAGATCTTAAAGTGTTCCCCGTTTGAAATATCGTCCTAACATCAAATTTGTCACCTATACGGCGTAGCTTTTCCGATAGTCCGTATACATAAGGAATTATTGCTGTATAATGACGTTCAGGTTTTTGTCGTACCTGATTGTCCCTATTTTCAACATTTATGAAAATTCTATCAACAAAGGCTTCAGGATAAAACCGGTAAACAGGGAGCAGAATTCAAAAAACTGTATTTACAATATCCCGTGCGAATGTGATAAATGTTATGTGGGTGAGTCATCCAGACCTTTCAGTGTGAGGTTGGATGAGCACAAGAACTACATTAGAAAGAATGAAATTCAGAAATCAAAGATTTGTGAACATGCTTGGGAAAACGGACATAGAATAAACTGGGACTCGGCAAAAATTTTAACAAAAGAAACAGATACCAAAAAAAGAAAAATTAAAGAATCAGCAATAATCTTATTAAATGAAGATAAGTGCGTATCGAATTGTTCTGTAGATATTTGTACAACCTGGCTACCAATGTTAAAAGAAGAACTTAACAAACTCAACATTATCTAAAAAATATCATCAGTTCTATGTTCTGTGTAAGTAGTAAGTATCTATGGAAATAACATAAACAGAATCTTAAAGCTGTGTATTTGACATACACAGCAAAATAAGAGTTCTTCAAAAAATAGCTTTGAAAACGGAAAGAGATTACTTTCCGAAACGTCAGCAAAATACATTATTTTTGTGTTTATTCCGATTTATATTATTTGCAAAACATAACCTCTGACTTTTCCTTTGGCGTAAACGTCACGGGCGCAGAGGCTCTTTTTTCCAATAATTCTATTATTTTGTAGATTCGGTGATTTGTTTTGAAGAGGATAATAGTACATGTGGTAGAAAACCCAAATAATAGGAAAGAATATTGAAAGTAATATTTAATAGCAGTGTCACCAACAGATAGTTACTGAAAACGTGTGAACAAAAATAAATTAGAACTATTTTGCAGACATGAGTTTTACTAAAATCGACAGTCGTATATAATTAACCTTAATTCCTTCCAAGATTTAATATATTATTCACATATTAATTCGAGAATTGTGCAGTAAGTTTGAATGAAATTGTAGTGTTCTAATATAATGAATACTTACAACTAGTGCTTCTTTTTCAATTTTTTTACTATGAAATGTTTATGTATTAAAATGTAAAAAATATATAGTAACTGCCTACTTTTCTTCAAAGAAGCAGGGAAAAAATAAAAAGGATATATAAATAACCACTACCTCATTTGGACAGATTTTTCTTCGTGTTGTGGTAGAGATACAAGTACGCTTAATATATAAAAAGGAATTAATCCCAAAAATATATAACCAGCAATACTTTTAATGGCAGTGTCATTTCTTAACATTAATATGGGCAAATAATTATAGCGCTATTTCAAACACTGAAAATGAAAAATTATGAGCCCGACTCTGCTTTGACACACGTCTAGCAATGTCATCGCTATGATGCTGCCTCTAGTAGCAAAACGCCCAACTATTTTACACAAAATTTTCGACATTAAACTTTAATAGGAGCAAATATTTTGCAGACTTTCCACTTTTTTTATGTTACTTTATTTTATACTACATCCAATTATATTTTAGTTGAATAGTTAAGTCCCTTTGTAGAATATAAAACAATTTATGGTGAATTTGGGACGAATAAGTAAAACGTTCGCGTTGAATAATCAAGGAGGAGAAAATTTGAAAACTTAATTTTACCTAGGATTAAAATATAAAATATAATATTTCCTTATCTTAAGTTTACTAGTTTACATTCTTTCCTTTTTATTTAGGTTTTCTACCACATGTATTATCCTCTTCAAAAATAAATCACTGAGTCTACAAAATAATAAAATTATTGGAAAAAAGCCTCTGCGCCTGCGACGTTTACGTCAAAGAAACAGTCAGAGGTTATTTTTTTAAAAATAATATAAATCGGAATAAACAGAAGAATAATATTTTGCTGACGTTCCGGAAAGTAGCCTCTTGTTTATGTCAAATACACAGCTTTAAGATTCTTTTTATGTTATTTCCATAGATACTTACTACTTACACAAAACTGATTATATTTTCTTTTAGATAATGTTGAGTTTCTTAAGTTCTCCTTTTAACATTGGTATCCAGGTTGTGAAAATATCTACAGAACAATTCGATACGCATTTATCTTCATTTAATAAGATTATTGCTGATTCTTTAATTTTTCTTTTTTGTTATCTGCCTCTTTTGTTAAAATGTTGCCGAGTCCCAGTTTATTCTATGTCCGTTTTCCCATGCTTGTTCACAAATCTTTGATTTCCGAATGTCATTCTGTCTAATGCAATTCTTGTGCTCATCCAACTTCGCACTGAAAGGTCTGGGTGGCTCACCCACATAACATTTATCACATTCGCATGGAATATTGTAAATACAGTTTTTTGATTCTGCTCCCGGTTTATCGGTTTTTTTTTTTGAAAATAGGAACAATCAGGTACGACAAAAACCTGAACCTTATGTATACGGACTATCGTAGAAGCTACGCTGTATAGATGATAAATTTGATGTTAGGACTTTGAGATCTAATTGTATGTATGTACTAATTTTAAAAAAGATTCTTTTGATTTCTCTACAAATATATTGTTTAATGGTATGTCAGATCACTCAGCGCAAGTTTTAGGTCTTAAAACCAATTTTGAAAGGAACCAGACAGACTATAATTATACTAGAATTTACAGTCAAGAAAATTATACTACCCTTTTTTATCACTTAAATAAAGAAAGTTGGTTAGATATATATCAACTTGATGACGTCAATTTAGGATTTGAAAATTTTGTAAATATTCTTAAACATTATATTGATATATCTTTTCCCATTACGAAAGTATATTCTAGTAATAAGAATAAACATTGGATAACAAAGGGCATTAAAATATCGGCCAACAAATTAAAAGAACTCTATGTAAGAAAGTGTGAAACAAAAAGTGTGAATGATACAGATTATTATAAAAAATACAAGAAACTATTTAAAAAAGTTATTTCTGCTGCTAAAAAACTAAGCAATGACAAACTATATGAGGAATCTGATAATAAAAATAAATGTGTCTGGAAAATTATAAATAATTTTACAAACAATAACAAGAATAATCACCAAATTACTGAAATGAGAATACAAGATCGTGTAACAACCGACTTTAAACTTATAGCGAACTCCTTTAATAATTACTTTACAGATATTCCACATAAACTTCGAGAAAATATTACTACTAAAAATGTAAATAATATAAACGTTAAACAAACTAAACACTATGATACAATTTTTATAAATCCTGTATCTGAATATACAGTATATAATACAATAATGGGACTGAAAAAATCCAATTCTTCTGGCAGCGATTTCATATCCTCCAATTTATTAAAATCTGCTGTACATTACATAACTTATCCATTGACCTATCTTATAAATCTATCGTTAGAAAAAGGCATTTTTCCTGAAATATTTAAAACAGCACGTATTATACCTTTATATAAAAAAGACACAAGAGAAAACATAGAAAATTATAGGCCTGTAGCATTACTCAGTTCTATATCCAAGATATTAGAAAAAATTGTGTTTGAACAAATTATGTGTTTTCTTGCATCTAATAATATCTTACATGATTCCCAACATGGTTTCAGGAAAAAAAAGGTCTACGCAAATAGCAACAATACAGTTCCTTAGTCAATTATATAGAACACTGGATGAAGGCAGAAAATCTGTGGCGCTATTTATGGACTTAAGTAATGCATTCGATTTAGTCGATCATGAATTGCTTAAGGAGAAATTTAATTCTTACGGTCTCAGAGGAAAAATATGGGATTGGTTAACATCTTACCTTCAAAGTAGAAATCAAATTGTCGATATTAATGGTGTTTATTCAGATCAGACCGAAGTTAACATAGGCGTCCCACAGGGGTCCATTTTAGGACCCTTGTTGTTTTTAATTTATATTAATGATCTTCCTAATATTGTTAGCTCTCAAAGCACTTTAACAATGTTCGCAGATGATAATACATATCTATGCACTGATTTAAACATTACAGAAGCCATTTCAAAAACACAAATTATGATTGAAAGATTCAGAAACTGGTTAGGCACTAACAGGTTATGTTTAAATAGATCTAAAACAGTGTTTATTAATTTTTCATCTCGAATTCCGTCAACAGATAAAAATAATCTGCTAAAAGTAGAAGGAAAGTCCATTGCTCAAGTAGAGAATACTAAATTTCTTGGTTTATATATAGACAGCGTTTTGAATTGGGATGTACATACAGAATATCTATCAAATAATCTTGCTTCATTTTGTTATGTTTTGTATAGATTGAAAAATATTACTAATAACGCTACTTTAATGTCATTTTATCATGCACAATTTGCATCACGCTTGCGTTATGGTATATTATTTTGGGGTTCATCATGTCATTTTAATAGAGTATTTAAAATACAGAAACGGGCGATAAGAAACATTGTAGGAATATCGTCAAGAGTATCATGTAAAAGTTATTTTAAAGATTTACATTTGCTAACGCTCCCATGCATTTATATTTATGAAATTTTAAAGTACGTTAAAATAAACTTGGAAACCTTTACAATCAATGGCTATTTTCATCACTATGAAACGAGACAGAGCTCTATGTTGTCAATTCCAGCACATGGTTTGTCCTTGTGTGAGAAAAGTCCTATGTACGTAGGAATTAAATTATATAATAAATTAATTCCAGAAATAAAAAATATAGAAAACATCAAACTTTTCAATAAAAAACTTAAATTATTTCTACTTGATAATGCGTTTTATAGTGTTCAAGAATATTTACAATTTTAGATTTAATTAATTCATTGTACATTAAATATTATGTTTGTTTGTAATTTAATGTTAGTTTATTTTACATACTTTGTCCATGTTCCCTACAATAATGCTTTGTTTAATATTTTTTTAATGTTCAAAATATAAGAATATTCTGTCTCTACACTTTTATACTTATACACTTTTGCATTTTTATTCATTTATAATTTCAAAATTGCATATTTAATGTAATTTTGTAATTTTATTTTATCTGCAATGTTCTGACGTTTCCTATACTATGTTACATGGTCTGCTGGAATAAATAAATATTATTATTTTTATTATTATCTATTTTAACAATAACAACACCGATAAACCGGGAGCAGAATTCAAAATAACTGTATTTACAATATCCCGTGCGAATGTGATAGAGTGAGTTATCCAGACCTTTCAGTGTGAGGTTGGACGAGCACAAGAATTACATTAGAAAAAATTAAATTCAGAAATCAAAGATTTGTGAACATACTTGGGAAAACGGACAACATTTTAACAAAAGAAGCAGATAACATTACAGGCGCAAAGGCTTTTTTCCAATAATCCTATTATTTTGTAGATTTGGTGATTTGTTTTTGAAGAGGATAATAATACATGTGGTAGAAAACCCAAATAAAAAGGAAAGAATTTCAGACAATATTTTTTCTAGTTTACATAATGAAATCAACTCTGAATTCTATTGGCCCGTTTTTAAGAAGATTGTAAAATAAGAATGAAAATATTTAATGCATTATTTGACCTTAGTAACGCACCCTTAATGTAGAATAGTGTTCAACTTGAATAAAATGTTTTTTTTAAAGAGGTTTCCCTTCATAGCCTCGTTAGGGAAGACGATAAACTACTATGAACAAAAAATAATTTATTTTCTATTCTGAAGGTTTTTAAACATTAGCTTAACTCAGAACTTATCTGTGTTTTAATTGCCTATTAAAAATCTTCTATATATTTTTGGTCGAGTATAGAAGACATGTTAATATATACACATTGTCATGTTAATAACCATAACAACAATACTAATATGAGTGAATAACGTATAGTTCTCGAAGGGTAAATGATTTTAAAATAATTAATTTGTGATGATATCCAAACATAACGTTAAATATTGCAACAACGTTAGCATTCTGTTTATCTCTCAGTCCTCTTATTTATGACGTATTTCTTGAATCTCTACGTGATCCAATATTGTCATGGTATTTTGTTTAGCTGAAGTAAGAACGGTGCACTTTTATGGAGGCAATCATGCGACAGATGTCAACTTTATTATTTTATAAACTCGGAATATTTTGCGATCAAAAACAAATAAAATGTTTTATGGCCACCGTGATGTCTTCATAAAGAAGAGTACATTATTCCAGACGACGCCGACGTTATTGATACAAAAATTTAATAAAACCTAGGATTTATTAGAAAATTAATTGAATTATAGGGAATAATGCAGATTAAATAATTTAGATTATTATTTAGCGAAAAATCACTGTATAGGCTGGAAGTAATATTTTTAGTAATTGCTCATAGCACTGGGATACTCTGGCATGGTCCACATTATCCGCTGAATTATTAGAGTATCTTTTAAATAGATATTTGTTACAATAGGAACAAATCAGAAGTCAAAATGGCTTTACAATCTTAGTGTGGGAAATCTCTAATAGGGGTTTCCCACTAACTTTATTTTAACGATTTGTGTAGTGAAAATGATATAATAAAACATTTTATTAATTTACAAGAATTTATTTTTCTAATAAGAATTATTTCTAAGAAAATATCGTTAAAACAACTTACGTATCTACCCGGAAAATCAATGAGATATGGATATAATTAGTTTGTAATAGATTCTAACTGCGTGTTAAAGAAAGCTTTCCTCTAAAACTTCTCAGAATTTCAATTTGTAATGCTTGTACTGTGATTGGTCTAAAGCAGTGGACGAGTAAATATTGGCCAATCAGAATCCACATAAATGCCGCACAAGTTATTCGTGAAAGCGTCGGACATTAATATTTTGTAGTGTAGTTTAGGTTTAACCTTCACCGACATTACATATCAGATGACTAACCTAAAACGTTAAATTTATATTTTTATGTTTGTATTGTTTGGAGTGAAAATATTATTTTATCAGTTTCTGGTTTATGTTTTATTAATTCTACAATCAAAATGGAATCAAGTCGAAGAGGGATATGTTAAAGGTGCCGCTGATAATTTACCTAAAGTAGAAAAGTGCTGAGTGCTGTCAATCAATAGAGGTTATGTTATGTTATGTTATGTTAACAGAGACCAAGATTAATAAACAATCTTGAACAGAGACAACCTCTGTGATGTTAATTCTGTGATTGGATTTCAGGGTGTTGACGTCACAACGCGCCAATTTATGGCTGTTTAAAATGAACCCAATATTTTTCAAACTTCAAGTTTTTTTTTTGTTACTATTAGTAAAATAACTAAGATAATAAATATACCATAAATAATTTTTTTATGTAAGTATTTCAGCAATAATTTTTTTTCTGGGAAAACCCTATTGCCGCGTAGTTGTATATACATTTTTTGTTTTTTTTGTTTTCTTAACCGCCTCTCAAGTTACCGAAGTAACCCCCTGGAAGATCTCAAGGATCTTGTGCTAGGTGAAGAGAGACGAGGCTCTACAATTTAATATGGACTCCGAACCACTCTTGGGGCAATTTTTTTAATGAAAAATTTTTCGCCTTGCGGGAATCGAACCCACTTCGCTAGGTAACTCAGTTTGCTAGGCAGACGCCATTACCAATTAAAGTATTTTTTAGACTTGTATGTACATTTCATTTGTTTCATTTGTGTTATTTTTCTAGATAATTCATTATCATAATCCTGCACAACGTGCTTACAATATTTTTTTTTTCCCTAATAAATTTCCTGCAGAGGTTCCATCTGTTATGTGGCTGGTGGGAACCGAAATAACACGTATACAAATATTGTTATTGATGGGGTTTAACCTCCCTCTCCTAAAAAGCTTGAGTGAGTTTTTATGTTGTTTTTCTGCAAGCAGGAGGGTGTATATAAATAGTTGGAGTTATTTAAAAAAATTTGTATCTATTGTACAGGAAATAAAATTTTAAAAAACCTGTTTAACATTCCAATTAGGATAGATTAAAAATATGTTTTCTTAATGAGAACTATTTACATGGGACTGTTAACATAAATAATATTTCTATGCATTAAATATGCTGCATCTATAAAGGGAAGAGGGGGGAGGGGGTAGGCAGGTGGAAGGAGGGTAAAGGAAGGAAGGGGGAGGAGGGTATGTCGATGCAATTGTTGTCTGTTATGTGAGGGCTATGTGTCTTACTTCATCGTCAGTCTAATAACTCTTTATAAAAGGGTAGATTTTGATGGAGTAATTTGTGGGCGTGTCTAAGGTCATTGTGTCTACGTCTTTCTGTTAAGTTGCGTGTCAGCTCCGATGGCTGAATTTTCGTGGAGAGGAATTTTTGTGCAGTATCGTTAATGTACTGTCTGATGTAGGGTACATTCGCCCTCTCGTGCAATTCCGCGATCGGAGCGTATCTGTTAAGGTTTAGTGATAGTCGAAGTAGTTTGTTCAGTAAGGTCTGTAGACGCATGCATTGTGCGTCCGAGATGGTGTTCCAGGACACACAGGCATACGTCATTATTGGTCTAAAAATCGTCTTGTACAGTATTAGTTTGTTGTCAGTAGTTAGTCTGCTTCTACAGTTCATTAGTGGGTAGAGTCTACTTAGTGCTGTGTGTGTCCTCTGTATCGTATTCGTAATATGGAGACCAAAGTAGAGCCTCGTATCCAGAGTTACCCCTATATACTTGACTCTGCTCTTTTCCCCAATGTCCTTGTTGTTTATTCGTATTTTTGTAAAAGTCTGTGTATTATTGAATTTTCTATGTAAAGTTATCGTGTCTATCTTGTACTCGTTGACGTGAATTTTCCAGTCTGTATAAAAGTCCATTAGCCCCACGAGGTGTTGCCGGACGTTCCGGACGGCCGTCTCGGCATAAAATGACCGCCCGCAGAGAAGTGGTATTGGGATGGGAAGGTGCGTCGGAAAGGAAGAGGTTATATAGTATGGGTGACAGGATCGCCCCTTGCGGAACGCCTGCCGAAATTGTGCGTACTTCAGACATAGTATTGTTGACTACAATCCTCCGTTGTAATAAGAAATCCTTTATTAGTAATACTAGATATCGAGGAAGCTTGCAAATTTCCATTAATTTATAAATAAGGCCATTATGCCACACCGAGTCATAAGCCTTCTCGATATCTAGTAATAACATTGCTATGCATTGCTTTTTGTGTAAGCCACAAAAGTGTCTTGTGCGACTTTGGACAGCGCGAGCGTCGTACTGTGCCCGGACCTGAATCCGAATTGGTTTTTAGGGAGAATGTTGCTAGCCAGACGCTTTAACACACTGAGCTACTGTTCCCCGTTAATTTATATAATTATTTTTCTTATTAACAAGTAGTGGGAATGAATTTTTCCAGTTAGTTTCCTATAGAAGGGAAGTATTGGAATCTGTTGATTGCATGTCTTCTTGCAATACCACTTACCATAATATTCAATCTCTCCATTAACACATCTACCTACATATCCCTCTTCTTGGAAGTTCTCTAAAATAATGCCTGTGTACAAGAAAGGAGAGAAAAACCAAATTGAAAATCATAGACCTATTACTTTTCTAAGTGTCTTGAAATGCTTCTCTGTGATTTCCTCTTTTTTTCATTTAAAAACCAAAATCACATCTAAATAACACGGTTGCATGAAGGGAAGATCCACAACTACAAACTTATTCTGTATAATGAAATTCATAGCTTATACGTTTGACACCGGTCTGCAGGTGGACGTCATATACACTGACTTCTCGAAGGCATTCGATAGACTCTATAATAGTACTTTGCTTAACAAGTTAGATCATTTTAGCCTGTTAAAAAATCTCCTATATCTTTTCTAATCTTACCTTGAAGCGAGAAAACAGTTTGTACAATGTTGCGTTCAACAACCTACTGAGATATCTGTCACCTCTGGGGTCCGTCAAGGGTCTATACTGGAACCATTATTATTTAATATATACATTAATGATATCATAAATAAGGTGGAAGCAAATTGTTTATTATACGCGGATGACATGAAAATATATATTGCTATTAAGTGCTCTGATGTAATAAGCTACAGATAGCATTAGACAAAATTAATAACTAATGTGCATCAAACAGTCTGCCTCTGGATTCTTCCAAATGTAACGTAATGTCCTTTTCTCTGAAACACAATGTCATAAAATATGACTATTCTATTGATGAAGTTTCCCTGCATAGACCTAACACTATCCGTGACCTTGGCGTAATTTTCGATTCTAACCTCTCCTTTACTGACCATATAAATAATATAATAATAAACTCCTTCAGATCTCGTGGCATTGGTGTCCTCACTGCAATATTCATGTGCAAAATATAGAAAGAGTTCAGAGACGTTTCTTAAAACATCTCAGCTTCAAGGATGATAATTTATATCCACCAATTGGATTTCCGCATAAAGAATTACTGTCGAGGTTCTAAATCGCCGCATTATTTCCCAACTAGTTTTCTTACGCAATCCAATAACAAATGACATTGACAGTGAGGAGATTCTCAGCCAGTTGAATTTCCCAATTCCCCATGTAATCCTACCTCCTACTTTAAATCGCCAAACACCCCGTATTAATATAATGAAATTGTCGCCGCTTCATCAAATTTGCGACAATTATAACTCTGTCCAAACCTAGTTTGATCTATCCAACTGCAATGTAGCCTCGATAAAAACCCTAAAACTATAGTGTGTACCGACAGTTACTAATTATATATGAACTTCTAATAATTTAGCTGCACTTAGTTTTAGTTCTTAGCACTTTTAGTATTCTCTTTTTTAGTATTTCTTTTGTTATTGATTATTGAGTATTGCTAGTATTGTTATAAATATAACAACGTATTGTACCAATTCAATAATTAGTGTTATACTATTAGATGGTGTAAATTAAATAAATAAATTATAGCCGGATACATGAAATTTCACGTGTAGAATCTGATATTGTTATTTATCATAAGCTTAAAATAAAATTGTTAAAAATGTTATAATAACTAGCTGTGAAATATAACTACCTCGCCAAGAACGGTGCAGTTAGAATTAAACTGTGATAATTTGGTAAGTGAAATCAACAAGAAAATCGATGAAGTAGTAATAGTGATTAACGTACATTAAATAGGAACTATAGAAACCAGCCAGCAAGCAGTAGAACATGGAAATAAGATAACATGTTAACGAGTGGCATTAGCCATTCATCTGAAAATTTGATTAAAGGAAATGCATGCAGTGCTGGCGCGGCAAAGTGCACATTGCAACCCAAGAAGGTTGTAGCAGGATAGTTTGTTATGTAGCAGGAACATGCAGGCGACAATAGCAGAATCATAGGCGCCCGTATTGAACAAATATATATATAAAATAATAATAAAAACGTATTTTAAAATTAAACTAAAATTAAACTGGTTTAATAGTAGTGATAAGTCTGTTTGAATCAAATTAGAATTACGTCTGATTTATTTTTTATTTTTAATTACTATTGTTACGTTTCGAGATTCTTATGCTAAAACTGATTAATGTTTGTCCTATGTAAACATTACGGCTCCCTGTAGAACTGCAGAAAAGATCGAAAAATATTAATGTACTGAGAACCCAGCAAAAAACATTTCCCCCCGTTTTCGAGAGTGGGGAATACGATGGTGACTATGTACACCCTAATTTAGGGCAAATTACCAATTTATATAAGAAACTACCCACTTTTCTGGTTTTTCGGATATGGGGCCGTATTTTATGTTGTACATGATTGTCGCATGAAAATACATGTTTCGTATTTTCGAGCATTTCAACTCGTATGCGAACTTTTCGCATGCGACTGATTTCGGGCGAGATGCAACGGATGGGGTTTAATACACGATAAAGCGATTTCGTGTACGAATATATTGAAAGTGATCGTTTTGGTTTGTTTTATTTCGTACCACATAACCTCAATGTCTTAAGTTTAGGTTTTTGCTGTGGTTTGTTTATTATTTAGGGACTTTAAAGTAGACTTATTTGAACAAATTCTGGTAAGTAAAAAATGGATAATGGCAGCGTTAGATGACTTAATACATTTAGCTGCCATCGACACCTTGGAACAGACAGAAGTATCGGCAGAAAACGGTATGCCTATGATAATTCATTTGAGGATTTAAGCGCTGACCACTTTTCAATTCCGGGTGAGCCTAAACAAAATCCACCATTTAATTTTTCTGGTCTGCACTTATATATCCCACCAGCTTATCCGCTGATTGGTGGTGTATTATAATATTCAGTCTTAAAATTCAATCAACCCAAAATATAGCATTCAATAATAACATACAATTTCATAACCTGAAAATATCGCCGAATTATACACATATAACAGCTGATTAGTGACATTAGTGTTTTCTAGGAGTTTCAAGTCCATTTGGATACACAAAATAGCGTGGCCACAATTGCCATACGACATTTTCACGTGTACTAAAAACAAATCTCGGATGGTGTTCAAAAATACCGCCTCAGAACTATAAGCGAATCTTTTTAAACGAGTCGGATGCCTAGTATTTTGCATGCGACAAATATCGACTGAGCTCTAAAATATGGCCACTGGGCGTACGGGGACTTGCCGGATCGGGATATTTTGCTTAATTTCAAATAATTCAACAACTATCGATTACATGCCACACCACCCGATCCCATGGGTTTAAACTGTCAAAGAACCTACCTAAACATACTAAAAATCATCATGCTTCAAATCAGCAAAAATCTCCTTCGAGAAAAATTTCCCGAAACAAACAAACCACAGCAAAAACTTAAACTCGAGGCATTGAGGTTATGTGGTACGAAATAAAACAAACCAAAATGATCACTTTGAATACATTCTACACGAAATCGCTTTATCCTGGGGCCCTATTTTCGAATCCACACGAATTAGTTTCGTATACGGATTTTATGTACTTTCGTGCAAAAAGTGAATTATAGGTATTTTCGAAATGTGTGAACACATACGTACACGGATATTTGCGGCCGAATTACATCGCATGAGGTCAACCCATACGAAACGTGATTCGTTCGTACAAAAGCGACATAAATAGGAGCGAAATGCAACGTTCTACTTCACTCGAAATAATTCCGTGTACTGTTGATCGTGTAAATATTTTGCGTTTGGGGGTGGTTGGGGTGAGGTGGGTAAGAAAATATTGCCACTATCGTGTTTCTTGCCCTCGAAATCGGGGCAGGAGGAGGTGTCGTTTGCACAAGGGACAATTAGAGGAAGTACCATATTATGGCAAGTCTCCTGATTTACTTTATTTTCTAATTTTATTGTCATATTCTATTAAATATAAAAGTAGGTATGGTGACAGTTGAGCCAGACGGTGACGTCACAGCCATCATGTAGGGAATCTACATTATCGACCGCGGGAAATTCAAACTGTATTACCTTCCGCTGGAAATATAAATCCTCAGGAAATTCAAATTTAGCGGAAAATTCGAAATAATTAAGGATATTCAAAATATACATGCTTAAGTTGGCGGGAAAATCAAATCCTCAGGAAATTCAAATGGTTAAGGATATTCAAATTTAGGTGGGAAATCCTACTATGCACATTAGACAAACGAGATTATTAATTAATGACCTTGAGTAACCTTTGAAGACTTTGCAATATTTTGTTATTAGGAAGATATGGGATATATAATTATTAATACCTCAGCGCCACCAATCGACCAACTATACACCCACTCGTTCTCCTCAAGCTTTCATCTGATTAGTCGATTGGTGGCGCAGAGGTATTCACAATTATATATCCCATATCTTCCTAATAATAAAATGTCGTAAAGTCTTCAACGGTTACTCAAGCTCACTAATTAATAGTCTTATTTGTCTAATGTGCGTAGTAGGATTTCCCTCCTAAATTTGAATACCCTTAACCATCTGAATTTCCCGCCAATTTGAATAAGCATATAGTAGGATTTTCCATCTAAATTTGAATATCCTTAACCATTTCAAATTTCCCGCTAAATTTGTATTTCCTGAGGATTTAAATTTCCCGCGTCCAGTCGGTAATGCAGATTCCCTACTTGACGGCTGTGACGTCATTGTCTGGCTCAACCGTCGCCACACCTACTTATAAAAGTTTTATTCCATATATTCGCTAATTTTAATTTCTATCAAATAAAGGTCGAATCTATCAGCTATAACGCTGTATTGGTTAAATTCGTTTATATCACTTTCAAATGACTTTTACGTCCTTTTTTGCAATTTCGCCGGTAGAACATGACTAACAAAATAAGCTCGTTTATATTAAAATTTTAATCACTTAATAGCGTCAATGAGTCATGTTTTTTTTTAAATTTACTAAACATTACTCTTTTTAATTATATCATTAGGGGGCGATCATATTAGCTTGCCAAATGTTAAAATAGGCGTAAAACAACTTCCGCTTGATTGCTAAGTTTCGCCTTTCGTGTTTAAGGTACCTACTACTACTACGTTTGATGTTAAGAATTATGATTTAGATGGTGGATTAGTTTTCTAATAAATACAAAATTTTTGTGTTCTCAAGTATGATACTTTTGTTTTATAAATTTTTCCATATATTCTGAGAACGATGCTGTAATTGATATTTTTGGATATTTTTTTAAATTACTTTGTATTTTGTTTTTTTTTTGTTTTTTTTAATTGGTTTGTGCACTTTTCTGATTTTCCATAGTTTTTCTCAATATTCCTCAATGAAAAATTTAGAACACAATATTCATCAAGGGGTGTATGTAAGTTTTTTACTTGATTTTTTACATTTAGATACACTTAAGGCACACTTAAATGGAAAACTAAAAATTATATTATAAAAAAAATTGATGTTTGAAATGTCACTTATTTAGCATCGTTAGATTCAGAAAATTATGCAAAATTCAAAAATGCAAAAATATATAGGGTATTCCATTTAAAAATCGAAAGTTAGTGTCACTTCCGGGGAAACCGGAAGTGAAAAAAAAAATTAGTTGTATGCCAAAAAGTGCCGCTTATCATAAAACACCCAGTATTTTGAAAAAACCATTCACTTTCAAGGGTAAGTGTGGGGTGTTCTTAACTCAACAAAGCGTGCCAAGTCTCCCATTTCATCATGTCCGTTTAGATTTGAAACACCCAGTAGGTTGTCTTTTATAATACAACTAGACTATATAAACCAATGATGAAAGAAAAGTTTTACAATTTCCATATTTCACCCCCTAATTAAAATTTTATTGGTTTCAGATATTTCGTTTAATTTTGAAAGCATTAACCGTGTAAATAGTAAATTTAAAGAAGCTTGAGAGGAAAAGGTGCAAACAAATTTATAAATAACATCACCTCATTGTAACAGTTGATTTTCGACTTATAATGCCTGTTTCCGTCATTGATTTTAAGTTTGACGGAATCATTTTCATGTTCAGACCAAAATCGGTGCTAGGCGTGAAATATGATTCCATATTATTAAATTCACACAGCCTCTTGCAACACCTGTATCATGTTATCAACTGCCATTTATTTAAAAAATTTACCTACCCATTAATTAAGACAGTTTCAAAAGATACAACCAAATAACTGCAGTAAAACACAAACGAATTTCGGAATTCCCGGTCAATAATAACGAAACCGGGGTTGATATACGACGTAGTCACTCACTACAGCTACTAAAATACCTTCATCTAGTGGCGCTCATGACCATAACATAATGTGCACAGTTTGCGGGTTAATTAGACAGCAAGGGCGGCTAGCAGGGGTGCAAGCCCACTTCGGCTGGCACTGGGTATCACCAATATTGGCGCTATGCACCACGATTTTACGTGTACTACCTCGACTGCTAGTCGAGTATTAGCCAGAAGTACTGCTTTTTAGTACGGTCAAAATGAATTTTATAAGTCGGGAGACATGAATGAAGATGATGTTTGGGACGGAAATGTATACAGTGTGCGACAAGTGTATGAAAAGGCTTTTGCGAAAACTAAAGTAAATAATTCTTTATATATACGAAAACCGTATAAAACTCAAAGGATATATTCTAATCTTTACTTACTGAATTTTATTTAGACCAATAATAATCGGAGCTTTTAATCAATACAACAGAAGCATATTTAATATTTTAAAATATTAAATTCCATTAAATACATTCAGAACAACAAATATAATTCACAAAAACAACAATATAACAATAATTACAAATAATAACCTGATATTACTTCTGTAAGATCAAGGCTTGAGTTATGTATGAATGTTTTCAAATTGAAATTATTTATTATTACCCCAAGTATTCATATAGTCTAGGGTTCAACGCCCCTGTTTTAAAGTGATTACTAACAGGCTGAATGTTCGTGAGTGGCTTCGTTTTGACGAGCCTTCCAACTTTTTCCTCTGCGAACATTCTCAGATAAAGTTCTAAGCAGCCGCTAAACATGTTGATCTTGGAACTGACATTTTCATGGCGTAGGACTGGAAAATCTGCTAGAAAATTTGTAGGACAATTTGACCATTTAATTTCAAAAATATTAATTAAACAATGGTGTAAAAATCAGCCCGTTAGTGTAGAAACACAGATAGCTGCGCTCAAGGGGCAAACACTATGAGGTTTGTATGCACGTTTATTTTTAACAAATATTGTTTTAATTATTGTGCAATCAAAAAGTTTTCATAATAAAGTGCCCTAACCTTGGAGAATTTGACGTTTGTCAGCGAACTAATTTTGGAGAATCTTAATGGCTATTCTGTAACTGTACAGGGTGAAACGCAACTTACCCGAAAAATTTTGACCATACATGCACCTTTAAATAAGAAGTCGATTTCTTAAAATTTTTTTAAATAAAATTCCAACACAGAAAAAGACACAAATTGTTAAAATTACAAATTAATAGAAAATGTAAAAATAACATATTATTTCTACAAAACTGTCCATTAACATTCTAACACGCCTGAATCTGTCTAATCCGATATTGTCACACTAGCTGAAGTGTTCTCCCTTCCTGCTATTCTCGAAGGTGCAGATTATGGACAGCTGTCAGATACGTTCACGTAATACATCGATATTGTCAAATTCAGTTTGGTAGACTTCATTTTTTAAATATCCCCACAAAAGAAAGTCAAGAGGATTTAGATCCGGGGACCGCGGAGGCCAAGCTACAGGTCCACCCGGACCGCTAAACGATAATTTGGGGGCGCACCATCATATAAAAACCACATTCGACTTCGGACTTCCAAGGGCACATCTTCAAGAAGACCAGAAAGGTCATTACGGAGAAACTGCAGATATTGCTGACCATCCATCTGATTTGGCAATATGAACGGACCAATTAGGCGTTCATCGATGTACAAAGTGATTCCGAACTACTGAATGAGGATTCTCAATAGTCCAAACGTGCACATTATGTAGATTGGTTATACCATTACGCGTAATAATAGCTTTATTAGTCACCAAGACATCGACAAATTTTCATTAATTTGTAACTTTAACAATTCGTATCTTTTTCTGTGTTGGACTTCTTATTTAAAGGTGCATGTATGGTTAAAGTTTTTCGGATAAGTTGCGTTACATCCTATATACGTTAAGTTTTAAAGCCTGTTACTTAGCGAAAATACTATGAACAAGTCTCACCTGTCACGAATTTAAGTTTTCGTTGTACGTGAATCCACTGTGTTTTTTGTTCGTTTGTTTGATTTTCGCGTATTGTAATAATATGTCAAATTTTGCAAGAAACAAAATTGTTATTTATTAAAAAAATATTTTTAGTTTGTGTGATGTGAAATAATCACTTGAATATTTGTTATTGCATATTCCCACCTAACCTCAAAGTTGGTATTACCAATGATTTTTATATTGACATGAAAGATAATAACTTGCATTATCTTTAGGGGCGAGCATAGATGCGTCTTTACTACGTACATACTTCGATATGCGATGGTAAAGCAACTTTAGGCGCGGTTAGTACTTAGATGGGTGACCGTTTCAAGTGTTATATAGTATGTTTCCTATATCGGTACTATAAAAAATATAGTTTCAAAATTTCATAAATAAAAAAACTTTATGTGTACCATGTCAAAACTATAAAAAAAGTAATTACTTACAATAATCAAGTTAATCAAAAAATGCAGTTTTCCAAAAATAATTTTAAAAAAATTCACGCTCATTCGATAATTCTCAGATAACACACATTCACCGTCAAATCTCACCAAACATTCAAATTCACCATTTTATGACTCGAACCTGTTCAAAAAACCACCTTAAAAATATTAGCACCAAATAATCAATAATCATCATAATTCAAAATTTCATAAATAAATTTCATTAATAAATCAAACTTTATGTGTACCATGTCAAAACTATAAAAAAAGTAATTACAATAATCAAGTTAATCAAAAAATGCAGTTTTCCAAAAATAATTTTGAAAAAATTCACGCTCATTCGATAATTCCCAAATAATACACATTCACCGTCAAATCTCACCAAACATTCAAATTCACTATTTTAGGACTCGAACCTGTTCAAAAAACCACCTTAAAATGATCAGCACGAAATAATCTTGAAAGATATTAAAACTACTTTCCCTAACTCTAGTCACAACATTCTATTTCGTTTCGTTAATTTTTTGCAACCCGATTACTATTTCGCCCCTCGTAACATATCAAAACTACTTTCCCTACCTCTAGTCATAATGTTCTAATTCAACCCATTTACTATTTCAATTCTCACTATTTATTGATCGCCCCTCGTAGCACTCCATACAATATCGGGATTTCCCTTGCAACCGATATCAAAACTTATTTCCGTTCCATTTACTTCGTACCTATCTAGAGCATTCTCATATCTTTTCATTCACCTCGCATCTATCGGGAACATTCTCATATCTTTGCAACCGTAAAACGTCGGACTTTCGTTTCGAATTTACGGGGTCATTTTGAAAACATTTAATTTCCAGTCTTAAAACCTTAATAACTTCTAAACCCGAATAGATTCAAACTTCATTTTTATATCGAAAATTTCTCCTTTTCACTGCCGATTTTTCTATATAATTTTTATTTTCAAATTTAAAACTTTTGCAAAACTATTGCGCAATGTTGTGCAATATTGGGCAATCGTGCCGATCCAGACTAGACGGTACCATTTCCAGCGCTAAAAAGAGGGTAAAAACGTTTGTGCTTGACTTACGGGGCACGAAACCCGTTCTATCATATAAATAGCCGAGCTCCACAAGCCCAAATCAAGTAGTTTTCCAGTGATTTTTTCGCGTATTTAAATCTTTCTACAAGTTTCTTTTACAAGTACAAGTGAAATTAATTTGTGTGAATATTTTAAATTAACATAATTTTTTTCAATCAGTTATTTAACGCCGGCCTATTTCCGTTACCAAGGCTGATCACCAACGCCAGGGGATAAGCTCATTAGAGTCTGTGTAGACACTGGGACCCCTAACCTGGAAATTTTGCCGAACCCCCACAGTTTGTCGTGGGGTAGGGTTCTTTAACCTGCTCACATCGTAGATACACGGAACTCACAGTTTTACATCTCTTTAGAAAGGTGGTGACGCGAGCAGATCCGGCCATCCACTATATCTCATCGACTTGCTATGACCCGGTTTTGAACCCGGGTCGTCTGCGTGGGAGAACCCACCACTATCCATCACACCATCAAGCTGACAAATTAACATTATAAAAGTTCGTATATTGTTTGCTTTAAAAAGTATACTAATATTCTTTCAGTTCGACGAAATAAAGAGAGTAGTTACCGACTGCCTAGTTCCACTTGTTGTCTTTCACGTCGGGAATTTTGATAATCGGGACCGTGAAAGTGCTTCCTAGGGCCGGAATCTAGTAAAAAAGACATTTTTAAAGGAATTTTAATCTGCCCTCGCACACCAAACATATAAGTGAATTTTTTCAGAAGCTAAAATGCTTAAATAAAATCAAATAGTTAAACTAAAACATCTCTAGTAGAAATTTAACTGTCGAAAAGTTACCTAAAAGTATAATGTAAAACTTAAATAAAATTACGTTAAATAAAAATTCTAAACTCTGTTCAAAGTTATTAAATAAATATTGTAAATTCGTCTTTAAACAAAGTGTCGTTATTTCGCTATACAGGGTGTTACTCTCTGCCCTGCCATAAACTCTCAAGATTATTAAAAAATTAAAATAAATAATTCTAATAGTGACCCAATCAATCTGGACATATACAGGGTAGGTTGTAGCTTTTGACCCTGTCCAGCAGTTTTAAGGCAACCCCCCGAACTTCAAAATCAAATCAAATAAAGTTCATCTACGGCCTCAGGAGTCTCAAGCAGAATTTTCCAAACAAAAATAAATATTTTTTAACCAACAAAAAGGCATGTAGGTGTTCACAAGTGTTATAGTATATTCCATAAACGGAAGCCAGAAAAAAATGCTAACATTTCAAAATTTGTTAAAAAATCAACTCTTTCATCTCACCTCGTCAAATTATAATAAAAAAGTCTTTAGGACGCTTAAATTCATAAAAAACTGCAATTCTTTGATAAAGAAATCTGAATAACACCGATAATTTACAAACAGTCCGAATTTATCAACAACGCCGTTCCAACATTCATATTAGTCATTTTACAGCAAAAAGTTACAAACTACAGCCCTAAAATATACAGTCCCCCCAATATTTCGATTTTCATCATAACCACTTTTCACACACCCAGCGGCAATGTTATATTTCACTTCTACCAAATTTCATAAAACATTGTTCTCTCAATTTCAACTTCCCATTCAAGTTTCCATTCACACTTCAAAACACACTCCATTCACTTTCCTGAAGTGCCAACTAATCATTCATCCAAACTTCTTTCCAGTTCGTATGTTCCCAGTGACGCCAAACTTATTCCCAATTGGTATGGTCCGCTAGTTGGTTCATAAATCTCAATACTACTTTTCATACCTGCCCCCGTAAAAATATTTTATTTCAATCAAACTTCTTATAAATTATTCTTCCTCTTAATTCCACTGTTCATCCGTTTTCGCGTCTTAAATATCAACATACAATTAATCTCCATTCAAATTGTCCAAATAGAGTAGCGGTAATTTCGTCCCCATCAATATCAAAACTTATTTCCGAAACATAAGCTACGTATTAAATTAAATTGAATACACGTCATTCATTCACCGTGAGCGCATCGGCACAATTTCATATCATATTCAACTGTTCGTGCACAGACCTTCAAGACGACTTTACGGGGCCATTTCAATTTTAATAAATATTTTCAACCGATTTTCGTTAATCACTCCTAAATTCAAATTGATTCGAACTTCATTCATATATCAAAAAATGTCCCTTTTTAAGGCCAATACGGTTATATAATTTTCATATTCGAATTTCCCATTTTAAATTTTCTGATGCAATATTGCGCAATCCAAGCCCGCACGGAATGGACGAGGACATTTCCAGACCTTCCCAGATCTCTGCCCCACGAAGCATATAAAAAAGCCGAGCTTGATGAGCTTATAAACTTTGTTCAGTTATAATAAATAAATTTATTCATGTAATAGTAACAACACAAACAAGAAATTGAAGTAGATTAACCTAGTAAACAGTACACAAATGATGACGTGTAACGTCACAGATATTGGCGCAAAATAACCGCAAATTCGCAAAATTCAAATTCGTCTCTAAAGAAAATATTTTGTTTTCGCTTTATTAAAATCTAAATAATCCTAAATTTTACATTTTTACAAATGTTTTTTTTATGGTTTATCGATTTTCATTATAAAAAAAATCATGCAACTTTCTCATTGAGTGCTTGCCCGTTGAATATTATACAGTGATAAATAAATTGTCTAATTTCTGTGGTGTTTATTTATTATTTATTTATTTATAAATAAATAAATAAGTATTATAAATGTAACGTTTGTTTGACTTAAACGCGATCGCAATTTGCTAAATGGGATATAAATCTGTGTAAATATCTTGGATCTACTATGAATGGCACTACAGTTAAACCCAAACCGGCCGAATTAAGACAACCCACATTTCGTCATAAAATGTAAATTCAATCGCACAAATCTTTTGAATAATTCAGTTTGTTTTACAAAAAAATAAACCGTGCTAGGTTATAGTGGCACTGCTTTAAACTGAAGGGAAAGGAGATCAATTAACAGCAGCAGCGGTGGCGGCCGCCTTCGCCGTCTTACCCCACAGAGACGGCATTAGGATTAAGTATCTCGCTAAATTAGAAATCCATATGTAGATTATGACTTAGTAAGACCGCTCAGATTTAACCAACAAATCCTGTTATTATATGAGGTAGAATGTGTTGTAATTATGATGATAGCGAGTAATTACGACCCGAAATTCAAATAGGTGGTCCTGAAATTATCTAATAAGGAAATTTGTTACGGCGTATTAGTTTTGTATTTTCTTTTCTAACTTTTAAATGAGGTCGATTCATAATGTTAAGAAAAGCTAAGAGTAATTCAGAATCACAACTAAAATCAAAATAAATGATGTCGCCACCTTGTCCAGTTGTCAGGTACAGAAAGAGGGGGTTACCTGGACAAAATTGCGAAGTGAAATTTTGGGGTATTTTTTTTTGGGATGGTTGGGGATGTTAAATCCGAGTTTTCCACCTCGAGGAACCTATGCTAACTTGAGAGGAGCTTGAGAGAACCTCGAAACTTTTGGACTTTCTTCAGTATCTCGCTTATAACTCGTAAACTATGCATTTTTCGGGCTCAAAGTTATAAAGCATTAAATTTCCTTCGCATTTCACTGGTCAAGTGTATTCTTTGGCGCAATAATAACTGAGATACAACCGTTTAAAGATAGAAGAAATTTGTCAAAAGGTAAAAATTAGTAGAGAAATTCAGGTTTTTTTTTTCTCGTAACTTTTATTTTTCAACATATACGTGTATACTACACGTACTATGTAAACCCCCTGACTCCCTCTGAAACCATTGGTCAAAATTATCGTATAGAGAAGGAGAAGCAGTATTTCTGGTACAACATGATGGGATCCAGCAAAAAAATTATCAATGGGAGGGTAAGCAGCAGTGTTGAAAATTTTTGAGCGGATATCTTCCAAAATAATTTTTCCTGTGGTTTCTTCTTGAAGGTCTCCTTTTTTCGTTGGAATACCAATTTCCAGATAAAATTTTATCATCACTGTTTTTGAAAGACACCACAGATGCTCTGTTAGGTGAAGCACTTATGAATATGTTTCCATACTTCTCCTCCAGACGCCTTTTTAACGTTTTCGTGTGTGGACGAGATTCTTCAGGTAACTGATCGTGCAACTGTCCAAATGGAGAATTGATATTCATCACTGTTCTCCTCAAGAAACGTGAATATAGTTTCCATGGCTTCATTACAGTTGTGAGTGCTAGGTCGTCTACGCCTTTTTGTGACACGTACTGCAACCAAATTTGTGTTGAAACTTTCCAACATGGTTATACGGTCTTCAATTTTCCACCCCCCAGTCACCTCGCTTTGTTGCACATATCAACATCGTGTTTGCCAAATCTGGAAGCATTACTTTTACCACAGCATTGCATCTGACAACATTTACCTTGGCCTGTTGTTTTCCGTATTCTTCAGTAACTTTTTCCTCGCATAGGAAGCATGTATTGCTGAAATCAAATAATGGCTTACCTGAGCGGGTTTATCTGGGACCAGTTTAAGGGGTGTCCTCTTCACGACTTACACTCGTAGTAATCATTGGTGTACTATTTTTGACAAACCGTGTGAACAGTGATTTCCTCCATTCCTCCAATTCGTCCAGTAGTAACTGTCCATGTTGAGGCTTTTTGCGTGTAAGACTGGAAGCAATAAGCGTAGCAATCACTCTCTTCTTGACAACAGTCACTTCACGATCTGCCAAACTTTCTTCGCAAATGAGCTGGCGCCGTGGGAGATGCCATACCAATTCTCAACTCTCAGGGGGGTATACGTAGTATGTGCAATTTACATGGATATGTTGAAAAATAAAACTTATGCGGCAAAAACCTGAATTTTTCTGCTATTCTTTACATTTTGACAAACTTTTTATCTTTAAACGGCTGTATCTCGGTTATTATTAGGTCAAAAAATACACTTGATCCGTGAAATATGAAGGAAATTTAATGCTCTACAACTTTGTACAGAATGATAGAAACTGAAAAACGCATAGTTTGCGAAGTTATAAGCAAAAAATTGAAGAGAGTCCAAACATTTCGAGGTTCTTCGGTACCCCGCAAGTTAGCACAGGGTCCTCGAGGTGGAAGACTCGGATTTAACATCCCCAACCATACCCAAAGAATACCAGGTAAAAGTACCCGCCACTGGATTAACCCGATTAAACAATGTTCCCAAATAAAAAATATTTAAACAAGAAGTAAAATTTATCTTGCCATGCCTCTCTACAATAGTATACAGTAGGCAGCGCCGCGTTATCGATATACTTTATCCCCTCCTATATGAGATGTAGTCGAGCAGATGGACAATTGCGCCGTTGCGGGCAGCCAGTAAAGAATTCAAGCTGATGATCGGAATGACCAGTTCTAAAAAAAAAGAAAGTGCTGAGCGAAACTGTTTTCGTGCAACCGGGCAGTGCCGTAGGTTTATTAAATCTTGCGCGGTTGTTTTCTTCTAATAAAAAAACGTAAGTTGTTTGTTGTTACATTTACCTAAAATAATACTTATTAATTGTAGTATTTCTTTCAAAAAATATTTTTAAAATGGCTTTTTTGAGACCATTTGATACAAGAGAAAATTTAATAATGAAAATGTTGAAGACGAGGTAACGGAGTCGATCGAATCGAGTTGGGAGTTTCGGAACCAAGATTTACAGTTGCAAATCCGGCGTCTTCTTTTAAATATTTATAACTGCCTAAACAGAGAAAGTAAACAAATGACGGATACAGGTATATAAAAATAATGATTGAATTAACTAAGATTCTGCTATCTACTATTAATCTTGTTATTAAAAGGGTTTGTTGTAGATCACTCTGTTAAAAGAAAACGGAAAAATCAAAAATTTAGAAAAATTGACGACGCTTCAAAAGACGTTATACGAGGGAGGGGTATTTTCCCATATTTTTTTAATTTGAAAATCGAAAACTAGACAGAAGAATAAGACACACTTGTTTTTTTTTCTCATTTAAACTGAGAAAAATAAGTTAAACTTGCGTGACGTCACTAAGTGCAAATTCAAATAGGACGAAAAAACATAATAAATATTAGAGTGCGGATTTAAATATAAAAAAATAACTGTTTAATAGTAATTTGGAATTACGTCGTATTGTGAAAATTCGGCAAAAATATTTGCGTAAAATAAAAGAGTACCGCGAACCAAATAGGACGGTAATATATCTTGACGAGGCGTAGTTTGATACGCATGATACTGTTAATCGCGGTTGGGTAGAGAAGACTCAAAATTCTACTTTAAATGCGCCATGTTCAAGGGAAAAGCGTATGATAATTCTACATGCCGGAAGTAAAAATGGGTTCGTACACAACGCACTGCTTTTGTTAGCCAAAAATATAAAACAGTGTTGTGCTGACTATCAAAATCATTAAAACCATTTTAGAAAAAAAAAATAATTTAATTATTTTAATCTTACCCCTTACAGCCTCCGTCCCTACATTGTTACGGATTAACGGATTATGTCATTTCATATTAGCGCTAAGTGAGTAGCCGTGTGCTAAACTTGAAAAATCGTTAGAGCCGTTTTTGAGAAAAAAAATATTTTTACGTTTTCTTACAGGTTTTTAGTTGTTAACTCCCTCAACTTTTTGAGCTAGGATCGATTTTGGGATTTTGCCTGTAGGTATGGCCGTCTTGAATACGCATACAAAATTTTAGCAAAATCGATCTACTCGATCGTTTGGACTCTAGATGCTATCACACACGGCTGACGGCACACAGATATTTTTAAAATACCACTTTTTTAGCTTCAGGGGTAGACTGGTGCCAATACCTTTCTAAAAAAAAAATTAATAACAAGCAAGAACTAGCCAGGATGTTTAGTTAAGGTTATAATTAAGAGAAAAAAAAAAACGAGATAAAGCGAAATTGTGAAATAGGGGTGCTGTTTAGGGGTTGAAAGTGTTTTTTTGCGACTTTCGGCAAAACGTGACCTCCTAGCGAAAATGTCCTTTACAAGAATTTGTAACACCCCTTGGCTTAAAACCAGGAAGTGTTTCAATTATGCGAACGGCAGCTCTGGGTTATGGGAAAGCGAGGTCGTGGTTCGATATTTACTCGTTTGTTAACTTGCAAAAAAAAAAATATAAAATAGTGAATATATATATATATATATATATAAACAAAAAAATAGATGTTCAGGGCGCCACCTTAACTTACTATATGAACCATGAGTATTGTGAAAGCTAAGGAAAACAATACTGAGTACTTAAGTTATGTAATAAGCTCACCAATAATATATATCCAGCTAAATGAGTAGAAGAAAGGAAACACACATGTTAATAATAAGTTGACTTTAATATTTGACAATGGGACAGTTGAATAATTTATTTAGCAATAGCAAAAAATTTAGTTAAGTTGAAATTTGAATGATTGATAAAAAAAAAATATTAAATTATGACAAGGTTTAACAAGTATTATTTAAGAAAATTTTATGTGAAAATGTATGAATATTTGAAAAATGTTAAAATTTAATTAAAATGGTACCATTTCTTACAAGTAAAAAAAAATATGAAAAGTAGAAATTTAAATCAAACCAAATGTTATAAATAATACCACCCAACAGAAGGCCCTGGTGTAACTTTGTTCCAGAATCAGGTATGACTGCAGGGACCCCTCTACAACACGCTTCCTCCACTCTCAAATTGTCTCCACTGTCTACGTGGTCCAAAAAAAATCGACGACTCGGATTCTTTCGCTTGTTGACCTCTTGCTTCTTAAAATAATACCATCTGTGTGTGGCCGTTACATCGGAAAGATGATATACCAATAATGATATCACACCAAAGAAAATTGCCTCATATGAGGGATACTGGCAACCCTAAGATATAAAAAAAATACACCTTACAAAATGAAATTCAAACGAATTCGCAAGACTTACCCCAAGTGACCTGTGGGGGCTCAGTATCGATTATAAGCCTAAGCTTATGGCGTGAATAAAAATTATGGCTTGACCAAATTTACTAGTTAGGCTACTGCCCCAAGCCTAAGCACTACCGGCTCCTTCAATGAATCACGCTTAAAAAGGCTGCTAAGATGGCTTAGCTTTCTAACGCGGTCTTGCGAATTTAAAAAAACTAACGATCCCTACACGCAGGTCTTAATTACCAACTCAAATCACAGACTTGTGCTCTTGGCAAAATCGAACGATAAGAAGAAGAAGAGGAATTTAAAATATCTAAAATATAACCTTAAAATAGAGAGTGTGCTACTATGTGCTTCTGAAGAAATAAATAAAACAAGTTCATAAGAAACATGCTGTTAAACCAGCCAGGAAGAGAAGACGTCGTGTGTTTACTATATTTCGGTGTTAACTCAAAATGAGGTGTCAAGTGCTTTTCAACCTGAACAAGTTATAATTGCAGTGTTAATTGTCTGAAACGGTGCCGCATTATTTTCATTATTATTTACTTATATATTTAACTGCATGTGAAGCATGTTTTTGCAGGAAAGAAAGAATAAAAAAAATATTTATATTTGTCTAATAAATTCCTTTTCAGGAGATTTTTCACTGCAACCAGTAATACATTTATCCACATACTGGGTGGCCTAACTCACTATGCACCAGTTTACTTTTTAAATTGATTACTATGAAAAATGTAGCATATGCAATGCTACAAATTGTGGATAACAAAATTTAAACTTCCGAATCAGGCATTTTTCAAAAAAAACCTTTTTTTGAGAAAACGGCGAAAACCAGTTTTTTATTTTTTTTACACATAAAAATTATCCAATTTACATGAAATTATGTGAAAGTATATCTTTTTGTGCATCGAATAAGCGCGATTTTTGGAATCTGGGAAACAAGTAACTTCGGAGATATTTACATTTTTCGAAAAAAAAAACCTAAATCTCCCACGGAAAACTTTATTGGTATTTTTCTCGATTTAAATATTCTATCCGGGCTCATTGCAACCGTTGAAATGTCTATTCTAAAATGGACTGTATATATTTATGGTTTATTTTCATTAAACCGGTTAAAATTGAGAAAAACCAAAAAAATTACTTTTCGAATCACGAATTCTTCAATATTTTTTATTATTTTCCATTATTTAAATTATTTATATAAATAAATTTCAATGACAGAATTTACTTTAATGTAATATTACTAAAGTTGAATGAATTTAATCGAAGAAACCATCCTGAAACTTTGAAATAAACAACAAATTAACAAAATAAAAATTTAAGTTGCATATAAACGTGGTAGAAAAATTTACAAAATTGTGAATTCGAAAGATGGCGAAAGAACGGCACTATTGAAAAAATTGAAATAAATATTTTAATTATATTCGAAGCCATTATGCAGTTCTACATATAGTATTCGATGAGTATCCCGAAGTGAATAAAACTTTAACTACAACACTTACAACATCTACTTCCACTTCGATGGGCACGAAACAAGCCGAACCTTCACGTCGGCGTCGTAAGAAATCTGCAAACATCCCTACATTTGAAGTTCAAGATATAATTAGAATACCGTTTTCGCAAAAGAAATTTGTATCCAATCAAAATAACAAAAACAATTCAATATAAACTATGTCAGATAAACTACAATAAGAGAGATTTTTGTGCAGGCAAGCTCCCGAAGACGCCAATGCATTAATTATAATACTGCAATTGAACTAGCAAAACACGATGATAAAACTGTCGTCGTCGTGGATCAAGATATTAATTGACTAGTACTTCTGCATAAACCAAATTTAAATGGTCTCAGTATTTTTTCCACGAACCAGGCTCAGGCAACTAAAAGGATTCATTTTATACATCTAATTGTTTCAAACACGAATAGTACACAAATATAATAGCATTTCTTCACTATTTTTCGGGTTGCGATACAACTTCCGGTTTTGTTGGAAAAGGAAAAAACAATAGTAAAATCATTATTGAGCATCAAAAACGTATCAAGCCTAACTAGTATTCTTTTTTAAAGATGCAGACCAAATAACCATTGGAAAAATGGATCAAACTTATAGCTGGTATTTACAAAAGTAAACAAATGGATATGTCGTTAAATAAATTAAGATTTGAGCATTATCAACTGGCAACTAAATCTAATTTTAAATTGGAAAAGCTTCCCCCAACTGAAGGAGCAGCTGCACAACACTCCTATAGGGTTTATTACCACTTGCAAACTTGGCTTGGTTATTTGGGCAACGAGCCCAATAACAAAAAAGCTAACCAACTCGTGCCCAAATTTATCCCAGACAGTTCAGACTTAATTCCAGAAAAATTATTAAAAATTATTTGCTGCAGCTGTGAAAGTGGTTGTAATAAACAAAGATGTGGCTGCCGAAAACAGGGCTTAAAATATACGAATTTATGCAGTAATTAATTGTCTTGCAAACTGCTCTAATAGAGATGAAGAAATATTTAAAGACTTAAGTGATTCGGAAGAAATTATCTATGAAGAGCCAGCAAAGAGTCTCGATATTGAAATTGATAAGCTCGATAATCTCGAAGATCCTTCGGAATTTGAAACTTTTATTGATGAACAACCACAATGCAAAAGATCTAACATTCATTAGAATATTATATTTTTCATAAATTATTTATTTTTATAAAAAAATACAAAACAATGTTTTTCTGAATACGAAGCGAGTAGAAAATATCAATAAAATAATTGTTTTATTTAATAATTATTTATTCAAATTATTTTACTCAAATATACCTAAAGCAGATTACTCATCGATATACCATTTATTTAGTGAAAATAAATAGTAAAATATACATTAATAAAAACACATACTGGGCCAGTGAGTCTTAATAATTGTAGCTTATGACGTTCAGTACGGTACGGTGCATTGTCATGAAACATTTAAGCTTCAAAATGATTTCCCCCACTTTCTTCAATTAAATTCATTCAATTTTAGCAACATTACATTGGAGTAAATTTTATCATTGAAATTTAATCAATTATTTACATAAATAATTTTAAAAAATGGAAAATTATAAAAAATATTGAAAAATTCGTGATTCGAAAGGCCATTTTTTTGAATTTTCTCAATTTTAAGCAATTTCATGTAAAATAAACCATCAACATATATAGACCACTTTAAAGTAGACATTTCAATGATTACAATTAACCCAGATAGAATGTTTAAATCGAAAAAACACCAATAAAATTTTCCGTGGAAATTTTGTTTTCCGAAAAATATAAATATCTCGGAAACTACTTGTTTCTCAGATTCCAAAAAAACATGCTTATTCAATGTAAAAAAGTATACTTTCACATAATTTCATGTAAATTGAATCATTTTTACGAGAAAAAAAAATAAAAAAACCGGTTTTCCACCGTTTTCTCAGAAAATTTGAGGTTTTGTTGAAAAATGCCTGATTTAAAAGTTTTAGATTTATTTATTATCTACAACTTCTGTAAAGGATATTTTCCGCTAGGAAGTCGCGTTTCGCCGAAAATCGCAAAAAATACTTTCAACCCCTAAACAGCACCCCCATTTTACAATTTTACTTTATCCCGTGTTTAATTTTTGTTTTTTCCTCTTAATTACATCCTTAACTAAATTTGCTGGCTGGTTCTTGCCTGTTATTAATATTATTTTTTAATATTCAAAATCTGCTTTAAAAATTCGTAATCGATCTTTTGTATAATCAAATACTTTCCTATATATGCCCCATTATCCATACATTTTCAACCCTTAAACTTCTGTAGGTAGTGAAATATTGTAATTATCTATTGCATTAATTGCTGATATAACATCATCACATAAAATTGCCACAATAATTCTAATACTAAAAGACATGTTTATATAATTTTCCCGTCATATAACCCATTAAATAATATCCTGTTAAAAAATATGACATAACACCGATTCCGACATGCTGAACAAAATGTATTCGACTGCTTATCTGATGCGTTAAGTCGTAGGACATGACTGGAAGGAATAAATCGTGCGTTCAGATTCATGTCGTCGGCGGAGAATGAATGCCAACAATTCCTGCACAACCTTCGCAGGATACACGCACCATATGTCTGATCGAGTCGCCCTTAATATGACATGCGATTGTTTATCACAGCTTCCTAGATTGGATTTTCTTGTTTTTCATCGAGTTTTCTGTTTCATTTAATGCGTGTATAACTTTGCTAATGATTATTATTGTTATTATTATTCGAACCAATTGTTTGGAAGTTCTTGCTTGTTGCGATGAAAAAATTATTAACTATCAAATAAATTCTCTTATGGCATAGGAGAAATTAACATTGGGAGATCCGTCTCCAAGATTTTATTAAAAAGACGACGACGATATACATTAATTGTTAAAACATCTACAAAGAAAGTTGGGTAACGTTATTGCAAAGCTATAAAAATACATATATTTTACCGTAAATTCAGCAAAAACTCAAAATCGATTTTTTGCCCCGAAAGTAAAAACGTTCGAGTCCCTGTCATAATAGCTGCTGAACCCAAAATCTACTATTTGTGGTAACCTGGTCTTGTACTGTTTTCTCTGATGTCCATGTTACCAAATTTCTACAGAAAGTAATTGAAATACGCAATTTTAAGAATATTAATTTAGTGTTTTTAACGGAATTTCGATTTTTGTAGCTTTACACGGGTCATTTAGTATAAATCGGAACCATCATGACACGCTTAAATGGAAAACTAAAAATTATATTATAAAAAAAAAATATGTTTGTAATGTCACTTATTTGGCATCGTTGGATTCAGAATATTATGCGGAATTCAAAAATGCAATATTATATAGGGTGTTCCATTTAAAAATCGAAAATTAGTGTCACTTGCGGCGAAACCGGAAGTGAAAAAAACAATTGTATGTCAAAAAGTGCCGCTTATGTAGTATATCCTAAATTTCAATCAATTATCTTCAAACCTAAAGGAGAAAAGGGCGGTATACCATGATCCTGTTACACCCGGTATAGTAAAAAAATATTTACAGTGAAGGTAAACAGCAGTTTACATCGTTAGATTCGTATTGAAAAATTACATTTAACTGTAGGATCAAAGTGACACTTTCATTAAATTGTGAGTAATTTCAGAACGTGAAGTTGTACCATGAATAAACAACAAAAATCCAATAAGTATTTTTCTTCAATTATTTATTTTATTTATAAACATTTGAATAATTATTGGTTGGTCACGGCACCCTAGATTGAAAATTAAAATTTATTGCAAAAATTTCAAAATGGCGGACAGTCTTGAATTTAGTGCAGTTATATGTAGAGTAACCAAAAATTAAAAAATATATAGGGTGTTCCACATAATAATGAAAAATCCGGTGAAATCGGAAGTCGTAGCAACTTTACAGATAAGTCAAAAAATGTGGTTTTGGTAACAATGTGACAAATTTTATATTGATACATCGAACAATAAAGATATGGCAGCCGAAAGTGATTTCATTGTACCCCGGTATATGTTTTTTCTTATCTCTTTATTTAGCTGTCCACTTGTAATGTTACTTTTGATTTGTTATGGCCTATAGACTATTGGTGGTATTTATTTATTTATGTATGCCTAATAATTAACTCATATTCATACATTTTCTGTTATGCTGTATCTTATATAATAATTGAAGCCCGTGGATAGGATTTATACATCGTTCATATTTTCAGTGTTAATAATAAGCGAGATTAACAAGTATTTATGTCAAAATTTTGCATTATTTAACAATTACATTGCAATTGAGTATACTTTTAAATTGTGAACTAGACGTGAAACGACAGTGGAAGGGGAACATCTACATTCTAAAGCTTAATCTTGTACAGTAGTAAACCGAATGAGTACTGACATTTTTTTTTATTAATTACTACATCACGCTTATTTTTAATGCTAAAAATATAAACCAGGCATTATAATAATTGGGATGGATGACATAACTATTTTGCAAGAGAATCATTTTTTTTATTTAGAGCTTATTTTTTAAGGAAATCTATGAAAAGGAATGAAAGATGCAAAGCGAATTAATCTTAACAGCACATTGAATGGAGATATGGCATTTAAAGTTGAAAATCGACATGAGACAATATATTTTGGAAATTATTTAAGTTTATTACACCCAAATGGATAGAGATATCGTTTTCAAAATTTGGTGGAATGTAGAGTGTAATATCAGCTCTCCATTAACGTCAATAATATTTTATTTATTTTAGTCCTTTTGATTCTAATTTGTATTTCATAAAATAAAATAATAATAGTGGTTTAATCGATACTATTAGTCTACGAAAAAACTTCACGTTCAAGCTGACAAAATGTAGATGAAATATTATTATACATCTCATATTAAACGATATGATATGTACTAGGTTCAAATTGTTACTAGTAGAGAAACCTTTAGTCACGGAAATATGCCGGCGTTAAATAAATTAATAAAGAAAATATTACTAAAATTAATTACGGGATATGCAAATGGGTTTCAGTTTATATCCCTAATAAGGATAAATAAACGATTGAAACCAAATTCCCACACCATTTCTATTGATTTTTATATTTTGGTCATCAAACTCGCTACCTACTGAAAAAATACAAAGCAGTGTAATTCTGGAATTGAAACAACAAAAGTTCATAACGGTGGAGGACACTCAGAATTACGCCACTAAACTAGAAAGTTTGGCGAGAAACGCTAAACTGGAACCGACGAATATGCATCATCATTTCAAGGTTTTCCTTATCTACCTACTGTCTGGAAAGTTTTGCATAATCCACTACGTTTTCTCATACCTGCTCGTAGTATCCTTTAGCACAATATCTCTTTGATTATGATTATTTTTTACGCAAATAATGAAATAGTTTTCAATATTTTCTCCTAGCTCTCAACTGTTGCACTTTTTATACCTTAGGGCATAATATTTTTGTTCTTTTATTATTAGATTGCATTGTCATAATACTAATATAATAATATACTAATTTACTGAAATACAAGATGATTCGCCTTTATGTGGTGCTAATGACGTTAAGTACACAGCCGTCTCATTTTTAAAAGTTTTTTACAGTGGACCTCCCAGAACCGGCCAGACTACAACTTCTACTTGTTTTCGTGTGCTTAATCAAAGCCTTTAGTAACACCTTGCTCCACCATGTCAGAGATTGAGTTTGTAACCAAAGGAAGCACGCCAGAGAAAATGTTTGGTCCTTCTGTGGAATCTGGTGATAGACAAGACAGCAAGGTTTCACATTCGCAGGAATTTGCAGACAACCTCATCTTCTTGGTAATAGAACTATTTAAGGGCCCTGCATAGGAAATGATGCAAAAAGTTGACAGAAGGGGTTATCCATAAGTCTAGAAAAGACCACTGTAGTAGCTTTCACAAAGAAAATAAAACTCCAGTACCTGAGAGCATTGCGGCTTTGGAGAAAGGAACTAGAAGTGAAAGGCGATGACTAAATTTAAAAAACATTAAAGACTAGTGTGCCCCAAGATAACAGACGCAATGTCAATAATGTCCATCGCACTTTTGGAAATAATGCTTTACCTGCCTTCATTATAATTTAGTAGTGTCTCAAATTTGGTGTAAACAGTAACTATTCTTTAACATTTATTAAAAATATAATCTTCCTACATTGCGTCCAAGCACATTTTTATGGATTTGTTTACGAACCATATCAGTTAATGTTGTTTGTCTTTGTTTGAACTCACCTTTACATCTTTAAAATTTGATAATTTCTCAAAATGTTTTATAAAGAGAGAATAGGATGGAATAGATTACGTTTATTAATCCAATAGATCATAAATTATGACATAGGATAAGTCAATTAAACACAGTAGTAGATAATTATTTTACATTAAACTATTTACTTATATATACAACAAGTAATCTCTCACACACATTCACTAAACTACCCAAAGAAGTTAATAGCAAGTAATTGTGTTATTTGTATTATTCACTAACAAATGTTACAAACAAGAGACTTTAATTAGGATAATTTAGAAAATCTTCCACAGAATAAAATTTATTCACCACAAGGAATGATTTTAAGGTTGACAGATTTTTTTTACATTTATAATATTTTGCATATTTGCAGTTAATTTATTATATGACACAGATCCCATATAGTATGGATTGGACTTATGTAACTATAAGCTATGCCTATCGAACTGCAGATCAGAGCCATGACGTGAAACGTGAAACATATTTTGTGTATTAAATTCATATTTTTATTTACAAATTTTAGTACTTCTAAAATATACAGACTAGGCAATGTTAAAATTTTATTCCGGGAAAATGCCATTCTACAAGATTTTCTATATTAATTCCAAACATAGAACGTATAGCTCTTTTTTGTAAAATAAATACTCTGATCGCGGATGCTGAATTACTCCAAAAAATAATACCGTATCGAATTCGCGATTAAAAACTACACAAATAGTACATTTTAAAAGTGTCTAAACTGGTGATGTGGCGCTATCATTTTAATGCAAAATAAATACTTGCACCATTTTTGCTTATAAACGTAACATGTATGTTCCAATCTAAGAATAGATCTATATTAATTCCTAAAACTTTATGTGATGATGAGTAAACTGGATGTATATTTTTTACCAACAGGATGAAAATGCATAATAAAAGTTTTAACCTGGTTCATTACTAATTTTTTTTTGTTTTTGAGATAAGTGGATAACGCAAGAAGATTTGAGTTCAATTTGTAGGCAGAATTATTTAATTTATCACTTGCAATAATAGTAATATATAATATAGTATAATATAGGTATGACTGGTGGTCGAGAGGTGAGCGCACTTGCCTCTCACCCAAAAGTTCCGGGTTCGATCCCCGGTCGTGGCAGTGGAAAATACTGTGAGAGGGATTTTTCCACTATACACGGATATTGGGTGTGTGTCCCTTGTCTCTAAATGTGTAGCCCCCTCCCACACAAGGCTCTTCTAGAGCCTTCCGGGATAAAGGGGGTCGTAATTACCTGTGGTGTTATTTATTTATTATTTATTTATTTATTATAGTAGAAGCACCACAGAATGTTGACAAATAGTTATCTAAGTCATTTGTGTAAAAACTATACAATAGTGGTCCCAAAACACTACCCTGTGGTGTATACCTACTTCGACAGGCAACTCCTCAGATTTAGCACTGAGAAAATCTACATACTGTTTCCTGTTGTTTAAGTATGATTTCAAGAGTAAAACATAAACCTCGTATACCGTACCATTCAATATTTTTCACAAGAATGTCATGGTCCACAAGGTTAAAAGCTTTGGAGAGATCTATAAATAATGCGCTTACCTTGTGTCCTTGATCTAAGTTTTTATGCGTTTAGATAATAACTTTTCGAATGTCTTAGCGAATACTAATAATATTGTTATTGGTCGATAATTACAATTTCTTTTGGTTACCTTTTTATATAGGGGAATAACTTTAGATAATTTTAATAAGCTAGAGTGGGTGCCCTCCTTAAAGCAGTGGTTAATGATATGAGTTAGTGGTTCAGCTATCTGATAGACACAGTTTTATTAATTTGGTAGAAATGTCATCAGGGCCTAATGAATTTCAATCTTTTAAATTATTTATAGTCTCAACCATTTCTGAAATTGTGATCGGTCGTAAGTATATTGAATTCTCATTATTAGGTAAATCTGTAATTTGAGTTATGTTACTATTATACGTCTTTGGTAAATTTATTAGATAAGAATTAAATTCATTCGAGATTTTGGTTTGTCTGTACTTAATTGGTCATTGACTTCTATTTCGACGAGTTCATTTGAGTTTTGATTTAAGTTATTTTTTTATAGAGCTATTAATTATTTTCCATATTGTTTTAGATTTAGATTATTTATCGAAATACATCTTTTTGGCTTGCCTTATTGATTGTAAATTATTTCATAATTTTTGTAATCCATTTTTTGTAACGCTAATAGTCCTTTCAAATGTACTTATGCTACTTTAATACCTGGTGTTATTTAGTTATTATAATTTTTAGAGTTTTTACTAACAAATTTAAAACATAGATCGTAGTGACTGCAATATATTATGGAAAGCTGACTGTTTATATTGTCTGAAAATATTGTCTGAAAGTTATTTGTGGCATTCTACGAATATTCTTTCCTATTATTTGGGTTTTCTACCACATGTATTATTATCCTCTTCAAAAATAAATCACCGAACCTACAAAATAATAGAATTATTTGAAAAAAGCCTCTGCGCCCGTGACGTTTACGTCAAAGGAATAGTCAGAGGTTATGTTTTGCAAATAATATAAATCGGAATAAACACAGAAATAATGTATTTTGCTGACGTTTGGAAAGTAATATCTTTCCGCCTTCAAAGCTTTTTTTGGAAGAACTCTTATTTTGCTGCGTATGTCAAATACACAGCTTTAAGATTCTGTTTATGTTAATTCCATAAATACTTACTACTTACACAGAACTGATAATATTTTCTTTTAGATAATGTTGAGTTTGTTAAGTTCTTCTTTTAACATTGGTAGCCAGGTTGTACAAATATCTATAGAACAATTCGATACGCACTTATCTTCATTTAATAATTTAATAATATTATTGCTGATTCTTTAATTTTTCTTTTTTTGGTATCTGCTTCTTTTGTAAAAATTTTTGCCGAGTCCCAGTTTATTCTATGTCCGTTTTCCCAAGCATGTTCACAAATCTTTGATTTCTGAATTTCATTCTATCTAATGTAATTCTTGTGCTCATCCAACCTCACACTGAAAGGTCTGGATGACTCACCCGCATAACATTTATCACATTCGCACGGGATATTGTAAATACAGTTTTTTGAATTCTGCTCCCTGTTTATCGGTATTGTTTATGTTAAAATAGATCTTAAAGTGTTCCCCGTTTGAAATATCGTCCTAACATCAAATTTGTGACCTATACGGCGTAGCTTATCCGATAGTCCGTATACATAAGGAATTATTGCTGTATAATGATGTTCAGGTTTTTGTCATACCTGATGTCCCTATTTTCAACATTTATGAAAGCTATATCAACAAAGGGTTCAGGATATTGATTTTGTACTAGAACCTCTTTGATAAATCCTTTCTCGTAATTTAATATTTCATTATTAGATGAAATTAATTTGGCCCTATCGTGTAAAAACATTTTACAACACCTCTTTTAACATTTATTGACTGATTTGAGTTAAAATTTAGATATCTGTTAGTATGTGTTGGTTTTCTATAAACGCTTGTTTCAATTGTATTATTTACCCTTCTAATTAAAACATCTAAAAACGGTAGTTCATTCCTACTTTTTACTTCTAATGCGAATTTAATAGACAGTTCCTTACTATTTATATTTTCCAAAAAACTATCTAGTAAATCGACACCATGAGGCCAAATTGCAAAGATGTCGTCAACATCAGACAACCGGTTTGTTTATACAATTTTGAACATGTGTGTTCTCAAATTTCTCCACGAATATGTTGCTTAAAATTGGTGATAATGCAGACACCATAGCCATACCAAAATCCAGCTGATAGAACTCATTGTCCAATTGAAAATAGGTTGTTTTTATACACATTGTTAAGAATTCCATTATGCTATTTACACTTAATTTAGTTCTAGTTTCCAAATTATTATCATTTAGCAACCTATCTTTAACTATTTTTAAGGTTTCATCTACCGGAACATTGGTAAAAAGACTAACTACATCAAAACTAACCATCATGTGTGATTCATGAATATCGTTTTCATAAATTTTTTCTATAAAATGTTTACTATTTTTAATATATGAATCGGTATTTCCAGACAATGGATCAATAATTTTAAGTAAAAATTTTGGCAAATTATGACATGGTGAATTAATAGAACTAACAGTTGGTCTTAAAGGAATATTTTGTTTATGTGTCTTTGGTAAGCCATAAAAATGAGGAGGCTTACTATGATGTGATGTAAGGTTCCTTCGTTCAAAATCATTAAATTCATGTTTGTATTTAAGTAAAGTTATGTAAATTTTGCTCTCTATTGATTTTGTTGGATCTTTGTTTAGTTTTGAGTAGGGTCCCTCATTTACAAGAGTCAGGATTTTTGTATTATATATATCTTTATCTATAATGACTGTGGCATTACCTTTGTCTGCTGGCAATATTTTTATACTTTCATCGCGTTTTAAAGAATTTATCGATAACTTCTCTTCTGAGTGTTTATATTCCACTGTTTGGTTGTTATAAATGTTATACCACAAAAACACCACATAAATTAGACCACCCCCTTCAGAAGCCAGACACTTGTGAGGAAGGGGGTTATATATTGAAAAAACGCGGACATATAACCATTTCCTCTGACAGTGCCGGAGCCGGGATTCGAACACGGTGGCGCGATACCCATATTTAGAGCCTCTTTAAATTATGAAATATTGTTTTTGGAAAATGATCTAAATTTGTACGTGTTTCTACTTTGTGGGTAATTCACATCGATAATAATCTTTTGACCAGCGTGATTCGATAACCCTGTATGTACGACGTTTTTTGTAGAATTTGGTTGTTTAAGAATTTGGTTGTTTAAATTTGTAAGTATATAGTCTATTGTTGTACCTTTTTCATTTATAGTTCGGATGGATTCCTCAAAAGCTGAATACATACAATAAGAATTGATAAGATTCTTGAGGTCTAAGGTATTTCTGTATTTACACAAGAAATCAATATTGAAATCACTGCATAAAATTACATAAGAAATATGAGACGTATTAAATATGAAACTTAAGGTTTCCTCTAATTTAGATAAAAAAATATTTGTGTTAGAATCAGGTGTTCTGTAGAGACATATAATGTACAGCTTCATTTAGTATAATTTCTACAGCAGAACACCCAAAAACTTTATCTACACTCAAATTTACCAGATGGGTAACATTTCTTTACACTTAGCGATATTTTTGTTGACATCATAGTTCCTCCATATGAAAACGATTTCCTGGAGTAGTAATTTAATATATTATAGCCAGAGAAACGTGTGTGTACAATTGCTTATTGCAATAATGCAGTTAATGTCAAAGAATTGTAGACACATATTGAACGTTAATTGCTTAAGGAAAGTCATACAATTTTAGTATTTAATGGATCAATATTATTCAATTTTATCCATCCATACGAATTGTTAATATCTAAATAAATGTGCACATAATATCAATTCCTTTGATTTTCTATCTTTGCCGAACGCATTGAATTGTGTCAATTGACTTTAAACACTACCTTTCCATTTCATCCAGATATTTTTTAATTAAACTGCCAGTCTGCCAATTGTCACAAAAAGGGTCTTCAAAATAAAATTATGTATATGATTCTTTTAAATAAGAATTATTGTAATTCGAAATATCAGTCTTCATTAATATAACAGAACAATAGTTCCAAAGAAAACAAACCAAAAAGTTAAAAATTTTAAGTTAAGCAAGCAATGATGAAACCAAACGGCATTCTGTATTAATATAAAGACTAATACTGGAAGGTATATTAAATTTAGCATAAAATGATGTTGATGTAGAGATCGGTTCGAGGGGAATAGGCAAATGACGGACTGACTGAAAGGAAGGTTATGAAGCTCACCGCAGACCACATCACAGCTCCTTGTTGTTTACTGGGAGAGTTTGTCTGGGCTCGACAACACTTGCCAACAGGCAAGGTATGATTAAACATTCTACTGTGTGTTCATCCTACGCTGGATACAATAAATTACATTCTATGTTAAGGCCGACATATAACTCGCAAATGAATATCCAATATCATGGGGGTGTAATTATATACAAATATATTACAACAGAATACATCTATACAATATTGCCTATACTTATTTTAGGCACATGCTTATTCCCTTAATTTTTATTGGGTAGATTGTTACTGTTCTACAAAAATATTTGAGAATTTTAATGAAAGAAATATTTTTTAATGAAATACTATGTAATTTAAATCAGAAATTAAAAGAGTTGTTTCAGAAAAATTATCACATATTATTCTTAAAATTGCTAAGTTATTTTTACTTGTGAAAGTGGTAGTTTTATGTTTATATATTTCCATGAACAGATGAGATACAAAAATTGTATTTGTATCTGCAGGGACGGATGAGACCACCGAGAATCGGCAATAAACATTTACTAAACTAAATTTTTCCATATCTAGCGATTTGCTGAGCTTGTTTCTCTTGTTGTTTTTCTTTTATTTTTTTTTTAAGTGGTAATATAACATTTTTTATATTTTCTTTTTAGTATACATATAATTCAAGTGTGCTTCTAGAGGGCAGAAATATTAAAACATAACATATCAGTCGCAAGCTCCTCTATAAAATCCTTATTTTATTATAAGGAATGTAACCAGACTGCAACCAACAGCTACTCTCCGGGGTATGTGCCCCGCCGAGCGCTGAATTACAAGTTACAAGTCTGGCGTGTTAAGTGTAATAATCGCATATTACATATATATATATATATATATATGTTGTTTTTTAGGTTTAGAGGATGTTAAATGAAGTGTTATTGTACTTCCGGGTGCTCTCCCGCGTCGATGGTTATCTGAACGACGTTTTGGCAGAATCTCATCTGCCATCTTCAGGTTCTCACTGAAAGCTGCCTACTACTGCTCCTCGTTGCTCGAGCTGAACTTTCAGTAGGCAGCTTTCAGTGAGAACCTGAATATGAGAGATGAGATTCTGCCGAAACGTCGTTCAGACAACCGTGCCTCCTGCGTCGACCATCGACGCGGGAGAGCACCCGGAAGTACAGTAACACTTCATATATATATAAATAAATCAAAATTCTACAAGGTATAAATATAAATGTCATTATTTATTCTTTCGATTGGTATATAATTTGTGTTTGTTATTTATTTAAATAAAGCCAACAGTGGTGTGCAAAGGAAAGGCGGCCCATGTAATTGCGTTAGGATCTTAGTTAATAAATTATTATTCTTCTTACCAACTGTGAAAAATAATTATTGTACTCTTAAGAACTACTTTATAAGTAAAATATAGTGCTTTTTCTGCGCTGAAACGATTAACGAACAACACAAGGAAAGAGATAGAAAGAAACCACTGGATATTTGTTGGGTTGTGTTTGAGGTACGCAGCATACCATTCATAGATACAGTTAGACCTGCGACCAACAAAAGAAATGATGCATGCGGATCAGAAGTGGAAACTCACTTAAGTAATGTCAATGGTTTAGTTGCTGCCGACAGGGTTTACTATTAAGATTGCTACACGGACTTCATTAAATCTAGTACACCAGTAGAAGGTAGTAAACGACGACGTCGCGCAACTGATTGTGTAGAAGATGCTATGAAAGAAATTTATTCTTTCCTCGAAAATAGTGATGATAGCCAATTTTCGCAGTATAAATCCCAATCACATGTTGCTGGACTGGCCCCTGCTGATTTGACTATCAAAAAGAAACTGTAGGAGTTTTATGGTGACAGTATAATTATCACAACAGATATGAACAAGGTCCCTAGAGTATATGTAGGGAGGAAAATCTTGAACGATGCATGCTATCAAAACAGAAAGAATAGTCAAAAAGAGGTGTTGCTCCGGATTGTGAAATTTGCTGCAGCTAGAATCAGACACACTATTGGCAAACAGGTTTTTGAACAAACTTGGCATCCCCTCGTGATGACTTCCTCAAGGACACCAAAAATTGCTTTCCTCCATTTTCACTAATTTTCTTAGAGGAATTGACGATGAAAAAGTTGAATATTAATGAGAAACGGAACAGGAAATGTGTTGCAATTGGCCATGCCATTGTCCCCGCTATAAAACCACGGTCCTTCATCTCCAGTGTGTTGAACAGTCTCAGTCTGCCGTTTGAAGACGAATACGAAGAGGAATTATTAGCTACCTCTATTGAAAATCAACCGCTGATGGAAAAGGATGAGTGATTGAGGGAGACTTCTAATCGAGAAACTATATTAATCAGCTCATCATTTCTAACGACAAAATGTGTATTTATGTCTATCTCATTTTGCCTCTCTTGCCCTAAATAATTGTTTTAAATGTTGTTAGAATCATTACTTTCTAAATTGACCTGATATTTTGTACACGAGCTCTAGCATACAGGCTTTTTTAATGGCACGCAGCCAGGCACAAGTCATTAGATACGACATAATTTAGGAACGCAATCGTGCACACATACTAAGTACACATAGTCCACTCTAAACCTAACTCAAAAAATGGAAATTTTTAGAGAAGATGAAAGAAGATACGTTTGCACGTATTCTTCTCGCTCAGGAGTCTTTCATGGCATTATGTTAGACATACTAAAATAAACTACGGTAAATAGTAATTAGGTAAATTTTAAACAAATATTAGACATGTAGGGAACGAATATATTTTCAAACCAGAGGTTGTCAAAAAGCGTATAATAATTTCATTCACTCTAATAATTTCACATAACTTGATAAAAATCTCAGCCTAATAAGAGTCATAACATACCTCTTAGAAATTTGAAAAAAGTGGTACGAAGGTACCTCAGAAATTTCTGCTTGGATTTGGGTGTATCTAGTAGGGGTGGTGAAATAATATTCGTGCCAGTAAGACGTCCCCGTCCAAGCTTTAAGTCTGTTTTACTGACATTTAAACAGTCTTGTAGACGCAGATTGTCAACGGGGTCTCCATTCCCAACGTATACAGACTGTTACATTTATATCTAGCTATTTCTACAAAATAATTAAACTTGAAAAAAAATAGTTACACAGTTTATAGACAATTGAAAGCCCTACAATATTGATTATTAGCATTTATATCATGCGAACTGACGAACATATCATTTTTCATGTGAGAGTGTGTCTCGTAAACTATTACAGGAACAAAAAGTGAATAGAATATTTCTTATATGAAATTTAATGCTCTTTAGTTTTGTATAAAAAAGTGTTTTTGCTAGTTTCTGAGATATTTTCAAAATAAGCAGGAGGGGCTGACTTCCATCTATCAAGCCTTTGGTGAGTAGCGCCACCACTTACTCCAGCTGGGGTGCAACACCGAACTGGTAGCTCTAGTGCACCCGGGAGGGGAAAGCGTCTTCCCTTTTAGTGTCGGTCGTGGGCTTGCTGGGCTAACCATCCACAGGTCCTCAACTTTGGTTCCAGCAGGCTGAAGACAGGGCCCCCACGATCGACCCCGTGCGGGTAGGGATCAAGGGCAAGGTGGTGGGGCCCAACCGGACAGACCGCCCGTTAACGACACTGGCAATGACCAAGGACGCTTTGAGTGGACAGATGAACTTCTGCATTGCTATGAAAGCAGTGAGCAAGCGTGGAGGGGATACATGGCGCGGATGCTTGCTCTGTGGTGTGAGAGGCTACCAGAGCATAGCGCCTTCACGCCACAAAATCTGCGTGACTATGTATCCCACCTTCGTAGTAGGGGCTACGTGAGGGCTGCTCCTGGACCGGTGAATGAGGTGACCGAAGGGCCGCCACATTCACCGGTTGAGGACGTGGTTCTCCTCGTTTCGCCAAGACCAGAGGACCTCAGTACCAGATGCGGGTTACACCACATAAAAACCCCCGGGCCACAAGACCTGGGCAGAGTGAATGAAGAACTTAGTGTAGCGCTACCAGAACGGGCTGACCTCTGGCACATAAACTGTGCCATGTATGCCGCTGTTCAACGCTCAGATGGAGAGGTGAAACACCGCTTCTCTTCCCACAGGAGAGGCGGAGCGGTGCATACAAAAGATGAAAGCCAAGATCAGGTCGGCGAGTCAACACGCACTCTGTATCCAATGTGTGATGGACTATATGCCGGCCAACAGGCCGTTCGCACCTAAAGTGCATCGATTAGCCGCTAACTAAAATCGCGCCCATCATACACTCAATGAGGCAGTGCTGCGAACCACCAAACAGCACTGTCTCAACAGGATACGGATGCTAGTGACTCGCAAGAAGTCACTAGTGAGGCGAGCGAGAGGGTTTGCGGAAAATAAACTGTTCCGCCAAAAGCCCTCGCACCTTTTCCAACCACCTCCGCATGTTGTAGACAATCCGCCGACTGCAAATCAGGTGGAGAATTTCTGGAAAACGCTGTACGAGGAGAGGCTTCCACTCAACCGGGATTCTCCGGCCCTGGCACACTTTGAAGCCTTTTATCAAAGGTTTCAGCAACCACAGGGAGTGTGCGAACCAATAACCCCAGAAGAGATTCGTAGGACTCTAAGAACTTTGCTGCACCAGGTACCGATGGGATAAATAACTTTTGGTGGAAAAAGTTATCGAGCGTCCACCACCATTTGGCCAGAATTTTTAATTCCTGGTTAAATGGGGAGCAGCAAATTCCTTCTTGGATTGTTGAAGGGCGGACAGTGCTGATCCCCAAGAACGGAGAATTCCAACCCAAAGAACTATAGACCGATAACCTGTCTAAACGCATGTGTGTCGCTGGCTGCAAGGAGAACCTGCTGATCGATAGATGTGCCAAGCAGGACTCCATAAGCGGAACGTCTCTATGGCCTGGATCGACTACCGCTAGGCATTTGACATGGCATCGCATGACCTCATTGTTCATTTGCTCCGATGCCTTGTGATACCCGGTCCCATAATGAGATGTATTGAAGAACTGATGCCGTTCTCGAGGACTCGCTTTACCATAGCATCGGGTAACAAGAGAGTCCAAACAGAGTCGGTAACATTCAGAAGGGGTGTATTTCAGGGAAATTCCCTCAGCCCCCTTCTGTTTTGCATCTCACTACTGCCATTATCCGTCTCGCTCCGGAAAACCCGTGGCTACAACTGCGGTACCCCCGGCGACAGGAGGCATAAGGTCACCCATCTATTTTATATGGATGACCTTAAACTTTATGCCTCTGGAAAGAGGGACCTCCAACAGTCCCTTAGGGTGGTACAGAAGTACACACAGGCTGTCGGTATGCAGTTCGGGTTGGAAAAATGCGGACTGATTCATGTCAAGAGAGGACGCGCAGCTCGTGAATGGAAGCGTCTTACACCATCTAGATGCCGGAGAGTCGTACACTTACTTGGGTGTCGAGCAACGCTCCACCCAAGAAGTGAGTGTAGTGAAAAACACTCTCCGCGGCAAGTATGAGCACCTACTCCGACAGATTTGGTCTTCAGAACTGTTGGGGAAGAACAAGGTGCCTGCTACAAATATACTTGCCGCTCCTATACATCTTTACTCTTTCGGAGTAGTGAAATGGATTAAAGGAGAGCTGCATCAACTCGATGTAGTAACCCGCCAGAAGATGCATCTCAATAGGAGCTTGCATCCTAAATCGTCCGATCCAGGGTTATATCTCTCACGACTTCGGGGAGGCCGAGGACTCTTGAGCTTGGAGAGTCTCCATAGCAGGATGGTTCTGGATGGAGCATGTAAAGTCATCAAGAATTCGGAACCCCTCCCCTGCATGGTCCGAGACCATGAAAATGCAGAGGTAGGAGCTTTTCTCTTTAAGGCAGCATGGAGAGCAGCCGATGAACTTGGTCTCATCTTCGACGTCGAGCGGATAAACCCCGACGTATTGCATATTAAGCTACTGTATCTCTCTAAGCTTATGTGATACATGATAGGCCTGTGTTGTGGTCTGAATCCAGATTGGTGTACGGGTAATATATTGTTGCCGCCTAAATATTCCATAAGTTGTGCGTTATCGGCTGGAGATCTTTATGTTCCTCAACTTTATCACCTTTAGGAATTAGTATTACTTGCGCAATTTTCCATTCATTGGGGAAATAGTTTTCTAGAACACAACTATTTATTATGTTTAATAGATGATATTGTAAATTGGAAAGCACATTTTAATCATTTGCAAATTTATACTATCTGAGCCTGTTGGATTTGTTTTTACTTTATTTAACGCAGATGAAACCATCTCTATGTCCACTAATTGAATAGGAAATAAATTTGGAGGTACATCAGTATAATAATAATTATTATAATGATTTATTAGGTCAGACTGATCATTATTAAATCTTGGTACATTATTTTAAAAAAACTGGATATTATAATTAGCGTTACATAGTTCAAGAGGAATAGCTACTTTGGTTTTATTTAAATTTAAATTATTTAGACCTTTCTATGTGATATTTGTATCCCGACTTTCAGTATAAGTTTTAAAATATGCTTTCTTTATGACACGTGTAGCACTGCTTGTCAGGTTTCTAAAGTGTTTATATTTTCCCAATGTTCAGGTGATTGCGACTTTCTGTTTTTCCTTCGCCTTATTTCTATTGCCTAGTCCAGTTGTCTTATGTTATCATTAAGCCGAGGAGATGGAGGTTTTGTAGATGTAATTAAACGAATTGGCGCGTACTTATCGAATATTTGAATATTGTTATTTAATAATTTCAATTTGTATTGAATATTGTCAGTAAAGTAAACTGAATTTAATTCTGACCAAGATTCGTCGTTACAAAAATGTTCAAAATTGATTTATGAAGGTTTCTATTTTACCTGAAAATAGGTTCAGGTTTACTAATCTTAACTGCAGAATTATAGAGAACAGCATCGTGGTGCCAGCATATGTGCCCTTTTTTAAAAACTTTTCAGGCGAAAAAATTACGTAATTTTAAAACGCAAAAAATAACTCCTGCATTTCAAAAAATAATTTTTATTTTCTTCATATCGCTATCAACCAACCAATCAAAAGTCGGGATTTAGTTATCTTGTACAATTTCGTAAATGCAAAAGCGATTAAGTAGACTAGAGCAACTTTATTAGAGAGCGTAATAAATAACTAATCTGTCTTAATTTATTTGACCATGAGGGGTTAATTATTTTTTGGATTTAATAATAGTTAAATCTACTTACGCTTTGATCGATCTTCTAAAAAATACATAAAATTCCTGATAAGGCATCTTATCTTTGTGCCACTCGATCCGATTAAATAATTAATAATCAATCAAGTTGATAAATGTGCTGTTATAAAACACCCTTATTAAGTTATAATCTGTAAAACAATTATGTAATGAACGTAGCGCTGTTGGTGAAACCGCAGCAGGGTCGGTGGGGTGCCTCACCGCGACGTCAAGAGACGAAAAAGTCAGCGTCTTTGGCGTCTTTACAGCGTCTTATTCACCGGTAATTGATACAAATTAGTTCTTGTATCCCGGTAAATAATAGAACTAACAAGATATCTCGCGCTCTACCAGCCATCTATTCATTTTCTATAAACTGGATTTAAGTCAGGGATAACTCGATAACCGAAGGACAATTAAATGCACTTCGCCGAATGGGTTGCGTAAAAACATTTCTAATTCGATTGTCACCGAACCTGATAAAGCGGATACAGGGAAAACTTTTTGGCTGTTCTGTATTTTCGCTATTTTGCTAAAGAAATTATATTTTTTAACATACATTTTACTACAGCGTTTCAATATGGTTTCGTCAAAGACAGGTCAAATGTAACAAATTTGTCATTGACTGGCCACCCTCCCTGGCTTCTCTGGGTGTAATTGTTCTATGTAACATAATTTTAAATGGTTTTCTCAATGTTTTAACATATAATTAATATTATGAAAATGATTGATTTGACTGCTATTTATGCTCAAAAAAATTATAATGGAGTACAGCAAAGGCGAATAGGTATCCAAATCGTAGACATCTTGACCGAAAATTATTGTCAAGACTTTTCGCAAGCGTAAGGAAAACGGGTTCTTTTCGTCCTAGATGTTCCTATAGACGCCCTGTAGTTCGTAGTGTTCAACAAGAAGAGGTAGTATTAAATCTTGTTGAAGACGATCCTGAAATAAGTTTTCGCCAAATATCTGCAAATACTAGGCTAAACCGCGGTACAGTATCTAACATTCTACACATCAGCACAAAATCTGTTGCCAGATGGTTTTCCTCGTCACATGCAATTTTGCAAATTCATTTTAAGAAAGCAAAGAAGAGTTCCAACTTTTTTAATTAAGGTTCTTTTCACGGATGAGGCAATGTTTACTCGAAGGGTCATTTGTGAGCTGAAGAAAATCCAAGAGCCACAAGAGTGAGCCATTTTTAACATGAATTCAAAATTAATATTTGGTGTGGAATAAATGGACGTTATCTTGTGGGTCCTTTTAAACAGTAGAAATTCATTTCAAGAGAAATGTGCGTGAATCAAAAGTTTATTCTTGAATCTTGTACATACAGCTCAATAAATCGAAAATAGTTAAAAATAGCCATAGAGATGTATATAAAAAAATGTTGGTTTTTCATTCCCACATCCTATAATCGAGAAATATACAAGGCATTCCATTTGAAAAAATTGAGGAAATTCAATTAATAAATTTCTAATTTAAAAAATTATTTTTGGTGACTCTGTATATTTTTAGGAAGTGAAAGTGATTCAGAAACATCACACAGATGTTTCGTAATTGGTATTTACAAATTCGATCTTAAAATCCATAATAGTGACTGTAATAATTTTGTCAAAATGCATCTACAGATAGCACTATTTCAACAAAAAAATTAATTACATCCACATGGTTGGGAGATAATCGATAATAATATAGTGGTAAAAGGAGTCTAGAAAGAGGGTTATAAAAATGTACTGATATTTATAGCATTCCATTAAAAAATGGCACTGGGTCCTGTACAATTGTCTTGTTCACCCTGTATATCCGAAAATAATTTTCAGTTATAGACTTTTTTATGTAATACCTGCATTTTTTTTATTTCTAGTTATCGTAGAACTCGACACACTATTGCCCCACCCTATATATTACTTTATTAGAAAAAAATACACGATCGTCGGCTTGGTGGCGTGATGGAAAGTGGCGCGTCCTTCTACGCAGACGGCCCGGGTTCAAAACCGGGCCACAGCAAGTCGATGAGATATAGTGGATGACAGGATCTGCTCGCGTCACCATCTTTCGAAAGAGATGTAAAACTGGTGGGTTCCGTGTATCTACGATGTGAGTATGTTGAAGATCCATACCCCACGGTAAACTGTGGGGGTTCGGCAAAATTTCCAGGTTAGGGGTCCCAGTGCCTACACTGATGAGCTTATCCCCTGTCGTCTGTGATTACCTTGGTAGCGGAAATAGGCCAATGTTAAATAAATGATACTTATACTAAGGGTGCGTTTAGCTAAAACGATTTAAGTTTACTCAAGAAACCTGCTGTTGAGATATGGACCATTCTTGTATATCTGAAATTCATAAAAAGTGAAGAGAAAAATGCACACTTAAATGTAAAAAACCTGAACTGCTTTCTTGCATTCAGTAGTTGCTTTTTTTGTTTTAAGAATTTTGAGTTATATTACTGATTCGTTATTAGAATATATTGTTTTTTTGTGAAAATGTATTGTGTATGAAATATTATGATTATTTTCTTGTTTTCAGTGGGAGATGCTTTATAGTATATTATTACTGTATGTGCATTAGTCATTTTCTGTATTTATTATTTAAGAATTTTGTGTTATTTATTTATAAATACCTGATATATCTATATATTAAAATCTCTGCAAGTATTATCTCTACTCTTTATCAAATTCTCACTAAACTGAAAACTCTAAATATATTGTTATATATTCTAGACCACCTCATCTCGTCGCTATTGTAATTCACGTCATAATTGCAAAATACATATTATTAAAAAAACAAACTAATTTTTTGTCTCACAACAATATTGCAATATGTAGTTGACTTGCCACTTGTCATATTTTTAGTCAACCAGTATAATCGTTCCAATTTTACCGTGCGGATAGATACCCAATAAAAACTATACGACCTCATTAAAATACCGTTACTCTCTGTACTATTTCGCCCGCAAACTGAATCACTTACCTTCATAGGTTTTGAATGTATGTCGGCTTGTTTCATGACACCATACCGAATGATTCACCGGCGTTAATAATGAGCTGAGTTTTACTGTTTGTGTGCGAATGTCTAACTTTCCATATATATTGACCTTCTGAAGTAAACTTTCTCCACTTGAGCTACTCAGCCTGGCGTATTCGGCTTGAGGGTAGTGTGTCCTATCACTTAAACTAGGACTGGCGCCAGAGCAAACCAAAAACTTGTTTCCGGAGCTCGTGTGTCAAAGAGTGGATGCGCTTTTTCTCCACGTCATCGTGCGGGGTGGAGAAAAACGCGTCACAGCGCAGCCTCCCACGCTCTTCATCTCCACAGTCGCGTCAGCCGACACATATTTCAGTTGTTTTTCGAACGAAAACTAACATTAAAAAAACAAAGAAGTCGTGTTGAAATGACGCATAAAATATTGACGCTATCTCCCGGACTAATAATAATTATGCCCAAAAAATTAATTATTTTCAAATATCGTACAGAATGTACTGTAATTATTTAAAAACTTGATAAACCGACAAAGAGCATAACATTTACATCTAGTTATCTGATTCTAAATAAAGGCGTTTGATTTAATTTGATTTTGATAGTTCTGACCATTAAAATATCTGTATAACAGAGACTGAAAATTAAATTAGCGTTATATTAGATATAACATATGACCAATGGACCATTGTAAATAGGAATCCTTAATTAAATGCTTCTAGAATTTTTGAACACAAATATTCCAAAATATCTGTCTAATCCCAACGTTACCTAAGGGTAAACAAATACCTACCCTATTATAATACAACAAGACTTGCGAGAACATCAAAATTCCGGTTTAATGTGTTCTACACAGATCATTAAGGCCAGATCAAGTGTATATGAATTCTGCCCGTTATTTATATCCACCCTTACTAACACACATCAACGTCCCAATTACCAAGGAATCATTAGGAGGAGATACGGAAGATCCACTTTTGGATTTTCCTTGATAATGAACTGAAAATTCGAATAATTGACTAGGGAGTTTAAGATTTTATTCAAATGGCGATTAACTGTGTTTTTATTTTAATATTTTGAATTTTCAACCACAATATCGTGGGCAAGAAAGTTATCAGTTTTAATACAGTCAAATTAATGTTTGATTTAAAACAAATTTGGTACAAGAATTTTAACGCGACTGTATTCCTAAGAGGACCTTGTTCAACTGAGTAAAATTCTATTGGCCTACCTGCGTACCCCATAACCACCCTCAAGGTAAAATTTTCCAGTTTTTTAATTTCTTAAGAAACTTTCCATTTTTCAGCAAATACACTACAGACCTTATTTACAGAGCATAAAATTTATAATCGACTAACGTCCTTATAGTTTGTATTCAAGTAAGAGTTAGAGTTAATACAGGCTTCGAAATATATGAAACGTGGTAGTTGAACATAAAATTAGAGATATAATATCACCCCACTCGATATAATTAATACGTTAGTGTTTAGAATAATCTTTATCATGCGTAACTTAAATTTTTAAAATGTGAAAATATCTGATTTGCAATATAATAAATTGTTAAATTTTTTTCGATAAAAAGCGGGAATTTTCAAAATTTTAAATTTATTTTCCGGAATGAAAGTAGGTACTGATTTACATGTTATTACAAATTAGCTCAAAAATGCGCTATATTTCGGAATAGTTACGGGAAACTTGGATTTCCGTGAAACTTTTTGATATACACTTGAGAGAGCTTAAAATAAAAAGTTATACCGTTATGTGTGCCCACTAATCATTTATTAATAGCTTAAACAACAAAAATTTCCTATGTAGAATTGTAACGACATTGTTAAGGACAGAAATAAAATAGTTAACATGTTTGCTAAATCAATTCTCTACAAATGTCCCTATAAAATTAACCCAATATTTTGGTTTCAATGTCTCCTTTCATCATGTAATAGAAATTCAATATTTTTCGCACCAATCACTCCGGAAGAAATAAATAATGTCATAGATAACTTAAAAAAACAGATCATCAGCCGAGTTGGATGTATAATAGCAAGTTCATTAAAAAACATCAGAGAAAGCGTACTATCGTATTTAGTCCATTTGTTTAAAAAGTCAGTAAACCAGGGTTGCCTTCCTGACATATTGAAAGAAGCTAGAAGTGGTACATATATTAAAATAACCTGCTAGACTACGTATATACCTGTCCAGATGATGGCAAATACGTTGTTTCAATAATGTTCGATTTATCAAAATCATTCGATACCGTAAATAATTCCTTTCTAAAACACAGACTATACAACATTGGAATAAGGGGCGATCTATTATCATGGTTTGGTAGTTACATGAAAAGTAGGACTCTAAAAGTACGACGTATAATCAGACACTTATGAGGTCATGTTTGGAGTACCTCAAGGCTCTGTCTTAGGGCCTCTGCTTCTTATGATATATATATAAACAACCTCCCGGATTATCTAACCATTGGGTATTTGACAATGTTGGCGGATGACATCACAGTAACTTCATCAGCGGACTCAATAGAGCAACTACATTCACTAGTAGATCGAAAATTTCAAGAGGTCAGTACTTGGGTGCAGAGAGACAGACTAATTTTAAATGTGAGTAAGGCAGTTGTTATAAACTTTGCTTTGCAAAAATAATTGCCACACAGTTTGATACACGACGATATTTCCTTATCACAAAATGTCAAATTGCTCGGTATACAGTGCTTGGTGGACAGTAAATTGTCGTGCAGCAAACATATCGACCACGTGTGTTCACAGCTTAATAAGGCCTATTTTGCTATATTACAATTGAAAAATACACTTAATGAAATAGAGCTATTGAACATATACTACGCTCTTGCTTATTCGTATATTTCTCTTAGCTTTAAAAATTAAAAAATCTTGACTGTACCATGTATATTCATTTTAAAATGTTTAATATACTAAAACAAATATTGGATTATTCACCCAAAGCAATGAGTGCCACTTATACAGAACTAGACATGGAGATCTAATAAGTATACCGTTACACCATACAATAAATTGAGTAGTGGTGAGAGGTAAGTGAAACCTCTCAAATGGTCAATTGCTACTATACACCATAGATGTCTCTATGGGCGTATAGCGACTTGCGATTCTGCAAGTACCTGAGAGCGGCGACCTTTCAGTCCTAGGTGGACTTAACCTACTGTTATAATATATGATTTGCAGGAAACAACTACTCAGCGGGCAAATACCCCGACCTGCATTGAATTACACCTTACAAATCATTAAAGAATGGTAACCAATATCATTTGTCAACTCCCTGACCAGACATAGACCGGTTTCGAACTTATTAGTTCTCATCAGTATGCCATAGGTCAGGGAGCAGACAAATGATAGTGGCCAACCTGCTAGTTTTATACTAACTATAGTAAATTGAGTAGTGGTGAGAGGTAAGTGAAACCTCTCAAATGGTCAATTGCTACTATACACCATAGATGTCTCTATGGGCGTATAGCGACTTGCGATTCTGCAAGTACCTGAGAGCGGCGACCTTTCAGTCCTAGGTGGACTTAACCTACTGTTATAATATATGATTTGCAGGAAACAACTACTCAGCGGGCAAATACCCCGACCTGCATTGAATTACACCTTACAAATCATTAAAGAATGGTAACCAATATCATTTGTCAACTCCCTGACCAGACATAGACCGGTTTCGAACTTATTAGTTCTCATCAGTATGCCATAGGTCAGGGAGCAGACAAATGATAGTGGCCAACCTGCTAGTTTTATACTAACTATAGTAAATTGAGTAGTGGTGAGAGGTAAGTGAAACCTCTCAAATGGTCAATTGCTACTATACACCATAGATGTCTCTATGGGCGTATAGCGACTTGCGATTCTGCAAGTACCTGAGAGCGGCGACCTTTCAGTCCTAGGTGGACTTAACCTACTGTTATAATATATGATTTGCAGGAAACAACTACTCAGCGGGCAAATACCCCGACCTGCATTGAATTACACCTTACAAATCATTAAAGAATGGTAACCAATATCATTTGTACAATAAGTTACAAACATTCTCTGCAATATAATTGCATTATGTTGTTCAATAATCTCCCAACAGAAATAAAAAATTTGCAGAATTATAAAAAATATAAAACTATGGTCAAAAATTTGTTACTTGAAGGTGGTTTTTATAGTGTCCAGGACTTTCTAAAGAGGGAATTGGAAGCCTTTTAAAATTATTTTGTTTGTACTTTCTTTAAACATAAATTCTATTTATTATTATATATACCAGCGGCAAGAAAACTTTCCATTACTTTGCGACTAAGCAAACTCACGATTTGACAAAGCCTACGTCCATTCAATACAGAGTAGTGGGAGATTTTCAGTAAATGCCTGGGCATGGATAAGTTTCAGAGGAATGGGCGTATGCTGGAAAATAGACGGTTCATTCAGAAAAGAAAGCTATGAAAATATTTTGGAAAATGTAATGTTACCCGTCAGTGACTTATTTGTACCCTGAAAATAACTTTATTTTGCAACATGACAACTGCCCTGTGCATACAGCAAATATTATTACACAGTGGTTTCTAAATAATAATGTCGAGACGTTGCTTTGGCCTGCCTATAGTCCTGACCTAAATCCGATGGAAAATGTGTGGAGTTCTATTGTGAAAAAAATTTATCAAATACATTTTCACCCTCAAAATGCCAACGAATTTATAGAAAACGAATAAGAAGATATATGTAACAAGGAAAATTTTATTCAAAACTATATTAATTCGATGCCTAGCCGTTTAAGAGAAGTGATTACAAGAGATGACGCAATGATGAAATACTAATTGCATATAGTATATAATTTATATATTTTTTAAATTATTCATATTAAAATAAAGTTATTGCATAGAATATATAAATTGTATTTTTAAATTATTCGTCTTGAAATAAAGTTTCTGGCCTATCTATAATAAACAAAGCTCCAGAATATTATGACTATTACTTTTAGAAATGAATTTGCCGCTCAACGTCAATATGTATTATTTAAAAGCACTATTTATATAGTATAAAAAAACGCTCAAGGGTTGTACGCTTTTTTGCATAAAATAGTACATCTATCAGTCAACAATTATCACTGTTCTAATTATTTAAACAAAATAATATTAACATAAAAAACTAAACAAGAAGTAAAGATCACGTTGTAATGGGCTAGTAGACAATAACGAAAATGACAAAAGTAATAATATAGCATTATAGTATGACTCTTCAATATGTTATAAATATAATTTGAAGGTAGTTTTACCGACTATTATTGGTTTTATTGTAAAACGAATAGGCTTAAGATTAGAGCGTATTTAAAATACGGCAGTTTGCCGGATTCTCGTGACGTAATATCGTCACATACGCGCGCATTTAATATAACCTCGACAGCGCCGCACATACGTTTTGCACAACTTTGTTGGCTCCGCCTTTCCACTAGCGCTCGTTTCTCTGCTGATTATGCTATTACGTCATAGCCAATAGAATAGCTCGAACATTTGCGGCAATATCTAACCATTTAAACATAGTTTAAACTTCATGATTTTTTTTTACTATAAGGCATTATTATAAAAATAAAAAAAAAAATACGGGTCAACTGTTTTTATGCGTCGATGTTATTAAAATAATAATTAAAAAATTGTCTACCTGCCCATACTTGACATTACAAGACAATCTGGCCCACTACTCGCACACAGCAACATGCGGCAGGCTCTTCTATAATATATTTCTCTGATATATTTATCGACAGATGGTTATATACCAAGGCAATATTTTAACTGTGTTTCCACTATTTAAAACAGGAAAACCATTTTAAAAACACAAAAATTGCGTCAATTTACTGTAAAAACGTAATTTTTTCGATTTTCCGTGAAAAGTATATGTTTATATAAGATGTCTCACCGGGAACTGAATCGATCGATATAGAGAAAAGTGCGCATCAGAAAATTTTGAAAATTTAGATAATTACTAATGTCGATGTGGCCAATTCAACTAAAATTATAAGCAGCTGGCACTTCCGCTTATACCGGAAGTCGATACCAACTTGCTTATTTCAAATGGAACACCCTATATATTTTAGGGTTTTCGAAAAGAGCATAAAATTCTGAGTCGAAAATATGTAGCATATCCTATACCTAAACCTAGCCGTTTCAGAGATATTTGACATTTTATAGAAAATTTGACAGGTGCAACGGTTTGCAAGAACCGTTATAACTTTCTTCGTGTAAGAGATCCTCATTTGCTTCTTGTCACATAAAAAGAACACAAGGAGGACTACGTTCTACAACTGAAATAAATTCAATAATATCATACTGTGATACTTCAAATAAATTTTTAATATTTTTATTAAAACAATCCAATTAGAAAATGAAATCGAGACAATTTCTTTGCACTGCATAGTATTGTGATCCTCAGTATCATAAATATTGCTCGTTTATAAATGAAAACAAAAATAAAATTTATTATTATACCATCAACGAAAATGTTACCTCTTAATTAGTAGCGGTCCTTCTGCTGTTTTGCTGGTATTTGTTGTCCATCAGCGTTACTCCCTAATGTCCTAAAAACTCGAAATAAGCATCAAATTTGAGGGCCAATGATTATAATGGAGTCGAGGCTTTGAGATAAGATAGGATCAAGGAGGGCACAATAAGCAACGCATGATGTTTATGTGCTTTAATTTCCCAGATGCTATTAAAATCCGGTCTAGCTACGACGGTCTAATATGTCGAAGATCATAGGAAATCTAGTACGGTAGATCACCTAAAATTCCTTGAAAATATATCATACATGTCGGTTCCTCTTTATTATAAATAAAAAAATGTAACTAACTTACTTTTTTGTAAATCTGTAGTAGATTAAAACTTCGTTTATTAGTTTTCAATTTTGATAGGCTCACTCATTGGAATCAATCCATGGTTATCCATATATTTTATTAATTAAATTCGTTAATTATATTTTCAACAACATATTTTTAACTTTTTCACTCTTAGCACAATAGTGCTTTTATCAGTATATTCTATCAACTAATTTCTTACACAAACCTTGTCAACAACATTATCGCGATACAGTTTATTTAATATTGGTGACCAACATCAGATTTCATTCACTATCCTCCGATCATTCAGATAAACACCATCCAACAAACCAGCAAATAATAAAACAAACAATCAAGCAGTCAGAGAATCCAACAATCGAACAAACAATCAAATGATCAAACAATCAAACAAACAAATACATAAATAATCAATGAAACAATCAAAGAAACAATCAAACATTCTAACAATCAAGCAAGCAGTCAAACAAACATAATTTCTTTTTGTGGTATCCAAGGATATGGGTTTCCTTTATTAGCCTTAATTATGTATATTTGTTTACGAATTTTATAATATACAATTATATACAGTATTCACTACTAGCAGTGATTAATCATGAATCACGAACTACTAGCAGGTACATCTTCAATTTGAGCGCAAACTCGTAACAATTTTTGCCTACACCTCGTGTCGTAAACTTCATCCTCATGAATAACAGCCATCATTATATGATTGTTAAATAATTTACTATTTTAACACCATATCTCTACATTTACAAACTTTTATAATTTTATACTTCAGATAAAAGTTTTTCTTCATGAAATAACTTAATTGTAGCCAACGCCGCAACTAGCATATTTTTAAAGAGCCAGGTACGCAGTTGGTGTAAAGAATGAATAAGGTTCTACAAAAATTAGATTTTATGTGGTGGTATTTTTCTATGAAGTTGTAAACATGTCCGGTGTAAATACCTTTGACAGATCCTACACAATACAGACGAATAGTGAGAACGAGGCTGCTGGCGAAGGTGTGATCAATATTTTCACAGACGGATCAAAAAAGAAGGATGGGGCAGGATATGAAATATACTCCAGAAGTCTGCAAATCCAATATAAATGGGCTATAGACGGGCGAGCCAGCGTAGTAAAAATGGAACTGGCGGGCATAACCTTAGCTGTAAAAGAAATTGTCCGTAGACAAACTACGGACAAAACAATCAGGATCTACACAGATTGTAGACAATCATTACTAGCCCTGAGAAGTTACAAAACTATCACATGGGCAGTATAGGAATGTCACCAAGCACTTGTGGGTGCCTCCAGCATGAATAACATACTGGTATGCTGGGTGAAAGGACATGCACAGTGTAGTGGCAACAAAGTAGCCGACAGACTGGCCAAGAAGGCAGCAGGCCTAAGTATCTTTGGACCAGACCCAGCCAGTCTGTTACCGACCACGGCAATAACACAAGTAATTAAAGAGAACACCCACAATGAATTTAAGAGGCTGTGGGACGAAACAAACAGCTGTCAGCTTGCTAGGGAACTACTAAAATATCCCAACAAGAGTACAGCAATGGACTACCTGGCAATGTCCAGAAGGAACCTATGTTTTATAATGGGAATCCAGACTGGACACTGTCCGTTAAGGAAACATCTACATAATGTTTGATTAAGCGAAACACCTCTCAGCAGAGGTTGTGAACAAAAAGATGAAACGGTTCAACATGTACTCTGTGACTCTTCTACCATCTCATCAATCAAGGAATCCATTTTGAGAAAACGTTTTTGACCTACTTTAGCCGATGTAAGGGAGATGCCTCTAGGCAAAATTAGGTTGGTTGGAGACCTAGGCGAGAGTCTACCTACAAGGAGGAAGTACAAGGGCCTCGATGGAGCCTAAGTGCTGTGGTTCAATATTTTTTTTGACCACCTTCCCAACCAATTGCTTAGTGTCGAGTGTTAGACCCATATGATTAACTTAGCCTCTCCTAAAAAAGAAGGTAATGTAAAACGATATTAATATTTGCTTCGTGAGAGGAACTATGATCCTTTGATGGCTGTTCATCGAAAGATCATCTTTTTTGTTACCAGCATCCACGACATTGGTAGATTAGAAATGTATTTGTTATTAAAGGTTGAGTTAACCAATCACATAGCACATAGTATTCTTTCTTGATAATGTGATTCACGAGGTGGTTCATTAGTTATTCCATTGCTTCTGCGACAAGGAAATGGGAGAAAATTTAACAACGGATTTTTAAAACAATTTTTTAATCACTGGCTAGTCACGATGAGAAAAAGGAAAGTTACTATGTACACGAAAATATCTTACACGTGTTTGTATATAACACGAAATTAAAATGTCTTTGTATAACCTGGACATGCGTGTACTTATATCTAAATATTCACTTTAAACCACACAATATTGGAAAACGAGTATTGTAGCTAATACTATTGACAATCATATTTTTAATATTTTACAGTGTGTGTTAGTGTAAGTTCAACAACTCTATATAGCAACTCTGCTTCTCAAATTAATATAATTTTGTCGTTAACCAACCAGTCTAAACATGTCAAATATCACAGTGCGACGCATAAAATTCATCAAAGCGGATAGGAAAGGAGCCCGGCTCGATCAGGATTCCGAAGTCATTCTCTACTTCACCTTCTTCATTATGCGATAAAGGATAAAAGGGCCGTATTTCCATTCTAGAGGAACCAGATTGCAGATGTCACAAATTACAATCTGCCGAGAAAGGGTTGAAATTTCGTATTATTGCAACTGGAAATATTTTAAATCATAGCCTTTAATACAACTTCGGAGATTCCTAATTGCATTATATTGCGTTATTTTTTACGGGTAATCATTATTTTAGGAAAAGTAAAAAATTTAATATAAACAATTTATTTATTACAATCGTTGTAATTCTAGATTCATAAATAACCATATGAACTTAAGAACATCTATAATACCGGGTGATTGTTTTAAAGGGAAACGCCCCTCTATTTCCGTAAGTATTGTATTTACACAATTGATTCTTTGGAACTTTTTTTTATATTGGCTTGTGAAATATCTGATAGCGGCTGGAAATATTTTCCATCACTTCCGGTTTCACCGGAAACGACCTTAACTTCCGAAATTTAAATGAGACACACTGCATTTTTTTATAGAGCATTATAGACCAATCAATTCTAAACATTTTTGCAAATGGAACTATACCTCTAAAATCAAAGATAACTTAGTTGTGCAAGAAGAACTGTTTCTTACTTTGTTGCATTTAGTTTGTAGCCAACTTTGTTTGCAATAAGTCGGCGCCAGATGGAACTGTCGACAAGTTGCAGACACATCTTTTCTGTAATTTGATAACTAGAGAACCAATGAGGTATTGTTGTGCATAGACTAACTAGTCTACGGCTGGCGACATATCGGAAGATATAGGACATTATTTTCAATTGATTTGGAAACGCACATTGTGCACCTTGATTGCAAATAGTGGAATACTGGACTTTAGTAGTAGGTATTTTCACTTTACTACACGTCTATTATATTTGTATCTTGTCTTTATCGATGTAAATGCCAACATTTTGCAGTTGTCACTAAATTTTAAAACCTGATTAATATAAGCATAATTTTAAAATTGTGATGAGATTTTAAGTCAATTTTCTTCAACTTATTTAAAACTAGGCCATGAGCTTTTGAAGCAATCACTATTTTCTCCAAATCTGGGTTATTTGCTTCGGTTACCTATCAACTTCATGTGGAAAAAATGAAAAGTATATTTGCATGTCATCAGCATATTCATGTATTGCATAGGGTGCTAAATATGCGTGAGAATCTGCTGCATATAGATAAAATAACAACGGCCCCAAAATGCTACCTTGTGGCATGCACATATTCTATTAAAAATCAAAAGAATGCAAGTCTTATTAAATTTTTCTTTGGACAATAATTCGCTATTTGAATACGATATTAAATCGATATTCGATTAAATAACCAAATGTTAATTGAAACTTATGTTAAACTTGATCCAAAATTTGGTAACCTATACCGACTAGCCAAAATCTGCTGTTTGACCAAGTTAACATACCTAAGCAAATATTTCGAGTTCTTGATTCAGAAAAAGGAAGGGCTTCATAATTTGGGCATCCTTATACATTTCGATTTCACAAAGCATAATCTATGGTGAATAGACTTTACAGTTTAATAGACATAGAACAGTGTTACCAACTTTAAGTTTTAGAAACAAATCTATATTATGGAGCTTCGATCAATCTAACTTTTACTATACTATTGCTTTATAAACAATTTTGATGGATTAAACGATAATTTATACCTTTCATATTTTACAGTATACATTTTATTTAGCTAGACTCTAACTTTTCTCGAAACTAAATTTCTGCCTTCTCTTGGTGGAAAGTGTAACTACGGTTTTAAATGGCTTTTGGATATCGATACCGATCAAGTGCTGACGACACCGCGGCCAACAGCGTAATTTCACAGCAATTATACCATTGATTTTTCGTGACTTGATAGATTAGAAATCTATAATGATGTTTGTTATAATTTGGACTATTACAAGTGATATAAGTCAGAGCACCAAACGCTTTAGTTTAACAAAATTAAACAGTAGTTTTTATTTTTATTATTTGCTCTGTAAATATCATTTGTTACTTGCAACTAAACTGAACGACTGAACGAAAACCGCATTGATGGGTAGATATTATATTTAAATATAAATAGATTAATTTGTTCTTCTACCATTTTTTACCAGAACTTTTGAGACGGTAGGTAGAACGCTGATCGATAAAATAGGTTATGTTCAAGGGGTTATCGACCTTCAGAATTGGAATTATATTCGACAATTTTCAAGTTTAAAATAATGTCAACATTTTCATTTGTGGTATGAGGTACGCTGTAAATAAAAAATCATTGAAAGTATTTGCATCAGCAAAATCAAAATTGACCTCTTTGGTTTGTTCAGAATCAATATTTTAATATGTTAAGCATTTTATTTAAATATTTATTGATCAATGTTAAATTTTAATTTATATACAGAACCAAAATTATTGTAACTGCAATCTTAAATATGTCAAATGTTATATGATGTTGGGAAATAAAATTCTATCTATAATTGCATCAAAAGTATTTATTTCTAAGTTAAAATTAAAATGAGGTATAAAGTGAGTAGCACCCTATTGTAGCTTTTTATTTCGAACCTGTTATAGACCACCATAAAATCTTGTCTACAAAACATTTTATATAGGTCAGAAACCAGCAAAAAAAATATAATTTAAAAAACTAAAAAACACGCTTTAATAACAAACCGAACTAATCCAGGTAGAACATAATATTGGCTGGACCGTGGTTCAATATTGAATCAATATAGATACATTGAAATTGTAACGAAAATATTGAACTAATATTAATATGCACTGGTTTTAAAATATCGGCGTGCCTATGTTGGTAGTATATTATTTTAACACATTCCAATCCAGATATACGCAGACAATATTGATAAATATCTGTTAATATTAATTTTACAACATTGAAAAGTCTATATTTGCGTTATATTGTCATTACATTTTTTGATAATATTGTACAAAAAATATCGATTGATAGAGATAAATATTGATTCTATAATATTTGAAAACTCATTATTTAACTCATATTTGTCAACTATGTGTAAAATTATATTGTTTAGGGAATATTTTCTAATACCAATAAATATTGATTTTCCAATATTGGAAAGTGTATATATTATTATGTTGTTATTGAACTTTTTAGTAATATTGCACAACAAACATCGATTGATAACGACAAATATTAATTTTAAAATATCGGGATATTCATATTGAGATTATTTTGTTAAACACTCTTTTAAATAATATTGTTTAACCGATTTATATCTATATTGGATAGTCATGCTGCGCCTAGGCTGATTGCAATAAGTTGCATAGATGGCTCTCCTTGTAATATGCTTGTACAAGCGGGGGAGACTTAGGGTCTCCAGGCAATGTGATTCAATAATAACAAAGAGAAATTCAGTGTGGTGATGCTCACCTAATCTGTACTAGCAAAGGCCCAAGGTGCCTTTAGTAATTTTACAGATGATGTAGTTGTACCTACCATATACAGGTATGGAGGTATATTTCAGCTGGAGGTTTTACTACAATCACTTCTAGATTTTGTTAGTGACGTTCTTAAAATAATAATAATTATTCAAAAATTGTACTTTATGAAAATTACAAGAAATAACTTTACCATCTTTGGGCATTAGGCTAAATTTTCATTAAATATTGGACCAATATATGATTTCAAATAATAATTTATATTGGAACAAAACATTATATGATATGATTTTTAAATATTTATTGAATATAGCTTAACCAATAGTGAGTCTATATACAAAAATGTTCACATTTTTTATTGGTTCAATGTTGCGTTTTATACATTGAGCCAACGTTTTTGTAATATTAAACCAATATTGGTTCAATATTAGTGTTCTACCTGAGAAAAAGTAAAAAATACTGTTTAAATATTTTATTGTACAAAAGTGTGGCGTGCTTTTTACTATATTTTTATTGTACCCCACGCTTTTTTATAATAAAATATTTAAACATTATTTTTTACTTTTTAGTTCGGTTTGCTATTAAAGCGTGTTTTTTAGTTTTTTTAAACTATAAATTTTTTTCGCCAATCTCATCTTTTTTGTTTTCGTGTTATAGTTTAATTTTTCATTGTTGTTCCCACGAGTAATGAACAATTAAACAGTCAACCCTCCCAGAGGACCGATATTGGTAACCCCGGCGCCTCCGGCAAAATGTTGAATATATTAGTCTTTTATTTTATCCTGATGACCCTAGTGAGGACATTAGGACAAAGTTGTCAAATTATTGTATTGTCGTCGGTCCTTGATAAGTGTGCAAAGTTCCAGTTTAATCTGACGTTTCAAAGATTCAAAAAGTTTACATACATCATAATACAAACAAGCATACAGGTATATATATATATATATATATATATAAAGCGTGTAATAATGTGTGAATCTAAGCCGATATAGAACGGCGTAAGGTTGTTCATGTGGCAAGTATTCTCCTCTGATAACAATCCCAGCCAGATTGAGATAAAATTCTTATATTTTCAATAATTGTCAAATGAATATTGTGCCGCGGAAAAGCATTAAATACATTACTACTAGAAGATAATCATCATCCTGCGATCGTGGCATATTTCAGTCTTACTAGGGAGGAAAAGAACAATAGACAAAGAATTGATAATATATTTTTCAATTTTTGTAAGGCAGATTTCATAGGCTTGTATGAAAGTTTCTCTCATATAGACTGGAGCTTCTTAAATAGTTATACCGATGTTGAGAGTTCTTGCGATGCTTTTTATACAGAGCTGTATGACTTACTTGATACCTTCGTACCTAAAACCAAACCTCATAGACGAATGTATCCACTTTAGTTTAGTGCTATTAGAAAATGTATCCGTCTTAAATATAAAACCTGGGGAGATATAAAAACCCTATCACGTTACAAGAATTCCTAATTTTGAGACAAAGAATTGAAGCCGATATAGAAATTTTTTATAAAGAATATTGCAGCCATATCGGAAGTAATATAAAATATAATCCTAAAGAACTATGGCAATTTTTAACAATAAAAATAGAATAATGACAATATGATATATAATGATAGTTTGATAAACAACCCAAAAAATATTGCAGATGCCTTTGCAGACAGTTTCTATATAGATAGCACTCATTTTGAAGTTACCACTCAAAGTATCCTAACCGATAGCTTACATTTAAAGAAATTTACTGAAAATGAAGTACTTAATAGTCCTAAAAAAAGTTAAACCCAAAGGTACTGTTGGCCAGGACAAAACACCTGCTTTTTTGCTACGAAACTGTACCACTTACCATAATATTTAATCTCTCCATTATCACATCTACATATCCTTCTTCTTGAAAGTTCCCTAAAGTAATACCTGTATACAAGAAAGAAGGGAAAAATGAAATTGAAAATCATAGACCTATTACTATTATTAATAAAGTGTCTTGAAATGCTTCTCCATAATTTCCTCATTTTTCATTTAAAAAACAAAATCACACCTAAACAACACGGTTTCATAAAGGGAAGAACCACAACTACGAACTTCTCTGGGGTCTCTCAAGGGTCTATACTGGGACCATTATGATATAATATATACATTAATGATATTATAAATGAGGTGGAAGCAAATTGTTTATTATACGCGGATGATATGAAAATATACACTGCTATTCTCCTCTCTCTGATGATTGTAATAAGCTACGAATAGCATTAAGCAAAATTAATAACTGGTGTATATCAAACAGTCTGCATGTAAATCCTTCCAAATGTAACGTAATGTCCTTCTATCTGAAACACAAAGTCACAAAATATGACTATTCTATTGATGAAGTTTCCCTGCAAGACCAAACACTATCCGTGACCTTGGCGTAATTTTCGATTATAACCTATCCTTTACGGACCATATCAACAAACATATAACAAACTCCTTCAAAGCTCTTGGCTTTGTGATACGGAATAAGCACGAATTACTGCGCTCTTGTTAGACCTCGCGTTGAATATGTCTCCATCATATGGTGTCTTTATTACAATATTCTTGTGCAAAATATGGAAAGATTCAGAGACGTTTCTTAAAATATTTCAGCTTCAAGGATGATACTTTATATCCATCAATTGGATTTCAGCATAAAAAATCACTGTCTAGGCACTCATTCCGTGCTCTTGAAAATCGCCGAATTATTGCAAAATTAGTTTTCTTACGCAATCTAATAACTAATAACATTCCCCATGTAATCTTACGGCAATCTCCTACTTTCAATCTCCAAACACCCAGTATTAATGTAACGAAATTCTGACCGCTTCACCAAATTTGCAACAATTATACTGTGTCCAACTAAGTTTGATCTGTTCAACTGCAATGTAGCCTTGTTAATATTGTTATAAATATCACAACTCCGTATTGTACCCATCCATTAACAGTTATTATACTGTTGAAAGGTGTAAGTTAAATAAAATAAAATAATCGTTCTTAAAAATGATGTTAGGAAATTGACTAAAACTTTTCTCCCACATTGCTCGGATTCCTAAGGACAAAATATAATTTTTTGTACAGCTAAACAATCGTCTAGCAATAAGCACTTTTTTGTGCCATATGATGTATTAATTATATAATTACTAAATACATCTAATATTAAGGTATCGTGTGTGGTGATTTGCAATTTTTTAAGATGGGTATTATATATTAGCAAAATTTTGTTTCGAAAATGTGTTATTAAAGCGGTATTCTGCTGCAAGTATTTTGGTTTGTAAAAACTTAGTTTTGGGTTTGTGTAAAATGTTGCATGTATTAAAAGTTTATAGTTTTTGGATCCCTGTATTCCCAACTGTTATATTGGAAATAAAAATATTAAAAATTTGTTTGTTCACTTGCTGTAGTTTTATTTTCTAAAGGTGCTACACTTAACTTTTATATTATTGCATCCAAGTTATGCATCTAATATGTCGATTATTATAAACCAAACTTACATGAATTGACTATCAGCCAAATTAACCAGCAAACACTTCCAATCACTAAGTATAAAACATTTTTACAGCAAGGAAAACGAATAGTTATTTACTGTAAAATGCATAGTTTATAACCTATACAACATAACAGACGATCCTATGCGGCATGTGACGTACATTTAGCACAGAAGACTTCCAAACTCAATAAATAATCATTGGCTGTAAACCACGGCGGTGTAAACAAACTCAAAATCGATTCTCAAATCGCATAAATATGTCACTGAACTTTATCAAAGACAATTAAGAAACTCCGTTACCGATTTGCGAAGACCGTAGTACTGTTGTTGTAAAATGGTTGCGCAGAACTGGATTACCAAAAGTGGGAGTAGAGCATGAATAACCTTCGCCGAGGCGGTGCCACAGACTGAAAAAACTTTTCTCAAACTGTCATAAACTTAAGAAGACCGAGTTAAAGTTAGCCTAGCCCCATATCGACCTAAGAACAACTGATAAACTAAGAACAAACTTCCTCGAAGTGAAATTCTACTTTACTTGTAAAGTTTTAACGAGTCAAACTTATGCATAAAAAATTGACAGAGAAAAAAGTCCTACCTGGTTCAGAAGAGACGGGGGGCATCTCACTAGAGGACGTCTTCTTCTGAGGACTCTTGAGGACTTTCGAGTTGTCCGACGGTGCCGTATGGTGAGCCGACACACGCCGAGGGCTCCCGAGATAGGCCGAGGGGTGGTTCTGCACGTCTAGTCGCTGTCGCCGCCGAGGAAGCTTTGCGGCTCCTGAAGAGAACTTGGGGTGGACGCAAGAGAGGCCCGCCCGGCGAGAGACAAGGACCAACGGTTTTCAACTCTATTGATTCGAAGAGGATGAAAAAGAACGGTGCACTTGCATTCGGCCGACGGAGAAGCTTTTACTACTGGTGCTGTTTTATGAAAAGGGTTTTGTATATGGTTTCGTTTCTCTGGACACTGCGATGGCACGTTTTAAAAACTTTTCGTATTATACTTGTTCTATAATTTGTATGCGATGCGTACTTTCTGGCATTGTGTATGTTTTACAGAAGCTGTGATGAAAATGGGGAAATATTTCACGTTACATTTCTAAAAAAGTATATTTGCTATGAACGGAGAATATTATTAATTATTTTGAGGTCATCACAAATTAAAAAAGGTCATGGTTATACATAAAAACATAATTCAACTTATATATAATATAAGTTATTTTATATAGTTGAACAAAAATTATGGGAACAAAAAAAAATTGTAAATATTTCGCTTTAGAGTTTCCAAAGCATTCGATCGCCTGGATCATGATATTTTCTTTGAGAAATTGAGTAAATTTGGGCGGAATTTAGAGGGCGGAATATTAAACATAATATTATTAGTCGCAAACTCCTCTATAAATCCTTATTTTACTATAAGGAAAGTAACCAGACTGCAACCAAAGATACAAATCTGGCGCGTTAAGTGTAATAATTGCATATTACCATCTAAAAGCACATTTGAACTATGCTAAGCCCAGTCAGGTTATTTATTTTTCGATTGCAACAGACACTGGACCGCTAGATGGCGCCTGCTGACTATTTTACATGTCGTTATTGTAAAAATACCGGGATGTACCAAATAGTCAAAGGATCCTCGTGCCGGTCGTCGCATGCCTACCTTGCGCTCACGAGAGCCAACAGCTCGAAACTGCAGTCTGCAAGTGGTGTGTGACGACTGGCAAGAGAGCTCTTTTAAGTAGGACCAGTCTTTCGGCTGGTGTTTGTTGCAATCGAAGCATTAGCGTTTTGATGGTAATATGCAATTATTACACTTAACGCGCCAGACTTGTAACTTTGGTTGCAGTCTGGTTACTTTCCCTATAGTAAAATAAGGATTTATAGAGGAGTTTGCGACTAAAAATATTATGTTTAATATTCCGCCCTCTAAAAGCACATTTGAACTATTGCAAAAATAGTAAAAATCACAAAAAAAATTGAAATAGCAAGTTATTTGTGGATTTTTTTCAAATGCTTATATTATACGTAGTACCTTCATACCTGGCTAAAGAAAACTTTTTAATATAAGAAATCTTCCCACCAAATTTCATCAAAATCGGACTTTTAGTTTTTGTATAATAATTTTGCAATCTAAACTTCGTTTTGAAAATTTGCAAATTTTCAAAATGTTGCTGAGGCTAAACTAAAGCATTTAGAAAGTTGAAAATTTTTGGACATATAAAAGAGCACTCAAATTTTCAAATCAGTTATTATCAGTATTAAAATCAAATAATTTGGGGAGCCTAGGCAATTGTTTAAAATTTGGCAAATTTTTTTGTTTATAAACAAATGCAATAACTTTTATTTTTAAAATATATTTTGAAAGTACTCGGAAAGACATTTTGTTTCATAAAAAATTAAGCCCACGTTTTCAAACTAGCGCATAGTGAAATTATCATTTTTTATGATTTTTAGGAGCGATTAAGCCAAAAATCTGCCATATTACCCGATTCATCAAACCCAAAACAAATACCACCTGGGCTAATGTGGAATACTGTGGTTGCCAATCATTTGACGCCCTGGCCACTTCTGGCGTTCCCCAGGGATCCGTACTAGGCCCGCTTATGTTTGTTTTTATAAATGTTATGGTAGTTGATCTCAATGTAGAGAGCCTCCTATATGCTGATGACTTAAAAATATATTGTATAATAGAAAGCGAACAAGACTGCTAAAATCTTCAGAATAACTTGAATATACTGAATGACTGGTGCGTGTCTAATCACTTACCTCTCAACATATCTAAATGTAATACATTCACCTTTCCTAAAATGCATAACACTATCAAGTACGATTATCATATAAACGGTCAAATATTGCAGAGGGAATAGCAATTGCAAAGAGTTCAGCAATACTGACATTATGAAACTGTTGTACTACTTATTTGTATGATCAAAATTGGAATACTGCTCGCTAATATGGTCCGCAGGCTATGCTATTTGTAGAAACAATGTTGGGAATGTCGAGCACCGTTTTGTTAAGTATTTATGTTTTATTGAAGTTGATATCTATCCAATAACTGGGTATTCGCAAAATGTTATGTTGGAAAGATTTCTCATATCAAGTATGGAGAATAGAACGATAGTACACACTACAATTTTTCTCTATAAAATTATATTTCACCTAAGTAGTATGGAAATGACAGAACCCCGGAGCAGGTTCAGGATCATGTTCAATTTAGGGGTGGGGGGGTGATTAGAGTGGTGTTGTAATTGAGTTGGTGGGTGGCAATTACTGTGGTGGGGGGTAATTAGAGTGGTGGGTAATTAGAGTGGTAGGAGGCAATTAGAGAGTGATTAAACGTAATTTAGGTAGAAATAAGGGTAATTGCAGTGACAATAAGGATAATTACAGTAACAATGAGGGTAATAAGGATAATTAAGGGTAATTACAGTAACTAATGAGTTTAATTGCAGAAAATATAATGGTGATTAAAGCAATTATGTTCGTCTGTCCGACAGTCATTGAATTGTCCTATTGCACAATTAATTATAGTCTGTGTATGTTTTTTACAATGACATAAACAATCATTCTTGATTATATACCTAAAGTTACAAAATTATTTTACCTGTCTTATCTTTAGGGATATCTTGTACTGACTTACGAGATGAACAATTGCAATGCCGCGTTTTCTGTATGATGATGGACAATTGCGAAATATCTGCCTTATCTTTAGGGATATCTTACGCTGATGAACCTTTTGCGCCTACCTGTCTTATCTACAATGTTTTCAATATAAAGATAATGGAGTTTACAGTAAAAGAATTTGCCGTTGTCTGCTCTAACACTAAACAACAAACACATTATATTTTCAAACCACCATATCCATTCTCATCATTAACAAATGGTGAAAGGGCACAATATAATGGTTGCAGAAGAATGATCATGGCTTAGAATGAAGTCATGGATACATTCAAGTGAAAGAATCGCCACAAACCTTTGAGCAACTTTGTTAGAATGCTGTTAACAACTATCAATATAATTTACCATTAAACGATATTATAATACTATGCAAAGGTGTGATGAAGAATTTCCTACTACGATATGTACAGTGGAATAAAATTATAGATCATGATGACTGTTTCTACCTAGCCTTAAATCGTTGACAATACCAGAATGTCTAGAACATTACCAGTAAATAATTGTTATTGTGCTCTTGCAAATGTTCATTTTCTATACTTTATTTGAATATAAATGTATTTAGTTATGTAATCAAGAATAGATAATAAAATGCATATATTATACTAATCTTTGTTTTATTTCTAACATCTTCATAATATAAAAAATACAAACAGCAGGCTTTATAGCATTTCACACCCACCTTACTTGTGGCGTCAGGATGCTTCTCAATTTAAAGCCGTTAATGAGGAAGCGCTCATAAATCAAACCATTGAAGTGTAATCATAAGACAAATAATGAAAAAAGGTGCTTAAAAAATGCATTGCAATATTGCATTAAGAATAACAATGTAAATATTCCCTTTCATAAACTCAGTAGATAAGTCAGGTAGGCGCAAAAGGTTCATCAGCGTAATATATCCCTAAAGATAAGGCAGGTAAAATAATTTTGTAACTTTAGGTATATAATCAAGAATGAATGTTTATGTCATTGTAAAAATACACAGATACTATAATTCTGCAATAGGACAATGCAGTTACTGTCGAACACACGAGCAGGTGGGCAGACAGACGAACAGGTGGGCCAAAGGACAGACAGATGGGTGGACATAATTGCTTTAATCACCATTATTTTTACTGCAATTGCCCTTATTGTTACTGTAATTACCCTTAATTATTCCTATTGTTACTGCAATTACCCGTAATTGTCCTTATTATTACTGCAATTACCCTTAATTACCTAACTATTTGTACCTCCCTTAATTACTTTCTAATTGCCCCCCACCGCCACTCTTGGGCCCCGCCCTCTAACGTCTAAGATAGGTTTGACATATGCAACTGTAGCATTAACTCAATCGAATAGATTGATTTATAATAATTATACAGGGTGTTGCATCATGAGAGGGACATAGCTTAATAGGAGGTAGAGAACGTCAGTGGTAACCGAAACCTCCCATAGAAATGTCTCATTGGGCCTTCATTACGAAGTTACAGGGTGTTAAATAATTTTTGGCCAAACCTGTTTTTTGTCATAACTTTGACAGGGAATGAAATAACGGATTCATATTTGGTACGGCTAATGTACTAACGAGCCCCAAGAGGTACATGTATAAAAAAATATATATCCAGGTCCGGACTCACTATAATTTATGTTTCTTCTTTGCATCAATAAAACATCACCCTGTATATATTTTTTTGAAATTTCGATACGATATTCGAAAAGAGCAAGAAAAAACAAACAAAATGGCCTATTTCATTTTTTTGTTACACCTTCGTGGTTATTTAAATACGTTGTTAAATGTGCAAGAAAATGGATTACAGAACCCTATTAAATGAGAGGCACGTGAAATAAATAGTTTTATAACTAAAATTTGCAAAAATTCTATTGAGCCTAGGTGGTCTGGGTGAATCCTAATTCCGGCACGTTTTAAAGGCCCATTTTGGTAAAAAGGTCTTAATAAGTAATCGGGTATGAAATAACAAAATTTTTAATCAATCACAGTAGGCTTGTTCAAAGAATAAAAGTGACAGATAATTTAAACCATGTAGGCCTAAGCAACCAGTTACTTTGATCAAGAAAATCATCAACATTTTATACTTAATAAAAATTGGAAAAGAGAAACTAAAATCTAAATAAATAAAATATTTTCCATTCAATTAACAATAAATAACAAAGCAATAACTAAATGTGTTTAAAAATAAAACGTAATTGACACTAAAGTAAATTTTCAAAATGTCCTCCCCCACATTCTGTGCATTTTCTTGCGCGTTTAGAAAGGTCACCAATTGCTCGACGTATCATTTCTGGATTATTCCGTATTTCGTCGCAGGTTGTAACGATGCGCTGGATTAAATGTTGTCTACTTTCAATTTCAATGCTATTAACCTCGTTTTTTAAGTGGCCCCATAAAAAGTAATCACAAGGGTTACAATCAGGAGATCTTGGTGGCCATTCATGTGGACCCCGCGTCCAATCCATCTATTAGGATACATATTGTTTAAGTGTTCTCTTACTTGAAGGTTAAAATGTGGTGGGGCCCCATCATGCTGAAACAACATGCCTCTTATACCGATATTTTCTAACATATTCGGTAAAATGTTTTGAAGAAAATCAAAGTAAATTTCACCATTCAATCTTTCTTCAAAAAAATGTGGCCCTATCAAATGTCTATTCACAAGTCCGACCCAAACATTTACAGAAAACCTGTGTTGCGAACGGCGTTGGCGTACCGCATGTGGGTTTTCCTGTGCCCATTTATGATTATTTCGTGAATTGTTTACTCCATCCCTTGTAAATTGTGCCTTATCCGTAAATAAGGTTCTGTAAATGACTGGGCGATGGTTAGACAACCAATGACAAAATGCCAGGCGGGGGATATCGTCACCTTGTTGAAGACGCTGTACCTGCTGGATATGATATGGATGGTAACGTTCTCTTTTTAGGGTTCTCCATACTCGCCAATAAGGAATACCAGTTGCCAAACTGATTCGTCTAGTGCTCATATTTGGGTTTTCTTGAACTACGTTTATAATATTGTTTTGTTCCTGCACACCTTGTTGTAAAACACGCTCCACAACTGCAGAATTAGGAAACTTTCCGTGTTGTCTTGCATACTGGAACACCGTACTAAAGGTTTTATGATTAGGGCATCGACGACCAGGAAAACGCAGCCGATATTCTCTTTCCGCCGACCTACCATTTCCATTACAGAAACCATAGATGAATATTATGTCAGCATATTCCACGTTTGTAAATTTTACTGGCATAGTTAAAATATTTTCACAAGTTTTCACTAACTAAATGCGGATTATTGACACATTAAATTACTAACAAACAATTATTCAACTGTTTAGGAGATTTCTTTTTATTATCTGTCACTTTGAACAAGCCTACTGTGATTGATTAAAAATTTTGTTATTTCATACCCGATTACTTATTAGGACCACAGTTTTTTACCAAAATGGACCTTTAAAACGTGCCGGAATTAGGATTCACCCAGACCACCTAGGCTCAATAGAATTTTTGCAAATTTTAGTTATAAAACTATTTATTTCACGTGCCTCTCATTTAATAGGGTTCTGTAATCCATTTTCTTGCACATTTAACAACGTATTTAAATAACCACGAAGGTGTAACAAAAAAATGAAATAGGCCATTTTGTTTGTTTTTTCTTGCTCTTTTCGAATATCGTATCGAAATTTCAAAAAAATATATACAGGGTGATGTTTTATTGATGCAAAGAAGAAACATAAATTATAGTGAGTCCGGACCTGGATATATTTTTTTTTATACATGTACCTCTTGGGGCTCGTTAGTACATTAGCCGTACCAAATATGAATCCGTTATTTCATTCCCTGTCAAAGTTATGACAAAAAACAGGTTTGGCCAAAAATTATTTAACACCCTGTAACTTCGTAATGAAGGCCCAATGAGACATTTCTATGGGAGGTTCCGGTTACCACTGATGTTCTCTACCTCCTATTAAGCTATGTCCCTCTCATGATGCAACACCCTGTATAATACAATCTTTGTTTTTTTTTTATTCTACCATAGCTCTATTGTAGTTCCATTTTATTATGTTTTTAATGATTTTAATTATAATATTTTAGTCTATTATAATGTATAATGTTTTCTATTGCCTCACTGTAATGTTCCCACCCTATAATTGGTTACTTGTTGGGTGATTGTATCTAAATAAATAAATAAATATACTCACAGAAAATATATTATTTAACTCTTTTATGGCCTCTCAATGATGCGCTTAAGGGCAAATGATGAGGACTTTCGGCGTATTACTTATAATCACTAAACGAAGACAAATAGCAAAATTAAGTTATTTGAATTTTTTTGCCTTTACTCTTTTTTCTGGATTAAATTTTATATACGAGCCAAATAGATGAACGACCGGAAGGAAACACCAGAGACTTTTTTTGATATTTGAATTCCAAAAAGCTGAAAATATTTCTTCTATAATAATTTTTTTAAAATTGCCTAGATATAATAAGAATGACGTATGTTGAAATAGAATATGTATATGTATTTTTACTATCAGCTTAATAGTTTTAACCGGCCACTATGTGCCATGTGTAAATAAATTTATCCCGGTAGTATTTTCTGGAAAATCTAGTATGGTAATCGTTTCCAATCCGCCATTAACACAATATGCGCCTTGATCGTCGTCGGTTCGTTTTTCACATGATGTAGCCTGACTTATTGGATCTTGTGTTAACAATGCTAAGCCGAAAGGGTTGGGCAGCGTCAGATGCGCCTTGGACAGAATCTATTAAGAGGATTAGTCCGAATGAAGCCATCGTTCGCTTTGCGGGCCTGCTGCTGCATGTATGCCCAAAGAGTTGGGCTTCTTCTTCATTATCTGCGGTCTCGCAGCTTTTACTTTAGATCCACCCTAATCAACTAAATCTCGTGTGCCAAAACAGAACGTCATCGACCTAGATCAACCCTGCCTTGGTAGGAATAATATCGGGCGGCATTTTATTCAAATAGTAGAAAAATAACATTTGCATAAAAGAGGGACATGCTGCTTAAGGCCTTTTGAGTACAATACAATGTTGTTCTTAACATTGGATAATAAACAACGATAGTAATGGGGCATATATTAGGATTGATAGAATAATATTTGAATTAAAAGTAACATAATAATACAACTACATCAAATATACAGGGCGTTTCTTAATGGCATGCTAATATTGGTGGATGTGATTCTTTAGATAATTTTATGAGGAAAAGTTCATATGAACATATATCCGAAACGGCTTAAATTTTTTCCTGCAGTGTTGAATTTTTTTCTTAAATTATTTTTTAATGTCTCAGAAAGTACTTAGATATTATTTTCAATTTTGGTATGCATTAATAGTATATAAAACCACATATTTCAGTTAGAAAAGTTATTTTATCGCTCAACAAGTGGCGTCCCTACAAACATATCCTCTGATATTTGTTACCAAAAAAGTGGTACGCCACTAACATTTTCCATGTGGATATGTTTTGGATGTAGATATGGTCAATTCTAAATGAAAACGGGACAAGAAATTGTTCCGCAGAGAATATCTCGAAGCCCGAGGGCAATAAATATCTGCCTCTTACGGCATTCGAATTTTCTCTCTAGAATATGTACCTTGAAATTTAGAGCCTCCTATGGAACATTTCAAATTTTTGAAAATTTTCAATGTGCTAGCTATAGAAAAAATTCCACGTTTTCGGCATCATTTCTTTTGATAACCTATTAACCCCCTTATTGTGGTGAATTGAACGAGAAATCGAACCGCGCAAACAGGAGTTTCCGAGATACGAGCCACCAAATTTGCCGGAAGGTAAGAATCTCACGTATCCGTATAATTCCGCAAATAATATCACGGAGTTCGAACGCAATAGACACCTGCCCCTTACTGTATTCGAAATTTCTCCCCAAAATATGTACTGCCCGAAATTTTGAGCTCATTATGGAACATTTCAATTTTTTTCTTAAAACCAAATAGCTCCATTTAGCAGTATTGGCTAATAATTTTTGAACACATAAATCTAGTTATCCTGGAATCAACGACGTTTTTACAAACATCATTTTATTAACATAAAGCAAAGTTATTGGTGTTCAACTCTTCGTAATATTTCTATGATTTTTAAGTGTCTCATTGAATTTATTTTAATTTTTCGCTATTTTTATTAGAATATCTTGCAAGATAGCCGGTTCTTTTGGATTATTCATCGCCGTCTTTGTGAAACTAGTAGTTTCCAAAAAGGTACTTCGGAAGGTAAGACCTCGACCTGTCAGGGGAAGCGGTGCTGCAGAAAATCGACGAATATCCCGAGACGAGTACGAGGAAGATCGCCAGAGCTCTGAATATTTGTCATCAAATCAAGCCCAAATTCACAACTGGACCTGACGGTATGGCCTTTGTTTTAAGAGACTGTGCAAATGCATTCGCCTATCCGCTCCACATATTATTTAACTTGTCATTGGTAAGCAGTATCTTTCTAAGAATGTGGAAAAAATCTAAAGTCTGTCCAGTGTTTAAAAAAAGGTAATAAAACCGAGGTAACAAACTTTTGGCCAATTACACTTATAAGCAACTCTCTAAGGTCTTTGACTTTCTTTTGCACGTTAGTCTATATGGTCAAGTTAAGAATGCTCTGTCTCCTCTACAACATGGTTTTGTAAAAAGCCGTTCTACTGTCACAAATCTCATCTGCATTCATGCAATACATATCCAAATCAATCGATATACACAAGCAAACTGATGTTATATACACCAATTTTTCCAAAGCATTGGACAGAATTGACAATAAAAAGTTAATTCACAAACTCGAAAACTATAACATCTCCAATGATATAATAACTTTCGTCAAATCTTACCTTACGAGTGGATCACAGTATGTATCATATAATGAGTACAGTTCTGTTGAATATATTGCTTCCTCTGGAATCCCTCAGGGGTCTATATTAGGCCTCCTATTTTTTAACACATATGTGGATGACATAGGATTTGGATGTGTGCTGTCTACTTTATGCTGATGACCTTAAGATATACGCAAGAATTGAAGATTTAGGAGATTGCATTAAACTCCAAGCTAACATTGCAAAAATACATTCTTGGTCTGTTAAAAACAACCTGGGCCTAAATATGCAGATATATAATATAATGACGTATACAACCAAGGCATCCGAAATCATATATGACTATCTTATAAACGACGAAACTCTGACTAGGCAAACTACATTTAAGGACTTGGGAGGAGTAACTTTTAATAAAAAACTATCATTTTTAAACCACATTGTAACTGATACATATAAAACTCTAGGATTCATTGTAAAGAACAACAATGAATTCGCCAACAATGATGCTATCAAACTTTATACTACTCATTCATTCGCTCGAAACTTGAGTATGCATGCCTTATTTGGAATCCTCATTATAGTGTACACATAAATAACCTTGAATCGGTACAACGTCGATTTCTAAAATTCTTGTCTTTCAAACAAGACGGTACGTAGCCCGCCATTGGTTTTTTGCAAGAAGCTCTCCTAAACAAATTTTCACCAACCTCGCTGGGAAGTAGAAGGGAAAAATTTTCAGTTTCATTTCTTCACAAACTGTGTCATGGTAAACTTGATTGTGCGGAAATAGTTGATTCGTTGAATTTTCATGTATCCCGACCCGCATCCAGACAAGAATAGTGCTTTTATCTGCCTACTCCACGAACAAATATATTGAAATTTTCTCCACACATATGCAGCTATTATAACAATCGACAAAATGATCTTGATATTCTTGCATAGAGAAAGTACCTTTTTCCGAATAACTCATTTATGAGTATTACGTATGAAAAAGATAGCGATAATCTAATTTAAGGAACACTCAAGATTTAAAAAATTTTGTATTTTATGGAGCCATTAATCGACGATAAGGAGAATGTTGAGGAATGTTGATATAATATATTCAACAAATTGCCTTTTTAAAGTGAAACAACTCTGACGCGTATAGACAGAAAAATACTGAGTAAACGATATATTATAAAGTTTTGGCTGGAGGAACAGGACGAAGCATTTTTCCTAGCAAAAGTAGCAATGGTTAATGATGCCTGCAATAAGGAAGAATAACAAAATATTGAGACAGAAGATATGCAAGACAAATAGTCTGTATTTAGAATTATTTTGAATAATAATATTTATTTATTTATTAATCACCATTCTACAAGAACGATGCTCTCAATTACAAAGTTGTATACACGTATACATAGACAATTACACAACGACCATTCCCTGCAACATTGCCATATATCGCAGCTGAGACTCGAACTCAGGAGGGGTAAAGCGACTAAACATGTTGTCTCTCACACAAACTCGTCTAGTTCACTGCTACCAACTCGGTAACACATGAAAACGCTATTAAACATCCATTCCCTAGCCAGGATTCAAACCCAGGCTCCATGGTTGCAATCTGAACACGTAAGCGTTGAGCTACTGATCCGATGCAATATTATGTATAATATGTTATTCCGCAAATTTTTCATAACTCTGGCGGATATTATTGGATTAGGCATGGTCCAATTGTTCGAAATTATGCAACACGCAACCGAGCAATCTCAACATTATTTTTTCTTCTCTCAGTCAAAAATAAGACCTGTACAAAGTAACCAGTGGCTATCCATACTTTTATACTTTTGGAAATATATCAAGAAATGAATATGCCAAAAAATATTACTGCATTTTTAAACTTGCTTCATTCAGATGGATATACAGACCACTGCTTCAGAAGTTCTTCGGCTGGTGGAATTAGACGTAAACTATCAAACGGGTGGTGGGAAGGTAATGCAGCTGCTGAAAGATATATTAAGATTATCGTGAAAACCAGAACAAAAATATCTGCAGCTATTCTTGGAAAAAATCATAAGTTATGTTCACCCCTTCTTACTTGTATACCGCAAGCAACTGAAAATGTTCAAATAAACCGTCTAACCAATGCAACCTTTCGAAATCGACTAGCAATAATACTTTATCTAATTGTATTAATTGTAATAAATATTAACCCTTATACTTTTATACTGTTTTCAAATAAATATTTAATATTTTTTTGCTTAATATTATTTTTATATCATTTTGATACGTCAGAAGATAAAAGGTTATCTGTAATTTGCTTAAACTCTGTGAATAAATGTCACTATTGTGATTTGGTAAAAAATTTCGTGTGTGAATTTTATTTGCTTAATACTTTCATTTATTATTTGTTTGAACTTAAAAATCTAATCATGTCAATACAATCCTATATAATCTAGGTATGTGTAAACCTTTAAAATTAAGTTGTACTTTCTCCTGTGAATTTTGTCGAGAATGTCAAGCATACGTAAAGTTATCTAAAGTTGGAAATGAATGGCAACATCCTCCGTTGAGTCGCGCTGAGCTCCGAGTGCTGAAATCCTTTCAGTCCGGTTTTCAGGTTTCGACTGTAAAGAGCGCAGGGCTGCAACCCTTCCAACTTTCATTCCGTATTCCACGCCCCGATTACGAGGCTTACTAACTTACTTTTTCTTCTCTTTTTTTTAGGACGCAAACTTTTACTGCGTCGTACTGAGATGAAGGCAGGTATTACTCTTTAATACATTAAAATCGGAATGTAAAGGTGATGTTATTTATTAAAAATATTTTAATATAAGCTTTATTAAATCCTGCCTGTCGAAATATTGTAGTAAGAGCAGATTTTGTAAATTAATTAACACGAAAGGTTTTAAAATACCATGCAGGGTGGAGTTCCATCTATATGCACAGGGTGAATAAATAAACCTGAAGTTAGTATGTAATAGAATATTTTAAAATTATTTCAGTTATTGAAGAATCATAAAATATTTAATATTGTTTGTTTCAGTTTTCATCCTCATTCTTTTTGTGTATCCTTTACGACCACGGTGCCAGAACTGTATTTATTGTTAAAATTATATATTTTTAAGACCTAGCACATTGCATCTAATGAAGTATTCATTTTAATAACAAACCAACTTAAATTTAATTAACAGATTCAGATAACGGCAGCCTTCCCAAATAGATATCGAAAAATGTTATTAGAAACAGTTGTTCAGAATCTAATTTCGAGCCCCTATACCACATTTCATTACGAAATTCGCATTTCTAGTTTTTTCCAATACTTCTCCGCAAAGTCCAAAATTATTGCATAATAATAATAATTTTCGATACTAATTTTAGTGAAGAAAGTAAAACAGGATAGGTACAGCAATTGAATTGGACAAAAATAAAAGTTAAGCAAGTCAAATCAAACCAAGATCATATCAAAATTCATTGACCATATTTATATTCATACATAGTTTTATAAAGTAAATACGGCCAAAATTGAAACTGGTCAGCTCTAAAGCACAGGCCCGTGCGCACTGAACTTGATATTTTGTCATATATATCTGGCAATGGTATCGAGATTCGAACGGTAGTTGAAACTGTGCAGGCGAGTCCGAGACTGGCAATGTAATCAGCCTGAAAGAACCATCTACGACTGCACTGGTTTAAAGGTAATAAAACGGACAGGCCTACTAGCACAAAAAAACTAGTAAATCGTTTCTTATCAGTCAACGTGGAAGTCTAACAACGTACTGTCTATGTGCCAGTGCAGTGCATGAATTATAATATCAAGCGTAGGAGTTTAGTTAGTTACTGTTCATATTTATAAATACTTACTACTGTATAAAAGGTAAAATATTTTAATTGTTTACTAATTTACCATGGCTTTCTGGAGACCATTTGAAACAGAGGATAATATAATAACGCACGAAAATCCCGAAATAGTTGAACCGGTTATTGTCGAAAAAGCAGAAATAAATTTAGAGTTTAAAAACCAAGATTTACAAGTACAAAGTCAACGTATTATTTTAAATATACATGAATGTTTGAAAAGCGAAAATCCTGAACAATGTGAGAAAGAAATAATACGACGTATTAACGAATTAACTAAAATATCAAAATCAACAATTTATCGCATAATTCAAGAAGGCGATGTTATAGATCACAGCGCAAAGAGGAAACGGAAAAATACGAAATTAAAAAATATTGATGATGCCACTGGAGATGTAATACGGCGTATAATTTATAATATGTACGAAGAAAATATAGTTCCTACGTTAAAAATGATTCAAGAAAAATTGAGCGATTATCCTGATTATATACACTACGAAATGTCTTATTAGAATGCGGTTTTAAACATAAAAAACTTGACAGTCGTATGGTAATTATGGAATCGCAACGTATAGTTTCACTTCGAGTAGATTATTTGGAAAAAATTAGAGAATATCGTAAACTAAACAGGCATATAGTGTATCTAGACGAGACGTGGTTTGACACGCATGATGTTGTTCAGTATGGTTGGGTAGATAGTTCGCACAATTGTGTTTTAAATACTCCGTGTTCTAGAGGAAAACGCGTTATCATACTTCATGCGGGAAGTGAAAATGGGTTTGTACCCAATGCGTTGCTCTTGTCAGCCAAAAAAATATCGCAGTCTTCTGCAGACTATCACGAAGACATGACAGCCGATCTATTCGAAAAATGGTTTTCTCAACAGCTTCTACCAAATTCGGTAATTGTATTAGATAATGCTTCTTATCACTCGCGTATATTAAATAAAATACCAAATAACAGCACAAAAAAGGAAGACATTTTAAAATTCATGAGAAAAAAAAATGGAAATTCCTGTAAAAGTTCCAATAAAACGCGAATTACTGAAAAGAATAAAAGAACAGAATTTCAAAAAGGAATATGTTATTGATTGATAACTTATCCAATATACACGGTCATACACTTTTGCGGTTACCTCCATACTATTGCATATTTAACCCTATCGAGATGGTTTGGGGAACACTAGAAGTACGTTTACGAAAATGTAATAACTCTCCAACGTTAAGCGCGATAATAGTTGATCATATAAGAGAAGTAATAAATGACATTGACAGTAATACTGATTTATGGAAAAATTGCGTTAGGCATGTAATTGGAGAAAAAAATCGATATCCAACGCTACTCCCTAGTGCGCCGATTTTAATTCAACTGGATAATGATTCCTCCTCAGAAATTGAAGATTCGGACGCATCAATTAACATTTAACTTTTCTTCATTTTTTCATTCACTTTTTTATTGTTACATTTCGAAGAACATATTTTATTTAGTTGACAAGTTACATCATTCTAGAGAAATATTTTAATTTTGTTTTTATTTATGTTTTATATATACAAATATTTATTTTTGTTTTCATATAATAATTATTTGCTTTGTTCAAGAAACTTACGTTTTTATTTTAAAAGAAACTTAAATTTTTATTTTATTTTTGACTAAAATCGTTGCCCCTCGTTAATCTAACCTGTCCCATCCCTTCCTGGCAAGATATGTTCATACCTTCTCGTTGGTCCTTGCTGAGCAATAACATATTTCAATATAATATGGGTTAACTTTGAAACTAAAACCGATAAATTTAAATATTTAGACTTTATGTCTAAAACTGATATAATACCTCAAAATATGTTATTGGCGAAATGAACCTAATAAACAAAAAATAATAAAAATGAATACAATTTTAACATTTTATGACAATCATTTCTATTGACCTCCGCCCATGTACAATAAAGAGATACCGACTGTTTTTGCCGGCTTTTAGTTTTTATACGGTTTCAATTCCGGTCGTATACACTTTATAAATTATAATACTTATTAGAATACACCGAGATATGGAGTATATCTGTGTGTGTATACAATTGTAGTTTTTGCAAATATTTATTCAATATAATATGTCTGTACTTGTCCTTAGATATATGTATTACATAATAATATAATAATTAGGCAAACATGATTCCCGGGGCTGTCCATCACAGTCAAGATTGAAAAGAAAAAAATAAATATAGAAATTTAGAATTAAAGTAGCTTATTTGTTTAACAGCAAATCCGAAATAATAGTCTTGATTGAATAAATGTGGTAATTTTTTTCTTGAATAAATTTATATTGTTTATTTCTTTTATTTGATGTCGTAAATAATTGTAGAATTTAGGGGCAAATTAATTTTTAAACCTTTGTGCTTGTGTTTTGGTATTTACAGGGATTTTGGTATTTAAATTTACTTTAGCTCGAGTATCATAGGTGTGACATAGTTGCTTATTAAAAATCGATTTATACTTGTAAGAAAACATGAAAAGTGATTTTGCATTCTAGATTCAAAACCTTAAATTCATTATAAGGAGATCTGTTGGATATGGCTTATTTTTTGATAAAATTACTTTAATGAGATATTTATCGGTAACTTTTAATTCTCCAGTCTTTGTTAAATGTGCACCCCCCCCCCCCAATATCTTTTTCCATAGCGCAGTATTGATTCAGCCAAGGCATGGTACAACATTTTTAATATATGACTTGTTAGTTGGTAAAATTTAAAAATTATAAAACGAAGTTTCCCATTTAAATTGTTGATATGCTCTATCCATTTGTGTTTCTGATCAAATTAATCCAAGGTGTTTTATGTTTGTCACAGCTATTATCTCTTGTATACATGTGTAATTCATTATCTTGAAAGTTCTTAAGAATACAGGTATAATTATGTAAACGACTTTTTTATGTTTGGAAGATATTTAACATAAAATACATAAAATTTGTTTTTTCCATGTTAATTGTCAAAAGGTTTTCTGAAAGCCAACGTTGTACTTTTGAAAACTGTTCGATGGTATTTTTTTACTTCATCCCAACTTTTACCTTCCACTTAAAGAACAGTATCATCAGCATAAGGTACAATATTACATTTCGTATTTAGAAGTAATAGCTCGTTAACATAAATTAAAAATAGAGTTCGTCCCAGGATGGTTCCTTGAGGTATGCCATATTCCAATTGCTGTTTAAACATACTAAGTTGATCACCGATTTTAACACACTGTCTTCTATTCTGTAAGTAACTACGAAATAAGATATTAGCTATTCCTTGTATACCATAATCATATAATTTGTTTTCAATAAAAAAAATATAAAGCATATAAAATAAGAAGTCAAAGTTTCAATACGAAGAAAATTTATATGCAGAAAGATATACATAAGCTGTGCAAAAGCTATGCAGAAATGTATAAATGTATAAGTATAAAAATATATAAACGTATAAATATATAAGCTGATTTCGTAAGCTATAAATTGCCAAAAAAATGAAAAAAAAAAGAAAAAAATATTTTAAAACCATGTGGTACATGTAGTATTAAAACTACTTATTAAATTAAAAAGAATTGAACTTGAATTTAAATTTATTTTAAAAATAATTGAAATTACATCAAAGACAAAAATTGAAAATTATTGAAATTTTAAATTACTAATAAATGAAATTTACCTGGATGTTAAACATTTGTTAACGCGGATATAAAAATGGAATATCAATTACTGAAGTCCACAGTTAAGTTTTATATACGTTCGAATTAGTACAAAAGCTGCAAACAAATGATTTCTTGGTAAATTTTACTAATAAGGTAATCTTTATTTGTCCCACTTACTGCAAAATAACGTCACCACACAAACTTGAAAAATCTATTTCCATTAACCAAATTGAAGGCTATAAAATATAGAAATAGTACAGGTATGGCCATCTCTCAATTGTTGCGTTAAGCGCAATAACCTGCCTTATGTAGATTTCCGTACTCAAACAAATTACAGATAAAAGGAATCTATCATACCAAATACCGCAGCTGAATTATATTGCAATTTGTAATTTCTATTCTATATATAACCAAAAATATAAACTGCCGTAATCAGTAATAGTAAAACGTAAAACAGTCTTGTGAGGATTCAGCAAATATTATTACATCTTATAGGATATACTATTTAACAGGATAATTAGAAAGATAAAGGTAAGAAAAATAACCATATGTACTTACATAGTAAACAAAAATATAGAAATGTAAATATAGTATATGAGTGTAAATAAATATTTTGTAGACAATCGACAATCGTTTCCTGACATGCTGTAATAGAGCAGAACAGAGATACATAATAGTATAAACAAAAACATGACTGAGTCCCTAAGATATAAAAATAAGTACATAAGACAATGTGAAATAATTTAGCAGTTATACAAGTAAATTCTGTTAGTTGAAAATACTTTCACTTAGAAAAACTGAATCAAAATGTTACACAGATCGTGCTAAATATAAACAAAAATTCTAGTTTTTATATAAAATTGTTAAATGGACGTAGACCATGTAACATTACCTCAAGTTTCAATTTATCTCTCGTTCGAGTTGATTGCATTAAGCCGTTTGTTTTGTAATGTTTTATTTTTCTTTCAGAAGAATTTACTTCAATAATTTTAGGGGATTTTTCCAACTGTTGCAAGACATTGTTTAGGACATAATAATATGCTATGTTTAAATCTTTTATTTGATATAGTTCATGCCATGTATCATTTTTAATCAACTCTAAATTGTCGTTCATTTTTGTAATTTTTTTGTTATCTTGAAAATTGAGTTTATTTTCATTTTTATTGTATTATATTTTTATTATATTGGAAAGTGATCAGATATGTTGTTTTGTAATATAATTGGCACTACGCATTTGTTTTATTGGGTGGTAGTTTTATAAAAGAAGATCCAGGTAAGAACTAATATTGTATACAACTCTTGCGGGATTATTTATATAGCGTTGAAAGCCATTTTTCAACCATTATATTTAAATACACATTGGTAATGTCTTGATTTTTTGAAAGCCAATATTAATATCTCCAAAAAATATATTAATTGAGTTTCCCTTTTTGTTTGTTTTTAATAGTTAGTAACTATTATCTCAAATGAGGCTATCAAACTTTCTAACAAAATCATTAAGTCATCAAAATTTTTTCTAACGCTTCTTATGTTTAAATGGATAATATTTATGGTACCTACATTTATTTCGTTTTTTTATTATTTCCCTGGTATGATCGCTAACTACATGACTTTTTATCTCTGAGTTTTTATCCAACTCGTAATTAAACTCTAAGTTGTTTATAAAAAACTATAAGATATAAAAATAAATGAGAGAGGAATACGGACTATGATGAACAGAGTGAATGTGTTATACCGAAAAACAAAATAGCCGTAGGTATATAAATGACTAAATTACAAAATTTATGTTCCAAAATAATATTCTTAAACTAACAAATAATACTAAACTTATCTAAATATTAAAGAAATGAATTAGTATCTACTTAGGATTTCCTAACATCTTTTAAGTAGGACAAAAAATTGGATTTCTTATCTTGGTTTTTATGATATTGTGAGTTGTTTAGATGTTTTCTCAAAAATACGAAAAATCTAGTTAGGTTGCTCAGCTACTGATTTTGTCCAAAAGAATATGAGACACAACGTTGCATACCAGAGGTCTTTGGATATCACTGTACACTAAACATCAATATCTGCCAAGGTTCATATCATGGCCACCTAGACTTAATAAAATAAAATGGCTATTAACTGCCATTTAAAGACGAATTAATGTTTCTTTAATGTTAATGATTTTTTTAACCGCCCTCAAGTTACCGAAGTAACCCCCTGGAAGATCTCAAGGATCTTGTGCTAGGTAAAGAGAGACGAGGCCCTACAGTTTAATGTGGATTCCGAACCACTCTTGGGGCAATTTTTTTTGTGAAAAATTGTTTCACTTTGCGGGAAGCAAACCCACTTCGCTAGGCAACTCAGTTTGCTAGGCAGACGCTTTTAGCACACTGAGCTGCTTTTCTCCAGTGTCAGACAGGTAAAAAAAAAATACAGGGGTGCCATTTAAAATAACAGATTTTGGGTCACTTCCGCTTAAACTGGAAGTTGAGAAAAAATTTGATAGGCTCAAAATAAGGAGAATTATGTAATACAGAACTCTTCCAAAATTCAAAATTTTAACTTCTCAAATAGTTACAGAGTGTTACATGTGTGCCGGTACCCGGTATACTTAAAAATAACTCAATATTTACATCAATGCACTGATAGAATTATATAAAAGAAATAGTATTTATTATTTGCAATTCAAGTCATTTTATTGCCTTGAGCTACATAAATAGAAGGTGGTTACATCGAACCGACGCCTTCGCCATAATTTGAAATTTAGTGAACAAGGTCGTGGAAACTTTCTATTACGCAAAGTTTCATCAGATTTTAAGAAAGTTTGTTTTAAAACAACCAGAATTGTTGGGCGTAGAGGTTTTAACAAATACGAATCGGCACAGAAAACGATGTTTCCTATGTTATTTTTCAATTTGATATGGAAGTATCATCTGCGAAATAGGAAATATGTTCTATGAAATATATATTTATATTCGTTTTGGTCATAATGTCTTACCAAATGTTTACTACATTTCACAGCATCACGGTATCTGCCGCGGTTGTCTGCTAGGTGTACGGCCCCGCTATAGCTTTTTCCCAATAATTTCCTGATGATATCAGTCCAAAGTTTTCTACACTCTTTTACTACCTGCCTTTGGATATTCTTGAATTATTGACTGTTAGATATTTTCTTATTTTCAGTTCATATGACCAAAAACAGAAGAGATAGGGAGAATATGATGTTGGAGAGTTGCTTTGGAGGATATGGATCCAAGCAATCATTAATAAATGTCTCCAAACCTACGCGTCGAAGTATTAATAGAGTGTTTTCCCTAAACGCCCACACCTAAGAGGAGTAAAGAAGAATGCACACAATTTACCGAATATTTATTCCTATATTAGCATTGAATATCTTCCAACCACTTGAATGTAATGAAAAAAATCACCACAGTCGCAATTATGAATTTCAAGAAATGCTTATAATAATAATAATAATAATAATAATAAACGTCTTTATTTTGAGGGCGAAGTTTGTCTATACGACATTCTTCCACTTAACCCTCACTTTATCAACTACATATTACAAACACAAACACAACTGTGTAATATAGTTATAATTAATAATAATAATAATAATAATAATACATAATAAATAACAATAATAATAAATAGTAACTACAAAAATAGTGACGAAGTTCCAACATTAATTAGGTGACAAACATGATATAACAAATAAAATAAAAGAGATAGGAAATTTAACAAAAAAGGGAGGGGAAAAAAAAATTAAGATAAAAAAAAAATGCTCACCAAAATTATTTACCAATGACTTTGTAGATGAGTTCGGATGGAATTTCTGAATGCAGCTACAGACAAAGATTTTAAATCTTGCGGTAATTTATTATATTTATATTATGTGAATACCAGTTACGAGACATCTAATAATTAATGTTTTTGAATCATTTTCATGTACTAAAAATGTACAGGGTGGCCAAAAATTATTTTTCAATTAAGAACATTTTAAATTGAATTTTCTCAATTTTTTCAAATGTATTTTTTGACGATGTGATGTAGAAATGAAAAACGAACATTTTTTGTAAGTACTTCCCTAGGGCTAATTGCAACCAATTTCGTTTTATTGAGCAATAATGACAACATTCAAAAATAAATTAAAAAAAAGAGGTTTCTTCTAAAATTATAATAAATGTTCCATATGTTGTCCATTTTGATTGACACACATCTCTATGCGCTATTGAAATGAGGTTCCCACTGTTCCTAAAACTGCCGGTGTAATAGATGAAAAGGCAGTTATTATTCTTTTCTTCATATTTTGTACTGTTGTCAGTGTGTTTCCTTCACGTATCCCCATAAAAATAAATCCATTTTTGTAAGATCTGGAGATCTAGCAGGCCATTTAGTGGGTCCATTTCTTCAAATCCATTGATGAGGGTAGGTATTATTTAAGTGGTCTTTAACTGCATTTAAATAATGTGGTGGAGCATCATCTTGCTGAAACCACATCTTGTTTCGAATCCTTTCAGGGAGATTTACCAATAATTGTGGCAGATAGTTTTTTAAAAAATGAAGATAAATAGCTCCAGTCAATGTACCATCAAATAAATGTGGCCCTATTACATGTTCTCCAATAATTTCTCCCCAAATTCTGATAGACCATCTGTGTTGGTTATCAACTTGCATAAGAAAGTGAGGATTTTGTAAAGCATAATAATGGAAATTGTGCCTATTAACAAATCCATTTTTATGAAAAATTGCCTCATCACTAAATAAAACAGTATTGAAGAAGTTGACATCATGTTGCATTTCACCTCCGGCCCAATTACAAAATTGTAGGCGCTTTTGAAAATCCTCATCAATTCCTGGTGCATTTGAATATGATATGCATGCAATTTATTTGTTTTTAAGATTCGACTCACAGACCGTCTACTTGGTCCTACTAATGAGCTCACTTCTCTTTGACTAACATGGGGATTCTCCGCCGTTGCCAGCACCACAGAAAACTCATGTTTTTCGTTCACAACACATTTTATTCTTTTACTTTTTTATATTCGACATTTCCAATTTCCAAGGTTTTTGAAGTTGCTAACATCAGGAATCCTTCTTTCAGGATAACGTTGGTGATACATTCTATTGGCAAGTAAACAATTTCTGTCTGACTCACTCAAAACAAAAGTCATGTCAGTTCCGCTTTATTAAAATTCATATCGTAAAGTTACAAATATTTTAAATTCAATACAAATTGTAACGACCGATAAGTGTGATAAATGCTCCTTTGTACACGACAATTTATATCAAACTCAAGTTTTATTGCTTGTCGAATAACGAAAACACCAGAAAAATGTACAAAAAAAACATTACAGTAAAGGACCCGTTAAATACTATTTACTGATTTCAATGGATTGGAAAAAATGGTCCCACTAAATGGCCTCATTTCAAAATTGCATAAAGACGTGTGTCAATCAAAATGAGCAACAAGTCGAACACCTATTAGAAATTTTTCTAATGAATTATTTGAGAAAACCTCTTTTTTTAAGTTTATTCTTGAATTTGACACTTATTTATAAAACGAAAATGGTTGGAATTAGCCATAGGGAAGTACTTACAAAAAATGTGCGTTTTTCATTTCTACATCACATCGTCAAAAAATATACAGGATGTTCGATTTGAAAGAATTGAGAAAATTCAATTTAAAATGTTCTTAATTGAAAAATAATTTTTGGCCACCCTGTACATTTTCAGGAAATGAAAATGATTCAAAAACATTAATTAGATGTCTGGTAACTGGTATTCAAAATCCATACTTGTGACTGGTGATTTTTTTTAATATCCATCTGCAGATTGCATTATTTCAACAAAAAATTCATTACATCCAAGTGGTTGGGAGATATTCCATGCTAATATAAGAATGAATAGAGCCTAGAAAGAGGCTTCAAAAAATGTGCTGATATACATAGCATTCTGTTTAAAAAAAGGCACTTGGTCCTGTAAATTCGTCTTGGCTCGCCCTGTATGTTCGAAAATAATTTCCAGTTATACACTTTTTATCTAGTTTAGTTGCAATTTTTTAAAAAATTTATAGCTATCGTAGAACTCGAGATATCGAGGCCCGACGCACTATTGTCCCACCCTGTATATTTTATTTGATAATTATTTATTTATTTTTCAGAATTGAATTTATTTAATTAAACTGGATCGATTATGTCAAGTTAGGGTTATTGATATAAATATAACATTTTATTTATTTTAAAAATTTAGAGATCGATCGATATCGAAATCTTGACTCTACCCACATCGTCCCTCCTCGCGGTCCTTGCTGGGCAACAATAATAATAATATGATATGTTCGAGGATATATTATATTATTCTTGGCAGATCTGAACAACAAGAGAATATTAATTTTAATTTGGAGTACCAAAATTAATCAATTTTACCAATATATAAGATATTCTTATCTTCACACAAACAAAATAGGGTAAGGTTGTTAAATTTACCAGAAATGGTATCAAATATCTATTTATCGAAGACAATACTTTTAAATCTAGTATTATTAATATGTACATTCTAATATATACGAATTGTAAGTACGGCTCTGTACTATTTCGTTAGCAAATTTACTTGTTTACTTTTATGGGTTTTTAATGTGCGTCGGCATGTTTGATGGCAACATGCCGCATGGTCCAACGGCGCTAATAATGAGGTCGTAAAGTTTTTGTTGCGTTTTCTAAGTTCCTAGTAAATCTGCACTGGACCATACTTCCCTGCGTGAATACTTAATTCTATAAATGATGTCCTGGAGATAATTTAAATTCAATTCTAATATTAGTAGCTCAATTTGCAGGGAAACTAATCTAGTGAATAGAGGTCTCCTTCCCGGCCGTCATCATCCGAGTTGATTTTAGGTGTGATCCTGTGCGGACCTATCTTTCAGCATCTGTTCCGAAGTTGACCAGAGGTCTGAATTGACTCCTGATTTGCATGGAATAACGAGACCGGGGCCGCAATCTCACGGACGAACACGTGACCCAAACCGTGATAACAGCCCGATAACACCCTTGTCGGGGGTTAAAAGTAGTCACTTTGCCGCACACTAGCGGACGTAATATAGTTTTGTAGGGGGATGGATTGTAATTCCCACGTTCTTAATAAAAAATTAACAAGTTGTAGAGCCCATATAAATAAATACAATAAACTCTTCGGCGGTTTGTTGAGATTTTATTTACATGTTCAATATTCTATAGGAGTCTTCTTTTTTTTTTATATATTTATTTAACGTCGGCCTATTTCCGCTACTGAGGCCTAACACTGACGCCTGTAGACGAGCTACCCCCAACCAGGAATTTTGCCGAACCTCTTCCCTTAAGAAGAGTAGGGATCTTTTACTTGCCTAACATTTAATAGACAAGGGACCGACGGCTTTACATCCCCTCCGAAGGATGGTATATCTCCTATACAACCCTCGCCTAAGGTTGTATAGCTTCCGCGCATACACTGATATACAAGCCGCTGGAAGATGTGTGAGGCGAGGAGAGTCTTCTTTTAGTTTTCTGAAAATAAATTAACTTTGCAGACATAATTGTTACATTTATAATTTCGATAGTCTGCCGATGGTCCATGCCTGATTGTCGAAATTCCCGTCAGTACGCTATGAAGTATATTTGTTTTCATATAGCCTTGACAAAGAGCATAGTCTTCATCTATTTTTTTTATGTTTCAAAGCTCTTCTCTTTACTGGTAGATTATTCCAATTTTACTACAATATGAGTCTTGCTACTTCATTTATCGCACTCAAAGGAGCGACGGACTGTCCGATGGATATGTAGCTGATTTTGAAAGGTGTTCTGAATTCGATGATTAATAAAGATAGGTCCGAATTCTTTTCTACGGTTTTACAAAAGTGTCTGACAAATACAACACACTTTTCGCAGAAGCTGTTATCGACTGCTGATCATTTATTATGTGATTACGTAAATTTTAACATCTTACATTATAATATACAATGTTTAAGAAACAAAATTAATGAATTTAATGTTTTTTTGTCAGAAAATAATTTTGATGTGCTTTGTATAAACGAACATTGGCTTCTCAATGACGAGATTGAATATGTTTATATCATCGATTATAATCTAGTTTGATGGTATTGTAGAAGTAACACTTTACATGGGGGTGTTGCAGTATTTTGTCTAAAAAAACATTCTTGTTTTCCTTTGCCAAACATTAATAAACTTTCAGTAGAAGTACATTGTGAATTGGCAGCTGTTGTCTGTGAAAATAAATTTCACATTCTAACTGCATACAGATCGCCCAGCGGAGATTTTGATATATTTTTGGAGAAACTTTCCCATGCCGTAGATATTCTCACACAGAAAAATCTAAAAATCATCGTAACTGGAGACTTTAACGTATATTTTCATAATCCAGATAAAAATGTTTCATTACTCCTTAATTTATTTGTATCATTTGGGTTTAACGATTTAAACAAATCTCCCACACGCAATTCCAACTGCCTAGACAATATATTTGTAAACTTCTCGCAAAATAACTGTAAAACCGTTACTGTGAATCCACGACTGTCTGATCATGTCAGTATTAGTCTAAAGGTACAAAATCTTAAACCCCTAAACTCCTGTAAAAGCATTAACTTTAGGCCTGTCTCTGAAATTGGTCTTTTTCAATTAAATCAACTTTTAAAATCTATAGATTGGAGTTTTGTAAATAACCCATCCGTTGACCCAGAACTTAAATTTGAAATGTTTCTAAACAAAATCACTACTGCGATAGAAATCACCTTGCCTGTAAAATCAAAAGTTGTGTCAAGTACTAGAAGAGCGAACGTTAATTGGTTTACTGAGCCCCTAATACAAATGAGAGAGTCAGTACATCTTCTGCAAGATCTCTACAAAATGAATCCTACATCCGATTTGAAATCTTTATTGAATACGAAAAAAGCACTCTATAAATTTGAATTAAGGAAGGCCAAAATTAATGCTCACGATAAGTATATTTCTCAAAGTAACAACCCAAACAAAGCAATGTGGAATGTCATTAGTAACATGAAACCGGGTACCAATAGCACACGTCCAGACTCTTCTGGCATAAATTCTGAAGACCTGAATAATTTCTTTGGAACGGTTGCCGAAAATACAATAAATGCATTACCCCCGTCAAAGAACAACTTTGAAAATTACTTATCTAACACTAACATCGATGCACATGACACCGAATTTAAATTTTCTGAGGTGTCTTACGTTCAAATACTTGATATATTTAATAATTTAAAAAAGACTGACAGTAAAGACGCCCATGAGATAAATCTTAAAATACTCAACTCTATTAAACATATTATCCTCATTCCATTAACCAACCTTATAAACCATTGTATTAGAAACAACGTATTTCCTAAAATTCTTAAAATTTCAAAAGTTATTCCGATTTATAAAAAAGGCAATATTGATGATCCTTCCAGCTATAGACCAATCTCCATAATACCTTTTCTCGCTAAAATTTTTGAGATAGTCCTAAAATTGCAAATAACATCTTATTTTGAGAACTGTAAGTTGTTTAATAATCACCAGTTTGGGTTCAGAGCCAAAATGCCCACTGCGTTAGCTATAAATACCCTAACTGATATGATAAACAGGGGTTTTGAACAAAGTGAATTTTTGTGCGCTGAGTTTTTAGATCTAAGTAAGGCTTTCGACTGCGTCTCACATGATATACTAATAAAGAAATTAGGTTATTACAAATTTTCAATTACCAGCCAGAAGCTACTAACATCGTATCTCCAAGACAGAATTCACTTTGTTAATTATTGTAATATAAACTCCAATCCTATAAATGTGAAATTTGGCGTCCCCCAGGGCTCCGTCCTGGGCCCAACTCTGTTTCTTATTTTTATCAATGATCTTCCATATAACACAGCTTCTGCAAGATCTGTTCTTTTTGCGGACGACACAACATTAATATATAATAATAAAGATGTAAACGCTTTGATTTCTAGCGTGCGCGATACTCAGTCCACCATTCATGACTGGTTCTTAGCAAATAAATTAATGTTGAATGAAAATAAAACAGAATCGATGATTTTTAGTTTGAAACGTCACACATTAGATAATATGATAACCACCGACTGTGTTAAATTTCTAGGTGTCCATCTAGACCATAAACTAACATGGGAAAAACACGTTCAATTTATTTGTAGCAAAATGTCCAAAAGTATATATTTACTACGCAGTCTTGCGAGCTGTGTCTCACAGAAAACTTTAATAACAGTATATTTTGGTCTAATTCACTCTGTACTTATCTATGCAATTTTGGTCTGGGGTCACTCTCCACATGCTGCAACTGCTTTTGCGATACAAAGAAAAGCAGTAAGGGTAATCGCGGGTTTAAGTTACAGAGAAGATTGCAAGGAATCTTTTAAGAAACTGAAAATCCCAACTGTGTATAGTATTTATATATTGCAATGCCTCCTATATATCAAAGATAATGAAACAAAATATTTATCACGCGCTCAGCTACATTCCCATCATACCCGAAGTATTGGGAACTTACAAATTGATTTCCTACGTCTGTCAAAAACACGCAATGGGACAGCATACCATGCAATAAATTTTTTTAATGTGTTACCACATAATATTAGGAAACTAGATTATACACGTTTCAAAATTGTAATAAAATCGTTTTTAATTGCAAATGCTTTCTATTCGTTCAACGAGTTTTTTGACGCAGATTTTTCTACTTTATGTAAGTAACATATTCTTATGTTTTTTTTGTACCTTAAATTATATTTGAATGTTATCTATCTCAGATCTGTTTGTTTTTTATCTCATATTTGTTTGTTCTGTATATCATATTTGCTATATATTTATTAATTTCTTTTGTATACATGTAATACGACTGCAATTTCTTGTATTTTGGGTATATGTATATATTCACATATTTTTTTTTTCATTTTTATATCTGTATTGCTGACTTGTGTAAATACTCATGTATAATGCACCAATAAATACTTACTTACTTACTTACATGTTTATAAGCCTGTTGACTTTTGAACTTGCGGTAAACTCGAAGGCCACGCCATTACGTTTCCCCACCTTTCAATCTTTGGAACGTGAATGCAAGCCCTTCTTCCACCAAAATGAAATGTATGGCATTACATGTGTATATACTTTCGTGTTAGATTCTTTAATAGAAGTGGTAATTTTACTTAAAAAATATGATACTAATCTACCGATTCAGTACATTTTAAAGACTGGTGGTACGTCAAATCCCATGATGATTCCCATTTAAGTACTGTAATAGCAATAACTAAAATAACGTTTTGATAGAAAATCACTTTAATCGAACCCTCAGTATGGTAGAGAATAGTGTAGGTCAGGTCTAAGTCAAAAGATGGTTTGTTCTTTACTGCCAACTATTCTCTCACATCCTTCTTGATTTAACACTTTATATTAATAATACTTTTATTTCCATAGACTTTTACAAGTATTGGAATATAGCCACAAAAATATAAATATACAGGGTGGGGCAATATACAAAAAATTGTGGTTGGGAGATATTCAATACTAATATAGGAATGAATATGTATGTCTGTTAGAAAATAATTTTCAGTTATAGACTTTTTACCTAGTTTCTAGCTATCATAGAACTCGAGATATCGATGTCCGACGCATTATTGCCCCATCCTATATATATATATATATATATATATATATATATATATAATATATATGCATAGGTAGGTATACACAATGCATTTTGAAAAGTAAATCTTAAAACACATTTAAAAATAAAGAACAAAATACATTACATTATATAAACAATACATAAAATTAAAAAGTCATATGAATACATTTAAAAATATATATATATATATATATATATATATATATATATATATATATACAGTGTGTTTCACTTCTCGTGAAGACACCCCGGTATCTCCTTTATTTGTGGCAGAATTCATTTCTAATTTTTATCAGATATACAACTCTATAAGGCGACTTTAGGGGCGAGCGTAGGTGCGTCTTTACTATGTACATACTTCGGTATGCGATGTAAAGCAACGACAGGCGCAGTTAGTACTTGGATTGGTGACCATTCCAACGGAAACCGCGTTCTCGCCTCACACATCTTCCAGCGGCTTGTATATCAGTGTATGCGCGGAAGCTATACAACCTTAGGCGAGGGTTGTATAGGAGATATACCATCCTTCGGAGGGGATGTAAAGCCGTCGGTCTCTTGTCTATTAAATGTTAGGCAAGTAAAAGATCCCTACTCTTCTTAAGGGAAGAGGTTCGGCAAAATTCCTGGTTGGGGGTAGCTCGTCTACAGGCGTCGGTGTTAGGCCTCAGTAGCGGAAATAGGCCGACGTTAAATAAATGTATAAAAAAAAAAAGACGACTTTACATGACACATAAATGTCATCTAGATCTAAAACGCCGGCCTACTGCGATAAAAAGAAAACCGCAATTTTCGAGAAATCATAGTAGACTTAGAAATGGACAAAAATTTTGTTAATAAAAGTTGTTCAGAATCACGAGATATGCCCCCCTATAAAATTTGGTGCAAATCGGAAAACTTAAAAAAAAAAAAATGTTTGTGTCACTTCTCGTGAAGACACCCCTGTATCTCCTTTATATGTGGCCGAATTTCAAGACTTATTCATTGAGTTATATAGCTCCATAAAGCGACTTTGTCCAACACATAGAGATAACTTTTTCCAACAAATGAAAGTCCTGCACAATTATTATTAAAATTATTTATTAAATAAAAGATGAAGTAAGTGTTTACAATGAATGACTATATTATTATATTCGGCCCCTTTCTACTAACCCACCATCAAGTGTAATACACTTCTCAATCCGCTTTCTGTTATTTATTACAACTCTTCGCAATTCTTGAGCTGTAACTTCTAAACACGCTTGCCTTATTCTCTCACAAAGCTGCTCCACATTTTGAGGTCTGGTCTTATAAACTTTGTTTTTAATATGACCCCAAAAATAAAAATCCATGGGAGTGAAATCAGGAGATCTGGGTGGCCAATGTATTAGAAGGCTATTTCGTCCTATCTTGTAAGTGAAACAAACATTTTTTTTTGAAAATTTTCCGATTTTCACCAAATCTTATAGGGGGGCATATCTCGTGATTCTGAACAGCTTTTATTAACAAAATTTTTGTCCATTTCTAAGCCTACTATGATTTCTCGAAAATTGCGGTTTTCTTTTTATCGCAGTAGGCCGGCGTTTTAGATCTAGACGACATTTATGTGTCATGTAAAGTCGCCTTATAGAGTTGTATATCTGATAAAAATTAGAAATGAATTCGGTCACAAATAAAGGAGATACAGGAGTGTCTTCACGAGAAGTGAAACACACTGTATATAGAAAAAAGAAAACCTGATTGAAATATAATAAATTAGGATTTGTCCTCGTCATTGGATATTTAGATTAGTATTTAAGTACTCTTCCACTGAATAAAAGGCGTTTTTAAGCAAAAGAGATTTAACATCTGTTTTAAACAATGGAATAACATTAATTATTTTAATGTCAATTGGTAATTTGTTAAATAGTTTTATTGCCATTAGCATGGGACCTTTTGCTACTCTGGATAAGGTATGATCTGGTATATTTAAATTATAATTTGGTCTTAGATTAATACCATTAGGAGAGATTCGCCCATTGAATTAATCAGAATGTTCCTTTATGTATAAAAAGCAATTTAATATATGGTACATTTAAAAGTCCTAATTTGATAAAAATACTTTTACATAAATATCTAGGGGTTTAAATAACATTGTGCGAATAATTTTTTTTAAGTGTAAATATTTCGCTGGACCTTGAGCAGTTACCCCAGCATATATTGCAATAGTTCAGATAGGACTGAATATGAGCAAAATAGTACATCTTCAATATATGGAGGGGGATGGAGGGAAAAGACTAGAAGGCCAGTTTTTTAATTATTCAGAAACAGACCAAAGGTTGCACCGTAATTTTGCATCGTCCTTATGTGGCTAACTTTAATGCTAAGCTCCTTAATGCTACGGAAATCAACTGACATAGTGGAATTATCAGCAAACAACGTTATGAAGAAATCTGTCATGTGCTGTGTAATATTGTTTATAAAAATGAGAAATAGAAGCGGTCCCAGAACACTCCTCTGAGGAACACCTGTCGACACATTTAAAGGGCTGGATTTGTAGGTTTTACCAACATCTTTTATTTCAACAGATTGGGTTCTCCCGCTAAATAAGATTTTATCCAACTTAAAACTGGGCCGTGAATTCCATAATTATTAAAAGTTAGATTTGTTAGATCGAAGAATAAACACGCCGTATTTGATATGTTCTCAAAATTATCTAAAATATAATTATAAAATGATAACACAGCATTTTTGGATGCCAGGCCTTTCAGAAATCCAAACTGACGATCAGACAATAAATTTTGTTTGATTATACATTCATTCAGTCTAATATAGTAAGATTTTTGAAGGCTTTTAGAAAAAGCTGATAACCTCTATAATTTGAAATGATTGAGTTGTCATTTTGTTGACAAGAGAAGCCAACGTTTCAGCTATAAATTCGGCTACTTTTATTAGAAGCGAACACGAAATTTCGTCCTCTCTAGATGAATTTTCAGTTGAAACTGGCTTAACTATATTTAGAATTTCGTTTACATTGTATGGATGCAAAAAAGACCTATTATTAAACAATTATTCATTATCATCATCGAAGGAAACATGTTATCATCAGTCATGGTTTTTACGGAATTAATAAAAAAATTATTGAAGGCGTCTGCTGCACTGGACAAATTGTCAACATTATTGCCATTCTGATCCAACAAAATACGTGGGTAATTATTATTTGCCAAGTTACCTTTAATTTGTTACTCGAATTGATGTACATAATCTCATTATAATTTATTTTAGCGTGTTCTATTATTTCACGATGATTTTTTTAAACAATTTTATACCTAAGTAATATCTCATTATCTCTTGAAAATTTGTAGCTTTTATGAAGATCCCTTAAAAAGATTCCTTCATTTATAATGTCATTGTTTATCCGAGGAGCCCTGTGCCTCTGTCTTTTTTTGATTTTACAATATTCTAACAGGAAAGCAACATCCATTAGTTTCAAAAAGGTCTTATAAAATTTGTTAAAATTTTATTCAAATATTCATTATCCGCCATACTGGTCATAGAGAGGTTGAGGCCAACAAACTTTAAATAAGGTGGGACATAACCATTCAATTTAAACGAAATAACTTGTAAATTATTTACTTAAATGGCGAATCTATTGACGCACTATCATCTAAATGTACCAATGTTCTGAAATATGTGTCCTGTCCAAAAATATATTCATTTTGTTATTCTACCAAATGTTTTCGTTGCATTTTCTTCTTTTGTTTCTTATTTTTGTCTCCTCTTGATGGGGATACGAGCGAGGTGACGCGTGTCGTAAAGAAGGGATCTAATTGCAGTCATTATGCCGTAGCTTTTGGTGTTGTTTAGTCAACCCTAAATGGATATTTTTGTGTCGATTCATAACTTTGGAGGCAACTCATTGGATTGCGTGAATCGCTATAAAATGATATCTCAGCGTCTTTCATTTTAGGGATAAAAACCAATGGGAACATTTAGTCGATATCAATTTCAACGCACATAATTTTTAGGAATTAAGGCTCTATCCAATAGTGTGTTTTCCCTGTTTTTTTACAACATTTTTTAAACTAAAAAAAATATTCAAATATAATTCTGTTAAACAGTACAATTTGTTAAACCTATTCCACCTTGTTAATCGCTTTTGTTGTTGTTATTGAATTCTTGCCACTACAATGATAATCCCACCATAGAATTATGGAGTAGTTATACGCCACTGTTACTCACGTGCTGGGAGAGTCACTCCGACCCTTCACATTCCTAGAAATGCTCTGTTCGTGCTGATTTTAGATAAAGAAATACATGACCAACAATGGTTAGACATAATTATAGCTATTAAGTTAATGTTTTAAATCTGGCTATATTATATTTCTTTCTGCTAATCAGAATTGAAATGTTTGTTCGAAATTTTTTATGTTATATGTTTTAAAAGTCCTCCATTAAAGTATGACAACAATTAATATATAACGGATCCGGCAGAGTTAAGTATCAACTTTCAAAGTTAATTTATGTCATAATATAATGATATAAATTCAGATAAGTCGCCATGTTTTCACGATAATTGGAAATTTAAGAAAGTTGTCAAAGCGACAGTTTAGATGTGAATATGGAGAATAAGTCAAAAAATATCTATTCAATAGGGTTTTCCCACTAATTTTATTTTAACAATTTGTGTCGTGAAAATGATATAATAAAACATTTTATTAATTTACAACAATTTACTTTTCTAATAAGAATTATTTCTAAGAAAATATCGTTATAACAACTTGCTGATAATTTCACTGCTTTTTAAAACGGGCATTTTTACGCGCCAGAATTACGTATCTACCCCGAAAACCAATGAGATTATGGATATAATTAGTTTGTAATAGATTCTAACTGTGTGTTAAAGAAAGCTTTCCTCTAAAACTTCTCAGAATTTCAATTTGTAATGCTTGTACTGTGATTGGTCTAAAGCGGTGGACGTGGCCAATCAGAATCCAGATAAATGCCGCACAAGTTATTCGTGAAAGCGTCGGACGTTAATATTTTGTACTGTAGTTTAATTTTAACCATCACCGACATTACACATCAGATGACTAACCTAAAACGTTAAATTTATATTTTTATTAAACATAATATTTTTAGTCGCAAACTCCTCTATAAATCCTTATTTTACTATAAGGAAAGTAGCCAGACTGCAATCAAAGTTAGAAATCTGGCGCGTTAAGTGTAATAATTGCATATTACCATCAAAACGCTAATGCTTCGATTGCAACAAACAAGACTGATCATCCTACCTTAAAGGAGCTCCCTTGCCAGTCGTCACACACCACTTGCAGACTGCAGTTTCGAGCTGTTGGCTCTCGTCAGTGCAAGGTAGGTATGCGACGACCGACATGAGAATCCTTTGACTATAGTACATCCCGGTATTTTTACAATAGCGAGATGTAAAACAGCCAGCAGGCGCCATCTAGCGGTCCAGTGTCTGTTGCAATCGAAAAATAAATAGCCCGACTTGGCTTAGCATAGTGCACATTTGAATTATATTTTTATGTTTGTATTGTTTGGAGTGAAAATATTACTTTGTCAGTTTCTGGTTTATGTTTTATTAATTCTACAATCAAAATGGAATCAAGTGGAAGAGGGATATGTTAAAGGTGTCGCTGGTAATTTACCTGAAGTAGAAGAGTGCTGAGTGCTGTCAATACATAGAGGTTATGTTATGTTAACAGAGACCAAGATTAATAAACAATCTTGAACAGAGACAACCTCTGTGATTGGATTTCAGGGTGTTGACGTCACAACGCGCCAATTTATGGCTGTTTAAAATGAACCCAATATTTTTCAAACTTTAAGTTTTTTTTTGTTACTATTAGTAAAATTAATAAGATAATAAATATGCCATAAATCATTTTTTTACGTGAGTTAAGTATCTCAGCAATATTTTTTTTTCTGGGAAAACCCTATTGTAATCATTCACCCAGCGTTTAATTCGTAAACACTTTCATACAAATCTACGAGATCCAGTTCCTAGTCGAATAACAATTAAAATGTTCGTACATAACTTTCGCAGTACTGCTTCATGTGCTAAAGAAAACCAACAAAATAAAAATAAATTGAAGAAGCCAACAGGATTTAAACTTGGATGCATTTCATTGCTAATTCAATTCACTGAGATACACCAGGTCAATAATTCTGCTATAAAACGTATAATATGTAAGTATTAGAAAATTGTAATACATTTAGTGGTTTGAAAATGTCCTTTTGTTGGATGAATATCCACTATTTAACACTGAAAATAGCTTAAATATTTCGTATAATAATGAATTTAATTCCAATATGAGATGACTTTTAACCGAAGTAAATAATATTTCATAGTGTTAGGTAGGCATTTCATCGGTAATTGGATAAAATGAGAGGAGCAAACCTTATATCCTCTTTAAAGTAGACGTTTCGATAAGCTTTATTGCCTTCTTCAGGATTAAAGAGGAGATAGGTTATCAGCCATTAAAATCAGAAATAACATAATCGTTTGTCAACAAAAACATGTATATGTATCCAACAGCAAAATTTTGTATACGGGGTGTCCCAAAAAAAATCCCAGGCCGGATATATTCTAAACGACTTGAGATATTTTAATTCTGTAAAAGCCAGTTTGTAGAGCATAAAGAGAGCTTCATTTTTGAATATAATTGGTTTTTGAATATATCAGTATATAGATGGCGCTGTGCTCTAAAGAAATATTTTAATGGGAGAAACTTTGAAATGGGGTTTATGTGAAAGAAAATGAATTTCTAAGCAGATTATGTTCTAAAAAAATACCATAAAACTAACCGTTTTCGAGATATTTGAGTCCAAATGTTGGCATTTGCCAATATTGAATAATTGTAATCTCTTCAACATTTCAGTCCTTTATGTTGGGCAATCTGTATTTAATTTACAAATTTTGCAAAATTTAAAGAATTTTTCATATAATTATTGCTTTGTTATTAGGTTAGATTATAATTAAAAATATTTGATATCTAGTGAGTATAATAACCATTATACCTTATAAATTAAACACAATTAAAGTTACCTTTGGAATAATAGTTTTGACATTTCTCAATTTCAATCACATTTTGTTTATTGGTGTGTCAATAGAACTGTATTATTTTACCTAATTATTGTTTCCTTTATGAATATTTATTATTAAATATGGTTTCTCATAGAAATGAAGATAAATTAAACATGATTATAATTTATGGGAATGTCGTAAAAATACTTCAAGAGCTGTAAGTTTATATGGAACACGTTTTCCTGGCAGACCTTCACCAGATCGGAAAACTTTTGTAACTTTGTGTTCTAATTTGAAAGATTATGGAGGTTTTAAACAACCAAAAACAACAAGAAGAAAAAAAAACTGCAACTAATGAAAATATTGCATTGGTATTATATCAAGTAGAAAATAACACAAACATTTCAGTGCGCAAGTTGACGGAAGAAACAAATATTGCACGTTCCACCTGCCACAGAATTCTTAAAACCAACAGATTTTTTCCTTATAAAGTTCATTTAGTTCATCATTTGATTCCAGGGGACAATGAGCGGAGATTAGATTTTTTGGCGCAATTTTCAATTCTCTTAGAAGAATATTCAAATCTTTTAGATATAATTATGTGGAGTGATGAAAGTCAATTCCATAACAATGGAGTAATCACAAGACATAATTGTCGTTACTGGTCTCAAGAGAATTCTAGGTGGATGAGACATACCAGATCCCAGAATCGTTTTGGAGTAAATGTTTGGTGTGGTATCGTTAATGGTTACATTGTTGGCCCATACCTCTACCATGAGAATTTAACTGGTGAAAGATATTGACAATTTTTGCAAAATGATTTACAGGTACTATTAAGGAATTTGCCCGCTCAGTTGGATAATATGTGGTTTCTTCAGGATGGAGCAGGCCCACATAATCATTACAACGTTGTTAATTATTTAAATCAAACATACCCAAGAAGATGGATTGGTACCAATGGAGTACTTAGATGGCCCGCTCGATCTCCTAACATTACTCCATTAGACTTTTATTTATGGGGATTTTTAAAAAGTGAAGTATACAAAGAACCAATAGAAGACATGGCAGATATTTATAATAATTTATGCTAGTGCAGCAGCGATTAATCGGCATTTATTATTAATTGTTTGTAGATCTGAACTAATTAATAGGTTTACGAAGTGTATTAATGAAAATGGCAATAATTTTGAATTAAAATAGTTATTTTAATTTCATTAGTTTGTAAAAATTGTTTTATGTTCGTAATTGTTTTTTATTGTTTAAATGTTTGAATTATATGATAAATAATATTTTTAGTTTTTTTTTTCAAGGGTTACTTCAAATATATTTAATTCATAAGATATTAAAAATTCTTTGAATATTTTCTTCCAAAATTTGTAAATTAAATACAGATTGTCCAACTTAAAGGACTGAAATGTTGAAGAGATTATAATTATTCAATATTGGCAAATGCCAACATTTGGACTCAAATATCTCGAAAACGATTAGTTTTATGGCATTCTTTTTAAAACATAATCTGCTTAGAAATGCATATTCTTTCACATAAACCTCATTTCAAAGTTCCTCCCATCGAAATATTTCTTTAGAGCACAGCGCCATCTATATAATACTAACAATAATAATAATCGGCTTTATTGTGCAAAACATTTATAAAGATATAAATGGAAAGAAATTCCTTTATTATAACAAAAAAAAAAAGAAAAGAGAGAACTAATAGAAAAAAGTAGAATATACTGATATATTCAAAAAACAATTATATTCAAAAATGAAGCTCTCTTTATGCTCTACAAACTGGCTTTTACAGAATTAAAATATCTCTATTCGTTTAGAATATATCCGGCCTGGGAGTTCTTATTGGGACACCCTGTATGACAAATTTTTATTCATATATTGTTCATCTCTCTCTATTCAGTATATATTTCAGATTTTCGCCTCTCTTTAGATGAGAAAGAAGCTTGGTAGACAATAGATTGGGTTATTGCTTTAACTTGATGTGCAAGAGAAATGAAGTCGAATGCGTAGTGTCTGCCCCCAAAAGTACACACGCAATTCTTATTAACCTACATTCTTTAGATACACATGAGTTGTTCCAGAAAAGCTAAACTAAGGAATCTAATAAGAATACATGATGTCATATCATAGCATAAGACTGTGATGAAAATTTTCCTAAATTAATATCACGTTTTCCCAAAGAGAGGCAAAACGTACGTTACATTAATAACAACTTTAAACAATAATATTGTCGAATACAAAACGAAGTTTTATCGAAAAGTTATAAGTGAATACATAATGCGTACCTAAGACCCTCCTAGTAACTGATACGTTGCCTTTCGTCAAGTGTTAAGAAGCTTTTAATGAGGACGAGTTTATTATACGTTCTTCTGAGACAAAAGTACTATACAATATATGATACTGGAAAATTTTCACCCACTTTGCATTATTATTTACGGCCTGGGTTATCCGAGAAGGAGGAAGCAAATTAATATGGAACAAAATATTACAGCTATGAACTTATAAGTTTCAAACATTAATTATGAACTATTAGAATGAGGGTGATATTGTGTTTCTATATTTTAGGCCGTATTAAATACATTCATAAAATATTTATGAATTTCGAAAATTATTACTTTATGATCAGTTACCGAACTCTTGGAGATTGTTAAATGTTTAATTTATTATGTATTATGGTATCACAAACGATTGATTTAAAGATGACAGAACATTAGATACTGAAATGTTATACATTTTTATTATCTACTGTTATTTCATTAGTTAGTGATATCTTTTAATATATAAATTTGCTGGATTATAAAAATAATGCAACATAAACTAATTATTATCTAGATGAGGTAATACTTGACGATATACGAATAATACACGACCACATTATAGTCCGTGAGTCAGTCAGCATGTCATTCCCATTAGGTGGGACTAAACGACACCTAAGCTTTTAGATTGTTGTATATGTGAGTTAAAAGGAATCACTTTCTGGACATTTCAGATTCCCAGCTAAATATGTTCTCTAGCCACCATTTTGAAAATTGTTCATCTTTTTGATTCAATAATGCCTGTATCTCAGACACAATTGATCCAAGATGAAAAATACCTCTTAGTAAAGTTGTTCGGGATGAAATTTTACCTATGCCTGTGAAATTTTTATGGCAATTTAAGGCAGTTTAAGATAGAGATTATAAATAAAATGATTTTTTGAATATTGTGTTTCCGGTTTTTATATATTTTTAAAAATTACGATTCCCCATTATTTAGTTTCATTTCAGGTTTGTCGGAATTTGCTGAGAAAATAGTGTAGGTATAAAAGTGTATGAAAAATGAAAAGGAGGAAGTTAGAGGAAAAACTGAGTGGAAGCTGAATTATATGCGGGAAAGAGTCGAATTTGAACGAACTAACCAGCATCGAGACAATCATTCAAGATTTTTGAATTTCACGCTGCATTTCCTACATTTGCATTTCAAATACTGTTCTATATGACTTTATGTATGGGCAATAACACCTCTACTATCTATCTGGCACTATACAATCTATACGGACCAAGGGGTTTAGTATCAAAACACGGAAAAAACTGTATAATAAAACGATATAAAAATAAAAAGAGCCCCCAAAATGCATCTAAACTCATCACACTTGAAAACAGCAAAAAATCCCATCGAAGAAATTTTGCGTAACTATAACGAAGTACGATATTTTGCCTGAACAGCGTGAGATACGTAAAAACATTGTTGGAAGATATTTTAGGAGGTACAAGGAAAAAAGACTAATATTTTTTTAATTTTTCAACAAAATTTAATTTTGCGTAACTGCACAGAAAACCTAATATTTTGCAATTTATTATAAAAATCAATTCCGAGAGAAGTTTTCAATTTGTTCAAATTTTTTATTGTATTGCGAAACTGTAATGAAAATTTCAATTTTGTAATCTATTGAAAAAATCTGCGAACGCAATATATTTTTTGAATTTATAAAAAAATTTCAATTTTTTAGCAACTGTAACAAAAATTTCACTTTTGAGAACTATCATAAACGTCTCTTCACGGCGCGTTATTTACGTAACTGCAATGAATGTCGCTGCACGGGTCGTAAATTTATGTAAATAATGAATGTCGCTCCGACTACCAAAATTTAGCAACTACCTTGAAAACCGACTTTTACTTCCGAATAAAATCTTTATTACGAACCGGCGTTATGAAGCACTGTATCTTAGCATAATATTGATTATGAGAATGAATAAAAAGTTACGTATTAAAGTTTCTGAAGGAAGATATGGCACGAGCGGCAAAATTTTTGAAGGTAAATTTTTCACTTTTTGCAGTTGATTTTGGCGGTAAAATTATATGTTTTCCGTCGTGTTTACCCTTCTGGAATCTAGAATTGGTTGGGAGGGTGGTCAATAAAAATTATTGAACCACAGTACTTAGGCCCTATTGGGCCCCTTGTACATCCTCCCTGTAGGCAGACCCTTGCCTAGGCCTCTAACCAACCTAATCTTGCGAAATAAGTGGTGATGCTGCCTAGGGGCATCTCCCTTACATCCGCCAAAATAGGCCAACTTTCTCCCAAAATGAATTATCTGATTGATGAGACGGCAGAACAGTCACAGAGTACATGCTGAACCGTCTCATCTTCTTGTTCTCAACCTCTACAGAAAGGTGTTTCGCTTAATTTCATATTATGAAGATGTTTCCTTAACGGACAGTGTCCAGTCTAGATTCCCGTTATAAAATATAGGTTCCTTCTGGACATTGCCAGGTAGTCCATTGCTGTACTCTTGTTGGGATATTTTAGTAGTTCCCTAGAAAGCTGACAGCTATTTATTTCATCCCACAGTTGCTTGAATTCATTCTGGGCGTACTCATAGTTATTTGTATTATCGCCGTGATCAGTAACACACTGGCCGGGCCTGGTCCGAAGATACTTAGGCCTGCTGCCTTCTTGGCGTCGGCTACTTTGTTGCCACTACACTGTGCGTGTCCTTTCATTCAGCATACCAGTATGTTATTCATGCTGGAGGCACCCACAAGTGCTTGGTGACATTCCCATACTGCTCCTGTGGTAATTTTGTAACTTCTCAGGGTTAGTAATGATGCCTACAATCTGTGTAGATCCTGATTATTTTGCTCGTAATTTGTCTACGGACAATCTCTTTTGTAGCTACGGTTATGCCCGTCAGTTCCGTTTGTACTACGCTGGCTCGCACATCCATAGCCCATTTAAGCTGGATTTGCAGACTTCTGGAGTATATTCCACATCCTGCCCCATCCTTCTTTTTTTTATCCGTCTGTGAAGATGTTCATCACACCTTCGCCAGTAGTCTCGTTCTCACTATTCGTATTATGTATGGTTTGTCAGAGACAAACCGGGGAGAAATGCCATCAGTGAACGCCTGCATAAGAGGCGTCTTTCTGACAGCCTCATTCCACAGGCAGTTTCTAGCCTCTCCACTGCCTACATTTGGTTGTATGCCAACGGATTTGAGGCGTACCATTGTTGTCGGAGCCACTTCTCCTAGATATATATATCTAGTGGTGGCAGACACAGCATTATCTCCATAGCTCTCGTTGGCGTTGCTCGCATAGCTCCGGTTATGCTTAGGTAGGCAACTCTCTGCAGTTGGCTGGGCTTGACTTTAGCTGTAGTCTGTTTGCTCTTAGGCCATGAAACCATAGCTTCATAGGTTATCATTGGTCTTAGGACGGCAGTGTATATCCACATGACCACTTTGGGTTTCATTCCCCAGGTTTTCCCCACGGTCCTGCGGCACTTCTCATAAGAAATGTAAGCCTTCTTTAGTCTTCTATCTTTGTGAAGATTCCATGTTAGTTTGGCATCGAAGGTGATCCCAAGGTATTTCACTTCTGATGCGAAACTTAGTGTTGTATTCAGGAGGGCAGGCGCCTTCAATGATCCTAGTTTCCTTTTCCTTGTGAAGAGAACCATCTCCGTCTTCCTGGGATTGACAGATAGGGAAGTTCTCTGCACCATTTTTCGATTATTCTTAGCACCCCTTGCATTCTTTCACAAAGGACTCCTTCGAATTTTCCGCTAAGCATGATTGTTAAATCATCTGCGTGGGCAATTGTGTGGAATCCTTCTGAATTGAGGCGGCGCAAGAGGCTGTCAAGAACTAGGTTCCATAGCAGTGGTGATATTACACCTCTCTGCGGACAGCCCCTCACAACTATTCATCGTACAGAAGCATCCCCCACACTAATTAGTACAGCTCTCTTCGAGAACATGTGGTATATCCAGCTTCCAATGATTGTAGAGACATTCTACTCCACTAGAGCTGCTGTAATTTTTGGAAAGGAGGTCCTGTCAAACGCACCTTCTATATCTATAAAGACACCTAGGGTGGACTCTTTATTGTCCAAGGATCTCTCAATCCGACTCGCGACTGCATGGAGGGCGGTGTCGGTGGATCTTCCCAGGGTGTATGCATGCTGGTTAAGATTAGAAGGTTGTCTTTCATTACAACATCCCTTATATATCGTTCACATAGCTTCTCCATCGCCTTGAGTAGGAACGGGGTTAAGCTAATAAGTATATAGGCTTTGGGGGTGGTATAGTCTATCCACCTTGCCGTTGGGATAAAGACAACTTTCACTTCTCTCCATGTCTCTGGAAAATAAGGGTGTGCTAAGCATGCCCTAAATATTCCAACCAGGCGCAGCAGTGATTCATCCAGTCCCCATTGCAGTAGGGCGGGATAGATACCGTCAATGCCTGACGACTTAAAAGGGGAGAAACTCTGCATTACCCACCTTATTCTGTCCTCACTCATTATCTGGTTGGCCATTTACCAATCCAAATCTGAGGGTTGAGTGTCGACTTCGTTTGGCCACTCCTTCCGTTCTGTTACCACAGATCCCGGGAAGTGAGTTTCCACGAGTAACTCTAGGCTTTCACGAAAGTCGGTAGTTCTTATACCATCATTCTTTTTTAATAGGCAAAGGTCATGATCTTTATCTTTGGCCAGGATTTCGCATAACCTAGTAGTCTGAGAGTAATCTTCGATTTCCTCACAGTAGGTTCTCCACGCATCTCTTTGTCTTTGTCTGATTAGTTTTTTAACCTCTTTCAAATTGGTTTTGTATGGTTCCCAATCGGATTCTTGTCTTGTTAGTTTTGCTTTGTTAAATGAAATCCTAGCCTTCTTCTTGAGGTCAGTCAGCTCTTGACACCACCACTTGGTGGCCTCATTGGGTTGTTGAGATGACCTCAAGGGGCAGGATGCTTCAAAAGCTTGTCTCGTGGCTGTTTGCAAGATTTTAATATATTGCTCTATCTCGCAACTCGTTTTGGGCACCCTCTCATTAACCCCTTCCAAGTTCTCCCTGAGTTGACATCGATATTTATCTCTATCAGTTCTCCGGGGATCTCGGAAAGATTTTTGGGTGCCTTAATAGATTAATTTCAAAGTTTATCCATGGTGGTCTGATAATGTTACACAATCAGACACATGTCAATTCTGGATTAGACTGGATATATGCCTCGGTGTTAGCGTTATATCTATTATAGTATGACTTCTAGTGTTAATAAATATCGGTGTACAGCCCCTTACTTATGCTAAGGTTGTTACCGGTAATATAATCATAAAGCGACTTACCTTTTGCATTGTTGTCTTCACTGCCCCAAATCACATGGTGTGCGTTGGCGTTACAGCCCATGATTGGTTCCCAGTTTTGATTGCGGCAGTGTGCTACCAGGTCCTCCATCTCCCTTGTTGGTGGTGGAGTGGCCGAGTTTTGAGGGAGGTATACTGATGCCAAGACAACATTTGTTGGTTTGCCTGCCACCATGCATTCCACCTTCACGGCCGTTAGATCAAATGTTGAGATGAGTTGAAGTGGCTGGGTTTTGATATGCCGAGGAACGTAGATGACTGTCTTTGGCATAGTACTGCCGTCGCCGCCCTGCTGTGTTGCAGATTACATTGAACTATGCTTACGTTATTCTGTATCCCAGCCATTGTGGCAATGGAAAGGTTATTTAGTTATTCATTCCCTCCTCCTCTGTTAGAGGGGAAACGACTTCCATCTTTGAAGGAGTGTTAGCATTGGGAGTTGGAGTGGTGGCATCTATCCTTCCAGATGGCTCATCCTCTCCTCCCCCCATTTCCATCTCCTTCTGGGATTGGGCGGTCTGTTCCGCTTCTTCATTGGATTTCTCCGGTTTTACCTTGAAAACGAGAGATTGAAAGAGGTAGTGCAACCTCATCGACCTCGTCCCCAGAGTTTTAATGTCCTCGTCTCCGAACACCTCTTGGGTTTTCCTTGATTTCGTGGTGGAAAAGACACCACCTGCGAACACCCAACGCTGAATTTTGGCCCGTCAGGCGACCGATCACGACCTCTTTCTCCTCGTGGTAGCTTTCGGTTTCCGTAAATTCGGTAATTCGGTAAATGTGTTATCGTCTTCGCAGACAATTCTGATGATTTCACCAGAATATGTCCACGACCAATACATGGGTGGCTCTGTTATGCTGGTGCCGGGAGTGGACAGAATGATCTTGTCCAACTCCCCCTTCAGCATTCTTTTGACAAGGACCTCCTTATCCTTGGGGATTTTCCCGTAGGGGTTGTCCTGGCAAGTTATTACTACCTTAGGATGACTTAAGGTAGCATCCTTATAGCTGGTCGGGGGAGCAGCTGCAGTTCCAAGGGTCTATCTGGCTTTCTTGTGCCCCTTTGGAGGGGATTCCGAGGAAGTTCCCGATCGGTTCCTTTTCTTGAAAGGTGGCACACCTTGCGGGTGCTCAACGGGTGTTTACCCTTATGAGGTTCCTCAGTAATTCGGTGTCACAAAAGTGTCCTTACCATGTACATAGTGCATGAGACCGCCTTGCCGAACGTATGAGTATAAAACAATTTTTAGCATTCTGAATTGTTGCGATTCAAGAATTATCAAGCTCTAGTGTGAGCGCCCGCAAATTATTTGTGATATTTCTAACTACGCATAAAGACAGGCAAGCTAAAAGTTCACATAGTCGTAAATATTCAACTTCTGATTGAATCTTTTTCTGTCAATCGTTTGCTATAAATTTAAACATTGGATGGTAGTTGGACACGGCATTGTCCGAGTCGTTCTATACCTCATCATGTGTGGTACGGACCGACACTCTTGTTGAATGTACACACTTGTTAACCTTATACATATTCTTATATATTTGGAATTTGTAACTGTATAAAATTATCTAAAAAGACCCAAATATCCTATCTTTTCATTATGTCTTACTGAGTCAAATTAATCTAATTTCTCTTTCAGGATAATTAAGAAAGTGTTATTTACAAGGAGTACTAGCTTTAGACAGTGTAACGCCATCCAATCAATGCTATTTAGTGCCAACAGTTAAACAAAATTAAAGCGTAAGTATAAATTTTGTATTTTATGTCTGGATCAGTCGCATCGAACCCTTCAGGTGAACATCTTAGTATCCATTTTAGCAACAATAACAAAACGCCCCCTCAGACGCCCATAGCATGGATCGTTCACATGCATACAGTTCAGTATACTACAATATCCAATTGGATCACTTTTGACATCTGGCACCAAGCCAATTGAACTAGCGTATCAAAATACGTAATGATATATAATTATTTCTATAAAAAACACTATTTTTGACATTTTCTCGAAATAACTCGAAATTGTACCATTTTTGACATCTGGTATTAACTCGCTCGGTTCAATGGAAAGAAAATACATCAATAACGATAATAAAACATTTTGGACCTCTTAAGGCAAGCGGAATCTCCCTGAGCACTATAAGTTTTAGAATAGTGAAAAAATCAAATTTGCAGATTATGATGATGAACGTTTTGAAGCAAATATATCCGAATAGGCGTGCCGTCTGTATGTCTGTCTATCACTTTGTTTGCCTGTGGGCAACACAAAAATTTGAAATTTTTGACACAAGATCTGGGCAGTCCAAGATAAAACGTCATTCTTTATCAAACAGCGGAGTCAATCTATCCAAATGTTTGTCGTATATGGAATTGTCTGTAAAGATGTAAAACAATTTAATTTTTGACCTCGTCTTTTCTCACTTTCACTTGAATACCTCCGGCTGCATTTGACATACTCTGAAACAACGTTACGGACTTCTTCACAATTTAATTTTGGATAAAACTTGAGCACAAAAGTTGTCTGTTAATTTGCTAAGTTGAAAAAATAAAATAAAAACTAAGAAGAAATAGCTGATTTTTAAACTTGTAATATCTTAAATTATTACAATCCAATATTCATTATATCTAGTGAAATCATGCATCTTACTAAATCAAAACGTCGTGCCAAATTTGAAATTAAAATAATTGTTTAAAAGTTTTTAAAAAAATTATAAATTTAAAAATGCAACTCTTAATCCTATAGGTGGGTTTGCATTGGACAAAATATTTTTTCACAAGTTGTACTTGCTCGAACTATTCATTTCACTAATAAAATTCACCTTCCAGATAAGAGATTTTAATATCCCTCAATACAAAATTGCTCCAAGCACCCGTGTAAACAATCTGCGACAACTTGTTGAATTTTTTGACATATCACAATATAACACTGTTACAAACATCAATGATGTTACATTAGATCTTGTACTATCAAAAAAAACTGTCATGCTGTAAGATCTGTAGAATGCTTATTGAATGAAGTTTTACACCATCCACCATTGGAGATATCGGTAACAATAAACAACACTCATTCTGAAAGTTTCTCTTGCAATCCAACAGAAATCTACAGCACTAAAAAATCAAATTATCTTTAACTGTATGACTCTTTATTTAGTACAGACTGGTCTTTTCAAAACGAACAACGATGTTAACACTGTGTGCACTGTCCTTTACCCAAAATTGGCAGATTTATATACAACCCTTGCTTTTGTATTCTACCATAGCTCTATTGTAGTTCTATTCTAGTAATGTTTTTTTTTGTTTAATGTTTTAACAATTTTAATACTTTTAATCTATTCTAATATTCTATTACAATGTATAATGTTTTATATTACTAATCTAGTGTGCAGTAGTCGGTTTGGATAATTTCTTAAAAAAAGAAAACCTCACATTCTCATTAAGCCGACGTTTCGACAAACTTTATTGTCTTCCTCAGGACTACAACAATATAACATAAATCAAATAACTAACAAGAAGTATATAAATTAAAATAAACATGAATAAAAAACATTCACCTTTAATCACACAGTATAAGGCTTTTGTTATTCAGAATGATTTAAAAAATAAAGCGTTATATAATATATATGAAAATTTGGTAAAAAATGAGGAATAAATATAATCTTTAAACATGACACTGTTAAAAATCTATACTACTACTAACAATATTAGGACAAATCTCGCTTACCTAATGAGGTGTTTGGCTCTCTGTCAACACAATCATCATCGTCAAATCAATAAATCAAAATAAAAATAACGTCACTTATACCAATAGGGTCCTGTCTTCAATTTTTATTCATAGGTGACATAACAATATTTTATTTTGAAAATTAGTTAATATGCGAATGCAGTGTCCAATGTAAATGTACAAACAGAAATGGATCTTTAAATTAATACGAATTTCAACACACACCAACTCTATTATCATAAAAACAAAGAAAGAAACCTACTAAAAAATAATATTAGCAATCACAAAAGACATACCAAATTGTTCTTATTTTCATTTGAAATGTTAATAAAAATTATGTATATTTATGAATCACAACTATTATTGTGATGATTATACAGGGGCTATAATTTTACAAAGTTTGTTATTATATTATTATAAATTCTGCTCAAATTTTCTGTATCTGTTTTTTTATTGACAGTATTATTATGTTTATTAATGAATATCATTTCGCTAATCAATCGTTTTTTGTAGTTATGTTCATTGTCCAAAATGCTAACGTTGGCGTTGTCAAAATTAAATTCATGATTTAAATCGAAATGATGAGTAGCTAGAGCAGTTTTTTCTTTTTTGTTAATGTGTCTTATGTTGCACGAGCATATATGTTCATTTATTCTATTTTTTAATGATTGTTTAGTTTGCCCAATATCTGCTCCACAACTGTCCGGAATTTTATATACTACATTTGATTTATAATTTAATATTAATTTGTCTTTCATTGTCGAGTATAAATTTCCCACTTTTTTACTGTGATAAGAAACAATATTGGAATGTTCCTTAGTTAACATTCTTTTAATCTGTTGTGAAATGCCTTGTACATACGGTAATTTGAAAAATTGTTTATTATTATTAGCCAGTTGTTGTCGATTTGATGTAACAGTATTTATATTACTCAAATTATTATTGTTTATAATAACATTCGCTAATGTACTAGGATAATTGTTATTTAAGAGTTTCTGTTTAAAAATCTCCATATTTAGGTCATGAAATCTCTAATCGTTTAATTTTGTGAGTGATAGTTAATAATTCTTCCAGAACTAATGTCTTTTTCATGCCAATCAGTAATAATCTTCTGATCATTAGTTCTAATCAATAACAAATCTAAAAAGGTAATTTACCATCAACTTCAGTTTCCATAGTGAACTGTATGTCATGGTGGCATTCATTAAAATAATTCAGTATATTGTCTACTTCATTACCGGGAATAGCTAAAATTGTGTCGTCAACATAAATCTTTAATAGAGGTACTTCAAATGGTAATAGTGAATGTATAATATTTAAAATATATTCCATAACGATATTGGCCAATATAGAACTTAGTTCAAATGTGCTTTTAGATGGCGGAATATTAAACATAATATTTTTAGTCGCAAACTCCTCTATAAATCCCTATTTTACTATAAGGAACCTAACCAAACTGCAACCAACAGCTACTCTCCGGGCTATGTGCCCCGCCGAGCGCTGAATTACAAGTTACAAGCCTGGCACGTTAAGTGTAATAATTGCATATTACCATCAAAACGCTAATGCTTCGATTGCAACAAACACCAGCCGAAAGACTGATCCTACTTAAAGGAGCTCCCTTGCCAGTCGTCACACACCACTTGCAGACTGCAGTTTCGAGCTGTTGGCTCTCGTCAGTGCAAGGTAGGTATGCGACGACCGACATGAGAATCCTTTGACTATAGTACATCCCGGTATTTTTACAATAGCGACATGTAAAACAGCCAGCAGGCGCCATCCAGCGGTCTGGCGACTGGCAAGGGAGCTCCTTTAAGTAGGATCAGTCTTTCGGCTGGTGTTTGTTGCAATCGAAGCATTAGCGTTTTGATGGTAATATGCAATTATTACACTTAACGCGCCAGGCTTGTAACTTGTAATTCAGCGCTCGGCGGGGCACATAGCCCGGAGAGTAGCTGTTGGTTGCAGTCTGGTTAGGTTTCTTATAGTAAAATAGGGATTTATAGAGGAGTTTGCGACTAAAAATATTATGTTTAATTATTATTAGCCGTTACTCGAGTCCGAGTATAGAAATGTTACAGTCGATAAATTGCGTACAATAAAAAACAAGTAAAATGTGTAGTCTATTGTAATTCCCATTCATCTACGGTGCACACGACTATGGCTATAGAGGCCAATTCGGGAGAGCACATGTCGACCGCAATCAGGACAAACATAGACCTGGTTAGGTCTTGGATTCGGCCTTCTTGCAGCAACATTTCCTTGATAGCTGGCCACAACCCCTCGCCATTCGGTTCTGTCCGCTGCAAGTTGTTCCCATTGCTCGTCTGCAATACCGCAGGATTTTAAACTTTCATGGAGAGCGTCTTTGAACCTCTTTCGTTGACCGCCACGCTTTCTTCTACCGCTTAGAAATTCACCATAAAGTGTACATTTAGGAAGGCGGTTATCATGCATACGATGAACGTGACCTGCCCATCTTAGGCGTGCTCTTGAAATAAGCACCTCAATTGGAAGGCTGTTTGCTCTCCTGAGTACTTCCACGTTTGATATGTGATGGAACCAACGGATTTTCATCATACTTCTGAGGTGTCTTTGCTGAAAACGTTCCAATTCTTTCACATGACGACGGTAAGTGACCCAGCTTTCACATCCATATAGCAGTGTTGGAATGACAACTGCTCTGTAGACAGCCATTTTCGTTGACAAAGCAAGGTCGTGGTTGTCAAATACTCTCTCTCTAAGTCCCCAGAATGCTCTAGATGCAGCGTTAATTCTATTGCGAATCTCGCTGTCCATGTTTGCTTTGTCATTAACAACGTTGCCTAAGTAATTGAACTGATCCACCACTTCAAGAGAATTTCCGTTAAGTGTAATGTCTATTTGGTTCACTTGATGAGGAGTTGACATAATCTTAGTCTTTCCAATGTTGATTTTAAGTCCCAAAGAATCATAGCTTTGGGCATACACATCTAAAAGTTCTTGAAGCTCTTCCGGCGTAGAGGCTAAAAGTGCACAGTCATCCGCATACTGGAGATCACAAATGAATCGTGTGCGTGTCTTCGTGAAAGCTCTAAAGCGCCCTATGTTAAAGAGACCGCCATCAAAACGGTATCTGAGACCTATTCCTCTGACTGTCAGTTTGTTGTCAACAATAATTGTTAGAGCAGTGGTAAACAAATTAAAGAGTAGGGGTGCCAGGACACATCCCTGCCTAACTCCAGTGAGAGTTTGGAAAGGTTCGGTTGCCTCATTATTATACATAACCTGGGCGTTGTTGTTTGTATGTAGACTGCGACATACTTCCACAAATTTTCTAGGGATACCTAAGCGGAACATAATTTTCCAGAGCACTTCCCTGTCCACCGAGTCAAACGCCTTGGTTAAATCAATGAAGGCCATGTGAATTTCTCCTTGATGTTCGAGTGCTTTTTCTTGAAGCTGTTTAAGTGTGAAGATTAAATCCGATGTGCCTCGGTTTGGTCTAAAGCCACTCTGTGTTTCAGGAAGTAACTTTTCCATAACAGGTGTTAGCCTATTTGCCATCGCTTTAGTGAGTATCTTCCCTCCAACAGCCAGGAGAGCTATACCCCTGTAATTTCCACAGTCCGCAGCGCTCCCTTTGTTTTTGAAGAGGTTGATTAAAAGTGTATCACGAAACTCCTGCGGAGCTTGACCACTTTCCCACACGATATCAAACAGTTTTTTGAGGTAGGGTATGAGCTCTGACGACACAGCTTTAAAGATCTCAGCTGGGAGTGATTCGGCGCCGGGAGATTTGTTATTTTTTAGCTGCCCAATGGCGGTTAAGATCTCTTCCGTTGTTAGCGGTTTATCTAAGTCTTCGAAGGTGTCATATTGAGGGATAAGATTTATAATATCGTGATCGGCTTGACTTTGCTGGTTAAGAATGCTAGAGTAGTGTTCTTTCCATCGGGCTCTTATTTCCTGGTCTTCTTTGAGGAGATTTCCATTTAAATCTTTAATAGGGCACATATTTTTCCTACTGGGGCCGTACACTGCTTTTACTCCTTGAAAGAAATTCCTGTAGTCGTGTGAATCGGCGTACCTTTGAATTTCTCTGGCCTTGCTTGCCCACCACTCGTTCTTTATTCTTCTGATTTCGCGTTGCGTTTCATACTTAGATTGGGTAAAGGCTTCTGCTTTTGATGAGTCGTTGGGGTGGTTGATAGCGTTTTGGAAGGCAGTATGTTTGCGGTCAAGAAGTTCTTGTATAAAAGCTTCATTATCATTGAACCAGTCCTCCTGTTTTTTACTTGCTGCAGTGCCAAGAATTTCCTCACTCGCACTTTTTAAACTGTCTTTAATTTGTGTCCAGGTAGCAGCGACAGAATTGGTTTCTTCTAGTGCACTCAAATTCTCTTGAACTTTTTGCTTTAGCTGTTCGACGGTTTGTTGGTCACGCAATTTACTAATACAGAGACGGAGTCTGCGTTTTACTTGAGTTCTTCGGTGTTTGGGTCTCATAACAATTTTCATTTTAGAGACAACAGGACGATGATCGGTCCAACATTCGCTATCAATGCGCGCCTTTGTAATTTGGACGTCCTTGAGATGCTTCCTACGTACGATAACATAGTCCAGTAGATGCCAGTGACCTGATCTGGGGTGACGCCAGGTGCCTTTAAATTTATCCTTTTGTCGGAAAATGGTGTTTGTTATAACTAGATCATGTTCGGCGCATTTAGTTAGGAGTAGTTGACCGTTAGCATTCATGTTGCCCAAACCGTTCTTGCCTATGATGCCTGGCCAGGTGTCTGCATCTCTCCCTACTCTAGCGTTAAAATCGCCAAGAATAACGAGTCGTTCCGTTTTAGGTATTCTACAGAGGGTTTCTTCCAGCTGTTGATAGAAGCTTTCCTTGGTTTCGTGACTTGCATCCAGAGTGGGAGCGTAGGCGCTTATTAGATTTACCGCGTTGCCATCTGATAGCTCATAGCGTAGCAGCATTAGACGCTCGGATAGGCCTTGTGGTACTTGTGTTAAGTTGGATACAAGTTGATTCCGAACGGCAAATCCTACTCCATGTTGTCTTCTTGAATTGGTGGGAAGACCTTTCCAATAGAAGGTGTAGTACTTTTCTGTGAGAGAGCCTTCCTCCAAAAATCGAGTTTCGCTGAGAGCTGCAACGTCAACATTGAGTCGGTGAAGTTCTCTATCTATTAGAGCAGTTCTTCTTTCAGGCCGATCGGTGCGAGTGCTGTCGTTCAAAGTACGAACATTCCAAGCGCCGTAGATGAAAGAATTAGTTTTGTTGGATTTAAATTGTCGGTGTTTTTTCGACATTCGATGAGGTGTCCCTGTGGGCACCCTCCCCCGGAGATCCGATCGGGAGGGTATTTTACCTCCGGATGATTTTGTCCCACTTGAACGCTCCATCATTTTTTAAAAGCCTTAATCGACTGAAAACGAAGCTGCATTTGAAGTTTTAGCTGGAGCAGGTATGCAACTGACCAGCTCGGTTGCGGAAGGCGAGTGGTGTGGTCCCATGGCACAGAAGGAGACTGCGACGATGGGGTAACCAAACGATTCCAAAAGCAACCTTTGTGTGCGGTGGGTTATTTTTATCGCACTATTCGTGAGAAGGTGGATGTGCTCACGGCAAAAGGTAAGGGTTATTCCGCCCTTACTCGGTCGTTAGAGCCTCGTTAGTGAAAACAGGGTGCACCAAGTTCAAATTGAACTCATCGCGAAGGTGAGGTTAACAATTGAGTAGGAGAGGCTATAACTTGCGCTTCACTACCCCATTACACCCCCTTATGATTATGTTTAATATTCCGCCCTCTAAAAGCACATTTGAACTATGCTAAACCAAGTCAGGCTATTTATTTTTCGATTGCAACAGACACTGGACCGCTGGATGGCGCCTGCTGGCTGTTTTACATGTCGCTATTGTAAAAATACCGGGATGTACTATAGTCAAAGGATTCTCATGTCGGTCATCGCATACCTACCTTGCACTGACGAGAGCCAACAGCTCGAAACTGCAGTCTGCAAGTGGTGTGTGACGACTGGCAAGGGAGCTCCTTTAAGTAGGATCAGTCTTTCGGTTGGTGTTTGTTGCAATCGAAGCATTAGCGTTTTGATGGTAATATGCAATTATTACACTTAACGCGCCAGGCTTGTAACTTGTAATTCAGCGCTCGGCGGGGCACATAGCCCGGAGAGTAGCTGTTGGTTGCAGTCTGGTTAGGTTCCTTATAGTAAAATAGGGATTTATAGAGGAGTTTGCGACTAAAAATATTATGTTTAATATAGAACTTGCTGGGTTGTCCATTGCTGTGCCTTTCTTTTGTTTATAATTAAATTAACAAAATTGTGGATACTAAACACCTTAGATTTATATTAATTCACTGTAATGTTCCCACCCTGTAATTAGGTACCTATTGGGTGGTTGTATCTAAATAAATAAACAATTTCATTCAAAATATGGATTGACTCAAATATTAAAAATTTCCTAGCGGAACTCCTAATGACTTCAGGTCGTGACAACACATTCTGTATGTCTCTATCTAGTGTCATCGTGAATAAGAGGCGAAACTATCAAGGAACTAATATTTTCTATTTTTATTTTTTAACATGGATCAACAAAACTTTTATAAAATTCTATTTTTTTAACGCTCTTTCTATAAATCTACCTAACGAAATGAAATATCCTCTACCATAGCATATAGAAAAATAAACTACATTCGACATGAAAACAAATCTCATAACGTCGTACACTTCGATATTTTCTTGTGCTGGCACATCAGTAAATCACAGGAAAGCCTTATACTTAATTTACCACCTCGCTAACTATTTAAAGTAATTAACCGTGCCTTTCTAAGGATTTCATTTCGATTCCTGTCCAGTTCGTTTTTTAGCTCGTCCGTATTTTTTACGAGTCTTACTTGTTACTCTCGCGATTACAATAATAAATCTAGGAAAGAGATTGGAGTCGAGCTGAGGGTTAAAAAATCCCTGAACTGGGGTCGGTGCTAACCGATCACTTACCCCAGGATTTATGTTGGAAGACTTCTGAATACAAACACTAAAGACAAAGACCGCTCTTTTTATTTTGCCACTTCCTCATCCACCCTTACCTTTCCCCCAGATTTTTATATAAGATTTAGAAAATTAATGTTTAATTACCTTGTTCCATGAGCCTCTTTGGAGAGAACGAAATCATAATCGTTGTATGGATTATATAATTTTAAATCCACAAAAATTTTTAACTTTTTATTTCTACTGAGTAGTAAATGTATGTATAATAGTCGAGTTAAACATTTTTTTTTTAACCAGAATTGAGTGTAATGTAATCTTGACATTTATTCTGGACGTCCCAAAGAATGTGAAATTATTTTATAATACAATCAAGCTTTGTTTCAAATGAAAATAAATATATGGTAAATTTCGATACTTGTGTTGTTTTATATAAATACCTCCGGATATACTACTCGTATTGTAACAAGAACAATACGAAATCGTTCGCAATAAATGAGCTTAGTGAGTTTAGTGCTGTCGTGAAGAATTGGTATCAGAACAGAAAAAGGTACTACGTTCGATTCCTGGCTGAGGTGTGGAAGTAGCAGTGGAGTACACCATAGATAAAATCAAGACAACTTGTCGCTCGTATCTCTATAGAGTTCGAGTCCTAGCGTCGCTGGGAATGGTTGTTGTGTAGTTGTATGTATATATGTGTGGTGTCCTGGTTTAAGTGAAGGACTAGCTGTAACTAAGCTGCGCCTGTATGATACTATAAATAAGGCGATTGAAAGAAAAAATAGAGAAAATGGTACGCAGTAATAATATTTGTTCACTATCATAGAAAAAGCTCTAAAGGAAGATGCTAAAATACTACTAACCACTGACAGTGCATATATACAAGTTTAGGCAAAATATCTTGATTGTTTTCTGGGATACATGAATTTACTTCAAATCGTCAACTCCCAATTATTTTATTTACTTACAAACAAAAAACAACTAATAATTTGATCGACAATCCGATTGATCAAGCTTGTTCGAAATTTTATCACAGGTAATTTTCAATTTTTGCGAATTTGCAATTCGACCATTAGAAACGGACATATTTACGAAATACCACTAATTTGTAAATAAGGATAAAAAATGTGTTCCTCGCCGATACTATAGACAAAATACAGATTATAGGCGTAGAGATACATTTAGATATAGATATAGATATAGATATAGATATAGATATAGATATAGATATAGATATAGATATAGATATAGATATAGATATAGATATAGATATAGATATAGATATAGATATATGACTGGTGGTCGAGGAGTGAGCGCACTTGCCTCTCACCCAAAGTTTCCGGGTTCGATCCCCCAGTCGTGGCAGTGGAAAATACTGCGAGAGGGATTTTTCCACTATAAACGGATATTGGGTGTTCTAAATGTGTAGCCCCTCCAACACAAGGTTCTTCTAGAGCCTTCCGGGATAAAGGGGGTTGCAATTACCTGTGGTGTTATTTATTTATTTATTATATATATATATTGTGCTGTTCTACTTTTTATTGTACTTAATAATTTGCAGTACTAATCAAACCTTAACTTGCTTATTTCCAATAGATAAAAAAAAAACTTTAAAACCAAAAGATCAAATTAAAATCTCTTACCTTTTGATCCGAAAGTATGTCAAAATATTTAATGGGCCGGCTAGCTTATCTTTCCCTTCAGGAGCAGGTTCAAATTCAGTTCCTATTTAAAATGAAATTTTTATTAAAGTAAAATTTTTAATCTGATATAAATAATTTATTTTCTTTGATATTTAGATAATTTAGCTTTATAACAGGTTCGAAAGTCTAATAAGTACACTATCTAAATTTTAATATACGACCTTGTCCAAAATTAAACACACAAAAACCTTCCTTCTTCGTAGCTACACACTTCTCTTTCCAAATCCAACAATTCTCCTTTCATTAATTCTTCACCTTATCTCGCCCTTATCTCCTCTGCAACTCCAAACCACAATAACACCTCTACCTTCTTATTTACAGTCTATTTTTCTCTTCTTCGCTGATCTCCGCAATTTCTGACTTTCAATTCAATTTCAAAATTCTTAATCTTTGTTTATCATTTTTCTTCTTCACTCCCTAATTTTCACTTGTTCTTTTTTTCTTAAATTTGTTTTTCCAATTTTACAACCTCTCTTTTTATCTGTTGTTTATTGTTCTATCTCACTAAATATCAAAGTATCCAAAATAAACAAAACAAAACACCATATGAATTTTGATTAATTTCATTCCAAACATAACCTAACTTAAACCTCCTTGTCTTTCTCCAGGAAAAGATTTACCAACTATAAAATAAAATTTCCTACTTAAAAGAAATGTCATAATGACTTAAATGTCAGAAATTATTTCAACAACAACTTAATAACTCAGGAAAAATATTTACCAACTGTAAAAATAAAATTTCCTACTTAAAAGAAATGTCATAATGACTTAAATGTCAGAAATTATTTCAACAACAACTTAATAACTACTAACATAGATGTCAGTATCAAACTTACTGTTGACATCAAATAAAAACTTTAAAACTATTAAAACAACTCTAAACAAGTATTAACATTCTAAAACACATCTTTCGGATCTTTAGCTAATTTAAATAAATTTTGAAAACGATCTAAAGGAAATAAACAAATTCAAACCCTGATTCAGCAAATAACACAAACATGCAATCTTCGTAATCGTCCAATATGCAAATACATCGCAATATATATATATATATATATATATATATATATATATATATAAAGTTTTGCCATTGATTATAAGAAATATGAATGTGAAATTCAATTTTACCTGAATGGATCCACTTGTCAGAACTCAATCGGACAGAGCTCTTTCAAGAAAAACCGAAAATATTGATTTAAAGTAATCATGTTAAGAGCAATGAGTTCTCAGAGTTTCTGGATATCGTTGAAAAATCGCATATGAAAATCATCCTTAATTGACAGTTTTAGACCAAGTGCTACTTAACGTTTTAGTTATCATCTGAGCACTTTCCTCACTTTTAGGGTGCGTAGTCCTGTTTAAGGAGGCAACCCTAAGTTGAGTTCGGGTCCTGGCAGTGGGGGTGCTTTCGTATCCAAAACTCCTTCTTCAAAATGCCAAAGCATTTGAACGCTGCATGCGAATATATTACTCGACGTGCCTTTCGTTAACTATGTCAACGTTATCGTGAGGCGAATAAGATTAGTTTTCAGTTGTAATCATCTCCTAATGATGCTAACATAGTTAGTGAAGCACGCATCGAGTAATGTATTCGAAAGTTGTATTCAAACAATTTAACGTTTTGTAAAAAAAATCAAATATGCTGACTTGTAACCAGAGCAGTATAATAATCAATACATCCTGTTTAGTCATTATCTAGAACTAATGTCAATAATAATTGTTTAAAGTCCCTAAACCCAATACGTATCATCAAACGAATCCTCAATATGTTGATTAAGATGATTTACCTTGAAAACGGTTTGTTGTACGGTTGGTTATCAAGAAGGCCTTTTTATGTAACAGTAGCCAGGAAATCATAAATAAGCCTTAAATATTGAAAATTTTAACTAAAGAAAAATTTTAAAAAGAGTAACAATCCCCCGTTTCTCGGACTATGGATGAAATTAATTTTGGTTACTGCACACTATTAATAACGCCAAATCATGAACCAAGTCACATAAAGTTGTTTCAAAGTGTTTCCAAGATAGTCATAAAAAAGTCTACATTTAGGCGCCATCTTTAGAGGGCCGTAAACTCCCTTAGAAGCATTTCTAGCAAAGAGTTTATAAGAATATTTTTTGCACGTAGAATCACTACCTAAAGGAGGCTGCGGGTATTTTTGGACACTCTGTATGTGAATTGATGTTGCAATTACGGCACATTTCATTTTTTGGTAGTACTACTGAGGTTGAATATACATAGCCACTATTTTTTATCTTTATTATTCAAACAGATATTATCAGTCGGCAATGCTTGACTGCAACTGCCACTATTAACATTCTCATGGATTATGCCATAATTTGAAAGTTTTGCTTGACCCTATACATTTATCTCGACTAATTTGAAACAGTCCCTAATCGAAGTGGAACAATAAAAAGGAGTTATATTTAATCACATAAACTATAGTTTTTATGTGCCTAACAGATCGGCTGAGACGGCAATACATTATCTGACTGGTAAGTGATCATAGGAGTCCTGATAACAGGATGAACATGATTAGAAGAAGTTGTATAGATGTCACTGCAGGCACGCACAAACAACAAACAAACGGGTAAGGGCACCCTGATTTACGACGGCAATTCCTCTTTATTTCTCTCTTGGCTCGTGAGTCTTCCCAATCTACTTATTTATCGAACTCGAATCATTCGCTACTGATGGTTATATTTCCAATCTCTCTCACCGTTATCTTATACTAATAAAAATAAATTTGCTTTATTGTCAACGGCGTTCTACCCAGATGAACAACACATTGGCGACAAATTAGGGCCGTCTAGGCAGTCTATAAATATTTTGTTTAGCTATTCATACATAAATAGACCAGAAAATGAAATTTAAAAAAAAAAGTGTTGGAACGTCCACAAATTGTTATTATTTCGCAACCACCTACACAATTCCGGTCACTCTTCTCAGGCTGAAGAGTATTCTTGTACAAAAAATCAGTGAGGGTAATTGCGACGAAAACCGATCAAATGTAAGATATATAGGGTGTAGAGCCTGCTGTTATTCAGGTAGGGAATGCTTCTAGTATAGTCTAGTATACTTTAACTGGGCGTGTGTATGTATGAGTTAATATTTCCGTACGATTTCATTTTCTCCCATATTGTACACAAAGTTAAAGCAATAGTCCAGAAACATTGTCAACAATATTTCTGGATCTTTGTGTACAAGAGAAAATGAAATCGTACAGAAATATTAACTCATACATACACACGCCAAGTTAAAGTATACTAGACTATAGTGAGCTTATTGATAACTCCGTTACCATGTGACTATTATTTTTCTTGAAACTATGAGAATTTCTTTTATTATTATTTGAACGTTCTTACTTTAATGGAAATTTTATTTTAATTGAGGTAAATAATATAACTAATTCTGTTTCGTTTGAGAGACGACGGCGTTTATATGAGAATTATGTTTTATTTTATTTTTATCATGTTTAAAAATACTCAAATATCATAATTATGTTATTAACTTATCACTGTTATCAAATTTATTAAGTTTATTCTAACGTCCTACTTTATTAACATAATATACCTTTCCCATCCTGGCAAAAACCACTCCCTGCATTAAGAGTCAATGAAATTTTTATGTTCTGTAGATAACGTCATTGACTATTGAGTAAAGTTTGTTGTTAATTTATATAAAAGTATGTAGGTATTATTATATTATAATCCTTTATACAAACGAACATACAATATACATATTCACATTCAGTCATAATTTATTAGTTAATAAGTCTGCAAAACAGTGTGCAAAACAATTTTTAAAATATTGTAAGGCATGTATTGCCTTGAAAAGTAAGTTACACACGTCTATGATTGGCACGCGTCGAGGTAGGTTTAAAAATCTCCACGCTCCCGTTTTATATCGTTTCAAACTAAGATTGGATAAACTATATATAATAAGTCTATATCGATGTTAACAATTACTCATTATATCGAAGAAAATGTGTTAATAAAATACGTGGGTTTTATCAATAAATATACTGTTTACATATACAGGCATACGCCCAGTAATAAAGGGCGAATTTGAAAATACGATTTTTATTGGTTTTCGTAAGATGACTTAGAAGCAAGGCGCCATTTCTTAGCGTTTAAAATAACGTGTGAATATAATGAATGAAAATAAAATAAATTTAATATGATTAGCATAAACGAAAAAAGAGCTATGACAAATATTAATGAACCTAGTGCAGAGTAAATATTATTTGTTATGTTATAACAAAAATTAATCTATAATATTGAGAGAAAGCCCAATATCAGAAATAAGTTTCAGATGTAAGCAATACACAAGTGCTCGGTAAACATTTGTTTAGAAGAAGCTTCCATTAGCCAGTTGGTACTTGTTTAATAAATGTTCAGCTGGTGCGTCCCGAAAGTCATCTAACAACGCAAAACTCGTAGTAACTTGTATTTTCTTTTATTATATTTGCGTGATTATATAAAGGAGTGTTGGTCAAGTCGCCTGCTGTTGCCAGGTCGCCGCGCCGCGTCCCTAACGACTGGCCCATTTATCTGGGCCGGTTAATGAAATTATAGCTAGTGTTAGGTCATCCCGCTGCAATCTTCGCACTCTCTAGAGTAAGTAGGCGCTGGAATTACAGCTATCCGTAGCTGGCTGGGATGCTTATTTTCTGTCATTACCCGGACCTCATTTGTTTTGCCCTGCTACTGTCATTTGTTACAATTCGCAGTCGAGATGGGCTACCGCAAATTCGGAAATTCAGTAAATTAAATTTAAAAAGCATAATTTTACTGTGCATTTATCTGTAACCAATAGGCATAAAATAATTATTATCATTATAGTTATTGATTTTCATTGATATTAAAGCTCAGTGACCGTTGATAAACGTTTAATATTCAATTTGCGTATGATTCTTATTATTTTCGTTGATATCGGTCTGATTTAAATATACGGAACAACTGAGTATAACTTGCTTCCATGAGACTTATTGTATTGAATAACTGTGCTAAGATTATTTAATTAGTTTGTTTATCCATTGCAAGATTCATAATGTTCGATTTTAAGTGAGAGAGCGAATATAGTTTAACTGAAAATTCTGAAATTATAACGTGTGTCGGTAAATCATGTAACATTTTTGTACTCATTATATTTTGCTAATGCAGGATGATTACTTTTTTATTGAACAATATTGCTATCCCACAAATCATGATAGTTACAAAGTCGGTTAAATGGGACAAAAGTTTCGTACCTTGAAGGCCTATGAAATGGCTTACAGATATTGAGTTCTAGAGATATACAGTAAAAACCGAAATAGTTCGTTTTTTTTATAACGTAGCGCTGTAATTATACAAAATATTGAAAAACTTTATGAAATATTCTATTATACATTACTACATGCTATAACCTACCATATTTAAATTTTTATTATGATGTCGCATCTCTTCGAGGCCACCATTAACTTTATTTTATTAAATAGGGACGGTCTTTTTATTTAAAATTTTTAAAGAATTTGAAATTATAAATTCAAAGATATATCACACTTGACAATTTTATTACGTTTCGTAGAGAAATAATCATAATTCGCTTAAATATCCTTTCGCTCTTCACTAAAAAAATCTAAGCAATAAAAGGTGTAACGCATCACTTAAATAATCAATTCAATGCATTAACTAATATGGTTAGTTCAGTCCTGCTATTAACTCAATATTATTTATCTTTCTCTTCTAGAGTGCCTTGGCCACCAAGGTGACCACCTCTCTCACCTTATTTAAATCCTTTAGATTATTAAATAATTATGCGGGGTTTTACAAAATATACTACAATGTGGTCCAAGATCTGGAGTGTCCCACTAAAAGGCAGCGTCCCCAAATTAACAATTTCGTGATAAAAATAAATCAGAATCAAATCAAACTACGGAACGTCTCAGCTGGAGTGTCCCACTTAAAGGTAACGTCCCCAACTGAATAATTTCGCGAGAAGTATCTCGACGTAAACACTAGTACATAGAAAATCAACTAAGCAAATAGGTTTGGACGCCAAGTCATAATCGAAGAAAATTAAAGAAAGAAAATGAACGTATATTTCAAATATTTTACCTGATATTAATTTGCCTTTGCGTATAGCGATCGCGTGTGAAAATTATTTACTCCTTTAATAGTTTATCTCATAAAATGCAGTTCAACTTGGTTGGAGTGTCCCAATTAAAGGCAGTGTCCCCAAAGGAGTTATTCCGGCGAAAACAATCTGTTTGTCAAATATGAGTTGAGAAATGAAATAAAACATAAATTAAAAGTTAAAATTTCGGTACAACGCCTCTGGAGTGGTCCACTTAAAGGCAGCGTCCCCAGAGAGTATTATTCATGACTTCGGATTTTACTAACCACGTCCAAAGTAATCTCAATGATAAATGAGAATTTAAATTCGAGAGCTCTTACCAAACGCTCGACTGACTACCTCGGGCGACGGAACCAAAGAGATCCTTAGCATCGAGCCGCTTCAGGGTATCATCGTGCTTGGGCTAGAATTTAACCTGCCTAGCGCAGGTTGCGCGGCCACATATGACTCAAGCAGTCAACATCCGGCAGCGGAGCGGCATGTTTATAGTCAGCAGTCAATTGATGTAAATAATAATTTGTCGACAATTCAAACGGCTGGAATTGCTTGTAACTAAACTATTTATTTGGAAAAATAATGAATTTAAGCTCAAGTATTAACAATTATAATTGTAACTCATCACTTCTCACTCATCAAAAGCAGAAGCTTTTACCCAATCTAAGTATGAAACGCAACGCGAAATCAGAAGAATAAAGAACGAGTGGTGGGCAAGCAATGCCAGAGAAATTCAAAGGTACGCCGATTCACACGACTACAGGAATTTCTTTCAAGGAGTAAAAGCAGTGTACAGCCCCAGTCGGGAAAATATGTGCCCTATTAAAGATTTAAATGGAAATCTCCTCAAAGAAGACCAGGAAATAAAAGCCCGATGGAAAGAACACTACTCTAACATTCTTAACCAGCAAAGTCAAGCCGATTACGATATTATAAATCTTATCCCTCAATATGACACCTTCGAAGACTTAGATAAACCACTAACAACGGAAGAGATCTTAACCGCCATTGGGCAGCTAAAAAATAACAAATCTCCCGGCGCCGACTCACTCCCAGCTAAGATCTTTAAAGCTGTGTCGTCAGAGCTCATACCCTACCTCAAAAAACTGTTTGATGTCGTGTGGGAAAGTGGTCAAGCTCCGCAGGAGTTTCGTGATACACTTTTAATCAATCTCTTCAAAAACAAAGGGAGCGCTGCGGACTGTGGAAATTACAGGGGTATAGCTCTCCTGGCTGTTGGAGGGAAGATACTCACTAAAGCGATGGCAAATAGGCTAACAACTGTTATGGAAAAGTTACTTCCTGAAACACAGAGTGGCTTTAGACCAAACCGAGGCACATCGGATCTAATCTTCACACTTAAACAGCTTCAAGAAAAAGCACTCGAACATCAAGGAGAAATTCACATGGCCTTCATTGATTTCACCAAGGCGTTTGACTCGGTGGACAGGGAAGTGCTCTGGAAAATTATGCTCCGCTTAGGTATCCCTAGAAAATTTGTGGAAGTATGTCGCAGTCTACATACAAACAACAACGCCCAGGTTATGTATAATACTGAGGCAACCGAACCTTTCCAAACCCTCACTGGAGTTAGACAGGGATGTGTCCTGGCACCCCTACTTTTTAATTTGTTTATCACTGCTCTAACAATTATTGTTGACAACAAACTGACAGTCAGAGGAAGAGGTCTCAGATACCGTTCTGATGGCGGTCTCTTTAACATAGGGCGCTTTAGAGCTTTCACGAAGACACGCACACGACTCATTTGTGATCTCCAGTATGCGGATGACTGTGTACTTTTAGCCTCTACGCCGGAAGAGCTTCAAAAACTTTTAGATGTGTATGCCCAGAGCTATGATTCCTTGGGACTTAAAATCAACATTGGAAAGACTAAGATTATGTCAACTCCTCATCAAGTGAACCAAATAGACATTACACTTAACGGAAATTCTCATGAAGTGGTGGATCAGTTCAATTACTTGGGCAACGTTGTTAATGACAAAGCAAACATAGACAGCGAGATTCGCAATAGAATTAACGCTGCATCTAGAGCACTCTGGGGACTTAGAGAGAGAGTATTTGACAACCACGACCTTGCTTTGTCAACGAAAATGGCTGTCTACAGAGCAGTTGTCATTCCAACACTGCTATATGGATGTGAAAGCTGGGTCACTTACCGTCGTCATGTGAAAGAATTTGAACGTTTTCAGCAAAGACACCTCAGAAGTATGATGAAAATCCGTTGGTTCCATCACATATCAAACGTGGAAGTACTCAGGAGAGCAAACAGCTTTCCAATTGAGGTGCTTATTTCAAGAGCACGCCTAAGATGGGCAGGTCACGTTCATCGTATACATGATAACCGCCTTCCTAAATGTACACTTTATGGTGAATTGCTAAGCGGTAGAAGAAGGCGTGGCGGTCAACGAAAGAGGTTCAAAGACGTTCTCCATGAAAATCTAAAATCCTGCGGTATTCCAGACGAGCAATGGTAACAACTTGCAGCGGACAGAACCGAATGGCGAGGGGTTGTGGCCAGCTATCAAGGAAATGTTGCTGCAAGAAGGCCGAATCCAAGACCTAACCAGGTCTATGTTTGTCCTGACTGCGGTCGACATGTGCTCTCCCGAATTGGCCTCTATAGCCATAGTCGTGTGCACCGTAGATGAATGGGAATTACAATAGACTACACCTTTTACTTGTTTTTTATTACACACAATCTATCGACTGTAACATTTTTTTATACTGGATTCGAGTAAAGGCTAATAATAATAATAATAATGATTGTAAATCAAATTGGTATTATTGAAGCCGGTTGATACTGATAATTTTGAACGTTAACTTATTTAAACAATTAGTTTTCGCGGTTTGAAACTACCTGGAACCTGTTTGAAACTAAAAGATTTATGCGAAACTGAAATAAACCGAATTAAACCGCTTTCGGTTTAGTAATTATGAATAAAAAGAAATAAAAATATATTACTTGAAACACAAAGTTAAACTGAATATGCACAAAATTTCCCATTTAAAATTAGTTTTATTACATTTCACAGTACGAGACTTTTGTGCCATTTAACCGATCTTGTAACCGTTATAGTTTGCGGGATGGCAATACTTGTTCAATATAAAAAGTAGCCACTTTGTATAGAAACTTTTTGTTTATTTTTAATGTCTTGGATATTGCCTAAATATTACGCTTTTCTCCTAGATCATCCCGCATCAGCGCATCAAGAAACAAATATTAATGTACTAGAAAAATACTTTATTCTGAAGAATATTAAAAATAACATCATCGCAATTAATTTACCTGGCATTCTAAGTAATAATGAGCTCTTATTCTTGTTTCCTAAATCAAATCTGCATATAAAGACAGACGGATATAGAAACGATTACAACATCGCCGCCGACGCCCTCCTTATGAGAGCGAATATGATAAATCACCTAATTGCAAATTCACTTCAGGTCTAGTCGCCAATTGTGGAGGTAACTAATTTTCAATTTGAATCTTTTCGTTCCCTTATCATGTCGTGTCTGAGACAGTCTGTCGCGCTGCGACCCTACATTATTCATGAAAACTGCACCACACTCCACATTTATATCTCGTAAAGACTCCATGCGAGCGATACCGGAAGGACCGGAGCCATCAATCATAAAACAACGTTTCTAGAAGTGCACTGGAGTTTAAGGTGATATATACAGTAGATAATGTGGTTAAATCTAGTTTTATATAATAAAAATGTTGCGAAACTTGGGGAACATAAGTAATAAATTATTTGTTGCAAGTACATTTATAAAATAATGGTTTCAAGTTCAACAGAAACAAATACTTTCAAAGTATAATATTGAAAATTAATAGTGATTTAGAAAGTAAATGATAACTGCAGTTAAGCAGTTGTATTATCTAAATAATATACACAAATTGTATTGAAGTGACGCCTGACAATAATTTAGAGAATTATTAAGAATTTTTGGTATAACAAAACCTACTGTGGCAAAAATAATTCATAAAAATAGATTTAACCCTATTATACTATTAGACCAAAAGCAGCTACTAAATGAGCGTCTGAGAATCTCGTTCAACTTTTATGTTTATGGACTATGGAGCAGTCCTATTTAAGGAGACAACACTTCGCTGGGTGCGCTTTTTAAGATGATTAAAATTAAAAACCAGTCATACTCATCCACCGATGATGTTTAAATGGTTAACTAAAAATAAGTCTACAAAAGAAATCGAATTCTATTCAAGTTGGTTCTAATTTTCAAAATAATGAATATAAGCAAAATTTTGGTATTCCACCGTGTTGAAGTTCTTAATCTAAGAAAGCAAATCTGGAGTAATAAATTGCCCATTCAACGATAGATGTCATTACGCTCTAATTTTCTATCCAAATTACCACCTTTGAGCTTTCGCCTACAGATGGCTCACTAGGTAAAGTTTTACCAAGTTATAAAATAATTGTGTATGCCATGGAAATCTAAAATATAAACTATTATTATAATTAATGCATAAAAATTGTATATAAACTAATAGCATGCAGATAGTATTAATGATCGAAAAAATTATATAAAAAATATTTTAACAAAGCTAGTATTTAAATGCTCTAAAAAGTAGAAAGTATACTTTGAAGTAAATGTAATCCATCAGTTTATTACATTATATAATTTTTTCTTAGTTATAAAAGCTTGTCGCAAAATTTTCCTGTGTTAAGGAGATTCCTCGCGATAAGTTTTATAGCATGAAAAAATTACATAATGTAACAAAATGATGGATGGGTATGATTTACTGATATTTTACTTTTTAGAGCATTTAAATAAAAGCTATTTTTAAAATATTTTTTTATATAATTTTATTTTTTACTTTTTAGTCTCCTGATATGCTGCAATCCCCAGATATCGATTTTGAGACGAATCGGATCATAAATGGTAAAGTCGTCCGCCATCTTGAACTAAATTTTTGACTAGAAATTAGTAATCCGCGACCCCGGAAACCCCCAGATATCGATATAGATCAATTTGGACCTAAATGACAAAAGTCGTCAGCCACATTGCCGCCGTTATTTTGAATTTTTGAATTTTGTCTACAAATTTATAATCCGCGATCTAGGAAACCCCCAGATGTCGATTTTGAGTTGAACTAGATCTTAAACGGTAAAATCGTCCGCCATCTTGAAGTCGCTATCCTAAACTAAATTTTTGACTAGAAAATCGTAATCTGCAAATCCGAAAATCCCCCAGATATCGATTCTGATCAATTTGGACCATAAATGACAAAAGTCGTCCGCCATATTGGCACCGCCATTCTGAATTTCTAAATTTTGACCAAGAATTCATAATTGGCGATCTCAAAACCCCCCAGATATCGATTTTGAGTCGAATCGGATCATAAACGGTAAAGTCGTCCGCAAACTTGAAGCCACCATGTTGTTTTTTTCTTATATATAAATGTTAAAGTGTATTGTCACCGGACTTATACACATGTGCAAAATTTCAAACTAACAAACAAACAAATATTGAAGATTAAATAAAAGCTTTTAAGAAAGTCCATATATCGATTTAGTTTTTACATTTCTCAAGTTGGTGCTATAACAGCCGAATTGTTGAACTGTTTGTTTAAGTTATTTCCTCTTGTTTTGTGAATTAAAATGGTTATAAATATTATCCAAGTACCGTCAAATTTACTTTTTTAATCAAGAAATTGAGCCGAAAACTTACAACTTTGCTAAGTGATTAATTTATTTTAAAAGACACGTGGTTGCTACTCGGTTTGGTACCGGATCAAAAACACACATATTTTCAATTAACATTTTGGATTGTTTTAATCGAAATTTCGATTTATTCGTATTTAATTAGCGAGTATCGTTCAGAATTATTACTCTGATTAAGTTTGGATTTCTTAGACAATTATAGACACGTGCTGACATTAGAGGTTAAGTTTGTGACTGATTTTTTAAGTTTAATTATAGAAGATTTTGGTAAGACCAGATTTCGATTTGATTCGGCTAGATTTTGCGTACAGGACTTACCAACTATTCTGTTTTTGATTATTTGGATTTTGCACTTTTGAATTATTTGCTATTCTTTGGTACACGATTTTTGGTATATGATTTACGATTAAGAAAAACCCTATTTAATATTGGCGAAGATTTCTGGAAAACTTATTAAATTAGTGGTGAAGATTTCAACAATCAGCAAGGACCTCGATCAACAACCTTCAAATCTGGAGTGCCTGGAAACTCTCAAGATTTTGTAAAAGCTAAGTAATTACTGTATAATTTTCGTTATAAAATTGTTTCAATTAATTCTTTTCCCTAGCGTAAGCTGAGAAAAACCCTAGACTTTGCTATATTCCTGATAAGTATTTATTTTTTGTATTGTGATTTTTACCTTTCAATTGTTGTACTGTACTGATTTTTATAATAAATTGTATTCTTTTTACTTGCTCTTTTTATTATTCGCTCTCACTACAAGGATTCGTAAGATCTGGGACCTCGTTTGCTTGTCTTGACCTTAGGTCGTAATATTATATGAAAAGAGTGTCTTTGATTGTTTTAAAAGTATTTGTACTCGGATACAAGGAATATTAAATTTACTACCCAGTATTCTAACAACCTGTGCAAAATATAGTTATACTAAAATATTTAGTACTAACCTTAATATGATTCTGGCACAAAATCGTATCTTACCTGAAATAAGAATAATAAATCAATATAAATAAGAATAGTCTACCCCAAAAACGAATTAGAATATAAATATTAAATATAGAAAGTAGTTATTATAAGGAAATACTAAAATTGTTGTTTTGGTGAGAGGATTATCGGTAAGGTTTAATTTCCTCTAATATCAAACACGATGTGAAAATTTTTCTAATATACCTCAGATGTTTCCTAATGGAAGGTGAAGAATACAAGTTCGATCCAAAAAGCGCCTGGAAAATATTAGTTGCTGGATCATTACCTTTTAATTAATGCCTCAAATAATTTAGATTTCTAAAATATTTTATAATTCTCTCCTATATATTAAAATTCAAAAAAGTTATTCATATGTACTTATCTTTTATTGAATTATTTAAACATGTTCATTTTATAACAAAATAAGTTACTGTTTGTTTTAGCATTGGCAAAAATAACAGTATGAGCAGACTGAATTCTGACTATTAAGATGATAATAACCTAAACCACATTTCATTGTATTGAAGGTAGTTTAAAGGATTTATTCGACGTTAATTTCATGTGTCCAATAAGCGAAAACTGTACCAAATCTTCAAACCTTAACATTTTACATACGCTGTAATGTCAGAAACTATTGTAGTATTGATAATCATTTATATATATATATATATATATATATATACGTAGTGTATCTTGAGGTTGCAGTCAGAGGTGAAAAGTTTACGGCCACAAAACAGAAAAAGAAAAACTCTTTTGTTACTTTGTCAAGCTTTCGGAAATTATTTATTCCCTTTATCAAGACATTAACTTGAGGTTAAAAGTTAAGGTCACATGTATTATAAAATAGTCGCATTTTTTTATCTTAATGTAGACAAATTCATACACAAATTCCTTTACAGGTACACAATTTAAGGTAAACAATTATTGATTATTTAAAATTAAGGATTAAAACCATGATTAAAATAGATATAACAAAATGAACATGAATAACTATCACATGTGAGTATAGAACTGATATATATATATATATATATATATATATATATATATGTGATTACATATGATTTGCAGGAAACAACTACTCAGCGGGGGCAAATACCCCGACCTGCATTGAATTATACCTTACAAAATCATGAATGGTAGCCAATGTCATTTGTCAATTTCCCGACCAGACATAGACCGGTTTCGAACTTATTAGTTCTCATCAGTATGCCATAGGTGAGAGGTAAGTGAATCCTCTCCTGTGGTCAAATGCTACTATACACCAGACATCATAGATGTACCTCTCTCCGGTACACCATTTACATCAGTTTGTATAAAACTAGCAGGTTGGCCACTGTCATTTGTCTGTTCCACGACCTATGGCATACTGATGAGAACTAATAAGTTCGAAACCGGTGTATGTCTGGTCGGGGAATTGACAAATGACATTGGCTACTATTCATGATTTCTAAGGTATAATTCAATGCAGTCGGGGTATTTGCCAGCTGAGTAGTTGTTTCCTGCAAATCATATGTAATATCAGTATAGGTTAAGTCCACCAAGGGATGAAGGTCGCCGCTCTCGGTACTTGCAAAATAGCAAGTCGCTATACACCATGGAGACATATATATATATATATACGCAAACATAAAATTTATTGAGGTTGCAGTCAGTGATAAGGTATTTTGGCCAATAAAAAGAAAACTCTTTGATTAGTTTTCTCTAGACATTAATTTGAGGTTAATTTGTGCGGGGGGGCGCAGGGTATTTACCCCCCCCACCCCCTAGAGAACGCTCAATAAAAATTCGTCTCTTAATGGTTTGTTTTGATTTCTCACTCCTTCGCTTTCTCGGTCTTTCGCTTTCTCGTTCTTGCCTTTTGCTGATTCTTCAATTTCCACCCCCACGCTCCCTGCGTGTGTATATTTGCAATAGCAACGGTGGAATACTGTATTGACATCCGATCTTAGTAACTGTGCAAAATTTCATGAATTGGTTATGTCAGGAACTGTGTTAAATAAATAAAAAAATATATTGTGAGTTAAAGTGAAACAAGTAAAAAAAATAGACTGTTGATTTAAAGCACCTTTTCAATAGGGATATTAACTTACGGATTCGCTGTCATAGCTTTAAATTGTGTCATAGTTGCTATTGTCAAAGAGCCTACCAAAACCTGCCGTCGGAAGATATTTTGCGAAAGTACTATGAAAGTTTTTTAATTTGCAACAAAATTTTTATTTTTTGGAACTGCAATGAAAATTTCAATTTTGAAAACTATTATAAAAATCCGTTCCACGGACGTAATTATCGTAACTGCAACAAATCTCACGGAGCGCGATAATAAATTACGTCCCACTAGATGTAATTTTTGCAGCTACCTCGAAATCCGACTTGTGTACTTCGAAATAACTTCTTTATTACGAACCGACGTTGTCTAGTACTGACTCTCATGCATTATATTAACTGTCACGAAGGGTTAAAAGTTACGTATTGAAATTTCTGAAGGAAGATTTTTCGCGGGCGACAAATCTTTCGGTAGACATTTTTCAAAATTTACAATAATTTCTTTAGGCAACTGTCACAAAAAATTACGTTTATCGGATCTGACAGCATTCCTAAAGTGCTTTTGTACTCATTTGTCAATTTTATTTATTTTACAATTTTAGAAATATTTTATTTTACTTTTTGAGACAGTTGCCTAAAAAATGTTGTGTGCACCTCGGCTAAATGATCTGTATCGGCCTTATCCGAAATTTGCTTGGCCTTGGCTTGCCTCGGTTTCAAACTTCGGATTCAGCTGGTAAAGATCAACTTTACGGCCTTGATACACAATCTATTGGCGCTAAACTTACAGGTGTTCCGTCGTTTTTGCCCACAAGGGGTTACTCAGTGATACGAAATCAATGTCGCTATATTACCATGTACACAATGCGTGGGACCGCCTTGCCTGAACGTATGAATTAAATATTCTAATCAGTTGCAATTCAAATAATTTCAAACTCTACAACGAGTGCCCATAATTTTATATAATATTTACCAAAATAAGAATAAATCCAGGCAAGCTAAACAGCCCACAAAGTCGTAAACATTAAACTTTTGGTTAAATCCTTGTGGTGTCAGTCGATTACTTAAAGTAAATCATTGGATGGTAGTTGGAGACTGGTTGTGCGAGTCGCCGTAATCCTCACCATGTGCCGTATGAACCGATACTCTTATTAAACTTATACTCCTGTTAACGTTATACTTGTATACCCAAAATTTATAACAGAAATATTTCTAAAAAGATGAATATATGCCTTTACCTAAATATCCTATCTTTTTCATTGTGTCTTACTAAGTCCATATTAACAAAATTTCCCTCTCAGGTTAATTAGAAAAGTGTTAGAAATTAATAGTGTTAGCTTTAAGATAGTGCAACGACGCCAGATAAATACCATTTGATGCAAGCAGAAAGTAAGTAGAAATCTTTATATTTTATATCGGAATAAGTCATATCGAACCATTCAGTTGAACGTTCTATTAGTAAATTTAGGAAAAGTAACAAGACGTCCTTCAGAAATGTAAGAACAGATCCTTCACACTATCACTACATGGCTAGGAAATTACTTCTTCAGTTCCATTAAGGTAGCCTCTTGTGTTCTATCATTCTTTCCTTATACAGTCTTCCTGTCTATTTAATAGAAAATACTTTATGGTATGTATCACAGTTAGAAAATAAGACTCTATGATATTTTTTCTTTTTATTGTCTCATACTTGTGATGATTAGTCTGATTTGTGAATAAGATAAAAAAATAATCACCTTTTGGTAATACCATGATATTTTATTACCGTATGGAAAAACTCAGTGGAACAACTCCACCTCTTGTAGAACATCCTGTAAAGATGAAACTTTCGGCAAGTTAGTTAATTTTGTTAAAATAATGAGTAATCGACGACATGTTCATTTTTTATTTACAAAAGTGATCAGTCAGAATATTATATCGGGATTTAGAAAAGTGCCTGGATATATGGTCCTGTTTAGGCTGTTCGATTACGTTCAATGAAGTTATTCTATATTATATTCTATTTAAATTAACGCACTAATACCCATAACACCATGTATATAAATGAACGATGATAAAATTTATTTATTTATTTCGTTTAATCGCCTTATTTAGATTAACGTTCTGGCGGAGTTTAGCATTAGCTATTCCACCAATCAACCAGGATACATACACATAGACAATTATAAAACAACCATTCCCTACGACATTGCCATCTGCCGCAGCTGAGACCCGAACTCAGGAGTGGTACAGCAACTAGCCGTGATGTTTCTCACACAACTGCTCCATGAAGAAGTTGCAAAAAAGCTTAAAACACAAGAGTTCGAGTTTAAGGGTAGTTCCTGAAGGGTGGGAATCTTAAAAATATCATCATCGTGTTCAGCGCCCTTGAAAACGGGAAGGGAGCTATGTTTCATCCTTGTAACAGAACTTTTGGGGTTTTTTCAACTTTTTCATGGACTAAACTTCGTCCAGTCCATTGCTAACCAACTCATGAAGAACACCACTAAACATCCATACGCTAGCCAGAATTCGAACTCGGGACTCCTTGCAAGCCTAACACTTTAAATAATCTCTATGACTCTGCTGTAAATTATTTTCCTATTTACTTGACACACATATACCTGGAATATTTGCCAGCCATGCCCCGCTATCGATGACATCGAAATAAAACCATGATATCCTACGTAAAGGCGGATATACATGTCAGGTATTTTCTCGATCCGGAATATCTCGCATAGCTGTTTGAATTAAATTATAATGATCTTTGATCGTGTTAAAATCTTCTAGCACAGGGATTTCAATTTTAATGTCAACTCCTTTTACATCAAACATGACAAACTTTTCGAGCTGCACAGAAGTTTATAAGTTGGGCATATAGAATTTCTCAGCAAATTATTTCGGGCCACATGCAGACGTCTCAAGTAATAGATTAAGAAATAAGAACACAGTCACGTAAAACGACGTCTGATGAAATGTATCCAGCGGGCAGAGGCGTAGGAAATACCTTGCTTCTAAAAGGTACAATCAATATGAGGCAAGTGATTCAAAGAGAGAAACGTTCTTAATAATTTTTTTTAAAATGAGTATTATATTTTTGTGCTACGGCGTTAAAAAATATATAGATTGATTCAAAACTAACGACCACTGGAGTCCGGTAAAGGACACTTTAGCAACGTTTAATTGGATGTAAAAATAATTATAGGTATTGCAGATATTATCAAAAATGTACCAATGAATTTTTAACCGAATGTTGAACAGATCTTTCAGAATTTAACATAATTTCTTTAACTAATCTGCGAAGAATTATTGTTTTCTGCGTAAAACTAGATCAATGAACACATTGATCAATGTACACTTGTTAACACTATTATATACCCTCTCTAAGCCCCTTTTCACACTGGGCAATTTAGCAGCGCGGTTTAGTAGTGCGATTGAGGAACAGATAGGCGGATAAGTTGCGCGGTTCTAATCTAAAGACACGAGCCGGGTGAGTCGCCGATGCGGCCGCCCGAACGCGCTGCTAAATCGCCTAATGTGTAAAAGTATAGGACACCAGGTACAAATGGTGTGCACGATTCAGCCGCACTACTAAACCGCGCTGCTATCGCACAGTGTGTAAAAGGGCTTGCATTTAGTAAATGTAATATTGCGAATAGGAATATAGATATAGATATAGATATAGATATAGATATAGATATAGATATAGATATAGATATAGATATAGATATAGATATAGATATAGATATAGATATAGATATAGATATAGATATAGATATAGATATAGATATAGATATAGATATAGATATAGATATAGATATAGATATAACCTTGTAGAACGTAATGTACGATGGACTGTTGAGGATGGAGCAGCCGGAAGGAATTACCTTGATAGGATTCGCGGACGATGTGGCCATGATGGTAAACGCAAAACGGGAGGAATTACTTATGAGCACGGCAAACATCGCTCTCCAACGAGTCATCAACTGGCTGCAGGATAGAGGGCTCCAGCTGGCACCGGAGAAAACTGAGGCCGCCCTCCTAATGACAAGGAGGAAGATAGCCCCGATTCATTTCAGCGTACAAGACGTGACAGTAACTCCGTTGAGGGTAATAAAATATCTGGTAGTATGGCTAGACACCAAACTTACGTTCGCTGAACACGTAAGCAAAACTGTGCAGAAAGCGGAAAGGACAACCACAGCTCTTGCCACCCTCATGCCGAACGTAGGTGGGCCTAGAGCGGGAATCCCACCTATAGAGTTCCTGATAAAAGAACGCTGGGAAAAATACACAGAGGTAGATGCACAAACTGTAAGAGTAAACCTCACGAGGAGGTAGCAAGAGAAGTGGAGAGACGGAAGCAAAGGACGGTGGACTTATCGGCTAATCCCGGACATCCAAACAACGACCGTATGGGGAGGTCGATTATTTTCTGACGCAAGCCCTTTCCGGACATGGCTGCTTCAGAAAATACCTATATGACCGGCAGAAGACTGACACAGACTCGTGTAACTACTGCGGAAATCAAGACGACATGGAACACACACTCTTCGTATGTCCCCAGTGAGACGAGGCCCGAGAAATTTATACACGTCAGAAAGGAAGACCCTTCAACGCAGAGAATATGATGAGAGATCTTATATCAAGAGAGGAGCAGTGGACCTGTGCGTATAAAGCAATAAGGTACATTATAGAGAGCAAAGGGAGAGATGAAATGAGACGAACTATTGAAGTTGGCTGTCTCACCGAAGTAATGCGAAAAGCGGTTCCAGTGAGATAAGCAAGACGAAAGGGGAGGGGTACGTCTATCCCTGGAAGGGAAGGAATCCCACACTACCCCGTCGACAAACACCAGACGGAGGCGTCTATGAAGATTTCTCCTACCCACAAAAAAAGATATAGATATAGATATAGATAACAGTTACAAGACTGGAAATTCAAAAAAAAATTAAATAAAGCAATAAGACTTGTGATGCTGAGAAATATTTCGAAGCATCGCAGCATCCACCATCATGCATATTAATTTTATTTCTCTACCCCCAGTTTGAGTGCCAGACAGTAGAAATATAAGACTTTTGAAAAATGCATTTCCCCTTGATACCCCGTGCATAAAATTAACATTTTTGGAAGCAAGTAACAAATGTTTTACCTAATGTTTTGTTCAACTTATTTACTTTGTCTCCAAACCTATAAACGTTTTATCGACAAATCATGGGCAAAATAAATCACACAAAAGAAATGGCATATGTTAATCTAACAAAATAATCAGTCTACAGCCATGCCAAGTCTCATTTCTATTTTCTTATATACGCTACCCAAGAAAATAGGATAAAATAGAGCACAAAGAGATAACTTCACTACACTTCCTCCTTGAATTTAAATTATACTCATGGCCGTTTTGTTTCCATCTCTTTGCCATAAGTAATTAAAAGAAGACTTATACGCTTTGAATTTAAGTGTAAAGTTTTGCTACCTTACAATAATAATAATAATATTTATTGGTGTATAAAACAGAAATTGTTCTACACAAGTCAAACATACAAATATCAAACATATTGCATAAAGAGTATAAATATATATAGAAAAACAAAAAAAGAAATATTTTGTCAAAAAAAACAAAACATTGAATTATAACATATACTAAGTCAATAATATAGGAAATACATATATAAAAAATGTATATACTAAAAAAATTGGGTAAAATATAGATAAAAGGTTCAAAACTGCGGGTGCAGCGAAGTCTTAATAAAAAACACATAAAATAAAGGGTACCTAATCGAATTTAAAGAAAGAAATCATCAACCTCATAACAATTTTTTTCCAGTATAATTTTTTTCAATTTTACTTTAAAAACATGTAAATTTGGAGAAAGTTTTATCTCCTCGCTTAGAGTATTATAAAATTTGCAACCATTGTAGTAAAAGCTTCTTTGGTACAAAGCTGATCGGTGAGATTGTGGCTGTAATAGTCCTTTAAACCTTGTATGGCTGACTAGATTGGCAAAAAACCAATGCTGATTCTTGTAAACAAATGTACAGACCTCCAAAACATAGATACCTGCTACAGTTAATATTTTCAAGTTTTTGAAAGAAGTGCGACAGCTCTCACGAAAGCCTAAGCCAGCAACAATTCGCATAGCACACTTCTGCAAAATGAATACTCGACTTATATGCACACTGTTGCCCCAGTTCGTTATACCATATCTCAAAAATGAGTGGAAATTTGCATAATAGAGGCTCATGAGTACATCACGACTGCAGCGTAATGACATAAACCTCAAACCATAACAGTTGCTTCGCAATTTATTACACAAAATATCTATATGGTTTTCTCAATCCAAGTATCTGTCAAATGTTATGCCTAGCATTTTGACCGATTCACAGAAAGTTATATCACTTCAATTCAACATTGATATATCCCGATTTCTGTGTAAAGTAAACAACAGCATATTAGTTTTATTTTTATTTAATTTAAATTTAAGTTTTTAATAACATTTAAGTCATTATCAATTATTAAAATATTTGTATTATCCGCATAACAAACAGTGAACATTTGGCATTTTATTTAAATATGTTATTAAATCATTAGCAAAAATATTAAAAGTAGAGGCCCCAAAACAGATCCCTGAGGAACTCCATGCGTTATGTTGCATACAGCACTGATTATATCATAGTTTAATTTTACGATCTGTGTTCTATTCAATGATACCATGCGTAACTAAGACATGTTTACCACCTATATTTACATACTTTTTCATTTAGAGATGTCATAGAATATATAGCAGCGGACTAATTTATTTGTCAAATACTACCAAAACGTAAGTTTTTACTTTTCTATGTACTTAGTACATAGAGAAAGTATGATGATTATTGAAAAATTTTATTTTGAGTTTTTGCATATAAATTTTCTTCTATTTTATTATTAGACATTGCTCTAGGATTTTGGCTATGCTGAATTGTGCGTTTTATGAATCTAAACTGAATAAAGTTAATATATTGAATTATATAAATCATTTTCATTTTGTATCGTTGTATAACAGTTCGGCATTATATCTCTTATCTTTTCTAAACATCACTCTAATAATATAATTTTGGGAAACTTTTTCCAGCTAGTTTCACATATTCCACCCCAATTTATAGTACTGTATCTTAATAGAGATTCTACCAAAGACTCTTAACTATTTCTGTTGAAATATATTGCTCTAATAAAACACCGATATTAACTATCTTATTTGTTTTATATGCTTTTCTCACCATAAGTGTTTATCACCTGCTATTTCTAAATATATTATATCATCAACTAATTGAATAATATTTATTGTACATACAATTTTTATAGCTATTATTAATACATATGTTATTTTGCGACTTTACATTGTTATTTAGACAGTTACCAACAGTTTACTTAGAGAATATTAATGGATTTTCTGTTGATCTAATATCAGGAGATTTTTATTTAACCAAATACGGACCGTGCTAAAACCAATAGATACTTTTTTTATTGTCAACTTGCAACTATTGGCATTAAATAATGGTACAGTGTCATTAATAAAAGACACAATGCTTGTGTCAATAGGTATAAGCTGTTTATGTAAATTAAGGACAGTAGTCCAATTTTTGTAATTAGTGGCTGATTCAATTGGTCTAAAATTTTAACATAGCAGTTTCTATTACGTAAATAATTTGTTAAAATATTTAATGTTATACCCCTTGTTCCAATACTCTGTAGTATATCAGTCAAACAGTATCAAAAGTCTTGGTAAGTTCTAGGAATATGAAAACATATATTATATTATTATTAATAAGACCAATAACCTCATGTATTGCTCTTTCAGTATTTTTATTTAGCTTAAAACCATGTTGATTATGTGACAGCTGATTATTGAAATGTTCTATATATTTTATTAAACGATTTTTTTAGCATTTTTCGACATTATCTATCAGTGTAGTTATAAAATTTTGTTACCTCTGCAGTTTTATAGATATGGACAGTGACAGATTCTTTGAAATGATTTGGGACTGTACCCGTTAAGAATATTTCGTTTACTATATGTTTTAAAGGAGTCATATATTGATGACATGTTTTTAATAACTTTATACTAATTCCAATGAATCAGAACTAGATTTAATTTTCAGATAACTTATGATAGTATTTAGGATAGTAACTTTAGGAAAGCCAATTTTCCTGGCTTATATGAGTCAATAATAAATATTAACTGGGCTGAATTATATGATAACCCTGACGTAAACACAGCTTGTGGTTCTTTCTACAGTTCACTTAATACATGTTTTGATAATCACGTTCCGCAAAAAATTAAAACGTCTCGTAGATACCCGCCATGGTATAATAAAGATATCATAAACAATATTCGAAGAAAGGAAATTTTTTTTAAAAAGTACAAATTGTCCAACTCTGACGAATACTTGAACGAATTCAAAACCATCCGGGCAATTATTAAAGAGCAAATTAAAGCCGCACATGTAAAATATATAAACGACACAGAGAACAATATAGCTCAGGATCCATCGAACTTTTGGTCTTATATTACCAGTAAAAAAGCTCGTTCCAGAATTCCAGGAGTTATAGTAAATAACGACAACACTATCAGTGATCCTCAGTTAATTGTTCAAGCTTTTGGTGAATACTTCCAAACTGTCCATCATATTCCGGATGTCTCATTCGCTGAAAATTATGGAGACATTTTGCAAAACGACTCATCTCTATGTATAAACATATGGTTTTTATACATAGACGATATCATTAAAGCATCTAAAAAATTAAAAGACAAACTTACTTCAGGTATTGATGGTATTCCCTGCTTTTTTGTTAAAGATTGTTGTCGTGCCTTGTTAGAACCCCTACTTTTCATTTATAATTTAATCTTGAGAACAGCTACATTTCCCGATATGTGGAAAATCGCTCGAATCACTCCCGTGTTAAAGAAAGGTGGCCCAGCTGTACTCCAAAATTATCGGCCTATTTCTATTTTATGTAATTTTGCGAAATTATTCGAAATAATAATATATAACTGCGTTTATCCTAATGTTAGACCATATATTTCCCTGCACCAACATGGATTCTTAGATAAAAAATCTACGATCACAAACTTAACCTGCATAACTCAGTTTGCCTCGGAAATTCTCGATAAGAAAGGACAAGTAGACACAGTATACATGGATATTCAGAAAGCCTTTGATCAAATCGATCTATATTTATTAATAATGAAATTAGATAACTTTGGATTTTCCGCAGGTTTAATTAATTTATTTACGTCTTATTTATTTAACCGTAGGCAGCTTGTCGAGTACGAGGGTTTTAGCTCGGATTACTACATTAATGCATCCGGAGTACCACAAGGCTCCAATTTAGGACCACTTCTATTTCTCATTTACATCAACGATATTAATGATGTCATTAGCTGTTCAAAATTAATGTTCGCGGATGATTTGAAAATCTATAGAGAGATAAGAACGATAAGTGATTGTAGAATGATTCAGAATGACCTTAAAGCCGTATCTGATTGGTGTAGTGCGAACCATCTGTGCATTAATGTTCAAAAATGTTACGTTATCTCTTTTTCTCGGAAAAATAAACCTGAAGAATATGATTATAAAATAAATTCAGAGAGTATAACTAGATGTACAGAAATCAAAGAATTGTGTATTACCTTCGATAGCCAGTTAACATTTCGAGCCCATATTAATAGTGCTGTATCAAACTCATATAAAATGCTAGGCTTCATATTAAGAAACTGCAAGTGTTTTAGCAAAACTTCCAGCCTAATGTTGTTATATTACGCATACGTTCGCTCAAGATTGGAATATGGTGCCATCATATGGTATCCGTGGTACACATGTCACGTACATGATATTGAGGCAGTTCAAAGGAAGTTCCTAAAATATTTGTTTTTTAAAGAGGATGGTATTTACCCGCCGAGAGGAATTAATACGTCCATTTTAACGAACCGTTTTAAAATCGTTTCATTAGAAACTCGTCGCGAAATAATTTCCATTAAATATTTATTCAGTTTAATTCACAATGCTATTGATTGTCCCTTTTTGTTAGATAAAATCAATTTCCACATACCCAGACTTGAAATCCGCCGTCACACAACCTTCTATGTCAAGAACTATAGGACAAATATTATGGCGAGATCTCCAATTTACGTAATGTGCAATAATTTTGATAAAATCTCCCATCTATGTGATATTAATTTTGACAGTCTAGGCAGTATATTAAGTCATATAATTATTACTGAATAGTAGGTTTAGTTTTGTTTGCAACTTAAGTCTCAATATTATTTTTTTTAGTCGCTATTGATATATAAATGATATGTGTTTTCATGTATTTCCTGTAATTGGGTGCTTACCTGTTGGAAATAAAGAGATTATTATCATTATTATTATTTCGTTGTCTTAAATGGGTTTAAGAAAGAACCATTGAGGTACATGTTCATTATTCATCGTGAATTTATTGATTGTGTTATCAACTTTCTTCGCCATATCTTCACCAATATTTAAAAAATATTTACTAAAAGATTCTATTTTTTTTTTCAATTTATAAAACTAAAAGTAGTTGAAACTATGAAATTAAACGCAGATATGAAACTAAATGTATTTGAAAACTATCAAATAAAGGCGACTCGATGGTGTAAAAATTGGAAGGAGGGTATACTAGCCAACCAACTCCTTTATGTAAAACTATGTAAAAATTATTGTGAATCGTTTATTTAAATATTTTACGATTGTTTTCATATATTTTCCACTACCAATTATGTTAAATTTTGACAGACAAATACACAGGAGTCAGGCAGACAGACAGAGGGATGAAATTGCGATATCTTGACTTCCGTAATCTACAAAACCTGTAGAATGAACATTCCCGGAAAATGTTGTTTCACGATAACACAATTCGGTATACGTTCTCTATGAACCGATGACACTATAAGATTACTTTCTGACTGTATTAAAAAATAACTTTCTTTCTGAGTGAGTAGTCCTTCTTAATGTGATTGCTAATATAAAGAAGCTATAGTTGTTCTTACGGTTAGTTAATTCTAAATGTGAAAAGACTAGATTTGGTTATCTTTAATAAATAACTAATGGCTTTAGTGCAAAGTAGCATCCCAGGAATTATACATAAATTGGAATAATTGCAATCAAAGAACGTCGGTGGCTCCCTAAAACCGAGCAAATTAGGACTTGAAGAGAGATTACGAGGGCGGTCGAGATACTCTGCTTCTCAAGGATTATTTTAAATCAAAGAACAGAAAATATCTGTTTTAAGCGACTTTTATAAGAAACCGGATAGTGACTATTTGTTTCGTTAATATTTTATGTACTTAGTACACCATAGCATAAGCTGGGTGTTTAGGCAAATTATAAGATACATTGCTTAGTTTTAACATTAGGCTAGGAATCAAATTTTCATGTATTGAACAAGTACCTACAACAGTCCAAAATATCATATTGTCAATAGACAAACAACGCAATAATAGGGAATTATTTCTTTAGTTTCCAAATTATACAATTTCTCCATAAAATAAACATTTACCTGTTTTTAAAGCCATACATACGTACTTTACACTCTTAAATATACTACTAAAAACTAAAACAACTCCAGAGACAACTATATACAAACTTGTGTCTGACTTTGTCCAATTGCTGAAACAGTGTTGCTTGATCAATATGTTTACGATGAAAATAAATTTCATTATTTAAACATAGCTCTTATTCACATTTTAAAAAGCTGAAGAAGGAAATTAACTAGAAACAGTTATATCATTATCTAGTATAATTATGATAATATAAAAACAAGAGAAATTACTAAAAATTTTATTAAAATAAACGTTGAAAATAAGATAATTTTAGAAAACCCCATGGCTTTATTTCAGGTCGATATTCAATAAATCATCGTTGTAATAGAAAATTTAAAACTTGAAAAAGTTAGCTGGTCATGATGTTATACGTTCGGGAACATTAAAAAAATATAGCGTAGGATATTGCTTTACCTAAGTATAGCAATAAATAAAAGTGTATCGGCAGGTATATTTCGAAATAATTAAACTACTTCATATAGGTGGTGAAATAAATTAATTTATTAGGTAACTCAGACCTATCACATTAGCCCCGAATATATAAAAAAAATTTTGAACAAGCCATTAAATCCAGGTTATAAATTTTTTGAGGAAACTCAAAATATCAGTTTAGGTTCAGTGATCGAAGTTTTATCGAAGATACCATATAGACATTTTAACAAAATAGGTTAGAGGCAAGTGAAGGTGTGTGCGCGTCTTTATATATTTCGACATGCGATGTAAAGCAACGACAGATGCAGTTAGTACTTGGATGGGCGATCGTTTTCAAGTGTTATAGTACAATTCAGGCATCAGTGAAAAAATAAATTCCCTCATGATATTCAAAATAGACATAAATTTTCATTCATAAAGTCAAAAGATAATAAAAAAGCCATTCAGTCACTTAATTCAATCAAAAACTACATTTTTCTAAGTCAAATTCTGAAAAAATTCACAAACGTTCGATAAACAAACCGAAATTATCAATAATAGCTCTCAAACTTTTCGAATAACCATTTTATAGACCAAAAACTTATAACAACAGCCCTAAAAGACAAAACCGCTATATTAACTTCAATCTCGCCTATATTACTACACGAATCCATATTAACATCATTTAACTTCTATTTCTATTAGTTTCTATTCATCTAATTCAGCGTCTAATTCAGTCTCCCAAATGTAAATTTTTTCATCAAAACCTACTTCCTTTCAACATATTGCAGACCAGATACCTATGCACTAAAGCTCTCGCGTAAACTGCTCAAACTTGCGAGAAGTTCCGAAAGTTCCGATACACACATTCAAATCGAAGTAAAGGCCTTCGTAAAACATTACCGAACCGAGTAATCGTCAGTCCATCCTAGTCTCGCAGTTAATCTCAAATAACTTCATAGCCACTTCATGTAAAATCACGAGACTTACTTCAAAAGACACACCTAATTAATGCCCAATATTCTATATAATTTTTATTTGCAAAAAATTCTGTTTTCAATGCGAGAAATGCTCCGTCACCGAAAGGAATGGACGATGCATGGCAAACCCAGGGTTCAACGTTTGGACGAGACTACTGGAACCGTCCGGCGAAACGAAACGCTTCTAACACTCTATAAGGCCGAGAAATTTAACCTCATGCATGGCAATCTACAGGGATCTCTTAAGTGTTTATATATCTTCGTGTGTGTAGTTTGGTAAAATTCAAGAAAGTGTATTCTAGATTATATTTTGGTTTCAACTAATAATGTTTTAGTGTCATCCTGTCTAGTGCATTTTCCGTACCTACTATTCACAAATATTGTTGATGTGAACGTATTTTTCTGTCGATTGCACCAAATGAATCTAGGCAGCACCGAACTCTAGTCTTGGGCACGAACTAATGCATACTGCAGTTCTTGAGCCAGTATTACTTACTACGTATAGTATTCCAAAATATGATCAAAACAACAAAGTATAGTGGAAAATTTTGTTATTTTATGTAATAGAGAATTCCAGAAAGCAAAATTAGCAAATGAGGATGGCAGCTCAGGGTTTAGCGGGTCTAGATCTGTCTTTCTTTGCGAGCATGCTTAGCAAATTGGGTTCGAGCTCCACTACAACGAAGTAATTTCAATTACAAATTATTCCCAAGAAGTGGTTCGGAACCCACTATAAACTGTAGACCCCGTCTCCTTTACTCCGGCAAACCTATCTACTAAACTTAACAGGGTCATTAGGTGGACTGGAAGGTCGTTAAAAAATATTTTGAAAAACATTTTAAATGATATTACTAAACGATTATCAAATGCAAATCTAGCTAATTAAGTACGATTAGATCTCTTTATAAATAAATTTCAAACAGGGATTATTTTAACTAACATTAATGTGAAAATATTTTTTGAACATCTCTATTATTCGGCTTAATTTTGGTAGGCCACTTATTGGACTTACTAACTATTATTATTATTAAAGTTTAAGCCGAATAACTTTATTTATATTTCAGAGTGCGTTAAGGGTCGAAATTATTAGCCGCCTTTTAATATACGAGTTAGTTACTGTATTTTTGACAGAATGGAGAAAATCTATTTTAAATTTTTATTCATATACAAATCAATTATACATTAAATTGATAGTGACAAATATTGATGACATGGTGTCTTGATTTGGATATTTCATTTTATGTATCTTTGGGCGTTTATCGTAAAATCGTTATTAATAGTGAAATCATTCATTGATTTTAAATTTTTATTTGATTAAACCAAATACAATTCAATTCAATTATTCATTATTAATTAGCATTATCTGATTTGTGTTTGTAAATATTTATATTATAACATAGATTTCAGAAATTATAAGCTTGACAGTGACAGATATATTGATGACATGACGTCTTAATTTGGATACTTGATTTTATGTATGTTTATATTAAAATCGTTTATTAATAGTAAAATCATGCATTCATTATTCATCAAGTCATTAATAAACGATTTTGCATACATTAATCAACAAAATTATAAAAAGTTTAGTTGGTAAGATTTAAAATGCATTTTATTATTTCTCACGACACGTTTAGTTTAAGAAATATTATTTCTAACGGTGATAATTAATGCCTGATGCAATATTTTTGATGCCCTCGTAAATGGCTTTGAATATCAACCAACGAAGCGTCGCACAAAATCTTTTTTATAATATAATTTAATAATTTCCCCTCAGCTTCAGGAACGGCAGCCTCCGCGGTTCCACACCGGAGGGCTCATGATACCCATCTCCACACAGCGCCGAATGAAAGAGGAGGTATCCCAGGGGCGACTCGTCAGTTGATTAATATTAACACCAATACTAGCTGTTTAAATATTGACTGTATATAAACGAACGCGGAGAAGATTGCAGACGTGGAGGTTTCGAAGCAATTGCCCCTCTTCAATGTAGTACACATGCGAATGACTAGCTATTACAACTACACAAAAATGTAAAATATGCATATTTGTTTTCTGCTAAATATGATGATTATTTACATTGATTATTGACTATAAATTGACTCTATCAGTGAAAGTTCAGAAAGGTAATTTAAAAAAGTACACTGCTGTGGTTTAAAACAAGAATTCTTATATTTTTAAGTGACCGTTTATTTAATTTTTAAATTTTTTCTATGCGTTTTAGCAAAAAATATATTGGGGATCTAAAGCAGTACAAAACAATATAGGACGAAATAAATTGAGATAATTGAGAGAACTTTGACCTGTCATATTATTATTATTATTAGCCGTTACTCGAGTCCGAGTATAAAAATGTTACAGTCGATAAATTGTGTACAATAAAAAATAAGTAAAAGGCGTAGTCTATTGTAATTCCCATTCATCTACGGTGCACACGACTATGGCTATAGAGGCCAATTCGGGAGAGCACATGTCGACCGCAGTCAGGACAAACATAGACCTGGTTAGGTCTTGGATTCGGCCTTCTTGCAGCAACATTTCCTTGATAGTTGGCCACAACCCCTCGCCATTCGGTTCTGTCCGCTGCAAGTTGTTCCCATTGCTCGTCTGCAATACCGCAAGATTTTAGATTTTCATGGAGAGCGTCTTTGAACCTCTTTCGTTGACCGCCACGCCTTCTTCTACCGCTTAGCAATTCATCTGTCATAACACCGGTTCTAATAAACCAATCATTTGTTTAAAGCAAAAAAAATGACAAATTTTTAAACAGGCTCTCCTAATTAACGGATTTTAATATCTCAAAATGGATTTGAAAATTTGAGTGCTCTTTCATATGTCCAAAAATTTTCTACTTTCTAAATGCTGTAGTTTAGCCTCAGCAATATTTTGAAAATTTGCAAATTTTCAAAACGAAGAGATTGCAAAATTATTATGTAAAAACTAAAATTCCGATCTTGATGAAATTTGGCGGAAATATTTATTATATTAAAACGTTTTCTTTACCCAAGTATGAAGGTCCTACGTATAATATAAGTATTTGAAAAAAATTCCACAAATAATTTGTTATTTGAAATTTTTTTTTTCAATTTTTACTATTTTGGCAATAGTAAAAATGAATTTTTGGATTCACAGCCAACTGCATTTTATTGAAAATTTAATTACAAAACTTTTTCATTTGTATAACTTTTCTCTAAAAGCAATAGTTACTGAGATATATGAAAAAATAGGAAGAAAAAACGGAATTTGTAGTAATTTTTTCACATTTTGTTTAATAAAAAATTAAGTCCACATTTTCAAACTAGCGCATAGTGAAATTATCATTTCTTATGATTTTTTGGAGTGAAAAATCTGCCATACTACCCAATTCACCCAACCCAAAACAAAATACCGCCTGGGCTACTGTAAGAACTATCATTATAATTATCACTTTTTTATAATTATCGCTTTTGACCGCATATATCACTCCATTCTCATTGCTAAACTTGAGATGTTTGGTGTCAGTACGTCACTGTTGGCGTTATTTAGCTCGTATTTAACAAATCGATAGCAATTTGTAGCTTATAATGGTCACAAGCCTGATTTGTAAGTTGCATCATCTGAAATACCACAATGGTCAAATCTCGGACCTCTGCTTTTCTAAATATTTATCAATGATCTAACTCATCTAATCGAATGTGAAAAACTGTTGTATGCTGATGACCTAAAAATATTTAGCGTTATTTCAGAGTCTAATGACTGCCAAGTACTGCAACTTCAGCTCAATAAAGTAGTAGAATGGTGTAGTGTTAATAAATTGTCATTAAATATTTCTTCAAGTGCAAAATCGTAACTTAATCATGCAAGAAATGCCCTCATATATATATATGATTATAATGTAAATAATGACGAACTTACAAGATGTGAGTCAATTAAGGACTTAGGAATTATTTTTTACTATGATCTATCCTTCGCTGAACTTATTGAGACAGTAGCGATAAACTCAGTTAAAACCTTAGGTTACATAATACGGAATTGTAGATCACTTACCAATGAATTAGCTTTAAAGACATTACTCGTTAGTTCGATCAAAATTAGAGTATTGTTCTCTCATTTTTTGCCCATTTATTACTCTCACTCAATGGTACTGGAAACGGTACAAAGGAAATTTTTTAAGTTTTCGTATTTCAAGTGTAACAGGGTGTATCCTGAGAGAGGATTTAGTCAAGAGTTGCTGCTAAATATGTTTAATATGGAGTCACTAAAATATCGCAGAATTTTGTATTCCCTAAGTTTTCTATTTAAATTATTGCATAACAACATTGATTGTCCTACTATTCTTTCACAAATACCATTTCATATTCCTCGACTTAACACCAGGCAAAACATAAATTTCAGATGCTCTGTACCTAGAACGAATATACTAATTAAATTACCAATCTTCTTGTTATCATCCTACTTTAATAATATATCAATTCATTGCGACATAAATAATTGTACTCTGTCATCTTCTCTGTCAGTTCAGTTCAGTTTAGTTTATTTCAGTACGATTCGATTCGATTCAATTCAGTTCAATTTAATTTAATCAATTGTTATTAATGGTTATAAATTGTCAAATATTTGTAGGATGTAGTTCTTCTCAACTTGTGAGGGCTTGGAATTTTGTCCTAAAAAATTGTTTGAATGATCTAATTGCGATATTTCTATACAGTATTGTTTCAATACCCATTGCGATAAAACTTTCCCTATTGAACTTTTAAGTATACTCCAGCATAATTTTGGGACTATAAAAGAGTGCACCTGTCTTTGTATTTCCTTCAGTTCTAAAGGATCTAGGTATCCAACAAAGAATTTAGAGAGGTTTATAAGTTAAGAGCCATTTCAGTGTGTTTGTATATTATAAAAAGTGCACAATGGCTATAAATCTCATGAAATAACAGTCCAATCTGGAGTTCCACAAGGATCAATCCTAAGACTCCTGTTCTTCAATATATTTGTAAATGACATCAATAAAAACTTTAATTTTAATAGCCTAATCTATGCCGATGACATGAAACTATTTACAAATATTCGAAACTCTAATGATTGTCTAAATTTGCAAAGTAAACTTAGCAGATTAAATACATGACGTGTAAACAATGGCTTACTCCTTAATGCGATAAAATATAATGTTCTTACTTTCAGTAAAAGTACAAAAAAGTTTATATTCGACTATAAAATTGAAAATATATCTCTTAACAGATCTGATACGTTAAAGATCTGAGTGTTGTCTTTGATAGTGAGTTATCTTTCGTTCCTCACATGAATCACATAATCCAAGAATCTTTCAAAACGTTGGGGTTTATATGCAGAACTGGCCGTAGTTTTACAAATACCGATACTATAGAAATGTTATTCAATACGTTCGTAAAATCTAAATTAGAATATGCCTGTATAATTTGGAGTCCATGATATGAGACTCATGTGAAAAATTTAGAAAATATTCAGAGATGATTAATGAAATTTTCGAAATTCGTTTTATAAAATTGATAGCTTTACCCGGCTATCGGAACACCGCAGGGCCAACTATTAGATAGATGGTCATTTAAATCTTTGGAACACCGAAGAATTTATTGCATGTGTATGTTTTCTCTTTAACACTTTAAAGCCACAATTTTCACAATTTTTGTTCAAGTATTGATATTTTTCACACCAGCTCTAAAACATTAAAATCACTTCTATTGAAGTAATGTACAAATTCTCTTTTTCTACTTCTGTTTTTATTATGTATTCAGAATATTGTTATTATGTGCGTTGTTATACAGGGTAAGCCACGGTGGGAGGAGTATTAAAAGTATATGGAGAACGGATCAACCAATTGCTTTGAAATTCTGGTTACCATGATAATCGAGTACGATCTCTCCAACTAAAATATTATAAAGTGCGGTGTTGCCACTTATACGTAAAACCGGCAACATCTTCGTTATTTTAAATGGAATACCCTGTATATGTTTGCATTTTTTGGATCGTTGTCTCTATCTGAGTAACTTGTGTTCCTACCTACGCAGCAATTAAAAAATTATTTCTTAGTTGCGGCTAGGCAATCAAGTATTTCGAATGTCATACAGGGTGAGTTAGAGAACGCTTTTTATAAGTGACTTAGAATAATGCACGAAAGTAATTTTTTTTAAATGAAATGCCCTGTATATTATTACTGATTCGGAAAGGTGATACATTTCCCTATTTAAAAGGGTACCCAATGGGCACCATTTTCGATGGGTACTTTTCTGTAACCTTACCAAGAATATTAGTCTTTCGGTATATCATAACGGGTGTGCCATGAAAGTTTTATCCTGTCATTTTGCAATTACAACAGACATGCTATTTTTCTAAATAAATTTGACGCTAGTGATATTTGCACTTAATTTGAATAGCTGTAGCACAATTTTGGCAGAAAATAATTATACAAACACAGTTTCAATGGATTTCTTTATTATCTATGGAAAGTGCAATAAGATTATCAGCAGAACTGGTACAATATTTAATGAGAAATATCCGAATTTGCTGCAGATGAACAATAGAAAGTTTCTACGAATTCAGAAAATTTTTATAAATTTTGGTTCGTCATTAACAGAACAACAACAGTGTCAGTATTCAGCAACAACAGTAACAAATTACACTTTGTTACTGTTACTCTACTGTATTATTTGTTATTGCTACTTAGGTAGCAATAACAAATAATACCAATAACAGTAATAAATAATAAATATCTTAAAACTATTGTAATAATTGCTCGAAATGTAGACCATTGACTTCCAGATACTTTAGTATACGACGATGGACGGCGTTTGTTGTAGTAGCTCTTACTTCAGCGGGATCCAAGTTTTCAATCTCTTGAATCATTCGATGTTCTTCCCTTTTGTGGACTAGAGTTTTATAAATTCTCTCTTTAAGAGTACCTAACAGATAAAAATCTAGCGGGGTAAGGTCAGTGGACCTCGGAGGCCAATTCCACGGTCCCAAATGTCTAATCCAGCGATCATCGAAGATGCGGTCCAACTCCATACTAATTTTGTGTGTACAATGTGGAGAAGCCCCGTTGAGTTGATACCAACAAGTTCTATATTTTTCAATTGACAGATTATCAAGGAAGAAGTCTTCCACAATTGTTCCAATTTGTTTCTAACCAGCCTCTCTAGTAACGTGGGGGTTGTCTGTGGCCCAATGGTGACGATTTTATGTGTTATAAATCCCTTTCCTAGAAAATTTGCATTCATCAGCCCATATAACTTTCTTTAAAAAATTGGGGTCCTCTTGCGTACGTACAAGTAACAGTTCACAATATTCTATCCTCTGTAGATAATCCTGAGGCATGAGAAACTGGATTCCTGTAAATTTATAATTATGTATTTTATGGACGAATATGACAATCCTAAATCCCGTTCAGCACTACGTATGCAATATTGGGATTTGCATGAAAATATGTCAGCACGTTGATCTCATTTACCTCATCAGACATCACTTAGGTGTAAATTTCTTGGTTCTCTTAATGATGAGCCAAAATTTATAAAATTCCTCTGAATCCGTAGAAATTTTATGTTGTTCATCTGCGGCAAATCCGAATATTTATCATTAAATCTTCTACAAGTTCTGCTGATAATCTTATGCACTCTGAATGGATAATTAACAAATCCATTAATACTGTGTTTGTATAATTATTTTCTGCCATATTTGTGCTATATCTAGTCAAATTAAGTGCAAATATCACTAATATTAAATTTATTTAGAAAAGTAGTGTTACGGACCTCTAGCGTATGCGACCCACCATACGCTTTAGCGTTTTGTGGGCCGCATTATAACAACTGCTACACGTCCGTAACACATTTCGCTATTCTCCATGGGAGGGCGACACATTTGTGACACGTGATCAACAGGGAAAACGGAAGCAGACATTTTTGGGTTGGCTTGGCTTGGCTTGTTGGTTAGTGGTTATTCTGTGAACCTTGATTTTATCCAAGGCATCCGCATGGATTTTAGAATAACCAACTCAAGAAAATTTCCTCAATCCGTTGTTGTTCCGTTTAGCGGAATATTTTGTGTTTGTGAGTAAATTTTATCTGCGGAAGCAGGATATTAAATTACACAAGGCTTTCCTGTGGAAATACAGTGTCAACTTTAAAAGGCGACTCAACCCCATTTATCCGACTGTGGCTTCCAGGAGTTTTGGTGGATTGTTCCCTCATCAGTGAGGGTTCTACGGACGGGGCTTCTACGCACGTCAGTGAAGTTCCACGGACGGGGCATCCACCAACAGTGGAAGGTTCCAGGGCTGGTGAGGCCACGATCAACCCCATCCTTGGGTCCATTTCTTGTGTCCCGAAGGCATCTCTGCAGGGCTTCAGTTCTTCCACCGGACTCGGTATCGTACCACCCTAAATAAGTGTGTGTTTATTATTTTTACTTACCGGGGACCACCTTCAGTGGTTCCGCTGGACATCAATTTATACTTTTTGGCATTTTAACCTGTACATTTTTAAATATTTTATGCATATATTTACATATATTTAAGGAGGTTCTTTAAGTCAAACCTTTGTGGCAGAATTTATGACCATTCATGATCATATTGTAAACCGATGTGTAGCTACACGAGGCATTTTATGAATGTGTTATAACTTTTTAAGCGTAAAATAGGCCACAACTGTGAACATCGCCAGGTTATATTCTAGAGAACCAATTTTGTAAATTGCTTAATATAGTGCATTTTATTTTTAAAGAAAGTGTCATTATTTCGTCTGCGACCACTACATAGGGAAACCTCAATGAGTTGTTAAGTAAGTAAACTAATAATTTATCATAGTTTATGTAAGCTTGGGCTTAACGCCCTGAGATAGTCTGAGCTAGAGAAATTTTATCGTAGGCACGTACATCACTTTCCGGGTAAGTCAGTGCCTACGGTATCTGCTACGCTACAGTAGCCCAAGTGATTTCGTTACGTAATTATCTGATAATCATTAAGATCCAACGTATCTATTTGTTTATGTACGTTCAACTCGTAGCAGTAGCATTACAAAATGACGGAATAAAAATTTCATGGCCCACCGGTTATGATATACTACTCTACAAGCTCCATGACTACAACTTCCCGACTCACCTCATAAAACTTATTCACTCGTTTCTGACGGGCAGAACCCTGCAAGTTCGAGTGAATAACAAACTCTCAACACGGCGGGACATTCGTGCGGGAGTCCCGCAAGGATCATGCCTGTCACCGAAATTGTACAATTTATACGTCTCCGAATTTCCAGTGTCCGAATACGAAGCTGGCCAAGTACGCCGATGACACAGCCATGTACGCGCATTCGCACAACGCACAAGCAGCCAACATGCTGCTTAAGGCGCACATGGCTCGTGCCACGGCTTATTACGACCGGTGGAAGATTCGGGTCAACGCTGAGAAGTCGGAGGCAATAGTCTTCACGCGTCGCTTTACTGAAAATAAAATTATCACCAATATTTCGATCCGGGGAAACAAAATTCCAACCAAAGGATGAATGAAATACTTGGGGGTCAGACTGGACCAACGACTGACGTTCAAGACACATATCAATGAGACAATACGTACGGTCTACTCCCTGTCCAGGAGTCTTTATCCGCTCATGGTCAGGGGTAGCAGACTTAACAGACATAATAAAAAACTGTTGTACACGATGGTGATCAGGCCGTCCATCACATACGCGGCGCCGGTGTGGTGCAGCATACCGGCCACGACAATGAAAAAGCTAAAAGTGCTTGAGCACAAATTCATGCGCCTCATATCAAATTCAGGAAGATACACCTCCCTCAGAGACCTATACGCACGCTGCAACGATATAACCCCGATAGCGGACCACGTCCAGCATATCTCTCAAAACTTCTACTCGTTCAAGCTGGGCGATAGTCCGCTAACAAGACACATAACGCAAATTAGACAGCACAATGCCCCATTTCGGATCAAACACCCCTTACTTTACCAGACGTTACCGATTTTCCGGCAACCACTATAGCCAAGTTTCAGCAACTATACCTTTCTCTAATCCTATCCACCTTTCGCTAGTATTTCATACCTTTTAATTGTCCTTAAATCTTTCCTGTCCCCCTCTTCCTTTCTGTTTGTGTATTCTTGTCGCGTTTGTTAGTTTTTCTTCAATTCTTTTTGTACATTTTTGTTTCTAAATTCGCTTCACACCTTTTAAAAAAACTGAAACCTTTTCGAAATCAAAATTTTTAAAGATCAAAGTTTAGGCCAGCTCTGCGCAGCCCTGCATTGAAATATCTCGCGGAAGGCACCTTGTTCGAGTTGTGGTGCCTGCGCCCAGATACCAAATTTAATAGTTTTTTTGCGCTAGTATTTTTAAAAAATTAGTGTAGTTTATAAGTTTTGTTGAGCTTGTTTTCAAGCATTTTTGTTAATTTTATGACCTATTTTTATTTTATATTTAAAAAGGAGTCTAGGTTTAGTTTTGTTCAATTGTTGTTTTCGCTGACCCAGGTATGTTCCGCCCGATCCTACAATCCGTCACCGCGTTAATGCGGTGGTTGCACGATCGGTTCCGGAGCAGGTCCTGGTGAGGCAACTATTATCGCTATTATTAATAAATACTTTTTGAATTTGAATTTTGAATTTGGTTATGATATACCAAAAGACTAGTACTCGTGGTAAGGTTACAGAAAAGTGCCCATATATCGCATTAGGTATAGGGTGTATAAGTTTTTAAATAGGTAAATGTATCACCTTTCCGAATCAGTAATAATATACAGAGCATTCCATTTAAAAAATTAACTTTCGTGAAGTCACTTATAGAAAGTGTTCTCTAACTCACCCTGTATGATATCCGAAACGTTTGATTAATGGAGGAGATGCCACCAGGCCTTGCCTAGCCGCAACTAAAAAATTTACCTTTCAATTCCTGCGTAGGTAAGAGAAAACACGATTTACTGAAAGTCAGAAAATAATTATTATTCCGAAAACGTTTCATGTATAAGTGGCAACACCGCACTTTTGAAAATATTTTCATAGAGAGATCACACTCGATTACCTTGGTAACCAAAGTTTCAAAGCAATCGGTTGATCCGTTCTCCATATACTTTTAATATTCCACCCACCGTGGCTCACCCTGTATATGTTATATGTGGCATTTATTATGTTATTTATGATTTTGCGGGACTACTTCCTGCTCTGTAATCGGATTGTTGTAGTATGTAGAGCAGTGCAAATAAATAAATAAATATTTCAGTATACCTCAAGGGAAAATGCGAGAAAATACAATTTTTGACAGTTCCTCGTAAGTAATTCGAGATAGGATCATTTTTGGGATCTGGGTCCTACCGATCCAGGGTATTAAAATACATAAAACTGGATATTAATATATACTACAAAAAATAAATTGCGAAGAAAACACCATTCTTGACACTTTCTCATAAATAATTCGAAATTGGACCCCTCAGTCGATTCTACGAAAAAAAATTATTAGAAAATCTTTAGGACCTTTTAAGGCCAGCAGAACAGCGTTTCAGCATCTAGACTACTACAATTTCAAGCAGTAAAATTTCTCAAAACACAACTAAGCCTTATAATAATCAATATCTTACCAACAAAAAGGGAAACCCGTATTACAATACCAATATTGTAATGAATTGTAGCCATGAGTTATCATAAAGATATGTTAGTTCCAATTTGTTGCATATATCTTAGCAACCGTTCAGTGACTTAAAAACTTCAGAAATTACATCCACGTCATTATCGTGTATTTCGCATATAATTTTCGAAATAAATTGCCTAATAAGCAGATCGATAACCCTCCACCGCTCCCACTGTTTTCTTATTCCCGGCTAAAAGAGAGACAGAGTGGAAAGATTTATGCTGGTGAAGTACATTATCTTGTAGTCTCAGTCGGCTAATTACAGCCTATGATACCACATTAGCCCTGGGGCTAAGCTGAGGCAGCCTGGATGATAACCGGCCCCGGATTCGAGATGTATCGCCTCCAGCGGGGTTGAGCGGTTTGCATCTGATCCGAAGACGAAGAACCGCACCAATGCGGTGGAGACGCCACTCTCTAAATGCTCAAGTTTCGCCAAATGCACTCCGAACACTTCTTCTTGCACTCTTCGGCCCTTCCGCTCGGTCAGAGCCATGCGAAGCTGCATTTAATTTAATTAAATCCATTAGCGAAATATGATACATTGCTAATTGGTACGTATAGCGAGTGCATGCAAGTTAGACGTGAAAACAGAAAATAATAATATGATAAAGTTAGGAGTGAATTATGATGCATTCGGTATCTTTATTTTAGCAAGAAGTTTTGAGAACTTAACTTTCTACTCGGACAAATTTCATGTTAATCAGATATGTGCATAAATGTAATTTTTAATTAAAATTACGTTAAACGCAGGGTGTTATACCGGAGAAAAGCGAACACTAAAAAATTAAAATTAATTTAATTCTTATTTGAGATGTAGAACCGCTTATAGCCAAGTATGTGATTTATCTAAGAAATATGTAATAACATATAGTTGGAATAACATCTTTATAACTCAAATTACCAAAATTCATAAAATAAATATTATTTACAACACTTCCAAAGTTGTATACAACTTAAGAGCTTAAATCTCTTGCTGGTCCTGTAAAAAGAAAGTGATCGATAGCGATCTAAACATAAGCTTCACTAGTTGATGGGATATGAGCTAAGAAAAGCAATGGGCTATATCACCATGAACACAAAATACAGCAGGCAGGCAAGATAAGAGTAATAAAAATATTAAAAGGTTTTAAATAACCGGAGCCTCCGCCATTTTCTAGAAAATTGTGTGTAACAAGTTCATATAAAGCGACCTTTATTGATGAGATTTTAAAGGTATAAAATGGCCCATAAGTCACTACTGAGTTAAAGTAGTAAGATAAAGTATACTTTATTCCACTAGTGAGGTAAAGTGATTTACTCGCTGAAGAGTAATTTTAATATAGAAAAAGATATGCTTTAAAATAGGTTACTTTGGACTGGAATTAAATTGGCTGTAGCTTCTTTGGCCTCTTGCAAAATATCGGTCGGAATTGCCATATTATATCTTTCACAATTTTCCATTTTGCTACTAATTACACAATGTTTATTGAACAACTTTTCTTGCGTGATTTATATGTAATATAACTCACTAGCCTAATACATAACTATTTTCATTGTCCAACCTCGCAAGAATATTTCTTAATGAAAATTTCAATGAATGAATCTTGATATTCAGGGGCGGGTTTCAGTCATATGCAGTAATAGTCAGAAGTACTTTAAATTTCTTTTGTAAATCTTCAAAAAAACCGCTAAAAGTTATAAAATAATTTCACACAGTCACCACAGTTATTTGTATTTTACTAGCTAATATTGATATCAAGTTCAGCGTAAAAGTATAATAGACTGTGGGATAGTGACAGATTTTTTGAAACGTTTTGTTTCTATCTGGCGTCAAGTTAGACTTACGTTTTAAAGAAAAACATCCGACGGAAGCTTATCGCCAGACAAATTCCGTAGGCCCTAAGGCCCGAAGTTTCAATCCGAAGTTGCAAAAAAGTGGCCCACAATCAAACGATTTGATTCTCATCTGGTAATTGTATATATATATATATATATATATATATATATATATATATATATATATATATATATATATATATATATATACAAATAGATTATAATTATCGCGATATAACAAACGCCAGATAAATTCCGAGAGTCCAACAGTGAAAAAATTATTTTCCAAGTTGTCTACTTTTTCGCTAAAACATTCGTCTGGCATTTGTTTTTTTGTTAATATTAGACAATAAGTAGTTTCAATTTAAGAATCCCAGACGAATTGGCTGGGTCCCCTGGATAGCTAGACGAAAAGAAAAGTACGAAAAAATGCCATGTTTTTCAAACGATTTATTCCTGTCTGGCATTTGGATTTAAAAAAAGATTTGTTAATAAATAAGCCATATTTCCAGTCCCATATAAAAAATTTGGGCCCAGACGTACATGTTGAGCGGAAGTATTGAAAACTATCAATGCATTTGCAAACGATTCACACTCGTATGGCATTTGGTTTGTTAAAAATGTACGTTTATATAAAAAAAGGCTAATTATAAGCAACATTTTTACATATACAGTGCATCCCAAAAGTTTTAGGAAAATCGAAAACTGACAATTCTTGCAAAAACCGCTCGGACAGGTCAATTTTGTTTCCTTGGGGCATGAACTCTGGTAAAGTTCAGTTCTCAAAAATGTCACAGTGGCGGCAGAAGGGGGCGAAATTGTTTTTTCAAATAGCAACCACCTTTTTTTATTGCACCGTATGAAAGGTTAGCTCTTTCTGATTCATTTGGTGTGCAACATGCGGGGGGGTTGGTGAGGAAAATTTTCAAAGAGAATTTCATAGTAAACGGGTTTTCAGATTTTTTTTCGAAATTTTTCATCACCAACCCACCACATGTTGCATGTCAAATTAATAATAAAAGACCTAAGCTGTCATACTACGCAATAAAAAAATGTAGTTGCTATTTGAAAAACAACCTTGCCCCCTTCCTACGCCACTGGTCATACTAAAATTCATGCCCGAAGGAAAAAAAATTAACATTCCCAAAAGATTTTCTCAAGATTTGCCCCGTTTTCGAATTGCCGCACTGTACATTTGGGTATTGTTATTAATATATTATCATATCATCATAGAATTAGGGGATTTCATATGAAATAAAAAACGTTATGGGGTAATACATTAAAATGCATTAAAATGAGAGAGGAAGTCACTTTTGTGTGGTTGGCTACCTACACCAAGGGAGAATGAAGCAGGTACGGACTTATACAGTTTAAGATATGGTGTACTACAGAGTTGTAAATTATATATTAATTCGTAATAATTTATATTTATCTTTTTGCTAGTATGTAACTTATGTATTCTAAAAATTATTCGATCGAGGGATTATGAATGTGATAGTGATTCCAGTGATAAAGAAAATCAAATTCCAAATGAGTTTCAAATGAGAAAAAAATGGCATTTAATTAATGGCGCGAAACAAATTTGTTTAAATGTGTATTATACTCTTTTACAACTACAAGCTAATGAAATGCCAGACTAGTGTAAATCATTTGAAAATGCATCGATTTTTACATGACTGTTTTTTGATTTTTCGATATTTTTATTCAACGTATCTACGGCTGGGCCCAAGATTTTTTCTGGGACTTGAAGTATGGTTTATTTATTACCATATCTTTTTAAAATCTAATGGATTTCTTTCGTGCAATTCTTATTATTTTATTTTCACAAATATTGGACGCTGGCTCTAAAAATATTGCAAAATAATTGTTTATTTCATCAGGATTGGAAAATTGTTCAGGAATTGGAAAGTTCTTACCAGATCGAATATTTAGATTTTTTTAAGGCTGACCAGTTTGGAGCGTTATTTTGCTTACATTCTGTACTAAGGTAGGCCTTTTTTTCAGATCTAATCCTGGTAAGTGTATAATTTCTTAATTTTTTATATATGTCACCCAATCATTTCCAGACTTAGTTGATTTGTATTTTTGCAAAGCAAAGTCTCTTTCCCTCATTATCAGCTTTAAGTTATGAATAAGCCACTAGTAATGTAATACAATAAACTTGGTACTGCTTCCATTCTAATATCGTAATTATGCTTTTCAGAATTTGAATTGATACGAAATTTAAACGTGATTAGTGTGCGAGTTTTTAATTTAGTATGAAGTTTTCAGTTTTATTAAGTCTGTTTTTTAGATATATTTTAATGACATCACTTATTTAATCTATCTCCTAGCAGACGGTGTTAGGTTTAAGATTTTAATTGTCGTTTCAACCAAACCAGACCTACTCCGCCCGGTCCTGCAACCATCCATCATCGCAACTAACGCGATGATGGCGTTGGTTGCAAATACCTTGCTAAATTGAAGAAAAATAAACTCATCAGAAATTTTTATTTTTAATTTAAACAAAAATTAGCAAAGATAAACGAAACAAGAAATGAATGCAATAACTTTACAAGAGATGTTCGAAGTGACGTCCATGTGTCTCAATACACTTTTGTGTACGTTGTCTCATGATGATCTTACTCTACCAAATATTCCAGGATTCCGGCGAATTTGCTGGCATCCTTCTTCTATCCTATGAAGAAGATTTTGTTCATCGGGAATAGGAACAGAATAAACATATTGTTTTAAATGACCCCATAAATAATAATCTAGTGGATTCAGGTCTGGGGAGCGAGCTGGCCATGCTATAGGTCCTCCACGACCTATCCATTTATTGTGATAAGTTTCATTGAGATATGCTCGTACGAGCAAGGAGAAATGAGGTGGAGCACCATCACGTATAAAAAAATACGTTGCCTTACGGCTAATGAAACAATTTCCATTAGAAGTGGCAAGTTATATCGAAGAAAATTTAGGTAATATCGTCCATTAAGTTTTCGAGGTGAAACAAATGGATCAATTAAAAACTCGTCGACAATTCCAGCCCAGACATTAATTGAAAAACGTTATTGGTGCTTCAACTCAATTATTCCGTGAGGATTTTCATCAGCCAGCCCATAAGTGGTTATTATGAAAATTTATAATTCCATCTCTGTTAAATCTAGCTTCATCCATAAATAATACAGAAGAATTAAATGAAGGATTTCGAATACATTTCCGTGTAACCCACTCGCAGAATCTCATACGAGGTACTGCATCCACGGGATTCAGCGCCTGAACCCTTTGTAAATGATATGGATACAATAAATTGGTTCTCAAAATGCGATGAACAGTCATGTGACTTACACGTTTCATTGCCGCAATTCTTCTTGTGCTAATACTAGGATTCTCCTCAACTGTTTCCAGTCTTCTTTCCTCCCGTTGGATCGTTGTTACCGTCGCCCTTCTTCCACCACCATGATTAGGTTTCAAATTTGCTGATTGCCGTAGGCGCATATGGATATTCATAAACATTCTTCGATCTGGATGACGTCGGTTGGGAAAGCGCTCCACATAAAGTGTAGCTGCTTCTACATTATTACCATTAGAAAGCCCATAACAGAAATGTATATTTGTCAATTCACAAACGAGTAAACCATTTTTTAAATTTAAATCGACAATTCAGCTAAACACTGCTTGAATGCCCACTTGTTTTTGTAAGATACAATTGGCGCATTATTTTATCTAACAATACATCACTACGGTTATACTTTAATAATTTTAAAACTGTAAAATATGTGCTGAAATGTCAAGAGAACATTGTTGTTCAAAATTAAATTTTAAATCGAAAATATGCACACAAAAAAATTTTGGCCCAGTGGCGCGTCATAACTTCATATCTACGTCACTGGTTAAAGCTAGGACTTCATTTTTTTAAATTTAAATACAATACTAATCATGTATTCTACACACAAAATTTCAGGTAAATATCTACATTTGTTCAAAAGATATTTAGGGAAATAATTGTATTTTTGAAAACTACAACGCCCTGTATCTTGTAAATGAAAAAGTATTCTTAAATTTGTACGAGGAATACGCTCCTTCATTTATGACTTTCCATTGTGTTTTACCTTGTATATTACTTCATTGTACATTTTCTGTAGTTTTTTTATGTTATACATTGCCATGATAAAACCGACAATGTTCATGTAACATAATTTGTGGTGAATAAATGCTATTCTATTCTACTCCATTCTGTAATATCTAACATCATTGATAACTATACAGGTTAACATGGAAACAAAAACAAAAATGCATAATGAACATACAAGTACAAAAAATGATGTTTTATGTTAACCAATATTAAAAATCAAATTGAAATTACCTGAAAAATAGTGGAAAGATGTACAATTTTAATACTTTAAATATGATGTCATGGAGCATTGTTGTGTGTTTATTAACTTCTAAATCCTAAATCATAAATATTCAGTTACCTGAGAAATTGTCTCAGAAGGGTACCCACAATTTTGACACATAATATATCATCATAACATCGATGTAGTTCCTATGAGACCAAGAATTTTTCAAAGAGCATCTGAAAAACTCCTTCAAATTTTATGGTGTGTAGCCCTGCTTAAAGAGACCAACCTAGGTTAGATTTCTAATAGACAATCAAAAAATGACATGAAGTGTACATTTGTACCGTAACTTCGCTTAAAACAAAATAACAACACTGTATTAGAACTAGGTATGTATGAAATTTCTTCCAATCCGCACCGCAATACGTCAAGTTAAATCACATCGAATATTCGCTCCAATCATATTAAATTAGAACTGTGGCATTTTACATTTTCCCACCCCCAAACTCATGTGGTAAGCGGAGAAACACACAACATTTTACTTATAATCAGAAAGTCTGCTTCATTTACTTTCTCCAGAGAATTAAACTCTGCGTGAAAGATATGAACCAAAGATGTTTACTCGCATGGATTTTCACAACTTTACTATCAAACTTGGCAATAGTTCTCATCAGATCCTGCCTTAAGATTCTCCGTAAATCCAGGCTCTGTCGCAGAATTCCATGTGAGTCACGAGAACGTGGTTGCTTTCCTTAATGTAAAAATTATAACAGATAAACTTTTGGCTAAATTCGAGATATAATATGATATTTTTAGATTAAGAAGGTTTTATAGTATTTGCTCTAATAATGGGTTTGTATAAATTTATCTAAGTTGCGCCAAGTTAAGTGGCTGATATGGATAATCCAAGAAAATTATATTTAGGAAATTTAGTATCCAATCTTCTGAATTCTTAAAATGTTTGTGCCTCGTTGAAAAATAAGTTTGTATTACGTTCTTTCTTACATAAAAAAAATACAACACATGAAAAAAGGTTGAATATTCTGCATCATTAGTCGGCCATGTTTTTTTAATGCATTTATTTAACGTCGGCCTATTTCCGCTACTGAGGCCTAACACCGACGCCTGTAGACGAGCTACCCCCAACCAGGAATTTTGCCGAACCTCTTCCCTTAAGAAGAGTAGGGATCTTTTACTTGCCTAACATTTAATAGACAAGGGACCGACGGCTTTACATCCCCTCCGAAGGATGGTATATCTCCTATACAACCCTCGCCTAAGGTTATATAGCTTCCGCGCATACACTGATATACAAGCCGCTGGAAGATGTGTGAGTCGAGGACGCGGTTTCCGTTGGAATGGTCACCCATCCAAGTACTAACTGCGCCTGTCGTTGCTTTACATCGCATACCAAAGTATGTACATAGTAAAGACGCACCTACGCTCGCCCCTTAGTCGGCCATGTTAAAGATGCTTTCTTTACAACACGATCCAACTGTATAATACTTTGACTAACGATTCTAAAAGTTTTGATATGAATAAATTCAAATATAGACATTAAAATTTCTTATTAAGCAAGTAGTAACATAACATTATCTAGTTTTCCTTTACAGTATTGTATATAATATTGATAATTATGAATAATGATATACAGGCTGTCCATTTTATCAGGGCACTAGAGAATATCTCATTTAATATCGGTCGTACAAAAAAAAATATATTTACGAAAATTGTGCCGATTTATATAAACTACAAAATGGTTTAAAGATATTTGAAATCCATGGCCTACTTTAAGAGTAATGGCGGAAAATATCGAAAATGCGGAAAACGTCTAGGCCAAATATCTCCGTTATTTGAAGAGATACGAGAAAAATTGTAAGGCGAATTTCTTTTGCAAATTAGAGTGTTTCAACGAGGCTTTATCTAATTTTTTTCAAAACCGCTGTATTTTGAGATTTACTCTTCGGGCTGTTAAAAAAATTATTTTGAAACGGGCGAGAAATGGTGCCATTAAATAGAGTATTTTTCTCCCTTTTCAACGATATATCACATGCCATATTTATTCATTGGTACTACGATAGTAATTATAAAAACATTTTTTTTAAACCAATAAATTTTTTTTTAACAAGCATTGTACTTGCCGTGGAGAAGTATAATTAAATAAAATGATAAAATAATTCAACAAGTTGTTCAAATCTTTGCTATAATAAAACATTAATACAATTAAGAAGAATAAAGTAAATTCAGGTAGTAAAAACAAATTAATAATAAAAAGAATATAGCACACAGAACATTAATATTTATCTAATCCTCAAAAGAATTTTTAAGATATTATATCAATTGTTCAAAGTATCCACTGCGATTTCTTATGCACAATCGAGCGCGGCGAGACACTGCATTTAAAACATTACTCAGCATTTCGGAGGTAATACATGCCTGCTGAATTCGAGCTTTTAGGTCCTCTACATTTTGCGGTGTCGTTGAAAACACCTTATCTTTAATATACCCTCATAGAAAAAAATCCATTGGGGTTATATTTTAAGAACGAGGGGGCCATCGAATAAATCCATTGGTACCTATCCAATGTTGAGGCAAAATTTCGTCTAAATAATCTAGGCAAATCTGGGAATTGTGGGGAGGAGCTCCATCTTGTTGAAAATATTGAAAGTTGTGTCGATTCTCTAAAGGTAGGTCATCTAAGAATTCATTAAATTCATTTCTTAAAAAGTTTAGGTACCTTTGACCACTGAGGTGACCATCATAAAAATAAGGACCTATTAAATTGGTGCCTAAAATACCTATCCACATATTTACTGAAAAACGATTTGCCAGTGTGTATTTTCAGAAGCCCATTTGTAATGAATATTGCAATTAAAAAATACATTATTGGAAAAATTTGCCTCGTCAGACCAAAGCATTTTACTACATATTAATGGATCGGCACGCTTCTTTTCCAACAGCCACCTACAAAAAGTCCTCCTCCTTGGTTTGTCCCCCGCTTGTAAATTGTGAACCTTTTGGGCTTTATAACACCGGTAACCATTTTTCTTTAAAATTTTTCTAGCACTTGTTTTATTTATATGACAAGCAATTTGAATTTCTCTTAATGATGTTTCCAAATTTTCTGTATTTTTATTTCTTACATAATTAATAACTCGATTTACCTTATTTACATTATCAGTAACACTGTTCACCATTTCTTTTTCTTTAAAAATGAACCATTATTTTTCAGTTTCGTAGCTAATTTTCTGAACAGAATTTTATTCGGCTGTAGTGCTTATGGAAATCTGTTTCTATATTCTACTTGAGCTAATCCAGAGTTAAAACTGCAGTGGCAATTTGTAACGAACATATTATAACGATCAATGTGAGTGAAAATCATTTTTGAAAATTCTAAATTCTTAAACGAGTGTGATTGCATGAGAGTTTAAGTATTAACTGAGATGATCTGTCAAAAAATTAAATTGTCAAGTTTGTTCATAGCCAACTATTTTAAAATAATTGAAATAATAGTGAAATCATGAAATACAAACAAATGGATATTATACTTAAATTAATTGGTAAAACATTTTATCTTTCTGAGCAAGGAGTGACGCTTTTATGGAGGACCTCTATACATTGGCATAACTGCGAATACTCTTTCCACAATTGCTGCATGTTGCTTTCTTGATTATTATTTTGCTTTTGTTACCTGAATTTACTTTATTCTTCATAATTGTGTTAATGTTTTATTATAGCAAAGATTTGAACAACTTATTGAATTATTTTATCGATTTATTTAATCATACTTCTCCACGGAAAGTATAATGATTGTTAAAAAAAATTATTGGTTTAAAGAAAATGTTTTTATAATTACTAACGTAGTACCAATGAATAAATATGGCATGTGATATATCGTTGAAAAGGAAGGAAAACACTCTATTTAATGGCGCCATTTCCGGCCCGTTTCAAAATAATTTTTTTAACAGCTTGAAGAGTAAATCTCAAAATACAGCGGTTTTGAAAAAAATTAGATAAAACCTCGTTGAAACACTCCATTTTGCAAAAAGTTTTCGCCTTAAAATTTTTCTCGTATCTCTTCAAATAACGGAGATATTTGGCCTAGACGTTTTCCGCATTTTCGATATTTTCCGTCATAACTCTTAAAGTAGGCCATAGATTTCAAATGTCTTTAAACCATCTTGCAGGTTATATAAATCGGCACAATTTCGTAAAAATAATTTTTTTTGTACGACCGATGTTAATTGAGATATTCTCGAGGGCCCTGATAAAATGGACAGCCTGTATATTCACTAAATGTGTTCTAATTTACCTGATAGGAACGTTAAATGTGAAACAAAGTTTTTTTTAATAGCATTACTTAGGTAACAAACCACGCAGCCAGGCACAAGCTATTAGATATGCCATAATTTAGAAAAATAGACAATCATGCACATACACAGAATACTCATACTCCACCCTAAACCTATCTTACCAAAAATGGAAATTTTTAGAGAAAACTCAAAGGAGATACGTTTGCACATATTCTTCTCGCCCAGGAGTCTTTCAGGGCATTATGTTAGACATACAAAAATAAACTACGGTAAATAGATATTAGGTAACTTTTAAACAAAGGTTAGACATGTAGGGAACGAATCTATTATTATTCATTTATATTTTCAGACCGGAGGTTTTCAGAAAGCGTATAATAATTTCATTCACTCTATTATTATTTAAAGCTAATAAGTGCAATACATTGATTGGCATTTGAATATTTAAGTTTAGAATATCTGCATGCAGTATATTACGTCCATGAAACAAAGCTAAATGGTCTATTAGATCATACATGTCAGATTTTTCAGTATGTGTCAGATTTAAATAATTGCTCGCGTCATGGAAGAAATGCAAGATTGTTTAGCAAATGTAATATCAACAGTTTTCCTTATTATATTAGTAAGAAACCATGGCTTGATTTTCCCTTTAATGCTATTAATTCTAGAAAGACAAAGGACTGGTTAACTTTAAGAATAAGGAAATCCACTGAAAAACTTAAAATTCTGCACAAGAAAATCACTCAATCTAATACCATGAATGATATTAATTATTATAATTGTTATAAAATAATTGCAAATCATTTCAACAATGACTACACTGATACTTTGTTGTTAACAGCCATGAGTTTAAGTTAAATAAAAATTATCTAACCATATTCATAGAACCTGCAGCTGAAAATGAAATTTTTAAAATCGTAATGTCATTAAAAAACTCAAATTCGTCAGGGGTTTTTTTTTATTCATTTATTTAACGTCGGCCTATTTTCGCTACTGAGGCCTAACACCGACGCCTGTAGACGAGCTACCCCCAACCAGGAATTTTGCCGAACCTCTTCCCTTAAGAAGAGTAGGGATCTCTTACTTGCCTAACATTTAATAGGCAAGGGGCCGACGGCTTTACATCCCCTCCAAAGGATGGTATATCTCCTATACAACCCTCGCCTAAGATACAACCTTAGGCTTCCGCGCATACACTGATATACAAGCCGCTGGAAGATGTGTGAGGCGAGGACGCGGTTTCCGTTGGAATGGTCACCCATCCAACTACTAACTGCGCCTGACGTTGCTTTACATCGCATACCGAAGTATGTACATAGTAAAGACGCACCTACGCTCGCCCCCTTTATCGGGGGTTAACAATGTTAGTCCTAATATTCTCAAATCTGTTGCACACTTCATAAAAGGTCCGTTGCCATATCTAATTAATTGGTTTCTAAATACTGGGATTTTTCCAGACGTATTAAAAACTACCAACATTGTGCCACTTTACAAAAAGGGAAATCAATCTTGTATTGAAAACTACCGCCCCACATCGATACTATCGGCCATGTCTAAAATTCTAGAAAAAGTAGTATTTAATAGAGTGAATTTTTTTTTAAATATGTACAATATATTAAATATGGCTCTGCATGGTTTTCGAGAGGGTAAATAAAATAAATAAATAAAAAAATAACATAACAAAATAACAAATACTTTTTCTATTTCTGTTCTTTGGAGTTATGTTAACTATTGTCTCATACATGTACAAATATAGTTAATAAGTAATTATTGTAATGATTATTTTATTATAACAGATGTTAATGTTTAGGGTTAAGTGTAAGAGAACCATAATTGTAAGGTAAAATCACTATTACTATCACAAGTGCTTAAATTTGCCTTAGTTTATTTGCTAACCCGGTATACACATATATCTTAAAAAAGACAAACTTAAAGTATAGATTAAGTTATATCTCAAGGGCTTTGGCGTCAAGCAATTTAAGGGCAATTCGGGATGATAATTCAATGTGGCACATCCAAACGATGCTAAAACAGCACCTTAATTTGCGCACAAGGCCCATAAAATTTTCATACAAACGCCATCAGTGCCTCATTTTTGTATGTATGAGGTTATTATTATGATAAGAAATTTACAATATTTAGTAGATTATATAAGATTATTTTAACGATGCATAAACAGGCGAGGAGAGCGGGCCTAGACAGGCAATTTCAAAGTCAAATCAAACCACTAAAGAGGGCTAAATATTCTAGCCCGAAGCTAAACCGTACCAACAACAATAAACCCCGTGTGATAATTGCGCGCGGTACGCTGGGGAGGTTAAGACGGCCAGTAAGCCGTTGAGGGTGGTTTTCGGCCCCCAGCGTCCATCCCTAGTCATTAGGGTGCAGCACATTATCTCAAGGCGTGCGTAGGTCGGATCAAGTCCGCCGGTGCTGATCCTGAGACTAAGACATACACTCTATTACATACTAATGTTCCTCAAACGCAATTATTGTCGTCTGCTTCGGAGGCCAAACTTGATGCATGCCAAAACTGATAGGTTTAAAGTATATTGTAACAGGCATTAAGGATGAGTTTTTGCAGACAGCAGTTTCTGAATAATAGTGTTGCATTTCAATAGAGAAATGTTGGTTTTAAATAATTTGCTGTAATATTCTACCTACACTAGGAATTAGAGTGATCGCTTATTTAACAAAGCTACCAATACATTTTTGCAAAGTTATTTAAAAAATGAATATGACAGTCAACATGAAAACAAAACAATGAATTAAACGGTCGTAGTTATATTTTAAGTAAAATTAGACAAATACAGGTCAGAGACATTATTGTTGCAATGAAATCCATTCTTGCTACTAGTATAAATGCTGAGTCCAAGAGAGAAACTCCAGATTCAAATCAGCCATCTATAGTATACGTATGAAATAAATTTATTTTAAGCGTAATCGTAAACTATAGGAAAAGGTCGATTTCTAATTTGACACTGCCATTTTTATCATGAAAATAATGTCCCCTCGGTCGCCCCTTCTGCGGCCTGTCGTGCTGCACCTCGTACGAAATGGATTATAATTCTCTATTCAGCAGCATAAAGTTTTTAATTTTGGGACATTAATTACTGAGAAAATTAATTTTGACAATGTAAAGTTTTTCTTAATGTCTAATTGGGATATTTTTTGCTAAATTATTGGATTTGAAGAAAAGTTGAAACTGATCTATTGTTGTTTTTAAAGATTTTCATTCAAAATTATGTCTAACCCTTTACGTAAAATGAAGCGTAAAAATTCACTCAATATTATTAATATATTTCCATTTTATTTGAATGTATTTCCAGTATATTTTGTAATTGAATCAAACATTCAAAGTGACCGCCAGTAGACTCGACAATAAGCAAGGCAATCTTTGAATTCTTGGATGACATTTTGTATGACCTTAGGGCCTATTTTGTGAATTTCTTTGGTTATCCTCTTTTTAAATCTTCACTACTGTCTGATCAATTAACACACACTTTTGATTTTAAGTAGCCCCATAAAAAGTAATTAAGAGAGGTCAAGTCGGGAGACCGAGGTGGCCATTGAATAGTTCCCGTTCTTCAATCCACCTGTTATGGAAAACGCGTTTGGTATCATTGGATAGGGCTTTTAAAATTATTAAGGACGTGTTTTTCTTTTTTGGATCCAATGTGTACTTCTCGAGATATTGGACCATTTCCAGACTTGAAACTTTGAAACGAACATTTAGGTTATGTACATCAGTTCTGAATGTTACTTTCCTGTATAAATACTGAGGAGATTTATTTATTATGATTTTATGATATAAATAGGCCGCATGTTGTATTCGTCTGTCGTTCATATTTAACCAGCCTATATCCCTTAGTTTTTGTGAAATTCTCTCCCGCTTGCGAATTCCAAAAATAAGTCTTAAACATGAGTTTTGTATCTTCTGAATTTTATTCTTATAAAGCCTAGTAAATTAAAACGGTAAACGCTATGAGCAAAATTAAGTGACGACAAAATTAGCGACTCGCATAATGTATCTTTAGTTTTCTGAGGTAGATAATGCCTATTACCATATATTAATTTGAGAGCATTATATGTTTTTTGTACTAGTTTATTAACATGCGTGTCAAACCTTAGATTTTCATCAATAATGACCCCCAAATTTTTTGCCTCATTTGCTGCTTCAATTTTTTGATTCTCTATAGAAATTTGTATAGACATTTTTACCTTATTTCTGTATTTTTTATGTCCAAAGATAATGACTTTCGATTTATATGGGTTTATAACTAAACAATGGTCCTTGGATAGGTCTACAAAATGTTTTAAGTCCTCATTAATATGGGTACAGGCATTATCCGTTTCGTTCGGCGGAAAAGAGTGGTAGAGTTGGGCGTCGTCTGCTTAAAAGTGAGCTTGACAGTAAGACAGAGATTTGACCAACTGGCTAGAATATATATTAAAAAGTAATGGACCGTTGTGGTACTCCTGACTTGAGTGCTAAGGAATTGAGCTTTCACGATCGATACTAACTTTTTGCTGTCTATCACTCATATAGTTTTCAATCAACATAATAGCTTCTTTAGATAAACCGATGTAATGTAAAATTGCTTCAAGCATACGATAGTTAATTGTGTCGAACGCTCTGCTAAAATCGATAGAACGAATACAGTACACAAACCTTAATCAATCGCCCCTAAAATATCATCTGTTACATTTAGCAGCGCCGTGTTGCAACTATGTCCAACCCTACAACCAGATTGTACATGGTAAAATATTCTTCGATAGGTGTGCTATTAATTGTTCCATTATTTTTCAATTAATTTAAAAAAGGTAAGCAATATGCTTATGGCACGAAGATCTAGAAAATTTTCAGGATTAACCTTTTTAGGCAACACAGTAACTAAAGCATTTTTCCACATGGAAGGATAAACGCTTTCTGTTAGGCATAAATTAATGATGTGGGTAATATAAGGCAAAATATGAAGACACGACAGCTTTATTAGCTGTATATTAATCCCATCACATCCAGCAGCTATTGTAGATATTTTATTAACAATTTCATATACAGTAGATTCATTTACCGATTCAAATTTAAAGTTAGTATTACCAATATGATTTATTTCATAAAAATGTATCAAGTCATTTGAAGGTTAAGTTGTTGGAATTGCGGTAACAAAATGGTTATTAATATCATTTGGTTTTTTAAGTTCAGCTGGAATTTCATTTATTTTACAGTTAAGTATTATTATTTATTTGTTTTAGATGAGGAATTATTTAACTGAAAGGTATGATATGCTTTTCTTCCCTCTTTATAGCTTCTGTAGTATAATTACGTATTTCCTGATAATATTGAAGATGTGCCTCGTTTTTTTGTTTTTTATACTTTATTAGAGCCTTATCTCTAATTGACGTCATTAATTTAATTGTATTTGTTAGCCATGGAGCACGGGGTTTTGTAACTCTTGATGTTTAACAGGTGCGTGTTGATAAAAAAAGAAAGGTTAATGAGATTTGTACTTAAATATGAGACTTTATCATTTACATCATTTAAGCCAAAAATATTATAAAATGGAGTACTAAAAAGATCTGCTTCAAATGCCTCATAATTAAAATTTTTAAATGGTGCGCATTTCAGTTTCATTTATCTTACCAGGTACCATATAATATATTAATTGATGATCAGAAACTGGGCAGTCGACAACTCCCTTCTCCATCACATTTTTATCTCTTCCTACTAGTATAAGATCGATTAAGGTTGTTGTCTTTTGAGTAATTCTGGTTGGTGTTTCAATAATTCGCTTTAAACTAAATGAATCTAAAACATCGGATGTGTATATAATAAAAAAAAATGTCCTAAAATTGGACCCTTGAGGCACCCCATAGAGTATGTTTAGGTTGAATGAGGAGGTATTATTATGAAAAATTTAGATTAATGAGGCATTATCGAATCCAAAATGTTTGAGTTTCGCACATAACATTATGGTTTATAGTGTCACATGTCTTAAAGAAATCAAACAATGCCAACACACTAACTAACCCCTGATCATATGCAGTAAAAAGAACATACATTACATTGATTAACGTTGTTGCTGTACTAAATTTTTGGGAGGGGTTTAGCTATCGCAATTTTCCAAGCACTTGCAAAATAAGTCTTCTCTATACAATAATTAATAACGTGTACTTGAGATTTATCAATAAACGGACTACAATATTTAAACATTACTATAAGATATGTTATTGGTACTATATGCTTTAGATTTTACACTGTTAAGAATGCTATTTATTAACTTCATCGGCATTTGTCATAGTGAAACGGATGGAATTGCCTTCCGCTAGTTATGCATTAATCTGGTATATTGGAGTTGGAGTTTGAGTTTTAATCGTTTTCATTTTTACCTAGCCAAACCAGTCCCGCGTCGGCCCGACTTTGCGATACACCACCGCGTTAACGCGGTGGTCGCAGGGTCGGTCCTGATGGGCTCTAGGGAGGCACATTTACTGTATATTAATTTTAATAAAGTTGTTTTGAATTGAATTGGGGATTGAACCTATGATCTCTTGCATTTCGAAGCGTGCATATAACCGCTAGGCTACTGAAGCTTTTATAAAATGTTTGCATCTAGAGCATAAGATTTAGCAGAAGCTAAGTTTGTATATTAAAATTTGATTAAAACTATTATTTGTAGTTTTTTCTTAATCCGGTCGTAGAAAAAGTATACTGTACAACTCGAGTGGATTATCCATATCGCACTCGAAAGATTGAGGCACTCCGCCTACGGCGTCGTGCTCAAACTTCTTTATCGTGCGATATGGCAATCATATCCACTCTTGTTGCACAAACTACTATTAAGGCGGTCCAAGTTTTACCCAGATTTTAAAATGTAATCATTTTCACAGTGCACAAAACGATGAAATGATAATCTAACAATGATGTAAGGTTTAATACATTATTTATGGATGGTTATATGACTTGAACTTGAAAGCAATATGTTTACCGGATTATGTATTTTAGTATAAAATATTTTTTATATACACACTACCTTCAGGGGTTAAGTATAAGAATCGATGTTAAACATCTGAATAATATTGTTACATGAACATATTTATTTAAATACAAAATTCATGTTAATTTCAAGCAAAAATAAATATTCATACCTCCTACCCCTTACTACCTACTAGGAAAAACGTAGACCCAGCACAATAAAATTTTTTAGAATTTGAATCACTGAATAAGCAAAATAATGGCCCTCTAACATTGATATACTTATGAAGCCCCCACAGAGGGCCGATAACCGCATTGGCTAAGACACGAGGTGGCAATCGCGATTAATCTAATGGGTATCGCGCTACTGGGTTTGAGCCCTGGCTCCGGCGCTATCAGTGTGGGATGATATGGTTGTATGCCCGCGTTTTTCAATGTGTAACCCCATTCGGTACAGGCTTCTAGAATTGGGGGGGGTTGTCTAATTTATGTAGTGTTTATTATTATTATATTATATTCTAACATTGATATCTAGGATCAGAACGAATTTCTGCCTTATGCATAAAGTTCCTGATCTTATTTGGAAGATAGAACCAATTATGTCTCAATACAAGACGTACATCGTAATCCCAAAGTAGTCAGGTATGGAGTCCCACAGGGGACTGTACTAGGTCCGCTGTTATTTTCTGTGTGCATCAATGTTTTATTAAACTCGAACTGTTTGGGGAAAATAACAAGCTTTGCTGATGACACGGTTATTTTATATAAAGGTAAATCTTGCAATTATCTACGAACCGACATACAAAAAGCTTTGTTAAATAATAGCGTGGTTTAATAATAATACATTAACAATAAACTCGGATAAAACAGACTATGTAGCATTCGGATTTTACAAAGCCTCAGTACAAATTCATATCGACTCAAATAAATGATGACGTTATAAATCTAAAGTTAAGTGAGACCGTCGTGTTATCATAGATTGTCATTTAAGATGGGATAAACGAATAAATTACATTGTTAAAAAGATCAGAGGAGTTATTCCAAAATTAAAATAAATAAAATAAATTCTATACAAAAATTGAGTTTAAAAATAATATCCAAAATTATCTATACATACCCATCTGATTTACTGTATAAAGAAGCAAGGGTACTGGATGTAAGCCAGTCATTTGGCCTAGCCATGTGTTCGGAAATATTTAAAAACAAAAAACTTCTTAATTTTATCGAACATCAATGCATGATGAGGGAAAAAACTTCATCCACCCCTAGAGAAACATAAAATCCACTAAAACAGTTCGTCAGAGATGTTACACCTACCTGTGCTCTAAAATGTACTCCTTATTACCGCAAGATGTTAGAAAATTAAATACAATTCACTCATTAAAGAGACACATTATAAAATGGATGTTTGATATTCTTCGAAATGTAATACATGAGTTAATAGATAAAACATATTACTATAACTAAACTTAACCCGCAACTGTGTGTTACGTTTTACAAGAGCATAAAAATACGTTGGTAATAAGGGTTACAAGATAATACAAAAAGAAAACACTTGGGCTGCTGAGGCGTAGCAGAACGCAGGCCCGGATAAGTGATGTAACGTGCCCACAACAAAATATCACTGGCTCAGAAATCTCAGAGCGTTAAACCCAAGTTTAACATAAACTATTATAAATTATTAGTTTGCTCAACATAAATCAGTGAGGGTTCCATTCGTAGTGGTCGCAGATGAAATAATGATACTTTCTTTCAACGTGAAATTAATGCACTATATTACGGTATTTACAAATAATTTCTGGTTCTCTAACATGAAACCCGGCGATGTTCAATGATGTGGCTGATTCTGATTAATAGATTACAGCATAAATAAAGATGTATACCCCTCGTGTAGCTTGGTTTACAATATCTTTAAATATACACACAAGTTAAAGTGCTAAAGTAAATATAAATATATATAACCACGCGGAACCACTGAAGGTCGTCCCCGGTAAAGAAAACAACACACTTAACTAGGGTGGTACGATACCCAGACTTCGACGATGCAGAAACTGCAGCCCTACGGTGGTGTCTTCGGGAAAAAAAGGAATAGACTAGACGATGGGGTTGATTTATAGCCTCTCCATCCATGGAACTTTCTACTGTTGTGCGTAGGCGTTCTAGCCCCATCCGTGAACCTTAACGATACACCGATTTATTTGCACGGTCGGAAATGCACGTGAAACGTGCCTCGTGAGAGCAATTTAACTCAAACATAACCCACAAAAGAAATATAATTTACCTCTTACTGTTGAGGGGAAAAATCCACACAAAACTCTTATAGGAGGCTACAGCTTAATGAATGGGGTCGAGTCCGTCTTTTAAATCAACGAGATACTTCCAAAAGAAAGCCTGTAAATCTGCGAAACACGTGGATAGAGACCTGGTAAGATAGTGATAATGAGGTTAACTCATCTGTACACTTAAATCCTGCACAGCAGTTAAAATTCGCTCCCAACAACAAAAAACGGAGGAAATTTTCTTGGTGTGTTAATGATATACGGCCCGCAAAAAACATGTGCGTTGCGGGTCACATATGCAACAAGGCCATAACATGTGATAGATGTTGCGGTGATATGTCTTAGGAAAATCTGCATTAGTATTGTGCTCATCGAAATACTACAAAAATAAGTATTGTTTGCGTAGTTAAGAAACTAAGTAGGTAATTAAGTGATAAGAAATTGAGTTCTATTATTATTATGAGTTTTATTATTAGAAAAGATCTTATTATAAATACAATAAATAATTATTTGGTATATGAATTGTAACTCGCAAACAAGCACTCACAGTCCAGGACGAGTGAGTACTTCGTGAGTTTAATGTACGTTTGTTTAAAATTTAGTTAATGTTATTTTATATTTACTTGTCTATGTTTGTCCTGACTGCGGTCGACATGTGCTCTCCCGAATTGGCCTCTATAGCCATAGTCGTGTGCACCGTAGATGAATGGGAATTACAATATACTACACCTTTTACTTGTTTTCTATTGTACACAATCTATCGACTGTAACATTTTTATACTCGGACTCGAGTAACGGCTAATAATAATATTTACTTAGACGAGTAAACGTCATTATTATTGTTTTACTATTAATATTATTAATATAATTACTTAACTCGGCTAAATGGGTGATCTACTGATTATAACACTAAAAAATATATATTATTGAACCGTAATTTCTATGTTTCAGTTCTTACATGCATTTGAATAACCGACAGAGAGAGCATTTGATTGAGGACTTTAGCACGTAGAAGCATCATACAGTGCACATAAATCCGGAAGAGGGAACTGCGGAACCGGAGTACGTGCCTTATTATGGCCTAGGTCTAGTCTTCAGCGCCTCGCCGGCAAATATTAGGTTCACATGCAAAAGTCCGCTGCCGGCAGACCAAAACTATCCTTTGTGAAGATAACAAGCAGGCGGTGGCGAATGAAGAACTCAAATCGAATTTCTGTTATTCACAATTCCACGACCGCCTCGCCGAATCTACATATATTTGCGGAGGTGATAAGGTGGTGCCGGACGGACCTTGCGTAAAATACTTTATTAAGTTATGGAGACCGGAGTCGAACAAGAATTCGAAATATATGTTGGCACAGTATTAGGTTGATTCAATACACTTATTGCAATCCCATAGAAAGAATTTTCTGCTATCCAGCAAACGCGTAAATGTTTTTCATGTTGCACCACAATATTAAAGTAATAATAATACAGCTTAAAATTTCATTTAATAAATAACAAAATCAATTCAGATTGATGGCTATGTCTTAAGTCTATTTTTGTGGGAGTTCGCTAAAACATGGTGGTGTCGATATGCTATGAGATCGATTGCTGCGATCTTAATTATATAAAATGAAATTATCAGCGGAAAAAGATTTTTAATGCTTTCGCGTAAAATGCGTTTTAAATAAAAACTAATCCATTCTGATATTGACATTTAATCCAGGCAATGGGTACAAAAAAAGGGCGGGTTACCATTCGAGGAGGGGGGGGGGGGTTGAAAAACTGTGCATTACCGCCCTTTTTGAGGTGTAGCACCGTTATTTGGAGTGATATCGAAAAAATGTTCAAATAAAAAATGTAGATTCTAAAATTCTGCATCTTTTTAATAACCATCATTTTTTGTCCAATAATTTCCAAGATAAGTGCAAAAGTTGAGGGTTGATTTGTAATTTTCAACAAAATCACACTTTCATCGCGGTTTAGTGCGAGGATCAACTGCAAACGATTGCCCAATGTTTTTTTTTTTACGAAAAAGCAATATTTTGTGAGTCTGATGATGCCTGACTTGTATAGGTTTTCACTTCGGAAAAATTCCAGGAAGCGATAACCTTTTACTGTACATTCATGAGTATGTTACGAACAACATATAAAAAGATATCAACAAAAGAGTACCTGCTTAATTTTTTTATTTAACAAATTAGTTGCAAAATACCAATTTTTTGAAAAAAATTCTTAAAATACAAATTTTTATAAAAAAAATCTATTATGGCCATTCGAAAGAACGGAAAATTTTACATAAAAATGATATTGAAAGTATTATTGTAAAATTAAAACTGTAGGCTGTAGAATTTAGGAGGTCCATGTCCACCATCCTACTAAATTTCATTTCTATTTGACCTTTTGCAAGTCAAAACCCCCATTGCTTGGACTAATTGTATAGAAGCTCAAATGGTGATATAGATATATTTTTAAAAAAATAATAATTAATTTATTGGTAAAATATAGTAAATTTTAATAATATACTCATGATAATTTCAAGAGATTTAAAAAAATATCTTTTAACAACGTAAAATTAAACATCTTAAACTCTTACTGTATTGACCATTGACCTATGAGGATCATTAATTGTTTAGGCAACATTTATCTAAATTTAGATTAAACTAATTGGAACAATATAATCTAAAACAGTATTAGTGATCAAAAGTGTTTTAAAACTCACCATCATATTAAAAGAACTATGAGATATAGGTCCATTGACAATATAGAAAATATAAATTATTTTTGTGAATTAGGTTCTGCGGAAGACTGGAGATATTTAGAGAATGACAGATACGATGTAAACAAGAAAATGATTCCTTTATGAATAACTTCTTATACTGGCATTTCCTCTGAAAATAACTATTGCTAAAACAATTGCATGCAATAGCAACTCGAGAAAATGGCTGACAAACGGTCCAAAGGTATCTCCACAAAATTGATAGATTTGTATTGTCTTACATTAATTGGAAATTAAGATTGTATTGCAAAATGTTTACGTTATTATATCAGCAACTGATAAATGAGGTAAAAGAAATGGATAACGACAGAATATTCCAAATTCCTGGGTGAAAAATTATAAGCACAAATTAAAAAAGATAATAAAGAAATTAGTATAAGTATTGATAATGTTGAACCCTCCGATCCTTTAACCATATGTAGTACATTTAATGATTGTTTTAACAAGCTCTAAGCTTTTATTAAGGGGTATAGATCATCAATATAAAGAAGCACAAATAGATAAAAATAAATATTCAATCTTTTTTTAACTAACTGATGAACTCGAATTATCTGATATAGTAAAAGGTTTAAATAATTCAAGATCTAATGGGGACGCTAACAGTAGTGTTAATTCGCTACTAAAATGTCTACCGACAGTTATTAAAGCATTATGTATGATATTTAATGATTTTCTGATGGCATATTTCCAGAAAGGCTTAAATCAAAATTGAAATCTAAGTATAGACTTACTTCTGTTTTAAGTCCACCCTCTAAAGTTTTTCAAAAACGCGTATCGAATAGGTCGGTAAATTTCTTTAATAGATGTAATATATTTAATAATAACCGGTTTCGAAAAGGCCATTCATTAACTACATTAATCATTAAATTTTGACGGAATTGGATGACAACCTAGATAATAAGAAGTACTCAAGGATATTTCTAGAGACTGTTGTTAACAATTCATTCTTTCAAAAGAGTAACTCTGGTAAACCGCTGCCGAAGGAATCACTACTTCCACATCCAGATTTTATACACTCTAAATACCAATCTAATAATTTATTCCTTTTAATAATAGAGTGGGGGTGGTAGAGGGGGTGGCTAATGTAAAAAAAATTTTAGAAGCCCTTGGATCTCATACGCACATTAAATCCCGATTTAATTTTTTACTCCCTTTAATTTTTAGACGTTTCATCCTTGTATACACACTAAATTACATTTTAATTTTTTTTACCCTCTTTAATAATAGGGTGGAGATGGCAATGGAGTGGTAGGTAACGGCAAATTTTTTTTTAGACCTTTCGTTCTTGTATACACACTAAATTACATTTAATTTTTTTACGCCCTTTAATAATAGGGTGGGGGTGGCAATGGAGTTGGTAAAGAGGGTAGATAACGCTAAAAAAACTTTTTTAGACGTTTCGTTTTTGTATATACACTAAATCACATTTTATTTTTTTTACTCCCTTTCATAATAGTTTAGGAGTGGTATTGGGGGTGATAGTGGAGAGAAGCGGTGGCTGATGCCAAAAAAGTTTTTGAGATCTTAACTTTTCGTACATATCCTAAATTGAAATTTTATGAACTCTTACTTGCTTGTTTTGCCTATTTACCATTATTTACCCCATTTACCCCCGAACCCTTCAACGGAATTAGATTAAAGTATAATCTAGTTCCAGATATTGTTACAATACATAAGTGTACCAAATTTCAAGTAATATCACAAACGGTTCCAGAGTAAACGTGCACACAAGAAAAGTTACAGACAGACCGACAGACAGGAATTTTTTTTTCGCTCAAATATAAAATCTCGACGTTTCATGACATTTTAAGCCTATTTCAACAAAAAAAATATTTTTTTTTCGTTACTATACTTCCACTGGACGTGAAAGTAATTATAGGAAAGAAAACTGTGATTTTTGTTGAGTAGTTTATCAGATCTTTTTGTAAGTAGGTTATACAGGTACTCTGATTTTTGATACATTATAACAGGAGTATATTATTATTACCAGGTTGTGAATGAACACAAATCCTCGTTTATAGAAGATTCCTCCATTGTGATATTGTACAAGCTTTGTATAGCTGGGCACCATCCGCATATAAATGGACTTTGCAGCATTTTATACAGTTGGGTAAATCAAAAGTATATAACGAAAATAATATAGGCCCGAGTATACTGCCTTGTGGTACTCCATTAATAGCAGTATTTAATTGTGATTTACTATTACACGTTAAAACAACCTTTTGGGTGCGCTCTTTTAAATAGCTACTAAACCATTCAAGTGCAGAATTATCAAAGCCTATGTATTTTAATTTTGCTAATAACAAGTCAAAGTCTACTAAGTCGAATGCTTTACTTTGATCTAATAAGATTAATATCATAAAATCAAAGAAACATCATGTAACATGTTTAAAAGAGCACTCGAAGCACTGTGTTTTTCCCTGAACCCCGATTGAACAACAGGCAAAATATTATGTCAGTTCAAAAAATGTTACAAATCCATTGATATTATTTTTTCGAACATTTTAGAAAATGTCGGGAGTATTGTATATAGGTACAGATATTTTGGGAATGGACAGGCTTAATACTTTTTAAAGCGGTATAAATATAGTTTTGATTTATTTCCGAAAATGTAAATTTAATATCAGGTCTGATATGGTTATTATTGTAATAAGTCAACGTGTTTGGGTTGGACTGTCAGCTTAAAAAATAGTTAAAAAATAATTATTCAGCTGATGGGGATTTAAAAACTCATCTGATAGTGCACACACCCCGTTGCGACAGATTTTTCCATAATTGCTTACTATTGTTTTTATTTTTATTACTATAAATTGCATGTATGCTTTTTTTCACGAGCAATTTCCTCTTTAATATAATTTTTTAGAATCATATAGGACTCACTGGCTGTTTTGGTTTTTCGCACTTTTTACGTGCCTTATCTTTTATTTTAACCATTTCCTTTATGTTGTATGTAATATATGGTTTAATTTTTTTGTTCGTTTTTATTGTACACATGGGGCGTGCACGTCGAACAGTGAAATAATAGCATGAATCAAAATATCTCTTTTATCATCTTCAAGAGACTTAATATTTTCTCATGGTAATCTCTCATCATTATAGTTTTCATACCTTATTGTTTTAGATTCAGATTTATCTAAATAAAACTTTAGTTTACATGACACAAACCTATGATCGGTGTTATTGTGCATATCTATTGTATCCCAGGAATCTAAATCTAAATTATCACTAATACATGATTCACTCGTTTCAGTTATTATTGTGAGCATATCAATAATTTGTTTTAAATCGGATTTTTGGATAGCAAATTAATATCCCCCATAAGGACAATTGATTGAGTCTCCAAATATAATTCTAACAAAGTTTCAGATAAATCATCTAAACTTATGTTAATTTTCAAGGATTTAGAGTGGTAATTAACATAATATATAGGTCATATTCTATATAACTAATCTTAGACTTTTCTTCTAAGTAAGGGCAATATTTATTTATTTATCAATAAATAGTACATTACGCTAATAAGGAGTTCATTTCTATTTTAAAAAGAATACCCACTATATACTTTTACTAGCTGTACGTATAATTACATTTTTCGGACTCCACCAAGCTTGTACCGTGTCTTTATAGCAAACAGAGGGGCTAGAGGAGCGAGTGTTGCTCTTCTGGATAGCAGTTTAACAGTTCCGCAAGTGCGGGAACAGCTGGAACGGACAGATTCATTTCGAATTGCACCATTTCCATTCCGCCGCGCTCCTTGCTCCTGACCGCGAAACTTTCCAGGTGCCTTTCCTGCTCGGCCCGTCTACGTCTAGACTAATCACGGCCGCCTGCAACTAAAGCAACCGCATCGTTCGCCTAACATGCCTCCTACTGCTGCCTCATTTTCTGAGACCAAATCTATCGTTGATAAAATTCAGGAAAAATAATTTATAATCTCTTAGATACACAGTTTGCTGCCATGTCTACAAGACTACATATATATTGAAAGAAACGTAACTATTTATCTGCAACAAACATAATAAACATGCAAAATGAATGGTGGTTGCCATGCAAGAAGCTCCTCTATCATATTTTTAAGTTTGGATATATTTCAAATTTGATGGTGCAATATAATCTGGAAATTGTATATTTTAATATTTCCCCAATTTTTCTTTATAGTTTAATAAGGCAAGCTTATTTGGTGAAAAAGAAATACCATTTTAATTTTTCATCCAGCTTTTCTAAAAATAATTAACATCAATATAGTTCCGTTAGTATTGGTTCAATGTCTATGGCATTTTTCTATAGAGAGGGCCTAATATATTTATGTAATTATATAGATTTGAACTTTTTGCGTTTTAACAAAACTTGGGAAAAGAAAAATTGGACAAGGCAAGCAAGTCCATGGTTAGGGAAAGAATTCAATATCATAGATACTAAAAAGAACGAACTATTGGTGACATTACTTACACGGAGAATGAATTAAGCAGGAACATTATAGAACAAGATTATCAGTTTATAATCTAGAATGTCAGGTTGAGTAACGAAAAATATTTTAATCTGCAAAAAGGTACGCATTTACATAAATTTAGAAACTTAATAAGGGAAAAACAGATTAGGCAATTACAAAATATAAGTAATAATCCTTTACTTGACAGGACTGTCATTAATATGTCAAAAAGACTTTTGTCCATTTCAGACAGGCTTGTACTATCAAAAGGTTTAAATTTTGCAATAAACCCTAAAAATTGTTCCAAAATTTGACATATTAGCGGCAATAGAAAAAACGGCTCAAAATTTACCAACAGATAGTGGTAATGAATATCGCATACGGGCAAAAATTGCGTTAGAGAAGCAATACAAAATTAAAGATAATTTAACTCCAGAAGAAAAGTTATCGGTAAATTCTTTAAAACGCGATGAAAGTATAAAAATATTGGCAGCAGACACAGTCATTATAGATAAAAATATATATAACATAAAAATCATGACTCTTGTAAATGAGGGACCCTACTCAAAACTAAACAAAGATCCAACAAAATCAATAGAGAGCAAAATTTATAGAACTTTGTTTAAATACAAACATGAATTTAATGATTTTGAACGAAACAAAATATTCCTTTAAGACCAATTGTTAGTTCTATTAATTCACCATGTCATAATTTGGCAAAATTTTTACTTAAAATTGTTGATCCATTATCTGGAAATACCGATTCATATATTAAAAATAGTAAACATTTCATAGAAAAAATTTATGAATACGATATTCATGAATCACACCTGATAGTTAGTTTTGATGTAGTTAGTCTTTTTACCCATGTTCCGGTAGATGAAACCTTAAAAATAGTTAAAGACAGGTTGCTAAATGATAATAATTTGGAAACTAGAACTAAATTAAGTGTAAATAGCATAATATAACTCTTAACACTGTGTATAAAAACAACCTATTTTCAATTGGACAATGAGTTCTATCAGCAGGATTTTGGTATGGCTATGGGGTCCGCATTATCACCAATTTTAAGCAACATATTTATGGAGAACTTTGAGAACACACATGTTCAAAATTGTATAAACAAACCGGTTGTCTGGTGGAGATATGTTGATGACATCTTTGCAGTTTGGCCTCATGGTGTCGATTTACTAGATAGTTTTTTAGAAAATATAAATAGTAAGGAACCATCTATTAAATTCACATTAGAAGTAGAAAGTAGGAATGAACTACCGTTTTTAGATGTTTTAATTAGAAGGGTAAATAATACAATTGAAACAAGCGTTTATAGAAAACCAACACATACTAATAGATATCTAAATTTTAACTCAAATCAGTCAATAAATGTTAAAAGGGGTGTTGTAAAATGTTTATATGATAGGGCCAAAATAATTTCATCTAATAATGAAATATTAAATAAATAGAAAAAATGTATCAAAGAGGTTTTAGTACAAAATCAATATCCTGAAGCCTTTGTTGACAAAGTTTTCATAAATGTTGAAAATAGGGACGATCAGGTACGACAAAAACCTGAACGTAATTATACAGCAATAATTCCTTATGTATACGAACTATCGGAAAAGCTACACGGCGTAGCTTTTCCGATAGTTCGTATATAGGTGACAAATTTGATGTTAGGACGATATTTCAAACGGGGAACACTTTAAGATCTATTTTAACAAAAACAAAACCGATAAACAGGGAGCAGAATTAAAAAAACAGTAATTACAATATCCCGTGCGAATGTGATAAATGTTATGTGGGTGAGTCATCCAGACCTTTCAGTGTGAGGTTGGATGAGCACAAGAATTACATTAGAAAGAATGAAATTCAGAAATCAAAGATTTGTGAACATGCTTGGGAAAACGGACATAGAATAAACTGGGACTCGGTAAAAATTTTAACAAAAGAAACAGATACCAAAAAAAGAAAAATTAAAGAATCAGCAATAATCTTATTAAATGAAGATAAGTGCGTATCGAATTGTTCTGTAGATATTTGTACAACCTGGCTACCAATGTTAAAAGAAGAACTTAACAAACTCAACATTATCTAAAAGAAAATATCATCAGTTCTATGTTCTGTGTAAATAGTAAGTATCTATGGAAATAACATAAACAGAATTTTAAAGCTGAGTATTTGACATACACAGCAAAATAAGAGTTCTTCCAAAAAATAGTTTTGAAAACGGAAAGAGATTACTTTCCGAAATGTCAGCAAAATACATTATTTCTGTGTTTATTCCGATTTATATTATTTGCAAAACATAACCTCTGACTTTTCCTTTGGCGTAAACGTCACGGGCGCAGAGGCTTTTTTCCAATAATTCTATTATTTTGTAGATTCGGTGATTTGTTTTGAAGAGAATAATAATACATGTGGTAGAAAACCCAAATAATAGGAAAGAATATTGGGCAAACGACTTTACACTTTAGCGGTTTTAAATTAATTAATTATTGTAGGTTCTTTTTGGGCTAAAAATAATCTTGTATTGAATTTTATAGACTTGAATTTTATTTGTAATGAAAAGCATTTTAAGGTATGTGCTTTAAAATGGAATGATAATAATGCTACTACATATAATGAAAATAATAAATAACATCACAGGTAATTACGATCCCCTTTATCGAGCCTTATCTAAGAGGGGGCTATACATTTACAGACAAGAGAGACACACCCAATATGAATAGTGAAAAAATAGTATTATTGTAGATGTATTAAATAGTCTAGTTAAGCCAAATTTTAATGTTATTTTATGTGGAGATTTCAACCTTGACTCGAATAATAATACAAAAGATTTTAATGTGTTGTGTCATATTTAAGCCCGTTTTAATTTAAAAAGTGTAGTAGAAGTTACCTACTAGTGACAGTTCCACTTTGACCACGATTGACAACATTTTTATCAATTTTAAATCTGAGGGATTATGTTGTATCTATGAAAATATTGTGTCTGATCATAGAACTGTTCTTTTTGACTTAGGTACGGTGGAAATTGATAATAGTAGAAGCACCTTATTTTGAAAAGAAGTTTTAAATGAAAATGTTCTCTTGAATTTTAGTGATATAATTTATAATGAAACATGAGACGGTCTTTATAATACAAAAGACCTTTACTTATTTTAACAACCTTTTTGTTTATTATTTTGAGACTTGTTTTCTACTCGGAAAATTTCATAATAACAAATCGGCCGACAAAAATTGGATAAATGATGAAGTGAGAATCTCTAGTATATATTTAAAAGACCTGTTTGTTTTGCAAAAAAGTTATCCTGTTATGAGAACCGGAAAAGGATGCATCAGCTTTTAAGTGAAAAAACTAAGAAAGTTTATTATGACTGATGGTCGAGAGGTAAGCGCACTTGCCTCTCACTCAAAAGTCCCGGGTTCCATCCCGACGGATTTTTCCACTATACAGTGTGTCCCTTGTCTCTAAATGTGTATCCCCTCCCACACAAGGCTCTTCTAGAGCCTTCTGGGATAAAGGGGGTCGTCATTACTTGTAGTGTATTTATTATTTATTATTCTTATTATTATCGAAACAAAATTGTTGTGAAAACCAGTCTCAATCTGCTTCAAAGATTATGTCTAAATTATGTAACCTCAATAAAAACCATAAAAGTATAATAGTAAACAAGGATGGGATTTTGTATGAAGATCCTATGATAATTGCGTCACTATTTAATGATTTTTTTATTAATACACCTAAAACTGTTACAGATCAAATACCGAAGTTCATTTTTTCTTGTACACAAAGATCAAGAAATATTGTCCACGTAGACAATATTTCTGGACTATTGCTTTAACTTTGTGTACAATATGGGAGAAAATGAAATCGTACGGAAATATTAACTCATACATACACACGCCAAGTTAAAGTATACTAGACTATTCAAAAAATAATAATGTTAATGTACAAAATAATTCCTTATTTCTTAATCCGCTTACAATAGAACTTATTACTCGTAGAAAAGATGAACTTCTGCATAATTCCTGCATTTATTTTGCATTTATTAGAATTAAATGAAAACACTTACTTTCTTTTCAACTTAACAATATTCAATACTTTTAAAGCCCGACATGATTTTGTGTTTGGTTTTTGGCATTAGAATTAAAATTAAATTTATTATCTACAGGTCTTTCAAGTCTTCAAAGAATAAAGTTTGCTCTGGTGTACAACGCAGTTCTTATCAAGAGATAAGTGGTTACAATCGATATTGATATTTTGATTTAATTTTAGTTGTAAGGCCTTGCAACTATAAACGACCACCTTAACTTTTAACCTCATAATTTTATAGTATACAAATAAATTACTGTCTGGAACTAGGATATTTTCCAGACTTCTGGAAGGAAGATTTAATTATTTCTTTGCCTAAGACTAATGACGTAAATTATTTAACTGATTTAAGGCCTAAGACTAATGATGTAAATTATTTAACTGATTTAAGGCCTATAAGTATCTTGCCCATCTTATCGAAGATATTGGAAAAAATTGTGCTTAAGCAGCTTTTTGAGTTTGTAAATGAAAATAATATCTTGCTTGAAAATCAATCAGGCTTTAGGAAAGGACACAGTACTTCAGCGGCCCTCACTAGAATTGACGATGGCATTGCAATAAGCACTGATAAAAAGAAGGTAACCCCTGTAGTACTTCTTGACTTTTCCAAAGTTTTTGACACGATGAGTCATGAACTAATGTACGCAAAACTGAAATATTTTGATCTTGATCATAAGAGTATTTCTTTCTTTAACTCGTATTTAAACAATAGACCACAAAAGATATTATTTAATGATGCCATCTCACCTGGAAGTTCTATTTGGCGTGCCTTAAGGCTCGGTCTTAGGTCCGTTATTGGTTAATATCTACACTTCTGACATATTATATTCAGTAGGTAACTGTAAAATGCAAGCATATGCCGATGAAACCCAAGTATACAATAGCTTTCTTGTTAGAGATTCATTAGTAACAAGTAACATAAATAGAGACTTAAATAAAATTAAACGAATATTCCAAGAGCACAACTTAGAATTGAATCCTAATAAATGTAAACTAGTATTAGTCGGACCGAAGAAAAATTTAGCTTCTGTTTGTGAAAACCTTAGTTTAAATATTGATCGTAATATCTTATCTCCTTAAAGTGAAGAAAAACTCTGGGAGAGAATTTAGATCAGCACCTCAAGTTCTCTGGGCATGTCTGTCTAAGGCAAATGGATCTTTAAAGTTATTGTATAGTAGTAAATTTCTCATTAGTTGCAATTTGAGAAAAATATGTGAATCACTGATCCTATTTCACTTTAACTAGTAGTATACCGGGTGCCTACGATATTACTAGCCAGCCTATATATTTCTTGTAAAAAAAAGAAATCGATTTCAAATTTTAGGAAGTTGTATGGTTGGTTGAATACGGTGCGCAGTTTGATTCTTTAATCTCTTAAATAATGCAGCAATACTGTCAAAATCGAAATGAAAATCGGTAAATAGTTCTTTTGTTTTACAAAGCCCTCTTGAATCACAGTTCTGTTTAAACATCATTTAATGTTTAGCCTTTGTGACAGTGCAGGTGAACATTCAGTCGCCGATATCTCATGAACTATTAGGTTTAGACAGAGGACACCAGAAACAAGAAATATCCAGAAAGGTTCGTACAATGTAAATTTAAAGTTCAACACCATTCCATTAAAAATATCAAAGTAATGTGAGCCTCAAAATGACTTTTTGTAGTACTTCCGGTTCAGCAGGAAATGAAATTGTTATGACTTTATCAAGTTTTATTCACCAAAAAACTTCAATAACCATAACAGATTTGTTCCTACATTCATTTATTTTATATGAAAATGAAATAATTTATGATCGATATAACAATTTCAACCGCCATTTCTCCAAAACTGTCAAAGATAGATAGAGGATATGTTACATGTTTTGGACCGAGAATTTCTTGGACAATCTAAATTTGGTATAATATACTTGGTGTTCCATTAAAAATAACAAAGTTTATACTATTTCCAGTTAAACCGGAAATGAAAATCAGATCTTGGAGCAATCAAAGTGTGCACCGTTTTAACCATACAATTTCCTAAAATTTCAATACGAATTTTTTTTACAAGAAATTTATAGACTGGCTAGTAATATCTTAGGCACCCGGTATAGTAATTTCATCGATACCATAGAAAAAAGAAGAATACAATTATTGTTATCCGATTTTTTTACTTACCTAATTTAAATTTGTGTTTTTTGTGAATTTTCCTGTACACCTACCAAAAAAATAATGATAGATTATAATATATTATTGATAACATTATAGAGTAAGCTTATTTAGCCTTTAGAATGTACATTAACCTCGATTTTAGAAGGGTCGTACCCTAACAAAAAAAAAGAAACAAAAAACTTCATTCCTCAATTTCATCGAAAAAAATTTGCAACAAGTAAACAAAAATTGTACTTATTTTTAACAAAACAAGTTACATATTTTATAATTAACTAACTTAGAGTCCAACTTCTCTCAGAGTTTTCACCCGTGACTACTAGACAGATTGAATTCAAGTTCCCTTCATACTTTATGCAACAAAACTATCACGGTGGCTAGTTCGGAGCAAAGACCCAGGCCAAGTCGTAGCTAAATCCATTATTGTTTAACGAAAATTGTAACGTAACCGACACAAAAGCTATTGTGTCCGCAACAGATTGTCAAATTGTAAAGTTGGATTGTAGGTGTGAAATAATTAGCGATGTCGGTGGGCGTGGGTTGGGCATTTAACGAGCGGAGCACCATTGAAAACGAATATTTTAACAACCGGCTCTTCGTTAAGCCCTCGACAATGGCACTCCACAGTGTCGGCAACCTAATTATGAAAATTTGACAAGAACACGTTTGCGGGCTAACGATAATTGATGAAGGCAACCGTTCTTTTCACGCCGAGCGCTATGTGAAGATCAATTTAATAAATCCCAGCAATAATTAAGGCATAAACTTCATCCTCAAACTATTAACAAAGCCGAAATTAGTTGGAGACGAATAAAACAGTCGTTCGCTTCCAGTTACACTCACAACACACCCCCATGCCGAGATACGCGTAAACCGAATAAAATCTATTATATGTCATCTGTAATAATACTTAATGGTGCCATATTGTATCGCTGTCTGTTGTTCACTCCAAATAATGGCACGTTAGGGTGTATTATTACCTACCTATATACGGGTTATAAAATAAACAATTGACAGAAAAAATATACACTATCAAATATTTTTGCTATTTAAATTATTATTACCACAAAAAAAAAAGTATTTTGGGGAATTGAAAAAATATTGTTGGTGACTGTTTTTTTTTGCTTTCCAATATCCCAAGCAGCATAATTAGTTGGATTTATCAATTTAAAGCCATAATAACCTCTGAGATCCCAAGTAATATTCTGAGCTATAATTTCTGGTCTGCATGACCTATTAGTTGTTGCAGTACGTTGCCCAAAATGTGCTGGTGAACACAACTTAAGTAATTGTGCTTCTGCAACTTTAAAATGTGTCAACTGTTTAGAGTATTCAAATGCTAACAAAACGGAGCTTAATATTGAACATGCTGCATGGGATCATAATTGTTTTGTATATAAACATCATGTCAACGAGTTAAAGCTAAAAATGTCTACCGCATAGCTAGCAGGTGAGACCAATACATTATTAAATAATACCCATATCCCTAATCGGAATGTATCTACGCAAGCTGCCTCTTCGTCTTTAACTCCTGGCATAGAAATATATTACCAGAATGTACGCGGTCTAAACACAAAATTGCATGATACGCAGACAATGGCATTTATATGTCAATATGATATATTTACGTTTACGGAGACTTGGTTAGATACGCACATTTCAAATACGGAAATTCTGTTCTCTAATTACAATATCGTACGGTGTGATCGTAACTTTGTAGACACGAATAAAAGTAAAGGCGGCGGCGTACTAATTGCGTTACATAAAAAATATACATATGTTGAACTTGACCTCAAATTTATTCGTGCCTCTCTTCCTCAAATTGATTTAGTTGGTATTGAAATATCAATTAATTTCCAAACTATTTTTATTTTAGTTATTTATATACCACCAAATATATCCAGAGATTCATATGCAGTGCTGTTTGAGATGTTTGAATCACTTAATTATTTAAATGATGGTGACGTTTATTTTATAGGAGACTTTAATATCCCAGAATATAATAACGCTAACATTGTTTCAAGCATACGTGCAAACTCTCTGCGGCAGTTTTCCCAATATCTTGACATTACGCAATTTAACACTGTTACAAATGTCAATAATGTTACACTAGATCTAGTATTGTCAAACAAAGACTGCCGTGTTACGAGATCTCTAGAGTGTTTACTGACTGAAGATTTACACCATCCACCTTTGGATATATCAACAACAATAAATACTTCTCAGTCTGAAAATTTCCCATGTAACTCAACAGAAAGCTACAATTTTAAAAAAGCAGATTTTCCTCAACTGTACGAGATTTTATTCAAAACAGACTGGTCCTTCTTAAATGAACTAAAAGATGTTAACATAGCATGTTCTGAATTTTACGCAAAATTGACTGAAATTTTTGAAAAACAGTTCCCAAATATGTCCCCAGACAATCTAAATATCCACCATGGTACACAAATAATATAGTACGAGACATAAAGAAAAAACGTATTCTCTGGAAAAATATAAACAAACAAAGAACACCAATATCTACAGGGAGTTTAGTGTCATAAGAAAAAAGATAAAGGATGAGTTAAGACAAGCGCATGAAAACTATCTGCTGAAAATACAAGAAAACATAAAAAGCGATCCGCAAAAATTCTGGTCTTACATCAACGGTAAAAGAGGTAGCAGTTCCATTCCCGATAATATTACATATAATGATACTCAATGTACGAATCCCCAGGATATTGTTAATGCCTTCGCTACCTTTTTTCAAACTGCATATTTAAAACCTAATAATAATGAAGGTAAATATCACTCCTACGAAAACGCCAGTAGAAATAGCATCAATTTGTCTCTAACTTCTTTTTCTAAAACAGAAGTATTTAAGTCATTGAAGAAAATCAAGCCTAAGCTTACTAAAGGACCTGATAACATTCCCGCATTTATCGTCAAAGACTGCGCAGCCATCTTTGCCAGTCCTCTCACAACGATATTCAATTTATCACTAAAAACGCGTACATTTCCAGATGTGTGGAAATATTCGCGCTTATGTCCCGTTTTTAAAAAAGACAAGTACATGGCCGAAAATTATAGACCCATTACAATTATCTGCAATTTCGCTAAAGTCTTTGAGATCACTTTGCATATATCATTATCCTGTCACGTATATGGCCAAATTAGTTGTAACCAACATGGATTTGTTCCCGGTAGATCTACTGAAACTAACCTTGCATGTATCACTCAATTCATTTCTGAGGAATTGGATGCAAACAGGCAAGTCGATATTATCTACACTGATTTCTCCAAGGCCTTTGATCGCCTAGATCACTGTACTCTATTAGAAAAATTGGGTAAGTTTGGATTGTCAGGGATGCAGTTAGAATTCTTCTCTTCATATCTAGAGAATAGGCGTCAGTATATTGAATACCGCGGTTACAAGTCGTTTGACATCCTAGCCACCTCCGGTGTACCCCAGGGTTCTGTACTGGGCCCGCTTATGTTTGTTGTTTTTATAAATGATATTGTAGATAATCTTAATATAGAGAGTCTATTACATGCCGATGATTTGAAAATATATTGTGTAATAGAAAACGAACAAGATTGTGAAAATCTTCAGAATAACCTAAACTTGGTAAATGACTGGTGCCAATCTAATAATCTGCCTCTTAACATATCTAAATGTAACTCATTTACCTTCTCTAAAATGCGTAACCCTATCAATTACGATTATCATATAAACGATCAAATTTTACAGAGACCGGATACAGTAAAGGATCTTGGAGTTAATAAGTATCTAAGTTTTAAGAACCACATTAATTTCACCATCGCATCGGCTCTAAAGAGTCTAGGTTTTATAATTAGAAATTGCAAAGGGTTCAGTAATACTGATATTATGAAACTGCTATACTATTCATTTGTACGCTCAAAATTGGAATACTGCTCGTTGATATGGTCCCCAGGATATGCTATTTACATAAATAGTGTTGAGAATATTCAGCGCCGTTTGTGCTTTATTGAAGATAATATTTATCCAATAATTGGATATCCGCAAAATGTTATGTTGGAAAGATTTCACATGTCCAATTTGGAAAATAGAAGAGTTGTACATTCAATAATTTTTCTTTACAAAATTATGCATAACATGTTTGATTGCCATCTCATTTTGGAGCAACTGAATTTTCATATACCCCGTGCAGCAAGTCGGAATTGTGAAACATTTTACCTTCCTACACCTCGAACTAATTTATTAAAATTTTCCCCTCTATATTTTATATGTAGAAATTATAATCTACTGCAAGATCAGCTTGATATACTCAACTGTAGCATTCGCTCAATTAAACAACTTGATTTATAATTAATAAGTTTCGCTCTCTATACTAGTCTGCTGTAGTTCTGTTTTAATGTGTTTTTTATGTTACTTTATTTAATTTTTTTATTATTGTAATTTGTGTTTTAATATTGTATACCTGTTTATTGTAATGTTTACATAGTTTTCATTGTAATATTCCCACCCTGTAAATGGTTACCTTTTGGGTGGTAGTATCCAAATAAATAAATAAATAAATAAATAAATAAATAACGGTTGTAAAATGGCCTTTAAAATAAATTTAACAACTGTAGGTCGTGTGAAGGTCGTTATAAAGTTATATATACGAATATGATAAGCACAAAATAGCCAGTTGGATACCATAAATGGATGATCTTTAAAAGTTCGTAAATGGCATGGTATAAGAGTCACTAAAAAGAAAAAAATATTACCTCATTGTGGTCTTTCACGAAGATAGTTATACAAAGGTCATTAAAGAATATTATAAAACTTCAATACGAACTTGGTACGAGGTAGTACCTAAAACTGAAAAAAGAAGTAAAAGAGGTCATATTGATTTTGAATACGACCTCCATACGACCCATAAATGAAAACATGGGATCCAAAATTGATAATAGTAACATAAGTTAGACCAATATTTAATACGACTCATAGACAAATAATGTACTCCAGAAAATGATAGTCTTAATAGAGGTCATATAAAAGTCGTATGAAAAGCTGAGACGACAAACCCTTCCTAACCGTGCAGATTTATTCATAAAGAGGTTTTAACAAGACTCCAAATGTTAGTTGGGATAGTCGATATAACGTAATTGCAACCATTATCCTTTGAATAGATATGGACTTATCAGTAATTTATTACATCATACTTTGGTAATATTTTCTTAAGACATGCACAAACAAACCACATTGACTCTGGTGTAATTTACGAGAAATATAAACCTTACTACCAAAGTAACATTTTTACAAATAATTTTTGGTCTGCATGCCCTATTAGTTGTGTAATGGTTGTAAATCTTTAAAATAACTTTAACAACACTAGGTCGTATGAAAGTCGTTATCAAGTTGTACACATGAATATCGAAATTCCTTGTCGTATGAGGGTCCTATAGTAGGCATAAAATGACCAATTGGACACCAAAAATAGATGGTCTTTAAAAGGTCGTTATTAGGTCGTAAATAGGTCGATATCACCTACAATACAACGTTTAAAATGATTTAAGTGTATATTAGTATAAATAATAGTCGTTAAACAGTAATATGACCTCATTAGACCTTGCACGAAAGTAGTTATACAAGAGTCACTAAAAAATATGATAAAATTTCAATAGGACCTTGGCACGAGATATCGTATCTAAAATTGAATGGAATCGTAAAAGAGGTTATATTGATTTTGAATACGATCTCCATACGACCTATAAACGAAAATGTGGCGTCCAAAATTGATAACAGTAACAGAAGTTATAACAATATTTAAATGACAGTTTCACGACCCATAAACAGAAATAATTTAGTCCAGAAAGTGGTAGGCGTAATAGAGGTTAAATAATACTCCAATGATGCAATTTTTGCGCTGTCAAATGTCAATGTTAGTCTATTAGAAAAAGTATCTACGAGAGTGAACATATATATATTATTCTTATAAAGTTTAGCGCTCGGTTTTACAAGATACTGGCGTAAATATAAACAGTCAGAGATCCATAGACGAGCAGTTAAAAGAAATGTAGAAAGAACATGCAGTCAGAGCGTGGTTAAACCAGAAATATTTGAGGAAAAGTCGGTGGTATGATTAGATGAAAAAGTGAAATGAACCCTACAGCATATCAGGAAGCTGGCCGTTAATGTAAAAATAAAAAAAGATAGTTTAAAGCATGCAAAATATATTCATATGAAACGACAGTTCAATTCAGTAGCGGATCCAGGATTACGTCAACGCATTTCTGCTACAATCAAATTAAATAATTTCTGAGTCTATAACATGGAGAGTGAACCCGAAAACCTCCCGTAGATCCGCCACTGGTTCAGTTACGTGTTAGTATGAAATACGCCATTGCGCTGTCTGTCATATTATGACATGACTATGCTCGTTTCTAAAATATAAAACGACTCCTGAGTAATTTAAAATGTCTTAGACTGCTTGGTAGTTTCACAATTAAAATAAGTAATTGGTCGTATAAGCAGTCTCGATCATATTTTCTGTTGGAAATTCAATCAAGTTTGGCGTCCATGTTTTACAAGCAAAGATATTAAAAATTAAAATTTGATTTATAGACTTATTATATGGAAATTTAACTTGGAAATTATATACAGGGTGTCCCGAAATGGTGGGCAATCTCTCGGATTTGGGTAGAACTAGTGAAAATAAGGTCACAAATTCGTATATTTTTCTTTCCCCAGAGGTAGCCCTACGAAGATATTCGCTCTTGAAGTTGAAGGTTAAAAATCGATTTTTCGCGATAACTTTTTTATTGTTCAATCGATTTTAATCATTTTTGGATTAGTATCATATTATTTCAATCCAGTTAGGTCAGTGTATTAGAGCCTTGGATAACATTCTTGGGGGCTCGGGGGCAGAGCACCCATTGCCTTAATAAGTTGAAAAAATTTTCAGTCTATTTTCTTTTATTTCTAAGGTTATTTTCAAATTTTTGAGCCATTTTCACGTAAAAAACGTATACTTGATTGATGTCGGTAATATGAACCATTTTCGAGATAAATGCACCTAACGATGAAATTGCGATTTTCAATCGTACAAATAATAATAATTTTTAAAAATTAAATAAACACGGTGATTATGTACAAAACAACATTTATTTCTTTATGAGGTAGTAAGTACTTACTTAAACTTAAAAAAACAAAAAATCTTTAATACACAAAACAGAAAATTTGAAACCTTACTGTAGAAAACTAATTTGGGACATGGAAAAATGAAGATTTATGAAATTTCATAACAAATGCTCAATATGAGCACCCCCTCTAATTCGTGCTTGTCCACGACGAACTTACGATTGCTGGACTCGCCACAACATTCCTTCGTTTTCTCTAATTGCATTTGAATGGTATATAATTCTCTCGTATAATTTTTCTCTTTTCTCTACTGGTGTGGCATATACGAGACCCTTTAAATGCCCCCACAGGAACAAATCAAGGGGATTTAAATCGGGTTTTCGGGGAGGCCAAGGAACAGGCCCACCTCGACCTATCCACCGGTTTGGGTATACTCTATTCAAGTGACCCCTCACTATAAGACTAAAATGCGGGGGACGCCCCATCATGCATAAACCACATGTTATCTCGAGATGCAATGTCAACGTCTTCTAAAAGTTGTGGTAACTGCTGTTGGAGAAATTCAAGATAAAGTTGCCCATTCATTCGATTTGGTATGGTAACACGAATGGGCCCAAAAAGTACCGGCCAATAATTCCGGCCCAAACATTAATATGAAATTGCTTTTGATGGAGCGTTTGAATTGTGGCATGTGGATTTTCCTCGCTCCAAACGGGTAAGTTGTGGGAGTTAATGACTCCATTTCTTCCACAGCTCGCTTCATCCGTATACAAAACCGATCGAATGAAGGCATGGTTTTGTTCATATTTCTGTATAAACCACTGCGAAAATTGCAAACTAGCAGAAAAGTCATCTGGCCTAATACATTCTGTATATGGCACGGATGAAGCAGTTGCTCTTTCAGAATTCTTCCAACGATCGACTTTGGGACATTCATTTGTAATGATAATGATCTGATACTGACAGATGAATTCGCAGCGACTGCATCCAATACGTTCTCTTCTACTTCAACAGTACGTGTTGTCCGCGGAGCACCCCTGTTTACGTCATTTGGCCTAAGTAGATATAATTCTTAGATTTTTAGTTTTCAAAAAAAATTATCATATTTTTTACCAGTTGTCTCAGCCGTTGATCAACACGTTCAAAAGTTTTGCGATCAGGAACCCTTCGATGGCGATACCGTCGAGCGTATAGTCTTCGTGCTTTCGAGGCATTGCAAGAAGCCATTCCATACATTAAATGCATATCTGCGTATTCATTGTTAGTGTAAGCCATATTTCAACCAATTAATTACTTAATTAATGTCGGATTAAACTAATACTGAAAAATTATGTCACACCAATTATCTGATATTTTGATCCATGGCAACCATAAACTGTCATTATTACTCGTTTGGTTTTGTACATAAACAGCTACATCGTCTTATCTACATAGATAAGATAATGTAGCTGTTTTTTTAAAATATTAATTAAAAAAAAATTAATATTAACACGTTCAATGCAGCCCCCAGAACTTGGGCTTCAGCATGTGCGGCACCATTTTTTGTCGTTTTTTTTTCAAATAATCGACAGGAAGGTCATACATAATATGACAAAGTAATACTAAGTAAATAGTCTTTGTTTATTTATTTTTAAAAGTTACTATTATTTGTGTGATTGAAAATCGCAATTTCATCGTTAGGTGCATTTATCTCGAAAACGGTTCATATTATCGACATCAAACAAGTATACGTTTTTTACATAAAAATGGATAAAAATTTTGAAAATAACTAGAAATAAAAGAAAATAGGCTGAAATCTTTTTTTCAATTTATTAAGGCAATGGGTGCTCTGCCCCCGAGCCCCCAAGGATGTTATCCACACTGACCTAACTGGATTGAAATAATATGATACTGTTCCAAAAATGATTAACATCGATTGAACAATAAAAAAGTTATCGCGAAAAATCGATTTTTAACCTTCAACTTCAAGAGCGAATATCTTCGTAGGGGTACCTCGGGGGAAAGAAAAATATACGAACTTGTAATCTTATTTTCATTAGTTTCACCCAAAACCGAGAGATTGCCCACCATTTTCGGGACACCCTGTATATACTGGCTTCAAAGACCACTTTTGCAAGCGTCCAAAATTAGTTCGTGATACTGATTTTTTCCTTTTCAAGTTTGTTCAACTTTATTGACAAGGAACCTAAGCACGACAACAAATACTGTAGTGATATAATGTTATCTCGGTTACAACCTTTTAAATTTTAACACATTAGCGGCGCATACACTGATATACAAGCCGCTGGAAGATGTGTGACGCGAGGACGCGGTCTTCGTTGGAACGGTCACCCATCCAACTACTAACCGCACCTTACGTTGCTTTACATCGCATATCGAAGTATGTACATAGTAAAGACGCACCCACGCTCGCCCGTATAATTATTATTTTAATTATTATTATTTATTACTTAATTATTTTTGTAATTAAAATTGGAATTATTTAGTCCATTTTTGTTCTAACAAATTGGATTGGATTCATTACCGCATAAGTGACATCGTTAACATGTGAAGCCACTTTTTTAACATTGGAATTTAGTTTTTTGTAACCTTCTGCCAACTACTGTACCGGGCGAGAAGTAGCAGTTCATATTAACAAACCTGCATGGCCAATGTCAATAAACAGCTGACAGAGACATAACCCTAGTGGCTTTAGAATCATACAGTATTCAGTTAAGTACTGTATTTCAGATTCTTTAAAGCTTTGATTTTGTTGTTGTGTTTTTTCTTTCTCTTTAATTATTTGAGATATTGCGTCATATAAAGAGTTCCATCTTGTGGCTCCTGGATAACTTAGTGTATGTCCTAGCTAGAACTTCTTGAATAATCTACGCTGATTTGGGACGTCGAGTCATCTTCCACAGAACTGGGCATTTGGCAAGTTAATTTGTGTGCCGTGTCCTAAGAGAAATATTTTTGTCAATTATGTTTTTTATGTCTGTTGTTGCAATTGAATTTAATGTATGGGCAGTCCATCTGATATGTTTGGGTAATTGAAAACGATTTTCCAGATCCAGAAAGAAAAAGAAGAAGTTCATTATCTTTTTTCTGAATCTTCTAATTCTTCATCTTCACTATCAGAAATCATCATATCATTTGATTTATATCCGAAATTCGATCCGTTATCGGTTATGGTTGCCACAAGTTTGTCAGTATTCAAGTTAAATTTTGAATGGATGTCTTCTAACATTTCAGAGATTTTATCATATGTATGATTCCCCACAAATCTTTACAAGCTAGTGCCACAGAACGTGTCTCTTGTAGTTTTCATCAACCCAATGGCAGTTAATCCAAAGCAACTGCGTCGCTTAGCAGACCAAATGTGTACAGTCGTACATACATATTCGGTATATTCAATTTTCATTTTCATAGATGCCATGGTTTCTATACAAAGATAACTAATTTTTTTCATAGCCGTGAATCTGCTAATTACTTTCAAATTAATACCAACGAAAAGAGAAAAAAAAAGAGTTTATCGAAAATAGAAACTGCGAACCTCTAAAATACAGAATTACACGGGTACAATGCGGCACACCACAAATCACGAAAAGAGACGTCTACTCTCTACACATGTAACGTTAGCACTGATTACAGAATAAGAAATGCTATGCAGTAACAATTTCTTATAGGCCAGGCGACAGGTAGTTCAATAAGGAAATAATTAGTGGAAAGCTGGAAATTGCTTTAATCGCTGATTTGGACCCAGATATTACTCTCCCAAGTTTTCCCCCTCGAGCGAAGTCGGCGTTGGCCCTTCTGGCCCTAAGAAGGTACCATTTTTCGGTTTCTTGCAAATATCTCCCAAACCATCAACTTTATCAACAAAATACCTATTATAAAAAACAATCTAGATTAAATTTGCTACAAAAAAGTTCTTTACCGTTTGTCTCTAAAGTGAACCCTTACGATGCTACGACCATTCAAAGTGGAGCTCTTTTTGATTCTTGCGGAAAAGTTATCGAAATCATATGCCATATCAAAGTTTCTACATGTTATAAATATTTGTCAGCATTCCAAGTGTTTTTAATACAGGTATCAATAAAAAAAAATGGTCAGTAAGTTCAGATTCAGTACATTTTACAAGTAGACTTCATTAATTTCCCACCGAGGGCGCTGGCAACACTGTGTACGTGGGGATAGTAACACCTGTACATGCAGCTGGCTTGCCGCGCTCGGCCTCCCATACAGCTGGCAATGCTGCTCCCATACCACAGCAGTCTCATGAACGATCTGGTTGAGTGTATATGTACGTGTTTACGGACAAAATAATCAATCAAGATTGTAGTTTGAGAAAGTGCGACAATGGCCGCGGCTGGTAATCCAACCGTCTGTGTTCTATAAATTATTCCATCCTGTTACCGATGAACCCACATTTAAGAACCTACATCATGTTCTCGACGGAGGATATCTTCTGCACCGTGTAATTTGACACCAAACGGATTCTTTTGCCGGCATTAGCGCCAAATATGTGAATTACGTCAAAAGATACTTCAAAAACAGTGTCATCATTTTCGATGGGTATCCTGACGACCCAGCAGCTCGCAGTACCAAGTCCGCTGAACGTCTTCGACGATCGCACAAGTACGATGCTGCTAATGGTTTTTTTGATGAGTCCATGACGGCACCTATGCCACAAGCAAAATTTTTGTGTAATGACACAAACAAACGAAGATTTATTGACTTGTTGCGCGTCAAATTCGAAAGCGAAGGAATCGAAACCAGACAAACTCCAGAAGATCCCGATGTGCTCATCGTTACCACCGCATTCGAGTTATCTCGGCCCGACAATTGGGTCATTATAGTGGCTGAAGATATAGATATCCTGGCCATCTTGGCGGCTCGTATGCCACCCTCCACTAAAATGTATTTTATGAAAACCGGCAAAGGTTCAACCAAACAACAACTATTTTACACGGCAAGTTTCAATCTCCCGCCGTGTGTGCAAGAAAACATGCGTTTAGTGGGTTTGCAAAATCTCTAAGCATACATACCATCAAGTCCAAACATGGTATGGAAATGATACAACTCCACTGGATTGGGGCTGGAAAAATTCTCAATGTGGTTTGGCTCCCATACCTACGACGAGGGATCCGGCGCCACAAACTCTTTTAAACACAATGTCCTGCAAATATTCGAAAGGATGTAACGCAGCGTGTGGTTGCAGGAAAACGGGCCTCCGATGCTCCAGAATCTGCATGTATTGTATGGGACGGTCATGTACAAATGCTGCCGAAGAAGATGATATGGATGATTGTGACGGGGACATCGATGTTAATCTTGAGCGCCCTGTGACGTCGGACAAATGTACCAATGCAGACGATGAAAGCGATGACGGAGAAATTGAGGCAGACGATCAAGACTGCCAGCTTTCATCAAAACGGTTGAAAATCGACTAACTTTGACATTTGAACAGTGGATTATGCCTCCTGGGGACACCACTTACAAAAAAACGCGCCATTTACTCTACCGCCAGGTGGTGTGGAAAAGAGTGATTTTATGCCAATACTAGTCAATAATAATACTAATCGTAGGTACTTTGCCACAGCTGTTTACATTAAAAAGCTGTTATACTTGTAACAAATCAACAGCTTGTGCACCTGGAATGCTGATAAATATTTATAACATGTAGAAACTTTGATATGGCATATGATTTCGATAACTTTTCCGCACGAATCAAAAAGGACTCCACTTTAAATGGTCGTAGCATCGTAACGGTTCACTTTAGAGACAAAAGGTTTTTTGTAGAAAATTTATTCTAGATGATTTTTTATAATAGGTATTTTGTTGATAAAGTTGATGGTTTGGGAGATATTTGTAAAATACCGAAAAATGGTACCTTCTTAGGGCCAGAAGGGCCAACGCCGACTTCGCTCGAGGGGGAAAACTTGGGAGAGTAATATCTGGGTCCAAATAAAGCGATTATAACAATTTCCAGCTTTCCACTAATTATTTCCTTATTGAGGTTTTTTTTCGACCTGTTGCCTGGCCTATTAGTGAAATTTGTAAATTATATTTCTGTTTTTTAAAATATTTAAAACATGGAACTACAAGAACTTCAAATACATTTAAGTAATTGAAATATCAAAAAATATATTTCAAACACTATAAATTGTTAACCAAATCCAAGTACTTTGGCAGAGTAATTGAAGTACCAAATACCGGGTTTCCAATGTACTTCAAATGCAGTATTTGAAGTGCCAAAAGTAGTTCCAGTACTATTTTTCAAGTACCTTCATTTGATGTACTACAGCTCTGTTCTCGGGAATAAATAAATAATAATAATAATAAATAAATATACACCACAAAAATTAGACAACCCCCAATTCCAGAAGCCAGGGCTTGTGCGGAAGGGGGTTACACATTGAAAAAACGCGGACATACAACCATTTCCTTCGACAGTGCCAGTGCCGGAACCAGGATTCGAACCCCGTGGTGCGATATCCGTGTGATTAATCGCGATTGCCACCTCGCGCCTTAACCCACTCAGCTATCGACCAGACAGAATATGCGTTAACTTTGAAGGATACCCTGTAGATGGGATTGATAGTATCAATCCAATAAAAAATGTAGCAGTTGATAAAAATTGTTGTGTGTGGGTGCATGTATGCGCGTGCTGTGTTGAGTTGGTTCAATGAAAATTAACAGTTTGCTGAAAAATGTACAATATGTATTTTTAATAATGTGAGTGAAAGACCAAATAATAAATTGTCATTTTTGAAAAGATATTTCTTTACACATTTCTGACAATTGTTTCTTATTTCATTATTTTTATTTCCGGTCAAAATATAATCAAATCGATAAAAATATATTTAAGTCTATAAGACAAATTATTAAAGGAGAGCCACATTTTCAAAAAAGTTTTTATTAAATTATAGGATGCAAGCTAATCCCTTACAAAAAGTTATATCGCATACCCAAGAAGATTACATAAAACATAATGAATCTCTCAAACAGAAGATAAATCCATAGTAAAGCAGTCGAGTATTAAATTTTGAGCTGGGGAGAATGATAGGTAGAAGACTTTTATTTTTGGGCTTTGTGGCTTTTCAACACGTTTTAGCTCTACAGCTCTAAACTAGACTTTTGTCTAATCTATACTAGTAAATGCAAGTTCTATTTAACAGGAATCGTAACAATAGACAGGCAGAGAGCGGAGCGCAGCTAAACGAAAAGGGATTTCGTAAAATGAATCAAACAATATGCCGGTCGCATTATTGCAAATCGTATAATAGATTTTGGCTTTACGCGTAACGTAGCACACGGTGTGTAATTCTGGGAACGCCGGCTTATTCCTTTCTAACTAGTTCTGATGTTACCGTGAGAGCTTTGAATATTATGGTAAAAAGTATGAGGTGCACCCTCAGAATGAGTCACATTTTTAAGTGTTGTAAATTAGGTGAGAATTATTTTATTAGTAAAGCAACTTGGCATTTTTGAACTCGATAAAATTTTGTTCTAAAAATTGAGAGCATTAAATCACTAAAAATGGGAGATATCAGTCGTTCAGATAATTGCCTTTATGGGAAATTCCAAAAAGTAAAGCAGAAGATGCATGTAATGTTTTCATTTACAACAAAGGTAAAGGTTAAACATAAATTGTATAAAATCAAATCTTGGATCACTACAGAGTTAATAAACTCCATTAGACAAAGGAATTAACTCAAAAAATATTATATCCATAACAAAACTCATGAAAACAAAATTAATTACACGAGTTACAGAAATATGTTAAATAAGTTAATTAAAAGAACTAAAAATACATTTTATCAAGACAAAATAGAAGAATCCAGAATGAATAACAAAACAATGTGGGAAATTGTTAATGAGGCAACAGATACTGAAAAAAGCAGATATAATCAAAAAAATAACATCACAGACGGCAAGGGATCTGTAAAATCTGATAACACAGCTAAAGAAAATGTATTTAATTATTATGTTAATATAGGTAACGATATGACTGATAAAACAGATAAAAGTTTAACAGTACCACTATCGAAAGATGTAAATATAAGAGAATCACTTTATCTAGGCCTGGTAACGTATAATGAAATCATTCTACATATCTCATCCCTAAAAAATAGCTCGCCGCCAGAACCTGGTGAGGTATCGGCTTATTTACCAAAAAACGTCATAAAAATTTGGTAAAGCCATTAAAACACATTATCAATTTGTTTCTTACTACACAAAAAATACATACCTCTAGCGTGGAAAAAATCAATAGTGACCCCAGTATATAAATCTGGCAATAAACATTTACTCATAAATTATAGACTGGTATCTCTAATTAATGACTTGGCAAAAATTTTGAAAAAATGTGTAAAAGCACGGTTAAATTATTTCCTAGAAAAACACAAAATAACGAATAGTAAACAGTTTGGTTTCCGACAAAATTTTAGTACTGATGACGCAGTGATAAATCTGCTCAGCAAGGTAATATTGTCACTAAAAAATAACAAAAAATGTATAGGGGTATTTTTAGATTAGCCAAAGCCTTCGACACGATTAACTAGGATATACTCATTACTAGATTAGAACATGTTGGTGTCAGATGCTGTGCTTTCGATATATCGAAAGATTACCTTACGCATAGAGTACAAAAGGTCAAAGTAAGCGATAAAACTAGTGATCCTCAAACAGTCACCACTGGGGTCCCGCAGGGGACAGTATTAGGTCCGATTTTAATTCTAACATATATAAACAACATTGCCAGTTAACCGGGCCCAGAAGTGAAGGAAGGAAGTATTTAAAAATGCTGAAGATAGTATAAATGTGTCTTCTTAGCCTTAATATCACCAACTCAAAATTCTTAACATTGTCCAACGACCATCCAGAAAAATCTAAATTAGTTATTCATAAAGAAACGTAACTGGATTGTATAAACCACAATTACAGTACGCGATGGAATAAAAATCAATCTGTACAAACTTTCGTAAAACCCACGCACAAAGAAATATATTTTATATTGGCTCAAAGCTATATAAAAGAAAGTATGTTACGGACCTCTAGCGTATGCGACCCACCATACGCTTCAGCGTTTTGTGGGCCGTATTATAACAACTACTACCTCCGTAACATATTTCGCTATTCTCCACGGGAGGGCGACACTTGCGGCACGTGATCAGCAGAGAGCGGAAAACGGGTAGGCAACCATTTTTGCTGGCTTGGTATTTAGTTGTTAATTCTGTGAACCTCGGTTTAATCCAAGGCATCCTGGTGGATTTTAGAATTATCAACTCAAGAAAATTTCCTCAATCTGTTGTTGTTCCGTTTAACGGAATATTTTGTGGTTGTGAGTAAATTTTATCTGCGGAAGCAGAATATTTAATTACACAAGGTAAGCTAACCTCTTCACGCCATCTTGCCCGTTCTCTACCCACGTGTTTCGCAAATTTGCAGGCTCTCCTTTGGAAATACCGTGTCAACTTTAAAAGGCGGACTCGACCCCATTCATCCGACTGTGGCTTCCCGGAGTATTGGTGGATTGTTCTCTCATCAGTGAGGTAAATTATGTATCATTTGTAGGTTATGTCAGAATTGCTCACATTAGGCACGCTTCACGTGTATTTCTGACTCTGTAAATTAAATCGTGATATCTTTAGGGTTCTACGGACGGGGCTTCTACACACGTCAGTGAGAGTTCCACGGACGGGGCATCCACACACAGTGGAAGGTGCCAGGGCTGGTGAGGCTACAATCAACCCCATCCTTGGGTCCATTTCTTGTGTCCCGAAGACATCTCCGTAGGGCTACAGTTCTTCCACGTCCGGACTCGGTATCGTACCACCCTGAATAAGTGTGTTGTATTTATTTTTTTACTTACCGGGGACCACCTTCAGTGGTTCGGCTGGATATCAATTCATAATTTGCATTTTTAACTTGTACATATTTAGAGATTTATTGCATTTTATATTTATTTAAGGAGGTTCTTTAAATCAGACCTTTGTGGCAGAATTTATGACAATTTATGAGTATTGTAAACCGATGTGTAGCTACACGAGGCATTTTATGAATGTTATAACTTATTAATCGAGATATTTGCCACACCTTGTGAACATCGCCAGGTTATATGCTAGAGAACCAATTTTGTAAATTGTATAATATAGTGCATTTCATTTTTAAAGAAAGTGTCATTATTTCGTCTGCGACCATCACGCATGGAAACCTGTGATTTGTTAAGTAAGTAAACTAATAATTCATCATAGTTTATGTAAGCTTGGGCTTAACGCCCTGAGATAGTCTGAGCTAGAGAAATTTTATCGTAGGCACATACATCGCTTTCCGGGTTAAGTAGTTCCTACGATATCTGCTACGCTACAGTAGCCCAAGTGATTTCGTTATGTAATATCTTATAATCATTAATACCCAACGTATTGATTTGTTTATGTACATGTAAATTCGTAGCAAGTATAAATTAAAGAATGAAATAAAAACATTTATAAATGTTAACTATGATAAGATCAAAGATATATTCAAATAAGATGGATTTAGAATCAAACTGTTTTGTTTGTTAACTCACTCACTCGATCATCACTCAATCGATCATACACGCTCCTAAATAGAATTGAAAATAAAACCAAGTACCTCCTTCTTTTCGGCACTTTTATTCAATAATAGTAGTTAACCAAATCATTGTACCAGAAGCCATAATGTATTTTATTGTAAATATAATTTATTATTTGTTATATCTTGAACAAGCTCCTCTGTGAGCTTAGATGATTGGCAAATAAAAGAACATGTAAGAGAACTGTACAATAAATTTGATTTGATATCCACACTACTAAATTAATAATTAATAGTTTCAATTATCTCTAATCTCTATGTTCATGCTAAACACGCATTATTTTTTATATGATCATTTGCTAGTATTTGAAATAAATTAAAAACTTTCTTGAACTAAATACTTTATTCACAAAAAAACTCTGTTACCTCGCATTCACCTTTTAAAAAAAGTATATCTCCGTCCCAAAAAACTATCTGTAAGTCTGCGCGATTAACAAATAAAATTACTTTGCACTGTCAAATTATTATTAAATACAACTTAACAATTACTGTCAACTAAATATAGTCTATTATTTCTTAACCAAATTCAAGTTTAAGTTATATAACTATCATTAAACCATAATCCCAACATCATTGTTAAGTTATTATTACGTAGTTTTGCGCTCGATAAGCAGTACTACGTTTTAATGCCACAATAAAATTCATTAACAACATGATAAAAAATATTGTACGTAACAATAACTAAATATAGTATATAAAAAAATCGTTAGCTCTGTACAGTACACCTCTATCAACTACTCGTTATCCTTTGTTGTACACTCGCCATATTTTCATAAAATATGTGCCTAGGCCTAAGCTATATCATATTAGAGTTTCATCCATTTTGCTGTTGTCGAATAGGGTAAACTAAATAATATCATGTACATATGGATAGTCTATTGAAGGAGTCAGACTAACTACGGAATGTTTGCGGCTCGGACTAGATAATGTGGCCCCCCCATTTTCGAGGGTGCTGAATCGATTCCCTGGGTCAAACCAATTTTCCACCTCGACGATCCCCTCAAATTGGTCAAAATCTATCTCTAAAGTCCTCTTTTCCATGAATCCGTTTATTTTCCCCTGTTTTTCGAATAATTGTTCCCTCGAGTAGAACGGAAGGTCGCTCGAGGGATTTCCTCTACCCCAGGCTTCCAACGCTTGTAGGGAGTGGAAAATTGATATTTGTTTTTGCGAGAAAAAAAAATATTTTGTAGGAGGCGTTTCTTTGAGGAAGGTGGTGATAGATGACCAGGATTATGTAACCATCCCCGGAGGTTATTTTTACCCTTCAAGAGGGTGGAATTTTTTTTCATCTATAATTGAAAAATAGTATAAAAAATATGTTTATTAAAGTGTTTTTATAAATTGATTTTCCACCCCTTTGAAAGGTAAAAACAACCCCCGGGGCCGATTACACAACCCTGGTCGCCTACCACCTTCCTCAAAGAAACGCCTCCTGGTCATCTACCACCTTCCTATACACCTATAACATATCCATTTTTTTCTCACGAAAACAAATTTCAATTTTCCACGCTCTACAATTGTTGGAAGCCTGAGGTAGGGGTGGGTGAGGTCAAATCATCGAGGGACCTTCCGTTCTATTCGAGAGAACAAAAATTTGTGGAAAATCTGGGGAAAATAAACGGGTTCACGAAAAAGGGGACTTTGGGGGTGGCTTTTGTCCAATTTGAGGGGGTTGCCGAGGTGGAAAAATTGGTTTGACCCCGGGAAACAATTCAGCACAACGAAATTCCAAGGAACACTGTCTATTTCAGTTGAATTTTATTAGGAACTTCTAAACAGTGCAAGGAAAAAATCGGTTAAATTAGAAAAAAGTTGTGCATTTGCTAGCTCGTTAAGAGGCCGTTTTCAAATTTTAATATTTTTAGTAGGTTCAGAGATAACCAGAAAATAGTGAAAGTCGCTATTTTTAATTTTTGTTAATAAAAAATTTACTTTTATTAGCTCGACGTGTATCACCATGCATGTAACTTTGTATGTAAGTAAATCTTGCATTTCAAACTCGACCCACTACTATTTAGTCTATTGACTCGAAATTTCGTATAAACATGTAGTTCTGGTGATAATATAATAATTTGGGATAAATTACTTAATTTTAAGTCTAAAAAAATAAAATTTATTAACAGTTTAAACATAATATCCAACCGGCACCTTCGGCAAAATATAGAGTATATAAATACTCCCATATTAGCTTCGTTGAAAATACAATAATTTGGTGTTGATGACTTATTTTTCAACAAATCAGACGAGATGTAACTTTGTAGCATGGCTCCCTTCTATAATGTTCAACATTTGGTTAATATTGTTATACTTTTAAATTGCTTCTCCTGGAATGGTTTTTGGTTTCTTGAGAACTATAATTAATATTTCGCAGCAAAATGCAAGTCATTAATTTATCCGGTTCCCTTTATTATGATAAACATATAAAAATTAATTAATGGTATGTAGGAAAGGGTTATAAAACAATTAAATAGTGCAGGCAAACTATCGAAAAAAGCCTAAACTGAACTGAATCTAAGTGATCTCGTTTTTTTAAAATGTTAATTCTTTATAATAGCATTTGTAACAAAGAAATTGATATCTTCTATTGTAAAAGGGATAAATTTAAAAATGACCTAAACACCATTTTAATCTCATTATTAAATTGTAATACCTATTGAGGTAACTTTGTTCTTAATTTCTGATGATGTTTCTTGTATGTATTTTATGAGTACAGTGCCTGTGGTTGTCATGGGCATTGTTTTGTTCATTAATTGGTGTATACTGTTGAACAATAAAGTCTATTTATTTATTTATTTATAAACATTTTTTGTCGAATCACCTGCCAATGGTGCCTGGGAAAAATAGTTATAAACAAATAGAAGAGAAGAGAGGAGAAGAGAAGAGAAGAGAAGAGAAGAGAAGAGAAGAGAAGAGAAGAGAAGAGAAGAGAAGAGAAGAGAAGAGAAGAGAAGAGAAGAGAATAAATTTATTCTACATAATTTTGTTACATAAAATAAACAATATTGGTTTCGTCAAAAGCGTAGAAGAATACAAAAATATATAATATTTTGTAGTAACAATATAAAAAATATAATAAGTAAACTTAAATATGTCACAAAAATGTATAAAACAAACGAGGCTACAAAAACATATAATAACAAATAAGACATTGTTACGCGCTAAATGCTGACTTATGCCTTTTAGGTAGACAGTAGGTAATTATTGAGAGGTGTATCCAGGGTTGCCGCGCTGTTAAATTTTGTAGCTGAGACTAGAATCCTTTGGCTATACAGTAGGCATCTCGCAGGTGTATTAGGGGTTGCGTCTTTTTGTCGGCTTGTAAGGTCACGAGATGAAGGTAGGAAGTTGAGTTTGGATGGGTAGCCATTAGGTAACAGTGCGCTTGGCGTTCTTTGTGAATTTTCCTTTTAATTGCCGTTAATGGGGCTTTCCATTTGATGTTTTCATGGGATATTGGAAATTCATGGTTGGTTGTGTACGTTATGGCTGTTTAGAACGACACACCTTACTCGACTAGTTCGGGTTTTGAATTGTAAGTAGATTATATTTTTTTTGTGAAGCAAGCACGTCTCCCTTTTTCCATTTTCTGTGGTAATTGTAGAAAGCCGTCCCACGAGGAATTACTTCCAAGTTTGATCTCTTGGATCGCCAATTTTAAGCTGCCCTACACCTTTGAGTAAGGAATAAAGATCTTTTTCATTTTTTTTTTTGTACTTATGAAATTATTTTTTTTAGGATTTCTTCTTTTTCTTCTTCTTTTTTATTTTATTCAACTTTCTGTGTTTACGTTACTTTTTGTTGTTTTCATAATGTTCAATCCAGAATTTTACGAATTCCCCCTACATATTTATTGAGCCTGGCGTACCCATCTCCAGAGCAAGTGAGGCCTGGGTTTCGGTCACCTACTCTTGTTCTCCACTTGTGGACCCCTAATTGGAATTTTATTGACAACCTTTTGCTTTCACTTTGGACAACGATTCGTGGTCTGGATCATTTACGATGGATGGGAATTAACAACGACAACTTATGCGACCAATTTGGACAATGATTCGTGGTACTTCTTGAGAGGCAGCTACTCAGCTCGCTATACAGGTTTTTATACTTAGCGTATGAGTTCGGGATACATAATTTGTGATTTCACTTTTGACTATTTGAAAATTTTAAGTATTTGAGCACAGTTTTCTTTTATATGTAGTGTATGATTTGTAAATATATTATGCCTGTATTTTAGTAAATAATAAATTTTTTTGGCTATTCAAAATTTTAAGTATTTGGATATTTTTTTTATGTTAAATGTAACTAAGTAATGTCGGGTAATTCAATTCAAACCTTTTATCATTTGGGGAGGTATATTATATAAGTTATGATATATAAGTATATATAAATAAGTTCATATGCACGACTTTTATTATCTCGTGTGAACCTAATGTGAACCCTTCGTGATATCACACACGGTAAGATTAAATTATATAACCAAGGACCGGTTCAAATATATTTATTGCTTGTGAATATATATATCCAGGTGAATACCCTTTTACTGAATAAATTTGATATCCAAATTCTAACTTTACATACTGGTTTTCTTTTAAATTCATACCACGAATAAATATAGTATAGCGTTTGGGTACCCTTGGAAATTTTGGGAGCCTTCTAGCTAGGTTGCAGTCATTTTATTAGCTAGTGGCGCCCTTTATGCATACACATGAGTAACTAATGTGTATATGCTTTATTATTTTTTTTGTGTATGAACCTCAACCTACCCCCTCACCGACTAGAGCTGAGCTAGCCCTCGGCACACCTGTTGCGAGCCTTTGCGATTCGAACGCTACTGCCTTTATTCACTTTATTTCTTTTTATTACATAAATATTACTTTTTGTTTAGTGACTAAATAGGCTCGTCATATATTTTTGGCACCCAACGTGTCATAACATATTAAAACAAACTCATGAATATATAGATAAAGTAAGTAAAGATATTAAGTACTTAAACAATTAAACATGAAGTAAGATTTTGTTCCAATATAAAAATATATACAAACGACGCTGGAATAGTAATCGGAATAGTGACATAAAATTTTGAACAATTATCGGGACCACTCAAGCAGAACTTATTGTACAGAATTCCTCTGTACTGTAAAACGAGTTATCTAGTAGACATTTTTTTAGTTGATTCAGAAATATTTTAAAAGATACTTTTAAACGTATCAGGAAGTGCATCGTAAAGATGAGCACCTGCATAATACTGCGATTTTTTAATTTGCAAAGCCTAAAGTTATCTATGTGAATTTTGTTTGATCCACGAGTTCTATACCGATCTATGTCTGAGTTGGGACAAAATTTTTTATAATTATTGTACGTAAAACACAAAATTTTGTATATATAAATACAAGGTGTGGTCATAATTTTTTTCACTCTGAAAGTGTCACGACAGGACCAGACCGTCTGTAAGAAAGGTTGAAAATTATCCTGATTATGCGTTTCTGCATAACAAAGACTCTATTGACTTGGTGATTGTTCCCATAGCATAATATTGTAGCTGAGTCTTGAATAAACTAAGGAATAGTAGGCTGTGAATAAGCCATGTTTATTTATTTCCTTTTAAGGTTTATTAAAGCATTCGCTTAATTCCAACATAGGTTGTCTATATGACTAGAGAAACCAAGAGTTGAATCTAGAATAGTTCCAAGAAATTTTGTCTCATTACTGGTTTGTACGCCTTGCAAGTATTAACCAGAAGTGAATTTTTCTGACACCAGTTTTCAAATTGTTTAATAGTTGTATGTGCCTTAGATTATAATTTCTGACCACCGAAGTGACATCCGCATACATGAAGATATTTCCTTCTGTCAAAAATGATGGAGGATCATTTATGAATATTAAAAAAGTAAAGAACCAATAATCGACCCCTGGCCCACACCAATATCCTGTGACGCGTTTTTCTCCACGTCGCACGGTGACGCGGACGAAAAGCGGCCACTCTTTGACACACGAACTCCGGACCGAACTTCGGTTTGCTCGGGCGCCAATCCTAGTTTAAGTGATAGGACATACTACCCTCAAGCCGAGTACGGGAGGCTGAGTAGCTCAAGTGGAGAAAGTTTACTCCAGAAGGTCAATATATGGGAAATTAGACGTTCACACACAAACAGTAAAACTCATAGTTTTTCAATTAAATCAGTATATTCAGATAAACCTAATATTGCAACTCTACTTTTCTAAATACTTATTGTCTACAAGAAAAATCTACAAATTATTATTTACCGGAAGGGGAGCAAGTATAGCAACGAAAATACTAGTACCAGATGTCTCAGACGACAGAGACAGCTAGCTGCAAAATAGTAACACAAAATATACGGTAAAGCATTAGCACAGAGTAAGCGTCGACACAAGGCAAATTTATATACAGTACTTGGCTAGTATATCAGTTTACTTACTCCTCCGTAAACTTACTCCCTGTGATTATGAGTGGGAGTAGACGCCTGATGGATGCGCCGCTGGTCGATGACGTAGTCCGGACTTGGTCAAAATCCTGCTGCTCGAATATGATATATGACACCTGGGTTCGGATCTTGGAGTGAACACGTCTGCTGTCGATGAGTCGCTCTGGCTGACTGTCTTCTTAGCTCCGCAGGAACTTTCTTGTCAATGAAAGAACTTACTGTGAGAGTAGGCGCTAGACGGATGCGCTACTGGTCGGTGACGTAGACTGGAAATTTCACGGTTTGAAATACCGGTACCTTAGGTTCAAATCTGGGAGTAAACACGTCTGCTCGCAATGAGTCGCTCTGGATGACTGCCAACACGGTTAATTACTTCCTTCAAATATGAAGGAGTGGGAGAAACAGCGGAAAGCAGATGCGCGATAAGTCAATGTGTTGTAAAATGGACAAATATTTCGAAATATTTTGGGTTAGAAAAATAATTCAAATACAGATTTGTGGACAATTATTTCGAAATATTGCGCGACTTAGAAAAATTCATATACCTTAATTTGTGGACTTTATGGATATTTTTATGGCAACACCGGAGCAAGCAGCAGCCACGTGTACCTCGTAGGACGGCAGCTAGAAGACTGACTGATGAATATTTCAATGGTTCCTGGGTACCGAAAGAATGACGTCGCACGGGTGACGTCGACTGGACTTAAGAAATATTTCTTACTTTGACACCACAGGATGGAGAGCTCTTGTACGTTTAAGGTGTTCGGTAGCTGGGAATGTACTGACTCGCGCATGGTTTGGCTTGTCTGAAATATAGAAACTCTTCTCGTCGCTTCCCCTCACATGAGTTCATCTGTAATTTTACAATCTAGTATACCTACGCGGTGCTTCTAGAATTAATGCTTTTATTAACTTTTAAACTAATTCGCCTACGGCGGTACAGTATATCTACAAAAATAAATATAACAATTCCTATAAAAGAATTTCAAGAAAATAATGATATCTTGTGCATATTTCGGTAACGAAAAACACTTTGTTAAAATCCATGTTATAAGTACTAGATATTTTCGAGTCAATTCAAACGAGTATTTTTCTATTTTTTAGATATGACATTATCCAGTCCAATATATGACCGCTAACACCCATATTACTTAACTTTAATTTAAGGAAGTTTGAATTCATACAGTCAAATGCTGCGGTTAAGTCAAAAAAACAAACCTGCAACTTTATTGCCCATGTCCAGGTGGGCATACATTTATTTGCATAAATTCTCGGCCAGTTAATTCTGTAGATCTTAGCGTGCGGTAATCATGCTGACAGTTGGTAAGTAGCTGATTGGCTTCTAGATAATTGTAAAGTCTAGTGGAAACTACCTTTTCAGTCATTTCTGAAATTTCACTTAGAATTATGATAGACCTGTAATTCTCTAATAGTTGGGGATTGTCTTTTTTGTGCAAAGGTACAATGTTACCTGAGTTTTTTGTGTAACCCCCCTCTTCCGGATAGCCTTTGGATTTGGAGGTTGCGGTGTGTTTTATGTTTTTTAAATATAACATATTTTTGCAATTTTAAAATTTCTCTTCATGTATTTATGTGCTTTCTTTCTTTTGTTGTTGTCTTCTTACTTATATGTAATATATTTTTCTCCTTACAACTTTGTAATGGGACTTGCCTGCAAAGTTGTGTTCTAAATGTAAAGTAGCTCTCTTAAAATAAACAGCCTGCAATTGTTACAGTACTTATGACTTTGTAACTATATCATAGTAAATGATACAACAAATTGAACTCTAAAAATAAAAAATTAACTCCCCTAGAAAACTTCCTCAAAGTAATAATATCGATGGGAGTGAGTGAGGGAGTGCTTCCCTGGACATATTATTAAAGATGAAGTACCTGTCAGTAAAACGTATTAGAGGGTAATTTAAGTGTTCGTAAATATGTCATGTGACAGAGTTACTAGAAAGTTTAGATTCTATCAAAAATTTAAGATGACGCGGGTTGCCTTTACGGTTCATTATACTTTCAAGCCGTAAGAGACCAAACACCACCTGGTAAATATAGTTTTTCGATCGTGTCTGCTTTCGTAATGAACATTTATTATATATACATTGAGCATGGACACGCTTATGCTTGCCGCCATAATACAATGTTGATTTTGTTCAATATTAAGTGCAAATTCTTGGTTGTACACAGACTAGTGTTCAAGTATATTATAGTAACTAGCAATACCAAAATACACAAATACCAAATTTAACCCAGATATTAACATTCACATTTTATTTTTAAATTCTGTTAGTAAAGCAAAAATATTTAATATAAAAATTTTACTCTTCAATATTACCAGTGGTTTCTGTCATACTATATTTTAAACAGTTTGCAACATTATGATATACCCAGACTTTCATAATTAAAATAATTGCAAGGCTTGCTAATAAAAATAATTATCCTTAATTATGGAGCATGCTTAAAGAAAATAAACATGGCCAATATTGAATAACTGATGGTCATAATTCTTAAAATTCAACCGGTAACGATCTAAACGATCATTGCGAACAATATTATTTAAATAATTGAGAATTACACTCAGAAGTTCGGGGTTCGATCCCCGGTCGTGGCAGTGGAAAAATATTGTGAGAGGGATTTTTTCACTATACACGGATATTGGGTGTGTGTCCCTTGTCTCTAAATGTGTAGCCCCCTCCCACACAAGGCTTCTCTAGAGCCTTCCGGGATAAAGGGGGTCGTAATTACCTGTGATGTTAATTTATTTAAATTTAATTTATTTATATTCGAATTTTTTGGTAACATAACATAAATTTCTGTTAGAAACCAATATTTTTTTTGTTAAATTTCGGTCACATCCATTTGAAGGTATCCTAAACCCAGTGACGTAGTCAAATTTGAGATAAAAAATTGCTAACACTTTTTTGGATTTTTGGATTTGAAAAAAATCGGAATATGCCTCGAAATTTTGCACCACGGTAGGATTATTGAAGCTCTATCATTTAAAAAAAAATCGTTTAAGTTGGTCAACAAATACAAATTTTGGAGAGATGCACCGCTTTTAAATGGGTCACTCTATATGAAAAACAGGTTCTCGGGTTGAACCGCGTCTGAGATTATTGATGTCTCGACGTTTTGACTGCCGTTTTGGAGCCATTTTCAAGAGCAAAGGGGGTCAAGAAAAATAGTTAACGGAAATATGCCAGGATAAGTTGGTTCGAACCCGGGGCTCAATCTGCCTACTCCCCAGATCTCACTCAAAATCTTCCATAAGAAAAACTGTCAGGATAGGTTTGAGTTCGTAGGAATAATCCTATTCCGGGGCGTCAATCTGTCTACTCCACAAATCTCACTCCGGTCCGTTTCTAAGGCCTCACTCTGCCTACTCTTTAGAGAGTGCTACGCACTTTTCTAAACAAAATTTAACTAGTGGTGGATTGTAGCGTCGAGCGTAACAAAATGCACGCTAGCTCTAGCCGTTGGGGGGGTTATTTATAATAGGGGCGCCACTGGTTTCCCCTTGCTGGTCCAAACCAAAAGATCACCAGATGTGAAGGAATCCACCACCAGAAACAAGTAAAATATACAGTTACGATTGAAATTAGGACAATTTATTATGATTAAAATTTTACACACAAGAAAAAGACTAAGCGTGACGTCAGGCTTGGCTAACAATTTGTTTATTTTTATAAATTTTAAACTTTAACTTCTGGTTTCTCGCAATAAATTTTGTGTCCTAACAATTAGCATTCTAATGAATTTAGTTATTACAAAATATTATAACAAAAAAAAAAAGAAATAAATAAAATCAGCGTCTTTAATGAAAGGTATTGATTGTGCACTTATCTGTTTCGCTGTCGAAGTCCCTCTATTTGAGGTCTGCTTTTCTATATACCAAACAAAACAAACCAAACGACCATCCAAAATAGAGTATTAAAATTTGAAGAGATCCCAAATCCCTTTAAAAGGTATATATTCAACACCAAAAGTTTGAATGTGAGCTGCAAGGGCATAAATCCGAATTATAAACGAGAAACATACAATTTCCTTTTCTGCTTTTCTCACCAAAATTATTTGTTCCCTTAGTTACTCATAACAAACATTTTATTTTAGGCCTACTTCCAAAATATATTTACATTAAATTTCCATACAATAGACTACATACAACAGAAATACATTAATATACTGCGAGTCACTAAATAAATTTCAAAGATGAAACTTTACAAGAGAACTCACTGGTAGTATCTAACGAAGCGTTATTTATACTAATAGTGTCTGTGGGTGGGAGAGTGGTAAGGGAATGTGAGAAATTATGGGGTGTAGATGAAGATTGTGGGGCTAGTCTGGAGATCAATGATTTTCAAGCGACTGGAAGGCGAATACCTCTCTTTTCTCTCGAGGCATCAATAATCTCAGACGTGGTTGAACCCGAGAACCAAGTATTTTTTATACTAAACGAAATATACAAAGTCCTGAAACGCGCAAAGAACGATAAGGTACCATGACCTGGAAATATATCGATAGAATTAGGTCCATTGGGTCAACGCCCATATTATGTTCGCCTTGACGTAACGAAGCTCCAGGTTCGAATCCTGGTTAGGGTATGACGTTAGTGGCATTCTAATGTAAAACCAAGTTGGTAGAAGTGGACTAGATGAGAGTTGTGTGAAAGATAAGGCATCTAGTCGCTGTAACACTCCGCAGTTCGAGTCTCAGCTGGGGCAGATGACAATGTCGAAGGCGACAGTCGTGTGCTTATCTGTGTGTGTCCTGGTTTAGTTGCGAAATAGCTAGTGCTTTTTCTTATGGCTTTGGGTCAGAGGCCATGCAGCCAGTCACGATATGTTAAAATTAATCTAAACCTAAACAAAATGGTGAAAAAGAGTGAAGAAGAGTAACGAAGGAAAATACAGGGAAACATGCTTCTCGTTCAGGGGTCTGTCAGGACATTAAGTTTGATATCACAAAAAAAAGACCACGGTAGGGTAGGTAAAAACATAAGGTTAACACAAGACTAAAACAAAACTAACCTATAGTTTGATATTAATATCTACCAAAAATCAATGATTAGTTAATAGATTTTCTTGCTACCTATAGCAAGCAAACTAATTACATTGAACGGAGCTATCATATTTGCAGCATAAGGAGATCACAAGTGAATCTGTAGCAGTTTTGTACTTATCGCAAGCGAAGAAAAGGTGATCAAGATCGCCCATAACACCACATAGATCACAAAGTTGCGATATAACTACACCTATTTTATACAAATGGTCGGGAAAGCAGGCATGACCAAATGTTACTCTAATAATAGTTGTAATAAATTATCGTGGAACGTTTAAACCGTCATCCCAGAACTGTAACGGGATAGGTGACTACAATTTGCAATACTTTGTTGAGCTGTTTAAAATCAGTTAGACATAGTTTATGGTCTAATAGAGTCCCATTAATGGCGGCATCTTTGGCCAAAATATCGATGTGTTCGTTATGAATTAAGCCTATATGAGCTTTGACCCAGACAAATGTGACAAATTTACCAGCTTGAATGATAGTGTAAACGGCATCTTTTATTTTCAAAATATATGGGTTTGTTTCGTATGAAAAGAAGTCAGTATATTTAACAGCTGAAAGAATCGAAAGAGAGTCAGATAGAATTATTATTTCCTTTGAGTTTGTTTCTTTGATATAGGTTAAAGATTTGTAAATATCAATTGCCTCCAAGGTAAAAACAGAGCAGTTTATGTCAAGTTTGAACTTAATTTCTTCATGTTCAAAAGGAATGAAGAAAGCGCATACATTAATAGCTAGTGCTAAACTCCGCTAAGACTTTAACATAAGTAAGTCATAATTAAAAAAGTGGAGGTTGTAATCGATATATTACAAACTATTTTTAATTGATAGGAAGGAGGCACCAGAAGAGTGTGGAAACTTGTGCACATAAAAAAGGCTTCATATCTCAATACAAGGCCTGTACGGCAGAGTAATGTCGCAATTATCGATCTTTTTATATTGGAAGATTTTTACCAAGGCAATATTAAAGCTGGAAATCGAGATAATACGGTTTCACGGTGAGAAAATCATGCGTGGACAATAAACTAAATCTATAACAACTAGTCCAAAAGTGAGTAGCAAGTACTAGATCAATTCGTATAGTATTTGTAGACCCGAAAAAGGATTATGGTATGGTGTGTTTACAGGAATTATTCGAAGTGTTGTATCACAGCTCTATTCATTACAAAAATATTTACAATAAGTGATTTTAATGAAGGGAAGAAGAGTGAAATTAAATTTGGGAATCAAATATCTGACATCTTTGAAATCAAATCACACCAAGCAAGTTGCCTTTCACCGATGCTATTCAAGATCTATATAGATAAAGCCTTGCAAGAATAGCAGACCAAATGCGGGAGTATGGGCGTATGTGTATAAGATGAATACTTGGATTTTCTTATTTTTGCGGACGACCAAGCTGTTGTTGTGACGGATGGAGACGATATCGCCTATATGATGTGGAAATTAAGAGGAATCAAAGAAAAATGTTGGTTAATAGCGTACTTATACATACTTAGGAGCCGTAATGTTAAAATAGCCGGAGATATTAATGACAAAATAATGCATTACACACGGATTATTCAAAACAAATTTTAAAAAATCATCAATTTTTATTATAAAAGTTTTTTTAAAGCATAATGATGTGCAGATCCAAAACGTGGGAAATAATACAAATAAATAACGAAAGACTCCTTGGGGTGGAAATACACGAGCTTAGAAGAAGCTGTAGAATATCTAGGTTGCAACAGCAACATAATAGAAAGAATTCTCATTTAAGCCAACTAATGATACTGAAGTTTTGAAACCATTATATCTTTTAAATCCAAAGCTGTAGGGGTTGACAAGTTAGTCTAAGTATGTTATTTTATGCATGTCCACTTGTTCTACCATATATTAGTCATATTTTCAACTTTGCTATAGAAAAAGGAGTTTATCCTGCTATCTGGAAGCAATCACGTGTAATTCCTCTACCGAAGTCACTAATCCAGAAGAGTTAAAAGATTTGCGTTCTATCAGTATTCTTTGTTGCTTCTCAAAAGTTTTTGAGAAAATTATTAACAGTCAAATTAGAGAACATCTGGATACATTTAATATTTTACCTTTGCATCAATCAGGCTTTCGTTCGGGATATAGTTGCACTACTGCATTGCTAAAAGTGACTGATGATTTCTTCACTGCTATCGATCAAAATAACTTATGCTTACTTGTTTTACTAGATTATTCTAAAGCATTCGATAGAATTAAACATCAGTTACTTTTAGCCATCTTGCACTATATTAGATTCACAGGGAATGCGATGCTTTTAATGGAAAACTACCTGATAAATCGGCTACAATCTGTTACATTGAGAGGTCTAGAATCTGAATTTGCAATTATAGAAAACGGAGTTCCACAAGGTTCCATTTTGGGACCTCTAATGTTCACTTTGTATACTTTTCAATTCGGTCAACATCTAAAATATTCTAATTCCCACTTTTACGCCGACGACACACAAAATATATCTGACTTTTCCCGAAAATGACATACAGATGGCTTGTACTAAACTAAATGAAGATCTTGTGTCATTAGTCTCAATCTCGGAAAAATTCTGTCTTTCCATAAATCCTTCTAAATCTAAGGTTATACTAATTGGGAAAGATGCCGCGCGTAATAGATGTTCAAATAGAGTTGACATAAAAGTAAATAATGAACAACTAACACTTGCAGTAAGTGAAAAAAGCTTAGGATTAGTTCTAGACAATCGCCTCAGATTTTCTCAGCACGTCACAATGATAACCAGAAGAGCGTTTTGTAACCTTAAATTAATTTACTCTAACAAAAATATTCTTAGTATAAAATGTAAGATACTTTTATGCGACTCATTAGTATTGTCTCATTTAAATTACGGAGATAGTGTGTATGGTCTTGTATTAATAAATCTGACTCTCAACGTCTTCAACTAATACAAAACTCTTGTATTAGATTATTTGTGATATAGGGAGGCGTGACCATGTTACCACTCAATTGAGAGGGATCGGTTGGCTTAATACCGAAAATAGGAGGCTATTGCATAGTTGTGTTCTTTTCCACACAACTATTTCTCTAGAAAAACCCTCATATCTCTATAATAAGCTCACATTTCGTACAGATGTCCACAATATAAATATACGTCGCAAAAGTTACCTAACAATTCCTCAGCATAGCACCGCTCTTTTTCAATCGTCATTCTCCTACAACATTGCGAACCTTTACAACATGATTCCCGATAACTTGAAAAGATTACCCGTACTTACCTTAGGGACTTTCAAATATACTTAACCTGCATAATATTTGTGTTTTTCCTTTTTATCTTATTCTATCTTGTTATTAATAATCTTAGTCTATTGTCTTATTGTGTAAATTAGTTAATTGCCCACCATGGCAAGTGGTCTTGTATTCAGTCAATGTTATTTACAAATTTATAAATCTTTAATGTACTATTTGCTTTCGGTGGGCGTCTGTGGTTGAGTGGAAGAGCGCGGTTCTTCGTACTTCGATGAACAGCGAACTTTGCCATTTGATAGATGTATAGTGTACATAATCTATTAACAATGTAATCTAATATCTATCAATAAAAGCAATTATTATTATTATTATAATATATAAGGAAAAAAGAATTATAGAAGAAATTGAGAAAAAGGAGACGGTTATGGTATGGACAGTTAAGCCATATGGGTTTTTATAGGTGGCTTCAACGAGTGTGATAGTGGTGTCCTCTAGAAAGAAGAAAACCGGGATAGAATGGATGGAGAAGGTGATGCAAGCGATGGAAAAGGTCATTAATGAAAATGATAGCGTGGTGCTTAGGAAGCCCAGACTAAAATCTGTATTAATTAACTCTATAACTGTTTTCACAATCAATTGGATATCATGGTTCTGATCTTTGTCAGTAAGATTAGGTTTAGAAACACCATAAATTATTATACTATTGCCCCTAACTTCTGTAGCAAGCAATTTTCTACAACATAGTATTACTAATTATCTAAGGTATACTATTGATCGTGACCAGATATAGAACGATTCCATATAAATTCTGTTTATGATAAGGCTACATAGTTTCAAGCCTTGGGTATCACTAACAAACAATTTAAATCTGATATTTTAAAATGAGCTGCAAAGTGTATGTTTCCTGGTAGATTGCGTTATTTTGTGCTTCAATTCAAGGAAATAAAGAACACGTGTAATAGCTTATTGATTATGCAAAACCGGAGACATTTGAATTCTTAACTCGCAATTCTTAGATGTTTATATCTAAATTCAAGGCAACCAACTTCACGAAAGTCCGCAAATTGCGCGCGCGTATAGTTTTACAATCATTGAGACGTGCTGAAAATGCAAAAATCATGATCCCCGCCTATTCAAAATTCATTCCTTCAAAGGAAACAATAAAATAAATCATCTGTTAAACGTTTCTTCTCCAATAAAAACAGAAAAATTGAATAAATTATAGATATTGGCCATTACGATTTCACGGCGTTGATTGTGGAAATAATAATTTAAAATTCCTCCTTGGAAATTATCAATCTACCGCTGAATGTTAGGCATCATTTGTTTTATGTTTTCATTTGTTCTTTCACGGCCCACTTGACGCCGGTAATTATTCTTCGTTTTACTCGAAACTTCTCTGCAACTTTTTATTTTATAAGTCTTAATTGAAGGTGCACTACACCATGTTTCACTCCTTCTTCATTGTCTTGATAATTTTTCATTTCCCTCGTCTTTCGGAACAATATTTAATGAAAATTACCCAGGGTATCAATTCTGAAACGTGGTTAACACGACTCACTTGAGTGGAAAACGCTAATTATTTTTATAAGTTCTCAACTTTTCTAAAGGCACAATGAGGAGAGAGTTTTGTAAGATTTCATCTCTGTGCTCGCGCTGTTTAGCAATAAGAAGGTCTAATTAAACGACATTTATAAAAATAAAAAGCTTTATTGCATAATGTTTGTGTGGAATAACATGATGAATTACTTATGCCATACAGCTAGAGATTTTGTTTAACTATCTCGTGAACTATGAACATCAAACTTTGATCATAAATCTGAAAATAAAGCAAAACTTTAAAGGAAAATAGAACGATTATTAAAATTTGTATCAAATATTAACCATTTAGAGTGCTATTTTAAAAATTAGGACATTAGAAATTTTCACTCACTAAGAATCAAATTCAAATATATTTCAAATAGCAGTTATACAATTATACAATATATAACATATGTAATATGTTTAGGTTACGTTTAAAATTATTAAACGGTTAAAAAGAAATGACATAAACAATGAAGTTAGCCTGCTGTGCAACCACCTAGACATGACTGACCTGCCTGTTTGTGCGTTATACACGTGACTGAAACCACATTTTTTAAAAATTAGAAGTACATAATTTGTTTTTGTTAAAGTTAACTAAACTAGAAGTAACAAGACTATTATCATTATTATTTACATCAGAAAAATTGTACAAATTTTGTAAGGTTATTTTGTATATAGTTTTTCAGTTCTTTTTTATACTTATTTTTGTTATTTATGTTTTTTAATTCCTGTGGAAGAATGTTATAGAATTTCGGTGCAAAATAGAAAATAAATCTTTGGAGGCGAGTTTTTTAAATAACGGAACCACAACATGTCGATTTACCATTGCCCTGGTGTTATAGGCATTTCCAGTTCATACGTAATTGTTGTTGTTATCCATAGGCAATTATATGAGTATAGATTCCTTATGTCAAGTAGTCTACTTTCTGTGTACAATCCATTAGTTGAATGTACTGTAGATTTCTTAAGAATTACTTTTAAAACTGTATTTTGGGTGATTTGTAAATTTGTTAGTGTAGTATTGAAGAGTCCACCCCTAATAATAATACGGTATCTTATAATCGATTCTACCAATGCATTATACACAGTAAGCAAACACTTTCTTGTAAGAACATATCATAATTGGTAAAATTTGGAGGTTATATATCTCACTTTTTTGTAAAAGAATTAACATGTTCAGTCCATCTCAGGTGATGGTCGATTGTTAAATTAAGGTATTTGATCGAATAATATTTTTTAATTGAGTAATCACAATTACTTTTATGAACTCTCAGTCCTTGTTTTTCCACTAGGGTGGAAAACGAGAGGAATTTTCTATACTTAAACTTAGTAGACTATAGTTTATATAGAGCATTTTCTACCATCTTGTAGTGCTGTGTCATCAGCGTATGATATTAAATGACTTCCTAAGTTATAAGTGTTTGCGATATTATTTATACAGGCTGTCCATTTCATCAGGGAGCTCGAGAATATCTCGCTTAATATCGGTCGTACAAAAAAAAAATATTTTCACGAAAATTGTGCCGATTTATATAATCTACAAAATGGTTTAAAGACATTTGAAATCCATAGCCTACTTTAAGAGTTGTGGCGGAAAATATCGAAAATGCGGAAAACTTCTAAGCCAAATATCTCCGTTATTTGAAGAGATACGAGAAAAATTCTAATGTGAAAATCTTTTGCAAAACAGAGTGTTTCAACGAAGTTTTATCTACTTTTTTTCAAAACCGCTGTATTTTGAGATTTACTCTTCAGGCTGTTAAAAAAATTATTTTGAAACGGGGAGGAAATGGCGCCATTAAATAGAGTATTTTCCTCTCTTTTCAACGATATATCACATGCCATATTTATTCAATGGTACTACGTTAGTAATTATAAAAACACTTTTTAAAACCAATAATTTTTTTTAACAAGCATTATACTTGATATGATTAAATAAAACGATTAAATAGTTCAATAAGTTGTTCAAATCTTTGCTATAATAAAACATTAACACAATTAAGAAGGATAAGGTAAATTCAGGTAACAAAAAACAATAAAAAGAATATAGCACACAGAACATTAATATTTATCTAATCATCGAAATAATTTTTAAGATGTCATATCAAGTGTTCAAAGTGTCCACCGCGATTTCTTATGCACAATCGAGCGCGGCGAGACACTGCATTTAAAACATTACTCAGCATTTCGGGGGTAACTGTAATACATGCCTGTTGAATTCGTGCTTTTAGGTCCTTTACAATTTGCGGTGTCGTCGAAAACACCTTATCTTTAATATACCCCCATAGAAAAAAATCCATTGGGGTTATATCTGGAGAACGAGGGGGCCGTCGAACAAATCCATTGGTACCTATCCAATGTTGAGGCAAAATTTCGTCTAAATAATATAGGCAAATCTGGGAATTGTGGGGAGGAACTCCATCTTGTTGAAAGTATTGAACGTTGTGTCGATTCTCTAAAGGTAGGTCATCTAAGAATTCATTAAATTCATTTCTCAAAATGTTTAGGTACCTTTGACCACTGAGGTGACCATCATAAAAATAAAGACCTATTAAATTGGTGCATAAAATACCTATCCACACATTTATTGAAAAACGATTTTAAAACCCAGTCGGTCAATGCCAGTGTGTATTTTCAGAAGTCCATTTGTAATGAATATTGCGATAAAAAATCCAATATTGGAAAAATTTGCCTCGTCGGACCAAAGTATTTTACTACATATTAATGGATCGGCACGCTTCTTTTCCAACAGCCACCTACAAAAAGTCGTCCCCCTTGGTTTGTCCCCCGCTTGTAAATTGTAAACTTTTTTGGTTTTATAACACCAGTAACCATTTTTCTTTAAAATTTTTCTAGCACTTGTTTTATTTATATGACAAGCAATTTGAATTTCTCTTAATGACGTTTCCAAATTTTCTGTATTTTTATTTCTTACATAATTAATAACAAGGTTTACCTTATTTACATTATCTGTAACACTATTCAACCTTGTCTTCTTTAAAAATGAACCATTATTTTTCAGTTTCGTAGCTAATTTCTGAACAGTTTTATTCGGCTGTAGTGCTTGTGGAAATCTGTTTCTATATTCTACTTGAGCTAATCCAGAGTTAAAATTGCATGGGCAATATGTAACGAACATATTATAACGATCAACGTGAGTAAAAATCATTTTTGAAAATTCTAAATTCTTAAACGAGTGTGATTGAGTGAGAGTTTAAGTATTAACTGAGATGATCTGTCAAAAAATTAAATTGTCAAGTTTGTTCATCCAACAACAACAGCCAACTATTTTAAAATAATTGAAATAATAGTGAAATCATGAAATATAAACAAATGGATATTATACTTAAATTAATTGGTAAAGACATTTTAACTTTCTGAGCAAAGAGTGACGCTTTTATGGAGGACGTCTATACATCGGCATAACTGAGAATTCTCTTTCCATCATTGCTCCATGTTGCTTTCTTAATTATTATTTTGTTTTTGTTACCTGAGTTTACTTTATTCTTCTTAATTGTGTTAGTGTTTTATTATAGCAAAGACTTGAACAACTTATTGAATTATTTTATCGTTTTATTTAATCATACTCCACGGCAAGTATAATGCTTGTTAAAAAAATTTATTGATTTAAAAAAAATGTTTTAATAATTACTAACGTAGTACCAATGAATAAATATGGCATGTGATATATCGTTGAAGAGGGAGGAAAATACTCTATTTAATGGTGCCATTTCCAACTCGTTTCAAAATAATTTGTTTAACAGTCTGAAGAGTAAATCTCAAAATACAGCGGTTTTGAAAAAAAGTAGATAAAATCTCGTTGAAACACTGTTTTGCAAAAAAATTTCGCCTTAGAATTTTTCTTGTATCTCTTCAAATAACGGAGATATTTGGTCTAGATATTTTCCGCATTTTAGATATTTTCCGCCATAACTCTTAAAGTAGGCCATGGATTTCAAATGTCTTTAAACCATTTTGTAGGTTATATAAATCGGCACAATTTTCGCTAAAATAATTTTTCTTGTACGACCGATATTAAGTGAAATATTCTCGGATGCCCTGATATAATGGACAGCCTGTATGTACAAGAAACAGTATTGGACCCAGCACTGTTCCTTGAGGTATACCCGTGGTTATTGATAATGATTCACTTAGAGAGTCGCCAATCTTAACACGCTGAATTCTATATGAAAGATAATTTTTTATGGTACTTAAGGTGGGCCCTCTTACACTAACATTGAAAAGTCGTTTTAAAAGAATCTCATGTGACACAGTATTGAATGCCTTAGCTAAGTCGAGAAACACGCTAAAACATTTCTTATTCCCATACATATTTGTGACAATCGTTTTTATAACATAAAATAAGATTACTGCGTATTCAGTGCTAATATTTTTTTTTAAAGCCAAACTGTCTCGATGCAATTATATTAGGCTTTCAAAGAATGAAGTTAATCTATTTTTTAGGTATTTTTCAAATATGTTAGCGAAGCTATTTATGACAGAAATAGGTCTGTAATTATTTCTGTTTTTCAAGTCTCCTGTTTTAAACACTGGTGTTACGATAGATTCTTTCCATTGGCTTGGCAACACGGTAGTTTTAAAGGATAGATTTATTATATGCATTAATGGTATATGATATGTTCGTGAATTTTTTTAATGAGCGAGGATGAAAAATACCATCCAGACCTGACGCTGAATTAGATTTTAATTCAGAGATAAGTAATATGATTTCATTTCTATTTATATGTTTTATGAAGATAGATGATTGAATATTAGTGGTTTCAGGAACGGGTGGTAGATCTCTGTTAATTTTTTCTGCCGTTTTAGTACCAACGCTAATAAAAAAGTTATTAAAGATGTAGGCATTTTGTTTGTTATTAGCTATTAGCATATTATTATCGTTATAGTATATTTCAATATTTTTTGAAATTTTGTTTTTTGAGATACAGTTTGTAGCATCATTTATTATTTCCCAACTTTCTTCACTATTTTTACATTAATATTTACGAAACGGCTATCTATAAAAAATAAGAAGTTGCCTTCAAGTTTTAAATTCCAATATTCTGGAAGAAATATTAAGATAATGTTTCAAATGAAAGTTGTAGAGAATTCGATTACGAACAATTTCTTTTTATTTTTTATTTCCATTCGATCAATATTAGCAGAGCTATGACTGTTTAAACATTTTTATAGCACGCTATCAGAACACTTGTTTCATGATAAAATCGATAAAAACTCGAAAACGATAGATCGTATGCATATAGCGTATCTAATGAAAGTTAAGGAGAATTAAATTTTAAATATGCTGGTGTATGCACAAAATCGTTTTGATAACGAGTGAATTGAGATAAAATGGAAAAACATGAAAAATTGTCATTTTGAGACTGACAAAAAAAATACATATAGAAAAATAATACGAAAAATGCACAATACAAAATACTACTACTACTATAAAACATCGATAATAACATCTGCAAATATAACATACACAAGCATACAAAAAAGAGTATTACATAAAATACTTATCCATTATCTTGGATTCTATGCCATTAAAATTTAAAAATTCTTGTAAACTATAGAAGGATTCTTTCATTAAAAATAGCTTTATTTCCTGTTTATATTTCACTTCTGGTAAGGCTTTCACTGAATTTGGGATTTTGTTAAAAACATTTGAGCCATAATAATTAAAGCCACAGTCACTTGATTTAAGTCTATTAAAGTGTATCGATATATTATAATGATACTAAAGGTTGTTCGAAGAGTATTAAATTGTCTGTAAAATGAGCTTCAAATGATCTTCATACGATAAATGGTTCACGAGTTACAGCTGTTTAAAGCTATGAGAAAAAATGTATTTTTTTATTATAAATTAAGATTTTCCTGCAAGAACTGTGCATAACAATTTTTAAAAAATTGGTTTTGACCTATTTTTATTAGTTTTTCTACTCCCTTATGTAAATTTGCTGTTTTCTGTACAGTCTGTAGAATGGATGATAAGTGGGCCATTCCAGTTAACTGACTACGGCTATTACTTTCACGTTTACACTCACTACTATAGATGAAATTAATAAAAGTATAAATAATATAAAGACTGAAGCGTATGGTACTGACAACATTTCATCTACTATGTTAAAATACTGTAGTCCGTTTATTGATCCTTACATTACTCGTATAATCAATTGTTGTATCGAGCAAAGATATTTCCGTCAAGCGTGGAAAATTGCGTATGGAATTCCTTTACCTAAAAATAGTAATCCTATTAGAATTATTGTATTTTGTCAGCTTTATCTAAAGTAATTGAAAAAATTTTACATGACCAAATTATATTTGTTACTTTTATCCAGAGTTCGTTTATGTTTTCTTCCCCCATTCAAATTTTTCAAGAGTATTTTTCTATTAATTTGTCCTTTATATTTGTTTGCGATATCTGTGTTTTTTAGCTTGTTGATGTTTGTTTTCTCTTTCTTGATGGCTTTTTCTTTCTTCAGATTTGATATTCTTTCTCTTATTCTTGACTATACCAAATAGTGATCATTGTCTATGTTCGCTCCTCTATATCATCTTACATCTAGGAAGTTAGAATAGTGCTTAGCATCGATGAAAATATGGCCTATTTGGTTTGCAGTTGCATTGTCTGAGGATTTTGAGGTGCCCTTGTGAAATCTCTTATGAGAAAATCTCATATCACCACAAGTTTATAAGTCTTAGTCCATTGTCACTGGACTCTGACTGTAATCGTTCCAAACCAATACTTGGGTGAAATGTGGCTTCTCTGCCATCTTAATATCGTTTTTTGGGCATATGTCATACTCTAGATCCTATCCTTTTCATCATCATCATCTTCGGTGGGTGCATGCACGCTGAAGATGCTAAAGTTAAAGAATTTTCCCTAAAGCCGTATTCGGCATATTCTGTGACTGACAGCTTTAAAATAAAGAACAAGCTGCTTGGTTCATTGGTTGACCACAAAACCTGTGCCAAACTCGTGCCTTGTAGGGTGGCCATTGTAGTAAATACTGTGGCGTCTTCTCTCTATCGTTCCTCACCCTGTTCACCTCATTTTCTGTAATGCAATTATATATGCCTTGTCTTTTTCCATTTCTTGGGCCAGTAGTGTCGAGGCTTCTAGTTGGTATAGTGTTCGTAAGTTCCATGTGGATACCTTAAACTCATCGTCCTTTCTTCGTTTGCAAGTTCGTCGTCGATTAACCAGCCCGAATTTTCTCTTTGGGCTTTCATAACAGGAGCTTTTTTTGGATTGGATTGTCAGCCCAATGCCTAACCTCCTTTTCGGAGGATCATTACTCACTTCCTTGTCAGCCCTGGCTTTACTTTCCGCCGGGGTTGAATATCCGGTCCCCAATAGGGTTGTTTAGGTTCATTAGGGTTGACTCGCGCGACTGTAGGCAGCCATGCTTCGTGGAGATGTGGATAGAAATTGGGTAGGGGAGGCTATGTGGGGCCAACTGAAAGCACCTCCGTATATTACACATGCACTACGCCCCTTTGAACCCTTAGACGAGGAATACGTTACTTTATTTATTGCATTCTATTATCATACACCCTGTGTACTACAAAAGACCAAAGGCCCGTTATTGGGCATACATTCATTGTCACCTAATAAGATGCATAATATGTGATTAATCTGCCTGCCGAGGGTTTATTGCAATCAAATTTTATTTTGCGTTTTCTGATTGAAGATATAGTATGTCGCAAGTTATATGATATTATTTCCAATTGTTTGGAAACGCGCGTATATATAAGCATGTATTGCATGATGCCTATTTTCAGAGGACATTAATTGACGTGACAGGGCTTCATTTGAATTAAGCTTTACATCTTTTCAAAGTTTCAATATGATTATCCTAATTGTGAAGTCTGTTTATACGTAGTTTTTAATAAAACTCAGATGACGCCGTTTGCTTATTTGTATGTATTTAATATACATAAATGTGATCGATAAACCGGAAGGAAATCTCCAGAATGTGAGGTCTCATTATACAAAATTTGAAAAGTTTTGTAAAGAATATTGGATGACACGAGTTGTCTGGACATCATTAGACTTCAGGGTGGTCCTTAGGGCCGAGTTAGTGGGTGGCGGTAAGCAAAACTACACCGAGAACACATTAGTGCTGTAATTTGTCCTCCGATATTGTGTAACATCGTTAGCTGCTTAGGCCCGAAAGTGTGGGCTGGGCCGGACAAGACATTAGCGTCCCTAATTGCTTTATGGCAGAACCTGAGGTTCCTTCTACGACTGACCCTTTGTCTTTTAATAGGTAGAGAGTGTTGACAGGGGTCTGGTTATTTCCAGCTGTCGATATCTACATTTAAACTTTTTTCACAGACGCATTTGAAAAAAAACGACAAATATTACGGACACAATTTAGAGCTTAATAATGCTATGTTTATTACCTACCATTAAATATACGTGCGATATCTCCTAACCAACACATCATCAAAGATGATTGTCGATAAATATTTTTGTAAACAATATCTTGCTATTTTGGTAGATCCTAGAAAAAGGTTGTAACTTATCTTTAAATATTAAGTACACCTTAAGATAGAGTGTCAAAAAAGTGACCGACTAGAATAACTTCTTATACAGGGTGTCCTGAAACTCTGCTGCTAAATGATATTGATCTTTGACATGTGATTATACTAATTATTAAGTACTACTATTATTGACATTTCCTCTGGGGCGAAATTGTAAAAACAATTTTATCGAAACTTCTTCCCTTTTGAATCATATATGTAAGTATATGTATTGTTCAAATGTGCTTTTAGAGGGCGGAATATTAAAACATAATATTTTTAGTCGCAAACTTCTCTATAAAATCCTTATTTTACTATAAGGAACTAAACCAGACTGCAACCAACAGCTACTCTCCAGGCTATGTGCCCCGCCGAGCGCTGAATTGCAAGTTACAAGTCTGGTGCATAAGTGTAATAATTGTATATTACCATCAAAACGCTAATGCTTCGATTGCAACAAACATTAGCCGAAAGACTGATCCTACTTAAAGGAGCTCTCTTGCCAGTCGTCACACACCACTTGCAGACTGCAGTTTCGAGCTGTTGGCTCTCGTCAGTGCAAGGTAGGCATGTGACGAGCGGCACGAGGATCCTTTGACTATTTGATACATCCCGGTATTTTTGCAATAGCGACATGTAAAATAGTCAGCAGGCGCCATCTAGCTAATGTAAAAATATTGTAAGATCAGTCTTTCGGCTGGTGTTTGTTGCAATCGAAGCATTAGTGTTTTGATGGTAATATGCAATTATTACACTTACGCGCCAGACTTGTAACTTGTAATTCAGCGCTCGGCGGGGCACATAGCCCGGAGAGTAGCTATTGGTTGCAGTCTGGTTATGTTCCTTATAGTAAAATAAGGATTTTATAGAGGAGTGTTGCGAGAACAATATTCGATACAAATAAAAATAAAATTCCATATCTAGCTAAATAAAATAAATACGATACTAGAATAAAATAATTTGGAAATGATTAAGTTAAAATAAAATTTGTTAATAAAAATTAAATGAATTTTGAATGAATCGAAATTTGTAATTTAAAAAATTCTCAATTATTTCCCAAATATGAAATAGTGAACATGAAATTTAGATAAAGTTTATTACAACCTTTTGTCCGTATAGCTCAATATAAACTTCAGCCACACAGTATCACTTATTTGCGATATTCAGCTGATGTCTCCAAAGCTATTTCACCTTTCAAATGGTATATCGTTTTCACCAGAAATCGTTTTCTAGACCTTAAAATAAATTATTATTATACTTCTATCTCCTACTTGTCAAAATCTTGAAAAACTCGATTTTCTATTTTTTTCTTCCAAATTTTTTAACTGGTTGTCTTCCTTCTTTTTACTTTTCTTCTATTCAACCAACAACAGTCTATTGTCTCTATTTTACTCCAGTATTTTACTTTCTCCAAAATTTTCACCACTGTAGTTTTCACAATTTTCTTGTTTTTTTTTCATATGTAATAGCAACCCCTTATTTTCAAATTTTCCACAATCTCCTTTATATTTTCCTCAAAATATAAACTTGTAAATACCAACTTGAATCTTTCATGACATCAACTTAACAAAACGAACTCGAAAACGAATTGGTTCTCATCATGTGATATTGAGCCTTTCACAAATCAAATCAAATTAAAATTTTATATCTACTTGAACATATTAAATACGTTAACAGTTCGAGGTGTTATTAAACGTTTTAATAATTAGTGTGACAATAATTAAGTGAATTTAAATAAAATAACTGATTCTAATTACCAATAAATTATGTTGCAAATATCTCTATCAGTTTTTAATGGCTGAAATATCAAAATTGGATATATTTATAGAAAATATCTGTTTTCTGTAAAATACTTTGATAATTTATCAAACAGAACAAATAAAAGAAAACAGAAAACATACTCAGTATAAAATAAAATGCATTTTGTTCACAGTAAACAACTCCAATTGTCCTGATGTGTTGTTTAGTTTAAGTACAAATAAAATCATATCAGTATGTATCGAATCAAGATTGTTTATTATTATTATTTATTACTATATATATATTTTTTTATACATTTATTTGTCGGCCTATTTCCGCTACTGAGGCCTAACACCGACGCTTGTAGACGAGCTATCCCCAACCAGGAATTTTGCCGAACCTCTTCCTTTAAGAAAAGTAGGGATCTTTTACTTGCCTAACATTTAATAGGCAAGGGACCGACGGCTCTACATCCCCTCCGAAGGATGGTATATCCCCTATACAACCCTCGCCTAAGGTTGTATAGCTTCCGCGCATACACTGATATACAAGCCGCTGGATATTACTATATGTTGCTTTAAAATTAAAACAAAACAAAGATTACTATTGCTTTATATGATAAATATTCCGCAATGTAATATAATGATTTATATTATCAATGTGCAGAATTAGTTGAGCTTGAGGCCATTGCTCCCTTAATGACTCGTCTACAGAACCTGAATATTAATCCTTCGACCCAGAACCGCTATTTTTTGGGCACGTTGCATCTATATGTATTTCATGATTATTGTTAAACAAATATACGTAAACTATTTCTGTAAAATTAAAATGACTAAGACATGGTGAATCCCTTTGTTTTTGTCTGATAGGCCGGAACTTTCACACAATAATTTTAAATAAAAAAACTTCAAATCCATTAAAATTGTTATATTTCATACCTCACCAGTTTACAATATGCAACATATTTCATCATATGAAAATAGCTGAATATTTATATATCTTCCATTTCGAGCTTGCACTGAAAGCCGAAATTCAAATATTACATTTTATTATTTGTCAATAGTCGATAACTGTCCTCAATCATAGACAAACGTAATAAATCAGTTATACTTATAATCTTTTTCTGAACAATTTCGTCCGGATCAAAAGTTATTTTAATATCAGTTCTGAAGTTAAATAATTGGATCTCGGAATACGAAAGGCGGCTGCTCAAAACAAAAGGTTTTCGCTCGGAAGGAATCAATTCATCAGATATGACTTTTCCTACCTCTTCCAGATGTTCCTATATCAATCTCTAGATGAAACTTTTTATTTTTTTTATTATTTCTAGGATCATTATGTACAACTTTAGATGTCCCGTAAGATATTCAGCTTAGTTGAAAATATAGAGCATACTTTGTTCAAAATCGAATTATAATCATATTCTTTTTAGAGTTATTAGATTCATTTATTTTCTGGACACATACCTTGTTCTTTTTAATGAAATATTGCAGTACATTTCAGTACCCTTTTATCTACAGCAAAGTCTCTTTTGGCTTTAACGTACCCACTTTAAGGGCTTTATGTACTGTATAGAAACATTGACAAGTGAAGTGAGTGTCAAATACTACAAAATCTACTGTTTGTATTTTTATATTACGGTGAGGTTAGAAATAAAACAAAGATTAGTATAATACATTCAATTTAATACCTTTAACTAAAGACATTTATATTCAAATCTACAATACATTTGTACAGAAAATGAACATTTGCGAGAACACAATGACAATTATTATACTGGAAATGTTCCAGATATTCTGGCATAGTCAATGATTTAAGACTAGATAGAAGCGGCGAACAGTCATCAAGATCTACTCTATCTAAAATGTACTTTACAGAATAAAAAAATACCTATTTTTGTGATTTTTTTTACTATGACCACTCTACTTTGGGTTCTTCCAATTGTCAATTCATCTCACTGGCACTGTGGGAGCTATACTGTGTTGTAATTAGTATTTTTAATCAACTTGAGAGTACATATCTGTTCGCGCCCTTAATAATATTTAAATTAGAAAAACATCTGACACTGTAATATAAACGAGCCGCATAAACCGTCTAATTTAATATTAATGCGAAATTGTGGAACATATAACTAAATCATAATTAGATTGCAATGGGGCGCAGGTGCATCGTTGGTCGCCACAAGGCCATGCTATAATATAACCATTATCTTAAGAGGTTCTCACAACTTGGTGCAAAACAATGTCCCTTAGTTTCATATTTATAATGAATTTGGGAACATCTACATCAGCACGTCCTTCGGTTACTAGGCAGCACTGGACAAGAATGGATAAAAAGGGAAAGGAGGAAATTCAAATACACTTAATTGTCAAATTTAGCAACATTTACAGGCAATATTATTAATATTCTTATTATATGGGAAATTCAACAGTATTGGAAATATATTGAAAATACCTTGTACTTAAATATTACGCATCATGAAAACATACATGATGTGTACAGTGTCAATGATATATAAAATCCATCGAGTCTATTCAAAGGACATTTCTAAAATATCTCATATACTGGATCAATGCCAGGTATCCTAACAGAGGCTGTGACAACCAGTATTTATTAAATAGACTTAATTTCAATTCGTTAGAATTTAGGATACATTTTTACGGATTAAAATTTTTACACGTGCTATTACATAATAGGGTTGACCCCCCCGAAATATTAAGTCAATTAAATTTCTTGGTACCAAGGCTTAATAGAAGCAACTCTGCTATATTTTATAACGTATTGGCAAACACAAATACGATGTTAAAATCTCCCATAAATATGATTTGCTCTAATTATAATAGGAACGAACTTGCTAATAGCCTTGCAAAAAAAGGAGCTGAAGCACCGTTCATTGGACCCGAACCGTTCTGTGGCCTAGTCAAGGGACATATAGCGGAGGAGATCCAAGAATGAGAAAAGGATCAGAAAAAGTCCTACTGGAGGAATACTCCAGGCCAAAGACAAGCGAAAAAGTTTATAACTTATTCGACAAAGAATGCCACAAGGCTTCTCGAACTGGAAAAGTCCGAATTAAGGCTAATCACAGGTCTTCTAACCGGCCACTGCCCCTTGAGATATCATCTCAAGAATATGGGCAAGGCGGTAGATAATAAATGCAGATATTGCGATACTGCAATTGAAACTGCAGAACACATACTTTGGGAATGCAAGGTGTTAGTCCGCACTAGGCTAAAATTACTAGAACAGGCGGAATTAACGCCGGAAGACATAGGGAAATTAGCCACCAGGAAAATCACAAGCTTTGCAAAAAGTCTGGGAATCTTGGGATAACCACTAGATGTAGGGTAAATCACAAAAGATCTTTTAGGTCGAAGTGAAGTAAGGCTGTGTGAAGCCAAACGACCCCGTAAAACAATCTACAATTATAATACAATATCAGACTGTCCACTTAAGAGGCTGTCTGCGCCATTCAGGAATATTACTAATTTCTAATTGTCCATTCATATTTAATTCCTTATTATTTAGTGCCTTCTTTTCTCTATTAACTTAGTATTCATATAGTAGCTCAATGACTTCTTGTGCTATCTGTTAGATAATAGTATAATTATAGATATAGATTTACTTGTAAGCAATTTTATGTACTGTTGGACAAATAAACGATTATTATTATAATTATTATTACATGAAGCTTTGGAACTACAATCCAGCTGTATGTAGTAACTGATGATAAAAATATTTAAAAAAAAATAATCTTTAGTATAATCTCCATGTAAAAATCAAATATTCATGAAAAATAAACGGAAAACGAGGTAACAATTAACAACCATGAACTGAACTTCTTATTCATAATTGTTATCCTCACTTTCTTCTGTAGTTTCAGGTTCCGTTTATAATGCCTCATCAGTAACTGAGGATTCAGGCAATTTATAGTCTATTTGTTAGGGGAGAACTTAATAGATTTAAAAGGTCTGTTGGTAGGTCGGAGCTGCTCAAGGTATAGTTAGTAAGACCAATTTATAAAAAAGGTGACCCTGCATTGATAGAAAACTATAGACCGATCAGTCTGCTACCTTCTTTCTCGAAGATATTTGAAATCGCAATGTGTGACAGATTTCTATAATTCTTCATATCAAATGGATTAATCGATGACAGTCAGCATGGCTATCTGAGAAGTATGTCAATAGATACTGCTATATTTACTTTTATAGATCGTACCATTAAGAATTTAAAACAATAAGAAAGTACGGGAAAGTTCCTAGATCTATCCAAAGCATATGATACGTTAGACCACATTATACTGTTACAAAACTTGATTGTGAACTCCGATCCTATTGAAGAAATACAAGAAGTTGGATCACATAAAACAAGTTAATGCTGAATCGAGAAAAGATCAATTGAATTCTATTTAAATCAATTCATGCAGGTTTTGAAACGCCACATTGCGCACAGATTAGTAATGAAAATTCGGAGATCACAACAAGTACTAAATTCTTAAAAGTATATATTGACAATGTTTTGAGTTGGTACAAGTACATAAGTTCAAAACTAAATAAATAAGAGTTTTGAGGAGATACATACATTTTGATTGCCTCAAGATGGTGTACTTCTCCAACTATCAATCAATTTTACGATTTGGTGTAATATTCTGGGACAACAGCAGCTCAGTTGACACAATATTTGTTATTCAAAAAAGAACAGTCCGTCTTTTACTAGACTTAGATTATAAAAAAACATGTCAAGGGGGACTTAAACAGCTGAACAGAGTGACAATTGCTGGTCTCTACATACATGAGTGTTTATTATTTCTGTTTAAAAACAAATATCATGAACATGAGTATAACACCCGATCGATTGGTTATAATATGCCAAACCATGGACTGACACTATCTGAACGCAGCAGTAGTTATTCTTGTATCAAGTTATTCAATAAATTACCAAATACACAAAAAAATTAAAATATTTTTAATCTGTTCAGAAGAAGAACATTTCAGTACTTATTAAATATAGAACCCTATTCAATAGCTGAATATATGTCTTACACATGTATATAATTGAACTTCGTAAAATATCTAATCGATTATCATAAATTTATCATAAGTTTTAACTAAATAGACTGGAATCATTTGTGTATTTATACTTTAATTCATGTATAGTGCATATGTGTGTAAATGTATTTATACATATATGTGTATTACTTTTATATTTGATGTTAAAATTTTATTTCTCTGACTTCAATCTCCGCCGAAAACTGATATTTTTTCAATCTTAGTTCTGTATATTTACCAAATATCCATGTACTATTTTTTGAAATACATATTAATATTATTATGTTCCATTCTATAAAACGGTAAATGATTTTTACGGAAGTGACCTCAAATTTGTGGTCAGTGGGTCTGACGATACTAATAGGCCGTGCAATTAATAGATATCTGCAGTGATGATATTTCTCGAGTGCTTTTCTAGACAGAATTTAAAATCTTTGTTTCGGGCCTCTTGCGCTTCTTTAGACAACTGTCCCATTCGTCTGTTGCTATTATTATCAACAACATATACATCAAAACCTTGCAAGCAAATAATGATTTTTTAAAATTTTTATCGCGGAACACCTTTATATAAAATTATTTTCGCATGATCTCCCAAAAAATTTTTCATATTTACTTAAGGTGAGAACATAAACAATATCATATGTGTGCGTTATTTTTCTAATAATTACGTATGTCAGGAAAATATCAACAGCAGACGCTATAGAGGCATCTGGCAAATTACTAGCTTTAATTGGTCGTGCTCTGGATACATCTGTTATGATACAATTAATGTTCATATTAGATTGATAACACATTATTAAAACTATACTTAATCATGATCTGAAGAGTTTCAAATATTAACATATTATGCATATTGCCCCAAATAGGAATTCATCACAGTAGCAAAAAATAACACTTCGATAAATCAATAACTCGTAACGTTAAGGTTTGTAAACTAAATCTGCAATTAAATGAAAAGCGGGTTTGGTTATTTAATCACGGGAAAAATATTGTACACAACTCGCACTTTCCACTTCTTGCACGATCTGTGATATCCTCGGACACACGCAATTTTGCAACACTCTGTGGATGGAAATATCATCTATCTAAGGTTGACTATTTGAGCCCGTCCCTGAACTAACCATTACATGTTAAGGCCTACGTCTTTGAGAGTGACCAACCACCAAAGTTTCGAACAAAGAATTTAATGTCGTTTACGGTAATGACATGTTATTGAAGTGTACAAACAGGAAGCCGATATTGGTTAGGTTGGTATGAAAACTGATGGCGGCCAAAATTTAATTTACCTCGGGCGAAATGGCCTTTGACCCCTTTGATATTGTGTAGTTGAATTAGTACTCTGTAATTGCCCTGTTTTCTTCGCGAAGTTACGAATATCTTATATTTTGTATTAAAAATCCTACTAACTGATATTGTATATTTATTTTAGTAGCGATAGAAAAATTATGTTCTCAGAGGAAATAAGCAGAAGTTGCGGATGCGCGGGCGAGCCAATTATGAATATCTATTAATAATAATAATAACAACGTTTATTTGAAAGAGATAGTAAAGGGTGATCCCTGGGAACGGGAAGTTTTGAAAACATCATAATTTTGATACTACCTTTATTTATGTAAAATAACATATAACGATAGCTATAACTGAAAGTTTTGGACTGTGTTCAACAGATGCTCTGACTCTTTCAATGTTTTCATGGGTTCTAACATGGGTTCATTGGGCCCTTTACGTTTGAATTTATTGGCTATACCTGTTTCTTCAAATTTACGAATCCACGATTTTATGGCATGAGCGGAAGGAACTCTCCCATGGCGAGGGATCTCAAAGTGACGGCGAAATTTCCGCTGCACAGCAACTACACTGTCATATTTTTATAAAATGATTTTATTGTAAAAGAACGCTGCTCACGGGATCACTGTCCCATGATTACTAAATAGCATAAAATGCAATGTCACAAATAAATCCATGGCCAACTATATACAGGGTGGGGTAATAGTGCGGCGGACCTCAATATCTCGAGCTAGAAAATTTTTAAAAAATTGCAAGTAAACTAGATAAAAAAGTCTATAACTGGAAATTATTTTCGAGCATACAGGGTGAGCCAAGACGAAATTACAGGACCAAGTGTCTTTTTTTTAATGGAATGCTATGTATATCAGTAAATTTTTTTAAGCCTCTTTCTAGGCTCTATTCATTCCTATATTAGCATTGAATATCTCCCAACCACGTACATGTAATGAATTTTTTTGTTGAAATAATGCAATTTGCAGATGGATATTAAAAAAATCACCAAAGTCACAATTATGGGTTTTAAGGAGAACTTATGCGAATACCAGTTACGAGACATCTAATTAATGTTTTTGAATCATTTTCATTTAATAAGAATGTACAGGGCGGCCAAAAATAATTTTTCAGTTAAGAACATTTTAAAATTGAATTGAATTGAAATAAACTTAAAACAAATAGTTAGGCAGATTTCAGTAAAAAAACACAACAATTGTGCTATTAATGAAGAGAGCATGAAATTTTCAGGGATTGTTTTGTATACAATTCTAATCATTTAAAAATAAGGAGCCGTCAAATATATCTTTAAATAACAAAATGGCGGCCATTTAAAGGATACGCCTACTCGCACATATAATACTTTAAATAGCCTGGCTTCAGTTTGTTCGATTTTAATAATCTATTTAAATTATGATTTCTCTTTAATGGAAATTTATTTTCAGTTATTAGAACTTTGTTCCCAAGTCTACAATTGGAGATAGAAGCATCGAAAAAAGAATAATTTACAGTATATTATCTAGTTTTACTAGTTCATTGTTAAACTAGATCATTAGTATTTTTTGTTAAATACCCAAAAGCAATTGCACGTTGTCACATGTCGCCGCGCCAACTCCGTCCACGCTTACAAATTAGGCAACGTATCTCAGTATCTATCTGTTTTATACTTTTACACAACCCGATTGTGTGTGACAGTGCTTTCATTAGAACTAAATATAATTATTTTACTAAGCAATATATAAAATTAAACACTTCTAGGTAAGAAATTTTAGTTATACATAATTTTTTAAACACATAATTTTATAATTTTTAGATCTACAAGCTTCTTGTGTTACAAAAAATAGCAGGAATATTTAAAACTAGACGATAAAGGTGAGACAACCCAACATAAATATGCAGAGTGTTAGTAGTATATTTAAGCAAATTGTAAATATATTTTCTCCTTCCTCTAACTGTTAGAGTATTGCAATTTCAGGATATGATTGACCCCTCAGCTACGGAAGATTTCCGGCACCATGATGAGAACTAATCTACGCAATATCGCTTTAAGCAGAATGTCCAAAATGCTGTTGCAGCTTTTGAGGAACTTGGAAATCCTTTCACCAATGATGTGGAGGACCTTATGAACCTTGCCACAAAGCAGCTGGCCCATGATGCTGTGAAGATAACTGTTTCCGAGATAGAGGACATAGGTGCACGTGAGTTTCATCGTTTTATCGACAAAAGAATCGATCGTCGAATAGAAACCATTATGAAGCCACTTAAAAAACTAAAACTCCCATTAATGAGTACACCACCCCCACAAACATCCAAAGCTAAAAGTGCTCTACGATCAATACCTAATGACTGCAATCTATTTGCTCGTTTGTATATAGGGTGTGAAGCTAGAGATGGTGATCTGAGTGATTTTTTCCGAGGCGAGAATCATGCGTGGCATCCATCACTTGCCGAATACGGGCATCTTCGAATATACCAAAAAAAGTGATATCATAGGTTGTGTGGAACAGCTGCTTCAGGAACAATGGAGGTGGGAGGCTGGTACAATAGGTTGGGAACTAAAATGGATGACACTCCCAGAGGCTTTAAAATTCTGCAAAGAAATAATCGCTTGTCGCTGTACACATAAAATATGTACAGGGCATTGCAAATGTGTGAGTTCTAATGTTCAGTGTACATCAATGTGTAAGTGTGGGGGCAATTGTGAGAACTAACTCTGTCAAGTGTACACATAACTTTTCACCGAAAATAATTATTTAAAAAGTGTAATTGTATTTTTGCACTAAATAAAACTGAAATTGAAACATTATGAGTTATCATTACGTTGCATTACCAAATGTCTAACAACTCTATTGTAGCTAATGTCGCAGCAACTTTTTTTAACAGCTAAAAGATACTAAAATTATCTCATTTTAAATTTTTTTCTTCTAACAGTTTAACAGTGGATTTGCAAAAACTAGATAACATATTTTAGATTTTTATCTTTTTCCTGGGTTTATCTATCAGATTTGTAAATTTAGCAAGAAATTTCTAATAATTAAAAATAAAGTTCCATAAAAGAGCTACCATAATTTAAAAAAATTATTAAAATCGGCAAAATAGGAACTAAGATAGTAGGCGTATTACACGAGCGCGTAGGCGTCATTTTCAAATGGCAGCCATTTTTTTATTTTGTGACATATTGAAGGGCTCCTTATTTTTTTATGTTTAGAATTGTATACAGAACAATCCCTGAAAGTTTCATGCTTTCTTCATTAATAGCACAATTTTTACTGAAATCTGCCTAACTAAAGAGGTTTCTTCAAATAACTCAGTAGAAAAAATTATAATAAATATTCCACATGTTGCCCATTTTAATTAATACACATCTCTATGCGCTTTTGAAATGAGGTTCCCACTGTTCCTAAAACTGCCAGTGTGATAGATGTAAAGGCAGTTATTATTCTTTCCTTCATATTTTGTATTGTTGTTGGTATGTCTCTATAAACAATTCCCTTCACGTATCCCCATAAAAGAAATCCTTTTTTGTAAGATCTGGGGATCTAGCAGGCCATTTAGTGGGTCCATTTCTTCATATCCATTCATTAGGGTAGGTATTATTTAAGTGGTCTGGTCCTATTTTGAATTCTTTCAGGGAAACTTATCAATAATTGTGGCAGATGTTTTCCCAAAAAATTAAGATAAATAGCTCCAGTCAAAGAAATGTGGCCGTTGTTGTTCTAGAATGTTCTAGAATAATCCCACCCCAAACGTTTATGGACCATCTGTGTTGGTTATCAACTTGCATAAAAAAGTGAAGCATAATAATAGAAATTGTGCCTATTAACAAATCCATTTTTATGAAAAGTTGCCTTATCACTGAATAAAACAGTATTGAAGAAGTGGACATCATGTTGAATTTCACCTCTGGCACAATTCCCTTTCCCAATTATCTGATGATGATTTTCAAAATCGCCTACAATTTTGTAAATCGTCATCTGATAATTCCTGGTGCATTTGAATATGATATGCATGCAACTTATTTGTTTTTAAGATTCGGCCCACAGATCGTTTACTTATTCCTACTACTGAGCTCACTTCTCTTGAAGCCCAGTAGTGCCTACCCGGGTAATGATAACCAGGCCTAGACCAGGCTACCTCCAAGCAGCACCTCCCAAGCTCGAGCCCCTCCAGATAGATACCTTTAAAGGCAGCTGCCAGCAATGTGTGGCGCTTGCGTCTTGAGGGACTCCGTCTCGTTGGGGGCGCTCACATTGCTGGCAGCTGCCTTTAAAGGTATCCATCTGGAGGGGCTCGAGCTTGGGAGGTGCTGCTTGGAGGTAGCCTGGTCTAGGCCTGGTTATCATTACCCGGGTAGGCACTACTGGGCTTCAGACTAACCTCGTTGTTTAGCAAGGGTGGTCGTCGTGGTGTGACGGGAACACTCCCATACCTCATTGTTTTGCTGGTGGAGTAGCCTTGGGGCGAGCTACTTCCTAGCTGTTAAGTCCTTATGCGTTTTTGTTCTTTTTTTTCCCTTCTCTTTCTTTTTTTTTTCTCTATGTATTTTTTTTTTTTGAGTTGTGTTGTTATGCCTGATGGTAACTTGGGAGACGAGTTAGCCATCCCCGTGCATTTAAGTCTCCTTATTTTTGACATTATTTTTGTTGTTATGCCTGATGATAACTTGGGAGACGAGTTAGTCATCCTCGTGCATTTAAGTCTCATTATTTTCATTGTTATGCCTGATGGTAACTTGGGAGGCGGGTTAGCCATCCCCGTGCATATTAAGTCTCCCCACCAATTATCCATCCTCTGGTGAGAAGCTAGTAAGAAAAAAAAATCTTCGATTTTTTTTTCCTGCGAGTAAAGGGGGAGTTGTTGCGGACCTCTAGCGTATGCGACCCACCATACGCTTTAGCGTTTTGTGGGCCGCATTATAACAACTGCTACACGTCCGTAACACATTTCGCTATTCTCCATGGGAGGGCGACACATTTGTGACACGTGATCAACAGGAAAAACGGAAGCAGACATTTTTGGTTGGCTTGGCTTGGCTTGTTGGTTAGTTGTTATTCTGTGAATCTTGATTTTATTCAAGGCATCCGCATGGATTTTAGAATAACCAACTCAAGAAAATTTCCTCAATCCGTTGTTGTTCCGTTTAGCGGAATATTTTGTGTTTGTGAGTAAATTTTATCTGCGGAAGCAGGATATTAAATTACACAAGGCTTTCCTGTGGAAATACAGTGTCAACTTTAAAAGGCGACTCAACCCCATTTATCCGACTGTGGCTTCCAGGAGTTTTGGTGGATTGTTCCCTCATCAGTGAGGGTTCTACGAACGGGGCTTCTACGCACGTCAGTGAAGTTCCACGGACGGGGCATCCACAAACAGTGGAAGGTTCCAGGGCTGGTGAGGCCACGATCAACCCCATCCTTGGGTCCATTTCTTGTGTCCCGAAGGCATCTCTGCAGGGCTTCAGTTCTTCCACCGGACTCGGTATCGTACCACCCTGAATAAGTGTGTTTGTGTTGTGATTATTTTTACTTACCGGGGACCACCTTCAGTGGTTCCGCTGGACATCATTTTATACTTTTTGGCATTTTAACCTGTACATTTTTAAATATTTCATGCATATATTTACATATATTTAAGGAGGTTCTTTAAATCAAATCTTTGTGGCAGAATTTATGACAATTCATGATAATATTGTAAATCGATGTGTAGCTACACGAGGCATTTTATGAATGTTATAACTGATTAATTGTGAAATATTGGCCACAACTGTGAACATCGCCAGGTTATATTCTAGAGAACCAATTTTGTAAATTGTTCAATATAGTGCATTTCATTTTTAAAGAAAGTGTCATTATTTCGTCTGCGACCACTACATATGGAAAAACTCAGTGATTTGTTAAGTAAGTAAACTAATAATTTATCATAGTTTGTGTAAGCTTGGGCTTAACGCCCTGAGATAGTCTGAGCTAGAGAAATTTTATCGTAGGCACGTACATCACTTTCCGGGTAAGTCAGTGCCTACGGTATCTGCTACGCCACGGTAGCCCAAGTGATTTCGTTACGTAATTATCTGATAATCATTAAGATCCAACGTATCTATTTGTTTATGTACGTTCAACTCGTAGCACTAACATGGGGATTCTCAACCGTTGCCAGCACCACAGAAAAATGTTCTTCGTTCACAACACGTTTTATTCCTTCACTTTTTTTATATGCGAGATTGCCAGTTTTCAGAAATCTATCGATAAGGTTTTGGAAGCTGCTAACATCAGGAATCCTTCTTTCAGGATAACGTTGGTGATAAATTCTATTGGCAAGTAAACAATCTCTGTCTGACTCGCCCAGAAAAGTCATGTCTACAAGCTCCGGTTTTTTAAAATTCATATTGTAAAATTCTAAATATTTTCAATTCAATACAAATTGTAACGACCGATAAGTGTGATAAATGCTCCTTTGTACTCGACAATTTACACCAAGCTGAGATTTTATTGCTTGTCGAATAACGAAAATAGCAAAAAAAATTACAAGAAACATGACAGTAAAACACCGGTTAAATACTATTTACTCATTTCAATGGATTGGAAGAAATTATCCCACTAAATGGCCTCATTTCAAAATTGCATAAAGACGTGTGCCAATCAAAATGGGCAACACGTAGAACACCTGTTATAAATTTTTCTAAAGAATTGTTTGAGAACCTCTTTTTTTAAGTTTATTCTTGAATTTGACACTTATTTATTTATAAAACGAAAATGGTTGCAATTAGCCTTAGGGAAATACTTACAAAAAATATTACGTTTTTAATTTCTACATCACAACGTCGAAAAATACACAGGGTGTTCCATTTGAAAAAATTGAGAAAATTCAATTTAAAATGTTTTTCATTGAAAAATAATTTTTGGCCACCCTGTACATTTTTAGGAAATGAAAATGATTCAGAAACAGTAATTAGATATCTTGTAACTGGTATTCACATAAGTTTTTTTTTAAACCCATAATTGTGACTGTAGTGACTTTTTAAATATCCATCTGCAGATTACATTATTTCAACAAAAAAATTCATTACATCGAAGTGGTTGGGAGATATTCAATGCCAATATAGAAATGTATAGAACCTAGAAAGAGATTTCAAAAAATGTACTGATATACATAGCATTCCATTTAAAAAAAAGGCACTTGTCCTGTAATTTCGTCTTGGCTCGTCTTTTCGAAAATAATTTCCAGTTATAGACTTTTTTATCTAATTTACTTGCAATTTTTAAAAAAAAAAACCTAGCTACCGTACAACTCGATATATCGAGGTCCGACGCACCATTGTCCCACCCTGTATAATACAAAAAATCCAAATAGATAAATAAACATAAATCAGATATACAATTAATAAATACATTCACATTTTATTAAAGAAAAATTTAAAAAGTTGCCTTGCAAGGTATTATTCATGTTTTCCCTAGGAGTTTCCATAATCAATTTTTTTCTATTTTTTTTTATAACATAAGCCATATAATAATAATACTATTTCTATATAATTTCCTTTTAGTTTCAGTAACTGCTGAAATGATAGAAATTCTACAAAATAATGAATGCAGTTATAAAATATAAAAGGAAAAAGATAAAAAAATGACATATTTCAAAGCAATTTGTCGTTTAATCCGATTTCGTTATAGAGCACAAAAAGACTCGGCGGAAGGAATGTAAATATTAACTAATATGTAGCATATTACGTTTAATTGAAAGAAAATCTAAAGAGGTAAAAATTTCTAATACGTAACTGGTAGTAAATATGAGAACTAAAAGTAGCTACTGCCTTGTAAACTAGCTAGCTTTTCCAAAGAACAGTCCAAGCAGCAAGTAAATATTAAATCTGTTGAGAAAATCCCATAACGTTGCATAATTGAAAAGCGATGCAGCCACAACGGAGCACTAGATTTTAAAGAAGTAGGCGGGCGCGTCTTATGAATGGGCTGAGGAGTAGTTTATTTTTGAGCTGATAACCTGAAGCTACTTTACCTGCACCAGCCTAATTACTAAATCAGCATCACTAAAGTTTAGCGTGTGCGGTCATTCATTAAACTCGAAAACTTCTGGAGTTTCTTACCCCCTCAACAAACTGGTGGCGTTCTTGTCATAGGCGCGCTGAGGGAGCGTGACATCATCAGAAATGATGTATGTCACACAACAATAAATTGACCTCTACAAAAAAACAGACTTTTATTTGATCCATTTTTGGTGTAAAATTACATATTTTCCCTCGCTCCGTAGAACATGCTAACGATGAGAGTTCAACCGTTCATATGATTCATATGGTATTATTAAAGTTTCTAAAAAAGCTAACAAGAGAATCAATCCATCCTAATTTTTGCCTTATATGGAATTGTCTTGAAATGAAATATACGCAACGGCGTCAGAGTTTGTTTTATTGGAAGGAAGCAGTAACGATGATCCGGTTACAAGGAAATAAGCGGTGTCCAAAGTAGGAAAGCTAACTAGGGAGAAGGCACTAAAACAACTTTCATTAAATACCTACAGGTACATTAGTAATCACTCATTAAGGTAAACTACTAAAACTTACACTCGTGAAGGTATATAACACTTAATGGATCACTGAAGACTGACTTGATGGAGTGTAAAATTCTCGGCCTTATATAGGTCCGGCAGCGTTTCGTTTAGATGAGAACAGTGCCTCGCTGGACCGCTTTTTTTCCCCATTTTTTGCTTTCGTTTGCCATGCCCCGTCCATTCTTTGAACTAGGAAGCGATTTTCGTATATAAAATGAAATATTTTAAAATTGACACATAGAAATGTGGGCATCGGCAAGGGGCGTCTTTTGAAGAAAAACGTAGGTACGTAAGTGTCTCAAATGGCTATTGATTTTTTTTTTACGATTAACTGCCAAGTTAAGTCGGAGGGCTATGTAAGTGGTCCAGTAAGGTATCACGAAGGTCTCTATTTTGATATGAACGGTGTATGTGTATGGGAGAGCTTTTGCAGTTACATCACTGGCCTGAAGTTAACGCGAGAGCTTTAGCATTCGTTGAAGCGAAAATAAGTTTTGATGAAAACAGTTAATCTTTTGGGAATGGCGAGTTTAAGATTTTACTACTGAAATTAAATAATTTAAAATTATGTTAAACTAATTTGGACATTGCTGGGTGAACGAACATGCAGTGGCCGGTCACGGTGATGACACAATTAAAGAGAACATCCAAAACGAATTCAAGAAGTTGTGGGATGAAATAAGCAGCTGTCAGCTTGCTAGGGAACAACTGAAATATTCCAACAAGAGTACAACAATGGACTACCTGGCAATGTCCAGAAGGAACCTACATTTTATAACGGGAATCCAGACTGGACAGTGCCCAATAAGAAAACATCAACAAATATGAGATTAAGCGAAACACCTCTCTGCAGAGGTTGGAACAAGTTCAGACGGTTCAACATGTATTCTGTAACTGTTCTGCCATCACATCGGTTAGAGAATTCATTTTGGGAGAACGCTGGCCTACTTTGGACGATGTAAGGGAGATGCCCCTAGGCAGCATCACCACCTACTTTGCAAGATTAGGCTGGTTGGAGGTCTAGGATAGGATCTGCCTACAGTGAGAAAGTACAAGGGGTCCAATGGGGCCTAAGTGCTAGGATTCAATATTCTTCTTTGACCACCCTCCCAACTAATTCCAAATTTCAAGCAATATAAAACAAAATTTAAATACTAGAATAAACACAGCAAATATAAATAGAGAAAAATTACCACAGATATTAGCGCTAATTTGCTGTAAAAAAATGTTCGGCTGAAGCTCGTGACAGTTAACAATGCAATGCTTTAATTTTATGTCTGTGTGTCTAACAAAATCTTGCGTAATTTTCACATGACGGAGAAGTCTTTTTTTATTTGCAAACGAGGAGGGGTTATTATAGCTTTTAAATATATTGTAAATGAAGCTTCTGTTAAAAATTGAAGATCTATGCTTTGGAGGTGCGACCAGATTTTTATTCCCTATATTTAAGTTGTGAGCGTCACTTGGACATATTATTTTCTTATGAAGATAAGAAGGTTGTTTGGCTTAAATGACTTTATTAAATGAACAGGCTAAATTGAGTGAAAATCTATTAGTCATGTTAAGCCAGTTACAATCCTTTAATTTATGTGATATATGTTACTATGGTACTTTCGAATACAAAAATATTACTTTCTGAATTTTCTACAAAGTAATAGAATCAATGCATGGGGAAAAACTTGAAAGTAATAATTAAAATTAGACAACACTAGCGTCTGACATAAAATAATTATTTATCCAATATTCAATTTGTAGCAAGAGAAAATAGTTTTTTATGGCATGTAGTCAGAAAATCATAAAAGACGAAACTACTTTACTTTAGGAATGCCTTAAAAACTATATTTGCTCCTTATTTATCAACTTTTCACATAATCAGTTATTTTTATTTTTGGATGTGCGCCAATGGCCATTCTTGTCCATACTCAAGATAAGAGTTGTAGTTTTAAAACGTAAAATTCGTTTAATAATCGAGTCTAATTAATGAAGAGTTTAATAATGCCTGGCTCAACAATGCACTGGCTAAATTTATATCCGCCTGTGTGAATTTTCGAGCTTTTATTTGGGGTTTAACGCTGATAAACATGTTGATTTTTTATCTACAAATCACGAACGCATTTGTGTGAGCCATTATTTTGGCATTGGTTTGATGTTAACTAATTCGCAGTGTTTTTATGATGGTGTTACTTACAATAAAAAATCAAATCAAATACGCTCATTTCCAAAAAAAACTATAATGAAGCGATATTGGCATTGTGTACACATTATACCGCTAAGAAATATTTCAAATATAGTTGTTAACATTTTTCTAGACAACATGTGCATATTGTGTTTGACATTGTAGTCATATAAATATATTAAATAATAAAGAAACAAGTTATTGCCTTATACCTCAAGAGAAACAACAATGCAGCTACGGACATGTGTTTCGGAGTTATTGCTCCTCATTAGCGTAGCGCAGCTTAGAGAATATAGCTTAGCTTAGAGAAAACCAACAAAGGTCGGAAAGTACAGTGCACGGTGCTCGATTTGTACTTTCATACTTCATGTGCCACATTTAGGGCCTCAAATGAGAGCAATCAGTACAACAAGCTCTATGTGTACTGCTCTATTTCCACCTGGCAAACACCCATAAACACCTATCATATTAAATAATGTTTGACAAATAAATAACTAAAATTCATGCCATTTGTTTATTGTATCCAGTGGCATATCTCAACATAAAAATTTAACAGGTTTTGGGCCCAGAAAATTGCAAAGTATATGTAGATATATATATATATATATATATGTTATATGAAAATATACCCTGTATCTCTGAGACATTGGCCTCACCACTCTCAGCGGTATTATATTACATAGATATCAAATAACGACTCCTCTCAGCATCCGCTCTCCCGAGAATTAGATAAGATTGTATTCTTGCAAAACTGCATAATTGCAGTTCCTTTGTTCCCAAAGGTTATAAATGGGAGTAGTGTACTTTCAGACGGCAGTCTTAAACTCATGTTGGAATAAACAAGTCAAAATTATTATTGTTCTAATTTATAAAGAGTCAACGTTGACTCCATTAATAAATAAATAAAGTTTTTAAAAAGTGATTTCAACAATCGATTATCTAACATTGGCGCAGTCGTACGGATCTGAAAAACACCCTGTAACCCAGAGGTGGTGGATTTCAATCCTTCAATCAGCAAAGAATCTACGAGAAACAAGAAAAATACAATTTCAAGCAGACAAGCAACGTCTCAACAAGCTCACAAGAAGCATCATATACACATCGAGAAATAATTAGCAAGTAAGAAACATTCCTGGCCCCTGAAAGTCGGTGTCTTCGGCACTTGGAACACGTCACCGTGGATAGGAACACCTAGTGATACCCCTGACGGTACATCCCAGTGTAGCAACGCTTACGAAACCGCATTCGACCTTCCATCTGGACCCCAGGCATGAAGATAGTAATGTAAGTAATTTAAGAATCATCTCGATTTATTTTCTATTTCAAACTGCACTAAACATTTATATTTTATCATTCGTACATTGCATTCACATTTGCATTAAACCCACGACAGTTCTGCAATCTAATTTAGTTGAATATATTATCTAAATATCGTATTACTTTAGCCGATATTTTATTTTATTTTAACACATAAATATTTTCATTGCAATCAATATATTAATTTGACATATATCAAGTTTAATCTTTATCTTGTAACGTTTTTATTGCAATTTAATACTACTACTACTAATAAAGGTTAACGTATTGTTTATACCATATGACTATAATATCTGAATAAGTGCAAATACCATCGCAAAAATAATTTGTTACATACTTTATACAGAAAAGAATACAATTTCGTTTCCTTTTATTCATTATTATTGCCAGTGGCGTACTCTTGCACCTTTTACAATTAATTTTTATTATTTTTTTGTGTGTACCAAATTAATTTTTGTTTGTTTATCTGAAATTTATATACAAACCTTAATAATACAAAATGGCGAACCAACCAAATACTACAGCAAATAATACCAATAACGCTGATGAAACCCTTACCATAGAACCCTACAGGTTAAGTGAGATTTTCTCAATAGTTCCAGAGTTCGACGGGAACCCCATTTTCCTACAAACCTTTATTTCCGCGTGTGTTTTCGCGAACGGAATGTCTATAGAGGACCAGCGTATTTTACTTACTCTACACATAAAAAATAAACTTCGGGGAAAAGCTGCCGAATTAATAAATTCGAGGAACCCTGCCACTTGGGCAGAAATTAAAAGCCTACTTGAGGCCCACTTCGGTGATTCACGCGACTTGACAGCCCTTATACAGGACTTACAACGGATTCACCAACTACCTAATGAAACTGCCCTGACATTCGTATCTCGTTTACAAACACATAATGCCAAAATGCACGCTGCTGTGCAAAAACAGACTTTGACGTTGGAAGAAAAGACAGCCCAATCATCCCTAATTGAAACCATGACTCTAACAACACTACTTACCGGACTAGAACCCAAACTTGGACAAATAATCCGTGCCGGAAATCCCAGCGACATGCTAGAAGCAATCAATAGAATCAAACGCGAACTCCAACTGTCCTACTTCGAGTCACAAAAATTCCCAAAACAAACTATCAACAAAAACCCCATCCAGAACCAACAGAGGCGTCCCAACTCCCAACAATTCTGTAATTTTTGCAAACGTAACGGGCACAATTTTAATGAGTGCCGTACAAGACTACAATTCTCACAACAAAATCAGAACTTTAGACAAAACAATTTTGCCAGTCCTCCACAATTTTCTAGACCGAATTTCCAAAATTCTCCCAACCAGCAATATCAAAGAAATTTCACGCCGCAACAAGATTTTCAACAGAATAGGCCTTCTGTAATAAGACCTAATCCGAACTTTCAGAGATCCCCAAATCAACAAAATTCAAATTTCAATCCTAACTTTAACAGACAAAACCCGCAGAGAACACATCACGTTAATTTTGACAATCATTTCGACTCTCAAAATTATGATACTAATTTTTACCATGAAACTGATAATTTCAGTGACCCACAATTCCATAACTTCGGAAACTATCAAACTAATTCTAGCCTTGATAATGTGGCAAACATGCCACAAGTAAATTATGACGATTACCCCCATTTCCCGCAAAATGACGACGATAACATGCCATACCAAAATGAGAATTATACAGCTAATTCTCAGATGTCGCAGGATTATACTGCTACCCCTCAGGATTTTCCATTAGGCCCGGAGTATTCCATGAATACTCCAACCCAAGAGATAAATTTCCCAGTGGACCAAATGTCCAACCAAATTCAAACATTAAACCTGAAAGACAATTCCAACCCACATTCGAATCCCCAAGAACAGTGTTTCATGTAAAATCACCATCTAACCCTCCGTTTCAAATAAGTTCGAAAAACCTGTATTTCATGAAAGACCCAACAAATAAATTTAATATTCTAATCAATTTAGGTGCAGATATTTCCATTTTCAAACCCAAAGCAACAGAAAATTATAACCTAAGACACCCCGAAAATTTAAATATACAAGTAACAGGTCAAAAAATTAAAATCACTGAATCTGTTCTTATACCGTTCAATTTTAACGATCCACACAAAGTTTATGTATACGATTTAGATACAGACTTCGATGGCTTTGTAGGTAACGACTTTCTAGAATATTACGAATGCATTATAGATTTCAAAAACAATCAACTAATTACCAATTTTGAAAATATACCATTATTTAAAGTTAACGATTATTTACCTTTACAACCAGTTACAAATTCAAACGAAAATATTAACAATCACCTTTCAGATAACACCATTAATCAAAATCTTATTTTTTTCGAACCAGACACTGAAGAAATATTTGAATTTTATTGTGACACTGACGCTATACCGCTAGCTCAGGAACAAGAAAAAATACACTTACCTAACACCTTTGCAAAGACAAACATACAAAGCGAATTTTTCGAGACAACGTCTGATGAAAACTATCAAAATTCAGACTCCCATCAAATAGACAAAAGTTCTAAACTTTCAGACATCTCCTGTAAAGACAAAGACCAAAATTCCATCTTTGCCGAATCTCGTATCAAAGGAATAATTAAACATAAGGTACAAGAAACAAAAACAATTTCAAATGTAACCCCTACGGTTAACCAACAAAAAATGAACCTTTCAGAAACAAAATCATCTCCTACAGGCAAATTTAAATTGACAACCTTAAATCCAAACATGTCCAATAACAATTCGAAACAAACCATAACATTAAACAGAAAAATGTTTATTTCGCAAACAGTATTCAAAATTAATAATAAAATATTCAGGAAATCGAAAATTCGAAAAACAAATAAAGTAAAGAATAATCCAGGAAACACGCATACGATCTTGCGTAATCAAAACAAAAGAAAAATTTATATACCCCACACAATCAGGAAAATATACCAACGAAATTCATTTTTATCCCCGGAAAAAACAATACCGAAAATAGTAGAATTTTCTAATTTAATATTTGAACCAGTTCAAAAATTCAAATCTATATTTAAACCTAATTAATAACGATAATACCGATTTCAGTCTCAACTATATGCCGACCCTGCAAATAAAACAGTTACAAAAATTCGCAACCCAAAATTACTTTCAAAATTATCTCACAAATATTTTTTTTAGTCACCTAAACTAAATCTTTTAGAATATTATCAAAAATTAACAGTTTACATTAAAAGTATTTTCCATTTTCTTAGACCTTTCTAAATTAATACTACCAGAAAATTTGACAAAAAAAACCATTGTATAACAAATTAATTAACTATCAAAACACTTCTCATGTAAATAATTTTATTTCTTCTCTCTATTACTAGGAAACTTCTCCTGTAGTAAATTCTACTTTATGAAACAAAACCTTAATTATAACGAAATATTTTTGTTCATTTAAATAAATGCACATAAAGTAATTACATTTAATTCAAGGAACTCATAATAGTAGTACTACTTTGATAACAGTACCTTGAACTTTTGCACAGAGGCACATCCTGTATATTTACGGACTTAAACATTTTAATAAGAATTGCATGATATCCAGCACCATAGTATCGCATTGCACTCATTATGATTTCTCCCTACACCAATATAAACGCTTTACAAGCACAAGTAATAACAGCTGTTAACTATATAATAATTAATACCAAGGGCAGAAAAATTAAATAATATGCAGTAAGAACTTTTCAGAATTTAATTAAAACTTAAAATCAGGACATACCTTTTCCAAATTAAATAATTGAACTACTCGTAAACCCTGAAAGAAACTCACAAACGTCCAGAAGAAATTTCAGAAACTGAAAATCAAACATTCTTCAAAATATTCGAAAAATATATATTTTTTTATTTGAGAGGCCCTAAGTAAAAACAAATGAATATATTTCGGACAAGATCACAAACGAACAAACTTCTCAGAAATTTAACACATTTTCTAGACTTTACAAAACTAGATATTCAATAGGTTACTCTAAAATTCAAATCTCGAACAAACAACTATTGGACCGAGAAAACAAACACATTATAACTTTCTTTCAACAAAATAACTTAAGAGATTTTCATCACCAAATTATTGACGACATTTTCGAGGAAAACCCTGAATTTTACGACGACAAAATAAATATCCTCTCTAGTAGATCGGTTAGACATAGGAAATACTATATCATTCCTCTACCCTTTGACCCTGAATCTGTAGTAGAACATTTGTTCTTAGCAATATACAAAAATCAAAATGAATTAGATCTTTCTAATACTTATCATGTCGAAAATAACTTAGACCTCCCCATACTCGAAATTCTGTCATTTATCTTCGCAGAAAAGGACCTAAAGCTCATTATCTGTCAAAACCTAGTACAAACACCTGACGAAGACCAAAGACCGATAATTCTTGACCAAAACCATACCGGCAAAAACAACCTACATCGCGGAATAAACGAGACAATGCGTAGGATCAAAAACAAATACAATTGGCAAGGACTAACCAAAGATGTTGAAAATTTCATTAAAAATTGCGAAATTTGTCAACGGACTAAAGTTTGCCGTAAAAATCTTAACAACCCTCTAGTAATCACTGAAACCCCGAGAACACCTTTCGAAAGAATTAACATTGATCTATTCGAATTTCCTACACGAAATTACGCTCTAACTATCCGCGACGAACTTACAAAATTCACACAAGCCTACGCAGTACCGGATAAAAGCGCAAAATCTGTGGTAAATACCCTATTGTTATATTTTCAACATTACGGTACCCCACTAAGGATTCACTGTGATTACGGCGGTGAATTCGACAACAACTTACTAAAAGACCTCTGTACCCTCTACGATATAAAACTGACATATTCTAGCGTAGGACACCCCCAATCTAACGGTTCTATAGAACGCTTTCACGCTACCTTAGCCGAAATGATCCGAATTCACAAAACTGAAAACCCAAATGAACACCCTTTTACCATATTACCATATGCAGTAATATGCTATAACAATTCGGTTAATAAAACGCATGGTTTTACACCATACGAACTGGTTTTTGGACACACAGCTAATAGACCACCAGAGACCCTGTACAACCAAAAAGACCTAATAACTAAATATGTTAGGGACTTAAATAATAGGATATCTCACTATTACCAAATTGCACGCAGTCGGACCGAAGCGCAAAAACAAAAAGCTAAAGTCAGATTCGACAGAAATATCCCAGAAAATCGCCCCACGTATAACGTTGGAGACGAAGTATATGTAAAGGAATCCCAAATCAAAAGTAAGTCACAAAATAAATTCAACGGCCCTTTCGAGATCAAAGAAATTTTCCAAAATTCTGCCACTTTGTTAAATCCCGAGACAAATCAAACAAGTAAAGTAAATTTTGATAGAATGAAACCATATACTGAAGATTAAAATTTATTTTCAGGTTTCTACTGCTGTTCGGATCAGCATTTTCTCAATACGAAATAACACCAATAAACAATACTATCGGTGTTTACTATCACAAAGACACGGACATTGTCATCTCACACAAGAAATGGACGTTACTCGTACATAAAAATATATCGACCTTTAAGACAGCTCTTGACAGAAACGACAAAATCTTACAGACAATCCTTACCACCCTTGACCCAGCATACAAAAACATGAACGAATTCGCGAGTGAGGTTAAAACGCATTTAAGCCTCCTAGGACAAATCTCAAAATCCATACAAACTAAATTTGACGAAATACATCTCGACACGAGACGCTACAAACGCGGAATCATAAACGGAATTGGTTCAATATTCAAAGCAATTACCGGAAATTTAGACGCAGAAGACGGTAAATACTACTCTGACTGTATCAATAAACTAAACCAAGACGAACGTCAGATAGAAAATTTGATGAAAAATCAAATATCAGTTACAAATTCAGTTATTAAAAATTTTAACACGACAATTCAAAAACTACTAATAGACGAGGAGACATTCAACAAAGACATAAAAGAAATCGAATACGCAATCTTAGACATTACGTATAACGTACGAGCAGTTGAAACAAAATTAAAATTCTTGGAAATTTGTGAACAACTCATGGCGAGCTACCTATTTATAGAGGACAACCTCAACGATATTTTAAATTCGATCACTTTCGCGAGACTCAAAGTAATTCATACGTCTATCATTAATCCCCAGGATTTGGTAAACTCATTGCAGGAAATTTCACAAAACCTACAAAAGGACAATTTGCCACTCCCTATTAAACTTTCAAATATTGCACAGTATTTAGATATTATTGAATTAAAAGCTTTCCAAATGAACTCAGAATTAGTATTTGTATTAGATATACCCCTAGTAAACCCTCAAACGTACTCTGTTTTCCAATTATACCCCATTCCTATCTTAGATAGTAGAACTGGTCTGTATCATATTTTGTCAACTTCTCAAAAATATATCGCGAGAGATGATGATTCTTTGATGTACATACCCGTTGCTGACCTCAGAGAATGCAAGCCACTCCATACCAATACTAAATTATGTCCAAATTTGTTTGCATATCCAATTGACAACAACGCCATATGCGAAGCCCGCCTTTTCAAGGATCTACAAACCCTACCAGAAAACTGTCAAACGTTAACTATCATCGGCCAAGGATACAACATCCAAAAACTAGATGAAAACGTGTGGATGATCATCAATACAGAGCCACTACAAATGAATATCAATTGCCCGAAGGAGACTTCAAAAACCGACACCATCTTCAAAAACTCTATAATTAAATTACAACCAAATTGCTACGCCTTCATAGGCATCACGAAGATCCAAGCTAGCACAGACGAAACGACAGACGTGAAGAACGACGCTCACCCCATACAAATCCCTTTCGAGTGTTGCAACCAGGTTCCGGACAAAGTTCGAGTGCCCAATCTGAAACCACTAAAACTAAGTGATCTGAACACCGAAGACCTCGATATCGCCAGACACCAATTAGACCAGTATTCAAAAGACTTAGACGACCTAATCAAGGAACCCTTCATCACGAGACACATTTCTTGGTTTACCTACCTTACCATAGTGCTAATTTTCGGACTCTTATTCTTGTATCTATTCTGTAAGTGTAAAGCAAGAAGACGAAGACTAGCCATCAACGTTTCCACGACTCCTTCATCTCCACCAAGGCCTAGTGAACCCCTCAGGACATTTACTAGCCTATTTCATCAACGAAGACGACCCCCACTAAGAAGAGAGGACGAAGAAGGTGAAGACATCGAACTTAATTAAACCAGACTGTTTGTGCCTTTTACTGACTTTTTGTACCAAGACTCTTCAGTGAATTTTTACTTCATTTCATTGTTTATTTAGTGTATTTTATTATTCCTATTTTTTTTTGTTAGTTTCAAATGACTAACATTTTAACATGCTTTTCGTAACACAAACAAGCTAATACGCTTGCGTCTTACGCCTAGCATTTTTTTGTACATTTTATGCTTTTACATTTTACGCTTTTTGTATTTTTACATTTTATATTTTACATTTTATATTTTTATATTTTTCAATCTTACAATTTTACCATTTTACATTACTTTATATTTTTGAATTCTTGTTAAATCACAAATTTTGTTCAACTTAAAAGTTGCTGTATAAACAACAACTTTTTTTATAAGGGGGAAGTTGTTATATGAAAATATACCCTGTATCTCTGAGACATTGGCCTCACCACTCTCAGCGGTATTATATTACATAGATATCAAATAACGACTCCTCTCAGCATCCGCTCTCCCGAGAATTAGATAAGATTGTATTCTTGCAAAACTGCATAATTGCAGTTCCTTTGTTCCCAAAGGTTATAAATGGGAGTAGTGTACTTTCAGACGGCAGTCTTAAACTCATGTTGGAATAAACAAGTCAAAATTATTATTGTTCTAATTTATAAAGAGTCAACGTTGACTCCATTAATAAATAAATAAAGTTTTTAAAAAGTGATTTCAACAATCGATTATCTAACATATATATGTGTGTGTGTCCCATTTTTCTCGGTAACACCTTCGTAGCCCAGTTATTAATACATCGATTTAATTTAAACTTGGGTAAGTTGTACACCTCTTCAAGATAACTTGTAAAGGATGGTCTATAAGATGGTTGTAATATTTATTTTATAAAAAAAATCCCGAATACCATTACCTTTAGGTGAAAATGGGGTCAATTTTCAAATTGACCCAGTTTTTACCCTCATACTTCACATGACTATCGAATATATTAAATAGGCATATGCGCTGTTAGTTACCTTGAAGTGGTGTACAACGTACCCAAGTGCTCTGTTAAAAGTTCTGTCCATTGACATTCAAACACACCTGAACCCGTCTAATCTAATTTTGTCGCACTAGCTGAAGTATTCTCCCTTCCTGCTGTTCCAGAGGACGCAGATTATGGACAGCTGTTGTAATACGTTCACGTAATACATCGATATTATCAACATCGATTTGGTAGACTTCATTTTTTAAATATCCCACAAAAGGAAGTCAAGAGGATTTAGATCCGGGGATTGCGGAGGCCAAGCTACAGGTCCACCCCGTCCAATCCAACGTATTCCGTTAAATTTGGTCAAGTAACCTCGGACTACTAAACGATAATTTGGGGGCGCACCATCATGTAAAAACCACATACGACTTCGGATCTCCAAGGGCACATCTTCAAGAAGACCAGGAAGATCATTACGGATAACTCCAGATATTGCAGACTATCCATCTGATTTAGCAATATGATCGAACCAATTAGGCGTTCATCGATGTTCAAAGTGATTCCGAACTACTTGATGAGAATTCTCAATGGTCTAAACGTGCATATTATGTAGATTGATTATACCACTACGCGTAAAAATAGCTTCATCAGTGACCAAGACATCGACATATTTTCATTAATTTGTAACTAATAATTTGTATCTTTTCCTTTGTTGGACTTTTATTACTTTTTTTTTTTTCAAGAAACCGAAGGTGCATGTATGGTTATGTAAACTCTAAATACATGCATTTTTGGGTGAGATATGTTGACGCTGTGTTTTGTATATGGATCGGTACTGAGAGACAATTAATTGTCACATTTCATCCATTTTATTAACTCCCTAAACAACAAAATTCAGTTTACAGTTGAAATAGAAAAAGAACGGTCAATAAACTTTTTAGATATTACGCTGGCACGTAAAGAACATGGACTAGAACTTGATATTTACAGAAAACCAACTTTTACTGACACTCATATACATGCAAATTGTAATCAATCTTGGAAGATAAAAATGTCACCGTTTCATAGCTATGTACACAGACTATTATCTCTAAATTTAAATAGGGTTAACTTTGAAAAAGAAGTTAGAATTCTTAAAACACTAGCAAAAAACAATGGCTATGATGAGTTACTTATTGACAAATTAATAAAAAATAAACAGAAAATTATTACAAAAACATTTTTATAACGTACCAAATATAGAAAACAAAAAGTGGCATAGTATAAATTATGTAAATAAGGTTAGCAACGCAGTATGTAATAGATTAAATAAATTAGGTATTAATACAATATCAACGAATAGAAATAATTTAGGTCGCTTGTTGGTTATAATAAAGAAAAGACAGAAGATATTAAAAAATCGGGGGTATATGAAATAAAGTGTGACGACTATGATGTATATATAGGTCAGAGTGGCCGTAGTATAGATATGAGGTTAAGAGAACGCAGTCTATTTTATATAATAAAAAATCAACTGGTTTTGCCGAACATTGCATTGAGCAAAATCACGTTTTTAACGGTAGTAGTGTTAAACTTTTGCATAATGCAAACAAATTAAAAATCCTAGACATGCTTGAAATTTTGGAAATCAAGAAGGCCCTAAGAAACCATAAAAACTTTACAAAAACACAATCAGAATTTATGAACAACCCTGCACTAGACACAGTAATAAAATTAAAATTAATTTCGTAGTTTCGGCCTGTATTGTTAAATTTAAAGAAATAGCAAATCAAGTTATTATCCAATCCAATCCAATCCAATTAAAATTAAATAGTCCAAAGCCAATCTAACATTAGTTTCATCCTAGTAAAATTTAAATATAAATATTGTGTACAGTAAATGACTGAACATAAAATTAGACAATAAATCAAGTGCGGAATACACAGTGAAAATCAGTCATAAAGAGAATCACAAAATTATTACAAGATGCAAGTACTATAATTTTAGTATAATTCTTATTAAAATCTTAATTAAGCATTAGAATGTAAATCTAGAAACAATTTTGTTAATTTCGTGCAAGGTCACATAAGTTAATTATTGTTTTATTATAAACAATAAAAAATAAAACTTCTTATATATTTCCATATATGTAAACATGTTTTTGAATAAATGTTCCATACTGGTCTATTTTATTCTTCATCGGTATATTGAAGATTCTATACGTATGTTGCTGAACATTATATAGAATACTCTTCACGGTACTGTAAAAAAGGTAATTTGTTATGTGTAGTTACTATATTTGTAATTTGTAACATCTCCTGATGATGTTAGCTTGGTTGGCGAAGCGATTGTAGGTCTTTCTATATGTTAATACTGTTAATGTATGATTTTCATTTTATTTTTAAATGACTCACTGAACGTCTTTAACTACGTGAAAGTCGTATCGTATTTCTCGAATTTCTTGTAAAATTAGTCTTAATAATCTTGAAAAATTTAATGTTTTCTGTTGGATCGATGAAATAGGAGAAATAATGGCTTAGCTTACATTTTTCCTTGTCACCGCATTGACGTTTAATTATCTATACTAGCTTATATTAAACATAAAACCTGTTACGCCATCTCAACTAGGAGATTTTTGTGGCAATGACGTGAAGTAAAATCGCACTGGGGTAGGTTGATGTCGTGGGTCGGCAATTCCGTTAGGTAGGCTTGTTTGACATGCTGCGGTGATCTAATTCCTTCATACAGAATTCCCCTCGCGGTTAATGACTATTGAAGCGGTTACATATGACTCTTGTGCTGTGTGTTCTATCCACATTATTTACTCAAGCTTGTGCTGCTTCTCTTAAACCGTCAAATACCTACTTCACAAGTGAATTCTCGACAATTATGATTACATCTCGAGGCCTTAATCGATTCGCCAACACTATTAGGCAGGTTGCTCTATTGTACATTTTTGTCATGCTCATTTATGAATTAAAGAAATGTACATTCATTAAGTACTTCGCATACATTAACCAAATAACATTCAAGTTACAAAATCATAGAAAACAGCCTCCACCAAACGAAAATAGTAATTAAAAGCATAGGAAAAGTAAATAAAATAAGTGACTAGATTAGGTTTGATGTAACAACTGTCGTCCGTCTTGAAATTTTAAAAAACCATTGTGAACTGTACCACATTTTTAGTAAGATTCATATTTTTTTTGAAATTGTATGAACTATAAAACCTACCAACCCGTGTATTATTTTTTTATATAACACGAATAATGAGTCATTTACAACAAACACAAACTCGCCAAGTTGGAACGGCATTTTGAGACCATTAGCTACCAATATGATTCTCCTTGTTTCCCTTGCTTTTTCGGGAAAATAACTGGAAAATTAAATTATTAGTTACATATTCTTCCATTTTTTTAATTGTAAATATGAACCTTAACACATTATTATGGGGTGTCCCAAAAATCCTGGTGTTCGATCAAATATATCGCAAGCTGATGATCTTTTCGGAAAACAAAAAAACACGTTTTCAATATTTTAAAAAAACCTATCCAATGACACCAAAGTTGACAACTTTGAAATATTAAATGGGAACACCCATTTTTTATTGAAGAAACGGATTGTGCGGCTAAAATTACGTAAGGTTTGGTGTGGAACATTTTTTTAATTCGCTACAGATGGCGCTGTAATCGCAAAAATTAACATAAAGGCGTAAGCTTGAAATACTTGGTTTACACCGGAAACAAAAAAACACGTGTTCAATATTTTAAAAATGAAACAACATGCACTACTTCGCAGAAATGTAAATATTTTCAACAACAATTCAGGGAAAAACATAATGTTCATTTGTAAAAAAGTTTGTTTGGTTCTTTGAAAAATTAAATGGGAACCCCCATTTTTTGTAAAAACGTGGTGCTTATTTTAGGTTGTTCACGTAACGTGAGTCACGTTGCCTCAAACCAGCTCAAATTGATAACCACCTTTTTCTTGGCAAAGTCCTAACCGAAAGTAAACATCATCGGTAACTTTCTGCAATACCTCTGGAGTTATTTCATTTGACACATCGCGTATTTTTAAGTATCCCCAATAGAAGAAGTCGAGAGGAGTTAGATCAGGTGACCTTGCTGGCCATTCCCAAACTGCCAAAACTACCCAAACGTTAACTTTTTACGGGTATTGCGTGTGATGCTCTTTCATCCAATGGGGATTCTCAGTGGCCCAATAATGTTTTTTCCGGTTAACAGAACCCATCATGTCAAAGGTAGCTCCGTCGGAGAAACAAGTCCAGAACAGAAATTGATAATTTCTGTGGCATTTTCGCATCATTTCCTCGCAATATTCCAGTCTGCGGTCAAAGTCATCTCCAATAAGTTCTTACACTAATTTTATTTTGTACGGAAAATAATTATGCAATTATGGATAGGGGGGGGGGTCCACTTTGGTGTCATTGGACAGGTTTCTTTAAAATATTGAATACGTGTTTTTTGTTTCCGCTGTAGATTGATTATTTCAAACTTACGCCATTATGTCAATTTTTTGTGATTACAGCGCCATCTGTAGCGAATCCAAAAAATGTTCCACATGAACGTCACGTGATTTTAGCCGTACAATCCGTTTCTTCAATAAAAAAATGGAGGTTCCCATTTAATTTTACAAAGTTGCCCCCTCCCCAAGAGCAGAGGGGATGGGGGAGTCAACTTTGGTGTCATTGGATAGGTTTTTTTAAAATATTGAACACGTGTTTTTTTAGGGTTAAGTGTAAGAATAGATTATATGATCTAAACTTCGCCCTGCATTGTTGATATTTAGTATCGCAATAAAGTCGTTTATTATTATTATTATTATTATTATTATTTTGTTTTCCAAAAACATTAGCAGTTTGCGATATATTTGGCCGTTCCGGGAATTTTGGGACACCCCCTATGAATATAAATGAAAACATTCAAGTTATAATAATGAAAATTCAAAGTTTTAATCGCAAAATCAAATAACAGCATATTTAATTAGCAGTCTTCCACTTCATCCTCATTTAGTATATCGGCCGAGATATCGGCTGAGTTAAGTATCTAATTCTGGTTCATCTCCATCTTCAAACTCATCTGAACCAAAGTGGTTAGTTCATGTGGCAACGGATCCCCTTAATCTAATCAAACTTAAGTTGTCCATTCTCCAACTTCCAGCCATGTCCATCTCGGAGGGCTCACCAAAGATTTCGGGAATGTTAGCGAGAGCCTGAAACTAAGCAAAGCATGCAATGAATACAGATTTTTTGTAAAAAGTCATTTTCTCTGTATTTCCGTGGTTTTTCAGGTTTTTCCGGGATATGCTGTAATTGACAAGGCTTGGCAAACAGTTAAAGCCTTAAACTACATACTAACAAAAAAATATGTGAGTCAGAAATTCCCACGGAGGGGGATGGGGGAATACACTAGCCGTCGCTCTATGAAAATTAATTTTCCTCTTACGGCGTAGAAGAAAATATTTCTTCATAACTCGTTTCTACACCAATACGGTGGCGTTGTTCCAAGCACGTTTATTCTTACGTGAATTCTCTAATAAGCTTAATCCACGCGCTGGTTATTTTCATAAATCAGCTATTTTGGAACTAATTCTGATGAGATGGTTGGCGAGTTTTTGTACACTCTTGCAAGTTCCTCCTCTGCATTATTAACAAATTTTTCATAGGCTGACAGAAATGAAGAAGGATAGGGGGTTGGAGAAAGTTGGAAGAGATAGAGCCCAGAAAATAATGTGAGGATATGGAAAAGGTGCAGGAAGACCATGGAAGATGAAATTCTGTGGGAGTATAATGGAAATGTCAGGAGATGGACAGAATTTGGGAAAACTCAATGGGAAGGCGAGGGAAACTGGAGGAAAATGGTGGAAAAGAAGAGAAATATGGTAGGAGAATAGTATGTGACGGTGGAAGGTAGAGAAAGATGTTGGACAAAATATAATGGATCCACGTTAGCGTAGCCGCGAGTATAAGCTGATAACATCACTCTACCACCTGTACTTTGCAGGTGGAAATTGAGTACTACACATAAAACCGTATGTGCCGACTAATGTCATTGAGACCTTAACTACGACACGTGAGTACATTAAAGCATAAACTGAACACTGTTTAGTATTTTTTCAATCTTTGGTTTACGACCTCTGAAAACATTCCTTAGGTTACGTTACGCTGATATGGAACGATAACTTCTAAACATATGTCCGTAACTGCACAGTCTTTTTTACTTTCCCATATACGTAGTATATAAGGAAAGTATAGTGACCGTGCAAAAATTCGATTTTGAGTTTTTGATTGATTTGCACGTTTTCAAGTCCCTTGAGCCCAAAAAATGGTTTTTAAAAAATGTCTCTTTGCCATCTATCGTCTGCCGTCTGTGGTCGCACCTAGAGCCCAAACTACTGGATCTATTTCATTCAAATTTCACATGTGTATTCAAGAATGCCACATCTCGAGGTGAAAACTCAAAATCGATCCTAGCTCAAATGTCGAGGGAGTAAACCCCTAAAAACAAGAAAAAGAATAGAAAATAATTTTCTTCTCAAAAACGGCTCTAATGATTTTGATTAAATTTGGTACATGGAATCTCCCCTAGTACCGATATAAAAAGACATGACCAATTGCTGTTAGAAAATACCGGGAGGGAAGCTGTGGGGGGTGAGTTTTAAATAATTTCATTTTTTTTTCAAACAGATCTAACAATTTTGATCAAATCTAACACATGAATACTATAGTAGTAGCTCAAGGTAACATGACCAGTTGCATCTAAGAAATGTGGGGAGGGAGGCCACGGGGGTAAGGAGTTAAAATAAAATATTTTAAATTTCAACAAGATTGGCTGAGAAGAAATAGAGATTTCATGATGAAAAGATTCGATGCCGGGACAAGGTACATTAGTTCGGTCTACTCCTAAATGGAAAAGTTTGTCCCAGTTATCGTAGACCGATTTTTAGGGTAAATGGGTAATAAATTATGAGAATTAACTGATACAAAATTGGATTCTGCGCATACCAGTAAATAGATAAAATATCAATCGTCAGAAGAATTGATTTGATATTAGTTTCAAACATCGTCGACTTTAGAGGGGCAGTTTATTTATTCAATCTCCAAATTACATATTGAAGGCAACCGGTGTAACTTCTATATTATTTCCTACATTCCCTTATTATAATTAATACTGCCCACAACCTACAATATTTATATGATAAACATTTAAACAACACTTATAAATGTTACAAAACTATCAGGGACAAGAAAACACCAAATATGGTACCAATAACATGTTATTGTTCATCACAAAGTGATGTGCTCGATTCTTACCGGCGTGATATTTGTCAAAATATTTGCCATTAATCAAGATAATCTCGCTGCGTTTACTCAGACTTTGTGTAAGAAAACAAATAAAGTTTCCAACTCCTAGGTAGCTACTTATAATGATTAAAACATCACACGTTCTCTATAATTAAATATGGCGGCTCAAAGACCATTTCGTTACGTCTCAAGACATTAATGCAAGATAAATATTCTCGATGAAAGAGAAGTTTCTGTGTGTCAGACCATAGTAAACTTTTCCTAATTGAAAAAGTTGCATGTTTATTTATGTGCTTATATTTTTTTTATATAATTTCATTTGCTACCAATATTTTGTAAAATTTTAATCGAGTTTGCGGAAGCTTCCGCTATTTACTTTACCAAATTGGGTATACAGTAGGTAAATGTTAATCAAAATTATCTTCACACAACCTCACAAAACTCCTTCAATTAAGTTATATGTATTTATAGTGAAATGTTCAATTTTGAATTTTTCAAATTAAATAAAGGAGTAACCTCACTAGGACATGGATATTTGTAGTCTGGGTATATTCAGGATCATATAAATGATTGAATTTAAGTAGGTATATGAAAACAAGGAGCTCCAATATAAAGGTGAGATTATGGTAATAAATACTACAAAATCGATAACTTTAGTCTATATTTAATAAAAATCAAATAGGTACATTAGCATTAGAACTTATTTCTAATGATTAATAACTTGTATCATAATAGAGAAGCAGTTATACGAAGGAGTTCTTAATTTTGGTAAAATAAAAAAGTGTGAGTAGAGCTTTAGAGCTTGATAGAGTTCCTGGGAGCCCTTTGTTCACTTAATTTTTGAATTTGAGAAGTGTGGAGGAGTCACTCGTAAAACGTCGGATAGGGTCAAATGCTACACCCTTTATAAGCCCTGTAGTTGGTTGTTTCATTTGAAGTAGGTTATTATTCACTTGGTTTTAATTTTCTGTCTATGGCCGGGTCCAAACCTGTACCCTGTATATGCTTTCTTGGATTGAAACACTTGGTTTTTTAAAACAAACAAAAATGATTTATTTGTAACTGTAATTGAACGAAGTTTCTAAAACGATTTAAGTTGAATATTTAATTCACACAGTTGTAAAACAATAATTTGCTCGTGCGCATCGTGCTCGGTTTTTTATATGGTTCGTCGGGGACTTCGGGCGTTCGGAGGTCTGGAAATGTCCCCGCTCATTCCGTGCGGACACGATTGCGCAATAATGCACAATATTGCATCAGAAAATTTAAAAATGGAAAAACGGACATGAAAATTATACGATCACCTCGGCATTAAAATGGGAAATTTATTGATATATGAACGGAATTTTTTCAGATTTGCAGTTTTGCATGAAATTAAGTTTCTTAAGGACTTTTTTATTATAGTTTGACTAGATGAGGCGAAAGTTTTTTTTTTTTGGCAAATTTTGAGACTTTTGTTTGTCTCCTATTTATGGAATATACTATAACATTGGCCAGTGCGCAACATCATTAGTAGTCCATTTTCGGATTATTGCACGTTGAACATCCGAATCCACTAGTGTTTGCGCACAATGCTGTACCACAGTTTCCACACTGGGGTGCTTTCCGTGGAATGGTGATGGTTTCTTTATGTTCGTCTAGTTTGCGGGGGTGGAGAGGGTTGGAAGGTGGTTGGAGGGGTCTGGTGGTTTTTGGGTGGTTTTGTGATGGTGTGTTAATGTACGGAAGTGGAAGGAGGTTTTGCATGTGTCGTGTTAATGTAGGGGCGGGTAGGCGGTGTGATTGTGGGCCATATGACGTTATATTATGGCAGGGTAGTACTGGCAATTTGAAGAAGGTTGTTTGAGTTTTGCCCAAATTTTAAAATTTGTTCTGGGAAGGATGGGATTAGCTGCAGTATGTGTTCATCGAATGTCGGTATCCTTATCGCGTTGTGTAAGTAGTCGATAGGGGTCATTCGTTGGAGATCAGTAGCTCATAGTAGATGTCGGTTTTGTATTATTTGTAGTTTTTGTTTATAGGTGTGGGAGATGAGGGGATACGATACTGGGAATACATAGGTGAGGATGGGAAGGATGTAGGATTTGTATTGGAGCGAGGCTGTATGGGTAGGAGCTGATTTAATGATTTGTCTGAGCTGGGTCGAGCGAGCAAATAGTTTGCTTTTAAGGGATTGTACTTGTTTATTAAATGTTAATTTAGTATCTATCTTGATAACTCAGGTATGTAATGTCTTTTACTTGGTCTCTTTATTTGTTTTGATTGTTTGAATTCATAGATTAGTTAAGTATACGATAATGAATACAAGTCAGTGTCTTTTGAAATCGGTACAAAGTACACATCAAGGAACCTTCCAACATTGATCCTTTTTTTGTTGAGACAACAGGGCGGTCTTGATATTAAATCCTCTATACTTGGTATTGTCTACAGCATCAAGTGTGTATATGCAAGATCTTTAACAGGATAATGCAGACTAAATAAGTATGCCACTAGCTCCGTTTGAAATATAGTGCTAGTATGAATATTGTCGAGCCTGGATCTAATATTTTTGAGAAGATCCCAGCCTTGGATCCACAATTATTTTTTAAACCATCGGAGTAGATTGACACGCCAGGTTCATTATTTCTCAATGCGCGCAGCTTACCCCAAAATTTTTGTTAAAACTATGTAGAGAATGAATAGAGTCAGCAGCTACCTACCTACGAGAGGTATTATTTATATTATAACTTTTCTGGAGTTAACTAAAGGTGGGTATTCTATGCACCAACTACCTATCAACCGACTTGAGAACTGTTTGTTTAAGTTCAAATGACGAACCCTCAAATTTCCCAATTAGCAAAATGGTAATAGCGTCTGCATATCCTATTATGAGAAAAGCAGACTCTGAGTGGTGGCGTAAGAGATTGTCAGAAACCATGACCCAGAGCAGGATGGAACGCCACTTTGGACACTTTTTTTTACTGTGTCTCTGGTCTGTATATTTTTCAGATTAATTCAAACCAAATTCTCCATTTAAGCATATTTGTTGCCTATTCACTAAGTGTGTTCGGAATGTTGTTGAAGCAATTTTTTGACATTTAAATCGTCAGAGGCAAAGGGTGAAGAAAAACACCAAAAATGACGTTGTTCAGAACCATTACGAAATTTGAATCTTTCGAAGAACGAAATCCATCGTTATTTCGAAAAAAACACAATTCCTTCTCCAAAAGAAAGTTTGCATCGAAGCGATGAAGGTGTCAATAAGGAAGAAAAATAGTCACAAATAAGTTGTAGCACAAAGAAAGTTGCAGAAACTGCAACGCCTTGCCTGTTCAGGGGCTACAGGAGCAATTTAGTCGTGTCCCACAGCAGCTACCTACTTTCTTTGCACTTGCATGTGAGGAAGGAGACAGCACTTAGTGCCTTAAGACTGTATCAGCACTTAATGTTAAACCAGGTGATCTGGTTGGTCATTTAAGGATTCTGGAGTTAGTCCATTTGCAGTCCATGACCAAACCCACTGACTCAATGCCAATCAAACAAGACTTTGACTATACGTTTAACGTGTTAATTGAACGACGTCAGATGAGCATAATGGATTGCGATTGGAGCAAGGGTCACTAATTTGGCATACAGATGGATCTAAAATGGCTGAAGGGGTAGGAGTGGGCGTAGCAGGGCCTAAATGTAGATTATTCATCGGTAACACCCCAACCATCTTCTAGGCAGAATTTCACGCTATAGATCTGTGTGCCCAAGAATGCCTAAATAAAGATATTCGAAGGGCAAAGATCTATATACTATCAGATAGCCAGATAGCATTAAAAGCAATAAGTTCCCATACCTTCTTCGAGTATAAAATTACCTGGACAATCCCTGAAGCAACTGGCCAACAACAACAACGTTACTTTGATGTGGGTGCCAAGGCATGATGGAGTATAAGGTAATGAACTTGCTGTCAGCCTTGCGGAAAAAGGAGCTGAAGCACCATTTATTAGACCTGAACCGTTTTGTGGCGTGGCCAAGAGACACACAACGGAGGTGATCCATAAATGGGAAGAGGATCGAAAAAGTCCTAATGGAGGAATACTCCAGGCCAAATACAAGCGAAAAAGTTTATAACTTATTAGACCTTCCAACTGGTCACTGCCCCTTGAGATATCATTTCAAGAATATGGACAAGGCAGTAAACGACAAATGCAGATATTGCGATACTGCAACTAAAGCTGCGGAACATATACTTTGTGAATGCAAGGTCTACAAGCTCCCAGGAAAATCACAAGCTTTATAAAAAGCCTTGGAATCCTGGGCAACAACTAGGTGTAATTCACAAAAGATCTTTTAGGCTGAAGTGAAGTAAGGCTACTCAAATCCAAGCGGCCCCTGAAATAATCTACAAATAAGTTGTATGTCCGGAGCTATATAATTGGAAATTGCAACGAAAATCAACAACGAATTTTAAACTTAGACACTGGTGTGTGTACCTTATTCTTATTCACTCTTTATAAATACAAAAATACATAAACATGCAACTTTTCTCTGAAATCTTAGTTGAGATTAACATAAGCATTATCCGACATTTCGCAGAGTTAAATAAATTTTATTATTTTATTGTTATTATTATTCCAGATTAACATCTTAGGATTTATGAATAAAATAGTTCATAAAATACACTTAAACATATGAAGGTTCATCTTGCCAGCTATCTCATCATTACTTCCCCAATCTGAGGTATTAAAATTATAAATCGTGCTTCCAGTGTTCATAAATTATTTTTCAATGACACATATCCAGTTACCTTTATCAAATTAGAATGCAGTGAGTCCCTTCGTTAATTTCCCATTAAACTTTGAACCATCCACCTTATGTGCACCGACGTACAGCATATTTACAGTCGGGTTAGAGGCGAGCAGTGTGTAAACACCGAGATATATCTGGCAGTGTTTGCAGAGAGACTGGGCGATGACAAATTGCTAGTCAAGGTGGCCGGTGATAAACGGCCAGCGTTTAGCACCGGCCACTGGCCGGCTAATGATACCCCTTGTCCGCCCCTTAAAGCCCTTATTGCGCCTTTGATCTAGTGCCGACACCTCAACCCTTAGCAGCTCTTAGCAGGCCTACCACTGGATCATTCGCTAGTTTTGCTTAATAAAATTGATTATGCTACCAGTTGAATCTATATCATTTCGGATCATCTGGCATGTATATTAGGTGTTAATGGCCAGATATTTCACTAGTTCCGATTGTATCTGTAAAATATAGTGTTGTAGATGAAAATAAAATGCTGCATATTACGTGATTTGTAATAATAATAACGTTTATTTATATAAGGAGGATAAATATTAACAAAAACGGCACACATTTCAACAAACAAACAAACGTGTATGAAATTCACTCGTCAAAACTGTGAGTACTCCTTTGTGAGTTGAAACCCGTATACCATAATAGTAATTTTGTCTAATAATATAGTTTATATTACACATTTTTTCCGTTTTTCTTTATTATATTGACTATTAATAAAATTCCTTATCAAAGAAATTAATGACGAGATTTTAACAGAATATTTAATATTATGCATTCACAAGTTTATATATCGTATACAGTACGGTGATCGCTACTAGGCGTATTGGGAAATCCTATATCCTTATGTATATGTGCAGTACGGATGAGATCTAATGAAGTGTGATTGGGGTGGGGCGATCCAATGGGCTGTACGCTGGCGCTGCTGTGATTGTCGATGTTATGGAGTTATTCGTTATTCATTATTTACTATAGACTGTTCTTGAACCAGCAGGAGTAGCGTTTGAAATTTACCGCGGTAAATCATACATTTGCTATTCGATACGCCTTCGCCAGTTTTGCACAAGGCAATAGTCGTATATTTTGACATATACAGGGTGGGGCAATAGTTCGTCGGACCTCGATATCTCGAGTTCTACGATAGCTAGAAATTTTTTAAAAATGCATGTAAACTAGATAAAAAAGTCTATAACTAGAAATTATTTTCGAACATACAGTGCGAGCCAAGACGAAATTACAGGACCAAGTATCTTTTTTTAAATGGAATGCTATGTATATCAGTACATTTTTTGAAGCTTCTTTCTAGGCTCTATTCATTCCTGTATTAGCATTGAATATCTCCCAACCACTTGGATGTAATGGATTTTTTTATTGAAATAATGAAATCTGCAGATGGATATAAAAAAAATTACCACAGCCACAATTATGGATTTTTAGAAAAACTTATGTTAATACCAGTTACGAGACATCTAGATAATGTTCTCGAATCATTGCCTTCCTAAAAATGTACAGGGTGGTCAAAAATTATTTTACAATTAAGAACATTTTAAATTGAATTTTATCAATTTTTTCAACTGGAACACCCTATATATTTTTCGACGATGTGATGTAGAAATGAAAAACGAACATTTTTTGTAAGTACTTCCCTAACGACCAATTTCGTTTTATTGAGCAATAATTACAAAATTCAAAAATAAATTTAAAAAAGAGGTTCTTCAAATAACTCAGTAGAAAGAATTATAATAAATGTTCCACATATTGCTCATTTGGATTGACACACATCTCTATGCGCTATTGAAATGAGGTTCCCACTGTTCCTAAAACTGCCGGTGTGATAGATGTGTAGGCAGTTATTATTCTTTCCTTCATATTTTGTACTGTTGTTTGCGTCTCTATAAAAAATTTCCTTCACGTATCTTCATAAAAAAGAAGTCCATTTTTGTAAGATCTGGGGATCTAGCAGGCCATTTAATGGGTTTATTTCTTCCAATCCATTGATTAGGGTAGGTATTATTTAAGTGGTCTCTAACAGCATTTAAATAATGTGGTGGAGCACCATCTTGCTGAAACCACATCTTATTTCTAATTCTTTCAGGGAGATTTACCAATAATTGTGGCAGACAGTTTTCCAAAAAATAATCCATACATATTGACTTAATTCGCAGATGTAGCGTTTATAATTTTAATGTTAGAATAAATTCTTTTACGTTCTCTCAGCATAACTCCACTAAATTTGAAGAATGTTGTTCGTATAATGCTCCATGTCTATTAAACACTGTTTTAAATGAGATGAACTTGTCACACGGAGCTTTTACTAAACATGTAAAGCAGATTTTATTATCTACTATATGTAATAGTTCTTTTTCTTCAATCACATTGTACTTCTTGCATATGTTATTTATATTGAGTTTATTTATTGTGTATTATTTGAACTTTTGTGAACTTCACCTTTTTCATATATATGTGGATTGGAAGCATGGTCTAGCCAAATCCCTACCCTTTTTTTGTTGGCGTAATAAACATTTATTTATACTTTTAATTTTTATATTTAAAATTAATTAAATCTGTGTACATTAGCATACCTACTTATATACTTGCTAGTGCAAGTTTTCCACCATTTAATTTTTATTTTTTATTTTTACATGCACTATCCAACAAGTCAAAGGGTTGGGTCCTTTGACTTGCTGGATAGGGAGCAAAGAATACAAGAATGGACATGAATATACTTATACTTAAGCGTTAATGTGCATACGCACAGACACAACTAAGATATATAATAACTTAAAATGTTTTCTTAATCGCCTCTCAAGTTATCGAAGTAACCCCCTGGAAGATCTCAAGGATCTTGTGCTAGGTGAAGAAAGACGAGGCCCTATAGTTTAATGCGGACTCCGAACCTCTCTTGGGGCAATTTTTTCAATAAAAAATTGTTTCGCCTTGCGGGAATCGAAAACTTCGCTAGGGAGGTCAGTTTGCTAGACATTTACCAATTAAAACATCTTTATGTGGGCGAGTCATCCAGACATTTCAGTGTGAGGTTGGATGAGCACAAGAATTACATTAGAAAGAATGAAATTCAGAAATCAAAGATTTGTGAACATGCTTGGGAAAACAGACATAGAATAAACTGAAAATTAAAAGAAGCAGATACCAAAAACAGAAAAATTAAAGAATCAGCAATAATCTTATTAAATGAAGACAAGTGCGTATCGAATTGTTCTGTAGATATTTGTACAACCTGGCTACCAATGTTAAAAGAAGAACTTAACAAACTCAACATTATCTAAAAGAAAATATCATCAGTTCTATGTTCTGTGTAAGTAGTAAGTATCTATGGAAATAACATAAACAGAATCTTAAAGCTGTGTATTTGATATACACAGCAAAATAAGAGTTCTTCCAAAAAAAGCTTTGAAAACGGAAAGAGATTACTTTCCGAAACGTCAGCAAATACATTATTTCTGTGTTTATTCCGATTTATATTATTTGCAAAACATAACCTCTGACTATTCCTTTGGCGTAAACGTCACGGGCGCAGAGGCTTTTTTCCAATAATTCTATTATTTTGTAGATTCGGTGATTTATTTTTGAAGAGGACAATAACACATGTGGTAGAAAACCCAAATAATAGGAAAGAATATTCGTAGAATGCCACAAATAACTTTCAGACAATATTTAGATAACAGGTATGGGCCTAATATAAAGTAATGTTTCAGATTTTTAGAAAAACGTTACAAGAAATTAGCCAAATCAGAAAATAGCATAACCTTTTTGTGTAAATGTCGAGAACATGACATAATTCCGAAGTTTTTATGGCTAAAAGTACCTTTCCAAAATGCGAAAACCAGAAAAATTTTGGGCAAGGCAAGCAAGTCCATGGTTAAGGAAAGAATTCAATATCATAGATACCAAAAAGAACAAACTATTAGGGATATTACTTACACAGAAAATGAACTCAACAGGAACGTTATAGAATAGGATTAGGTATCAGTCTATAATCCGGAATGTCAGGTTGAGTTATGAAAAATATTTTAATCTGCAAAAAGGTACGCATTTACATAAATTTTGAAACTTAATAAGGGAAAATCAGATTAGGCAATTACAAAATATAAATAATAATCCTTTAATTGGCAGGACTGTCATTAATATGTCAAAAAGACTTTTGTCCATTTCAGACAGGCTGGTCTTATCAAAAGGTCTAAATTTTGCAATAAACCCGAAATCTATTCCAAAATTTGATATAGTAACGGCAATAGAAAAACGGCTCAAAATTTACCGACAGATAATGGTAATGAATATCGCATACGGGAAAAATTGCTTTAGAGAAGCAATTCAAAATTAAAGATAATTTAACTCCACAAGAAAAGTTATCGATAAATTCTTTAAAGCGCGATGAAAGTATAAAAATATTGCCAGCAGACAAAGGTAATTCCACAGTCATTATAGATAAGATATATATAACACAAAAATCATGATTCTTGTAAATGAGGGACCCTACTCCAAACTAAACAAAGATCCAACAAAATCAATAGAGACCAAAATTTACAGAACTTTGTTTAAATAAAAACATGAATTTAATGATTTTGAACGAAGGAAACTTACACCACATCATAAAAAGCCTCCTCATTTTTATGGCTTACCAAAGACACATAAACAAAATATTCCTTTAAGACCAATTGATAGTTCTATTAATTCACCATGTCATAATTTGGCAAAATTTTTACTTAAAATTATTAATCCATTATCTGGAAATACCGATTCATATATTAAAAATAGTAAACATTTTATAGAAAAAAATTATGAAAACGATATTCATGAATCACACCTGATGGTTAGTTTTGATGTAGTTAGTCTTTTTACCAATGTCCCGGTAGATGAGACCTTAAAAATAGTTAAAGACAGGTTGCTAAATGATAATAATTTGGAAACTAGAACTAAATTAAGTGTAAATAGCATAATGGAACTCTTAACAATGTGTATAAAAACAACCTATTTTCAATTGGACAATGAGTTCTATCAGCAGGATTTTGGTATGGCTATGGGGTCTGCATTATCACCAATTTTAAGCAACATATTTATGGAGAATTTTGAGAACCACATGTTCAAAATTGTATAGGCAAACCCGTTGTCTGGTGGCGATATGTTGACGACATCTTTGCAATTTGGCCTCATGGTGTCGATTTACTAGATAGTTTTTTGGAAAATATAAATAGTAAGGAACCGTCTATTAAATTCACATTAGAAGTAGAAAGTAGGACTGAGCTACCGTTTTTAGATGTTTTAATTAGAAGGGTAAATAATACAATTGAAACAAGCGTTTATAGAAAACCAACACATACTAATAGATATCTAAATTTTAACTCAAATCAGTCAATATATGTTAAAAGGGGTGTTGTAAAATGTTTATACGATAGGGCCAAAATAATTTCATCTAATAATGAAATAATTAATAACGAGAAAAAATGTATTAAAGAGGTTCTAGTACAAAATTAATATCCTGAAGCCTTTGTTGATAGAGTTTTCATAAATGTTGAAAAGACGGACAATCAAGTACGACAAAAACCTGAATGTCATTATACATATTATAATTCCTTATGTATACGGATTATCGGAAAAACTACGCCGTATAGGTGACAAATTTAATGTTAGGGCTATATTTCAAACGGGGAACACTTTGAGATCTATTTTAACAAAAACAAAACCGATAAACAGGGAGCAGAATTCAAAAAACTGTATTTACAATATCCCGTGCGAATGTGATAAATGTTATGTGGGTGAGTCATCCAGACCTTTCAGTGTGAGGTTGGATGAGCACAAGAATTACATTAGAAAGAATGAAATTCAGAAATCAAAGATTTGTGAACATGCTTGGGAAAACGGACATAGAATAAACTAGGACTCGGCAAAAATTTTAACAAAAGAAGCAGATACCAAAAAAAGAAAAATTATAGAATCAGCAATAATCTTATTAAATGAAGAGAAGTGCGTATCGAATTGTTCTGTAGATATTTGTACAACCTGGCTACCAATGTTAAAAGAAGAACTTAACAAACTCAACATTATCTAAAAGAAAATATCATCAGTTCTATGTTCTGTGTAAGTAGTAAGTATCTATGGAAATAACATAAACAGAATCTTAAAGCTGTGTATTTGACATACACAGCAAAATAAGAGCTCTTCCAAAAAAACTTTGAAAACGGAAAGAGACTACTTTCCGAAACGTCAGCAAAATACATTTATTCCGATTTATATTATTTGCAAAACATAACCTCTGACTATTCCTTTGGCGCAAACGTCACAGGCGCAGAGGCTTTTTTCCAATAATTCTATTATTTTGTAGATTCGGTGATTTATTTTTGAAGAGGACAATAATACATGTGGTAAAAAACCCAAATAATAGGAAGATATTCTTATATCTTTATTTCTTTTCTATTTATAATTCATTAGCTATTTCATGTATCTCATTTTACAGTATTACAATTTATATGATCCGATGCGTTACATAATGCAATTATTGTATTGGAACAACGGCAGTTGACTGATGTTATGTCAAACGAGAGGTGTTTAATAATTTTTTAATTGGCCAGGTGCTTTAGCACACTGAGCTACCGTCCCCACTCAACTAAAATGATGTATAATAACTTAAGTATGATATAATAACTTTAGATGATTAATATGGTATAATATAATTTAATATAGAGTTTGTATAACACATAACAATCACTGAATAGGCAATTTTATAGCCGAAGAAAATTTTATAAAACTTTTATAAAATATATGAATTATAATATTCCAACCTAGCTGCAAATGCCTTATATAAATAAGGACTTAACAAATTAAACTAAAACAGCTATTCCCCTTAAACTAGGTCGAAACCGGTCTGCAGTTAGTGACATCCTGAGATGAAGGAGGCCTCTTGCATCATCCTCGTAGCATTCGAGCATTCCAAGTAATTGTATTTTAGTGCTAACTGTGTAATACGCAAAATTATACTATAAAATTCAGCTGTTTTGGTTTAATTTGTGATATAAGACACTTGCAGACAGGTTGGAATATTATAATTCCTATATTTTATATTTTTACATAACAATCATTGAATTAGTGAATAATGATGAATTATTGATAATAGATGCATGCTTTTAGGGAAGCAACGTTGCAGTTGAAAATATCGATACGATCATGAATGTTATTATAAGTAGAACACATGGTTTGAAGTGGGGATTTTTTTTAATATTTGTTCTAGGTGTGGTCAGTTTAAATAGATCTGTCTGGCGTGATCGAGTTCTGTGAGCATGAAAGGGCAGTATATTCATTATAATAGTGCTGTCGGTGACATTATGTATCAATCTGTAAAGAAATGTAAAGTAAGAGACTTTACGGCGATCTTCTAACGATAGTACTGAGAATCTCGATAACAGTTTCGAATGGGGGTAACCAATAGGTGAATTTACCCCATCAACTTTAAATGACGAGTATTTTAAGAATCTTCGTTGAATGTTATCTATATGCGTCTTGTAATAAGGAGACCATATCATTGACGCAAACTCCAGATTAGACCTCACAATAGAGAAATGCAGTAATTTAAGTCCAGTGGCATTACTGAAATGAAGAGTATTTCTAATGAGAAAACCTAGTATCTTATAGGATTTTTCTGTTATTTGATTAATTTGATGAGTAAATGATAGCTTTGCATCAAATACTACACCTAAATCAGATAATGTATTAGGTCTAGATACTTCCTACAATGTTTTCAAGCGAGTGATCATGTTTTATAGCATTTTTCTCTATTGTTATTGATAAGACATTACACTTCAGCGGATTGAGGAGAAATTTGTTTTTTCCACGACCGGGAGTAGAAATCAATTTCTATGGCATCAAAATTGTGACAGAAGTAAAGCATTTACTCCCTAGGGACGAAATAAGACAATAATTTCCCTAGGAGAGCTTTTATTTCATGCCCAATAGTTAAACAAAATGTAATTCTTATTATGTCTGTTGCCATGATACGTTGAATGGAAATATCCCAAAGGCTTCTAAATATTGTAATTTCGCTCCAATTTATTATAATTCTTTATTTATGAAATAAATGTTTCTACTCTTGATCGTGGAAAAAATAGTATATACACCTCGGGAGAGACCGCCATTTTTCCCTCGATGTATTTGTTGCCCTCGGGCTTCGCCCTCGGGCCTCAAATTACACCTCAGGAAAAATAAGACGTTTCTCTCCATTAGTGTATAATGTACTATTTTACACACCAATTAATTATTATATTTTAATTATTATAGTGTTCTCAAAGTTAGTCATAAAATAAATAATATAACAACAATTCATGATAAAGTATATTTTTCGTCACTGTTTAGCAAACATTACATATCTTTTATCATGTTTATATGCCTTCGCTCTGATATATTTACCGTACAATGACATGTTACACAAGAAGAGTTATTTGTTTTGTGACCAGATCGCTTCGGGAAATATTTATTTAGAGATCTAGCAGCATTGAAAGAAGTCGACGTCATCGGTCATCTGACCCCTCTTTCGGCCACTTCCGGCATTAGGGAACTTCGACTTCCGTCAATTCAATAATACGTCGAGGGCGCGAAAAGTGTCTGCATATTTGTTTTGATTTTTCGGTTCGACTTCCCTGAAATTTCTATATGATAAATGGGGACGTAGACGAATGGTTTATTGAAATGCCCCGGTGGATAAGTTGCGGCCGGAATTCTGGAATCACAAATAAGGAGGGAAGAAAACTTGCTACTTTTTATGGATTACTTTTCTGTTTCCGATTATACAACTTTTATGGCTTAAAAGTCCAATCGTTTGTTTTTTCGGTAGGAATCAATAATCAACTTGGTGTATGAACTGTCTAAATTCATATAATTTTCGATGTAAATAAATATTAATTAGTTGCTCTTACAAATATTAATAATTACGAATATTCAAAACTAGCCTCCTAGAACAACTTTGAATTTGAGTTACGCGTCGATTTAGTAATGAGGATGGAATAAGGATGTGAATTATAAAGTTCACGTAGCTGTGATGTGGGGGTAAATTACTAGACTGTAAATACTATATTGTAATGTGTATCTTTTAGTAATAATAATAATAACAACATTTCTTTAACCAATTAAGATAATGCTATGGTTTAGTAGGTATACAAATAAATATTCGGGATACTTACAAGAAAAATTCCGCGCATGGGAAAATATTCACAGTAACACAATACATATTGAAGGTAATAATAAAATACAGGGGTATATACAAGGTGGGGATTAGTATCTCGGATTTCGATAGCTCGAGTTCTACGATAGCTAGAATTTAAAAAAATACAAGGAAACTATATAAAAAACTCTATAACCGGAATTTATTTTCAAATATATAACTACTCAAACGAATTAATTACAGACCTATCAACGATTCCTGCTCATCTGAACTAAATAACTTTTTATCTGGTGTTGACTGGAGCCTCATTGACAACCTAAGTCTACATGTCAACATCCAATTTGAGCTTCATCTCATAGAAATTAGAATTAAAAATTTGCTAATGAAAAACGAATTTATAGATTGGAATTACATAAAGCCAGAAAAACTGTTTAAGAAATATTTTAGCGCTATGTTTAAATATAGATAAATTTTAAAGAAATAACAGATAATAAAGACGTTTATTATTATTATTTAAATCGTAACTAGTTATTTTAAACAATAGATGTCACCTTAAGAGGCGCTACATGATTAGATTCACGAATACTTCGTATTTAATAGACCTATTCCTGACTGTAGTACCTCAACTGAGCTAGTAAATGTTACAGATGACAACATACATACATATGGTAATAAATTAGATAGTATGCTTGTGCTTCTAGATTTCTCCAAAGCTTTTGACACAATTAACGTTCAACTTATATGTGCGAAACTTAAATATTTGGTTTTAATAACGAATCTGTATTTTTAATTAATTATTATTTAGCAGACAGATCTCAAAGAATTTCATTTAACGAGTCAAGCTTAGATACATTATCAGGAATGCCTCAGGGATCAGCCTTGGGACCTCTTTTATTTATTATCTATACATCTGATATGAAGATATCAGAAGCTAAGACTTCTGTTAAACATTGCAAAATACAAGCTTATTTATGTATTTATTTATTGCATACACTGCTCAACAGATAAAATACCCAATTATAGAACAGGAATAGAAAGTTATAAAAACAAATCATAAAAGTAGATTACAAGATAAAACATTAAAAATCGATATAAGACAAAAAAACAAACAAAAAAGCATAGAGAATAATACAAACTAACAAAAAGATCAATAAATACAAAGTGTAAATTACAGATAATTAAAAACAAGTTTAATGAGGTACATGTGCAGTATTAACTAGAAAAAGACAGAAGGAAATAAAGATTAAAATTCAGTGTAAGAAAAACAAAAGTAATTTGAAAGTATTTAAATTAATTAAAAACTTCAGCTTTTATATCATTAAGGCTGCAATTAAAAATATCGAGGTTGCTACACAGTTTATTAAAACCTGGTCATTACGAGAATTTAATCTAGTGACGTGAAGATTTAATTTGCAAATTATTCCAGGAACATCAAGATCATTGTGTAGCGTTTTAAATAAGAATACTTGAGAGACGTATATTCGCCTGTCTTCCAGAGTAGACAACGAGAACCTTTCAAGCAATTGACTCTGCGAAAAGCCAATACCTGGATAGATACCATCCAACTTAAACCAAAGTAGTTTAACAAACCGGCGTTGAACTGCTTCCAGGTTGCTCTTATGAACATCATAACTGGGACATCAAATAAGTGATGCATATTCAAGTTTCGACCTCACAAACGATTGGTAAAGGATTTTTAATGTATCCGTATTCACGACTGGTGCGAGCTATGAATCCAAGAGCCGTAAAGGCTTCAGAGGCTATGGTATCAATGTGGTTGATAAATGATAATTTGCTATCAAAGATTATGCCTAGGTCGCGAAAAGTTGTAAGCCTCTGAAGAGTATCACTAACCAAATGATAGTCAAAAATAATCGGAGATGTTTTCAATGAGAATGACATTACGTTGCATTTACTAGCATTCAAGGGTAGTTTATTTACTAAGCACCAGTTGTTTACTTTACTAAGACAAGCTTGAAGTTGAAAACAATCATCAATATGGTTTATAACTGAGAAAATTTTAAGGTCATCAGCATATAACAGGCAAGGCAAATCAATTTCGTCCGTTATGTCATTGATAAATATATTTAAAAATAAGGGCCCCAAGATGGATCCCTGGGGAACACCAGAGGTAGCAGCAAATTCAATTGACTTGAATCCGTTAAGAGTAACATACTGAAACCTATCGTTAAATAAGACTTGAATAAGAGAATTAATGAGTATGAAAGGCCAATTTTCTCTAATTTGATTAACAGTAGCTGATGATCTAACCCATCAAATGTTTTGGAGAAATCCGTATATATGACATCAGTCTGGCGATGTTCATATAAGGATTCAGAAATATACTGAATTATACAGAATAAGTTAGTCGTCGTTGAACGCCCCTTCATGAATCCATGTTGGTGAATAGATATCTTAGACTTAATTGAACAATAAATACTGTCGTGAAGTAGAATTTCAAAACAAAAATTACAGATTATAGAAATAGGCCTGAAGTTTTGAATATCTAATTTATTCCCCTTTTTATAAGTAGGACAGACTTTGGAAAGTTTTCATAAGTCCGGAAACTGACAATTTTTTAAAATAAGGTTAAAAATTAGGGTTAGAGGATATGCCAAAATAATAGCAGTCTTTCAATAAAAATGCTGGTATGGAGTCGGGACCTGCAGTGATTTTAGGTTTAATGCGTTTTAAGGCCTGGAGAAAATCCGCCTCATGAAAAAAATATATATTAACAGTAGGGTTATTATTTGGACAATCGTTATCAATAGAATTATTCACGGCGTCTAATAAGGAATCAGAATATGACTGGCTAAAAAATCTGGCAAATGCATCTAAAATATCATGCGGACTATTAAGTGAAGCACCAAGAACATTTCATCTGAAACACCGGTTGACCCTTTCTTGTCATTAATGAACGCCCAGAATTTGTTAGGAACGCATTTTATATTATTTTCGGTGTTTTGTACAAAGTTTTTGTAGGTAGTATTAGTATCCCTCTTTACCTCCCGTCTGACCTTTTTAAACTCCTCAAAAAGATCATCGATTTCCGAACACATTTTTCTAAGACTAATTTTTTTTATAATACTACCATTAAACCAAGGGGGGTACTTATTATTCCGCGAGGCCGATTTCTTTGGTACACACAATTCAAACTGCAAATCAAGTATATCATAAACTGAGTGCATATACTGTTGACGTCATTGAGAGAGGAAAGAAAAGACCAGTCAACATTAAGGAGGTTAACATATAATTTAGAGAAATCACATTTGCGAAAATATTAATAATTAATATAATATAATAAAATAATTAATATTATGATTAGGTGGACAATTATTAGTAAGGTTTTTAGTGGCGTTCATCTCAATTGATATGACCAAGGCAGGGTGATGTATATCCTCATTAATTAACGAATCAAAAGACTGTTACGTCACAATTTTTGTTATGCAAAACTAAGTCAAGTATGCTATTATTGGAATTATGTACAAAATTGTACTGAGGTAAGTTGTTACTGACCAGAAAATTATTTAAGGCTCTGATTTGGCCGTTGGGTTGTAGATCTTTCAAGTAAATCGCGTATTTGGAAATATTAAAGTCACCGAGGATGGCAAAATCACTGCTGTTATCCTGTAGACACCTTAAAGTACTTAGTGTCTCGAAAAAATATTCGTAGTCGGCAAGAGACACACACTTATGCTGATGATACAAATCAACCTGAGGCATTTGAAAATATTAATAGTGATCTAGTTTTTATTTATCAAGTGTCAAATGAACATAACCTTAAACTTAATTCTAATAAATCTCACATTATGTTATTTGGTAATAAAAATAATATTAACAATTTAAAACACAACTTAAATATTAATATTGAGGGTTTATTTTTGTCTTTAGTTAATGCGATTTCCAGTTTAGGTATTATTTTAGATAGTAATTTACGTTTTGATGGACATATCAAAAAGTTAATGCAAAAGTCGTATTTATCTTTAAAACTCATTTATGCCAATCGTCATATATTAAATTTTAATATAAAATACTTATTTAAGATGTGTAAGTGTAAAAAGCCATTCTTTATTGCACGAATGGCTAGATTAAAAATAAACGAAGCGAGTGTTTTTAAAAGCCATGAGTGCAATAAAGAGACTTTTTACAAGCGTGCCTTACAACGTTTTATCTTCGATCGTTCCAATTATTGTAAGAAATGGGCAAATTTTCATGATTGTTTCTTTCATGTGTTAAATCGAATTTTTTAACCAATCACAATAATAATAATAATAATAATAATAAGAACCACAGAAATTAGACAACCCCCAATTCCAGAAGTCAGGGCTTGTGTGGAAGGGGGTTACACATTGAAAAAACGCTGACATACAACCATTTCCTCCGACAGTGGCAGTGTCGGAGCCAGAATTCGAACCCGGTGGTGCGATGCCCGTGTGATTAATTGCGATTGCCACCTCGCGCCTTAACCCACTCAACTATCTACCAGATTGGCTGAAAATAGTCGTCGATATTAAATTTATTAACTTATAACAAGTAGGCATATTGCTGTCGTACAAATATTTTCAAACGTCAAATTTATATATCCAATTATTAACTCATTCAAGAAATAACCTAATATATAACTCAACTTTGATAAATTAGCGGCTATTATATTGTCACAATTTTTCTCGAGTGCTCTCCAATTTGCCTCGACCACACTTGGCGTTAATAATCAAAGACTAAATCCCTCGCGAAAGTTCTCGGGCTTTAGTCAGATTATTAACGCCAAATATAGTCTCGTCAAATTGACAACCATCGCACTCTCGAAAAATCGATGACAGTATAATAGCCGACTATTTATCAAGGTCTTGTTATATTACCTTTGAATATTTGTAAAACTGTATCAACTTTTTGTGAATGTCACTTTGACGGTTAGTATTATTCGAGTTGTAGTTGAAGCCCCCATTCTAATTATGTTACTTCATGATCGTGAAAATCTGTGATGATAGTAACTAAGGAAACGACATTATAAATAAACTAGCGTAGTTTTTTAATTTTTTAGAAATCGTGCAAGAAAAGCATGCAATAAAATTTTTTATTGCACAGTTTCTTATAAAAGGCCACTTTTTACACCGGAAATGATATAAAAAATTGTTACTTTTTACACGATTGTAGATAAATACTGTTATGTGAGACATCGCTCTTGTCTCACCTTAATTATGCTGACTTTATATACGGACCTTGCCTAACTGTATTAGATGAAAATCTGGTGCAAAAAATTCAGAACTCTTGTTGTAGACTAATTTTCGGAGTAAAGTCGAGGCAAGAATTCAAGCGATGCACGTCACGAGTGATCTCATTGAAGAAATTTTAATACTAACATAATTTTTAATCATTAATTACATTAAAAAGAGTAATTCTTGACATCCAGTTATTAAGCTTTTTTCAGAAATAGGTACAGTTTAATGGGGCTTCATGATTCTTAGCAGTATTGTCTCATTTATAAAATCGATCTGTGACGTGCATCGCTTGAATTCTTGCCTCGACTATACGAAGATTTGATTCTGTTTCTGAACAAATTAATAATCTTAAATGGTTAATAATGTCAAATAGAGGACTACATCACCTTAGTACGTTCATACAAAATTTGTTAAATACCCCTCAGTCCTCCTCTGCCCTTAAAAATAAATTTATAGCTAGAACAGGTGTTCACTCTAGGGACATTCGATATAAATTAAAATAAACTATGCCTCATCATCACACAGCCATGTATAAGAGAGGATTCTTATTTAATTCTATAAAACTCTACAACTCATTACCTGAAAACTTAAAAAACATGGAACCAAGAAAATTCAAATTAAAGTATAAAAGTTATTTGCTAAGTAAGCAGCTGCAACAATAATTTTAAATACTTTAGTTTTTAGCCTATATATGTGTACCAAACAGGGAATTTTATTAACTATTTCTTTTTCTCTTTGCGGAATGGTTTTCGGGTTCTCTTTCGTGTTGACCGCCTTGAGTGCTTGACGTTTTGATCGCCTTGTCTTGGCCTTCTTCAGAAGCGAATTAAAGCTTCGGAAGAGGGCCATGACGGGATGGTCAGAGCGTCGGGCGTTCGGGGTAGTCAGCGTGGGGAAGGGTCCGAGAACTATCCCGCAAATTATCAGCTCCAGCAAAGTTTTACAACTTAAATATCTCAATAAATTATTTATATAGTTTTTTTTATATTATTGCCATGTACTTTATTCAATAATTTAACATGATGTTTAAGGGTTTAATTTCGTGGTTAAGTATGAGTAGCTTTACTTCGCCACAAATAGGCCTAATTATTATTATTATTATTATTATTATTATTATTATCGATGGATTCTATACTTATTTTACATAAGTTTATTGCTCTTATATGAGTTGTTAACATTTAGAAGGTATTAGAAGGGGCTGAAGTAAATTGAGCACCCAAATCTGTTTTGTAAAAAAGCGAGTGAGTTTATAAAGAAGCTTGCGATGATTAGAGTGAATCTCGTTAAAAACAAACACCCTCTTAGTCGTGTTGTTCTGTAAATCGGCCATTTCCCCCGACATTTTTAAAAAGAGGTTCCTTAGTAGGTGTTAGAGCGTCGCTCATTGCCCTCGCCTCTCATGTCCTCATAATGCAGCAATCAACGCCGGCTAGATGTTCCTTGCCTTGATCTGCTTTTGTTTTACACCCCAATCCACTCTTTTTTTATTCTCTCGTCTTCGTTTCGCTAATAACCTGCCGGCTAAATGTGTATGCATACAGAGGGGTGGAATTTTAAAAAGCCACTTGCGTTTGTCATTTAAAGTGGCCTCTCTGGCTTGCGGCAGGTAAACGAAACAACGCGAAAAATACGCCATTAAAAAAGAAAATCGCAATCTTCTGCCTGCCAGCTAATACGATTTAGCACTAAGAGAATTTTAAGCCTGTCAGCGATACAACAAGTGTTCTTTTGTATACTTAAATGTTATTAGAGTAATTAAAGCAGGAATTACGATGTAGTTAGTTGCAATCATTAGTGAAAATTACGACGTTTTCCAAATAAATTACTTTTAATGTTCTTTTCTTCAAACTTCAAAAAACATGACTTTAGTGACAGATTTTGTGAACTAAAACTCTAATTTCTCTGACAATCCATCTGAGTGGCAGTAATAGTATATTGTTTTATTAAAAGAAAAATAGCTTTTACTTCAAATGACATGTTATTTTTTCTTCAAACGTCGATTAGCTATAAAAAATAAAGATAAAAGTTTAGCTGTGAGTTGCCATTAGCAACGGAAGTAAAAGTCCGCTCGAGCATAAGAAAAAATACTTTTACTTCCATTGCTAATGGCAACGCACAGCCGTCTGAAATGTCAATCTTTAATGTCATAAAATGAGTACAAAATGTTATAATTTTTTGACGTTTGAAGAAAAAATTTAAGTTAAAAAATTTAGCTGTGAGTTGCCATTAGCAACGGAAGTTCCACGGTGGATCACGAGGAGGCATGTTCAAGTATTAACAAATAGTGAAGAAGCAAGCAACCTGCCCGAAATGGACCTATCACGAGGAGTCAGAGCCGAGTGCGGACCAATCAAGGAGAACCACGGCATTCTGCGGCACCGATCGGACACGACGATGCCCGACCACCGCCGAGAAGTCACGTGGAGCGTGACGTTTCAGCAAGGCCACCACAGGTGGTGGGGGACCGGTAACACGTAGCCAAACGCGCAGGCGCGCCCTAGATTGGAGCATATATAAGGAGCCGCACAACGCGGAGAACGTCAGTTCAGTTCGAGCAACGAGGAGCAGCAGTAGGCAGCTTTTAGCAAGAACCTGAAGATGGCAGATGAAATTCTGCCGAAACGTCGTTTAGACAACCATGACTCCTGGAGGAGTCGACCGTCGACGCGGGAGAGCACCCGGAAGTACAACAACACTTCACTTAACACCCGCGAAAACTTAAAAAACGATATATATATGATATATATTTATATTAAAAACTGTATTTTGTGTTATTCGTAAATTTTGTAAAGTATCTTTACATAGCTCTCCCCATGCTAAAATGCTGTAATTTAAAATTGCTTCAATGAACTACAGTGTTATTAATTTTTTTACTTTAAAATGCCACTCAATAAATAAATTAAAAAAATAATGGTGCACTGTTTATAATCCCTAAGTATTACTGCCAACCTGTTTGTATGAAACCTGTTATATGCAAATTTATGAAGGATGGTGTGTTAGTGAAACATACTGTATATTTATTTAATATTTCCAATAAAATATGAAAAACTGACTTTAACAATTTTTTATTATAAAACGTAATTATGAACATCAGAATCTTTCTTAAGCGTGTTTACATAAAATGCAGAACCTATTCACTGAGTAGCAATACTTCGGGAGCATAAAATAACCTTCCAGATGGAGTTACAGTACAATAGATTGCCATTATGGAGGTCATTTTTGGTCAGAGTGAAATATTTTACAACGCTTCCACTCAATTTCCCAACCTCGCGGAAATCTGATGAGGAGCGCAACTATTCGGACTAAGAATTTTAACAGCTCGATGGCACAAGACATTCCTCCGACATCACTTGGGAGTCTTGCCAGATTCATGACCACAACATATTAGTTCACTTGTCCTGCTACTGCGATATATCAGCCAGGCAGTGTGGTGGAATATACGAGTTTATGAGAAGTACAGTTCCGGGCAAAAATCGTGATGCTTCCAAGGGTAGAGCCAAATATTTTTTACGGAGAAATTATTAGTAGAAGTAACTTAATTGTTAGTACAATCGGATATGAATAAATAGCTTATTTAACATAAAGCCAAAATAGTATAAAAAATAAACACCATATAATGAAATTACTACATCACAGCCCGTTTTCTTCAACTGTTTTAATTGCAAATACTGCTTTACTTAAATTTTTGTTTAAGTGTGAGATGATTTTCTAATGAAGATGTTGATCGTTGTAAAGGTCTAAAATTTTGTGTTAGTGTCTAAAATTATATTACCCTGTCCGTGAGTATTATGACTCTGTTAGATTGAAATATAATATTAGTGGTCAACTACTACTAACTAAGTGCGCCGAACATGATCTAGTTATAACAAACACCATTTTCCGACAAAAGGATAAATTTAAAGGCACCTGGCGTCACCCCAGATCAGGTCACTGGCATCTACTGGACTATGTTATCGTACGTAGGAAGCATCTCAAGGACGTCCAAATTACAAAGGCGCGCATTGATAGCGAATGTTGGACCGATCATCGTCCTGTTGTCTCTAAAATGAAAATTGTTATGAGACCCAAACACCGAAGAACTCAAGTAAAACGTAGACTCCGTCTCCGTATTAGTAAATTGCGTGACCAACAAGCCGTCGAACAGCTAAAGCAAAAAGTTCAAGAGAATTTGAGTGCACTAGAAGAAACCAGTTCTGTAGATGTCGCTGCTACCTGGACACAAATTAAAGACAGTTTAAAGAGTGCGAGTGAGGAAATTCTTGGCACTGCAGCAAGTAAAAAACAGGAGGACTGGTTCAATTATAATGAAGCTTTTATACAAGAACTTCTTGACCGCAAACATATTGCCTTCCAAAACGCTATCAACCACCCCAACGATTCATCAAAAGCAGAAGCTTTTACCCAATCTAAGTATGAAACGCAACGCGAAATCAGAAGAATAAAGAACGAGTGGTGGGCAAGCAAGGCCAGAGAAATTCAAAGGTACGCCGATTCACACGACTACAGGAATTTCTTTCAAGGAGTAAAAGCAGTGTACGGCCCCAGTCGGAAAAATATGTGCCCTATTAAAGATTTAAATGGAAATCTCCTCAAAGAAGACCAGGAAATAAGAGCCCGATGGAAGGAACACTACTCTAACATTCTTAACCAGCAAAGTCAAGCCGATCACGATATTATAAATCTTATCCCTCAATATGACACCTTCGAAGACTTAGATAAACCACTAACAACGGAAGAGATCTTAACCGCCATTGGGCAGCTAAAAAATAACAAATCTCCCGGCGCCGACTCACTCCCAGCTGAGATCTTTAAAGCTGTGTCGTCAGAGCTCATACCCTACCTCAAAAAACTGTTTGATGTCATGTGGGAAAGTGGCCAAGCTCCGCAGGAGTTTCGTGATACACTTTTAATCAACCTCTTCAAAAACAAAGGGAGCGCTGCGGACTGTGGAAATTACAGGGGTATAGCTCTCCTGGCTGTTGGAGGGAAGATACTCACTAAAGCGATGGCAAATAGGCTAACACCTGTTATGGAAAAGCTACTTCCTGAAACACAGAGTGGCTTTAGACCAAACCGAGGCACATCGGATTTAATCTTCACACTTAAACAGCTTCAAGAAAAAGCACTCGAACATGAAGGAGAAATTCACATGGCCTTCATTGATTTAACCAAGGCGTTTGACTCGGTGGACAGGGAAGTGCTCTGGAAAATTATGTTCCGCTTAGGTATCCCTAGAAAATTTGTGGAAGTATGTCGCAGTCTACATACAAACAACAACGCCCAGGTTATGTATAATAATGAGCAACCGAACCTTTCCAAACCCTCACTGGAGTTAGGCAGGGATGTGTCCTGGCACCCGTACTCTTTAATTTGTTTACCACTGCTCTAACAATTATTGGTGAAAACAAACTGGCAGTCAGAGGAATAGGTCTCAGATACCATTTTGATGGCGGTCTCTTTAACATAGGGCGCTTTAGAGCTTTCACGAAGACACGCACACGATTCATTTGTGATCTCCAGTATGCGGATCACTGTGCACTTTTAGCCTCTACGCCGGAAGAGCTTCAAGAACTTTTAGATGTGTATGCCCAGAGCTATGATTCCTTGGGACTTAAAATCAACATTGGAAAGACTAAGATTATGTCAACTCCTCATCAAGTGAACCAAATAGACATTACATTTAACGGAAATTCTCTTGAAGTGGTGGATCAGTTCAATTACTTAGGCAACGTTGTTAATGACAAAGCAAACATGGACAGCGAGATTCGCAATAGAATTAACGCTGCATCTAGAGCACTCTGGGGACTTAGAGAGAGAGTATTTGACAACCACGACCTTGCTTTGTCAACGAAAATGGCTGTCTACAGAGCAGTTGTCATTCCAACACTGCTATATGGATGTGAAAGCTGGGTCACTTACCGTCGTCATGTGAAAGAATTAGAACGTTTTCAGCAAAGACATCTCAGAAGTATGATGAAAATCCGTTGGTTCCATCACATACCAAACGTGGAAGTACTCAGGGAGAGCAAACAGCCTTCCAATTGAGGTGCTTATTTCAAGAGCACGCCTAAGATGGGCAGGTCACGTTCATCGTATGCATGATAACCGCCTTCCTAAATGTACACTTTATGGTGAATTGCTAAGCGGTAGAAGAAGGCGTGGCGGTCAACGAAAGAGGTTCAAAGACGCTCTCCATGAAAATCTAAAATCCTACGGTATTGCAGACGAGCAATGGGAACAACTTGCAGCGGACAGAACCGAATGGCGAGGGGTTGTGGCCAGCTATCAAGGAAATGTTGCTGCAAGAAGGCCGAATCCGAGACCTAACCAGGTCTATGTTTGTCCTGACTGCGGTCGACATGTGCTCTCCCGAATTGGCCTCTATAGCCATAGTCGTGTGCACCGTAGATGAATGGGAATTACAATAGACTAAACCTTTTACTTGTTTTTTATTGTACACAATTTATCGACTGTAACATCTTTTTATACTCGGACTCGAGTAGCGGCTAATAATAATAATAATTAGTGGTTTTATCTAAATTTAGTATTAATTTATTAACCATAACACAATTTTCAAAAAATTTATATTCCTTAGCCAATTATGTGTTTATACGCATTTAGATAATTCTTAATAGCAGAAATACTTATATGTTAAAAACCTGTCTTGAACATTTTATCAATTCCTTTTGGGAAGACACATTTAAATCGCACAATTTGTTTATTTTATTGTAGTAATTACACATACAGTATACGGGTGATTTTAACATTAACATTACATCCGTATTAGCCTGTTCACAGTAAAATGTATTATTCTGACGAGAATGCAATCTTGAAACGTGAGTATTTAACTGTACAAGCATTTCCGGCGAGTCAATTTTGTTATGCATGATTTTATATAAGAATACCAGAAAATATCAAACTCATCTAAATTCAAGGTTGCAGAATTAAATGTGCTTAATAAATTGCTATTATATACACCTCTTTCTGGATACTATCCTGTTGATTTGAGTGTCATAAACTTTAAAAACTTTCTTTGTATTTGTTCTATACTGCTTTTCTGATTTTGGTAATTTGGATTCCAAATTATTGCTTCGTTTGACTGATGGTCGAGAGATGAGCGCACTTGCCTCTCACCCAAAAGTTCAGGGTTCGATCCCCGGTCGTGGCAGTGGAAAATAGTGTGAGAGGGATTTTTCCACTATACACGGATATTGGGTGTGTGTTCCTTGTCTCTAAATTTGTAGCCCCCTCCCACACAAGGCTCTTCTAGAGCCTTCCGGTATAAAGGGGGTCGTCATTACCTGTAGTGTATTTATTATTTATTTATTGTATTCAAGTTTGGGCCATACATATGAATAGTATCAAGATTGGTAAATGATTTGTAATTCCTCAAACTGAAACCAAACAATATAATTACTTCATTATACTTAATTAAATAATGTATTGCGCTCTAGTATCGTTTCCGTTATAGAATATCGGTACTGAAATCTGTTCTTCATTTTCTTATATGATACATCTTTACATTTGCCGTCATTCTGATCTAGCTTATTAAGTGAACACCACTGACTGATTGTCAAGTTCCTTTTGAAATTCTCTGCAGTCATCTTCAGATTTTATATTTTTAAAGAGTTTGAGATCATCTGCATATATTACTTTTTCACATTCACGAGTTTCTCATATGTTATTAATAATGAATAGAAATAGCTATGGTCCAAGATTACTACCCGGCGGTACTCCAGATATCAATGGGTATATAGATGATCTGAAACCATTGTAGAATACAAACTGATATCTATGCTCCAGATATGATTCAAAGATCATTAACAACTGGTTATTAAAACCAAACTTCTCTAATTAGTTCAGTGATATTTTATGGACAATTTTATCGAAAGTCTTAGAGAAGTCTGTCTACAACGCATCTACCTGTCCCTAATCATCGATATCATTTGACACATTTTGAGTGAACAGAACTAAATTTGTAGTGGTCGATCTGTTAGCCATAAAACCATGTTGATAAGATGATATAATTGTTTTGATAGACAAATAGATTTGGTTATACAAGATCATCTCAAAAACTTTCGCCAACTTACTCAGAATAGAGAATGTAGTTGTTTACATTAGCTGCATCTCCCGCTTTAAAAATTGGACACGCTTTTGCTATTTCTCAATCTTTCGGGAATGTTGATATTAGGTTAGATTAAATATACAACAACGGAACAATCGCATAACATATAATAACGAAAATTTGACAACAGCGTCAGCATTAGGTTCATGAACTCTAGAATTATAAAAATTGCTCAAAATGGCCTCCATTATTTAAAACACAAACCCCATATTTGTTCTTAAATTATTTAGACAATTTGTAAGAGATTTCCTGGTTTAGTTTGTTAATTGTTTCCCTACTTTTAGTTTTAATAATTTCAATATTCTGATTAAAATTATAATTAACTTTGTCATTGAAAACGTCCACAAAAATGTATCCAAAAGTGTTAAATCAGGGCTATTTGGTGGCATGGAGTCGGTCCGCCATTCCCAATCCAAACCCAGAAAGAACTTTTGTCCAGTGATCCGTGATTTGAATTTGACTAAAAGAAAACAAATTTCTTCAGGTGCTTTTTCATAACCATGGAGAAAAATATTTCATATAACAAAATACCTTCAGTAGGTATGGGGTTGGTTGAGCCAGACAGTAACGCCATAGCATTGGTGCGTATACGCCATATCAGGTACAGCTTTCTACAGGCATATGTACAGCAGATATGGTACAGCTTCTTGCAGCTTTTTACATGTACAGGTAAGGCTTTTATGAGTACAGGTACAGCTTTAGCAGTATCTGTACTTGTAAAAAGTGGTACCTGTACTGCAAGAAGCTGTACCGTATTTGTAAAAAGCTGTACATGTGCTTGTAGGAAGCTGTACCTGATGTGACGTATTCGCACCAATGCTATTACGTCACTGTCTGGCTCAACCGACTCAATACCTACTACCTTCTGGTCCTATATTGATAATATCAAAAATATTACAGCTATCCCTAAGGTTATGAATCACAATGAAATCACCATGACTGATCCGCAACAAATTGTAAACGCGTTTTTTGAAATCAAAATATGTTATACCTCAAGGTTCGGTGCTTCGGGATTTACTTTTTAATATATTTGTAAACGATGTCGTCTCCCAACTTAATTGCAATTCATTGTTGTACACCAATGACATGAAAATTGTTACTAGTATTAATAGAGAGGACGAAACCAAGAGACTACAAAATGACTTAGTTAACCTTCATTCATGGTGTGACAAAAACCAGCTACATCTAAATACAGACAAATGCTACACTATGATTTTTAACAATATAATCTTTTATTAAATGAATATGTTATCAATAATACAAAAATACACAGATGCGACAAACTAAAAGACCTTGGCGTTACTTTTGATACTAAACTCACATTTAATGATCATATCTCTGAAACAACGGTCAGTACGTACAAAAAATTAGGTTTCACTATAAGAAATTCTAAAGATTTTGAGAACCGCAACACATCATTTCTCCTATTTAATGCCTTCGTAAGATCTAATTAAATCGCTTACCTAATACACAAGAACAACATTGAAAGTACTCAAGGGCGCTTTCTAAAAATATTTGTGTTTTCGGGGTTTTTATCCTCCTATATAGGGGTTTTCCTCATGAGGAATTTCTCGCTAAATTTCATGTACCTGTCGTAAATACCCCTATTTAGTTCTCCGGTATTTTTACACAAACTTATTAATTTCAAATTTGATTCTCCCCAAATTTTAGAAATAATTAGGTTTCATATACAAACTGTCCAGACTAGACCATATAATTTATTTTACTTAAGCACACCTCGAACAAAATTTACTCAAACACTCTCCCCTGCATGTAATGTGTTCTAATTTTATCGCTCTATCCTGTAATGATATACTCAATTGTAAAATTAAGGATCTTAAGCAAGCAATTCCAAATAACTGAAATTTTTTTTGTTACTGCTACTATTACTAAGTGTATATTCTTCTTTATTTTTACTATCGCAATCCGGCTCGAAGGACCAATGTACGATCTCAGAAAGATAGTTCCTGATTTCGTAGAATAAGGGATGGATGATTACAGCAAACTATGGGAGCTGCTGTCAATCGGCTTGGTATGGACCAGCTTATAATTTTGTTGTTTTATAGAACTTGTATTTATGGATGCAGCTTAACATCCTAATTATGGCTTAGGTAGGAATATAGTTGAAGTGAGTAACAACGTTGTATTGTAACTGTTGGTTTGGAAAAAAAATATAATCTCTAATATATATTTAAAAATTAGGTAGTAAAAACAATAACAGAACCTTGACTCGCAAAACAATAATTACATGGTGTTTATAAATGCACTGTTTGCAAATCCTATACGCCGACCATGCTAACGCATGTTTTATAATAAAGTCAATGTTGGCCATGGTATTTGAAACAACATAAACAATATGTAGATGGCATCAAATTTCAGGAAGACCAAAAAATATGTTTGACATGGCTAAACAAATTATATATTATGTATATCATAGTATGTAGTAATGCTCTGTATTCGTATAGGTATATGTGCTTTGACGTAGGTATATATTTATATACATTTAATTGTATATCCCTGTCCTGTAATTGGTTTTTCTGTTGACAAATATTAACTTTTCAGATTAAGGGGCGGTATTTGCCCCTTGGGGTAATAGCAAATATTGGGTACATGTAGAAACTGAAGATGATACCTTTTACTATAAAAATCACCCATCAGAAAATTATCATTTTATAATAAATATGACCTTTTTATTGTGTATTTACTGTACTGTCATCAAAGGTAGAATTCCTTAAATAAAGTCATGTATACGATGGTATAATTATTATATTTAGATATCTAGAAGTAAACAAGCGATCGATAATACATGCCAAAAGCCACTAGATTATTTTTCGACATAACAACAGGGTCCGTCGGTCTTTCAAATCCCTTTAGTTCTATTCGATGTATTTCTGGTGTTCTTCCATTGTGTCTAGAACGGTAATTAGTAAGTCAGCGCCGATTAACCACGACGGACTCATTCGTCTAATGCTATTATGATTATCCTTGACAGCACAAGAAGGAGCGGCATAAAGGGGATGCTCTTATTATTAGCTGCAGCTCTTATAGACCACCCATCACAAGAACATAGTCATAGCGTGTATTAGGGCCTAATCAATTCCGATGGCTCCATTAATTACACAAAGGGAGAATTATAGAAAAAAAAAGTCAACAAAAAATCAAGTAGGAATTTCTTGTTAATGAATTATGATAGTCAAAGTGGATGACGATTAAATTTATGTATGTTTATAATCACGTCATATAGGTAACATTTTTCTTTTTTTTCGCAACTATCAATATAAAAAATTCTTTGCAATTTACATATTTCTCACAGGATGTTACTATCAATTTAGAGTTAAAATTTAAACTATAAGAGTCCTTGGAAATTTCATTATTTCTTATATTACAATCTGTCCAATCAAATACCAACCCAACAACATGGTTTTATCAAGGGCTGTTCAACAGTGATTAACTTAGTTTGTATTACACAATTCATAGCTGAATCCATTGATATGCAGACACAAGTGGACGTAATTTACACGAATTTTTCGAAACAATTCGACGCGCTTGATTACAACCTGCTACTTCATAAACTTTTTTCTGGGTCTGTCTGACCCATTATTGGATTTTCTTAAGTCATACCTACATAACAGATCTCAATATAGTTGAAACCACGAACGTTGTCGTTCACGTCATCAATTTAATCAACGACATGCGATTTTTCTATCTTTGCAAATATAAAGCGCATATTATGTGAATAACAGAAAGTCACGTCTGCTGAGGCTACGACAGAAGTTCCAAGCGTAACGATTCCTTTTACAAATTAATATTACAAGCATTAGTCGTGGCCGCAACCAACGTTGAGCATTCTGTCAGTTCTCTATCAACTCAGTAGCGTGCGGTAGATAAAAGACTAAATGCAGTAGCCAGAGACATGGTGGTGAAATTAAACGAGTGATTTAATCGCGAAAAACGTGACGGATGTTCTCTTTTATCATTGTAAGAAATCGAGTGAAATTAAATGCGGTAACGGATGTTAAAATTCATTGCATCGCATGCTATTATTGTCCAGATATCTTCATCACAAAATACTTGTCTTTTGCATACGTTGATACGCTCATGCGTGCCATTCTGTCTGACCTTGAGATGATTTAATTCGAAAATTAAAGGATGATGACGTGAACAAAAATATTCATGATTTGAACTGTAGATAAAAATCATATGATTATAGTTTGCCATGTCTCTGTTAAACAGATACAACCCAATATATTTCTCGACTTTCATCCGCTTTTCTAGAAAAAATTACCCTCGGTCATAGCATTTAGAAAATATTTATCAATTCTTGAAGTGATAAATGAAACAAGCATGTGTCGAAAATTTCATTTATTTTTTTTACTGATCCTTACAAAACTCAGTCTAAAACATGAAACAATACATTTTTAGAATCTACTTGTAAGAAATGAGCATTTTCAACTTATTTATTACAAAAGCAAGCACAGTATTTATCTATTTAAGGACCTGGTATAAACTTAAAATAAAAATAAAGATGAGCAAGTAGTCGGGCTGAAAGTTCTCGCGTTCTGAAACTGACTTTGGTAGCAAGGTTGGCGGACCCGTTGTAATCCATAAAGGTTCACGTTATTAGTGAACGGTGGGGATTTTAATTTTAATTAGCATCGCTCCTTTGTGTATCAGCTACATTTGAGGCAATTTCCTCGAGTTCTTGGGAACACAGCAAGTCACGCCTGGTCGCTTCTTGGTCCGAAACAAAAGAACACCGTATCGGACACAATGCACTTCCTCGCGCTTCCGTTGCATTGTTGCGGTGCGTTAAAGGGTGGATAATGTGAAGGATAAAGGCTGTGCTGTACTGTCTTAAGAACCAAAGACAGAGTCGGTCTTCCAGGTTTAAGAAATTACTCTTGTGTCGGCTTTTAATTTAATCGAAAACATTCACCCTCACTATTTTTTTATAATAAAAATAGATGTCATATGCACTTGGAAAAGCAACTAAATAATCTAATCCAGTATTTAAATATTATCTGCCCTACTGTTTAGAAGGCAATCCAATATAAACTACCAAAAATAAAAAGTATAATAAATGTGAATAATTAAAAAAAATAGTAGTTGGTTAGTAAATAACTTAAATTGTGAGGCACTTAAAATGCCCATAAAATAAAAAGCAACAACAACATTTAAGTCAAATTTTTACACCAACAAAATACAAAAGGCTTCATACAGATCTCCTGAGGCATGAAAAACTGTGAATGACAGACTAGCCAGAAGTTAAGAAATTTATAATTAAGTTATATTAACATATAGTCTAGTATACTTTAACTTGGCGTGTGTATGTATGAGTTAACATTTCCGTACGATTTCATTTGCTCTTGTACACAAAGATCCAAAAATATTGTCCACGTAGACAATGTTTCTGGACTATTGCTTTAACTTTGTGTACAATATGGGAGAAAATGAAATCGTACGGAAATATTAACTCATACATACACACGCCAAGTTAAAGTATACTAGACTATAACCGTAAAAGATCCTGCTACAATTGCAAATGCATTTGTTAATCAATTTAACAGTGCAGCAGTAACACGCCTAAGGCAATATAAGGGCGAAAATCTTACCCTGCATTGTACAACCATAGATAAAGTAGCCAATTTCCTATTTATATCACATGTTGGTTCAAATGTGCTTTTAGAGGGCGGAATATTAAAAATAATATTTTTAGTCGCAAATTCCTCTATAAAATCCTTATTTTACTATAAGGAACGTAACCAGATTGCAACCAACAGCTACTCTCCGGGAGCGCTGAATTACAAGTTACAAGCCTGACGCGTTAAGTGTAATAATTGCATATTACCATCAATACACTAATGCTTCGATTGCAACAAACACCAGCCGAAAGACTGATCCTACTTAAAGGAGCTCTCGTGCCAGTCGTCACACACTACTTACAGACTGCAGTTTCGAGCTGTTGGCTCTCGTCAGTGCAAGGTAGACATGTGACGACCGACACGAGGATCACTTGACCATTTAGTACATTTTGGTATCTTTGGGGTAGCGACATGTAAAATAGTCAGCAGGCGCCATCTAGCGGTTCAGTGTGTGTTGCAATCGAAAAATAAATAGCCTGACTGGGCTTAGCATAATTCAAATGTGCTTTTAGAGGGCGGAATATTAAAACATAATATTTTTAGTCGCAAACTCCTCTATAAATATATCATATGTTGTTGAAAATGATGTAATACAAGAACTAAGAACTAAAAATAAAAATTTCAGTAGGCTAGATGAAATTAACATAAATATATTAAAACCCATCGGTAAAATAATATGCAAACCGTTAGCTTATTTAATAAACAAGCCTCTTGCACTTGGAATTTTTCCTGGCATACTTGAAATTGCCTTTGTTATACCAGTTTTCAAAAAAGACAATCCGTCAAACATTATCGTCAAATATTACTTGTGTAGTGTTTTGTTGGTGCTTATAAAGAAAATAGTGTACGATATAATTAACTGTAAAATTTGTAAACAAAACACAACTAATATGACCAAGGCAATAAGGGTTTATAGGTCTATTGGAACTGCCTCATATCGACTATTACATTTTGTATACAAGGAATTGGATGAGGGAAAATATGTTTTATTTTTAATGCGGGCTTTGATACAGTCGAGGCCAAATTTTTAAGCCAAAAATCGATGGTGTAAATTTAAAAATGCTCAGATATGTGGTACCGTTCTGTATGGAAGAATTAATACATATAATTAATAAGTATCTTGATATTTGGAAGAAAGGTTTTATAACCCCAGTACCTAAGGTGTCAATGTCAAACGAATTAAATGATTTTCGACCAAATAGTGTTCATCTTGCGATGTCTAAAATCATTGAAGTTCGTGTATCAGATTGCTCAAAAGAACATATAACTAAAAATAAACCACTTCCATAAGTAGCTTCAGAAGCTTCCACAGCACTAATACTGCTCTTGTTAAATAACGAATGATTTGACGAAAGCCATTCATACTTCACTAGTTACTTACCCTTATTCTGATCTATTGGATTTTAGTTCTGCATTTGATCTTATAAACCATGATTTAATAATTCGAAAGCTAAAATATTATAAAGTTAATGCACCGTTGTTAAACTGGGTGATACATTATTTATCTGAGATATCGCAACGGGACAAATTGGATGTTTGGCTTTCAGAAGAAAATCTTGTGTTAACCGGAGTAGTGTGTTAGGGTCACTTTTATTTATAATTTTTACGGTAGAATTGCGGAATACTATTGATAACGATTGGTATACTAATCTTTACGCAGACAACACTCAATTGTATAAATCTTGTGTGCCTGAACAAAATAATGTTGTGTTAAATGAACTGTGTAATGTTTTATCCTCAGTGAGTCTTTGTACAGATAATGGTTTAGTGCTCAATCCTGCCAACTAAGTTAATTTGTGTAGGATCCAAACAACTAGTTAATAAGGCCAATGAATGTGTAAAAACTCAAATTATTCTAAATAATACTGTTGTGAATTGGTGCGATAGTGCTGAAAATCTAGGAAGCATAATGGACAGCAATTTAAACTTTGAAAAATCATGTTACTAACAAATTAAGCATAAGTTATGCCAAATTTAAAGCATTATGGAAATATAAATACGAACTGTTGCCTATAACTAAATGGAATTTAACTAATAGTTTGATATTAAGTAATATAAAGTTTGGGTGTTGTGTATATATAACTTTTTAAGTAACGAATTTAAAAATAAAATCCAGAAACTACAGAACTCTTGAATTAGGTATTTGTATTTTAATATAAACAAAACTGAACACATTACAATAAACTAAAACTGTTAAAAATTGAACATAAATTTTTGTTTATGTATGCAAGCCTATTATATAACATTCTTAAACATTCACCCCCTGGGTACTTGTAGATTGTAGATTGTTTGGGGTCGTTTGACTTCGAACAGCCTTACTTCACTTCGACCTAAAAGATCTTTTGTGATTTACCCTACATCTAGTGGTTATCCAGGATTCCCAGACTTTTTACAAAGCTTGTGATTTTCTTGGGAGCTAATTTCCCTATATCTTCAGGCGTTAATTCCGCCTGTTCTAGGAACTTTAGCCTAGTGGGGACTAACACCTTGCATTCGCAAAGTATGTGTTCCGCAGTTTCAATTGCTGTTCGCAATATCTGCATTTATTATCTACCGCCTTGCCCATGTTCTTGAATGGTATCTCAAGGGGCAGTGGCCAGTTAGAAGGCCTGTGATTAGCCTTAATTCAGACTTTTCAAGTTCGAGAAGCCTTGTGACATTCTTTGTCGAATAAGTTATATACTTTTTCGCTTGTCTTTGGCCTGGAGTATTTTTCCAGTAGGACTTTTTCTGATCCTTTTCCCATTCTTGGATTTCCTCCGCTATATGTCCTTTGGCTAGGCCACAAAACGGTTCGGGTCCAATAAACGGTGCTTCAGCTCCTTTTCTTGCAAGGCTATCAGCAAGTTCATTTCCTCTCTCATGCCCTGGCACCCACATCAGGTAATCTTGTTGTCATTATCCAGTTGCTTCAGGTCTACATTCCCAGGCCATTTTAGATTCAAAGGTATAGGACCTTAAAGCCTTTAGTGCTGCCTAGCTATCTGATAGTATATAGATATTTGCCCTTCGGATGCCTTTATTTAGGCATACCTGGGCACACAGATCTATGGCATAAATTTCTGCCTGAAAGATGGTTGGGGTGTTACCGAGGGCTTTGGATAGCCTACAATTTGGCCCTGCTACTCCCACCTCCTACCCCTTCAGCCATCTTAGATCCATCTGTATACCAGATAAGTGACCCTTGTTCCAATCGCAGTGACTCCGTCTTGCTCGTCTGACGACTTCCAATTAGCACGCCAAACAGGCAGTCAAATTCTTGTTTGATTGGCATTGAGTCGGTGGGTTTGGTCATGGACTTCAAATGGATTAACTCCAGAATCCTTAAGTGACCAACCAGATCGCCTGGTTTAAATTTATGTGCCTGGTGCAGTTATAAGGCACTGAATGCCGCCTCCTCCCTTACATAAAGTAGGTGAAGCATAGCCTCCATAGCTGCTGTGGGACACGAGTGCATTGCTCCTGTATCCTGGGTACTTAATAAACTTATTAACTTCTCGAACTCACATACATAATGTAAATCTGAGAAATGTTGACAGTCGTTATACAATACCTAGACATAATTGCGCCAAATTCGAGAACTGTTTCGAATACTATGCACCTAAATTTTTAAATAATTATTCTGAATATTTTGCTCTGCTAACTGTTCACGAATTTAGGGAGGTGTTTAAATCTGTACTACTACAAACCCAAAATTCGTTATAATTAATATATTGTAATTTGTTTGAACTAGTGTATATACATGTTTATAATTTATGATTTTTGCAGTTTCTTGGGCTTATTGTGCTAATCTCTCAATTTCTTTATGACACCCATTCCAATATTCTAGTCCCTTCTACCAGTTTGTACACGCCTAGAATTGGTTGAGTGTCATAATCTTTTGGACATGGTCTTGGTTGTCCATATAGAGCCTGTCTCCTGTGATCTATAGCCTCACATTCAGTCAGGATGTGACAAGCTGTCTCTGATGACCCATTGCATTGTCTGCATTTTAGGTCCCCATTGTACATGCCTATTCTGTACAGATGTCCTTTCAGGGCACAATGTCCTGTTAGAAGGCCTGTGATTATGCGTAACTGATTCCTGCAAGATTGAACAACGGCTTTGCCGAATCTTGTCCTTTTGGTTGATACTGAATAATCTTGCTTACTTTAAACTTTTGTTATGTTTCTAATCTGTAACTAGTTAAACCAATAAACATTGTTATTATTAAATATAACTTTTTTGCCGTAGTATCACTAATAGAGCATGATATGTTGCATACATCATTTTGCAATAAACAGTTAAGTAATGAAGAGATTCTTCCCAAAATTTATTTGTATATTCATTTTGATAGAATTTAATGAAAAAGGAAAATTTGTACAAACAATAATTATACATACTGATGTTTTAAACAATACTAATGTCAGATATTACAAAATGCTACATACCTCTCTCAGCAACATTTATACATCACGTATGCAAAAACAATCCAGACTGTTTTGATTTTCCGATTTTATTTATTTGTTACGACCTGTACGAATGCTTTATGACCCTTCCCAAAGTTTATATATGGGTCATACCACAGATCTACTTGCTTTGCATTGAAATAAATGTATTCCTGTTCGTACTTATATGACAATCCATAAATTTGTTGACGTTATTCGAGTTATTTACAACTAGAATATCTATAACTAACGTGTAAAAGTGCTCGTAAAGTAGTGAAATCGCGTTTTTAAGTGCACAATAAATTTTATAGGCAAATTTCGCAGCTTTATTCCGAAGTAATACGTATCTACAAAGTATCTTGCCGACAGCTTTCTCAGCAGGATTACACTTAATTGAAATTTAATAGTTTCTTTAAAATGTTTACCCGAAACTCTTACTTTTTACACCAATTTCGCGCTGCCAATAAATATATATTATTATAATGGACATTATAACCGAAAGCAATATTCAAATGTGTAGAAGTAGTCAATGGCAATATACCCGCCAATTCGAGTTACATAAATAAGCTGATTATAACCAGATAAAAATATTCTACTATCAAAGAAAAATTCATTAGTTTAGAAGTTTGTTTCATAATACTTTAAAATAAAATACCGCAATTTAAAAAAGCTTTTAAGTGTTCTCCAAACGTTAATTGCGGTGTACTGTCTATATTATTTACTTCTCTTCTATTTATGGGTTTTTCTATCACTTGTTCTTCTGAAAAATATCACAAAATCTACGAAAAATAACAAAATTAATCAGTATATTGGAAAAATAGCCTCTACATCTCTACGTTTATTTCTTGAGCTGATGAGTGCCTACTGGGAGAAACTTCAAGTGTACCGAGAAATTTAAAGATTAGGTATAATAAATTTGTCCAATGTCATAGTCTATTACATCTCTATCTCTCTCTTTCCAAGCACACCGTACATTCGGCTGCATCATTTTATTGACGTGAAGTCATTTACAATTAAAATTGCAAGCATGGATGACTAATGCACTCCGAACAACTCTTAAGGTCGGATGAGATTCAGGTTGTTTCTGGAGTTTCACAGGGATCCCACTTGAGAACTTTATTTTCCTTGTATTTATTAATGGCATTAACACCTGTTCTTCTAATAGTTACTTTTGCCTTCTTGCTGATCACCTCAAATTTTACATTATCAATAATTGTACCTTTATACAATCGGCTCTAGATGATCTAGTGCTTTGGTGTGAAAAAAATGGAATGAATGTCAATACTGAAAAAATTTTATTCAATAATTTTTAGTCGAAGTAAAAAAAAATATGAAATAAGCGATCACCGTTTACACTAAATTCAAGGAATTAATGATCTTGGAGTCTTGATTGACAGCACCTTGAGCTTCATTCCACGTATTACGCATGTGGTCTTGATAAAGAACCTACCCAGGTAGAACACTAATATTGAACCAATACTGGTTTAATATTACAAAACCTTGGCTCAATGTAAAAGACGCAACATTGAACCAATAAAAAATGTGAACATTTTTGTATATAGACTCAATGTTGGTTAAGCTATATTCAACAAATATTTAAAAATCATATTATATAATATTTTATTTCAATATAAATTATTATTTGAAATCATATATTGGCCCAATATTTACTGAAAATTTAGCCTATGCCCAAAGATGGTAAAGCTATTTCTTGTAATTTTCATAAAGTACAATTCTTGAATAATAATTATTATTTTAAGAACCTCACTAACAAGATCTAGAAGCGATTGTAGTAAAACCTCCAGCTGAAATATTTAACATGTGTATAGTAGGTACTAACTACATCATCTGTAAAATTACTAAAGGCATCTTAGGCCTTTGTTAGTACAGATTAGGTGAGCATCAACACAGTCAATTTCTCCTTGTCATTATTGAATCACATTGCCTGGAGACCCTAAGTCAGAAATTGTACGCCTGTACTAGCATATTGCAAGGAGAGCCATCTATGCAACTTGCTGCAATCAGCCTAGGCGCAGCATGACTATCCAATATACATATAAATCGGTTAAATAATATTATTTAAAAGAGAGTTTAACAATATAATCTCAATATAAATATCCCGGTATTTTAAAATTAATATTTGTCATTTGTCGATGTTTGTTGTGCAATATTACTAAAAAGTTCAATAACATAATAACATATACACTTTCCAATACTGGAAAATCAATATTTATTGGTATTAGGAAATGTTCCCTAAACAACATAATTTTACACATAGTTGACAAATATGAGTTAGATATGAGTTTTCCAATATTTTCTAATCAATATTTATCTTTATCAATCAATAGTTTTTGTACAATATTATCAAAAAATGTAATAACAATATAACGCAAATATAGACTTTTCAATGTTGTACAATTAATATTAATAGATATTTATCAATATTGTCTGCGTATATCTGGATTGGAATGTGTTAAAACAATATACTACCAACATAGGCACACCGATATTTTAATACCAGTGTATATTAATATTAGTTCAATATTTTTGTTACAATTTCAATGTATCTATATTGATCCAATATTGAACCACGGTCCGGTCAATATTATGTAAATTTTCAGAACATTTTCAGGAAGTACAAATTAATCTATATGTAGGAAACTACAACAAAAGTTAATGTACGTCGTTTCCTTTTGGAACTGAAAAAAAAAGATATATTTTCATTAACATTTCGAATCACTGTTCCCGATAGGAATTAAAATAAAATTCGAGTGTAATCGCAATTTCGTATTTCAAAAAATTAATTTTCTTCACAAAATTCTGTAGCAGTGAAACTTACGCAAGGTATCCTTTACGAGGATAAATTTATAGTTCTTCAAGAAAGTCTTCGGATGGAGGTTTGTCAAGGACATTCAATAATTTGTTAAATAATAGAAAGTATACTACAAGTTCCTATTAATACCATCTTCAAGAGTTACAGTTGAGTAAATATCGAAGTAAGTACAAATTTTGTATTTCGTCTATCTGAGTTGATCCAACCTAAACAAATTGAGAAAAACCTAAATCCTCTTTTTTTGGAAAAGTATAGAAAACACTTTAAAATGATAAAAATTCATTCAGGTTTCAAAAGGGTGGAACAGTTTCTGTCTCTAAGGTTTTGAAGATGATGGGCTTTAAAAAAGAAATTGTGTTGATTTTAGAAACGCTCAAGCAGTGAAACTTCTGTGCGTAAGCTTGGCATGACTTTTATATAAATTTATTTCCAAAAATGAATGATAAGGGAGATATACCCCTTTAAAAGAGGGATCTTCAAACTCCCTTAAAATATCAAATTTATGTTTTAAACTCACGATTTTGCGTGTCATCCTTGGGCAAAGCAAAATCGTGAAGCGTTCCACATTTTTTGACGGGAGCCAACATGTCGAAACTGCAGTCTGCAAGTGGTGTAGGACGACTGGCACGAGAGCTCCTTTAAGTAGGATCAGTCTTTCGGCTGGTGTTTGTTGCAATCGAAGCATTAGCGTTTTGATGGTAATATGCAATTATTACACTTAAAGCGGCAGGCTTGTAACGTGTAATTCAGCGCTCGGCGGGGCATGTAGCCCGGAGAGTAGCTGTTGGTTGCAGTCTGGTTACATTCATTATAGTAAAATAAGGATTTTATAGAGGAGTTTGCAACTAAAAGTATTATGTTTTAATATTCCGCCCTCCAAAAGCACATTTGAACTAGAAATATTCCTGATGCCAAAACTTTGTTAAGTACAGAACGCCGACTTGGTAAACAAGAAGTCTTCAAGTGGCCGTGTCTCCTTCTTTAAGCTGTTTGATATTAAAAAATGTATTTTGTAATAGATGTCATTTAATTGGTATTAAATTTTGATTTTGACACTGCGAAACGGCTCTCGGTGTTTTGTTGGTGAACAGGGTCGTAAATAAGGATTTTCTTTCTTTTGAAAATTATTGAAATAATTACACTTGTAATAAGGGTGCCAATTGGTTGATTTTATGAATGCTTATATAAAATAGTTAACCAACCACTAAAATTAACTATTTCAAGTCAGAAGATGAAAATAAATAAAACAAATAAAATCTACGAGACTATAATGATGATAAGTTTTAGGCAAAAATATTACCATAGAGTCAAATAAAAGTTTTGATATGTGGAGGAATAATAAAAAATACCTGAAAGAAGCGTGGCATACATGTATACGTTGCTGTAAAATTTGTTTTGACAATACTTAGAAATATAACTGAACATTCAATATAATAGTTGGTATTATGAATGCAGTGATTGCGTAAAAGACAACAAATGAAAAAATTTTTACCATAGGCAGTTATAGAAAATGTATATACCTATATACATAAAGTGTTATTATAGTTCCGGGTGCTCTCACGCGTCGATGGTCGACTCCTTCAGGAGTCACGGTTGTCTAAACGACGTTTCGGCAGAATCTCATCTGCCATCTTCAAGTTCTCGTTGAAAGCTGCCTACTGCTGCTCCTCGTTGCTCGAACTGAACTCAGTTCTGTCGACCATCGACGCGGGAGAGCACCCGGAAGTACAATAACACTTCATTTAACACCCGCGAAAACCTAAAATACTATATACATAAATATACATATATTTAAAAATATAAACCTCTATATTATGTTACTGTAAATAATTTTCTCTAACGCTTGCTGTTGGTGTAAAAATATGGCTGGCTTCATACAAAAAAAAAGAAAAGACAAATGGTGCTACAACCTTCAATGTAGAACAATCTAGGTTTTCTACAGGCTGCAGGTAATTTTGTCCAGGTGCGGCAGGATATTTTTTATTCTGGGATACTACTGTCATAACGGCTTACGTGGTCTCCAAAAAAAACCTCGGCGGAACTTTGACCAAAATTTTGGGCATAAAATGGCCATATTCACCATATAGAAAGCATGGACTTTTATATGAAAGATTGATTTTTAACTCTACGTAACAGGCCGTTGGTGTTGTGTGGCCTGGCAATGGTTACGCTGGTTTTGAGAAATTCTATTCGTACTGAACGACACACAACTAAGGTTTTGATAATCTTGGATAATATTCACCATTAATTGTCTTTACTGGTCGGGTACAGAAAAACTCAGAGCAACAGCTTAATCTCTTAGCAGTTAAAAACTAAATGCCTTTCTCGAATATTTAAACGAAGTAAATGACAATAGGTGGCAATACCAGTCAATGGAGCAAAGAGGGTACATCTATTATTCGACCCATAATATGTCGAAATGCACAAAAATTGTTTTTCAATTTAACTTTTGAATATTCCGTTTTTTATCCATTTTAGTCTAGATTATAAGAGTTTAATTATTGTAAGAAAATTAAGGTGTTTCGCAATTATAACAGTATAAAACATACAAGATTGACACCAATCAAAATACGACATCTCCATGTGAGCCGATTAAACTACTTAAAACCGATTAAGGAATTACTTTAAAATGTCAAAGAAAACAGGTAAGTGATCACTAGATGGAATGAGTATATACTTACATTAATTATTATTTCAGGACAGCAGGAGATTTAAAGTATTCTTTATTTGCAATTTTGTATAGATATAATTCTTGATCCTGGTCCTAATACTGTCCCCTGCGGGACCCCAGTGGTGACTGTTAGAGGATCACTAGTTTTATCGCTTACTTTGATCTTTTGTACTCTATGCGTAAGGTAATCTTTAATCATATCCAAAGCGCAGCCTCTGATGCCAACATGTTCTAATCTAGTAATGAGTATATCCTAATCGTGCCGAAGGCTTTGGCTAAGTCTAACAATACCCCTATATATTTTTTGTTGTTTTCTAGTGATAATATTACATTACTGAGTAGATTTATCACTGCGTCATCAGTGCAAAAATTTTGTCGGAAACCAAACTGTTTATTATTAATTATTTTGTCTTTTTCTAGGAAATAAGTTAAACGTTTTTTATACATTTTTTGAAAATTTTTGCGAAGTTATTAATTAGAGATATCGATCTATAATTTGTGAGTAAATGTTTATTACCAGATTTATATACTGGAGTTACTATTGATTCTTTCCACGTTAGAGGTATTTTTTGTGTAGTAAAAATCAAGTTGATAATGTGTCTTAATGGCTTGACCAAATCTTTATAATGTTTTTTGATAAAATAAGCCGATACCTCATCAGGTTCTGGCGCCGAGCTATTTTTTAGGGATGAGATATGCAGAATGACTTCTTTATCCGTTACCTGGTTTAGATAAAGCGATTCTCTTATGTTTACATCTTTCGATAATGGTACTGTTACACTTTTATCTATTTTATTGCATCCTTTGTTTAACATACTTCCTGACGTAATCAATTGATGAAATTTTGCACAGTTACTAAGATCGGATGACAATACAGTATTCTACCGTTACTTTTGCAAATATCCACATGTAGGGGGCGCGGGGGTGAAAATTGTCTTCAAATATTGCATCCTTTGTTGAACACACTTCCTGATGTAATAAATTGATGAAATTTTGCACAGTCACTAAGATCGGATGACAATACAGTATTCCACCCTTAATTTTGCAAATATTCGCACATAGGGGGCGCGAGGGTGAAAATGGAAAAATTTGCAAAACGAAGGAGCGATAAAACGAAGGAGCGATAAAGCGAAGGAGCGAGAAATCAAAACAACTCGTTAAGAGACGAATTTTTATTGAGTGATCTCTGGGGGAGTAAACCCCCCAAAAAGTATGACTAAAAAGTAGAAAATAAAAAAATTTAAAAACTTGCTTTTTAGCAAGCTTTTAGCAAAAGTCGTAATAAAAAGTAAAAAATAAATAAATACTAATGTACGAATGCAAGAAAAACAAGGCGTGCGCACTTTATATATAAGTATATGTATCATCTTAATGTACGCATGACCGAAGGCGACAACAATTCCACCCCTTTCATACAATTTTGCGTATAATTATACAAAGTGCGCACGCCTTGCTTTTCTTGCATTCGTACATTAGTATTTATTTATTTTTTACTTTTTATTACGAATTTTTACAAAAAAGCAAGTTTTAAAAAATATATATATACGCTTTTTTCAGTATCTGTTGCCTCATTGACAATTTCCCACATTTTTTTGTAATTCTTTTTGGATTCCTCTATTTTGTCTTGTTAAATTTATTTTTAGTTCTCTTAATTAACTTGTTTAACATATTTCTGTAACGCGTATAATTAATTTTATTTTCATGAGTTTGGTTATGGATATAATATTTTTTGTCTAATGGAGTTTATTAACCATGTAGTGATCCAAGGTTTGATTTTATACAGTTTATGTTTAATCTTTAACTCTGTTGTACATACATTTATGTAAGATTTCAATTAATTCATGAAAACATTACGTGCATCTTCTGAATCATTACGGCGCAAAACTTCTATTATTTTCGTTATCTAGAATACGGATTAATTTGTGACTGTTTATTTTATTACCAATTTCTTTAATTTTCATTATCAATTACTGGTTGTTGGGATTTGTGAGTTAATGACAACCTTATTGCATAACGATCTGTAATGTCTGTTTCAAATAAAAATGATTGATGCACTTTTATCACAACTTGTTACTGTTTTTTATCTTATCTGATCACTTCATATCTCATTCAGAACTGTACTGAAGTTCTCCCAGCGCGTTGACTCTGCTACTTATATATCCGTGGCGCCCATTCCACTCTATCATTCGAGATGTTTCTAGCTTATCTGTGATAATGGCGCCATCTCTGGCTAACAGGCGAACCCCGTTTTACTGGTAGATAATTAGGCAGGCCTCCTTTCACTCTGCTACTAGGGATTAAATCTCTCTTTGTAAGAAGGCGTGTGTACGCAATAACAATACAAATAATTGTCAATACTGTCTATGCGTGGGACAAATTATTTCTGAATCCATCCCTCTTTAAGAATTTAATGATCTTCAAATACAACAAACCAAGCCGCCATTTTTGACGTAACTTTGTTTACATTAGATATCATTTGGTCAATTTTTTTATGAGCTCAGTTATCTTTCGTTCAGCTACAATTTCTTCGGTTTTTAGTAGTTTGAGGATGTTTTCCCTCATTCCATTATTATTATTTGTACGTAAAAGCCGTCTCTCAAATTTATGGCTATGGTCGGATTACCATAGTTTAAAATAAAATATTATTACATAATAATTTCCTATTTCAACCACCTGATGGCTGCTTATATAAAAAAAAAAAAAATTATTGGTATTTTTAGAGCTAGATTTTTATTTGCGATATAAAATATTTTTGTTCAGTTATTCTTGAAAACTGTGAAAATATAGGATTTTCTTTGGATTCCAATAAACTTTCATAATATTCCACAATAAGACATGAAATTAATTTTAGCGAAAATAAATCTTCTTCTTCAGATTATTACTAAAACTACTTCTTAATAAGAAAAGAAACGAATTCTTTAAACACTCGATATACTTTCCGAAGTAAATTTCGTTACTCTCCAATAACCGCAAACTTTGGGGGAATCTTTTATGTGTCTCACGATATTGCCTGCCTAAGATATCAAACACATTAACCTGATGACATTCGCGTATACAAGGTGAAGGAAAGCAGATATAACGTGTTAACACGTCTATACAAGTAATCTGTGGCGACAGCTGGGATCGTGACCAGAAAACGCCATCCATAACGAAATTTCTATCCCTGCCAAATTGCGTATGGGATTATTTGTATCATCTGCTATAATCAACATAGATACTAGAAGTGGGCGTTGAAGGGAAAGATTTAAAAATGTAAATTATTTTTATTTACATAGACACTGGCCCACCATCGAAGGAGATATTGGAAATATATGGACCATGTTTATTGTGGTTGACATAAATAGACTGTTTAATTAACGTTTTTTCTTTTGTCTACAGGGTGATTAGCCGGACATACATTTTTATTAAATTTTGCCTCTTCTCTTTTAGGTCTTTATGATAAGTTAATTTCTATAGAACAAAATTTACAAAATAACTTTATTTAGTTGAAATCTAATATAAAGGAATATAAGAAAATCTTCCAATAGTCCTAAAATTTGTATAATTTTAAAAAAAAGAATTCACTTTTTTATGATAAAAATTTTTTTAAAGTAACAAGGAATAACTATTACAAATGATGTATGTTATGAAGATAGACAAAAACAGATGATCTTAAGGGAACATTTGAAAACCGCTCTAGCCCAAAATTTACGAGGCCACAATTAAAGATTATAAGTTATCCATTAACGACACAGTCCAAGAGCTTAAAAATATTAAGAAACAGACCTGTTTAGAAACCAGCAGTAAAGAAAGCGGTAAAGAAGCTGAGGACTAAGAACAAGCAAGTGAAGAGATAAAACAAGTAAACGCTACATAAAAACAGGAAAAGTCCAAAACTACCAAGCAAGCTACAATCAAGAAACAACCAGTGTGGAAACAAGAACCGATCAAGGAAATTCATAGAAATAAAACGAAGAGAAAAGTTATAGTCCAAATAATACCAAAAGCAAAAAAGTCATTTCAATCCCACATCATATTTAGCTAACTATCTCCAATCTTCACACATATCACCTAGATATTATTATTGTTCATCATTGTTTTAGAAATGATTTTGTAACACTGTTATCTATTATGCAATATGGTCCAATTTCTTAAAGATTTTGAAAATGAAAATATTTTTACTTTTGTAAATAATGACGATAAGGATTATGAAAAAATTTGGAGGAAAATAATTTTATTCCAAATTTTAGAATTCTACATAACAATATAAGAAGTATTTCTAAACATAATAATGAGTTAAATATATATCTACAAGAATGTAAACATTTTTTCGATTTAATAGTATTGAGTGAATGCTGCCAGGTATCTGATCTAAGTTTTTTTAATATAAATGGTTTCAATATGATATATAATTATGGTTCTTTTAACCAAGACGATGGATTAATGGTGTCCATTATAAGTGGTAATTTTATGTATTCCAACCAAATAGTAAAAATAAATAATTTATCACTTATTGAAATTCAAACAATATGTAACAAAATTAATATCCTTTGCGCGTAAGAAATTAATTATACTAAATTAAAACTTGAAGTGGAAAAACTGTTTGGGACCAAATATATATACAATAGACGATCCTGATCGATATACTGATATATTTATGGATATCATTAAAACAGCTGTAAAAAGCTCAACGGAAAAGAATTTAATAAATAATAAAAATAAAAAACGAAAGCCTACAGGAATAAAATAAATAAATTTATAGATAAAGCCAAGCATGACTATTACAAAACGCAAATTTATTTTACAAATACAGATAACGAAAACTCTGTGAAAAACAATAAATGAGTTTACAAAAAAAAGCAAACCAGCAACTAGTATTCGTTATTTAATAGAACATAATATAAAAAAAATTGAAAACGATTATATGGTGGCAAATAAATTTAAAACACATTATTGTAATATTGGTAAAGTCCTTGCTGACAAAATTGTGTCTGACTCTCAAATTGTAGAACCACCTGAGGCGGACCATAATTTTTCTTATCTCCAACTGATGCTTGTGAAATAAAATGATATATAAATGAATTAAAAATAAAAAAAGCTCCAGGAAAAGATAATATATCTAGTGAAATACTAAAATAAATTGAAAATTATAACTCCCCTGTGTTATCTTTTATTTTTAATAAGATTTTTGAATTTGAAATTTATCCAAAAGCTTTAAAAGAGGCAATTATTACACCTTGTTAGAAAACATATTTGTATTTATGATTTTACAGCAGCCGACTTGCAATTATGATTCAGATATCGGTCTCGCATTTCAGTGACACAATTAATATTATTTCTAAGAACAGAGTTGCAAATTGTGTCACTGTTATGAATTCATTGGAATTTTTATATACATCAAAAAGCTGAATGCCAAATATGTTAAGTTAAGTCAGTTGTCATTAAACACCTGTCATATTCATTTCGCTGAGTTTTGCCAAGTTATAATAAACCATTTAACACATTCTACCGTATTATTTAAACACACCTATTTTTAAAAAGAGTGATTCTAATAAAGTTGAAAACTATCGATCTACTTCTTTGTTATCAAGCATTGGAAAAATTTTAGAGAAAATAATAAAATTTCGTGTAGTAAAATATTTAAATAAATATAACTTAATATTATAAAATGAATATGGTTTTCAAGAGGGTAAGTCTACAAGTGATACCATAGCCGAACGTACGTCTTTAATGTATAATGCAGTAGATTCAAAAACAAAACCAGCGTTATGTATGTCCCTTGATATATAGAAAGCATTTGACATAGTATGCCACAGACAGCTTTTGTTTCAATTAGAGAGAATATGTTTCAGAGGAATAACAGCCAAATTACTCAAGAGTTATTTGGAAAATAGAAAACTGTAAAAAATTAATAATACATCGAGTGAACTGGGAATGATGCATTATGGCGTACCGCAAGGTACTGTACTTGGTCCGATATTTTTCATAATTTATATAAATAGTATACTTAACTCAGATTTTGTCGTGAAATTAATATCTTTTGCAGATGACACCGCAATTTTTTATGGAAGCGATTCATGTAATTCATTAAAAACCATAGTAGAGTTAGCTATAAAAGAAATAAAAAATAATTTTGACAATAAGAAGCTAAGTATCAAATATAATAAAATGTTTTTTTTTTTACCACTGACATCTTATAAGAATAATCTACCTAATTACAAATCTATCCAAGTAATGAGTGCTGATAATGAAATAGTAATAAAATCCCCTTGTGTGATAAAATATCTTGGCATTGACATAGACTGCCATTTGCGATGGGAGAAGCATATTCAGGCAACACAAAAAATTAAGGGACTTAATATACAAGTTTATAAAATTTAAAAAGTTTTTACGTGTCAGAGAATCAATACTAGTATACAAATCACTAGTTGAATCAATTTTGCGGTGCGGTATTATTGGTGGAGGTGAAGTAGCAAAGACAATATTAAATCCATTACAGAGAATTCAAAATCGTATCTTAAAAATAATATTGGATAAGCTCGTTTTGTTACAAATGAATTGTATAACAACTGTTCTTTACTCTATATTAGACAATGGTAGTGCCTTAATTTATGTATATGTAAAAATAAACGAGACCAACTGAACGTTCATTACTATGGGTACACGGAGCAAACAGAAAGGAGATTTGAAAATACCAAAAACTACAAAAGCTGTAGGTCATAGTTATTTATTGTATAAGTGCTTTAGATAGCGTTTTATTACGATCAATTAGAATCAGATTTCATCAAAAAATGATTTGACATTTCGCTCTGTCAGCAGCTGTAACGTCAAAAATTATTGAAATTAATTTTAAAAACTTGGAAGGTGTTGAATGGTTGTTATTAATTGTAGAGTACTTTCCCACAATTAAGCACGGAAATACCATAATCGTAAAATTGACAAAGGTTATACCTTTAAGGCAAAAATGCCGACAGGCTGGAGGCAGTAATGGCCAACTACAATAGCCAACCGTAATTTGGAAATTACGCTCATTTACCCATCCCTCGAGAGGTATACGAGAGACCGCCGGAATGCAGGCAAATGAGAGCAGTCATATTTCTGTTCTCAAACAATTCACTTCGTATATTTAAACTTAAGATTCGTAACCACTTTTTGTTAAAGTTTTGTTTAATAAATAACTCCTTTTGAAGAACATATAATTAGTTGTACCCACACAACATTAATGAAAACGAAAGGATAAAACAAATAAGGAAATGTCTATTAATATAAATGTTAATATTAATATTAATAAAAAATAAATAAAATGTAATTAATTTAAGATTGTATTTTTCATTATTCCACTAGTGGAATAAAGTAATTTCATTATTCCACTAGTGGATAAAGTGGTACTTTATATGCTTTATAAGTGTGGATAAAACTCCAATTATAATGTGATTGTGGATAAAAAATATTATGGTTATATTGCCAATAAACTTTATAATTTGTTACCCACAACAATAAGAGAAAAGAAACAGGTATCTTTTAAAAAATTGTCTATTGTTTGGACATAAGAAAATAGACATATAATAGTGCACAATATATTCGAGAAAGTAAATAGGTAATAAGTACAACTATTTTTGGGATATTGGTTAAATGTTCAATACTATTCTTATTTTTGAATCATTTTGTATGTGCGTGAGGACAGGTGTGCATAATATCTTCATCCTTATATTTTGTTGTAAAATTCTTAAATTCTAATATCATTCCTTAGTATCTATATTGCTATGTATTCGCATATTGGATGATTACGAAGATTGCATGTTTGTGTTATTTGCTGAATCAGGGTTTGAATTTGTTTGTTTCCTTTAGATGGTTTTCAAAAATTATTATTTTTACTAGCTAAAGATCCGAAAGGTATGTATTTTAGAATGTTAATACTTGTTTAGAGTTGTTTTAATAGTTTTAAGTTTGTATTTGATGTCAACAGTAAGTTTGATACTGACATCTATGTTAGTGGTTATTAAGTTGTAGTTGAAATAATTTCTGACATTTAAGTCATTATGACATTTCTTTTAAATAGGAAATTTTATTTTTATAGTTGGTAAATGTTTTCCTGGAGAAAGACAAGGAGGTTTAAGTTAGATTATGTTTGGAATGAAATTAATCAAAATTCATATGATGTTTTGTTTTGTTTTGTTTATTTGGGTACTTTGATATTTAGTGATATAGAAGAAAACAACAGATAAAAGAGAGGTTGTAAAATGGGAAAAACAAATTTAAGAAAAAGAAGAACAAGTGAAAATTAGGGAGTGAAGGAAAAAAAATAAAAAAAAGGAATTAATAATTTTAAATTGAATAAAAAATCAAAAATTGTGGAGATCAGCGTAGAAGAGTAAAAATAGACTGTAAATAAGAAGGAAGAGGTGTTATTGTGGATAGGAATTGCAGAGGAGATAAGGACGAGATAAGGTGAAGAATTAATGAAAGGAGAATTGTTGGATTTGGAAAGAGAAGAGTGTAGCTACGAAGAAGGAAGGTTTTGTATGTTTAATTTTGGACAAGGTTGTATATTAAAATTTAAATAGTGTATTAGACTTTCGAACCTATTATAAAACTGCTAAATTATCTAAATATCAAGGAAAATAAATTACTTATATCAGATTAAAAATTTTACTTTAATAAAATTTCATTTTAAAACAGGAACTGAATGTGAACTTGCTCCTGAAGGAAAAGATAAGCTAGCCGGCCCATTAAGTAAATTTGACATACTTTCGGATCAAAAGGTAAGAGATTTTAATTTGATCTTTTTGGTTTTAAAGTTTTTTTTTTGGGTTTATCTATTGGAAATAAACAAGTTAAAGTTTGATTAGTACTGCAAATTATTAAGTTCAATAATAGTAAAACAGTACAATATGTATATTCTTATAGTAATATTTGTGTTTGCTGATTAAATAAAATAATTTTATTATTATTAGTCATGTGCGCACTCAAACGCATAATAAGAATTGAAACGCACACAATTTATATATAATAGTCAAACAAATAAATATTATTATATTACTTAAAACTAGCTACTTTTTACTTGGAGGGTAGTTACCACCCCTTCGAAAGGGTGGAAAAAATTAACTACTGAATCTGATAAATCAAACTTTAAGACAAAAAGGTGGTATATAATTTTATATATACCAAGTTAATCGAAAAGTATTTTAATAAAAAAAGCGGTATACCACAAAAGGGAACTTTGTAAAGTGACAAATATGTTGTTTATTTTTTCCTTATATATGGTGAATTAGAGTAATGATATGATAGTTTTATGATTGAACATTTATTTGCGAACAATTTTTTTTAAATATTTTTTGGAAATGTTTAATCGATAGATCGCACCCAGTAATTATTATAATTAATTTTAGCATGTTACGGTTGATATTTATATTGAGACAAAGGACACATTAGTGAAAAGAAAACTTTATTAAATAGCTGCGTTATAACCACCACAAATTAAAACGTGAAGTAGGCTTGTTAAAAAAAGCGAAAATGTTATCCGCAATTAAAAGCCGGCGACTTACGGATTAATCGGTGCGTAAATAATTAACTTGAATTTGACCAAAAGGGTAAAGTCCTAAAAGAGAACCGTCGTATAAACGAGATCAGATAGTGAAGAAGGGAAGATGGAAGATGGTCCGCTTTCGTTGGTGCGTCTAGAAAGCCCTGCTAATGTCTCTTGCGTTGGAGCGAGATTAAAGACGCGTTATTTAGCCTGTAGCTTAATGGCTGGCTGTAGATGGAATAATTAGATCAAGAGGAGAGAGCCAGAGCTCGCTTTAATTCACATACGATGGACCTGTGAGGCGAAGAGCAAAGTTACGGGGTAATTATGTAAAAGAAAAGAACGATTTAATTTGCCATCGGACGTACAGCTACGTCACTTTTGGACGGCTAACTCGATTAGGCCGTTTAAACTCCGACTGAAATCTGAAAACCTCAGCGGGTTTGCATAAGTGAGCATCTCAAAGTCCACTCGCAGATCAAACATTTTCCAGCTTTAAATATACACGTACTCGCCGGAGTTAAATTGTATTCCCCAGTCTACTTGTAATTACGATATGTGGAGTTTGTTCATTCGATGGAAGTTATGTTCTTGAATTAAAAATGAAAAACTAGTTGTAAGCTTTCGGGGTTCCTCTAAAAGCTTATACAAATCCACATTTGTCGGTAATATAAAAATTTTGTGGTAAAAATTATCATGGCAATATAAAAATATAGCATCTATATATGTTCTTATACCATATTTATTATCCACATATTTCTTGTGTCATCGGCAACGACAGAAATGTTAATAAATAGATTATTAGATGAAATAGGTGAAATATTCTCGTCTACTACAGAATAATCTCCAGCTATCTAACGATTATTTATGGAACGCCGTTTTACTATTTAATCAAAAAGATTATAAAGTATCATAAAATTCATGAAACATTTTAATGTTAGTCTTTAATATATTTGTTTAAATATTTTTTATCATTAAAATGTTTCTTTCATTCTTACTTCATGTTTAAACTTTTTAAAGTAAAAATTTTATTTAATAAAATTATACTTCGCAGGATTTTTCTTGATTAAAATGTTTGTTGAAAAATTATCGCCAAACATTAAAACGTTTTTTACATTTAAGTTTTATTTAGAATTATCAAGAAATATTAAAATGTTTATTGAATAAAAATGTTTGTTGAATAAAAATGTTTGTTGAATAAAAGTGGTTGTTGAATAAAAATGTTTGTTTAATTAAAATGTGTGATTTAAATTATCAACAAACATCAAAATTGGGCGCCACTGTGTATATCGGCTACTAGAGGTACTATGTTATTGTATTGTGTAAGTCGGGTTTCATGTTTTCACAGACTACCAGACTGGCAACTTCCCTGAGAAATTTATCCGGTCAAGGTCGAGGCAACAGAAGTCAAATTCAGATGTCGCTCTTACGCAAATGTCGTTTGTTACGTCAAACGTCATCCATTGTTATTTATTGTCACCCAGTAGACATTATACCTCTAGTTTCTGTCTGTACTGTGCACGCAGTAAATATCCACTTACACAGCGCAATTATACAGTACCTAAAGCAGTCGCTATATGCAGTGGCGCCCAATTTTCATGTTTGTTGATAATTTTAAATCAAACATTTTAATTGAACAAACATTTTTATTCAACAAACATTTTTATTCAACAAACATTTTTATTCAATAAACATTTTAATGTTTCTTGATAATTCTAAATAAAATTTCAATTTAAAAAACTTTTAATGTTTGGTGATAATTTATCAACAAACATTTTAATCAAGAAAAATCATGCCAAGTATAATTTTATTAAATAAAATTTTCAGTTTAAACAGGACGTAAGAATGGAAGAAACATTTTAATGACAAAAAATATTTAAACAAACATATTTAAAGACTAACATTAAAACGTTTCATGATTTTATGATATTTTATAATCCTTTTGATCAAATAGAAAGACGGTTATTTTATAATGGCGAAAACCCAGAACAAAAACAAACATTATAATATTCTTATATTTAATGTTTCTCTTTATTTTTACAATAATTAAATTGTTTGTTAAACAAAATATATATAAGCTTGGTGATATTTGGAACGCCATTTTACTTTTTAATGTAAAAAAAATAAATGAAACATTTTAATGACAAAAAATATTTAAACAAACTAAAAGACTAACATTAAAATGTTTCATGAATTTTATGATACTTTATAATCTTTTTGATTAAATAGCAAAACGGCGTTCCATAATTATTTAGTCTTCAGCATGAAAATTTGAGTATCACAGCATAACACCATTTCAACTTTCCAGTATGTCCATAAGTGGATCCATGACAAAACGATTTATGTAGTACATACACAAATTTAAAAGGTTTTAGATAGATTTATTTCCCAGTACAATAAGTATTACATAATAAATACAAATTGAACTATAATAACTTAACATTGTACAGTACATCTTTCTTTAGAAGCGGAACACAATTTAATTACGCTTAAATCTAAATACTGTGTCAATCTGGATATAGAAAAAGATTTGATTACAAAATATGGTTGGTGTGTTCTTTATTATTCTAGTAAGATGTTAATAGTAACGATGTTAAGATGAATACTGTTATTTCCAAATATGATTACGTGTACGAGCGAGCGAAACGGGAGAGTGTTTTAATCATCCGAGAGAATACAGTATTAATTATAGCGAATTGTATACTAGACTAATTTTTATAAATAAAATTAATGTTGCTACAATTGATAAATTGAACAGATGATGGAATGTTAACATGATTAGAACTACTATTTGCAAAATTAATATTTTTATCATCAGGAGGAGGAGGAGGAGGTATTGTACACCTGTCTTGAAATGGTGTCAGCTGTGGTTATCTTATTTTTTAGAGATTGGTCGATGTATCCTTCAGCTACCTGTGTCGATTTCCAGCTTCCACGACGTTCTAGGCCTGTTATATAGCCACACCCCCGTCAATGTCCAATGAGCCGAAGATCTTTGATAACAGTGGCCTGTATATCTATCAGGATTTGGTAATTTCAAATACATTGCTGTTTGTCTTTCCATGATGGCAAATTTATTTTTACCAATTCGTTGTATAGTGCATTTACATTTTTGGTAATTTAAAAAAAAAGAATTTAATACTACATGAGATGGGCGAAGATTCATATACTTTTTCACAATATTATAAAAATGATCACCAATTGTAAATTTTCTTATAACCTTAGTTTTTGCTGTACGTATAGTTATTAATAACGCACTACCGAGTCTTTCACATCCCCTATTTGCATTTCATAGAGTTCATTACAGTGACAGGCACCCATAATATTAATTCCGGTAATTAATATAACCTATATTGTAACGTTAGATTAGAAATACTTGTAATTTACGATAATTATTACCTTATGTAAAAGATAAACTTCATCAGGTACTTCTGAGACAAATTTCTTAATTTTTGCAGGGGATACTGTTTCAGATTTCTTTGCTTCGTAGTCTTCTGATTTTCTTTTCAAAAAAGAACGCATTTTACTATAGTTTTCAATATTCACGTTGTTCTTTAATATTAAAACACTTTTCAACATTGGGTAATACAACCATAATGAAGAAGATTTATATTTTTCTCCCAGTTCGGTAAAATGGGCCAGTAATACGTTTTCCGAAAATGAAGTTGTCTTAATATTGTCTGAAAGTTATTCGTGGCATCCTACGAATATTCTTTCCTTTTATCTACAAAATAATAGAATTATTGCAAAAAATCCTCTGCGCCTGTGACGTTTACATTAAAGAAACAGTCAGAGGTTATGTTTTACAAACAATATAAATCGGAATAAACACAGAAATAATGTATTTTGCTGACGTTTCAGAAAGTAGTCTATTTCCGTTTTCAAAGCTTTTTTTCGAAGAACTCTTATTTGCTGTGTATGTCAAATGCACAGTTTTAAGATTTTATTTATGTTATTTCCATAGATACTTACTACTTACACAGAACTGATGATATTTTCCTTTAGATAATGTTGAGTTTGTTAAGTTCTTCTTTTAACATTGGCAGCCAGGTTGTACAAACATCTACAGAACAATTCGATACGCGTTTATCTTCATTTAATAAGATTATTGCTGATTTTTTTATTTTTCTTTTTTTGTTATCTGCCTCTTTTGTTAAAATTTTTGCCGAGTCCCAGTTTATTCTATGGCCGTTTTCCCAAGCATGTTTACAAATCTTTGATTTCTGAATTTGATTTTTTCTAATGTAATTCTTGTGCTCATCCAACCTCACACTGAAAGGTATGAATGACTCACCTACATAACATTTATCACATTCATGCGGCCTATTGTAAATACAGTTTTTTGAATTCTGCTCCCTGTTTATCGGTTTTGTTTTTATTAAAATGGATCTATCTCAAAGTGTTCTCCGTTTGAAATATCGTCCTAACATCAAATTTGTCACATATACGGCGTAGCTTCTCCGATAGTCCGTATACATAAGGAATTATTGCTGTATAATGACGTTCAGGTTTTTGTTGTATCTGATTGTCCCTATTGTCGACATTTATGAAAACTCTATCAATAAAAGCTTCAGGGTATTTTGTACTAGAACCTCTTTGATAAATTTTTCTCGTTATTTAATATTTCATTATTAGATGAAATTATTTTGGCCCTATCGTATAAACATTTTACAACACCCCTTTTTACATTTATTGACTGATTTGAGTTCATATTTAGGTATCTATTAGTATGTGTTGGTTTTTTATAAACGCATGTTTCAATTGTATTATTTACCCTTTTAAATAAAAAATATATAAAAAAGAAATACCGCATTCCTACTTTCTACTTCTAATGTGACTTTAATAGAGGGTTCCTTAGAACTTTTATTTTCTAAAAAACTGTTGCTTTAGTAACTGTCCTTTCCAAATGCAAGTTCCAGGTAAGTTTTTCAACCAGGATAATCATAGATACTCCTGGACTTGCGTAAATCGATCCGATAAATATGATTTAAACCACATTAATGGAATTCCCCGCATTCTTTATTTAGAAGTATAGAGTGATCAACGCAATCAAACGATTTAGACAAGTCATCGCTTGTTCTTTATTATCAAAGATGTAGTTAATCTTTTCGATCAGTACATATGGCATCCTTGGTAGACCAATCCTTCCTGAAACAATACTAATTTTGTGAATTATTATAAACTTGATAACTAATTCCTTTTCGTTTATTAGATACAGGATAGGATAAAAATTGGTCTATAGTTATTTTTATTATCGTTATCACCCTTTTTAAATATTGACAGAATTAAGGTATTTTTTAATTCACTTGGAAATGCCCCTATCGTCACGGATAGGCTAAATATAATAGCTAGCGGTTGTTTTAAAATATATTTTGTTGTTTCAAAAGTATTTACGGCATATACTACGTCGTCTTCAGTAAATAGCATAAAATAAAAGGAATTTATTGGGTTAATGTTTACTTCTTTTAGGTAAGTCTCATGAGCGATAATTGAGAGTAAGTTTATGGTTAAGTTGGGTATCGCTTTTGTGAAAAAGAACTTTGTATAGTTCGGCTATTTCTTGATTATTTGTTTTTACTCCAGTGTTTACGGTTAATGTTAAAGAATCCCAGTCCAATTTGTTATTGTCTGTAAAATTAGATTTTATTATGATCTAAGTTTTCTTAATTTTATTGTCGGCAAAATTTATTTGATTTTAATTGTGTAATGATTTTGTGTTATCTATAACGTGTTTTAATTTTCTTAATAAGTAACATTTTTTTGATCATAGTTTGCGCATAATTAAAGAACAATTAATTGTTTTAATAAAAAATAAACCTATAAACTTAATAAACTCAACAAAATAACACTAGAACAAATCCCCAAATTACATATAGTCCTTAATGGTGTGAACTAAACATTTTATGGGTCCTTAAAATTTTATGGGCTGCTTAAATCTCCTTATGATCCATAAGTGTAGATTTTACGACTCGCCTGAATCTTGTATATGTCGTAAATACACAAATTTTGGAATAATAATAACATAATAACGCCTTAATTTGATATATAGACATAACTTGTACAATATATTTTAGAGAATATTTATATACAATATCTGTAAAAAGTATGAAAGCTATTCAATATTTCTTGAATAGGCTTCTTTCTCAAAAATAAACATCCGTACGGGTTGATTTCAGTTTTTAAATGCACATCAATATGTGCAATATAAAAATATTTTTTGTTTCTGCACCAACCACCTCAACTTTTTTCTCAAATAGCCACCTACTCTTTGGGGAATTCAAAAAGGAGGCACTTTTATAAGCTTTCTGAGGAGATAAAGTATATGTGAACAAGTAAAATAATTGAATTTGTTGTATTTGTGAAGATTTTGACTATTTTCATCTGGTCAAGAATTTTTTAAATATGTTATAAACTATTTTAATACGTACCGTTGTATATACAAAATAACTATTTATGTATCAAGTCCCTAATACAAGCCTTTATTGAGTGAGTTCAATGAAACCTTATTAGGGACGGGTTGCATACAAAGCTTTATGCCTGACTGCTAAATTTGGCTTGTTAACGAAAAAAAATTAATTCAACGACATTTTTGACATTTTTATGACTGTTGTACATATTTATTTGAAAACGTCAAAATCTGACATCGGCTCATTATTGGAAACGTCTAAATCCGATATAATAGTAAAATAAAGTAACTTTATTTTACTAGTACAATAATGAGGTACTTTATAGCCGCAAAACTACATCATAAACAGTTCTTTATAATGTGGTCGAACATAAAGGTTATTAGATAGATAGTTTATTCCAATAGACTAAATTACAATAGTATAGGAAAAGTCAAAGGAGATTCCTCTGGTTGAATAGACACGTCCCAGATACATAGGATAGAGTAATAAAAAATAGCAAATATTTACAACAAATTTAAAATAATAAATACCTAAGTATGACAAATTTAAGATGAAAATTAAAACAAGATATGATTATAACAATCTAAAAGTGCTTAGGAATAATGTAAACACATATTTAATCTAAAACGATGAACAAGTATACCGAAATTAATAGAGAATATAATATACTAATATAGGGGCATATTAAAATACAATATATAAACTATACGTTGAAATTGATATATTCAGAAACACTATAAAACACATTGTCAAGTAACATATTATAGATGGTAGTTTTGAATGCTTTTAGGTTGTCTAATTGCCTGATTTCTGGATTTAGTTTGTTGTATAATTTGATTCCTACATACATAAGGCTTTTTTCATATATTGAAAAACTATGTGAAGGAATTGACAGTAAAAGATTGTGTCTGGTTTCATATTCGTATTAGTATTAGTTGTAAACTTATTTAAGTTTGATTAACATATATTAAAATTTCCAAGATATATATGCAAGGTAATGTCAGTAATCGTAATTTTTGAAAATATGGCCTGCATGGTGTTCGAACTGATACATCTGTTATATTCCTTATGGCCTTTTTTGTAGTTTAAATACCCTGTTTAAGTGGCTTGATGATCGCCAGAATAAGATGCCGTATTGTAGTCGTGAGATAAATTTAGTGTGATAGAAGGAGAGAAGAATATTATTGCTAGTGATATTTTTTAATCTAAAGAGGGCGAAACATAAAGGCGAAAGTTTATTACAGAGAATATCTGTGTGCATTTCTCAATTTAACGCATTGTCTATATAAAGTCCAAGAAACCTTGTATTACTAACTTGTGCGATTAATTTTTCCTCTATTTTTAATAAATGACTTTCGTTAATGTTACTATTTCTAGGTGTAAAATTTATAAAAACTGTTTTACATGTGTTAAGATGCAATTCGTTAGTTTTGAACCCATCTAGAAATTTATTTATCATTATCTGTAACTTAGTAACACATCTACCAGGGTTGTATCATGACACAAATAAGTGTTTTCATCTGCAAACATTATGAATTTACTTACAGAGTTTGTTATTTCAGGGAGGTCGTTAACAAAAATCAAAAAGAACAGGGGACCTAAAATGGAACCCTGAGGGACACCTACAGTAACATATGACTCATTAAAATAGGTACCATTGATATCTGCAATTTGTTTTCTATTATATAAGTAGGATGTCAACCAATCGTTTATTTTTTCTCGAAGTCCATAGGTATTTAATTTCTCCTTAAGCAGGGCGTGGTTGACTAGGTCAAATACCTTGTTTAAGTGAATAGAAAGACTTAAAGTTTCTTGTTATCATTCAGAGACCCATATAATTGACTGACAATTTGTATTACTGCAGTTGTTATACTTTGTTTTTCCTAAATCCGTGCTGCACACTAGTTAATATATGAAACGTTGTTAAAAAATTTCATCAAACACAATTCTCTCAAGGACTTTAGAAATAGAACTAAGCAATGAAATGGGTCTATAATTCTCAATATTGATTTTTTCGCCTTTTTATATAAGGGAAGAACCCGTGCTATTTTATATATTTCCGGAAAAATTCCTTGTTCTGATGATAAATTTACGAGCTATGTTAATGGATAAGTAATATAATTCGCAATCGACTTTATTAAATGTGATGAAATTGAGTCAACTCCTGCCGAATAAGTTTTCTTAAGATTTAGTATGGCATTGTATACTGTATTTTCATTGACTGGTCTTCCAAACATAGTATAACGCATTCTTAAAGGTGTAAAGTTATCATTTTTATCAGTGTCTTGGCTTCGTTTATTAGACAGTTTGTGAGGTAATTCAACAAAATAATCATTAAAGGAATTAGCTATAGTTTTATCATCTTATGTAATGGTATTTTCAAATTTAATTTCAAATGTTTCTTTTCTGCTTTTATTTTTACTAATAGATTTATTAATTATTGTCCACGCGGCTTTCCCTTTATTGTCAAACTTCTCATACAGTTTGTCATTGTAAAGCTTTTTTGCGGCGATAATGACTTTTTTGTAAAAATTTTTATAGTTTTTGTAATGATTTTTGTCCAATATATGCCCTGTTTCTAACATAGTTGCGTATAGTACTTTCATCTATCTAGCAGATATCTTATTACCTTGAGTTAATCAGGGTTTTACAGCATTTCTGGAATATATTCTTTTAACAGGGAATGCAACATCTACATGATATTTTAATTGATTTATGAATGTTTCAAATGCAACATTAACATCCCTAGTTTGATATGCATCAAACCAAGATTCATTACTTAAATGGTAAAATAGGGTTGCATAATTTTCACTACTGTATATATTATATGTCTTTGTCAAAATTGGTGGTACATATGTAGTCAATTGCACTGTGTTACAGTTCAATTTAACATTTATACGTTATTAAAAAAATCTCTAATTCATTGCTTTATCTCTTACATTTAATGTCTAACGAATTCGTGTTATCCGTCGTCACGCGTAATATTTATTATTTAGTTGTCTATATAAACCCGCAATTGTAAGGAATCTATTGCACTTGTAGACATGGCATTATACATTTTGTTGTGTAGCGTGTTGCATATACTTAGGCTCTCTATTTCTGTAATTCTTAAGCTAGGCCACCAATAACTTTTAATTAGTTTATAGGTAGATTCCTATAACCTACTGACGATCGGTAACACAGATTTATTTCTTCACAATAGTTTTTGGCTTAGGTTTTGTCTTCCGGTAGTCTGTCACTTTTCACGTGTAGTTTGCTCGAACGCTTGGCAATTTATTAGGTGGTATTTTTACGTGCTCGTTGCGATTTTTGAAACAAGTAATTTCACCATTTTGGGATATATTCGCAACGTTATATTTTTCGGTTATCCATTTATGTTTGGACGAGTGCATATTTTTATGGTATTGGAAATCGATTGTCTTCATTGGAAGGATCTATACGTAAAAGCCATTTTTGCCAAATTTACACGAGGCCAAGGACATCCAAGGTCAACAACATTTCTCTAAGAAAACCCTCCGAAACGAGGTAATTACTTTATTTTTATATTCAAACTAGCAAAATATCACTTGTAGTAAATTGTTCAATGGTAAAAATTTATTTTTAGGGTTCTTTTTTTCCACCTACGGTTTCGCCTAGGATTTCGTAGTTTTTCTACGTTTTTTTGTCTCCCCTGAAACAAACAACTTTTTTTTTTCCACTGGTCTACACGTACTTATGTTACTTCTCCTTGCTGGACTGGAATTTCTTTTTTGTGGAGGAGCCATCCATTTTCTGGGTTAATTGATAGGCTGGAAGTTGCCATTCCTGAAATTTGAGCCGAAGCTGAAGCCCTGCTGCCTGCAGTTTGTATCCTTCTTGCGCCATATATACATTGAATTTTTTTTTAAATATATTATAAATTTTACTAAAAAAAAATTTCACCACTGTACCTATATATATGTATATATATTTTTTAAAATTTTGCTAAACATTCTATGAAAATATTCTGTCAACTAATTATAACATCTATGATATTTGTTTGGGGGTTTAAGCACTTACGTAAGACGCGAATACCCAGTTAGATATATTTTTTTTTGTGTGGATTTGTCTACCATACCCTACGTTATTGTACTGTTGAATGTTATAAAGTTACTTCGTTTATTGTTATTAAAAGATAAAACTGAATTTGAATTTTTCATTATCGTCTCGCTAAGTAATTTATTTAGTAAATTTAAGGTTACATTGTACTTGAGCTGGTATTTGGAGTTAAAAAAATTTACTTGGCACCCTGATACATCAAAGTAATTTAGAACCCCGACCATCTCTACTGTTAGTCGGCCGGCAAATACCGTTAGTCAACCACGACGACGACCAACTAGTTACGTCAGATTGTAGTTTTGAAATTTGACGTAGCAACTGGAAGAAATAGGAGTACGTCTTGTGGGTTCATTTACGCAGATTTCGAAACCGTATGCACGTAGAATGTCTGCTAGTTCATTTCTTTCTGGTGAATTCGATAGGTAATTGATATTTATATCTCGACAAAGAACAATATTTTCATTTTTTATTTTAGAAATGTTGTGCAAAAATAAATTTAGCTCTCTAAGAAATAAATTTACATCTGTCGATGGAGATCTATAAACACAAAAAATCTTTATTGAATTATTGTCAAACGTAATTTAGCACCGCAAACCTCAAAAATTTTCTCTTTAGACCATTTTTCAATTTGATTGATTGCACTACAAGAATATTTTAATTTATTACTACAGAATATTATATTAAACTTGCCAAAGAAACTTACTATGAGAATGAACTTCAAAAAGCGAATAATAAAATGAAAGAAAGCTGGACCATTGTCCATGATCTTAGAGGCAAAACAAATCAGCTGGTCTCCGTACAACGGAACGATTTTAATAACTATTATCGTTCTATTGCTGCAAAATTAACTGAAACTATCATACCACAACAAAGTCCTATTGATTATTTTAACAATTTTAATATAATAGAGAATTATACATTAATTCCGGTTACTTTAAGCGAACTAAAAGAAATAAAAAAATAAACTTTCATCTAGTATCGATGATAAGTCAGTAAGAGGTATTTGAAATGCTATCAGACTGCACTTTGACTGTATTAGTGACAACAATTAATGAATTCATCCCTCTTTATAAGGGTGGGGAAGTAGACGATCCATCAAATTTTCGACCTATATCATTACTGTCCACGTTGTCAAAAATAATCGAAAAACTTTTAAAAAAGAGAATGGTAAAATTTTTAGATGAACATAACATATTAAATAAAAATCAGTTCGGATTTCAAAATTCCAAAAACACAACTGATGCCATCCTGGCACTTTTAGAAAGGAAGTACCTCAAGTTAAATGATGGCGAGGCTGTCGGAGCAGCATGAAATACTGCTTCAAAAAATTTTGTGCTATGGATTTAGCGGTGAATTTTTTAATTGGATTAAATCGTACCTGTCTCAGCGTACTCAAGTTGTAAAAACTCTCGGCAAGATATCTGATGTGGCGGATATTAACTGTGGTGTGCTACAAAGATCTGCACCATTTTATTTTTATTATACATAAACGACTTAGTCACTATTGATATTCAAGGCATATTTACGCTTTTTGCAGACGATACTACCATTCTCTGGCATAGTAAAAATGTTAACAGTCTACGAGATATTATAAAGTCAGACATATGTAAAGTAAGAAAATGGTGTTTCTAATTCGCTTGTATTCAATATAAACAGAACAAATATACTTACTTTCAAGTTAATCTGTACTGATCTTTTCTTTGATAACCAATCTATTGAGAATAAACCCTATACTAAATTTCTTACGTTACATGTTCATGAGAAACTAAAATTTGATATACATGTCTCTAATTTAAGTAAAAATTTGGTATCTGGTTGTTATGCAGTGAGAATAATGAACTGTACAACTGGCTCGTGTAGACAGAGAAAAGTAAAGGCCTCAGAATTGACCCTTGTGGTACTCCACGATCCAAGATATCTTCGAGAGATATATTATTATTTAACTTTGCAATTTGACTTCGATTTTGTAAATAGTTATGAATGAATTGGATAGCATTATTTTCAAAGCCGATATATTGCAAAATACTTAATAAGACTTCATGATTTATGCAATCAAACGCTTTTGAGTAGTCTAATAATAATAAAGCTCTTAGTTTATTTTCATCTGCCGCACTTAAGATGTCATCAATTATATGTGTTAGTGCGGTAGAGCAAGATCGGAAGCCTGACCTAATTGAAATTGTGGTAAAATGTCATCCCTTTCCAGATGTTCTTTTATTTTATCAGAAACCACCCTCTCAAGCAACTTGGATAAAGTAGACAAAATACTTCTAGGTCTCAAATCCTTATATTCTTATATTCAGTAGGTAGATTAACTTTGGGTAAGGGAGTTACAAATGCAATTTTCCAAATGTGTGGAAATGTATTACTCAATAAACAACAGTTTATTATATGTGTAATAAAGGGAACAATAAATGGGCAGCAATATTTTAGCATTGTTAAATTTATATTATCATAGCCCAAAGCATCACTGGACGTAGACTGTATAATTTGTAAAACGTTTTCATTACTTGTTAATATAAATTCAAATTTATGCGCAAAATTAGTTTTTAAATTGTTCAAATAGTAAGATTCTATTTCCTGTACATTTCCAGTGTTTAATATTTTAGCAAAGTTTATAAAAAAGTTATTAATCTCATTAACATTTGATAAATTTTGAGGTATATCCTTATTTCTTTTTTTGAATAGATATTCAAATCATCCAAATTCCTCCACAAAGTTTTAGTTTTATTAGTTCTGATTCAAAAATTTAGATATGCTCTCTTCTCATTTTTTATCGCGTTGCTTGTAAGATTGCGTACACTTTTATAATAGCTATAATGTTCAGGGATTCTGGTTTGTAAATCTTGCTAAAGCTTTTTCTCTTAATTTTGTCACTGATCTGACATTATCAGTTTAACCATGGTGCTTTGGGTTTAGTGAATCTTATTGTTGTTATTGGCGCATGCCTATCAAACAAGGATATTAATAAATTATTTAAAAATCAGTGGCGGCTCGTCGGGGGAAGCAGGGGAGGCTGAGTCTCCTCTACAATTTTGGGAGAACCAGAATATCTAATATTTTTTACAAGTAGAAATATCTACGTGGTTGTATCTCAATTTTCAATGTAGTTAACTCATTAATTAATATTCAGTGTATAAAAACAATTTTGAAATTTCTTTTCCATAAACATGTAACGTAGTAATGCTGGATAGGCCGTGAATGCATATGTTCCGGCCTCTCATTGCGGATCACCTCTGGTCAAATGAACCGGAGGCTAAGAGAAGCTTAGCTCTCATTTCAATACGTTATTCTTATGTGATAAGTGACCTTGAATGCTTGGCGCGTTCTCTAGACACATGTTGGATATGACAGTACCACAGCTAGCCTCTGGCATCCCATCTCTTTCTAGCGCATGTACACTTCAGACTTCAGTGTCTTCAGTTGATGATCATCTCTTTCACAAGAGAATAAACGGTTATTAGTATTAGAATAGTGGCAGTTTGCGGCTTAAACATATATAAAATATTTAACAGGCGGTCGAAAAATTAGTGCCCTAGGTGAAAATTTTTTCGACATCTTTTGTTGTCCAGACGTGGTGGATTATTTGTTGTTAAATGGTTCTCTTAGTTATGAAAATATCACGAGAATTAAACCTACTAACATGAAAAGAAAATTACATACATTTGTGTAATGGTGGGCATTTTTAAAGTGCTAGAAAAGCCAATGGCCCTGAATTTTCTGAAAATTTTCTCTTGCTTCCTCACTTTCAAAACTCACGAGCCGCTACTGTAAAATATGCAACTTTCTCATTAGTATTATCCATATAAAAAAATGTCTTCAAAAGGGAGTGTTTCTAAATCGTGACTAAATACATTAAAATCAAATTTTTTGTAATTTCTGTAAGTTCTAAAAATATGAGGATGTTTAAGTGTAGGTTTGGTTAAATTACAATAAATGAATTCATGATCAGTTCTTAAATTTTCGACGCTCTGTACGCCACTGGACGAAATATCGTCCCTGTCCGCACATATTATCATATCAAGAAGTGACATTTTATTTACATGAATTCTTGTAGGTTCCTCAATTAACTGCAGTAATCCATAAATATCTAAAAGCGCTAAGAATTTTCTAGTATTACTGTTTTCTAAATCCACAAGATCAATATATATCCCCTGTACATATTAAATTGCCACAACTTGGCAACAAATTTGAAAAATTTTCCTCTAAATTATCGAGAAAATCAACTACATTTGAATTAGGAGGACGATATATTCTACCAGCGCAAAATTTCATTTTAGATATTGTAATGTAACCCCGTATCTGTTCCCAATTTAAACTATGGCTTACCTCTATTCTTTCAAAAAATATTGTACTATTTATGTACATGCATACCTCCTCTTACATTAACACCACTATCTGTTACAAAAAGATTGATCCACGCAACTCAACCGCCCCATCATTCACTAGGTTGTTCAACAACAAAATGTGTAATTAATAATTTAAACCGCTCTGTGCGAGAGTCTTTTAAAAAGTAACTGGCTCAAAAAATATTTATGTTTTCCATACAATTACATAGACAGCAAACATTTTTATTTGTGATTATTCAACATTTGTAAATATACTTGAAAATGTTACATTTTTCTTTATTAATGTTTCTAAATATCAGAAGTTTATATCAGCATAAATAATTACCATTAATGTTAATTCATCAGAACATTTTAGGAAAACTAACTTCAAATAATGATTCCGAATAAGATCCTTCACATATTTTAAGATTGCATTTAACATCTTAAATCAAATCTTCCGGAACCTTCTTTATGTCTATTGTTAGCTATAATTAACGAATACCCTTATATAGAACAAGATGCGACCAATTCCAATCAATATCCAATACACTCAATAAATTTCTCGAGGAAAACCGCTCCAATAATGTATAATAAAAAAATAATCGCCATTATATCGTTTATGGACCGATTAAGGTATCTAGTAACAATAGCGGCGCTCAACCTAAATCGACGCTTATTGAAACAATATCCCCCATTAATCCTTAATATTGGCAGGTAGATTATTTTTATCGCATATTAGGAATTGTTCTGGACAATCTAAGTCGTTATCTGGCAATATTAGTTGGATGATTAGTGCCGTATAATCTCCAGAATGGAGAGAGCGTCACGATACCGTGTCCGTTCAAAATTCAAAGCTGAAAATCTCTCGGACGGTGGTGCTTCTGTTTGCTGTTTGCTTTGGGGTTGCTAATTACGCAGTCTTAAGAGCTGGGGTCTTAATATGCAACGGAAAACTTGTCAGGCGGAAGAAACGGTTGGATGATTCGTTAAGCGATACCACTCCTCGCTTCAATGTTTGTCTTAATTACTAGTTTTTTTATTCACTATTAAAATTTTGTTGAAATTATTTCAAGTGGTGCGGTTACGGGACGATACGGGAGAAATATAATTAGGTTGCGATACCGAGGCAGAACATTCAGTGGATTCATGATTTTCAAATGTATTGCATAGGCGTTTGAAAAGATTTAAAAAGTTAGTTCGTCATTTTTCAAGTCACAGAAGTAGAAATGCTAGACATAAGTGGTAATTAGATCTACTTCCGAGCAGGGGTGGACTGGACACGTTTGCAAGTACCTATGAGGCACCTTCAAATTCTTTAAGCAAATACCTTGATATCAAAAATTATTTTGGTCAAAGGTGGTTGATTTTAAATAACTCTCAAAGCATTCATGTTAACTGGGTGAATCTCAATGTAAAGAGAGTTTAGTAAAAATACCTTTTTAGGCAACTGACACAAAGAATGACGTTTATCGGATCCGACAGCATTCCTAAAGTGTCATCTCTTTGTACTCATTTGTCAATCTTATTTTTTGGCCGCTTTTACTTCACGGCCTCATGTACTAATTATTGATCATCACTAATATTTGAAATGTATTTAGGCTTAAAGAAAAACTAAAGTCCTGCTGGACCTCCCTCCTCTTCACTTTGTGATAATAGGGGGGCAAGCATGGGATATTTCAGACTGCAAAAAGAGCCAAGTAGCATTTATGCAGGATTGGGGCATAACCAAATCAGGAACCGAGTGGGGGTTAGCATATCTGATATGAGAACGGACCACACAATTCCTAAGCACACTTTCAACAGAAACTTCGAGGTAAAAATTGTGGATCGAAGTGAATGGAAAGAGGACAGCTACAGCGAAAGGCCTGCGGAACTTACATGGTTTACAGATGAATCAAGGACTGAACAAGCCACTAGAGCTGGCTTATATAGTGACATTAGAAACTCACCGTTTAGCATATCACTTGGACGATATACTTCTGTTTGTCAGGCAGAGATATATGCCATATTGCATTGTGCAAGCGAAAATAAGCTGAGGGCCTATAGAAATAGGCGGATCAGCATATCAACAGACAGTCAAGCGCTTCTAAGGGCACCATCAAACCCAAAAGTAACATATACGTTGGTATGGGAATGCCGAGAAAAACTAAGAGCCCTGGCAGATCACAACAAGATAACAACATATCCATATAAAGGCCCAGAACCAACTCTGATAGTGACTAAAACCACTATACGGGGGCGAAATAAGAGAATGCGTCAAAAACCAACACAAAGAATACTTGGAAAAAATATCTGCGCACCAACATGGAAAACCCTTTACGAAAGGACCATCTCGAACGAAGATAGAAGAACTGCTGTTACTGAGCAGGAATCGGTTACGCATAATCACAGGTCTCCTGATAGGGAATTGTGCCCTGAAAGGACATCTGTATAGTATAGGCATGTGCAATGGAGACCTAAAATGCAGACAATGTACTGGGTCAACAGAAACAGCTATCACATCCTTACTGAATGTGAGGCTATGAATCACAGGAGACATGGACAACCCAGAATCAAATGTGCTTTTAGAGGGCGGAATATTAAAACATAATGTTTTTAGTCGCAAACTTTTCTATAAAATCCTTATTTTACTATAAGGAACCTAACCAGACTGCAACCAACAGCTACTCTCCGGGTTATGTGCCCTGCCGAGCGCTGAATTACAGGTTACAAGCCTGGCGCGTTAAGTGTAATAATTGCATATTACCATCAAAACGCTAATGCTTCGATTGCAACAAACACCAGTCGAAAGACTGATCCTACTTAAAGGAGCTCTCGCCTGACTGGGCTTAGTATAGTTCAAATATGCTTTTAGAGAGCGGAATATTAAAACGTAATATTTTTAGTCGCAAACTCCGTTATAAAATCTTTATTTTACCATAAGGAACGTAACCAGACTGCAACCAACAGCTACTCTCCAGGCCATGTGCCCCGCCGAGCGCTGAATTATAAGTTACAAGCCTGCCGCGTTAAGTGTAATAATTGCATATTACCATCAAAACGCTAATGCTTGCACTGACGAGAGCCAACAGCTCGAAACTGCAGTCTGCAAGTAGTGTGGGACGACTGGCACGGCGCCAGAAATGCGGGTATATATACAGTGGAGCCAAGCGCACTGGGGACAGTTTTATATTAGACAAGCAAGTGATAAGATGAAATAGGACCAGTAATGAGTTGTGAATTATAGTAGTGAGACTGTAGAAGATGGAACATGTAATTAGTGAACTCAGTGATTGAACTCTACAAAAATGATCATTTCTACATAGAAAATAGTTAGTTTAAGTAAAATAACAAATTTCGACAAACAAACTCAACTGCAGTATATACTATTGAAAGCTAATAAAAAATCTTTTATACACTATTTCGACTAACACATTGACTAAAAGTTATTTGACAACAAGCATTTAGAGGGTGTGCAGGTATTTTTCCGCAGGTTTGGCCATAACTTATCCAATTTTGGTCGTAAATAGTAAATTGATTTAAATGTGAATCCCTTAGTCATATGTTTGAGGCGCATAATTTTGTGCGATTCAATAACGAACCTACTCGTATTACTAATAATTCAATGAGCCTTCTTGACCCTATTTTTGTTGCTAGTGTGTGTGATGTAGTAAACTCATCTCTTTTGGATATTGATCATATAAATGACCACAACCTTGTCTACTGTGAGCTTGCCTTAAAAACATCTAAAAAAGGAAATAAACTTGTTACTTTTTCAAAAAGATAATTTGCTTCTTGAAGAGAATATGATCAATAATAATTTGGAAACAATATATAATGGTGTCTTATAAGTTTAATTTATCACTTAATCCTAATAAATGTGTGGCTATAATGTTCGGCGACAGAAATGATGTAGATGCTATAAGCCACATCCAAATAAAAATAAGTGAAGAAAATCTATCCATTGCCAAATCTGCAAGAAATTTGGGTGTAATATTGAAGTTTAATTTGCAAGTAAACAAAGTAATACAAATTATTCACTTAAGACTTATATATTCCAATATATTATTAAATATATTATATTAAATTTTAAGAATGTGTAAGAATCTTTGTGAAGCATTTAAGCTATTTCAGTTTCATCTATGAACCCTGTTTGGGCACAGTAGATAAAGGTAGATTGCAAAAAATATAAAATTCATGCTGAAGACTTGTATATGGGCTGGACTAAACTTCGCTCTATATGACTTTCATTTTGTATTTCTCTAATAAAGGCGTTTATTATTTTTATTATCATTTTTCAACCAAATTCACAAGGTGTGAGGTATCAAAACTTCGGATTACAAAATTATTAAAATTCACTGTACTCGATAGTTTTCACAAAAATAAACGGGCGCCGGAAAGTGCACAAAATTTTTGTTTTGGGGATGATCCCCAAAGATCGAACTTTTTTCTCTTTATAAGTACGTAATGTGCTATAATTTAAAGCAAAAAATCCGTGGTCACTAAAAAACTATTTACTAATGTGTTATTTTATTGGGCTTACACAAAAATTTCTCATGCCGAATATTTGAACATAGCTAAAATATTTTTACACCTTAGTTCACCAATATTCTAAATCTTACAGAAATTATGAGCCGACAAAATATACCAGATTAATATTTGTTTCATTAATACTTAAATTCGATACAGAATAAAAAATACTAGTTCTTAGAGGATTTTAATAATGGATAATCTTTAAAAACAATACGTAAAGCTCTCAGTATTGGACAATGGATGTCGACGTAGTTGAAAGTCGCAGTTATCGATGCGGAAACGAACAGATTGACAAACGCTGTTCCCGTTTGTCTCCATTGTCACATACTAATGTTCCACTTCGATCATTTTCTTCCCCCGGAAAAATCCAGCTTATCCGTTTGATATTGAGCGGAAAAGCGGCGTTAATAAATATAAAAGGTCCAAATAAAATAACGGCAAATATAAAATATCCGGCAGGAAATGTGGTTTACATATCTACGGTTGCTCTCTTTTCCACTCCCAAGAGTCTTGCTATTCCAGAGTTTTACGCCCTGTTTTATCTGGGGTGCACCTCACCTGATTTCCTTCTGTAGCCTCGCTTCGGGTGGTACATACGGTTTAAATGAGAATCTGAGTACGTATCGATGGGTAACAGGAAAATGATAAAATTAAGGCAGAGCATACGATCCTAAATTACATACAGGATGGGTAAGTGGGGTAAAATCGAATGTCTGAATGCTTGCACTTTAACGCAATTTATTTTAATTAAATTGTTTTTAACCCATATACTCACTGCATTAATTTTGTAATACGATGTTTCCACTGATATTAATTATGTTGTTTGCTATTAATAAAAATAACTTACGTTTTTAACTCAATCAGCCAACTGCCTTATTCAGTGATCACTTCAAATTATTCTATATTTTATAAGTTTTAGCGGACTTACACGGTAGGAACATAATTAGATGTCAATAAAACATTTTTCTTCAGTTTACCGAAGCCTGTCACAGTAATAATTTTTTTCAATAGATATTTTCCGAGACGACAATGTCCCCTAAACAAAGGAAAAGTACTTAAATACATTTATTTATCAATCAAGTGGAAAAAGAACTACAAACTTTCTAAATTACAAAGAAATGATTATATATAATTAAAAGTAAAAGAAAAAATGGACGATATATAAATTTAATATTGAAAAATAATTATTAATGTGCTGTGATCGTCATTAAGGCAACAGGTAATGTTAAGCAACAATAATGTAAAGTAATCACACCAGCGTCTAAAATGTAAATGAACGTCATGTCTAATAATACTTAAAAAAAAGAGCAAAACAGTTTCAGAATAAGGTAAAATTCGTGCGTTTTTGCTCCTCAAGAAGTAATCGTTTACGTTTATTTTAAAGGAAAATACAGAAAGTGACTTTAATTTAGGGGGAAGGGCGTTGTAAAGTTTAGCAGAGCAATAGGTAAAACAGCTTTGAAAAGCAGCAGTAGAGTGTCTCTGGATATGATACAAGTGTCCAAAGCGAATAGACCAATTAATTATGTATTGATAGAATAGATAAGGTGGTGGCGATTATAACGTGATAAATTTAAACCAGAAAAAGTGTGTGATGTGTGATCATATCTTCTTAAGCTGAATATGAAACGACAATAGGAGTTTTGCACTCTTTGAATTCTTCTTCTTTCTATGATACCGATGAAATTACTATATATTACATCACAATAGTTAAAGTGAGATAGGACCAATGATTCACATAATATTTTTCTCAAATTACGAAGATCCATATGCCTAGTTCATGCCCAGATAACTTGAGATGCTCATCTAAATTTAATCCCAGATTTTTTTAATGCACTTTCAGGAGATAAAAGATATCGCCATCAATGTTAGTTAAAACTAAGGTTTTCACAAACAGAATGTACATATTTCTTAGGTTCGAATAATATTAGTTTGCATTCGTTAGGGTTCAATTTTAAGTTGTACTCTTCAATATTTGTTTAATTTTACTTAAGTCGCTATTTATATTATTTTGAGCTACTAATGATCTCTAATACGAAAGTTATTGTATACTTGGGTATCACAGGCATATGCTTGTATTTTATAGTTTTCCTCTGAATGTAATATGCCAGAATTGTAGATACTAAATAATAATGGACTTAAAATCGGCACGCCAGATAAAATCTCCACAGGAAGTGTGATAGTATCATTAAATAGTACTTTTTGTGATGTATTTAAATATGAGTTAAAGAAAGCAATATTCTTATGATCAAGACCGAAATATTTTGTGTACATTAATTCATGACTAAATCGTGTCAAATCTTTGGAAAAGTCAAGCAGTACTACAGCAATTACCTTCTTTTTATCAGTACTTATTCGAAGTCATTGATAATTCTAGTGAAGCCCTATGTCCTTTTCTAAAGCCTGACTGATTTTCATGCAAGATATTATTTTCATTTACAAACTCAAAAAGCTGCTTATGCGGTTTTTTCCAACATCTTTGATAAAATAAGCAAGACATTTATAGGCCTTAAATCAGTGAAATAATATGTTTCATTAGTCCTAGGCAAAGTAATAATTAAAGCTTCCTTCCAGAAGTCTGGAAAATATCCCAGTTCAAGACAGCAATTTATTATGTGTGTAATGTAAGGTTCAATATGTGGGAAGAAGAAATTAAGCATTGTCAATGATATTCCATCTACTCCATAGGCGTTTGATTTAAAGTTCCTTATAATGTCACTGACTGATATATTTTAAGTATTATATTTTTACATTAGCGATGGTAAATGTACATTATCTTTTTTTCTTTATTTACAATACCATAATTTTAAAATTTGGTAAAATTAATGTGTTTTAGAAAGTCTGGTTTAATAAGATAATTTTTTCGGCAACTTTTGGTTTCATCGGCAAAGATTAATATTAGACTCATTTTTAAATTGTTTTAATGCTAATCTTCTTCAGTGAAACCCGAATTACTCTAATGTCAAAATTATACCTATATTAAGTGTACCACATTTCAAAATTTGGTTTCATAAATAGAAGAAAAAAACTGTTGAAACATGGTATACAACTTTTTGCATTAAAATATATATCTATAAAAAATATTCTGTTATAGCATAGAAGACTTTTAACACTAAAAGTAGTAATAAACACTAACAATTTCAGTTTTGGCAGTTAGCAAAAATAATATAAAAAACTTATTTATAAATCTATTAAAATTAACATATACATGTGCCTTTTTGGTAGTTTTTTTTACTCACTGCTTAAAGATTTTTCAACAACTGTTGTCTATGACATTATCCCTTAGTAATATTCATTCCCTCTGGTGTCACTCATTGCATTGGACAAATGGAAATGCCTACAACGGCACGGATATATCAACATATCGGTCAGCTATAATTGTTTATGACGGACCTTTCTACCCTTCTATTTCTCGTAAAATAAATGCGTCAATACGAATTTAAAACTTGAGTGATTAAGTGTGAACTCAAAATCTAACCAAACAAATTAATAGGTGAACTAACAAATGAAGAAGTCTGTCTAAGGCACGAATATTGGCAGTGCTAATGGTTTTGTAGACGGCGGCTAATTGGTATTCGAATCGAAAAATACAGTTGACTATCACGAAGATATGAACGCAGATCTATGCGAGGAGTATTTTTTTCAAACATGGGATCTTATTCCTCGGCATCTGTAATTGTATTGGATAATGCAAGTTACCACTCCAGACAGCTTGAGCGAACCCTTACGACTACCTGGCGGAAAGCTGATATAACTGAATGGTTATCAGGAAAAAAATTGCTTTTCAAACAACTGTGGTGAAAAAAGAACTTTTGGCGATTGTCAATGCTAATAAAGGACCCAAATGAAATGGCAAAGAATTGTTAAATAACTTTATTACAGTTACCACCCTGTCACTGCGAACTTAACCCTATTGAATTGGTATGGGCGCAGGTAAAAGGTGAAGTAGTGTTACATGGCCTATGTCCATTTAACAGTTTTATATAAAAACTAGTGTTTTGTTTATATTTAGCACGATCTGTGTAATATTTTGATTCAGTTTTTGTAAGTGAAACTGTTTTCAACTAACAGAATTTTACTTGTATAACTGCTAAACCATTTCACACTGTTTTATGTACATATTTTATATCTTAGGAACTCACTTATGTTTTTCTACACTATTATGTATTTCCGTTCTATACAGCATCCCAGGTAACAATTAACAATTGTCTACAAAACATTTATTTACATCAGATACCTATATTTCAATTTTTATATTTTTATTTACTATGTAAGTACATATGGTTATTTTCCTTACCTTTTCTCGTTACTATATATAGTATATCCTATAAGATGTAATATATTTACTGAGTTCTCACAATAGTCATTTTTACTATTTATTTACAGCTGTTTATATTGTTGGTTATGTACAAAATAGAAATTACAAACTGAGGCTAAGGCAAATCAGCTGTGATATGGAAGTAATAAAAACTATTATTTTAGATTCCTTTTATCGATCATATGCCACTATTTTAGTTGTGAGTAAAGGAAATTGTATAATTTGAACTGCAGGTTGTGCGCTTAACTGAACAATTGACAGATGGCCATACCTGTACTATTTTTATATTTTATAGCTTTCAATTTAATATTTTATAGCTCTCAAGTTTATTTGGTAGCATTATTTTCCAGTAACTAGGACAAAAAAAGTTTACCTTATCAGTAAAACTCACCAGGAAATCATTTGCTTGCAGCCTTTGTACTGATTCAAACGTATATAATTTTTAACTGTGGACTTCAGTAATTGATATTACATTTTTATATCCGCGTTAATAAGTGTTCAACATACAGGTAATATCATTTATTACTCATTTAAAATTTGATTAATCTTCAATTTTTGTCTTTGATGTAATTTCAATTATTTTTAAAATAAATTTAAATTCAAGGTCAATTCTTTTTAATTTAATAAGTAGTTAAAATACTATATGTACCACATGGTTTTAAAATATATTTTTCTTTCTTTTTCATTTTTTTGGCAATTTATAGTATATGAAATCAGCTTAGATGCTTAAATTCTTAGATGCTTAGATATTTGGATGCTTAATTATTTGGATGTTTAGTTATTTGGATGCTTAAATATTTAAATTCTTAAATACTTATATATTTCTATATATTTATATGTACTTATGCACTTATATGTTTATGCACGTATATACTTATACATTTCTGTATACGTTTCTGCATAGCTTCTTCATTCTTGCATAGATTTTGCACAGCTTATCTTTCATATAGAATAAATTTCGTTAACTTTTCATAAACCACCTAGTTGGTTAATTTTCCTACAACTTACACTCCATTTCAATAAGAGACGTAAATTGCCAAGGAAACTTTAGAATCCAAGAGACAATTGTGGGCCTGGATTGCTGCCCCAGAACCAGTTACTTCAACAATAATCAATCTAGGATCCTGGTATAAATTTGTTATATATATATATATATATATATATATATATATTTTAAATTTCAATTAGTCTTTACAGGGGCGAGCGTAGGTGCGTCTTTACTATGTACATACTTCGGTATGCGATGTAAAGCAACGACAGGCGCAGTTAGTACTTGGATTGGTGACCATTTCAACGGAAACCGCGTTCTCGCCTCACACATCTTCCAGCGGCTTGTATATCAGTGTATGCGCGGAAGCTATACAACCTTAGGCGAGGGTTGTATAGGAGATATACCATCCTTCGGAGGGGATGTAAAGCCGTCGGTCCCTTGTCTATTAAATGTTAGGCAAGCAAAAGATCCCTACTCTTCTTAAGGGAAGAGGTTCGGCAAAATTCCTGGTTGGGGGTAGCTCGTCTACAGGCGTCGGTGTTAGGCCTCAGTAGCGGAAATAGGCCGACGTTAAATAAATGTATATATATATCATTAGTCTTTACAAACCTATTTGTTTATTATGCATGTAACATATTTTAACATTCATTTTAAGCAATCTTTTTATTTCTCTTACCAATAATTTCAGTCTGATCTATAGTAGACTGGTTATTCGAGAAAAAGAGACAATTCTACTTATTTTCACTATAGATGGTGTCCAATTTAACATCAATTTTTCTTTGTCTCCTTTTCTCGAAATAAACAGAAATCTGTCATTTATGCCGTACATTTTAAAAAGGGTAAGTTTCCCCACACTTACGAATACTTTGGATCCACGACTCTCTGCTCCGACTTAAACCAGCTAGTCGTCCGCATATGTTGCCTCAATTCTTTCTCAAAAAAAAAAATAACAAGGGAAAGGAGGTAACGGTAGCCCGGAATAATACCACCTTTAAATTAAACGACGCCAAGGTTTTGTTAACCAATTGCATGGAAAGATTGACTGCAGATAAATGGCAAAGTTGTATAAATCACGTACTAAAAGAATAAGCTAAAATGTGGGAATTCGAAGATCTTATTGACATTACTATAGAACCTATCATCATTAATATAGGATCCGAAGACAGTTCATCAGAATCTTCAGAGGAAGAACTTTAATTTTACTGAACTGATATTATACATTTATACAACACTACATTGTATTTATTTATAGTTTACAATGAACTAAATCACATATTTCCATGAAAATAAATAATTAAGCAGGTATAAGTTTCCTTAGTACGGGTAGCAAACTATAATAAAAATAGAAATAGAGAACTTACTTGCTTATAACTAACTGCAATTTATAGAAATTACTTATAAACACCCGCACTACATTTATTGAAGATTTTCATTTTTAATGAGCTTTTATTGCTCTACTTCATTTCCAAATGGACAGGTATATTTACCTATTTAATTTTTATATCAGAAAAAACTCCTTTTTACCAAAATTTTTCTGAGAAATTATAAAATTAATAATTAATGTGAATATCGTATATAAAATATGTATAATGTTTTCGTAATGATTATTATTAGATCAATATATAGCTGCTTTTTTTTTTTATTTTTATTTTTGCAACTTACATTAATAGCTTAGTTTAAGTAACTAAGCTATTAACGTAAGTTGTGTGTGTGTAAGTGTGGTGTTTGACATTTCCACTTTTGAGTAATACCAAGTCTTTTTAACCACGCATAGAACACGTTAAGTGAACTTAACGCACTTGTCTCAATAAAGACAAATTATTATTATAATTTTCAGATTATTTTCAGAACTATTTCTTCTTTTTGTGGATAGATTCTGGGTGCTTCCATTATCGCCCTTCATTCAAACCTAAATCTCACATTAAATTGCAAAAGTTTTTTACGTTTTGCAAGTTTTTAAACCAGAAAACAACATAGTATAGATTTTCCACCCAATTTATATCTAAGCAATCGAAAAGCCAAAAATCACTTCGGTCATAAAAATAAAGCAATAACATTTATTGTTATCGGACGTCCTTTAACAGATAACGGCGTAACAGTTTCGGACATCGCTTTTATTGGATTGACCCTCTTATCGCAACAAATAATTTTCCTAAACCCCTACTAACATTTAAGCTGCAGAACAAACTATTAGCGCGACCCCTTCATTCCAAGGAATATTTGTTATTGCCTCCTCTAAAACATAAATGTTATAAAGTAACTAACTGTCAAATACAAACTGTTTAATTGAATCATTTAGAGTAGTCAAGAAATTTTGGAAAATTATATTTTTAAGGAAGCGGTATAGTGCCAAAAGGCGCACATTTAAAAAGTATTTTGAAATATACAGGGTGACTCGCTACAGCGGAGCATCTTCGAAGTAATTTTTTTAAATGGACCACCCTATATATTTTTACATTTATGAATTCAGAGTAAAATTATCTTTCCAACGACCTCCAAATTTTTTATATGAAAATTTTGGTCAGAACAAGGTTTAACAAATTAATTTGCTGTGTGTGTATTACCATTAATTAGATTTATTTTGCAGTTATGTAGACAAGGGATGTACTATAATGACACAACCACCAAACATTGATTATAATTATACAGGGTCCATTTTATACCACCGCCAATTCAGGACATTTCAAAATGAATTTTCTCCATTTTTAGTATATATTGACATAAATAATAGGAACAGAAAATACGGTATTAGGTATTACAAAAATTGTTACTATTTTGAATCTAATTTAATGAAATAAATAATACCTAGCGTTTACAAGAACTTGTCAAAGTGGCCTCCCAGTACGTCTATGCATTTCTATAACCGATGTTCGAATGATCTACCGACATTAATTTTCTTAAAATATCTACAGCAATTTTCTGAAAACTTTCCTTATTTTTCTTTCATATTTTCTTTTGTAGTTATAGAAGCTTTGTACACTTGCTCCTTAACATAGCCCCATAAAAAGAAGTCTATTTTGGTCAAATCAGGGTTTCTGGCAGGCAAACTATGGGGCCCTCCTCTTCCTATCCAACCATTTGGAAAAGCGTCGTTTAAATGTTCGTGAATAGGTGCAGTGTGGTGAACAGGTGCTCCATTTACCACATATTCTCCCTAATATACCTGGGACTTTCCCTAATAATTCTTATAAGTTGTCTTGCAAAAATTCCAAATAAATTTGACCATTCACACGTCCATTAAAAAAATGTGGTCCTACACATAATCCCCAATCTCCTCCAAACATTCAACGATCATCTTCTTTAGCTATTTTTTCGTGGGATATAAGGATTGGTTGTGTCGTAATAATAAAAATTATGACGATTAACATGTCCATTTTTATATTATTAAATGTTACTTCATTGGCAAACAAAACAAAGTAAAAACAATTCTTTGTTGTCCTATTTTTTGTTTTGCCCATTGACAAAATAGTATTCGGTTTTCATAATGGATGAAATTTGTTTTTTTGCAGGATTCGATGGACTGAAGACCGGTTAATATCGTTTTCTCTTGCCAATTCTCTTATACTACAATGAGGATCTTCAATCATGCTCAAAAGTATGACTGTTTCGTTTTTTTTTTTTCATTTCTGGGCGGCCATGCAGTCGGACCTAACATAATTTAATACAATAATAAATTAGATATAATTTAACAGTTTATTAAAATGCAAGACCTCCTCTTCCTATCCACTTTTCAGGAAACAGGTTACTAATGGCTTGACTAACATATCTATTAAAATATGGTGGTTCACTATCAGTTGTAACTACATATTATGTTTAATATAATCAGGAATATCCTCGATCATTTGTGGAAACGTATTTTGCATAAAATCCAAGAAGACTACTCCATTCACATTTCCCTCAAAAAAGTGAGGACCAATAACATAGTCATGTACAATTCTTTCCCAAACATTTATACTCCACTTGTGCTGTTTTTTCACTGTCATAATAATGGATATTGTGCATATTCACAAATCCATTGCGATGAATTTTTTATTCATCCGTGAACAACACAAATTTGAAAAATTCTTCATTTCATCCAATTCGGTTTTGAGCTTAGTGGCAAAAATTTTCTCCACGATTTAAATCCCCCCGATGGGGGGAAACTTATCTTTACGAAGACATCGGGAAACATTGGATTTACTGACCTTTAAATTCCTACTTAACTCCCGAAAATTTGCCGTAGGATTTTCGATTACCGCTGAGTTTTTGCCAGCTCATTTTCTTCACTTAAAACATCTTATCGTCTCGCCTTCTTTTCATATGCAACATTTCCAGTACGTTCAAAACGTTCTTTCAAATTATCTAGAGACCTCACATCAGGACACCTTCTATCAGGATATTTTTGACGATCCACTCTTGATGTCAATAAAAAATTTTCATCACATTCATCATACACCATAGATATCAAATCTTGTTGACAATAATTATTATAATTCATATTTTTAAATATTACTTAGCAATATTAATTCAATTTAATCACGATAATCTTAAACACCTTACAGAAATGTCATGAAGTGAAAAACAGACGCAAAACAAAAGACCATATTAGATTTTAATGCTAAAATAATAGCGCATTCTGTAAGTCGGACAGGAATATGAATAACGAGATTATGTCCCCCCCCCCCCATTTCCGAGGATACTTAACACGATGGCGATGGTGAACTCTAGCTCCGAGGTTACCCCCCTCCAAACGGCCAAAAAACCACCCCCGAAAAGGGTAAACTGCGTATCCGCCGACCTACCAGCCAAACCTTTGTTACCCCCGTATTCGAGGGCGCTGAGCACGATGGTGATATCGAGACCCCTCCTCGACCCCCGCCAACCCCCCAAACGACCAAAAACCGCCCCCGAAAAAAGTGAGACAGGCCGTCTTTTCTCGGCTAAAACGGGAGTAATACAGGTTTTGCTGGTAGGAGACGGCGGATACGCGGTTTACCCCTTTCAAGGGTGGTTTTTGGCCGTTTGGGGGGTGAGGTGACCTCGGGGAGAGATTTAACCACCGCCATAGTATTCAGTATATTCGAAAACGGGGGGGGGGGGCATAGAGTCTGATTAGGCTAAGAAATATTCGTATTTTTCTAGGTTCCATCCGACTCACAGAAATTATAACTGTGAAGAGTGTCTTAGTTTACGCAAAAATTATTTGAAATAATCATATCTCAAAAACAGTTTGAAATAAAGACAAAGTGTGTGATATTGAAATGTGAGAAATTGTATGCTTTATTCATCCAAGTAAAAAAAATAGGTATTCAATTTACAACATTGAGAAAAATATTAATTAAATATCAAGAAATGTAAACAAATATTTTGGACACCCGGTATAATAATAATTTATTTAAATACTTCATTATCAAATAAGGTCCTATATTTTTAGAAAAAACAACTAATAAATCGCGGAGATATGACAGCCAAAAGAATGTTTGTAAGTTGCAAAAAAAGGAAAAAATCATAACTTGACAATGCAGAATCCGATTGGCAAAATATATTAGGGTGTAAATACAAGACCCTCGGAGGCTTAACTGGCGCCAAAAAAATACAGGGCTTCCATTTAAAAAAAATGTATTTTCTTGTCTAACTCGTTTTTGGGACACCTTGTATAGCTGCAAATAATTTTCCGTTGTAGCAAATATAGAAACTTTTGTTAAGAAAGTTTTTTTATAAAGTTAGCCGTTATTGTACAATCTTCTGAGGGATTATCAAAGAACACGTCAAACCCTAAAGAATTTTTTCGTAACTGCAACGAAATCCGCATGAAATGCGTGCTCCACGTAAAAACGCCGTCGGAAGATGGTTTTTAAGAAGTATTATAAAGATTCGCTCCATGGGACTTTTTTATACAAAAATAGTGAATGTCGCTCCACGGAGTGTAATTTTAGCAACTAACATGAATGACGCTGCACGGAGCGTAACGTCGCTCCGACCATAAATTTTAGCAACTATAATAAACATCGCTGCACTGGGCGTAACGTCGCAACTACCTTAAAAACCGACTTTTACTTCCAAATAAAAATTCTCTTTACGAATCGATGTTGTATAGCACTGCAACTTATTAAATGCCTTACCATGTACATAGTACATGGGACCGCCTTGCCTGAACGTATGAATATATAAATAAGATTATTATTATTCTGAATTGTTGCGATTCGAGCATTTTTAAGCTCTAGAACGAGCGCCCGAAATTATTATTGCGATATTTCAAATACGTATAAAGACAGGCAAGCTAAAGCCCACATATTCGTAAATATTAAATTTTTACATTGAATCTTTTTGTGTCAATCGTTCGCTAAAAACTAAAACATTGGATGGTAGTTGGAGACATTGTCTGAGCCGACCTGTTCCTCACCATGTGTGGCATACGGACCAAAATTTGTTAACCTTATACACATATCTTGAAATTTTGTAAAAACATATTTTTTGAAATATAATTACAATTTTTTTCTTGTGTTTCAAATTTCCCTTTCAGGTTAATTAAGACATGTTAGATTTAAGACAGTGCCACGATATCATTCAGTGCCAGCAGTTAAGCAAAAGAAACAGTAAGTATAAATGTTGTATTTTTTCATATGAATTAGTCGTGTTGAACCCTTCAGGTGAGCACGTTAGTATCTATTTTAGGAAGGGTAATAAAAAGTCTCTCAGAAACGTTAGCATGGATCGTTCACAGGATCACTAACTGGATACCCTGTACATCGCAAACTCAATCCGGGGAAACACTGTATAATTTCCAAGTTACATATACTATAAGCTACATAACACAGGACACATAATTTTTTATGCGACCTTGCTTTTGAAGATAAAATTTATTTCTGAAATTAAGATCCCTGCCAATAGATTTTTCATATAATTATAAACTCTAATTTCTGTGGTGTGGTGGTGTAAACAATCTAGTTCAGATTTCGTTTAGCAGTTCTTTACTTTCAATTCAAAATTTAATCAAACAATGGATAGTAGCAACCCACACGAAAATTTTGTTTTTTCTTCGGAAGAAGTTTATTTAAGATAAACATTCATTAATAACGTAGTATAGATTTGTTATGTAGCACCCTCACCACTTTCCACATCGTAAGCGTCATAATTCGTCGAACAACAGAAATTTTCATTAGAGCTTTCGAAGAAATGACATGGCATAACGTGAAGAGTTTTTTCACAAGAGCACTTACAAGTCTAGTGGTCGCCACTAGATGCTCGTCTGTTATTGTTTGGTTAGTTCGTTATTTAATATCTCCGCGTCTGATCGTCCGCAAGCTTGAGTTGGCTGTGAACGAGAAAGATAAGAGCCTGTTAGATATTACAGCAAAAACAAAATGACCGTTCCGGATAGAAATATTGCAGCTGTTTGACCGGAAGTAGAGAGAGGACCGCGACCGTTTAGAAACTGGAATGAGGCGCTGCAGGATTTAGCCTTTATTTATATTTAAGTAATGGAGATGATAACCGTTTCTATGGGATGGTGTTTAGTTTGGTTTACTAATAGAATGCACCGCAATTGTTCTCTTAAGTACAAACCCCAAACAATAATGTAAATTTTTATCAGCAAGATAAGTCTTAGAAATATTTACTCTTTGCTTTTACTTCTCAAAATAATTCCGGAGTTCTGTAGTTTGTAGTTAGCCTCATATATAGGGTATATCAAAATTATGCTGTCAAATTCTCATACTTTTTATTTATTATTTATTTACACAACTAAAAAGGACAAAAGTCCAAATTATAGAATCGAGATATTGAGAATATGGATTATACAGATTATATACAGGCTGTCCATTTTATCAGGGCCCTCGAGAATATCTCACTTAATATCGGTCGTACAAGAAAAATTATTTTTACAAAAATTGTGCCGATTTATATAACCTACAAAATAGTTTAAAGACATTTGAAATCCATGCCCTACTTTAAGAGTTATGGTCGAAAATGCGGAAAACGTCTAGGCCAAATATCTCCGTTATTTGAAGAGATACGAGAAAAATTCTAAGGCGAAAATTTTTTGCAAAACAGACTGTCTCAACGAGGTTTTATCTAACTTTTTTCAAAACCGCTGTATTTTGAGATTTATCTTCAGGCTGTTAAAAAAAATTATTTTGAATCGGGCTGGAAATGGCGCCAATAAATAGAGTATTTTTCTCCCTTCTCAACGATATATCAAATGCCATATTTATTCATTGGTACTACGTTAGTAATTATAAAAACATTTTTAAAACCAATATTTTTTTTAACAAGCATTATACTTGCCGTGGAGAAGTATGATTAAATAAAACGATAAAATAATTCAATAAGTTGTTCAAATTTTTGCTATAATAAAACATTAACACAATTAAGAAGAATAAAGTAAATGCAGGTAACAAAAACAAATTAATAATAAAAAGAATATAGCACACAGAACATTAATATTTATCTAATCCTCAAAATAATTTTTAAGATATCATATCAAGTGTTCAAAGTGTCCGCCGCGATTTCTTATGCACAATCGAGCGCGGCGAGGCACTGCATTTAAAACATTACTCAGCATTTCGGGGGTAACTGTAATACATGCCTGTTGAATTCGAGCTTTTAGGTCTTCTACATTTTGCGGTGTCATCGAAAACACCTTATCTTTAATATACCCCCATAGAAAAAAATCCATTGGGGTTATATTTGGAGAACAAGGGGGGGCCATCGAATAAATCCATTGGTACCTATCCAATGTTGAGGCAAAATTTCGTCTAAATAACCTAGGCAAATCTGGGAATTGTGGGGAGGAGCTCCATCTTGTTGAAAATATTGAAAGTTGTGTCAACTCTATAAAGGTAGGCCATCTAAGAATTCATTAAATTCATTTCTCAAAAAGTTTAGGTACCCTTGACCACTGAGGTGACCATCATAAAAATAAGGACCTATTAAATTGGTGCCTAAAATACCTATCCACACATTTATTGAAAAACGATTTTGAAACCCAAATGGTCTATGCCAGTGTGTATTTTCAGAAGTCCATTTGTAATGAATATTGCGATTAAAAAATCCATTATTGGAAAAATTTGCCTCGTCGGGCCAAAGTATTTTACTACATATTAATGGATCGGCACGCTTCTTTTCCAACAGCCACCTACAAAAAGTCGTCCTCCTTGGTTTGTCCCCCGCTTGTAAATTGTGAACTTTTTTGGCTTTATAACACCGGTAACCATTTTTCCTTTAAAATTTTTCTAGCACTTGTTCTGCTTATATGACAAGCAATTTGAATTTCTCTTAATGATGTTTCCAAATTGTCCGTATTTTTATTTCTTACATAATTAATAACTCGGTTTACCTTATTTACATTATCATTAACACTGTTCAACCTTGTCTTCTTCTTTAAAAATGAGCCATTATTTTTCAGTTTCGTCGCTAATTTTCTGAACAGAGTTTTATTCGGCTGTAGTGCTTGTGGAAATCTGTTTCTATATTCTACTTGAGCTAATCCAGAGTTAAAATTGCATTGGCAATATGTAAAGAACATATTATAACGATCAATGTGAGTGAAAATCATTTTTGAAAATTCTAAATTCTTAAGCGAGTGTGATTGAGTGAGAGTTTAAGTATTAACTGATAGGATCTGTCAAAAAATTAAATTGTCAAGTTTGTTCATAGCCAACTATTTTAAAATAATTGAAATAATGGTGAAATCATGAAACACAAACACATGGATATTATACTTAAATTAATTGGTAAAGACATTTTAACTTTCTGAGCAAGGAGTGATGCTTTTATGGAGGACCTCTATACATTGGCATAACTGCGAATACTCTTTCCATAATTAATCCATGTTGCTTTCTTGATTATTATTTTGTTTTTGTTACCTGAATTTACTTTATTCTTCTTAATTATGTTAATGTTTTATTATAGCAAAGATTTGAACAACTTATTGAATTATTTTATCGTTTTATTTAATCATACTTCTCCACGGCAAGTATAATGCTTGTTAAAAAAAAATTATTGGTTTTAAAAAAATGTTTTTATAATTACTAACGTAGTACCAATAAATAAATATGGAATGTGATATATCGTTGAAAAGGGAGGAAAATACTCTATTTAATGGCGCCATTTGCCGCCCGTTTCAAAATAATTTTTTTAACAGCCTGAAGAGTAAATCTCAAAACACAGCGGTTTTGAAGAAAATTAGATAAAACCTCGTTGAAACACTCTGTTTTCGCCTTAGAATTTGTCTCGTATCTCTTCAAATTTTATCAAGAACGTGTGAAATATTTGCTAATAGATATCCAGAGAATCAAAAACCGTCTCCGAACAGTATTGAACGAATAATGGAGAATTTCAAAAATTTTGGCACCGTTAAGGCAACAATTCATAAAATAAAATCAATTGTCAATGATAAAAATATCGAAATTGCTGTTTTGGGATATTTTGCGGCATCTTTAGGACAAGCAGCCTTACAAACAGGAATCAGGAAACACAAATTCCATCCCCATTCCATTTCCATGGTTCAACACCTAAAGGGCACCGATTTGACCAGAAGAGTTCACTTTTGCGAATTAATTTTAACAGTGTTACAAGACTTGGGATTTTTGGACAACATAATTTGGACTGTGAAGCAAAATCTACGAAAAATGGCCTTTTCAACCGACATAATTCCCACTTTTGGTATGATCCAAATCCCCATGCCGATGCCGCGAGATTGCGAAATTATCAAGAAACCTGACAATTTAACGTGTACTCTGCTGTGAGAAATGATGGAGTCGTAAAACTACATTTTTATGATGAAAACTTAAATGGTAATGAATTAAATTTACATAATTTCTTTTTTTCAAATTACGTAATCAACTTTTTTAGGAGAAGGATATTTAAATATATTGCAAGATTTAGATAATGAATGTTAAAACAACTTGCCGCTAGCTGAACATAGGCAAATATTTTACCAACACGATGGTGCCCCACCACACAACAGTTTCCTAATTAACAATTTTTTGCAAGATAATTTTTACGATAAGTGGACTGCTAACAATGGACTTTTTATGTGGCCTCCTCGTTCTCCCGATCTGTCTGTCCTAGACTATTTTATATGGGGAACAATAAAATATATGGCTTATTTTAATCCAGTAACAACAATGGAAGATTATCAGGCAAGAGTAAGGAATGCTTTCAAAAGGTTATCTCCAGGTTCTATTAGAGCGGTCACCCATGACGAACTAATTCGGAGATGCGAAAAATGTTTGGAAGTTCAGGGTGGACACTTTGAACACTTATTAAAATAAAATGTTTTTGTTTCTCTGGATATCTATTAGCAAATATTTCACACGTTCTTCATTAAACTTTGTTACATTCTCCATATATTATAAACAAATTTAAATAATCCTCGTGCGTATAATATAAGCGCCCCAGCATGGTAATTAATACTTGTTAAATGGTAAATGACAGCTATATACATTTGTTTAGCACTCAACGCCGTCATGGCCAACTAAGAGTAATTGAACTTAAAATTCATAGCAAAATTCCCATATAAAAATATTGAATTGGCAATATTTTGAAAACTAAAAATTTTCAGAATAGACATCCATGCAAAAAATTACCCTTATTTTTAATGGTAAATAAGATATGATTATAAAGATTAGAGGTTTCCATTTGAAGAAAATTGGTATTTCTCTCAGGTTTCTCAATTTAACTTTTATTCTTATTTTTTCAACACTCTGTATAACTTTAACTTGTAACTTTATTAAAGTAGGTCTTTTTCAACAAAGAATCCAACCCAAATTAGATAATAAAGAATTGATAATTCTTTTAGGGCCTGCAAACGCCATTCTTAAATATGTCAAAAACGGAAAGACATAATACACCAAATCGGCCTAGAATTTTGCGTACAATTCAAAAATGTAATAATGCATAGAGTACCCCACTTAAAATAAGCAAGTTTGGTATAACCGGAAGTGCCACCATCTTGAAAATATTTTAGCCGAGTTGCCCACACCGACATTAGTTTACTACCAAATTTTAAAAATTTTCCAGTGTCTACTTTTCGAGATATCGATCGCCGCAGTTCGTCGTGGAACACCCTGTATAAATACGTGAAATTATACATTGTGCTCAATTAAAAAATAAGTTAACTTTAATTCCCCAGGTATTTATCTGTCTATATTCTAAAGTGCGAACTGCTCGTTTCCATATTTTTGACTAATGCCACATTTGGCGTTTTCCTTTTCCACATTATCCTACATTTCTATCATGCTAAAATTAGGACAATTGTATCAAAGGAAGTCTAACAACCTTTAAAAACACATCTACATCTGTAAATGAGCAACGGAAACATCTTAAAAGTTTTCTCATGAATTCGAAACTGATAAAAAAGTACAAGATAAAAAATATTTAGATTTAGATATTATGATAGTTTTAACGATTTAACATGTAATCAAATAGAAACAGCAGTAAAAGTAAGTTCTTCCCCAAGTAGAAGTTATAGTCCGCGTAAAACTTTTAAACTGTTGCGGGAAGTATAACAAGTAGGGCTACAACTATGTTAGACTTATAAAACTGAAAGCATCATTTTAACTTCCTGTTATTATTTCGTCAACTTTCGATCATTTTGAGACATCGATGGTTACTAATATGTTAAATTGAATTTCAGTATTTAAAAAAATATTTACCACGTATGAGGACTTTAAAGAAATAAATAATTTATAAAATACTGCAAGTAATAACAATTTTACAACATCGTTAACATTTGTAGTAAAATTGTTCGTGAGAAAAATTTTTTCCAGGGCGACTTAAAAACGGTCAACTTTGTTTATACAGTAATGTGACAAAAATTAATAAAAATACGCTAAATAAAACATTTATAAATATAACAACTTATTAAAAATCAAATTGTGAATGAAATTGCAGCATCAATTTTAGCAACTTTTAAAAAATTATTATGCACAGTACTTGCAGGAAAATCTAAATTTATAATAAAAAAGAAATTTTTGCTTGTAGTTTCAAACAGCCGTAACTCGTGAACCATTTATCGTACGAAGATTACTTGAAGCTCATTTTACAGATAATTTAATTCTCTTCAAAAAACCCTTAGTGTCAGTATCGCCTAAAGCCAATTAAAAAACAGCTATTTGTCAAAATGCATTTGAAAAGGGCGATTTTTCGTGTTTTTCCCTTTTATCTCTATTCACTCGTTATCAAAACTACTTTGTACACCAACATATTCAAAATTTGATTCTCTTTAACTTTCATTAAATACACTATAACGTACGATCTATCGTTTTAGAGTTTTTATCAATTTTATCATGGAACAAGTGTTCTGATAGCACGCTATAAAGATGATTAAAAATTTATATCTCTGCTAATATTGATCGAATAGAAATAAAAAAAGAAAAGGAAATTGTTCGTAATCAAATTCTCTCCAACTTTCATTTGAAATATTTTGCGATCCAAATGACCATTTTTGAGATATTAGCGAGAAACGCACGCGATTCTGTTGCGTCGCAAAACTGTCAAAATTTCAAAAATCCATCTCGGCTCCAATAGGCCGTACGAAGTTTTTAAAAAAACGAAATTGTACCTATAGTTTTCTCGTGTACATACTTTACAGTAAAATTGATATTTTCCAAATTTTTTGTGAAAAACCTATTTTTTAACCTATTTTTACCTTACTCCTCCTCTCCGCCAGCATCTACGAGTGGGGACTTTTAATATGTTAAAAAATATCAAAAAATAAACCCGTTCCCAAAATTTCAGCCCGTTCTTATTATTTCATCCAAATTGACAAATTTTGTCCCATTTTATTGGGCTACACACCGACAAACAATAATACTCAGATACAGAGTGATATAAAATATTTAAAAATTCCATATATAAGAGATTTATCTGAAAAATTAAAAATAACCATAACTCAAAAAACAGATAAAATTAAAACAGCTTTTAAGAATGAAAATACAATTAAAAATAAATGCTTTACAAGATTAAAATCAAATACACAAAAAGAACTACAATCGGATGTAATCTATGAAATACCTTGTATTCAATGTGATAAAAGCTATATTGGTCACACAAGAAAGTACCTAAAACAGAGAATAATGGAACATAAGAATGACAGTAGAAATGCATTAAAGAAAAATAATCCCACCCAACTTGCAGAACACGTATTAGCCGGACATACTTTTAACTTTAATGAAACTAGAATGATTGGGAAACAAAACAATCTAAAGAAAAGTTTAACAACTGAAATGATTAGCATTATGAAAAACGAAAAACGTGTTAACAAAAGATTCGATATCGAAAATTTAAATGCAGCCTATTTCAATATTATTAGTAAAATTAAAGGATAAAGCCAATAGCATAATAACACTAGGTATATTAAAATTCCTCCTAGACAATCAAAAAATCTGAACATCTGGTAGCGTATCATCGGGTACACAGTATTCAAGTTAAACGCGTGTGTACGTGACCATTTTTACTGTTGTACGTTTCGTTTTATGTTTTAAGAACCGGTATCTACTGATGTCCCAGAAGTTACATATTTTGTATGACATCAAAACACAAATTAAATGTAAGTCTATTTCCAACTTTTTGAATTTTGTGTATAAGTTTTTACTACGGTGTAAATTGTTGTTTATGTTAGTTTTTCTTTTTATTGTATGTGTCTGTTCACTTTTATACATATAAAAGAAATGTTACTGTGTTATTTTAACGTGTTATGCAATCAACTTTTAAATTTATTTGAATAATTCCATAGAATTATTTATATTTCTAGTGTTCTGAGGATGTTTATAATAATAAACGAAGCGTCGACAAATTAAACATATTTTTTGACAAAACGTTAATCCCAACACCCACCAAACTCGACAAACAGATATCTTAATGTCAGTATTATTCCTCTTTTTTCCCGAACTTGCGAACAATTTACCCCAGACCTATATTCTAAGCGCAATTTCAAAGTTTGAATACCGACTGAAATTAAAGTGTGAACTCCGACAAACTTTCCGGAGTGTGTTTCCAACATGTGTAACAAACAGACAGACAGATCCGCTCGACTCGCGGCTCTTTCAAGTCGCCTGGCTGGCATGTATGTTGATATGTTAGTTTTCACCTGTCCAGCATATCGGGGTCAGCCAGTTTTTTCTGTAAGCGTCGCGCGACGGCGTGCACCGCCCAGGATTGTTCGTATCGGTAGCGTCATTGGCGTCGGCGTCGCCGCCTACAGACGCCGACACCGCTCCAGAGCATTTTCACACCGCCGTGGGTGGAATCTTTCCAAGATAACGCCTCCCCTATCGCTACACACACTCTTTTTACATTCACTATTATTAATTTATATAATTTTAATTTTTCTAAAGAATTTTCTGGACGCCCTGTAAGCTGTAGACATCGAATTGTTAGCCTGGAAACAGTTTGGTACACTTTCTGTTGGGTTAGCTCAAAGTTAATCGACCCCTCGAAAAGTTTCCCAAACTTTTTCAGCATTAAAATTTGTAGGGAAAGTTGGCCAGATGAAATACTCGCGAGGAATTTCAGTTTGTGCGGTCCAATTTGGTTGATATTAAGGTGATTTTTCATTGGAATTAAAGTAAAAATATATGATACAACTTTTTGGAAGTTTTTAATAGGTTTATTAGTCAAAAAATGCCTACGTAACGAAGTATATTTCATACAAATAATCCATTAATAATTTTTTGTGCTAATCAGGATAATTTTCAGTATACATGGATCAGTCTTTAATTCATTTTTTTCTATTTATTTATAATTAAAGTAGAAAACATCTTTATACTGTTTTTAGCACATGAAAAGTAATATTTCATGTATGATCTATTAAAACTAAAAATTAAAGTATTAAAATATTAATCTGTAATTTGTGTAAAAAAAAATAAGAAGAGTAATAAAAAATTTTGTATCACAATATTTTCTTCATTTAGATAGCATTTCGTTTTACTCTTTGATGATGATCGAGAGACTGAAACATGTCACAGGATAATAAGAAAAACGTGACAATGTCGCCCTTTTGTCGCAATGTTTCGTTTAATTGTAGGTTATAAATAGTATATGTACCTCTAATAAAAAGCATGAGACATCTTTCGTTTTTTCATTTTTCTGTAGTTAAAATACCTAAAATTAAATCGGAACTAAAATATATTTATTATAGGGAATACGATAAAATGAATATAAAATCTTTTGAAGAAGATTGCAGTAAATTAACTTGGGATGCAATATATTATGTTAAAAATATAAAAGAAAAGCTAAATATGTTCAATAACAATGTTTTGTATCTAATTATTAAACATGCTACGCTAAAACAAAAACTGATAAAAGAAAAGTCTTTTACACCATGGGTTACTGACAACATTAAACTTCGTATGAAAATGAAAGATAAAGCTAAAGCAAAATATTTAAAAAGCAAAAATCACCAGAATCTATAATATTATAAACAACTGAAAAATTATACAAACCATGCCATATAACGGGAAAAATGTACTTATTTTGATGAACTGTCAAAAAATAAACATTGCAAATTATTCTGGACAGAGGTAAATAAATTAAGTTTAATAAAAAATAAGAGTAATAATAACATTCCAAATACGTTTGCTGATCCAAAAAATCAATAATTATTTTTCGTTTCATCCATAATACCAGACAATGATCCTTCAAATGAAAAAATACTTTTTTATAATTTTAATTTACATCAAAATTATAAAGATATATTTAACATCAAATTATTAATATGGAATGATGTTTACAACATAATTAGCATTATTAGAACTAGCTGTGTTAGTGCAGATGGTATTTCTATTAAAGACTTTAAACTACGTTTGCCATTTTATATAAATCAGCTAATACATATTTTAAATACCTGTATAGTTGATGGTGCACATACCGGTGAAAAAAGGCAATAGTTAAGTCTCTTATAAAAATAGCTAATCCTATAGAATTAAAAGATCTTAGACCTATAAATATCTTATCTTCATCTTCTAAAATTTTGGAAATACATATTCACAACCAAATCTTTCCTTATCTCAATAAAAATTATTTGGCTTCCTCGACACAACCACGCTTTCGTAAAAATCATAGCACTGCCACTACACTTATAAAAGTAAATGATGAATTTGATGATATTTGTCAAAATTCAAATAACAGTAAAGTAACTTGTCTAGTTCTACTTGATTTTAGTAAAGCCTTCAATACTTTGAATCCACAAGTTTTGCTTTCTAAATTGCATTATTTGGGTTTTTCCAATAATTGCATAAATTTTCTAAAATCTTATCTAACTAGCAGGAAACAATGCATAGCTTTGGTAATAGGTAATAAGACTGTGAAATCCAAATTTGCTTCATTACATCAAGGTGTATCTCAAGGGTCCATCTTAGGACACCTGTTATTTTTAATATATGTTGCAGACCTAAATGGTGAAGTTCAGTAATCTAGTGTAATGCAATATGCAGATGATTCTTAATTACTTCTCGATGTTTGTCTAAATAATAAAATATTTGCACAAGAAAATATTTCATCAGATTTACAGAAAATTAAAACATTTTGGATAATAATTTAAAAATTATTTCTTCTAAGTCTGTCTTATTGATAGCAGGCTTAAAATATTCTAGAGATAAACTTTCTGATTTTGTTGTCAAAATTGATAATGATGAAGTACCTGAATTGAGTGAAGCAAAAAATCTTGGCGTAGTCATGGATGACGCACTTACATTTAAATCACATGTTTCCATTAAAATATGATTGGCTTTCAGCCGTCTAAACATTTTATACCCATAAAAACTTTCATGTCACCTGCTGCTAAATATTTTTTGTGTAACAGTCTCGTTCGTTCTATTCTTGATAATGGTGATATAGTATATGACTGGTGGTCGAGAGGTGAGCGCGCTTGCCTCTCACCCAAAAGTTCCGGGTTCGATACCCGGTGGTGGCAGTGGAAAATACTGTGAGAGGGATTTTTCCACTATACACGGATATTGGGTGTATGTCCCTTGTCTCTAAATGTGTAGCCCCCTCCCACACAATGCTCTTCTAGAGCCTTCCAGGATAAAGGGGATCGTCATTACCTGTTGTGTTATTTATTTATTATTTATAGTTTTATCGGTGCCGCTTTCCGTTGTCCAATAAAGAAAGATCAAAATGCTTGCATACACTTTGCGTATAATATTCCCTTTATAAAACACATCACTCCCTACTTAAATCAAAGGTCTATCCTAAATATGAAAAATAAGCGTATACACACACATATGGTCTTATTTATAAATGGATGACTACTGGTGAGCCTAGTTACCTACGAAGCAAGTTTTCTTCTTATAATCACGGTCAAAACACAAGGCACAAATCGTCAGCTTTTCAAAAAGTAATTCACATTTAATGCAATCCATTTGTGGAACAAGCTGATTCGAGCACTAAAAAATTGTCTCCAAAAACATTTAATTGTAGAATAAAAAGTATGTTTCTTGCCAAATTAACTTATTTTTTTAACTTGGGGCCACTGGAAGAGCACAATCTGGGTGAAATGGGACTTATTTACCTATGTACCGTACTTATGGTATGGTAAGATTTATTTATTTTATTTATTTATCTAGATCTTTATAGTAAATAAATATTTTTTTATATTTTACATAAAATAAAAATAACTATGTATTATTAATACTTTGCTTCTGTGGAAAGTACTACTACTGCATCCAAAATATAAGCAGTGGATAGTAAGTAAAAAAAGGTCATTTTAATTTGTCGAAGTTTCGATTAAATTATTATTTCTTCCGGAATAATACTAAAATACAGAGTGTCTCAAAAGAAGGTGCATTAAATTCTACTATAGTTTGGGGAGTCTAAGAGATAAAGATTTCACTAATTTTTTTTTCCTAAGTTGCTCCTTAAGTTTACAGTCCTTTAAACTGGGTGTTAGGAAACCAGTTATCTCCAAATTACCTTTAAATGGTTTAACTTTTATTCCAACAGTGTGCTAGAATGACATATATTCCAACATAATTTTTAGTTGTGGAATGTGTACTTTCTGAAATAGTGTTAGAGAAACAATATTCATTCTTGTTCTTACTTAAGAAATTATGCAAACAATGAATAAAAGATAGAGCTTTGTGGCAATTTACTTGATTATACCGGGTGATTTTCTGAAAACAAGCCACCCTTAACTCGAGAACCATTCAAGATTTTTGTATGCGGTAAACGATTTTTTTCTTAACCGTCAAGGGGAATACATTTTAATGCAGATGAGATATGTGATCCAAGTTCAGTCTTGTGTGGAAGAGAACTAAAATTAAAATAACATTGTCCTTTAATTCGTGCTGTTTTCGTTAATGGTAGTTCTTTAGTAGCATACTTTTATTTCCTCCTATTTCGCTCTTTAAATAAATAGAATATGGCATTTTTAATGCCTGTAGCAATCCTATGTAGTTTAATAAGTTGGTATCAATTCAATAATTTTGAAGTGGGGAATATCTTAGGGTGATAGGAATTATGTTTTAGCATGCTGGCAATTACTATTGTGCATCTTCCAAATGTAAACAACAGGCATCACATTACCTAGATTTTTATGGTCAACGAGTTGTTAAGCCACCAATTTTTTATTTATCTAAAAAATTTTCTCTTCAAGGCCATACTTTTTACGATTGCATTTGAAAAAATTCTGCTATTCAAAATTGATGAAAAAAATAGGGCTGCCATTTGAAATTCTACTAAACTTATGGTGGCCGGAGGGTAAGAGAGTTGCCTTTGGATCACATCTTCATTAAAATGTGTTCCCCTTGACTACTATTTACTGCATATAAAAGTAGTTCCCGACTTCTTAGGGGTGGCTCGTCTCACTTACATTCGATATTAATTAGACAAATAATAAATTTTCAATTAAAAATGCTTCAAAAAATATTTGCCCCACTTGTCCTTAATTTGATGATTCTTAGTCTTAGTATACTTTATACGAGGATAATTGGAACTGGTCAGTGTTAAAGCACAGGGCCGTGCGCCCTGAACTTGATATTTTGTCCTATATATAGTATGACTGGTGGTCGAGAGGTGAGCGCACTTGCCTCTCACCTAAAAGTTCCGGGTTCGATCCCCGGCCGTGGCAGTGGAAAATACTGTGAGAGGGATTTTTTCACTATACACGGATATTGGGTGTGTGTCCCTTGTCTCTAAATGTGTAGCCCCCTCCCACACAAGGCTCTTCTAGAGCCTTCCGGGATAAAGGGGGTCGTAATTACCTGTGGTGTTATTTATTTATTATTTATTTATTTATATATTTAGCAATGGTATCGAGATTCGAATGGTAGTTGAAACTGTGCAGGCGAGTCCGAGACTGGCAATGTAATCAGCCTGAATGAACCATCTACGACTGCACTGGTTTAAAGATAATAAAACGGACAGGCCTACTAGCATAAAAAAAACTCGTAAATCGCTTCTCAATAGTCAAAGGTGGACTTCTGTTGTGCTGTTAATGTGCCAGTGCAGTGCGTAAATACCTGTTATAATATCAAGCGTAGGAGTTTAGTTAGTTATTGTTCATATTTATAAATATTTACTACTATATAAGAGGTAAAATATTTTAATTATTTACTAATTTACCATGGCTTTCTGGAGACCATTTGAAACAGAGGATAATATAATAACGCCCGAAAATCTTATTATTTTGACAAGCATTTCTATTTACCTCCGCCCATGTACAATAAAGAGATGCCGACTGTTTTTGCCGGCTTTTAGTTTTTATACGGTTTCAATTAAATTCGTTTACACTTTACCTAAACAGGTTATGGTTATAAAATTGTGAAGGTGCTAATGAACACAAACGTGCCTCATAGATTGAGAAATAATAAATTTAGATTGATTTTTAGAGCCTAATTGAGACTCTGGAGGCCCTTGTGCATTTTATTTATATTGATTTAAGGAGATTCGGGAAGGTTGCGCCTAAAATGTCGGACAGGATCGAATGCTACACCGTGTATAAGTCCCTCTGGATCTTGGTTTACACTTTGGGTTGTCTGCATCGAGCAATGGTTTTGATTTTAATAATTCTGGCAGGGTCAATTGCTACACCGAATATATGAAGCTTTTTGAGCTTTAAATACACTTGATTTTAAATTTTTAGTTTAAGGACACTTTAATTTAATTAATGCCTGTAACAGGATTCTTTGAACACCCTGTATATGAGTGTCATGAATTAACACAATTTTGTTTTAAACGAAATTTTATTTATTTAGAGAAATTAACAAATTACGAAATTTCTTTTTTAAAACTTAAATACATTTTTTACAAGAGTTGTGGAAATGATAACGTTGCGATACGGAAATTCCTGTTTGGGAAATTTTTTATTTTATTTAGTTCTGTTTTAAGAGTCTGAAAAAATTCACTTTTTATTTATTGCGCGAGAGCAATTGGTTTTGTTTAATGCGCGAGGGCAAATTGGTTTCATTTAACGCACAAGGGCAAATTGATTTGTTAGCTTTCATTACTTGGGCAGCTAAGGAAACACCACGGCCACTCGATTTTGTTAATTTAAGCGTCGGGGAAGCTATATTAAACACTTGGGATTTTTTGAGATTTCGCTCGCGAAAGCACAGAAACTAACTTGAGGTACACCGGAAACTGACTTAGCCAGAGCGTGTTGAGCTCGGCTTTTTATACGGTTCGTTGGGGACGTCGCGTCGTGCGGAAGGCTGGAAATGTCTCCAACCATTCATTGCGAGCTCGATTGCGCAATATTGCATCAGAAATGTAAAAATGTTAAAATTCGGAATTGAAAACTATATGACCGTATCGACATTAAATAAAATTTTGATATTATAACGAAGTTTGAATCATATTACTTTTTAAGTTATTGAAGGAAATTGTTTGAAATGATTTAATGAATTTCGCAACAACCCCGTAAAGTCGTCCCGAAGGTTCTGCACAAAGAGTTGAAATAATATGAAATTGTGCTTATTGGTCTGCGGTGAACGGCGTGGATTCAATTTAAATCGAGATACTGCTTGCGCGTTCGGAAATAAGTTTTCATAACAACGGGGAATAGAAGTACCTGGAAGTGAGTTTTGATATAACGAAAGTAACAATATTCTAATTGAAGATTTGAATGGAATCGAAGTTTGTTTAGATATCAAAGGTGAATGAACAGTTGAATCGAAGACAATAATTTCTAAAAAATTTCTGGAAATGAAATAAAATGTTTCGACTGTGAGAATGGAAATTAATTTTCTTTGAATTGTTTCTAAGGTGCGAGCTGCAATTTGGATAATTTGGTAAGTTTGAATATTACTATTGCTGAATTTAGAATATTTCCAACTAAAAAAGGGATATTTATAAATGGTTTGTTCAATTAAGTCACAATCTATCAAAATGGCTAGTGGGAATCGAAACCACTGCGAAAATACAATCGGGTTTTATCTATTTCTTGGCCGACTTGAAACTGAAAGTGCCATATCAACTTAAACCATATTTGCTTTTTTCTCAACTAATATTGTGTATTGTGGTGTCTTAAGTTTTCTATAATCAGATAAATAGATTGTAATTGCTCTTTATTGTTTGTAAAGAAACTACTTTCAAAATGCCCGGAAAAAGACTGAATACAGTGCCAGAGACATGGCGGTGAAATAGGTTGAGTATGTCAATCAGGAAACACGGAGGTTCACTTTTATCTTTGCAAGCAGTCCATGAGGTGAATTGCAAAATTAAAATGCGGCAGCGAATCTTAAAATTCATTACAAAATACTTCTCTTTTATAAACATTGATACGCCTATGCGTGCTATTCTGTGATCTTGAGTCGATTTAATTCGGAAATTAAAGGATGACAACGTGAACGACAACATTCGTGATATATACGTAACTGAACATAAGACTTCTAAGAAGATTATAGTCTCTAAAGAAACCTGTGGCAGCAAAGAACATATTGAACACACTATGACTCATCTCTAGTATTTACTATTTCATTGATAATTCATAAGAAAATTATAGCCAAATGTAATTCACCCTAACATTACACAAAAAATATACAAAAGCTATTCTCAGTTTATTTCTTTTGTTCGCTAGTATTTATTAATTTAAATTGTATTAAATAATTCAAATCATGCTATTAAAGAACGGATAAAGTGGATTTGATTTAAAACACTCTTAAATATTTGAACAAACCGACACACAGCTCTGTAATAAAGAGAAAAAAATACATACCTCTTCCACTAACCCATATTAAAACGATAAACGCTTACCTGAAAATAAAAAAACAAAAATATTAATCGCTCAACGAAATAATTCATAAAATAACTCACAATATTAACTTTGTTTCGTATCACAAAACCGGCCGGTGTCTTTTTAAATATTCAATTAGCTCTGAATTATGCAGAAGGCCGTGTATTTACATAGTAGTCCACTGGGTATAGAGGAATATTTAAATTCCAGAAAAAGTAATAAAAGAAAAATCATAAAATTCAATATTCTCCCAACAATGAAATGTAAAATAAAACGGAGCAAATAATGAAAGCCACAGAATCAATCGCATTTGTGGACACAGCAAACAGATATTAATATTTAAACAGGGGCTCGCCCTATTGAGAGAGACCTAGGGCCAATATCTGCCCTGTTTTTGGTAAACAATCTCGATTTGCATGCCCAATCCTAATTTTAGAACTAAAACTAACGGAAATAGTTATGCCATTGCAAACATCTTTACTGATCTAAAATTAGATTTCAAAGATAAGAAGTGAATATAGAAGTGTTAAATATGCTCAAAATGCATTAATTCTTTGCAAATTAAGGTGATTGATGGTTCAAATAAAAAATATACATACATACCGAGGCGGTTTAAAGAAAATTGAAATTCAAAGAAAAAAATTAAATATTCCTTTGACCTAGATCAGAAATTATCATAAAATAATATGAATATTTATAGATTAAAGGTATATCACCAAAATATGCAATGTTTAAAAAATGAAATAGAACATCTTGAAGTTGAGCTGTATAGAAATGATATAGATATGGCATGTTTTACAGAGGCTTTCGGAGCTATATAATAGTATATTATAATAAAAGTGTATAAGTGAGCCGTTAAAGCACGTACGCGTTTAGAACATGACGAGCGTAGCGAGGAGGGTCCTAAAGGAGCTTTAAAGGCTACTTATACACGTGTATTATACGCTATTTTTTTATTATACCTGCACTGCAAAGTAAAAATTAGAAAAATTAATTAATGTAGATTCATTTTACAAGGTAATCTCTGAATATCATTATTAATCGGCAACAGAGACGGTTACAATTTTTTTGTTTGGCTGCTATGTTGTAACCATTTTTATACCTCCTTCTATAAAATGGTCCCTTTTGCATACGGCAGCTGTTTTTTTTTTGTGTGAGAGCAAAGAGCGTGAATAAGGAGTGTGGATACGAGACGGCGCGTTGATGAAAGGTCACTTACAATTTTGTCCCGCCAAGAAAACAAAATTGCACAACCATACTTACTTGAATACTGAAAGCTATAAAAATTAATAATTACTCATTTTAAGAAAGAGACGATAGATTTACTACTAACGGATTACGAGAAAAATATCATCAGAGAGATGCAAGCATTAAAAACAAAATTCAACAAAAGGAACATTTATTATACACAATATGTACAAGAGCTAAAAACGTTTAATTGTGAAGTTAAATCGTAAATGCAAATAATTGACAAAAATTGAAAAATATGGATTAACGTGTAAATAATGTTTATCCCAACCTGTCGTGTAAATACGTTATTAAAGGACTAGCTTGCACGCACTTGCATGATCATGAGCTGCCTTACAAGGCTTATATCTTAAAAAATGTATGTTTAATTACTCATTCTATGAGCCCCATAGCTTGGATTTATATTAAATTCAAAAAAAGTATTACGGTAAAACAGACTTGGAAATTTCAAATAAATGACAAAGTTAAGTAGTAAAATAGTTAAGATTCATGACAATATGATATGATATATGAAAAATATGATAAAAGGAAGATTAAACCTGATCCATCTATAAGCTTGCTCCAGTAAAATGGAAAAGAAAAACGGTGAAAAAAACAAGACCTGCTCCAGCAATGATTGAATCCATCTGCAGCGTGGCTAGAATGTTCCTGCGATATAATATGACCTGGTCGTCTTCATGACATCAAACAAGGAAACTACCCTGTTGTCCCTGATTACTATAGCTGGTGTTCCGCTGGCTGCTGGTGAATTCATAACCCTAGTTGCAGGCTGGTACATCGGCAGATCACAATTGACTTGAACATAGATTAATTCCCCAAAAAAAATATAGCCAGTCCCAAACACTCTGTAAGTTTTTACAAGTATAATAACAAACTAACGAAACAAAAAGTAAAACTCACCCCTATAAGTAGAGAGCAGCACATGAATTCCACAAAAAAAATATACCAATAAAACAGGAGACCTCTCCAAAATAAAATTTTCATGCGACAGCTGACCAAGCTTCACACAAACAAATATGGAACTTTTGGTTCACAAAATGCCCAAAACTAACTTGGTTGAGCCCAACGAAAAAAGACATGTCTTCATTCCCAAACGTGCCCCGCTAAAGACAAGAAATTAGTCATCTTTTTCCCGGAAATCAATTTTTCTTCTAGTCTCAAAAGACTTTCTGCAGCCAACCAATGAGAATATATATTTACATTGAAAGAGAAAACAACCCTTACTGCCAAAAAAAAATTAATGAAATTGAGAAATAAACAATGTAAAATGAAATTAATTGTTATGAAACATGCATAGGTTGATTTTGACGTTTTATGGGTAATGTACACTCAAGTGTACATTACGCATAAAACGTCAAATACACATCAGTTAAAATTGAGTAATAAAATAATAGATAATCCACAAGACAGCTAACAGAATAAATGATTGCTTTGTCAATTTGCCTAATAAACTTGCTGCAAAATGTAATAATGCGAACGTCAATAGTATTAATATTGTTAGTGTATCCTACAATTGTGAAGTGAGGTACGGTCATCGGTTAAAATTCCTCTATCAGTGAAATTAACCAACGTTGGTCGCGTCCGGCACTAGGACGAGTTACCGGTATCTCTGTTATAGTACCTTTAAGTCATAAGCGAAAAAATAAAATTTACAGATTTCATAATGTCCAAAATAAGTCATCTTCAGTCCATACAGTCAAACTACAATAAAAGAGTCATTAAGACACTTAAATTTATCAAAAACAAATTTTTAAATCAAATTCTCTCGATAATTCCTGAATAAACCAAAATTACCGATAATAGCTTTCAAACTTTCTAATTAACAATTTTACAATCCAACCATTACAAATTACCGTCCTAAAAAATGCCGCCTCACATGAACTTCAATTACATCAAAATTACTTTCCAAATCCATGTTCATAACATTTTATTTCTACTTCTAATAATTTCAATTCATATTAGTCAACATCTAAATTAGTTTCACATCATTTTAAGTTGTCTAATTTCAATAGTTAAATCATAAACATCCCGCGCCGTTCCCAAAAGTAAAATTTTTTCATCAAAACTAATTTCCTCTTCAACGAATGCAGACCAAATGCCAATATAAAGCTCTCGCGTATACTCCCGGCCCACGTGTTAACCGCAAAAGCCCTCCGATACGTACATTTTTCATTCAGATCGAAATAAAGGTCTTCATGATCCTTTACCGGACCACAAATATATGCGTCCGTCTTAACCTGGCAGTTATCTCTAAATAATTCAATATTTTGTTTTCTATGCAAAAATTGCTTCCTAGCCCAATGAGTGAATGGGGCACGGTAAACGAAAACAAAAAATGGTGAAAACGTTCCGGCGAGGCACTGTCCCCATTTAAACGAAACGCTACAGGACCTATATAATGCCGAGAATTTTACACTTCAGCAAGTCAGTCTTCAGTGATCTATTAAGTATTATATATCTTCGTGAGTGCAAGTTTTAGTAGTTTACCTTAATAAGTGATTACTTGTGTACCTGTTTTAGTCCTTCTACCTAGTTAGCTTTCCTACTTTGGACACCGCTTATTTCCCCATAACCGGGTCATCGTTACTGCTTCCTTGCTATAGTAAAGTAAAACACACCCTGACGCCGTCGCGTATTTTTTCAGATTAAATTGCATTTTTTCTATTTTCTATTCATTTTCATTTATTTTTTCGCTCATTAATATTTTCATTTACTGACAAATTTCTAGTTGTCGAATAGTCGCCTTATTCACAACTTTGTTAAATAAAACATTTAGTGTTAAAATCATTACAAACTCTGATTAAATTGTTTTAGATAAATTCTATTCATTTCGTTTAATTAATTTCAAGAAGTTTCACTAAAGCTATATATATACACCCGATGTAGCTTTTGGCCCTGACCAAATCATTAAAAATCTAAAAAAGTGTTTTTCAATTAAAAGAAGTGCAAAAGTCGGTCCAGAAGAGCCATGTACAGGGTGTAGTCTCTGACTATGACAAAATTGGAAAAAATAACAAGAAAGTGTTTTTTGACTTCTTTAACCACAGAAAGTCCACATGTTACTCCAAGAGTCTCAAACCACGCTCCGAATTATTATTTTTTTTATCACCGGAATATCTCTGGTATTTATCTCATTTCGCCGTTCTGGTTGAGTGGTAGAGCAGCTGTAGCAAAACTCCAAATAGGACGTTAAAAAATAAAATAAGGCATTAAAAAATATATTTGTTTGGTATGGATAACATTAGCAGTAATATGTTAAAGTAAATCGTACATCACATAGTGAAACCGTTAACTTTCTTGGTAAATTGGTCTTTGTCAGAAGGTATATTTCCTGAAGTTTTAAAGATTACGAAGAAGTGATTACTCTACATAAGAAAAGAGACACATCTTCCATTGACAACTATAGAACCATATCAGTATTATCATCTATTTCAAAACTTCCAGAACGTATAGTATATAATAAAATTGTTATATTTTGTAATAAATACCCCATTATGAGAATTGAGCAGCATGGCTTTCGAAAAGACTCAAACAACAATACTTGACTCCCCCAATGAACTGTACCATAATAAAAATAGTTTCCGCCGTATTTATTGATCTAAGTAAATCTTTTCACCTTGTCAATTATGTTATACTTATGGAAAAATTGAACAAATATGATCTTCTAGGTAAGATGGGTAGCTGGATGAAGCCTTATCGATCCAATCGTCAACAAATCGCGGAAATGGATAATATCAGGTCTAATTGAAACTTCTATGAGGAGTTCCCCAAGGATTAGTCCTAAGGCCCCTAGTTCGTGCTAATTATAAATAATTTACCCAACATTGTCAATGATCGTCTTTTAATTGTGTTTGCTGACGATAATTCTCTACTGATTGCTAATGATAATGTTCAGGATTTAGTTTACAACAGCAAGCAAAATATTTATGCTTTTGTTTCCAAATTGGACAATGATAAGTTATTGTTAAATAAAACCAAAACTGTCTTCATTCACTTTACTCCACGAATGACAAATTATCAGAAAGTCATTTATTTGTAATAAATGGAGAATCTCTAGAGCAGGTAAAATGCGCCAATTTTCTGGGTCTATATATACAGGGTGTCCAGAAACAAAGTAGAGAAAAATTAATTGTAGATTCCTTAGCCCAAATTAATTAATATAACATTTTTCAAAATACCCCTTCGCTCTCAAGTTATAGCCCCGTTAAAGGGGCACGTTAAAAACAATTTTCATTTTTTACTCAAAAAATAAAAGTCCAAAAAACAAAATATTTAGCATATCTACTACACTTACTGAAAGGCATCTTGTGAATTTTTTTCATCCCCTTAAGTGCCTCACCAAGGAGTGGAATGGGCAACCCCTATATATTTTTAAAAATATTTTTAAAATCCATTCATTTTACATTTCAGAATAAAATATTTTTTGATTCCCTTGTTGATTCTAAAACTTTTCTTCTCTTTAAAGAATGCCATGTTACCAACTGTTTTCGTGATAAAAAATAAAATTTGCGTTCATCCATTTCAATCGTTACTGATACCGATAATGTTTTTAAAGTTTTAATGGGCTGCTACAATCAAATAATCTAAATATTAATTAATAACTTCTATACAATAATAAACGTACATATTTTTTAAATCACTGCTATGCGATTTACAAAATGTGTACGTTTATTATTGCATAGAAATTGTTAATGAATATATTTTAAAAAATATATTAGGGGTGGCCCATTCCACCCTTTGGAGAAGCACTCAAGGGGATGAAACAAATTCACAAGATGCCTATCAATAAATGTAGTAGATATGGTAAATATTTTGTTTTTTGAAATTTTATCTTTTGAGTAAAAAAATGAAAATTGTTTTTAACGTACACCTTTAAAGGGGCTATAACTTGAGAACGAAGGGGTATTTTGAAAAATGTTATATGAAGAACCCCAATTAATTTGGGCTAAGGAATCTACAGTTATTTTTTTTCTACTTTGTTTCCGAACACCCTGTAGACAACGCTCTTACTTGAGAAAATCATGTGAGTGATTATGTAAATAATTGTCATCTGTATGTCTTGAGATAAATAGAATGAGAAACCTAATGAATCGAAATGTGTTACTATCATATTACTATGCACAATTCTACTCAAGAATTGCGTATGGAATAATCTTTTGGGGCAGCTCGAGTCATTGTGACTGAGTTATTAAATTACAAAAGAAAGCCATAAATAATATAGTATGAGTGTCTAAGCTAACATGTAGAAGATATTTTAAAGATATGAAAATATTAGTACATGACTAGTTTATATGTCATGAAAATTATTTTATTTGTTAAATTAAATCTCGATACATTCTTGAGAAATAGCTACAATCATAGTTATCCTACAAGAGGTCAAGGCAACTTATTAACATCTGCTCATTCATTATCACATTATGCCGAAATAGAACTTTTCAATAAGCTACCCGATCATATCCAGTATATAAATAATATAAGAAAATTCAAAAAAGAAGTTTATAATTTTATTAAAGGAACATATTATTTATAATGGGAAAGAGAAAAGAATGAGAAAGATTTTAGAAAATGTATTTTAGTGATTCAAAGTCCAGTTAACATCTTCCTTTATTTTCTTGGCAAATTTTTTACTATTACAAATGTTTAGTGTGCTTTAGATTGTTGTGTGTATTTTTCTGTTTTCAATGTTTTGACGAGTCTGATACCTTTGTAACATACAGTTTTTATGGATAATAAATATATCATTATCATCGTGCTCACCACTGGCGATGTCGGCGTCGTCGTCATCATCATCATTATTTTTGAGGACAGGTCGGAACCTCCGGGTCAATTAGATGGCCAGCGAGATCCCCGGATCTCACCACTGATTTTTTTTAGGGCTGCACATTAAAGATATTGATGAATCCAAACGCGAAACAAAAACCGCTTCGGAAGCACGTATTCCTGAAATCTGTAAAGAGATGAACCCCCAGTTTATTGAAAACACGTGTCAAGAGAAGAGTTGAAAAGTGTTTAGACCAAAATGGTGGCTTATTTGAAAATTATTTGTGATAATTTCCTTGTTATTGCAGCTTCATGTTTAAATTTTTGTCACTGTTTGAAATAAAAATGTTTATTTGTGATAATTTTTTTGTTCTTGCAGCTTCATGTTTAAATTTTTGTCACTGTTTGAAATAAAAATGTTTATTGTTTTTTTTCCATTTTCTTCACCAATTTTTTGTAAACTGACGCCCGAAAATTTTGAAATGCAAAATGCAAATGCATCTTGGCCGCATTTTTAATCTGAATTCTCAGAAACTTTCATCTCACACCTAATAATTTTTTTACATATTCTAACTCAGAAAAAATCTAGTTTCGAAATTCAAAAGAAAAACTATAGTGTTTCACTTGAAATCGAAAGTTGACGTTACTTCCAGACGGGAAACTGCAGAAAAATAAAAGCAAAGTGCATTAAATGCAAAAAATGTCTCTAACTATGCCTGCAAAATTTCAAAACTCTAACTTTAATAATAAGCGAGGAAAAGGTGCTGTAACAACTAAAACAATCACGCGGTATATAACGGTGAATTTCTGTAATAAGTTCAAAATTATTTCTTAAATAAAGTGTCAATTTTCTAATTTATAAGTGTGAAATTATTCTCAGTTTATCCCTAATTTCTAATAAATACATGAATCAAAATTTTATTACTTCATGAAATATTCCATTTAATTACTTCTATATAGGCAAATCATCTACACATCTAATTGTTTTGATGGGCATTATCATTTTTATGTCAGATATAATGAAACTCCTCACTTTAAAGCAGCTATTCTCGATTTTTTCGTGAACTAAAATTTGGACGTTAAAATTGTTTTGATGCTTTGGCAGAATAAAACTGCATCTGCATTGGGAATTTGAAATTAAATCAAATAACTTTTCCCAATATTTCAATCAGTAGAGCAGTTTCGGCATTAGGTATGTTAAACTAAACCAGGGATAATTAAATCGATCAAACAAAGTTATAAGTTTGACGTGCATGACAAGTGCATTGGGTATGTAAAATTTCGTCAAACAATTTTCAGAATCGACTTTCAAATGAAAACATTGTTAATGATAGTTTAACGAATCAACAACTTTATTTCTGATACACTTATTACAGTTTGAATGGGAAAAGCTGGTACGTATTTTGTATTGTACACCATGCACAAATGGAGCTGATTTATTAAATATTATACATAATTGTAGATTGCGCTTTATGAGTAAGTCGCGTATTACTTTGCTCCAACTAAATTCTAATAAAAGTTGCTAAATAATACAATATAAAATAATAAAAATCCACTACGAAGCAGTACAAAGTATATAGTTGTGCATTTTGGCAATAAAAGTCAAAGAATCGGATGGGAAAATCACCAAAATGGAGCAGGATTTTGAAAATCAATTCAAAACTTCTCGAGAAGAGCTGATGCAAACCATCAAAGAAAATAATGCATATAGTCGTAATAAAAATAACAATCATATATGGTATGGTGGAAAATGCCGATTTAAATGAAAAGTCACTATTAAAAAAAGTGCTGGAATTAACAAAAATATCTTCAAAGATTGACCTTGAGGCTAACGAAATTAATTTCTGTTACCGTAGTGGAAAAAAAGTGAAAAAAAAAACCATCCAGTTATCATCGAATTTGTAAACAGATGAAACAAAATATGGTCTATGATGTCAAAAAGAATTTACCTCCACGAAGAATACAAACAATACCGTAATATGCTAAATAAGTTAATTAAGGCTACCAAAAATGAATATTATAAACAAGAATTATTAAATAGAAAGAATTACTTTATAAACACCTGGACGTTAGCAAATGAGGCTTCTCACAGTGACCAAAAATTTAAGCACAAAAAGTTTAATATAAAATTTAAAATTGGTGAACACATGGTAGCAAATATTAAAGTTAGTAAAAACAATAATAATAACAACGTTTATAATAATGATGATGATAATAGTGACGGGGGTAACAATAGTAATAATAACAATAATAAAAGTATATTCCTCCACCCTGTTACTGAAAAGAAAATTGTATTGTACATTTCTCAACTGAAAAATAACTGCGAATGGGCTTGATGGAATACCTGTTAAAACAATAAAATCCATACATTGAAATATTGTAACTCCTCTTACGTTTATATTTAATCAAATTATTTCCAAAGGACATATTCCTCAAGCCATGAAAAAGTCTATCATAACGCCAGTTTATAAAAAAGAAAATAAACAATTGGCAACAAACTATAGGCCAATATCCATCATAAACCATTTTGCAAAATTAGTAGAGAAGTGTCTTAAAATGCGTATAGTAAACTTTTCAGAAAGTAAAAAATTACTAAATAGCAAACAATTTGGTGTCAAACAAAAACTAGGTATTCGAGATGCTATTATCGAATTTTTAAGTGGACTGTAAATGGTTTTAATGAAAATAAAAAATGATTGGCAATATATATATATATATATATATATATATATATATATATATATATATATTGTTATTATACATGATTTGCAGGAAACAACTACTCAGCGGGCAAATACCCCGACCTGCATTGAATTACACCTTACAAATCATGAAAAATTGGTAGCCAATGTCATTTGTCAACTCCCTGACCAGACATAGACCGGTTTCGAACTTATTTGTTCTCCTCAGTATGCCATAGGTCATGGAGCAGACAAATGACAGTGGCCAACCTGCTAGTCTTATACAGACTAATGTAAATGGTATAGTGGTGAGAGGTAATTGAATCCTCTCATGTGGTCTAATGCTACTATACACCAGACATCATAGATGTCTCCGTGGTGCATAGCGACTTGCCATTTTGCAAGTACCGAGAGCGGCGACCTTCAGCCCTTGGTGGACTTAACCTATATACTGTTATTATACATGATTTGCAGGAAACAACTACTCAGCGGGCAAATACCCCGACCTGCATTGAATTACACCTTACAAATCATGAAAAATTGGTAGCCAATTCGTTGCAAATCATGTATAATAACAGTATATAGGTTAAGTCCACCAAGGGCTGAAGGTCGCCGCTCTCGGTACTTGCAAAATGGCAAGTCGCTATGCACCACGGAGACATCTATGATGTCTGGTGTATAGTAGCATTAGACCACATGAGAGGATTCAATTACCTCTCACCACTATACCATTTACATTAGTCTGTATAAGACTAGCAGGTTGGCCACTGTCATTTGTCTGCTCCATGACCTATGGCATACTGAGGAGAACTAATAAGTTCGAAACCGGTCTATGTCTGGTCAGGGAGTTGACAAATGACATTGGCTACCAATTTTTCATGATTTGTAAGGTGTAATTCAATGCAGGTCGGGGTATTTGCCCGCTGAGTAGTTGTTTCCTGCAAATCATGTATAATAACAGTATATAGGTTAAGTCCACCAAGGGCTGAAAGTCGCCGCTCTCGGTACTTGCAAAATGGCAAGTCGCTATGCACCACGGAGACATCTATGATGTCTGGTGTATAGTAGCATTAGACCACATGAGAGGATTCAATTACCTCTCACCACTATACCATATATATATATATATATATATATATATATATATATATATATTTTGATTTAGCTAAGGCATTCGATACTGTTAACCATAAATTATTATTGAAACGTTTGGAATCCCTGGGTGTAAGAGGCGAACCATTAAACATTTTCCAGGACAGGGAGAAACCAGAGAGTAAAAATTAATGATATAAACAGTAATCCCCTCCCCATCATAATGGGTATTCCTCAGGGTACTGTACTGGGGCCCATATTATTTTTAGTTTATATCAACTATATCTCTCAAATAGTAAGTATAGATGGGAAAATTATATGATTTGCCGATGAAACAGCTATTATTTTCGATCGTGAGTCCTGGGAAAATGTATACAAAAAAGCCGAACGAGGATTGGGAAAATTTAAAATTTGGCTGGATAAGTCTTCCGAGTCTGAATGTTGAGAAAACCAAATTTGTTACATTCTCATCCACAGTTGCTGATCAACCGAAATCAAACAACATAAAAATTCACTGTAACATGTAACAATCAAGCAAACGGTAAATGCGTAGCTGTACAGAAAACAAATTATATTAAATATCTAGGCGTACTGGTTGATCGGCATCTAAAGTGGAAAGATCATGCTGAATAATTGCAGAACGACTCAGAAGACTGAGAAGAAATTTTATGAAATAAGGGATATTTTAAACAAAAAAATTTTATTGGCAATTTATAATGCCTTAGCTGAATCCTTAATTAGATATTGTATATTGATATGGGGTGGTCCTCTAAACAATTCTATATATTGTCTAGAAACTGTGCAAAACACCATTCTAAAAATATTGTTTAAAAAGAACTACAGTTTTTTATCCTACTAAAATGTTATACGATAAATTAGGACTATTTACAGCGAGAGAACTCTATACCTATTACGCTTTATTGTGGACAATAAATAATAATTCAAAATTACCTAAACCAAAATTAATAGAGAACTGTCTTAAAAAGCGTATAGTAATTTTTTTAGAAATTAAAAAAACAATTTGGTTTCAAACAAAAACTACCCAAGTAACACATGTCGCCCTCTTATTACACTTTATAGATAATATATTATAGCAACTTAAACAGAAAATTGGTTATATTGAAGCTTTATTCAACACTAAACTGCTTATAAAGTAACTCGGTGGAATAAGATTGCTGGTAAAATGCGTTCACAGCATAAATATAGAACTTCTTTATTAAAGCATCTTATACAGTTTTTTTATTTATAAAAGCCTTAGTAAGGTATATTATACAGATACATAAAATGTATATTTATAAGAGGCGTATAAACCTCTATATAACATTTATAATCTGTTTTACAGCTTAGGAATTTCTCTATAATGGGTTTATAACATTAAGTTTTAAAGGTTTTTAAAGCAAAATTTTACAGCAATGTAGTTATTTAAGCCAAATGCCATTTACGTCAACCCTAATATTGACTCTTTATATTATTATTTATATATAGGAGTGTTTTATAAAGTATTTATTCAACTGAAATTCTGTTTTGGAGCTATGTAGCTGCAATCTTTCGCCTTTATAGAACTCTTATACAGCTAAACTTACTTCATTTCATAACCTCCAATGTCATTTGATTTGCTTTCGAATTTTTCTTGCTATGTAGCAAAAATTTTTATGCAATCATTTTCTGATTACAAACTACAAAAGTCTACCAGAATCAATAAAAGGTTAAGTATGAAATTTAAACAAAAGTGATAATATTATATCCCTCTAAATCAAAATGATGTTATCATGAATTCAATTATTACACAAAATGTGAATTTCTATCAAAGTAAATTCACCTATCCGAGGATTTTGTCTTCTACTACTACTTCTACGCAGCCAAAGTGCTGTTTTAAGAATTTATAACTGCTTCGGTAGTGACCTTCTTTGGATACTTATAGGAAACCATATTGTATTTTCTAAAAGTAAATATGACAGGGCGGCCACTGTTATACCGGTTTCAGGTATTATTAACTTTTAACACTTAAAAGGGAAAACTTTGCAAAATATTTACAGCAATCACTTATGGGGTATTCTAAATACATGGCTTATCATTTTAAAACAATTCTATGGAAAAAAATTAAAAAATATATTTTTTTAAATAATTTTCAACTTATCAAATTCAAGGAATTTTGGAGGCGCGTCTATTTATTTTGAAGTAGAATAGCATATTTTAACAGAAAAATTTCCTTCGCATGACAAATTTAGTTTTCTACGAACCACAGCATACACTAATTCGCAGGCAATAGATTCATTCAGCTTCCTAATAATTTGCCATAAGAAAGTTATTACACTGAAGCTGCTAGAGACACTATGATATCCGTGTTTTATAGCTGCAAACAGTAAATCACATTTAGAGGAATTTTCACTGTATAAACACTTACTTGCAGCAATTATATAACAACTTTTTAACAGTCATAACATGATTTATAATAGCTGGTAAGACGAAACAAAGAAGTTGCCATAATGTTACTTTAAGCATTTATGTACCTTTTACAGAGTTTACCGAGGCTGTATAAACTGTGCCTATTTTGGGTATATGGATACTTCATTAAGAGCGCTCCGGATATAAGCCGGAAAGACGGTGCAATTTACTCTCATATAAATCATTATTTAAAAAAACGGCTTTCACTAAAAGACATTAAAAACATGTTACAATGTGGGACGATGAGAGAAAAAAAAGTATAAATAAAAAAATATTTTTTTTCCCTCTATTTTCGATTTGCAAAAATAATTCTTATCATTCCAGATAGGTATTATGAAAATAAACATTTTCCCTTTTGTAGAACTAAAATAAAATTAGCCCTAATGTCCTCAATTGCACCGAGAAACTTAAAGATTAGGTATAATAAATTTGTCCAATGTCACGTTCTATTACATCTCTATCACTCTCTTTCCAAGCACACCGTACATTAGGCTGTGTCATTTTATTGGCGTGAAGTCATTTACAATTAAAATTGGAAGCATGGATGACTAATACACTCCGAACAACTCTTAATACTGGACTATTATTGTTAACCCTTAATTACAAAGTATTAAGCTTATAAAAAGGTGGAGTAGATAGTCATAGATTTTTTTAACAGCAATTTGTGCTACTTGGGTAGGTACTCGAGATGCAGTTATGGAATTTTTAAGTGAGAATGTAAATGGTTTTAATGAAAATAGAAAATGATTGGCAATATTTTTTTTCGATTTAGCTAAGGCATTCGATACTGTTAATCATAAATTATTATTGAAACGTTTGGAATCCCTGGGTGCAAGAAGCGAACCATTAAACATTTTCCAGGATTACCTCACAGGGAGAAAACCAGAGAGTAAAAATTAATAATATATACAGTAATCCCCTCCCCGTCATAATGGGTATTCCTCAGGGTATTGCACTGGGGCCCATATTATTTTTAGTTTATCAACTCTATCTCTCACATAGTAAGTATAGACGGGAAAATTACATCATTTGCCGATGAAACAGCTATTACTTTCGTAAGCGAGTCCTGGGAAAATGTATACCCCTATCATAATGGGTATTCCCGTCATAATGGGTATTCCATGACTACGAAACACTATTGAAAAAATATATATATCCGTCACATTGCCATTATGCATCAGATGTCATGCTCAACGATTTATACTTTACTACGGGCCAAAATTATCTAATATGCTGCCAGAAAATAATAAAAAATTATTAATAAAACTAAATTAAAGAAACAACTTAAATATTATATCCTCGATAATAAATAATAAACACCACAGAAATTAGACAACCCCCAATTTCAGAAGCCAGGGCTTGTGCGGAAGGGGGTTACACATTAAAAAAACGCAGACATACAACCATTTCCTCCGACATTGCCAGTGCCGGAGCCAGGATTCGAACCCGGCGGTGGATATCGACCAGACATATTTGAGGATATCTGTCTGTCTGGTCAATAGCCGAGTGGGTTAAGGCGCGAGGTGGCAATCGCGATTAATCACACGGACATCGCACCACCGGGTTCGAATCCTGGCTCTGGCACTGTCGGAGGAAATGGTTGTATGTCCGCGTTTTTTCAATGTAACCCCCTTCCGCACGAGCCTTGGCTTCTGGAATTGGGGGTTGTCTAATTTATGTGGTGTTTATTTATTATTTATTTATTTATTGTTTAAAACTTTTCTCGGTTTTCTTTATGATCCTGCAAACAAACTTTCATAGTTTAGGCAGATCATAAAGAAATAAAAATATTTATGTTGTAAATATTAGCGTCAATTTATAAGTTTATGAAACCTTTTATATTTAATAAAATTGATTGATTGAATTAAAAATGCAAACATAAGTATTACAATTACCTAAAGATTATTATTTTACAGTCTTTAACTTCGTTGTCGTCAGTTCCAAATATTGCATTTGAATTTTAGGAAGTCTCGTTCATCAATCTTGAGGTTGGAAATTTTGGACAGGCGTCTATTTTCCATGACTACAATATGTTATAAAAGTGATATAAAGACTAAAGTATCATTCGTATCCATTACGCTGTCTAATAAAACAGTGATCAAAATTGTTAATTTTATATTCTAGAATTTGGCGAATGCGCTGGGGAATATTAGTTTAGTTTAATTTTTTTTTACAAACTCTGGGATGCTATTGTTTGGACGGAGATGGCAGCATTACAGATATTTTATCAAGCTATCAACATGTAGTGCATAATGAGACTTCTGAAAATCCGTGAATAATTTTTGGAACCTGTCGACAAATCTTTGATAATTATATAATAAATATAATTTTATGAAAATATTAAACATATGTACATTTTTAGATACCAATTAATTGAGGCCACTATCTAAGGTTTTAATTAGAAAATGAAACCATGTCTTAAAAATCAAGACGTAGGCAAATTCGTGTCACGCGAACGTGCTCGCATTAGGGCCAGAAGAACAATGGAAGGTATAAGCTCGACGTATTGGACATAGCCCTGTTGTAAAAGATGACCATGAACTTCGACATGCACACCTCAGCTGAAGGTTCCTCTGACCATAATCCTATTTTTCTAAAACTTGGAGAGAGAGGGTCATAAGAAGTAAATGCCCTCATGTAGCAGAAAACGGACCGAGAACAGTTTCGTGCAATTTTGCAAAGAAACATTGCACACATACCCAGGATCGAGGCAGAAGAGGAAATCGAATAGGCCATCATCTCCCTGGAAAACTATATTTCTGGAAGCGCTAAGGGAAAGTACATCGGAAATTGTAACTACGCAAGTTGGGAGAACTTCTAGAGGATATGAAGCAACTCCTCAAGAACAGAAGGAGAGCCAAGAAGCAGACACAGAGGTCAAGGCTACCACAGAATATACGGGAATACAACTGACTAGTAAAAGTCGCCTTGCCAGAACACAGACAAGTTCGATGGGCATGCCACTTGGAGTCGCTTGACCCCTAGGACAGGAGCATATGGAACACCCAAAAACCCCTGCGTACCTGACGTAAACCGCTGCCCTCTATTTATGGAGAGACCTATATTGCCCTCAATTGCCAGGAAAAGCCAAGGCATTCGCTGACAGCTTAGAACTGCATTATGCGGAAAGCCAAATCAAAGTTGAAGACTGGATTGTTGATGTGGAGCGTAAGGTTCGAAGGCTCCAACGCATGCCGCATGATCACGTTATTCTCTCGACAACCCCAGAAGAAATCAAAGAGATATACCGAAAAGCTCCTGGGTAAGACTGGGAACTTCGCCTTCAAGAAAATACTGAGCTAGTAAACATCCTCACCGCCATCTTGCCGGTTGGATATTTCTCCGTCAGGTAGAAGACAACGGATCTCATCATACTACCCAAGCCAGCTAAGACTCTAACGTAATGAACCGAAGCCTAACGTGGAAACAGAACACGGAGGAGAGTCAACTCAACCTGAGAAACACGCTAACGCTTATCAGGATACTAATAAGGCATCAACTGACCTACCCGTAGCTTTGGATTATCAAGTGGCCACCTACCTCAAGAATATTTAAGCCGTGGAGAACGTCGCACTCCAGTGCATTGTGGATGCACCATAATTTGTCAGAAATACTGACATTTTTAGAGATTTGATCTACACCCCAGTAACCGAAGTCATCCAAGAGGCTGTATGCTACTGCAGAAAAACACGGAAACCTGCTGAAAATACCTATTACGACCTATGATCCAGCAGATATTCCTAGGCATACGCGGCTGAAGTTCCAAATTCTGGATAAACTATAGCATGTATAATTAATTTAGATTACCTTGGAGTTTGATGAAGACGGTACCCTTGAAGAGACAAGGAGATGATAATGCAATTCCTGTCAGATTCCCAGAGAGCCTACAAACAGCTAACTGCTATTTGAAAAGCCCAACGTCTTCTCAAAGCATGATTCTAGCCCAATGCGTCAACAGGCAACTTAGCCATGCATATCACAGAGTTCATTCTGCCTGCTAGTGCCGGAACATATTGAGGCACTGAGAGGGGCAGATAAAGACGCCAGGAAGAAACATCGGGCTGATATCAAAAGATGATATGGGAGAGAGATGTTAGAACAGAGTGACCAGGACGTCTGGGGCGAGGGGTACCGGATAGCGTAGGGCCAGGCCACCGGCGTTGCAATTCACGATGGAAAAGGCCATCGAAATCATTGTCACCTTGTTTCCAGTCCATGAAGCTGTAGAATGGGCGCAGCCCATGAAGCAGTAGAGTGGGCGCAGCCCATGGTAACAGATGTACCAGCATTTACAATTGAAAAACTAGAGCTGGCAAATGCCCTACTTAAGAACGGCAAGGTAGCAGACCTCGACAAAATAACCGCTGATGTCATTACAATCGCTGCGAGAAACATTCCGGAGTTCTTCCTGGAGGCAATATGGAAATGGAAGCAGGCCAGTCTGGTGATCCTCAGAAAAGGAGAAAAACCCATCCAACACCCCAGCTCCTGCAGGTCACGCTTGCTCAAAGCAGCGGGAAAACTCCTAGAACACATGATAATGGCAAGACTAAAGACGAAAAAGACAAAACTGGAGGTCTATCAAAAAACCAGCTTGGCTTCGAGGATGAACGGAGCATCATAAAGCAATAAAAGGTTATGGCAAGGGAGGCCACCGGTGGGACTTGGCGCACGCGTAAATTGTGCATCCTAGTTATGCTAGACGTAAAAAATGAATTTTCTGGCGAAGTTAGATGAATTACCTGGTGTATTTGGTTTGTTTACTCCGAGTGTTATTTGGTCTATTGAAATATACTATAAATTTTAAATAACCCCGCAAGAAGAAGTCTAAGGGAGTTAAATTAGGTGAGTTAGACAGCCGCTCAATATCTCACCTTTCCGATTCATATGTTGGGAATTTTAAAAGCTGTCAATTGAAGATATTGCATAATGCGGGGAGCCCCATTTTGTTGAAATCCAATTTGCTCATTCAGTATATTGTCATCTTGTGCACTTGGAAATATAACATCTAAATCAGGAATTGGATGTTGTATTTCATCCTTTTTGTGATCTTTATTCTACGTAGAATCACGTGGGTTTTGTTTATCTGGATATCCTGTATAACCTATTGAAGTTTAGGACGAGGGGAGGCGGTATCCTATAATTCAGTGTAGTATCTGAACCCACCTTAGGACAATTTATATCGAAAAGTTATTTTGGAACAATAATTACAATAATACGCTTTTGGAATTGCTTCATTATAAATCAGTTTGTTAGGAAATTAGATATTTGATATTTCTTCCTTTCTGGACGCCCATGAGTGAACATAATAAAAATTGTAAACGAAATAAAGTTATTCAAGAACACATAAGAGCTTATAGCGGGCACGAATCGATCCCATGGCAAGTCGAGAAAGTTTCGATTGGATAAAATGAACAGGAAACGGCATGAAGTATGTGTTTAATGTAGCGGAAAATAATGACGAATCGACGCTGTCTGTTGCTTATAACAGCTAATATGGAGTCGTTTATTAATTTTGAGAACTCGGAAGTTGGAAGTCTGTGTTCATTAATAACCTTCTCACCTACCTCCAGCATTTCAAAAACAGACTACCGTAAATAACTAGTACTGATGATGCGCTTCTCGCTTTTTGCTCCTGTCACTGTCTCTCTCTTTAGCTGCCCTGCCTGAAGTGTAATTACTTTTTAGGAACTTCATTCCCATATCCATGCACTTTTCTTTATTTTTTCTAAGATAGAAATTAAGCCGTTAAAAAATAAAAAGTATCTGTTGTTGATAACATCAATAGAAGATTATATTGTCCATTACTTTGTCATTTGGAATTTTCATTCAAATTATGATTATATAGTCGAGTCCATATATTATCAGCACTCAAAAGACGAAACAAAAAGTTTACGACACAATTATTATCGCCGTGGGTCAAGCGGCTCTCTTTCGTGAAAGAAACTGAGGCACATTAAAAACCTATGCTCTATGAATAAAATAACTATACGACAAATATACAATGTGTGTGTTACTTGAATAAAACTCATCAGTATACTAGTGTCTAGTGGAAGGACACTAGAATTTATTAGTTTTTTGACGATGACTGATTTGTGCCTGTCAATTTATGAGTTTGTGTATGACTGTTATTAAAGCTACACCAAGAACCGCCGCATTTGGCTAAAGTAGCCGATGAAAGCGAATTCGCCATAATTGCATCCCATTTCCACTCTCGGCATTGATGAATTTTTTAAATTTTGATTTCAGTTTCGTAATCAATGATCCCAAAAATATAACAATTAAACTATGTTTCAAAAACGAATCAGCAATACTTCTTCAAATATTAAATTCTCAATTTAGGGGCCGTTTCCAGCTCGTGGGGTTAACAAGATCAAGCATCGGCACCATATAGAAACTGAAGAAGTTACCCTGTACTACAAAGATTTCTCGTAAAATAAAATTATAATTACATACTACATCATAGTACATCATTTCTCTTTAGTTTTGCATCTTTTTCGCTTTTAGGTACTGTATTAAATTAAAGCCATATAAGGGAGTTTATAAATTACATGAACTATTAGAATAATTGCTTACTTCTTTACAAAAAAAGTCCAGTGATTCTGTTACATAAACTAATAATTTAACAAAACATTATTTCTATTAAGTATTTCATTCCAACAAGGCTTCAGTTAACCGGCTTCTTTGTTTAATAACTGCTGATTATGACCGGCTAGAGTAGCAGCCTTTCATCAAATAGCAACAACATATTGTTTGATTATTAAATATAAATCTGCAATGCCTCTGGAAGCAAGTTTTCAAATTGTCAGCTGTTTTGAACGGTTTCTCCCAACTAATTAATTCAACTGACCCTAACGTGATGGCTGAGGAAAGTTAAACATCGATACACAAACTACTACTACAGGTTAAGCCCTTATATATCAAATTAATTTATTTTTAATTAGACACGTCGAAAACACAAATCACAACTAATGTTTCGGCTTCCCGAATATAATAACTTTGCAAATAAACTTTTATTGTGTTTAATGCGGCATGATTAGCTGCATGTTTTCTATGTGCTATTTCAATTCTAACAAAACATTTATCAAAACTATAAAAACACAAAACGTCCTGAAAATACGGAGCATAATTTCGGAACATGTTCCTCATATTATAGAAAGTCGAAGTAAACATAAATCAGGATAATTTTTTAAATATATCAGAATGCAAACGAGACAGAGATCTGGGAGAAAAAAAGATCATATCTGGCAGTTTTACGTAAAAAACTGATCCCAAAAAATTTGGATGTAGAGCAGCTCGCAAAAAATGTAACAAAGAAATACAAGGGATTATTCAAAGGATGAAAATACATCATCAAATTTGTGAAGAATAAGTATTGACATTGACAAGTAGTGAAAATAATTATGGGGCATATTTTCTACTATCTATTATTTAAAAAAATTTCTGTAAGTAACATCAATTGGTGTAAATTGAAGGGGCAAAAAGGAAAGGGATCAAATAAAAAAAGTGTGTGGCATTTTATATTTTAGAATTTCAGGTATTTTTGAAATCTGAAGTCTTAATATATTTATCATCATATTTTATTTTAATAAATAACTTTTTTTTTTCAGAAACAGAAAGACAACCCACCCTCACAAGTTTTGCGTCGACTTCTACGCTCGACTCCACATCAAGCTGTGCAAAGTCTCAACCGGGTGTATCAACAAAGTCAGAGTCCGAGTCAATTGGCAAGAAAATGAAAGACTAGAATCCTACCGTGACTAGTTTTTTAGTTATTATTATTGCTATTAACTCGTCTCCGAGTACTTATTTACAATACACTAAGACTACACAGTATTTACAAGTATAATAATTGGTGAGTCCTACGATGGTTGTACAAGCCGATGCGGGAGGATATAATACGTCCACATATATCACACGGGAAAGCTCCTCTGCATGGATTTCCTATTCTTCGCTGCTTAACAATCCCACCATAGGCTGCTGTCTGCCTTCTCCATTCTATCCTATCTAGCGCAGTTTGTTCCCAATTATCCTGTATATTGATACTCTTGAGTGTTTCATGCAGTTGGTCTTTGTATCTTTTATACTGGTCACCCTGTTTCCTATTACCATCCATCAGTTCGCCGAATAGAATGCACCTAGGTAGACGGTTCTCCTGCATATGTACTACATGACCCACCCATCTTAGACGTGCTCTGAATATCATGATCTCAATTTGCACAGAATTGGCCCTCCTGAGGACTTCAATGTTTGATACTCGATGATACCATTCTATTCGCATTATTTGACGTAGAGGTCTTTGCTGGAATCGCTCTAGCTGTTTTATGTGGCGGGCGTAGACTGTCCAAGATTCGCATTCATATAGCAATGTTGGTATAATGACGGTACGGTAAACCGCGATTTTTGTTTGAGTTGAAAGATTGTGGTTGTAGAATATTCTGTCTTTCAGCTTCCAGAAAACTCTAGAGGTCGCGCTTATCCTGTTGCAGATTTCCGTGTCCAAATTGGCTTTGTCATTTATTAAGCTACCAAGATAATTGAATTGGTCAACATATTCCGCGGTGGCTCCTGCCGCGGTAATATCTTCATGAAGGGCTTCGTGCCGTAACGACATGATCTTAGTTTTGCCAATATTTAGTTTTAATCCCAATGCAGTGTAGGCCCATGAAAAGGTGTCTAACATGGCTTGTAGCTTCGCTGGTGAGTGAGACAAAAGAACACAGTCATCAGCGTACTGAAGGTCGGTAATAAATCTGGTTCGAGTTTTTACATGTGACCTTAATATCTTTAAGTTGAAGAGCCCGCCATCTAATCTGTATCGCAGACCAACATCTCTTTCCTGCAGCTTACTGTCTACTAGCATGGTTAGGGCTGCCATGAAAATGTTAAATAGCAAGGATGCTAGAACGCATCCTTGCCTGACTCCAGTGTTAGTCTGAAAAGGGTCGGTAAACTGTCCGTTATGTAGTACCCTCACCCAGTTGTTCTCGTGTAGGCTTTTACAGATTGCGGCGAACTTTCTCGGAATCGAAAGCCTTCGTAAGACCAATGAAGGCGGCGTACATCGTTGTTTGTTGTTCTTGACATTTTCCTGCAGTTGCCGTAGAGGGAAAATTAGGTCAACAGTGCTTCGATTTGGTCTGAATCCACTTTGGGTTTCTGGCAGCAATTTCTCCATCACCGGAGTTAGCCGGTTGGCCATTGCCCTTGCAAGTATCTTTCCTCCTATCGTTAGCAGTGATATTCCGCGGTAGTTACCGCAGTCTGATCTACCTTTGTTTTTAAAGATGTTTATAATGATGGCGTCACGAAAGTCTTGCAGTGTTGACTATTCCAAATAAGATCGAAGAGTTTTTTAAAATGAGGGATTCAGTAAGAGCCTTAAAGATTTCGCTCGGAATCTCATCGCAGCCTGCCGCTTTGTTATTCTTCATTTGATTTATGGCTTCGCTGATCACATCTTCCGTAAGTGGTTCGTCCAGTTCTATGAACGGTTCATACTGTGGTACATTAGGATCTGTGACTGAATCCACATTGAGTATGGTATGGTAGTGATCCTTCCAACGGTTTCTGATTTGTTCTTCATCCCTCAGTAAATGACCGTCCCTATCCTGAATGGGACACAGGTATCTGCGATTAGGACCGAACACGGCCTTAACCTCTTGGAAGAAGTTGTGGTAGTCATGCTGGTCAGAATAAGATTGAATTTGCGTTGCTTTCTCCAGTCACCAATCATTCTTAATTTGTATAAGCTCACGTTGTACCTTGCGTTTGATTATTTCATACTGCGATTTCTTTATGGGATCTTGCGGAGTCTTTTAGTTAGAACATCATCAGCCGACAAAAAAATATTGACAAACAGATTGCGGAAGCAATTTTTGCTATGAACCTCTAGCTTCCGATGCAGAGAAAATATGCAAATGAAAAAAGCTATAAGCACTATAAATATCCCAATAAAATGGGAAAATTTGGATAAAATAATGCAGAGCGGGCTGAAATTTTGGAAACAGGCTTATTTTGTAGTACTTTATAACATATTAAGAGTCCCCACCTGTAGGTGCCGGCGGAGAAGAGGGGGAAGAAAATATGTAAAAAAATCGTTTTTTCACAGAAACTCGGAAAGTACACTTTTACTGTAAAATATGTGTACACATGAAAATTATAGGTAATAAAGATCCGCACGAGTTCATTTTTCTTTTTAACTTCGTACGATTGGAGCCGAGATAGATTTTTTTAAATGTTTACATTTTTACGACGCAACGGAAACGCGCAATTTTTCTAGTCTACCGTTACTTTTGCAAGTATCCGCACATAGGGGGCGTGAGGGTGCAAATTGAAAAATCTGCAAAACGAAGGAGCGATAAAGCGACGGAGCAAGAAATCAAAACAAACCGTTAAGGGACGATTTTTTATTGAGCGATCTCTGGGGAGTAAACCCTCAAAAAGTATAACTAAAAAGTAGAAAATAAAACATAAAAAAAATTTAAAAACTTCCTACTAAAAAGTAAAAAACGACTGCAAGAAAAGCAAGGCGTGTGCATTTGTATATAAGTAAATGTATCACATTTATGTACACATTAATGAAGGCCTATTATATTTTTTTACTTTTTAGTACGGTTTTTTACAGAAAACAAGTTTTTAATTTTGTATTCTTATTTTTTTATTTAGTCGTTCGCAACGTATATTTTCTTTAAAAACAGATTCTTGAAAATTGTTTTTGTTCAGAAAAATTGAACCAGTATTATTTTTTAACTCCTTTTTTTTGTATATATCATCATTTCTTTTGACTTTACGACAAAATTCCATAAGACCTAAATGAAAGCTTACAAAATTTCCTACAAAAAACACTTTTTCGTGTATGATTTTCAATAAGTAGCGAGAAGGAACTGACGATTGAAAATGCGGTTGATTTTAAATTTTTAGCAAACAGGCAATTTTTGTCACGTTTGAAGTACAAAAAAGTACATTGAATGCTACTTTTTCACTTTTGAAGTATCGGAAGTTATTCTGTGAGCATTTCTGAGTCGTTTCATACTGGGCCCAAATTTTTTAAAACGGTGTTATGCACACTTCTTGCAGAAAAACCTTAATTTTTAATAAAAAAGAAATTTTTGCTCATAGCTTTAAACAGCTGTAACTCATGAACCGTTCATCGTATAAAGATCACTTGGAGTTCACTTTACAGATACTTAAGATAATTATCTTCAAGAAACCTTTAGTGTCATTATTGCCTAAAGCCAATCAAAAAACAGCTATTTGTCTAAATGCACTTGAAAATGACAATTTTTCAGGTTTTTTCGTTTCATCTCCATTCACTCGTTATCAAAACGATTTTGCACATACACCAACATATTCAAAATTTGATTCTCAATTTCATTAGATCACTATATGAGTACGATCTATCGTTTTCGGGTTTTTATCGATTTTATCATGAAACAAGTGTTCTGACAGCGCGCTATAAAGATGTTTAAAAATTCATCTCTGCCAATATTGACCAAATGGAAATGAAAAATAAAAGGAAATTGTTCGTAATCGAATTCTCTACAACTTTCATTTGAAACATTTTGCCAACCGAATGCCCATTTTTGAGATTTTTTTTCCATTGCATCGCAAAACTGTCAAAATTTAAAAAAAAACTAACTCGGTTCCAATAGGTCGTACGAAGTTAAAAATAAACGAAATTGTGCGGATTTTTATTACCTATAAGTTTTGTGTGTAGATATTTTACAGTAAAATTGAAGCGACAAACAATTTTTTTACCTATTCCCCCCCCCCCCCAATATACGGGTGGGGACTTTTGATATATTCAAAAGTATCACAAAATGAGCCTGTTCCCAAAATTTCAGCTCGTTCTGAATTATTTCATCAAAATCGACAAATTTCGTCCCATTTTATTGGGCTACTAAGGATTAAGATCTGGTTATACCCCGCAATGCCGCAAAACCATAGCGACAACACTTGTCTTCTAGACGAGATTTACGCCGAAGAAAAGGAAAAGCATTTTTCTTTCCTCTTAGGTAAATATGTCGTTTGACTGATGGTCAAACGTCCACAATGAGCCAGTTATGTGTCCTGCAATTACAATTGAAGAAGGATAAGCATTTCTGTATGAAACTATAGATACGTCAGGTCAAACCTCATACCTCAAAATATTTGACAGAAATTTGTTGTGGCCGGATTTCGTCATGTGAATCACAATATGGATACAATGTGAAGTCTTTTGTTACTGACAATGCTACAAATATGGCGGGAATGAGAAATAGCATTGAAGAAAAAAATTGAGTCGGAAATTATAACATATGGCTGCTCAGTTCATATTTTAAATCTATTGTGTAAGGATCTAGAAATCAAGAATATCAAAGCAAATCTAGTCCAGGTGGTAAAGTACTTCAGCAACAATAATTTAGCAAGCTCATAATACAAGCAGGTAGGCGGTAAGACGCTAGTGATGCCAAGTGATACGCGGTGGAATAGTGTTACCGATTGCTTACAAATGTATATCGCTCATACTGCTGCAGAACTGTGATGAAAACAAAGAGACAATTGATAATATAATCTAATAAAGTTTCAAATGTTATCCTAAAACGCAGTGCAAAAAAATATTTAAATATTTTAAAACCAATATTAATTATTGCTCTTAATATTTTACAGATAAGAAGACTGCATGTAAAAATTCGTATCTGTTTTCAATCAAATATATTTCACACTTAACACATTTTTACCAGTTTTTTTAATAGTTTTTATTTTTTATTCTTCACATTCTTCTTCTTTGACTGGTCGACAGCCGCGTGGGTTAAGGCGCGAGGTGGCAATCGCGATTAATCACACGGACATCGCATCCTGGCTCCGGCACTGTCGGAGGAAATGGTTGTATGTCCGCGTTTTTTCACTGTGTAACCCCCTTCCGCACAAGCCCCTGGCTTCTGGAATTGGGGGTTGTCTAATTTTTTAAATTAAAATTAAGTTCGTAGTTCCGGCCTGTATTGTTAAATTTATAGAAATAGCAAATCAAGTTATTATCCGCCTCTAAGTAGGTAGAAGATTTCTAAGATATATACTGTGAACCACCACTTTCAGGTCAGTTTTTAAGACTCTTTGATAATGGCGGCAAGGCCGAAACATATGTCAGAGAAATCTGAACAAAACTAATGAAACAATAAACCAAGTGCATATTGTAACTATTCTTTTGAATATTTATAATTATCCTATTAATAATAAAATGTTTAATGGGTGAAAATTTACAAATATTAGGTTTTGCCGAAACAATACCAAATTATTTAATTCCCTTTCGTACTCCATATTTGTCTAACTCTCATATCCTATTAATAGGCCATAAATAAGACGCTTTTGTATTTTATGATACCATAATTATAGTCTAAAATTGAGCCTATAAATGAACTGAATGCACCAGTATAACACTTTACTATTATAGCCAAAGTACACAATCCTTAATGGACCTGAAGTAAAACAGAAGTTTAGGTAATTTTCTTCATGGTTTGAACATTAAATTAGGTGATGCATTCTAGCACGAATCTTGTTAAAATTGTGTTATTAGCTTTGCTTTATTTTGCGATTTGAGATTAAAAGGCAAGATAGCAAATTACCGTTTGTTTTATTTCAGTTGCCAATTACATTGGCAATTGCAATAAATATAGCACTGTTCTTATTTTTATTTTTATACTCATACAATATTATAGAGAAGATCCATATATAATTAAAAGAAACAAAATAAATTATAGTAAGTAAGTAAGTAAATCACCACGTTTATGATTATATAGGATTATCCAAAATCAATGCAAAGAATCGATAAAAACGGCAAACAAGTTTTTGTCAATGTTTATAAAATCCCATACACTTAAAACAATTATTTGCATTAAAAAAGACTCTAATTCGATAAATTGACTTGTATAAATCTCCTGCAATATTCACTATAACGATAATGAGGCATTATTGCTTATATTTCCCATACATAAAATAATTCAAAGGTTAGAATATAACCGCAACACATACATAAAACCAAATTATTATAGCTAATAGCCCAATAAAAGGGAAAATTTTGATGAAATAATTCAAGGCGGGTTGAAATTTTGGGAACAGGCTTATTTTGTAGTACTTTTAACATATAATATAGGTAGAAAAAATCGGTTTTTCTAAAAAAACTTAGAAAGTATCAATTTTACTGCAAAATATGTACATATGAAAATTATAACAAAAACCAATTTTTAAAAAATTGATATGCACAGTTCTTGCAGGAAATATACGAAATAATTTGAGGCGAGCGTGGGTGCGTTTTTACAAAGTACATACTTCGATATGCGATGTAAAGCAACGTAAGGCGCGGTTAGTAGTTGGATGGGTGACTGTTGTAGGGTATGTCCCCTACAAGTCCTAAACAAAAAACAAAAAATTCCAAAAATCACCAAAAAATCAGATCACCCCATACACCACGGCAAGCTACGTAAGAAAAGTCAACCAGACAATATTTACATCAAAAAACCACAGTCAAACTTAAATAAATCCGAGAAAATTCGCAAGTACTCGGTAATTCAGAAATAACGTAAATTTACTAATATCCAACTTCAAATATTCATTCAAGTCCATTCATAACCGATTCACCACGAAAACGTCACTTAAAAATACAGCCCCCTGACCCAAATCACTATCTAAACCCAAATTTTCAACATCTTACTTCAATTCATAAATTTTCTATAAACAATTTCATTTTCAAAATTTTAATACTTCTTGACCACCCCTCGTATACGTAACTACGTTAAAACTTAACCTTTGAACTCATTTCATAACTTTCTTGCAACCACTTCGCATTTTACTCTTCTTACTTTTTGATCACCCCCTGTATACTTCAAATCACGTTCAATGTCTCCAGTCTTAAAGTTCAAATTCAATTTCACCAAATTCTCGCAACCCGATTGCTATTTTAAATTTCACTATTTTTGATCACTCCTCGTAATATAGCATACAATACCTCGGTTCAACTTGACTCGTAACCGTTAGGAACATTTTAATATCTTATCTTCAGACACTACGCACCTATCGGGAACAATATCATTTCATTTCAACTTTTAAACATCGGACCTCCGTTAATACTTTACGGGGTCGTGTCAGATTTTGCTAATTAAACGCTAATAACTTCTAAACCAAAATAGATCCGAATTTCATTCTTATTTCAATAATTTCCTATTTTCATTGCCGATTTTTCTATGTAAATTTCATCTTCGAAATCTTAAAATTTCCAGTAGTGATTCATCCTCGCCCGCACGGAGCGATTTCGAGCCTTTCCAGACAGTTAAAACGGCATGCGAGACTCGATGGGGCGCGAAAAACGAAACTTACACAAACTGTATAAGTACCGATGTGCAGCAAGCCCAAGTTAGGTTCAGTTTTGACAGTGACTCCAATGTTAAGTATTCGCGTAGTGTTCATGTGGAAAATATAAGTTTCAAAAAGTGAATTTTTGTGTAATAGCTGATTATGCTATTGAACGGGTCCGGTTACTATTTAACTAATGTTGTAGATACCTCCGTCTAGCTAGGCTTTCTTATTCCCAGTCCCTGCAATCTGTTCGTGACAAGCTGTTCAATTCTAGCTTCCCAGGCGGAAACCTGGTTAAAAAGAGTTAGTTTTAAGACATCGCCTTAAGTGGCCCCCTTTTATTTTTAATTATAACAAAACACTTCGCCTTAAGTGGCCCCCTTTTACTTTTAATTATAACAAAATACTTCGCCTTAAGTGCCCCCCTCCCTTTTTTATTTTCCCTTCGCCTACGAGGCTCAATCGTCATAGTGAATTTTTCCCAAATTCATTATTTTTCAACATTTCTTAAATATATTTTGAAAGCAACTTAAGACAGAATTTCTGTTGTCGATTAGTTTCAACTTCAAAAAGAAACTTGTAAAATAAAATATATTCTTCTCAACTCTGTTCAATATCCTTGAATAAATAATTTTGTATTTCCTTTAAACCATAGTGTTTAATTTCAAGAAAAATAATACACAGGGTGTGGCCGTTGACCCTGAAATAGCTGTAAAAGTCAAATCAGTGATAATTTAAACCAAGTGATAAAAATAGTGCAAATTACAGTATACAGGGTGTAGCGATTGACCCTAACAAGCACTTCCAGAAATCAAACCCTGAGACTCTACAAATCGAAAAATAAGTGCACGAATACCCTCTGGGGTCTCAGCTCTAAACCCCCACTGCACCAGATTTTTATTTCACAAACTGAGGGTCGTTTTCGTGTTCATAGCGCCCAACGTGGGGCATCAAATTTAAAACAGAGGGCTTTTTCGTGTTCACAACGAAGACCGCGTCTTTGCCTCACACATCTTCCAGCGGCTTGTATATCAGTGTATGCGCGGAAGCTATACAACCTTAGGCGAGGGTGGTATAGGGGATATACCATCCTTCGGAGGGGACGTAAAGCCGTTGGTCCTTTGTCTATTAAATGTTAGGCAAGTAAAAGATCCCTACTCCTCTTAAGGGAAGATGTTCGGCAAAATTCCTGGTTGGGGGTAGCTCGTCTAGAGGCGTCGGTGTTAGGCCTCAGTAGCGGAAATAGGCCGACTTTAAAAATGTATAAAAAAAAATTTAACTCAATTTGTAATAAAAAATAAATTTTTGCTCACAGCTTTAAACAGCTGTAACTCGTGAACCATTCATCGTATGAAGGTCACTTGGAGCTCATTTTACAGATAATTTAATTGTATTTAAAAAACTTTTAGTGTCATTATTGCCTTAAGGCAATCAAAAAATACCTATTTGTCTAAATGCACTTGAAAATGACAATTTTTTCATATTTTTATCACCATTAACTCGTTATCAAAATGATTTTGTACATACACCGACATATTCAAAATTTGATTCTCTTTAACTTTCATTAGATACAGTTATTATTATTATTATTATTATTAGCCGTTACTCGGGTCTGAGTATAAAAATGTTACAGTCGATAAATTGTGTACAATAAAAACAAGTAAAAGGTGTAGTCTATTGTAATTCCCATTCAGCTACGGTGCACACGACTATGGCTATAGAGGCCAATTCGGGAGAGCACATGTCGACCGCAGTCAGGACAAACATAGACCTGGTTAAGCCTTGGATTCGGCCTTCTTGCAGCAACATTTCCTTGATAGCTGGCCACAACCCCCCGCCATTCGGTTCTGTCCGCTGCAAGTTGTTCCCATTGCTCGTCTGCAATACCGCAGGATTTTAGATTTTCATGGAGAGCGTCTTTGAACCTCTTTCGCTGACCGCCACGCTTTCTTCTACCGCTTAGCAATTCACCATAAAGTGTACATTTAGGAAGGCGGTTATCATGCATACGATGAACGTGACCTGCCCATCTTAGGCGTGCTCTTGAAATAAGCACCTCGATTGGAAGGCTGTTTGCTCTCCTGAGTACTTCCACGTTTGATATGTGATGGAACCAACGGATTTTCATCATACTTCTGAGGTGTCTTTGCTGAAAACGTTCCAATTCTTTCACATGACGACGGTAAGTGACCCAGCTTTCACATCCATATAGCAGCGTTGGAATGACAACTGCTCTGTAGACAGCCATTTTCGTTGACAAAGCAAGGTCGTGGTTGTCAAATACTCTCTCTCTAAGTCCCCAGAGCGCTCTAGATTCAGCGTTAATTCTATTGCGAATCTCGCTGTCCATGTTTGCTTTGTCATTAACAACGTTGCCTAAGTAATTGAACTGATCCACCACTTCAAGAGAATTTCCGTTAAGTGTAATGTCTATTTGGTTCACTTGATGAGGAGTTGACATAATCTTAGTCTTTCCAATGTTGATTTTAAGTCCCAAGGAATCATAGCTCTGGGCATACACATCTAAAAGTTCTTGAAGCTCTTCCGGCGTAGAGGCTAAAAGTGCACAGTCATCAGCATACTGGAGATCACAAATGAATCGTGTGCGTGTCTTCGTGAAAGCTCTAAAGCGCCCTATGTTAAAGAGACCGCCATCAAAACGGTATCTGAGACCTATTCCTCTGACTGTCAGTTTGTTGTCAACAATAATTGTTAGAGCAGTGGTAAACAAATTAAAGAGTAGGGGTGCCAGGACACATCCCTGCCTAACTCCAGTGAGGGTTTGGAAAGGTTCGGTTGCCTCATTATTATACATAACCTGGGCGTTGTTGTTTGTATGTAGACTGCGACATACTTCCACAAATTTTCTAGGGATACCTAAGCGGAGCATAATTTTCCAGAGCACTTCCCTGTCCACCGAGTCAAACGCCTTGGTTAAATCAATGAAGGCCATGTGAATTTCTCCTTGATGTTCGAGTGCTTTTTCTTGAAGCTGTTTAAGTGTGAAGATTAGGTCTGATGTGCCTCGGTTTGGTCTAAAGCCACTCTGTGTTTCAGGAAGTAACTTTTCCATAACAGGTGTTAGCCTATTTGCCATCGCTTTAGTGAGTATCTTCCCTCCAACAGCCAGGAGAGCTATACCCCTGTAATTTCCACAGTCCGCAGCGCTCCCTTTGTTTTTGAAGAGGTTGATTAAAAGTGTATCACGAAACTCCTGCGGAGCTTGACCACTTTCCCACACGACATCAAACAGTTTTTTGAGGTAGGGTATGAGCTCTGACGACACAGCTTTAAAGATCTCAGCTGGGAGTGAGTCGGCGCCGGGAGATTTGTTATTTTTTAGCTGCCCAATGGCGGTTAAGATCTCTTCCGTTGTTAGTGGTTTATCTAAGTCTACAGTATATGCGCACGATCTATCATTTTCGAGTTTTTATCGATTTTATCATGAAAGAAGTGTTCCGATAGCGGGCTATAAAGATGTTTAAAAGTTCATATCTCCGCCAATATTGATTGAATGAAAATGAAAAATAAAAGGAAATTGTTCGTAATCAAATTCTCTACAACTTTAATTTGAAACATTTTGCAATCCGAACGACCATTTTTGAAATTTTAGCGAAGAACACGCGCGTTTCCGTTGCGTCACAAAACTGTCAAACTGTGCGGGTTTTTATTACCTATAATTTTCATGTGTACATATTTTACAGTAAAATTGATACTTTCCGAGATTTTCTTTTGTGAAAAACCGATCTTTTTACACCTATTATTTCTTCCCCCCCCCCCCTTCTCTGGCGTCTACGGCTGGGGACTTTTGACATGTTAAAAAGTACCACAAAATAAGCCTGTTCCCAAAATTTCCAAAAGTTTGTCGATTTGGATGAAATAATTCAGAACGGGCTTACAGATTTTACAATTTCATTAAATCCAGTACATTTAGTACACATAACAATAATAATAATAATGGAATAGTAGCAGTGACGTCAGCATTTAACAGCCCGAAAACGGTTCAGTGGACTTTGAAGAATTTGACATAAGAGTACGGCTTAGTTTGTGATCGATTTAAATATTACTGGCGCATAATTTTAATATCAGATTTGTGTGGTGACATTTATTAACGTTTTTTTAAAAGCCTAGTTTAAGAGAAATTTCTATATATGTCGTATCAGTGCTGTTGTTGGAAAAAGACAATTTGATGTCAGGTTTGTTGACATACCTGTTAACTCGTAAATTGTAAAAATAAGCACTATTAACTTTTCTTTTTCGGTTTTTTTTGTTAAGTAGGTATATTTTATGACTTATTTGCTTAAATATTCATTTAATATATGTATTCATAGATTTGGTATAAGCCAATATTGACATAGAATATAATAGGTTAGGTAGTAGTAATGTCTATTTACTAATATTGATGGTTTTATAAAAGATTAATATCCATTGCTGGGAAATTTACATTTTCTGACAATATTATTAATTCCCTGTCAAAAATGGCATATTGAAATATCTCCAATGTAATTTAAAATATATGTTTTTCTATAAGCATGGAGAGCATCTATGTAGATGATGAAACAGTTTTACATATAACACATAAGAATATCTCTTGGAATTTTTATGGTTATTGATATGACTGTATGTGGAATCGACTAATTTCATTTAAAAACTGATATCAGTCTCATAGAACCTCATAGCTTTATTTTTATCTGTTTCTATGAGCACTTTTTGGCAGGGTTGTACTTCAAGCTCAAAAGATTCTAATGAGTTTGAATTTGTTAACATTTTAAAAACAGAATGTCGACGATGGCTGTTGTTGTGTGCACTAATCGATGGAATCGAAAAAGAACAGTCAGATTTTTGAGATTTCCATTTGCTCAAACCAGACGACAAGTAGAGCTTGCAAGAATAGAAATACGTACTTGATGATTTTCTCGAATCGAAAATAAAAAATGCAAGAATATGTTCCAAACATTTTGTTATGGGTACCTATATGATAGTTTTTACATGATTTATAACATAATATTGCAATGTTGACAGTGAATTTGCCTATTTAATCAAAATAGGATGCATAAATGTTCTTAAAATTTTACTTAAAGTGTAGATTGTGCTTAAGGTGATATGTAACGGTTTTTTTTTTTAGTACGCTTTACATATTATTTTATCATGTATTCTATTATATTGACTTGTGTAAAAAAGTATTGTTAATAACACAAATAAAACTGATTGAATATGTAGTTATATGGTTATTAATTACATTCTCCTCCAGTAACATGCGAATAGACATAGTTTTGGGTTGATAAATGAAGGTAGGTTTTAAGATCAACCAAGATTTTAAACTGAGTGTACTAAACAATGCAAAATATATGGAAGAATGAAAAATAAAATCCTAACCTTTTGAAAAACTTCGTTGAATTTTCAATGTATCTCAACATTTTTAAATTCAGGAAGAAAAACCGATGAATATATTAAATGTAGATAGAGCAGCATAGAGCAAAATACTTTATTTTATAGCAATACATAGTGGTTTTGTTGTTTTTATTAACATATTCTACATGTAAACTTAGGAAACATGCATCTGTATATATATTATATAAAGCCATTAACTTCTTAAATATCATAACTGTATAATTTACAAATGTATAGATTACATAAAAATCTTGGTGAAGTGCCAAAACGCACTGCATACTCTAAGCATCTGGTCTTGTTTCTTAATACTAGAGGCATATCAATGTTCTTGTTACTGAGTTCTATTCAATAAGCCAATACATCCGTCACAGACATATCTCCATACAACAATCCATGGCTTAAACGGTACTTCTGGTAATCATTGAGAATACCTAACCTAAAACAAAAATTACATTCATCCTTAATCTGTTTTAATAATGTACAAATATTGAAAAGCAGTAACTTGTGATTAGACATTACAGACATAAGCAGTATACTTTGATAATAAACTTTGAATTTCATATTATTCATATATAATCTACACTTACTTCACCAACGAGATATCGCTTGCTAATTTTTTTTGTATCCAGAAATTCTATCCATTTATAGGCAAACTGGGCAAAGGCATCTAACTTGGTGATCATGGTCGTAGGGCTCATTCGATATAACATATAATCCATCACCACAGTTTTAGAAATTTTTGGGATATCATTTAGCGATGCAGTTAAATCTTCTACTTTTATACTAGATGGATCAACACCGTTAATGTACTCGAACTTAGAAATATAATTTGGTATAGATCAAATTTCAACAAATTTAACATTCCTAATTGTTAAAATTAACTCACCATTACGAAAATAAAAACCTTTTGACAGTACGGAAAAAAACACGTCGGTTAAAAAACGCAAATAAAACACAAAATTAAAGCCTGTTCAACAAATCACCAAACGTATTAGTAAAAGGGAACACTAATAATTAATTTTAGACAAAAAAAGCTTTTCAAAAAGCTCTAAAATACCTTAAAACTTGGTATAATTAAATGACTGTAAATATCACGAAAACTTTCGAGTCCACTGAACTGAAGCTGCAGCTTGATTGTGACGTCAGCTGCTACAACTCCATTGCACGTTACTAACCTTTGCTCGGGTGTTGATAATAATCCAGTCTAAAGATAACAGCAGGATTTATTATCCAGTAAAAATACACTACACGTACACTAAATTCACTATAAAATAAGCACCGCATGAAGTGAATTAAGATAGTTATATTATTGTTTAGTTTTTCAGAATCGGACTCCAAATAACAACAAACACATTTATTCATATGCAATTACAGGCGTTACTGAACTATCGGTGAGCAATCATTATCAGTTGTGTTTTTCTTGTTGATGCCTACTAGTTTTTTGTCTGAGGCATCTGAACTTGAACGCTTCTTGGCAGGAACGGCTAAGCGATGCAACAAACTAAATGACAGAAGCCTACTTTGTTTTGTGATTATGAACTTGTACAGGTTTACTCATTATATATTACCCACCCTTTATCATCGTTATTGTTTACAGAAACAAAGTTTTAAATAAAAGTTGTGTGGTTATGACTGAATTTTGTTAAAAAGCTATCAAAAGTACAGTAGCGTGCAGATTTCAGGGGATACAAAAAAAAATATTTTTTAAAATGAGATGCCCTGTACATGATTAAATTTTTGGAATGCTTCTTTTTTCCTCATTTCAAAAATATACCATATATTACCCCTGCCATATACAGTTTTTGAGTTATTAAACATCGAATATCTCAGTTCAACTAGTATAAATATGGAAAAGTTAACGTTATTAAAGTGATCTATGAAAATGGCAACTATTATGTTTGATAAGTGACATTTCTTTAATGAAATAATGAAAATAGTTTACAGTGGGGAAGAAAAAACCAAATATTTATATAAAATAGATAAAGATTTATTTAGAAAATTTAAATATAAATAAATGATAACTCATGAAAAATGTTCGATGTGTCCACCATTATTGCCCTCGTCTTATATTCATAATTGCACCGGAAATGGCTTCATTATATACATTCAGATTGTTTATTATTATTATTGACAATGTCTTTTAGAAATCCCCCAAGAAAATGAATCCATACGGATCAAATCCGGACTATTAGATGGTCATTTAATGGTTCCATTATTTCCTATCCATATTGGAAATATATTGTTCAAATGATCTCGAACGGGTAGGATATCATGCGGAGTTGCCCCGTCCTGCATCCAAATCATCAAGTTCGGAAAATTCTGCAAAATAATATTTTCTGCTTCTGGGATAATTATTTCCAGACAGGTAAATCCAGATAAAGTATAATCATAAAATATAGGCCCAACAATTTTGTTTCTGAAAATTCCACACCAAACGCTCCCACAATGCTAATATCAGAAAAAAGGGAATTCAATTTTACACAACTTGACGTAAAAAATACAGGGTGTTCCATTTGACCTAAACAAGTTTTCGCGGTTTGAAGTTAACAAAATTTAACGCGAAAAACGGAACACTTGGTATGATATTATTGAATGTATTTCAGTTGTAGAAGTAGTTCTCCTTGTGTTATTTTTACGTGACAAGAAGCAAATGAGGATCTTTTACACGAAGAAAGTTATAACGGTTCTTGCAAACCGTTGCACCTGTCAAATTTTCTATAAAATGTCAAATATCTCTGAAACGGCTAGGTTTAGGTATAGGATATGATACATATTTTCGACTCTACTCTTTTCGAAAACCCTAAAACATATAGGATGTTCCATTTGAAATAAGCAAGTTGGTATCGACTTCCGGTATAAGCGGAAGTGCCAGCTGCTTGTAATTATTTTAATTGGATTGGCCACACCACACCGACATTAGTAATTATCTAAATTTTCAAAATTTTCTGATGCGTACTTTTCTCTATATCGATCGATTCCGTTCCCGGTGAGACACCCTGTATAGGGAGTGGATCGGCGTCCGGAGTTTTATATGAGACGAACAAGTAAGTGAACAGATATAATAACACTAAAGTTGTGAATTGAATTAATGTCTATAGTTGTACTTGGTGTGTTATAATAATGATTAATTATTGTAATTAAGTATCAAATAAGGTAGTGGCTAGTAAAAAGTCTTGCTGCAATTATTTGAACCTACGTACAGGGTGTTTACTGGAGATTGTAAACACGTAACAATATTATCTTTCTCCATGCCTTCACAAGATGTGATGCTACTACGTCAGCTTTTTATAATAAAGGAAAAATCAATTTTTTAAAATTTTCAATTCTGATAACAAATTATGAGCAGCAGCTGAAATTTCCATAATTGAAAATATAAGTGAAGAAGAGCTTTACAACGCTGGTTTTCACTGTATTCTTACACTGTACCGTGCTAAAACGGCGAAAAGTTTAATTGAATTAAGATATAAACGTTTTATAAACTAGTGTCGAAAAACAAAAGCGTACAACTTAGTTCATACCTCCAACAGAAGATGCAGAGAAACAGAACATCAAAAGAGTTTATCTTCAAGTTTAGTAATGGAAAAATAATTCTAAAATATCTCCCGAACATTGGGATTGGCAGAAGGATAATTATTTAACACTAATAAAAATGACACAAGCAGCAGCATCAAATAACATCTTAAAAATTATATTTTGCTCTTGCAAAACTGGTGCGATACAGCATGTGGAAGCAGAGAAAGTGGCCTGCATTGATCATCTGCATGCATTGATTGGAGTGGTACGGATTGCAGTAACGCGCTACAACCTGAAGAGGACGAAGTCCCCAGCACTCTATATGGGAATGAAAATTAAATACTATTTTTCTTGTATGAATTATTAAATTATTCATATATATTTTAAAAAATTCAAAATTTCTTAAATTAATATATCAATTATATAACATATTTATATGTAAAATAAATAAAAATACATTTATAATTGGTTATATATATATTTTTAATTTTCATATAATTTAAAGCTTTTAATAATTATAAAGTAAATTTCTGCATAAATTTAGTTTATATTGTTTAAACAATATTCGCACATTGGAATATGTCTGATTTCAAATAATATATAAAAAGAAACGATAAAAGAAAATCATCAAAATCGGTCCGGTCCCTGAGGACTAAGAAGTAAAAACCTTCATTGACTCGACTATATATCTCTGTTGATACTATCCTTTATCTGTACACAGTTTGTATAGAATTTGTTTTCACATAATTTGCCTTATTATTACCTTGTTATTGGCTGTAAAAGTATCGAAGCAACGAGCACATGAGGGTGTGCCGCAAAGTTCAAGAAACTTTTCGCAAAAGTCATATTTCTTTGAGTTTGAAGAAAAAAGGATGTTAAAATGAATTTTGTTCAAGTCGTAAGCTGACTTAAGTCTAATTTGAATTTTACAAAAATATCACCTTTCAGTTCAACTATTAGATAACTTTCTTATATTATTCCTTATAGAATAAATTAACAGTATGCACATTTAAAGGCGGTTCAGTATTATCAATATTTATTATAAAATAGAAACTAAAATAACTACAACAAAAATATATCCGAAACAGCATAAAAACTTTTTAAAAGCAATAGTGTAAAAATAAGTGCCAACAAACGCATATATTTGCCATTTCTCGTTAGATTTTTATGTTTTTCCATTTCGTTTATTGTAAAAATAAAGACATCACAGTACATAAATTGTAATAGAGTTCTCCAACTAAGCCATTTAGTTGAGTACAAATATTAAGCAATCACGCATCCCGGTTTTATGTAAACTCTGATTATGCCTTATATTTTGATCATCAACTTAGGCGTGACGGAAGTTGTTAAAGTTTTCTTTATTGTTTCCGATTTAATCAAGTTAGGGATGTTTTTTCTTCCCATCATTTAATTTCGCTGTTTAAGAAAGTGTAGAAAGCCATTTCAATTCTTGCGACAGTGTTACAAAGAATGCCTAGTGGATTTAATGTATTCACTAATTTAATGAATTACTTTATTGTCTTTTCTTCAGACTAATACAAATACATTTATGCGTGAAAAAAGAAAGGAAATGTAATTATTAGTAATTGTAGAAGAAGACTAACCTTCAGTGTACTGTCGTGAGCAAAAAAAATAGGACAACTTTTTTTTTCTAATGTAAATCTGTCTCTATTTAAATATGTAATGAGTAGCCGAAATAAAACAGATATCACTTTTAATTTATTTTTTATTTTAATGCTGTAGTTATTGCTATAGTAAATGATGGATAGTTAATGAGACAAATTGCACTGCGTTATAACATTAACAAAAATTTGGTGTGTAACATTTTAAGAAAGTGGAGAATAAATGGTACGATTAGTGGATCCTGGATCAAAGGACAAAGGATATCCTACTTAACAAGAAACTAACTATTAATATTTCGTTATTGCACCATTTCTATTTATAATTTCTATAAGTCTGTTTGGCATAGAATTAAATAACCTTATATAATAATCATTAGTAATAATATTTTCCCATGCATTATTTATTATTTCCAGTAATTCTTCGGCATTCCGTGGTCTCACATTTCGTTTTTGGATACTTCTTACGAGTAGTCCCCATACTTCTTCCACAGGGTTAAGATCTGGACTATGACTGGGCCAGTTAAGAACATTGATGTTGTTATCTTGAAACCAGTTAGTTACGGTATGAGCAGTATGAACGAAACAATTGTCTTGTTGAAATATGAACTCATTATTAGGAAATAATTGTGACACAAAAGGGAGGATAATATTGTCTAAAATTCTAATATACGTCTCACTATTAAACCGTTCCTCAATATGCCACAAAACGCCAGGACCACGTGCCGATATCCAAGCCCACATATTGACGGAAAATCTACCATTTTATCATTGTTAGATATATATTTCTCGTCGAATCGAGTGTTCGGAGGGCAGTAAACACGAATACGTCCGCTGTGTGTTGACTGGAAAGTTTTTTCGTCTGTAAAGATTACATTGTTCCAAAAATTATGCGCTAAAAATTCAAGCGCAAATCCTACTCGAACTTCTTTATGTTCAGCTTTAAGGAAGTATTTCTGTGCTGCTGCATGACAGCGTAGCTCCGATTCTCTTACTCACCGGTGACCAGTACTACTCGATCCAGAAAAATTCGCTTTTTCAGCAACCTAAATAACTGAGTAAAATGGATTTTTTTCTAAAGCATTTACCAATTGCAAATCTTGTTGTTGAGTTGATATCCATCGTCGCCCTGATCCAGGATTTCTACTAATCGTATCGTTTATTCTCCACTTTCTTAAAATGTTACACACCGAATTCTTGTCAATATTATTAGTACAATCAATGAACCGATTCACCTCCGAAATCTGATCAACTCAACCGATTTTGACAGTAGCTCAAAAATGATGCAAATAACAAACCTGACTTAGTGCCGATATGTGCTTCCACCCCGGAGGTGAAAACCACCCTTTCTCGGAGGTGGAAATTTAAAAATTCAAAATGACACCGGGAATCTATAGAGGATCAAATTTTAAGAAGAAAATGTAGTATGAAGTTTTTTCTACAACCTAATAATTTCTGAGTTATTCGCGATTGAAAATTCCAATAAAAACACGTTTTTCAATAGTTCTTCGCGAATAACTCGAAAATTAAACGTTTTCTGGAAAAAACTACTCTTATCAAAATTGAAGGTTATAAAAAAACAAAGCAATTCGTCGGTTTTTATTTAATGTTTTAGGTCATATTAGGCGACTTATGAGTCATTGAAGACGAATTTTTGTTTGTCGTAAATTTATCTAAAGATTTAAACTCAAATAACGGAAAAACGAGTAATTTTTTAAAGTGCTTTATTACCTTTAAAATAAGCTGTTATCAAAGCCTCTAGCATGAAAATTAAGGAAGTTATGACGAAAATAAGTTGTCTCTGGAATTTTTGAAAAAAAATTGACAATAAAACTGGCGCCATGAGCGGCAAAATTAAAATTAATCGTAGCCCATGAAAAATTAACTTTATTTATGTCCCAATAACACGTTCCAAAAGTTTGAATGGTTTAGAGAATGTACATTTTGAAAAAAAATGTTTTAAGTAAAAATTTTTTTCAATTTTTCAAAAAATACGTTGTTTTTTCAAAATAACTGAAAAAATAATGGTTTTACGAAAAAAAGTGTTCTCAACAAAAATTTTGCTTTCTTTTTACTGAAAATTTTCCTTTTCTCTAATTCATGTAGCTTAAAAATTAAGCGAGATATGGCCATTTGAAGCTTTGATTTCTATGCGAAGGAAACCTCTTTTTAGCCCTTCAACCTTAAAATTCTCTGAACGAAAGGGCGTAGAAATATTGCAATCGTCATGACTTTATAGCTTATGAAATTCCCTACAAAATGATGTTTGGGTGAATGCAAAAAGCATAAAAGGAAGCCGAGATATCGTTAAAAAAACTAAATACATTTTTCTAGAGATAACGTAGGAAAATTACGGAGCGCCTAAATTTTTAACGTTTTGGAGCATTTATTCTTTTGTACATGCTGTGTCTTCTTGATACATACATATTTGGATTCCCACATGTATAAACACATGCATAAAAAGATGTTATATAGATGGATATATCACTATCCAGTCATGAACTGGCGAGCCAAATTATATGTAACCAACATGGCTTTATTGCTGGCAATTCTACTGAAACAAACCTTGCATGCCATTTGCACAAACATTTTATCGCTAAATTAAATTTTTGTTATCAGTGTGCAATCACATTCATTCCTCTCCATATCTAGAGAATAGGTATCAATATGTGGTTAAAGTTCGTTTGATATCCTCCCCACTTTCGGCGTTCCGCAGGTATCCGTACTGGATCCGTTTACATTTGTTGATATTATAAACGACATTGTAGACAATCTTAATATATAGAGCATCTTGAATTCCGATGGCTTAAAAATTTATTATGTAACAGAAAATGAACAAGATTGCGAAAAACTTCAGAATAACCTTTACATGGGTAATCATTAGTGTTTACTGCCGTGGATCTCAATATATTTTAATGTCACTGTCTCAAAAATGCGCAACCTCATCAAATACGATTATCATATAACTGTTAACATTTGCACGAACTTGATACAGTAAAGAAGGTTCAGCAATACTGATGTTATGAAGTTACTGTACTATTCATTTGTACATTCAAAACTGGAATATTGCTCGCTGATATGGTCCCTAGGAGATGTTATTTACATAAACGTTAATAATATTCAGCGCCGTTTTATTAATAGACCAAGACGAGGAGGTGATTTAAATTTAAAACCAGTCTAATTAGCCTCCCTGTGATGTTGACATGGTTAGTGAAATGCGCGTCGAATAGCGTATTCTAGTGTAGTGTTCAATTATTTTGGCGTTTTCCAAAACTGGATTTTTGACACCAAAGATAGTTTTGTGGAAAACAGTCGTCGTACGAAAACGCCTCTACCGCTAGAACCCGGACTCAGCGATGGGTTGACTTTTTAAACAAGACATCGCACCATAAAAGTTGAGGGAGTTCCTCCATAAACTTGTTGAAAATTTTAATAGCTCTTTATCTATTAGCATTTAACTGGGTATTCGTGCGCCGTTTCACTGAAGACACAATACTAACACCAATCTCGATCCGGCGAAACAAAATTCCAACTAAGAGATGCGTGAAGCACTTGGGGTCAGACTGGATAGTACGTACTATCTACTCCCTGTCCAGGAGTCTGTATCCACTCATGGTCAGGGGTAGCAGACTTAACCGACAAAATAAAAAATTGTTGTACACAATGGTGGTCAGGTCGTCCATCCCATATACGGCGCCGGTGTGGTGTACGTTGGCCATAACAATTAGAAAACTAAAAGTGTTTAAAAACGTATGCGCCTCATCTCTAATTCTGAAAGGTACACCTCCCTCAGAGACTTGTACGGACTTTTCCATGACATAACCCAAATAGCGGACTACGTCCAGAACATCTCACAAAAATTCTATTCATTCAAGCTGGGCGGCAGTCCGTTAACAAGAAACATAACACAGATTAGACAGCGTAATGCTCTATTTTGGATAAAACACACCCTACCATACCAGACGTTACCGATCTTCCGGTAATCTCTGTAGCCAAACTTCACCAACTATAACAACCGCTTATCCTATCCACCTTTAGTAACATTTCATACCTTTTGAATCTTTAAATCTTTCTTGGCCACCTCTTTCTTTCCCTTACCCCCCTTTGTTTCTTTTTGTACATTTTTGTCTCTAAATTCTTTTCTATATTTATCTTAAAAAAAAAAAAAATCTCGAAAAACCAGAATTTTAAAACCACAGTTTAGGTCATCGAGTCCCGGAGTGGGTTCTGGGGAACAACTGTATTAATTAATAATTGAGAATGAAGTTGAATTGATATTGAATTGAATTGGTATTCGCAAAATGGTATGTTGGAAAAATTTCACAAGTCTAGTTCGGTAAATAGAAGAATTGTAATCTCAATATGCTATTCCCCGGGTCATGTGGCCTAATGCTGAATTACAAACTTTTAAGCGCGTTAAGTGTAATAATTGTTATGGTACATCATGAAATCCTTAAGATCAGCGTAGGCTCATAGTCGGGGGAATAGCTACTTATTACAGTCTTGTTATTCTATGTGAAAATGAGGATTTCTAGAGGAGCTTTTAGGTAATAATCTTCCCTGTGGAAGCACATATTTGAACTCAATAATTTTCCCTTACAAAATTATGCATAATAAGTTTAATTGCCCTCTTATTTTGAAGCAACTATATTTGCATATACCTCGTATAACAAGTCGAAATTGTGAAGCACTATATGTCTCTACGTCTAGGAGTAATTTATTTAATTTCTTCCCTTTTATACTTTATGTGTAAAAATTATAATCCAACTCAAGGTCGACTTGATAATAAATAAATATATGACGACCTCCTTGTTTAAAAAATTCTTTACATTTAGTGTGGGAATCTGAAACCTGATTTTTTACTTTGAGAGAAGTTACAATTTTATATTTGTATAAGATAATGACGATTACATGATGACGTCACTTATTCGACTTCTTGAGGAGCTTGAAACCAGTATCTGAGTAATTTCACAAACACCAAAATACCGGGACACTACATTCGAATACTCTAGTCGACACGTGTTTCGTCAAACATGTTGCCATCATCTAGAGATTTTAGACTTTATAAGCTTGCCATTTCTAGATGATGCAAATACAATTGACGAGTAGAGTATTCAAAAGTAGTGTTTGATAAGTAGTGCAAATTATTTCAAAGGCAGCTTCTGAATACGACAAGCGAATAAAATTTCCTTATCAACTATCATAATTAAAAGATACAGACTATTAATGTTACTGAAATTTTAGCTACCACAATTAATATAAATCATTTGTTATATAAAAACACTTGACAAATAAGCCGGAATTAATATTTACGACCTAGGATAAAAGCCATAAAATTGCAGTGAAGCGAACGGTGTCCTGCACCAGATTTAGTTTCTCGCAACCTGACCAGAAGGTAATTATCATCATAAAGTGGACTTTACGAGCTCTCGGGGTCGCTGTAAAGGAATGCTTCATTTCGCTGCCCCAAAACAAACACACGCCTTCAGTGGCTCCCTTTACACACCCTTTCGAACCCCTGGACAAACGCGAAACCCACCCTTGGCCCTCTCCTACAGCACCCTTAAGATCTGGACGACCCTCGTCATACCCACAGGGCCTGGTGCACCTAAACTCGTTAGCACTCTCATGAATTCTGATCTCTTTTTAACTTTAACTAATACAGTTAAGGAGTTCTTCCTAAGTGCAATACTTCGAAAGGCGCAATTTCTTGGTTTGTTTACATACGCTACACATATTTTAGATTATCCAAGTATTAGGACTTCATCTAGTATCTAATTCAGGATAACGCGTTCTATTTTTTATTAGGAAATTAAATGCATATAATGGCTAGTCAGCTAAAGTTAATTAAACAATAGGCAAATACTAAAATTCGAATGTGTTTTATTTTGAGTATTTCAGAGGGTTAACCGTCTGTCTATTTTACGAGAGCCACTCCAAATAGCTCGCTTAATATCTACTGTAGAAGAATAAAGCTTTAGAAACAGTTATCTCATTTCTTTGTGAGCTATGTTTCAGTAAAAAGAAATTTGAAATCCATAGCCTACTTTATGAGATTATTACAAAAACCACAAATGGTTATATCTCCCTTATTTTAGAAGATACGAAAAAAGTTAAAAGGATGAAAGTAGACTTCAAAGACAATAAGAATAATAATGTGTATAAAAAAATTCGAAAAACGCAGGTGGCTTTGACATACGCTCTTGTGAAAAAAAGAAAAGAACAAATATCAAAGTAGGCCATGACACACACACACGCCATTAATTCCGTTTGTTTTTTCTCTTTCCAACGATACAAAATATGTCACAGAAATTTTAACTGATAGTGTAAATATTTAGTATTTTGCGAAAACCACAATTCATATCATTGAATCGTAAAAATCAGCTATAACCATACTGAAAATCTGTGTATTTATTTTTCTAACTACAAATGCTCAAATTGTGCACCATGCATTCTTACACACAAACGTGCTCTACAAGACACCTTACGCATTACATTTTGGAGCATTTCAGGAGTAATTGCCTCACATGCGTTTCTAATTGTGATTTTGATATCCTCAATATTTACAGGGGCAGCTTGAAATACCTTGCCCTTAATGTAACCCCAGACGAAAAAATCGAAGGGAATAATATCTGATGATCGAGCTGGCCATAGAATGGGTCTATAGATACCTATCCAGCTATCTGGCACAATTTGATTTAAATAATTTGTACATATTACATCAGTGTGAGGTGGAGCCCCATCTTGTTGAAAATATGAATAATTTAATCTTTCTGCCACTGTTAATTCATAAAGAAAATTTTGAAATTCGTTTTGCAGGAACTTAAGGTATCTACGAGCGGATAATTTGCCATCATAAAAATAAAGTCCAATTACTTTAGTTCCTAAAAGACCCACCCAAACATTCGTAGAAAATCTATCTTGTAAAGCAATTTCTCTGCACCAATGTGTATTTTCTCGTGTCCACTTATAATGCATATAATAATAATAATAATATATGTCTTTATTTCTCAAAAAACAGCAATAAAAGAAATACAAGAAATACAAATAATACTTAAAAAAACTAAATGTGAAACAAGGGGAAGTTCACTCAAATGAGTGCTCTACCACTTAACCCTTGTGGATGAATAAACAAACGATAAGATAAATAACATAGAACAACAGAAAACAAAACAGAATTAACACAACAAGATATTGTGTAAGAAATTTAAATTGGTAAACCACTATATCATAACAGATTTTAAAATATTACATACTCAACCCAGATTTTGTTTATTCGTGCAAAATTTCCTATTATATTTTTGAACTTATAATCGCTAAAAGTCCTTAAAGTCAGTAGGAATAGAGTTATACAACTTATAAATCGTGAATTTAAAGCTTCTCTCAAAAAATGCAGTTTTATGAGGAGGTGGTGTTATCAATCCTCTGCTCCGTACATTAATATTGTGAAAATCAGTGCGGTATGATATTTTGTTAAATAAATATGATGGTACTTTTGTTGTAATAATTTTGTGGTACAAGGACAAAGCGTATACGTGAAATCGTTTTTTCATGTTAAGCCATTTCAATTCAACTAACTTATGCGACACATGGTCAAATTTTCTAATGCCGTATATAAAACGTATGCACGACTTTTAAACACGCTGAATTCTATTTGTACAGTCTTGGTCTAAACAGGGCCCATAGACAGGAGCACAATAAGTAAATTGAGATAATACCAATGTTTCACATTACATTTTTTTGTCTCACAATTTAAAAACAATCTATGTGGATACAATAAACGAAGACCTGCATATGCCCTTTGAATATTTTTAGTAACTTGCTCTCGAAATCTAAGAGACTTATCTAGAGTTAAACTAAGGTTTCTTGCGCTATCAGCTATTTTAATTTGTATATCATTGATTTTAACATTGATAACTTGTCGAAGGTTAACATAGTCTGTTTTTTTGCTAAACAAGATAACAGCTGATTTTGACGGGCTCAGTACTAGTGAATGTTCCGATGACACGTTTGATAATTTTTCTAGGTCATTATTAATTGCTATTACAACACTATGACATTCAGTGGGATCAAATGAGTAGAGCACTTGTGTGTCATCGGCATACATATGAACTGCGCTGTCTTCCACAAATTTAGGAAATTGGCTGGTGTAGACCGAGAACAGCAAGGGTCCAAGGATAGAACCTTGCGGAACACCCCTTGTTAAGTATCTTACATCAGACATAGTACCATTCAATTTAATCTTTTGACTGCGACCCTCTAGGTATGACCTAAATAGCAGAACACCCTCGACATCAACACCGCAAGATTTTAAAACAGCCAGTAAGATATCATGATTAATGGTGTCGAAAGCCTTGCTGAAATCGAGTAATACCAGAGCTGTACTTTTTCCATAGTCATGCGCTTGAATAATATCATCAGTTACGGTTAACAAAGCTGTAGAACAACTATAGCCCGCCCGAAATCCCGACTGCACAGTAGGTAAAATATTGTTTAAATCTAAGTGACCTCGTATCTGTAATTAGATTTATACTTATATTATCAGATCCAGGAGATGTATTCTTCAATGTTTTAAGAACCTTCAATACGCGATCTTCCGAGACAAGGCTAAAAGTAAAATTAGCCTGACAAACTTTATTTTGCTGGTAGTAGTTGAGTATGTTTAAAATATTGTCATTTAAATTATTTGGAATACTGTCTATGAAGTGATTATTCATCAGGTTTGGATTTTGTAAATTTACAGGAATATGAGTAGGTGTAGAATTATTATTTTTAGATACATGATTAAAATACGCCTTTTTTCACTGGTAATCGCATGATTTGTATAATTCCTTAACTCTTTATAGTATTTCCAGTGCGCCTGAGATTTAGTTTGCCTATGTCTTGCTTTAGCCTTGTCTCTTTAAGACATAAGAAATCTAATGTTTTCCGTTAGCCATGGCGCCTTACTCTTTGTTATTCTAACGGTCTTTAATGGCAGATGTTTATCAAACAGTGCAAGTAAATATTGATTTAAAAGACCTACCTTAATATCAACATCATTAGCAAGTAATATATTTTCCAAAGGTAATTGCTGTAAGTCCAAATAAAACTTCTACTCATCAAAAGATCTGAAGTCATGATAGGTATAATAAAAAAGTTCACTTTTCAGTTTTTTACTTGAAATTTTACAATATATATTCTCATGGTCAGACACAGACACTACCAACCCCAGAAGAAACAACTAGAGTAGAATCGTTACACATTATAATATCAATTAATGAATGTGAGTTATTTGTAATGTGGGTAGCTTGATTTATTATTTGATGTACACCGACAGATTCTATCATCGAGGAAAAATATAAAGAACCAGGTGAGTCTACTTTTAATAAGTCAATGTTTATATCTCCAAAGCAATACACCTGTTCCCCATGTTGCATACATATTGATATTGTCTTCCAATTGATCAACAATTTTTTTTTTTGTCTAGGGTGGCCTATAACATACACCAATTGTGTAGGATGTATTATTGTGACAAACAGAAATCCATAATTGTTCAATAGCGCTGGATGTACTAATAATTTTATATTTGTATGTATCATGAATATAGATTGCAACGCCCCCCCCCCCCCCCTAGTAGCTCTATCAACGCGAATTAAATTATATATCTCTATTTTGATAGATCCATTACTGACTGTGTTATTTAGCCAAGTTTCAGATAGTGCACATCACACATCAAATTTTTTCGACAGAATAAAATTTTTAAGTTCAAAAAATTTTGGAACCAATGAGCGAATATTTAAATGGCCAAGTTCTATAAAATTTTGTTTCATTACTACACTAAAATAAAATCGGTATAAATAATTAACGACTATGGTTGAGCAATGTATATTAGATGAATACTATTTATATTTTACATAAAAAAGAATTCTAAATATAATAGTTTATTTTAAAATAAGACAAATTATGTACGTCAAAATAAGATTAAAATATGAAAAAATAGCAAAAAATATATTTTTTTAATAATTTAGGTACTTTTTCGTCGCTTATTTTCATTAACCTAGCAGATTTCTTTAATGGATTTTCGGAGTCTGTTGGTTGTTCCTTCCTTTTGTTGGTCCTGCATTCTAGGTTTATAAGGCCCTTGAAATTTTTATTTTCTCCAACCTTGTCAACGTTTATGTCGCTGTTAGGGGGTTTATGAATTTTATTTGGCGTCGACTGAACTTGTATTTGAGGAGGTATGTTATTTCCAATCTCAGGCTCCGCGTCTTCGATAGACCCAATTATTGGATGGATATTAAGGTCCTCATAGGTATATATGTCGCCATTTACAATTAGTACATTGTTTTTTATTTGAGCTTCATAGTTATTTTCTCTGGCGATTTTAAGGCCATAAGGCCATATTTCTATTGAAAAATGCATTATTAGAGAAATTTGATTCGTCCGATCAAAGAATTTTGCTACATATCAGCCATATCCTTTTTTTATTTAACAACCATCTACAAAATCTTACTCTTCTCGGCGTATCTCCCTCATTTAAATGTTGAACTTTCCTCATTTTGTAGCGTCGAAATCCGTTTCTTTATAAATATTTTTCTTGCATTGTCTTTTTTTATGCGACAATTTCTCTGAACTTGTCTCAAAGAAGTTTCTTCATTTTGGTTAACATAATTCAATACTCTATTCACTTTTTTTACATTATCCGCAACATGCCCTCGCCTTACTAAATTTTTTGAAAATTAACCGTGCGTTTTTAGATTTTGAACTAACTTCCTAAACATAGGTCGATTTGGCTGCGGAGCATCTGGAAATCTCCGTAAACCATGACTACCATCTCAGCGTCAAAATTGCATTGACAATAAATGCTAATCATATCGAATTTGTTATTACTGGTGTACACCATAATGGGGAACATTCTCTTTTATTTTATCCGCCAGAATGCACCAACTGTACTCGGTTGTTTATCCGTCAATGTCAATACGAAAAAATATGTCTTTGAATAAACAAGGTTAATTAGGATGTAAAATGAAAACTTGTTGCTGTGTACCAAAGTGCTCTACTTCAATTGTACTAACTAGAATATTGTCATGATCTAGAATAAAAGAGGATTTATAGACAAAAAATTCAACAAGTTCATAAATTTAATTATATACCCTTCAACCAAATCAGCTTTTTTTCGATGAACTTTAAATTCTAGCACTTCTTTTTCTCAGTTCCGCTTTTACACGGTTTAATGACCAACTACCGTAATCCTTTTCATCGGTTTGGCTCATTTCTACGAGTAAGAGATTGGGAAGCTCGGAAATCGGAAAATTTAAACTATTTAAAGGTTATATATGATACAAGTTGAGAATGAAATTAAACCGAGTACACATGGCATCAGCTATTGGATATATTAGGAACTGGCTTGGATTGTCTCCCATTACTGGTATAAAACTTGTCTTAGAACTCGACAACGCAACATACAACAGTGACAATCTATCAAATTTATTATTAACTGTAGGTATACATTGTTTTTCACTAATCATGGCATAGCTGATTTTTACGATTCAATGATATGAATTGTCGTTTCGTAAAATATTGTGACGCTCTTTTCCTCGTACAGTGCGAGAACTAAGGCTGTCACTTTGACACTCGAGCTTTATTCAGTACTCGGGCGCCAGTTCAAGTTTAAAGTGTTTGAACAACACTACCCACAAGTCGAATGAGCGAGACTAAGCAGCTCAGTGAAGAATCAGTTAATTCCAGTGGGTCAATAAGGGAAAATAGACTTTCACAAACACAACAGTAAAACGTAGAAGTTCAATAATATTTAAGTATATTACAGTGAACCTGTTGTTACAGTCCTAAATAAACAGAAAAATCACAATTAACACAAATTTATACACGTAGGCTTAAGCAGTAGAGGGAGAGTAGCAAGCAATAAAACAATATTAGCGGCAAAAGCGTGTAAGCGGTGAATTTAGCGAGTTCATAAAAAAAAACGGTTGTTAAGCAGACAGTCAGTGTACGGATACCAGAAAATGCGAAGCAAACAGAATACAGTATTACAACAGGTTATCAAACAGACCGGAAATTTGGCTAGTGCTGGTATCGGAAAATAAATAATTAAATTTACAAGCTAAGTGAAAAAAAATTCAGTCAGTAAATGTGAAGTAATAAAATAAACACTAATAATATTCAAACAGTGTGAAAAAAAAATAATATGAGACGGACTAGAAACTTGGCTAGTATTTCTAGATGTTAAATGCGACAGTAAGCTAAGTATTAAGTAATGGGCAGTTATTGCGACTTTAGTTGAGATAGTTTTACTTCTGGGTTCAATAAAATTACTAGCCCTTAACGAACAGTGTTGTGACTAAAGGTAATTTGGGTGGAGAAGGGTACACCAGCCGAACCATTACAGTACTTGATCAGGTGTAAAGGAGTGACACCAGCCGACTTTTAAAGTACTTGATCAGGTGCCTGGGGAGAAGGCACCAGCCGACTTTTGAAGATCTTGATCAGGTGCCGGAGCGGAAGGAAGCCACAAAATAAACAAATTATTATAAGTATCTGATTTAAGTTAAATATCAGAAAATTGGCAATCAGTTTAAGAGAAAATAAAATTTAATAAAAATAATCTATGATTGTACTAGCCAACTTACAAAGTCTCAATTCAAACAGTTAAGTATAAAAATTTAAGTCAGAAAATATGAAATAATAGAAATAATCATGAGGAATATTCGAACAGTGTAAAAATTTTCAATCAGAATAAAGGCAGTAAAATTTCGGTAACTAAGTATAAAATTATCAGTCAGTAAATATGAAATAAATACCAAAAATATTCAAACAGGATAAAAATTTCAATCAGAATAAATACGGAATAATAAATGCACTAGCCAAATATATATAAGTTTTCTTACTCTTTACAATCGCAGCGCTGGACCCTGGGCAGATGGTAGACGTCTGGTTGCTTCGAGAATTGGAACAAATTCTCATTTTACAGATCTTTTCAGTCAGTTTTATAGCCAGATTCCCACTCGGGGTAGCGCGAGGAGTCCCACGTGCTCTAGTATCGCGCATGGCCCACTGTATTGAATACAAGCCAGCGAGGACGGCTATATTAAGTTGTTAAACTACTGGTAAATTATTATTACGTGCGTTGGTTAGTATAAATAAAGTATTCTGACTTTTGAAATGTATGAAATCGGTTTCAAATATTTATTCTAACCAACTACGAAAAAGAAACGGATTTAATCGGCCACAGGGAACTAATTATTGAATTAATTACTTCAAATAATAAACAATACTTCTGTTTATAAATATATCCCGGTGTTCAAATAGTAAAAATTGCCTACTAATATACTATCGTGTGCTTAAGGCGGTAGAATATGGTTTTAGTTGAACAGAAAATATTATACAGAGTTCAGTTAAACTTAAATCTTATGCAGATTTCCGTAACGAAAAATGCTTCGTTACAATATTAAATATTGACACATCAGTTAAAATGTTTGTGATGTTTTATATCGCTGGAGAGAGGAAAAATAAACGTAATTAACGGTGTCATAGCTTACTTTGAGATTTGTTCTTTTCATTTTTGCACAAGAGCGCATGTCAAAGTCAAGTGCGTTTTGCTATTTTTGTATACACATCATTATTCTTATTGTATTTGTCGTCAACTTTCATCCATTTAACTTTTTTCGTATCTCCTCAAATAAGGAAGCTATAACAGTTTGTGGTTTTCCTATTTTTCAGGTTTTTGTAATATATCTCACAAAGTAGGCTATAGATTTGAATATATTTTTAACGTTTCCTTTCGAATTTCTGTCAGCGATACAAGGAACACACTGTATTGGACATTTTCTAAATTTTAATTTCAATTGGCTAATTTTATGTTATAATTACTTTTCAGCAAACTATGTTATAGAAACAGATACGATTTCATTATATATCAATTATATCGTTGAATTTAATTCTATATTTCACCACAACAATTTTGCTAATACCACATTGTGTATTTTTGCCGAGCCAATTAAAGTTGAGTATAAGAGGGTCTTATATTTTGGTCTTAGCAACTTTTCACTTAAATTTCCTGTAGCACCAACGGCGGTAGTACACTCTTTCCGCAAACTGATGGCGTCTCTTTGTTTTGGTTTTCTTTAATGCGTTTTATCTCATCCCAGGTTTAGAGACGGAGTAGTTCTTTTATCGTGGCCAAAGGGAAACATGAATTTATTCTTAAGTGGCTCAAATTATTTTGAGTAATTTGATTATGCAGCTGAGAGGGTATTTTCTTTGGTATAATAATTTTTTTACATCTGGGAAATGTTTCGTAATACGATCGTTTGAAGAACTTCCTATATCTTTTAACGAGGCCTTTACAATAATGTTGACTGCGATAAACTCAAGAGTACTTAGAGAATTAGAAAGTTCTTGGAATTATTGTAATTAGTTAAAATATCGATGTGGTATCAGTTAATATTCTTATACGAGATTGTGATCTTTGTATTTTCCATTAGTAACTATCAAGTAGCTACTAAAGTATCAATGTTAAAATAAAATATGTATGATTTAAACATAGAATCATATAATTATTAATAAAATACATATTTTACTAATGTTAATTTATTACAAACTTATTCAGTTTGTTAGTTAGTCAAGTTTTGCCTTTCAATTTTGATCCACTTCCACATAATAAAAATAATAATAATAATAAACTGCCTGTATTACGGCCTAACAAAAGAACCAAGCTAGCTGTGACAAAAATCAACAATATTATCCTGGACGCCTTAGGAGGCAGCAGCTCTCTGCTAGAAACTTGCCATATTGTGTACTGCGCTGCTAGTGCGGTCTGCTCGACTGAACACAATAAAGTAGCCGAACACAAAACTCGAAAAGAAACCGCGCAGCAGATAAAACGACCATGGGAAAGTAGGCTAGAGGGCAAGATTAATAAAATCAGGGGTGAAGTAGGTATTCTACATAACTACTTTAACGGTAGCCACCTAAGCAAAAAAGTTAAGAGGAAAGCCAAAGACATTGCTAAGAGAGCTAAAATACGAGTCTCAGACCCATCGTATCTCCAAAAAGTTATCGAACACCTTGATAAGCTTAAGCAAAAAATTGCGGCCCTAGGAAACAGACTAAGACGGTATAGACAGAGCAAAAAGATACCACCAAAATCAAGAGTTCACAAGAAATCAGAGAATGTTTTACCGAAACCTAAAACCAGAAAGTAATGAACCGGCCGGCCCTCTACCTGAAAAACAAGCCATGGGGGAATTCTGGACCAAGATCTGGTCAGACAATCAAGCTCATGACCCCAATGCGTACTGGATAACGCAGGAAAAAGAATTGTACAGAGATGTGCCTCTAATGAATAACTCCAGAATTACCGAAGAGGACGTTAAGACAGCTGTGGGCAAATTGACTAACTGGAAGGCACCCGGCGTAGACGGCATCCATAACTATTGGTGGAAAGTCCTAACTTCTACCCACGAGATTCTAGCGACGCAATTTCAATCCGCAATTCAAGACCCGAATACCGTCCCAGCATATTTCACTCTAGGAATCACGTACATGCTTCCCAAAGGAGAAAATAATGCGGATCCAAAGAATCACAGGCCTATTACATGTTTGCCGGCCATATATAAAATAGTTACGTCCATCATTAGCACCAAAATCAACGAACATCTGAACAACAACAGAATACTAGAGTGGGAACAAAATGGATGTAAACAAAGAACCCGCGGTTGTAAGAAACTACTTGTTATGGACGCAGTCATCACGAAACAGGTTAAGTATAAGAGCAGAAGGCTATCTGTGGCATGGATAGACTATCAAAAAGCCTTCGATTCAGTGCCTCATTCCTGGCTGGTAGAAGTTTTAAAAATTTACAAAGTAGACCATCAACTTACGCAATTCCTGGAGGCCTTGATGCAGACATGGCGAACATCGATAGTAGTGAAGGCATACAGAACAGATGAGCTCGCTATTAGAAGGGGGATATTCCAGGGCGACTCATTAAGTCCGCTTTGGTTCTGTATGATGCTAAATCCCTTGAGCCATATGCTGAATCGAAATGCCATCGGATATAGCCTAGAGCGTGGAGTCAAAATCTCGCATCTATTCTATATGGATGATCTGAAAATATATGCTGCAAATCCTCAACAACTACAAGGAGCTGTAGAAGTAGTAAAGAGCTTCAGTGATTCTATAAATATGAAATTTGGCCTGAGTAAGTGTGCGGTACTGCATACGGCCAAGGGGAAAGTTCTGAACATCACAAACCTTACTTTGATGGATACTGAAACGACCATTACCTCTCTATCACCTGAAGAGTCATACAAATATCTTGGCTTCCAACAAGGGTGAAGCCTACAAGCCGTGGAAAATAAAAAAATTATCACTGAAGAATACTGGCGCAGAGTGAAGACAATACTGGACACCCAATTAAATGCAAAAAGCAAAATTACTGCCCTAAACACCTGGGCAGCACCTGTCGTCAGCTACACATTTGGAATATTGCACTGGTCACAGACAGGGTTGCAGCAAATAGACAGGAAACTCCGTGTTACATTTACTCAGCGGAGACTACTGCACCCCAACGCTGCAATTGAGAGGTTGTATCTACCTAGAAGTGAGGGAGGTAGAGGACTCGTCTGCATGCAAAATAGCCACCAGAAAGAAATAAAAAATTTACGCCAATATTTCCATCATAAAAATTTGCCTGTTCATAGAGCTATAGCGGCACAGGATGTGAACCTCTCACCGCTAGACCTTGCGAGTAGAGAAAAAGGAATAAATCTAGTCAACTTTAAAGAACAGCCTTTGCATGGAAGATACTTTGCCGCATTAAAACAACCTGACGCAGATGAGAAATCTACCCACACTTACCTCATTTCAGGATACTTGTTCCCTGAAACAGAAGGCTCACTAATGGCTATACAGGACCAGGTCGTCCCAACTAAGAACTACAGAAGGCACATATTGAAACAGACGAATGACTCCACAAAGTGCCGCTTATGTAACAGAGAAGAAGAGACAATACAGCACGTAATCTCAGGATGTAGTTACCTGGCCCCTACAGCCTACACCAGCAGGCATAACAGCATGGGTCAAGTAGTTCATCAGGCAGTGGCTCTAGAAGCAGGTCTGAAGACAGGTTTTGTCCCAACGTACAAGTATCAGCCCAGCGGAATATTGGAGAACGAAATGTTCAAACTATACTGGGACATAGCGATAATTACAGACAGGCACATAGAGCACAATAGGCCTGACATGGTAATAATTAATAAACAAAAGAAAACCGCTATCATTATCGACTTCGCGAATCCCCTGGACGATAACCTTGGCAGAGCTTACCAACAAAAAATTGACAAGTACGCACCACTAGCCTTCGAAATTAAGGAAATCTGGAATCTGGAAAAGGTAGATATTAAGCCTCTAATAATATCTGCTACGGGAATCGTTCATAAGAAGCTCCGTATGCACCTAGAAGAGCTAAGCATAGGTGCCGGCAACACTATACAGTGGATGCAGAAGGCAGTAATATTAGGCACCACCGCGTTAGTCCGGCGAGTCCTCTCCAGACAGTAGACGACAGGGAAGCCTTGAGGAATCCGGCGACCCTGAGCAACCTGCCACTATATGTGTGATGGAAAAAAAAAAAAAAAGTCTTTATTTTCGGCAGCAGCAAACAAAACATTAACAAAATAAATACATTAAGACAAAAGACACAAAAAGTTCACAATTAAATGTGGTCTACCACTTAACTTATTGTATTTAAATTAAGTGTAATGATAACCTAAAGGAAACAATAATATTAGCAACAATAACACAATAATGATGAAATATAAAAAAACACTGAGTGTAGAACCTAATAAAAGAATAATTTTTATGGACTAAAACCATCCATTAAAATATGTAATTACGGTTATCTTGATATCAAAGAAGAAGAAAAATTAACATGAACGTATAAAGGGGTATTAGATAATTGGATTGGCACAATTAACATTGCAAAGTCACTAATTACTACAATTGACTAATACATCTTTTATTTATTTTCTGAACTTGGATAGCTTAAACGATTTTATTTCAGTAGGGAAGGGGGGGGGGGGAGGTTGGGTGAGGTCGCAATATTATATGGAAAATTCCGCTCGTGAAGGTAGGTTCTGTGTACGGGGGGAGTAATTTTAAACCTTTGAATCTAATATTGACATTATGGACATCATTTCTGAAAGTGATTTTATTGTATAGATATGGGAGCGACTTGATATTAATACCTTGCGGTACAAGCAAAGCGTGTGCACTTTAAATCTTTCATTCATTTTTAACCATCCAAGCTCCGAGAATTTATGAGAGATGTGTTAAAATTTTCGTATACCATAGATAAAATGAATGCAAGAATTTTGCACTCTTTGAATACGATTCATATGATCTTTATCCATATTTAAGATAAGTACGACAATTCCTAAACCTAACATAAACATTATATCTAACACTAAATTCTACAATAGTTAAAAATGAATCTAAAATATATAAATCTGAGCAAAAAGGAAGAAAAAGAAATGAGAAAAGAAAGCAACAGAAGGCAATATGGCGAAAGAAGCATTAGGGTAGATAGACGAAAGTATCTTTTTATACTTTTATGAAATTGGTTACAACTTAAAAGCTTATAGCTATTGGAATATTATTGTCTAGTTTTACTGCATTGAATGTGAATGATCCATTAAACATAGCAGTAGAATGCTGGGGCATAGTAAGCATATTCGTTTGTCTGACGTTCACCGAGTGAACAAGCTTTCGGGAAATATGTTTATCTCCGAGATATCGAGGTGATGATGTGAGAAGTAGTTCATGGAGAAAGACAAGAATGTTGAACTTTATTAGATCTTCCATTCTTAACCAATGCAAATCATGGAATTTGAGAGACACATGGTCATATTTACGTAAATTGAATATGAAGCGTCAGCAGTTGTTTTGTACCTTTTGGATTCGATTTCTCGTAATTTGATCAAGGCAGGGAAAATATACATTACAATAGCTAAAGATAGACATAACTAATGACTCACACAGCTTCTTTCTTAGATTTGGGTCCATAATATGTTTATTAGCATATAACATTTTTAACCGTATATAGGATCTTTGCAAGAGTTTAGAAACATGACTCGTAAATCGAAGCTTCTCATCTAATAATGGTCCTAGATTTTTTGACGCATCAGAGAAAAATAATTGAGTGTCATTTAATTGTAATGTTAGATTGCTTTTTACATAAATCCGTTGTTTATCTGGGCAAAAGACGATGATTGCAGTTTTATTTGGGTTAAGCTAGAGGTTACGGTTTACTGAGTATGTGCAGATTGATTTAAGTTCGCGATTAATTTCAAGTGAGGCTTCATCAACTGCATGCAAGTCAAAGCATTTCAGTAACTGAGTATCATCTGCATAAGTCTGAAGAATGGAGGAACGTATTGTAGAGAAAATATCCGAGGTATATATTAAAAACAACAAGGGGCCGAGTATCGAGCCCTGTGGGACACCTGAGACGATTGGACTTGCCTGAGATAATTGATCAAGAATGCATACTTGTTGGTATCTACCTTTTAGATAAAAATTGAAGAAATGCACTGAGTTATCATCAAATCCGTATTAATGTAGTTTGGCGCAGAATAGATCGTAGTCTATGGTATCAAACGCCTTTGAGTTATATCATAAAATAAATTACATAATAGTGTAACAAAATGATGGGTTTGATTTATTTCAAAGTTTATTTTCTACTTTTTAGAGCATTTAAATAAAAGTTTTTTCAAAAACATTTTTTCATATAATTTTATTTTTTACTTTTTAGTCTTTTGATATGCTGTATCTCCGGATATCGACTTTGAGTCGATTCGGATCATAAATGATAAAGTCGTCTGCCATGTTGAACTAAATTTTTGACTAGAAATTCGTAATCCACGACCTCGAAAACCCCCAGATATCGATTTTGATCGATTTGGATATAAATGACAAAAGTCGTCAGCCATATTGGCGTCACCATTTTGAATTTCTGAATTTTGCCTAAAAATTCATAATAAGCGACCTACAAAACCCCCGATATCGATTTGAGTTGAATCGGATCTTAAATGGTAAAAGACGTCCGCCATCTTGAAATCGCCATCCTGAACTAGATTTTTCAATAGAAATTCGTTATCGGCGAATCCGAAAACCCCCAGATATTAATTTTGATCGATTTGACCATAAATGAAAAAAATCGTCCGCCATATTGGCGCCGCCATTTTGAATTTCTAAATTTTGACCAAGAATTCATTATTGGCGATCTCAAAAACCACCAGATATCGATTTTGAATTGAATCGGATCATAAACGGTAAAGTCGTCCACGATCTTGTTTTTTTCTTATATGAAAATGTTAAAGTGTATTATCACCGGAGTTATACACATGTGCAAAATATCAAAGCTCTAGCTTAATTAGAACTAATCGAAATTTGCAAGATTTCACCTAAACAAGCTAACTAACAAACTAACAAAGTTTATTAAAAGCTTTTAAAAATAAATAAGTAATCGACTTGAGGATGTCTGGTCGAAAACCGCGTGGGTTAAGGCGCGAGGTGGCAATCGCGATTAATCACAGGGGTATCGCACCACCGGGTTCGAATCCTGGCTCCAGCACTTGCACTGTCGGAGGAAATGGTGGTATGTCCGCGTTTTTCAATGTGTAACCTCCTTCCGCACAAGCCTCTGGCTTCTGGAATTGGGGGTTGTCTAATTTCTGTGGTGTTTGTTTATTTATTTATTTATTATTTATATGCACCTAATCAGCATAATTTATAAATTATATATTGTAAAGGCTAATTAAATTTTTAATAAGATTATGCTATATTATACTATATTAGTTTATTCCTGTAATTAATCTTATTCCTGATTTTTAGTGCGCACAGCCTACTTGATTCATTGTCGAATTTCTTAGCCATTATTTTGTTCCATCACGTTCTGCACCATCAGTCACATTTGTATTTTGACAAAGGTAAAAACCAATGTTTAACTAGCTTCTAAACCATTTTATGTAATGGAATTTTGTACTTTCCAATCCATAAATAAATAAATTTATTATTATTAATATAGTGTTATGTGCACACCCACGCCCTCTTGTGAGGGGAGGTTTAGTCCCTAGTGGCATAGTAAAAGGAAACCTGCCTAGTTAGCTGCCGGTAGGGCGGTAGTTCTCCAGTTGGCCCAGAGAGGGCGCCATTAACACAGATCAGTAGAAAACGGCATACGGAATGACAGACCAGAAAAAAGGAGAAGTGGTTTGGAACAGTCTGAAGTGAAATAAATGAATCGAGAATAAACGCCACGAATATATAAGAAACGGATCCAACGCACGAGTCTGTTAGTTATATTTTAAATGACAAGTGATCAGATAAGATAAAAAAAAACAATAACAAGTAGTGAATTTATAGTAGTTATAAGTTATAGTCAGTGTGTAATTATAAGGACTAATTATTGTATTGTAATTTAGTGATTAATTAATCAGTGGTTTACGATTTTTGTACATTTATAATAAACATATTTCATTAAATCAAATAGGTATAATAAATGTGATGAACCAATATTCCATGAGAGACACACCATTACGATTGATTGCTTGATTTCGTTAGGTACAATTTATTGGACGAGCGTAGGTTGCTGTGCGATAAATAATTTATGTTTTAAAAATAAGTAATAAACATAAATAATGAGAAAATATTTATCTTCGAAGTTCTTGGAAAGTAGAATTTGTCTTTCCTGCTATCATCATTATAAAGTCTAGCGTTTGACAGAGCGTTCCGTTTCAGCCCTAGAGAATTTTGCTCTGCTAGTTTTATACATATTCAATTTTATCTTTGAAAAGTTTTGGCAGTTTTCTCCTTGGGGGTCGAGCTGGCGGTGGCGTTTACGAGACGGCAGGCATCTCGACTAAATGTACACCAAAATAAACGAAGGTAAGAATTATACACCCTTTCCGTAATTAATTAATAGGTTTTCACTTACTTCCAGTCGCAGGGGCCATTCTTCAAACTGTTCGAATTAAATTTTAACGACTCCAGCTGGAAAAAGGTAACTTAAATTAATTTGTTGTTAATTCAGTTTAGGAATTTTAACAAAAGGCTTCTAATTTGTGAGAAATTTTAAACATATACAGTGGGATACAATTTACAAGGTAAATGTTTTATACGCTTACTAAATCGGTAACATAATTGCACTTACTTTATTTTCAATAATTATAACCGAAACAAAGTATTAAAGAAAAAAATATATTACCGAACTCAATCCGTAATCCTCTTAACCCTAATGTAGTAAGAAAAGTATGCTATTTGTGTTGTGTGAATTTATAAGTATGGTTCTTATTTTCAAATTGCAATTTTGTGTCCAAGAAAAAATAACTTTAAAACCGTAAGATATGAAGAAACGACCCTCTTTTCAAAGGGTAATATAGATGGATATAGATAGATAGATCATTTATTGACCAGAAAAAAACATACATAAAGTACAACTGGCAAGTCAACAAATGCAATGAATCAACATAATTATCAACTTCTTCGAATTCTTCAATATCATAGATATCAGGACTAATTTCTAATTGCTCAGGCTCTTCATCAACAACAGCTTCATCAACAATATTTTCTGCGTTTTGACACAAAGTATTCCTTCCATAGTGGCATAAATTGCTGCATGTGGTGCCAATGGTTTTGCATGAGCAACGTTTAGTTTTGCAACCGACCTTACAATCACAAGCAATTATATTTACTAATTCATTAGGAAGAGAAAGTTTATCAGTCCTTATCAGCATCAGTCATTATTTGTTGTTTGCTGCATTGACAGGGTTTTGGGAAGGCCGCTGTTCCACGGACAAATCTGATAAGAAGTCCTCAAACTGTGATGTGATAATAAGCTGAATCTTGTGTGGGTGGTAAGGATCTTAATTTAACTTCTACTGGAAAAAATTTCTAGTACATTTTTAGAGACACTCATAACTTAATAATCTTATTTAAATTAAGCAAGCAGTGATACATTGTGAATTCTGACAAATCTAGTTTGTCCACCGACCAGCTCTACGAATTAATTAATACCTCTTTAGAGAAGCAAACTATAAAATTGTCAAGTGACATACATACTCGCTAGTAGCAAAGCAATCAATGAAAAATTGGGAAAAGCTAACGCAAAAATAAAGGAGCTAGAGAAGAGATGCCTAGTTTTAGAAAGAAAGAATAGGAAGAATAATGTTGTAATTTTCGGTATCCCACCAAACAAAGAAAATTTGCTGTCCAGCACTTTAAATAAGGTAAACACTCTATTAGGAGTACATGTGTCTGAGGCTGACATTAATAATTTTTACGTTGTCGGCAATCAAAAAGGCAAACAAGGCATTGTACTTGAATTTATTCCGTTTCTCAAAGAGCGTGGCCTCTTTCAAAATATACAAAAGCTCAAAGGCACTAACATTTCTGTAGTGAATGAACTTAATAAGGAAGACCGGGAAAATTATATGATACGAATCAAACCTACGAAAACTGCCCGTGAAAATAACTCGGATGCCAAAATTATAGGTAACCAGCTCGAAGTTGATAAAAAAAGATATTCTGTGGAAGTTCTGGAGAACCCCGTTCTTAACCATACAGATAGTGAAACGGAAAGCGAGTCCGGTAGCATAAATAAATACCAACGAAAATTTTTAAATTTTAAATTTAAATTTTAGTTTTAAATTAATTAAAAAAAAAAAAATTTTTGACGACTCCATGCATATATATATTTAAATATTTAATGTACACCAAGAAAAATATGGACTTATTCTCTACATTAAAAGAAAATCACGCATATGATAACATGGAGACTTACTCAGCATACTAAAACACCGTACAACATGTTTTAAAAAATCTCCATGCTATAATCGTATACTATTATATAATAGTTTATCAGATGAGATAAGAAATATTCGAAGTTATTATAAGTTTAAAAAGGCAATAAAAGATATTCTGCAAAAAGGAGCATTCTATACTATACGCGACTTATTAAATAGGGAACCTTAGGGCCACAAGTATAATTACTATTTTGAAAGCAATTGAATTGCTATGTTTATATGTTTGAGTAGTTACTACTTGCAAATATCTATTATTTTATTTATATATAGAATTTATATGTATATATTTATGTAACAAGTTTATATGTTGTTTGTCACAAAATAAGTTTGTTTTATATTAATTACATTATATCATGACTTGCCATATATACTAAATGTATCGAAAATCGTTAATAAATTATTATTATTATTATTATTACCACAACCGCCTCAACGTCAAGTAGAATTGTCGATAAAAATCCTGGTGTATCAAGTAAGAAATCCACAATAATAAAGCCATCGACTCCTGTTTACCTACAAAATACTAGAAGCACAAAAAATAAAAATAGAAATAAGTAAATATTAATAGACTCTGTCTTATTTGCAAATTACATTTTCTTTTCTTTGTTTTGTTAATATATACTATTAATTATTTATTATTAATATTAATATTGGTAACTTTATTGTAATATTGTACTAAATAATTGATAAGTCTTTAAGTCTATGTCATATTAATGCCAGGTCGGTCATGGCCAATTTTGCAGTTTTCAAGCGTTTGATATACAACAAATACGATATAATGACAGTGTTTGAAACTTGGTTTAAGAGCAACATATCTACCCAAGCAATTTCACTAAATGAATACATACTTTTTCGTCGTGATCGAGCAGTAAATCGTGGCGGTGGCCTTGCTGTATATATAAAATGTTTTTTAAAGCCTAAACTAATCTCACACCTTGATATCAATACTACAGAGCAACTCTGGTTGTCTATTAAACATTTTAATAAGAATACCGCTGTTGGCATTTTATATCGCCCTCCTACTCTCAGTGTAGTTGACTTTTTAGACGAGTTCGAAAATTCACTTCACATTATCCTGCCTCAGTATGATGATATATTGTGTGCGGGAGATTTTAACATTGACTTTCTGGATAATGACTGTACTACCTGCAAGCTGCTAAATAGTCTTTTGACTAGTGCGCATTGAAACAAAACTATTTATAGTTCCACTAGTGTTAAGTTAATAGACCTCATTATCTGCTCTGATAACGTGAAAATAACTGATGTTACGGTCAGTCGTGTCTACGGAATATCGGATCATTGTTTAGTTTCGTGTGTAGTCAACAAAATACAAAATAAAGTCGAACCGCTCTTTTATACTTTCCGTGATTTTAAGCATTTTAACTTAATCAATTTTGAAGATGACCTTAACAGGGTCGATTTTTCAGAGATATTAGTCTTAGGTGATATCGACTCTAAAGTAGATCATCTAAATGCCATTATTCTTGAACTTTTTAACCACAATGCACCTATTAGGACTGTAAGAATTACTAAATCTAAAGCACCACGGCTTACCGAGGCCTTAAAACAACTCATGCGCCATAGAAATAACGCCCTAGCCAAATTTAAAATAACAAGAAATATCAATCACTGGAATTATTACAAAAACTTACGTAACGAGGTAAATTATGCTATAAAACGGGAAAAAAGGCTTTTTAGAGCACAAAATTAGGTGGTGCAATAACAAGGACATGTGGAAACTTTCGAAAAGTTTACATACGAAAAAAAAAAATGAAATACCCGCTCACCTGCAAACTCCTACGGCCATCAATTGAAATTAATTTATTCTAATAGACATATTCTAAATAGAAAGACGAAAACTATATTATGCGAATCCTTAGTATTATCTCATCTCAATTATGCCGACGTAGTATACGGACCATGTCTACTTAAAGCTGATGGTAAACGGCTTTAATTTAAGATGTATGCACTCGATTAATTTGTGGCTTACGTAATCGTGATCATATATCGGCTAAAATTACCGAGATTGGATGGCTGGTTAGTGGGAGTAGGAGAATTCTTCACTAATGCACTTTCTACCATAAAATTATTACAACTAAGAAACCTCAGTATTTATTCAATAAACTAAGATTTAAACGCACATTCATAATATTAACATTCGATTTAAAAATATCCTGACTACTCCCCAACATCGTACTACACTCTTTCGGTCCTCATTTTCATACAATGCCGCTAAACTTTATAATAGAATTCCGTCTGATGCTAAACAATATGAATCTAATAAGTTTTCTAGGAAACTCAGTATTTGCTGCAAGACTCTACTTACCTGGCATGAATAAGTAATAATGATTTTTCTTAGGAATTTAGGTACCCATTCTTTGTCTTCTTTTGTCTTTCAATTTGTTTTATTATTATAATTGTTATTTTCAGTTTGTAATATAGGTAAGATATCTATATTTTTCTTGTAGATATTTAGCATCTTCTAGGTTGAGTGGAAGAGCAAAAATTTTGGATATTTAATCGAAATATGATTGAACTCCGCCTTTTCCACAAAATTTTATTTATAAATATATATGTAATGTTAGTTTGTTCACTTATGTAATTTATGTGGAATAAAGACTGTTATTATTATTATTATTAAATCTTGTATCATTCTTCGTACTCCATCAATATAGCATTATCATCACCCTTTCCCACATTTGACGCTTTCCTTTGTTCATGTTATATTGTAGGAATTGTTCCTAACATCGTGCACTATTTCTGGAAATTTCAAAAATTTTTGAATTAATTTTGATTTACCCATGCGCGAAAAAGATTAAGTAGTATCGCATCCAGAAAAGGCGTGAAGAAATGTTATTATCTGAGTAAGTTCATGGTATTAAGAATTTTAGGTGAAAAATTTCTATAATGAAAAAAATATTTTTTGAATACTTAACGACACGTGTGTATATACATATTATAAGATGAGCAGCTACTCATATACTGAGGTCTCTCGGAAAAAATGCAATAGGTATAACTGAAGACTCCTTGAACATCGACAATAAAAGGGTACCATTTTAGTTTCTTAACTAGCATTTTAAAGGGCCCAAAATGAATTAAATCTGAAAAACCACCCATAAAATGACCAATTTACCCCCTTTTCGCGAAAAAAGGGTTCCCCCATATACTTGATGTAGAAAACTCAGGTTATTTTTAGTTTCTCCAAAACAAACTTATTATTTTATGTCGCGTTGCACTATGTAAAATTTTCTCTCAAAATCTATCTTTACTCCACTAGTAGCTAAGATTATGTAATAAAAATTATTATCGAATATAAATGACTATGAATGCCATGTCGAACATGAAACATCTTCAAAACATTTTTATTAATAACACAAGATTGCTTTTAGCGATGGTGATTAAATTTGGCCAATTTGGGATATCTATAACGCAAGGTGTTTTTTGATAAAAAAAATTCGCGACCCATATAACATTGGTTGGTTTATTAATAGACGATTATTGTTACGGCTCCGATAGCCGTCATGTTATGAAAAAAATGAATGGATTGTATTTACAGCGTAAAAAATGGCAAGCAAAATCAATATGAAAATAATAGAATTCCGTCTGATGCTAAACAATATGAATCTAATAAGTTTTCTAGGAAACTCAGTATTTGCTGCAAGACTCTACTTACCTGGCATGAATAAGTAATAATGATTTTTCTTAGGAATTTAGGTACCCATTCTTTGTCTTCTTTTGTCTTTCAATTTGTTTTATTATTATAATTGTTATTTTCAGTTTGTAATATAGGTAAGATATCTATATTTTTCTTGTAGATATTTAGCATCTTCTAGGTTGAGTGGAAGAGCAAAAATTTTGGATATTTAATCGAAATATGATTGAACTCCGCCTTTTCCACAAAATTTTATTTATAAATATATATGTAATGTTAGTTTGTTCACTTATGTAATTTATGTGGAATAAAGACTGTTATTATTATTATTATTAAATCTTGTATCATTCTTCGTACTCCATCAATATAGCATTATCATCACCCTTTCCCACATTTGACGCTTTCCTTTGTTCATGTTATATTGTAGGAATTGTTCCTAACATCGTGCACTATTTCTGGAAATTTCAAAAATTTTTGAATTAATTTTGATTTACCCATGCGCGAAAAAGATTAAGTAGTATCGCATCCAGAAAAGGCGTGAAGAAATGTTATTATCTGAGTAAGTTCATGGTATTAAGAATTTTAGGTGAAAAATTTCTATAATGAAAAAAATATTTTTTGAATACTTAACGACACGTGTGTATATACATATTATAAGATGAGCAGCTACTCATATACTGAGGTCTCTCGGAAAAAATGCAATAGGTATAACTGAAGACTCCTTGAACATCGACAATAAAAGGGTACCATTTTAGTTTCTTAACTAGCATTTTAAAGGGCCCAAAATGGATTAAATCTGAAAAACCACCCATAAAATGACCAATTTACCCCCTTTTCGCGAAAAAAGGGTTCCCCCATATACTTGATGTAGAAAACTCAGGTTATTTTTAGTTTCTCCAAAACAAACTTATTATTTTATGTCGCGTTGCACTATGTAAAATTTTCTCTCAAAATCTATCTTTACTCCACTAGTAGCTAAGATTATATAATAAAAATTATTATCGAATATAAATGACTATGATTGATTTCTTCGTCGTTGTCCATTTTATTATAGTAAATATATTTTCCAAAGACACCAAATATAAAACTCCAGTCAGTGTATGTGCCATTTCAAGCGAGACATGAGACCGGAAGAGCAGCGGCAGCTTTCCGACCAGGCGATTCGAGGACAGTTGAATCTGACCCGCGGGTGCCGTACTCTGGTCCGAGTCTGAGATTTATTCCTGCGAGCCGACAGTTCGCCGCCTCTTCTAATGAAATATTGTATTCATAGGGAGGACCTCCTTGGGGAACACCTGCCAGATCGCATATGCTCGCCTGCACCTGCACCGGGAGGCTTGAATAAACAGGATGAGAAATAGTTGATGGATTTCCTTGGGAATTTTTAAGTTCGAAAAAAAATATTTTAATATTCACTGCGAGTGTTTCTAAATTATTTGAAGGAATTGTTTACGACAGAATTATATCCTTCACCACACAATATAATATCCTTTCAGCATAATTTCACTGCTGACAAATCAACAGGAACAGCAACCTATCATTTATTAAATTGGGTATACACCTGCTTAGACAACAGCAAATATGTGATCTCCATAATTTTTTATTTGTCAAAAGCTTTTTTTTTATACATTTATTTAACGTCGGCCTATTTCCGCTACTGAGGCCTAACACCGACGCCTGTAGACGAGCTAACCCCAACCAGGAATTTTGCCGAACCTCTTCCCTTAAGAAGAGTAGGGAGCTTTTAATAACGGGACCGACTTTACATCCCCTCCGAAGGATGGTATATCATCTACACAACCCTCGCCTAAGGTTGCATAGCTTCCGCGCATACACTGATATACAAGCCGCTGGATGTGTAAGACGAGGACGCGGTTTCCGTTGGAATGGTCACCCATCCAAGTACTAACTGCACCTGTCGTTGCTTTACATCGCATACCGAAGTATGTACATAGTAAAGACGCACCTACGCTCGCCTCTCAAAAGCTTTTGATACAGTGAACAATACTTTCTTAGAGCAAAAGGTATATAATGTAGGAATAAGAGGAAACTTACTATCATGGATAAATAGTTACATGGAAGGGAGAACAATAAAAGTACAACTAAATAATGTTCAGTCACAAATAGAGAATTTAATGTGCGGCGTTCCTCAGGGCTCTGTTTTGGGACCGCTATTATTTATGATTTAAACAACCTTCCTAACTGTTTAAACACTGGTCACTTAACTATAATGTACTTTGCTATATTGTAAATTCAAAGTATGTTAGATGAAGCAGGGGTATTGAGCATTTATTATGCTCTTGCATAGTCACATATTTCGTACAATATCATTGCCTGGGGAAGTGCAAGAGATAGGGACAGAGTCTTTGTTAGCCAAAAAGGATTCATTAGATTTATATTACAAATGAGTTATAGCGAGAGCTGTAAAAATATATTTAAAATAAAAAAGTATTAACGATTCATATATATAGTACGAGACGTGGTGGCCCACTTAGTTTACCTCTACAAAATACTCCAAATTATAAACATTCGCCATATTATAACTGTGCTATTCTTTTCAATAGTCCGATAACCGAAATATGCAGAACTACAGCCTACAAATCCGCAGTCAAAGATATCTTATTTGTAGGTAGTCTTTACAGTGTTCGAGATTTTTTGAATAGAGAATCTTGAGGCCATATTTATTTGTTTTTTATCCTCCTAACAATTTTGTGAAAAACTTGACAGTTAATTGTTTATATTTCTTATAGCTGTGACTATGTTGTTTAAATATGTGTATTGTGTTTACTTATATATTTTATATAATTCTATTTATAAATTATATTTACTCAATTTTCTTATTATGTAACTTATTCTATGTTTATACATATTACCAAGGTTTACAATTGACTTATCATTGTGTCTAAAATGGCCAATAAATATTATTTTTATTAAAGACTTGCTATGGTGCAAAAAAATTATTTTGAGGCCAATTTAACCAAACTTAACTCTTTCTAAAAATATATCATAAATGCCATGTCGAACAAGAAACATCTTCAAAACATTTTTATTAATAACACAAGATTGCTTTTAGCGATGGTGATTAAATTTGGCCAATTTGGGATATCTATAACGCAAGGTGTTTTTTGATAAAAAAAATTCGCGACCCATATAACATTGGTTGGTTTATTAATAGACGATTATTGTTACGGCTCCGATAGCCGTCATGTTATGAAAAAAATGAATGGATTGTATTTACAGCGTAAAAAATGGCAAGCAAAATCAATATGAAAAGAAAGAAATAGAAAACTTGCAGATCTTACACGATACCGACGGCAGGCAATACACTCTCGTCTTTAACAGCACCTGGCTTCTTCTCAGAGCTCTTGGGGGTCATAATTCTAAGGTTTAACCATATAAAAAAAATAATTTAAATACCACACAGTAATTAATTCCAGTACTATAAACCTGAGGGCAACAGTATTCTTTAACATTCGAAAATATTTTTTCATACAGAGAAATTTACTATTGTTATGTGCCGCCCTCTTACGGAAAGAGGTTTAATCCCTAGTAGCAGAGTAAAAGGAAGGCTGCCTAATTAGCTACCGTAGAATAATAGTTCACCAGTCGGCCCAGAGGTGGCGCTGCCTTATAGAATATACTAGAAATGGAAACGTCCCGAATGACAGACTGGATGAATCGAGAATAAGCGCCACGTATATATAGGAAGCGGGACCAGCGCATCAGGGAGTCAGTTCTGTACAGTTCCGAGATGAGTCAAGTGATTAGATAAGGTAAAGAACAAGATGTGAATTTAAATAATGAGTTTATAGTAAATAAAAGTTATAGTTAGTATGTTATTATAAGGACTAATTATTATAATTTAGTGATAAATAAATCAGTGTTTAGCGAATATTCGTGTTGCAATTATTGGACCTAGGTTCCGAGTGTTTACAACAGGGTGTAAACACGTAACAGTATTATTGATCGTACTTAAAGGATAAGTAGCATCAGTCTTTCGGCTGGTGTTTGTCGCAAGCATTAGCGTTTTGATGGTAATATGCAATTATTACACTTAACGCGCCAGGCTTGTAACTTGTAATTCAACGCTTGGCGGGGCACATAGCCCGGAAAGTAACTGTTGGTTGCAGTCTGGTTACATTCTTTATAGTAAAATAAGGATTTTATAGAGGAATTTGCGACTAAAAATATTATGGTTTAATATTCTGCCTTCTAAAGGTACATTTGAACAATAACTAAGGTGTTAATAATATCATCTTGATAAGTTATAAGATCCCTTCGGTCTCCAAAAGTCGATATTATTTTTTTTTTTTTTCGTGAGAGTAATGCACTGAAGAGTTACATCGTGTCTCCGACATAACGGGAGAAGCGCCAAATTAATATTAAAAACTTTTTTATTTATTTCAAATCTGCATACAATTTCACTTTTGCTTGAAGTAATAAATAAAAAACAATACAATAGTAGGTAACATTAAAATTAAGGATAATCGACAAGAATTAATAAAAATTATGACTAAAAATAGTATAGGAAAAAGAAGGAGTGCATTGTTTCATAATTAGTCGCTTTAAATTTAGGTTAAGATGTTCTTTATTCGTTATTGTCAGAAGTTTATTTAACAACGTGATGTAGTCGACAAGATCAGAGCTTCCTGTTTTATTTTAATACAAGTAAGTATATGACAGTTTTTGTTTAGAAATTTGCTTATTAGCGTTGTAGCTTGTAAGGATTTATAGTTTTAAAGAGGTAAGACGTAGGCAAAGTTGCAATCGCTGACGTTTCAAGGCAGGCCCGCATGAATTTCGCGTGAAGCGAGGCGCAAATTCAAACACGGCCAACTTCGACTAAGTTTTCAAGTTGTGCCCATATCAGCAGGGAGCACCGGGGTCCGGCTTAGCTTGAAGAAGAAACGCAGCCTCACCTTCCGGTCCCACTCCCACTGGCACACAACCCTGTTTATTCATCAACTTTCTTTGAATCATTAACGAAAGGCCGGCCAAAATCTCCAGGTTAAAATGTAAACAGAGCTCCGATGTAATATCTAAAAGTCAAATTCTAGCTAGACTTACTAACATTATGCTGCGGTATATATGTACCATAATTTAAAATCTTTTCAAATTTGTTCATTTCCCCCTAGAATATGCAAGTTAATCGAATAAAGCAATTCTTCGCTTTTAAAACAATTTAGATTTCAGCTGAATAAATTATGTGACACTTAATGGGACGGAACAAACAAAATAAGACAAAAATATGGTCCAGCTTCATATTATGCGATTAAAGAATATTCCGGGGCGGAGCGGAGACTTCCAACAACATTCATGTTTGGCTATAACTCTGAAACGGCCCCCAAAAAAAGCAAGATGTAAAAATTTTTATCAACGCGAAAAACGGAACACTTGGTTATGATATTATTGAATTTATTTCAGTTGTAGAACGTGGTTCTCCTTGTGTTCTTTTTACGTGACAAGAAGCAAATGAGGATCTTTTACACGAGGAAAGTTATAACGGTTCTTGCAAACCGTTGCACCTGTCAAATTTTCTATAAAATGTCAAATATCTCTGAAACGGCTAGGTTTAGTTATAGGATATGCTACATATTTTCGGCTCAGAATTTTATGCTCTATTCGAAAACCCTAAAATATATAGGGTGTTCTATTTGAAATAAGCAAGTTGGTATCGACTTCCGGTATAAGCGGAAGTACCAGCTGCTTGTAATTATTTTAGTTGGATTGGCCACACCGACATTAGTAATTATTTTAATTTTCAAAATTTTCTAATGCGTACTTTTCTCTATATCGATCGATTCAGTTCCCGGTGAGACACTCTGTATACTGCTAATTCTATCACTATTCCTAGACAAGGTAATGTGTTATTGGGCCTGAAGTTTTCAGCCTCATATGTGTTAATAATTTTAGGAATAGGAGTAATAAATAGTACTAGTTTTTAAGTCAAGTGTAATTCTACCAGTTTTAAGTGAGATTTACTAAACTAAATTTAAGATAACATGACCTATTACTTGGAATACATTTTTTAGAACTTTACTATTAATAATTTCAGTTGTGTAACAGTATTTTTCGATTTAAAAAGTTCCAAAAAATAAGTGAGGTACAAGAATTTTTAAAAAAAATTTTTTCAAAATGGCCACGTCAGATGAGTGTGATATAAGAAAATTACTAAGCAGGCTATGGAAATTATCAATTAGGTTGTAGACTTTTCTGTAAGGAAGAGAATAGTTATTTGAATTACCGATAAGTACTACTTTTAGGTTTTCCCACACAACGTATTTCATTCGATTTAGCATATTTTATTCAGCGGAAAATTAGATCGATTTAAAAATACCGTTTGATTGGCTTAATTTTCATTTTTATTTATTCACAAAAACGTGGGCCGAGAATATTCCTATAAAACATATAATTTATGTATTGTACAATACAATAGGGACTTGTTTTAACTCCGTCCAAAGTCGAGTGCAAATCCACCTCACCAGCGTGACACGGGACTGCTATCCAATCAAATTTGTATTTCTCCGGAGAAAATTCCTGCGAATTTCTGATTACATACGTTTGCTATTTATTTCCATATGCATGAGTTCCGACATATACAAATGTCCTCATCAAATATGCTCGTCACTTCTACTGGTCATCTGTCTGTTGTAGCTATCGATAATGCTGGTGGAACGTTCCTGGCATGTTTCTTTTCAGGGCCGAACTGGCACAGCGAAAAATATTACAAATCGCACCATACTCCACATTATGAAGATGTGCCTGTCGAATAGCTACATCTCATTTGATTTTGCTGGAAAATTGTACATTAAAAAACTATTTTGTAAAATTTTTCTACATATTGATACTTTATTCGCAAAAAAAATTTTTCGTACGAGTAAAAGTAAATTTTTTTTATATTTAATTGTTCTATAGATTAAGTGCTAAATAAATATATCACTTAGGGAGAATTAAAGCAAAACTTGTTAATAAGGAATTACCCAAGTTCTTCGTATTTATATAGGCGTTCTAATTCTAAATGTGTCAATACATAGGCATTAGGTAAAAAATTGTTAACGGGAAGCAATAAGCTATTGTAGAATCTATTAGAACTATCTCATCTTAGCTAATAATGGAAAGAATTGGATTATACAGGGTGTCCCATAAGTGGACGATCAAACGAAGTACGGTGATGGGGGAGGTCATTTCCAATCATCGGGGAGAAGCAAGACCTAGAATTAACATCGACGAAGACGAAATAATGGAAATAGTGCTTGAAGATTCATCGTATATTAAGACGTTCAGGAGTTCCGAAGTCCACTGTGTATCGCATTTTAAAGAGGGCCAAACTGTACCCATATCATGTGCAACGGATACAAGGCACACTTACACGCTGACTATGACAAAGGAGTGCAGTTTTGGAGTGAAATGCTGCGTCGGAACAGGGTAGACCCTCAATTTTTTAGCAACATTTTGTGGAGTGACGAATCTGCCTTTGTCAGGACGGGGATATTCAATATCGACAGTTTGCATTACTGGGACTGTGTAAATCCCAGAATGTTGTAAAAAATGACCATTTTCAACACCAGTTTGGGGTCAATATGTGAGCAGGAATAGTTGAAGCGAAATTGATTGGAACTTTTGAGCTGCCAAGAAGGCTCAACAGTGAAAAGTACCCAAATTTTTTACAAAATGAATTGGGTGCCTTACTTGGCGACGTGTCCCTGGAAACACGCCGAGAAATGTGGTTACAGTGCCTACTCACTATGCCCTAGAAATGAGACAGACCTCAATTCACAATACGAAAATAACTGGATTGGAAGAGTAGAGCCATCCAGTGGCCACCAAGGTCACCTGACCTAACTCCTTTAGACTTTTTTATGGGATTATTTCAAAGAACATATTTACGCCAATGAAAACCAAACTGAACAAGAATTACAGCAAATAATAAGAGAAGGTATCAATGTTATCAAGAATAACGAACGTGCGTCCCAATTAATTAAAAGAAATTTTATTCGGCGATGCTGATTATGTGTTAACAAGTGGTAGAAAATTCGAACAGATATTGCAGAAATTTAGAAAATATTAAAATATATATTTTACTTATTTTATTTTATATCTGACAACCCAGTTTAAAACTTTGTAAAACGTAATTTTTAACAAACACGGATTACCTGTCCTATGTGTTGTACCATGTTAGAATCTGCATTAAATGGATATATTTTTCTGATAACTGATCAACTTTCAGTAGTACATTTTTTATAAGTTATCGTCACTTAAAAATTAACTAAATTTCTTTATGAACAAAAAGTGTTCAAAAAACCGTTTTTTTTTTTTAATGGCAAATGATAGTAAAGGTCATAGAAATGCCTTTATCATAAAGGAGCACCTATTTAAAATCCAAATAAGAAAAGAAAACAACAAAAAGTCATAATTTCATTATTAATTTTTTAGTAGGCGTACTAGCGATTTCAGAGGAAAAAAATGAAATAACTTCGAACCATCAACAATTGGATAACCACATATATGGTTATTTTGATTGAAAATGACCTCCCCCATCACCCTACTTCGTTTAATCGTCCATTTATGGGACACCCTGTATAATAGAATTCATAGCATTTTAAAGCAAAAAAAAAAAATTGAAAACAAAAATTTAAATTGCAGTGAAAAACTGTCAGCTAGAAGTTAAAACATCAACAACGAAAGAGCTTAAGATTTTGGCCAGAAGCTTTTACTCCTTTTGGAGATCTTTAGAGGGCTATATAATTTATATTTAATGATCTATTTTAGCTTAAAAATGGACACTATTTTCTATCTACAACGATTAATGCAGCAATATAATGCTATTATAGCCTACGGAGTTTTTTTAATGTCTTTTTTATTCATAACTGATTTCATATTTAAAATCAATGCCTATTAAAAAATATTAGTTTTCTAATTACTAAACTTTTTTCTCGCCGAGCGCTACGATCAAAGTTATCAAGAAAAAACTGTTTATTACAACATTCAAGGTGCTGTTATAAACAAATGCCACCGAATTCTCATCCACAAAGTATGTACATATCATCTTTGATACTTCCTGTTCATGAATCACTTCACAATTATCCATTCAGATTGGGTACTTTTAGAGCTAATTCCAGACTAGAAGTCTTAGGTTGCATACTATTAAAAATCGGTGAATAAAACTTCTCTCCAAAATTCACTAGAAAAAAAAACTTGCACATATTCTTACGGATGATGACACTAAGAGCAATACTGGAACAAAGCATGGAGCTACAACAAGAGTAAATAATAGAGATACCAAACTAAACAATACACAAGCACAATCTATATATCTAAAGTAAAGTAACTAAAAACTAAGTAGTTATGTTTTAAAAATAACAGATTAGTTTCAACTTTTCTTCAAAATCGATAATTTAGCAAAAGTGCCTCAATGAGTTTGCAAGGCATTAAAATTTTACATTTTTATTATTTTACTTGCCTTTCTTTATTAAAATTAACTTTCTCAGTAATAAAGAGTGAGGTTTATATACAGATATTTACACATATGCATCACTGTTTGTTATAGGTATCTTATATGACAAATATAGTAAAAACTATACTTAAATAACCCAAATTTATAGAAAATTTAAAAAGTGTAACTTTCCAAAATGAAAAAAAAAATCGTCTAAATAACAATTTGTTACTTGATACAATGTTATAAATACCTAATATATAACTTTTACTTGTGTTTGTACAAAATGTATTTATTATTCGGTATATTTTCTCAGCATATGTTCAAAAATTGCCTTCAAATAATATCTAGAGAAGAGAAAGGGGAAGAGGGAGAATTAAAATTAAATTTCTTCCTTTTCTTGTACTATTATATAAAAGTAAGAATGTATGTCACTCTAAATATAAGCCAAACGTTTATGATTGAGAAATAACAATCGCGTTGTATAACAAGTACATCGCCTGACCCCAAAAAGATTTAAGTGTACCACTGGACTGAGTGTATTTGGAAAAAGATTTTCTGCAGTCTGAGCAGGACCACTTTTATATCTCAATTATATATATAGAGTGCTAAGGAATTTACGTGTATTCATTTGTTCGAATTCATATAAAAAATAATTCATAATTTCTGATCATTTTCTAGTAACCGGTTTTCTGAAAAGTACGTAGTAAACTATTTTTAAATTATTGCGACGCTGCCAAGCGATCTTCAGACACAACCCTAAGAGGATATTCCGTCTCTGCCCACCCGCTGGTCAGTCCTGCGAGGCCATGCATGTCCTGAAAGACATTGCATAGCACTCTTGATTCGATAGATGTTTAGTAGTAGGCCCCTGGCGAGAGAAATATCGGTCCCTTGTCCACTTACGTGTTTTCCATGTTTCAAGGGGTGATCTGGAACGTGTCTTCTCCACGAATGATAGCTAATAGTCTATTTCCCACGGGATGGATGCTTTCTACTTTCTTATACATGGCATTAACCGACTGGGGTGGATGACATTTTATTTCACTCGACGAATTTATTTGCATTTACGCATATATTAACTGGGAATAATAGGAATTTGAAATTTTGGAAAAATGAATATGTATTTGATGCATTTATGCCATTAAAATTTTCAATAAAATAAGAGAGAACACTGTTTCAATTTTTTATACATATCTAAGTACTAGCAGTGATGTCATCATTTGACCGCCTGAAAACCGATACGTAGTCATTTTGAAAAATTTGACATAAGAGTACGCGTTAGTTTGTGATCGATTTAACGCTTCTTAAAAGCCTAGTTTAAAAGGGATTTCCATATATATCATATCAATGAAACTGTTTGATGTCGTGTGGGAAAGTGGTCAAGCTCCGCAGGAGTTTCGTGATACACTTTTAATCAACCTCTTCAAAAACAAAGGGAGCGCTGCGGACTGTGGGAATTACAGGGGTACAGCTCTCCTGGCTGTTGGAGGGAAGATACTCACTAAAGCGATGGCAAATAGGCTAACACCTGTTATGGAAAAGTTACTTCCTGAAACACAGAGTGGCTTTAGACCAAACCGAGGCACAACGGATTTAATCTTCACACTTAAACAGCTTCAAGAAAAAGCACTCGAATATCAAGGAGAAATTCACATGGCCTTCATTGATTTAACCAAGGCGTTTGACTCGGTGGACAGGGAAGTGCTCTGGAAAATTATGTTCCGCTTAGGTATCCCTAGAAAATTTGTGGAAGTATGTCGCAGTCTACATACAAACAACAACGTCCAGGTTATGTATAATAATGAGGCAACCGAACCTTTCCAAACCCTCACTGGAGTTAGGCAGGGATGTGTCCTGGCACCCCTACTCTTTAATTTGTTTACCACTGCTATAACAATTATTGTTGACAACAAACTGACAGTCAGAGGAATAGGTCTCCGATACCGTTTTGATGGCGGTCTCTTTAACATAGGGCGCTTTAGAGCTTTCACGAAGACACGCACACGACTCATTTGTGATCTCCAGTATGCGGATGACTGTGCACTTTTAGCCTCTACGCCGGAAGAGCTTCAAGAACTTTTAGATGTGTATGCCCAGAGCTATGATTCCGTGGGACTTAAAATCAACATTGGAAAGACTAAGATTATGTCAACTCCTCATCAAGTGAACCAAATAGACATTACACTTAACGGAAATTCTCTTGAAGTGGTGGATCAGTTCAATTACTTAGGCAACGTTGTTAATGACAAAGCAAACATGGACAGCGAGATTCGCAATAGAATTAACGCTGCATCTAGAGCACTCTGGGGACTTAGAGAGAGAGAGTATTTGACAACCACGACCTTGCTTTGTCAACGAAAATGGCTGTCTACAGAGCAGTTGTCATTCCAACACTGCTATATGGATGTGAAAGCTGGGTCACTTACCGTCGTCATGTGAAAGAATTAGAACGTTTTCAGCAAAGACACCTCAGAAGTATGATGAAAATCCGTTGGTTCCATCACATATCAAACGTGGAAGTACTCAGAAGAGCAAACAGCCTTCCAATTGAGGTGCTTATTTCAAGAGCACGCCTAAGATGGGCAGGTCACGTTCATCGTATGCATGATAACCGCCTTCCTAAATGTACACTTTATGGTGAATTACTAAGCGGTAGAAGAAGGCGTGGCGGTCAACGAAAGAGGTTCAAAGACGCTCTCCATGAAAATCTAAAATCCTGCGGTATTGCAGACGAGCAATGGGAACAACTTGCAGCGGACAGAACCGAATGGCGAGGGGTTGTGGCCAGCTATCAAGAAAATGTTGCTGCAAGAAGGCCGAATCCAAGACCTAACCAGGTCTATGTTTGTCCTGACTGCGGTCGACATGTGCTCTCCCGAATTGGCCTCTATAGCCATAGTCGTGTGCACCGTAGATGAATGGGAATTACAATAGACTACACCTTTTACTTGTTTTTTATTGTACACAATTTATCGACTGTAACATTTTTATACTCGGACTCGAGTAACGGCTAATAATAAATAATAATAATAAAATATCAATGATGTTATTGGAAAAAGAAAATTTGTTGACATCCCCATCGTAAAATAGTAAAAATAAACACATAATAATAATAATAACAATAATAATAATTTAGTCAATTGGATTGAATCTGGGGTAGGTTCTTGACGAAACATATTCAACAGAATAATTATAAATATTCAAAAGAATAGTTACAATACGCACTTGTTTATTGTTTCATGAGTTTTGTTCATGTTTCGGCCTTGCAACCATTATCAAAGAGTCTTAAAAACTGACCTGAAAGTGGTAGTTCACAACATATATCTTTGAAATATTCTACCTACTTAGAGGGGGATAATAAATTGATTTGCTATTTCTTTAAATTTAACAATACAGCCCGGAACTACGAACTTAATGTTATTACGGCGTCTAGTACATGGTTGTTCATAAATTCTGTTTGTGTATTTGCAAAGTTTTTATGGTTTCTTAGAGCCTTCTTAATTTCCAAAATTTCAAGCATGTCTAGGATTTTCCTTTGTTTGCATTATGCAAAAGTTTAACAGTACTAACGTTAAAAAAGTGATTTTGCTCAATGCAACGTTTGGCGAAACTAGCTGATATTTTATAAAATAGACTTTTTGTGTTCTCTTAACCTCACATCTATACTACGGCCACTCTGACCTATATATGTTGTTGATATTTACAGAACGCCAACTTTTACTGACACTCTTACACATGCAAATTGTAATCAATCTTGGAAGATAAAAATGTCACCGCTTCGTGCTATGTACACAGACTATTATCTCTATATTTAAATAGGGTTAAGAAGTTAGAATTCTTAAAACACTAGCAAAAAACATTGGCTATGATGAGTTACTTATTGACAAATTAATAAAAAATAAACAGAGAAAATTGTTACAAAAACATTTTTATAACGTGCCAAATATAGAAAACAAAAAGTGGCATAGTATAAATTATGTAAATAAAGTTAGCAACTTAGTATGTAATAGATTAAATAAATTAGGTATTAATACAATATCAACGAATAGAAATAATTTAGGTCACTTGTTGGTTAATAATAAAGAAAAGACAGAAGATATTTTAAAAATCGGGGGTATATGAAATAAAGTGTGACGAATGTGATGCAGTATATATAGGTCAGAGTGGCCGTAGCATAGATGTGAGGTTAAGACAGCACAAAAATTCTATTTTATACAATAAAAAATCAATTGGTTTCGCCGAACATTGCATTGAGCAAAATTGCGGTTGTAATGTTCAAGTAATGTAAACAAAGGGAAAATCCTAGACAGGCTTGAAATTTTAGAAATTAAAATGGCCCTAAGAAACGTTACAAATACACAAACAGAATTTATTAACAACCCTGTACTAGACACCGTAATAAAATTAAAATTAAGTTCGTAGTTCCGGGCTGTATTGTTAAATTTAAGGAAATAGCAAATCAAGTTATTAACCCCTCTAAATAGGTAGAATATTTCAAAGATATATATTGTGAACCACCACTTTCAGGTGAGTTTTTAAGATTCTTTGACTTTGATAATGGTCGCAAGGCCGAAACATATGTCAGATAAAACTGAACAAAACTCGCGAAACAATAAACCAAGTGAGTATTGTAACTATTCTTTTGAATATTTATAATTATTCTAATAATTTAGTATTTCAATTTTTTTTAAGCATGTATATAATATGACTTATTTACTTCAATATTCATTTAATATATGCATTGTTAGATTTGGCATAAGCCCATATTAACATAGAAGGGATAATTTCCATTTACTAATATTAACGGTTTTATAAAAAAATTCCCACGCACATTTATAAGGTAAAAGTGGTTTCGGTACCTGTACAAAATTATCCTCAAAAACAATACTCATTTCCGATGAGACAATTTGACCAAATAAATAATCAATAGTGGTGAGTGGTAAGTGGTCAATGATGCTATCCGTCAGACATCATAAATGTCACTGTGATAATAAGCTGGAAGCTGGAGTCATATTATGTTTATTATGTTATTTCCTCCTCCAACAACATGCGAATAGACATATTGTTGAATGTGATAAATGAAGTATGTTTTAAAATCAAGTTAGATTTTAAAATTTGAGTGTAGTAAACAATGCAAAATACATAGATAGATGTCACTGTGATAATAAGCTGGAAGCTGGAGTCATATTATGTTTATTATGTTATTTCCTCCTCCAACAACATGCGAATAGACATATTGTTGAATGTGATAAATGAAGTATGTTTTAAAATCAAGTTAGATTTTAAAATTTGAGTGTAGTAAACAATGCAAAATACATAGAATGAAGAAAAATACTAATTTTTTGAAAAACATCCATTAAATTTTTGTGTATCTCAATATTTTGAATTCAGGAACAATAGTACTTTTGAGTGCTCGCGAACACTTGCTTAAAGTGCTTAGACGAACACTAAGCTTAGGAACAGCTCTGCATATAACTAACTAATATGCATGCACTTAAAGTAATATTGAAACCTATCGAGGATTTTAATACTGTACTAAAAAAAAAGAATAATACACACGCATATCTTAATAACACATAGATAATAATTTTAGTCAAAATAAAATTATATCTGTAAAGACAGCGGACTTAATACAGCTTCTTCCAAGACTCCAGGATCAATTACGAGCTATTAGAATATATTAGGAAGTGCAGTTAACTCAGCTCTACCCCTTTATTATAAAGAAAATTGCTTGGATAATGCAATCTGAATTTGCATAAAAATTACACCACGAAATTAAATTTTAAGTGCCACAAAAATTCTTAGTATACTAATTATTGTTTTGAAAATGTAATAAGCATTTAAATTGTCAAAAATAAACACATTCGGTCAAAATAAAAATTTTATTTCAAAATTCTTGTGGGTACTTATTTAGCTGTTGCTATATCGTTCTCTCTTCAACAATATAATGCGCCCAAATAGATAAAACGAAATGTGAATAATAGTTCAGTTAAATAAGGAGAAATAAAGGCTAAATCTCTGAATGAAAGTCAGAAAGCTGAAAATTTGCATAGATCTTTATTTTGACGTTCTAAAGAAATGTCTCATAAGATCTCGTGCCCGCTAGTCAAGATATCAAAGGCCAAAAGGTAACGAAAATCGGTTTCTCTACAAATATCTCGCCTAACCAATTAACACAGCATTTAAGTCAACATTTTACTTATTAAAACTGCAGTCTCTGAACGTACAATTATTAAAGTTATCAGTTGAAGTGAAACTTGATGTAGTTGATGTATTGGTCGTTCCTACTGCAGATATATTTCCTGGCATACTGTTAATTACTTCACCATGGTGATCTTCATCAATGGTTAGATAGGTCTTTATGGAACAAGAGTTATTGTGACCCGCAATTTTTATTAGTTGCTGCTCTGGGACCCCTCTTTTCGCCATATGATCCACTGCGGGTGAGCGATTAGAATTATTATATCTTCTTATTTTTGGTATCCAATCCAATAGCTTGTGCTGATGATTTAGTCCACCCGTTAATCGTATTTCTTCCTAATAGACCGGGGGTTAGCGACAGGTTTTTGGCCGTGATTTTAGTCAGTATGCCTTTCAGAGGGCATTATGCTATGTATATTCTCATGATAATAAGTGATATGAATCAATGAGTCATCCTGGGTTCTTCCTAAGGAAAAATGAGTCTGCAGTTGTTCGTAAACTATACGTTTTGGTACGATTTGTCAGGCTGCCATATTTTTTAAAGTTCAAAATAAAAAATTTCAAGGAAAATCATAGGCACACCTTTAGGTCACGTGAATTTGTAGTTGTATAATTTTTTTTTCGACATTTCTAAACAGGCTGTCAATAATAAGTATACAAGTTCTTATCGTAAACTGCTGGAGAAGTTTGCGTATGCCCAAGTACAGTTTACGTTGAAACAATTTTGTAAAATTATGGGATAACTTTCCGTAATTTTAGTCAGTATGGGATTATAAGTTTCATACAGTTTATGATAACGTAAGTATGTACGTGAAATTGACATATCGATTATGAGGGTAAAAACTACAGGCAAAAACATTGCAAAACAGAAACAGCCATATCCGTGTGGTTGATAAGTGTGCCACTCTGTTTTCAATGCAATTAGGATGTATTTAGGTGGAATAACAAATGGCATACCGATAGATAAGGTGTAAGGTTTGCCTCGGCCGCAAACTTCGGATTCAGCCGAGAAAGATCAACTTTAGCGCTTTGATACACAAATAACTATTATTATAAATCAAGAGGCATACTGATTAAAAACACGGAAAATTTTTTCACAATTTTGCAACTTCTTTTACAATTTTTTACATGTAAAATTCGCATAACTTATATACCGTTTGTAATTTCACCTAAGTATATCGTGATTACATCGACAATGGAATGACACCTAATTAAACAAACAAACAAACAAATGATTTACTACTACTTCAATTTATTTGTTTAATATGACAAACCCGCTCAACTCGTATGCCAGTCTACACATCAACATTTTAGGATCTACATTTTATAATACAATAAATTTTGTATCGACTAAAATCACGGAAGTTATCCCATAATTTTACAAAATTGTTTAAATGTAAATTGTACTTGGGCATACGCAAACAGTATGCCATCTTTTTCTCCAATAATTTACAATAAATCGTACCAAAACGTATAGTTTACGGACAACTGGAGACTCATTTTTCCATAGGAAGGACCCAGAATGACTCTTCGATCCATATCACTTATTATCATGAGAATTTATGTAGCATAATACCCTCTGAAAGGCATACTAACTAGAATCACGGCCAAATATATATTGCTAACCCCCGATCTATAAAGGCATATGTCAAACCAGGTTTAATTTTCAGATTTCCAGAAGCGATTTGGTCTTAAAAAAAGACGATTGTTAGTAATATTTATAGGAACCTCGTTTAGATACAAACTTATGAAACAATCTAACAGGACATACATTTTGGTTTTCAATATTTGGTACAAGCCATTTACTGCTTGTGCAATTCTTTGACTCCTCTTGACAAGTTTTGAAAATCGGATTGTTTCAATTCGATTAATCGGCCTGCCATAATTATTTTTCTCAAAACTAAAATAATTCATTAGGCAAGCAGCAGATTCTCCACCGTGCCAAGCTAACTCAGCAGCTACAAAATGGTAAATTTTTTTTGTAAACCTTCTGGAGTGTTTTCATCCCATAATTTAATGAGTTCATTCAAATCATTTAAACTTAGAGGCACTGAACTATATTTTTTGGTTTACATCTATTTGTAATGTGCTTTTAGAGGGCGGAATATTAAAACATAATATTTTTAGTCGCAAACTCCTCTATAAAATCCTTATTTTACTATAAGGAACATGGCCCGGAGAGTAGCTGTTGGTTGCAGTCTGGTTACGTTCCTTATAGTAAAATAAGGATTTTATAAAGAAGTTTGCGACTAAAAATATTATGTTTTATCTATTTGTAGTCGTATGCAGGTAACATCTCTTGCATCACGAGCATTTTTGAATATAACATTAGTAAACGGATCAAACACCAATTTGAAGTAATTGAAATATTTTTCGGAAAATGTTTCAAATGAAAGTTGTAGAGAATTCAATTACGAACAATTTCCTTTTATTTTTCATTTCCATTCGATCAATATTGGCAGAGATATGAATTTTTAGGTATCCTTATAGCGCGCTATCAGAACACTTGTTTCATGATAAAATCGATAAAAATTCGAAAAAGATAGATCGTACTCATATAGTGTATCTAATGAAAACTAAAGGGAATCTAATTTTGAATATGTTGGTGTATGTACAAAATCGTTTTGATAACGAGTGAATGGAGATAAAGGGGAAAAACTTGAAAAATAGTCATTTTCAAGTGCATTTTGACAAACAGCTATTTTTTAATTGGCTTTAGGCAATAATGGCACTAAAGGTTTTTTGAAGAGAATTAAATAAACTGTAAAATGAGCTCCAAGTGACCTTCATACGACGAATGGTTCACGAGTTACAGCTGTTTAAAGCTATGAGCAAAAATTTTTTTTATTATAAATTAAGATTTTCCTGCAAGAACTGTACATAACAATTTTTTTAAAATTGGTTTTGACCTATTTTGACATTATTTTTTAATACCCTTTTTTGTAGTATATCATCGTTTCTTTTGGTTTTACGACAAAATTTCATAAGACATAAATGGAAGCTTACAAAATTTTCTACAAAAAAACACTTTTTCGTGTACGATTTTCAATTAGTAGCGACAAGAAACTGACGACTGAAAATGCGGTTGATTTTTAATTCTTAACAAACAGGCAATTTTCGTCACGTTTGAAGTACAAAAAAATACATTTAATAATATTTTTTCACTTTCTGAAGTATCAGAAGTTATTCTGTGCATATTTCTGAGTAGTTTCATACTGGGCCCATATTTAAAAAAAATTGTTATGCACAGTTCTTGCAGAAAAATCTTAATTTATAATAAAAAAGACATTTTTGCTCATAGCTTTAAACAGCTGTAACTCGTGAACCATTCATCATATGAAGATCACTTGGAGCCCACTTTACAGATAATTTTTCATGCTTTTCCCTTCTATCTGCATTCACTCGATATCAAAAACTCGTTGTACATACACCAACATATTCAAAATTTGATTCTCTTTAACTTTCTTTAGATACACTATATGCGTACGACCTATCGTTTTCGAGTTTTTATCGATTTTATTATGAAACAAGTGTTTCCGTTGCGTCGTAAAACTGTCAAAATTTCAAAAAATCTATCACGGCTTCAATAAGTCGTGTGAAATTAAAAAAAAAAAGAAATTATGCGGATTTTTATTACCTATAATTCCCATGTGTACATATTTTATAGTAAAATTGATACTTTCCGAGTTTTTGCGAAAAATCGATTTTTTTTACCTATTTTCTCCCACCCCCTCCCCTTCCCCCGCGTCTACGGGTGGTGACTTTTGATATGTTAAAAAGTATCACAAAATAGGCCTGTTCCCAAAATTTCAGCCCGTTCTGAATTATTTCATCCAAATCGACAAATTTCGTCCCATTTTATTGGGTTATACGGGATTCGATAGAAAGATTACTAGGCAAGATATTGTGTCATACATACATGAATTTTTTTATGCTGTGACATCATCTAGAGCCAACATATCACAACATATTGTTCTGCCTTCCGAAAGGGGTTTCAACGCAAATGTGGTATTATGGAATAGTAAGATTTTTATTTTTACATATTTTTTTCAAAATGCAATATTTAAAGATATATGTCAGGTGATGCAGGAATTTCTTTATATCATCATTAAAGACAACACAATTACAGCACAACGTGGATACGAAACGACCTAAAATCAACTAAATCATTTATTTGATCCTCGATTAAAATAAAGAATAAGAAGGGAAGGAACGATATGTGCCTATGACACATCGATTATTACAAGTCATTACCTCCACTTTCCGTAATATTTTCAGTAAACTTAGTCACTGTCTTCTCATGTGTCATGTCATGTGGCAGATGGTATATTTACATTTGATATATCTATCATCTTCCCGACGATTTATGGCAAACTCCAACTTTTATGAATTTACCAGTTCTTATTTTAATCCAGATTAATTGTGTTGATGTAAAATTTGAAATAGGGTCAACAAATTTTAATACATTCTCAAATGTTAAAAATATTTAAATTGTTAAAATTATTAGTTAATACTGTTTGAGAATTAAATGCCAAGCAGGATAAGCCTAGGGTAAACTAGTCTCGCGGAAATTTAGATCGATATTGATGCTATTAGCTTAATTTTTTAAGTTAAATGTAATTTTCTTTTATATCTTAAAAATTTATTTATAAGATTTTTAGAATTTATCTCCAAAATAGTTTTGATGTGGAGTAAATTTCAGGCAAAAAAATCTGTCATAAAAGCAGGTTAAAGTGATATAATTTTATAAAGTATGTCATTAGCTATGAAAAATGGCTACATACGGTTAATGAGCCATTTTATTGATAAGAAAGACAAAAATTTGAATTTTGAGAATATTTCTTTATATATCAACAACAATTTGAACTTTTTCAAAGCTGGTACATCAGTGGTACGAATTTTTCGCTGGAGAAACTAGAATGGAACCCCCTCTGTTTCAAGTTATGATATATTCACTAACCGACAACTTCTTTTAGTTTACAACAGTTTATTTATATCCAGTGAAACAAGGTGAAGGTGTTTTCAAGAAAATCAGATCTATTTTAACTGTCTCGATTTTTGACATATCGATTTTTTATGAGACCGGAGGGAGTCGCACAGGTAGGCAAGTAATATTAATGAAATGTATGATGAGTTTAGTACCTTTGTCCTACAAAAAGTTAAAAAAAAACCACACCAAAATTAATTAGTATGGGTGATGATTTAAAAGAAGCATTTTGGCTCAAATTAAATATCACTGATGATAGACTAAATCAGAAGTATCAAAAAGCTACAAAGAATATAGAAATAAATACGCTGTTCTAAAAAAAAAATATTATAGAAGAGATAGAGATAGATAAAGTTGCAATAAAATCAAAAGATGTATGGGGACTTATCAAAGAAAAAACAGGCAAAGATAACAACATAAAAACAATCTTAAATTATTTATAAATAACCATGGAGATGACATAACCACGTTTAATAAGTTTGCTAACCATTTTTGCTCTGCTGCATCTGATCTCATAAATACGACATTTAAGAATAATAAAAGTAATTTGTGTAATTTGTGTACTACATTGGACCCTGTAATTATTATTATTAGCCGTTACTCGAGTCCGAGTATAAAAATGTTACAGTCGATAAATTGTGTACAATAAAAGACAAGTAAAATGTGTAGTCTATTGTAATTCCCATTCATCTACGGTGTATACGACTATGCCTAGAGGCCAATTCGGGAGAACACATGTCGACCGCAGTCAGGACAAACATAGACCTGGTTAGGTCTTGGATTCGGCCTTCTTGAAGCAACATTTCCTTGATAGCTGGCCACAACCCCTCGCCATTCGGTTCTGTCCGCTGCAAGTTGTTCCCATTGCTCGTCTGCAATACCGCAGGATTTTAGATTTTCATGGAGAGCGTCTTTGAACCTCTTTCGTTGACCGCCACGCCTTCTTCTACCGCTTAGCAATTCACCATAAAGTGTACGTTTAGGTGAACGTGACCTGCCCATCTTAGGCGTGCTCTTGAAATAAGCACCTCAATTGGAAGGCTGTTTGCTCTCCTGAGTACTTCCACGTTTGATATGTGATGGAACCAACGGATTTTCATCATACTTCTGAGGTGTCTTTGCTGAAAACGTTCTAATTCTTTCACATGACGACGGTAAGTGACCCAGCTTTCACATCCATATAGCAGTGTTGGAATGACAACTGCTCTGTAGACAGCCATTTTCGTTGACAAAGCAAGGTCGTGGTTGTCAAATACTCTCTCTCTAAGTCCCCAGAGCCCTCTAGATGCAGCGTTAATTCTATTGCGAATCTCGCTGTCCATGTTTGCTTTGTCATTAACCACGTTGCCTAAGTAATTGAACTGATCCACCACTTCAAGAGAATTTCCGTTAAGTGTAATGTCTATTTGGTTCACTTGATGAGGAGTTGACATAATCTTAGTCTTTCCAATGTTGATTTTAAGTCCCAAGGAATCATAGCTCTGGGCATACACATCTAAAAGTTCTTGAAGCTCTTCCGGCGTAGAGGCTAAAAGTGCACAGTCATCCGCATACTGGAGATCACAAATGAATCGTGTGCGTGTCTTCGTGAAAGCTCTAAAGCGCCCTATGTTAAAGAGACCGCCATCAAAACGGTATCTGAGACCTATTCCTCTTACTGTCAGTTTGTTGTCAACAATAATTGTTAGAGCAGTGGTAAACAAATTAAAGAGTAGGGGTGCCAGGACACATCCCTGCCTAACTCCAGTGAGGGTTTGGAAAGGTTCGGTTGCCTCATTATTATACATAACCTGGGCGTTGTTGTTTGTATGTAGACTGCGACATACTTCCACAAATTTTCTAAGGATACCTAAGCGGAGCATAATTTTCCAGAGCACTTCCCTGTCCACCGAGTCAAACGCCTTGGTTAAATCAATGAAGGCCATGTGAATTTCTCCTTGACGTTCGAGTGCTTTTTCTTGAAGCTGTTTAAGTGTGAAGATTAGGTCCGATGTGCCTCGGTTTGGTCTAAAGCCACTCTGTGTTTCAGGAAGTAACTTTTCCATAACAGGTGTTAGCCTATTTGCCATCGCTTTAGTGAGTATCTTCCCTCCAACAGCCAGGAGAGCTATACCCCTGTAATTTCCGCAGTCCGCAGCGCTCCCTTTGTTTTTGAAGAGGTTGATTAAAAGTGTATCACGAAACTCCTGCGGAGCTTGACCACTTTCCCACACGACATCAAACAGTTTTTTGAGGTAGAGTATGAGCTCTGACGACACAGCTTTAAAGATCTCAGCTGGGAGTGAGTCGGCGCCAGGAGATTTGTTATTTTTTAGCTGCCCAATGGCGGTTAAGATCTCTTCCGTTGTTAGTGGTTTATCTAAGTCTTCGAAGGTGTCATATTGAGGGATAAGATTTATAATATCGTGATCGGCTTGACTTTGCTGGTTAAGAATGTTAGAGTAGTGTTCTTTCCATCGGGCTCTTATTTCCTGGTCTTCTTTGAGGAGATTTCCATTTAAATCTTTAATAGGGCACATATTTTTCCGACTGGGGCCGTACACTGCTTTTACTCCTTGAAAGAAATTCCTGTAATCGTGTGAATCGGCGTACCTTTGAATTTCTCTGGCCTTGCTCGCCCACCACTCGTTCTTTATTCTTCTGATTTCGCGTTGCGTTTCATACTTAGATTGGGTAAAAGCTTCTACTTTTGATGAGTCGTTGGGGTGGTTGATAGCGTTTTGGAAGGCAATATGTTTGCGGTCAAGAAGTTCTTGTATAAAAGCTTGATTATCATTGAACCAGTCCTCCTGTTTTTTACTTGCTGCAGTGCCAAGAATTTCCTCACTCGCACTTTTTAAACTGTCTTTAATTTGTGTCCAGGTAGCAACGACATCTACAGAATTGGTTTCTTCTAGTGCACTCAAATTCTCTTGAACTTTTTGCTTTAGCTGTTCGACGGTTTGTTGGTCACGCAATTTACTAATACAGAGACGGATTCTACGTTTTACTTGAGTTCTTCGGTGTTTGGGTCTCATAACAATTTTCATTTTAGAGACAACAGGACGATGATCGGTCCAAAATTCGCTATCAATGCGCGTCTTTGTAATTTGGACGTCCTTGAGATGCTTCTTACGTACGATAACATAGTCCAGTAGATGCCAGTGACCTGATCTGGGGTGACGCCAGGTGCCTTTAAATTTATCCTTTTGTCGGAAAATGGTGTTTGTTATAACTAGATCATGTTCGGCGCATTTAGTTAGGAGTAGTTGACCGTTAGCGTTCATGTTGCCTAAACCGTTCTTGCCTATGATGCCTGGCCAGGTGTCTGCATCTCTCCCTACTCTAGCGTTAAAATCGCCAAGAATAACGAGTCGTTCCGTTTTAGGTATTCTACAGAGGGTTTCTTCCAGCTGTTGATAGAAGCTTTCCTTGGTTTCGTGACTTGCATCCAGAGTGGGAGCGTAGGCGCTTATTAGGTTTACCGCGTTGCCAACTGATAGCTCATAGCGTAGCAGCATTAGACGCTCGTATAGGCCTTGTGGTACTTGTGTTAAGTTGGATACAAGTTGATTCCGAACGGCAAATCCTACTCCATGTTGTCTTCTTGAATTGGTGGGAAGACCTTTCCAATAGAAGGTGTAGTACTTTTCTGTGAGAGAGCCTTCCTCCAAAAATCGAGTTTCGCTGAGAGCTGCAATGTCAACATTGAGTCGGTGAAGTTCTCTATCTATTAGAGCAGTTCTTCTTTCAGGCCGATTGGTGCGAGTGCTGTCGTTCAAAGTACGAACATTCCAAGCGCCGTAGATGAAAGAATTAGTTTTGTTGGATTTAACTTGTCGGTGTTTTTTCGACATTCGATGAGGTGTCCCTGTGGGCACCCTCCCCCGGAGATCCGATCGGGAGGGTATTTTACCTCCGGATGATTTTGTCCCACTTGAACGCTCCATCATTTTTTAAAGCCTTAATCGACTGAAAACGAAGCTGCATTTGAAGTTTTAGCTGGAGCAGGTATGCAACTGACCAGCTCGGTTGCGGAAGGCGAGTGGTGTGGTCCCATGGCACAGAAGGAGACTACGACGATGGGGTAACCAAACGATTCCAAAAGCAACCTTTGTGTGCGGTGGGTTATTTTTACCGCACTCTTCGTGAGAAGGTGGATGTGCTCACGGCAAAAGGTAAGGGTTATTCCGCCCTTACTCGGTCGTTAGAGCCTCGTTAGTGAAAACAGGGTGCACCAAGTTCAAATTGAACTCATCGCGAAGGTGAGGTTAACAATTGAGTAGGAGAGGCTATAACTTGCGCTTCACTACCCCATTACACCCCTGTAATAAACTCATTTATTCTTACCACAATACATCCATCAGTGACTGAAGTTATAAAGGATCTAAAAAATACAAATACCACTGGCGTCGATTGTATTTCAACCAAAATAATAAAGGCCATTGCAGATGTTATTGCTGAACCATTAGCATTTATTATATTTCGAAGTCTCGTCTTGAGTTATAACACCATGTAGTTGTAGCTTCCTGCACGAATCGTACGACGTTCAAAGGTTAAAATTTTTGAATCCTATCCTGGGTGCGTGGCTACCCAGTTCGCCTCTGTACACGCTCCCACCACGCAGCCATTATTCATCACATACATCACTGTGTTTGTCGTATGCATCTAGAAGGACGTATTAATTAAAGTGCTAGTGCTTGTCATTTAGAAATGGGAAAAGAGAAAACGAAAAGTGGGAGGCAATATGAAGAAAATAATTAAAATACAAATCCGACAGATCAAGCAATTTTAGGTAAGGATCACGGAGAAAAATCTAGTATACGAGGTAATGGCCGACATATGACGTGCCATGAGTGCGTTTTAAAAAATTTCGGCTCACATGAGTCCGAAATATAGACGTACCCCTCGTCAAATCGCTAACACGTCATGCAATATCTGATAAAAAAAACATGGAGAAAAATCTAGTATACGAGGTAATGGCCGACATATGACGTGCCATGATTGCGTTCTAAAAAATTTCGGCTCACATGAATCCGAAATATAGACGTACCCCTCGTGAAATTGCTGATACATGTCATGCAAAATCTGATAAATAAAAGCTTCTTGTTTATTTGGAATATTTCGATATAATTAAGCCAAAAGAAGAGCTACGCATTATTCTAAATATGTTAAAAAACCATTGTTATAGATGTTTACTGTTAATGAAATTCATAAAATATCGAATACATGTAAGTAGTTTATTTATTTTAGGTAAAGACTATATGGATGAATACCAAGTATACTAGGTAATGGTCGACATATGTTGTGCCATGAGTGCAGTCTAAAAACCACCCCATGTCAAATTGCTGGTATATGCCATGCGATACAGAATAAATAATAATACTTAGTTAATTATGGTATGGTGAATAGGAATATTTTAATATAATTCAACTAAAAGAAGGGCTATGCATTATATGTCTGAATATTTTAAAAGGCCGTTAATATGGTTTTTCCATTTCAATGAAATTAATAGTATATCAAACAAATGGAAGTATAAGAGGTAATGGACGTATGTTGTGCCATGAGTGTAGTCTAAAATGTTGGCTCAGTCCGAAATATAGACATACTATTGCTGGTATTTGCCATGCAATACAGATTAAATAATAATACTCGATTAATTATGATATGAATAAGAATATTTTAATATAATTAAGCTAAAAGAAGGGGTATGCATTAATGTCTGAATATGGTTTCCTTTCAATGAAATTAGTAATATATCAAACAAATGAAAGTAGTCAATAATTTTAAGTAAACTCTATTTGAAAGAAATCTAAGCATACAAGGTAATGGACAGTGCTCTCATACCCCTCGTCAAATTGCTGACATAATGTCATACTATACAGACTAAATAATAATAATTATGGTATGGTGGAACATATTAATATAATTAAGGTAAACGGAGGGTTATGCATTATATGCCTGAATATGGTTTTTACCTTTCTATGAAATTATTAATATATCGAACAAATGGAAGTAGTTAACAATTTTAAGTAAAGTCTACTTGAAGGAAAACTAAACATACGAAGTAATGGGCAGTGGCCTACATATGGCGTACCACGAATGCAGTCTAAAAATGTCTTTGTTTATATCCAAAATATAGACGTACTCCTCGTATAATTGCTGACATAATGTCATATAATATTAAATAAATGATAATACTTTTGATATAATTCATCTAAAGGAAGAGTGACGCATTTTATCTCTGAATATAGCAAAAAAAGCGATGCTATTGGCATTACAGACGTTAAACAGTTGCCAAGTATCTAACCATTTTTAAAAAAGTTTATTGAAGATAGCTCAATAATTGACCATTGACTTTTCGGTGAAAATTCGACAAAGTAACAAAGAAAAATTAGGAGGGGAGCAGATGGAGGAGAAACGGCGGGAAATAAAGATGCTAAATGGGTATATATTTTCCGTTAATACTGCTCTGAGGCACAGATAGATCGATAGAAGGTAAAAAGTTCAAGAGCTGTGTAAAAACCGTGTGGTATTACTATCACTAGTCAGCGGAGTAAGTTGTTAGGATTTAATTGAAATACTGTAAACTATCAACTGAAAACACAAAAATTATGTACACAATTTATAGAAATGAAATCTTGTCTATAAGAGAGTGTGCGAAATTTGTAAGGATCTATTAGAACGGGGATAAACGTATAAATTATCTAGTTAAAAACACCCTTAACGTATGTATTCAGTGATATAAGTACGAGAATTGATAACAATACAGCGGCAGCTGTATAAGCCGAATAAGTTGAATCAAATACAAAGACATTTATAAAAAGGTGAAATTACCGTGAAGAGAAAAATATTCATATGTTTGCCCTTGTATGTAAACTTGAAAGGTATTTATTATAGGATAAATAGAGTAGTCAAACTGAGATGAGTTACCCCCCTAGTTATTTTGAAGCTAGTTGCAACAAATTTTGTGTACTACAAGTTGACCTATACGCTACAAAACTAAATGCAAAATGTGCAAATTATGTTTCATGGAGATCAGATTCAGATTTTGTTACCTCCTTTCTCTTATTATTTATTTTTGAGAAAGAATTGAGGCAACATGTGCGGACGACTAGCTGGTTTAAGCCGGAGCAGAGAGCCGTGGGTCTAGAGCATTCGTAAGAGTGGAGAAACTTACCCTTTCTGACATGTACAGCATAAGCGACAGATTTCTGTTTATTTCGAGAAAAGGAGACAAAGAAAAATTGATGTTAAATTGGGCACCATCTATAGTAAAATAAGCAAAATAGTCTCTTTTTCTCGAATAACCAGTCTGCTATAGATCAGACTGAAATTGTTGGTAAGAGAAATAAAAAGATGTTTAAAATGAATGACAAAATATATTACAAAAAAATTAGACAAATCGGTTTGAGACAAATTGAAATGTAAAAAAAATATATATATATAAAAAACAAATTGATACCAGTATCCTAGGTGGTTTATGGGTCAGGTGGCTGGTTCTGGGACAGCAATCCAGGCCCACAATTGTCTCTTATTGCAAGAATTCTAAATTTTTCTTGGCAATTTACGTCTCTCAATGAATGGGGTGAAAATTGTAGGAAATTTAACCAAATATAAGCACATACAAAATTTATGCAAGTTATTTATGCAAAATTTAAGCAATGTTAGCTATGCAAATATAAGCTAGTTAGCTGTACAAAATATATTTGAATTAGCTGCACGAAACATTAAGCTAGCTATACAAAGCTGCAGGAAATTAATTTAAAGCTATACAAAAGTAATCTGATTAGCAGTGTACAAAAGTAATTTTAGCTACGCAATAGTAATTATTAGCTATGCACGAGTTATTATTAGCTATGCACGAGTAATTATTAGCTATGCACGAGTTATTATTAGCTATGCACGAGTTTTTATTAGCTATGCACGTGTAATTATTAGCTATGCACGAATTATTATTAGCTATGCACGAGTAATTACTAGCTATGCACGAGTAATTATTAGCTATGCACGAGTAAGCTGATTTCTTAGACTATAAATTGCCAAAAAATTAAAAGGAAAGAGAAAAATATTTTTAAAACCATGTGGTACATATAGCATTTTAACTACTTATTAAATTAAAAAGAATTGACTTTGAATTCAAAATTTATTTTAAAAATAATTGAAATTATATCAAAGGCAAAATTTGAAGATTAATTAAAATATTTTAATGAGTATAATGAAATGAAATTACCTGTATGTTCAACACTTTGTAACTGGGATATAAAAATTGTAATATCAATTACTGAAGTCCACAGTTAAAAATTATAATGTTTGAATCATTACAAAGGCTGCAAGCAAATGACTTCCTGGTGAGTTTTACTGATAAGGTAAACTTTTTATCCTGTTTACTGGAAAACAACGCTACCAAAAAAATGTGAGAAATCTAATTCCCTATTGAAATTGAAAGCTATAAAATATAAAAATCGTACAAGTATGGCCATCTGTCAGTGGTTAATTTAAGCGCACCAACTTGCCTTGTAGATTCCCATACTCAACTAAAGTAGTGGCATATAATCGATAAAAGGAATCTATAATAATAGTTTATTTTCCATGCCAGCTGATTTGCCTTTGCAATTTCTATTTTATACATAACAACAAATATTAACAGATGTAAATAAGTAGTAAAACGTATTGATATTATTGATAAATCAGTAACATATTACATGTTATAGGATTTACTATATATAGAATGAGAGAAGGTAAGGAAAATAACCATATGTACTCCATAGTAAACAAAAATATAAAAATTGAAAAATAGATATCTGATGTAACTAAATTTTGTAGACAAATTGTTTCCTGGGATAATAATGCTGTATTACAACGGATATGAGATACATAATAGTGTTAATAGAAAAACAGGACTAAGTTCCTAAGATATAAAATTAAGTACATAAAACAGTGTGACATGGTTTAGCAGTTATACATGTAAAATTCTGTTAGTTGAAAACAGTTTCACCTGCAAAAACTGAATCCAAAAAATATACAGGTCGTGCTAAGTATCCACAAAACACTAGTTTTTAAATAAAACTGTTAAATGGACATAGGCCATGTAACAGAATGCCTCCCTTCTGGCGAAAAAAATTTTTTTAAGGTACGTATAAAAATTTTTGCTTTGCTTCACTCGTAAACATATTATGAAAGTAAACAATACTTTAATATTATTAATTCCTGGTAGGAAACATAAAATACAAAATTGAGAAAGCGAGCGAAGAATGAGTGACAAAATACATTCTCTACCAGAAGTTCTACGTACAAGGAGCAAGTGTTTGACCTAAACTGGAGAAATCTTCGGAACTAAGTAATGAAAAAAATGTGAAAAGTTGTGTTGTGAAATTTAAAAATAGACAAAAAAATGGATAAAATTAATTTTAAGGAAGACGACTTAATGTCGAAATCCTACAGACATTATAACGCCTGAGCACCTGTCTAGTCGTTGCTAGTACTAAAATTGGTAGAAGTTTATCAAACTAATACCACGATACATGTAATATAATATTACATGCCAATATAGGTTAGCAAGAAGTGAAAACTTGTGGTATTGTTAACCTATAATTCAAGTGTATAGCCATTGAGTGCTAAAACTGATAGTTCAAAACAAATCAGATAGTACATGTAAGATGTACTATAGTTAAATCAGAAAAATTGTTCTCAAAAATCAAAGTTAAAATCGTGAAGCGAAGTAGAAAAGCTAGAAAAAATTTAAATTTACCTAGGTAGGAGAATTTTATTAATTACGGTAAATAGAAGAAACATAAACAAGAAAGAAAAGAAAGAGGAAAGTACTGAATACCCATAAGGCTGGTTTTCAGAAAGGTGATTAAAATAATCTAGTAAAAATATAAAACTTATGGTTTTAAAGTTTTAGTTGTCAAAGTTTTGAGGTTATGGCTTCTTATCCAAGGTGGTAGGAAAAGATTAAACCAAATTGAAGTAAAGAATCGTATAGGTATTCACAGAAAGCACAAAAGAAAGAAGAAAAATACAAACACAAAAGAAGAGAAGAGACGGTGTTGTTGTCTATCGTTATGAGAATCCACAAGTAAAATTATAAGTAGAGGTAAGTACTCCTGTTCAGAAAGTTGAACAAAGGAAAAAGAAATAATTATAATATTTTTACATTTGTAGGTTCTCATCATCTGGTAACGTAAGCTACCGGATGTTATTTTGTTCCCACCCCTGAACCTTCGTGGATCTGAAGAAAGTAGAAATAGAAAGTTATAGATCCAGCCGGAATATACATTAAAGACAAATAACTTTTTACTAAAGTTACCGCTGTACGATAATAATGAACACTGTACGTTATGCAAAAGGTTGACTCGCGTATTCTCACTGGAGAAAAAGTCTGGCTAGCAAGCGATGGTGAAGAAACGTACTTATTAAAGGTTAGTATTTGAGAAAATTTTCTCAACGTTAAAGAAAATATTTACATAATAACAATTTAGAGCAGTGTATCTCACAAGTAAGATAACTTATAGGTAAGATATGAAAAAGAAATCTTTTTGATAAACAGATCTCAAAAAAATTGTTAATGGAAGAAATATTTTTAGAAAATATTTCCAGAAAAATATAGCTAAATATTTTTACTAATTTACAACTTAATTAAACTAATATTTACAATAATATGTACAGTACTTAAGCAATGAATGATAAACATATGTGATATATGATATAATTCAGTGATACTTAAATTAAGGAGTGCATGAATTATTAGTGAATAAAATGCACGAAGGACTTAATGAATAATGCATCAAGGACTTAAAGAGTAATGGATAGGGGACTTAACTTAATAATGCTTAAAGGACTTAAAGAATAATGGCCATTTTATATACAAAATTTACAAGGGAATCATCCTCGAAAGAGGAGCGGGAGGAAATTTTTTTAATTTCCGGATGAGTGAAACAATTCACTCAAAAAAAATGAAGTATGTAGAAATGGTAGCATGCCATGTCTACAGATATAGTTAACCTTGAAAGTTAATCCAATACATCCCTTCGTTAGAGATTTACGAAGAAAAAATATCGACAAACGATGGTACGTACTAGTACCAAAAAGAAATTGCGTAAGCTTTGCTTACTGGTATACGAAAAAAATTGTTTTTGGTGGCTTTGCACCAAAAAAATTATTATACTTATTGTATAATTTAAAGAAATTTGCCAAAAATAGACACTCAAAAAAATCAAGAGACATAAAATAGGTATTTAAGTGAATCGTTATGTTTACTTTGTTTTGATGATCCGATTTTAAGAAAAAACATTCATTTCCTTATTCTGGTATCACTGAAATATTAGAGTTTGAACCAAAGTATGGTTTCAACTTTGAAATATGGTAATTTCCAGCGGGACTACCATCCATATGTTCCAATTCATATGAAACATTGGAAATGACGTTTCGGACTGTACATAAAACATAGCGATTAGCTAATTTTGCAGAAAAATCATTTTCTTTATCGCTTTTCACAAAGTTGCGCCTCCAGACTATGTCACCAATTTGAAAAACGCGATCTTTTCGTCTTAAGTTATAGTAGTTACTACTTCTTTGGTAAGCTTTGTTAAGTCTTTCTTGGACCAATTTATAAATTTCTGGCAATTTGTCCAGCTCATTGGCAAAAAGTTTGCGATTAATATCTAGATCTGGTAAAGTTATATCGGAATCTTTATCACCATAGCTGCCTCGAATAGGTAGCTTTCTACCAAAATTTAGAAACACTGGCGTGAAACCAGTAACCTCGTGTACAGCTGTATTGATGGCAAATTGAATTTCAGGAATTTGTAAATCCCATTTTTTATGTGAGTCTTTAATGAAACACCTGATAGCTGTACCGATCGTCCTGTTTACACGCTCGACTGGGTTAACTTGGGGGTGGTAGAATAAGTTGAAAAATACCTGAGGAATACTAAATTTCGCTACAAACTTATCGAATTCTTTGCTTTTATGAGCTGAAGCATTGTCTAAAAGTAATGTCCTTGGGACACCATATGTTAAAAATACTGATTCCAAGAAAGAAACAATAGCTTGAGACGTTGCACGCCGTACAGGCTTCATTATAACGTACTTAGTAAAATAATCTACCGCAACTAATAAAAATCGGTTACCTTTCGAACTAGGCGGAAAAGGACCTTTTGTATCGTAACAAACAAGTTCAAAGGGAAATGTAGCTTTTTTCTCAGCACCCATTAAACCACATTTTTGATCGTTGGGAGGTTTTTCTCGTCCGCAAATATGACACTTACGAACATATTTTAAAATATCTTGACGCATCTTAGGCCAATAAAAACTTTCTGCGACTTTTTTAAGCGTTTTATAAAAACCCATGTGTGCACTTGTAGGTACATCATGGCTGTCTTGAATTACTTGACGTCGCTGGTCAAGAGGAACTACTAATTTCCAGTCAGAAATATTAGTTTTTAAAATTAATTTCCTTTGCGTATGTTTAAAAATATACCCATCTTTAACCATCCACTGTGGATATTTTTCTGGCCTCTTATTGATGTTCTCTCGCATTTTTATGTACCAAGGTTCAAGATTATCGAGTGAAATATCTAACAGGTTGATATCTGCATCAGGTATATTTACTAAAGTAGGTGAAATTTCAGAAAAGTTATTTTTATAAAAATTACGAACTGTATTTTTCCAATTCTCCCAATCAAAAATGTCAGTTTTAGGTTTAACTTTGAAATTTGAGAAAATATGTTTATTTGAGCCATTTCTGGAATGCTTTTTAAACTTAGAATTAAAAATTACTCGGCCTCTAGGGTTATTTTTCTGCCGTGGGCCTGATAAAACAGCAGAAAACCTTTCTAGTTTTTTGGATTGCACTCTGGGCAAGTTTTAGAAGTAAAATTAGGTTTTCCACATCGGAAACAAAACCTATTTCGAGCTTGTCTACACTCGTGAAAGCTATGACCTTTCCTTTGACAATTCCAACAAGAAATAGAAAATTTATTATTATTTGATGTACCCGGAACAGCATTTTCTTGATTCAAATTATTATTTAGACTAATATTTTTGTTACTTTTGCTTTTAGAATTGAAATTATTTTTATTTTTAGGTGATGGAAGATTTTCTACATATGCCAAGTCAGTTTCGAGGACACATGCTTTAGGAGTTGGAGAATAATAATTATTTTTCATTTGTGTGGCCAAATCTATTTTCTTGCATAAAGTTAATAGTTCGGCTGTATTTTTAATATCTGTTAAAGCTAATGCATGAATATATTTAGGCAAAATGTTACGTCTAATTATTTTTAACTTTTCCTCTTCACTTAAAACAGTATCTAAACGATTAAATAAATTTTGCATTGTAGCAACAAAAATATTTATGGACTCTGACTGTCCCTGTCTACGAGATTTTATCTCATCTAACAATTTTTCATCATAATCGCATACCAAAAAAACGATTTTAAGCTGTTCTTCAAGCTCTTGCCAATTGGATACAATAGATCTGATTGACCGATAAACAATTAAGGCCTTGTCAGTAAATAAATCAATACTAGACTCAAATAATTGTTGTTCCGATACATTCCTAGCGGCAGCAAGTTCCTTGACTCGTTCGAGAAAAGCTTTTAAATTTGACTTTCCGTCAAACTGAATTCCCCATTTATAAACTGGGACATATTTCTTGTCAATTGGGTAATTAATAGGTGAAATATTTTCTAATTTAGGAATAATTTTAATTTCTAACCTTGCATCAATTTCCTCGCAAGATGCGACTGAGTCATCTTTAAATTCCTGCAGGTTAATATTTAACTCTGTTGGTTCTTCCGGAACCACGAATCTATGCACTCGATTTGTTAGGCATATTAAACGATTTGAAATTATTAAATAGGATGTGTCCTCTTTGCATGCTGAAAAATCGTGAACTAAAGCAAGTAGTTCAGCGATAGTGTTGGTGATTTCAGTTTTTTCTGTTTCAACATCGAAGCTAGGATCTTTTAATGATTGAAATTCGCGTTTTTGCTTTTTTAATAAATTGTCTAATATCATCCGTTTTGTATCTAAAGTTTTATTAGATGCCTTAACATTTCGAATACGTAGTTCATAATCTACCTCAGATTCCGTTAAATATCTTACACAAAATGGAAGTTCCATGTTAACAAGAAATTTAAAGAAATAAATTAAAAGTTTTTATTAAGAACCCAACTGGCAATAAATTGTATGTTTTAAATAGCAAATGAATGTAGTCTTATCTGTTGTCAAGAGATAAAAAAAACACAAACAATTTTATCTATCAAATAAAAAAACTGTTGTTTCAATTTTAACTTTCCAGAAATAAATCAAATTAAACACTTTAAGCAGCAAAATAATATTTCAGGTAGGTATAATTCCACAACTTCACTTTCACTAATAAAGAATATTTTAAGAAAATATTTGGACGTAAAATATTTGATATTTAAGGACGCAAATTTTCTGTATACCATAGAATTCAATTGTTGTAAGCAAAGATATATGCAAATATATATATAATAAAAATTTTTAGACAAAATGAAATATAAGCAAAAATATGACTCGACTTAAGAAAAAATTATTTTCTTACCAAAAATTTAAAAATTTGTCTCATATACAATACATTCAAAAATTGGGGTTTCCCCTCTCTTACTACTCTTACTATATAAATATGTTTATTGAATTGAGCCCTACACATTTGTCGTCAATTATATTGTTTCGGGCCCCACACGTTGGTCGCCAATTATGTTACCTCCTTTCTCTTATTATTTATTTTTGAGAAAGAATTGAGGCAACATGTGCGGACGACTAGCTGGTTTAAGCCGGAGCAGAGAGCCGTGGGTCTAGAGCATTCGTAAGAGTGGAGAAACTTACCCTTTCTGACATGTACAGCATAAGCGACAGATTTCTGTTTATTTCGAGAAAAGGAGACAAAGAAAAATTGATGTTAAATTGGGCACCATCTATAGTAAAATAAGCAAAATAGTCTCTTTTTCTCGAATAACCAGTCTGCTATAGATCAGACTGAAATTGTTGGTAAGAGAAATAAAAAGATGTTTAAAATGAATGACAAAATATATTACAAAAAAATTAGACAAATCGGTTTGAGACAAATTGAAATGTAAAAAAAATATATATATATAAAAAACAAATTGATACCAGTATCCTAGGTGGTTTATGGGTCAGGTGGCTGGTTCTGGGACAGCAATCCAGGCCCACAATTGTCTCTTATTGCAAGAATTCTAAATTTTTCTTGGCAATTTACGTCTCTCAATGAATGGGGTGAAAATTGTAGGAAATTTAACCAAATATAAGCACATACAAAATTTATGCAAGTTATTTATGCAAAATTTAAGCAATGTTAGCTATGCAAATATAAGCTAGTTAGCTGTACAAAATATATTTGAATTAGCTGCACGAAACATTAAGCTAGCTATACAAAGCTGCAGGAAATTAATTTAAAGCTATACAAAAGTAATCTGATTAGCAGTGTACAAAAGTAATTTTAGCTACGCAATAGTAATTATTAGCTATGCACGAGTTATTATTAGCTATGCACGAGTAATTATTAGCTATGCACGAGTTATTATTAGCTATGCACGAGTTTTTATTAGCTATGCACGTGTAATTATTAGCTATGCACGAATTATTATTAGCTATGCACGAGTAATTACTAGCTATGCACGAGTAATTATTAGCTATGCACGAGTAAGCTGATTTCTTAGACTATAAATTGCCAAAAAATTAAAAGGAAAGAGAAAAATATTTTTAAAACCATGTGGTACATATAGCATTTTAACTACTTATTAAATTAAAAAGAATTGACTTTGAATTCAAAATTTATTTTAAAAATAATTGAAATTATATCAAAGGCAAAATTTGAAGATTAATTAAAATATTTTAATGAGTATAATGAAATGAAATTACCTGTATGTTCAACACTTTGTAACTGGGATATAAAAATTGTAATATCAATTACTGAAGTCCACAGTTAAAAATTATAATGTTTGAATCATTACAAAGGCTGCAAGCAAATGACTTCCTGGTGAGTTTTACTGATAAGGTAAACTTTTTATCCTGTTTACTGGAAAACAACGCTACCAAAAAAATGTGAGAAATCTAATTCCCTATTGAAATTGAAAGCTATAAAATATAAAAATCGTACAAGTATGGCCATCTGTCAGTGGTTAATTTAAGCGCACCAACTTGCCTTGTAGATTCCCATACTCAACTAAAGTAGTGGCATATAATCGATAAAAGGAATCTATAATAATAGTTTATTTTCCATGCCAGCTGATTTGCCTTTGCAATTTCTATTTTATACATAACAACAAATATTAACAGATGTAAATAAGTAGTAAAACGTATTGATATTATTGATAAATCAGTAACATATTACATGTTATAGGATTTACTATATATAGAATGAGAGAAGGTAAGGAAAATAACCATATGTACTCCATAGTAAACAAAAATATAAAAATTGAAAAATAGATATCTGATGTAACTAAATTTTGTAGACAAATTGTTTCCTGGGATAATAATGCTGTATTACAACGGATATGAGATACATAATAGTGTTAATAGAAAAACAGGACTAAGTTCCTAAGATATAAAATTAAGTACATAAAACAGTGTGACATGGTTTAGCAGTTATACATGTAAAATTCTGTTAGTTGAAAACAGTTTCACCTGCAAAAACTGAATCCAAAAAATATACAGGTCGTGCTAAGTATCCACAAAACACTAGTTTTTAAATAAAACTGTTAAATGGACATAGGCCATGTAACAATTTTTGTTGTATTCATCCATATATTCCACCATATATTCATCAAGAGCGAATATGACATCGATGAGAGTATACTACCACTAGTTATTCAAAGCGATATGACAGACCACTATATTATAATCGCACAGTTAGTCCTAGGAAACGCACCATCAACGTCGAACAGAAAAGAAAAAACATACAAATATATAAACTTAAAAAAACTTAGAGCCGCACTAAGTCCGCAATCATTTGACTTTATTCGAGGAACTGACGTTGAATCTGAAACAAATACTTTTGTAAATATTTTGTCACACCACATACATAACTGTACTATCATAAAACATATTGCTCATAAAAATATTAAAATTAAAAAATGGATCACAAATGGACTCGTGAACTCTATAAATAAACGTGATTCTTTACATGTAAAAGTAAAGAAAAATCCGAATAATGTCCAATTAAAGGAACAGTACATAAATTATAAAAGAGTTCTAGATAAACTCATAAAAAAGCGAAAGGAAGATTTTTATAAAAGCTGCATAAACAAAACAAATAATAACTCAAAAGATTTATGGAATACTGTCAACTCGATAACTAATAAACCAAATATATCCACAACTGAAATAAAAGCGATAAAAACGGAGTCGGGAGAAGCAGTTCACGATAATTTAAAAATTGCAAACGAATTTGTAAATTTTTTCACTAATATTGGTAAAAATTTAGCTAATGAAATACAGCCTGATCATACTAATGTAGTTGATAACGAACGCACGATTAGTAACTCCATTTTTCTAGCTCCCACAACAGAATTAGAAATTAAAAATATTATCCGTGATCTTAAAAGCAAGAAATCGGTAGGATTGGATGGAATAAGCGCGGTTACATTAAAAAACATCTCAGACATCATCTCGTTGCCTTTGAGCTTACTAGTTAACAACATACTTGAACAAGGCAAATGTCCCTCCACTTTTAAGTGTGCAATAATAAAACCCTTATTTAAGTCAGGAGATCCACAAGATATCTCCAATTATCGCCCTATATCACTTATTTCAACTGTAGCAAAAGTTTTTGAAAAAGTCGTAAAAATTAGGATATGCAGTTTTATAAGAAAATACAGTATTATTTCTGAATCTCAGTTCGGATTTGTAGAAGGAAAATCGACCAACGACGCTTTAAAGAATTTGAGTGCTGAAATTTATAAGGCATTGGACAACAAGGAAAAATGTCTCACAGTTTTTTTCGACCTGAAAAAAGCATTCGATACGGTAAGCCACGAAAAACTGCTTACAACTCTTGAACGCTATGGTTTTCGAAATAACGCACTGAAATTAATAAAAAGCTATTTAGAAAATAGACAGCAAAAAGCCTACGTCAATGATACTTACAGCGACACAAAAACGATTGCGTTTGGGGTGCCACAAGGAACAGTTTTAGGGCCAATCCTATTTATTCTGTATATTAACTCTATCTTCGAGATCCCAACATGTGGTAAAATCTTTTCCTATGCGGATGATACAGCAGTTATGTTCAAAGATACCTCCTGGAACACACTAAAAACTAAAGTCGAAAAGGATCTTGTATTATTTAAGAATTGGTTCGATAAAAAGTTGCTCATGATAAATATAAAAAAAAACACAATATCTTCCATTTGCGATGTACGCAAATGGACTGCCCAACTACAACTTACTGAAAATTGGAAACACACAACAGATTCAGATGGCAAATAAAACGGTAAAATACCTAGGGGTGATCTTGGATTCTCACCTGAGGTGGGACGAGCACATCAAGTCCGTTACGAACAAAATTAGATGCATATTATTTAAATTTAAAGAACTTAAAAAATACTTACCATTACCGCAACTTAGATCGGTATACCTAGCCCTTGTAGAGTCACATCTGAGCTACGGTATAATAGCTTGGGGAGGTGCTCTAAACTGTCACATGCGAAATTTAGAAATTATGCAGAAAAATTTTTTAAAATTACTACTAGGTAAAAGCCAACTATATCCATCTGACCTTCTCTTTAAAGAAAGTAATATTTCCGATTTAAGGCAACTGTTCTTTGTAAAATGTGTTCTAGAAGCGTACCAAAATAATAGTATAGTAGTAAATAGCACATACAAGACCAGGCAAACTGATAAAATAAATATGCAAGTGCCAAAAATGAATACAACCACAGCACAACGTAGTTGGATTTTCCTAGGGCCAAGAGGTTTCAATGCACTCCCGGAACACATTAAAACTATGCAAAATAGGCAGCTCCGAATAAAGCTAAAAGAATATGTAATGTCAAATAGAATGCAAATTGGTGCACAAATCGACCTAAAAAACCAGAACTTGACATAAGTAAATGATTAATGTTACTTTTACAAGTACCAAATAAGTGATTTCTGTGTAATATGTCTCTTATATACTTATTTATAGATAACATATCTATTTTCAAAGTTATTTTCTATTTTAAGTTGATATATGTATATGGTATGAGTTGATATATGTATGTATGTATGTGTTTTATGTATGGTATGTGAGTATATGATATATATATGTGGTGTGTATGTGCGTATGTATGCAGGTGTGTATGTATATGTGTGTATAGATGTATATATGTGGGTATATATTGCATATATATAGTTACAATCTTTTAGTTTATAAGTCTCATTTATTTTATATGGTCACGGTCAGATGATTTTAATCATCTTGTGATCATTTTTCTTCAGTTTATTTACATGATCATCATACCTAGAAATTCCATGTATTTGAATGTAATCAAATTGTATCAATCTATATGTATGTAAAATTTTATCTTGAAATAAACTATTATTATTTATTATTATTATTATTTATTCATGTCTTTCAGCAAGTCTTAATTCTTAACAGTATAACACGTTATTTTATGCATTTCCACTTGTTGCGTTAATATCCAAAGCGTTAAAGAAAATTATTAATGTATGGGTTCTTGTAAGAGTCTAATTCTGCAAAATTCAGTTAATAATTATTTAAAAAATGTGCCCTAACTCTGTTGGATCCATGTATTTATAATTTATAATCGGTGGCAAATTTAAATTTTTCAAACGAAGTACTGAAGGAGGCTGATCTGATTCTGTTGTTCCACTAATGAATACAAATCACGAGAATATATTAAGTGGTTTTTAAAAGGGCTTTTTAACATAAGACCTTAAAGTATTATACAACATGGGACCCATATCCGGTGTTAGTTTATTTGTCAAATTTTGTATCTGGTAGAATATTTGACCATGGGAAAATTAACATTAAAATCAGCAACTTTATTAGTTCATAACTATATGATCAGAAATAAATAATATGGTATAGCTGGAAAATCATAGAATATCATATTGAAAGAATTATAGAGGACAGGATTAAGACCTTCAAAAGTAGACAGCAGCTAATACTTGTTTTACATTATTTTAGGGATATTCCCAATATTTGTTTGTCATGAACTTTATTTTTGGTTATTTATAAAAAACTGTAAAACATGAACTTCAAAAATAGCCTTATTTAAACAACAAAAAAAAAAAACAATATGCACTATATCTACTCAAGCATTAAGTGAGTGGATTAAGAATGTGTTAAAGATATGTGGAATTGATACACTGCTTTATACAGGATATTTATAGTGCAATCTGATTTGTTTTGTTGAGTTTTGTTGGCAATTTGTTGGTCAAGGAGTTAATAATTTTGATGCATGGCATTGGAAAACTGGCCGTCGTATTAGACTAGTATAAGTTACAAAGTATTATTATATTATATTTAGTTATGTATCAGACTACTGTTTGGCTAGCATTAGAAAGTGTTAATCAAATATTTGTGGAGAGGTATTGTTTAGATGTTAATAACAGGAAAACAATACATGTATGCGAGGTTAAGTTTAGATTGCATAGTCCTTTAAACATCTACATGGTGTTATAATTCGAGACGAGACTGTGAAATATAATTAATAGATCAGCCGACTTACCTAATAATCTGAAATAAAATCCCAACCCGTGATAAAAGCAATCTAAACCTAAAATACTTTAAACCAGTGATATATGTGATGAACAACGGCTGCGTGATGGAAGTGTGAGCTACAACTACGAGACTGCTTATATGATCATTCTTCCTTACATGCAAGTCGTATTAATTATCAATGCTTCTTTGAATTAAGAGAATTTACTGAACAGTTCAAAATAGCTTTCATCGTACCGGTCTATAAAAAAGGTGATACATCAGATATGAAAACTACCGACCGATTTCTATATCGAATACCATATCAAAAATTATTGAAAGAATATTATTTTGTCGAATTATGTTATATCTAAAAAATTTAATTTATCATCAAACTTCAACATGGCTTCTTATCAAGTAAATCTACTGAAACAGCATCCTTTGATTTTATTGAATATATACAAAAGAATCTTGACAATAACAAATATTGCAGGTATATATTTCGATTTAACCAGAGCTTTTGATAGCCTCAACTTAGACTTCACCTTAGATAAACTCTATGCACTTGGCCTTCGAGGTAATATTTTATCACTGATTAAATCATATCCGGAACATCGAAAAATGCGTGTGAAAATAAATGAAAATAAATCAGATATTTAGGAATTTAATTTGGGTGTACTCCAGGGTTCGGTCCTGGGACCTCTTATATTTCTATTATATGTTAATGACTTACCACCTCATTTAAGTGCTAAGTGCAAGATTCTATTCGCAGATGATGCGTCAATAGCCGTCGCTTCTGATAAAGTAAATGGATTGTCAACAAGTGTACAACGTATCATAGAGGAATTTGGCACGTGGTGTCACACCAACGCTTTGATATTAAATAACGAGAAAACCGTCTGGATGGATTCACCAGCCAAAGGAAAATTTTCCGTATAAATGAAATAGTAAAAAAAAGTTAAGAATAGTAAAGAAATTCTTCCTACTAACCCACTTAAGAAATTAAATATTTTTAACTGTGGAAGTAATCAGTATAGTCGTAAGATATTTCAAAATAATCAAAAACATATTTTGTAATAATTCCTTATCTAATTCTAACAAAAACGGCCATGTAAACAATTATTGTCAGAAGAAGTAATAGCAGAACTGTCAAATTAGTTGCTAAATATATTACAGTGTACTAGTAGTTGTTCCCTATAAATTTAATTGCATTATGACTCGTCTGGGTTATTCCAATGAAGATTATTTAAATTTATTAAATGTTTATGGAGAATGCAACAAAGTATTGTGGTATGTTTGCCATCACCCTGCCCAATTCTTATATCGGTATATCGGTCTAACCTGGTTCCTGGTTTCTCCACATACAGACTCCTACTTGTAACATAAGTGCATTTAACAAAAAACAATCACCAGTTTATAACAAACAGCTCTCAGTTGCTGGCACCTCTATTTTTATATCTGTTAATTATTAACTCACTTTAGCGGTAAATCCCTCGTATTGTAATTATTTGTGGATGAAATATAGATGCAGAGACCGCAGCCAGAAATGGTAGATTACTATTGTACAAACTTATACTCCTCGACAGATAATAAACAAAAAAATCAACTCTCTTATGAATTAATTCGCATTTTTTTCATTACCTCCGAATAATTTACAAAAATGAAATTTATTTAAATTAAGAAGTGCATAAAAGCTAATGTTGCAATAGCATCTGCTTACTAATGAAGCCACTCCGATGTGTGCAAAGCACTACTTGAACATTTGCATACATTAGTGGACCTTGCTTTGATTACGATACCTTTGAGATTGTCCATAAAGCCCCCGCTTTGTAGGATCAACAAGGGTGCTGCCTTTTCGAATGCTTTTATATTATGTCCGCACATAGTCTTCGCCTCTTAAAATGATTTAAGGAATATAAAAAGGAACCGTTAATATTTATTTCGAGGCAATTATGAAAAATTTATTAAGAGGTAAAGGAAAGATATTTGCAAAAATGATATGTTTCATACGACTAGTGTGGTGAATAAGAGATTAACGTGTGAGATAGCATCTGTAATATGTCAAAATGAATCAAGATTATCGCATTATGACTACAAAAGCCGTATTAAAAAGCGCAACGCGCCGTAAGAGTTTTATTTTTCTTAAGAACTGTTGTGCGTGCAACAAATAAAAGCGTATTTCAGAAAAAGTTATTTATTTAACAAAAATTTACCAAAATAGGGTTTACAATTGCTCAAGTTACGAATGTAAAGTGAAGCTTCTGAGGTTTGAAATTAAACTCCTAATTTAGTATTAAATATTTATTTACAGTTATTGCAATTATTTATAGATATTAATATATAACATTAAATAAAGTTTATGATCCTGAAAGATATGTTACCTCCTTTCCCTTATTATTTATTTTTGGGAAAGAATTGAGGTAACATATGCGGACGACTAGCTGGTTTAAGTCGGAGCAGAGAGCCGTGGACCCAGAGTATTCGTAAGAGTGGAGAAACTTACCCTCTTTGAAATGTACAGCATAAATGACAGATTTCTGTTTATTTCGAGAAAAGGAGACAAAGAAAAATTTATGTTAAATTGGGCACCATCTATAGTGAAAATAAGTAGAATTGTCTCTTTTTCTCGAATAACCAGTTTACTATAGATCAGACTGAAATTGTTGGTAAGAGAAATAAAAAAATAGTTTAAAATGAATGATAAGATATATTACATGAATAATAGATAAATCGGTTTGTAAAGACTAAGTGAAATTTATAATAATACATATAACAAATTTATACCAGGATCCTAGATTCCGGGATTGATTATTGTTGAGGTGACTGGTTCTGAAACAGCAATCCAAGCCCACAATTGTCTCTTGCAAGAATGGAGAAAGGTTTCCTTGGCAATTTACGTCTCTTAATAAAATGGCGTGAAAATTGTAGGAAAATTAACCAACTATGTGGTTTTTGAAAAGTTAATGAAATATTATCTATATGCAGAAAGATAAGCTGCGCAAAAGCTATGTAGAAATGTAGAAGCTATGCAGAAACGTATACAGAAATGTATAAATATATAAGTATATAAATGTAGAAATATATAAATATATATGTGTATATATAAATATCTAAGCTGATTTCGTAAACTAAAAAATGAAAAAGAAAGAAAAAAATATTAATATTTATATATAGTATTTTAACTACTTATTAAATTAAAAATAATTGTCCTTGAATTTAAATTTATTTAAAAAATCTTTGAAATTACATCAAAGACAAATATTGAAAATTACTGAAATTTTAAATTACTAATAAATGAAATTTACCTGGATGTTAAACACTTATTAACGCGGATATAAAAATGTAATATCAATTACTGAAGTCCACAGTTAAGTTTACATACGTTAGAATTTTACTAATAAGGTAAACTTTTTTGTCCTACTTACTGCAAAATAATGCTACCCGATAAACTTCAAAAATCTATTTCCCCTAATTAAATTGAAAGCTATAAAATATAGAAATAGTACAGGTATGGCCATCTGTCAATTGTTGAGTTAAACGCAACAATCTGCAGGTCGCAAATTCTACAATTTCCTTTACTCGCAACTAAAATAGTGGCATATAATCGATAAAAGGAATCTATAATAATAGTTTTTATTAGTTCCATACCACAGCTGATTTGCCTCACAATTTGCAATTTGTAAATACATAACCAAAAATAAGAACAGCCATAATAAACAGTAAAACGTATTGTGTGAACTCAGTAAATATATTACATCTTATAGATATACTGTATATAGTAATGAGAAAAGGTAAGGAAAATGACCAATGTACTTACATAGTAAACAAAAATATAGAAATTGAAATATAGGTATATCAGTGTAAATAAATGTTTTGTAGACAACTGCTTCCTGGGATGCTGTAATAGAACGCAAATACATAATAGTGTAATAAAAACATGAGTCCCTAAGGTATAAAAATATGTACATAAAACAGTGTGAAATGATTTAGCATTTATACAAGTAAAATTCTGCTAGTTGAAAACAGTTTCACTTACAAAAACTGAATCAAAATGTTACACAGATCGTGCTAAATATAAACAAAATACTAGTTTTTATATAAAACTGTTAAATGGACATAGGTCATGTAACAACATATCGTTTTTAATGCTCCACCAGCAAACAATATTAGCCACCGGTCTATCACGAAAAATTTTTCCAGTTAATTCTATTTTGTTTTGGACTGAATCTTCGACATAACTTTCAGCAAAACCTAAAGGTTTCCACCAACTATACATGTTAAGCCCAAAACATCTATACATTTGTTTGTGAAAAGGGTAGCCAAAGCCCACCATTATGAATGATCAGTGTAACTGGCTAAGTTTAGCAGTTTTAAACGGCTAACTTTCAATCATGTCTTTCCTACTACTTATATGTTGAACATATGTATGAAAAAATTCCAAATATTCATTAATGGATTGAATTGTGAAACATTATTCGATATTATAATCTTGCAAAATAGGTGGCGATGCTGCCTAGGGGCATCTCCCTTACATCGGCTAAAGTAGGCCAACGTTCTCCCAAAATGGATTCTCTGATTGATGAGACAGCAGAACAGTCACAGAGTACATGTTGAACCGTCTCATCTTCTTATTCACAACCTTTACAGAGAGGTGTTTCGCTTAATCTCATATTATGGAGATGTTTCCTTAACGGACAGTGTCCAGTCTGGATTTCCGTTATAAAACGTAGGTTCCTTCTGGACATTGCCAGGTAGTCCATTGCTGTACTCTTGTTGGGATATTTTAGTAGTTCTTTAGCAAGCTGACAGCTGCTTGTTTCATCCCACAGTTTCTTGAATTCATTGTAGGTGTTCTCTTAAATTATTTGTATTATCGCCGTGATCGGGCCTGGTCCAAAGATACTTAGGCCTGCTGCCTTCTTAGCCAGTCTGTCGGCTACTTTATTGCCACTACACTGTGCGTGTCCTTTCACCCAGCATACTAGTATATTATTCATGCTGGAGACACCCACAAGTGCTTGGTGACATTCTCATGCTGCTCCTGTGTTAATTTTATAACTTCTCAGGAGTATTGTCTACAATCTGTGTAGATCCTACAATCTCTTTTGCAGCTATGGTTATGCCCGCCAGTTCCGTTTGTACTACGCTGGCTTGCACATCCATATATATTGGATTTGCAGACTTCAGGAGTATATTCCACATCCTGCCCCAATCTTCTTTTTTGATCCGTCTGTGAAGATGTTGATCACACCTTCGCAAGCAGTCTCGTTCTCACTATTCGTCTGTATTATGTAGGGTCTGTCAAAGACAAACCGGGGACGCCTGCAGAAGAGGCGTCTTTCTAACAGCCTCATACCACAGGCGACTTCTGGCCTCTTCACAGCCTACATTTGGTAGTATGCCAACGGATTTGAGGCGTACCATTGTTGTCAGAGCTACTTCTCCTAGATACATATCTAGTGGTGGCAGACACGGCGTTACCTCCATAGCTCTCGTTGGCATTGTTCGCATAGCTCCGGTTATGCTTAGGCAGGCAACTCTCTGCACTTGGCTGAGCTTGACCTTAGCTGTAGTCTGTTTGCTCTTAGGCCACCAAACCACAGCTCCATAGGTTATCATTGGTCTTATGACGGCAGTGTATATCCACATGACCACTTTGGGTTTCATTCCCCAGGTTTTCCCCATGGTCCTGCGGTACTGTTCATAAGAGATGTAAGCCTTCTTTAGTCTTCTATCTATGTGAAGACTCCATGTTAGTTTGGCATCGAAGGTTACCCCAAAGTATATCCCTTCTGATGCGAAACTTAATGTTGTATCCAGGAGGGCAGGCGCCTTCAACGCTCCTAATTCCCTTTTCCTTGTGAAGAGAACCATCTCCGTCTTCCTGGAATTGACAGGCAGGTGTTCTTTGCACCATTTTTCAATTATTCTTAGGGCCCCCTGCATTCTTTCACAAAGGACTCCTTTAAATTTTCCGCTAAGCATGATTGTCAAATCATCTGCGTATGCAATTGTGTGGAATCCTTCTGAATTGAGGCGGCATATGAGGCATCAAGAACGAGGTTCCGTAGCAGTGGTGATATTACACCTCCCTGCGGACAGCCTCTCGCGACCATTCCTCGTACAGAAGCATATCCCACACTGATTTGTAGAGCTCACTTCGAGATCATGTTGGATATCCAGCTTCCTATGATCGTGGGGACATTCTTCGCCACTAGGGCCGCTGTAATTTTTGGAAAGGTGGTTCTATCGAACGCACCTTCTATGTCTTTGAAGATACTAAGGTGGACTCTTTATTCTCCAAGGATCTCTCAATCCGACTCGCGACTGCATGGAGGGCGGTGTCGGTGGATCTGCCCAGGGTGTATGCGTGCTGGTTAGGATGTAAAGCGTTGTCTTTTACTACAATATTCCTTATGTATCGTTCACATAGCTTCTCCATCGTCTTGAGTAAGAACGAGGTTAAGCTAATAGGTCTATAGGCTTTGGGGGTGGTATAATCCATCCGCCCTGCCTTTGGGATGAACACAACTTTCACTTCCCTCCATGTCTCTGGAATATAAAGGTGTGTTAAGCACGTCCTAAATACTCCAACTAGGTGCGGCAGTAATTCATCGGGTCCCCATTGTAGTAGGACGGGATAGATACCGTCAATGCCTGGCGACTTAAAAGGGGAGAAGCTCTGTATTGCCCATCTTATTCTGTCCTCACTCACTATTTGGTAGGCCATTTGCCAATCCAAATCCGAAGGTTGGGTGTCGACTTCGTTTGGCCACTCCTGCCGTTCTGTTATCACAGATCCCGGGTAGTGAGTATCCATGAGTAGCTCTAGGTTGTCAGGAAAATCGCTGGTTCTTGTACCATCACTCTTTTTTAATAAGCAGAGGTCATGGTCTTTGTCTTTGGCAAGGATTTTGCATAACCTAGCAGTCTGAGAGTAATCTTCGATTTCCTCACAGTAGGTTCTCCACGCATCTCTTTGACTCTGTCTGACTAGTTTCTTAAACTCATTCAGATTGGTTTTGTATGATTCCCAATCGGATTCATGTCTTGTCAGTTTTGCTTTGTTGAACGGAGTCCTGGCCTTCTTCTTGAGGTCAGTCAGCCCTTGAGACCACCACTTGATGGCCTCATTGGGCTGTTGCGAGGACCTCAAGGGGCAGGATGCTTCAAAAGCTTGATTCGTGGCTATTTGCAAGATTTTGACATATTCCTCTATTTCGCCACTCGTTCTGGGCACCCTCTTATTAACCCCTTCCAAGTTTTCCCTAAGTTGACATCCATATTTATCTCTATCATCTCTCCGAGGATCTCGGAATGGTCTTACAGACGTATAGATTGAAAATGAGAGAGAATTGGAATGATAAGAGTTTCGACAATCATTTTAATATCCAAATGTCCTTAAAAGAAACGAAATGTTATTGTACTTAGCATCATGTTATTGTAATTTCAATTTACGGTCTATCTAAGTATGTCATGAATAAAGACATGATTCTCTCCCACATGGTATTTTCAACACAACACTTCTCTTCCTTGCAGGCTTTAAATGTGGTTCCAAAACTTATTTCTCAAAAAACGCCAGAAAATTTAGACCTTAAAGTGTCATTCGTTTCAAAGCTAAAAACAATATCTGGTACAAGCACATTTGAGGGGTTGCCGACTCCAGTGGTGTGCTCAGATTTGAAATATAAAAATTGCCAATAAGATTTCACCATTTTCTACCCATAAAAAATCATAGTAGGCTACGCCTATATGTTTTGCAAAGTTTAAATAAAGATGTGTTTCAAAGAAGTACAATTTAATAGAAAATGATTTTAATCGAAGATTAAATAAACTTTTATGGGAATCGTTCCAAGCAAAATTTCTGAATTTTGATTTCTCTCAGGAAAAATTCCAAAATACGAATATTCCAACAGAATTTGGTACAAACACATTTCAGGAGTTGCATTCAGAAAAAAATCATAGTACACCACGCTTTCATGCTTCGCCAGATTTAATAAACCAGAAAGATGCGGTTTTCAAATATCTAAATTAAAAGAAAATGATCTAAATCTATAATAAATAAACTTTTTATGCGGGTGGCTCCAAGTAAAATGGGACACCAAATACCAAACCTTTCTAGATCTTCACGATCTTCAAAATCTTTAATGGCCATGTCATACAGTTTCTTTCTTCTTTTTGCTCCCGCTACTCTCCATATCATTGCAAGTAACGCAGTTTTTTGATAAATGGTGTTTTCTAAAATGACATTTTTTGAGCATAATTTTATATCTCCCCTTTCAACCCCCTTGGAGTAACAGTTATCCCTTTAAATTGTGTAAATGAAACGAGGGTGCGTGTGCTAGCTCATTTGAAAGGATATTTAATTCTCTATTCAGGAATATAAGATTTTTTGAATTTCTCAAATTTTTTATTGAAAAATATTACATGTACATGTTACAAAGTAAACAAAACAACATGAAACAGTATTAAATCAAATGTAGCTTCTTGACAATAATGGAGGCGTTGCTGAAATTCTTCCAAAACATTTTGTATCGTTTCCGAGGTGATTTAATTCAGTTCTTACCTTATTCTGTTTTTTAAATCATCGGCGTTATTTGGTCTGTTGAAGTAGACTTTCGATTTTAAGTAACCCTATAAAAAATAGTCAAGCGGGGTCAAATCGGGAGAACGGACAGGCCATTCAATTTCACCGCGTCTACCGATCCACCTATTGGGAAAAACTTGATTCAAATGCAAAACGTGGTGTAGCTCCGTCCTGCTGATACCAAATATTTCTATATCAATTTCATTAGAGCTGTCATCATCTGGGAAAAGTATTCTTAACTCTGAAACTGAGAAATTCTGCAAGAAGCCCAAGTAACGTGCGTCAGTTAATGTGCTATCAAAGAAATATGGAGTGATAATTTGAGAGTTTATAATTCCAGCCAAAACATTTACCTTCTCAGTGAGTATTGGCCTCCATCATCCAATGTAAATTTTCTGTACTCCAGTATCTACAGTTCTGTTTGTTGACTGTTCAATTTAAGACGAATGTTGCTTCATCAGAAAAATAATGTTTTTTTATAAATAACGGATTATCTTGGCATCTATTTGCCATGATTTCGCAACATTCCAATCGGCGATCAGGGCCATCGTCGTTAAGTTCTTGAACCAAATAGAAGAGACAATATGGACGTTTTACTAACATCATTATCGGCGGCAACTTGTCTTGTAGGTGTATCTGGATTATCTTGATTATCTAACAATATATTAGACTTTTCATCATCTAAAATGCGCTTCCTATCAGATTTAGGAATATCTGTGACATTTCACGAAATTTGTTTTCCACTCTACTAACCGTAAGATTGAGAAATGCGACGGTCAAGATACTTCGTGTTGAAGATTTCGCATACCTGCTCTTGCGTTCTTGTTTTATCACCACATCCTAATAATATCAAAATTTCAGTTCTTTGGGTAATCGAAGGACTCATTGTTAATATAATGATCAACATGACAGTCGAATTAGCACAGATGTAGCAATTAAAGAAATTATAATTTTTTCTGATATGTAAACTCTTTTTACTTCTTTCTTTTTATTGATTATTTTGCCACATGCATATCAGAAAAACAATACATTTAAATTGAATGTTATGATACAAATTTAAGATTTGACAGATATTTGGTACATAAAATAGTTTAGGATACACTCGATTGTATACATTTCAAAATTTTCAAATTTAAATTTCTTGATGAAGAATATACAAAATTCAAAAAATCTTATATCGCTGGATAGAGAATTAAAAACCCTTCCAAATGAGATATCACACGCATACTCGTTCCATTTAAAATTTTTAAAGGGGTAGCTGTCACTCCAAAGAGCCGAAGGGGGAGGTATAAAATTATACTCAAAAAAATGTCATTTTAGAATTAAAAATTGACGTGTTTTAGGATTTTACTCATAAATTGTTAATTACGTAGTCATGAATTTATCCGTTACTTATGGACCTCACTGTATGTCAACGCATACCAAGGCGTGACTTGTTGATTGTCGCATTGTTCTTAATCGGTGGGCCACAAATTCGCGTGCGTTTGTTTACATCGTACGTTATAATTAGATAAGGAAAGCAGAAACTTGTGTTAATTCTAACGCAGTGCTTTATCCTTGCGAATGAACGTTATTTTTCATCATTTAAATATATTTGTCCAGAGCACTATGGTTGATTTCCTCATTTATGAACAGACTATTAAAAGCTACCAGTCAAAATTAGTCGTAGTTAAATCCTCAAATAGAGCTACCGCGCTAAAATAAACCCAGTTCTTGAGAAAAGTTGTTAATACCCACGACCCGAAGGGGTTGGATCTAAGAAGGCCAGGCACATCCCGCATGTATTTATGCAGTATGTTGAGGCACGTTTCGTGCCTTTCGTCCGCCACAGCCACCTCAGTCTTAGCGAGCAAAGGAGTTGTGGTTTGAATTGTGATCAGGTAACGGCTTCTTAACAAAACTCTCTCCTTTGAACAAGTTACCCTTAATCTTAACCAAGTTTATGTACATCTAAGGGTTGCTCGACTTCTTCAAGTGGACATCGCGAACGCACGAGGTGCACATGATAAGGTTTACCTGGGGGTTGGTGCATGATGATTCTAAATGTCGCCAAGTTATAATTCTATTTTATACAGGGTGTTTCAGTTTTTAATCCCAGAACTTTAGAAGGTTATAGAAAAAATTATTTTAGTCAGAATATTTCTAGTAAACTTATACTCATATACTCAGAATCGCTTCCTAAGGGAGGAACACCCCAATAAAGGATTAGAGGGGAAACCATTTTTTTTATAAATATCTGAAAAATTGTTGAACGTATTCTAATATGCTCTTATATGATGATTGCTTCACCAAATATCTTTGATTACATTGTACTCTGGTTTATGTAAAATAAATAGAGGCATCTCATTTGGGGGGGGGGGGGTTAATAAAATAAAAACAACTACACTAAAAAATTATTTTTAATTTAAGCAATAATATACAAAACAGCAAAACGGTAATGAGATCTTTAAAAAATTGGTCAAAACCAAAAAAAGGGAAACAATAAATCAATACATAGTTCACATCTCCGAATTAATGGCCGTCGAACCAATGTCATTTGATGCTGATTTAGACATGTCTTTGCACTTCCTGGCCATGCTACAGGCCCACTACGCCCATCCACCGTCTTGGATAATTAGCATCCAACCAGTTCCTAACTTGTATTCCGTAATGTGCTGGAGTACCATCCAATTGGAGCCAACTATTATGCCTCACGTGTAAATATCTGGAATATTTTCATCAAGGAATTCAAAAAATGACACGGCATTCAATCTGAATGGTAAGATGGGAGGTCCGCAAATGTTATCTCCAATAATTCCGAACCATACATTTACGCTAAATTCGTGTTGAAAATGCGTTGGTCTTATTGCACGAGGATTTTCATGTGCCCATATATGATAATTATGAAAATTTACAACACCTCGACGGATAAACATTGCCTTATATATCCATAAAATTTTCAACAAAATTCTTCTAAATGCATTTAACAACCATTGACAAAAATTTATACGATGACCATAACCACCTGGCATTAATCCCTGAACTTGTTGTAAATGGAATTCACGTTGGTGATCTTGGCGTAAAGCCCTCCATCTGGAACCAAGATTAATATTAATGTACCATAAGGTCCTTTTAACGCTTGTAGTAGGATTCTGTTGAAACTCTCCAAGAATTCGCATAATTCATCTCTTATTGTTGTTATTGAAATTTCAGTTTTGTTCGTGATTATTCATTCAAATACCATGTTCCGTAAAACGTAAATGAATTTGGACGAAAACGCTTGAGTCTAGACTCATTCTCTCAGAATAACGTCGATGATATTCTCTCGATGCCTCTCCTGAATTACCACATAATCTATAAACAAAATGGACATCGGCGATTCTCGACTCCTAAATACTCTGGGCATTTTATGCCCTTACCAGACGTTGCCAATCTTCCGGCAGGTACTCTAGCCAAATGTTCACCTACTATACCTTCTCTAATACTATCCACCTTTCACTGATATTTCATACCTTTCATCGACTTTAATTCTTTCCTGCCCCCCTCTTCTTTTGTTTTTGTGTATATTTGTGCGTCGCGTTTGTTGTTTCTTCGTTTCTGTTTGTACATTTTTATCTGTAAATTCATTCTTCCTTCATTAATCTTGTAGCAGAATCGAAATTTTATCTTGGAACATTCAAAATTTTTAGAATCACAGTTTAGGTCAGACCAGCGCAGCCCGTCGTTGGAGTAATTCGCGGATGACGCCTTGTTTAAGTTGTGGTGCCAGCGTCAGAATCAAAATTTAAAAAAGTGAACTGCGCGTAAACGGCGAAAGCCAATGTTTTAGTGTTCTTGTTCATTTTAATGTTAAGCTTTATTTTTTAAGCATTTTTGTATCAAACCACCTATTTTTATTTACATTGTTGAAAGGAGTTTAGGTTTAGTTTTTCGTTTTCGTTTTATACAATTGTTGCTAACGGCGAACCGGCCTTGCGATGCACCGCTGCGTTAACGCGGCGGTCGCAGGGTCGGTCCCGGGATGGGTGCCGGGGAGGCAGCTTATACATCTTATACATGTTATACCCATTAATTTTAATAAAGATCTGTTGAATTGAATTGGGCATTTTATGCAATAATTCACCTAGGTATAGCTTGTATTTATTATTATCTATTTGCTGAATAGAAATAACTAAACCACTCCCCAAAAAAGTGCACCATATCTAAATAGAATTATTCTATTGTTTGATTTTTTAAATCCCATTAAAAAACAAACTATTTTGGTTTCGATGTTATTTAGTTTTCGGCGTTTGTCAAAAATTACTGTTAAGTTATTCGTTACTTTTATTTGTTGTTATTCCCATTCATTTAATAAAACAGTATTTTTAAATACTTTGGTGTACATTTATGTATATCAAGGTACGTAATGAACATAATTAATAATATTGATTATATGTCAGAACTTTTGAGGTTAGAAATTCTTTCACGAAGTTAGTCTCGTGTAGAACTGGTCATTGCATACAAAATTAATGGGGAGTGGCTTAACTATTTGAATTCAGTAAACAGAGAATAGTCTCAATAAAATTTAACAATTCAAAATATTTATATCTATTCATTTCTTCATAGCATACTTAAAATGATTTAGAAAATTAATACCTCATAATGAACACTAATATGTGAGCCCAATTTACTTTAAATCAAATTTTCTCGAAAACGATGCATCTTATCGACTCTGACTAAGAGTACATCACTTATGTATTATTGTATATAGATTCTCAGTTCCCTATTGATTTGATGAAATTTCTAACACAGAAAAAAATATTGATAATAAATCGTTAAGAACCCCCCCCCCCCCAAACGAGACGCCTCTGTTTATTTTAGATAAACCAAAGTAAAATGTAATCAAAGGTATTTGGTGAAACAACCATCATATAAAAGTGTATTAGAATACGTTCAACAGTTTTTAAGAAATTTATTTAAAAAATGGTTTCCGCTAATCCTCTCTTGGAGTGTAGCGCCCTTAGGAAGCGTTCTCAGTATAAGTATACTAGAAATATTATGCCTAAAATAATTTTTTCCAAAACCTCCTAAAGTCCTGGGATTAACAACTGAAACACATGTATAACTATAGTGTCTTCTTAAGTTAGAATTTCAACGTTTGTTTGTTAAAATTTGTGATATTTTTCGACGTAAGCCAAATAAACGTGAAAATCTATACGACAAACCCATTTTTTAAATATTCAGTTACTACTGACAGTTGTTCTCAATTTAAATGAATAACTTGTTATACAAAGTGGTCCAAAATTGTCTCCTGATATTTTTTCTGCGGTTGATAGTACATCCAAAAGTAATGGTAGTCTTTTATATAAACTTATTTTCGAAAATGAATAAAATGGGAAGTATACCCCTTAAAAGGGGGATAATAAATTTCAGTTTTCTGCAATATTAATAAGAATTTAATAATAATAATACATCTTTATTCAGTAATACCTTACGGTGTAGAATCTGTCAGAGGTTTACAGAAAAATAGACTAGTCATAACAACATTAAATTAATATTTATTTATTTATTTATTTATTTATTTATTTATTTATTTATTTATTTATTTATTTATTTATTTATTTATTTATTTATTTATTTATTTATTTATTTATTTATTTATTTATTTATTTATTTATTTATTTATTTATTTATTTATTTATTTATTTATTTATTTATTTATTTACATACACAAACCCAACAGAATTTACATTCCATTTACAGGGCCGGAAACTAACATACATATATATTATCAAAACTTGTGATATAAATTAAAACTAGAATACGCGCTAGTGTTATATATTTGGCTTACTATAACCTAAATCTTAATACCAATATAACTATTGCAAAATTCTATAAATGAATTTGGTGAACATATGACTTAATGATTATGATTTAATATATACATATTTATCTATACACGCACATATACAATTATATACAATAATAAAGGAAAAGTGAATAGGGAAAAGCATTAAATAAGAAAAAAGAAAGAAACAAAACAGTTAATCTAAGAGAATCTTGACTTAATTTGACTTAATCTAGTGTTAAAAATATCGACATCATGTGCAATAATTTCGTAGCTACGACAGATACGATATAGTGGTGAAAACATTAAAGCATTTGTGTGTGTATTAGAAAAGTAAAACAAGGATGTAGATCTGGTTGACCTGGTAGGTGCTCTAAAGTTGATTTGTTCAAGTAATTGCGGACAGTCGATCATGTTGTTTAGAAGTTTGTATAAAAGTATAACACTTTGCATCTCTCTCCGCTGCTTCAAGAATTGTATGAAAAACGATTAAGTAGTAATGAGTGATCATAACCTATAGGGGGATATTGATGATCGATTGTAAATGCCAGGAATTTTAAGAAACGTCTTTGAATGCCTTCAATATTGTTAATATGTACGTCTTAGTGGGGGTTCCATATCACGCTCGCGTATTCTAGTCGGGGTCGCACCAAGGTATTATAGAGAGTTTTTATGGTACGCGTATTTTGAAAATCTCGAGCATTTCGTATGAGAAATCCTAACATTTTAAAAGATGATGTCACTGTGTTGCTTATGTGTTCTCTGAACGAAAGATGTGAGTCAAATGTTACTCCTAGATCTTTAAAGCCATCATGATGTGTCAGATTTGCCTTATTAATAGTATACTCATATTGTACTTTATTTAATTTCCTCGTAAACGAGACTATATTGCATTTATTTATGTTCAGAGACAATCTGAATTTGTTACACAACTCGTGAATTGTGCTTAAGTCTGTCTGCAACTTTTCGCAGTCTGATTCGTCGTTGATCTTATAGTATATCTTCAAATCGTCAGCATATAAGAGAGATTTACAACTGATATCGATGACGATATCGTTAATGAAAATGATAAACAGTAAAGGGTCTAAGACCGACCCTTGTGGAACTACTGATTGAGATATAAATTCGATAGACCCATGACCATGATATTGTACAAACTGACTTCTATTAATCAGATAGGATTCAAAAAAAGTTATTAGACTAAGGTTAAAACCAAACGAGACTAATTTCGTTAGCAAAACACCATGGTCCAACCTATCAAAGGCCTTAGAGAAGTCCATATAAATAACATCGACTTGTCCACCGTCATCCATAACTTCAGCTAAGTATTGTGTTATACAAAGTAGGTTTGTTGTTGTCGATCGTTGAGAGACAAAACCATGTTGGTTGTTGCATATACGTTGATGAATCTGGGGATGATATATGCAATAAAATGTTGTAAATGCATGTTGTTTTTAAACATAAATTAGTCGAGGACGGCTTGGTTTCATAATTATCGATGACAGATATATATATTCATTTTTAACTGTAAAATTTAAACAACTATAGACATAGATACTTCTAATATTCATTATTTACGACAGATCTTATCTGATAAAGTTTATAAAATAGTTTACGAATTTTGGTTGCTATAAAATTACTATGGTCGTTCCATCTCAGATGCTGATCAATAATAACTCCTAAATATTTAGTACATTTTACATTTCTTATTTCAGGGCAATTGCAATTGATATTGCAGTATCTTTTTGAATTTTCAGTGTATTTTGAACAGGTTGATATAAACGTTGATATAAACGAACAATATATCAAGCACGAAATATAGATGGATACGCAAATGTGGAACCGATCTCTCCAAGGGAAATAGAAATGGTGGTTAAGGGAATGAAAAATAACAAATCGGCGGGGCCAGGAAACATTCCTATTGAACTGGTGAAATATGGGCCAAGTATTTTGTGAGAAATATTGGCGATAATTTTCAACAAATTGTTGCTGCTAGGAGAAGAAGTACCACAAGACTTTAATATCTCTCTAATTAGTTCCATTTACAAAACGAGTAATAAACAAGACTGCAATAAGAAGGTTGTACGGCCGAATTCTAAAAAGTAGAATTGAAGAGGAAATAAAGAAATAAAGGACATTTTAACATGTTTTCCATACGACAGTTAATGGAGAAACGATCCGAAAGAAATCTAGAAGCCCATTTAGTATTCATAGACTTAGAGAAGGCGTATGACAATGTCCCACTAACCCAACTATTTAAAACACTAACTAATAGTGAAATGAACCCTTTATACATTAGAGGAGTGTATAATATTTACAAAAACATCAGAGCAAGGTTAATGGTCGGAAAAGAAATTTCTCAGGAGTTTAGAATTAATAAAGGACTTAAACAGGAGTGCTGTTTATCGCCCACCCTATTCAAAGTATATATACAAACCGCACTAGATCATTGGAAGAACAAATGCAGTGGAATGGGAATTCAAATAGATGATGAATGCTTATACACTCTCTTATTTGCGGACGATCAAGTAGTAATTGCTAGCGACGAGACATTTCTTACATGACCAGGAAATTAGTAGAGGAATTCAATAAGTGGGGATTAAACACAAATAGAAAAAAAAACGAATACTTGACGTCAGGAGTCCAATCATCTGATCTCCAAGTATCAGATAATATTACCGTTAAAAATAGCGAATATATAATAGACTGAGATGCGGGATGCGGCAGGAGCCGTAGGACCCCCGCCGGAAAAAAATGTAGTTTTTGTTCAGTATTGTTAAGTTTATTCTTTAAACATGTTCCTAATTTTATCACCTTTTATAATCCGTCTGCAGTTTAGTTATTTTAATTTTCTTTTTAGCCGAACCAGTCTCACTCCGTCCGGCCATGCAATTTGCCATCACATTAGCGCGGTGGTTGCACGGTCGGACCCGGTGTGGGTTCTAGGGAGGTACTTTTTTATATTAAAATAAGAAATAAAGTCTTATTGATTGATTGATTGGTCGTCTGCCGAGGTTGAAAACTTAGATTTAACATTGCCGACATATCAAAAAATCAAAAATGCCTGATTTGATGCATCGCTCAATGTATAACCTGGTTGTACTACTGAGAATAACGTTAATACCAGATAATACTACAAATCGTGCTATGTCCAAGCGAACAAAATATATGTATAAACCATCAGATTATTAAAGAAAAAGGGACGGTTCACCAGTCGCTAATTCAAAATATGTCGCTCTAGTTGTGAATTTAAAGAATGAAATCTGCCATTAGATGCTATATTAATTTTTAAAATATTTAAAACCCGTTATTTGGACTGAAAGTGGCATAAAACAAAAAATGAGAACATGAACATCACAAGCCACATTATCAAACTATACTTCATTATAGTTAGACGATATGAAAAATCTTGTAATCCTGCTAATATTTTCATTAAGCCACCACGCTAGTGCGGCTGTTGCCCGAATGACTTATTCAAGCTCTCTTGTTTAGAATCGCAAAGTAAGTCTTATTAAATTGCAGAAAACGTGTATTTTTTTTTGTTAGTATTCATAGAGTTGTAAAGGGGATCCTTTAAAATGCAAATTCTGACGCGATGTAACCATCATCTTACCACTAAGTAACGCTGGGGTTATTTTATTCTTAGCTAAATAATATACAAACTTTCCTCAAGCCCGCGCGCTTTTCGAATAAAAGTTGAAATTTAAATAAATTATTAACAAATACCTAGTTAACAGCGTGTCCTGAAAAGTATGCAATATCCCTAAAATATCGCAAAATCATCATTATTTTATAAGCTTTAGTCTTGATCTCCAGTCATTTTTCACTAAAGTCAATATTTACGTTGATGTTCTAAGATAGTAACAAATATTAGTTTTTTGAAAAGTTCATATACAGGGTCTGCCCAATAAGATCCTATTTTGATCGGTTTACAGCGAAAATTGTTTGGCATATCGGATGCATATATATGTTGTTTTTTAGGTTTGTGCGGGTGTTAAATGAACTGTTGTCATGCTTCTGGGTGCTCTCCTGCGTCGTGGGAAAGCACCCGGAAGTATAACAACACGTCATTCCTATTTAATATAACTTTCCCGTTGAAAACAGCTAAACAAAGAAGAAGAAAACGCAACATTAGTCCTTGGATTACACCAGATATTTCACAGGAAGGCATTTTCATTAGAGATATTAACAAAATTTTTAAAACTATGGTAACCATAAATTGCGTCTACGGTATAATATTCTCAAAAGAAGACATGAAATTAACGTGAAAAACTCTAAAAAGTTCTACCACAAACAATTAGTAAATAAAGCAGAAAACTAATGTCAAGCTGTTCGGCAAATCAAAAAATACAAGTTCCAAAAATAAAAAAATATAAACTACCAACCAAAATAATAAATAATGATTACATCTATGATAAGCCCAAGGATATTGCAAATGGGTTTAACAACTTTTTTATCGACTCTATAAATCAAATAACTTCAAGTTCTCCTGTAGATATTGACAATATAGAGATAGTAAAATATGCTATAATGAAAGTACCGTTTTTATTTCTGCTGTATGAGTTGACGAAGTTTTTAAAATAATAATATCTGTTTGTACAAAAAAATCCTCAGGAACTTACGAAATCCCATGCTGTTTGTTGAAAGATATTGCCGAATATATAGTGTACCTATTGACACATTTGATAAATATATCGTTTGGGACTGGGTATATCCCAAAACAGTTAAAAACTTCACTTATAGTTACAGTACATAAAACAAATGATTAATTGGATGGAATCTGCGGTAGGTTCTTGATGAAATATATTCAATAGAATAATTATGAATATTCAAAAGAATAGTTACAATACGCACTTGGTTTATTGTTTCATTAGTTTTTTTCCAGATTTCTCTGACATATGTTTCGGTCTTGCCGCCATTATCAACGAGTCTTAGAAACTGACCTGAAAGTGGCGGTTCACAGTATATATCTTATAAATCCTCTACCCACCTAGAGGGGGATAATAACTTGATTTGTTATTTCTTAAAATTTAACAATACAGGCCGAAACTACGAATTTAAATTTAAATTTATTACCGTGTCTAGTACAGGATTGTTCATAAAATCTGTTTGTGTATTTGTAACGTGTTTATGGTTTCTTAGGGCCTTCTAAATTCCTAAAATTTCAAGCATGTCTAGGATTTTTTCTTTGTTTGCATTATGTAAAAGTTTAACACTACTACCATCAAAAAGTGATTTTCCTCAATGCAATGTTCGGCGAAACCAGTTGATTTTATATTATACAAAATAAACTTTTTGTGTTCTCCTAACCTCACATCTATGCTACGGCCACTCTGGCCTATATATACAGCATTACAGTCGTCACACTTTATTTCATATACCCCCGATTTTTTACTATCTTCTGTCTTTTCATTATTATTAACCAACAATAGACCTAAATTATTTCTATTCGTTGATATTGTATTAATACCTAATTTATTTAATCTATTACATACTGAGTTGCTAACCTTATTTACATAATTTATACTATGCCACTTTTTGTTTTCTGTATTTGGCACGTTATAAAAACGTTTTTGTAATAATTTTCTCTGTTTATTTTTTATTAATTTGTCAATAAGTAACTCATCATAACCATTGTTTTTTGCTAGCGTTTTAAGAATTCTTACTTCTTTTTCAAAGTTAACCCTATTTAAATTTGGAGATAATAGTCTGTGTACATAGCTATATGAAACGGTGACATTTTTATCTTCCAAGATTGATTTCAATTTGTATGTGTAAGAGTGTCAGTAAAAGTTGGCTTTCTGTAAATATGAAGTTCTAGCCCATGTTCTTTACATGTCATCTTCTATCTAATAAAAGTTTATTGACCGTTCTTTTTCCATTTCAACTGTAAATTGAATATTGTTATTTAGGGAGTTAATAAAAGGATGAAATGTGACAATTGTCTCTCAGTACCGATCCATATACAAAACACATCGTCAACATATCTTACTTAGAAATGCATGTTTCGCCGGACATTGCATTGAGCAAAATCACGTTTTTATCGATAGTAGTGTTAAACTTTTGCATAATGCAAACAAAGGAAAAATCCTAGACATGCTTGAAATTTTAGAAATTAAGAAGGCCCTAAGAAACCATAAAAACGTTACAAATACACAAACAGAATTTATGAACAATCCTGTACTAGACACAGTAATAAAATTAAAATTAAGTACGTAGTTCTGGCCTGTATTGTTAAATTTTAAGAAATAGCAAATCAAGTTATTATCCCCCTCTAGGTGGGTAGAGGACTTGTAAAATATATACTGTGAATCACCACTTTCAGATCAGTTTTTAAGACTCTTTGATAATGGTCGCAAGACCGAAACATATGTCAGAGAAATCTGAACAAAACTAATGAAACAATAAACCAAGTGCGTATTGGAACTATTCTTTTGAATATTTATAATTATTCTATTGAACATGTTTCATCAAGAATCTACCGCAGATTCCACCCAATTAATTTATTTATTTTAAACAAAAAATAACCTATGAAATTCTATTAATAAATGTTGCCTGTCGTACATTTTAAAACACTTCATTTTTGTGCATAACCGGGCCTACATATCAAAATTCCAGTCCGACCCTGGGATACAACAACTGTCGGCATTCATTGATTATTTTTTATATCTGTTAAATCTTTTCTGTGTACTATACTTCTTGTCATTTTTCATAATTCTTCGCGATAATAACATAATAGAATAATTTAAAAAGAAATACCACATAATAATAAAATCTCTTGAAAAATTAACTCGCCAAGTTATGAAAAATGATGCGATAAGTTCATTTTCATAAATGCAGCATTCAGACTTCTCGAAACGACATAATAAGATGTTTTGATCGTTGAGCGAGCGGATGCTATTGTTTTTGCCCCATTTGTCGTTATGTCTCTGACTGTGTCTTTATGGACTGATTATTAACGCAATTATATTCATGGCTGCCTCTCAAATGAATTTGCTACCAGCAATAGCAATACATCAGCAAGCAGCGTTGCCACCACTGTAAATGATGATTCATATCTCTCCTGCGCCTCTCTGTATAAACATGAATGGATATGGTAAATTACATTTTTAGAATATACGCATAATTTGACTAAAACTTAAAGTATTTTAATTTGTATCAAGATAAAGAGAATAAATACTTGAAGAATTAAAAGTTTTATTGGATAAAAAAATGAATAAAGCAATTTCTGCATGGCGATACGACATGATTAACTTAAATAAAAGACTTGGAAGGTTGAAAAAAAATATTTATAAAATTAAAAATTAGAAGGTCGAAAGTAAAAATTATTATTATTACCATAATCATCGTAGAAAAGTATGTATGGTTCACCACAGATATTTAGTCGGTTTAAAAAAATCACGCAAGAAACCTTCAACGACGCGGTTCTCCGTTGTGTTGCGGACCTCTAGCGTATGCGACCCACCATACGCCTTAGCGTTTTGTGGGCCGCATAATAACAACTGCTACGTCCGTAACACATTTCGCTATTCTCCACGGGAGGGCGATACCCTTGTGGCACGTGATCAGCAGAGAGCGGAAGACGGGTAGGCAACCATTTTTGTTGGCGTAGGTAGTTGATAATTCTGTGAACCTTGGTTTTATCCAAGGCATCCTGGTGGATTTTGGAATTATCAACACAAGAAAATTTCCTCAATCTGTTGTTGTTCCGTTTAGCGGTATATTTTGTGGTTGTGAGTAAATTTTAACTGCGGAAGCAGGATATTTAATTACACAAGGTAAGCTAACCTCTTCACGCCAACTTACCCGTTCTCTAACCACGTGTTTCGCAAATTTACAGGCTCTCCTTTGGAAATACCGTGTCAACTTGAAAGGCGGACTCGACCCCATTCATCCGACTGTGGCTTTCGAGGAGTATTGGTGGATTGTTCCCTCATCAGTGAGGTAAATTATATTTCTTTTGTAGGTTATGTCAGATTTGAATTGCCCACATTAGGCACGCTTCACGTGCATTTCTGACTTTATAACTTAAATCGTGATATCTTTAGGGTTCCACGGACGGGGCTTCTACACACGTCAGTAAAGTTCCACGGACGGGGCATCCACACACAGTGGAAAGTTCCAGGGCTGGAGAGGCTACAATCAACCCCATCCTTGGGTCCATTTCTTTTGTCCCGAAGACATCTCCATAGGGCTACAGGTTCTTCGAAGTCGGTATCGTACCACCCTAAATAAGTGTGTTGTGTTTTTTTTACTTACCGGGGACCACCTTCAGTGGTTTGGCTGGGTTATATCAATTCATACTTTTGCATTTTAACTTGTATATATTTAAATATTTTATGCATTTATATTTATTTAAGGAGGTTCTTTAAATCAGACCTTTGTGGCAGAATTTATGACCATTCATGAGGACATTGTAAACCGATGTGTAGCTACACGAGGCATTTTATTAATGTTGTAACTTATTAATCGAGAAATTTGCCACACCTTTTGAACATCGCCAGGTTACATGCTAGAGAAACAATATCTGTAAATTGTTTAATATAGTGCATTTCATTTTTAAAGAAAGTGTCATTATTTCGTCTGCGACCATTACGTATGGAAGCCTCAGTGATTTGTTAAGTAAGTAAACTAATAATTTGTCATAGTTTATGTAAACTTGGGCTTAACGCCCTGAGATAGTCTGAGCTAGAGAAATTTTATCGTAGGCACGCACATCACTTATCCGGGTTAAGTAGTTCCTGCGATATCTGCTACGCAACAGTAGCCCAAGTGATTTCGTTATATAATATCTTATAATCATTAATATCCAACGTATTTATTTGTTTATGTACGTGTAAATCGTAGCAGTTGATATATGTATGGTTCCGCCTATTGGTATCAGGGGCAAGACGAGTGACAAGTATATGTAATTCGAAACATCGATAAGCGCCATATTATTATTATTTAAAGGACTAATCGCAATACCGGTTTTGAATTATTTAAAAATCATTAGCTCAGCGCCATCGGGAAGTTGTAATTAATAGTTTTTCAATTTTTTTCTTTTTTTTTTTTTGAGGAGACTAATTGATAATAATTATTTTAATATTAATACTTATACAATTGTCTTAGTAGAGTGGCAGATAAGTACTAAAATCTTTTCATCATTTAGCGTTACTAGATTACTTAATTTAATGGTTTATATTTATTTCATACAAGTCAATAATAAATTGTTTATTGGATTCCTCTTTTCATTACATTCTAATATCGTGTGGTGGAGTGTGCCTACTTCTCCGCAACAACAATGAGGATTATCTATAATTTTTATTTTATTTAAATGATATTGGACTCTGTCATTAATCCTTCGTACTTTACAGGGTGGGGCAATAGTGCATCGGACCTCGATATCTCGAGTTCTACGATAGCTAGAAATTTTTTAAAAAATTGCAAGTAAACTAAATAAAAAAGTCTATAACTGGAAATTATTTTCAAACATACAGGGCGAGCCAAGACGAAATTACAGGACCAAGTGCCTTCGTTTAAATGGAATGCTTATGTATATCAGTACATTTTTTGAAGCCTCTTTGTAGGCTCTATCCATTCCTATATTAACATTAAATATCTCCCAACCACTTGGATGTAATGAATTTTTTTGTTAAAATAATGCAGTCTGCAGATGTATATTTAAAAAAATCACCACAGTCACAATAGGGATGTTCACTATTTTTTAGTTGTAATAAAAAATGATAGTTCTAAGGCTACAGAAACACGTAATAACCATTAAAACGCCTAAAAACTTATTTTCTTGAAAATAGACTAAAAATAAAAACTCCGAAATTAACGAGGCTAGCAAACGATCCCGGCAGTGAGACTAGCGCGCGGTGACGTCACATCGCCTTAACAGCGGAACTCGTATACCTAGGTGATATGGATTGTTTGTTTCATTATTGTTTTATCTGTGTTTTTCTAATGATGGGAGACTCAAAAAGTGTGAAAGTTAATATAACAATAGGTATTGTTTTGTTCCTGGATGTACAAATACATTAGTAAATAACCCAGAAAAGGTTTCTATGTCTGTGCCACAAAATGTAAAAAAAAGGAAGCTTTGGTTTAATGCAGCTAGACGAGAACATAAAAACGTTTCAATGAAAACCCATTTTGATTGCTGCGAAGACCATTTTAAAGTAAGATAAGAATAACAAGTTTTATTATATTGATTATATATACCTACTTAATTTTATTATTTTATCTAACAGTTAATATTTATAGAGCCATTATTTATTTGGTTGTAGACTACTGCAGTACTTAATAACACAATAGTGAGTTATAAGTTTATTTATTAAAAAAGAACACAACACGCTTTCTTGACCAAATCAAACTCATAACTTAGATTGACAAAAATGAGGAGGGGTATAAATAAAACCATAATTGAGATTAACAAAAATGAGATGTAAAAATAACTGTCCTACACAATGAAATCAAAATTTTCATACCTTTTAGAATATGATAAATGCAGGTGTTGGATACAATTTTGTATGGTACTCATGTGTTATGTTCTATAAGTCACTTGAGAAAACTTTTCTCGTGTAACTTATACGTAGAGTAGTACCATAAATAACTTATAGTATAGTTTATATTAAAGTAGACCATTTATTTGGTTATCTTGTATATTTATAATTGATATTTATTTATTAGGTAATATCAAATTTGATTGTGGTATTTGTTTAACAGTATTTATAATAAAATATTTGTTTCAGATAGAAGAAGACATGGAAAATTACTGGGAGTAAAGATTAAGCAAAGTTAATATTCGCATGAAACCTGACGTAGTACCGCATATTTTTACTAGCCAACCGGATAAAAAAAATTAATTATCCTCGTCAAAGTAGCGAGAAAAGAGCTTTACACCACTAGACTGAGGCTGATTGAAGTCTTTCACCATGGCCAAAAATTCTGAAACCATGGTAACGTCCACAGTTGGCAGATTATGCGAGTCCGCCTTTTGAAAACCTGCCTCCATTTTAGTAGTATGCCTTAATTAAAATTAAAAGTCACAAAACGAAGAACTACACGGACACAAGTGTTCGCAGAAGTCAGTAAACGCAGACTATCTACTACTAATTCTTATATGAAACGTGCATGAAACCCCAGCCAGTATACTTACACGCGTTTAACTTCGGGCGAGCTGATGTCACACCAATCAAAAAGTGTTTCGCGCATTCAAATGAATATTCATATTTCTTTAGGGGGTTTCCCATAGAACGGATTTGTTGATTTTTGTAAAACTTTGTAGATATTATTGTAAGACTATTTTTAACCATTTTATCATGTTTAAACAGGATTTAATTTTTTTGTCAACATCCCTATTATGGGTTTTAAGAAAAATTTATGTGAATACCAGTGACGAGACATCTAATTAATGTGTTTGAATCATTTCCATTTCCTAAAAGTGTACAGGGTGGCCAAAAATTATTTTTCAATTAAGAACATTTTAAATTGAATTTTCTCAATTTTTTCAAATGGAACTCCCTGTATATTTTTCGACGATGCTATGTAGAAATGAAAAATTAACATTTTTGTAAGTACTTCCCTAGAACTAATTGCAACCAATTTAGTTTTATTGAACAATAATTACAAAATTCAAAAATAAACTTAAAAAAAGAGGTTTCTTCAAATAACTTAGTAGAAAAGATTATAACAAATGTTTCACATATTGCCCATTTTGATTGACATATCTCAATGTCCTTTTGAAATGAGCTTCCCACTATTCCTAAAACTGCCAGTGTGATAGATGTAAAGGCAGTTATTATTCTTTCTTTCATATTTTGTACTGTTGTTGGTGTGTCTCTATAAACAATTTCCTTCCCGTATCCCCATAAAAATAAATCCATTTTTGTTAGATCTGGGAATCTAGCAGGCCATTTAGTGGGTCCATTTCTTCCAATCAATTCATTGCTTAGGGTAGGTATTATTTAAGTGGTCTCTAACTGCATTTAAATAATGTGGTGGAGCATCATCTTGCTGAAACCACATCCTATTTCGAATTCTTTGAGAGAGATTTAGAAATAATTGTGGCAGATAGTTTTCCAAAAAATGAAGATAAATGCCACTGAATGTACCATCAAAGAAATGTGGCCCTATTACATGTTCTCCAATAATTCCCCCCACAAACGTTTATAGACCATCTGTGTTGGCTATCAACTTGCATAAAAAATTGAGGATTTTCCGAAGTATAATAATGGAAATGGTGCCTATTAACAAATCCATTTTTATGAAAAGTTGCTTCATTACTGAATAAAACAGTATTGAAGAAGTTGACATCATGTTGCATTTCATCTCTGGCCCAATTACAAAATTGTAGGCGCTTTTGAAAATCGTCATCAGATAATTCCTGGTGCATTTGAATATGATATGCATGCAACTTATTTGTTTTTAAGCTTTGTCCCTCATACCGTCTACTATTCCTATTAATGAGCTCACTTCTATTTGACTAACATGGGAATTCTCAATTGTTGCCAGCTCCACAGAATACTCATTTTCTTCGTTCACAACACGTTTTATTCTTTCACTTTTTTTATATTCGACATTTCCAGAAATCTATCGAGAATGTGATAAATTCTATTGGGACGTAAACAATTTCTGTTTGACTCGCCCAAAACAAAAGTGATATCTGCAAGTTCCACTTTATTAAAATTCATATTGTAAAATTCCTAACATTTTAAATTCAATACAAATTGTAACGACCGATAAATGCTCCTTTGTACACGAAAATTTATACCAAACTGAGGTTTTATTGCTTGTCGAATAACGAAAATAGCAAAAAAATGTACCAAAAAACATTACAGTAAAGGACCGGTTAAATACTGTTTACTCATTTCAGTAGATTGGAAGAAATGGTCCCACTAAATGGCCTCATTTCAACATTGCATAAAGACGTGTGTCAATCAAAATAGACAACACATCAAACACCTATTATAAATTTTTTTTATGAATTATTTGAGGGAACCTCTTTTTTAAAGTTTATTCTTGAATTTGACACTTAGTTATTTATAAAACGAAAATGATTGCATTTAGCCATAGGGAAGTACTTACAAAAAATGTTCGTTTTTCATTTCTACATGACATCGTTGAAAAATATACAGGGTGTTCCATTTGAAAAAATTCAATTTAAAAAGTTTTTAATTGAAAAATAAAGTTATTTATTTATAAAACGAAAATGGTCGCAATTAGCCATAGGGAAGTACTTACAAAAAATGTTCGTTATTCATTTCCACATCACGTCGAAAAATACAGGGTGTTCCATTTGAAAAAATTGAGAAAATTCAATTTAAAATATTCTTAATTGAAAAATAATTTTTCGCCACCCTATCTATATCTTTTAGGAAATGAAAATGATTCAAAAACATTAATTAGATGTGTCGTAACTGGTATTCAGATCAGTTTTTTTTTTAAACCCATAATGAGTATTTTTATTCCGGATATACGGCGCCCTTCGTATCTCGTCTAGGAAGCCAGGGGTGGAACACCCCTAATGCTTTTTACCCCTAAATATTGACATAAATTAATTTTTGAAAATTAAGGTCATATTTTTAAATTCCTTAAACGATTTTCTAAAAGAAGATATTCTTGCTTGACATCGATAAAGCTATCCGTTTTTCAGAAAAAATATTTTTCGGAAGCCAGACGGCTTTATGGGGAACACTTTCCTAACACAGTTATCCGAACAGGAAACCTAATGAACGGGTAAATCGTCGAGTACGAGAAACAGATAGATATCCATATTAGCAATAAAAAACAAAATAATAAAAATTAAAGAATAAATAACTATTTAAAAAAATAATCCTATTCATTTGTAGGGAGCGTGGAACCGAAACGAGGAGGTGAAAGTGGTCTTAGAACTGTTCGTACAGTTGTACTAGAAGAAGCTGTATTAGATGATGTAGCTGCAGACTCATCAATAAGCGTTAGGAAGCTCTCAGCGCAATTTAACACTTCGAAGTCGGTGGTTCACAGAATTTTGAAAGAACAGCCTCTCCATCCTTTCCACATCCAGAAAGTTCATGCAATGTCCCCGGACGACTACCCTGCTCGAGTTCAATATGCTAATTGGTTTCTGCAAAAGCAACAGGAAGACCGCAACTTTATTGGTAGTGTCTTGTTCACGGATGAAGCAGGATTTCGCAGGGATGGTGTAATAAATTCTCACCATCTACATAGTTAGAACGATGAAAATCCTCATGCAATTATTCAAACTCCTCACCAACGACAATTCCAAATTAACGTCTGTGCAGGAATGATTGGGAATTATTTAATAGGGTTATTTATTTTGGAAAATCGGATAAGTGGGGAAAATTACTCAAGGTTTCTACAAGAAAATCTAGACGGTTTATTGGAAAATGTGCCACTAGCAACTATAAGAAACATGACGTACATGCATGATGGAGCTCCTCCTCATTTCAGCATCTCAGACAGGGAATATTTAGATAAAAAATTTCCCCACCCATGGATTGGCCAAGGAGGTTCAGTATCGTGGCCTCCTTGTTCTCCTGATCTAAACCCATTAGATTTTTCTTTTGGGGTCATTTAAAAAATTTAGTGTATAAAACATCAGTACAAACGAGGCAAATATGTTACAAAGAATCATTACCTAATGTGAAGCCATTCGGAACAGCCCTGTAATGCTATTTTAGATTCAGCGATCCAACTTATCTCGCTTACGAGAATGTATTCTTGAACAGGGTGCTCACATCGGACATTTATTTTAGTTATGTAGTTATATGTGTATTGTAGTTGTAATATGTGGTTATGTGTTGACGAAATGTCAGTCTTTGTCCCTTACTGATGTAAAATCATTTTTTCTCAAAAACGGATCGCTTTATCGATGTCAAATAAGAATATCGTTTCTTTAGAAAATTGTTTAAGGAATTTAAAAGTGAGTAATTTTCAAAAATTAATTTGTAAAAATTTAGGGGTAAAAAGCATTAGGGGTGTTCCATCCCTAGCTTCCTACACAAGATACAAAGGGCGCCATATTTCTGGAATAAAGATACTCATTCAATATGTACACAGTCCAAATTTTTATTAAAATCGATAGAACGGTTTGGAAGTAATAGGCAAAAAACATTCTTGAATATGTAATCTTTAAAGGGTGATATCTCCGTAGGGGAGCGCGCTAAGAAAAAAAATTATAGGTACTTTTAGTATTATTTTGACCCAAACTATACGTTTCTGAAGTATTACCCCATAGTGCCGGGACACCCTACACTTTGTTTTAATAAAATATTTGTTGTATAAAATGAACTAAACCATAAACCATGTTTTTTGATTAATAATTTCGTTTGTACTTTTACAATACAGCCCTTATTCGTTAATATATCCTTTATCCCTTGCTCAATTCAACTTTAATTTGTTGAATTAACTCGCTCGTAATATCTTCAGACAGAATTCGATAAAATCTACTGTATTCTAAGTCGTTAATGAAAAATGCTTGGCTAATTCGTCCACAATTTTATTGTCTTCTATTCCACAGTGACCCTCAGTCCACGCTATTGTAATATGTTTTTATCATTTTGTAGTACGTTTATATCATTTATTATTTCATTTAAGATATAATCGATTTTTGTAGGCTTCTCCATAATATTTTTAACTTCATCTACGTCACTTTTCTGTCTGTAAGAATTACAAATTTTTCATGAGTGATTATGTTTTTATGTACTTGAGAGATTCCAATATTGCCACCAATTCAGAGTTGTAAATTCTAAAGTCATTTGGTAATTTTAAAGTATTATTAAGGGGCGAGCGTAGGTGCATGTTTACTGTACATATCTGTCGATATGTAAAATAACGCAATGTCAATCGCATTTAGTACGTGGATGGGTGAACGTGTCCTTTGTTACAGCTCTTTTACCCAACAGTAAAAAAATAAATTTGGAAAACATAATTTTCAAAATAGTTAATATAAAGTCATTCAGTAAGTTGAAATAACCAAAAACTACAATTTGATAAGTTAAAAAAATTCACAAACGTTCTATAATTCATCAATAAACCGAAAATGTCAACAATGGCTCTCGAACTTTCCAAATAACAATTTTATAGTCGATGCCTTACAAAAAACAGTTCTAAAAAATAAAGCCCCCATTTTATTTTCAATTTCGTCTAAATCGCTACACGAATCCCAAATAATATCGCTTAACCTCAATATCTACTAATTTCTATTCAATTAATTCAACGTCTTAGTAATTTTTCAAGTCTCTTAAAATTCTAATTTCAGTCATACACTCCGAAACTCTTACTTCCACCAACAATACTTTTTTGCTCAAAATTTATTTCCCTTTGAACAAATTGCAGATAGGATGCCTATCGCTAAAGATCTCACGTAAACCCGCGTAAACTTCTAAAGCCCACGCGTTAACTCTGAAGGCTCCGATACATACATTCATCGTTCCTTTCGAAGCAGAGGCCTTCGTCGAAACATTACCGGACCTAGTTCAGACGCCAGTCCGACCTGGCTTATATACTCCACAACAGTTAATCCCAAATAACTTCATTCCATATCCACTTCATGTAGGATCACGAAACCTAGTGCAAAAGATGCCCCTGGTCATTATCCATATTTCTGTATAATTTTCGTTCCCAAAAATCTTTGTTTTCAACACGACAAACGCTCACTCGTCGACATCACTCGACGGGGCACGATAAACGCAGGGATCAACGTTTGGTCGAGATTACTGGTACCCGAGAAACGAAACGCGTTTAAGAGTATATAAGGCCGCGAAGTCTAAGTACATGCATGTTTGGTAAAGCTTCAAGAATAGTGACTATACTAGATGAGAGTGAGGTTTTACTAGTATTGTCTTAGCCCCAATTGCCTAGTGTATTATCTGTACCGGCTATACACCACCTCGTCATCGCGACTGAATTTCTCTATAACCTAGACACCTTTACCGACGCGTTATACATAATAAAGTGCTATCGGTTCATTTCGTACAAGTTATAGCATCACAAAGAAATGACAGGATTACTGTTCGCCAGGAAACATTAAAAATGTGGATTTTGAAAGTGAAGCTTAAATCTAAAATGATTAATAAGCGATCCAGCATCATGGAAAATGAAAAAAATTTGAAAAGGCGTATGGACCACTTGGACAATATTTAAAAAATATAGAGAAGAAAACAGTACCATTTATTATTTGAGCGAGACCTGATATGACACTGATGATACTTCTAAAAAAGGATGAACGGATGCATCCAAAAAATACGTGGTTATGTGATGAATTTGCCCCCGAAAAAGGGAACTCGACTAGTCATTGTACATTGCGATTCTGATAATGAATGGGTGAATAACTGCTTAAAATTATATGGAACAAAAATGAATTAAAAAGTCAAATGTCGACTATTGTCAAAATATGTCGGAAGAAATATTCAAAGAGTGATTTGAAAACGCATTATTTCCAAAATTGGGCAAGAATATTTGCCTCGTATCACTCTTGAAAAGTAGAAAAAATACCAAATGCCTCCAGGGAGGACTGGCTCTAGACTGTTGTACAAATAATATCTTTCGTGTGTCTGTGTTCAAGTAGTTCAGTTACAGTACTTGGAGTTCATACTCTATTGATATTTGGTATGGTTTACCCTAAACCGAAACTAAAATTATTTAACGTCAAAGTAACCAAGATCTTTTAAAAGTTGGCAACAATGCCGCGTATATCTTGTACGCCTGAAGGAAATGGCTAGACGAAATAATTCAGTAATAAAATTCATGAATGGATACGATTACAAATATATTAGGTAGGATTATGGATTTCCAATGACGTTTTTTATAGGAACCGGGTTTTCAAAACAAAGCTATATAATGCAATGTGATATACAGTGTTGTTATTTTCCAATAAAACAAAATGGTAATTGTAAACTCATAACCGCCCCCGTTTCATAATATTAACTTTTAGCATTAATACTTAAATAATTGTTGTATGTATATTAAAAATAATTACACCTGCATTTATTATTTTTTTGTCCATAATTAAAACAAATTATAAATTAGTGGAAGGGATGTGATGAATGCGTATGCCAACTCTATTAATTGGCCTATTGCACAAAAGAAAGTTTAGTGAAATGTGTCAATAAACAGTGGTTTATCAATCAAGAATTTGGCAACCATAATAATTAACACTGTTAACAGGTTGACCAATTTCTAGACTAGCAACTAGCAGCAGTGTTTGATATTTTTGGTTTGAAATTTTTAGAGAACGTAGCCTGCCCCAGATTAACAATTTTTAATCTGAACAGACTACAAAACAAACTGCTGAGGATTATTTATTATTATTCAAGTATGATTAAATATTACATTTTATTAGGTTAGGAGTTGGTCAACATATAATAACCATGCATTGGAAGATTTGCTATTCCCGACGAAGGACAGGGTCACGTGGGGCTATTGTAAGCTGTGTTTTGTGACAAGTCTAATATATCTTATCTTAGTATTGTTAGTTCATTCTTATAATATCCATAATTTCCTCGATTTGTTTCTGTAATTTACAGATGAATTTGCATTCAACACTATCTTTATTTATCTACATATTCACTATACACGTTTGATGTTACATGTGTTACAATATATAATTATTAAAGATTCTAAATGTTCTACAGTTAATGTCATTATTAATTAAAAGTAATACGTCCAATGTAGAATACAGAGAAAATATATTATAACGATGTTGAAGTTGAAGATTCGCAGAACATTGTTAATTGCTTTAGTCATTTCTTTAATAATGTTTGTTTATCGTCTTCTAATAAGCCCCCATTCTCTGAAATTATAATCAATCTACCATGTGTTCATATCAATCATCAGAATCAGATGTTATGAAAATGATAAAAAAATTACAATAAAATAACATCTGGGCACGATCTTATTCCTAATTTTCTAGTCAAAAATTGTTCTAAATTGTTTGTTAACACATCCTTAACTTTATTTAATTTGGCACTACGTACCTCTACTTTTAGGAATATTGGAAATTAGCAAAAGTTTGTCCTATTTACAAAAATAGTAACACAGGAAACTTAATAAAATATAGACATATATTAACTTTGCAACGGTATTTGAAGCATGAGCGTCCAGTATAACGTATTCTTCTATCAAAAATACAATTTCCACGTGTATGCCTTTGATCGTGTGGATCATAAGTTATTAATTAATACATTACATCACATCGGCTTTAGTCAGCATTATTAAATTTCTTTATTTCTTACTTGAAGAATAGATTGCAATTCGTGTATTGTAACTGTCTTAGGTCAAATACTAATCTTGTCGCACCAGGGGTACCTCAAGGATCCAACTTGATACCACTTCTATTTATCATTGTTATAAATGATTTATGCGATAATTTAGATGGTACAAATTCAAAACCTCAACCTCAAAACCTTTACAATTTCTTATAATGAAACCTAATTTTTCATATGCACTAGCTGTTATTTCAGATATCTATATATATTAAAATCGTACAGGTGCGAGCCCCTTGCACTTTCGCATTTTGCAATACTAAAGGCTTTTCTTAACGGACGCGCGGCGTCCGCCTGCCGCCGCAGGCGGCAGGCGGACGCCTTTCTCATTGGTATAGACCGTAGGGATGGGGGGCGGGCGGGGGTGGGTATTTTTTATTTCCGTAATAATGTCGGCTATCTCTTTCCCCACACGTTTTTACGACCCTCAAATGACTTTTGCGTTGCTCCTTTTCGATGACGTCAAAGCGGGCGGAATTCGGGTAAACGTCAAAAATTTGCGATTTATTTCCGTTCCTGGCGGGGTTAAAATTCGATTTGGACCTTTGAATTTACGATTTGCTTTCATTGCCATTCATGTACTTTCCATATCGACATCGTACGGCCGTCTGCGGGGTGTTTTTCGCCAGATATGAGCGTTTAAAGATTGCGTGTTTGGCGACTTTTCGCTATTCCGGCGAAACACGCACATTTTCGGTTCTCCTCGAATAACTTTTAAACGGCTAGAAATTTCGCAAAAATAATCGCACCCAAAGGACAAGATTTTTTAATGAGGAATCGTTTCCATCTTTCAGATCTCACCCACGACGAGCCGTTCCCGAGCTAGAGCCTTCCGAAGGAGACGACGTTCGGTGGCCAAAATACGTAGCTGTTTCGTTAAAAGCCGAATATCTCGGCAAATAGGCCGTTTTGGGCCGAAATGTTCGTATCTAACGAAATTATAGCTAAATAAATTATCTACCTCTATGCACAGTTTCATTTCTCTACTATAAATATTAAACGAGTTGTGGGCTTTAGAAAATGCCGCTTTGCGGTGAAATCGACCATTTTGTAGTCGTAAAAAAATCACCCTTTTTCCAATCCACGTAACGGGCGTAATTGCCCGTCTGTGATTTCCACGTTATCACGTACTGACATTTTCACTTTTGTTTCCCATGATCGGTACTCATTTTCATCCCTCATCGCTTAAAATTTCCCAAAAAAGCATTCAAAAATACCCTTTCCGATCGTTTCTCATTACCTTCAATTCGCACATTTATCGCTCGAGAACGCGCAATTTGTCAAAAAGCCTCCCTTGCCACGTCAAATTACATCTTTTCCCTTTCCAACCAGGCATCGGGCGACCTTCTACGCGCCCCCTTCGTTAAATAAGCGACATTTTAAATATCCGTTCGCATTTTGCGTTAATACACAATTAATATTCCTATATTAACCTATATTTTTGGGTTTCGTACCCCCTAAATTGCCCCCCCGTCGTCGTCTTATGCACCGTTCAGGTGTTATCGCTTGCCTCAATTTACCTACAAACAAAAATAAACATTCATGCCCTTGCGTAAAACGCAATTCGAAAATCGTCTCCATATCACGTCTTTTTAACCTTTCATCTGCCGTGAATCGCAGCTCACAGCCCATTCCTCCTGACATACTACAAGAATTTCTGTTTATAATCAACAAATCCTATTCTTACGGTGCCCCATTTCATCTATGGAAGAGAAAAATAAAAGAGTTTCCCCCTAATTAGTCATTTTTCTGCACTACATTCATTAAATAGGCTCTTTAATTAGCTACTCCAATGACCACCGGGTATCCTTCCTTTTCAAACATACCGAAATTATGCAGTTCCACTCGCTATTTCATCGGTTACGGTTACAATATAAAAAATTAATCTAAAATGTTCCCACCCGGCATTACAGTACAGATCGGTCGTTCTCGCCTACCATCGCCGATTATTTATTAAACTTTATTCAATCTGTGATCCCACTATCATTCCATTTTCCCATAATCAAGGATTTCATTAAATTCAATATCTATGAAAAGTAGTAACCTACCACGGAAATGAAACTTCTACTAACATCTAACATCCGCCCTGTTCTGTGATATTAGTTTGACATTTGGCGAGGCCCCAACCGAGTTTCTTAAGTCGCACCGAAGAAACCAACAAGGCTACATTATACGTTCTACTTGCATCGATAAGTACCCATATACTTTGACGAAATAGTCCAATGTAAAGTAAGTGTAAAGTGTTTTCTTTCTTATGTGTTCCTAACCTGTGGAAATAAAGTGGGGCCCACAACAAGTCGTTCTGCAATGCAGACACAAAGAAATTGAGTACTTACTGTCGTCTATACAACGTGTCCCCCCACAAATATGCAAGTGCTCTATGAATAATGCAAACGGGAACGTCACACTCTCCACATCAAGTAACCCAAAGAAAACTTTTGTACTTATACATTTCTGTCTGTAAAAAGTCACCTCCAAGGTCCAACATATGATAACAGTGCACTCTTAAACAGACTAAATAATTATCAGAAGCGAATCAAAAGTAATTATAAACGTTTCCAATCTACATAACAGTGATATCTCAACTGTCCACTTGCAAAATCTTGAACATTTGCTTCCCAGGCTGCACATAACCTTGCAAATGGGGGCCCCACATCGTCTGCAAACGTAGCGTCTGGCTACCCGGCAAGAAATTGCTTTCGCATTGACATATGTAATGTACATTATAAGGTAGGTCGGCCACTCTGTGCCTATAGCAATGATTCTATTTATGTAAAAATTAAGTTAAATTACTAAATTACAATAACGTCAAAAAAGTTTAAAAAGCTGAAGCTCGATGACCTCTGTAGGACACCAGGATTATGTTGTATTATTAAAAATCGAAATAAATTAATCGTGATACTTTTGCTACAAAAGTTTTATGGTTTTCTACAAGTGAAGTCCAACAAATAGGTAATTTTATGAAATTGTTACATTGTGGCACATCTCCTTAATATGCAATCATTATTATCCCACTTTCCGACGACCCGCATTTCAATAAAATATACCTTCTATGTTCCTATTGTATCCGTGTATCCGTGCGTGAAAATGCATTTGACATGTTGTCATGTTATGGTTAACGAAGCCCCAGCTGAAAGCCAAACGTGCATCTATAAACATAAATTGTGCGACGATATATATGTCGAAATGTCCAGTGTAAAGTGTAGACGTGTGCTGTTTATTTCACGTGAATATTATAACCTTAGAAATGAGGGCCCCCGAATCGTCTTTGAATGAAATAGACGTTCTACGATGATAGAGGCATAAAAATACTTCCATTGCAATATGCATTAAGTCTCTACCGAGTATTTTTATTGTTCAACAAATGTAGACAGCCCCATTGTATTTATGTGCTAATTCAGTGTTAGGAATGTGAATTATTTCTTCTTCGACACAATTTCGGAACATCCCAGTTATTTTTCTACGATTACACCAGTCTTCCCTGTGAATGACAATATTTACGATGACATAACCTATATATAAGTAATGAGGCTTCTTTAAATTTTTGGTGACCAAGAAATTAAGTACTACCATCTATAAATATCAAGAAAATATATTGTACAATCAGTGATTTGGTGGTTCAGTTCTGTTTCGACAAATCTCTTACATTTACAAAGAAATGCTGCATATCAACAGGTCTATCTATCATAAGGTAAGTTTTACATTTTATGTTTATTTATGAATTTCAACGAATAAGTGCAGTCGATACTCCAAGTAAGTATCACAAGTGATTTTAGTTTTCAAAAAAACATATATTAGCTACTGTAAAGTGTACATTTATGTGTACTTTCTAAAAAATTATAGCCAGATACCATTCACTTCCAAATCTCCAATATTATTATGTGAATATAATCTTACAGGGCTCAAATCGTCTTTCGATGAAATGGACATTCCGCAGTGTACAAGGCTTTACAGAAACTAACAGTTATGTAAAATGAACATAAGGCAGGATTTCAAAACAATCCAAATATAAAGTGACATATCACATAATCTTTGCTTAACGGCAAAAATAAATCTTAAAATTAATAGAGAAATACCTGTGGTAAATAAAAGTATATATAAAAATCAGTTATCAGGACATTAGCTGTTTCTTCCTTAAAATGTAACCTCTTTTCTTAATTTTTAATTGCTGCCATCGGTTGTGTCCAGCAAACATAGTATTTAAAAAGTTTACAAGTGCTTCTGCGAATGATGTCACATTCACAGGAGGGCATGAGCTGATATTCGAGGGACTGGGTGAAAACCAAATAATTTTCCAAGATAAAACTCCAACCGACCCAGTGACAACACAAAAGGCTTATAAAACAGGTACAGACAAAACTCTAATTTGTTTTACATCGACAATAACTTATTGAAAAGAAAATAAATTGGGGGTAACATAAAGATACAACGTAAAGGCCATCGTATGCATATAATTCATATCCTAATTTGCAGAAATATTAAAAGGGAATATTTATTTACCTTTTACTGATATTGGGCCCTTGGGTCACAGAGAACATAAAGAACAGGTACAGGATTTACATATTCTTTAACGTTGACAGTAACATGAAAATTTAAATAGGTTTTCCTCATTTTTCATTACATTTTATGGATATTTCCTTCACGAATTCGTACCTCCAACTATTCGAGGAATGTCGTTGCAATATTTTATAACGTACACAAACTTAAAATATATGTTCGGTTACAGATAGTTTCTCATACATTTCTCAAATAGACAGAAATTTGTGTCTGCCGGTTTGTAACTTTTTTTTTTATTGAGCGCACGTTCACTCTGGAACCGTTTATGGTACTGAATTGAAATTTGGTAAACTTATATATTATACCGAGATCTAGATCTGGAACATATTTTAATCTAATTCCGTTGAAAGATTCGAGGGTGAACGGGGTAAATAACGGTAAATAGACAAAGCAAGTGGGTAAGAGTTCATAAAATTATAATTTATGGCATGGACTAAAAGGTAAGGTCTCCAAGGTGTTTAACGTTGACAGTAACATGAAAAAAATTAAATAAACTGGGTATGACGTGAAGAGTAGGTAAAGGTATCATATAGAGGTCTAACAATATAACATTATATATAACTATTCATATCCACATTTGCAGAAATATTAAAAGGAAATATTTGCCTTACCTAATAATGTATTTTAAGTTGTTGTTTTTTCTGTTCATATAAAAAATTCTAATATGGACATTTGATATTTACATCAAAATTTAGTTTAGATAACTAAAAACACTAAAAACAAATTGAAATCATTCAGCTTTCTTTTTCCTTCTTTATATTTAAAGTGTACATTATAGTGGAAGGAATGAGTGCAAGAAAAGGATGTAATTTTTCTTATTCGTTATACTAAAATGTCAAAACTTTAAACCTTCTGTGTTATGTAACGTTTCGGGAACATATGAAATGTGTATCTTTGAAAATTAGTGTGCACCTATAGATTAGATACTTTTTACTATTTATCCATTCATAGCGTCCAACAGATAGGTGCTTTTATGAAATTTTTACATTTTGGCACGTCTCCTTTGTTACATGGGGTACATAAATTACAATTATTGCCACCAGTAGTTTTGTTTGCTCGGCTTTAAATAAAATGCAGATTCAGTATTACAGCTGTAGTTACTGCACATGGCTCGGTTCGATTAAAGTTAAAATACAATTTTGGTATGACGAGTCTTAAATTATGTACCTTCCGAACATGTCAAGTGAAACTGTCTGTGATAAACCTATCTATTTCAATTTTCATATGCACACATTACAGATTCAGTATTATATTGTGTATGATAAGTTCAAATTTGAAATGTAATAATCCTATCGAAAGATATTCCCAATGAGAAAACGCAACAATTTGTTAGCAATAATTAATCTGTAAAACCTTTCCCTTCTTTTTTTAATACACTTATGAGTAAACAAATTTAGCAGCTGGAAAATTACTTTCCCGTATACGAATGCCAAGTAATAGCAGCCTAGGGGTTCATCTTTCAGATTTGAAAGAGGTTTAAATCACATTAGTGAATGTGTATGGTAGAAAACATAGGGTATAGAGATTAAAAGATCATAATATGTATAAGCAACAATGAATATGGAACAGATTTCCAATGTCCATAAACAATAAAATAATAATATATTACTCAACGGGTAGCGAAAAGCAAATTTCATATACCAAATCACACAACTACAAACTAGCCCGAACTGACCTCAGTAATGTAATAAAAGGATATACGGGTCAACTTCTGACATAGATTCATAACTTATCTTGAAATTTCTACTTTTCAATGTTTTGATGTAGATTATGAAATTAAATTTTCATAACTTTAAAACCTCCCAAAGTGCATAAAAGATCAGCAATTTAAAGGAAACAGTTCAACGAATAAAGTCAAAAGTGTTTTAAATAACTGAAATTCGATGACCTCTATATAAGGACACAAGGATTGTGTTGTATTATTGAAAATCGAAATAAATTAATTGTAATCGTCATTCTATTGATCCAAAAGTTTTACGGTTTTCTATGAGTGAAATCTCGAAAAACAAGCCACCAGTCTGTACTGAATTTTCAACAGTTCACCCCTACTAATAATAATTAAAATCTACAAATAACCTCACATTTTATTTAATTTTGACAAACAGTCAAATGTTATGTTATGTCAACATGCCATACATTTGTGTGCATGTTTGGTTGCCTACCTAAATAGGTACATAAATGTTATATCTGATCAAATACAATCAGGGTGTCTCAAAAAAGCAAGATACATAGCGGCCATAAAAAGTAAACATTTTTACACATTTTCGCCTAACAAAACATTTCTCAAGATCACATCGATATTTTCACCTTATTTACTATATCTAATGTTTATTGTAAATACAATAATAATAATTCAAAATTAAAATTTACTTCCACGTCCAGTGGAGGTAGAGTAACGCGAAATTTTTTTTAGATTGAAATAGGCTTACAATGACATGAAATTCGAGATTTTAAATTCCAGCGAAAATAAATTTCCTATCTATCAGTCCGTAACTTTTTTCTGCGTACGTTTACTCCAGAACCGTCTATGATATTGACTTGAAATTCGGTACACTTGCGTATTGTAACGAGGTCTGGATCTGGAGTATATTTTGATCTGATTCCGTTGAAGGGTTCGGGGGTAAATGGGGTAAATAAGGGTAAATAGGCAAAGCAAGCAGACAAGAGTCCATAAAATTACAATTTAAGGCATGGACTGAATGTTAAGATCTCAAATGTTTTTTTGGCATTAGGCTATACGAACTTAAAATATATGTTCGGTTAATATTGAAAAATGAAAAACTGAAAAATGAAATGCTGCAAAATGAAATAGGTACTGAAAAATGAAAAACTGAAAAATAAAAAACTGAAAAATGAAATCCTGAAAAATGAAATGCTGAAAAATGAAATACTGAATATTGACTTTGATATTTTTTTTTATATTGATTTTAATATTGACTTTGATACTGAATTTGATGTTGATTTTCATATTCTTTCATGTTCATTTCGACATCCTCTCATGTCGTTTTGATATTGATAATAATAATGATTAATATTGAGGCGCATTCAGGGACGATTCCTTAGAATTTTGAGGCTAATCCGAGGACCGATCCTAGAATTTTGAACATATCTCCGACTTCCATGCGTCCTCAACCGCGGGGATGCGACCGGAGGGAGCATCACCGCATGGCGCCGAAGGCGCCACATCGAGCGCGAAGCGCGAGTGCCTCTGCAAGAGCTAGAAATGGCCGTAGGCCATTTCTAGTCTATATATATTAAAATCGTACAGGTGCGAGCCCCTTGCACTTTCGCATTTTGCAATACTAAAGGCTTTTCTTAACGGACGCGCAGCGTCCGCCTGCCGCCGCAGGCGGCAGGCGGACGCCGTTCTCATTGGTATAGACCGTAGGGATGAGGGGCGGGCGGGGGTCGGTATTTTTTATTTCGATAATAATGTCGGCTATCTCTTTCCCCACACGTTTTTACGACCCTCAAATGACTTTTGCGTTGCTCCTTTTCGATGACGTCGAAGCGGGCGGAATTTGGGTAAACGTCAAAAATTTGCGATCTATTTCCGTTCCTGGCGGGGTTAAAATTCGATTTTGCCGATGGGATTTACGATTTGCTTTCATTGCCAATCTCGGTAATTCCGTATCGACATCGTACGGCCGTCTGCGAAGAGTTTTTCGCCAGATATGAGCGTTTAAAGATTGCGTGTTTGGCGACTTTTCGCTATTCCGGCGAAACACGCACATTTTCGGTTCCCCTCGAATAACTTTTAAACGGCTGGAAATTTCGCAAAAATAATCGCACCCAAAGGACAAGATTTTTTAATGAGGAATCGTTTCCATCTTTCAGATCTCACCTACGACGAGCCGTTCCCGAGCTAGAACGTTTAGAAGGAGACGACGTTCGGTGGCCAAAATACGTAGCTGTTTCGTTAAAAGCCGAATATCTCGGCAAATAAGCCGTTTTGGGCCGAAATGTTCGTATCTAACGAAATTATAGCTAAATAAATTATCTACCTCTATGCAGAGTTTTATTTGTCTACTTTAAATATTAAACAAGTTGTGACCTTTAGAAAATGCCGCTTTGCGGTGGAATCGGCCATTTTGTAGTCGTAAAAAAATCACCCTTTTTCCAATCCACGTAACGGGCGTAATTGCCCGTCTGTGATTTCCACGTTATCGCGTACTGACATTTTTCACTTTTGTTTCCCATTATCGGTACTCATTTTCATCCCTCATCGCTTAAAATTTCCCAAAAAAGCATTCAAAAATACCCTTTCCGATCGTTTCTCATTACCTTCAATTCGCACATTTATCGCTTGAGAACGCGCAATTTGCCGAAACGCCTCCCTTGCCACGTCAAATTACATCTTTTCCCTTTCCAACAAGGCATCGGGCGACCTTCTACGCGCCCCCTTCGTTAAATAAGCGACATTTTAAATATCCGCTCACATTTTGCGTTAATACACAATTAATATATTCTATATTAACCTATATTTTTGGGTTTCGTACCCCCTAAATTGCCCCCCTCCGTCGTCGTCTTATGCACCGTTCAGGTGTTATCGCTTGCCTCAATTTACCTACAAACAAAAATAAACATTCATGCCCTTGCGTAAAACGCAATTCGAAAATCGTCTCCATATCATCTCTCTTTTAACCTTTCATCTGCCGTGAATCGTAGATTACAGCCCATTCCTCCTGACATAGTACAAGAATTTCTGTTTATAATCAACAAATCCTATCCTTACGGTGCCCCATTTCATCTATGGAAGAGAAAAATAAAAGAGTTTCCCCCTAATTAGTCATTTTCCTGTACCAAATTCATTAATTAGGCTCATTAATTAGCTACTCCAGTGACCCCCGGGTGTCCTTCTTTTTCAAACATACCGGAATTATGCAGTTCCACTCGCTATTTTATCGGTTACAATATAAAAATTAATCTAAAATGTTCCCACCCGGCATTACAGTACAGTTCGGTCGTTCTCGCCTACCATCGCCGATTATTTATTAAACTTTATTCAATCTGTGATCCCACTATCATTCCATTTTCCCATAATCAAGGATTTCATTACATTCAATATCTATGAAAAGTAGTAACCTACCACGGAAATGAAACTTCTACTAACATCTAACATCCGCCCTGTTCTGTGATATTAGTTTGACATTTGGCGAGGCCCCAACCGAGTTTCTTAAGTCGCACCGAAGAAACCAACAAGGCTAGATTATACGTTCTACTTGCATCGATAAGTACCCATATACTTTGACGAAATAGTCCAATGTAAAGTAAGTGTAAAATGTTTTCTTTCTTATGTGTTCCTAACCTGTGGAAATAAAGTGGGGCCCACAACAAGTCGTTCTGCAATGCAGACACAAAGAAATTGAGTGCTTACTGTCGTCTATACAACGCGTCCCCCCACAAGTATGCAAGTGCCCTATGAATAATGCAAACGGGAACGTCACACTCTCCACATCAGGTAACCCAAAGGAAACTTTTGTACTTATACATTTCTGTCTGTAAAAAGTCACCTCCAAGGTCCAACTGATAACAGTGCACTCTTAAACAGACTAAATAATTATCAGGAGCGAATCAAAAGTATTTATAAACGTTTCCAATCTACATAACAGTGATATATCAACTGTCCACTTGCAAAATCTTGAACGTTTGCTTCCCAGGCTGCACATAACCTTGCAAATGGGGGCCCCAAATCGTCTGTAAACGTAACGTCTGGCTACCCGGCAAGAAATTGCTTTCGCATTGACATATGTAATGTACATTATAAGGTAGGTCGGCCACTCTGTGCCTATAGCAGTGATTCTATTTATATAAAAATTAAGTTAAATTACTAAATTACAATAACGTCAAAAAAGTTTAAAAAGCTGAAGCTCGATGACCTCTGTAGGACACCAGGATTATGTTGTATTATTTAAAAATCGAAATAAATTAATCGTGATACTTTTGCTACAAAAGTTTTATGGTTTTCTACAAGTGAAGTCCAACAAATAGGTAATTTTATGAAATTGTTACATTGTGGCACGTCTCCTTAATATGCAATCATTATTATTCCACTTTCCGACGATCCGCATTTCAATAAAATATACCTTCTATGTTCCTATTGTATCCGTGTATCCGTGCGTGAAAATGCATTTGACATGTTGTCATGTTATGGTTAACGAAGCCCCAGCTGAAAGCCAAACGTGCATCTATAAACATAAATTGTGAGACGATATATATGTCGAAATGTCCAGTGTAAAGTGTAGACGTGTGCTGTTTATTTCACGTGAATATTATAACCTTAGAAATGAGGGCCCCCGAATCGTCTTTGAATGAAATAGACGTTCTACGATGATAGAGGCATATAAAATACTTCCATTGCAATATGCATTAAGTCTCTACTGAGTATTTTTATTGTTCAACAAATGTAGATAGCCCCATTGTATTTATGTGCTAATTCAGTGTTAGGAATGTGAATTATTTCTTCTTCGACACAATTTCGGAACATCCCAGTTATTTTTCTACGATTACACCAGTCTTCCCTGTGAATGACAATATTTACGATGACATAACCTATATATAAGTAATGAGGCTTCTTTAAATTTTTGGTGACCAAGAAATTAAGTACTACCATCTATAAATATCAAGAAAACATATTATACAATCAGTGGTTTGGTGGTTCAGTTCTGATTCGACAAATCTCTTACATTTACAAAGAAATGCTGCATATCAACAGGTCTATCTATCATAAGGTAAGTTTTACATTTTATGTTTATTTATGAATTTCAACGAATAAGTGTGCAGTCGATACTCCAAGTAAGTATCACAAGTGATTTTAGTTTTCAAAACATGTATTAGCTACTGCAAAGTGTACATTTATGTGTGCTTTCTAAAAAATTATAGCCAGATACCATTCACTTCCAAATCTCCAATATTATTATGTGAATATAATCTTAGAGTGCTCAAATCGTCTTTCGATGAAATGGACATTCCGCAGTGTACAAGGCTTTACAGAAACTAACAGTTATGTAAAATGAACGTAAGGCAGGATTTCAAAACAATCCAAATATAAAGTGACATATCACATAATCTTTGCTTAACGGCAAAGATAAATCTTAAAATTAATAGAGAAATACCTGTGGTAAATAAAAGTGTATATATAAAAATCAGTTATCAGGACACTAGCTGTTTCTTCCTTAAAATGTAACCTCTTCTCTTTATTTTTGTAGAAATTGCTGCCATCGGTTGTGTCCAGCAAACATAGTATTTAAAAAGTTTAAAAGTGCTTCTGCGAATGATGTCACATTCACAGGAGGGCATGAGAGCTGATATTCGAGGAACTGGGTGAAAACCAAATAATTTTCCAAGATAAAACTCCAACCGACCCTGTGACAACACCACAAAAGGCTTATAAAACAGGTACAGACAAAACTCTAATTTGTTTTACATCGACAATAACTTATTGAAAAGAAAATAAATTGGGGGTAACATAAAGATATAACGTAAAGGCCATCGTATGCATATAATTCATATTTTGCAGAAATATTAAAAGGGAATATTTATTTACTTTTTACTAATATTGGGCCCTTGGGTCACAGAGAACATAAAGAACAGGTACAGAATTTACATATTCTTTAACGTTGACAGTAACATGAAAATTTAAATAGGTTTTCCTCATTTTTCATTACATTTTATGGATATTTCTTTCACGAATTCGTACCTCCAATTATTCGAGGAATGTCGTTGCAATATTTTATAACGTATACAAACTTAAAATATATGTTCGGTTACAGTTAGTTTCTCATACATTTCTCAAATAGACAGAAATTTCTGTCTGCCAGTCTGTAACTTTTTTTTTTATTGAACTCGCGTTCACTCTGGAACCGTTTATGATACTGAGTTGAAATTTGGTAAACTTATATATTATACCGAGATCTAGATCTGGAACATATTTTAATCTAATTCCGTTGAAAGATTCGAGGGTGGACGGGGTAAATAACGGTAAATAGACAAAGCAAGTGGGTAAGAGTTCATACAATTATAATTTATGGCATGGACTAAAAGGTAAGGTCTCCAAGGTGTTTAACGTTGACAGTAACATGAAAAAAATAAAATAAACTCGGTATGACGTGAAGAGTAGGTAAAGGTATCATATAGAGGTGTAACAATATAACATTATGTATAACTATTCATATTCACATTTGCAGAAATATTAAAAGGAAATATTTACCTTACCTAATAATGTATTTTAAGTTGTTGTTTTTTCTGTTCATATAAAAAATTCTAATATGGACATTTGATATTTACATCAAAATTTAGTTTAGATAACTAAAAACACTAAAAACAAATTGAAATCATTCAGCTTTCTTTTTCCTTCTTCATATTTAAAGTGTACATTATAGTGGAAGAAATGAGTGCAAGAAAAGGATGTAATTTTTCTTATTCGTTATACTAAAATGTCAAAACTTTAAACCTTCTGTGTTATGTAACGTTTCGGGAACATATGAAATGTGTATCTTTGAAAATTAGTGTGCACCTATAGATTAGATACTTTTTACTATTTATCCATTCATAGCGTCCAACAGATAGGTGCTTTTATGAAATTTTTACATTTTGGCACGTCTCCTTTGTTACATGGGGTACATAAATTACAATTATTGCCACCAGTAGTTTTGTTTGCTCGGCTTTAAATAAAATGCAGATTCAGTATTACAGCTGTAGTTACTGCACATGGCTCGGTTCGATTAAAGTTAAAATACAATTTTGGTATGACGAGTCTTAAATTATGTACCTTCCGAACATGTCAAGTGAAACTGCCTGTGATAAACCTATCTATTTCAATTTTCATATGCACACATTACAGATTCAGTATTATATTGTGTATGATAAGTTCAAATTTGAAATGTAATAATCCTATCGAAAGATATTCCCAATGAGAAAACGCAACAATTTGTTAGCAATAATTAATCTGTAAAACCTTTCCCTTCTTTTTTTAATACACTTATGAGTAAACAAATTTAGCAGCTGGAAAATTACTTTCCCGTATACGAATGCCAAGTAATAGCAGCCTAGGGGTTCATCTTTCAGATTTGAAAGAGGTTTAAATCACATTAGTGAATGTGTATGGTAGAAAACATAGGGTATAGAGATTAAAAGATCATAATATGTATAAGCAACAATGAATATGGAACAGATTTCCAATGTCCATAAACAATAAAATAATAATATATTACTCAACGGGTAGCGAAAAGCAAATTTCATATACCAAATCACACAACTACAAACTAGCCCGAACTGACCTCAGTAATGTAATAAAAGGGTATACGGGTCAACTTCTGACATAGATTCATAACTTATCTTGAAATTTCTACTTTTCAATGTTTTGATGTAGATTATGAAATTAAATTTTCATAACTTTAAAACCTCCCAAAGTGCATAAAAGATCAGCAATTTAAAGGAAACAGTTGAACGATTCTATTTATATAAAAATTAAGTTAAATTACCGATCTATAATAAAGTCAAAAGTGTTTTAAATAACTGAAATTCGATGACCTCTATATAAGGACACAAGGATTGTGTTGTATTATTGAAAATCGAAATAAATTAATTGTAATCGTCATTCTATTGATCCAAAAGTTTTACGGTTTTCTATGAGTGAAATCTCGAAAAACGAGCCACCAGTCTGTACTGAATTTTCAACAGTTCACCCCTACTAATAATAATTAAAATCTAAAAAGTAACCTCACATTTTATTTAATTTTGACAAACAGTCAAATGTTATGTTATGTCAACATGCCATACATTTGTGTGCATGTTTGGTTGCCTACCTAAATAGGTACATAAATGTTATATCTGATCAAATACAATCAGGGTGTCTCAAAAAAGCAAGATACATAGCGGCCATAAAAAGTAAACATTTTTACACATTTTCGCCTAACAAAACATTTCTCAAGATCACATCGATATTTTCACCTTATTTACTATATCTAATGTTTATTGTAAATACAATAATAATAATAATTCAAAATTAAAATTTACTTCCACGTCCAGTGGAGGTAGAGTAACGCGAAATTTTTTTTAAATTGAAATAGGCTTACAATGACATGAAATTCGAGATTTTAAATTTGAACGAAAATAAATTTCCTATCTATCAGTCCGTAACTTTTTTCTGCGTACGTTTACTCCAGAACCGTCTATGATATTGACTTGAAATTCGGTACACTTGCGTATTGTAACGAGGTCTGGATCTGGAGTATATTTTGATCTGATTCCGTTGAAGGGTTCGGGGGTAAATGGGGTAAATAAGGGTAAATAGGCAAAGCAAGCAGACAAGAGTCCATAAAATTACAATTTAAGGCATGGACTGAATGTTAAGATCTCAAATGTTTTTTTGGCATTAGGCTATACGAACTTAAAATATATGTTCGGTTAATATTGAAAAATGAAAAACTGAAAAATGAAATGCTGCAAAATGAAATAGGTACTGAAAAATGAAAAACTGAAAAATAAAAAACTGAAAAATGAAATCCTGAAAAATGAAATGCTGAAAAATGAAATACTGAATATTGACTTTGATATTTTTTTTTATATTGATTTTAATATTGACTTTGATACTGAATTTGATGTTGATTTTCATATTCTTTCATGTTCATTTCGACATCCTCTCATGTCGTTTTGATATTGATAATAATAATGATTAATATTGAGGCGCATTCAGGGACGATTCCTTAGAATTTTGAGGCTAATCCGAGGACCGATCCTAGAATTTTGAACATATCTCCGACTTCCATGCGTCCTCAACCGCGGGGATGCGACCGGAGGGAGCATCACCGCATGGCGCCGAAGGCGCCACATCGAGCGCGAAGCGCGAGTGCCTCTGCAAGAGCTAGAAATGGCCGTAGGCCATTTCTAGTCTATATATATTAAAATCGTGTTGGTGCGTGCCCCTTTAGTTTTGCAATTTTGCTGGCGCATATTCTTCGGTTTGCGGCGGAGCCCGAGGTCGGGAGCGGGACGGGCGGAAGCGGGAGGCCGAACTACGTCCCAAGTTCGTATTGGCGACGCGTGCCTTTCGGGGTTGATATTTTTAATTAGGCTAATAATGTCGGCTATCTCTTTCCCTACACGCTTTTACGACCCTCAAAATGAATTTGCGTCGCTCCTTTTTGATGACGTAGGCGCCCGCTTATTTTGGTAAACGTAAAAAATTTCCGTTTTTGTTTCGTTCCTGGCGGCCTTATAATTCGATTATGCCGGTGGGATTTACGATTTGCTTTCATTGCCATTCACGTACTTTCGATATCGACATCGTACGGCCGTCTGCGAGGTGTTTTTCGCCAGATATGAGCGTTTAAAAATTGCGTGTTTGGTGGTTTTTCACGATTCTGGCGAAATACGCACATTTTCGGTTTTCCTTCAATAACTTCTAAACCGCTGGAAATTTCTTAAAAATAAAAACTCCCAAAGGACAAGATTATTTAATGAGGAATCGTTTCCATTTTTCAGATTTCACCTTCGATGAACCGTTTTCGAGCTAGAGCGTTTTGAAGGAAACGACGTCGGGTGGCCAAAATACGTAGCGTTTTCGTTAAAAGCCGAATATCTCGGCAAATAGGCCGTTTTCGGCGAAAATGTTCGTACCTAACGAAAATAAAGCTAAATAAATTATCTACCGCTATGCAGAGTTTCATTTCTCTACTATAAATATTAAGAAAGTTGTGGCCTTTAGAAAATGCGACTTTATAGTAAAACGGAATATTTTGTTGCCGTCAAATAATTCCTTCTGAATCTCATGATGTACGTGAAACTTTTCGTAAAGGCGACGCGGTAGCCGGACGGCTAGAGTCGACGCGTTACAAGCGGCAGGTCCCCGGTTCCATTCTCACCCACAGCAGCTCCTTTTTTTTTTTTGCCGTACATTTTATCTTAATTGAAAATTCATCTTTATTTCTGTCTTTTAAATTTTTAACCTTATTATGTATATAACAGATAAAATACCCTTTTATTTATTTTTAGAACTAATGATTAATTTAAGTAGGTTTGAATAAATTTTCCTACACAATATAATAGATAAAATATAATCAATCATAAAGAAAAAATAAAAAATATCATAAAATGTTAGGAAATGATAAATTAAAACAACAATAAATAAATCTAAACCATATTGATTTCGGCTACCACCAGCCAACCTGTATCTATGAGGAACTACCTATTTTAGAACAGGATAATTAGTTTTTGTATGCACATTGTGCAGGTTTATAAAAACGTTAGCTCAGGGAAAAATCAATATAAATAGAATGAATTGTACTTATAAAACAATAAAAAAAGCTTTTAATTGGTAATTGGTTCCATCCTCACCCACAGCTCCTTTTTTTGCCGTACATCTAAAATTTTGTCTGTATAATGATTTAAAAAATATTTTCAGTGATATATTTTGGGAAGATTAGCTGTGATTGACTGATTTCATATCCATTCTATAGACGGAAATTTACGCAAGGGAGTAGAAAAAAATTTAAATAGATTTTCCTCATCTTTCATTACATTTTATCGATATTTCTTTCATGAATTCGTGCCTCGAACGATTCGGGGAATGTCGTTTCAATATTTTATAACGTATACGAACTTAAAATATATGTTCGGTTAATATTGAAAAATGAAAAACTGAAAAATAAAAAACTGAAAAATGAAATCCTGAAAAATGAAATACTGAATATTGACTTTGATATTTATTTTGATAACGGTTTTGATATTGATTTTAATATTGACTTTGATACTGAATTTGATGTTGATTTTGATATTCTTTCATGTTCATTTCGACATCCTTTCATGTCGATTTTGATATTGATTTTAATTCTGATATTGATAATAATAATGATTAATATTGAGGCGCATTCAAGGACAATTCCTTAGAATTTTGAGGCTAATCCGAGGACCGATCCTAGAATTTTGAACATATCCCCGACTTCCATGCGTCCTCAACCGCGGGGATGCGACCGGAGGGAGCATCACCGCATGGCGCCGAAGGCGCCACATCGAGCGCGAAGCGCGAGTGCCTCTGCAAGAGCTAGAAATGGCCGTAGGCCATTTCTAGTATGATCATTAAATGTGAGTTTAGTGTCTTTCAGTTTGCCGCATCGCTGTATTTTCGACATATTTATTTAACGCAAGCTTATGTTTCCCGCTAAAAGTCACAGTGTATAATTTGTCTATATTTAGGGGTAGCTCGTTTTTATCACACCGTTAGTGAAGGATTAACTAAGTCATTTTGTAATCTCTTGATGTTGTCCTCCCTATTAATACTAGTAAAAAAATTTGTCATCGGCGTACAATAATGAATTGTAATTAAGCTGGGAGACGATATCGTTTACAAATATATTAAAAAGCAAAGGTCCAAGCACCGAACCTTGATGTATACCAGATTTTGCATGACTTACATTGGACTTAAAGCCCCTATGGAAGACAAATTGATGTCTTTTAATTACATATGATTTAAAAAATTCAATCAACTGGAAGCAAGACCAAAGAAACTTAGTTTTTAAGCAATATGTCATGGTTTAATGATGAAAAACTTTAGAAACATCTGTGCATACGATATCAATTTGTCCTTCCATATCTAACATTACAGCAATGTACTGCCTTAAGTAAAATAGGTTGGTGAGACATAGACCGACCTGGCATAAATCCGTGTCGATTAATCCATATTTGTGATTTAACTTGAAAAAAAATACAGACTCATGAATATTTCGAATGAGAAAAAAATTAGAACAATATAGGGGTAAAATGGCGATTTCAACACTGTTAGCTGCCACGTGGGGATGAAACATTGTGACATGGCTCATCTCTATAAAATACAACATTTGGGAACATTTTTACTGTTATACTTACGGGTGCATTTTTCAATTATAAAATTAAATTATTATTAAAGAGTAAGATCTATTTTAAAACAATCTTCGCTTTGTTAAAGTGGAATTCAAAACTTTGTAAATCAACTGCAGGACAAGTCTATTGGCATGTATATATTACCAGTTCATACAAAGTGATACGGGAAGCTGAGTTATATCCGAACTTAAAAATCTTAGAAAGATTTCAAGTCGAGAAATTTATGGCCGATTCCGGGGTGGAAAAAGCGGGATAAAACTCGATATCAAAGTGGATAACATGGTAGGGAAGGTCAAATGTTTCGCGAAGCGTATTATCCTTTTTTAGCTCTAGAGGATGAGATTTATTATTATAATAACTACATAATAATGTCTTGTGCTTCCATTCAATGACAGTTTATATATTTTATTGCTACTTTTTCTCTCTGATTCACTTAGTCGAGGGTATAAATTTATTGTTAGTTTATTACGCCGATAATAATTCATTATTAGCTAAGAAACAGGGGGAAATGGAGAGGAATTATTTAAAAAAGATATTTAATAAAAAATCTTATTAATCGTATTAATTTTTAGATAAGATATATTTATGTAGAATAATTTTTATTAGCAAATATGTGATTTTTTAGATTATATTATTATCAGTTTAATACAAAATTTTCAATGCTTAACTTAATTTTAAAATAGTTTAATTTCATTAACATTTTTTGTGCATGCATGTTTGTGATTGAGCAATGAGAAATACTCCTGCTACATGAATGAAAATTTAAATTGGTCAGAACATATATATTATATATTACCAAACCGTCTATTCACAAATTATGCACTATACAATATTCGACGTTTCAACATTATTGTTTTACAATACAAATGTTCAGAGTCGACTAAACTACAGCCTGTCTGGGGTAACTATTATTCAGTGAAGACATTATTTTTAATTAACAAAAAAATCATACTTAATATCAATAAAGCTAATTACAATGACCATTGCAAACTATTAGTTTTAAAACTATTTGCAAATAGGGAGCAATATGTTAAAATTGGTGAATGTAGAAGTAATTTCAAAATAATAAAAAATTGCATTCCTCAAGGAATGGTTCTAGGGCCAATTCCTTTTAATATTTATATCAATGAATTACTTCAACTTTCAATTAATGGAAAAGTAGTAGCATATGCAAATGACACTGTTCCTCTGGTTGAGGATGACTCCTGGGAAACTATGAAAGTGTTGCAAACAATGAATATTAAATATCTCGGAATTATCATGGATCAAAATTTAAAATAGACAATTAATCAGCAATTAATCAGCAAAATGCACAAGTTGGTTTGGAAATTCCATCACCTAAAAAATATTTTACCTTTTAACACTTTAAAGTCATTGTATCATGCATTGCTCGAATGAATACTTAGATACGGAATAATAACATGGGGAAGTACATATTCCACAAATTTAGAGTTTAAATATATCCCAAAAATATATAATAAAAATTATCTTAGGAAAAAATTATATTTAATCTGCAACTTCTATATACGCAGTCTATTCTAATATTTACACATAAATATAAAAATTTACTGAGTACAATACAACATGCACACAACACAAGATAAAATATAATTTAAACGTCACAATATCTCAAATTAGACACACAATAACACAAAGATTTATAACGTATTATGGTCCAAAATTTTCTAATATTTTACCTGTCCATTTTAAGCAATATAATAACACAGGACTATTCTGTGATAAAATAACTGAATACTTAATAAATAACACACAGAAATTCACGAAATTATTGGTAGGTGGTTAAAATATTGAATATAAAAACAATATGATAATGTTATCTACTGATCGTATATTGACGCTTGCGATCATTTTATAGGAAAATTTTAAATAATTATTAAGGTTTATAATAATCTTTATTTATCCTTTAAATCATAGACAATGATATAGGACAAGTCAAAATAAGAATAAATAACACCACAGATAATTATGACCTCCTTTATCCTGGAAGGCTGTAGAAGAGCCTTGTGTGGGAGGGGCTACACATTTAGAGACAAGCGACACACACCCAATATCCGTGTATAGTGGAAAAATCCCTCTCACAGTATTTTCCACTGCCACGACCAGGGATCGAACTCGGAACTTTTGGGCGAGAGGTAAGTGCTCTCACCTCTCGACCACTAATTATACATACAAATAATAATAAATATGTAAATCATAAAACATGAAAATAATAATTCTACACATACATAACTATAAATTATTACAAGTGGCATATGCATACTATATATTATTACTGCCAATTTTGGCTAATCGGTTTGAAAATAATAAGAATGCAATTAACCAATTCTATACAATAACTAACATTGGTAAGTCAATATATAAGTAAAACATTTTTCGTATGCAATAAAAAAAAATTACAGGGCGTCATACAAACAAAACAATATATTAAAAAACAAACAAGCAAATACATATATTAAAAACAAACAAATAAATATTAAAATAGATATAAAATATATTTTAAATACTAATTATTGAATTGTAATTGGAAAAATTATAGTTTAAAAAAACTAAAAATACATGTTTTAATGGCAAACCGAACTAAAAAGTAAAAAATAATATTAACCGCGGCGCATCCACCAAAATCTCCACAATAGGTTAGTCGCTTTTTTTTTTATTTTATTTTATACTGATGATCCTGGTGAGGACATTAGGACAAAGTTGTCAAATTATTGTATTGCCATCGATCCTTGATAAGTGTTTCAGTTTAATCTGAACTTTTGAAGGGGGTGGAAATCACGTTCAAATATTCCTTTGCAAGCAAACAAACTAACAAACAAACATACAGGTGAAGCTAATAAAAGCGTGTTAAAAAAGCAATAAATTTGATTGATTAATTTATATAATTTATGTGTGTTTGTTTATGAAAATAATAACAAATTTTCCAAAAATAGAGCTCTTACCACATCAACAATGCATACAAGAAACAATATCCTAGTTATACCTTCACATTCTACATCTTTATATGAAAAAGGTCCATATTATACGGGTATAAAAGCTTACGATATGCTCCCTAATAAATATAAAAAACACACTGTTAAAACTAAATTTAAAACAAACATTCCTTGCAACCAAGCCCTACTAGGATGAATATTTTACAGATATTATCTGGGTGATATTATTGTAACTATTTTTTTTTTATTTTTATCTGTATATTTTTGTAATATCTGACAATTTCAAATACTTCTTCTAAGTCAAAAGAAATAAATACATTATTATTATTATTAAGGGCGTAGAAGGAAATGACTTTTCCCTCTTCATTGTTAAAAAATTTATAATAAATATATAAATAAAAACAAAATATATATAAAAAAACTCAGCAGCAGAAAAAATTGATCAAAATCAAAAAGAAATAAACCATTACCGCTAACTTCAAAATGTAATGTTCAGTGATTACTCATGTTTCCACTAGCATATATAGTTTATGAATTATCGCACCAGTTTCGCAGACAAATTCATGATTTTGTGAGAGCTTATTTTTCCACTGGCTATAATTTTTTCCCAGATTTTCCAGAATTCCAAGATTAACACGAATTTTGATATTTGGACAAAACAAATCTTTTTCACTGTCGAAATTACAGCATTGTTCTCCCCATACCTTCTCCTACTTGCTGATAAATGTTATAGTTAGCAGAAAACAGACAGAACCCAGGTAGAACGTAATATTGGCTGGACCGTGGTTCAATATTGGATCAATATAGATACATTGAAATTGTAACAAAAATATTGAACTAATATTATTATACACTGGTATTAAAATATCGACGTGCCAATGTTGGTAGTATATTGTTTTAATACATTCCAATCCAGATATACGCAGACAATATTGATAAATATCTGTTAATATTAATTTTACAACATTGAAAAGTCTATATTCGTGTTATATTGTTATTACATTTTTTGATAATATTGTACAAAAAATATCGATTGATAAAGATAAATATTGATTCTAAAATATTTGAAAACTCATATTTGTCAACTATGTGTAAAATTATATTGTTTGGGGAATATTTTATAATACCAATTAATATTGATTTTCCAATATTGGAAAGCGTATATGTTATTATGTTGTTATTGAACTTTTTAGTAATATTGCACAACAAACTGATAACGACAAGTATTAATTTTAAAATATCGGGATATTCATATTGAGATTATATTGTTAAACTCTCTTTTAAATAATATTGTTTAACCGATTTATATTTATATTGGATAGTTATGCTGCTCCTAGGCTGATTGCAACAAGTTGCATAGATGGCTCTCCTTGCAATATGCTTGTACAAGCGTACAATTTCTGACTTAAGGTCTCCAGGCAATGTGATTCAATAATGACAAAGATAAATTCACTGTGGTGATGCTCACCTAATCTGTACTAGCAAGGGCCCAAGATGCCTTTAGTAATTTAACAGATGATGTAGTTGTACCTACCATACACAGGTATGGAAGTATATTTCAGCTGGAGGTTTTACTACAATCACTTCTAGATCTTGTTAGTGAGGTTCTTAAAATAATAATAATTATTCAAATATTGTACTTTATGAAAATTACAGGAAATAGCTTTACCATCTTTGGGCATTAGGCTAAATTTTCATTAAATATTGGGCCAATATATAATTTAAAATAATAATTTATATTGGAACAAAATATTATATGACATGATTTTTAAATATTTGTTGAATATAGCTTAACCAATATTGGGTCTATATACAAAAATGTTCACATTTTTTATTGGTTCAATGTTGCGTTTTTTACATTGAGCCAAGGTTTTTGTAATATTAAACCAATATTGGTTCAATATTAGTGTTCTACCTGGGAATGCTCAAAGCCAAATACTGTGTCAAATATGTTACATTCATGGCTCTAATATTAATAAATCTATTGGTCACTGCAAAATCTGTTTGTATCCATCACTTTCAAGTTATATTTCTCTTGCCCTTTTATCAACAGTAATTGGATTTACAATAAATTCTACATGCTTCAATTAACAATACCGCACAAACTGATCAGAATGATAAAAACAACAATGTAGCAGGGGTGGTACGTATTTAAAACCAACTAACTGACATGTTTAACATCTCGAAAGATTTGAAGCAAGAAGAAGATCGGCTGGGATGGGCCCCACTCTATTTAACTTAACTCTGAAATACGTAACAAAGCAGATAGATGTTGGAAAAGAAAATCTGTTAACCAACAAGACCCTAGGTGGCCGTCTACGCAGACGACATCAATATTATAAGCCGAAGGGGAGAAGCAGCCCACCAAGCCTATTCTGAACTACAACTACATGCTAAAAATATCGGCCTTGAGATCAACTTCGACAAGAAAAACATTAATACAAAAAAGAGATAATAGATCTGCACGAATTGTCGTGGAAGACAATATCGAGTTAGTGATTCAATTTGTATATCTGAGAGTGGAATTGAACTCAGCCAGAACGGAGGATGGAGAAATCCGTAGAAGAATAACCTTAAATCTAAAAATGTCCACCGTAATAACAAGCTGAGAGTGTAGAAGACAATGATAATAATATCGCAAGTTATGGAAGTGAAGCGTGGACTATGACATGAAGTACAAAAAATATATACTCAATATCGTAGAAAGGAAGGTATTGGAAAGATACTGGGACTAGTTAAGGATGATAATATCTGAAGAACCAGATTAAATTATGGGCTGTAGAGTCTTTTTAAAGAACCCCATCTCAGAATTTATCAAACGCAACGATTACAGTGGGCAAGGCATCTGGTTTTAACTGTAAGGTAAGAGGCTGCCAAAAAAACACTAAACAGCAGAATGAACGGAAAGAGGCCAGAGAGGAAACTCTGGAACCGTTGAAAACGCGAAGTACAAGATCAACGTGATCATCTGGGAATAAAAGTTTAGAAAAGAGTGGCAGGAAATAGATAGACATGGAGGCACAAGTTAAAAGAGGCCAAGACACAATTTGGGCTGTGGCCCCATAAGAAGAAGAAATAATTCTTAATGCTTGTTTAGAATATGATTATAAATACCAGATACTGTTAGCCCCCAACGCCAATATCCATTGGCTGGATGTCGGTCTCGATAACTAGGGCCGAGTAGGACTACTACTCTTTGCTCCTAGATTATCTCTGTAGACCTGGGCCGGCCTTCGTGATAGGTGGGCCCGCTTACTTCTACCAGACCCAGCTCGCAAATGCGAGATGTGTCGTGGTATTTTCTGCGGACCTCCCCTGAACCCAAAACACCATAGCAGATAAATGTGTTGAGATTCTACTGCGACATGTAATCGCGAATGCGAATATATTAAGAGAATAGTTTATTTAAGATACTAGTAATTAAACTTTTAAAGGTATAGAGTAGTCGATTAATATTGAAACAAAAAGAATAATTAAAAAAATTACAAAGCTTTTTTGCCGCTTGGCAAATTCATTACATTATAGATTCTAGAATAGAACGTATTTTTGTAGCACATTTTATAAAGAATATTCTCTGCAAATACAAAATTTTTTGTAGGACCAACGGTTTTCAAAAAACATCGAAAACCACGAATGGTGCTTTTAGAGTGGTTTTTGGGGGCTGAGCGACCACTTTCTAGTTTAGAAATTTTTTTGAAAACTATCCATTTGACATATGCATACAATGTGTCCACAGCAAAGCGGTATTAAAGGTATAAATGACAACTGATGCGATTTTTATTTTAAGCTGTTACCAGCGCCTATGAATTTTTTAAAGTCTAAACATACTAAGAAAAGAAAACAATTTTTGGGTGAAGCAAGAGCAGAATACAAACAAAGTTGTTTGTAATCCCAAAAAAGTTGTCATTTAGACCTATTATATATATCATATATTATATATATTTTAATAATAAATAATAACAAATCTATTAAAATAATGGTTAAATATATATATATATATATATATAAGGTAGTACTGTCGTAAGCAGAAAAAACAGGACAACTTTTTTTTTCTCATGTAAATCTGTTTCTATTTGAATATGTAATGAGTAGCCGAAATAAAACAGATATCACTTTTAATTTATTTTTTATTTTAATGCTGTAGTTATTGATATAGCAATTTATTTATTTATTTATTTATTTATTTATTTACACTATCCAACGGGATTAAATCCCAGTCACAGGATAGGAACAAAACATAAAATTAAAAGTAAATATAAAATACAAGTAAACTACAAACTAATACTTACACAATACTACAAACATAAATAAGTGGATAACATTGAAAACAAGATAGAAAAAGCATACAGATATTAGGACAGGTTAGGCAACTTAAAACTTAAAACAAACAGAGAACATACTAATTAATAGAGTTACGATATAAGGCATTCTTTATACGCGCAACGCTAGAGTTGTGAATATCAATGCTGTCTTGCACGCTGGAGTAGTTACGGCACATCATATATAATGGGGAGTAATGCAGTATGTTGGTATTCGCAGTCTTTAAGTAAAAGGTGTCATTGTGGCGCCTCGTGTATGGGGGTGCATAGAAGTTGATTTTACCCAATATTTCGGGGGCATCGAAAACAGAGCTAATCACGTTAAATAGAAAAATTACGGAGTGCATATTACGACGAACCAATAGGGATTGATAGTCGTACGTTTCAAGTAATAAATCATGCGGGTAGTCAATTGGAGGATACACTTTATTCTCTTTATATGACAAAAACTTTAGGAACCTGCGTTGCACCCTTTCTAATACCTCGATATATTTTACATAACTTGGACACCAAATGATAGAATTATATTCTAGTCGGGATCTAACAAATGAGTTATATAATAGTTTAATTGTAGATGGGTTGCAGAACTCCCGGGAATTACGCATAACAAATCCTAGGCTTTTTGTGGCGGATGAGGTTACATATTCGATATGGTGAGTAAAAGTTAACTTCGCATCGAAATATACTCCTAGATCTTTGACGTATTCCGGTCTATTAAGTAATACATCATCAATATTGTACGGGAAATTTAAGACATCTTTTTTGCGTGTATATGAGAGAACATTGCATTTAGCTATATTAAGAGGTAGTTTATTTTCTATACACCACAAATGAAGTCTATTAAGATTTTCTCGAAGAACAATGCAATCCTCATCACTATTTATTCTTATATAGATTTTCATATCGTCTGCATATAGGAGATGAGGGATATTTAGGCAGCTAACAGCATTATTAATAAAGATATTGAACAATAACGGTCCCAAGGCCGATCCCTGAGGGACTCCAGATAGGACGTGAAATTTATTTCAGTTAAAACCTTTGTGAGATACGTATTGGAGACGCCCAGTTAGATATGATGTAAAAAGACTTAGTGCATTTGATGATAGACCGTATTTATCTAGATCACGGAGCAAAATCTTATGATGGAGTCTATCAAAGGCCTTGGAGAAATCAGTGTAAACTACATCTACCTGTCCTTGATCGTCCAATACCTCCGATATAAACTGAGTTACGCACGTTAGGTTTGTCGTTGTCGAGCGACCCTTCATAAAACCATGTTGGCTTACACTAATACAGTTATTCACATGACTGTATAAAATGTCATGGATAAAGAATTCAAATACTTTTACAAAATTACAGATTATTGTTATAGGCTGATAGTTCCCTATATCATTTAGATTTCCATTTTTAAAGACGGGACAGATGCGCGATACCTTCCAGATTTCAGGTATTGTATTTGAAGATATAATTAACGTGAAAATAATTTTCAGAGGTTCTACTAATAGGGGAGCGCAGTCGCGAATTAGAAAAGCTGGAATTTTATCTGGGCCCATAGTCATATTCGACTTGAGTCTTTTTATACATTTCATAACGTCCTCATCTGTAGGGGTGTTAATATTAAAAGTGCCGTTTATACTATCACTCAGAAATGCCTCATTAGGAGCGTCGATATCATCGATGGTTGATGTATATGAAGTCTTGAAAAACTTCGCAAAGCCCTCAACGACTAAGTCGCCATTATCTAATATTTCATCATTTAGCATCATACTGGCTGGGGTAGGCTTATTTTTACGGATATTTGATAAATAGGACCAGAATTTCTTAGGTTCATTCTTGATGTTTTCCTCAGTAGATATTATAAAAATTTTGTGTGCAGTAAATATATCGGTTTTTAGTTTCGATCTGAGTTCACTAAAAGATGTATAAATTGCGGGGTCGTTATTAGACCTTTTATATAGCTTTAACAGTTTTTGTTTTTGCTTAACATCACGAATAATTTCTCTGCTAAACCACGGGGGATATTTACATTTATTATTCTTAGGTGACGTAACTGGTACATATCGGTCAAACACGCTATATAATAAATCATATAAACATTTACACGCCTATGATGCGCCTTGATGGATGGTTAATGAGACAAATTGCACTGCGTTGTAATATTAACAAAAATTTGGTGTGTAACATTTTAAGAAAGTGGAGAATAAACGGTACGATTAGTAAAAATCCTGGATCAAAGGACAAAGGATATCCTACTTAACAAGAAACTAACTAATAATATTTCGTTATTGCACCATTTCTATTTATAACTTCTATAAGTCTGTTTGGCATAGAATTAAATAACCTTATACAATAATCATTAGTAATAATATTTCCCCATGCATTATTTATTATTTCCAGTAATTCTTCGGCATTCCGTGGTCTCACATTTCGTTTTTGAATACTTCTTGTGAGTAGTCCCCATACTTCTTCCATAGGGTTAAGATCTGGCCTATGACTGGGCCAGTTAAGAACATTGATATTGTTATCTTGAAACAAGTTAGTTACGGTATGAGCAGTATGAACGAAACAATTGTCTTGTTGAAATATGAACTCATTATTAGGAAATAATTGTGACACAGAAGGGAGCATAATATTGTCTAAAATCCTAATATACTTTCACTATTGAATCGTTCCTCAATATGCCACAAAACACCAGGACTACGTGCCGATATCCAAGCCCACATATTGACGGAAAATCTACCACTTTTGTCATTGTTAGATATATATTTCTCATCGAATCGAGTATTCGGAGGGCGGTAAACAAGAATACGACCGTTGTGTCTTGACTGGAAAGTTTTTTCGTCTGAAAAGATTACATTGTTCCAAAAATTTATATCATGCACTAAAAATTCAAGCGCAAATCCCACTCGAGCTTCTTTATGTTCAGCTTTAAATAAGTATTTCTGTGCTGCTGCTGCATGACAGCGTAGCTCCGATTCTCTTACTCGCCGGCGACAAGTACTACTGGATCCAGGAAAATTCGTTTCTTCAGCAGCCTGAATGTTTTCTTAACTACCTCTCAAGTTACCGAAGTAACCCCCTGGAAGATCTCAAGGATCTTGCGCTAGGCAAAGAGAGACGAGGCCCTACAGTTCAATGTGGACTCCGAACCACTCTTGGGGCAATTTTTTTAATGAAAAATTGTTTCGCCTTGCGGGAATCGAACCCACTTCGCTAGGCAACTCCGTTTGCTAGACAGTCGCTTTAACACACTGAGCTACCATTCCCCAACTGAGCTACCATTCCCAACTGAGTAAAATGGATTTTCTACTAAAGCATTTACCATTTACAAATCTTGTTGTTGGGTTGATATCCTTCGTCGCCTTGATCCAGGATTTCTACTAATCGTACCGTTTATTCTCCACTTTCTTAAAATGTTACACACCGAATTTTTGTCAATATTATAACGCAGTGTAATTTGTCTCATTGACCATCCATCTTCTGCTTTAGCAATAACTCCAGATTTAACTAAATCGCTTATATGAGGCATATTAGTTTTTTTGCACACGCAATAAATTATGACAACTAACTGACAATGTCACAAAAATTAAAGTTACATGTACATAACTAGATTTTAGCAAAATACCGTTATAAGACTTGTCCTATTTATTTTTGCTCACGACCGTACCACAACATACAATAAAAAATTTCAACTTACAAGGTAGCGGAACATCCCCATCATTTTAAACATTTACCCCGAAAATTTTCTGTCTGCAATTTAGCAAAAATGGAGAAAAGTACTTTCACTTGAACTATTAATGATTGTGTAGTAAATATGTACTTCATAATCTAATTTCTTTATTCGCATCTTGGTACTAATAGATTACCACTTGCCACCTACTTATATACTCAATGGAACTACTCAAGTTATGTTGAAATAAAAAATTTCTGTTATAAAATATGGAAACATTATTTTTTCTATTAGCAACATGAAAGACACACAGCTAGCTAGCTGCAGTGGTACGGTCGCTCATAAAGACCAAATGCTGACTGTCCTTTGCTGAAGAAGTAGTCAGCGGCAAGACTTTTAGAACAATTTTATGCACACACAAATGGGTGAATCCTGATATGAAAAAACAGAGAGGGTCCAAAACAAATCACGTCAACAGATAAACCAATACGTTTTATTTAACGGTCATTTTTGCGTTCCTAGCGCATTCGCCAAATACGACAATATATTTTAAATTGTAAAAAAATGTTTTCCAATTTCACTTAAGCTGAGACCACCGAAAAAGTTTTAGTTTTACAAAAAAGAATTATCAAAGTTGGAGAATCTGGCAAAAAGTTATTGCTCTACAAATGTAAATAGTACAAAAATAAAATATATATGGGTCGAATCTACAATATTTTCATCTATTTGAGGCCGGTTAGAAAAGAACGTAGTTCAACTACTTTAGCCGAACAGTAACGCACATACTGCAGGATTTTTCTATTTACTTCTAGAAACTTTGTTTAAAAGATTTATTAAATGTCTATAGGAAAACGAGCCCTTAACATACTACTAGAATTAAAATCAACACCATGCCATAACATCAAATTTTTAACGATTGTTAATAATAAATATTTTCTTCCATTTATGGCTTTAGCTGCAAAATTGGTTACACTTTCTTTGGATAAAGGAAATCAAATTTGGGGACAAGATAATCACGTAATTTTTGTTTAATAAAAAAGTTATAATGATTTTCTACTGTACGCCGCTGTCCGCCAGATTACTTTGAGCTCCTATACACAGCCTCAGTATAACGAATTTATAATTATCTTTTAATCCCGACGGTCGAATAAATAGACAGAATGAGGGGTAGTTTTGGCCTTTGGCACAGTTCTGACAGGTTACTCGAAATCCTGCCGCTGACGTTTTCTGCCAGTGGATATCCTAAACTAGTCCGCGTCTAAAGCAGGTTTCAAAAATTATATGAGAGCGTTGCACATAATAAGGCTTCTCCTTATATTAAAGATAATATTGTTATGATTTTCTTTAAGAAAAAACATTAATTCTTTCCAACACAGGTAGGCAAATGTCCTGGATACTATTGAAAATGTAGAATAGAAACATTGTAAATAAAAACCAGCGCCGGCACAATAAATTGTAACAAATCTGCACGCATCAAATGGCGATATCTTAACTATTCCATAACATAGTAAGAACACATTTTACACACATTCACAGACTTAGAATAAGTCTGCGATAATGTTACTGTAAACTTATATAATATAGCCTGAGAAAATAAAGGCTCCTTGTTGCGGACCTCTAGCGTATGCGACCCACCATGCGCCTTAGTGTTTTGTGGGCCGCATAATAACAACCGCTACGTCCGTAGCACAGTTTCGCTATTCTCCACGGGAGGACGATATGCTTCCGGCTCGTGAAAAACAGAGAGACATTTTTGTTGGCATATATAGTTGATAATCCTACGAAACTCGGTTTATCCAAGGCATCCTGGTGGATTTTGGAATTATCAACACAGGAAAATTTTCTCCGTTTGTTGTTGTTCCGTTTAGCGGAATATTTTGTTGTTGTGAGTAAATTTTAACTGCGGAAGCAGGATATTTAAGTATACAAGGTAAGCTAACCTCTTCACGCCATCTTACCCATTCTCTACCCACGTGTTTCACAAATTTACAGGCTTTCCTTTGGAAGTATCGTGTCAACTTGAAAGGCGGACTCGACCCCATTCATCCAACTGTGGTTTTCTAAGAACATTGGTGGATTGTTACCTCATCAGTGAGGTAAATTATATTTCTTTTGTAGGTTATGTCAGATTTGAATTGCTCACATTAGGCACGCTTCACGTACATTTCCGACTTTGCAAATTAAATCGTGATCTCTTTAGGGTTCCACGGACGGGGCTTCTACACACATCAGGGAAGTGCCACGGACGGGGCATCCACACACAGTAGAAAGTTCCAGGGCTGGAGAGGCTATAATCAACCCCATCCTTGGGTCAATTTCTTTTGTCCCGAAGACCCCTCCGTAGGGCTACAAGTTCTTCCACGTCGAAGTCGGTATCGTACCACCCTAGATAAGTGTGTTGTTGTTTTTATTTACCGGAGGCCACCTTCAGTGGTTCGGCGCAGTTATATCCATTCATATTTACTCTTGTATTTTAACTTATACATATTTAAAGATTTTATGCATTTATATTTATTTAAGGAGGTTCTCTAAATCAGATCCGTTGTGGCAGAATTTATTACCATTTATCCTCACATTGTAAACCGATGTGTAGCTAGACGAGGCATTTTATTAATGTTGTAACTTATTAATCAAGAAATTTGCCACACCTTTTGAACATCGCCAGGTTACATGCTAGAGAACCAATATCTGTAAATTGTGTAATATAGTGCATTTCATTTTTAAAGAAAGTGTCATTATTTCATCTGCGACCACTACGTATGGAACCCTCAGTGATTTGTGTAAGTAAGTAAACTAATAATTTGTCATAGTTTATGTAAACTTGGGCTTAACGCCCTGAGATAGTCTGAGCTAGAGAAATTTTATCGTGGGCACGTTACATCACTTATCCGGGTTAAGTTGTGCCTGCGATATCTGCTACGCTACAGTAGCCCAAGTGATTTCTAGTAATAATAAGTAATATCTTATAACCACTAATATCCAACATATTCATTTGTTTATGTACGTGTAAATCGTAGCATCCTCACAAATACCTAATTAAATTATACTTTTTTTTATTTTGCACAACTTTAAAATGGCACGCATATCAACAGTAATTATTAGTAATTAATATAATAATAATAAATAATAATAATTATTATTATTATTATTATTTATTATTATTATATTTAAATTTAGTGAATTGAATTGGAATTTTAGAGATGACAATAATGAAAATTTTACCAGATCTACATTTTGTTTTTATAAAAACATTGACGCCTCTACCTTAGGTGTCCCTGCACCACTTAGGTGTGCTGGCCAAAAGTCTGTTGATTATGTTACTTCATTGAGAATTTTTTCTAATTATGACGGCTGAACGTTAACGTATTAAGAAGTTTTTTAAACATTTTGCAGTTTTAAACACTGAAGATGACATTTGCATTTTTAGAGCTATGAAAATATTTGCTATATACAAGTTCAGAATTTTCTTAAACCCAACCAAAATGTGTAATTAAAAAATAAAAGTAATTTAAGTAATTAGAAAAATGAATAACAAATTCATTAAATTTAATTTTCATTGTAATAAGTATTAACTCAGTTAAAAGTTAGTTCAGAAATTGACGAAACGGGGTAAAAAGTGTAGTCGAAGGCTATTTAGATAACATCTGTCTGGCCGATAACCGCGTTGGTTAAGGCGCGAGGTGGCAATCGCGATTAATCACACGGGTATCGCGCCACCGGGTTCGAATCCCGGCCCTGGCACTGTCGGAGGAAATGGTTGTATGTCCGCGTTTTTTCAATTTGTAACACTTTTCCTCACAAGCATGTGGCTTCTGGAATTGGGGGTTGTCTATTTTCTGTGGTGTTTATTTTTTTATTTATTTATCTTATAACAGCAAGTGCCTTTTTTGTTCATAGGGGAAAAATGCATGCAACCTTACCCCACTCCCCCCACAATTCAGATCTAGAGTAGGGTAACTAGTACTTTACCGCAAGCTTCTTGTACCAATATAATTCTTACCAATCTCTAATTCTTCCAAACTAAGATTATTAAATAAGATGATGGGGGTTTATGCGGCTAAATAGTTAAATAAAGAAACAAGTTATTGCCTTATATCTCAAAAAGAAACAACAATGCAGCTACGGACCCGTGTTTCGGAGTTATTGCTCCTCATCTTTTACTTAATGTTTGCCAGGTGGAAATAGAGCCGTACACATAGAGGTCTTCGTACTGATTGCTCTCATCTGACGCCCTAAATGTGGAATATGAAGTATGAAAGTACAAATCGAGTACTGTGCACTGTACTTTCCGACCTTTGTTGGTTTTGCTCGATAAGATATACAGGGTGTTGCATCATGAGAGGGACATAGCTTAATAGGAGGTAGAGAACATCAGTGGTAACCGGAACCTCCCATAGAAATGTCTCATTGGGCCTTCACTACGAAGTTACAGGGCGTTTTATAATTTTTGGCCAAACACGGTTTTTGTCATAACTTTGACAGGAAATGAAATAACGGATTCATATTTGGTACGGCTAATGTACTAGCGAGCCCCAAGAGGTACATGTATAAAAAAAATATATCCAGGTCCGGACTCACTATAATTTATGTTTCTTCTTTGCATCAATAAAACATCACCCTGTATATATTTTTTTGAAATTTCGATACGATATTCGAAAAGAGCAAGAAAAAACAAACAAAATGGCCTATTTCATTTTTTTGTTACACCTTCGTGGTTATTTAAATACGTTGTTAAATGTGCAAGAGAATGGATTACAGAACCTTATTAAATGAGAGGCACGTGAAATAAATAGTTTTATAACTAAAATTTGCAAAAATTCTATTGAGCCTAGGTGGTCTGGGTGAATCCTAATTCCGGCACGTTTTAAAGGTCCATTTTGGTAAAAAACTGTGGTCCTAATAAGTAATCGGGTATGAAATAACAAAATTTTTAATCAATCACAGTAGGCTTGTTCAAAGTGACAGATAATAAAAAGAAATCTCCTAAACAGTTGAATAATTGTTTGTTAGTAATTTAATGTGTCAATAATCCGCATTTAGTTAGTGAAAACTTGTGAAAATATTTTAACTATGCCAGTAAAATTTACAAACGTGGAATATGGTGACATAATATTCATCTATGGTTTCTGTAATGGAAATGGTAGGTAGGCGGAAAGAGAATATCGGCTGCGTTTTCCTGGTCGTCGATGCCCTAATCATAAATCCTTTAGTACGGTGTTCCAGTATGCAAGACAACACGGAAAGTTTCCTAATTCTGCAGTTGTGGAGCGTGTTTTACAACAAGGTGTGCAGGAACAAAACAATATTATAAACGTAGTTCAAGAAAACCCAAATATGAGTACTAGACGAATCAGTTTGGCAACTGGTATTCCTCATTGGCGAGTATGGAGAACCCTAAAAAGAGAACGTTACCATCCATATCATATCCAGCAGGTACAGCGTCTTCAAAAAGGCGACGATATCCCCCGCCTGGCATTTTGTCATTGGTTGTCTAACCATCGCCCAGTCATTTACAGAACCTTATTTACGGACGAGGCACAATTTACAAGGGATGGAGTAAACAATTCACGAAATAATCATAAATGGGCACAGGAAAACCCACATGCGGTACGCCAACGCCGTTCGCAACACAGGTTTTCTGCAAATGTTTGGGTCGGACTTGTGAATAGACATTTGATAGGGCCACATTTTTTGAAGAAAGATTGAATGGTGAAATTTACTTTGATTTTCTTCAAAACATTTTACCGAATATGTTAGAAAATATCGGTATAAGAGGCATGTTGTTTCAGCATGATGGGGCCCCACTACATTTTAACCTTCATGTAAGAGAACACTTAAACAATGTGTATCCTAATAGATGGATTGGACGCGGGGGTCCACATGAATGGCCACCAAGATCTCCTGATTGTAACCCTTGTGATTACTTTTTATGGGGCCACTTAAAAAACGAGGTTTATAGCATTAAAATTGAAAGTAGACAACATTTAATCCAGCGCATCGTTACAACCTGCGACGAAATACGGAATAATCCAGAAATGATACGTCGAGCAATTGGTGACCTTTCTAAACGCGCAAGAAAATGCACAGAATGTGGGGGAGGACATTTTGAAAATTTACTTTAGTGTCAATTACGTTTTATTTTTAAACACATTTAGTTATTATTTTGTTATTTATTGTTAATTGAATGAAAAATATTTTATTTATTTAGATTTTAGTTTGTTCTCTTTTCCAATTTTTATTAAGTATAAAATGTTGATGATTTTCTTGACCAAAGTAACTGGTTGCTTAGGCCTAAATGGTTTAAATTATCTGTCACTTTTATTCTTTGAACAAGCCTACTGTGATTGATTAAAAATTTTGTTATTTCATACCCGATTATTTATTAGGACCACAGTTTTTTACCAAAATGGACCTTTAAAACATGCCGGAATTAGGAATCACCCAGACCACCTAGGCTCAATAGAATTTATGCAAATTTTAGTTATAAAACTATTTATTTCACGTGCCTCTCATTTAATAGGGTTCTGTAATCCATTTTCTTGCACATTTAACAACGTATTTAAATAACCACGAAGGTGTAACAAAAAAATGAAGTAGGCCATTTTGTTTGTTTTTTCTTGCTCTTTTCGAATATCGTATCGAAATTTCAAAAAAATATATACAGGGTGATGTTTTATTGATGCAAAGAAGAAACATAAATTATAGTGAGTCCGGACCTGGATATTTTTTTTTTATACATGTACCTCTTGGGGCTCGCTAGTACATTAGCCGTACCAAATATGAATCCGTTATTTCATTCCCTGTCAAAGTTATGACAAAAAACAGGTTTGGCCAAAAATTATAAAACGCCCTGTAACTTCGTAGTGAAGGCCCAACGAGACATTTCTATGGGAGGTTCCGGTTACCACTGATGTTCTCTACCTCCTATTAAGCTATGTCCCTCTCATGATGCAACACCCTGTATTCGCTAAGCTATGCTGATGAGGAGCAATAACTCCGAAACGCATGTCCGTAGCTGCATTGTTGTTTCTCTTTAAGGTATAAGGCAATAACTTGTTTCTTTATTATTAATAAACTTTCAGAAAAAAGCAAAATGTTTGCCCCACTTGTCCTTAAAGGACATATGCTTACAGTGAGGCAGACGACAACGGCAAGCTATAAAGACTGCACCCTTTTCTTGTTATTTATTTTTATTTATATTGTTTTAAATTTTGAAAAAAAATTTTGTTTTTTTTTTAAGAGGTTTTTCCTCATTTTGCATTTAAACTTTTCTTCATAATTCAAAAACGTTGTTAAAATTAAAAAAAATATATATAAAAAAGGTAGTTTGCTTAAAATCGATTTCATAATTTATCTTCAGTATTGCAATTCTTTATGGCTTCCTAAGATAAGCAAAACTTTTCCAAAGAATCCTTTTTCTGGGCAAATCAAGGATAAGAAAGTTTACAACAGAAAGAAATCTTATTTTATGTAAAAAAAAATTTGATAAAATAACTCAATTACTGAATTACTTGTTGAAATAAAAAACGCTCTATATACTTTTTCAATTCAATGAAATGTTTAAAAGTTATCTAAGAATAAGCAGTTTGAAGGTGTGGATATATTTCTCTACCTTTCTGGCCAGAGCTTAGGTCAATGTTGGGCGTATATCAATAAGAACAAAAGCAAATGGTAGGTCATTAAATTTCCTATAAGGAGTACGAATGAAATAAAATATCGCAAAAACAGCTAAAACGCTCTTTTGTAAGGGATGGAAAATAGCCAAATTCTGAATTTTCATATCGCGATAATCAAATTTAAAGTATGAAAGTAGTAAAATCATTATAATTAATATTGTTGTGTATATAATCCCTTACAGAGTGAAGTCTCTTGTAAGTTAGTCCCTCTTAGGACCGGTTTATCAATACAAAGTTAACTTAACCAAAGGATAAATGTCAAACAAAACAATAGATATCCATTGTTTCTGTTGACATTTACCTTATAGTTAAGTGTTAACCCTGTATTGATGAACCAGCCCTTAGAGAAAGAATCTAGCAATAGAATTGTAGTTTACCAGTCGGATCAGAGATGGCGCTGCTACCATAGAGTAATTATATACTAGTACTTCAGGACCAGTTTTCTTTAAATTGAAGAACTTCAATCATCATATATCATAGACCTTTTACTATTATTAATAACTATTCTAAGTGTCTTGAAATGCTTCTCCATGATTTCCTTTTTTTTTTTTTTCATTTAAAAAACAAAATCACACCTAAACAACACTGTTTCATGAAGGGAGGATCCACAACTACTAACTCATTCTGTATAACGTAATTCACACCGGTCTGCAGGTGGATGTCATATACAGTGACTTCTCGAAGACATTCGATAGATTCAATCATGGTATTTTGTTTAATAAATCAGATCATTTTGGCCTGTCAAAAAATGTGCTATATTTTTTCAAATCTTACCTTGAAGATATAAAACAGTTTGTACAATCTACCGAGATATCTGCCACCTCTGGAGTCCATCAAGGGTCTATACTGGGACCATTATTCTTTAATATATACATTAATGATATTATAAATGAGGTGGAAGCAAATTGTTTATTATACCCGGATGGTATGAAAATATATATTGCTTTTAAATGCTCTGATGACTAATAAACTACAAATAGCATGAAGCATAATTAATAACAGGTGTACATTAAACTTATCTACGTAATATCTTTTTCTCTGAAACACGTCATAAAATATGTCTATTCTATTGATGAAGTTTCTCTGCATAGACCTAATACTATCCGTGACCTTGGCGTAATTTTCGACTATATAAATGATATAGAAACAAACTCCTTCAGATCTCTTAGCTTTGTGATATGGTTTACACACGAATTTAATGATATTAATACCATCGAGTTATTATACTGCGCTCTTGTTAGCCCTCGCGTTGAATATGCCTCCATCAGTGGTGTCCTCACTACAATATTCATGTGGAAAATATAGGAAGAGTTCAGACGTTTCTTAAAATATCTCAGCTTCAAGGATAATAATTTATATCCACCAATTGGATTTTCGCACAAAGAATTACTGTCTAGACACTCCTTCGACGCTCTTGAAATTGTATTATTGTCCAACTAGTTTTCTTACGCCATCTAATAACGAATGACATTGACAGTGAGGAGATTCTCAGTCAGTTGAATTTCTCAATTCCCCATGTTACGGCAATTTCCTACATTCAATCTCCAAACACCCCGTATTAATTTAATGAAATTCTCATCGCTTCATCAAATTTGCAACAATTATAACTCTATCCACCACAAGTTTGATCTGTTCAACTTCAATTTAGTCTTGAAACTATAGTGTTTACCGACGTTTATTATACCTGAACTTAAAATAATTTAACGGCACTCAGTTTTAGTTCTTAGCCAATTTAGTATTCTTTTTTATTATTTCTTTTGCTACTGAGTATTGTTATATAGTATTGTTATAAATATCACAATTTTGTATTATACTCATTCAGTAATTGGTGTTTAATCCAGGCGTTTTAGACTTTTGCTGCCAAATTCGTGCTGTACAAAATTTTTTTTTTATTATGTTTATTTGGACGTCCTGAATAACACTTAGTAGTTACGCCACGATACATCTGGAGGAATTCGTGAAAATCGCTTCGGAAGGTCGCAGAAATCGCAGATTCGCGGTTAACTCAATTTTTATGGCCCAAAAAGGGAACAACACCTATTATAAAAATTGTACATCTGTAAATTCGCTACCATAAAGGTTCTATACATTTTTTCGCACGCGTAAACGTTTTGGGAATACGACGCGAACTAAGTGGAAAATGCATTAGTTCCGCCAAACCTCTTTTGCACCACATATTCCGCATTTATCTTGCTTTCTATGTTTCAGAATGAATATTAAATAATGCTATTGCTCGGTGATCTTTATTTTCCACTAGAATATTTTATACATTTTATTTATATTTATTTACAGTGAGTAAGGCAAAAAATGCATTCATTTCCGGATTACCTTATACATTTTTTTCGCACGCCTAAATGTTTTGGAGATATGACGCAAAATAAGTGAAAAATGCATTTAGTTTCTTTTTTTTTATATTTTTTATATATTTTTGTTATATTGGACAGCACAGAATTGTTGAGGCGTTCAAACTTGGTTGGGAAAAGACACTGATTCTGAGCAGAGGTGCTGGATTAGGAAGAATGATATTTTGCGGTCAGTGCCAACGCAGTTACCGCCAGGACCAGACATATTCTTAAATTAAATTTTTTGCAACTGTATGAAGGGTTGTGCATAAAAATGTAGCCGTAGAAAAGTAGGACTGAATTGTTCAACAGCTTGTGGATGTTTTCACGGTCACTCCTGCTTGAATACCGCACCTATAATTGCTATAAATTAGGAAATGGACGACGTAGAATCTTATCAGAATGAAACTAATGACAACGATTTGTCATTGGACAATAACGTTTCAGATACCGAAGAAGTCGCAAATATTGACTAATTTAAGATCCGGCATGGATTAGGGCTCCTGGGGAAACCATGTAAAAAAGCGTGCCGAGCATTCTACCTCTAAGGTGGTTGATATATATATATATATATATAATAAATAAGAGCGGACCCAAGATACTACCCTGTGGTACTCTATGTTTGCTATACAATTCACTAGAAAATGAATCTTGAATTTTGACTATTTGCTTTCTATTTGACAAATATTCCGGAATCCAGTTTAACACATTACCTTGAATACCATAGCCTTTTAACTTTTCAATAAGTATATCCCGATCAATAGTTCAGAACGCTCTACGTAAATCTAGAAATACGGCTACTACATAATTATCAATATCAATAAATTTTTTAAATTTTGTTAGTGTTAGTTGTAATGCTGTTTCGCAAGCATGTTTCTGTCTGAAGCCTGATTGGTTACTTATTAATATATGATTTTTTTCAAAATGTCTAAGCAATTGATGTATACGGTCAGTTCTAAGATTTTTTCAGGTGTAGGTAAAGTGTTTATAGGTCTGAATTCAGATGTTTTTATTGTATTTGTAATTTTTTGGATAGGGTGTACTATGCTAGTTTTTAACATGTTGGGAAATTTGCCAAATAGAAGAGATGTATTTACGAAGTGCAATATAATATGACCTATTGAATCTACAATCTCTTTTATAAATTTGGCATTTAGGACTTCATATATATCTGACTTAGCCTCCAAAGATCCGATCAATTCAACTAAATCCCGCAATGTTAAAGCCGAAAACTCGCTAAATTCCAAATATAAATTATAATTTATATTTGACCGAACAATATCTACATCAATACTCAAAACAATTCGGTCAACACTGTTAATGAAATATCTATTGAAATTTTCTGTTATGTCCATGCTATCTCGAAATATTTTCAACTCACCTTCAATTTCAAACTGAACACAACTTATCACGGAGTTATCCTTCATATTTGCAAGTTTATTTAAAGTTATCCACATTCTTTTGGAATTGTTTATATTTTTATCAATTTTATCATGGTAATATCTAGTTTTTTTTCTTTTAGAAGATTAACACTAGCATTTCGTTGTGTTTTATAATACTGCCAGTTTTCATTTCTCTCATTATTAATGCGCTGTTTGAATGCTTTATAAGCTCTATCTCTGACTTTCATTTTATTGAACACTTCCTGATCAAACCATGGCAAATTATTTGTAACTGTATAACTTTGTACCTGAGCAAACTTGTTTACTGCATTCGCAAAATATTTGTAATTTCATAATAAATATTGTCGATGTCCACAGAGTTAAGTGACCAATTATATGAGATTAGATTTAAGTTAATATTTAGTATATTTTGTTCATTTAAATTTCTATATTTTTACAGTATTTTATAGCAGGAACCATTTGAAACAAAAAAATTCCTAGGTGTCTGTTTTCAAATGTCTTATTGTTCTCGGTTAAAAACCTACACGCCTTTTTTGAAATTACTATTTGCAAATTTTTCTCCATAAAACTTCTTCAATGTTCTTAGCAGTAATGCTTTAAACTATTGTTTGGTTATTACACCTCAACCAAAATTACACCAGTTAACATTGATGTAGAAATGCATTATCTTTACTTCTGTGCTGACACTGGTATAAGTAAATAAAATATGCAGGCTGTTTGTTTTTTCTATTGTAATAATTTTTCTATTTTCCTTAATTATCTCAATCTCGTCCGATCTGTAATCACCATGAACAGAAAATGACCCAGCATATAGATTTCCACCACACAATCATCCCTAGCTATTAGTGTAAGTAAAGTAAGTCTACTTTACTACTCGGTAAGAGATGAATCTGGCAAAGTTGTTAGATAGTCGTGCCCATCTCATAATTCCAATCGACTGATCGAACCCGTAAAGGGCGATGGGCACCTGTAAATGCCCTAAACACCTTACTAACTGGATCCACCTACATCTCTTCACTTTTACGACAGTTGGCAACACACATTAACCTGATACAAGCACGTAGTTACCCCTACGTACGCGCGCCCCGTGAAATGCTCTCTACGTCAATCTTATATCACAGTGAACCAGTGGTGGGACGGTGTCAATTTTGAAATTTTTATCAGCTCCAATTTCGATATTTGTGCTAATCTTTGTATAGAATTAATAATGTTAACTGCAACTAAGTTTCAACATAGTTTTAAATTAGGCGGTCTTCACCATCGAGTACATGCATAGCTTTATAAAAATCAATGCTTAATTATTTACAATAAATAATATGCGATACAATATGCTCGGATTATTTTGTTTAAAAGTTTTACTTAATCCCATATTATAAGATAGTAGCGTTTAAACTTCTAATTAAATAATACTAGTTGTGACATGCCATCTTTCGCTGGTGTCCGCAAGTTAATAAGTAGATCAATTCATCAATCTACCCATAGTAACAAATTACCTTTAGCGATAAATGTCACCACGCTCTAATAGTCTACCCAATTACCACTTTACGCTTTTCGCCAACAGATGGCTCTCCCTAGGAAAATATATCAATTTATTAAATACATGTGTATTATTGTGTATAACTTAGGAAATCTACAATATGGACTATTATAATAATTGGCGTATAAAAATTGTTTACAAAATGATAGTGTAAAGATGGTTAATGATCGAAAAGTCCATAAAAATCGATTTGATTTTTAATATTTCACAAGTTGGCACTCTGACAGTAGAACTGTCAGTTGAAGTCATTTCCTTTTGTTTTTGTGAGTTACAAAAGGTTATAAAATCATTCAAATTGCTTAAAACTTCCTTTTTAAATCAAGAAATTGAGCCGAAAACTTTGCTAGGTACTAATTTAGTTAAAAGGGACGTGGTTGCTAGTCGGTTTAATACCGGATTTAAAACTAGATTTAACCTAAGATTTCAATTTATTAATTAAGCAAACCAAAATATTTTTTGGTTTGTTTAATTGAAATTTCGAATTATTAGCAAGTTATCGTCTAAAAGTAGTATTCTAGGTAAGTTTGAATTTCTTTGATTTATTATAGACTCGTGCTCACGTTACAGGTTAATCTTGATAATAATTTTGTAACTTTAATTATAGACGATTTTGGTAAGACCAGAATTTGAGTACAGAACTTGCCTATTGTTCTGTTATTTTTGAATTATTGGATTTTTGGACTTTGGATCATTTGCTATTCTTTGGTACACGAATTTTGGAATACGAATTTGCCTGATTTTTGATTTATGCATTACGATTGAGAGGAACTTTATCTAACCATTGTGAAGATTATTAAACCCTATTAAATGCTGTGAAGATTTCTCCTCGATCAACAACCTTCAAGTCTAGAGCGCCTGGAAACTCTCCAATTTTTATTGTAAAAGCCGTTAAAATTTGAATAATAAAGACGTTACAAATCAACAATATATTGATTGATATGGAAACGTTTGGAGCAAATTTAAGGCTACATCAATATGCATATACAGGGTGTGCCAGTAAAAACTCCCAGGTGAACTATTTCGGAAACTACTAGAGTTATTTGAGTTCTGTAAAAACCAATTCTTCAAACGAAAAATGTAATTATAGATGCCTTTGGAATTCTTTATAAACAATACTGACAATTGCAGGGTCCCCCAATGCTAATTTATGTATTGGTGTCAATCTATATATAAAACATTCTTTTGGGGGGGATGGTAACCCTCACTTGCGGGCGGCAGCCCTTCGTCGGTAGAGCGTCGTGAGTAAGGAAGTATTTTATGCTAAAATAAAAGAAGATACCTGGGCGCCACGTGACTTAAGAAGAATTATTATTAGGTTTTGCAAAGTCACGGAAGACAAAACACAATACTCAGCCTCTGGTTGCTAAATAGAGATAGAGAGAGAGAGAGAGCTGATGAACAAAAGACAGTAATTACATATATTTGACAATAGAATATTAATTAAAAATAATTAATACGTTATATATACAAAATGGGAAAGAAATAATTCACGTATGAGATCTCACATTGTTTGAGCATCAATGCCCTTGATTTTTAAGGCTTGGATAAAGCGCCTTCCCCTAGTATACTAGGCCATGGCTTCACAAAAACAAAAAAAATTGATGATTTTATAGTGAGTAGGTCAAATTTGATAATATTATGTACAAAAAATTTTTATAAAAAGTATATATATATCTGGCCTGTTGGTTATACTTAGCTGATGGAATGGTGTTGCTAATGAGGCCCAGTGGCAACCAAAATGGCGGCGATTGGGTGACGTCGGGTTGATGGATGAACCCAAGAATGGGGTTCTTTTCCAGACTCTCCAAACCTGCAGCACGGACCGCGTTCCCAAATCAACAAAAAAAAATTATGGATAATCTTACAGAAAAAATCCTCTTATCCCAAGTAAAAACCCTGGAATAAAATAAAAAACACTAACTATCGGCATATGCCAAAAAAAAATTAGAAGGGAGAAATATACATAAAAAAAAGCAACTCACCTTCCTTAGAAGGGTTTTCTATTTAAGGTAATAGTGGAACTGAGTGAAGTTCCTTATCACTCGGCACGAAACTAAAAATAAAAAGGGAGAGAAAAAACGCTTAGTATGGTTGAGCAATTGAGCGAAAGGAAAGTGTACTCACTTAGAGAGAATATCGAATCCACCTGGGGTTTCACTAAATCGGACGAAATTATTTTCCGGGAAAACCACTCCTAAACCACAGCGTGGGGTGGAGATCCTTATTTTGTGAAATCTTATATTCAAATCCCCGTAGAAAGGGTAAAACTGTGCAAAACCACAAATCCACAAATGACCTTATCACTCCTGAAGTCTGGTTCGGAATGTTCTCGAAATTCAAAGAAATAGAAAAAAAACCCAAGTCCCTGATAAGAATTCTCGGTCGGTATCCTGGACAACTTGTGCTGTCAAAAATATGTCAGCGAAACAATACTAAGGAATTCAAGGAATAACTCACAACAGTACAGGAAAAATACCCAAACATATGAGGAGAAGATCATAGAAAAGTGGACGGAAGAAAACATATAATAGAAGGAGTAAGGAGACAGACAATTATAAGGTAAGTGTTCTATTGACACTAGTTTATACCATAACCCATGTTATTTTCTAGGTACCTTTTGGCGGATGATACACATTAGAGAAAAAAGGTTGAAATAAATTACCTCTCAGGGTGTAAATTAAATCACACTAATGGTGCTAATCTGTAATAACGAATGTTTGGTGTCTTCGAGGAATTAGAATTTGTAGGATGTAGAAACAAATCTCCATTCTATTATGCTTAACTACACGTTAATAAACTAAACTATTATAATGTTCCCTAAATAAGGTGAAGTAGATTTTTTGCATGTTAATTATGATTGTCATTAATGTTGTTACAAGAGTAGCAAAAAAAAAATTAAATACACCATCAACAAATCCCATCACGTTTTATTTCTAAGCAACCAGTAATACATTTCAATGCCTTGTGTGTGGTATCATGTCATAATTAATTGTAATACAATCTCCTTATTTTTAAAAACAAAAGATAGCAAATAAAAATGCTACACAATATTGACATTGCATTAGACATTGTTTTAGTTTTTAATTGTCAAATGATTTGTATGTAGTTCTTGTATTTTGTTAAATTGTTATGAAATATGGTATTTCGTACAAACTAGAATAAATTAAACATGGTTTTAATTTATGAAGAATGCCGACAAAATTCTTCTGCACTTGTGGTTTTATATAAAATACCTTGTAAGTTCATGTGCTAATTTTGATAATTATGGAAGTTTTAAAAAACAAAAACATTTAGAAGAAAGATAGCTACGACAGTCGAAAATATAGCGTTAGTGTTAGAAACAATACAAAATAATTCCCACACGTCATTACGTAAGTTAAATGAGCAGGCTAAGATTTCTGTAACTTCGTGTACAAGGATTCTAAAAAATTATAAACTTTATATTAAATTCATTTGGTGCTTCACTTAAGACCGGGAGATAATCAGCACAGACAAGATTTTTTAGCATATTTTTCCATTATCTTACAGGAAAATCCTAATTTGCTGAATCAAATTATGTGGAGTGACGAATCTAGATTCCACAACAACGGAGTAATAACCAGACATAACTGTCGATACTGGTCTAAAGAAAATCTTAAATGGATGAGACAAACCGGATTCCATTAGTTCAAATATTCCATATTCAGAGCGCACATCCTAATAAAAAAATATATATATTAAGTTTCAAGAGAAATACGACGAAACGTGCCTTTGTGCATTTTCTATCATTCCTCTAGTTGACTTTATTTGTCACATTTGCCTTAGTAGAGGCTTCTTAAAATGTTTGTGGCAGATGCCGTTGGAGGGACTTATTTGTACTATTTGTAAGTCACCGATATGGTGTTACTTGCAATTTATATATATAATAAACTTTTGAACACCCAGGCATTTAATCGAAGAAACTATAGTGAAGTTTTCCCGAAGTCGTGACTTAATAATATACTGGGGCGGGCGCTTTAAAATTGTAATACATGTAATTTCCAGTTTAACCGGAAGTTGCAAAAAAAAAGTTTTATTGCCACATTATTCATATTACCTTTCTATGAAGCAAGAAAGTTTCAAGCGGACTATCGTTACGTCGATATTTTTCAAAAATTAAACATTTTACTTAAATTTTTCAAAAACGGTTGGATTTTCGAATTTATTCCATATAACGAAATCTATTGAAATTAAATTCGTAGTATATTCGTAGTATTAATAACGTAGTTAAACTGTATATAGCGCAGCGCCATCTACCCCTGAACATATTAAAAAAAACTATTTATTTCAAAACTAAAGCCGTTTTATATGTTCTAGCAATGAGCTTTTACAGATCTCAGTAGCAGTTTCCGAAATATCTCACCTGGAAGTTTTTCTTGGCACACCTTTTATGTATATTATTGTATTATAGCCATATATTTTCAATTTATAATAGAAATTTGAGATTTATGTCAGTTTTCTCAGAGATCCAAGTTACTACATTTAAAGAAATATAACTCTTAAAAACATTGTTAATGTTAAATCTATGCGAGCAGGATAAAAATATTAGGTTAAATATATAATTATAATTATTATATAACAGAATACACCTGAAGAAGTTCTGAAATTAAAGTTTAGCTTAATATTCCTAGAACAGCATAATGTATTGACGTTCAGTTGTCACAGCGTGACGTCATGTGCAGTAACGAACGAAATTAGTAATTTTAGTGAGTATATCTTTACATCTTAGTATCATAATTCTGATGTATGTCTGAAAACTGTGACTGGCTGTATGGAGCCATTGTGGAGCCAAAAAAATTTCGGTATATCTTACTTTGTCTTACTGTGCGTTTAGTATACTGTTGGCTCTCTACGACTAAACATTTCTTAAACAATGGTCTGTCTTTGTTTTTTGTTAACCAAAATATATAAAAATATAACAAAAAGTAAGTTTTTATTTTTAATCCATTCCCTTCACGAAAGTTTTAAATATCCTTAACTTTTTCTGACCAGTATATTATACTTAATTGTATTTCGACATTTATATCCAATACAATCATGAAGACACCCTTTATACCCGCGCTCACTCTCCTATTCTGACGAGTGGCTACTGGCTCAAAGTAAGACAGCTTTACAAACAAATTCGGAAAGGGAACGTGAACGACTGTAATTGTACCATAAAATAGTCAGTGAGGTATTAAAGGGAGTGTGAGAAATACGTGTAAGTTCACTTTAATTTATTATGTATGTTAATGGACCTCGACTTCGATGGATAAACTTCTGTGGTTTGAATGAATGTGCAACTGTAGAACAGACATGGGTCTCTGAGAAATTGGGTGCATACTAAAAGGCTTGCTATTTTGCAAAAATATGCATACGCAAGAAAATCACGCAAATTATTATATAAAGTTCGGACTTTTAAAAGCCAATTTAACCAGAAATGGTTACTAAATAACAGACACAAAGACAGATTTTTATCCGACAAAAAGATAGACCCAGATAGTCAGTAGTTATACTGTTACCAAAGGGGGTAAATCGCAACTGTCTTTTGGTGAATGTCTTCAAAATTTCAAAAGCAGAAAACCAACCAACTTACGTTCTGAAATCGATGCAGATGTGTTAATGGTTAATGAAACTGAGGTTATTAAAAAAGTTTAGAACTCCAAATATGCCACAGATTGCTTAGATATAGATTCAAACTGAAAAACAAAAAGATAAACAACCCGAGAAGCCCCTCTTTAACTGAAACAGAATATAACAATTTTGCCCATATACGTCAGGACTTATTGCTATAGCCAAAAAAATTTCGTTATATTGTAGGTCTTACAATTTAAAATTAAACTCCGTAGATGACTTAACTTCAAACAGCCAAACTAAGAATCCTATAACATTTTTATACTAATTCCGTAACCATATAACCGCATATCTGCAAGCCCATAACCTCATAACCTAATAACACCATAATTCTGGGACCAAACGAAGAATATAGGATCTAATTGGAAAATTCATGTTATAAAATTTGAATCAGAAAATTTTATATTTCTAATACTGTTATCCACGAACAGCAAAGTCCATAACCCAAAGATTCAGGAAACACCATAATTCCATAACCCCATAAACCTGGTAATTTAGAAAACTCCCAATAATCACATGACTCTAGGAGTTATGCGGACTGAAGGAGGTATACGAGGTGATTTAAAAGAAAGTACATTAAATTCAACTGTAGATTGGTGTGCCCAAGAGATGAAGATTTTTCTAATAAAATTTTTTCCTACAGCGCCTCCTTACCGTGTTACAGCCTCTTAAAGTGGTTGAATGGCAACCAGTTTCCTTCTGATAACCTTTGAGCGGATTGACGTACGATGACCAATTGTGGATCCGGCTCTTTATTTTGATGGGCTACATAATCATTAGAGCAAGTTCATACTGATATGCAAGATGTGTTCTATACAGGTGTCCCGGTATTGGTTTTGTATTCAAATAGTAATTAGGGTAACAAAAAAATGCACAGAATAATTGAATATTAACTTTAATATAATCAGTGCTAAAATAAATTTAAAAATTATCAACGAATAAACTGCTCAAAATGTTCTCCCTCTGTTCTGTACAAAGGCTAAGCTGTTTAAGTAAATTTAACCGTATTCTTGGAAAAACATTATGCTCATTTCTGATTGTGTTTGCACCTAGAATTGAGTGCCGCAATTGGTTAATGTTGTCAATGGGAACTGAATATTCAATTTCTTTCATACGGCCCCAAAAGGAAAAGTCCAATGTCTCAGTCTCAGTTGTAGACCCAACTTTCGAGTGTTAATTTCAAGATCTTCCTCAACTGTCTCCAATACCGCCTCTTCAACCTGTGGTGTTCGGATGTTCCTTGGTCTACGCGTCGTTATTAATACTTGTCCGGTTTCACGTAACCGTTCTCAACTTCGAGAAAAGTTCATAAATATGGGACACTACGGCTGGGATATCGTATCTGATACTCCCTTACTGCACCTGCTACATGCCCATGGCATGATGCCAAGATAAAAAGCATATTGGTATAATCTTCGGCAGTATAGTACACGATTTTTTTATCAATAACTCGCAAAAAATTGCACTATTTTGATTAGATATGTTACGAGCCTACGACAAGCTGGCTACGTTCTGGGAGAAAATAATACCACCCGACCATAGGCAACCCACTGTACTCTAGAAAGTATATAATATCACATATGTATCGCTACAATATAGAGGGCTCTAAAAGAACTTCCATCTGGGCCATGATTCATTCAATATACGTCTCGTAGAGCACGCGGCCGCTTTGTTGATGATTGCCAAGTTTATCTGTAGTCATTCTCATGAGATTTGGAAATTTAAGAAATAAGCTGCAGTTTTCCCTTATTTTGGATATTGTTTTATTTTATGGAACTAGTTTCGAGAGAAAACTGTCACTACTAAGTAGGATTTTAGTCGACAAACGGTAAGCATGTTCTCCATGGTCACCCTTCCATCCGTTGATATGTGATTTTTATTATTTTAGGTCGCTTCCGGCACGTTCAGGTACGCTTTTATGGTATGCTTATGGATCGTTTATGGTACGCTGTTAACGCTGTTAGTACGTTATTGGTACGTTTTTTTGTACGCCTCCCGGCACGCTGTTAGCACCCACGCTTCTGGGGTACGACTCGAAGAGCACCTTTGCCGCCGTTTAGGACCCCTTCATGGCCGTCATCTGCCGAGATGACGGCCATGAGGGGATCTAGGGATCTACGAAACTGTCAGAATTCTGTCCTATCTTTTGGGGACTCGAAGCCACGGATTCCAGTGGGTAAATACATCTCATTTATACCCTCCTATTCAGTTTATTCGCTGTATTTTTCATATCAAGCAACCTGACACACCGTCTGGGAAATTATTTGCTACTTATTTCTTTTAACATATTTAAGTTAATAATTATCATTATTTTCTGTACGCCTGCGGTAGCTACCAAACAGTGTTATAAATATATATTTTAATCTTTTGTTACTTAGCAATATATAACCTATTAACCACATATTGGGTGTCACATTGTTAAATTTGAAACATATAGTCTGTCCCACGTGAGTTGTTGCAATATTAAAGTGTCATATTTGTGAAGCAGGGTGTTTTATTTTTATTGTCACGCCAGGGAGGCAAGAGCAACTAATAATTCATCCCGTAAGTATAGGCTACAGTTACGCCCCAAGATACTGAGCTAGTTTACTTTTTTGTCGTGAGCACTACACCACAATTCCGGGCTAATCGTGCCATGAATATGCTACACTCTGTGCCCTCTTTGAACTTATAACTTGCCCCTCACAATATTATTTTTAGGGGAGTTTCCTCTGCAGCAATAACTCAAAACCTGACAACTCAGAATCTGACAAAACCTGCCTTTGTTTTTGAATAAAATTTTCAATAAAATTGCTTCAGCATGCATCTGGTTTATGCAATTTGCTCGCAACCGGCCTAACTGGATGAATAATTAATAAAAATTCTTAATTTTTTATTTTAACGCCTTATTTAGATTAACGTACTAGCGGAATTTAGCATTAGCTATTCCACCACTTAACCAGGACACATACAAATAGACGATTATGCAACTACAATTCCCTTCAACATTGCCATCTGCCGCAGCTGAGACTCGACCTCAGGAGTGGTACAGAAACTAGCCGTGTTGACTCTCACTCAACCTCATCTAGTCCACTGCTACCAACTTGGTAACGCATGAAGAACACTACTAAACATCCATACCCTGTATAGGACACATCTTGCATATCAATATGAATTTGCTCTAATGAGCTTGTAGCCCATTAGAATAAAGAGCCGGATCCACAATTTGATCATCGTACGTCAATCCGCCGTACATCACATAAAATGCGACATATTTTACAAGGGCAAAATGTTTATGTACAATGCATAAAATCAAACCCGTAAACCATTACTGAGTTTTGGGTACGTAATTCATATAGCTTCTCTCAGTGTACGATTTTGCCAGTGTCAGTACCGAGGATCAAACCCAAAACAGAGCAGAGTCTGACCAAGTTTATTCACCAGACAACTAGCTATAACTGACTGAACCACCTACCGTGATGGTAAAAAACATTAAATTTGAAGAATTACTACAATACTACTTACACAACGCGAGTCATATTTTTAGACATAGATATATTATCTAGATACTATTTTGTAGACCACATAAGCCATATCAAAGCTTCCATCCCTTTCCCAGATTACTATATAAATCACAGCTCCAGGATCTTTATATAGATTAATTCAGCAGACTGTATTCATAATTCTAATAATAAAAATATAATTACCTCCAATCGAACTTTAATAGTTCATTAGAGGAACGGAGAGAAAAACCAAATGGAAAATATAATTAAGGCGGACTTCTTAATAATAATGAGTAGCGGGTATTTTGTTGGAAAATTCAGTAATCATTTAAAGGAGTATACATCTCTGGGATTCATTGCAGTAATTCAGTTGGCGTTTTAATTTTCATTTTCGCAGAGCGTTTTCTTCTCACTCGCCATGATTGTTAATTAATTAATAAGTTAAAAGTGGAAGGGTTGCTTGGTTCTTTACGGTTACTCGCTGTAATTTGCTAACATTATTAAGAGCTACAGGGCCTGGTCTCTCGCAAACATGTCGGAGAATCTGCAAGCTTTATGACCGAGGCACAGATTTCATTACAGCTGGCCCCCGACGAATTTATTGGCAATACATTAATTTTTTTGAATTGCAGAATGATCAATGTACGACAGCCTAACCACTAAATTTAAATACTATATGGCATTGAATACACAAAAACAATAATTATAATAAATCCTTATTACATCAATCAATATGTGAATAGTGGTTGATAAATGTGAGTATACTGTACAAGGTGGGGTAATAGTGCATCGGACTTCGATGTCTCGAGTTCTGCGATAGCTAGAAATTTTTAAAAAGTCCGGAAATTGCCAGAATTTTCTTATTTGAAATAACATCCTATATATATTTAAGTCACTTTTCTCATAAAACTATAATTTCTCTCTCCAATGCTTTTTTCGGATTTAAAATCAGATGAAAAATAACCTTAGAAATGGCATTAATTTGCTATTTCTAGTTGGCTTTGGAATTCAGGAAGAAATTTTAAAAAATTCGAAGCAGACTTTGAATTTGAATAAAACGGTATTTCTCAACAAATTAAATGTAAAATCGGCCTATTTTGTTCATTTGCTTGGATTTAGAAATGTTTTTCTCATTTTTCCAGTTCACGGAAATTCAAATACAATTTTTCAAATAGTGCCCTGTATATTTTATTTTTTTTTATCAGATAGAGTGGTAAATTTGCTTTAGACTGTTTTTCCCGATTAAAAATTGAATATAAATTAAAATAAATATTAAGTTTTTTGTAGAGGGGTTTCGAATTGTGTCCATACCTTGCAGTAAGCCCATGAAAATCAGATGAAAAGTTGCACACAGCATCTATCAAAACGTTATTTTTGAGTGAAATAGAGGCGAGGTGTATTTATTATTTGTAAACTTATAATTAGGTGCTTTATTCAAAATAAGATACGATTTGCTATGCAATACACACAAAATGAAAAGGTAGATTTACTTTTCATTTACAGCGAATGTCAGAAAAATGCCCATGCGGCCGCTCGTCTATATTATGAAAGATATCCCGATCAGCGTCAACCATACCGGCAGTATTTTAAAATTCTAGATCAGTCATTCCGAAATGCAGAAAATATTGAGGTGGCAGAGGACAGATTTATAGTAAGCGAAGAAATTGAGACAAATGGATTAGCTTACTTAAAAACAATAGAATTTTATTTAGTGATGAATCTCGTTTTACGAATAATGGCATGTACAATAGACATAATCTACATTATTGATCTAAAGAAAATTTACACGAAATGTTTGACAGTAATGATCAGGATAGACTTGGAGTGAATGTGTGGGCTGGAATATTCGGTACAAAAATTAAGAACCACTAACCGGCGCGCGTTATTTAAGCTTTTTGTAAAACGAAATAGAAAAAGAACTGGATGAACTTTCCTTGAAAGTTTTCAGAAATATGTACTTCCAACAAGATGGAGCACCATCACATAATGCTGGTTTTGTGGGATATATATTACCTTGGTGCAAAGTTTGACAACCGGGGTAATATCTACAAATGGAACTATTATGTGGCCTGCTAGGTCACCAGACCTAACTCTACTTAATTTTTCTTTGGGGTTTTCTGAAGGACAAAGTATTCTCAACACCACCTGCAACATTAGAAGAACTCTAAATAAATGCCATTTCCAAGGTTATTTTTCATCCGATTTTAAATCTGAAAAGCATTGGAGAGAGAAATTGCAGCTTTATGAGAAAAATGACTTAAACATACAGGATGCTATTTAAACTAAGAGAGTTGTGGTAATTTCCGGCCATACCGGAAGTGACCACCAAATGGTCAAAATGTGACCATTGATACCTATGTTTGACTTCCCAAATTTCAGAATTTTATTTTTAAAACTGTAGAAAAAAGTGGGGGGATAGGTACTTTCTGAGTTACCCGGATAGGGCGAGCCAAGATGAAATTACAGGATCAAGTGCCTTATTTCTAAGCGGAATGCTCTATGTATATCAGTACATTTTTTGAAAACTCTTTATTGACTCTATTCATTCCTGTATTAAAATTGACTATCTCCACTTGGACGTAATGAAATTTTTTGTTGAAATAATGCCATCTGCAGATAGCCCAGTTGTCAGAGACTAATTTTGATGAAAAGTTAGAATTAATTGTTACCTCGCTAATTTTTTCATGAAAGGCTAGTTTTTTGCTAGTAGAAAATGGCTCAAAAAATGTTTACCAAAATCTACCCCCGCGATCCCTTATAAACAACCCTCTGAAACGGAAAAATTCAGTTTTTTGCTAATATCTCTAAAAATAATAGTAATAAAAAAACGGATAGCGCCACGTGAAAGAGCGGGAAATTTTACATATATATAGTACAAAAGTTTTTTTAAATAAATTTTTCCCTTGGCATGAGAAATTATTACAGTTGGCTCCATATTTCAAGCGCGTCGCACAGGGAAATGAAGCATTTCTCGACCGCCGCTACATAATAAAGACAATTTGTAACCATTAAAAATGAAAAAAAGGTAGCATTTTAAAGAGGAAGAATTCAGCTTTCCAACGGTATACTTACTTTTAATTTTTGTTTCTTGTAAATTGCACGTGAAAGTTAAAGTTGATCATTTTTTTCCCACTCTATATTAAAACATAAATATTAAATAAAATACTAATTTAAAAAAAATCCTTGTAGATATAGCTTGCTTATACCTTAAACTTCAATCCAAGATTAATTTTTATGCTCTAAAGTATCCAGGGGAAAAGTTTTAAATCATTGGTAGTTTTTCCATTTTTTAGAGTTTAGAGAAATTTTCACTTGAAAACTTGTCTAAAACGGTCGAAGAAGGCTTGTAGGTAAAAAAAAAATTTTTTTACCCTGGAAGAAATACCAACGATTTAAAATTTAATTTTTTCTTACCCTGGATACTTTAAAGCATAAAAATTAATCTTAGATTAAAGTTTAAGGTATAAACCAGCTATGTTTATAAGGATTTTTTTTTAAATTAGTATTTTATTTAATATTTGTGTTTTAATATAGAGTGGAAAAAAAATTATAAACTTTAAATTTCACGTGCAATTTATAATAAATAAAAATTATGAAAATTAAAAGTAAGTATTAAGTTGGAAAGCTGAATTCTTCCTTTTTAAAATGCTCGTTTTAATGGGTACAAATCGTCTTTATTATGTAGCGGCGGTCGAGAAATTCTTCATTTCCCTGTGCGACGCGCTTGAAATATTGAGCCAACTGTAATAATTCCTCATGCCAAGGGAAAAATTTATTTAAAAAAACTTCTGTACTATTTATATGTAAAATTTCCTGCTCTTTCACGTGGTGCTATCCATTTTTTTTATTATTATTATTTTTCGAGATATTAGCAAAAAATTGAATTTATCCGTTTCAGAGGGTTGTTTATAATAATAATAATAATAATGAATTTATTGCCCAACAGAATACTCCAGTTACAGGACAATTTTACGAAGATACAAATTACAAAATATAAACTATAATATAAAATATAAATAGAAAATGCAAAATATACAATAAAAATAAAAAGTACAAAGTACAAAATACGAGATACAAAATACAAAGTACAAATTGTAAAATACAAAATACAGAGTTACGGCCTATTTCTAATGGATAGTTTTACGCCTGTTGAATAATTCTCTGAGGAAAGACTAAACATGTCACAATGGTTGCCAAGAGAGTTATACATTTCCATCATAGCATAAAGGTGGAAGTTCGACGAGAGCCTAAACGTGAAATTCTAAAATTTATTTCGGAGAGGAGTTCTGGGCGGTCTATTGTATTATTAATAATCTTGTAGATATATATTAAGCTTGACATAATTCTTCTGCTTTGTAATGAATCCATATTAAATCTCATTAACATTAAATTATTCGGATATCCTTGTACTGAGTACTGATGATATATTTTGAAAGATAAGTATTTTAGAAATTTCCGTTGAACAGATTCTAATCATTGTGAGTGTATCTCATAGATAGGATTCCATATCACTGAGCCATACTCTAATTTAGAATGGACGAAATAAAAATATAGCATTTTTAATGCTTCTGCATTAGTAAAATTTCTTGTATTTCAAAACCCAGTAATCTTAACGCAGATTTAGCTATCGAATTAATATGTTCTGTGAATTCCAACCTGGAGTCGAACAGTATACCCAAAACTTTAATATTTTCACAGTGTGATAAAGTGATGCTGTTAAAACTATATGAATATTCAATTGGACTAACCTTTCGCGTATAAGTCCTAACTTTACATTTTGAAATGTTCATCGTTAAATTATTCACTAGGCACCAATCCTCAATGATATTTATTTGTTCTTGTAATCTCGCACAATCCTCTATGGTATTAATTTCGTTAAATAATTTCAGAAAATCCGCAAAGAGAAGTTTGTTGCAATTCAGTGTATCGCATAAATCGTTGATAAATACAGAAAATAAGAATGGACCTAAATTCGATCCCTGAGGTACGCCAGATGTTGCAACATACGTGTTTGACTTAAAACCATTATACTGAACATATTGTAATCTGTCTTGTAGGTAAGATTGAAAGAAATTAACAAGTATATCACTGAAACCCAAGTTGTTCAGTATATTAATTCAAATTCTATGATCAATACGATCAAAAGCCTTTGAGAAGTCGGTGTACACCACATCCACTTGCCCCCGTTTGTCCAGAGTGTTAGAAATAAATCGGGTTAAACACGTTAGGTTTGATATTGTAGAGCGTTTTTCCATAAGACCATGCTGACAGGTGGAAATAAAATTTTTTATAGCCGGATATATTACGTTGTACACCGACACCTCGAAAACCTTTGCAAAATTGGGTAGAATAGAAATACACCTGTAGTTAAGTATATCATTTATGTCACGGTTCTTATGAATAGGACAGACTCTAGCCAGTTTCCAGCATTCACGAAATGTAGATGTTCGAAATGATAGATTAAATAAAATTAACAGCAGAGTAATAAGTACATTAGAACAGTCCTTTACTACGAAGCTAGGAATCTGGTCATGGCCAGAAGTCATTTTATTTTTCAATTTTTTAATGGCTTCAGATATATCGAGTTCAGAAAGCTGTACAAGATTAATGCACGGATAATTGGCTATATTGTTGAAGGGTAATAGTTCGTTGGACGGTTTTGAATATACACTGTTAAAATAGCTACCGAATCCTCCGACAATGTTTTGAGGATTGTCATATATTATGCCGTTACAATGCATTTTACTCAGTATCCTCGTTTCGCCTTTCTTATTGTGTATATAGAATCAAAATTGTTTAGGATCATCCGTTACGTTTACTTCTACATTACGTGTGTATGATTCATATGCATCTGAAATTTGTGTTTTTACCAATGCTCGAATGCGCTTAAAATCTTCAAAGTCATTATCTCTATGGGATTTCTTATACTTTTTGTGATATTTGTTTTTCAATTTTATATTTCTTATTATTTCAGGTGTGTACCATATAGGGAATTTGCGTCTTTTGTTTGTAAAAATGGGTACGTGCAGGTCGAATATTGAATAAAGCTTATCATATAAATGTTCACAAGCCACATTGACGTCCGTAAAGTTACTTAGAAAGTTCCAATCAGTATTAAGTAGTGAATTATATAATGCATGATAATTGGCTTCCTTGAAGTTATAACTTTTATTATTGACATTAGTAGGGAATTTAGCATGGTTTATAATTTTTGATAAGATGGATATTTTTAGAGCTGGATGAAAAACATCTTCTCTTACTAGAGGAATGTCATCATGTGAAATGTGTCGTGTTTATAAGGGTTCGCGGGGATAGATTTTGGTAAACTTTTTTGAACCACTTTCTACTAGCAAAAAACTAGCCTTTCATGAAAAAATTAGCGAGGTAACAATTAATTCCGACTTCAAACCCCTGACAACTGGGCTAAGATGTATATTGAAAAAATCACCAAATTCACCATTATGGATTTTAAGAAAAACTTATGTGAATACTAGTTACAATCTAATTAATGTTTTAAATTATTATTACTTTCTAAAAATGTACAGGGTGGCCAAACATTATTTTTTAGTTAAGGACTTTTTAATTTGAATTTTCTCATTTTTTTTCAAATATTTTTCGACGATGTGAACATTTCTTGTAAGTACTTCCCTATGGCTATTTGTAACCATTCAATTGAGCAACAAGTACAAAATTCAAGGATAAATTTAAAAAATGAGGCTTTTCAAATTGAACAGAAAAAATTATAAATGCTTCACATGTTGTCCATTTTGATTGAAACACATCTCTACACGTCTTTGAAACGAAGTTTCTACTGTTATATTCCAAAACATGGAAGAAAAAATAATAACTGCTTCTCGATAGATCACACCGGTTGGGTTGGATTGGATTGAATTGAATTGAAGTGAACTGAGCTGAACTGAATTGAATTGCGTCTCTGTAAGAATGCATTATTTATCTACATATACACTGAACGTGATGTGATATGAAATCGTTAACAATTATTTAATAATATTACCAAGAAGGTTAATAATAATGATATTTTAATTTTTAGGAAATTCCTCCTTCATTGAAAATGTTAACGAGAAAGTTACTGTTCGAGATTTTGCGACAGAAATTCTGGAAAAACCGCAATATTCGAACTGACTATCTACTCAACTACTTAGTTCAATACTTTCAATTATCGCTTTTGCAATAAAGTTTACTGTAGATCGATTATTAAAAAGGAATGTCAGTTGGTTAGATAGAATGGTTTTTAACTCAGATTTAGTTGAGAAAGTAGAGCTCTCTACAAGGCCACAAACAAGTGTATCAACTGATCGTCCAAAAAAACCCTTTTTAGAAATATGAGGAAGAGGGTGGCAAATAAAGCAACTATATATGAAGCTGAAGAACTTACTTTTGCTGCCAAAAAAAGTCTTAAAGAAAAGGGTTCACAGGCAGTTTCTAAACTAATTTCCGCAGCACCGTTTTACAATTCCCACTCGTGTTGAAAAAATCAGATCTTCATGGCTTCATGGAAATCGGAAATCTATTATACCATACGATGAAGATGAAGCCGTTTTTCGAATGCAAATTGTCAAAGCACCAGTATTTCCTATTAAGAGGGGAAAACATAACGCTGATGTTTATCCCGCCTACCATAAAGTCCTGGAGGCTAAGAGAGCTGCTACTCCCCGAAAGAAGTATTCACTATTACGGAAAGCTTAGCAGAAGTTCGGCTTCAAGATCTTTTAGATCACACTGCAAATAGTATACTGCAATTTTAGGCACTAGTTCATTAGTCTGACTAAAGAACAATTAAAGAATTTGGTATTACTGGTTAAATGGGGTTTCCATGGCAATACTGGACATAAACAACGATATGCAGAGACCGGATTAGGTGATGGTGATTTATTTTTAACATACCACTGTAACTATATTCTCAGCAACCAAAAGAAGAAAAACCAATTGTATGGCAAAATACTAGGTCATCCTCTACAAGATTTTGTCGACCGATTCGATTCCAGTTTCAGAAAGAAATCGCACAACTTTCTTTGGCAGAAATCCAGTATGTTTAGTCTCAAATAGCAGAGCTTCAGCCAAATAATTGTAAAAGTTCAGGATCGAGAGATCACAATCAGATACGTTTGCATAATGTCAATGATAAACGGAAAGGTTTGTAACGCCCTTACTGACATACATTCTGCTCAGATCTGCTATACATCTAAAGCAAAACCTGTCGAAATGAATAACATTGACGCAATTTTACAAAAGCAGGCTGACGAACATTTTTTTCAATTTGGTTTATCCACTTTACAAGCATGGATTCGATGTTCCGAATATATTTTACATATGACTACAGACTGGACATAAAAAAGTAGCAGGCACGAGGAAAAAATGAACCCACTTCTGAAGTGCGAAAAAAAAAATTCAAAAAGAATCCAGAAAAAAATTAGGTTATTAATAGACTTTTTGAAACCCGGTGGAAGTTGAACAACAAACGACGGAAACACCCTGCAGACCAGAATTTTTTTCGCAATTTCCCCATGTTTACGCGCCTTATTTTAAATTTATTTCGAAAGAGGGCGTCATCCTGTCAGGGCCAGGGAATAGATACACGTCGAACATAACGCATATTATGAGTCTATTTGAACGGTGTAATCTAGCATAAAACTTTGTGCTTTAATAATTTAATTAGACATAGACTTGGGGAGTTCTGCTCCTTTTCTTTCCTTCCTTCCTATAAAACAGGATTCCCAAAGGAAAAATTGTGTGAAGTGTTGTGCAGTGCCAAGATTATAGGTGAGTCCTATATTAGATTGTACCTTTTACATTTGCATTTTGCATTTCCGATCAAACATATACAGTCCACAATTAAATTCAGCAAAATTATACATTTGACGAGGCCTTGATTATCAAAATTATACACCCCGTGATTTTTAAATGCTTCTAAGACATTTCAAGTAAAAATATATTTAGCTTCGTTTTGAATTGAATTTATTATTAGAAGCTGTGGCATATTGTTCTAAAAACAACAAAGAAAAATAGTAAACTTTGTATTAAAATTATAACGCCGTTACGTCGGTTTTGCAACTTGCACTTTATGACTAATGCAAGCGGTTTTTGCCTCAACGCCAGTTTACGATTTGAGTGTAGAAACACCACTTTCTCTATCAATAGTATGATAGAGGCCCCAGATAGATTGGTGAAGACGATTTATTACCAAGGGTCGAAACTTAGGCTATTTTTCTCGTGGAATGGACAGCTGTAACAATTTTATATTTGTAACACTTACTTTTTCCGGACAATACAACAGAGACTCAAAATAAGGCACATAAAACGCTTTAATAATATATTGATAATATTTACAGGTCAAAGAAAAATCAACTTAAGATACGTGATAGGATTTTTTTTTTAAATACTGGTATGTATATCTACAATAAAACAGCTAAATTATACAGACAGTTTGGCATTCAAGCAAATTAAAAACTTTTAATTATGCAGGTATCAGGACGAATATTAAACTTTCTAATTTTTAAGCAATAAACTCTACCATGATAGCAAACTAAGACAAGATGACAGCTAGCAAGTAAGCGATAATATACCCATGCAAAAGAAATGAAAGCAAATCAGACGGTATGACCAGCAAAGCAAAAATGGTGGCTCGACACGTGCAACAGTAGGTAATTTGGACCAAACTTTTGACAGACAGATAGTTTTTCAAATTTTAAAATTTTTAACAAAAATAAAGTAATTTGTGAATACCAAACTATAGATTTTCGAACTTGACGTTGTGAACCTAGTGATGGAATATTTAATTACTAAATTCAGTTGGAGTGCTGTCCCACTTAAGGCAGCGTCCCCAAATGAGAAATTTCATAAAAAATTTACCAGGACTTAAATTACAATACGGTACGTCTCAGTTGGAGTGTCCCACATAAAGTCGACGTCCCCTACTGAGAATTTCGCGGAGAATTATCTCGGTGTAAATACCAGTGCATAGCAAATTTATTTAACAAACAGGTCCTGATGTCAAGGTTTATTTTACCAGCTATTAATTCGTCCTTGCTTATAACGATCGTGTATTACAGTAATTTATTACAATTCGATTCAGTTGGAATGTCCCACTTAAAGGCAGCATCCCCAAAATAAAATAAAAATAGCAATTCAACGTATAAAACTTGGGCGCGACGCCTTTGGAGTGTCCCACTTTAAAGCAGCGTCCAGCAGATAACAAAGACAAATTAAAATTTATTCGAAGAAAATATCGAAAATATTCTAAGTTCAAAATTACCACAAAATATATATGAATTCAAAATAGCGAATTCTTACCAAATAGTCGGTCAGGTCGGGCGCGGAAAGCCAAAGAGACCCTTAGCAGCGGGCCGTTGCAGGATATTCCCATGCTGTGCTAGAATTCATTCTGTCTAAAACACATTGCGCAGTCACATGTGAGCCATGCATTCATCAATCGACGGCGTAGCAAAATGTTTATAACCAGTAGCGTCAATTGATATAAATAATACTTTCTTGGCAATTTAGACACCTGCGATCACTTGTAAATAAATTACTTATACTATTTCGATAAAACAAATGTCTTTAATAGCCCCAGTACTAACAATTACAACTATAAAACAAACTGATATTCTTGAGGCCGGTTTACATTGCAAATTTCGAGCATTAACTAACTTAAACAATTAACTCTCGCGGTTTACACTGCTTACAATCGGGTTGAAATTAAAACTTTATCTGGTTATAGAAAAGAACCGAATTTAATCGTCCCTGGTTGGTAATTATCGATAAAAATAAAAATTCAAATATATATATTACTTCAGACACAAAGTTAAACTAAAAACATATATCAAATTTCTCATTTAAATTTAGCTTCATTACAAAATATTTCTTCTCTTACAGCTTTCGGATTCAATATCTATAGACCCAAAGATGTTATTCTGTTGAATACAATTTTAGATCGTAATACGTTTTGTTATTTTACAATTTAAAAACTAGACTTAATACTGAAAAATTAAAATTCAAAACCCAAAAACGTACCGTTTTCCATTAATCTTTTTATCCGCCCAATATTGAGGGAACCTAATCAATGTTTTAGGCTTACGAAGTTGAATAAGCAGCCAGTGGTCTAATTAAGAAATCTGAGGTATATAAAGAGCGCGCCGCCAGAAAATTCTTATTTACCACGTCCCGTACTCTTTCCTTATTCCCTGCGCAAACTTAATTATGTATAGATATTCAGAAGGTCATCAATATCTTATTAATATAGACCATCTATATTCCGAGAAAGCAGCCGGGTTTATTTTTGTTTTTTGTTTAGTCACTAGGGAAACTGAAACTTCTTCGTTGGATTAAAAGTTTCGCAGCGCACATGTCGCACTACGATAATATGTTGTTTAGGAAAGTCGATTGGTGAGGAAATTACAGAGAATGAATTAATATAATAACAATCTTTAAAGTGAAATTTATAATTCATTCTAAAATTCACAAAAATACCGTTTCACTTGGTTGTCATGCCAACATGACCAACAACCACTAGGACCCGATGAAGGGATTCTTAGAACTATTTAGTAGTGGAGTAAAATCGGCCCGTAATTATGCCGCTTTTTCAAATTAAGGTAAAACTAAATGGGACTTTCACCATCTTGCAGCAAATAATTTTGGCCATCCGAAATGGGATATTTATTACAGCTTTTTTACTAGGGCCAAATTTTGCAAAATCTAATTTTTCATGCATGACAAGTAATGTGAAACATATGTTTCTTAAAACATACAGTGCGCTATTAAGTCAACGGTTTGAGCTACAATTATGAATTTTTGTAATCTTACTTCAAAAACTATAGCGCTTCTAGAGACACTCCCAAATTTTTAAAATGTAAGGCCTTTTCGAGAAAATAAGCCACAAAGCGGCCACTAGCAAATCCGTGCTTTGAACACTTCACCATGCGAGCATTATTCAAAATTTATGTATGTACATAGACAAGTTTTTAAAAAAAAATTCAGGTCGCTTGGTCTTATAGTATTTGAGCAATCGAATTTTTAATACGCCTCATTTTCATGGTGTCATTTGTGCTCGAACTCTCAGAGTCGCTGTACGAACAACCTGTCTGTCGCGCGGCGGAGTGCAATAATATTTTCGCAAGATTTCATGTATTTTATTATTATTACTTGCCGCTAAAATACTGTTAATAATCCTTGTAAGTTGAATTTTCCGCATTGGTCATTAGTTTCCATAAAAAACAAAATTCGAAGTGCTGTTATAATTATTATTCCTAACGCGATACATGCGCGATTGTCAATTAAATGAAAATCACACATGATTGCTAATACTGGCGTGAATATAATTTGCTTCGTTTTCGTTAATTGATTCTAGTCCATATGGGATAAAAATGTCTTTCTCAGTACTCAACCCGTGTTTAGCCAAAACTGTTGCCATACTTCTTACATCATTGTAAAAACACGAAAATACCATGTTATATAGAAGATCTACTTTATTTTTGCTTCTGACGTAATTATATAAGTAAACCCATCTGTAAATTATTTGCTACGATTTACACGTACATAAACAAATAAATACGTTGGGTATTAATGGTTATAAGATATTATATAAAGAAACTCACTTGAGCTACTGTAGCGTAGCAGATATCGCAGACACAACTTAACCCGGATAAGTGACGTAACGTGCCCACGATAAAATTTCACTAGCTCACACTATCTCAGGGCGTTAAGCCCAAGTTTACATAAACTATGACAAGTTACTTACACAAATCACTGAGGGTTCCATACGTAGTGGTCGCAGATGAAATAATGACACTTTCTTAAACATGAAATGCACTATATTGCAGAGTTTACAAATATTGGTTCTCTAACATGTAACCTGACGATGTTCAACAGGTGTGGCAAATTTCTTGATTAATAACTTACAATATTAATAAAATGCCTCGTGTAGCTACACACCGTTTTACAACGTGAGGATAAATGGTAATAAATTCGGCCACAATGGGTCTGATTTAGAGAACCTCCTTAAATAAATAGAAATGCATAAAATCTTTAAATATGTACAAGTTACAATACAAAAGTAAATATGAATGGAATATAACCGCGCAGAACCACTGAAGGTGGTTCCCGGTAAATAAAAACAACACACTTATCTAGGGTGGTACGATACCGACTTCGACGTTGAAGAACCTGTAGCCCTACGTAGGTGTCTTCGGAACGAAAGAAATTGACCCGAGGATGGGGTTGATTATAGCCTCTCCAGTCCGTCGAACTTCACTACTGTGTGTGGAAGCCCCGTCCGTGGAACTTCACTACTACGTGTGGAAGCCCCATCCGTGGAACCCTCACTGATGAGGGAACAATCCACCAATGTTCCTAGAAAGCCACAGTTGGATGAATGGGGTCGAGTCGGTATTTCAAGTCGACACGATACTTCCAAAGGAAAGCCTTGTATACTTAAATATCCTGCTTCCGCAGTTAAAATTTACTGACAACAAAATATTCCGCTAAACGGAACAACAACAGATGGAGAAAATTTTCCTGTGTTGACAATCCCAAAATCCACCAGGATGCCTCGGATAAAACGAGTTTTGTGAGATTATCAACCGTATATGCCAACAAAAATGTCTCTCTGCTTTTCACGAGCCGGAAGTATATCATCCTCCCGTGGACAATAGCGAAACTCTGCTACGGACGTAGCGGTTGTTATTATGCGGCCCACAAACGCTAAGGCCTATGGTGGGTCGTATACGCTAGAGGTCCGGAACATATTTTTGGAAAACTGTTCTGAGTAAAAGCTCATGATAATATTCGAGAGAGTTAGACAATCCATATTATCCCTATTCTCATCGGGTGTTTTAAAAACCAAAAATGTGTTTCTTGTTTGTTGTGTTAAGGTAAGATAAAAGTTTTTGCCAGATTTCTACAGCTCTATAAAGAATTATTTGATTGTCAAAGAGGTTTAAAAAAAATATCCTGTGAAAATTCCTCATCTGAACTACTAGATCTAAGATTATTAAATGTATTTAGCTTCGTTTCTTGTCAAGTATCTAATGTTTAATTCTTATTTCATACAATTTCAACAAATTTGTTGTCTTTATATCATTAGGAAGAGAGTTGTATATTACACTACCTAAGTACCTGCGATCTCTTTGACCAACTATTTTGTACCTCGTGTTATGAGCATGGTCAATTGGTTCCAAACTTATCTTGTTTTTATAAGAACGTTAACAGCAATGATTGACACAACAGTTGTTTTAGACGAAAAGCGTTACATTTTTCATACAGTTCCTCAGAAGAATACATTAGAGGTTTTCGTAAATAACTTTATGTATCCATTTTTACACAATTTCTAAATTTTTTATGCGATAATTTGTAGCATTACTCCATGCTATAATGCCATAATTTAGATGTGACTGAACCAACGCATAATAGAGCATATTTAGTTTCCTTTCATTCAGAATTAATTTAAGGAATTTAAATTTTCAGATCAAGCAGCAAACTTTCTTTACTATTACCTTAATATATTCGCCCCATCTCATATGCCCATCTATTATTATGATCAAGCATTTAATGGTTTTAACTATTTTATTTCTGGCTTATTCTCCTTCATAACCAAGGAATGAAAATTTCATAATTTCCAATATTTCACGCTCAACTTTAGTTTTTAGAGTCTCCCAGCCATTACCTTAAAAAAATATAGCCGTATCATTGGCAAAGCTGATTATTTTACTACTGATGAGTATATCAAATAATTTATTAACGTATATTATGAAGAATAATGGCCCGAGGACTCTACCCCGAGGAACTCCGCACCTGACTGTTTTAAAATCATTGTAACTGTCCCCAATCTGTATGCAGTGAGGTCTTTGTCAGAGATAATTTTGCAGTAATGTATTTGCGGGACCACGAATTCCAACATTATTTAGAGTAACACCGGATGACTTACCGTGTCAACGAAGACGCATAGAGACTTTTTTGTTGTATCTAAAGAGTTGTATATGTGTGTTGTCAAGTCAGCTATTGCATCATCCGTCGATTTAGCCTCTTGGAACCCATATTGAGTATTTGATAGTATATTGAATTTATTTAGAAAGCACATTAATCTCTCTTTTACATATTGGTATGTGCTGCCCTCTAACGGAGAGGAGAGTGTAATTACTACCTGGCTAATAGGGTGGCGCCATCTATGAGCCAATTGACGAACAGTCACCTAGCACATAGTAGAAAACTCTCGAGGATTCTAGAATGTTATGGAATAGGATTCTGGTACATTCTATGTGTGTATATAAAGAGGTGAATCCAGCAGATGGGGTAACAGTTCAGTTCAGTTGAGTATACAGTACAGTTCTGGTATACATAGACAGTTTTTAGGTTAGACAAGAGTTGACATGTTTAAGAAGAAAAGTAAAGTACATAGTGGTTTAAAAACAGTGAATTTATATTAGATTAAGTTATTATTAGTTATGTGATTTTTAAGTATTTACTAGTGTAATTTTAGTGATTAATAAAATAGTGGTTAGTGAAGATTCTTGTTAGTTATTTGAACCCACAAAGTGTTTACTGAAGACTGTAAACACGTAACAACATATTTTCGCAAGACTCGAGGGTAAAGAAATTGGACGGTAATTATTAAAATATTCCTTGTCATCGGACAAAGGTTTTATAACAGCTACTTTGAATGTCTGAGGAATTTTTTTGTGTGCAAAGGATGTATTTATTATGTATAGCGATTCTGTTATGTTGTCAACTATTTTTTTAAATATTTCAGGTGTGATCTTCTCAAGGCCAGGGGATTTTTTATTACGCAATTTATTAATCGCCTCTTTTATTTCACTTTTGTTTGTTTCCAAGAAACATTGAATTTCTAATTATTATTCGTGTTTTTGGTGTTCGATTTTTTTGGTAGTTTGTTTATTAAATTTTTCCCTGTTTTGTTGTAGTATGCATTAAATTCATTTGCTATTCCCATTGGTTCTTTTAAAATAGTGTCATGATGGGATTTGACTGTTTTTATTTGTATTTTATTTTTATTTCTGTTTATATTAGTCATTTCGTTTATATATTTCCATAATTCTTTAGGGTTATTTTTTACGAGCTCTAAATTATTTTATAATAGTTAATTTTAGTTTACATGATTAAGTCTTTTAATGTTTTGTCATACTGTTTAAATTAATTTATAATATTTACTTTACCTTTATTTTTTTGTATATTCTTATATAACTTTCTTTTTAATAGACTTTACCATCCCGGATGTTCCGAATACAAGGTTGTGTTTTTATTTCATTCTTTTTAATTCTTACAGACTTTGTACATTTTTTGATATTACTTTTCAATATATTTAAAGAGGTTTTTACTGTTAAATAAAAATCATTTTTGGTATAGACGTTTAAGCAGCTCTCAGTTTTTAGTAACTCATTTAAATTATCGTAACCTGTATACTTTTTATAGTTATTATATGTACATGACGATTTATTTGTTTCGTCTCCAGATAATTTTATACTCAAGATGGCGAAGAAATGATCAGTAATGCTGGTTTCATACACTATCGAAGTAAAATTTGAGAGATATTTTAATTTTTATAAATATATGATCTATGTATGATCGACTTTCTTCTTGTACCCTGGTAAATTTATTTATTGTAGGTATGCATCCTTCTTCCGCCAGAATATTCTGATATTCTTGACTGTAATCTGAATTACTTTTAATATCTATATTTATATCCCCTATTATTAAATCGATGTCATTTGTTTTTTTGCATATTTGTAGGTAATTCTGCAAGCCAATATTAAAAGAAAAGGGACAAGTAGAAGGTGATCTATATATTACACTGATGTATAGAATTTTGTTATTGTTGTAGCATATGTTGAGCTCAATTGGCTTTGTAGTATTAGTTTCATTTATATTAAATTTATAATGGTAATGACTTTTTATATAAATAATTAATACTCCGTCAATTCTATTATCACCCTCACTGTACAGCATATCGCATCCCTGAATTTCATACATATTTATATCTTCTTTTTAAAACGTTTCAGGAAAATATTATACAATCAAAGTTGTTATTTAATGCAGCTATCTGGACCAGAAATTCGTCTATGTATGCACCACATTCTAATCTGCCCTGCATTTATTATTAAAAATTCAGTAGGTGCTTGTAAAGTTGCCTTGATTTTTTTTAAATCATACACAATAATAAATGTTACCAAAATATTGATAACATTGGAATTTTCCATTAAGATCTTAGTGACACATTCAGCCGTAAAATTGATAGAATATAAAGGGCCATAAGAATCCAAGTCAGGTGCGTGGGAGGCAATCGAAGTGTCACCTGTAGAGACACACAGCCCACTTACAACTCTCCGGTGATATCTGAAATAGGCTAATAAATTTCTTTTTTCTCCATAAATCCGAGAAATGATCGCATTCTTGCCGAGTGCAAAGTAAAACTTGTAGGCAATTTGTGGGGATGTTTTCATTTCACTGTCTCTAGAGAGCCTAAATACGTGAGCCTTGTGAAGAGATTGCTGGATTTCAATCTGAAAACTGCCGACTAACTTAGTGCTGGAAATATGATTACTTTATTTGGTGTGTCTTCTGAACGAGAGTAGGCGAAATCAGTAAATTAGACAGATCTACCGAAAGTATTCCTGATTGGGTTGCTATTGGATTTTAGTTTACATATATTGAATAAAAAACACTAATTCCAAAAAAGGTGTAGTTTTAGTCAAAGCATAAATCCACAAAGTTTTATTGTGAACTCTCTAAAAATTAAAGCCGTTAAAATTATAGAAAGCTGTTTTGCGCTATGTAGTACTGAACGTCCAGTTTAAAGTTCAGTTTTCTGCTAATATCTCATCTCAAACTCTGCAACTAATTAGAGAAATTCATTAATTAAAACTGTGTAGAATTTATCCAACCTCAGTTTAAAACGATATGAAAACAAGAGCGCGGCATTCCTTTGTAAACCGACCTCGAACGCGTGTCATCTGTAGGCGCACGTAACTTACTTTTCAAGGCAATACATGCCCTACAATATATTAAAAATCGTTTATAATACACGTAATGCTGTTTTGCAGATTTATTAAATAATAAATTATTACTGAAAGTGGTAAAATGTGTTACCGGCTTAATGCATATGCGACCCGCAACAGACATTTGTGTTTCGCGGGCTACATATCGCCAACAGCCACGAGCTGTTGGAGTTTCGGCTTCTCTCTGCTAGGAGCGGTCGCGTGCTTCCCGCTGGTGGAAACGAAACGAAGAAGGAGCTCCTGTGTTGTACGCTATCATAAATTTCTAAAGCTTAATTATTTAAGTCATCTTAGTGGATTTTGGATTATCGGCATCGATAAAATTTTCTCCGTTTTAAGTTGTTTCTGTTTATCATAGTATTTTGTTGTTACGGAGGGAGTTTAATCTGCATTTGTGCGGGATTTGTGTACAGGTGAGTAACCATATTATCGCCATCTTTTCCGACCCTACCCACGAATTTCAAAAATGTATACGCTGGTTGACCACTTTCCTTTGGAAGTATCTCGTTTGTTAGAGAGACGGACTCGACCCTGTCAATTGAGCTGCAGCATTTTACCAGAATTTTATGTGGATTGTATCCCTCAACGAGTCAGAGGTGAATTATTTCTTTTGCGAATTATATCTCATTTCAATTGCTCTCAGTGCATTTCCTACTTGCACCGGAGGGGGAAAACTGCCGCAACTTCCGTAATTTTCTCCGCAAATCGCGCAGCAAACGTGAGATTGTGCACTAACGTGCCTACTTTGAGTTCCGCTCATGTATTTTCAATTTTCGCCATAAAGAAACAAATGGTTGCGAAATAACCAATATATTGTTGTTATTATTTTTAGAAAAAGTCATTTTACGCTAGGAAGGAAAAGGGTAGGGGAGATTTCTTTTTCGCCATTGAATGTGGAATTTCTTTCTCATTGATTTAATTCCGATAAGATTGCGGTCGGATGATTAGGAGAGGAGATGGAGCGGCAAAGTTTGTGAGCTGTAGAAGGGCAAGGGAAAGGGTTAGGGACTCATTTTTAAGAGCAATCAATTCTCTTTCAAGATTTTTTTACCCCGAAGCTCTAACTTCATTGGGGCCTGCACGCGCGCGTGATAGATTTATAAAAACGGACGAGCGGAGTGGGACGTGTATTTATGAGAGAGAAAGGAGAGAAGTGAGAGAGCTAGGGTCCTCCCCCAGCATCTCGCTGCATGGCTGCTGAATTGCTACACTCGTTTTTATAAATGTATCACTCGCGCCTGCAGGCCATAATGAAGTTTGAGCTTCGGGGTAAAAAAATCTTGAACGAGAATTGATTTCCTTTGAAAATGAGCCTAGCCCGAAGTGCCTAACCCTTTTCCTTGCCCTTCTACAGGGCAAAACTTTTGCGGCCCTCTGCCCTCCTAATCATCCGATAACAATATGGTCTGGCTTAAATCAAAGAGAAAGAAATTCCACATTCGATAGCGAAAAAAAATCTCCCTTACCCCTTTCCTTCCTGGCGTAGAATGCCTTTTTCTAAAAATAGTAACAACAATAAATTGGTTATTTCACAAATATTTGTTTGTTTATGGCAAAAATTTAAAATACATGAGCGGAACTCAAAGTAGGCACATTAGTACACATTGTGTACTAATTGCAGAAGTTACAACAGTTTTAATTTCATTTACGTTTACCCTTCCACCTCCCCCTCTAATCAACCTAGCGACTTGAAATTTGGACACAGTACTTAGGTCCTGAGTGTCTATCGGGGAAAGAAAAAAAAGTCGCCAAGTCACTTTCTTATCCGAAGAAAACGCGAAAACGGCTCTCGCCGCAGCGAAACATCCGTATACAAATCCGCACTTTCAAATCACAATATCTGCTGCTGGACCGATTTAGACTAGTCAAAATTCGTTTTATGCGCATTCGCAAGCCCTTCATTTTATCCCTATACACTTTTTCGATTTGAATCAAACTAAACGAGTTATGTCAAAAAAACTGATTTTCACTACCTTTATACGTAAATCCCCCCCCCCCCCCTTGTGAAAAGTTAGACCGGAAAATTTTCTGGCTGATAGAGCGAGTCCGACTTCATAACATTACAAAAAAAAAATTAAAAAAACGAGTCCGTTTCAAGCCATTTTTAATGACAGATCGACCCCGTTATTTTAGAACATTATGATTGTGCAATAGACATAAAAAACAGGAAACTTATTAATAACTTTAAAAGAATTCCCATGTATAAGGCAAGTGAAGACTCTAGCGAATCCATAGTTGCTATTAATAATGTAAATCATAATGGAAATTTTATCTATTCTTTTATCAATATCTCGAACTGAACAAGTTTACAAATTAAATTGTAACCTAATAAGTACTGATGCTATACTGTATACTGGAAAAAGAAAAATTAGATTACCTAGCGCTATAGTTAAAATTAACGAAAATGGTGAATTTCTAATCTCCATAATTAATGCTAATCCGACACCTAAAACTATTGATTTTTCTGACTTAAAGTTAGAGCCCATAACACAATTTGACCTGGTCTGAACATAAACATTCTAACAACTTGACCCAATTTCAAAACGACTATACGACATTCAAAGACCAACTACGACTAGAACATCTCAATGACGAAGAAAAGGAACTAATCACCGATTTATGTCTCAAATTTTCTGACATCTCTTATTTGGAAGATGATTCGCTAACTTTCACTAATGAAATAAAACACGCGATCGACACCAATAATGCTAAACCCGTCTTTACCAAATCATATAGGTACTCCCAAGCCCATAAGGAAGAGGTAAAACGACAAATAAGTCGAATGCTTGATCAGGGTATAATTTAACCATCCATTTCACCCTGGCCCCCCCAATGTGGGTAGTGCCAAAGAAGCTCGACGCTTCGGGCAAGCAAAAATGGAGAGTCGTAACAGACTATCGAAAGCTCAGCCAACTAACCGTAGACGATAAATACCCTTTGCTATATACCTCAGACCTCCTCGACCAGTTAGGAAAGTGCAAATATTTCACCACTCTAGATCTCGCGTCTGGTTTTCACCAGATTGAAATTGACAAAAGGGACATCCAAAAGACAGCATTTTTTGTAAAAAATGGCCATTACGAATTCGTTCGTATACCATTCGGCCTCAAAAACGCACCCTCCTCCTTCCAGCGCGTATAGCATTCTTTTAGGCATTCAAAACGAGCGCTGTCTCGTTTATATGGATGACATAAGCATATATTCACCCACCATTCATGAGCACGTTTCCAGACTTACCGAAGTTTTCAAAAGGTTAAGGAAAGCTAATCTCCAAATCCCGTCGGATAAATGTAGTTATATAGACAGTTCTTATGAAAGTGCCATAGGTTATTAACAAACTTAAATTGTTACTAATATTTTCAACACTATATTATATTTTTGATACAGAACTGTAAGTGCACTAAAAAAAATTACTACTACCGTTTTAAAATCGCCATTAGTACATAAAATTTCTAAGTCTATGTTACTAAACTATATTTATGTAAAAACATTCTGGAATATATACATTTTATTAAATATGTTTCGAATAAAATACAAAATGAAACAGGGCTAAAGGGGTTTAAAATTGAGAGAAGGACACAAATCAGAATAAAACGAATGAATTTTAAAAGAAATCTTGAGGCAAATCAAGTTAAATAATAAACGTCAAGATATAATTTACAATTCCTGAATGTTTGCCCGTGTTAAGGCTAACATAGCAACCCCTTCCTTATAATTAATGAATGACCCTAGTAGGACTTCTCAGGGTTAACACTTGCAAAAATTCGTATCCCTAAAATAATCTCACGTAAACGTCGGCGAGTTTTATCTTTATTTCTCAACGGAAGGTTAGGATTAAAATCGAGATAACTGGATATGACGTGGGAGAGACGCCGGGGTAAATGGATACCCGCTAAACGCACCCCATGAATTCAGCTAGCCGGCGATGCCGGGTATGTATATAAGAAAAGCACCCCACCAGGACACCCCTTTATGTGAGACCACACAATAGTAAATGGGCCTCTACAATCTAGACCAAGCAATTAAGACGTCGTAAGGAACGGTCCTATGCGGGAGTTGGCTAATTACAGAGGTTGCATATGTTATTAATTATAGTTAAATATCTAACATATAGTTCTGATTGGAAAAAAATGAAGAGAATATTACTGATAAATTTATGTTCAATTATTTGTAAATTGACTAAACTAAACTTACATACATTAGTAGTAGTAACAAATGACCTTGTTTTTTATATTTATATTGACGCTCTTCTTCTGAGGGTGCTCATATAAAAGTTACTAAGAAATATTTTAAAAGACAGCGTTGTTGAAATTGGATTATACAGGCTGTCCATTTTATCAGGGCACTCGAGAATATTTCACTTAATATCGGTCGTACAAAAAAAAATTATTTTTACGAAAATTGTACCGATATAACCTACAAAATGGTTTAAAGACATTTGAAATCCATGGCCTACTTTAAGAGTTATGGCGGAAAATATCAAAAATGCGGAAAACGTCTAGGCCAAATATCTCCGTTATTTGAAGAGATACGAGAAAAATTCTGAGGCGAAAATTTTTTGCAAAACAGAGTGTTTCAACGGGATTTTATCTAATTTTTTTCAAAACCGCTGTATTTTAAGATTTACTCTTCAGGCTGTAAAAAAAATTATTTTGAAACGGGCGAGAAAGAGTATTTTCCTACTTTTTCAACGATATATCACATGCCATATTTATTCATAGGTACTACATTAGTAATTATAAAAACATTCTTTTAATTGTTTTAACAAGCATTATACATGCCGTGGAGAAATATGATTAAATAAAACGATAAAATAATTCAATAAGTTGTTCAAATCTTTGCTATAATAAAACATTAACACAATTAAGAAGAATAAAGTAAGCTCAGGTAACAAAAACAAAATAATAATCAAGAAAGCAACATGGAGCAATTATGGAAAGAGTATTCACAGTTATGCCAATGTATAGAGGTTTTCCATAAAAACGTCACTCCTTGCCCAGAAAGTTAAAATGTCTGTACCAATTAATTTAAGTATAATATCCATTTGTTTGTATTTCATGATTTCAATATTATTTCAATTATTTCAAAATAGTTGGCTATGAACAAACTTGACAATTTAATTTTTTGACAGATCATCTCAGTTAATACTGTCACTCAATCACACCCGTTTAAGAATTTAGAATTTTCAAAAATGATTTTCACTCACATTGATCGTTATAATATGTTCGTTACATATTGCCAATGCAATTTTAACTCTGGATTAGCTCAAGTAGAATATAGAAACAGATTTCCACAAGCACTACAGCCGAATAAAACTCTGTTCAGAAAATTAGCTATGAAACTAAAAAATAATGCTTCATTTTTAAAGAAGAAGACAAGGTTGAACTGTGTTACTGATAATGTAAATAAGGTAAACCGAGTTATTAATTATGTAAGAAATAAAAATACAGAAAATTTGGAAACATCATTAAGAGAAATTCAAATTGCTTGTCATATAGATAAAACAAGTGCTAGAAAATTTTTAAAGAAAAGTGGTTACCGGTGTTATAAACCCAAAAAAGTTCGGGGGACAAACCAAGGAGGACGACGTTTTGTAGGTGGCTGTTGGAAAAGAAGTGTACCGATCCATTAATATGTAGTAAAATATTTTGGTCCGACGAGGCAAATTTTTCCAATAATGGATTTTTTAATCGCAATATTGATTACAAATGGACTTCTGAAAATACACACTGGCATAGACAGACCGAGTTTCAAAATCGTTTTTCAATAAATGTGTGGATAGGTATTTTAGGCACCAATTAAATAGGTCCTTATTTTTATGATGGTCACCTCAGTGATCAAAGGTACCTAAATTTTTTGAGAAATGAATATAATGAATTCTTAGATGACCTACCTTTAGAGAATCGACACAACTTTCAATATTTTCAACAAGATGGAGCCCCTCCCCACAATTCACAGATTTGCCTAGATTATTTAGACGAAATTTTGCCTCAACATTGGATAGGTACCAATGGATTTATTCGATGGCCCCCTCGTTCTCCAGATATAACCCCAATGGATTTTTTTCTATGGGGGTATATTAAAGATAAGGTGTTTTCGAGGACACCGCAAAATGTAGAGGACCTAAAAGCTCAAATTCAACAGGAATGTATTATAGTTACCCCCGAAATGCTGAGTAATGTTTTAAATGCAGTGCCTCGCCGCGCTCGATTGTGCATAAGAAATCGCGATGGATACTTTGAACACTTGATATGATATCTTAAAAATTATTTTGAGGATTAGATAAATATTAATGTTCTGTGTCCTATATTCTTTTTATTATTAATTTGTTTTTGTTACCTGAATTTACTTTATTCTTCTTAATTGTGTTAATGTTTTATTATAGCAAAGATTTGAACAACTTATTGAGTTATTTTATCGTTCTATTTAATCATACTTCTCCACGGCAAGTATAATGCTTGCTAAAAAAAAATTATTGGTTTAAAAAAAATGTTTTTATAATTACTAACGTAGTACCAATGAATAAATATAGAATGTGATATATCGTTGAAAAGGGAGGAAAATACTCTATTTAATGGCGCCCTTTCCCGCCTGTTTCAAAATATTTTTTTTAACAGCCTGAAGAGTAAATCTCAAAATAGAGCGGTTGATGGAGGAGCTGCAGCAAGAAGGTACAGTGAACTGTACCAAAATCGTCGCCAACCTAACAGAAAACTGTTTCAAATTCTGTTTCAACGGCAAAAAGGATATAGGGGGCTTTCGAGTGAGGTACCATGCAGGACGATCAACTGCTCGAACCGTTGAAGAGGATATTTTAGAGCGAGGAGCAGAAAACTTTGAGATTAGTGTACGGCCTTTATCTGCAGCTGTATCCCGGACAAGCGTTCAGAATATTATTCAGACCCAGTTACTCTATCTGTATCACGAAATTTCTATTAATGTATGGTGCGGTATTGTTGGTGATTAATTATTAGGACTTTATGAAATTCCTTTTCGTTTAAATGGCGAGTCGCATTTAAATTTTTTGGACAACGTTTTGCCAACGTTGCTAGAAGACATACCTTTAAGTCTGCGGAGGAATCTATAGTTTATGCACCATGGTTCCTCTGTTCATTTCGAACTAAATGTGCGAAACTATTTAAATAATCATTTTCCACAACGATGGATTGGACGTGAACCAAATCATTTATGGCCACCACGAAGCCCAGGCCTTAATCCACTAGATTTTTTTTATCTGAGGGTAATATGAAATTCATGTATATCAACACTCAAGCCACACTAGAGAAGAATTGACACAAATCATCAGAGCGGAAAGAAATACAATTAGAAATAATAATAATAATGGATAATTTTTTCGTGTTAGACAAAATATTGCAAAACGGTGTCAAAAATGCATTGAACAAAATGGTGGAAATTTTGAGAACCTTCTTGCAACTGTAACAAGAATAATTAAAAATTCAGTTTTGATTTAAATAGTTATGTGAATCTGTTTCTGAAATATACCTAAAACAAAATAATTTTTTTTATTTAAAAAGGCATAATTTCGTAAGAAAGCACTTTTGTACAGTTTGTACAACTTCTGTACAGTCGCGCAAAGTACAGTTTGGGACCTAATGTCATTTTGGACTATTAATTCCGTTTCAGTCGTCGCGTCTTAGCGAGATCATTTTTGGGTGTAGATCTATGTTTTTGGGGGCGAGAAACATGATTATAACTGTCTCGAGGCCCTGAGGCCCATAGTACTTCCGTTTGGGTACCTAGGGTTTGAACGGGTGTACCACGGGTACCTGAGGATCAGTTTCTTTGCCTGACGTTTATAAGACTCAAAAAGGTTAAAAGACTATTCTTTAAACGAAGCTTTATTTAATTTTACTGAAATAAATTGCATATTTAGAACAGAGAACACACAAAGAACATTGAAGATTGTCTTCATTCAAAGATGTGTCCGCTGCGGGCTTTTCTTGTATGTTGTGAATGTTAAACAACACGGTAAAACCCTCGGTATACTTTTCGACGTTGTAACAAAATCCGACTTAGGAAATATTTCGCATGAAAAGCGTGCTTCACGTAAAAATATCGTGGAAGAGGTTTTTAATATTTTTAATCATATTTTCTCTCTACGGAGCGATTTTTATGCAAAAATTCCAATAACTCCTCAAGGAGCGTCATTTTAGTACGTGTAGTAAATGTCGCTGCACAGGGACGTAATGTCGCCCCGACCACTAAAATTTAGAAAGTATAACAAAATTTGACTTCGAAAATTTCAGAATTAAAAACCCTTTAAGTTAATCCAGCTTATATTCAAAGTATACCGTGAGTTTTAGCGAAAATAGCTCTTAGCGACATGGGACCCCATCATTCCCTAGCAGTCGATTTTGACGGGAAAATGATGAGTTTTAACGGGATTTGCCCTAAACCGGTTCCTCAGTGATTCGGTGTCAGAAAAGTATCTTTACCATGTACTCATATGTGCATGGGACCGCCTTGCCTGAACGTATTGAAATTGTAATTGCCCAAATATAATTAATTCAAAGTCGTTGCGATTCAAGCATTTTCAAGCTCCGAGGAGCGACCAAAATCGATATTGAAACAAAAATACGTGAATAGAAGGCAAGCAAAAGCCCACCAAATTTTAGAAACATTGAACTTTTCTTGAATCTTTTTGTGTAATCGTTAGCTCAAAAGCTGCATATTGGATGGTAGTTGGTACATTATAAATCGTTCCGTTCCTCACCATGTGTTGTACACGGGCCAGGCAATTGTTTGTCAAACATATTTCTTTAAAAGTTGTTGTAAAACATAAATTTTTTGAAGCGATTTAATATATTTTTGAACTTTATATTGTCTTTTAATTGTGTTTCTTTAACAAAATTCCCTTTCAGATATAATTTTAAGAAAGTGTTATAGTACTTCCAGTGTTAGGTTTATAGTGTTACGACGTCCAATACATATACCATCAGAGCAGCAGTTAAGCAAAAACGAACAGTAAGTATAAATTTTCATATTATTCTCCGTCTGAAACAGCAGTTTCGAACCCTTATTTTGTGAACGTTAACATTCATTTTTGAAAAATATTAAAAGTCCTTCAGACTCCAAAAGATGAATCGTTCACATGAACCCTGAGGTTTTTGTTTTTACCTTTATTGAACTTGTAACTTTATCTACTCTTGCTCACAACTGCATTTGCACATGCTGGTGCATGGCAGTTGGAATTTTCCGCAGCCACGCCGTTTTCCACTTGGGGTTTTGCAGGAACAGGAGATGACCTCACGGCACGCCCTTCCTGCCGGAAGCAGGGTCGTCCACTTGACAAGGAGGAAGCAAAATACTATTTAATGAGCTATATGACCAGGATCCTTGCCATTGCGAATTCGCATTCGAACATGTATACGTTTTCCCATGCAATTTGTATTGGAAAATATATACGTATACGAATGGTCAAGTATACCAGGGCCCTGTGCGTTGATTTGTGTATACCATATAATATATGACATTAACTTTACCTTTCTTACTCCTTGTGGTGTCTTGGTCCATTCATACAATGCAGAGTCGGGAAGAACGAAATCCTTCGTCAGACTCTATCCCCATATATGCCCCGCCTGATAGGCAGCTCTCTGGGTATGCAGATGGAGAGCATCTTGAGTAGGGAGGATATTTTCTTCTATGTCTCTACCCTTGCTAAATAGGTGAAGACGGGCGATATTGACTTCTCCATCTTCTGAACATCTGTCATGCATTATAACGACATACTTTCCAGTACGGGTAGGGCCTCCTCAATTTCATCCAAGGAAGGCGCTTTGGACAAGCACTCAAAGATTGGATTTACTGCAGAAAAATCTTTCCACACCGCCAAAGTTGTTCTTTTTCCTTTGCTCCTGAACGCAGAAGTAGTGACGCTACCTGTGAAGGCATGGAACAAGAGAAGACCCAAACACCTTTCTGGCCCAAGACTCTGAATAATAGAGGAGACATCCAGCAAGCACTAGGACTTGCCGGCACCCAAGGCAATCCGGACATTTTCACAGCTAAGTAGAGCATGCAAAAATGCAGTTGCCAACACCACCACGTCTGTGTTGACCTCGCGGATCAAAATATGTTTGTGTCCTTCCCTGCAACCATCAGCGATGGGAAGGATCATTCTATAATCTGCTTCTTCATAGACGCAGGGCATCAGATTCGTCAGGTCAGATTGAAGTGGGGAAATGATCTCCTGTTTTCGGGTAACAACAACTTTCCCTCTGTAAAATGCAGAACCAATGAAATCACTCAAGAATAAAAACAGCTCTCGTTTATTCTCATTGTCTCTCAAAAATTCACTCCAATTTTTAGCGGTTACTTTACCCCCTTCTACTCTGCGCATAATACCAGTTCATTGCTTCACATGTGTGGCAATCTTCAGAGAGTCAGCATCATAGTCATCAAAAACTACGTCAATATGACGAACTGATCCAGAAAATTGATTACTGATGTAAGTTACGAATTTATTTCTGTAACAGAAGAAAGTTTCCCCAGGCTGAGGACGCAGAAAATGTACAGCAGCAGCACCATCAATTACTATAATTTCGGTTTCAGCAGAAAGTATGGACATATCAACTTGGTCGATAGTTACAAGGCAATCTAGCAAATCTGACTGTTTGCTGAAATATAAGTCGCTGTTGTCTGGCAGGGAAGAAGGGTAGGCCTGATTTTCATGGCAAAAGAAATTCTCATTATCTCTCATCGATGGGGACGAGCGTAGTTGCGTCTTTACTATGTACATACTTCGGTATGCGATGTAAAGCAACGACAGGCGCGGTAAGTACTTGGATGGGTGACCATTCCAACGGAAACCGCGTCCTCGCCTCACACATCTTCCAGCGGCTTGTATATCAGTGTATGCGCGGAAGCTATACAACCTTAGGCGAGGGTTGTATAGGAGATATACCATCCTTCGGAGGGGATGTAAAGCCGTCGGTCCCTTGTCTATTAAATGTTAGGCAAGTAAAAGATCCCTACTCTTCTTAAGGGAAGAGGTTCGGCAAAATTCCTGGTTGGGGGTAGCTCGTCTACAGGCGTCGGTGTTAGGCCTCAGTAGCGGAAATAGGCCGACGTTAAATAAATGTATAAAAAAAAAAAATCTCTCATTGATTGTTTAACACTCATGGACCCATTGCTAAAGAGTAAAACTTTATTCTTCTTCATGGATTCAGATCGGAGTCCTGCGAGCTAAAATTCGACTTTGGAAAAACTCGTCTGCCTGAGACTGCCCTAACGCCACCCACTTTACGGAGAGACGCTGCGACAGATGGATCCATGATACGGCGTGTGTCAAGAACGAGGAGGTCTTCGCTAGTATCTGGTTTGGCTACGAGATTGGTTTTTCGATTTTATTTTTTAAAGGTTATGTACTATGTACCATGGTCTATGTACTATGGGCCTCGGGGCCTCGTTCCCAAAAACATAGATCTACATCCAAAAATGATCTCGCTACGACGACTGAAACGGAATTAATAATCCAAAATGACATTAGGTCCCAAACTATACTTTGCGTGACTGTACAGAAGTTAAAAGTGACTGCTCCGATGGGCTACCATTCTGAATATGGTCCTTAGGTCCCTACTGACACGACAGAAAAGAGAAAACGTTTTTAACCGCTTATGCATCATTCTTACAGCAATCCGCCGAACTATAAGGCACGTTTGGTTGAGTCACTAAACTGGTTCAATAATATCAATTTGACAAACGCTAACTTCATCGAATGTCATGTTGCATGATAGCTATTGGCATGCGCTGAAATACTTAAGTGCGTGCGACGGTGTATTTTATAGACATGAAACTGGTAGACCTTATTTTCGCCAAATTACTTTCTATATGATAATATAAGTCATTCGGACCCAAAATAACAATAATAAAAAGTTATGATAAAAAATGTGTCAAAAAATATGCCAACAGCACCATCTATTATATGCAGAAATACTTATACCCTCATAATATTCGGACTCCTCTAAATCGTATGTGTAACAATTTTCAGCTTGATTAGTCATTATTTTTTCGAAATATGCCCATTATATTTTTTTTATATTTTAAGGCCTTATACCTCATTAAGGAAGAAGCACTTTTGGACTAAGGTATGTTTGGTTTAATAGGCTCCATTTGACCTCAGAGAACTACAGTTAAGCTGGGTCCCTTTACTTTCCGAACACCCTGTATATAATTAATGTAATACTATTATCTTGCTCGATTTCAGATGTGCAAAAGGTGATAACATCGCTTTTGTTATACATGACTGACAAATACATGACTGTCCGGGAAAAATAAGACATCCAGCCGTGCAATGAATCAATAAAAAAAGTACTACCTTTAATCCTAATTTAGTGGACAAGAACATATTAAGTAAATGGGCAACACACTACCATTCAACTTCTAAAAGTTTTTTTCTAAACCCTATGATTTGAGAGTTATTAGAAAAAATTAATAATGATGATTATCAATGTTTCAAGGAATTCACTGAAACTACCGACTATTTTTCAAATCTGAAAATGGTATCTTAACGAACTATAAAGTGTACAATTTCTCTTTAATTTAAATAATCTTATCTTTCTCTTGCAATTTAGCAGTAACCAATAGAGCCTCGGTTCAATAAATGAACACCCTATATAGGTCATTTCAGTATAAGTATAGTAAATAATTGCATCAGTTTTACAGAGAGGCTTTCACATTGAACCATTAAAATGCTTCGAGTAAGTTTGAATCAAAGGATCTAAATATTTCCTAAAGATTAGTCTATTGTAAGGCATACCAAAATGCCACATTGTCTTAATATATAATATAGCAATTATGTTTTACATCAAACATATGGAGCTTCTCAAAATGTTACGTAAATCTCAATTTTTTTTTTAATTTGCTGCGAATTCTGGTTTATCCCTTTACCATACAGCAAGCGTTGTTAGTTACAGCACGGTGTATGTAAAATAAGGGTTAGTTAACATGGCTGGAGGGAGTTGTAAAATGTAAGCTTGACTGAAGACAGGAGTGCTGGCTGGTGCCAGGAGCGGTAGTGCTAGCCAGGAAAGGGCCAGGATAACTAGCAGGATAATAAGTCAGCATGAATTAGCTAGCAATTCACACTGGAGAGGTCCTAACATGAGCTAACGAATGTTCCCCTTATGTGGTAGCGGCAAATTATATATGTGTGTTAAATATCTGGAAATACCTCGGGACATCTTTTAGGGGAATACATGAAAGATTTAAAGACATTTTTATTCGTAGGGAATATAAGTTTTTTTACAGATAATTTACTTTTAAATATTATATTGCGTGAGAAAAATAACACGTTTCGCTTTTTCTAGCATGGTATCAATGCATACTTTTTTAATTACTTTTATTTATTGCATATGTATAGGCCGTTTTATATCAGAATATCATATAATACCTTGCATACGAACTTGAATTGCATGGCTGACTATATCTCTTAAATAAGTTCTAATAGTAGAGTGCTCGCATTTTAAAATCCATTTATTTAGTTTTTATTATCACTGATACATAAGGTGTACAATATTAGGGTTCATTTTATTTGTAATTCTATTTTTATTTCATAATGTTGTGCCCACTTCTGTATTTTAATGTTTTCTCAGATCTTTTTTGTAATGTATATTATTTCATAATTTTAGGCTCACTTCTCTGTATTTGAATATTTTCTCACATTTTTGTAATTTTTAATCTCGTATTCTCTGTAACTATTCTGTTTCTTGTAATTGAATATTTACCTGTTGGAAATAAATACATTATTTATTTATTTTTTATATAACCAGGATTGACTGGTGGAGTCTCGTATCAAAATTATTTATTAAGTTACATTTAGTTTCTTGTAAAAATAACAACCTATTAATTTATAGAGTGTATTTATTTATAAATGTATTTTATATAAAAGACAAAAATCATTTTAAAGCTACGCTATCACTCAAAATTTTATAATGCCCTTCTAATCTAGTCACATTAGGGGTTTCACCTCGGAATGAGAGATAATAAGCTGTAAACTTGCATAAATCTTTATTTTATATATAGATATAGATTAAATTCGATATAATTAGCATTTACTGTCAATGCAATTTTGATGCTGAGATGGCAGTCACGGTTTACGGACGTAGATTTCCATATGCTCCGCAGCCAAATCGAGCTATATTTAGGAAGTTAATTCAAAATCTAAAAACGCACAGTTCATTTTCAAAAAAAGTAGTAAAGCGAGGGCATGTTGCGGATAATGTAAGAAAAGTGAGTAAAGTATTGAATTATGTTAACCAAAATGAAGAAACCCCTTTGAGGTAATTTCAGAGAAATTGTCTCATAAAAAAAGACAGTGCAAGAAAAATATTTAAAAAAAAACGGATTTCGATGCTACAGAATGAGAAAAGTTCAACATTTAAATAAGGGAGATACACCGAGGAGAGTAAGATTTTGTAGATGGTTGTTAAATAAAAAAAGGAATGACCCCCTGATATGTAGCAAAATTCTTTGGTCGGACGAATCAGTTTTCTAATAATTTATTTATTTATTTTATTTATTTATTTCGGTTACGACTGCCCAGACAGAAATCCAATTATAGGGCAGGAATTTTAGAAACATAAAAGAAAACTAAAGAATAACTAAAACTAAATAACTTAACTAAAGGAAACAATTAAATAGTAATAAAAATTAACAAAATAAGTCTATGATTAGTATAGTCCTAAGAGTTGTAATCTAATAGTTTAGAAGCTACAGTTGTTGTGCAGAATTGAGAACCCCATTTCGCATTTTTGATATACTAGTATTAAAAATATCTATATTATTATATAAAGAATCATAGTTGGAACACATACGGTGCAAGGGAGAAAATAACAGCAAATATATTCTTGGTGCAGGCAAATAGCATAGAGACGAATGCGAGCGAGTCTGCAAATTAGGAACATGAAATCTAATGCAACTAAGAATTTCAGGGAATTCAATAGTGCCATGAAAATCTTAAAAAGGAATACAAGAGTGTGATACATCCGACGTAGTTGAAGATCACTCGTGTCGAATCTATGTAATAAGTCACAATGTGGAAAACCTCTCTCTGGATAATTTCCAGAACTTTTGAACCAGAGGTGTTTAAGAAAACGCTTCTGAGGTTTTTCAATGCTATATTTATGATTTTCATAACCAGGACTCCAGACTATTGAAGCATATTCAAGTCTTGACCTCATAAATGAATTAAAGAGAAGTTTCAGTGTATTTTCGTTGAATTCTTTACAATTACGGATAATATAGCCTAAATTTTAAGGAATCAGCGATGATTTGGTTGATATGGCTAATAAAAGATAACTTTGGATCGAATATTACACCTAGATCTTTGAAATAACCACAGCTTTTCAGTTCATCATCATTAATTGTATAGATAAATTTTATTGGATTTTGTGCACGAGTGTATGTCATAAAGCTACACTTTGAGATATTTTACTGTAAATTGTTTACGCTACACCAAAACCATAGTTGTACAAGATCGTTTTGCAAATCAACACAGTCTTCTGCACTAGTGATAGAGTAAAAATTTTTAGGTCATCGGCATAAAGTAATGTTTAAGCCAATGACGATATCATTTATAAAAATGTTAAAGAGCAATGGCCCATGGACATAACCTTGGGGAACACCTGATGTCGCTGAGATATCCATAGACCAAAATCCATGGTATTGTACATTTAGTCGTCTATTTACCAAGTAGGATTCAAAAAAGTTTAGGAAGTGCTCAGTTAGTCCAAATTCGGATAATTTGTTCATCAAAATTCCGTGGTCCACTCTGTCGAAAGTTTTAGAAAAATCTGTATAAATGACATCTACTTGGTCTCCAGCATCCAACTGTTCAGTTATGAACTAGTGATGCACACCAGATTGCTGGTGGTAGAGCGATTTGGCATGAATCCGTGTTGATCGAGGCAAATTTGAGATTTGACGTGATTAAAGAGAATATCGTATATTACGTTTTCAAATAATTTATTAAAATTGCACAATATTACTATTGGCCTATAGTTTTCAATAGCACATCTATCATTTTTTTTTAATACCGGAGAGATCCTAGATATTTTCCAGACTTCTGGAAAAGCAACAGTTTTAATAGACAAATCAAAAATACTAGCTAGCGGTTTTGCAAATAAAATGGCACAATCTTTAAGAAGATGTTACGGACCTCTAGCGTATGCGACCCACCATACGCTTTAGCGTTTTGTGGGCCGCATTATAACAACTGCTACACGTCCGTAACACATTTCGCTATTCTCCATGGGAGGGCGACACATTTGTGACACGTGATCAACAGTGAAAACGGAAGCAGACATTTTTGGTTGGCTTGGCTTGTTGGTTAGTTGTTATTCTGTGAACCTTGATTTTATTCAAGGCATCCGCGTGGATTTTAGAATAATCAACTCAAGAAAATTTCCTCAATCCGTTGTTGTTCCGTTTAGCGGAATATTTTGTGTTTGTGAGTAAATTTTATCTGCGGAAGCAGGATATTAAATTACACAAGGTAAGCTAACCTCTTCACGCCATCTTGCCCGTTCTCTACCCACGTGTTTCGCAAATTTGCAGGCTTTCCTTTGGAAATACAGTGTCAACTCAAAAGGCGGACTCGACCCCATTTATCCGACTGTGGCTTCCAGGAGTTTTGGTGGATTGTTCCCTCATCAGTGAGGTAAATTATGTTTCATTTGTAGGTTATGTCAGAATTTCTCACATTAAGCACGCTTCACGTGCATTTCTGACTGTGAATTAAATCGTGATATCTTTAGGGTTCTACGGACGGGGCTTCTACACACGTCAGTGAGAGTTCCACGGACGGGGCATCCACAAACAGTGGAAGGTTCCAGGGCTGGTGAGGCTACGATCAACCCCATCCTTGGGTCCATTTCTTGTGTCCCGAAGGCATCTCTGCAGGGCTTCAGTTCTTCCACCGGACTCGGTATCGTACCACCCTAAATAAGTGTGTGTTTATTATTTTTACTTACCGGGGACCACCTTCAGTGGTTCCGCTGGACATCTACTTATACTTTTGGCATTTTAACCTGTACATATTTAAATATTTTATGCATATATTTACATATATTTAAGGAGGTTCTTTAAATCAAACCTTTGTGGCAGAATTTATGACCATTCATGATCATATTGTAAACCGATGTGTAGCTACACGAGGCATTTTATGAATGTGTTATAACTTATTAATCGTGAAATATTGGCCACAACTGTGAACATCGCCAGGTTATATTCTAGAGAACCAATTTTGTAAATTGCTTAATATAGTGCATTTCATTTTTAAAGAAAGTGTCATTATTTCGTCTGCGACCACTACATATGGAAAAACTCAGTGATTTGTTAAGTAAGTAAACTAATAATTTATCATAGTTTGTGTAAGCTTGGGCTTAACGCCCTGAGATAGTCTGAGCTAGAGAAATTTTATCGTAGGCACTTTCCGGGTAAGTCAGTGCCTACGGTATCTGCTACGCTACAGTAGCCCAAGTGATTTCGTTACGTAATATCTGATAATCATTAAGATCCAACGTATCTATTTGTTCATGTACGTTCAACTCGTAGCAAAGAAAGGCCGGAATACCATCAGGACCTGTAGTAGTTTTGGGTTTAATTTTCTTAAGTGCCTTGAGTACGTCATTTTCGGTAATATAGGGAATGCATAAATTGTTAGTATTACAATGAGTGCTATTTGTCATAAGCAAAGTTTGTAGATGCGGAATATGACTCTTGAAAGTAATTGGCAAATACTTGTGGTTCATCTAATATGGAGTCATTATAGGTCATAACGCTAGGAGTACTCGATATATTTTTTCTGCTGTTTACATATTACCAGAAGTTAAGAAGATTGGACTTAATTTGGTTCTCAATATTGATAACATATTCTTTGTGCGCGTTATCAATATCGATTTTTACGTTTGCTCTTAGAATTTTGAGTTGATTCAATTCATATGAGTTACCATTTTTTAAAAGTTTTTAAAGTGGGTATTTATTAGTTTTAGCTAAAGTTTTTGGGACGCTATCAATGAAAACAGAGTCCAGGATAGAATACAATATAACACATGCCTCATTCACATCTTTACATTGACCAATACTAGCAAAATAATGGATTATTCAATAAACATATGCATTATAAGTGTACACGGGAAAGTACACATTGGTGCCAAGAGACTGCTTTCCAACAAAAAATTTCTACGAATGTTTGGGTGGGTCTTTTAGGGTCTAAAGTAATTGGACCTTATTTTTATTATGGAAAATTGACCGCTTGTACATACCTTAATTTCGTGCAAAACGAATTTCAAGATTTTCTTTATGAATTAACAGTGGCAGAAATATTAAATTAATCATGTTTTTAACAAGATGGGGTTCCACCTCACACTAATATGTACAAATTATTTAAAACATGTTATGTCAGATAGCTGGATAGGCACCTATGGACCCATTCTATGGTCAGCCCGATCACCAGATATTACTCCCTTGGATTTTTCGTTTGGGGTTACATTAAAGACAAGGTATTTCAAACTGCCTCTGAAAATATTGAGGACATCAAACCCAGAATTAGAAACGCACGTGAGGCAATTAAGATAAGATAAGATAATTTTATTCGTTTTTAAAAGTTTATACAGAATATAACATACAATGTACAGACTTCAGTAAACTAGTCACCACAAAATATTCAACATAAAATTAATAAAATAGGTATAGAGGTGAGCAAAATCAACAATTAAGGAACTCATCTATGTCATAAATATTTTATTCCTAAACGACATGTTGCTGTCATTGTTGATACACTGATTAATTTTATTAAAACATTTGGTACCAATATGTTTTGGCGAATTTTCTCCCAGTGCAAGTCTGGAATATGGCTGATACAAATTGTCCTTGTTTCTCGTGTCATACACATGAATATCACTATTTCTAAAGAATTCAGATCTATTTTCTTTAATGTACATTATTAACTGGTAGATATATAAACTAGGCAAGGTAAATATTTGCAAATCTTTAAATAGTGGTTTACAACTGGTTAAGGGATGGATCTTGCACATGGTTCTTAAAACCCTTTTTTGATATTGAAATGCCCTATTAAAATATGAGGAATTTCCCCAGAAAATGAGTCCATACTGTAGTTGAGACTGAACCAATCCATAATAGAGAGTTTTTAGGATGTTTATGGAGACGGTATCTTTTAGATTTCTTATAATATAGCAGACAGTGCTCAATTGTGTGCAAACCATATTCCCACGTAAGCTTTCGATCCAAGGTGACACCTAGGAACTTGGTAGTTGTTATACTCGGGATGGATCTATTTAAAATTTTAAGGTACAAATCGTAGTTAGTCACAATATTTTTAGGCAGAAAACGTATATAGCATGTTTTTTTTACATTTAAATTTAGTCTGTTGTTGCTACAGTAATGACTCATTTCCTGTGATGCATTGTTACTATTTATGACAATCTGTTCAATGGAGTTACGGGACATTAGCATATTTGTATCATTTGCATATAGAAGAAGTTGATTTGAAGTGATACATGTGTTGGGTATATCGTTAATAAAAATTATAAAAAACAGAGGTCCCAGAATCGAGCCTTGAAGCACGCTCAGGTTTATATTTCCAGTTTTGGAGTTAACACCATCTACAACAGTAGTTTGCGTGCGATTTTGTAGATATGAGGCTGCCCAGGTGCATGGTGCCCCTCTTACTCCAATGCCCTCTAATTTTCTGAGTAACAAACTATGATCTATAGTATCAAATGCACGACTTAAATCATAAAAGAGACCTTACTCCTGAAATGCTCCAAAATGTAATGCGTGAGGTGTCTCGTAGAACACATTTGTGTATTAGAATGCATGGTGCACAATTTAAGCATTTGTAGTTAGAAAAATAAATACACAAATTTTCCATTCCGCACGGTAGGAGGTGGTACTGTTATACATAGGTTTTCGTTGTTTTGGATGGTAATTTTGTACTTGTATTTTTATTTATGAGATATTTGTTTGTATTAAATTGTAATAAATAATTACCGAACTATAGTTATTATAAAGCCAATTTTTACTATTATGGCAATGCTGATTTTTACTATTCAATGATATAAATTGTGGTTTTCCTAAAATATTAAATATTGACACTATCAGTTAAAATTTTTGTGACATGTTTTATATCGTTGGAAAGAGAAAAAATAAACGGAATTAATGATGTCATAGCCTACTTTGAGATTTGTTCTTTTCATTTTGATACACATTATTGTTCTTATTGTCTAAGCCGTCAACTTTCATCCCTTTAATTTTTTGGTATCTCCTCAAATAAGGAAGCTATCATAACCGTTTGTGATTTTCCTATTTTTCAGGTTTTTGTAATATATCTCATAAAGTATACTATGGATTTCAAATTTCTTTTTACTGAAATATAGCTTACAAAAATTGGGATAACTGTTTCTAAAACTTTATTGTTCTACAATAGATATTAAGCGAGAAATTTGGTGTGGAATTCTTAAAATAAACACACGGTATGTAATCTTGAACCGTACAAGTTGCAGGACCTTCTTCAAATAAATTATTTATGTCTAGTTTTAATTGTTTCTAGTTTTAAATATTTAACTTACTATCAAGTTTGTAGCTTATGGGATCAATAAAATGTATGTGTAATTGTATTGCTTGTAAACATGTTTAACTTTTAATATATCCAGAGCTTTGTTATAATCTTGCAATAACCAAGATTACAACAGTCGATATTTATTAATAGTCTAGAATATGTTTCTATTATAGTTATAAAAGCTCTATGTGTGGATTTTACGAGAACGTCTCAAGCCTTACAGCTAAACATGTAAATGAATTACCCAGCAGAACATCAAAGAAAAACACAAATGAAGCTTTGTAGTGAGTGAGTCATATTGACTAGTAGAAGAGCTCGAATTTTCATTTGTTATTAACTTGATCCCCCATAGGAGAGCTTAGTGGCGAAACCAGAGAAAAACATAAAGTCGAGAGCCTCACACATTTTAACCTTATTAACAGAGCTTGCACTCACACACATCTGAAGAACAAAAAGGGAATCAAATCTCTCTCACAGCCAAAAACAAATCCCCGAATTTAATTAATGACGTTTTCAGAAGGAATGCTTTGTGTATGTCGAAAGGCCGAGAGTGGCCGGTTGCTTTCTGCTTTGAGATCGTTTGTCTAAGCAATCAGTTCAATTATACCAAAGAATGATTGCGGAGCGAATCGTTTGACATGGACGCGGCTCACATACCTCGGTTCTAGGCCAGCCTCTAGGAAGCCCTTTTCGGATTGCTTTACTATTCGAATTCGTTGCATATTTTAGTTATATTAGGACAGCTTACTGTTGAAACAAACAATGTTTTGGATATCCACAACTGAAATGGAAATGCTGCTGCAAACTGCTCAAAACTGTTTTCCTTATTACCTGGATGCGCATTAGTTGGGTCATTCCCGAAATATTATCTCAATCATCGAAATTTAGATTAACACAACTTATAGAGGCGCCCAAATGACTATGCGTAAAATTATAGACGGATTGTCATGTTTACAAAATAAAAGTTGCTCTTCTGTCTACAGGGTGTCCCACGACGAAGTTGCGACGCTCTATATCTCGAAAAGGAGTTATTGGAAAAGTGGATGTCGACCTACTTTAATAGAATTTTTATAATATTTTGATAAGTATTAATACCGAGTGTTCAAAGAATAAGAATCTAAATGAAACTAAGAAAACTGTCAAAAATCAATTTTTTCAAATGGAAACCGCCAATTTTTATAATCTTCTCTTATTTACCATTAAAAATAAGTTTATGTAAACTCCGCCTGGGACAGCTGTGGGTGGATTGAGTAGCTCAACAGTTGTCACTGCTGGTCCCAAGCCCGGGTAAAGGAGGAGCGTTGTAGCGGCAGGCTAGCTAATTGCCCTACATAAAAAATCCATTTGCTAAAAATTCTAATCAGAAGCCTCGGAATAGGACGGAAAATTTACGAAAACGAACCAAGCTAAGAAAAGGGACTACGATTTGTGGTACATGGAATGTTCAGAGTCTCTCTCGAAAAGCAAATGAAATTGTAAATGAACTTAATCATCTGAAAGTAGATATAACAGTCTTGACTGAAACGAAGAAGAAAGGTAAATAATTAGAAAGCTGGGGAAAGTATGTTCACTTTTATAGTGGAGTCCCGAGAGGAAACAGAGCCAAGCAGGGAGTATCAATTGTTATCCATAGAAGATTCAGAAAGTTTATAACAACATGGGAACCGATAAATGAAAGGATTATAAAGATCAACCTCTCAATATACGGATATAGTGTCAATACTAGGAATATACGCTGCAAATGAAGACGAACTAGTACGTAATAAAGATATATTCTTTGAACAAGTAAGCCAGGAAATAGGAAAAATTGGAACCTCGAGAAAAATAACAAAAACTGAATCAAAATGTTACACAGCTCGTGCTAAATATAAACAAAAATACTAGTTTTTATATAAAACTGTTAAATGGACATAGGCCATGTAACAACATAACGTTGAGAGAATTTCTTAGGATTATTGTTATTAATCGTATTTCATATCTTTTCAATGATCACAGTAAAGAAAAAATCTCAAGTATTAAACAATGCAATTCTCTTAATTAAAATAAATCATATAGCAGCTTTGTGACGGAGGCCTTTTATGGCATACTCTAATATCTCAAAACATTTCATCTTTTGTTTGACTCCATTAATTCGTTTTAAGTCACCGTCTTACTCACACGACGATAATAAATTAGCCCGCTGAAGGGATCTTTTTTAGCCTACGTTCAGTAGCGTCTCTTTAAGATGAATATCCTGAAAAAACTAAATTAATTTAATGTAAATTACAAAACTGCAATTATGATTATTGAAACTCATTAAAACTAAAAGCTTAATTACCTGCAAATGATGTCGACATGCTGGCAAAATACCAATAAGGTATTCGAGTGTAGTGTTTGCTGTTTTGGCGTTTCTAACGCACCATATTTATTAAAATTCAAATAAAGATATTAATATTATTACAATAGTTCTGGGCAAATAACAGAATTAAAAACCATAAGTAAAATTATAAATGATAATTATGAAATATAAGTGTAATACATACTTGTATTAATTTTATTTCAGTCCTTGAAAAGTTTCTTTATATCCACGAGACGAGACGCCAGAGTCGACGCATTGCTAACACCGACCAATCGTCTCGTTTTTCTCTATCCAAAAACTAATAAGTAATTTTAATTTGCGAAGATGTCGAGTAAGGTGCCGGCAAAATGGAAAATGTCTGTTTGCTGCTGATAAATACACAATACGCCCAGTTAAAACGTTAAGTCGAACTCTAGTGCGATTATAGATTATGATTGGTTTGGAATATTTAATTCAATTACATTGTGAATTCATTGGTTTTCTTGTCGTTTTTTATCTAAAGAAGCTTGTTTTAATCTAATTAATTATATTTCCGTTACATTCTTACAACGTACAATTTCTAACAATTATGAGAAATATATAAAGCAGTAGAGTAATCCCAATAAACATTTTTAGTTATACAATGTGTCCCCGGATTGAGTTTGCGATGGTGTAATATACCAAAAAAAAAAAAAATAGTACAGCTCTCATTTTCTGCAGTCTCGGTCTGCTTGACCTAAAATGGGTTTTTACCAAATTCAAATGGGATCAAACTCGCGGAGTTAACCCAAGAAGAAAATAAATCATTGTAAATAAACTGGTCTTTCTGTTAAATTTACTGAAAAATTTCTATTTGAACAGAATATTTTTCATTGAAAGTTAGAGCCATATGCCAAATTTAATTGCATTTGAACAAAAAAGAAATAATACTACAAATTAAAGTAAATAGCTTTTTATTTTTTAACACAATTAACAATATCAATGAATTCAACTGAAATCTCACTTTTTGCGGATATCCGGTCTGATAACATACTTCCTTTCAACGGTTTTTTTTATATCTAGTACCCACTTCCGGTTATAACGGTCACTTTTGCGGACATCCTGTCTGATAACATACTTCCTTTCAACGGTTTTTTCTGATATCTAGTACCCACTACCGGTTATAACGGTCACTTTTGCGGATATCCTGTTTGATAACATGTTTCCTTTCACCGGTTTTTTCTCATAACTAGTACACACTTCCAATTACAATGGTCACTTTTACCGAGATTACACTTTTTACGGATAGCTGGTCTGATAACATACTTCCTTTCAACGGTTTTTTCTGATATCTAGTACGCACTTCTGGTTATAACGGTCACTTTTGCGGATATCCTGTTTGATAACATGCTTCCTTTCACCGGTTTTTTCTGATAACTAGTACACACTTCCGGTTATAACGGTCACTTTTACCGAGATTACACTTTTTACGGATAGCTAGTCTGATAATACACGGTTTTTTCTGATATCTAGTACGCACTTCCGGTTATAACGGTAACTTTTGCGGATATACGGTCTGATAACACGCTTCCTTTCAATGGTTTTTTTCTGATATCTAGTACCCACTTCCGGTTATAACGGTCACTTTGCGGATATCCTGTCTGATAACATGCTTCCTTTCAACGGTTTTTTCTGATAACTAGTACACATTTCCGGTTATAACGGTCACTTATACCGATATTACACTTTTTACGGATATCCGGTCTGATAACATACTTCCTTTCAACATACTTGTTCTTTATATACTCCTATGACATGCTAAAATCATAATAATTATAATATTAACCGAGACGCCAATGATAAAAATTTCAATTAGTTAACTTCTTTACAGCATCTTATCATATTTCGCGGTTTTCTTATCATTCCCTCTAGTCGTTGCTCGCTGTCTATGCAATAATTATAATAAATCTAAAGCTGCTGACTCATGCCCGCCAAAGAGAAAAATTTTACGACCAGAAGGACCTTACGCACAGGGCTGCCACCCTAACCATGGGGTAGTCCGTATCCAACATCGAATCAAAACAGCTTTCAAATTTTAGTCATCTCATATGGTTCAGAAGTTACAAGCAAAAAACAAATCGCCCAATCAAAACAGCTTCTAAATTTTTCACAACGGCAAAGAAAACTGACGTCATAACTCCACTTTCTATTACCCCATTGCGCATGATTTTTCCATTCTATTTCAGCTCGGATGACAATGACCAGGAGCTCTTGGACTTTCCTGATGCCATCCACAGTTTGATAGCTCGCTTCCAGTCCCGTATTCCCTTAGTACATCTACTATTATAACGCCAGAGAAAGCCTAGAGTTACTCATGGAGACTCACTTCCCGGGATCTGTGATAACAGAACGGAAGGAGTGGCCAAACGAAGTCGACACCTAACCCTCGGATTTGGATTGGCAAATGGCCAACCAAATAGTGAGTGAGGACAGAATAAGATGGGCAATGGGCTTCTCCCCTTTTAAGTCGCCAGGTATTGACGGTATCTATCCCGTCCTACTGCAATGGGGATTGGATGAATTACTGCCACACGTGGTTGGAGTATTTAGGGCGTGCTTTATATTCCAGAGACATGGAGAGAAGTGAAAGTTGCGTTCATCCCAAAGGCAGGGCGAAGGGATGTTGCAGTAAAAGACAACCCTTTACATCCTAACCAGCACGCATACATCCTGGGAAGGTCCACCGACACCGCCCTCCATACAGTCGCGAGTCGGATTGAGAGATCCTTGGACAACAAAGAGTCCACCATAGGTGTCTTCATAGACATAGAAGGTGCGTTCGACAGGACCACCTTTTCAAAAATTACAACGGCCCTAGTGGAGAAGAATGTCTCTACGATCATGGGAAGCTGGATCTCGAAGGGAGCTGTACAAATCAGTATGGGAGGTGCTTCTGTATGAGGAATGGTCAACACTGCTATGGAACCACGTTCTTGATAGCCTCTTGTGCCGCCTCAATTCAGAAGGATTCCACACAATTGCTTACGCAGATGATTTAACAATCATGCTTAGCAGAAAATTCGAAGGAGTCCTTTGTGAAAGGATGCAGGTGGTCCTAAGAATAATCGAAAATTAGTGCAAAGAACACCAATGTCAATTGTCTGTCAATTCCAGGAAGACGGAGATGGTTCCCTTCACAAGAAAAAGGGAACTAGGAGCATTGAAGGCGCCTGCCCTCCTTAAGTTTCGCATCAAAAGTGAAATACCTTGGGGTAACCTTCGATGTCAAACTAACATGGAATCTTCACATATAAGACTAAAGAAGGCTTACATTTCTTATGAGCAGTGCCGCGGGACCGTGGGAAAAACCGGGGGAATGAAACCCAAAGTGGTCATGTGGATATACACTGCCGTCATAAAACCAATGATGACCTATGGAGCTGTAGTTTGGTGGCCTAGGAGCAAACAGACTAGAGCTAAGGTCAAGCTCAGCCAAGTGCAGAGAGTTGCCTGCCTAAGCATAACCGGAGCTAAGCGAACAACGCCAACGAGAGCTATGGAGGTAATACTGTGTCTGCCACTAGATATATATCTAGGAGAAGTGGCTCTGACAACAATGGTACGCCTCAAATCCGTTGGCATTCAACAAAATGTAGGCTGGAATGAGGCTGTCAGAAAGACGCCTCTTCTACAGGCGTGCACTGATGGCATTTGTCCCCGGTTTGTCTTTGACAGACCCTACATAATACAGACGAATAGTGAGAACGAGGCTACTGGCGAAGGTGTGATCAACATCTTCACAGACGAATAAAAAAAGAAGGATGGGGCAGGATGTGGAATATACTCCAGAAGTCTGCAAATCCAATATAAATGGGCTGTGGACGGGCGAGCCAGCGTAGTACAGACTGAACTGGCGGACATAACCATAGCCGCAAAAGAGATTGTCCGTAAACAAACTACGGGCAAAACAATTAGGATCTACACAGATTATAGACAATCATTACTAGCCCTGAGAAGTTACAAAATTACCACAGGAGCAGTATGGGAATGTCACCAAGCACTTGTGGGTGCCTCCAGCATGAATAACATACTGGTAGGCTGGGTGAAAGGACACGCATAGTGTAGTGGCAACAAAGTAGCCGACAGACTGGCCAAGAAGGCAGCAGGCCTAAGTATCTTTGGACCAGGCCCGGCCAATCTGTTACCGATCACGGCGATAATACAAATAATTAAAGAGAACACCTACAATGAATTCAAGAAGCTGTGGGATGAAACAAACAGCTGTCAGCTTGCTACTAAAATATCCCAACAAGACTACAGCAATGGACTACCTAGGAATGTCCAGAAGGAACCCACGTTTTATAACGGGAATCCAGCCTGGATACTGTCCGTTAAGAAAACATATACATAACATGAGATTAAGAGAAACACCTCTCTGTAGAGGTTGTGAACAAGAAGATGAGACGGTTCAACATGTACTCTGCGACTGTTCTGCCGTCTCATCAATCAGAGAATCCATTTTGGGAGAACGTTGGTCTACTTTGGCCGATGTAAGGGAGATGGCCCTAGGCAGCATCACCACCTATTTCGCAAGATTAGGTTGGTTAGAGGCTTAGGCGAGGGTCTGCCTACAGGGAGGATGTACAAGGGGCCCAATGTGGTCTAAGTGCTGTGGTTCAATAATTTTTATTGACCACTCTCCCAACCAATTTCAGATCCAATACACCAGAGGTTGAATTAATTTTGTGTTCCAGCAATTAAACTGCTGCACAGATGTTCATTTTCTCCAGAAGTTCAAATATACAGAGTGTTCGTTTCAACTTACCCGCTAAAGATATAATAGGATGCAAGAAGCAAAAAATATGTAGCATTGTACGCTATGAAACATACTACCATTCATAGACCAAGTGGCATTAATAAAGTTTTAAATAATTATTATGTTGAAACTATTGAAACAATTTTATCTAATATCAATTATTATTTTAATGATGATTTTTTTTAATAAGCACGAGACGCAATGATTTGCTATATATAATATCAGTCAGGATTCAGGGACGAACACCCTTGCGAGACTGCGCTGCAATGTATAATCGAGTACAGTTTTGTTGAGCAGTCAAAAAACACAACAAAAACTTCCGACCTCATTAAAATACCGTTACTCCCTGTACTATACCGCCGAAAAATTTAATCACTTACCTTTATAGGTTCTTAATGTACGTCGGCTTGTTTGATGACATCGTACATACGGGTTCGCCGGTGTTAATAATTAGCTCGTAAAGTTTTTGTTGCGTTTTTTGACTGCCCAGTTTTGCTGTACCCGACTATATATCATCTTATTGGAGAGAGGATATAAATCAACGACTTGGCGCATGTGTGATCTTCATAGACCTAAAAAGGGCTTTTGATATAGTTGTACGACATAAGATAATTTTTAAACTAATAGAAATGTTTGGTTTTCTAGATAGACTTTCATAAGTTAATGAGATTGGGTGATGACGAGTTATTCATTTACAGCCTTGAGAGAATGTTGATAAGATAAGACGTTGGCCACTTATAATAATGCATAATCGGTTTCACGCTGTTGTTCACGCTGAAATAGAAAGTTGACGTAGAAGGCTAAAAACACTTATCCTATCAATAAATGGAATACTCAAATAAGACATGAAAAACATAATAACGTACGAGATACGATACATAATAATAATAACGTTTATTTACTTAGGTTTATATAATACAAAAATTTATTATATAAGCAAATAAAACAAGTAATCACAGAAGTAGGTAATAATCTATGATGATGGGGGGGGGGCAAAGAAATATATGTATATGTACATAAAACAAACGCAAATAATCATAATGATAATATATTCGGTATAATCTTATATATTTCTCTGGTCAATGGCCATCTCGTTTCATGAACATGCCACATTCGAGATTTTCTGTATTTTAATTTTACTTACTTTTACTTACAATAATTAATTTTAATATTTTTTATGAGTTTAGTAAGGTTATTTTTATAGATTTTATATTGAATTTCCAGTATTTTGTCATTTTGATTTCTTAATATATTCTGGTACATTTCGTTTTTAGTCTTAATAGATTTTATTAAACCTGTAGTCATCCATTTTTTGCTTGTTGTTAACTTTGATCGTTTTAGTATTTTTTTCAATATTTGTTTTTAATTTTTTGACAAAGATGTAGACCACCGTATCTACATTATTTTCATTGTGGATTTCCTCCCAGTTTTCTTGCTGTAAATCCATTTTTAATAAAGACATAAATAACACATTTTGGTTTACCGTACATTTGTAAGTTATCATTTGATTAGATTATTATTTGAAATAGTTCAGTTGATTGTCGGGACCAAAACAAAAGCACAATTTCGTATATAGGCCAGGCGCTAGGTAGTTGAATAAGGAAATAATTTCCAGAAAGTCGAAAATAGTCTTAATTGCTGTAATTGTAGTTCGTCTTTAATATACCAAGTTTTTTCCTTCGTGTGAGGCCTACGTTAGCCACCATATTGTCAAAATGGCGGCAAAAATTTTTGCTTGTATCTCCCGAACCGTTAACTTTTTGAGAAAGGCAGTTATTACCAATATTATTCAGTATTAAATCCTCTACAGAAAAGTTGCTTAGCACTTTTTACCTACTATTAACCGTTTCGGAGATACAGGCGCGACAAGTTCGGCGTATTTACGCGACTACGAAAAAAAGGGTTTCCACCGTGTTTCAGGTAATATTATGCATAATTCTTGCATTTAATAGGTTAACATTAACGTTTAATTCATCATTAAATATTAATACATTTCTGCATTGAACATTTATTTGATGTTTAATACTCATTTCCATACCACCATGTGCAGGGACGTATTTCTAAGTTTTGCGCCTGGGCGAATATAATTCGGCCGCTCCAGTACCATACCCGATATTATTATACCGGTTCTTCGGCCACCCTGGGCGATCGTCCTCTACGCCCTTAGGAGAATGCATCACTGACCATGCGGTGGAGTAAATGGTACATTTTTTACGTGGTGATCCTTGTAGGCCTGGTCCACTAAACCCCTTTCAATGCATTTTTCTTCGTTTTGATGTTGAAGCTTGCTCTACTCGTTCTTCAACTTCCACCTCTTCACTTTCCTCGTCTGAAACTGGTTCACCATGAGTTCCTCTATGCATTACATGTTCCATCCGAAGATGGATTTCGTCATCGTAATTTTCTGTTTCTTCTACATCCTTGATGTTCGTGCAGGATTGTCTTCGGCAATTAATGCAGATGGTGGAACATTGGAGACCAACTTTTCTTCAACCACAAGTTGCCTCGCAGCTTTTCGAACATTTGCAAATTATAGTTTTCAGGAGCGCCTGTGGAGCTGAATCCTTCCATCCCTACAAGATTCAAGTCGTACAAAAACTTCTGCCTCAAGATTTTGGAACACGCATTGATTTTTGCGGACATTTTGAAGGGCTATTTGCTGAAAACCCTAATATCGGTGATTGCTTGTTGATGTAAGATGAAGCTCGTTTTCATTTTTCCAGATATGTTAACAAACAGAATTTTCGCTATTGGTCGCCGGAAAATTTTCTACAATTGCACGAATTATCGCTTCATAGCAAAAAAGTGAGTGTATGGTGTGCAGTTTTTGCCTTTGGAATTTTTGGGCCGTTCTTCCGTGTATCCTCAAGAACCTTGTGTTTAATTTTTGAATAAAAATTTTGCCATTAATAAAAACAAGTCAATTTAAAATGAATACTTGATTCTGCCGGACCTGTTATTATCGAAAAAAATAGGCTGCTACTGGAAGCGGCTGGAATCTCCCCACCCGGTGGATCTTTGAAGCCGAAAAGAACATTAAATTGTGTGCCAAAACGGCACTAAACGTAATCCGATCTCAACGAAAACCTTTTCAGATCTTCTAGAGCATTAAACTCATGCAAATTTTTATCAAAATCCGTTCAGTAGTTTTGGCGCTATCGTGGTAACACACATACACACGCACACACTATTACATTCTGATTCATAAAGTTGAATTGTTTGGACTATTTATGGTGCGAAAAAAAAATTCAACTTTACAGTGCTAGGCCGCTGGAATAAAATTTTAGCGTTCTAGGACGTAAAGTTAGTTCCCTTTTATGACACGTTACCTACAAGTATGGATGTAACCATAGTTAGAACAGAAGATTTGTACTAATGGCTGTCGGCTGCTCAGGTTTATACGGTGGGTGTGAGTAAGTATAGATTTTAAAAGTTAACAAATCGAAACAAACTAGTTCATGACTTACTATTTGCCAACAGGATACTATCAGTAAGCAATCTGACCAAAAAAATTGAAATCTTTTGATTTGATTGATTCTAGCAGTTAACACAAAAATAACGCTATAATATAAGATAGTGTTAGACGTCATGCAACCAATATAAATATTAGTTGCGAATTTACCTGCTAAATGCAACAAAAAGATTAAAATAATCCGAATATGATTGATGGTTTAAACTCTGAAATTTCAGACTCACAAACAGAGAAATAAAACTAGAATATCTCAAAACAAACAATATATTATAACAATCAAATGTGGAACAAATATAACAGCAGTTTAAAATATATACATTAAAAATAAAAGTTTGACGAAAGCAAATTTTTTATAAAACAAGTGGGCTGTGCTTTATCTTTAATACACATCCAGAAGTTAAAAACTGATTTAGTTTCTAATATGGTTATAATCTATTTGAAACTATTATATCTCTTTATCTACTTGATTTTAATATATTCACTAATCAACTACTTTTGAACAATAGTATCCATAAATAAATAGCGTGGATTATAAGCAGGAGTTACATAATTCACTCGATAGAGCCAATCAACTTTCCGATAGGGTGAAATGGAATGGTCCATTATAATTATTGAGGAAAGGAAGGTGATTTGACATGTTTGATTAGGTTGACGTTTAACTGTTGACGTTATTTTGTAAATAATGTTTCTGTATACTTGTAATTTAATATTAATTGTTATAATCGTAGATAAAATATAGTATTCAGTTTGCTACATTATCGCTCGTTGAATAATATACTATTCTCGTATTAATAAGTTTAACATCACTTGAAAAACTAAGAAAGTCTAGTTAGGTACCATAAACATTACAGATTCGTAAAGTAAATTGGTAAAGTGATAATCTATAATAAAAGCATACGATATTGCTATTGTTACACCTACCTTTAAAGTTTGTGACAATCCACTTGTACACAGTCACTTAAGTTGCAAATATGCCGAAATCTTATATGTGACATGACACCAACGTATCGGATGACAAACTACTAAAACATAGCGCGGGGAACAAACGACAATTGACAAAATTTGCTCATTGCAAACCGATCGCTAATGACTCTTAAATAAGCATTAGTTAGCTTGCATTTGAGTAATTTTATTAGATTTTATAGAAATATTTATAGTGTAATTTTTCGATTTGTCTCTGTATATATTTTAAAAAGCGGCACTAATCCTAATCCGATCTCAACCAAACAATTTTCAGATCTTCTAGAATATTGCTGAAACCATCATGCAAACTTTTATCCAAATCCGTTCCCCAATTCAAAACATTTGAAATTAAATGCGACAGTAAAGCTGTATAGTTGTTGTTGAATAAGAATACACGTGACACGACCAGCTTCACGACGTAACGGCTACTCGCATCAATCATGTCACGCGAAATGCTTCACATTTGCTTTGTTTTTAATTTTTTTCACGGAAACCAAATCGAAAGGATGGAAGTGTGATATATCGTTGAAATTGGAATTTTAATTGCTTTTCAATGATTTGATGGAACATTGTAAGTAATTACAAAATAAACAGCTTGTTGCGCCGAAACGGCACTAAACGTAATCCGATCTCAACCAAAACCTTTTCAGATCTTCTTTCAATCCGTTCAGTAGTTTCGGCGCTATCGTGCTAACACACATACACACACACACACACACACACACACACACACACACACACACACGGACATTTTTCAAAAACCACTTTTTTGGGTTCCTAGGACCTCAAAACGTAAAGATTTGATGTTATCTCAATTTTCGTTTTTGAACCAATTTTAGTAACTTCTCACAATTTTATTGTGCTGAGGTTAATATATGCAAAAGTTTAATCTCCAAGAGTAGATCTTTTTACCGTCGAACCCACTTATCATGTTGAGAATAGAATTTTCAACTTTATAATTTGTTACACGACTTCTAATTAATATAATAATTTTAATTAAACATAGTGTGTCTCCCGATAGGGTACCGCGCCCTTCCTTATTTTTGATTTGCCGGGAAAAATCCATTCTTTATTAAAAAAATGTGCTTGTCTTAGCAAGTTATAAACAATTCAAAGCCACAAATGTAACAATTTTGATTTAATTTTTTCAATAAATGACAATCAAAAATATACTCGCTCTAACTCGGAGGTCCTTGGACCCTCGAGGACTGATTATACCGACGTGAATCAAAACTCTACGTATTTAAAAAAAAAAAAAACACAAAAATTCGACCCAATATAATTCGTGGGTCCGAGAACGTCTGAGGACTGATTGACGTTAATTGTGCACCTACCAGAGTTCGACCGACTGCAATTTTTACTCGCTAAATTTTATGTTCATCATCCGTCCTCTATTTTTTACATAATTTAAGGAAATGTCTGCGTTGCAACTGGAGTTTGTCACGCGACAAACAATAGATACCAAACATGGACCGTGAGAATTTCGACACTTAGTGAGTGCAGGAAAAACAAATATCACTATGTAGCATAATTAACATGATTTAGATATGGGCTTTGTTCCAAGTAAGTGTCGTTTAACACGTTGAACAATTAATAAAATTGTTTCATGACAAATAATTATTTGGTTACATGAAAGCTCAGGAAATTTCATCGTAGTTATAAATTTCAACGAGTAAAAATTACAGTCCGACGGTGTCAGTGACGAATATCTATTTTAAAAATTTTGCACTTCTCTAGCGTTGGACTTGTATGACAGATGAAGCCTAATTTCAATAGGTAGTATTTATTCCTCCACTATGATAAGATATAAAGATATGCTCATTAAAATTCCCAGTTTCGTTCGTTATTGCGCATGACGTCATTCTGTGACAATTTTATTAGTTGTGTAGCAAAAAACAAATATTAGTATAATTAAAGTTTAATGTTATTTTTTTATTAAGATGGAAAAGAAAAAAGAAAAAAAATGAAGACACAAGTCAGATATTTGCTTGTGATTCAAGCAAGGATTTATACTGTAGATCGTGTGCAGACCTTACTGCTTCTGAAATAAAATGCCTACAATTATAATATAAACGTAAACTAATATTTTTATGTGATGAAAGGCATCTTGTGCCTTTATTAGTACAGCTTAGGTGAGCATCACCGCAATGAATTTCTCTTTGTCATCACAGACTACCAGACTGGCAACTTCCCTGAGAAATTTATCCGGTCAATGTCGAGCCAACAGAAGCCAAATTCAGATGTCGCTCTTAACGCAAATGTCGTTTGAAACGTCAACCGTCGTCCATTGTTATTATGTTATTTATATTGTGTACTGTGATTGTGTTGTGCTGGTGATATTATTTTTGTAGAAACTTGACTTTTTAACATAGAATACGTAGTTTTTAGTGCCCTTTAAAAATTTCTATTTCCAAAGAGGAGTTAGGTGAGTGTTATTGTGCAAATATACATTGGATTACAGTAATATATAATATTGCATTTTACAGATTATTTCTTAAAATATCTTCTGCCTTCTGCATTGTTTGTGAAACTGAAGAAGTTGATGTGCAAAAATTGCACTATTTTCCCAGGAACCTTCATAAGTAAGTGTGCATTTGCTCCAGTCTTTGTTTTTAGTTTTTGCAGAGTGCAATATATATTTCTAAATATCGTAAGACTACTTCAAATTATTGTTCTGCCTTACCACAGTATCTACTTCAAATAAATAAATAAATATTATCGTTTTCAGATCGAAAATGTGGCAGGACTTAATGGGAATGAAAGTGTCAGAAAATACTATACGCCATCTTAGAATTTGTAATAAGCACTTCACAGTAGAGTCATACTCAAATGATACCGATTACCCAAAGAAGATATATGTCTACCATCGACATCACGTGGTCTTCGTGTTTCTTCTGCACATAATGAGGAATTAGAAAACCCGCATCCAGACATATCTAGTAGTGTGCCAAGTACTCCAGTTGATCGTTCATCAACACCTCTACCATCGTATACCAAATCTGGGGGATTCAGAGGCCAAAGTTCAATTTTTAAAAAATTGTGTCAAGAGATACAACCCCAAGGAAGAAAGTTATGTTTAAGGTAATTTCAAAAAAGGCAGATCACATACGAAAATTAAAAAAGTTGTGTAAAGAGCGAGCAAATAAAATAAAAGAAATGTGTGACCTGAGTAACTCTGATGTTGTCAGAAATATTTTTAAGGACCTAAAGTCAAGTACTGTTGACTTTTTAATATCTCAACTACACTGTGCAAAACCATATATTTCATCAGGTCCAGCGGCGGGATTCTAAGTTGCTATCGTATTAAGTCGATACGATACTACTGGTTCTAAGTACGTATCTTATAACAATTTTAACTCTTAATCGACAGAATATGCTCGATACCAAAGAAGTTATTGTTTCAGTCTTACGATATTATAACAGTTTACTCTATAACAACTTAGAATTTCAAACGACACGTGTTTGAAATTCGTTACTATCATATCGATTCGATTCGATAGGAACTTAGAATCCGGCCACTGTAGTCATGTTTGCCTTGAGTTTTTTTTTATTGAGGTACTAACCTCGTCATCACTGAAAATTCGAATTTGGAGAACATTGTTATCATGTAAGAGGTTGCAAGGCGAGTATTTACTACAATTAATAAATGCACACGAAAAGAAATTAGCAAGAGAGTTATTGTAAAATATAAATATGGTTCTCTTGTTATTGATAATTTAATTGAATATAATAAAACAAAAGTGCCTTAAATATTAATAATAATAATAAACTGTCTTTATTTGTTGCGGAGTTCAGCAAAGCTGCTCTTCCACTCGACCACATAAAAATACAAGTTTTATGATGTAATTTTTAAAGTATCTATTTAGGTTAAGGATATGTGTGTTTTTAATTCTTATGCTTTCTTTTACTATGTATTTTTCCTTTGTCATACTTTTTATTACATGTTTATGTCTGACAAAATAAAGTTCTATGATGTATTACAAATTTGACTTTTAATTTCCTATAGTATATATATAATATGGCGTATTTGACATTGAAATTTGTGATCAAAGATTAAGCATGAAACGGCATTGCACTTTGATCACAAATTTTAAATGTCAAATATGTACATAAACTGTAAGTTAAAGTAAACAAATGGTCAAATCTCCCGCGTCTGCAACTGTGGCGCCCTCTGAATTTGGCTTCTGCAAATCGGAGAGAGAGAGAGAGAGATAGATTTCTGGACAAAAATTTAACATTGAGTTGCCAGTCTGGTAGTCTGTGTTGTCATCATTGAATCACATTGCCTGGAGACCCTAAGTCAAAAATTGTACATTTGTACAAGCATATTACAAGGAGAGCCATCTACTGCAACTTATTATAATCAGCCTAGGCGCAGCATCACTATCCAATATAGATATAAATTGTTAAATAATATTATTTAAAAGAGAGTTTAACAATATAACCTCAATATGAATATCCCGATATTTTAAAATTAATATTTGTCGTTATCAGTCGATGTTTGTTGTGCAATATTACTAAAAAGTTCAATAACAACACAATAACATACTTATACATTTCCAATATTGGAAAATCAATATTTATTGGTATTAGAAAATATTGCCTAAACAATACAGATAGGTGACAAATATGAATTAAATATGAGTTACCCAATATTTTAGAATCAATATTTATCTTTATCAATAGATATTTTTTTGTATAATATTATCAAAAAATGTAATAACAATATAACACGAATTTAAATTTTCAATGTTGTAAAATTAATATTAATAGATATTTATCAATATTGTCTGCGTATATCTGGATTGGAATATGTTAAAACAATATACTGCCATACCTATATTTTAATACCAGTGATGTGCAAGTCAGAACGTGACAAGCCATGATACATGAACGTTTTTGAAGTTATTCAAGTCTCGTTGTAATTATTGCAATAGTGGTTCACGGTTGACTGTGTGGCAAATAAAATGGGGCCTTCAATGTCAGGGTAGTGGCCCCCTGGAGCATTAATCGTCCTGGCACCAGGTCAGAAATTACCAGGTGAGTGGAAATTGTTTGGTGGATGGCCGCATTGGATACATTTAATTCGAGAAATGTTTATAATAGCAACAACTGTTAAAGGGGGTTTCTGGAAAGTACCGTAAATGTTTAAGGAAGTAAAGATAAACCCTGAAAAAATACAAGACACTCTAAAGGCACAAAAGACAAACTGTAAATGTGGAGAATATAAATAATATGAGTACAGAACAAACTATTAACGAAATGTGTGAGAGACATAGAAGGTTCAACGTCATTGTATTTAATGTAAATGAATCTAAAGAAACAACACGCGCTCGAAGAATTGCAGATGAAAAGAACACCGTAATTTTTTTTGCTAAAATAGGCTTAAAATATCATGAAACGTCAAGATTTTAAATTTGAGCGAAAAAATTCCTATCTGTCTGTCGGTCTGTTTGTCTGTAACTTTTTTTTGTACGCACGTTTACTCTGAAATCGTTTATGATATTGACTTGAAATTTGGTGCACTTATGTATTGTAATGAGATCTGGAACTAGATTATATTTTGATCTAATTCCGTTGAAGGGTTCGGGGGTAAATGGGGGAAATAAGAGTAAATAGGCAAAGCAAGCAGGTAAGGGTTCATAAAATTGCAATTTAAGGCAGGTAAGAAAAGTCACAGTTTCAATTTTTCTTTTGACACCCCCTCCCTCCACTATCACTCCCAATACCACCCCCACACTATTATGAAAGGCAGTAAAAAAAATGAAAAGGTGATATAGTGTATATACAAGAACGAAACGTCCCGAAAAATTATTTTGGCGTTAGCCACCCCCTCTACCACCCCCACCCTATTATTAATGGGAGTAAAAAAAAAATGAATTGGGATTTAGTGTGTATACGAAAGTCAAGGAACTCTAACATTTTTTTGGCATCAGCCACCTCCTCTACCGCTCCCATTGCCAGCCCCACCCTATTATTAAAGGGAGTAAAATATTTAATTGGGATTTAGTGTGTGTACGAGAACCAAGGGCCTCTAAAATTTATTTTGGCATTAGTTACCCCCTCTGCCACCCCCACCCTAATCTTTAAGAAAATAAAAAATTTAATTGGATTTAGTGTGTGTACGAGAACCAAGGGCCTCTAAAATTTATTTTGGCATAAGTTACCCCCTCTACCACCCCCACTCTATTATTAAAGGTAATAAAATATTACATTGGGATTTAGTGTGTATAAGACTTGGATACAAAATCTGGATGTGGAAGTAGGATTCCTTGGGCAGCGGTATTTATTATTGGAGGCGGAGGACTCGCCGGTCCAACCCGTCGCTTTTGTAGGACAACCTCAGCTCCCTATTTTTTTACGCTATTATTAAATTAATATTTTTGAGATCGAATGGTCAAATTGTCCTACAACTGGCTGGGTTTTGCAGTCCTACGCCATGAAAATGTCAGTTCCACGATCAACATGTTTAGCGACTGCGTAGAACTTTGCATACCTCTACCGAGAATTTTCGCAGAGAGAAAAGTTGGGAGACTCCTCAAAACGAAGCCACTCACAAAAATTCAGCCTGTTAGTAATCACTTCATGAAAGGGGTGTTGGACCTCGGACCATATATTTTTATAATTATTTAGCGACTGTATCAGTTATCATTCATGAACTGTTTGAGAACCACTGGTCTTTCTAGGCGACCTTTGGACCCGCCAAGTTAAAGTTAACTAGGCTTTAACGTGCATGTATATACTTCAAATAAAGACTTATTAATAATGATATTAAGTTAATGATAATTTAAACTTTATAAAAGCTCTTATTCCTCGAAATATTTGCAAAAAACTGAAGTCTCAAAAAAAATTGCGTTTTACCCTGATTGGTGCTCTAATTTTTTTCTTGATATTGAAAATTTGTGGCTAATTTTTGCTGCATTAATAACCCTTAAAACATGTTTTCAAAAAAAGTCCACCAGCGCGGTTATATATCTACTTTTATGTAACTTTATATGTTCACCACTACTTAACCTCGTTAAATAAGTATTATTGTATTATGGCAGGCCAATACATTACAAAACATCATGATATTTCTATATTTATACTGATAAAGGAAGTAACTGATAACATAATTCATATTAAACCAACGTTTCTGTTAACTTTAGTTTGAGATAGTACATACGTTAGCAAAATACAGTCTAAATTTGTCGTTTTTACAAAAAAGTTCGGATTTTATAAACCATTCTGACGGTGTGCGGGTGTAATAAGATGTGTAGTGAAATCTACAAGAAACTACGGTCAAATTGTCATCGAACCACCGATTTTTTGTGTCCCTGGATCAGAATGATTTCATTAACAAAAATTAATAAGTATAATTAAAGTAATTTCGTTAGTGGAGTGAAATTAAAAGAAAATAAGGAAAAATATAAATGCGTGTGTCTCTATGAGGATTCTAAAAATTGACACAAAAAATCTGATAAGATAAAGAAGAAAATGAAGCAAATGTTCTGCGCAGCAGAAACCAAACGCAAACCAATACGTTTGTAATTGCAATTCAAAATGGCTGAGGCTCTTTGGTTAGTATATTTGTTTTACAAGAGTAGATATGAATAAGTTATATCGTAAAATCGAGATGTGTTATTGGCAAACATTTTTTCTCAAAAATGGGTCCCGATAAAGGTTTAGAATGATAATTTCATTGCCTAACTAATTTAATCCTTTAACTAAAAATGTTTCACGATAAACACAAAGAAAATGATATTGGAATTAAAGGTCTATTTAATAGCAAAAAAGTAAAATAACATTCTTTTACTAAAGCCACAACGAGAATTGACGTTTGTTAAAATGGCCACTACCAAATTGATTCGAGAGAACTCAATGGATTGCGTTTCATTTTGAATAATCGCCTCCAATGAGAAATTTTTAATCACAAGGTTATGGGATCATGTGTCACCCAGACTCAAGAGGGTAATGAATGGAATATTTTGTCTAAATTTTGATAATTATTTTTGGCCATAGTAGATATGTCCGGAAAATTATTTTTCATCAAACCATAATAATTAAAAAGTGACATTTCTTTGAAAAAAAAATTAGCGAAGAGTCGACATGAATGTGAAGCTCTAGCGCAATCGCTGTAGCAAATATCAAACAAGGAACCTAACCTCTTAAATTCGTCAAATTTCATTTACCAGAAAAATATTGCACAGTGAGAATCATTCGCAAGTGTGAAAGTGTGCAGCGTAATTGCCCATCGAATAGTGAGGTACGTAGAAAAGTTATTATTTAAGTAAAACATCGAATTACTGTCACTAACCCAATTATCGCCAGTTTCTATTAAAATAAGAAAATATCCCTTTATCTGCACTGGAAATTATAGACATTTTTTATGCATTTAACAATGTCATTAAAGCTGCTCCTTTAAGCAAGTGTTTAAATTTATTTTAAGGTAAAACGTGAGTAGGAGCTACCTAAATTATTTATTTTTGAGTTTAGTGCTCAACTCCTAGCTTTTGACCATGAATTTTCTAATTCATAAGACATGTTAAATTTATTATTTAATCGCAGGATATGAGTTTCTTAAATACTAATAGCAAAACAAATATGTGACGATATTATTGACAAGCCACAACAGAGGGTATCTAAGAACAGACTCATTATCAACTATGATAAAACAATATGTGTATTTTTTAAAGCCTAACGTAAAAGTACCTACAAAGACATCATACAAGCATACAAAAGAAAGCAAATTTTCTAGGAGTTATTTTAGACGAAAATATTGGTCGGACAAAATATATTGATCAACTCTGTGTCAAATTAAGTCAGTCGTGTTTTGTATTTACTATATTAAAAAAAAAACCGCTGCCCAAGGAATCACTACTTCCACATCCAGATTTTGTATCCAAGTCTTATACACACTAAATCTCAATGTAATATTTTACTCCCTTTAATAATAGAGTGGGGGTGGTAGAGGGGGTGGCTAGTGTCAAAAAAATTTTAGAGTCCCTTGATTCTCGTATATACACTAGATCCCAATTTAATTTTATACTCCCTTTAAAAATAGGGTGGGGGTGATAGAGTGGGTGTCTAACGCAAAATAAATTTTAGAGGCCCTTAGTTCTCGTACACACTAAATTCTAATTTAATAGTTTACTCCCTTGCTTCTCGTATACACACTAAATCCCAATTTAATTTTTTACTCCCTTTAATAATGGGGTGGGGGTGGCAATGGGGGTGGTAAACGGGGTAGCTACGGCCAACAAAATTTTTTTGAGACGTTTCATTCTTATATACACACTTAATCACATTTTAATTTTTTTACTCCCTTTCATATTAGTGTAGGGGTGGTATTTGGGGTGATAGTGGGGGGTAGCTTGATGCCAAAAAAAGAATTTGAGACTTTGACAGTTCGTACATGCCCTAAATTGCACTTTTATGGACTCTTACCTGCTTGCTTTGCCTATTTACCATTATTTACGCCATTTATTCTCAAACCCTTCAACGGAATTAGATCAAAATATAATCTACTTCCAGATCTATCTCGATATAATACATAAGTATACCAAATTTCAAGTCAATATCATAAACGGTTCCAGAGTAAACGTACACACAAAAAAAGTTACAGATCGACATCTGAAAATTTTTTTCGCTCAAATTTAAAATCTCGGCGTTTCAATAAAAAAATATATATTTTTTTTGTGTTACTATACTTCCACTGGACGTGGAAGTAATAGTTTAGATCATGTTTCTTTAATAAATCTATACTCTACTCTGTGTTATTCTAGAATCTCCTATAATTTAATCGCCTGGAACCAAAGTGTGATCTACAGAGAATTTTTATTATACAAAAAAGAGTATTGAGAGTAGTATTTAATACGGGGTACAGGGAATCCTGTCGTGATACTTTTGAAACCAATAATCCATCGACTGTCACATCAACTTATTTATATAAGTCATATACAGTGTGTCTTGTGTCTCACTTTTGACCACTACAACCCAATATCTTTTTCTGATTGATTTAAATCAGATTTGGTACACTTCTTGTGTTTCAGATTGTGATTAAAAAGTTATTTAAACAACTTTATTTCGAAATTAAATGCGCCTACTATGATCAAAAGAAATTGGCAAAAATTAGGAATTTATAGCTCAGTGTGTTAAAGCGACTGGCTAGCAAACTGAGTTGCCTAGCGAAGTGGGTTCGATTCCCGCAAGGCGAAACAATTTTTCATTAAAAAAATTGCCCCAAGAGTGGTTCGGAGTCCACATTAAACTGTAGGGCCTCGTCTCTCTTTGCCTAGCACAAGATCCTTGAGATCTTCCAGGAGGTTACTTCGGCGACTTGAGAGGCGGTTAAGAAAACAAACATATTAGCAACTGAGATAGGGTTTTTGATTTTACAGAATCTTGTTCGGCATGATCTAAAACCTCGAATTTCATTAAAAAATATGCTTCCTTTACAAAAAAATCATATCTAAGATTTCAATAATAATCGCCCTACTGTTCGAGTTATTTATTGTCAGATATTTACATAACTGACTTGGTAGTCGTGAAATAATGACGCTCAGGCCATGGAATTTTTATTCTGCCATTTGGTAATGACAACAGACATGCTATTTTTCTAAATAAATTTGACGTTAGTGATATTTGCACTTAATTTGAATAGCTGCAGCACAAGTAGGGCAGAAAATAATTATACAAACACAGTTCTAATGGTTTGTTTATTATTCCTGAAAAAATAAAATAAGATTATCAGCAGAACTTGTACAAGATTTAATGAGAAGTATTCGAATTTGCCGCAGATGAACAACAGAAAGTTTCTACGAATTCAGAAATTTTTTATAAATTTTAGTTCGTCATTAACAGAACAATAACAGTGGGGGCGAGCGTAGGTGCGTCTTTACTATGTACATACTTCGGTATGCGATGTAAAGCAACGACAGACGCAGTTAGTTCTTGGATGGGTGACCACCCCAACGGAAACCGCGTTCTCGCCTCACACATCTTCCAGCGGCTTGTATATCAGTGTATGCGCGGAAGCTATACAACCTTAGGCGAGGGTTGTATAGGAGATATGCCATCCTTCGGAGGGGATGTAAAGCCGTCGGTCCCTTGTCCGTTAGGAAAGTAAAAGATCCCTACTCTTCATAAGGGAAGAGGCTCGGCAAAATTCCTGGTTGGGGGTAGCTCGTCTACAGGCGTCGGTGTTAGGCCTCAGTAGCGGAAATAGGCCGACGTTAAATAAATGTATATAAAAAAAAACAATAACAGTGTGTATTAGGAAAAAATAATACCTAAACAGCAATAACAGTAACAAAGTCTAAGAAGCAATAACAAATAATACCAATAACAGTAATAAATAATAAAAATCTTAAAACCATTGTCATAATTGTTCGAAATGTAGACTGTTAACTTCCAGACACTTTAGCATACGACGATGGACGGCGTTTGTTGTAGCAGCTCTTATTTCAGCGGGGTCCAAGTTTTCAATCTCTTGAAATATTTGACGTTCTAATTCTTTCTTGTTGTGAACTGGACTTTTATAAACTCTATATTTAAGAGTATCCCAAAGATAAAAATTTAACGGGGTAAGGTCAGGGGACCTCGGAGGCCAATTCCACGGTCCCAAGCGTCTAATTCAACTATCATCGAAAATGCGGTCCAACTCCATACTAATTTCGTGTGTACAATGTGGAGGAGCCCCGTTGAGTTGACACCAACAAGTTCTATATTTTTCAATTGACATATTATTATCAAGGAAGTCATCCACAATTGTTCTAATTATATCTGAATATTTTCTGGAATTTAATTTTATTTTGTCATTCATTAACATACAAAACACATTGAAACTAAATTTGACTTGAAAACCAGCCTCTTTAGTAACGTGGAGGTTGTCTGTGGCCCAATGGTGGCGATTTCGTGTTATAAATCCCTTCCCAAAAAAATTTGCATTCATCAGTCCATATAATTTTCTTTAAAAAATTGGGGTCCGCTTGCGTACGTACAAGTAACATTTCAGAATATTCTATTCTCTGTAGATAATCCTGAGGCATGAGAAACTGGACTCTTGTAAATTTATAATTATGCATTTTATGGGGATTTGCATGAACATATGCCAGCACATTGATTTCATTTACCTCGCCAGATGTCACAGGTTTAGGTAAATTTTTTGGTTCTCTTAATGACGAACCAAAATTTATAAAATTCCTCTGAATTCGTAGAAACTTTCTGTTATTCGTCTGCGGCAAATCCGGATATTTCTCACTAAATCTTCTACAAGTTCTGCTGATAATCTTATTGCATTCTCCATGGATAATAAACAAGTCCATTAAAATTGTGTTTGTATAATTATTTTTCGCCATATTTGTGCTACAGCTATTCAATTTAAGTGCAAATATCACTAACGTCAAATTTATTTAGAAAAATAACATATATAATAATAATAATAATAAATGCCTTTATTTAGCCTGGCGGGGTGTCAGCTAATAGCTGCTATTAATCCCAACCAGGGTTCCAAAAAATACAATAATACAATATATAATTACAAATTAAATAATCTCACAGATATGAGGACGGAAATGATGCAGTGAAGAGACGAAATTGAATATAGCAAGAAACAAAAATTTAAAAAACTGAATTATTTCTTGACAAACAGGGAAAAACAATAGGAGTACATAACAAACTTATTACAAACAGAAATAAATTACATTTTTTTAATTATTAGTTAAACGTATCAGAGAGCAACAGGTTTTTAACTTTTTTCATAAAGCTATTGTACGTCAGGGATTTAATACTCTGCGGCACTTTATTATAATTATTAACTGCGGCATAAGAGAAACATGACTTGAAGAAGGTGGTTCTAGGGGGCGAGCGTAGGTGCGTCTTTACTATGTACATACTTCGGTATGTGATGTAAAGCAACGACAGGCGCAGTTAGTACTTGGATTGGTGACCATTCCAACGGAAACCGCGTTCTCGCCTCACACATCTTCCAGCGGCTTGTATATCAGTGTATGCGCGGAAGCTATACAACCTTAGACGAGGGTTGTATAGGAGATATACCATCCTTCGGAGGGGATGTAAAGCCGTCGGTCCCTTGCCTATTAAATGTTAGGCAAGTAAAAGATCCCTACTCTTCTTAAGGGAAGAGGTTCGGCAAAAATTCCTGGTTGGGGGTAGCTCGTCTACAGGCGTCGGTGTTAGGCCTCAGTAGCGGAAATAGGCCGACGTTAAATAAATGTATAAAAAAAAAAATAAAAGTGGTTCTATACTGTGGAATGTGTAGCAGATTAGACGCTTGGCGTAAATTTTCACCGTGTAATTCTCCTCTGAATTTAATTTTTACACGCAGGTATATAGGCATGTGGCTATTAAGGATAGAATGTACTAAACAACACAAGTGTAATATCCACCTTTTTTTAATATTAAGCATTTTACATTTCCGTAAAATAGGTGAAATATGTTGTCGCCTATTTGCTAGTGTCATTACAAAATGACAGAATAAAAATTTCATGGCCCACTCGTTTTGACATATCAAAAGACTAATATTCTTGGTAAGGTTTACAGAAGAGTGCCCATAAATCGAAAACGGTGCGCATTAGGTATAGGGTATATTACCTTTTTAAATATGTAAATGTATTTACAGTAACGTACGGAAGAAATTACAATATAAATAAATATATTTTCAAATTCAACGAAAAGTTGAAAGAATTTATTATTAAGATGAATCAGTACGTGCCCGGAAATGTAGTCACCTTAGAAGTGAATAAAGGTTTCAAACAGTGTTTAAGTAAAAGTGAGATAAGTAGTGAAATCATTAAGCAAGTTAAAAAGAAAAATGAAGCAAAAAATTTGGTGTTTATAAATTTAACGAACTCAATAATCTCCAATAACACAGTAAATGCTAATATAAATGTCGTTGATGTACCAGAAGTCTATCCCAAAAATAACGGTGTTCCTACATCTCTTTCGGAGGAAATTTCCAGTGCAATTTTAGACAACAGCAATTCAGATGAAGTGTCATGCGATGTCAAAAATGACAAAAGTACGAGTGATTTTTTATATCCCATCTTGTCTCAAATGAATTTAATGTGAAGTCAGATTTAATGATAATTGCTCATGTAAATGTTCAAAGCTTAACGAACAAACTCAATGAGGTTGAGTTTTTTAGTAATGACAAAAATGTTGATATTCTGTGTATATCTGAACATTGGATTTTAGATGCTAATATTGATTACTTTCACTTACCTAGCTTTAATCTTGGTGCCTATTTTGCCCGTAATAATCATATTCATGGTGGATCCATGATCTTTATTAAGAAGGGTTTAAGCTTCTGCAAGGTCAATTTGATAAATAACTGTTCAGTGGAAAGTCACATTGAAATGTGTGCAATCTCCTTTTTTAGCAGTCAAAATTTTAACACCGTAGTATGCTGTATATACAGGCCTCCAACTGGTGATTTAGATATTTTCTTCAAAAATTTAACAGCCACATTAGATTATGCAACTAGAATATATGATTATGTGATACTTTGTGGAGACCTAAATATTAATTTGCTTGATAAGTCTCTCAATACAAAAATATTGTGTGATATATTTGAATCTTATCAATTAAGTGTAACTACAAACAAGCCAATACGTATTGTTAAAAATATTAATTGACACATAAGCTCCTCCTCACTAAATTACCTTGTAACCAACTTATCATCTTTTAACTAAAATGTTGAACTATATGATCCGTCGATTGCAGATCATCTGGCTCACATACTTTCACTAAATATTGACTATAGAGACAATATCGAAACCACCAATACTTACAGTATAAAAAGAATTAAAGGGGCAGAAAATATACATGAATTAAATTGGCCGTTAAGCACGGTCAATTGGGACTACATTTATAGGTTAAACGTAAATGAGGCTTTTAGTTTATTTATTGAAGATGTAATTTGGTGCCTAAATGTGTCCTGCCCTCTTATACATACTAAAAATAAAACAAATAATGCTCTAAAAAATAAAAAATGGATAACTAACGACTTGAGATTGGAAGGTCAGAAACTTAGACATAAGTAGGAATCAAGTAGATGAATATTAAAACAACGAAGCAAAATTATTATAGACAAAATAAAAAATGCGGAAAATAAATCCAAGGAAACCTGGAAAATTGTAAATTGTAGACTTGGAAAAACTAAATCGATAAAAAAATCCATAAGTTTGAAAATAGATGACGAAACGATATTAGGTAATAAATTGGTGTCAGATAGGTTTGCATTGTATTTTTCTACAGTTGCCTCAAATTCTATAAAAAAATAACTTTGGTTATATTTTATCATTGCCACACACTTTATCCGCTTATAACATTAACTCAATCCACTTTTATGAAGTATCTAAACCGGAACTCTTGGATGTCATAAAAGAGTTGAAAAATAAAAACTCGGCAGGTTTAGACGGATTAACAGTGCCTATTTTAAAGTATATATTTTCAAACATTGCAGATCAGTTCTTGTTTCTTATTAACAAATCTATTCTTGAAGGTTACTTTCCGCCAGAGTTCAAAATCTCTCTCGTAATACCGGTATTCAAAAAGGGGGATGAGCATGATATTGCGAATTATCGTCAAATCTCCTTAGTGTGCGTAATGTCTAAAGTGATTGAAAAACTAATATCCAATAGAATTACGTTATATCTTGATAAGAATGCGATCCTAACTGAATGCGAGTATGGATTCAGGCCAGGAAAATCCATAGAAAGTGCAACTGCTAAACGGTTTGATTTTATTTACCGCGAATTGGATAATAGTAAATATGTAGTGTCGATCCTATTCGATCTCTCTAGAGCATTTGATTCCGTGAACAAAGCAATACTTTTTAGTAAGCTAGAAACTATTGGTATAAGAGGAAATTTGTTAAATTGGCTAATTTCTTACATGGAAAATAGAAAATTTTTGGTGAAGTGTAATGAGTCCGAATCTGATATACATGATGTTAAATTAGGCGTCCCTCGAGAGTCAATACTGGGGCCTTTATTATTTTCAATATATATAAATGACCTTCCCCATCATATAAAAAACTGTTTAACAACCATGTACGCGGATGATACGACAATTTCTGTATCTGCCCCAAATAGTGATGATCTACAAAAAGCTATTAATAGCGTTAACGTTGAAATGAATGATTGGCGCAATCGTAATAAATTAATACTAAATAAGAAAAAAACTGTATTTCTAAATTTTAATCCAAGTAAAATTATATCATTAAATAGTCTACCCATAAGCACCTCGTCAAAATTCTTGGGTACCTATATTGAAAGTTCATTATCTTGGGAGCTGCAAGGTCATGTATCATGTATGTTGCAAACTGAATAAGGCTTATTATGCAATTATATTCTCACTTATATTATATAGAGTTTTTGTGTTACAATAGAGAATTATGAGACTGATTTTTAATTTATAATTTAGAGAAAGTTGCAAAAGTACGTTCATTAAGAAGGAAATTCTAACTGCGCCCTGTATTTACATATATAAATGCCTAATATACGCAAAAACCAATTTGCAGGAGTTTAAAACACTTGATAATAATCACACTTATAATACGAGGCACGGTAAGCTCCTATCAATCCCACTTCACAAAATTGCCAGATTTAAAGATTCACTCCACTATAACAGCATAATATTTTATAATAGTCTCCCTGAAAATCTTAGAAACCTCCAGGTACCCAAATATAAGACTCAAATTAAAAAGGTCCTTGTAGAAAGTGCCTTTTATTTTATAACTTCGATGAATTCCTGAAGACTAATGCCTAGTAGAATAATAATATTGTGTGTTAATTATAAGTTACCTCTGTCTGTTTGCTTTCGATTTGTTTTTTATTTATTTAAAAAATGTATGACAATCTAGATTTTTATCTATTTTAAACTGCTTGTGATGTTTCTTATTATATTATTTCCCCCCCTGGATGACCGATGTCATAAAAATAATGATCAAAACCAGAAACAAATTATTATCTAATTTTAAAAAAACTAAATCAGATTATCATTGGAACCAATATAAATAAATGCGTAATTATGTAACAAATGCAGTTAGACAAGAAAAAAGGGCTTATCTTGAATTTTCTCATAAAAGGGGTACGCGGGAAATCTGGAAAGCTCTTGACACGTTAAATATACACTCACGCAAAAATTCTAACTTACCAAAAAGCTTAAATAATATTGATCAAATTAATGAGTACTTTGTACAAGTCTCGGCCAATGCCAGACCCGCTTGTAATGATCTTGTGACATACTTTAACAACAGTAAATTCAATTTAATTCATGATGAATTCAAGTTTAACCGGGTTAACGCAGATAAAATTGAAAATATCATTACTCACATTAAATCAAATGCTAAAGGTGCAGATGGCATTATAATCAATATGATTAGATATTGCACACCGTATATTCTTGACCATATAACACATATAGTAAACGCCTCGTTAGAAAAAAGTGAATTTCCTGATATTTTTAAAAATGCCCTTATCATACCTGTACCTAAAATTACTGACCCTAACTCATATTCTGATCTCAGACCCATAAGTATTCTCTCAGCCTTTTCAAAGATAATTGAACGAGTTACGCATGAACAAATGGGCGAGTTTCTTAAAGATAATGGCATACTTCCTTTGCAACAATCCGGTTTTCGAAAGGGCCACTCTACAGTTAGTGCATTACTGGAAGTTACTGATGACATAATCCGAGGTGTTGATGAACGAAAGACAACGGCACTGGTATTACTTGACTACAGTAAAGCCTTTGATACATTAGACCATGTATTACTCTGTGCTAAACTTCATTACTATGGATTTCATAGAAGTGCTGTAGATCTTGTTTACTATTACTTAACTAACAGAAGTCAGAGTGTGATATTGGCAAATAATGTATCGAAGTCCTTAGCGATCACCACAGGAGTACCCCAGGGATCAATCCTGGGGCCGTTGCTATTTATTGTCTACGCTTCGGATATTGGACGTTAGCTTAATTTTTGTAATTATCACCAGTATGCTGATGATACTCAAGTGTACTTAAACTTCAATAAAAGTGAGGCATTGCAAGCAAACATCAATATAAATAGCGATTAAGAAAGATTTCACGCTTACTCCCTAAAAAGTAGTCTTATGTTGAATCCATCTAAGTCAACTGTTATATACTTTGGTCCAGATTCAGATTGGGCAGCTGCAAACTTAAGTGTGATAATTAATGGCGAAAAACTACCCACAACTAATGTTGCTAAAAATCTGCTAGACAATAAATTAAGATTTCGTGAGCATACAAATAAGCTTGTACAAAAATGTTATCTTGCTTTAAGAAATCTGTTTAGAAGTCGAAGTTTGCTAAGTAAGGAATTAAAAAAGAAACTGACAGATACTTTAGTATTATCTATTTTAAATTACGCTGATATTATTTATGGTCCATGTCTTGATGCTAAAACTGTCAATAGAATTCAAAAAATTCAAAATAACTGCGTTAGATTAATTTTCAATCTTACTAGGCGTGATCATGTAACCTGTAAAATGAACGAACTTGGATGGCTTAATATGCGCAATCGTCGTCAATTACACTATTCCTGTTTCTTGCATAAAATGTTTGCTTCTCATTGCCCGGAATATCTAATAAAAAAACTAAATTGTCGTTCATCTTGTCACAATATTAAAATTAGACACTACTATCAACTTACTATACCTAAACATAGAACTACTTTCTTTAAACGATCATTTTGTTATTCTGCGACCAAACTATATAATAGCATCCCGCTGCAAATCAAATCCTGTAAACCTCACAGTTTTAAATCCTTGCTCCGCAAAGATCTGCTCAAAAAGCAACTGGAATCATAAAATTTTGTTTTATTTTATTTTATTTTTTTTTTAAATTTTTTTTGTTATTTGTTTTATTTACTAATTTATTTTTGATATTTATTTTAGTGCCTATGGTACTACTGTCAATAATTTACTGTACTAATTCATATATATATATTTTGTATTAGACTGCTTATATATATATATATTATGTTGTACTCTGTATTCCAATTATCACTCGGTTAAGTAGAACAGGGCAACCTGGACTTCGCCGAGTATAAAATAAAGACGTTTATTATTATTATTATTATTATTATTATTTATTTTATATCTTTTTAACTATTTTATGATTTATGTATTATAATGATGACTGTTTTTATTTGACATACCATATGTACTTTATTTATACTCAATCATGGTAAATAAATATTTTCTATCACCTTTCCGAATCAGTATAATGTACAGGGCATTCCATTTGAAAAAATTGACTTTCGTGCATTTTTCTAAATCACTTATAGAAAGCGTTCTCTAACTCACCCTGTATGATATTCGAAACATTTGATTAATGGAAAAGATGCCCCCAGGTCTTGCCTAGCCGCAACTAAAAAATTATCCTTTAATTGCTGCGTAGGTAGGAGAAAACACGAAAATCAAATTTTTGGCAATAAATTCAGAAAAGAATTTTTATCTCGAAAACGGCTTGAGATAGGTATAGGGAAATATAACAAAAATTACTCAGAAAGAGACGACGATCCAAATGTACAGGGTATTCCATTTAAAATAAGGAAGATGTTGCCAGTTTTATGTATAAGCGGCAACACCGCACTTTCGAAAATATTTTAGTTGGAGAGATCATACTCTATTATCTTGGTAACCAAAATTTCAAAGCAATCGGTTGATCCGTTCTCCATATACTTTTAATACTGCACCCACCGTGGCTTACCCCGCATATGTTCTAGCAATGGGATTTTACAGAACTCAAATGTCTAGTAGTTTCCGAAATATTTCACATGGGAGTTTTATTGGCATACCCTACATATGGTATCTGTTTATATTATGATACGAAAAAGCGCGAAGCGCCCCGGTTTTTTCTACATAATATTTGCGCGCCACGCTATTCTTTTTGGTGTCATAAATATGAACTGTCATTGTGTGCCTAACAAGAAATACTGTTCTCTTTAATTCATTCCAATAAAAGCTTGTTTCTCAAAAAGTTTTTTTCGTTCAAATTATTTCATATAAATTTACGTGCTACACTTTCATTTTTAGTATCATAATAGGTACTGACAACGTACGCCGAACAGCAAACATTATCTTTTCCTGTTTACTGCATTTTAATAAAAGCTTGTTTTAAATACATTTCAAATCTTAATTATTAGTAGGTACATCGGCACATCCTCTGCCAGACAAGACGATAATATACCGTCACCATCACACGAGTTAATTAACCAATAGTATGATTAAAAATAGAAATGGGCGGGGGGTACTCTACTTAGTGAATGCAATATGGCAGTCCTCGACTTGTTATAACCAGTCGCGAGTCAAGTAAGGCTTAAGGCTGTTCTGTTCTCTGTTGTCGATTGTCCGCTGTCGTGTGCGGACGTGATGCAATTAAGTGCACCTACGAAATTCAGAAAAACGAAGTAAATAATATTTAAACAATTTTACATAGACAACAATAATTATCACAGGAAAGGTAAACTAAAAATATCGCTGTTACCCATATTTTAATTTTTACAATTCGCGATTTTAATAATCTCGAGCGTTATCTGTATCAGTAAGATATTAATTAATGTATTTATTTTATATATTTATGTGTGTATAACATATAAAAAGTAATTAATTAATAATAAATGGTTGATTTTTAAAATGTTCTCAATTGATATAATTAATAAACGGAAGGTCAATAATATATATTTATACTTTTATTAAATTTATATAGATCTACTTTTTTCCGTTCCGTAAGGAAACCTTTTATTATTATCTGTTAAGATAAGCAATATCATGTTACGCATGAAGATGTTTATGTTGTTTTTGACCATGATTCATGATTTTACAATTGCAGTTGCTTTAATTATTTTACGTTAGCTTTAAAGCCAATGAAATTATAAGGCAAATGCAAAATTTCTATGTTAATACATATTACTTTCTTACTTAATACTTTCAAAACAAATTTACTATTTTTCTTCGTAAGAAAATTATATAGAGGTATCCTAATCTATCAAAATTTTTGATGTATACAGGGTGTCTCAAAAGTCAACGTCACCCCTTGGAGAGCTGATAGGCCAGCTCATGACTGACCAGAATATCAAAATATGTCGTTAGTAAAAAGTTGATTGGCCTGAATTTCGTGAAAATCGTCGCCTTTGATCAGTTTCTCGAGTGTCACAGCTACAAAATTTCATATTTGAAGATTCTAATTTTTGTTACGCAACCCTGAATAGCCCTGCTATTGATAATAGTCCAAAATAAAATTATTAGTGCCATACCTTTGGAAAAAAAAAATTACCCGATTTATGAGTTCATAATTTTTTTTATTAGCTAACTTAGACTCTTCACACTGTAAAAGAAATTACCACGCTAATCTAGCAAGTTATTTTCAAAAATTGCTCAATTAGTGTAGTTTTTAAAACGGTATAACATTTACTTAGGCATTCGAATAACCACACTTGTTAAATTAAAGTGACAGATATTTATTAAAAAGTAAACAAAATTTATTTTATTTTGGTTACGACTGCCCAGACAGAAATCCAATTATAGAGCAGGAATTCTACAAACATAAAATTAAAACTAATAATAACTAAAACTAAACAATTCAACTAAAAGTGTAGTATAGTATAGTCCTAAAAGTTGTAATCTAATATTTTAGAAGCTACAGTTGTTGTGCAAAAATGAGAACAACATTTCGCATTTTGGATATACTAGTATTAAAAATATCTATATTATTATATAAAGAATCATAGTTGGAACACAGAAGATGCAGGGGAGAAAATAACAACAAATTTGTTCTTGGTGCAGGCAAATAGAATAGAGACGAATGAGAGCCAGTCTGAAAATTGGGAACATGAAATCTAATGCAACTAAGAATTTCAGGGCAGTCAACAGTGCCATTTAAAATCTTAAAAAGTAATGCAGGAGAGTGATACGCCCGACGTAGTTGAAGATCACTCGTGTTGAATCTACGTAATAAGTCACAATGTGGAAAACCTCTCTCAGGATAATTCCCAGAACTTTTGAACAACAGGTATTTAAGAAAACGCCTCTGAGGTTTTTCCATACTATATTTATGATTTTCATAACCAGAACTCCAGACTATTGAAGCATATTCAAGTCTTGACCTCACAAATGAATTAAAGAGAAGTTTCAGTGTATTTTCGTTAAATTCTTTACAATTACGGATAATGTAGCCTATATTTTTTAAGGAATTAGCGGTGATTTGATTGATATGGCTAATAAAAGGTAACTTTGGATCGAATATAACTCCTAGATCTTTGAAATGACTACAGCTCTTCACTTCTTCATCATTAATTGTATAGATAAATTTTATTGGATTTTGTGCACGAGTGTATGTCATAAAGCTACACTTTGAGATATTTAACTGTAAACTGTTTACGCTACACCAAGACCATAGTACAAGATCGTTTTGCAAATCAACACAGTCTTCTGCACTAGTGATAGATGTAAAAAAATTTAGGTCATCGGCAAAAAGTAATGTTTTGCAGTGTAAGCCAATGACGATATCATTTATAAAAATGTCAAAGAGCAAAGGTCTAAGCACAGAACCTTGGGGAACACCTGATGTCGCTGAGATATCGACAGACCAAAATCCATGGTATTGTACATTTAGCCGTCTATTTACCAAGTAGGATTCAAAAAAGTTTAGGAAGTGCTCAGTTAGTCCAAATTTGGATAATTTGTTCAACAAAATTTCGTGGTCCTGTCTGTCGAAGGCTTTAGAAAAATCTGTATAAATGACATCTACTTGGCCTCCAGCATCCAAATGTTCAGCTGTGAACTGAGTAATGCACACCAAATTGCTGGTGGTAGAGCGATTTGGCAAGAATCCGTGTTGATTGAGGCAAATTTGAGATTTTACGTTATTAAAGAGAAATCGTATATTACGTTTTCAAATAATTTACTAAAATTGCACAATATTACTATTGGCCTATAGTTTTCAATAACACATCTATCATTTTTTTTTAATACCGGACAGATCTAGATATTTTCCAGACGTCTGGAAAAGTAGCAGTTTTAATAGAGAAACTAAAAATACTAGCTAGCGGTGCAAATAAAATGGTACAATCTTTAAGGAGACAGGCCGGAATACCATCAGGACCTGTAGAGTTTTTGGGTTTAATTTTCTTAAGTGCCTTGAGTACGTCATTTTCGGTAATAAAGGGAATGCATAAATTGTTAGTATTGTAATGAGTGCTATTTATATCATAAGAAAAGTTTGTAGATGCGGAATATGACTCCGGAATATGACTCTTCAAAGTAATTAGCAAATGCGTCAACTATTACTTGTGGTTCGTTTAATATGGAGTCATTATAGGTCATAACGCTAGGAATGCTGGATATATTTTTTCTGTTGTTTACATATTACCAGAGGTGATTTGGATTTGACTTAATTTGGTTCTCAATATTGATAAGATATTCTTTGTGTGCGTTATCAACATCGATTTTTTATGTTTGCTCTTAGAATTTTAAATTGGTTCAATTCATATGAGTTACCATTTTTTTAAAGTTGCGCCAGTGTCTTGATGTTGTCTTTATATTGCGAATGATATTACCGTTAAACCAAGGTGGGTATTTATTAGTTTTAGCTAAAATTTTTGAGACGCTGTCAATGAAAACAGAGTCCAGGATAGAATACAATATATCACATGCCTCATTCACATCTTTACATTGATCAATATTAGCAAAATCAATATTAGTTAAGTCCTCGTAGACCTTATGAAAATTAGCTTTTCTAAAATTATAACATGGGAGAAGAATTAACAGAATTTTTATTTTGTTTCTGTTGTATTTGTAAATAGATATCCAGAGGAGCGTGATGATCGTCCTCAGGTAGTAAGTGGTCAGTAAAATGATTTACCTCTATTTTATGATTACTAAGGACTAAGTCTAAGATACGGTTGTTTGTATTTACTACTCTATTATAATGGATAAGATTTGAGAATTCACAAAAATTATTTAGGATAGAGATGTTATTGTTATTACAGTTATTCTGTAATAGCAATAACTAATAACAATAAATTGTTCTATTTGGAAATTATTAATGTGAATAATTAAACTTGAAATAAGATAGTTAGATCTTTATTTGCCACCAGATAAATATACACTGTCTGAAAACACTCGGTACGCGGCCGCAAGCCGTAGTTACAAAAAATGTCATCTTTTTATAGAATGTTTTACATATTATTTTATACCGGAGTATTTACGGATTTAAAATAAAATACAATGTGTTGCCATACATACTCTCCCCTAAAAAGAAATAATTTTCTACAAAACTCTGTTCTCTTATTTCCTATTTACAATACCTCAATCTAAAAAAATATTCACTAGCCTCAAATACTGGTTACTTGATAATCAGTCTTTCAGGCCCTTTAATTTGACTACGACCTTAACTCTCTTTGTGATATACCGAGTGTCACCAATTTCCACCACACTTCCACTATTTTCTCCTTCGTTATAATCTAAAATATTTACAGTGTTTAAACTAGATCGTGGAATAAATGAAACTGCTTCTTTGGTGTTAAAATTATTATTTGCTTTTAGTTGATTTTTATGTCTTTTCCATGTCATTCCACTCTCCGTTTTTATTAAATAGGTTCTTCGACCAATGACTTTACTTATTATGCCTGTACACCATTTAGAAGAATTTTCTCTATAATCACGAGCCCAAACATGATCGTTTACTTTAAAATAAGTATCTTTTTTCGTTGATAATTTTTTTTTTTTTTTGATAATTTTGTTTATCTTCAACAACTTGTTTAGAAGGTAATAATAAATCTAATTTTGAGCGTAAACTACGACCAATTAATAATTTTGAGGGTTTTTCCCCTGTTGTAGTATGAGGAGTATTTCTGTATTGAAATAAAAAACGATTTATGATAAAATTTATGTCTAAATATGAATTTTCATGTCTAGCTTTTAAAATTGCGTTTTTCATGGTTTTAACAGCACTTTCTCCTAAACCATTCGTTGCAGGATGATAGGGAGCTCCAGTTAAATGTTTTATACCATTTGATGCAAGAAAATTTTGAAATTCTGGAGATGTGAAAGTTTTTGCATTTGTCCGTACAAATTTCCAGCGGTAAACCAAATCTAGCAAACTGTTCATGAAATATTTTTATAGTATTATGAGATTATGAGTGGTTAGGTTATTAACCTCAAAACACTCGATCCATTTAGATGTAGCATCTTCGATAACTAAAAAATTTCCATTAAAACAAGGTCCAAAAAAATCTGCATGTAATCTAGTCCAAGGTTCTTTAGGCCAGTCCCACACTGCTAATGAAATTTTTGGAGGGCTGTTTGAATAATATACAGCACAAGCTTTACAGCACTTAGAAATATTTTCAATTTCTTTATCGATAAATGGCCACCATATATATGAACGTGCTAAAGATTTCATTTTTACCATGCCCATATGTGTATTATGTAATTCATCTAAAATATACTTTTAGAATTTATTCGGAACTATTAGCCTATATCCCCACATAAGACAATCAGATTCTACAGTAATTTCCATTTTTCTAATAAAATACGGCTTAAATTCATCTGAAGGGCATTTATTAGGCCACCCATGACGTACATAAAAAATAATTTTGCCTAAAACTGGATCAACAGCTGTTTCTTTTTTAATTCTATAATCTACTGGTGAACTGAATTCATTTAAATAGTAAAAATAAGAAATATTTGAATTTGAGTGTAGATATGAAATTTTATCGTTTAGCGTTCCGACATCTTTTATTGGCAATCTCGATAAAAAATCGGCTGTATTCTTACTAGAATTTATATATTTTATTTCATAATCAAAGCCGGATAAAATATGAGACCATCTTTGTAATCTATTTGCCGCAAAAACAGGTAAACCTTTTTTATCACCAAAAATGGTTAACAAAGGTCTGTGGTCAGTGCATAATATAAATTTTTCTCCAAATAAGTATTGAAAAAATTTTTTTATGCCGAAAATTATAGAGCAGGCCTCTTTATCAATTTGCGAATAATTCAATTCAGCTAATGTCAATAAACGAGTTGCAAAAGCAATGGGTGTTTCAGAATTATCATCAAATATGTGACTTAATATGGCGCCTACCGCAAATTGCGAAGCATCCACTGTTAATTTAATTTTCCTTTCGGGATTAAAATGTGCTAAAACCGAAGAAGATAATAATTTTTTTTTGCTTTTCAAAACTTTCGTTACATTCAGTAGACCAAACCCAATTCGCATTTTTTTTTTTATAAACTATAAAGTGGGTTTAAAATTTCTGCAGCTTTTGGGATAAATTTACAATAAAAGCTTATCGTTCCCAAAAATGATTTTAATTCCGTAACTGACTTAGGGACTGGTATTTTTTTAATTGCTAAAACTCTCTCATCTGAAGTATGTAAACCGTCTTTATCAATTTTATGACCTAAATAGTTTACTGATTTTTGAAAAAATGAACATTTTTCCTTTCTTACCTTAAGGCCACAATCTTACAAACGTTGAAAAACATTTAACAGGCGCTCCAGGTGCTCCTGATCATTTTTCCCAGTTATTAAAATATCATCTAAAAAGCAGACTACGCCCGGCATAACAAACATTTGTTCCATAATATTTTGAAATATAGATGGTGCACTAGTTATAACATAAGGTAAACGCGTATACGAAAAAAGTCCCTTATGTGTAGAGCTGGTGACAAGTTTTCTGGACTCTTCCGTTAATAAAACTTGCTGATACGCCTCTGATAAGTCAATTTTAGAAAACTTATCGCCTCCTTGTAGTTGTGCAAATAAATACTCAATGCGTGGCAACGGAAAATGTTGAATTTGTAAATGGGGGTTCAAGGTTACTTTAAAATCCCCACAAATTCTTATACCACCATTTTCTTTTAAAACCGGAACGATAGGAGTTGCCCATTCTGAAAATTCAGTAGGTAATAACACCTTATCAACTAATCGCTGAATTTCCATTTCAATTTTTGGTTTTAAAGCTAACGGTACTGGTCGTGCTGTTACCTCCTTTCTCTTATTATTTATTTTTGAGAAAGAATTGAGGCAACATGTGCGGACGACTAGCTGGTTTAAGCCGGAGCAGAGAGCCGTGGGTCCAGAGCATTCGTAAGAGTGGAGAAACTTACCCTTTCTGACATGTACAGCATAAGCGACAGATTTCTGTTTATTTCGAGAAAAGGAGACAAAGAAAAATTGATGTTAAATTGGGCACCATCTATAGTAAAATAAGCAAAATAGTCTCTTTTTCTCGAATAACCAGTCTGCTATAGATCAGACTGAAATTGTTGGTAAGAGAAATAAAAAGATAGTTTGAAATGAATGACAAAATATATTACATAAAAAAATTAGACAAATCGGTTTGAGACAAATTGAAATGTGAAAAATATATATATATATATAAAACAAATTGATACCAGTATCCTAGATGGTTTATGGTTCAGGTGGCTGGTACTGGGACAGCAATCCAGGCCCACAATTGTCTCTTATTGCAAGAATTCTAAATTTTCCTTGGCAATTTACGTCTCTCAATGAATGGGGTGAAAATTGTAGGAAATTTAACCAAATATAAGCACATTCAAAATTTATGCAAGTTATTTTGCAAAATTTAAGCAATGTTAGCTATGCAAATATAAGCTAGTTAGCTGTACAAAATATATTTAAATTAGCTGCACGAAATATTAAGCTAGCTGTACAAAAGCTGCAGGAAATTAATTTCAGCTATACCAAAGTAAGCTGATTAGCAGTACAAAAGTAATTTTAGCTATGCAATAGTAATTATTAGCTATGCACGAGTTATTATTAGCTATGCACGAGTATTATTAGCTATGCACGAGTATTATTAGCTATGCACGAGTAATTATTAGCTATGCACTAGTAATTATTAGCTATGCACGAGTATTATTAGCTATGCACTAGTATTATTAGCTATGCACTAGTATTATTAGCTATGCACTAGTATTATTAGCTATGCACTAGTAAGCTGATTTCTTAGACTATAAATTGCCAAAAAATTAAAAGGAAAGAGAAAAATATTTTTAAAACCATGTGGTACATATAGCATTTTAACTACTTATTAAATTAAGAAGAATTGACTTTGAATTTATTTTAAAAATAATTGAAATTATATCAAAGGCAAAATTTGAAGATTAATTAAAATATTTTAATGAGTATAATGAAATGAAATTACCTGTATGTTCAACACTTTGTAACTGGGATATAAAAATTGTAATATCAATTACTGAAGTCCACAGTTAAAAATTTTAATGTTTGAATCAGTACAAAGGCTGCAAGCAAATGACTTCCTGGTGAGTTTTACTGATAAGGTAAACTTTTTTGTCCTGTTTACTGGAAAACAACGCCACCAAAAAAATGTGAGAAATCTAATTCCCTATTTAAATTGAAAGCAATCAAAATATAGAAATCGTACAAGTATGGCCATCTGTCAGTAGTTAATTTAAGCGCACCAACTTGCCTTGTAGATTCCCATACTCAACTAAAGTAGTGGCATATAATCGATAAAAGGAATCTATAATAATAGTTTATTTTCCATGCCAGCTGATTTGCCTTTGCAATTTCTATTTTATACATAACAACAAATATTAACAGATGTAAATAAGTAGTAAAATGTATTGATATTATTGATAAATCAGTAACATATTACATGTTATAGGATTTACTATATATAGAATGAGAGAAGGTAAGGAAAATAACCATATGTACTCCATAGTAAACAAAAATATAAAAATTGAAAAATAGATATCTGATGTAACTAAATTTTGTAGACAAATTGTTTCCTGGGATAATAATGCTGTATTACAACGGATATGAGATACATAATAGTGTTAATAGAAAAACAGGACTAAGTTCCTACGATATAAAATTAAGTACATAAAACAGTGTGACATGGTTTAGCAGTTATACATGTAAAATTCTGTTAGTTGAAAACAGTTTTACCTGCAAGAACTGAATCCAAAAAATATACAGGTCGTGCTAACTATCCATAAAACACTAGTTTTTAAATAAAACTGTTAAATGGACATAGGCCATGTAACAGAATGCCTCCCTTCTGGCGAAAAAAAATTTTTTTAAGGTACGTATAAAAATTTTTTGCTTTGCTTTACTCGTAAACATATTATGAAAGTAAACAATACTTTAATATTATTAATTCCTCGTAGGGAACATAAAGTACAAAATTGAGAAAGCGAGCGAAGGATGAGTGACAAAATACATTCTCTACCAGAAGTTCTACGTACAGGGAGCAAGTCTATGACCTAAACTGGAGAAATCTTCGGAACTAAGTAATGAAAACAATATGAAAAGTTAAGGGTTGCGAAATTTAAAAATAGACAAAAAAATGGATAAAATTAATTTTAAGGAGACGACTTAATGTCGAAATCCTACAGACATTATAACGTCTGAGCAACTGTGAAGCCGTTGCTAGTACTAAAATTGGTAGAAGTTTATCAAACTAATACCACGATACATGTAATGTAATATTACATGCCAATATAGGTTAGCAAGAAGTGAAAACTTGTGGTATTGTTAACCTATAATTCAAGTGTATAGCCGTTGAGTGCTAAAACTGATAGTTCAAAACAAATCAGATAGTGCATGTAAGATGTACTATAGTTAAAACAGAAAAATTGTTCTCAAAAATCAAAGTCAAAATCGTGAAGCGAAGTAGAAAAGCTAGAAAAAAATTAAATTTACCTAGGTAGGAGAATTTTATTAATTACGGTAAATAGAAGATACATAAACGAGAAAGAAAAGAAAGAGGAAAGTACTGAATACCCATAAGGCTGGTTTTCAGAAAGGTGATTAATATAATCTAGTGAAAATATAAAACTTATGGTTTTAAAGTTTTAGTTGTCAAATTTTTGAGGTTATGGCTTCTTATCCAAGGTGGTAGGAAAAGATTAAACCAAATTGAAGTAAAGAATCGTATAGGTATTCACAGAAAGCACAAAAAGAAAGAAGAAAAATACAAACACAAAAGAAGAGAAGAGACGGTGTTGTTGTCTATCGTTATGAGAATCCACAAGTAAAATTATAAGTAGAGGTAAGTACTCCTGTTCAGAAAGTTGAACAAAGGAAAAAGAAATAATTATAATATTTTTACATTTGTAGGTTCTCATCATCTGGTAACGTAAGCTACCGGATGTTATTTTGTTCCCACCCCTGAACCTTCGTGGATCTGAAGAAAGTAGAAATAGAAAGTTATAGATCCAGCCGGAAAATACATAAAAGACAAATAACTTTTTACTAAAGTTACCGCTGTACGATAATAATGAATACTGTACGTTATGCAAAAGATTGACTCGCGTATTCTCATTGGAGAAAAAGTCTGGCTAGCAAGCGATGGTGAGGAAACGTACTTATTAAAGGTTAGTATTTGAGAAAATTTTCTCAACGTTAAAGAAAATATTTACATAATAACAATTTAGAGCAGTGTATCTCACAAGTAAGATAACTTATAGGTAAGATATGAAAAAGAAATCTTTTTGATAAACAGATCTCAAAAAAATTGTTAATGGAAGAAATATTTTTAGAAAATATTTCCAGAAAAATATAGCTAAATATTTTTACTAATTTACAACTTAATTAAACTAATATTTACAATAATATGTACAGTACTTAAGCAATGAATGATAAACATATGTGATATATGATATAATTCAGTGATACTTAAATTAAGGAGTGCATGAATTATTAGTGAATAAAATGCACGAAGGACTTAATGAATAATGCATCAAGGACTTAAAGAGTAATGGATAGGGGACTTAACTTAATAATGCTTAAAGGACTTAAAAAATAATGGCCATTTTATATACAAAATTTACAAGAGAATCATCCTCGAAAGAGGAGCGGGAGGAAATTTTTTTAATTTCCGGATGAGTGAAACAATTCACTCAAAAAAATGAAGTATGTAGAAATGGTAGCATGCCATGTCTACAGATATAGTTAACCTTGAAAGTTAATCCAATACATCCCTTCGTTAGAGATTTACGAAGAAAAAAAATATCGACACGCGATGGTACGTACTAGTACCAAAAAGAAATTGCGTAAGCTTTGCTTACTGGTATACCAAAAAAATTGTTTTTGGTGGCTTTGCACCAAAAAATATTATTATACTTATTGTATAATTTAAGGAAATTTGCCAAAAATAGACACTCAAAAAAATCAAGAGACATAAAATAGGTATTTAAGTGAATCGTTATGTTTACTTTGTTTTGATGATCCGATTTAAGAAAAACATTCATTTCCTTATTCTGGTATCACTGAAATGTTAGAGTTTGAACCAAAGTATGGTTTCAACTTTGAAATATGGTAATTTCCAGCGGGACTACCATCCATATGTTCCAATTCATATGAAACATTGGAAATGACGTTTCGGACTGTACATAAGACATAACGATTAGCCAATTTTGCAGAGAAATCATTTTCTTTATCGCTTTTCACAAAGTTTCGCCTCCAGACTATGTCACCAATTTGAAAAACGCGATCTTTTCGTCTTAAGTTATAATAGTTACAACTTCGTTGGTAAGCTTTGTTAAGTCTTTCTTGGACCAATTTATAAATTTCTGGCAATTTGTCCAGCTCATTGGCAAAAAGTTTGCGATTATTATCAAGATCTGGTAGAGTTATGTCGGAATCTTTATCACCATAACTGCCTCGAATAGGTAGCTTTCTACCAAAATTAAGAAATGCTGGCGTGAAACCAGTAACCTCGTGTACAGCTGTATTGATGGCAAATTGAATTTCAGGAATTTGTAAATCCCATTTTTTATGTGAGTCTTTAATGAAACACCTTATAGCTGTACCGATCGTCCTGTTTACACGCTCGACTGGGTTAACTTGGGGGTGGTAGAATAGGTTGAAAAATACCTGAGGAATACTAAATTTCGCTACAAACTTATCGAATTCTTTGCTTTTATGAGCTGAAGCATTGTCTAAAAGTAATGTCCTTGGGACACCATATGTTAAAAATACTGATTCCAAGAAAGAAACAATAGCTTGAGACGTTGCACGCCGTACAGGCTTCATTATAACGTACTTAGTAAAATAATCTACCGCAACTAATAAAAATCGATTACCTTTCGAACTAGGCGGAAAAGGACCTTTTGTATCGTAACAAACAAGTTCAAAGGGAAACGTAGCTTTTTTTTCAGCACCCATTAAACCACATTTTTGATCGTTCGGAGGTTTTTCTCGTCCGCAAATATGACACTTACGAACATATTTTAAAATATCTTGACGCATCTTAGGCCAATAAAAACTTTCTGCGACTTTTTTAAGTGTTTTATAAAAACCCATGTGTGCACTTGTAGGTACATCATGGCTGTCTTGAATTACTTGACGTCGCTGGTCAAGAGGAACTACTAATTTCCAGTCAGAAATATTAGTTTTTAAAATTAATTTCCTTTGCGTATGTTTAAAAATATACCCATCTTTAACCATCCACTGTGGATATTTTTCTGGCCTCTTATTGATGTTCTCTCGCATTTTTATGTACCAAGGTTCAAGATTATCGAGTGAAATATCTAACAGGTTAACATCTGCATCAGGTATATTTATTAAGGTAGTTGAAATTTCAGGAAAGTTATTTTTATAAAAATTACGAACTGTATTTTTCCAATTCTCCCAATCAAAAATGTCAGTTTTAGGTTTAACTTTGAAATTTGAGAAAATATGTTTATTTGAGTCATTTCTGGAATGCTTTTTAAACTTAGAATTAAAAATTACTCGGCCTCTAGGGTTATTTTTCTGCCGTGGGCCTGATAAAACAGCAGAAAACCTTTCTAGTTTTTTTGGATTGCACACTGGGCAAGTCTTAGAAGTAAAATTAGGTTTTCCACATCGGAAACAAAACCTATTTCGAGCTTGTCTACACTCGTGAAAGCTATGACCTTTCTTTTGACAATTCCAACAAGAAATAGAAAATTTATTATTATTTGATGTACCCGGAACAGCATTTTCTTGATTCAAATTATTATTTAGACTAATATTTTTGTTACTTTTGCTTTTAGAATTGAAATTATTTTTATTTTTAGGTGATGGAAGATTTTCTACATATGCCAAGTCAGTTTCGAGGACACATGCTTTAGGAGTTGGAGAATAATAATTATTTTTCATTTGTGTGGCCAAATCTATTTTCTTGCATAAAGTTAATAGTTCAGCTGTATTTTTAATATCTGTTAAAGCTAATGCATGAATATATTTAGGCAAAATGTTACGTCTAATTATTTTTAACTTCTCCTCTTCACTTAAAACAGTATCTAAACGATTAAATAAATTTAGCATTGTAGCAACAAAAATATTTATGGACTCTGACTGTCCCTGTCTACGAGATTTTATCTCATCTAACAATTTTTCATCATAATCGCATACTAAAAAAGCGATTTTAAGCTGTTCTTCAAGCTCTTGCCAATTGGATACAATAGATCTGATTGACCGATAAACAATTAAGGCCTTGTCAGTAAATAAATCAATACTAGACTCAAATAATTGTTGTTCCGATACATTCCTAGCGGCAGCAAGTTCCTTGACTCGTTCGAGAAAAGCTTTTAAATTTGACTTTCCGTCAAACTGAATTCCCCATTTATAAACTGGGACATATTTCTTGTCAATTGGGTAATTAATAGGTGAAATATTTTCTAATTTAGGAATAATTTTAATTTCTAACCTTGCATCAATTTCTTCGCAAGATGCGACTGAGTCATCTTTAAATTCCTGCAGGTTAATATTTAACTCTGTTGGTTCTTCCGGAACCACGAATCTATGCACTCGATTTGTTAGGCATATTAAACGATTTGAAATTATTAAATAGGATGTGTCCTCTTTGCATGCTGAAAAATCGTGAACTAAAGCAAGTAGTTCAGCGATAGTGTTGGTGATTTCAGTTTTTTCTGTTTCAACATCGAAGCTAGGATCTTTTAATGATTGAAATTCGCGTTTTTGCTTTTTTAATAAATTGTCTAATATCATCCGTTTTGTATCTAAAGTTTTATTAGATGCCTTAACCTTTCGAATACGTAGTTCATAATCTACCTCAGATTCCGTTAAATATCTTACACAAAATGGAAGTTCCATGTTAACAAGAAATGTAAAGAAATGAATTAAAAGTTTTTATTAAGAACCCAACTGGCAATAAATTGTATGTTTAAAATAGCAAATGAATGTAGTCTTATCTGTTGTCAAGAGATAAAAAAAACACAAACAATTTTATCTATCAAATAAAAAAACTGTTGTTTCAATTTTAACTTTCCAGAAATAAATCAAATTAAACACTTTAAGCAGCAAAATAATATTTCAGGTAGGTATAATTCCACAACTTCACTTTCACTAATAAAGAATATTTTAAGAAAATATTTGGACTTGTAAAATATTTGATATTTAAGGACGCAAATTTTCTGTATACCATAGAATTCAATTGTTGTAAGCAAAAATATATGCAAAAATATATAATAAAAATTTTTAGACAAAATGAAATATAAGCAAAAATATGACTCGACTTAAGAAAAAATTATTTTCTTACCAAAAATTTAAAAATTTGTCTCATATGCAATACATTCAAAAATTGGGGTTTCACCTCTCTTACTACTCTTATTATATAAATATGTTTATTGAATTGAGCCCTACGCCGTCGTCAATTATATTGTTTCGGGCCCCACACGTTGGTCGCCAATTATGTTACCTCCTTTCTCTTATTATTTATTTTTGAGAAAGAATTGAGGCAACATGTGCGGACGACTAGCTGGTTTAAGCCGGAGCAGAGAGCCGTGGGTCCAGAGCATTCGTAAGAGTGGAGAAACTTACCCTTTCTGACATGTACAGCATAAGCGACAGATTTCTGTTTATTTCGAGAAAAGGAGACAAAGAAAAATTGATGTTAAATTGGGCACCATCTATAGTAAAATAAGCAAAATAGTCTCTTTTTCTCGAATAACCAGTCTGCTATAGATCAGACTGAAATTGTTGGTAAGAGAAATAAAAAGATAGTTTGAAATGAATGACAAAATATATTACATAAAAAAATTAGACAAATCGGTTTGAGACAAATTGAAATGTGAAAAAAATATATATATATATAAAACAAATTGATACCAGTATCCTAGATGGTTTATGGTTCAGGTGGCTGGTACTGGGACAGCAATCCAGGCCCACAATTGTCTCTTATTGCAAGAATTCTAAATTTTCCTTGGCAATTTACGTCTCTCAATGAATGGGGTGAAAATTGTAGGAAATTTAACCAAATATAAGCACATTCAAAATTTATGCAAGTTATTTTGCAAAATTTAAGCAATGTTAGCTATGCAAATATAAGCTAGTTAGCTGTACAAAATATATTTAAATTAGCTGCACGAAATATTAAGCTAGCTGTACAAAAGCTGCAGGAAATTAATTTCAGCTATACCAAAGTAAGCTGATTAGCAGTACAAAAGTAATTTTAGCTATGCAATAGTAATTATTAGCTATGCACGAGTTATTATTAGCTATGCACGAGTATTATTAGCTATGCACGAGTATTATTAGCTATGCACGAGTAATTATTAGCTATGCACTAGTAATTATTAGCTATGCACGAGTATTATTAGCTATGCACTAGTATTATTAGCTATGCACTAGTATTATTAGCTATGCACTAGTATTATTAGCTATGCACTAGTAAGCTGATTTCTTAGACTATAAATTGCCAAAAAATTAAAAGGAAAGAGAAAAATATTTTTAAAACCATGTGGTACATATAGCATTTTAACTACTTATTAAATTAAGAAGAATTGACTTTGAATTTATTTTAAAAATAATTGAAATTATATCAAAGGCAAAATTTGAAGATTAATTAAAATATTTTAATGAGTATAATGAAATGAAATTACCTGTATGTTCAACACTTTGTAACTGGGATATAAAAATTGTAATATCAATTACTGAAGTCCACAGTTAAAAATTTTAATGTTTGAATCAGTACAAAGGCTGCAAGCAAATGACTTCCTGGTGAGTTTTACTGATAAGGTAAACTTTTTTGTCCTGTTTACTGGAAAACAACGCCACCAAAAAAATGTGAGAAATCTAATTCCCTATTTAAATTGAAAGCAATCAAAATATAGAAATCGTACAAGTATGGCCATCTGTCAGTAGTTAATTTAAGCGCACCAACTTGCCTTGTAGATTCCCATACTCAACTAAAGTAGTGGCATATAATCGATAAAAGGAATCTATAATAATAGTTTATTTTCCATGCCAGCTGATTTGCCTTTGCAATTTCTATTTTATACATAACAACAAATATTAACAGATGTAAATAAGTAGTAAAATGTATTGATATTATTGATAAATCAGTAACATATTACATGTTATAGGATTTACTATATATAGAATGAGAGAAGGTAAGGAAAATAACCATATGTACTCCATAGTAAACAAAAATATAAAAATTGAAAAATAGATATCTGATGTAACTAAATTTTGTAGACAAATTGTTTCCTGGGATAATAATGCTGTATTACAACGGATATGAGATACATAATAGTGTTAATAGAAAAACAGGACTAAGTTCCTACGATATAAAATTAAGTACATAAAACAGTGCGACATGGTTTAGCAGTTATACATGTAAAATTCTGTTAGTTGAAAACAGTTTTACCTGCAAGAACTGAATCCAAAAAATATACAGGTCGTGCTAACTATCCATAAAACACTAGTTTTTAAATAAAACTGTTAAATGGACATAGGCCATGTAACAGTGCTTTACAAAATTTTGGAACTGATCCGTCTTTAAGTTTTAAAGAAATTTCAAATTTATCAAAAGTCCCTATATCTCCATTAAAAACATCCTTATATTTTTCAAGCATAATATCGATATTGGCGGAAGAATCTATTTTACATATAGTGCTTGGAATTTTACAGATACCCAAATTAAGCATGCTTAAACCATTTCTACCAATAAGTGGTGGTCCACCATTTTCTATTCATATGTTTTTAAAATGTAAGGATTTTTATCAAAAATTATATTTAAAATTAAATATCCTAAAGGTTCGAAAATTATGCCAACATAATCTTTTAATGATAAATCATTTTTATGTAATTCTTTTTTGTGAAAACGTTTCTGAGGGGTTTCTGATATAATTTTTCTGAAATTGCCGAATGTGCAAATCCCGAATCAGCCTCAAAACTTATTGGTACATTTTCAACAATTAAATTTACAAATGTTGGTTTTATATTACCATTTACATCATACAAATTATTATCTAAACTATGTAAATTAAACATACAATCATCAGAAATGTTATTTATTTCTGTTTCACTTAAAAAAAATTGTGAACATCTACTACATTATGGTGCAAGATGTCCTTTAACACCACATTTATGACATATACAATTTTTGAAAGCGCAGTCTTTTGCCATATGATTTTTACGGCCACAAATAAAACACTTATTTTGTCGATTTGAATGATTGTTATTTCTTACCCCCTGACTTATTTCCTGGCCCATACCTGCGCTGCTAGAATTCTCCGCGATTTGTGGACGCAAACGATTAGATCTCGGAACTCGTGGCGGTATGGTGCGTTGCTGGCTGAAATTTAAGTTTGCTTCTGTATTCACACTCGTGGCTCCCAAACTCTCCCTAGTGGTATGTTCCCTCATTGCAGATTCCTTTGATAATGCCAATTTAAGTACCTTTTTAAGAGATAAATTCGAATTTGAAGCATCTTCTTCGAATAGACGATCCATAATTTTTTCGTCATTAATACCAACCACAAAAATATCTCGCATTACGATATCTAGTTCCTCACCAAACTTACAATTCGAGGCCAAACTTTTTATTCGAGCTTCCCAATCCGACACACTTTCATTTAAATGGCGTTTAGCTGTGTAAAATTTCCTCTCCAGAAAATACGACTTTACCGGAGAAAAATATTCCACCAATAATTTGATTAAACGTTCACACATTTTACTCTCCGGTAAATTAGGAACACACAAATTTCGAAGCAGAATGTAACAGTCTTCAGAAAGAGTATTTAAAAGAATAGCTTTTTTACGATCCTCGTCTGTAATTTTATTTGCAGTAAAAAATTGTTTAAGTCTTTCATTAAACACCGAGAAGTCAAAATTTTTAGGGTCAAATATGTTCAACGATCCTAAAAAACCCACTGATAGTTGTTCCATCCTGTTATATTTTCAACTTTATTAAAAGAATTTAAGTTTTTTTTTTAATTTAGTATTATCACAACTACACTACACTTGTGCGTGAGTCACTAAAAATATCCTCGTCGCCAAATGTTCTATTTGGAAATTATTAATGTGAATAATTAAACTTGAAATAAGATAGTTAGATCTTTATTTGCCACCAGATATACACTGTCTGAAAACATTCGGTACGAGGCCGCAAGCCGTAGTTACAAAAAATGTCATCTTTTTATAGAATGTGTTACATATTATTTTATACCGGAGTATTTACAGATTTAAAATAAAATACAATGTGTTGCCATACATAACAGTTATTAGTAAGATAATTAGCATATTCAAATGTATTGAAGTCACCTGCAATATAATAACTTGTTCTTCACCGGTAATAAATTCTAGGTTCGCCATTTCATCAAACAAAGTTTCATAAATTTGTACGCCCAGATTTGGCAGTTTGTACAAAACAATAACATATATATAGTTGCTTCGTAAAGCAATTTTCCCACCAACCATATCAATATTAGGAATAGAACAATCGAGACTGATTGGAATAGCTGTATATAGATTTTTAGTACCAATTTATACACCACCACCTTTGGTAACATCTATTTGACTAAATTTACAATATGTTCTAAAGATTGTATAATTTGAACCACAAATATACAAACAGAACTCAAAGAATGTGTTTAAATTGACTGCCAGCAAGCCGAATGCAAGCGCGACATATTTTTTTTAAATATCTTTTTATCCCTCTTGCACTTTCTGCGACCAGTGCCCCAATTGATGTACATTATTTATTGGTTGTGCATAGACATTATCCTTTATGCAACCCCAGCGGAAAAAATCTAGTGGATTATTCAGGATTGCGTAACAAATATTAGAATTTTAAAATATTGAACTTTGTAGCTGTGGACTCGTAAAACTGATATAAGGTGTTGATTTTTACGAAATTCATAAAAGTGCCAATATCTCAAAAACTAACAACTTTTTACATATTTTGATATTCTGGCCAGTCATGAGCTGGCCTGTCATCCCTCCAAGGGATGACATTGACTTTTGAGACACCCTGAATATGGAACTGTCCGGAAAAATGAATTTTATTAACGAAATAAAGTAGTTCGAGTAAGTAGAAGTGAAAAAGTATTTTGGATAATGCTGGTCATGAGAATCATCTTTTTTTAACAATGTATTTTTTGAAACACCCTTTTGGTAGAATATGTCTAGTTGTCATAAAAAGAGAAAATACAGACTTATTCACCATACAATTTCAAATAACACTAGGACCATAAAAGTTGTTTATGTTAATTTTTACAGTTGAAAAACATAGAAACTAAAAAAAAATGGTTTATAAAGTTTCCTAAAGTTTACTATATATTCATTATATGTAGTAAAATGTATCATTTATTAAACTAAAATATCGTGCCAAATTTTTAAACTATTTATTAAAAAGTTTTATATACTTCATACTTCCTCTTCTGAGTAAAAGCAAATCCCCTTAATAAACACGCTTGGAATAAGTTTAAAATAAAGATATTTAGGGGCAGACGCATCTCGAAAATCCACGGTGGCAGCCCCTTCTCAAGGGGGTGGCGCGCAGTGTTGTATATTTTATTTCTTTTTTGGAAGACGCTAAGAGGTACAGACTTACGGTTTACGCTAGCCGAAGTAAAATAAAATTTTATATACCATGCATATTTTTTAGTTGACAGAAAATAATATTTTTTTCTTCCACTCTGTAATGCCACATTTTTGGTCACTACTCCTTACGACGATGGCCTCTGTATCGGTTTTTTGAACACACATCAAAGGAACGCCAGGTCCATCCTTGACTACCGCTATATTCTAAGATGGGTTAACGTGTGGACAGTAGCAATGGTTTCACAGTGGCCGCCCATGGAATTGGTTGGTAGGGTGGTCAATAAGAATTATTGAGCCACAGCACTTAGGCCCCATTGGGCCCCTTGTACATCCTCCCTGTAGGCAGACCCTCGCCTAGGCCTCCAACCAACCTAATCTTGCGAAATAGGTGGTGATGCTGCCTAGGGGCACCTCCCTTACATCAGCCAAAGTAGGCCAGCGTTCTCTCAAGATGGATTCTCTAATTGATGAGACGGCAGAACAGTCACAAAGTACATGTTGTTGTTCACAAGCTCTACAGAGAGGTTTTTCGTTTAATCTCATATTATGGAGATGTTTTCTTAGTGGACTGTATCCAGTCTGGATTCCTGTTATAAAAAGTAAGCTCCTTCTGGACATTGCCAGGTAGTCCATTGCTGTACTCTTGTTGGGGTATTTTAGTAACTTCCTAGCAAGCTGATAGTTGTTTGTTTCATCCCACAGCTTCTTGAATTCATTGTGGGTGTTCTCTTTAATAATTTGTGTTATCGCCGTGATCGGTAACAGACTAGCCGGGCCAGGTTCAAAGATGCTTAGGCCTGCTGCCTTCTAGGCCAGTCTGTCGGCTACTTTGTTGCCACTACACTATGCATGTTCTTTCACCCAACATACCAGTATGTTATTCATGCTGGAGGCACCCAGAAGTGCTTGGTGACATTCCCATACTGCTCCTGTGGTGATTTTGTGACTTCTCAGGGCTAGTAATGATTCTCTACAGTCTGTGTAGATCCTAATTGTTTTGCCCGTAGTTTGTCTACAGACATTCTCTTTTGAGGCTATGGTTATGCCCGCCAGTTCCGTTTGTACTACGCTGGCTCGCCCGTCAATAGCACATTTATATTGGATTTGCAGACTTCTGGAGTATATTCCACATCCTGCCCTATCCTTCTTTTTTGATCCGTCAGTGAAGATGTTGATCATACCTTCGCCAGCAGTCTCGTTCTCACTATTCACTATCGTCTGTCAAAGACAAATCGGGGAGGAATGCCATCTGTGCACACCTGTAGAGGAAGTGTCTTCTTGATAGCCTCAATCCACAGGCGACTCCTGGCCTCTCCACAGCCTACATTTGGTAGTATGCCTACGGTTTTGAGGCGTACCATTGTTGTCAGAGCCACTTCTCCTAGATATATATCTAGTGGTGGCAGACGCAGCATTACCTCCATAGCTCTCGTTGGCCTTGTTCGCATAGCTTCGGTTATGCTTAGGCAGGCGACTCTCTGCATTTGGCTGAGCTTAGTTGTAGTCTGTTGGCTTTTAGGCCACCTTAGGCCGGCCATGGTGATGACCGATGATTGGCCATCGTGATGGCATATCATGATGGGCCATTGTGTAGAGGGACCTTTAGGTTTATTATTAACATTCAAGTTATCTATAACGTTTATTTTTTAGAAGGAGGTTTATATTATTGGTGAAATATAATAAATAATAATATGCATCCTTTTTGTCCTGTTTTTAACTGTGGTACCAAGATGTAGGAGTCAAATCTTTTGGTTAATAAACGAATTTATATGTTAAATTACTCCTAAGTAAATAATATGATATTTCTGAATGTGAATATGATCCATCCCCAGATTATAGCACAAGTAGGAGCATGAGAAATTACAATGATTTCAATTATCGTAAATATAGAATTTCTAAAGATATACTTCCTAATATGTCATCTTTCTTTAATAGACCGAACTTTTACCTTATTGTGTTACTTTGACTTTGTTTTGGTTAGAAAAGCAATACATTTAAAAAGTGATTTATTGATCGATTATATAATTTTGGTTCCGTAAAATTTAAATCTAGGCGTTGAGAAAGAAAATATAATGAATGCCTTATTCAACAAATTATTACTCAACCAAAAACATTGTTACTAATATTCACAAAAAGATGATCTTAATTAAAATAATAATGTGTTTTCCACACTCGGATTTAACTTGTGATAAATAGGAGTAGGTAAATGTTTAAATGAAACAAAATTTTATAAAAAATACTTTATTAAATAAACAGGATAATGGGCTTGTTACCGATACTTTTTTTTTTCGTTATTTTCTCTATGGTATTCAATAGAATACGATCATCTAAATAAGCTGTTAAAATTTCAGTTTCATAAAAATATCCAATCCTTAGATATGCAATGTTAAAAATTGGGTTTCGTAGAAAGCTCTTCGTCGACTCGTGACGTCCTTCTGCATAAACACTACGGCGACCGCGACCGAGTTTGCTACATTAGTAAGTCAATTTACACAATATTTCTTTTCTTCATTGTTTTTATGTACATATAATTTTCTGTCTTCTTTTATCTAAAATAGGTTATAAATATCATATATTTTGTATGATCCTCACAGTAATAAACATGGGATTTGTCAGAAACAAAAACACCCCGACGCATAGCTTTCTGTCAAACTTTTCTAGTTGCAGAATCAAAAGGCACGCTTATGAACAGTTTTTCTGGGGCATTTCTGGAAGTATTGCGACACTCAGGAACCGCACAATGTATGTAGCCCATGAAGAAGTTGAAAAAATCCCAAAAGTTCTGTTACAATGATGAAATATGGGTCCCCCCGTTTTCGGGGGCGCTAAACACGATGGTGATATTTTTAAGGTTCTCACCCCTCAGCAACTACCCCTGAACTCAAAAGACCGCCCCTATATCGCGCTTTTTTTTACGTTGTAGGCATGTGTATCGGTTTTTTGGACAGGATTCGGTTAGGCTACCCCCTCCTCTAATATTAAAATATCCCTAAAAAAATCAAAATGCATGAAAATTTGTTTATCCCCGTTTTCGAGGGTGCTCAATACGATTGTAATATTCATTTCTCCCCACCCTTCACTAACCACCGCTAAAACCACCCCCTTTTCATATATCTTGATACTGGGCACGTGGGGACTAGAAATATGCCCAGTTCCATAATAAAATCCTATCCAACAAGTGCTCATAGGCCCAGTACCACTAAATGTGAAAGGGGGTGGTTTTGGGGATTTGGGGGTGGTTGATTGGGAGTGGGGAGTGAAATAGTATAGACATCGTGTTTAGCAGTCTCGAAAACGGGGAAAACCAATTTCCGCTATTTTGTATTTTTCTATATATTTCAATGTTAGGGGTGGTGGTAGTTTCAACCCCGGGGTTGATGGAATATCTCGTCACTCAACTCCCTTTATAATATCGAAATCCCATTAAATACCCCGATACAACGAGTCCCCACATGCCCAGGATCAAGAAATATGAAAAGGGGGTGGTTTTAGGGGTGGCTGGTGTAGGGTGGGAGAAAAATGAATATTACCATCGTGTTTAGCGTCCTCGAAAACGGGGAGAAAACATTTTCCACTATTTTATATTTTTCGGTGGATTTCAATGCTAGGAATGGGGTGGATAATATGTTGAACAGTTAAATTTCATACGGCCTACCCGAACCCTGCACAAAAAACCGATACGCATGGCTACGATGGAAAAAAAACGCGAAATAGAGGTGGTTTTTCGAGTTTAGGAGTAGTTGCTGAGGGGTGGGAACCTAAAAAATATCACCATCGTGTTCAGTGCCCTCGAAAACGTGGGAGTACCCTTGTTTCATCCCCGTAACACAACTTTTGTCTTTTTTGCAACTTTTTCATGGAGTAATATTTATTAGAAGCTTTTTTTTCACTCATTTTAAACAAGTAAGAAGATAAAAAAGATATAATTTAACAATCAAACGCCGTTTGCATACAGAAACACAATAACACGCTTATTAAATCTCGACTGTTGCCTGACAGCATCTGCAAAATGACGTCACGCGAAGCTCCGCCCAGTTTTCGCGCGGTCCAACTTCGGTAATTTATTTAAGGGCTAAATTGCCATAAAAAGTGTTCTACTTTCGATTTCTAAAATTTTAAAAAAATGCTGAACGGACCTATTGTTAAATGCATTATAAATAAAAAGTTAGGTATTGTAGAGGAAAATGATAAATGAAAACAATCGCAGACGTAGTGGGAATAGTGGTGGGTAGTGCCGATGCATCATCACGTCTTACGTCTTTTATGTCGCGTGCATTAAAATGAGAGAGAAGGTCAACCATGTGTTCCGCCTTCCTAGCGTCTCACCTCGCACTCCCTCCTCAATTATAGGTTTCTCGCACTATACAATCTTAGGCCATTCAATGTGCCGCTTACGTTTAGCGGCACATTGAATGGCCTAAGGGTACAATATTTACTTTCCCAAAACTAAAACGTTTGAATCGAACTGCTTTAAGTAATTTTTTTTTCAACCAATCACACACTGCTCGATTATATGCCTCAAGACTTTTGTCCATTGTAAAAGCACTTTTAGAATATACAAGATACTTTACTATGTCAGGATATATTATTTTGGTAAAGTCCTTTATATCCACAAAACAATCTTCTAAACGAAGTGTGTTTAGGTCTATACCCAACAGAGATATTTTAGCAATAAATCTTGATGAATTTTATCAACCTGTAAACTACTAATACTGTCCATGTTTCTGCAATCGTTAGAATATTTTAATTTTTGAATAAATATCTAATTATTACACTGTTATCTTAATATTTTATCAAAATATCACGGTTATCACGAATGTACAAACAATATAAGACACAAGGAAAGTCTTTTCACATGTAAATAAGCCCAAAAAATATTAAGGTTAGTATTTGTTTATCCTCCAAGGTATGAACGTGACGTCACGTGCTGAAGGCGCACATGGCACGTGCCACGGCTTATTACTACCAGTGGAAGGTTCGGGTCAACGCTGAGAAGTCCGAGACAATAATCTTCACGCGTCGTTTCACAAAGAACAAAATAAATGCACATTTCGATCAAGGGAAAAAAAATCTTACTAAGAGATGCATGAAGTACTTGAGGGTGAGACGTTTAATACCCATATAAATGAGAGGATACGGACGGTCTCCTCCTTGTCTAGGAGTCTGTATCCGCTCATGGTCAGGGGTAGCAGGAATTGTTTTACACAATGGTGGTCCATCACATAGGCGACGCCGGTGTGGTGCAGCATACCAGTCACGACAATGGAAAAATTTCAAGTACTTGAACACAAATTTATACACCTCATTTCGAATTGTGGAAAGTACACCTCCCTCAGAGACCTATACGCACTTTGCCACGACATAACCCCACTAGCGGACTACGTCCAGAACATCTTTCAAAACTTCTTCTCGTTCAAGCCAACAGGACACAACGCAAATTATACAGTATAATGCGTTACCAGAGGTTACCGATTTTCCGGCAACCTCTGTAGCCAAGTTCCACCAACTATAACTTCCGCTTACCCTATCCACCTTTACTGATATTTCATAAATAAACACACCACAGAAATTAGACAACCCCCAATTCCAAAAGTCAGGGCTTGTGCGGAAGGGGGTTACACATTGAAAAAACGCGGACATACAACCATTTCCTCCGACAGTGCCAGTGTCGGAGCCAGGATTCGAACCCGGTGGTGCGATGTCCGTGTAATTAATCGCGATTGCCACCTCGCGCATTAACCGACTCGGCTATCGACCAGATAATACCTTTTGCATCTTTAAATTTTTCCTGTCCCCCTCTTCCTTTCTGTTTGTATCCGTTTTGTCGCGTTTGTTTTCTTGTTTTCTTTTTGTAAATTTTTGTCTCTAAATTCGTTTCCATTAAAATTGTAAATGAATTATAATTTTCTTGATATCCAAATTTTTAAAGTCACAGTTTAGGCCAGCCTATGCGCAACCCGACGTTACACACCTTGCGGAATGTTTCTCGTTTAAATTCAGGTACCAACGTCAACTACGAAATTAAGAAGTGTTCTTTGTGCCAAAGTTTTTTAAAAATGTGTAGGTTAAGCTTTATTAAATCCATTTTGCTAGATAGTTATTAATTTAATAAATATATTTTGAATTTGAAATGGTAAAATTGCATCAGCGTTTAATAAAGTGTTTTTTCCCTAAAAGCAGTAAGATAAAGATACTTGCTGTTTTCACTAATAGAAATAAAATATAATTTTATATATTTTCCATGTCGCTTCATTCATCAAAAATTGTATTTTTTTCTTCTACCATAAAATACATGGGGAGAGGTTCACTGTAATTTCCTTATTATTGCACAACGAATAAATCAATCAAAATTTTACAAAAGAAGAAAGTCAAAGTTTCTCTCATCAATTCTATATATAAAGTTGAAAATACGTACAATGGTGCACAAATATGGTAGATAGAGGTTAAGAACCTATAATAATAGTCAGATACTTTCTCTTATGAATAAAAGCAAAGTATTTTAAATACCCATGACATAAATCATAATAAAGAGGATTATGGGCAAACCCACCTGGAAAATCAGCACTAGCACTCCCACCTCCTTCTCAAAAGAGTTACATACAAAATTGCATATATATTTTCTTTTAGGGGAAAGGGTAAAATGTAGCGATTTTCCGTTTACTCCAATCAAAAAGAGTACAAGTTACATTGCAACTCTTAAACGGAACGACTCATTATTCTTGGCGATTTTAACGCTAGAGTAGGGAGAGATGCAGACACCTGGCCAGGCATTATAGGCAAGAACGGTTTGGGCAACATGAACGCTAACGGTCAACTACTCCTAACTAAATGCGCCGAACATGATCTAGTTATAACAAACACCATTTTCCGACAAAAGGATAAATTTAAAGGCACCTGGCGTCACCCCAGATCAGGTCACTGGCATCTACTGGACTATGTTATCGTACGTAGGAAGCATCTCAAGGACGTCCAAATTACAAAGGCGCGCATTGATAGCGAATGTTGGACCGATCATCGTCCTGTTGTCTCTAAAATGAAAATTGTTATGAGACCCAAACACCGAAGAACTCAAGTAAAACGTAGACTCCGTCTCTGTATTAGTAAATTGCGTGACCAACAAACCGTCGAACAGCTAAAGCAAAAAGTTCAAGAGAATTTGGGTGCACTAGAAGAAACCAATTCTGTAGATGTCGCTGCTACCTGGACACAAATTAAAGACAGTTTAAAAAGTGCGAGTGAGGAAATTCTTGGCACTGCAGCAAGTAAAAAACAGGAGGACTGGTTCAATGATAATGAAGCTTTTATACAAGAACTTCTTGACCGCAAACATATTGCATTCCAAAACGCTATCAACCACCCCAACGACTCATCAAAAGCAGAAGCTTTTACCCAATCTAAGTATGAAACGCAACGCGAAATAAGAAGAATAAAGAATGAGTGGTGGGCAAGCAAGGCCAGAGAAATTCAAAGGTACGCCGATTCACACGATTACAGGAATTTCTTTCAAGGAGTAAAAGCAGTGTACGGCCCCAGTCGGAAAAATATGTGCCCTATTAAAGATTTAAATGGAAATCTCCTCAAAGAAGACCAGGAAATAAGAGCCCGATGGAAGGAACACTACTCTAACATTCTTAACCAGCAAAGTCAAGCCGATCACGACATTATAAATCTTATCCCTCAATATGACACCTTCGAAGACTTAGATAAACCACTAACAACGGAAGAGATCTTAACCGCCATTGGGCAGCTAAAAAATAACAAATCTCCCGGCGCCGACTCACTCCCAGCTGAGATCTTTAAAGCTGTGTCGTCAGAGCTCATACCCTACCTCAAAAAACTGTTTGATGTCGTGTGGGAAAGTGGTCAAGCTCCGCAGGAGTTTCGTGATACACTATTAATCAACCTCTTCAAAAACAAAGGCAGCGCTGCGGACTGTGGAAATTACAGGGGTATAGCTCTCCTGGCTGTTGGAGGGAAGATACTCACTAAAGCGATGGCAAATAGGCTAACACCTGTTATGGAAAAGTTACTTCCTGAAACACAGAGTGGCTTTAGACCAAACCGAGGCACATCGGATTTAATCTTCACACTTAAACAGCTTCAAGAAAAAGCACTCGAACATCAAGGAGAAATTCACATGGCCTTCATTGATTTAACCAAGGCGTTTGACTCGGTGGATAGGGAAGTGCTCTGGAAAATTATGCTCCGCTTAGGTATCCCTAGAAAATTTGTGGAAGTATGTCGCAGTCTACATACAAACAACAACGCCCAGGTTATGTATAATAATGAGGCAACCGAACCTTTCCAAACCCTCACTGGAGTTAGGCAGGGATGTGTCCTGGCACCCCTACTCTTTAATTTGTTTATCACTGCTCTAACAATTATTGTTGACAACAAACTGACAGTCAGAGGAATAGGTCTCAGATACCGTTTTGATGGCGGTCTCTTTAACATAGGGCGCTTTAGAGCTTTCACGAAGACACGCACACGATTCATTTGTGATCTCCAGTATGCGGATGACTGTGCACTTTTAGCCTCTACGCCGGAAGAGCTTCAAGAACTTTTAGATGTGTACGCCCAGAGCTATGATTCCTTGGGACTTAAAATCAACATTGGAAAGACTAAGATTATGTCAACTCCTCATCAAGTGAACCAAATAGACATTACACTTAACGGAAATTCTCTTGAAGTGGTGGATCAGTTCAATTACTTAGGCAACGTTGTTAATGACAAAGCAAACGTGGACAGCGAGATTCGCAATAGAATTAACGCTGCATCTAGAGCACTCTGGGGACTTAGAGAGAGAGTATTTGACAACCACGACCTTGCTTTGTCAACGAAAATGGCTGTCTACAGAGCAGTTGTCATTCCAACACTGCTATATGGATGTGAAAGCTGGGTCACTTACCGTCGTCATGTGAAAGAATTAGAACGTTTTCAGCAAAGACACCTCAGAAGTATGATGAAAATCCGTTGGTTCCATCACATATCAAACGTGGAAGTACTCAGGAGAGCAAATAGCCTTCCAATTGAGGTGCTTATTTCAAGGGCACGCCTAAGATGGGCAGGTCACGTTCATCGTATGCATGATAACCGCCTTCCTAAATGTACACTTTATGGTGAATTGCTAAGCGGTAGAAGAAGGCGTGGCGGTCAACGAAAGAGGTTCAAAGACGCTCTCCATGAAAATCTAAAATCCTGCGGTATTGCAGACGAGCAATGGGAACAACTTGCAGCGGACAGAACCGAATGGCGAGGGGTTGTGGCCAGCTATCAAGGAAATGTTGCTGCAAGAAGGCCGAATCCAAGACCTAACCAGGTCTATGTTTGTCCTGACTGCGGTCGACATGTGCTCTCCCGAATTGGCCTCTATAGCCATAGTCGTGTGCACCGTAGATGAATGGGAATTACAATAGACTACACCTTTTACTTGTTTTTTATTGTACACAATCTATCGACTGTAACATTTTTATACTCGGACTCGAGTAACGGCTAATAATAATAATAATAATGTCATATTTTGCTTATTACTCTAAATTTAAAAATAAAACAGTAGATTGGGTTCACTGGTTAAATGTTGTAGAATAAAAATGAAAACGGTAGGAAAGCGCACAACTCTTCTACTTCTACAACTCTAAAATAGAAAAGTAATGGGGTATCGATTTTAAATTGAGTTGTTTTTATTAATGGCTAAATTTTTATTAAAGAATTAAAGACACGGTTCTTGAGGAACGGAAATTTTATTTTCTAAATATTACATCAGTCAAATGACCTACCTCCTCCTCGTTGCTAGCACATTTGTAGCCTAGCACGAAAGTTTTTCATCACCCGCATTTTAGCAAAGCTAAGATTTTCACAGTAAATGTGTAATATGTAGGTAAAAACGTATTGCGTACTTGCTAGTTTGAATATGGGGCGCTTTTACAGATAATAGGTACTAAAGGTAAATAAAAAAATCTTACTATTACGTTCATATAGCAAAAAGTATGTAGTTTTATTAACAGCCGTCCGTGGTGTAGTGGTTGAGTTGCCTCCAAATTCCCACTAAAAGATGCGTGAAGTATTTGGGGGTGAGACTTGACCAAAGACTGACGTTTAATATGCACATAAATGAAACCATACGGATGGTCTACTCCCTGTCCAGTAGTCTGTATCCACTCATGGTCAGGGGTAGCAGACTTAACAGACTAAATAAAGGATTGTTGTACACGATGGTGGTCAAGCCGTCTATCACATACGCGGCGCCGGTGTAGTGCAGCATACCGGCCACGACAATGAATAAACTGAAAGTACTTGAACATAAGTACATGGGCCTCATCTCAAATTCTGGAAGGTACACCTCACTTAGAGACCTCTACAAACGCCGCAACGATATAACCCCAATATCCGACTACGTCCAGCACATCTCTCAAGACTTCTATTCATTCAAACTGGGCGATAGTCCGCTAACAAGACACATTACGCAAATTAGACAGCATAATGCCCCATTTCGGATTAAACACCCCTTACCTTACCAGACATTGCCAATCTTCCGGCAGCCACTCTAGCCAAACTTTCACCTACTATACCTTCTCTAATACTATCCACCTATCACTGATATTTCATACCTTTTATCGACTTTAATTCTTTCCTGTCCCCCTTTTCTTTTGTTTTTGTGCATTTCTGTCGCGTTTGTTGTTTCTTCGTTTCTGTTTGTACATTTTTGTCTGTAAATTCATTCTTCCTTCATTAATCTTGCAACAGAATCAAAATTTTATCTTAGAACAATCAGAATTTTTAGAATCACAGTTTAGGCCAGCCTTGCGCAGCCCGTCGTTGGAGCAATTCGCGGATGGCGTTAACGCGGTGGTCGCAGGGTCGGTCCCGGGATGGGTTCTGGAGAGGCAGTGTTGTTGTATCCAGTTCATATTAATAAATCTGTTTTGAACTGAATTGAATTGGTTGAGTTGCCCAATTCACACACACGAGCTTGAGGGTTCGAATCACGTCTTTTGCATTTTTTTTTTTTCATTTTGTACGAGATGTATTTCGGCTCGATTAGCAACTGAAATATCTAATAGTTCTAATACGAACATTTCTTTATAGATTAAGATCCCAGAGCTCCCAGACCTACGTCATTTCAGCAAAGCTAAGATTTTCACAATAAATGTGTAATATGTAGGTAAAAAAGTATGCGTACTTACTTTTACGTTAAAGTAGCATAGCTGGTTTTTATATACGTTGTACACAATATTATTAAGAACGAACATGTATTCTTGCCACAGACGCTTTCCGTAAGCCCTAACTTCCGACAGACGCTTTAAAGCTGGAGAATCTCAATAAATGTGTAATATGTAGGTAAAAACATATTCGTACTTACTTTTACATTAAAGTAGCATAGCTGGTTTTTATATATGTTTTACACAATATTATTAAGAACAAACATTTATTCTTATTCTTACCAGACGCTTTCCGTGAGTCCTAACTTCCGCCAGACACTTTAAAGCTGAAGCATCACAATAAATGTGTAATATGTAGGTAAAGACGCATGCGTACTTACTTTTACGTTAAAGTAGCATAGTTGGTTTTTATATGTTTTACACAATATTATTAAGAACCAACATTTATTATTGCCAGACGCCTTCCGTGGGCCCTAACTTGCGCCAGACGCTTTAAAGCTGGAGAAAAATTTGAAATTAAATTTGAATTTGTCTTTCAAAAAATTATTGAAATATTTAACGGCACATTCCTCGAAAACGATTGGAGTTAGGCCTTAGGTGCATCCACAGACGGCAGGCAACAAATGGCAGACATACATTTTTTAAAATCCACTTTTTGGTTTCAAGGGATCTAAAAGCTTATAAATTCACCAAAGTCTCAATGTCGAATTTTGACGCTATTGCAGTACATTCCCATACTACATGTACGGGAAAGTAAATATTTTGCACAAGTTTTATATACCTGCACATTAATTTTATTAATAAAATTCACTTTTCCAAGCATTTCCATTGAAATCCACTAATTTCTTAATACTTTATCCCAATAGAAAATATTTCTGGCAGTTATAACAACTGCTATTTATAACGTATTTCATAATTTTTTGCAATTTGTTTAGTTAATGATAGATTACAAAAAAAACTAATCAAATGATTTAATGCTTTTCTCTTTATTTCAGTTACATTACTCCAGAATCCACTATTAACCACCATCGATATGGAACAGGAGTTTTACGGACCGATCTTTTATCATCCAGTGTTCTGGATTTTCAGCGTGCCGTCCGTAGCGGGGTTGATATTATATTTGTTATATAGATGCATTAAATCTAGACGAAAAAGAGGAAACAACTTTTCAACTAGTACAACCTCTATCTGGGATGGCAACCTTTCAAATGGCGACAACTTCCAATCGCAGGTAAATATAGCCGCAACATATAAAATTAGCGGCGCTGACTGTCCCATCTTAAAAACAATATTATACCGTCCTAACTTAGAAAGCAGTATCCTTCAAATTGTTAGTTTCGAGAAAACGTGCACATGTGTTCTTATCGTTGGGCCACCAGAAAAAATGCATTCATTCTGAAATAAATTGTGCGTATTAAATAATTTCTTCTCTATGTCAATAATCTTGATAGTGTTATACTTTATACGGGCAAAATTGAAACTGGTCAAGCACAGGACCGTGCGCACTGAACTTGACATTTTGTTCTATATATTTAGCAATGGTATCGAGATTCGAATGGTAGTTGAAACTGTGCAGGCGAGTCCGAGACTGGCAATGTAATCAGCCTGATTGAACCATCTACGACTGCACTGGTTTAAAGATAATAAAACGGACAGGCCTACGAGCATAAAAATCGTTTCTCAGAAGTCGATAAGGTGTGCTGTCAATGTGCCAGTGCAGTGCATAAATACCTATTATAATATCAAGCGTAGGAGTTTAGTTAGTTATTGTTCATATTTATAAATATTCACTACTATATAAAAGGTGAAATATTTTAATTATTTACTAATTTACCATGGCTTTCTGGAGACCATTTGAAACAGAGGATAATATAATAACGCCCGAAAATCTTATCATTTTCTTGTGACAAGCATTTCTATTTACCTCCGCGCTTGTACAATAAAGAGATTCCGACTGTTTTTGCCGGGTTTTAGTTTTTATACGGTTTCATACACTTTACATTGTTTCATTAAAAAAGTAGTAAATTGGTTGTTACTGCTTCTTGTAAAGTATGTTATTTATTCTCTCTTAAGAATTAACTACACAAAAGAGCAGTAATGTAACACCTTTCTATGGAAAAGAACAATAACCAAATATAAAATATTTTGAAATGACAATAGTGGCCTTCATTTGATGCCATACATTTGTAATAATATAATTTATTAAGTGCTGTACTGCATTATCAATGAGAATAATGTTAACTTCGTCGCTTATAACCAGATTAAAAACCCAGTAACTCCAATATTAGTGGGAGATAGTGCTTTTAATCGTTATAAAGGGTGCTTACTGCGATTTGATTTATGAACTGATGATGTCACATGGTTATACTACAAAATATATAAGTAATTTTTTAATACTCTAGTACCCTAAGTGTTTTCTGATGTGGTAGGTTAATAAACATATAGCCAGGGCAGGGAGGTGTCGAAAGCTAGATTTTTCCCATGATAGTTTAGCCAGTATCAATGATGAAAGTGCACTTCTACTTTTAGTGTTGCAAAAATAAGTAAATAATTAAACAACATGTTGCAAAAAGTTGCATAAATATCTACAAGATTGAAATTTTACATACTCACAGATGACATAAAAACATATCGGAAAATAATATTCTACCGCGTCGGAAGCGTTATCGTATCAAGGTCTACCACCCACGCAGTGTGGAAAAACGAACATTTTTGACTTATATCTACAATGCTGAATTTTTTTTTCTGGAATAGTCTATCGAATAAGACATCCAAAAAAATATACTCTTACCGATCGTCTTATGTTGCTAAAGCCTCGTTAGATGTAACGGAATGCAAGAGTGTGACCGCAGCCGCTGCGCTCCGGGCCGCATGTTCGAGTGTTACAGACACGTCCGACAATTTTCGTGGATATGCGTCTTAAATATTCATAATAACATATTTATATAGCAAGATTTATGCTCGTCCACTAAGAGCCGTCCGTGGTGACGTGGTGTAGTGGTTAGGTTGCCCGATTTCAAGCGAGTTTTTTGCTTAGTTCTCTTTTCCCGCATCAACTACCAAAATTTCGAAGTGTTTTCAACAAGTGTATTAGTGTTTATAGTGTTAGTGTTTTAAATTCCTCCACGAAAAATATTTTAAAGTGGATTATGCACCTTAACTCGCCCTGCGCAGCGAAAGGTGTTGACTTTTACAAATTGTTTTTAGAAGCCGAACCAGACGCGCCCCCCGTCCAGTCCTTCATTCGCCACGGATTGATCGACTGGTCCCGGGACGTGAGCTGGCGAGGCCATACATGTATATGTTAATAAAAATAAATATGTATTGATTAATTGATTGGTTGTCCGATTTCCAGGCGTGGGATCGGGGGTTTGAATCAGCTTCTTGCAGTTTTTTTACTACATTTTGTACGAGATGTATTTCGGCTCGATTATCAACTAAAATACGTAATACGAATATTTTTTTTAGGTTAGTTCGTTAGATTAAATATGTTAATATTATTTGATGTAGTATAGTTGCTTATGATAGATAATTTCCCTTGCTCTAGGCAAGTTACAGTTACAAGTGATAACCGCTGCCTTCAATTTTTGAGTATATTATTTATTAAAAGTAAAGTAAAGTTTCTTCTTTTTGCAATTATATCAACTATATTAATCAAATATTATCCACTATCATATTATTTTACTAATTATTTTCTAAGATGTTCACCTTGTGTATTTTTTCACTAAGTATATATCAAACTTCTTCCTTAGCAATACTGGCCAAATTTTATTTATTTTTCTTTGTCACATACATTTTACCGCGTAGGTATAGAATTTCAAAAATCCCTTCTTAGTTAGGTCCTGCGGTTTGTGCTGAGCTTTGATGTGTCAGTCATTTCAAACGTCCACCATTTTAAACCGAACTTTAAAGTTATCGAATTTTTTTCTTGTATTTTCATCAAGAATATTCAAATGGAAATTATTGGACATAGAGATATGGGTTAAAATTAATTACAACATTTGAGGGTAACCAACCTAAAGCCAGATGAGAGGAGAAAAAGATAAAATTAAAAAACTGATCATATACGCAAACCAACAACTCTATTGTGCAATATATTTAGTACGGACCTGTACGTTGTTATGAACGTATAGCGAAATCGTCCAAAAGAACCTGGCACCTGACCTTCGAAGGCGGTCTTTACTATAATTTTAATCGTCTGTCACCCCGTGGAGAATCATACCCTAGGAGTATGGGGCAAATATCTATATCTTAAGTTAAATATATTAATATTTGATCTAGTATAGTTGCTTATGATAGATAATTTCCCGCGCTCTTGACATTTTGTTAACACCTAAAATACGTAATGCGAATTTTTCTTTAGGTTAGTTCGTTAGGTTAAAGATGTTAACATTATTTGATGTAATGTGGAGTGCCCGCGCTCTGTGGGCTCCCACCAATCATAGCCCCGCATTTATTTCCCTATTCTGTATGTAGTAGGATCGGTGAATATGCCGGAGTGCACCCAACGCTGAAAATAGCGTGCACTCTGGAGTGCACCTAGTCATTGCGATTTTTATAAAAAAAAATACTTTCTTAATTTTATTGATACATGTATTAGTTTTTTATTTTTCCCGACCTAAATCCAAATTACTAATGCTGTTTCTGTTACAGGCGACATTAATACCTCCCAAACTTCGCCAAAAAGAAAGATCGCAAGACCGAAACGACCGAAGCAAGATAGTCAATGAAGGAAGAGTTATAGATGTATAGACTGGAAATCGTATTAATATTTTAACTTATTTATTTATTACCCAGAATTAGAAGAAATATTTTTAATAAATACTCAGTATTCACTGGTTGCTAATTCCTCTTCAATATTTTTAAACGCTATTATTTATTTGCCCAATCTCCTTCAAGAAAATGTAATACCAGAATATACAAACTTTATTCAGGATCAACATCTTTTGGGGCGTCAGTAACCTATTGAAGATAAAAGAGTATCGTCGAAAATTTATATATTTTATATGCAACCACTCTTGAATCTGTACACCCAAGAATCACATGAAAAGTTATTTATTTTTTATCATGTTTGACTCAATCCATTTTATTAATTATAGATTTTTTTCCGGAAACATTTAATATGGTCTCGATCCACAACAAAGGAAAATGAAACTGATGATAATAATATTTTTTAAAAATGAATGTGCCAATTTATCGGATAAGTAGAAAACGAAACACAAAAATTCGTTGGATAATATGGTTGCAATTTTTTTCTTTAAATGTGCTTTAATTGATAAAATGGAAAAGTTAAAGAAAAGCAACAAATTGAAGAGTGCAGAACAAAGACTTGTTATAATATAAGAAATGTCTTGTTGTGAATTATTCAATATAAAAGTATAAACTGAAATATTCTTCAATTAAATAAAACGAACAAGATGTAACTTTCATGCTAATAATTAAGGTTTATAAATATTGCATCACTGATTTGATTGAAGGATAAATAAGACCTTAATACTAATATATACTTAATTTTTTGACGGCTGTGAATTCTAACAAGCCTAATTTTATTATTTATAGTTGCATGCTCGCCAAAGTTAGAAATTGAAAGGGCCCCGCGCATTTCTTATGGGAAGTGGCCCCCGGTGAAACTCGATGCAATCGATATGTTATTTCTCTTGAGCTCCTGATCAAAAGTCCTCATGGCCACAAGGTCGGAAAATTTAGATTTCCAGATATGGAGGGTGGAAAGCCGATTTTTCGGTATATTTTCACTAATAGTATGGAGCCATGGTCCTTTCAATGCCGCTTCGCTAGTTTTCTACGGGGTTTTTTCGGGTCGCTGATTTCAAATCCGATGTCAAAAGTAGCATTTGACAGTTGACAGCCGTCAGTGGCACTGTCAACTCGCCTTATTTCCCGGAAAAGGTTTATCAGAATATACAGGGTTACTGGTAATTCGATACATTCCTTTGGAGATGTGATGGGGCATGATCTAAGAAGTAAATTTAGCCCTAACATATATTATGCAAAACTCAATAGTTTTTGAGATATTTAAATTTTTTTGTTTTTCTCAAAAAGTAGATCTTAATGTCCAAAAAGTTAATTTTCGAAAAATCTATTTGACATTTTTAAATTTTTTTTACTGGATTGCTTGTCCAATATTATAGATATCCGGAATGAAAAATATCTAGAAACATTTCGATTATGTGAACATCTGAAATAAAAACTTTAAAAAAATTTTTTTTAAATCAGCTATGAAATTTACCTAGGTATTAGGTTTTTCAAGAAAATATTAACGTAACACGCGTATAAATTATTATAAAAACTGCCTTATTTCAATAGCTATCTAACAAGGTACAAATGTTCAATGTACACTTAATAGTTCTAAGAAAATACTAGTAAAAATAACACAAGCAATACGAATTTTATTTTTAGATAAACAGTAAAAAACATTTTAAAAGTAGAGTTTAATTCTTCATTAATTTCAAAGTTGTACTTTATTATTTATATGTCTTGCTCAAAATGGGAACCCCTATTCCGTATACAGACACGGCAGCGTCTTCTTATTTCCGTCCTTGTTACTCTGGTTGTCAGATTATGCCTTATGTGTTGGGCAGCATCGACTATCTTTTGTCTAAGGTTTTCTATAGTATTGACTGGTGTGGCATAGACCATCTCCTTCATATGACCCCATACGTAATAATCAAGGGGTGTTAAGTCAGGGCTTCCCGTTGACCAAGGTATTGGGCCCGCTCTTCCAATTCAACGGTTAGGGAAACGTTGATCAAGTAACGGTCGTACTGTCAGCCGATAATGTGCTGGACAACCGTCGTTCTGAAACATCATTCGCTGTCTGACGGCGAGAGGAACATCTTCTAAAATCACCGCCAGATTATTTCTTAAAAAAATTTCATAGATTTCACCGTTTAAATTTTGAGGAAGAAAGTGTGGCCCTATTAAATAGTGGCCAATGACTCCCATCAACACATTAATAGAAAACTTTATTTGGAAACTAGTTTCACGTGTTAACTTGGGATTTTCCTCTGCCCAATAATGTAGGTTGTGGAAATTTGTTATACCCTCGCGATTAAATTTCGACTCACCCGTCCATAAAATACTTGTTAAAAAATTTGCACTTTCTGAATCTGAATTTAACATAAAGCGGCAGAATTCCACTCTCCTTCCAGGATCACCTTCCCCCAAGCCTTGGACAGGGGTATAGTGGTAAGGGTGACATCCAACTCTATGTATCGTAGACCAAACTTTCCATTGTGACGCTCCGGTTAGTCTTGCGACTTTATTAGTTGAAATTGTTGGGTCTTCCTCAAAATACCTCAATATTTCTTCCTCATCATCTGGTTCATAAACGGGAGGAGCACCAGCGTCACTTCTTCTACATTTCACGGAGCCAGTTTCAGCGATATTTCGATATGCCGTACTGAATACACTGGCATTTGGTAAGCGGCGGTTAGAGTACCAAAGACCATATTCTCGGCGAGCTTCAGCAGCGTTGCCGCCACAGTATCCATAGACAAACAAGATATCAGCGTATTCAGCGTTGGCATACGCGGCCATGGCACAGAAAATACAATAACAACAACTAATAACAACAACTACGAGCAAAATCAAAATCTTCGATAACTAATTTAACAAGACCAACAAACTTAAGGGACACGGAGATAAGAATGTCAGTTAATGACATATATGCACAAACGTCAAAGTCAAGGACTGACTGACTTAAATGAAAATGAACGATGTCGTTTAATAAATTCCGCCACCAGCATTATCTTTACTAATTTTTTATTAGAACTATCAAGGGTACATTAAACATTTCTACCTAGTTAGATAGCTATTGAAATAAGGAAGTTTTTATAATAATTTGTACGCGTGCTACATTAATATTTTTTTGAAAAAACCTAATAGGTAAATTTCATAACTGATTTTAAAAAAAAAGTTTTTACAAGTTTTTATTTTAAATGTTCACATGATCGAAATGTTTCCGGATATTTTTCATTCCAAACGGATATCTATAATATTGGACAAGTAATCCAGTAAAAAAAAATTAAAAATGTCAAGTAGATTTTTCGGAAATTAACTTTTAAGACATTAAGATCTACTTTTTTGAGAAAAACAAAAAAATTTAAATATCTCAAAAACTATTGAGTTTTGCATAATGTATGTTAGGGCTAGATTTACTCCCTAGCTCATGCCCCATCACATCTCCAAAGGAATGTATGGAATTACCAGTAACCCTGTATACAAGGCATTTTTTGGGTCCTTGATTTCAAATCAGATGTCGAAGGTGGCATTTGACAGTTGACAAGTTTCATATTAATTGGATTGTTTGCAACTACTTTTAGCGTGACCCGGGAACACTGTGATACATCTTTTCTGGATAATACAGCTAAGACTGCTACCGACAGCTGTCAAATGTCGCTTCGACATCAGATTTGAAATCAGCGACCCGAAAAACCCCCGTAGAACACTAGCGACGCGGAATTGAAAGGACCATGGCTCCATACTATTAGTGAAAAGATCCCGAAAAATCGGCTTTTCACCCTCCATATCTGGAAAACTGTAAATTTTCCGACCTTGTAGCCATGAGGACTTTTGATCGATTCCAGCGAATTTCACCGGGGGGCACTTCCCATAAGAAATGTGCGGGGTCCTTTATACAGGCTGTAATTCCAGTTAATTTTCAGTCATTTCTAAAACTAAAATTGTATTTTTATTGTGCAATAATCATTGAGTACAAAGGGTCAATTTTTACTAAAGTAAAACCATGGAAGAACATTTGAAATGGCATGACAAATTGAATATACATACACTGTCTTTATGATCAATTGTATCGCTCATTTCTCAACAGTTGATATTTAATATCTACTAATCGAATACATTAATTTTTTAGTCGAGTTTAGGAACAGCAACATAAATAAATAAATAATTTTGTATTTTTGTAAATATTTGTTGCAGAAATTGTATTTTTCTTGTATGATAATAAAATATTTTTTATTGAATTTGACGTTTTATTTTTGTCAAACGTTTTATTAAAATTTGCAAATTTTACGCTAATAACATGAAATTTGTAATTAGCGCTTATAAATATTTAGACCAGTCACTAATTTAATAACAGTGCCCGTCGTTCAGAAAGTTGCTTAAAAATTGATTCAGTTAGTCCCAAAAAGCTGGCATATGGCTAAATCTAATACCGTAAATGGAACATCGTGTATTCCACCAAATTTTGGATAAGATATGTATCCCAACTAGCAATTTGATGTTTTGTAGAAGCTGAAAGAATGTTTATGGAACATTTTTTATAAAACAATATTGTTGATATAAACATTTCTAAAACATTTATACAACGCTTATAGACGCGAAATGGGCACAGTTTATAAAACAATGTAGTTCTTTAATTCATTTTATTATGGCTCTCACAGGTGTTATAAAATAATTGTATAACGTTTACACTGAATTTAAAAAAAATGGTAGACAATAATTATAAAATAGTTTTATAGCAAACAGTTTTAGAACTTAAACCTTTTTTTGTAATATATCAACTATAAAATTTTATAAGCATTGTGTTATTATCTTCATTGCTACTTTTTTGTTATGTGCAGCAGCAACAACATAAGTTATTTATTTTTTAAATGTTTTTGTAGACAACAATAATTCTCAAAATAGTTTTAAAATATTACAACAGTAGCTAGATTCTATGTGACATGTGAGATATGGCGGCGTAACTATCAACATATTTAGTGGAACATGAGATAAAAGTTAACTGATTAAGACTCCGTTTCGCCAACAGCAAAGCGATTTTGGACTGCGAAGGAAATTTTTCTATAAAATATGTGGCATATATACAATGAAATTTTAGAGCGCCCTAAAAATAATGAATATTTATCAAAATTGAAAATAATAAAGTGAAAATAAATTTTTTGTATTTTTTTCTCTTTGTGGTGTCGCACCAATTGTGTTTCGCAGATAACATTTTTCACGATAATAGATCATTACTAAAATGCTTATACCACAATAATTTTTATTTTTGAACTATTTTTATTTTAAATTCAAAATGGCCGCTATACAGACAGTTGAAACATAATAACATTATGGCGTCCATCTTATAAAGCATATTTATAATTATAAAAACACTTATAGAACAAATATATTTTCCAAAGAACTGTTATATATCAATTTCTTTTTTCATTAGACAGGGGTGTATTACAAAGAGCAGGGGTAAGTTCCATTAATGTTTTGTTCTGAACAATTTTTGGACGATATTGCCTTTTAATTAACTACGAGGAGTATGAAATAAATAAAATACAAGTAGCTGTTATGTTTTAAGGGGCACTGTTCGTAATATATCCTATAATTTGCTCTTCGGGTAGTATATACCTAGTCACGGATACGGACGTAAAATTCATTGTGAAATTGAGTTCTTTAACATCAAGAACTGAAAATGTTAAAATACAAATAGTTCTTATATTCATTCACGTCCCTCACCCATTCACGTAGTAGGCTGTAGTCGAAGGTGAAAAAACTTTGTTTTTATTAAAATACATTATTATACTGTAAAATACTGTATACCATCAATTTTTGCTTTCAATTCGGAGTAAGGAAAAAATCTGGCTAAATTTTATAACTTTACCTACCTTCTTCCATTCTCTTACCTACAAAGCGATTTTGTCAAAAAATTAAAATTAATCATTTCAAAGCCGTAGACCAAATAAATTAATGAATAAAAACTGAATAACGTTTTCAAAGACATAAAAATAAACATTCAAAACTTATATCAGTCATAAGTCATAAATCTTAGCTTTTAATTTTTTTCATACAATTCTAATACTTGCGCCAATATCTATATTCATCTAGTATGAGTAATATGCTTAGTTTTTTACTCACGGTAGACTACATTTTTTCTTTGATTAAATTTTCATTTTGTAGCCCCCCGAGTTGTGAGTAAAAAAAAATCGACTGGAGGGTCAATCCTATATACTTCCCACTTAACGCAGCCAAACTATTTAATAAAGAAATATTATTCACTATTTCAGTAATAATTACATTTATGTTTATATGCACATTTCCAACCAAACTACCAAAAATAATGGCACGCCCTGTCTTGAAATCGAACCCACGGTCCCTAGCTTGAAGACCAATTAATTACCAATTGAACATTTACTAATTTCTTAATTTACAAAACATTTTTTTCTCGAAACTTGTAAGTTTTAGAAAATAAATTTATATAAGGTTATATTAATATTTTATTATCCGCAGAATATGTTTTTTAAATCATGTTAATATGATATCTAAGGTAACATTTTGTTGAAAGTATTTGAAAACCTAATTAAATCTAAGTTAAATGTCGACAAATAGAACAAAAAAACCGGATGATCGCAAGTTTTTCCGTTTTGCGACATCGAAGGAGAAAATTTGACCACATATAGAGACATCAATCCGAAAGTAGTCTCAAATGATTTCTAGGGTATTAAACCGTGAAATTTTATTAAAATCTCAAAAAAAAAATTACTGGTTGTATTATTTCCTATTAGGTTGAAAGTAAAAAACAAGCCCATATAAGTACAGGTATTGTGACAAATAGAACCGTATAGGTATATGAAAAAATTTAAGAACTAAGGCTCATTTATGATTGATACACTTAATGTTTGTTTTTATACCTTCCTGAAGACATTTTTTACAATTTTCATTTTTTTATTGCCGAAGGTTTGAATCTTAATTAAATTTTATAGTTCTTAAAGCTATTTTCACTTTTACAACTTCAATAAATAACATACGAATCCAACGATTATTCAACATTTAAAAATAAATCTAATTACGGCCCTGCTCTATAAAATTGGCGTGATGTGACTGTGCATCTGTACTTAATCTATTTGGTATATGCGGCGCCGCAATAAATTGACGTCCCCGACGCAGTGCTTATGGAAGTTAAAAAATATATATATTTGCTCCGAAAGAGCATCTTATAAAACATATATACAGCAACATGTTTTAATGTTTTACAAAAACTCTATTTGCAATACTTATAGAGCAATACAATCTGAGGCGCTTCTTAGTCGAGCTAAATAAACGGCAAATTTATCTCGGGCATCTTTTATTCACTGGAAATAAATATAATAATTGTGTGTTTATCTTTAATCTACGTATGTAATATGTACCTGCATAAATAGTTTTAACTTTAGATGTCAGACATCCGTTGATGGGCGCATAAACACCTACCCATGTTTTATAAAAAAGGTAACGAACATATTATAGTCTTTAAAGACTATGTTTAGTTTATTAATTATTTTATAAGTGTTTTATTTAACAATTGTTTAGTAGTTACGGCCGAATACAATATGTTGCCTGAAATAATATGTGTTAAGATGAATCCTAATAAAATTGTTTTATTATTGCTTAGCTAAACTTTTAAAGAATAGTTTTATAGGTGTTCGCCAATTGGCCAATAAGTGCTAGGGGTCATTATTATAAATCAATTTTGTTCTGTGAGCTAAAACATCTTATAATAATTGCTGTATAAACGTTTATAAAACAGCGAAAAACAAATTCTACAAAATGTTTTATAATTTAACTGTAAGAACATTCTTAGCAGTTACTTAGATGATAATTCAATTGTGAAGACTAAATGATCACCTTGGCGGTTTTAATAAAACAAAATAGCTTTTGTAAAGCAGTAATGCAATAGCAATAAAATAACATTATCCTATTAGTTTAAACGTATAGAACAACTTTGTTAGTTGGGTAGTACTATTTGGGTGTAATAAAATCAAATGGTTTTCAAAAAGCATCGTCTCTTATATAACGGATGCCAAAAATTAATGGATAACCCCTACAACTTTTTTATTTTTGAACATATCCAAATGAAACTAAGTCTCGAGACATTCAGAAAACTGCATTTTTTGACATATTAAATGGAACATCCTCTATATTACTTGATTTTTGGATTCAGGATGGATTTTTGAACATGTGTGATTTTTATAAATTTCCTTAGAACATCCCCTATTCTATGGTAGTACTCTACCATTATGATTCCAATTGGAAAAAATAAGTTTTGTTTAAAAAACTGTTCAGGCCAAATTTGATGGCCCACGAAATATACATTTTCAACTTTGTATGTTCGATATGATTTTTCTGACATTACACCAGTCCATTAGAAGTATTTTTTTCTGGTCATGTCACCACTCATAATTTTTCAAGAATTCCAAAAACTTAATAATCCATTTAAAAATCAAAGGTTGGAGTCATTTCCGGTGAAACCGGAAGGGGGCAAAATGACAATTATGCCACAAGGTGTCTTCTTGGTCATATAATACATCTACTAAGTCATTCTCATATTCTGAAAAATAAGGAAAAATGGTGGTCTACCATGATCCGTTGACACCTGGTATATACAGTTATAAGCCAGTGCAGTCTATCAGTGCTAGTATGAAGCAGATGATGTACTTTAATGATTTGAGTAGTTAAAAATGGATAGTTTAATACCGTTTTAATTGACTTTGGGTCTTCAATAGGTAGAAATCCTTTCTTATTTGGATTTAAATCATGATATAATTATAAGCGGACATACTTTAAAAAGGAAATTGAGAACACTGAAGTTATATAGGAGAAAAAAATTCCGACTTTTATCTCGGAATTTAATAAAATTTCGACTTTTTTCTCAGAATTTAATAAAATTCCTACTTTTTTTCGGAATTACTAGTGGCCCCTCTACGCTTCCGTAAAAAGCAACTTGTACTTGTAGTAGTAAATCTACAATTATTATTAAAGGGCTGTCAAAAAATGTTACAAGCCACATTTATTTTAGTTTTTACAGTTGATCTTAGACTGTTAAAGTTATTGTAATTATCCTCAGATCGAGATGAACGATATATTTTCTAGGCTCGCTTTTCTGTTCTATATAACGTATTATTTCACTGTCAAACCATGGTGGATAACTTGTAGAATCCAAGATTTTTCTAGGAACATGTTTAATAAAAATTTAGTTGAGTATATCGAACTCACAGACTGCTTCACTGACGTAAGCTGAGTCAGAGACGTCCAATCAATAATGATTAGTTATTGATATATGGAAAATTTTTTGTTTTTTTTTAATTAAAACCATTACTCTTGGTTCAAGATAGAGGGAGAGAGATATATTCTATTTTGAATCATTATTTCATAACAGCTTAAGGTCGAAACTGCAGTTACACTTTGTAAATATAGTGGTAAAAAACTGGAGTGTGTTCCTTATTTCTGTGATAATGAACTACCTATAGTAAAGGCTTCTTCATCGATCAATTTTTTGATACTCTTTCAAAAATTACATTTTTATGACATTTGACATAATCAATGAGTTCTTTCATCGTTAAGTATTTCAGAGACGTCAACTTTGAATCGTGGGTTAAGAGTTGGAACTTCTTTGATGGTGCAGTCCTTATTTAATGTTGTAGTAGCAAGGTCCTTAAATTTATCACACTCTGCCGAGATGTTACAGCTAATAACTAGGTCTTCATTACTGATATTTTTTGTTTTTTAAGTATTTATATTCAACTCAATGGGATTTATATTTTTTATCATACCAGATCTTATTTATTTTTTAGTTTAATCACAAATGATGGTTGTGTCTTAGTAACAGCAGCGTAGGAGGAGTAGATATTTTGACACTATCACAGATAAACAGCTATAATACCGGGTAATTTTTTTAAATGGAAACGCCCCTCTATCTCCGTTAATATTGTATTTACACAATTGTTTCTTTGGAACTTTTTTATATTGGCTTGTAAACTATCTGATAGCGGCTGGAAATATTTCCCATCACTTCCAGTTTCACCGGAAATGACCTTAACTTCCGAAATTTAAATGGGACATCTTTATTTTTTTATAGAGCATTATGGACATTCTTATTGCTAGTGGAATATTGTTTATTAATTGAAATAATTGAAGAAATTCAGGAAAACTATAGCAATGAAGACATGTTTGAAGTAGTAGTTTTATTCGGCGAGTGTAATAAAAAGTACACAAAAACATGTAGGCAGTTCAATTTAAGGTATCTGAACAAAAAAAAACTTTATTATAAAACTCTCAAATCTGTTTATGATAATTTAAAAAATAGTGGACAATTGAAGGTAACAAAAACAAGACGTAATACGGTTATAAATGAAGATCTTGAATTTGAGATACTCTTATCAGTGACAGAAAATCCGAATATTTCAATACGACGATTGTCTAACTTACATCAAATTTCTTATTCAAGCATACGTAAAATTTTACTGAAAATTAAATATCATCCCTACAAATACGAACTTCATCAACACTTGGAAATTAGTGACCCAGAAAGAAGAATTTAATTTTGTGAATGGTTTCTTGTTAGAGCCCAAGAAAATAATGAATTTTTTAAAAATATTTTGTGGAGTGATGAAGCTAATTTCACCAATAATGGTGTATTTTAATCGACATAACCATCACTACTGGCCCACGGAAAATCAGTACTTGTATAAAGCAACCAATTTTCAGAAATCTTGGAAATTTAGTGTAATAATAATGATAATAAAATTTATTGATAAAATATATAAATAAATATACAATTTCAAAAGCGGAAGGCATTGCAAGAATGCATTTTTCAGCCACCCCCCCCCCCCCCCTATTAAATTTAAATCTAACATAGACATAGATAAACATAAATAAACAGGTGCGAATACAAAACAAAATACAAGTAGCCTTTTTTATATAGCACATTGCTGTCAATAGTTTTTGTTTAATTTTTTGTTTAAATTGATACATTGAAGAACAGGAAACAAAAATATCATGAAATTCGTTTAGAATTTTGGGTGCCATATACAAGTAACAAGACTCAAACTTTTCAGTGCGATGCATAGGAATGCTGTAAGTGTCAGAAGAACGAACATTCACGTTATGTGCTTGAGTTCGGCTCCCAAGAAGATTATACAAATATAACGGTAAATGTTGATGAACAATATTATAAAGCAAACATGAGAACAACATAATGAAACGATTTTCAATTTTTAATAAATTTAGGCTATTTATTTTGTAAGATCTGTATTTTATTCTGAGAAGACTTAGTCAAATGCCAATAATATACACCACTGCAGTAATCAAAATTGCTTAAAATTACCGAATTTACAAGGTTCCACTTAACATCTGACGGTAGAACATATTTAAATTTATAAAGAGTTTTAAATTTTGCATAGGATTGCTGACATTTTGCAGTTAGATGATTTTCAAAGCACAGATGATTGTCAAAGATTATATCAAGGTTTTTAACAATGAATTTAAAAGTTAACACAGTCTGATTCAACTTTAAATCACAATTTAAATGATTGGAACCTTTATCACACATGGAACTAGTCCCTACACACACTGCGGTTGACTTCACTGGATTAATAATATGACCATTGTCATTAGACCACTTAACGATTGCTGTCAAATTTTGATTTAAAACTCGTAGGTATTGCTTCGCTGGACTGCACTGGATTGCATGATTTGAATATTATCAGCGTAAAGATGGACTCCACAGTTAGGGGCAGTGAAAATTGTAAACATTAACGGTCCCAAAATGCTTCCCTGAGGAACACCACAAACTACTTTTTGTTCAGATGAAGAGAAGACACATTGTCCAGTCTAACAATTTGAAATCGGTTGGAAAGATAGCATTTGAACCAGTTCAACAGTTACACGTTGATGTCATAATAATGCAATTTTGCCAGAAGTAAATCATGATCAATTAAATCAAAGGCATTGCTGTAGTCGAGAAGTATTAAATATGTAGCATTGGACTTATCTGTAGCATTTGTCGAGTCATCGGATATTTTTAACTATGTTACTTTCTAAACCCTGATTGTTGCAATGGAAGGATGTTTTGATTTTTTAAATGCTGTGTATAGGTTGGTTTAATAAATAATACTATTGTCGGTCCATATTTTTATGACGATAATCTAAATGGCGATAAGTATGTAAACATTCTCCGTCAAATGGAACATGACTTCTTGGATAACCTTCCTCTAACGAGAAAACAAATCTTTTTTCACAACGATGGTGCTCCGCCTCATAACTCCGCTGCAGTTTGCCAGAATTTAACGAATACCTATGACGACAGATGAATTGGAAATAATGGACCATTCAATTGGTCAGCACGGTCCCCCGACTTAAATCCTCTGGATTTTTTCTATGAGGCTACATTAAAAATTAAATTCACTGCAAAGAATGGGAAAATAAGGAAATAATGAAAAACCGGATGCAAGCGATATTACAAACTATTCCAGAAGATATGATATTTAGGTCGACGTTTGCAATAGTAAAATACATTTATTCATTTATAAATTTTATAATTATTTCAAGGCCATCCCTGTTCTCAGATATTGTAACATGCAACAAAATAAAAAACAGTTCTTCTTGCATAACTAAGTTATTTTTGACATTAAAGGTATGGTTCTATTTGCAAAAATGTTTAGAATTGATTAGTCTATAATGCGATATAAAAATACGGGGTGTCCCATTTCAATTTCGAAAGTTAAGGAAACCGGAAGTGATGGAAAATAATTCCAGTCACTATCAGTTAGTCCACAAGCCAATATAAAACAAGTTCCAAAAAATTAATTGTGTAAATACAATATTAACGGAGATAGAGAGGTGTTTCTCTTTAAAGAAATCATCCAGTATAATAGCTGATTCGAAATATCCACGGTGAAAATAATGCCACAATTTACCATACTCTAGAATTTCATTTAGCTTTCTCGCTTTCGCGATATAGAACTGGATGTGACTATTAAACATATTTACATGAAAAGTCTTAAGTTTGCCCCTTTTGTCGATTTTATATACGGTGGATAAATGGGAATATTTTACTGAACAAAGCCTAAAATGTGTGTCCATTCTTAATAGTTCTTTTGTGCATGGCTCCGCGACAGAAAACCAAAATTGTTCGTCTTAGACGTCTCCCACCCCAGGTAAATAATAAATTAAAGCAGCTAATACAATAATAAGTAGGTCCGACTGAGGTACATTAATCAGCAGTGGGATTCGAATAGCTTACGCGGAGGTATAAATCTTAAGATGTCCCCAACAGGATGTAAACAATAGAGGTGAAGAACCCGGGCCACCTAGACTCACATAAATATCTTGAATTTGTAATCCGGTGGAGCTTTGCCTTAGTTGGTTTCCGCCCGAACGCGTACATTCCTTCTATTATCACCGCCAACTTCAAAACTTTATAGGTACTATGATTCAATAACGTGATCGCTAGCCTAGAGAGGAAGGTATGCCAGAACTAGGAGACTGAAAGCGGAACGGACTTTACCTCCTGAATGTAATAGAAAGACAAAGCAGTGCAGTATTTGTAGATTTCTATTACATATATCTATTAGCACGACTCATTTATACTTCCTGAATGATAAACAGCAGATTTTTCCTTATAGGAATAAGAAGGGTCATAAATGTATAAAGTCTGGTAAACTTTAACTTGGAGTGTGTATGAACTGACACTACGCATACGACTCATTTCTCTTGCACATAAAGTTTAGGCAATAGCCCACATACATTGTTAACGTATGTCCAACAAGCTTCCCTCTCTCCTAAATAGAGCCGGAAATATGAAATATACCGCGTCAGCGCGGTGGTGGCATGGTCGGCCCCGGGGCAGGCTCTGGTTATGCAACTGTTTGTATCATTCTAATTTCAATAAATCCTTGCTATTGTCACATAATAGGGTGAGTAGGTAAAAGGTGACCCATTTGAAAAGGGGATATTTGTGACCTAATAAGTAATATTTTCGTTAAATAAATTATTATAAAATTTTGTTGACTTCATCAATATGCCTTGATAGGAGATATTCGTGAAATATATTAAAATGACTAAATAGTGAATAGTGTATGTCTTTAATAAAGCTTTTTAGACACCTAATGAGGACTCTAAAAATACTTATATTTTCACCAAAAACACTTATTTACTGACGGCAAAAATGGCATGTTGTTTACTAATATCTAAAGATCAAAAACATTGATGGAAATTAAGTTGTGCCACCTATTAAATAATATTGCGAGAAAGTATCTTTAAACGAGGATAAATGAAACTGGTCAGTGATAAAGCACAGGTCCGTGCGCATTGAACTTGATATTTTATCCTATATATTTAGCAATGGTATCGAGATTCGAATGGTAGTTGAAACTGTGCAGGCGAGTCCGAGACTGGCAATGTAATCAGCCTGAATGAACCATTTACGACTGCACTGGTTTAAAGATAATAAAACGGACAGGCCTACTAGCATAAAAAAACTTGTAAATCGTTTCAACGGCGGACTTAGAGATATGCTGTCTGTGACAGTGCAGTGCGTAAATACCTGTTATAATATCAAGCGTAGGAGTTTAGTTAGTTATTGTTCACATTTATAAATATTTACTACTATATAAAAGGTAAAATATTTTAATTATTTACTAATTTATCATGGCTTTCTGGAGACCATTTGAAACAGAGGATAATATAATAACGCCCGAAAATCTTATCATTTTCTTTTTATAAGCATTTCTATTTACCTCCGCCCATGTAGAATAAAGAGATGCCGACTGTTTTTGCCGGCTTTTAGTTTTTATACGGTTTCAATTAAATTCATTTAAACTTTAGCCATATTTATTCGAAAATACGGAACGCCAGAAACTCGCCATGAAAATTTAAACTTTGTTTTTGGAAATAATTTAATTCATAAATATTCATTGAACATATTGAGAAATACTGAATTATTGTAAACTCGAAAAAATCAGTATCAAGTCAAAAATTTAAAATTGAAATTTGATATATTACGTAAATGTATACGTATACTCTTTTTCTCTTTATAATAATAGGTATTTTTAAGGGACTTAGTAATATCTCAAGGTACAATGCCTCATTTTAACAGAAAAAATGCATTCCCAAGCAAATTCTCGCGTATAAACCGAGCAAATTAAACAATTGTCAAAGATAAAAATATGTCTCATTAGCCGTTAATAAGTAGTTATTATTATCAACCATAAAAGTATATGGAGTGGTGAGAGGTAGGTGAATCATCTCATGTGGTTAATTGCTACTATACATCATATATGTCTCCATGGTGCCTAGCGACTTGCGATACTTCAAGTACCGAGAGCGGCGACCTTTTAGCCCTAGGTGGACGTACCTAACCTACTGTTGTAATATATGATTTGCAGGAAACAACTACTCAGTGGACAAATACCCTGACCTACATTGAATTATACCTTACATATCACGAAAGATTGGTAGCCAATGTCATTTGTCAATTCCCTGACCAGATATAGACTGGTTTGGAACGTTCTCGTTAGTTCTCATCAGTATGCCATAAGTAATGGATTTGTAAGGTATAATTCAATGCAGGTCGGAGTATTTGCCCGCTGAGTAGTTGTTTCCTGCAAATCATATATTACAACGATTTCACAGAAATATATTTGTTAACTGTTTGCATCATTTTACCTGGTAAAACTATTTAGACACAATAATACTTTAATGCACCTTTTATTTGAAAAATCATAGAAGTTACTTAATTATCACGTCAACAAAATTGGCTCCATTTAACCTCAATAGTAAGTAGTAGTAATAGTCATTTGTTGTTCGCTACACATAAGGTTATACTGTCAAAATGTAGATGTCGCCCATTTCGTGATTTTCGCGTATTAGATTAATTTATATGCATATAGACCATATCTAAAACTTTCTAAATATAGAAAAAGACAATACTTTTACTTAACCATTATTTATGAGATGCATTAAAATTGTAAATAATTGCTTTTTGATGAAACATCAACAGCAAACAGCAATTATGTCGGGAGGGTGGCGAGTGGTACACAAGGACAAAGATGAGCCTGAAAGGATGCGAAAACCTCATCCGTCATCCCTCTTCATTGAACTGGCTCTAGATAGTGACAAATAGCGGCTTTGTGTCATCCCCACAATGGCTACTTGACTTCCGGACACTGTTGCGGCACTTGTAATTAAATGTAAGGCAAGAAAGAGCATTATCGCAGGTCCAAGCATTTAGCATCGGTTCTCTTACGGATGCAAGAGTACAGATGATCGAACTATAAGTCGGAGTCTCAAATTACACGGCAGAAGACAGGGCATCAAAAAATGGAACTAAGAATCTATGATAAAAATTAATATATTCGGTATAGCCCCTATATTTTTGAAAATATCTTGACAGAATTGACATGCATCTTTAATGCTCTATTCAATGATTCACCACTGCGTATAATCAAGTTTTTCTACAAACATATTGCAATAACAAGCCAGTTTTATCTGGAAAATAGACGGTTTTTTTTTCAAAATTAGATTTTCATATACAGGTTGTCCCATTTAAAGCTCCCGGGGCCTTAATAAGTTGAAAAAAAATTTCAGCCTATTTTCTTTTATTTCTAAGGTTGTTTTCAAATTTTTGAGCCATTTTTACGTAAAAAACGTATACTTGTTTGATGTCGGTAATATGAACCGTTTTCGAGATAAATGCACCTAACGATGAAATTGCGATTTTCAATCGCACAAATAATAGTAACTTTTAAAAATGAATAAACAAAGACTATTTACTTAGTATTACTTTGTCATATTATGTATAATCTTCCCGTCGATTATTTGAAAAAAAAACGACAAGAAATGGTGCTGCATATGCTGAATCCCAAGTTCTGGCGTCAGCATTGAACTTGTTAATATTAATTTTCTTAAATATTTAAAAAAACAGACATCGTCTTATCTATGTAGATAAGACGGTGTAGCTGTTTATGTACAAAACCAAACGAGTAATAATGACAGTTTATGGTTGCCATGGATCAAAATATCAGATAATTGGAGTGACATATTTTTTCAGTATTAGCTTAATCCGACATTAATTGGTTGAAATATGGGTTACACTAACAATGAATACGCAGATATGCAATTAATGTATGGAATGGCTTCTTGTAATGCCTCGAAATCACGAAGACTATACGCTCGACGGTATCACCATCGAAGGGTTCCTAATCGCAAAACTTTTGAACGTGTTGATCAAAGACAGAGAAACTGGTAAAAAATATGATAATTTTTTTGAAAACTAAAAATCTAAGAATTATATCTACTTAGGTCGATTTGCGCCAAATGACGTAAACAGGGGTGCTCCGCAGACAACACGTACTGTTGACGTAGAAGAGAACCGAGAGAACGTATTGGATGCAGTCGCTGCGAATTCATCTGTCAGTATCAGATCATTATCATTACAAGTGAATGTCTCAAAATCAATCGTTGGAAGAATTTAGAAAGAGCAACTGCTTCATCCGTACCATGTACAGAAAGTACATGCCATTAGCCCAGATGACTTTCCTGCTAGGATGCAATTTTCGTAGTGGTTTATACAGAAATATGAACAAAACCATGCCTTCATTCGATCGGTTTTGTATACGGATTAAGCGAGCTTTGGAAGAAGAAATGGAGTCATTAACTCCCACAACTTACATGTTTGGAGCGAGGAAAACCCACATGCCACAAATCAAACGCGCCATCAAAGGCAATTTCATGTTAATGTTTTGGCCGGAATTATTGGCCGGTACTTGTTGGACCCATTCGTGTTACCAAATCGATTAAATGGGCAACTTTATCTTGAATTTCTCCAACAACAGTTACCACAACTTTTAGAAGACGTTGATATTGCATCTCGAGAGAACATGTAGGACGCCCCCGCATTTTAGTCTTATAGCGAGGGGCCATTTGAATAGAGTATATCCAAACCGGTGGATAGATCGGGGAGGGCCTATTCCTTGGCCTCCCAGATCACCCGATTTAAATCCCCTTGATTTCTTCCTGTGGGGGCATTTAAAGAGTCTCGTATATCCCACACCAGTAGAGACAAGAGAAGAGTTATACGAGAGAATTATGTACCATTCAAATGCAATTAGAGAAAACGAAGGAATGTTGTGGTGAGTCCAGCGATCGTCAGTTCGTCGTGGATAAGCATCCAATAGAGAAGGAGGTGCTCATATTGAGCATTTGTTATGAAATTTTATAAAACTTCATTTGTCCATGTCCCTAATTAGTTTCCTACAGTAAGGTTTCAAATTTTGTGTTTTGTGTGTTCAAGATTTTTTGTTTTTATAAGTTTAGGTAAGTACTTACTACCTCATAGAGAAATAAATGTTGTTTTGTACATAATCCTCGTTTTTATTTAATTTTTAAAAATCTCGAAAACGGTTCATATTACCGACATCAAACAAGTATATGTTTTTTACGTAAAAATGGCTCAAAAATTTGAAAATAACCTTAGAAATAAAAGAAAATTAGCTGAAAATGTTTTTCAACTTATTAAGGCATTGGGTGCTCTGCCCCCGAGTCCCCAAGAATGTTATTCAAAGTTCTAATACACTGACCTAACTGGATTGAAATAATATGATACTAATCCAAAAATGATTAAAATCGATTGAACAATAAAAAAGTTATCGCGAGAAATCGATTTTTAAACTTCAACTCCAAGAGCGAATATTTTCGTAGGGGTACCTCGGGGGAAAGAAAAATATACGAACTTGTGACCTTATTTTCACTAGTTCTGCCCAAATCCGAGAGATTGCCCACCATTTTGGGACACCCTGTATAATTGATGCCATGTCTCGTCACTCAACTCTCTTTATAATGTCCGAAGTCCACTTAAAAACCCCGATCCAAGTCCCCACATGTCCAGTATCAATAAATATGAAAAGGAGGTGGTTTTAGGGGTGGTTGGTGGAGAGTGGCGGACAAATGAATATTACCATTGTATTGAGCACCCTCGAAACGGGAATAAACAAATTTTCATGCATTTGGTTTTTTTGGAGGATATTTTAGTATTAGGGGAGGGGGCAGCTTCAACCCCGGAGTGGATAAGATGTATGGTTTCATACGGCCTACCCGAATCCTGCCCAAAAAATCGATCGGCATCGCTACAACAGAAAAAACGCAAAATAGGGGTGATTTAAAAAGTTATGGCAATATTTGTTATTAAAAAAAAATATATTGAAATTGAAATATCTCGAAAACCATTGTTTTTTTGAAAATTGCTCATATTATAAAAAAAAAAAAAATTGAGCGCCCTTTCAGATTTTGAGGGTTCCTGGAATCGATTAACTTCTTCGCATCTCAAACGCCATCTATTTCACTCAAAAGTAAAGTAATTTACATATTCTAGTGAATACCTTTTACAAAATTCAAATATCTAGTTGTAATTTCAATGCAAATAGAGTATGTTTTAATCATTTCATTATTAGCTGAAAAAAAATTAACCAAACTGTCAACAAATGGAAACAACCGTTCTTTATTTACTATCCGAAAATACCGACTACTTATAGATTAATACACTTTTATATAAGCACACTAGATTTAATGTTAAAAAATATTAGTAAGGGTAGAGTCATTATGTTTGCAGACGATACATCCCTTGAGGAAATTCAAATGAAAATCGAAAAAACATTTAGCGAAATGGATTCCTGGTGCCACAAAAATTCTTTAATTCTGAACAAGCAAAAAACAGTATGTATACATTTTCATATTCAGAAAACTATTCCTGATACTTTTATAAAGGACTTTCCTTACACCTTTGTAACACATACTAAACTACTATAGTCTGTTTATAAACCAGGAGGACTAAATGTAGAATCCCAATTTACACTATAAAAGTTACCAGAAAATTACCCTAGAATATTTTAGGGGTTCTAAGCAACCAACCTTACACACTACAGTATAGGTGTATGCAGTCCAATATACTTACTAAAAAGTGGTCTAGGGATTCCTCACATTCTTAATAATAAATTTCCAAAAAAGAATACTGTTTAAGATATTTGAAATTTGATTTGGTATATGAATTTGATTTGGTATATGAAACTTATTAAAAAATATTTAAAAAAAAACAAATTTAATTAATTTTAATTGATGTATCAATGATATATATAATTTTCCCTCCACGTCCAATTTTGCCATGTACTGAGGAAGCTTTGAGATAGGTATAAAGTGCGTTTAATTTTTAAATTATATGCCTGTAAAAAATTAAGTGTGTAAATGAAAGTAAAACAAAATTTCCCTATTAATACACAACTATTTATTATTATCACAGGGTTCGATTACTGCTTGCAAGAAGAACCAAGAAGAAACTTAGAAGAGATATCAGAAAGCATTGCTAAAAAACATAAATGCTAACATAATATCAAAATGACATGTTCACTATAAAAAATAATTACTACATAAGTAACTTTGTCACACAAGACAAAACAAGCCATACATGTTATACATAAAATTAATTATTAATAAACTTAAGTAATGCATAAGTGAAACTTAATAAATCTAATCAATGGTAATATCGAACATTATACGTAGGTATATTTTAAGAAGTAATAAACACTACATTTATGAACTTACAGAATACATAGTTGAAGTAGCAACAATAATTAATTATATATCAGTCATCTTAAACACCTCTAGAATAAGTCCTTAAATACTTTAGCACTTATCACTTAATCACTGAAGTCACTGAAGAGCTAATTCTGTGTCTGTATCCGAACTTTCAGATGAAGTGTCGCTTTCAGCACCATCAGAAATAATTAACGGCTCAATTATAGTGTCCATGATTCCATCCAACTTGTACATTTTTTCTTACTCTTTGATGATATGCTCAACACAAATTTTCCAATGACTGCTTTAGAGTTTTTCATTGATTCATCAAATCTGGTAATAATTCCTGGTCTTCCTTCAAGTTTTTTTGGCCTGTGTATATTTCCAGTCTTTCTATATTCCCTTATCGTACGGAATACAGTTGATCTTGCAATTTCTAACAGTAAAAGTGTTTAAAATAGGTATATTACAAATCTTACATTGTTTAATATTTCACCCACTGCATTCATAATTGTAGATACGATTTCACACAGTTTGACCTTTGTTTTTCCACTCAACATCTGTTTATACATATTTATTACACATTGTTTCTCAGATAATGCTAAAGCACCCAAATCTAATCTTTTGCGTTTCTTTACTGGTGAAACTTCCACTAAACCACAACATCCATATTGAAAAACTTTCAGAATATATGTATATAATAAATAAAAATAACATATAATTAGTTCTCTAAAGAACAGTTTTCTTTTGCTTTGAAATTTCTACAAACGAGAATGGGTGATGATAAATAATTAATGAAGACACTTCCAAATTTGGTTGAAATATTCAACTGACGTGTATGTCAAATTTTACGATTTGGCCTAGTGTAAACCTGGCGAACGCGCAGCCAATCACATGTGTATGATTTAGCGCGGTAAATTCGAAAGAGTCCTCCTGGTTTAAAAACAGACTATAGGCATCTGGCTCGATTCTGATATGAGTTTCCGCAATCAAATCACACACGTGTGTGGAAGGTTGAACAAGGCCTTTTAGGCGATTCTACAGATGAAATCGTTCTTAACTGTAGAGTGTACAAAAAACCTTTATTACGCTTTTGCTTACTGCCATGTTTCCTATAACATCTTGTCTTGGGGCTCTGCCACAGATCTCAGTAGAGTTTTGATTTCACAAAAAAGAATATTAAGATTAATGTTTAATTTAGACTATCGGGCAAGTTGTCGCCAAGTCTTTAAAAAATATGCAATTTTAACCGTGCCATCTATATACATTCTGAAATATGTTATGTTTACCAAAAGACATCTAATGGACTTTGTACATCAATCCGATATCCACAACTACAACACAAGAACTACAAACCTCCGATTGTATACATACAGAACAACTATGTTTCGTAAATCTCCATGCTACAACTGTATCATCCTCTATAATGCATTCATTACCTGATGGCATCAAATTATTAGGGAACTATACTACTTTCAAAAAAAGTGCAAAGTCATTTTTAGAATTAAACGCTTTCTACTCTTTTAAGGAATTTTTGTTTCCAGTAGGGAGATAACACCTGCAATTTGGGTTTAGATAATTTGTCACTTATTTCTTACTTTATAATATAACTATGTATTTTTATTAGCAATTATTTTAATAGAATTTTACTATGTATTGATGTTTATATTTTTCTCTGTAATTTTATGTACCGTTAGTTATGATTTGCCTTTTGTAACTTATGTTAATTTGAGGTCAATAAACTATTCTATTCTATGGTCTAGTATACGTTAACTTGGCCTGTGTTTGTATGAGTTAATATTTCCGTACGATTTCATTTTCTCCCATATTGTACACAAAGTTAAAGCAATAGTCTAGAAACATTGTCTACGTATTTCTGGATCTTTGTGTACAAGAGAAAATGAAATCGTACGGAAATATTAACTCATACATACACACGCCAAGTTAAAGTATACTAGACTATATTCTATTCTATACACCTCAATAATGTATATTATCAAAAAATAACCTAAGTTGCACATTTGTAGAAATTATCGACTTATACTTATCTACCTGAATTAAAAATTAGCCCAATTTTGTAGTTTGAGTCATTAACATATAATATCAAATGACGTATGTATATCTTGTTAAATTAGTACTGTAAAGTTTAATATTCATGGTCAGCAAAAGTTGTAACACATAATAATAATTTAATCTGTTCTAATCTGACACATTAAGGCAAACTCAAAATTAAAAATATACACGTGTCCTTGTTATATTTATATTTTAGTAGATGTAGCAGAAAATATCATACAAAAGTACATGCAGAGAATAAGCCACTAGAACTAGAAATTCAATTCAATATATGTCCCGCCATCTAGCATTCAATAACCAAAGCAGATTGCATCTACAAGTAGACATCGTACTACTTCTAATAGTCTCTTTATTACATAGTTCTACTTTTCGTCCTCAGCTCAATTACAGAAAATGATGAAAATTTTATATAAAACATACTACTTTTATATTTACTTATATAAGAATAACAAATGATTTAAAAGTAGTCAAAAAATAAATCGCGTTAATACTAGTAATCATATGATATTTTTAAATGAAATATAAAATGGGACCGACGTTAAAAAGAATTAATAAAATGATTAAAATAATAGGGCAGTCATCCTAGTGCAAAAAATTACAAACAATGAGGGGAAGTTAATATTTTTTTTTCTACGACAACATCAAAATATGTTTATTTTAAGAGTGTAAACTCAACTCAACTCAACTCAATCATAAGTAACTGCATTTTGCACGGAGTTTCATTTCGCATCGGTTGCCAGGCAAGTTGCTAAGTGACAAATGCGATATGAAATATTTCGTGTTAGATTTCACTCATTTTAACTGTTTTTGATGACAAAATTTTTAAGGCGGCTTAGAGAACATGACGTCCAACGACGGAGTAATGAAATGTCATTCTAGATTGTTTCTGTCAACATCTTTGTACATTTGCAGATAATTTCGGAGTTATTTCCAATAAATTTGATGATTAATATGGAAAGTGATAGTGATAATGACTTAGAATTGACACCCCCAAACATAAGAGAAGCAGCAAAGTTAACAACATTAAATTTATTACCAGAAACGTCGAAGAAAATGTATCAACGCGTTCACAACCTATTTTTGGATTGGAGAAGGGATCAAAACGCAAAATCGTTTTTCGAGGACGTTTTAATGGTTTATTTTAGCGATTTGGCGAAGAAATTCAAAAGTTCTACTTTATGGACACAATACTCAATGCTGAGAACGACTCTTAGTATTCATGAAAATATAGATATCGCCAAATATTTGAAACTGAAAGCATTCCTCAAGCGACAATCCGAAGGCTACAGGCCCAAAAAGTCAAAGATCTTTACTTCAAATGACATCAAAAAATTTATAAATGGAGCGCCAGATGAAATATATTTAGCGACAAAAGTAAGTTTAATTATAGCCATTATGTGATAATAATGAGCAATTTGGTTAACTATTTAGGTCGCATTAGTTATGGGCGTAATGGGTGCATGCAGAAGACATGAGCTACATGAAATGAAAATTACTAATTTCAATGATTTGGGTTCAGCTCTTTTAGTAACAATATCAGACACTAAAACCAAAATTGTACGAGATTTTACTACTTTACGCTCCATACTATGAAATTTACAAAAAATATGCAAATCTGCGTCCTCCAAATGTTAATGGTCTATGGTTTTTCATTAACTATCAAAAAGGGAAATGTACTGTTCAAATAATAGGCTTGAATAAGTTTGAGCCATGGGCATAGACATCGCTAAGTATTTAAAATTGCCAAATCACGAATTATATACCGGGCACTGCTTTCGCCGATCTTCCACAACTATCCTTGTTGATGCTGGTGGTGACATAACCACGTTAAAACGCCACGGTGGCTGGAAGTCCACGGCAGTCGCTGAAGGATACATCGATGAATCCAAGAAAAGTAAGCTTGACACAGCTAATAAAATTGCAAATGCGATACAGGACATTTCAAACATACCATCGACTTCAGGAATGGAAAATCGTGAAAGGCAGTCGACTTCAACAACGGAAAATTGCCAATATCAAGAAAATATTAGTATCAAGTATTCCACAAATTCTCCAAAAATGATTTTCAATAATTGCAAATTTATCTTTAAAAAATAAATAAAATAGGTAGGAAGTTATTTTATAGTTTATTTTTTCTCAACTAGTTGGGCATTGCTGTCCAGGCACTCTAACTTATGGTTTGTATTCAAAGCAATAAAGAAAATATATCCATATTTTTTTGTATCGATTATTATTTATTTAGTATATTACGCGTGAGCAGTGGGTTGTCGTAGAAAAAATATAGTATGCAACTCGCACAAAATAGCAATTTTGTGCTCATTACATAATATACTATTTTACGAAGGGTATAGCTCTATTTTGAATAATTTCCATTCTTATATTCGATAATATTATGTCCGTTGGCATGTCCTATAAAATTGAATTTATTTGTAAGAACAAAATTTAAATCCGAAAAATAAATTACTGTTGTGAGAAAAATAGAAATTTTGGATATACTGAAGCCCTTGTCGAGGTAAAGAGTTTAAATCAAGTGCGACAAAATCTATTGCTTTTTGCCAGTTATTGCATATTTTTTCTCCATATTAAGGATTTCACAGCTGCGAAATTTTACCAATGTATGGACCAAATTTGGCATACTTATTTGGCAATTTTAGAAGTATGTCATCGGATCTAACGCCCATAAAATAAATAGAAATGTTAGAGATAATAATTGTTTATTATTTAATCTCTTGATATCTATTACAGTTCAAGTTCTCGTTCGTTTAATAATTCTGTATTGATTAATAAAGTTGTTTTTTTATAACCATGACTCTTAAAACTACAATAAAACGAAGATGGCTGAAAGTAGCCTGTGTAAGTGGATACGCTACATATTACTCCTCCTGCAAAAATAAAAATCAAACCACCAAAGAATCAATATCGAAACGAACTTTTTTAACAGTCAACTTGACAGCAAATAGGCAGGTTTGACTCGATCAAGACTGACAGTGAAGTTTTCTCTTGCTTTAGGATAGTAACAAGTTTATTTGTAAACGAGAAACCACTTGAAAAGGCCCTTCGTACCAAGGGGAGAGAGTCGGCTTAAGCCTATCTGTCTGAATGAAAATGAATTTACAAGTTTTAATGTCAGGACTAATAAATGTGTTTTGAACATTTCGTTTAGGATTTGTAAATTGTAAGTTATGAAAATAATTTTGTAATTTATTAATAAACCATGATATTTGCGTATCAGAATGTGATTTAGTAAAATATTTACCTGGGAGACGTAAGGTTTGGCCAAAAAACAAGCTCGGCAGATGAGCAAAGTAAATCATCTTTCGGCATGGCTCATAAACCTAATAAAATTATTGGCAGCTCATCGAATTAATGAATGAAATTAGCTCGTGCAAGTAATGCAGTTTTTAGTGTTCTATGAAATAGCTCAACCATATCTTTGCTCTGTGGGTGGTGTGTGGTTGTATGAATTCGATGGAAACCCAAAAATTTTTAAAATTCATGAAATAGATTTGATTCAAATTGAACTTCTTGATCAGTAGTGTCATGAAGTCAAAACGACAGATATAATTTCGAAATAAAGTTTAACCAACAATTTCAGCAGTAATATATGTTATAGGGTATGGTTCCGGCCAGCCAGCGGGTGAACCGTTCCACTACAGCAACTATGTAAGAAAACCCATGTGAAGGTGGTAATAGACTAACAAGATCTATATGGATGTGCTCAAAACGACCTCTGGGAATCTAAAATTAGCGATTTGAGTTTTCGTATTCTTATTGATTTTGAAAGTCTGACAGCTCATGCAAGTCTTGGTCCACAAGATGCATTCCGTATTCATTTTGGACCAGAAGTATTTAGAAATTATAAGTTTTTTTGGTGGCACGTTGTAAAGATCTTGGTACAAAAGGACAAAATTTAATCATTAGAATCAATCATTTTCATTTTTTCGTAAAGACTATTTGACCTTGCAATTTGTATCAGTTTGGCTTGCAAGTAAGGAAGAAAGTTCGCAATCATCAGATTGGCTGTCTTTCAATAACTGTAAGTTGAAGTTAATGGAGTCTACATGAGAAATTGGATAGATGATAAAATTATATGCTGTTGAAGGAAAAATCATTTATATGTGATAAAGTATCAGCAATGATGTTTTCTATACCATTAGTATGACGTAATGTATGTCACTTGAAGATTGTGAAATATATTTCACGTCTCGTATTTGACAAGGAGTTTTTTCTGCATTTGAAAATAACGCGTTTTGTTAATGGTTTGCGATCAGTATAACAAATAAATACACGAACTTCTAAAATATGCGCAAAATTTTTTACTGATGTGTATAATGCCAGTAATTCCTCGTCGAAAGCGGAATACCTTTTCTGAACATCATTTAATTTAGTTCAAATGTGCTTTTAGAGGGCGGAATATTAAAACATAATATTTTTAGTTGCAAACTCCTCTATAAAATCCTTATTTTACTATAAGGAATGTAACCAGACTGCAACCAACAGCTACTCTCCGGGCTATGTGCCCCGCCGAGCGCTGAATTACAAGTTACAAGCGCGTTAAGTGTAATAATTGCATATTACCATCAAAACGCTAATGCTTCGATTGCAACAAACACCAGCCGAAAGACTGATCCTACTTAATGGAGATCTTTAATTTTATTTCGGGCTAATTGAGTACTGACAGTATGTAGAGAAATTAAAATTTCTGTTAGGAATAAAACGATGGTAAAAATTCACCACTGCTATAAGAGTTAAAAGTAATTGTTAATGTTAATGCGTTCATCGATAGGTGAAATACCATCAGCAAAAATATAATGACCAAGAAAATCTAAAGGATTCTTACCAAAAACGCACTTTGTTGGTTTAATATTAATTCCGTATGTCTCTAATCGGTTAAAAACTGCACGCAAATGCAATAAATGTTCTCGGTGATTCGTACTTGCGATTAAAATGTCATCCAAGTGTACAAAAATATAAAGTAAGTCTTTGAGAACTTCATTCATGAAGCACTGAAATGTTTGTCCAGCGTTGCGTAATCTAAAAGGCATTTGTAAAAGTGTAATAAGCCGAAAGGAGTAGTAACAAAAATTATAATGTAAGATATTGCTTGTGGAATATTTATTTAGGACATCTAAATTGTATTAAAAATGGCATTGACATTTTAGTAAAATTATAAAATCTTGTTTTTTTTTATAACCATGACTCTTAAAACTACATAAAAACAAAGATGGCTGAAAGTAGCCTATAACCCAAGGTCATGTCTGTATAATAATTATCTTTTGGGCATTATTGGGTGAATATACGCCCATATTTTTCTCAGCCGACCATAGTCATGGGTTTTCATTATATTTCTTATGTTTTCTCCAATAGTTCTTTAAAATTAATAGTGGACCCGTAAATGGAGGAGGCCAATTTATTAATGCATTTCTATGGTAATTCGACAGTTAAATAAAATTTAAAATTGATATTATTCTAAGCTCGGACAGAATTGAATCCTTATTAGTAAAGAAAATGAACGCAAAAAGGGTATAATTTCTTAATTGTTATTACTGCAATATAAAAGCTTGAAACCTTTTGCATTATGTTAAGTATGGGCAACATTTTTTCCTATTGGCAAGTGTGAGGTGTTGACTGTGCTTCTGTGTTTCTTTCATAAAACAGGCTTTTATTGTGTAAAAATAAACTTTAAAAATCAGATTTCTACAACAACATCAGTTAACTACATCCCTCTATAACAGATTCAACATTTTCTTATAACACTTATTGCAAAATAAATGATTGATTAATTAAATAAGTCGACTTAAGTGGCTACAAAAAATTAACAAACATTGGAAAAACTTATCAAGCATCTACAACAAAAAGTTAATTTTGATCAAGAATAAATTTAATCTCTCTATAAATAAAGAAAACTTAAAACAGCACCGGATTTTCAATCATGAACTGTGGTATTTGTAAAAATCCCGAATCCAAGGATGAACCACTAGTCACTTCTGACAAATGTTGCTGCAAATTATGCCAGATTTGCGCAAAATTATCTGCTACGGAATATAGAGCGGCTACAATGAAAACTTCCAAAGTTTTAATATTTTGGTGCTCAAGCTGTATATAACAACTTGCAATCAAGATATTAAGCAAATTATATCGGACGCTGTAAGGGAAGAAATATCCTCTGCAATTAGTAACTCACCTTCTATCTCCAACGATGAATCTTTAAATGCCAAATTTGATTCACTGTCTAATGCGATTACTAACTTAAAGGAAAGCAACATTGAATTGGTGAGATTTCTCACTAAGGATAGTTCGAAATTAACTGCTCCATCACATAGTATATTTGATGAGAATACTTTATTTGAGAAACTGTTAAGTAACTGTAAATTTGAGGCTAACTTCAAACTTATGGATAGAGAAATATTGTCCCTTAAAAGTTTAATGAACAAAAATGTATCAATTTCATGCAATGTCCCTATGGCTGTGAATGATGCAAGCAAGAAAACTGACTTAAGATCCTCAACAAAACCCAATGAAATGGTCAACACTATTGCTGTTAATGTGAATAATGAAATAAAAAAAAATGGAAATGGCAACTGCGTAAAATATAATTCATCTGGTAAAAAAAAAATAATGGAAATCAAAATTCTACCTCTGTTATTGGAACTAAGAAAATTGAAAACACTAAATTGATAGCCGCTAAACTCTACCCAAAAACTAATATTCAAGTCAGGAAAATTGGGTAATCAGGTTACAGAAGATGATTTATTGGAATATTTACAATTAACATTTGGTGATATAGAAAATTTTAAGATTGAAAAACTAACAGTAAAATCTGGTAACTATGCTAGCATTAAAGTAGAAACAAGAGCTGATCTCCTTGATGACCTCCTGAATCCCTCAAACTGGCCTGAAGAAATTGAAGTGAAACAGTTCTTTCGGTACGAAGCAAAGCGCAATTTTAACTACACTTCTAGATCGGGAGCCAAGAGCAACCGTCGATCATACCGGTACAGGCAGAGATTCTAACTATAAGAATAATGAATTGAGATTTTCAATACTGCATCAAAACATTCAGTGTGTCTCTAATAAAAATATTACCTCTAGAAGTGTCCATAAATAACTTAAATATTGACATTCTGATAATTAGTGACCACTGGGAAAATACTGATGAGTTAAAAACTATCCATTTAACTAACTTTAATCTAGCTGCAAGTTTCTGTCATAAAAGCACGTTACATGGAGGCTCCGTGATTTATATATATAAAAAAAGAAATGCTCTTAAATATAAAGATGTTTCTTGTAATAAAATTTCATTTGAAGGCATTACTGAATGTTGCATAATTGAACTTGAAAATTTAAATATGTATGTTGCTGCTATCTGTAGACCACCGTCCGCTAATATTCAGATGTTTCTTGATTCATTTTATGTCTTGTTGGATTTCTTAAATCCCAGTGAAAAGATTCTAATAACAGGAGATTTCAACTTAAATCTTTTATCAAGTGTGAATAATGTAATATTGTTCAAAGATATCTTGGATTGTTATGGATTTCAGTTTGTAATAAGAGATTCAACGTGAATCACAAGTAATTCTAGTACTTGCATTGATAACATACATGATAAATTTGATGACTTTGAAGCCGGGGTTGTTGATCTGAAGCTATCTGATCACTTAGCCCAATCATTGATAATTAGTATAAATAAAGTCGATTAGGAAAACTATATACGAACGATGTTTCAATCAAGAAAATACTAGAAACTTTCTTAGATTCTCATATAACGAAAACTGGTATGATCTATATAACTTTATCTCTCTAGACAGAGCATTTGACAACTTTTTTAATTCATTTATGTATCATTTTAATATAAGTTTTCCATTAAAGAAATTCTATGTTACTGATAATGACGACATTAATCATGATCATTGGATAAATGATGAAATAGTGGCTCTTAAACGTCAGCTATCAATGTACACTGATTTATTCAAAAGGTATCCTCAATTCATTGGTCTGCGGAATGAAGCATATCAAACCTATAACAACGAGTTATCAAATGCAAGAAGACTCTACAATGACAGACTAATTAATCAAGCAGAAAATAAACAAAAACAGATGTGGCAAATTATATCTAATTTAAAAAATAAAATACATTCCAACCATAACATAGAAATTACCGAAAACAACATTGTGTTAACTGGCATTGAGATTCAATCAATATTTTACTACTGGTCCACTTCCAAGTATTAATAATGATCTAAAGTTTCTAGAATCTAATGTCCCAATGAAAAATAACTCTGTTTCTAACACCATTGGTAGAGTCTGATGTAATTGAAATAATTAATAAACTGAAATGCTCCAACTCTAGCGGATTTGATGATGTATCTAATAATCTTTTAAAAGAATCTAAGGACCTTATTTGCAAACCCTTAGCATTCATAATTAATTTGATGTTCCAGGAAGGTATATTTCCATTGAGGCTTAAGCTTGCAGTTGTTAGTCCATCATACAAGAAGATGACTTTAACATTATCACTAACTATAAACCTGTTAGCCTTCTATCTAGTTTTTAAAAAATCTTAGAAATAGCAATAAATGATCAATTAACTATATACCTTTACACATATAAAATAATCTCCACAAACCAGCATGGCTATACTAAAGATAAAAATACGGATACAGCCGTAGCTAATTTCGTTTCTGAAATTGTTAGAGCAGTCGATAATAAGATTCCAGCGTTAGGGCTCTTTATAGATTTTACTGAAGCGTTCGACCAAGTAGACCACGAATTACTGCTGGCAAAACTTTTTAGATATGGTATTAGGGGAATAAATCTACAATTGCTCAAATCATATCTTCAGGGACGCACTCAGAAAGTTCACCTGCCGAATGGCAAGACAAGCTCCAACCGGAATATGTTAGCTGGTATCTCTCAAGGATCGATTCTAGGCCCTACTCTGTTTCTAATTTTTGCAAACGATCTAAATTTTTATTTATATAATATAATATCTATGACAATTATACAATACGCTGATGATACTAACATATTAATAACGGAAAAGAATATAGACACCCTTATGACACTTGTATGCATAGTTTATGACAAGATTATGAAGTGGGCTCAACAAAATCACTTACATTTAAACCAAAGTAAAACAGTGTGTACTGTGTACTATTTAAATCACATAGATCTACTTATTCACTGGACAATAACTTTCCAATACAAACTATACAGACCATGTCAAAATGCTGGGCATCACCCTAGAAAATCATTTACCGTGGAACGCACAATTATTGTAGCAGCAACATTCTTAAAACTATGTATTATTCATCTTATGACACATTGGGTGCCAAAAATATACGACGAGACTATTTAGTCACTAAACAAAAAGTAATATTTATATAATAAAAAGAAATGAAGTGCATATAAACAGTAGCGTTCGAGTCGCAGAGGCTAGCAACAGGTGTGCCGAGGGCTAGCTCAGCTCTAGTCGGTGAGGGGGTAGGTTAAGGTTCATACACAAAAAAAATAATAAAGCATATACACATTAGTTACTCATGTGTATGCATAAAGGGCGCCACTAGCTAATAAAATGACTGCAACCTAGCCAGAAGGCTCCCAAAATTTCCAAGGGTACCCAAACGCTACACTATATTTATTCGAGGTATGAATTTAAAAGAAAACCAGTATGTAAAGTTAGAATTTGGATATCAAATTTATTCAGTAAATGAGTATTCACTTGGAGTAGATATATATATATATATTCACAAACAATAAATATATTTGAACCGGTCCTTGGTTATATAATTTAATCTTACCGTGCGTGATATCACGAAGGGTTCATATTAGGTTCACACGAGATAATAAAAGTCGTGCATATGAACTTATTTATATATACTTATATATCATAACTTATATAATATACCTCCCCAAATGATAAAAAGTTCGAATTGAATTACCCGACATGTGAGTCTATTTACATTTAACATAAAAAAGGAATCATATCGAAATACTTAAAATTTTGAATAGCCAAAAAAATTAATTATTTACAAAATACAGGCATATGTTTACAACTTATACACTACATATAAAAGAAAACTGTGCCCAAATACTTAAAATTTTCAAATAGCCAAAAGTGAAAACACAAGTTATTGGCAGAATGTATCCCGAACTCATACGCTAAGTATAAAAATCTGTATAGCGAGCTGAGTAGCTGCCTCCCAAGAAGTACCACGAATCATTGTCCAAAGTGGTCGCATAAGTTGTCGTTGTTAATTCCCATCCATCGAAAATGATCCAGACCACGAATCGTTGTCCTAGTCGAAGTCTGCAGTTGTCGATTTAGTTCCATATCTGTTTTCGAAAACCCTGAATTGTTGTCCAAAGTGAAAGCAAAAGGTTGTCAATAAAATTCCAATTAGGGGTCCACAAGTGGAAAACAAGAATAGGTGACTGAAACCCAGACCTGTCTTGCTCCGGAGATGGGTAACGCCAGGCTCAATAAATATATGGGGGTAATTCGTATAATTCGGGATAAGTATTACGAAAACAACAAAAAGTAACGTAAACACAAAAAAAGTTGAATAAAATAAAAAGAAGAAGAAGAAGCCTCAAAGGTGTAGGGCGGCTTAAAATCGGCGATCCAAGAGATCAAACTTGGAAGTAATTCCTCGTGCATTCCTATGTGCTTGCTTCACAAAAAAATATAACGTACTTACAATTCAAGAATCCGAACTAGTCGAGTAAGGTGTGTCGTTCTAAACAACCATAACGTACACAACCAACCATGAATTTCCAATATCCCATGAAAACATCAAATGGAAAGCCCCATTAACGGCAGTTAAAAGGAAAATTCACAAAGAACGCCAAGCGCACTGCTACCTAATGGCTACCCGTCCAAACTCAACTCCTTCCTTCATCTCGTGACCTTACAAGCCGACAAAACGACGCAACCCCTAATACACCTACGAGATGCCTACTGTATAGCCAAATGATTGAAATTACATTTGTCTCAGCTACAAAATTTAACAGCGCGGCAACCCTCGATACACCTCTCAATAATTACTTACTGTCTACCTAAAAGGCATAAAACAGGATTTAGCACGTAACAATCTTTTCACTCCCGCCTGAGAAACGGTATTGTAAACTGGGAGAATAGTGGACAAAATCAACGTGTTTATATTTTGCAGAAAGTTGCAATAAGAATTTTAGCAAATCTAGGTTACCGTGAATCTTGTAGAGGGGCTTTTCGCCAACTTCGTATACTAACAGTTATTGGTATTTACATCTATTAAGTCTGCTACTTTCTTTTCAAAAACAGAGCTATATATATTCAAAATATAACTCCCCATGACCATGATATTCGTCATAAATTTCAGCTTCAACCTGATTCTCATTCTACTTCATTATACCAAAGGAGTATTCTATACGAAGGCTGTAGATTATTTAACTTTTTACCCGTGGAAATTAAGGAATCTGCAAATCAGTATATTTTCAAAAGATTGCTCAAAAAATACTTAAAAGACAGAAACTGTTACACACTGAATGAATTTTTCTCCACGTAATGTTTTTTATATTGTATTTTCTCCACATAATGTTTTAACCTCACCACAATAAAATTGTGAGAGGTTATTAAAATTGGCTCAAAAACGATAATTGCGATAACATCAAATCTTTACGTTTTGAGGTCCTAGGAACCCCTAGGTTTTTGAAAAATGTCTGTGTGTGTGTATGTGTGTTAGCACGATAGCACCGAAATTACTGAAAGGATTTGAATGAAACTTTGCATGTGCGTTTCTTTAGTGTCCCAGAAAATCTGAAAAGGTTTTGGTTGAGATCGGATTACGTTTAGTGCCGTTTTGACGCAACAAGTTGTTTATTTTATAATTACTTTCAATTTCCAATGGGACTATTGAAAAGCAGTTAATATTCTGATTTCAACGATATATCACACTTCCACCCTTTCGATTTGGTTTCCGTGAAAAAAATTTAAAACCAAGCAAATATGAAGCATAGATCGCATTTCGCGTGACATGATCGATGCGCGTAGCCGTTACGTCGTGAAACTCCTCACATCACGTGTCAATTCACGTGTGAGGGTTTCTTCACTGCTCTAGAAATAGAGCGGATTAAGTTTAGTGCCGTTTTTAAATATATATACAGACAAATCGAAGAATTATACTACAAATATTCCTCTAAAATCTAGTAAAATTACTGAAATGCTAATGTTTCATTTAACAAAGACAGCCGCGAGCGATCGGATTGCAATGAGCAAATTTTGACGATTGTCATTGTCACCGTTTGTCATCCGATAACGTTGGTATCATATCATGTTAATAAGATTTCGCCATATTTCTAACTTTTAGTGACTGCACCAGTGGATTGTCACACACTTTAAAGGTAGATGTAACAATATCAATATCATATGCTTTCTCTACCTTCGTTGTTGAATTTATTATAGATTATCACTTTACCAATTTTCAGTTTGTTGCTTGACAAATCTGTAGTATTTAGGATAACTAGACTTTCTTAGTCATTCAAGTGATGTTAAAGTTGTTAATATCCTAACAGTATATTATTCAACGAGCGATAATGTAGGTAATAACTCGCGTAGATGAAATTTGCAGAACGAGCCGCAGGCGAGTGTTGTAAATTCATTAAGTTGAGGGTTTTTTTAGTGCCCCAGAAGATCTGAAAAGGTTTTGGATGAGACCGGATTATGTTTAGTGCCGTTTTGTCACACAATTTAATGTTCTTTTCGGCTTCAAAGATCCACCGAGTGGGGAGGTTCCAGCCGCTTCCAGTAGCTGCCGATTTTTTACTCCACATATTTTTCAGTAAAATCAATAGAAACGGCGGCGTAAATCAGGAATTAATTCCTAAAGTCCGTCTTTTTGAATTTTCCAATTTTCACGTCGGATTCGTAATCAGCGACCCCAAAACCCCCGTGATGTGAATTTTAGCCGATTTCATTGAAAACTTTGCGAGTTATTGAATTGGGGTTATAAAATGAGGGCTGCAACCCCCACGGGATGAGTGCACTAATTTTCAAAGGTATACATTTCATATGATAAATAGATAGATAGATAGATAGATTATTTATTTCATCAGATACATATACATCAGAACGACTGTATAACATATTTGAAGAAATACGTCATAAAAATTTTAAAGTACATTGCACAAACAGTAATAATAAGACCAACAAGTACATAGATAAATAGAGAAGTATACATTTCATATGTTGCTGAAACTTAACATGATGCAAAAGGTTTTAAGTCTTTACATTGAAATAGTAACGATTAAGAAGTAACCTCATTTCCTCTATAGTATCGCAAATTTCTTACTTTTCGGTAAAAAAACATGTGTCCTGCGGTTTACTAACCACAAGGACTCATTTTCAATCAAAATATATGGTTACATATAACTCCAATTATCCTATTTTATTAAATGCATCAGTAATTAAGTAAAACTTACCTTACGCGAAGAGCCGCTTTTTCTAGAAGTGGTGGCTTTTTCTTTAGAAGTGGACGGCCTAATCTCTAGAAGATTTTCAATGGAATGGCTTTGCTTCTTCTGTCTGCCCGCCATATTTTCACTGTAAGAACAATAAAATATCTGCCTTCAAGTCAGCGTCAGATAGAACTTTCTACAAAGTACAAAATCGATACCTTATTACGGAACTTTCGAAGTAGTTTGGAAACTTTTATAAACAATGGGAGTTTGATATCGCGGTAAACAACTGAATACTGATTAGAGGAAACCAATATATGGGTTTTTATTGTCTTGCTACATTTTTTGAAGGAAAGTGAAACGTACAAACTAAAACAAGTGAAATATTATTACCTCTTTGAGGTTATATAAGGTATTAATAGTTATTTATGTGACGAACAAGTGTTTTAATAAGCCTATATCCTACATGACATACAAAATTTAATAATAATGATAATTAATAATTTTTTGTGCCCATTCACTCCTTATCTACATATAAGAAAAATCCTAGATATATGGGAATAAAATTATTCAATAAATTACCAGACCACATTAAAGCAATTACCACCAATAAATCGTTAAAAAATGGTGTTAAACCGTAACTAACTTTTTAAATAATGTGTTTTAACAGTAGTTAGTTTGTAATAAACCCATGTAGGCCGTGTACGCGTGACGTCACAACGTTTGAAAGATCTCAGACCCTAGGAAAAACAAAGCAAAAATTCCTAAGGTGTTAAATGGCAGCAGATTGAATTTTTCATAATATTAGTGTTTTCGTGGATGTTATATAAAATGTCAAGTTCTTGCTTTCAGAAAAAGAGATAAATTAAAGATATAGCTAAATCGAATTTTTATCAAACATGCCAAATTATAAACAATAATAATAATAATAATAATAATAAACACCACAGAAATTAGACAACCCCCAATTCCAGAAGCCAGGGCTTGTGCGGAAGGGGGTTACACGTTGAAAAAACGTGGACATACAACCATTTCCTCCGACAGTGCCAGTGCTGGAGCCAGGATTCGAACCCGGTGGTGCGATGTCCGTGTGATTAATCGCGATTGCCACCTCGCGCCTTAACCCACTCGGCTATCGACCAGACCAATATAGAAATAAACTAAATACAGTAGTAAAGGAAGCAAAAAATGAGTACTATAAAGTGAAAATTCAGGAGGCAAACAATAATTGTATAGAAATTTGGAATATTATGAATGGGGTAATTAATACAATGAAAAAAAATCAAATAAAATTAACATATGTGACGAAAGCGGTAATTTTCAATAATTGATAACGACAAAAAAGTCTCCAATGCTTAACAACTATTTTATTAACATTGAAGAAAACTATAAAGCGCAGGAATTAAAATATTGAATTGCAGGAACCAAATGTAAACTCGATGTTTCTAAGACCAGTGTCAGAAAATAAAATAATTTATAAATACATGGTGGACCATTAATAACAGGCCATAGTCCAGAGGAAGATTCTTTGAGCCAAAATATAAGGATATAATCAAATATGCTTTAGTAAAATGTTGCGGAAAAAGATAGAGGGTGTCAAATTTCAAATTATTTTTCCATTTTCTTGCAATAACTCAACAGCTTCTCGACTGATCTTCACCAAATTTGCTAGAGGAACTTTTTTATTCTAAGAAACAATAATTTATGTATTACATCATGTTAGATCATAGAGGACGCCGCAGGACCTGTATCTGATGATGAATTTTTTCATATTTTTTTGACGAAACGTTGTGGTACTTCTGACCAGAAAATCTGATGAGGGCGTCATTTCCACGTATAAAAGGTACACTTGACAGAACTTGATAACTCCAACCATTTTCGAGAAAAGTGCCGTTAAACATTTCAATTATTTTTTGAAAGACAAATTCAAATTTAATGAAAAGTGTGCTTTGGTTACGCCTTCGTCCACTTTATATCACCTTGCCAGAGATAACATAAAGTGGACGAAGGCGATAATGCAGTGGGGACCTTGAGAAACTGGACGAAGTGTCGGACGCCCTCACACAAAATGGAGAGACGATATCCAAAGGCCAGCCGGCAGAAATTGGATATTGACTGCTCAAGATAGATGTCGTTGGAAAAGTATAGAGGAGGTATATGTCCAGGAGTGGACGAGAACGGGCTAAAGAAAAAGAAGAAGAAGTTCTTTGGTTACGTTTTAGTTCTGTCATTTAATCATTTTACTTTGTTCTTGTGTTCCTTGAGCTAATTTCTTTAACTTCTTTATTTACAATGCCTAGACATAATAATTTTTCAAATAGGGAAATGAGGGATATGATATGTGTTTACGCACAAAATAATTTTAGCAGACGTGCTGCAACGAGGAGATACTCATTGCAATATCCAAATAGAATATAGCCAGACCATGAGATATTCAAAAATCTGTTTCGTCGTTTGGGAGAAACGGCTTCATTTCGCCATAAAAACGATGTAGGACGACCCGAAACGAATTACTCCAGATGAAAAATTAGAAATTTTAATTCGTGTGGATGAAGATCCTCAAGTCAGCTGAAGTTGTTTAGCAGCGGCAACAGTGATGAGTAAACAAACTGTCCTAAGAGTCTTACGTAAAAAACGCTTCTACCCATATCATCTCACTCCTGTACAAAACTTACTTCGAAGGAATCTGCCACAAAGGTTACAATTTTATCAATTTGTTCTAAATAAACACAACAGGGATCGAAATGTTGCAAAGAGCACTTTATTTATCAAAGAAGCAACTTTTACTCGCCGAGGCGTTTTTAACTGGAGAAATACCCATTGCTGGGAAATAGAAAATCCTCATGCCGTTAAAGAAAGGCATTTTCAGCGAGAATTTAAGATTAACGTTTGGTGTGGTATCATCGGCGATCAATTACTGGGACCATTTATCCTTGCTCCAAATTTAAATGGACAATCTTATCTGTTTTTTCTTCAATATATTACATGCTTTCATGCTAGACATACGGAAGAGAATGTGGTTCATGCAAGATGGAGCTCCCCCTCATTTCTCCATTGAAGTCAGCAATTATCTTGATGAAACTTTCCCACGCAGATGGATCGGTGGAGGAAGTGAGTTTGCTTGGCCACCAAGGAGTCCTGATTATCATCTTTTGGATTACAATATGTGTGGGGACATATGCAGTCCTTAGTCCATACAAATACCATCATCTTAAGAGAAGAACTGTGGGACAAAATACAAAACGCAGCGAATTTAAGAAAATCTTTTATGAATAGAACATTTACATATCGAATATTTACTCTAAGTTGCAGCAATGGGGTTTTTGCATGGGGGGAAAGTTTATATTGTCATTAAGTCAACTTTTACGTTATATTTTGGTCTTCCAATAAGATTAGATCCTTATTCTAGACAATCTTTCGATTTATGTCGTCTGGTCGATAGCCGAGTGGGCTAAGGCGCGAGTGGCAATCGCGATTAATCACACGGATATCGCACCACCGGGTTGGAATCCTGGCTCCGGTACTGGCACTGTCGGAGGAAATGGTCGTATGTCCTCGTTTTTTCAATGTGTAACCCCCTTCCGCACAAGCCCCTGGCTTCTGGAATTGGGGGTTTTCTAATTTCTGTGGTGTTTATTATTATATTATTATTATTATGTATTTATCTCAATACCATGAAAATAATCCATTAGTTCATAAGAAAATGAGGCAGAGTTTACGCTGTTATTACGATTTAGTTTTCCCTTGCGTTTTGTACTTTTTTCAATAAATACACTTTGTTTCATTAAATTCCAATTTGCCCTTCAAAAATTATTGAAATGTTCAACGGCACTTTCCTCGAAAACGATTAGTTATCAAGTTCTACCAAGTGTACCTTTTGTACGTGGAAATGACGCCATCATCAAATTTTCTGGTCAGAAGTACCACAACGTTTCGTCAAAAAAAAATCATCATCAGATACAGGTCCTGCGGCGCCCTCTATGATCTAACGTGATGCAATACATAAATTATTGTTTTTTCTCTAACAAATATGGCGAAGATTAGTCAAGAGGCTGGTGAGTTATTGCAAAAAAAAACGAAAAAATATTTTGAACTTTGATACCCTGTATCTTTTTCCACAGCAACATTTTACTAAAGCAGACTTGGTTATATCCTCATATTTTGGCCCAAAGAATCTACCAGGAACTATGGCCTATTATTAATGATCCACCCTGTATATCATCCTTAAAAAACTAGTCATCACCTGGCTAGCATGGAATATCTGTAGCTATCATTAAAAAGCACATTATTTGTTAATAAAGCCGTTAAAACATATTTTTAATTTAAGTATCACTAATCTGTTATCCCAGAAAATTGGAAAATATCTGTGGTAACACCCTTATATAAATCTGGAAATTCTTAAAATATTGAGAATTATAGGTCAATTTCTGTGATCAGAAACTTCGGAAAACTATTTGAAAAATGTTTAAAAACAACAGTTATAGAATTTCTAGAACATGAAATCATATTATACACTAAACAGTTTGATTTTAGTAACAAAGGAAATACAGAAAACACGGTTTTAGAATTATGCAACGGAATAGCACATAATTTGAATACAAGTAAAAAAATGTCTTTCTTTTTTTTTAGACTTAGCCAAGGCATTTGAACATATAGGTATTAGAGGAGTAGCCATGCAGATATTTAAATATTATTTACTAAAAAGGAAGCAAAACGTAAGAATCAATGAAATAACAAGCAATTGTGAAGTAATTACTACAGGTGCACCTCAAGGAACTATACTCCTTCTTATATATATCTACGGATTTAAAAGCTTAAATATTACTGGAAACCTCATCTATTATACAGATACTTTACCAAACGAGAAAATTTATTGAATTAACTACCCTCGAAACAGATTTTATAATAGTAACTTTCACAGCTTAAGTAACTATGGCATTTTAATTTGGAAGACGCTACAGAATTTAACAGAATCTTTAAGACACAAAAGAGAATTATTGGAATATTGACCTCTGCAATGTTCTCTATTACATTGCAGACCTATTGCGATATAATATTGTTAGATCCGAGGAAAATTATGTGGAAATTGTAGTGTCTCAAGGCTCTGTTTTGGGACCTTTACTGTTTTTGCTATTTATGAATGATTTACCTGGAGATCCAGCTACTGTAACAACGTTTGCTGATGACCATTCTCTAATTGCCTCAGAGAAAACTGTATCTAATTTATTGGTAAAGGCCCAAAATATGACCAACAGATGCACAGAGTGGTACAATAACTCAAAATTATTCTTGAACATCTCCAAAACTGTATTTATTAATTTCACACCTCGATTATCTTCTTTTAACAATAGTTATTTAAAAACAGTAGATAGTAAATCAATTAAGCAAGTCAGCACCACTAAATTTCTAGGAGTGCACATTGATTGTGGGCTGAATTGGAACGAACATACAACTTTATTACCAAAAAAACTGTCATCGGTCTGTTTTGTATTGTATAGGTTAAGAGCATTTCAAATAGGTCAACTGTAATGTCCTACTATCAGGCACATTTTTTGTCTAAAGCTAAATATGGTGTATATGATAAATATGGTAATGTTCTGGGGTGCGTCACACAATTATATAAGAATATTTAAAATATAGAAAAGGGCTGTAAGAAATATGATTGGTGTAGGAAAATATACAACGTCAAAATTTATTTAAGGAATTAAAAATTCTGCGCTTAGCTTGTATATACATACTGGAAATAGTACTTTATGTTAGATCAAAGTTAGTTAGCTTATTGCTTTTACAAAAGTGTTAGTGTGAATGAATTTTTAACTGATCCACTTCTTCTTTAAAGTTTTTATCAACATGTGTTGTTTTAGTAGTGTTAAGTGTTTTTATTGTCTTTGTAATGAGATATTTTCTCGTAAATTTTGTACTTTGACGAGTCCTATATCACTATTTAGTGATCATGTATTTATTGTGGACAAAGATTATTATTATTTCATCACTGAATAAACAATTTTATAGCAGAAGGAAATTTTATAAAATTATATAAGGCACTTGCAGATAGGTTGGAATATTATTATAATTCCTATATTTTATAATTTTATTATTATTTATTTCTTTTTACAAAAAACCAGTCACCCTAGTCTGTGGCTCTGACCCTCACAGAAGGGAGCTGGTAATAAATATCAATAGACACTCCCCAAGCCCGTGGTATGAGTGACTACCGGGTCCGTGAATCGTGTGCCCTGAGTAGAGGCAATGAACCGAGGATGGCAGCCTTTTGCATTCTGCCAGCTAAGGTCTCTGCCGAATCTCGGCATGCCGGTATGATCTCTAGGTGTGAATGCGGCGTCTGTCTCATTCCATCGAGTGCTCCGATAATCAGTACCACTATTTTAACAGAATGGCCTGGATAAAGCCTGCGGAGTTCGAAGAGCAAATCTCGATATTTTGTCCGTTTTTCCTCCTCTTTCAAGACAATGTTGCTCTCAGCGGGAGCTGAGAATTCCACGACATACATTGTCTTGAGTTGGTGGTCGAGGAGTACTATGTCAGGCTTGTTCGCCTGTATTTGCCTGACGGTGGGAAACTAGTTCCAATAAATTAGACACTTCTCATTCCTCACAACGGACTCGATATCCCCCGGAGCGTAAGGCAGCAGTGTGCAAGTGTTTCGTCTATCCCATACGAGTGCCTTAGAAGATAGTAAAGCACTCATAATGCTGCGTCGTGTCTGTGAATATAGGCCGAGACTGCGTATGTCGGGCAAGCCGACAGTAAGTGCATTACAGTCTCCGGCGCCCTGCGGCAGGCCCTGCTGCTGACATCAGGGACCTCCATACCCATGACACGACTTCGATACACGTTATATACACCGTCCTGGCAAGCCATTATGAATTCCTCGGTTTCGGACATCAGCCCGGCTGACCTTAAAAAGGCGAAGGTCAGTCTTTCGGATAAGCCGAGGTCTTCTATATTTTTATAGAAGACTCCGTGCAATGGGTTATCCTTATGGAGCTGCAGAAGGATGTTGTGTTCTGCAGCTCTAATGTGGGCTTTTAATCGAACGGGTTCCAACTCGGTAACAGAGTCATCGGCTGCTATCCGTGCTGCCTTAAAGAGAAAAGCTCCTACCTCTGCAATTTCATGGTCCCGAACCATGCAAAGGAGGGGATCCGAACTCCTGATGACCTTACATGCTCCATCCAGAACCATCCTGCTATGGAAATTCTCCAAACTCAAGAGTCCACGGCCTCCCCGATGTCGTGGGAGATACAACCGTGGAACGGACGATGGATGGATGCAAGCTCCTATTGAGATGCAACTTCTTGCGGGTTACTACATCGACTTGACACAGCTCTTCTCTAGTCCATTGCACTACTCCGAAAAAGTAGAAAAGGATCGGAACAACAAGCATATTTGTAACAGACACCTTGTTCTTCCCCGACAATTCTGAAGACCAAATCTGTCGGAGTAGGTGCTGATATTTGCCGCGGAGAACGTTTTTCACTACACTCACTTCTTGGGTGGAGCGGTGCTCAACACCCAAGTAAGTGTACGACTCTCCGGCATCTAGATGGTGTAAGATGCTTCCGTGCACGAGCTGCGCATCCTCTCCGTAGTCCCCGCATCGTCCTCTCTTGAGATGGATCAGTGCACATTTTTCCAACCCGAACTGCATACCGACAGCCTTCGTGTACTCCTGTACTACCCTGAGGAATTGTTGGAGATCCTTTTCTGAGAAGGCATACAGTTTAAGGTCATCCATATAAAATAGATGGGTGACCTTTTGCCTCCTATCGCCTGGGGTACGATACCGCAGTTGTAGCCATAATAGCCTGCTAACTTTATATATCATTACGATGCGAGAAATAAAGAAGATCTAACCATACCATATCACAGCTTATGTAGGCCCAACAGTCTATTAACTACTTAGCTATAAAATTATATAATAAGCTACCACATTACTTGAAGGATATGTCTACCAAGGGATTAAACTTAAGAAAATATTAATTGCACACCATTTCTATAATACTACTGAATTCCTCAATTATGATATTTAGCTAAAAAAATTTAAATTTATTATTGAATAAATAATGAATAAACACCAAAGAAATTAGACAACCTTCAATTCCAAAAGCTAGAGGCTTCTGCGGAAGGGGGTTACATATTGAAAAACGTGGACATACAACCAGGCCAGTGTCAGTGCTCGAACCCTGTAGCGCGATACCCGTTCGATTAATTGCGATTTACTACCTCGCACCTTAACCAACGTGACTATCGGCTAGATTCTATGTAATGTGATATTTTTGTGTTTCCTTTGAGGGAAATTATATTAAACATATATATTATGTATATTTGTATATATTTTTTAAACTTGTATATGTATTATATATGTATTATTATACATTCATTTACACTACTAGCAGGTTATAATACAATCATCGTACATAATGACAAATATATAAAAGGTTTATAAAAAACAAGACAAAAAATCTAAATATAGAGTCAAATACAGATTAAAACAACAAAAATACAATCTGTAAAACTACAACAATATAAAAAGAGATGCAAATATAGATAAATGCTTTTCACGCCAATATAAATGTCATAATAAAAAAGGTTGTTAATTAAGAAAAGACTCTAAATAATAAGCCACGGAATAAAAACAGTTTCCTAAGATAAGATATTTTATTGTGCGTTTGAAACAGCTCTAATTCAATGATTTATTTAATATTCTCCGGCAATTTATTATATATATTTAAATTTAGTGATTTTTTTGCGATTTAGATATCTAAAACAACGAGTTCTTAATAAACTACTAGATCTAGTGGGATAGTGATGTATATCAGATTGACTGTTGATGTTACTAATATTTTTATGAACTTCTAATACAATACATAAATAAATAGCGAAGCAACGGGCATTATGCCCATTTCAATAAACAAAGGTTGTCAATTAAACATAATATTTTTAGTCGCAAACTCCTCTATAAATCCTTATTTTACTATAAGGAAAGTAACCAGACTGCAACCAAAGTTACAAATCTTTCGCGTTAAGTGTAATAATTGCATATTACCATCAAAACGCTAATGCTTCGATTGCAACAAACACCAGCCGGTAGACTGATCCTACTTAAAGGAGCTCCTCTGCCAGTCGTCACACACCACTTGCAGACTTCAGTTTCGAGCTGTTGGCTCTCGTCAGTGCAAGGTAGGTATGCGACGACCGACATGAGAATCCTTTGACTATAGTACATCCCGGTATTTTTACAATAGCGACATGTAAAACAGCCAGCAGGCGCCATCCAGCGGTCCAGTGTCTGTTGCAATCGAAAAATAAATAGCCTGACTTGGCTTAGCATAGTTCAAATGTGCTTTTAGAGGGCGGAATATTAAACATAATATTTTTAGTCGCAAACTCCTCTATAAATCCTTATTTTACTATAAGGAAAGTAACCAGACTGCAACCAAAGTTACAAATCTGGCGCGTTAAGTGTAATAATTGCATATTACCATCAAAACGCTAATGCTTCGATTGCAACAAACACCAGCCGAAAGACTGATCCTACTTAAAGGAGCTCCCTTGCCAGTCATCACACACCACTTGCAGACTGCAGTTTCGAGCTGTTGGCTCTCGTCAGTGCAAGGTAGGTATGCGACGACCGACATGAGAATCCTTTGACTATAGTACATCCCGGTATTTTTATAATAGCGACATGTAAAACAGCCAGCAGGCGCCATCCAATGGTCCAGGGAGCAAGGGAGCTCCTTTAAGTAGGATCAGTCTTTCGGCTGGTGTTTGTTGCAATCGAAGCATTAGCGTTTTGATGGTAATATGCAATTATTACACTTAACGCGCCAGATTTGTAACTTTGGTTGCAGTCTGGTTACTTTCCTTATAGTAAAATAAGGATTTATAGAGGAGTTTGCGACTAAAAATATTATGTTTAATATTCCGCCCTCTAAAAGCGCATTTGAAAGGTTGTCAATGGTCAGTCATTTCTGCACCTACTATTATGCGAGGGGTCTTTTTTTTTGTAATACAAAAATTGTATGCGCATGAGTTGAGTAACCCACAGAATAGCTGACGTGACTGTGGAATAAGGAAAAATAGGTAGTTTTCAGAATTTCAGGACTTTCTATTTAATTTAAGTTTATTTGCTGTGAACCAGTTCTCAGCTTTTTCTTCTGTTTCTTTAGCAATTCTAGTTAGATCTAGCAAACTTTTTTCACAACTTAACAAAGTGGTGTCATTAGCAAAGAGAATACATTTTTTGTGAAGCAAATAATTGTACAAGTCATTAATATAAAGTATAAATTATATGAGTCCAAGGACAGGGCATTGTGGTACACCATTCGTAATAAAGTTAGTTTAGGATGTATTATTATTAACTGAAACGCATTGCTTTCTAATATTTAAATAAGAATTGAAGAATAATAGTAGAACACCTCTAATACCATAGAATGACATTTTCTCTAGGAGAATGTCATGATTGACACAGTTGAAGGCCTTGGTAAGGTCACACGATGTAATCATTGGGTGGTTTCCCTCCTCAAGACCGTCGACTATGTCACTTACCAATTTTAATGTGTGGTTGAGCAATTTTTACGAAAACGAAATTGATGGGAATATAGAAGGCAGTTATCTTCCAGGTACTTTGTCACCTGGATTTTAAAATTATTTCCATGACCTTCAATAAAATAGGAATAATGGAAATGGGACGGTAGTTATTTGTAGAATTTTATCTCCTTTCTTCAAAATAGGTATGATTTTTGAAATTTTGAAAACGCCTGTTTATACCCCTGCGCTAAAACATACATTTATCAGTATTGTTAATACAGATGCAATTATCTGCAGTTTCTTTTATAATTGTACTATTTAGCTCATAAATATCAACTGAGTGAGAATTCTTTAAAGATCCTATTGCTTCTAAAACTTCTTGGGTAGCTTTTAGATTTACATCGGGTAGTGATAAAATTATATCGACTGACAACCTTAAACATGTAACTTAGACAATGAATTATTATCATCATCATCATCATCATTATCATTATTGTTTGTAATTTACGTTGCAAACTATATATTGACATCTTATGCAATTTTGTTTATATTTGACTTGTTCTATGTCACTTTCTTCTATTTAACGAACATTAAAGTCTAAAAACTATTAGTTTAAGACAAAAATATTTATTGTCAAAATTCTATAGCTTTTTTCCGTAAAAGTGATACTTCATAAGAAGGATGGCTCATAAAAAAATGATGTGAATACCTTCCAAAACTAGTGTATCACCAGTCATCAAATTAGGCAGATAAGGGAATTTTTTTAATGTACCTGATCAGTTTTTTAAAAATATCTTGAAAATGAGATAGCTCAAATTTTAAAACGCTATCCAACTTGTTAATAAAACTCTTCAAAAATGTCCCCAGTTAACAGTTTATCTACCTTCAATGATAACCAAGATAGCAATGCATGCAGCTCCAGGTTTTAGACGTGTGCGCGCGAAATACAAAGCGCGTCAGACGAGTCAATAAATTAAATTCTTCTGGCGTCTTATTTTGTTTTACCAATGAAATTTCGAAATGGAAAAAGCTCTTTTCTTAAGGATCCATTAGATACCTCGATTTGAGCGATTCATTTTATTGGTCAAAGCAAGAATGAATTTTAATACCTTACTTTTCACTTTCAGCTCGACTTTAAGCAAAATAATATATTTACCACTTCAAACACGTAATTCAAGTATGGTACTTTCTTTCCATTTTCGGCAAATAAGTAGAAACAAAAAGTTTTTATTTCGATAAAATAATCGAAATTTAATTACACCGTTACGAACGCGCATTGAAACGTTTCTCTTAAAAAGCACCTTTTAGATTGCAGTGTTACACAGTTCCCGCTTATTTTCCTTTTAATATACGAGCTAGGAAGTTTTGCCGTCTTCGTGGCTCCGATGCGAACTTTTTGTTCTTGTTCCTCCTCGCCATCGTAGCCATGTTTACCTTGGTTTCCGAACGGATGAGGTAATTCTATTTACTTTTTAGACTCATCAATTCGCAAAGTCTTAAGTTATTTACCTTATTGTGCCGTTAAACAAATTTTAATTGCTTCGAGATTTGCACCCTATTTGTTTTACTACTTATTTACTATTAATTATGCTGCGGCTGAAGAAGGTATTATAATGTTATATTTATAAATTGTTGTCGATTTTCAAGCGTGAAAAATACTGTATTGAACGGTTCGTTTAAGATACTGTTCATGGATCGTTTTTCTTTTAATTCCACAAATAAATTTCGTACTAGTCGGATAACGAAATGAGTACAACTAATAAGAATATTTAAAAAATCGAACTTTCCGAAATTTTCTGGAAATGGTTATATTAGTACTATAATAGCCCAATCAATGTGTACAAACATGTGGTCGAATAGGAGAATATATGTTAAGATGGGTCCCAATCTAATTGCTACATTTTTTACTAAAGATTGTGCGACTGTATTTGACAAAGAACTATTAATTATCTATAATCTAATATTAAGAAGTGTAAGTTTTCCTCAGAAGTGGAAATCTTCAAGTGTGTATCCTATATTATAAAAAGATGACTTGAACGAGATAATAAACCGTAGACCAATTACTATCATTCGTAACTTTGGAATAATTTTTGAATTCTTCACAACACCATATATTCTCATATCTATCGTTAATTATTAATATTATTAGTCTATAGATTAACATGGTTTTATGAAAGGTAGGTCAACTGTCACAAAACTTGTATGCAAAACACAATTTCTCTGTAAAAGTCTGGATAGAGGTGGTCAAGTTGATATTATCTACACGGATTTCTGCAAATCTATTGATAAGCTAGATCATAGTACTTTGATTAATAAACTGGATATCTTCGGTCTTTCATATTCGTTACTACAATTGAATTATATCTGCAAGATCGATATCAATCTGTTCAGTACCGAGGTTATAAATCTGGCAGTTTCTTACAAAAATCCGGTGTGCCACAGGGATAGATACTTGGTCCACTTTTCTTTATTATGTTTATTAACGACAATTTGGAGGGCTTCGATAATAACACCCATATCCTCCTGGACACAGATAATCTAAAAATATACCGATTGATTGATTCAATTGATGATCTTCAAGACTGCTTAAATACCATTAATACTTGGTGCAATGACAACAATGCCAGCAAATGTAATGTAATGTTATTTGAAAAAAAAAACTGTACATGTTTAATTATAACGTTGACAACGAACATTTACAAAGATGATGTCATCAAAAACCTTGGAGTTTATTTCGATCCAAAATTATCTTTCAATAAACATGTAAAAATGACAATCGCTTCAGCTTTTAAAAGGGTTCCGTGATACATAACTGTAAAGGTTTTAAAAATATTTCCAGTCATCGGTTACTTTATGTGACTTTTGTTAGATCTCTTCTTGAATACGCTTCTATTTTGTGAAGTCTAATTTACAATTCCAACATGCTACAACTAGAGAAAATTCAGCGTAAGTTCTTAAAATCTGCCGTGTACACACTTAAAGTGAGAATATCCAAGAGAGAGAAGTCCGATAGGAAAATATTTACTGATTTTGTGCGTTTCCAAACAATTGAAAATAATGCCCTAAAACTTGCGACATACGTCTTCAATCGAAAAAGGTAAAAACTCAATAACCCTACACTGTTCCCCTAGTTTATCAAATACAGACTGAAGGTGTCCACAACTTCTCGAATGGCTCCATCAGGTGGCGATTTATTGCAATCTGAGTTGGCGGCGTCCTCGAACTAATATTTTGTATGATATAATTGTGTAATAATGGTCGAATAACATTTAATGGTTAATTAGTGATGAAAGATGGATATGACATAATTGTGTAATAATTGTAAAATGACACATCACATTGTGCATTACTGGTAACCTAATGATAGATATGAGGCATGAGACAATTGTGTAATAGCGGTAATATAGTGTAGTAAATGATAAATCAAAGATTACGAGGTTGAGGCATACATGTGGGATAATGGTAAATTAATGCAGCGCAATATGCATTAATGGTAATTGAAAACTCCACTAAATATCCATACCCTAAGAAGGATTTGAATCCGGGACTCTTTGATCGCAAGCCCAACGCGTAAGCATTACGCCACTGAGCATATTAATGATCAAACCAATTATAACACTTAATGTTGCTATTAAAAATGTTATTTTTGAATCATACAACTGGTTACTGGTTTTCTAAAAATTTCATTAATTCAATAAAAATTAATTAAGCATTAAATTTTAATTACATTAAACCATACAAAAATAGCATTGCATTATAATGAAAAAAACAAAAACAATAAATCAATAAAATCTATATTTTTTAAATAACTTTGAAATACTTAGTTGTGATGTAACTATAAACAAATACAAATCTGCTATATCATTTTCGTACCATTCCTTAATAATAATATATAATATTAATGGCCATTGAGACGCTATTTCTCATTTTTGGAGCACTAGGCATACTTGACAATAATATTAACGACCGTTAGATTCAAGTGAATAGTTCTGCACATTAACTGTCCATTGGATATATATTTTATTTTATTTTTTATTTTATTTAAATATATTTTTTGAATTCAGTAACTCGCATTATGTGTCATAAATATTACCATAAAAGTAAAATGATATAAATTACCTCTAAATACATTAGTAAACGAACAGTAAATTACCAATAATTATTAGTGATACAATTTATCATAAAACAAATAAAATTTGTTCTCTTACTTTGTCATATGTGTACCATTCTTGATATAGTCTAGTATACTTTAACTTGGCGTGTGTATGTATGAGTTAATATTTCCGTACGATTTCATTTTCTCCCATATTGTATAGTAAATACGGCCAAAATTGAAACTGGTCAGTTTTAAAGCACAGGACCGTGCGCACTGAACTTGATATTTTGTCCTATATATTTGGCAATGGTATCGAGATTCGAACGGTAGTTGAAACTGTGCAGGCGAATCCGAGACTGGCAAAGTAATCAGCCTGAATGAACCATCTACGTCTGCACTGGTTTAAAGGTAATAAAACGGACAGGCCTACTAGCACAAAAAAACTCGTAAATCGTTTCTTATCAGTCAACGTGGAAGTCTAACAACGTGCCAGTGCAGTGCATAAATACTTATTATAATATCAAGCGTAGGAGTTTAGTTAGTTACTGTTCATATTTATAAATATTTACTACTGTATAAAAGATAAAATATTTTAATTATTTACTAATTTACCATGGCTTTCTGGATATAATAACGCCCGAAAATCCGAAATAGTTGAACCGGTTATTGTCGAAAAAGCCGAAATAAATTTAGAGTTTAAAAACCAAGATTTACACGTACAAAGTCAACGTATTATTTTAAATATACATGAATGTTTGAAAAGCGAAAATCCTGAACAATGTGAGAAAGAAATAATACGACGTATTAACGGATTAACTAAAATATCAAAATCAACAATTTATCGCGTAATTCAAGAAGGCGATGTTATAGATCACAGCGCAAAGAGGAAACGGAAAAATACGAAATTAAAAAATATTGATGATGCCACTAGAGATGTAATACGGCGTAAAATTTATAATATGTATGAAGAAAATATAGTTCCTACGTTAAAAATAATTCAAGAAAAATTGAGCGATTATCCTGATTATAATTATAGGTCTTTAGATACACTACGAAATGTCTTATTAGAATGCGGTTTTAAACATAAAAAACTTGACAGTCGTATGGTAATTATGTAATCGCGACGTATAGTTTCACTTCGAGTAGATTATTTGGAAAAAATTAGAGAATATCGTAAACTAAACAGGCATATAGTGTATCTAGACGAGACGTGGTTTGACACGCATGATGTTGTTCGGTATGGTTGGGTAGATAGTTCGCACAATTGTGTTTTAAATACTCCGTGTTCTAGAGGAAAACGCATTATCATACTTAATGCGGGAAGTGAAAATGAGTTTGTACCCAATGCGTTGCTCTTGTCGGCCAAAAAAATATCGCAGTCTTCTGCAGACTATCACGAAGACATGACAGCCGATCTATTCGAAAAATGGTTTTCTCAACAGCTTCTACCAAATATTCCGCCAAATTCGGTAATTGTATTAGATAATGCTTCTTATCACTCGCGTATATTAAATAAAATACCAAATAACAGCAGAAAATAGGAAGCCATTTTAAAATTCATGAGAATAAAAATGGAAATTCCTGTAAAAGTTCCGATAAAAAGCGAATTACTGAGAAGAATAAAAGAACAGAATTTCAAAAAGGAATATGTTATTGATAACTTATCCAATATACACGGTCATACACTTTTGCGGTTACCTCCATACTATTGCATATTTAATCCTATCGAGATGGTTTGAGGAACACTAAAAGTACGTTTACGAAAATGTAATAACTCTCCAACGTTAAGCGCGATAGTAGTTGATCATATAAGAGAAGTAATAAACGACATTGACAATAATACTGATTTATGGAAAAATTGCGTTAGGCATGTAATTGGAGAAGAAAATCGATATCCAACGCTACTCCCTAGTGCGCCGATTTTAATTCAACTAGATAATGATTCCTCCTCAGAAAGTGAAGATTCGGACGCGTCAATTAACATTTAACTTTTCTTCATTTTTTGATTCACTTTTTTATTGTTACATTTCGTGGAATATATTTTATTTAGTTGACAAGAAATTTTAATTTAAGTTACTTCATTCTAGAGAAATATTTTAATTTTGTTTTTATTTATGTTTTATATAAGTATACAAATATTTATTTTTGTTTTCATATAATAATTCTTTGCTTTGTTCAAGAAACTTACGTTTTTATTTTAGAAGAAACTTAAATTTTTATTTTATTTTTGACTAAAATCGTTGCCCCTCGTTAATCTAACCTGTCCCATCCCCTCCTGGCAAGATATGTTCATACCTTCTCGTTGGTCCTTGCTGAGCAATAACATATTTCAATATAATATGGGTTAACTTTAAAACTAAAACCAATAAATTTAAATATTTAGACTTTATATCTAAAACTGATATAAATATGTTATTGGCGAAATGAACCTAATAAACAAAAAATAATAAAAATGAATACAATTTTAACATTTTATTATGACAATCATTTCTATTTACCTCCGCCCATGTACAATAAAGAGATACCGACTGTTTTTGCCGGCTTTTAGTTTTTATACGGTTTCAATTCCGGTCGTATACACTTTACACAAAGTTAAAGCAATAGTCCAGAAACATTTTCTACGTGGACAATATTTCTGGATTTTTGTGTACAAGAGAAAATGAAATCGTACGGAAATATTAACTCATACATACACACGCCAAGTTAAAGTATACTAAACTATAATGATATTAATGACCATTAAATGCTAGTGAATACTTATAGGCACGTTAGCTGTCCATTAAATATCATTTTAAATGGTATCTAAATACCACTTAATATAATAGCAAATTGTGTCGTTAAAAAGAAGGATAAATCACAATTAAAGACGTAATGGCACAAGTTACCATAAAAAACAAAAATTAAGTATGTCATTTTATCAATTTTATACCATTGCTTAGCAATGGGAGTAAATAACCATTATATCCAACTGAGCAGTTAGTCACATTATTTAATCATTAAATTGTTAATGATTAAAAATACCGTTTATTACAAAACACAAATCTCCATTATTTGTTAAAAACTATTATGTTATTAATGACATATATTACCAACACTTATATTTTTACACAGATACATCATTGAAACACTTAACGTTCCAATTAAATAACAATGGTATTTAAAGTAAAGAGTATCAAAATATTCACATAAACTGAATAAAAAGTTTTAAAAACACCATTATGATACCACTGAATAATAATGATAAATACTTAAGGTGAGCGTATCCAAGAGAGAGAGAGAGAGAGAGAGAGATCTGATAAGAAAACACAAAAAGTATAATACTACCTAAGTTGTACTATGACAGGCGTAGTAATATGAATTTTCACTCAATAATTTCAGTTATTTGCAAAATAATTAGACTTAATTTTAAAAATTATGTCAATTTTCGTATTTGCTAAATTTAAATCTACTTATTTCGCATATGTTTGAAATTATTGATTGCAAATTTATAACATTACTCTTGTTATACTTCTACTTAGATAGTCTTATATTTTGTTTGCAATATGTGTTTCAGAATGAGAAGTTATAGTCAAAAACAGTAAATATTTTCCTATCGAACCTCTTTCTCTAGCAGGGAGTGGGAAGTTTCTGAGTAGGTAAATATTGGGGAATAACATATTGAGACACATGTATTATCAACCAAATAATCGAGTCTGTGTATAAGAAATTGATCGATTTCACGCAAAAAAATAATACTGTTATCTGGAGGTTGTAGGTCATAGGAGGAGGTTAGTAAATAATAAATACGTATAGACGTACAGCCAGATTTGCCCTATTTTTTATAAACAACCACCAAAGTCGGAAAATTAAGTTTTCGGGATGTACAATTTTCCAATTACGATTTAGAGAAAAGTTGTATTAATAAAAGTTGTAGATATTAAAAAGACCTTTCATTTAATTTTTTATGCGTTAAAATTGACAAATAAATTATCGAGATAATAATTACGAAAAACCCTCTTTTTGCTGTTTTTTATAAATGTTAATAACTTTTGCAAAGATGGCAGTAAGTGACATATAACATCTTGGCGACGAAGTCATTACGGGTCTTTATAAGTGCGAGAAATTTCAGCCAGATCAGTTTGATAGTTTATGAATAATTGCATTTGTTTAGCCCAGGGAGCATCTGTATAAACAATCGTCATAAACAAGATAAGGGATCTAAAGATGTTTAACAAAGTGGAAGTGGAACGGATTCTTAAAAGGTTGAACTACAAGCTAAGTTGAAAAAACAAACTATTTGTCCAAAAAATTGTTGTTAAAAAGTCCATTTAAAAGATGGGTGTTTTTTGCTTATGAACAAATAGAATAACTTTGCTATTTTTTTATGATAAACGCTTGAAAAGCCATTTGAAAAACACGTATTAAAAAAAATGAACCCTCCACGACCAATAGCAGTCAAGATAGCAACCTTTTAAAATACATTCCTTGAAGTACCTCATCCAGCTTTGTTCTTTGTACTAGACTCCACAAATTTGATAAAGGCCCTTTAGTATAGCTATCCGACTTTGGTTTTCTTCTCCGAGTACTTGGAATCTCAGTCTCGCCAGGCCTTCACAGTGGGACAATACGTGAACCGATGTTTCCTCTTCCTCTTGACAGAACCTGCATATTGCGTCCTCTGCCAGGACCATTAAATATGTCTATTGAGCCGGCAGTGCCTATACTATTACTCTGATGGCCTTCCTATTCTGGCTTAGTAGATCTTCCGTAAATTTGGCCGAACATTCTTTAATGAACCCTTTGGCCTGTCTCTGTCTTGAGAGATTCCTCCACCATTCCAAAGATTTATTTTGCACCCATTCCTAAATGGCTGCACGTATGCATGGCTTTGCCAAGTTAAAAATGGGCTCAGGTCCTATTGGGGCTTTGAGTGCGCCTTTCTTGGTCAGTTTATCAACCTTTTCGTTTCTCTTTTGTATCCCTCGTGTCCTGGTACCTATGCTAACGTCACTTTGTTCCGACTTCCCAGCTCTATAAGGACAGTCAAGCAGTCCACATCAATCTTAAGTTGATTTGCATGGAGCTGATTGCTTTTATTGCTTTTATTGTCAGAGATAATGGCAATCGACTGGTTAACAGTGCCTTGTCCTATTATCTCCCTTGCGCAACAGTATGGCGATCACTTCAGCTTGAAACACCGTTGCGTATTTCCCTAGGCTTATTGGGATACTGGCTTTTGACCTCGTCCCGTAAATCCCGGCTCCAACTCCTTGTTCTGTCTTGGAGCCGCCACTGTACCATACTGTTTGTGCTGTTATGGGAGGACCGTTTTTTCAGTCATCCCTGTCTGGTATTACAGTCTGAAAGTTCTTGTTGAAATTATACCTTGGGACCATTACGTCCGTGTGTATGCCTAGAATGGGATCTGCCCTTATCTCCGAGTATAACTTCTGGTACACCGTCCCGTATTGCTGACTAATTGGCGTTTGGCCTTGCATTAACCTGTGCACCACTGACCGAGCTTCGCCTTGTATGAATATATGTAATAGTGGCAGCTCCAAGAGAACTTCAAGTGCAACCGTAGGAGCAGTTTTTATGACCCCCGTGGCACACAGGCAAGCAAGCCTTTGTTCATTTATTACTAATAATTCTTATTAACAATATTATTTAATAATAATTTGATGCGAATAAAATAAATATATAAAGAAAATATAATAGTGCACAGGAAAGAATCAGTCATTTTTATGTTTAATTTGAAAATGTTTTATTATGTACAAACAAATGGCTGCTCCATTAATTTATAAAATAATTAGATTATAAAAAATAAATAGTTTAGAACAAAATTGAAGCAAAAGTAATTGATGTATTGCAAAATTTTAGCATTCACATTAAAAATAGAGTATGGGTAATAAAACATGTAGATTTTTCCTTAGATGTTGTTAATATTTCGTCGAGTTACCCCAGATTAAAAAAAAATGAAGGTTCTACGTTGTCTAAAAGCTGAGGTATTTTAAAATTTTCATGCGCGCTCCGACACCTATAAATGAGTTTGTTCTTAAAATTAGTATTTTGTTACATTTCTGACCAATATTGGTTATACTCATTATTACTGTTATTTTCTTTATCTAGTATAATATGTAAACACATTAATAAAAATTAGTGTAATACTTTGAGGACTGATAAGAATTTAAATTATTTTTTTTTATACATTTATATACATGAAGTAGTTTGATTAGTAGTTATATGTAAACACATTAACACAAATAGTGTAATATCCTGTGCACTGATCAGAATTTTATTATTTTTTCTTCCTTTCATTATAAACTGAGCTATAAGCATACTAGTATCTTTTGTAATCTTATTCTGCTTGATATCTTGTGGAGCAATATTGGTAACAAAAGGTGTCATATAAGCTACTAAATCTCAAAATTTTAGCTATTTGTTTTCTCTTTCCTTTCTCCATTTTTTTTTTTTTTTGTGGTAATCACGATATACATTATTCTCTTTAAACATCTACCTAGTTAAATAGTGACCTGGAGGAACGAGGAGCCGAAGTATAATTGAACGATCAAACGAACTTCCTGTGAAGTTCGATCGTAATTATACGAGGCTCCTCGTTCCGAACAGGTCACTCCCAACCCTTGATTTTCTATATAGCTTCGCTATAAGTCATATCACCCGCCTCTTGGGATGGTATATCGTGACAGCTTTAAACACAATGACGTTATTTACCGGTTGGTAGCTAGAGCCGGCTCGGTAGGTAAAAAGTTTCATTTAAACTCGTGTGCCACCTAGTACCGAAATGGTCTGGCTTTAGAGCAGATAAGGATAATGATTCAATAGCAGTCGAAACTGAGCTTTCAGGTAACATCATACGTAGGAATGCCTGGCGGACAACTTCCCGACAACCAGGGTAAGGTTGTCTGACAGAGGGTGCATGTAACTAAAAGGAGAAATTAACAAGTTAGATTGTGGATGAAATACAACAAGTTCACTAACTAGTAAACTTTTAAATAATGGGTACCAAGGCTGTGAAGGCCACATAGGTACCACAAGTATGCCTTCTGCTTTATCGTTAATTATTTTATTGAGGACTCTCAAAATTAAACAAAATGGGGGGAACGCATAGAATCGTAAATTGTTCCAATTTATGGTAAATGCATCGCATGCTACCGAGCCAGGGTCATTTTTCCATGATATAAATTTGTCACATTTGTGGTTTATTTTTGAGGCGAACAAATCAATTTCCGGTTTTCCTAGGGTTCTTACGATTCTTAAAAAAGCAAAATTTGACAACTCCCATTCAGTTTCGGGAGGAAGTATGCGTGAGCTTTCGTCAGCTATATTGGCTTTAGACTGAACATAAGTCGCAAACAGCCAAATATCTTTATCCTCACACCATTGCCATATCTGCTTTGACAGCTTGCAAAGGTCCCTGTGTTGTACACTACCCATGCGATTAATATAAGAAATTGCAGTTGTGTTATCTACTCTCAACAGAACATTACACGCATGTAAATTTTTAGCAAAATATTTCAGGCCGTAGAAAATCGCTTTTAGTTCTAAAAAATTTATGTGATTTACAGCCTCTGCAGCTGTCCACCAGCCATGTACAGTTTTACCATCTGATACTGACCCCCATCCTGTATTCGATGCATCACAGTATATTTCAACATGGAACTTATCCTTTTTAATTTGATTTACGCCATTCGAAATATTAGATTTCCACAATAATAAATCATTTTTAATTGAATCTGATAAGCGCATGGAAGCATTATAACTTTGATTAGATGCTCTCAGAGCAAAATATTTGAGACGTTCTAGAGATTTTGTATATAGTGGGCTATATTTCAAGGCTGGAGTTGATGAAATTAATAGCCCAATGAAACTTGCAAAGTATTTAATTTTCTTAAATGTAATACTTTATTAATATGAAAATTTATTTTTTGTCTCTTATCAGGAGGTAACTCAATGGTCATCTTCGTGCTATCAAAAATAAAGCCCAAAAATTGACATCTCGTTTTAGGATTCAATACGCTTTTCTCTTTATTAATGATAAATCCAAGTGCTTCGTTTCGATCTCAAAAAGTCGCCGCCTGAAAACGGAGCTCGGGCTGCTCTCCCCACCTCCTCACCACGGCACTCTTGCAAGCGTACCTTCACTTTCAAGGTCTAGGATTTCATACTCATTGCATAAATTGAATACTTATCAACTGAATCTTAAAATATAGGTCTTCATTGAAAATCTGTGAAAATTTCAACTTTAACTTTCAACTTTAAGCGGACTTTTTAACAACAATTTTCTGAACAAATAGTTTATTTTTTCAACTTACCTTATAGTTTATAACCTTTCAAGAGTTCATTCCACTTTGTTAAGCGGCCTATTCACATGCGAGCATGTCCAGCGGATTTGTCCGACAGACAGATTTGTGGTGAGCTACATACAGGCGGATTTGTCTGCAGACAGATCCGTTGCTGCTACACATTCACGGACAAATCTCAACAGACGTGCAGGGGCCGCTCCAGACGGTGGGCATAGTGGGCGGTCGCCCAGGGCGCCGGAATTATCAGGGCGGCATTTTCGGCGTAGCGATACGAATATTTTAAGAATCGCAAATCGTCAAGACAAAAATGAATGTCACTGGAGAAATAATTTCAAAACCTCATCAGCCACGAAATGCGCAAAAGCGGAGCTTGTTGTGTGTTGTGCGGTATAAGTACAGCAAAATGCCGTTTCGCCCAGGGCGGCAAAGGAGCTAGAGCGGCCCTCGTAGACGTACAGTTATAAAGTTTGTTATATGCTATTTTCCTGTATCTCAGTTTATTAATTGTAATATGCATAATAATGTTTTGAAACTATTAACATTTTTAAAGTACTGCAAAAAAGAGGGTTTTTAGCAATTATCTCGATAATTTATTTATCGATTTTAACTCATAAATAATTAAATTAAAAGTCCTTTAGTACCTGCAACTTTTACTAGTTCAACTTTTCTCTAAAACGTAATTGGAAAATTCTACAGTCCGAAAACTGAGTTTTCCGACTTTGGCCGTTATTTATAAAAATATAGGGCAAATCTGTCTGTATGTCTATACGTATTTATTATTTACTAACTCCCCCATTACAACCTTCAGATACCTGTATCAGTGGCGAAGCTATCGCATAGCACGGTTGTGCAATGCACAAGGGCCCAAACCTACAAGGGGCCCCTCAGAGCCCTACGACCCGAACTCAACTAAAACTGTCATTCCAGTAACGAATTTATTGTTTCTGTATTATATCATACAATAATATATCATTTGGACCGTACCATACGCGTACTGTCCGTACTAAAACAGTTTATGCGTAATAAAAATACGCAATACGCGACAAATCAAAGCCAGACTTACAGACGCTGAAGGTACGGGCATGTATAGTGTCTTTGAAATGCGTCCGGTCGCAGCGTCCGACTGTGCCGTCCAGATGCATTACTTAGTTAATATATTTCAATGGAAGTGGCATCTATATTGCGCAGACAAACGACATCTTCAGTTCTCATGACCGCAACATTGGTTTCAAAGAAGTATTGCAGCAGAACGTATGCATTTCGGAGATGTTTTAAAAAGGTGATTTAATGATGAGAAGTTTCATCTTGTTGAGAATGAAATATTAGTCGAGTGGGTGGCGCAGTATCCGGAAATTTATCCAGTAGAACATGTTTAAACAAAATTTCTTGATATCCATGTGTCTTACGACTTCTGTAGATTTCTGAAACTTTATTTCGAGAGCTACAAAGTAACAACAGCTCCAACATTTCCTCTTTTTCCATCTGAAAAAGCAGAAGTAATTGCCTTTGATATTGTTACGTGTTTACAGTCTTCAATAAACACTCTGTGGGTTCAAATAACTTGCAACAAGAATCTTCACTAACCACTATTTTATTAATCACTAAAAATACACTATAGTCTGTTTTTAAACCAGGAGGACTAAATGTAGAATCCCAATTTACACTATAAAAGTTACCAGAAAATTACCCTAGAATATTTTAGGGGTTCTAAGCAACCAACTTTACACGACTACAATATAGGTGTATGCAGTCTAATATACTTACTAAAAAGAGGTCTAGGGATTCCTCACATTCTTAATAATACATTTCCAAAAAACAATATTGTTTGAGATATTTGAAATTTGATTTGGTATATGAAACTTATTAAACAATATTTTCAATTGATGTGTCAATGAGATATGTAATTTTCCCTCCACGTCCAATTTTGCCATGTATTGAGGAAGCTTTGAGATATATAGTGCGTTTAATTTTTAAATTATATGCCTGTAAAAAAAGTGTGTAAATGAGAGTAAAACAAAAGTTCCCTATTAAATACACAACTATTTATTATCACAGGGTTCGATTACTGCTTGCAAGAAGAACCAAGAAGAAACTTGCAAGAGATATCAGAAAACATTCCTAAAAAACATAAATGCTAACATAATATCAAAATGACATGCTCACTATAAAAAATAATTACTACATAAGTAACTTCGTCACTCAAGACAAAACAAGTCATACATGTTATACATAAAATTAATTATTAATAAACTTAAAGTAATGCATAAGTGAATCTTAATAAATCTAATCAATAGCAATATCGAACATTATACGTAGGTATATTTTAAGAAGTAATAAACACTACATTTATGAACTTACAGAATACATAGTTGAAGTAACAGCAATAATTAATTATATATCAGCCATTTTAAACACCTCTAAAATAAGTCCTTAAATACTTTAGCACTTATCACTTAATCACTGAAGTCACTGAAGAGCTAATTCTGTGTCTGTATCCGAACTTTCAGATGAAGTGTCACTTTCAGTACCAATAGAAATAATTAACGGCTCAATTATAGTGTCCATGATTCCATCCAATTTGTAAATTTTTTCTTCCTCTTTGATGATATGCTCAACACAAATTTTCCAATGGCTGCTTTTAACATCTTTGATAGCTTGCAATAAAAGTTCATTGACCTCTTTTAATTTAAATGAACGATTCTCTGATACTACTTTATTTTTTATTTGGGCCCATATTAACTCGATAGGGTTTAATTCACAGTGATATGGTGGTAACCTCAATACAACTTTATTATTCCTTCTTGCCATTTCATCAGTTACATACAAATTATATTGCTCTTTGTGTAGAAGTTCGGAACGCACCATATGTATATCAAAACCAATATCCTTTGACGATAACCAATCTTGCATATCTTTTTTTTTTTTCGACGATGTTGTTGGAAATTTTTCTACCTTGCGACTATGGTATGACGCATTGCCCATTACAATGACAGCATTGTCAGGTAATAGTTGTAATACCTTTTGAAACCATTCTTTAAATACTTTTGCGTTCATTTCCTCATGGTAATCTGTAGTTTTTATACCTTTAAAAATCAACAATCCTCCATCAACAAAACCCAATTCAGATCCAACATGAACAATTATCAGACGTTTTCCTTTACCAGAAGGATTTTTTAGGCCTGTAGATACACTCTCGATAAATGCTTGTCGTCGATTTTTAACGCTCTCATCTACCCATATTTTTTCCTTTGTATGACCCTCGTTAACCCATGTCTCATCAAGATAATAAATAGATCGATTTTCCTTCCTATATTCTTTAATAGATGTTAAATAATTTCGTCTCCATATAATGATGTTATGACGTTCTATTAATATACTTTTGCGGTTGCGCCTTACATATCTACAAAAAGAGTATATATATACAAATGTTGAATAATTTTCATGAGCACATTTTTTTTAAAATGCACGGTTAGTATCATAACTGCAGTAACGTTCAGTTATAATAAACTATTGAAAAAAAAATCATATGTTAATCATATTATAAATATGAAACGAATGCCCATCAGTCATAACTGTACATTATACAACAATGTAAATGTAACTTACTTGAAATTAATTTCCTTCATGAATTTATATAATGAGGATCGAGAAAACTTCTGCAAATCTGGGCGACAATTTATTTCTTGTAGAATTTTGTTTAGGGTAGGCATTTCATTTTTGTAGAAGAAGCTATGTACTATTTGTCGAATAGAGTTTTTCATTGTTTCATCAAATCTGGTAATAATTCCTGGTCTTCCTCCAAGTTTTTTTGGCTTGCGTATATTTCCAGTCTTTCTGTATTCGCTTATCGTACGGAATGCAGTTGATCTTGCAATTCCTAACAGTAAAAGTGTTTAAAATAAATATGTTACAAATCTTACATTGAATATCTCACCCACTGCATTCATAATTGTAGATACGCTTTCACACATTTTGAGCTTTGATTTTCCACTCAACATCTGTTTATACATATTTATTACACATGGCTTCTCAGATAATTCTAAAGCACCCAAGCAAATCTAATCGTTTGCGTTTCTTTACTGGTGAAACTTCCACTAAACTTCATATTGAAAAACTATATATAATATATAATTAGTTCTGTAAAGAACTGTTTACTTTTGCTTTCAAATTTCTACAAACGAGAATGAGGTGATGATAAATAATTAATGAAGACACTTTGAAATTTGGTTGAAATATTCAACTGACATGTATGTCAAATTTACGATTTGGCCTACTGTGTAAAACTGGCGAACGCGCAGCCAATCACATGTGTATGATTTAGCGATGCAAATTCGAAAGAGTCCTCCTGGTTTAAAAACAGACTATAGTAAATACTTAAAAATCACACAACTAATAATAACTTAATCTAATATAAATTCACTACTTTTAAAACACTATGTACTTTACTTTTCTTCTTAAACTTGTCAACTCTTGTCTAACCTAAAAACGGTCTCTGTATACTAGAACTGTACTGTATACTTCACTGAACTGTTCCCCCATCTGCTGGATTCACCTCTTTATATCCACCCATAGAATGTACCAGAATCCTATTCCATAACATTCTAGAATCCTACAGAGTTTTCTACTATGTGCTAGATGACTGTTCGTCAATTGGCTCATAGATGGCGCCACCCCACCTACTGGCCATCAACAGAATAACGAGTTTCCCCTCACTTTGACCAGGGACTTAATCACATCTTTCCCTGTTAGAGGGCAGCACATAACAATATTTACGAAGGGCCATATTTTCGGTGTTTACTTGATCGACGTTCACTGGCAACTGATTTCTCGCTGTATAGATGTCATTTCACCTAGCGTCTGGACGTGGCGGACACACGCTGCTGTCGGGTGCTGCAGCCGGACGCAATTAAAAGACGCTGTATACATGCCTTTCCTTTAGATGTGACTTGCGCACACGCTTTCTATCAGTCTCTTCCTGACGTACAACAAAAAATAAAACAGCAGCGTCATCGTGCCTAGCGAATGTCTTTAACGCTTTTTGATGAAATTAATTGATGTGGTACAAATTGGAACGAATGAAACATAAAATATGGTGGAAAATTTGGTTGCAATTATGAGAGGCGAACTTGATGAAAAAGTTTCAGTAAAAGATTTTGCAGATATTTTAATAAATAAATAATCAATACTGCAAAGTGATTTTTTTGAAATATATGTTGCGTTGTTTCTTTTCTTACGCTCCCTGTTTCTGTTGCTACAGCCGAAAGGCCATTCAGCAAACTCAAATTTATAAAGAATTATTTCCGGAATTCTATGTCTTAAAATCGTCTAGGTGATCTTTCCATATTGGCGATAGAACACAAGGCAGAGGCGAAAGCCCGAAAGAGGCGCTTTTAAGGTTTTTTTTTATTAACCTCTCCACAATAAAATTGTGAGAAGTTACTAAAATTGGTTCAAAAACGAAAATTGAGATAACATCAAATCTTTACGTTTTGAGGTCCTAGGAACCCAAAAAAGTGGTTTTTGAAAAATGTCTGTGTGTGTGTGTGTGTGTGTGTGTATGTGTGTTAACATGATAGCGCCGAAACTACTGAACGGATTTGTATGAAACTTTGTATGTGCGTTTCTTTAGTGCCCCAGAAGATCTAAGAAGGTTTTGGTTCAGATCGGATTACGTTTAGTGCCATTTTGACGCAACAAGTTGTTTATTTTATAATTACTTTCAATTTGCAATAGAACCATTGAAAAGCAGTTAAAATTCTGATTTCAACGATATATTACACTTCCACCCTTTCGATTTGGTTTCCGTGAAAAAAATTAAAAACAAAGCAAATATGAAGCATAGATCGCATTTCGCATGACATGATGGACGCGCGTAGCCGTTACGTCATGGAACTCGTCACATCACGTGTCAATTCCCGTGTGAGGGTTTCTTCACTGCTCTAGAAGTAGACCGGATTACGTTTAGTGCCGTTTTTAAATATATATACAGACAAATCGAAGAATTAAACTACAAATATTCCTCTAAAATCTAGTAAAATTACTGAAATGCTAATGTTTCATTTAACAAAGACAGCCGCGAGCGATCGGATTGCAATGAGCAAATTTTGACGATTGTCATTGTCATCGTTTGTCATCCGATAACGTTGGTGTCATGTCATGTTAATAAGATTTCGGCATATTTGTAACTTTTAGTGGATTGTCACAAACTTTAAAGGTAGATGTAACAATATCAATATCATATGCTTTCTGTACCTTCGTTGGTGAATTTATTATTGATTATCACTTTACCAATTTTCAGATTGTTGCTTTATAAATCTGTAGTATTTAGGATAACTAGACTTTCTTAGTCGTTCAAGTGATGTTAAAGTTGTTAATATCCTAATAGTATATTATTCAACGAGGGATAATGTAGGTAATAACTCGCATAGATGATTGTAAATTCATTAAGGTTTTTTAGTGCCCCAGAAGATCTGAAAAGGTTTTGGATGAGATCGAATTACGTTTAGTGCCATTTTGTCACATAATTTAATGCTCTTTTCGGCTTCAAAGATCCACCGAGTGAGGAGGTTCCAGCCGCTTTCAGTAGCTGCCGATTTTTACTTATGCAAACGACAAACTTGACTTTATATTTACAAATAGCTCAGTAGCTCAGAATGTATCGGTGTATTGTTTTATTTTTCTTTTTGTTTTGATTTGATCTGGTAGATAGTTTGATTTTATTTGTGAGAAAATGATTTGCACATATGCGAAATTATTAAGTTTTTTAATCATTAATGATCTCTATAACTATAGTTCCTATTATATTTTTGTGTTTGAGAATTTCTGTTGTTTTTTCTTGTCATTGTTTATCATAAATTATAGTATATATTTTCTTTGTTTCCGTGTATTTTTTCCTCAAACAAATATTCTTAATGTGGGGGGACCCTAACCAATTTTCTGCACAAGGGTCCTATGACTTTTTGCTCCGCCACTGCCTGTAATAAATTAAATAAGCTGTTTTTTTATACAGGCTGGGGTAAAATTAGGTACTTGTGAGCACAGCATCGACATGAATTGAAATAAAATAAATAAAACATAACTAAATTAAAAGATTTTCGACACACCCTGTACGTGGTACTCGACGTGGTATTTATACCAACTACTTACATGGTAGCAATTCCCCGTCATAAGTTTTTCGTTTGACAATCGTGAATTATACACCCTTATCGAACACGTGGCCTTTAAAAACCGAACTTACTTTCCAACCCTCCACCCCGCTTCAACATCGACTTTTCCCTGAGAAAAAGTTAGAAAACTTTTCACGAGTTCAGAGAGAACGGGGAGTCGTAAAACTGTAGCAACTTTTACAACAATAAAAAGAAAATACGATTCATTATGTTCTTCTCTCTCGCGACCTCCGCACATAACAGGTGTCTGGAAAAAGACGGATGCTTATTTCTTATTACCCTTTTATACAGAACCTTATGAAATCCTAATTCCATATTCACCAAGCTTTTATCTGCTTGTTTATTATTTTATCATTAAATTACTTGTAACTACTTTTTTAGGAAAAAAGTTTTTGTAAACTTTTATTACAGTACACAATATACCTATAATATAGCAATACAACAAAAACCTTACATCACGATAAAAAATGAGTATTTAACACATCAATAGCATCACAAAGTAAGTGAAAAAGAGAAAAAGAATAGCTATAAAATGCGAAAAACAATATTATAAATACATTTGCCGATTTAGCACCGTTGTTTGAATTTTCCTCCACGTCGGCACAACATAACCTAACCTAACAACTTGGTAAACAAGAGACAGTTCACTACGCATGCATGAGAAAAGTTTCAAACTGTTACTAACCTTCGTTTTACGTCACTGTCAACGCTCCCGAATCACCCAAACTGTATAAAACACACTGTTAGTACATTTTTTAATAGTTTGATAAGTTGTCGAAAGTTAAGGTAGAGAAGGGATAGTAATTTCGCGTATAAAAAACTTTTAGGAATCGGTCTCTTACGAGCATGATCCAATATGGTGAAGTTTCGGTATATAAAGACTCAATGCGCAGCGCGTTTTGAAAATCAATAATACAACGGCCTGCTTACTTATTATATTTCTTATTCATACACTTACTTTTAGATTTGCACGACGGGTACAGCGTAATTTTTAACATAGTTTCTTACATTGGATGACAAAAAACAGCGCGATTAAGTACATAAATAGGTGCTACTCCATCAGTTGTGCTCATCATAAGTTTATTTTAAATAGTTTTTAGAATCGCGCGCGGTCCACATTTATTTTTAGTTGTAAGTTGTTATTGCCTACACGAAGTTGTTTTATGTTTTTATTTTCTTCTGTGCAAGGTGAAAATCTGACTTGCTTGCTGAGTTGGTCCGTAAAACTGCATCCAATTTGATCAAAAGTTTGTTATGGAAGTTTGCGAAATATTTGAGGAAGTAAAAGTTTCGCGACTGCGCTCGTGACTTGAATTAGCATCCATTTATTTATATCTATATTATTGTGTCAACTAATTTAAGCATATTATGTCGGCAGGGTTTTTATACCAGCCTTTGTTCTTCGTATCTTTTCAGTGGCATGTTTACAAAATGTACAAATATTAACAGATGATGTATTAACCCTATTTAGAATAGATAGAAAGTAAAACGAGCTCATTATAGATGCAAATCCTCCAAAAACATAGTCAAGGTACTTATAACTAGCTTTATATAGGAATGTCCTTCTATTTTATATTGGTAATCTGTACTTTTACAGAGATTTAATTGGGAATACCCGTACCATGACAGTTCCTGGGTACAATTATACCGGCTTAGGTCATAAAAATTTGATCCTTAGCAAATTGTCCTTGTCTTTACAGCTGAAAATTGTACCTTCGGTATCAGTGTTCAAAACTGTCGTTTTCATAACAAAATTGTGATCGTTTCTTTCTCAGCGGTTCTGTATGTTTTTCGGGGTGCTGAATCCGAATTTCAAGTTTGCTGCCTTGTAGGAATTCGGTATCACAACGAAAAACGCAAAAAATCTTAAAATTTTCCCACTTTTTTCAGTTCTTCGCTTATACCTCGAAAACTATGAATTTTTCAAAAATGACCGTTCTATACAAAATTAAAAACAAACTTTCCTACAAAATGTGTTAGTCTAATTTGATTTTCTGACGAGCGGTTTCGGCGCTAGAACGCGCTGAAAAACAGCAATTTTCTTTCTGCGAAAACGAAAAATACGTTCACTCCCACCCCCTACAACTTGGAAAATATACGTAGTATCAACAAAAACCCTTATACCACGTGAAAGTGGTTCCTACAAGAGACGTCTCTAATATTCAATTTTTTCATAAGGGGGGTGGGAGCAAAGCGAAAAATGTCTTCTGCGCCCTACAGCCAAAACGACCCCTCCCACCTGTCCTCCCACCTGGCATATCTCTCATCGACGCTATACTTTCGATGTGTATTACCCTTAAATGAGGTTGTTTTGAATGAATTGATGGCAAAGCAAATTAATTATATTTATAACATATTAGGTACATGATGCTGAAAATGAAATCTGTATGTAGTGTAATGCACATTGTACATGTGTCATAAAATGAGTGAAAGTCGAGCCCAGGAGAAAGAAGGCATTTAATGTTTAACATGGTTACAAAAGGCAGATAAGTTATACAATGAAGAATCGAATGTATGAAGAAATAGCTGATGTCATGTGCGCACTTGTTTTAATCATCTCCGTTTGGTTATTGATGGCTCAGACAATGTTTCTTGGGCACTAGAAGGTCCAGGGGAAAGGGTCTTGGGAAATGAAAGGTCCAGGCAAAGGGTCAGGGTCAGGAGATCTTCACATAGATAGAAGAGCAAAGAAGGTTTACATTATTAAATTAATTATTATTATTGAATTATACAAATGTAACAGAAATTAAACAAATTGTACTAGAACTAAGAAATAATAAGGCACCAGGTCCAGATGGTATAAAAAATGAATTATTAAAGTCAACAATTGATACTATTGTGGATCCACTGTGTTTTATTATAAATAAATGCATTGAATGTAGAGAGTTTCCTACGCATTTTAAAAAGGCAATCATTAGACCAGTTTTCAAAGGAGAAAGTAAAACAGATGTATCAAATTATCGTTCAATTTCTTTAACCTTTCTTTCGCAAAATTCTTTGAAAAAATTATAGTCACGTTTAGTTGATTATCTAAATAAAAATAAAATTTTATCTGATATGCAGTTTGGATTTCAAAAAGACCTCTCAACCGAAGATGCAATAGCAAAAGTGACATCAATAATATACGATGCTATGGATAACAAGAAGGCATGTCTGGGTGTTTTTGTTGATTTAGCAAAAGCCTTTGACACCGTCAGTCATGGACTTTTGCTAGAAAAACTTGAAAACTTTGGAATTAGAGGTAATATCTTAAAAATTATTTAAAAGTTTTTTGGAGGAAAGGAAACAAAAAGTTGAAATAAAAAATGTCTTAAGCAAAGAGCAAACTGTAACCTATGGAGTACCACAGGGTACAATTCTAGGACCTGTGTTGTTTACTATATATTTAAACACCCTACTTACATTGAATTCTTCTAGAACAATAATATCATTTGCTGATGATACAGTTATTTTGTATACTGGGGATACCTGGGATGACGTGAGACATTTGGCTGAAAGGGATTTAAAGAAAATTTTTGATTGGTTTAGTGCAAATTTACTAACAATAAATGTAGATAAAACTAAAATTATTCCCTCTACATCTTACGAGAAATATCTACTTGACTACAGTACCATATCAGTAAATAATCTTTCAATTTCACTAACTCGATTTATTCAATACCTCGGTATTTTTATTGACTCGCATTTAAGATGGAATATACATGTAAACAATACAATAACAAAAATTCGGGGCTTAATGTTTAAATATTATCAATGTCGACAGATACTACCCTTGAATCATCTTAAAATATTATACTATGCTTTTATCGAATCCATTATTCAGTATGGCATAATTGGTTGGGGAGGAGTAAGGAAAGCATATCTGATACCTCTGGAAATTATTCAGAAAAAAATTCTAAAAATCATATATTTCAAACCCTTCCTATACCCCACGGAACAATTATTTTCGGAACTTAATATACTAGATTTGCGGCAGCTTTACGCTAAGAATATCCTGTTATTTTTGTTCCGAAATAAACAGTACATTAGTAGGATAAATCACGAACGTAATACCAGAGGACAAGAAGCGGCTCACTTTATTATACACAGGACTCAAAAGTATTGGTCAAAGATACTTTGTTTACATTGGGCCGAAATAGCTTAATATTTTGCCGATATCTCTAATAAACATAAAAACAAAACATCTTTTCAAGAAAAAAGTATTAGCGTGGATGACTTCAAATGATGGAAATATGCTCTATAATATTATTGATCCCATGTAGTTACTAAATTAACTATACTTTGATTGTGTATATCTCCTTGTGAATATTAATTTCGATATTTTCTGTTTTCTTAGCGCGGTAGTTGTATAGTGTCTAATCAAATTATTAAACAATTAATACAGTTATATGTACAATTTAGTTTCTGTTCTCTCTCTTGTTTTACATTCACTGTTGTTCAGTTATTTTTCAGTTTATTTTCTCTTTCTTTGCATCTTAAGGAGGTGTAACCCAGAGACAGGCTTAAATAAGCCTAACTGGGTCTTCCATATTTATTTGGAAATGAAAAATCAAAATTGCGTATAAAAATAATTTCTATATTGTATAATATTGTTAACACATTGTATAAACATAAATGGTTAACACATTGTACTCAAAATGAAATTTATTTAAGATAACTTATTGATTATACATACCTGTAATTTTTGTGTGTACTTATTTGTGAATAAATAAAATTATTATTGAAAAAAATATTATTATTATTATTATTACTTATAAGCAGTGTCGCAGGACCATGGGGAAACCTGGGGAATGAAACCCAGAGTGGTCACCATACACTAGCGTCATAAGACCAATAAAACCTATAGAGCTGTGGTTTGGTGGTCTAAGAGCAAACAGACTACAGCTAAGGTCAAACTCAGCCAAGTGTAGAGAGTTGCCTGCTTAAGCATAACCGGAGCTATACGAACAACACCAACGAGAGTGGAGGTAATGCTGTGTCTGGCACCACTAGATAAATATCTAGGAGAAGTGGTTCTGACTATACATGGTACGCCTCAAATCCATTGGCATGCCAAATGTAGGCTGTGGAGAAGCCAGAAGTCGCCTGTGGAATGAGACTGTCAGGAAGACGCCTCTACAGGTGTGCACAATTAGCATTTCTCCCAGGTTTGTCTTTGACAGACTACATAATACAGACGAATAGTGAAAACGAGGCTGCTGGCGAAGGTGTGATCAACATCTTCACAAACGGATCAAAAAAGAAGGATGGGGCAGGATGTGGAATATACTCTTGAAGTCTGCAAATTCAATATAAATGGGCTATGGTTGGGCGAGCCAGCGTCGTACAGACGAAACTGGCGGGCATAACCATAGCTGCAAAAGAGATTGTCCGTAGACAAGCTACGGGCAAAACAATCTACTACACAAATTGTAAACAAACATTAGTAGCCCTGAGAAGTTACAAAATTATCACGGGAGCAGTATGGGAATGTCACCAATCACTCGTGGGTGCCTCTAGCAAGAATAACAACTGGTATGCTGGGTGAAAGGAATGCACAGTGTAGTGGTAACAAAGTAGCCGACAGATTGGCCAGGAAAGGCAGCAGGCCTAAGTATCTTTGAAGCCGGTCCGGCCAGTCTGTTACCGATCACGGCGACAACACAAATAATTAAAGAGAACACCCACAATAAATTTAAGAGGCTGTGGGATGAAACAAACAGCTATCAGCTTGTTAGGAAACTAATAAAATATCCCAACAAAGGTACAGCAATGGATTACTCGGCGATGTCTAGAAGGAACCTACGTTTTATAATGGGAATCCAGACTGGACACTATCCGTTAAGAGAACATCTACACAAAATGAAATTAAGCGAAACATCTCTATGTAGATGTTGTGAACAAGATGAGATGGTTCAAGATGAAATCTGTGACTGTTCTGCAGTCTCATCAATCAGATAATTCATTTTGGAAGAACGTTGGCCTACTCTGGATGATGTAAAGGAGATGCCCCTAGGTAGCATCACCACCTATTTCGCAAGATTAGGTTGGTTGTAGACCTAAGCGACAGGGAGGAAGTACAAGGGGCCCAATGGGGCCTAAATGCTGTGATTCAATAATTTTCATTGAACACCCTCCCAACCAATTACAAAGGCATTTTTCGTAATGTTTGCTTTGCTCCCTCCCCTGTTATGAGGAAATTGAATATTAGAGAAGTCTCTTGTAGGAAATTTAATGTACTTTCACATGGTATAAGTGATTTGTTGATAACATGTGTGGGCGTTCTTTTCTCTACTTTTATCAATAGCTACCAATAAAATATTTATAACAATTGATATCAAGCAAAAAAAAAATTAATGATTTTTTTTGTCAATCACTTCATTCTTATTTTAAACTTATTAAAAATCATTTAATTATATTGAGTTAGTGGACATTCCATAGGTGTCGAACAAAATCTTAATATTTAAGCATTATTTTTTACTTTTTAGTTCGGTTTGCTATTAAAGCGTGTTTTTTAAGTTTTTTTAAACTATAATTTTTTTTTCGCCAATCTCTTTTTTTTATTTGTGTTGTAGTTTCATTTTTGTTCATTGTTGTTCCCACGAGTAATGGACAATTAAACGGTCAACTCTCCCAAAGGTCCAATAGAAGGGTAAGAATCTTATAACGATAGTTTTAACAAATTTAAATCAAGGTTATATGAATTCCTATTAAATAATTCATATAGTTATGAAGAATTTTTAAATTTTAAATGATTCTACGTGTAGTGTAATGTTATATATTTATATTAGTATTAGTTTGACTAGTCCAATAACTGATGCATTTGTGTATTATGTCGAGTGATGAATAAATTTATTATTATTACAACAGGGTGTGCCCGGTTCCCTGAGGTTGACACTAGCGACATGACATATTTAGGCACCCTCTTGCCATTCATCCCTGCACTTTCTCAACAATATATTGGATTGGGTGAATTTTAGAATTAGCATCATGAACACCGATACATATAGAGACCAGCTGATACCCGCCTGCTTTTCGAAACAGCTGAGTATCCGCTAGTAGTACATAATAAATATTACATCATAATGTATGTATTAAAGTTGGAACTAGCGTTTAACAAGGGTTAATACAACGGCAAATACGTTATAGACAATTATTTTATATATAAAGTATATATTAATAACAGCGGCGCCTCCGGCAAAATCTCGACAATGGATTAAGTCCTCTTTTTAATTAATTTTACCAGGATATTAAGACAAAGTTGTCAAATTATTGTATTGTCATCTGTCCTTGATAAGTGTGCAAAGTTTCAGTTTAATCTGAAGTTTTGAAGTGGGTGAGAACCACGTTCAAAGATTCCGTCACAAACAAACAAACATACAGGCGAAGCTAATAAAAGCGTGTTAAAAAAGTTACACTTTCCTTGCAAAAAACAAAGTTGCTTGTACTGGATTAACCGGAAGTAGAAAAAAACCGCTTAGTATGACAAAAATAGGGGATTTATTTCTTAATAAACATATTCAAATCTAAAATTATATTTTGAAAAATAAAAAAGTTACTAGGCGTTACATGCTCCTGTATGACCTGATATAGTGTTATGAGCCCAAATATACATAGTGGAGCGCCTGGAGGTTTTGACCTCGGAATACAGATACAGTCAATGAATTTATATGGTCAAGGTGGGATTTTGTTTATTATAGTATAAATTGCAAAGTTTAGCAAAAAAAAAATTTGTGCTCTCGATTTTTTCATTATTTAAACAAAAAACTAAAAAAAATTATTATTAGAGCATACAATTTTATTTTAATAGTATTTTTTTATGTATAGGTTGAATTTCTATGAAAGCGCCTAAGGGTCACAAAATTATAATAAAATTATTTTATTCAATATATTGGAGAGAAAGTTAACATATTGGAAATAAATTTAATATATTGGAAATAAATTTAACCTATTGGAAAAATAATTAATATATTGAAAAAAAAATTGAATATATTCGAAAATAAATTAAATATTTTGGAAAACAATTCAAAATATTGAAAAAATAATTAATATATTAGGAAAAAATTGAATATATTGGAACATTAATTTAATATGTTGAAAAAACTTTAACGTACTACTTTCGGTCAAATAACCAGGAGATCTAGAGTAAAGTGAAGTATTAGCAGTGTTGTGTTTACAAAAAGTGCGTAATATTTACTACGCATACTCAAACTTATTTTGATAAAATGCCTTCATTAATAGTAATAATTGTGATCACAAGCATTAGATTAGGTATGTAACGTTCTAAATAACCAACAACATGGATCGGGAGACTTATTGGACGCGTCAAGCAACTCTATTCATGATTTAATAAAGTGCTATTTCATAAGTGGCATGCACAATAATGAAATACTTGCTTTTCTGTATTTAAGACATAATGTGAAGATAAGTTTATCAACGCTTAAAAGTAAATTGAAAAGGATGAAATTGAACAGAAAAAAAAATTTCGGACTTAAGTACAGTTATCGATTTTATCAGTTGAAGACATCTTCTAGTCAATTATGTGGATATCGTTGGATGCATCAAAGATGCATTCAGAATGGACATGTTGTGACGCAGGCTACAGTTAGAGTTATGTTACAAAAACTGGATCCAGAAGGCGTAGAATACAGAAAACGTAAAAAACCACGTCGACGTAAATATGCGTCAGAAGGCCCCAATTATGTATGGCATATGGATGCATATGATAAAGTAAAACCTTAAGTAATAGCTGTTAGTGGATGCACTGATAGTTTTCGAGACGAATAATATGACTGAGAGCAGACAGGTCAGCAAGTAATTCAAAAGTTATTGGAGGATATTATATCGATGCAGTTAAAGAAATTGGTGGATGCCCAAGACGACTACGTTTTGATTGTGGTACAGAAAATATGTTCGTAGAAAAAATTCAACAAATATTCAGGGAAGTACCAGTTGATAACTTCGATAAGATTTTTGGAGATAAAAGTTTTATGTACGGAACTAGTCAAAGCAACCAGCGTATTGAAGCATGGTGGTCTGTATTGAGAAAACATTCTGCTCAGTTCTGGATGAATCTCCCAAGAGTTAAAAGAAAATGATCACTTTTCGGGTTCAGAACTAGACAAGTCCTTAATACAGTTTTGCTTTCTAAGAATTGTACAGGTAATTTGATTGTTTTTATTAAACATGAATTTAAGATCCATTACATATGATTCTTTTGCAGGATGATTTAGAGCAAGCTGTTTATGAATGGAATACTCATAACATTAGTGGATCACGAAACGCAGCATCAAACGTTAATCTGACGATCGATCAATTAGATATTTTGTGACTGGCAGTATGGTCTTCGACCGAAAGCCATTAAAAAAAAACGCAGTATCACCACGAGGGCGTCCTGCAATAATGTTCGAATTGCCTCAAATATACAATTTCATCAATTTTGTATGCAATATTAATAATTATATAGTAGAAGCATGTGAGAGTCAATGTGTTTTTTTCAAAATGTCATGTGAAACCGATATCTATGAACTTTGTACTATTATACGAAATGAAAAAAAGATAGAAATGCCACAAAATCCATACTCAGCAGCAGAACTGTACCTATATTCAGTTAAGAGGGTATTTTAACTTAGAATGTAATATTTACTAACAGAAACTTATGGACCTACCTATTTCTTTGGCAAACCTAACAATAATGATTCCAGGGACTCAAAACTAAAGCGATATATGCTGAAATTAGTAGTTCAATAAACACTATAACATACTTTTCAGAATTTTATTAAATGCTTATCTAATAAAAATATTAACAAAAAAAACATAGAAAAACATAAACAAAATACCACAAGGGAAAAATAAAGCACAATAAAACATTGTCAACCAGGCCAGATAGTTCATTTTTTCGAAAAATTCCTCAGTGCATTTTGTGAACGTGATAATTAGGAGAAAAATATTGCGAATTAGATGTTTATGTTTTGGAAAGCTAATTTTATTTGAAACCCGCTGAAAAAGGGGCATGAAAGTGACGAAAACTGGTTTTTTCACGTTTTCGATGCGAAAGAAAAAAATTATTTTATACAAAAAATACTACGAAATAGCCCGTAAAAAAACGAAGAAAATGAGTTTTTGACAATTGAAATCGGTCAATAACCTTTTGCATAAAAAATTAAAAACCGCTAAATATGACTATTTTTTGCCATTTAATTACGGGGCTGTAATTATCGTACGAAGTTTCTCCCACAGTCGGACTTGGAGCGCCGCTAAATAATTGCGCTTCCCCCACCACGCGTCAATTCTCCTCCGCTCGAACGCCCGAACGTCCAAAATTCAGAAATAGCCAGATTTTCAAATGCGTTTTTGAGGCACTAAACGAAACCTTACGAAAATTTAAAGATAATAGGGTTGTAGAGAATTTCATCAGGAAAAAATGGCTTTCTGAAAAATTATTCTATGACCATTTTTGACCATTTCCACGCTGTTTTTCGGAAACACCTTATTTTACATTTTCGCTATTTCCGCTAAAAGTTATTAATATTTTTGCATGAAATTTTTAGAGTAGGTAGGTACCGACAAAACCTACAATTTAAACCCCGATACAACTTCATACGGTAATTACAGTCCCTGTAATTAAATAGTAAAAAATGGCCATATTTAGCGGTTTCTAATTTTTTGTGCAAAAAGTTATCGACCGATTTCAACGGTCAAAAACTCATTTTTTTCGTCTTTTTACGAGCTATTTTGTAGTATTTTTTGTACATAAAAAAATTTTCTTTCGCATCGAAAACGTGAAAATCCTGTTTTCGGCACTTTCATGCCCTTTTTTCAACAGGTTCCAAATAAAATTTGCTGTCCAAAACATATACATCTAGTCCCACTATTTTTCTCCTAATTATCACGTTCACAAAATGCACTGAGGAATTTTTCCAAAAAATGCATTCTCTTTGCTATCTGACCTGGATTAGTAGTAGGTATTATCATCGGTAAATTTTGTGCTAAAATATCCAATCAATTCCTCTATACCAGGTCTTTCTGTTGGGTTGTGATTAAAACATCTCTGCATTATTCTGTGTGTATTAAGGGTCATAGGGACCTTGAACAAGTATAGTAAAACGTGAAGGGGTGAACGCTGCAAATGTACAAATAAACCGAATTTTTCTAGCTAGTTTATTTATAAATGTCACGTGTCATGTAAATGTTGTGTATATTTAACAGTGAAAATTGTGTGATTATGCAGTCTGATGAGAAAATTAGAATGGCGCAAACCGCACCTCTGTACCTCATTCGCATTTCGAGATATCGGGCTCGGAATGTCGGAAAACTATAAATTTTCGCCTTCCGCCGACTTTGAACGGCCGTATCTCGGAAACCGGATGAGATACGTAGCGCGATTTGAGCCATTCGATTTCTAGTTAATTTTTTTTTTAAATAAAAAGTTTTATTTTGGCGCTGGGACTCGCCATTTCTGAGATACGGCCCTTCAAATGGGGACGTGTCAGGCGAGAAGCGAAATCCTTGCACTTCCAACTTTGAGGGCTCGTAACTAATATCAGGGGCCGTCAAAAAAATTCGTGCTCCCCATCATTCGGTAGGAAATTTAATTTCAAATCTATGTAGCGCAAAAAAGTGGTATCAGTTTTTTCATTTAAAAGTCACAGCAGTTCAAGTGAACAGATGTCAAAATCCGATGAAATTTTTAATATAGACCTTAAAAAATTTGCGAAAAAGTCACATCTCACAAAAATCTGAAAAAATTCAGGGTTATGTAATCCGATGAGAAAATTAGAATGGCCCAAGCTGCACCTCTGTACCCCATTCCCATTTCGAGACATCGGCCTCGGAATGTCGGAAAAATTTAAATTTTCACCTTCCGCCGACTTTGAACGGCCGTATCTCGGAAAACGGATGAGATACTTAGCTGCGGTTCGCGCTATTCGATTTCTCATTCAATTTTGTATAATAAAAAGTTTTATTTCGGCGCAGGGATTCGCCATTTCTGAGATACAGCTCTCCAAATGGGAACGTGTCGGGCGTGAAGCGAAATCCTCGCACTTCCAACTTTGAGGGCTCGTAATTAATATCAGGGGCCGTCAAAAAAATTTGTATCCCCATTATTCGACAGGAAATTTAATTTCAAATAGATCTAGCGCGAAAAGTGTCAATTTTCTCATTCAAAAGTTACAGCGGTTCAAGTGAAGAGATGTCAAAATTCGATGAAATTTTTAAAATTTAGACAGTCAAAGATACAAATATTCTTGGTTATGGTTAGGAAATGACGTAGATATTGAAAATTGGGGATGGAAGTATTCCAATATATTATTTTGGTAATTGCAAACAGGGATGTGGAGCTGCTTGTGGATGTCGGAAGAGTGGCTTATACTGTAGTGTAGCATGTCTAAATGCAGCGAAAATAGTTGCTTCAATACTTCACCTATTATTCAAATAAATGAAGTCGAAGAAAATATTTGATATGGACAAAAATGTAAAATGTTTAAATATAGGTAAACTGTTTTATATATATATATATATATATATGAAAAATACTAGGTTCTCGGGTTGAACCGCGTCTGAGATTGTTAATGTCTCGACGTTTAGGCTCCCGTTTTGGAGCCATTGTCAAAGAAAATAATGCTAGGAGTTCGTGGAACTGGTTCGATTCCGGGGTCTCAATCTGCCTACTCCCCAGATCTCACCACGATCCGTCTCTAAGGCCTCAACCTGCCTACTCCTTAGAGCGAACTCGCTGGCAGTATCGGACGAAGTGTTATTTATACGAAAGCTGTCTGTGGGTGGGAGAGTGGTAGGGGGTTGAGGGTCTGTTGATGGAGGCATCAGAGCAGAATGGCTGCTATCAGGATTATGAAGTGTGGATGAATATTGTGGGGCTAGCCTGGAGATCAATGATTTCCAAGCGACTGGAAGACGATGACCGTCATCCCTTTTGTTTAGACAATTGGGACGTTTTTCAATCTCAATTGCTTCGCGGATGATTCGCGGTTTCTGGAAAAATGATAGTGCTATGGTTTTGGTGTTATTGAAGTCTATATTATGGCCTGTTAGAAGGCGGTGTTGGGCAAGTGATGATGTGGGGTCGGATTTTCTAACTGCAAGACGATGTTCATATATTCTATTGTTAATCTGTCTGTTGGTTTGTCCAATGTAGGTTTGGGGACAGTTTGAGCAAGGTATTTCGTATACACTGTGGGAATCATTAGGTATTTGGTCTTTTGGAGGTCTGATTAAATTGGAAATTGTTTGGTGTGTTGTGAATATGGTTTTTATGTTATTGGATCAGGACTTTTGAAATTTTGTCTGTGAGACCTTTGATGTAGGGTAGGAAAGCTTTTTGCTGAGGAAGAGTTTCTGTCTGTTGAATTTGGGAAGGATTTTGTGCTTTGTGTATAGATCGCGTTATATGTCCTTTGTCGTAACCGTTTTGTAGAAGTGCTTCTTGTAATGTTTGTAGTTCGGATTGTCTGTTAGTCTGAGGGATCTGGTTACAAGAGTGTTGACAACGGAATTTATTTGTGATGGATGGTGGTGTGATTTTGAGTTAAGGTAACGGTTGGTGTGGGTTGGTTTTCTATACACAGAGTAGGAGAGTTGATTGGTGTTTTGTTTTGTAATGAGGACGTCTAGGAAAGGGAGAGAACAATTGTTTTCGATTTCAATAGTGAACTGGATCTGAGGGTGTATATGATTAATGTGAGACAGGAAGTTGTTTCGAGAATCTCTACCATGTGGCCAGATAACGAAGATGTCATCTACGTATCTTAGCCAGTAAGTAGGCTTCAGTTCGGATGAATTCAGGGCTTGGGTTTCGAAGTTGTCCATGTAGATGTTGGCTATGACGGGGGACAGAGGTGATCCCATTGGAGCTCCTCTCACTTGTTTGTAATAGTTGCCTTGAAAGAGAAAATAGGTCCGATACTGCCAGCGAGTTCGCTCTAAGGAGTAGGCAGGTTGAGGCCTTAGAGACGGATCATGGTGAGATCTGGGGAGTAGGACCCCGGAATCGAACCAGTTCCACGAACTCCTGACATTATTTTCTTTGACAATTTTCACTTGACCCACTTTTTCTCTTGAAAATGGCTCCAAAACGGGAGCCGAAACGTCGAGATATTAACAATCTCAGACGCGGTTCAACCCGAGAACCTAGTATTTTTCATACCACCGACCGCGGAAGCTTCTCGGAACATATATGTTATATTAGAAATATACTATGATATATAATATTATCGAGACAGGCTTAACCTTCTCAAACATATCGTATTACATACTGCGTAACAGCTCTTCTCAATAACCGCTCACGCTGCATGAGCATTGTATTTCAATTCTAAGTAATCCTGATTGTGCTGAATCAGCAACACTGTTTCCTTTGTTCTCAAAACATTATAAATATTACCAACAACCTTTTTGTAATCAGTCTTAAACTCATGTTCGAATAAATCACTTCAAAATTATTATTGTTATTATTATAGAGTCAACGTTGACTCCAGTGTTAAACTAAATAAATGTTTTTAAAAAGTTAAATCTACAATCCACTATCTAACATTGGCGCAGTCGGTAGGATCTGAAAAACACACAGTTCGGGAGCCTAACCAGTAGCAAACATATCCGAGGGAACAAGGAGTCCATCTGAAAAAGGTGCCTAACCGGACGAAAAGAGCTTCTGGAACAAGGAGAACTTCTTAGCTGTAGTGGTGGATCCCAATCCTTTGTTCAGAAGAACCTACATTATTCTCAAACGCACAGAAGCGAAACAATAATAATTATCAAGAAATACAAGCAAAGCAACATTTCAAATCAACACGATTCAACAATTAGCAAGTAAGAATTTCATCCCGTCCCATCGTTGGTGTCTTCGGCATCAAAGGCAACCCTGTGGAAGGAACACCCAGTGACACCCCTGACAGAGAGAGACCTTTGGTGAAGCTAAGCTCACGAAGTCGCATTCAACTGGACCACGAGGAATGAAAAATTTAGGGTAAGTCATTTTTGAATCGTCTCGCAATTATTGATTTTCAACGACATAATTTTACATTATATTTTATTAAAATACATTGCATTGCTACATACAGTTCTAATATCTAAAATAGTAATTTTATTTAAACTTGAAACAAAATATCTTGATTATAATTTGTGTGACCTATATAAATAACCGTAATCATACACTGTTCCTATCGTAACATTATTTTATGGTAATATCATATACTCCTCAAGTGCGAATTTATCTAATTAACTACAATCACATACCAATTTTATCTTAACATTATTTTTATCATAATATCATATATCATATAAAGGTTAAGTTTACGCCTTACTTGACTGTGAAATAAAATAAAACCCACATGTTCTATACTGTTTAAATGCACATTAGTATATAAAATTTCAGTGACATTATTCCCAACTAAAAACACTTTTTAAATTAATCCAATTATCCTTGTAATTAAATTTTGAAATATTATAAAATAAACAGTACATTGTTTTACATATAATAAAAAATTGCCAATTATCAGTAGCGTACTAGCTCAAATTGAAAAGGTGTTTTAAGTTATTCGATTATCTAAATAATATAAATAAAATGGCTACAAACGTAAGCAATTCCAATGCAAACAATTCAATCACGGCGAACGAAACAATAAATATTGAACCTTATAGGTTAAACGAAATATTTTCCATAGTGCCCGAATTTGACGGCAACCCCATATTCTTGCAAACATTTATTTCAGCTTGCATAACCGCTCAGGGTATCGCTGTCGACGATCAGCGCATCTTATTAACGCTTCACATAAAAAATAAATTACGCGGAAAAGCCGCAGAATTGATAAATTCACGAAACCCTGTCACTTGGGCGGAAATAAAAAATTTGCTCGAATCACATTTTGGTGACTCTCGTGACTTGACAGCCTTGATACAAGACTTGCAAACAATTCGTCAATTACCCAACGAAACAGCTTTAATATTTGTGTCCAGGTTACAAACACATAATGCAAAAATGCACGCGGCAATACAAAAACAAAATTTAACTTTAGAGGAAAAAACCGCGCAATCCACTTTAATAGAAAATATGACGTTAACTACTCTTCTCACTGGACTCGAACCAAAATTAGGTCAAATTATTAGGGCTGGTAACCCCGGCAATATGCTAGATGCAATAAATCGCATCAAACGAGAATTACAATTATCGTATTTCGAATCTCAAAAATTTGGAAATAGAACTTTAAACAAAAATCCCGTTCAAAATCAGCAAAGACGCCCAAATCTCCCACCATTTTGTACATTCTGCAAAAGGAATGGACACAGCTTTAACGAATGCCGCACGAGGCAAAACCACCAATTTTCACACCCCAATTTCACACCAAACGCCTATTCCAATCAGGCACAAGTTCCTAGACAGCACTTCCAGAGTTTACCTAACCAAACAAATTTTAGACCACAGAATTTCCAAAATTTGCCTAATCAACAACGTAATTATCCACAACAAAACAGGCCCTTAGCTATCAGGCCAAATCCTAACTTCCAGCAGCAGAGACCTTCTGCCATACAACCGAACCCGAATTTTAATCGATTCAATCAACAAAAAACACATCACTTAAATCAAGAACCTTATGATAATTACTCAGATTACCCAAACCAATACGAAGATTACTCTGCAAATCAGTCCGTAAATTATTCTCCTGATTATCAATCTCAAAATAACGATGACTACGATTTTCAAAATGGACAATATGAGAATTATACTGCTAATTCTCAGCAATACGAGGATTATACTGTTAATCCTCCGGATTTTTGCACAGGCCCGGAGTATTCCATGAATACTCCAACACAACAAACGGACGAGGTAGACCAAATTTCTCATCAAGTCCAAGCGATAAACCTCCAGGACAGTTTCGGCCCAAACCTGAACTTCCCGGAAAACCAATTCATGTAAAAACACCCCGCTACAAACTAAATATCGTAAACTCAAAAAATTTATTTTACATAGAAGACATCACTAAACGTTTCAAAATCTTGATAGACACAGGCGCAGGTATCTCTATATTCAAACCCGAAACGGCAGAAAACTATAAACGTCGATCCCACGAAAATGTAATTATACAAGGTATAACAGACGAAAAAATTAATATCACTGAATCTGCTCTCATACCTTTCAATCCGAATGATCCATACAAAGTTTACATTCATAATCTAGATATAGAATTTGACGGACTTTTGGGTGCCGACTTTTTGGACCATTACGATTGCTTAATAGACATTAAAAACAGACAATTAATCACTAATTTCAAAACCGTACCATTGTATCAAGTTACCGATAATATATTAACTACACTCTGGAGCCCGATTAAAAATCAAAATTTAAACGAAACAAAAAACCAAAATGTAATTTCTATCGAACCACGCACAGAAAAGATTTTTAAACTTAAATGCGATTTACAAAATACCGAAGCTATACTAATAGCCCAGGAAAACGAAAAGGTACGTTTACCGAACGCCATTGTCAAAATAGACAACAATGGTGAATTTTTGACAACGATAATAAACGCTAACGCGATTCCAAAAACAATAAAATTTTCAAATCTTAAACTTGAACCCGTCCAAAAATTTAGGTCAATATTTAATGTAAATCTCCAAAATCCGGATTCCCAATATATAGACAGAAATTACGAAATAAGAAACCAATTACGCTTAGATCACTTGAACGATGAGGAGAGTGAACTAATTACTCAACTCTGTTTAGACTTTTCAGACATATTCTATTTAGAAGGTGACAACTTGACATTTACCAATGAAATCAAACATTCAATAGACACTAACGATTCTAAACCAATTTTCACTAAATCTTATCGTTACCCCCAAATTCATAAACAAGAGGTAAAATCACAAGTCTCGAAAATGCTCGACCAAGGCATTATCCAGCCTTCAATTTCTCCCTGGTCCTCCCCAGTTTGGGTAGTCCCCAAAAAACTAGACGCTTCTGGTAAACAGAAATGGCGCGTCGTAGTTGACTACCGAAAATTAAACGAAGTAACGATAGGTGATAAGTATCCTTTGCCCAACATTTCTGATCTTCTAGACCAATTAGGCAGATGTCAATATTTCACGACTTTAGACTTGGCCTCTGGCTTCCATCAAATTGAAATCGATCCCAAAGACATTCAAAAAACCGCTTTCAAAGTTGAAAATGGTCATTTTGAATTCGTACGAATGCCTTTTGGACTCAAAAATGCTCCATCAACATTTCAAAGGGTGATGGACAACATTTTACTAGGAATCCAAAACGAAAGGTGTCTCGTCTATATGGACGATATCATTATCTACTCCCCTACTATCCATGAACATATTTCTCGATTAACAGAAGTCTTCAAACGTTTACAAAAAGCCAACCTCAAAATTCAGCCAGACAAATGCGAATTCCTTCGCAAAGAAGTTGCCTATTTAGGACATCTTATTACAAAGGATGGTGTAAAACCGAACCCTGCCAAAGTCGAAGCAATTCTAAATTTTCCTCAACCCAAAAATCAGAAAGAAATTAAATCTTTTCTAGGCTTAGCAGGCTATTATAGACGTTTCATTCCTAATTTTTCCAAAATTTCAAAACCCTTGACTAAACTGCTACAAAAAGACACACCTTTCAATTTCGACAATGACTGTACAAATTCATTCGAAACCCTAAAACAAACTTTGACAACTACCCCGATATTGATCTACCCCAACTTTGATGAACCTTTTGTCCTAACTACAGACGCTAGTGCATTTGCAATAGGTTCTGTACTTTCACAAGGAAGTATAGGAAAAGATTTGCCAATCGCATACGCATCTCGAACTTTATGCGGCGCGGAAACCAAGTATTCAACCATTGAGCGTGAACTTTTATCTTTGGTCTGGAGTGTAAAGCATTTTAGGCCATATCTATTCGGAAGGAAGTTCAAACTCGTCACCGACCACCGACCACTCACTTGGTTATTTTCCATAAAAGACCCAGGTAGTAGACTAGCGCGTTGGCGCTTAAAACTCGAAGAATACGATTACGAAATTATATACAAACCCGGAAAGATCAATAAAAACGCGGACGCGTTGTCCAGAATAAAAATTAATCACTTTTCAGAATGTTCCAAATTTTATTCAAAAATTCTAGCCGCAAACGAAGATTCAGATGAAGACGAAATTTCAGACAACGACGACGAGATCACTGACGAACAAATTGCCCGAGAATTTGACACATTTTCCCGACTTTACAAAACCAAATCTCTAATAGATTATTCCAAAATTCAAATTACAAATAAACAACTATTAGATCGAGAAAATAAAAATATCATAACGTTCTTCCAACAAAACAACTTGACAGATCTTCACCATCAAATTATCGAAGATATTTTCGAGGAAAACCCAGAGTTTTATAACAACACAATTAATATCGTTTCCAGTAAATCAACCCGACAAAGAAACTATTACATTATCGCTCTACCCTTCGACCCAGAGTCTGTGGTAGAACACCTATTTCTAACACTGTACAAACATCGAAACAAATTAGACCTTTCCAAAACTTATCATGTTGAAAATAACTTAGACTTTCCAATTATCGAAATCCTATCATTTATTTTTGCAGAAAAAGACTTAAAACTAATTATTTGTCAAAATTTAGTACGAACTCCCGATGAAGACCAACGTCCGATCATTCTCGACCAGCATCACACCGGAAAAAATAATTTACATCGTGGAATAAATGAAACGATACGTAGAATCAAAAATAAATATAATTGGCAAGGCTTAACAAAAGACGTCGAAAATTTTATAAAAAATTGTGAAACATGTCAAAGAACAAAAGTCTGTCGTAAAAACCTCAACAATCCCTTAGTGATTACTGAAACCCCTAAAACTCCATTTGAGAGAGTTAATATTGATCTATTCGAATTTCCCACGCGAAACTATGCATTAACTATCCGCGACGAGTTAACCAAATTTACTCAAGCTTACGCAGTCCCAGACAAGAGCGCAAAATCAGTCGTAAATACCCTGTTGCTTTATTTTCAGCATTATGGTACCCCACTAAGAATTCATTGCGATTATGGCGGTGAATTTGATAATAATTTATTAAAAGACCTTTGCACCCTTTACGACATAAAACTAACATACTCAAGCGTAGGACATCCTCAATCCAACGGATCTATCGAACGATTCCATGCCACCCTAGCAGAAATGATAAGAATACACAAAACCGAAAATCCCAACGAACATCCCTTTACTATATTACCCTATGCGGTGATATGTTACAATAACTCGGTAAACAAAACTCATGGCTTTACGCCATATGAGCTTATTTTCGGACATACAGCTAACCGACCACCTGAAACTCTTTACAACCAAAAAGACCTGATCACCAAATACGTTAGAGACCTAAATAATCGAATATCCCATTATTACAAAATTGCGCGAAGTCGAACAGAAGCACAAAAACAAAAAGCCAAAGTTCGATTCGACAAGAACATTCCCGAAAATAGACACACATATAATATTGGCGACAAAGTGTACGTCAAAGAATCACAAATAAAAAATAAACTACAAAATAAATTCAACGGTCCCTTTGAAATTACAGAAATCTTTCAAAATTCCGCTACATTACTAAATCTCGAAACAAACCAAACAACCAAAGTAAATTTTGATCGAATGAAACCATATACTGAAGATTAAATTTATTTTCAGGTTTCTCCTGCTGATCGGATCAGCACTTGCTCAATTTAAAATAACACCTATTAACAATACGATCGAAGTATATTATCACCAAGACACGGACATTGTGATTTCTCACAAGAAATGGACTCTACTGGTACACAAAAACATATCTACCTTTAAGACAGCTTTCGACAAAAACGACAAGATCTTACAGACACTATACAACACACTCGACCCAGCATATCATTACATGAACGTCTTTTCAGGAGATGTAAAAACTCACCTTAGCTTATTGACGCAAATTTCCCAATCAATAAAATCAAAATTTGACGAAATTTACCTTGACACGAAACGATACAAACGAGGAATACTAAATGGCATCGGAACGATTTTCAAATCAATAACCGGAAATTTAGACGCAGAAGACGGTCAGTATTATTCTGATTGTATCAACAAATTGAATAATGACGAACACCAACTCGAAAACCTAATTAAAAACCAAATATCCGTTACAACTTCAGTAATCAAAAATTTCAACGCAACTATTCAAAAATTGCAAGTTGACGAAGAAACTTTCAATAAGGATATTAAAGAAATTGAAACCTCAATTTTAGACATGACTAAGGACATAGAAAACGTCCATGCAAAACTGAAATTTATCGAAATCTGCGAACAACTTATGGCAAGTTATTTATTTATCGAGGATAACCTAAATGACATCCTAAATTCCATCACTTTCGCGAGGCTTAAAATAATTCACACGTCAATTATAAATCCAAAAGACTTAGTAAATTCTCTACAGGAAATTTCGCAAAACCTACAAAGGAACAATTTACCGCTTCCAATCAAACTATCAAAGGTTGCACAGTACTTAGACATTATAGAACTAAAAGCTTTTCAAACAAATTCGGATCTAATATTTGTGTTAGACATACCTTTAATAGACCCTCAAACATATTCAGTATTTCAATTATACCCTATTCCTATTTTGGATAATAGAACTGGTTTATATCATGTATTATCAACTTCTCAAAAATACATCGCGAGAGATGATGATTCATTAATGTACATACCTATTTCGAACCTTGACGAATGCAAACCACTTTATTTCAACACCAAATTATGTCCAAATTTATTTGCCTATCCTATTGACAACAATGCCATATGCGAAGCCCGTCTCTTCGAGAACCTCAAAACTCTGCCAGAAAACTGCCAGACGTCATTTATCATCAGCCAAGGCTACAACGTCCAAAAAATAGACGAAAACACATGGTTAGTTATTAACGCAGAACCTCTACAAACAACCATCAACTGTCCAGAAAGAAATTCAAAAACTGAAGTCATCTACAAAAATTCAATAGTAAAATTACAACCAAATTGTTACGCCTTCATAGGCATCACAAAAATTCAAGCCAGTACCAATGAAGTAACCGATGTAAAAGACGACACTCATCCAATCCAAATTCCATTTGAATGTTGTAAACATATTCCAGACAAAATCCGAGCTCCAAATCTTAAACCACTAAAATTAAACAATCTCAATACGGAAGACCTCGAAGTTGCCAAACACAAGTTGGACCAATACTCCAGAGATTTAGATGATTTGATCAACGAACCCTTTATAACAAAACACATATCCTGGTTCACCTATTTTATCATTGTGCTAATAATTGGACTGTTATTTCTGTACCTATTTTGTAAGTGCAGAACAAAAAGACGAAGACTAGCCATCGATGTTTCTGCATCACCCCCATCTCCACCGAGGCCTAGCAAACCCTACAGGACATTTGCTAACCTATTTCCTTCACGAAGACGACCTACCTTAAGAAGAGAAGACAACGAAGCCGAAGACATAGAACTTACATAAAGACAAACTGTTTTGTGCCTTTTTACTGACTTTCAGTGCTGGACTCTTCAGTGAATTTTATTTCATTTGTTTAATCATTATATTTCATTATTTTTCTATCATTTGTTAATTTCAATTTTATTAACATTTTTACGTCATTTTCATTCAAACCCATCATGCTTATATTTTATGCTTTCACAGTAAAGCTATATTTTAACCTTAGGAATATTTTATCCTATTTTACAATTCAAACCTAGTATGTTTGTATTTTACGCTTTCTTGCCAAAGCTATATTTTAACTCTAACATTTTTATGTTATTTTATTTTATGAATCAAGCTTATTGTGCTTGCATTTCATATTTTAGACGCTAAGGTTATATTCTGTGTTTTAAACCTTACGATTTAACATTTTTGTATCTTTTATATTTTTCCAAATTGTACCATTACCTTTTATATACATTTTATATTCATTTCAAAAGTTGCTGCATAAAACACCAACTTTTTTTATAAGGGGGAAGCTGTTATATTAGAAATATACTATGATATATAATATTATCGAGACAGGCTTAACCTTCTCAAACATATCGTATTACATACTGCGTAACAGCTCTTCTCAATAACCGCTCACGCTGCATGAGCATTGTATTTCAATTCTAAGTAATCCTGATTGTGCTGAATCAGCAACACTGTTTCCTTTGTTCTCAAAACATTATAAATATTACCAACAACCTTTTTGTAATCAGTCTTAAACTCATGTTCGAATAAATCACTTCAAAATTATTATTGTTATTATTATAGAGTCAACGTTGACTCCAGTGTTAAACTAAATAAATGTTTTTAAAAAGTTAAATCTACAATCCACTATCTAACATATATATATATATGAAGTGTTGTTGTACTTCCGGGTGCTCTCCCGCGTCGATGATCGACTCCTGGAGGAGTCGATCATCGACAATTCATTTAGCACCCGCGAAAACCTAAAAAACAACATATATATATATATATATATATATATATATATATATATATATATTATTAGCTAAATATTCCATAAATTTTTTTTAAATATCATTCACTGTAACTGTAATCCGAGGTTTTTATGTTTTTAACGCTCCAGGCGCTCCACTAACATGTTGGCTTATGTCCATTTAATAATTGTTTATAATAACCGGTGTTTTACTTATATTTAGCACGATCTGTATATCATTTTGGTTCAGTTTTTGTAAGTGAGACTGTTTCAACTATCAGAAATCTTCTTTGTATAACGGCTAAATTATTTCACATTGTTTTATGTAACTATTTTTGTATCTTCGGGACTCAGTCATATTTTTTTTAACACTAAATTATGAATCTCTATCAGAGCACTTCAGAACGAATTGTCTATGCCAAGCCTAAAAAAACATTTACATTCATTTATATTTCATTATACTTTGTTTACTATGTACATGTACTTATTTTCCTTACCTGTGAAACATTCTCGTTCTCCTGTTATATAGCGTATCGTATATGATGCAATATATTTACTGAATTCTCAAAAAAAAGTTTGTAAATGATTTACTTTATTACGATAGTTCATATTTTTAGTTATGTATGCAAAGCAAATTTAGTAAAACTATATTTTTCACGTTTGTATATTGGTACTATATTGTAGTATGTAATATAAGGAAGCTTACCTTATCAGTTAATATCACCAAGAGATCATTTGCCTGCCGATTTTGATCTGATTTACACTTCCAACCATTCACTGTGAGATGTGAGATCCCCAGTAATTTAAATTCATTTTTTAAATTCAATAAGTAATTAAAATACTACATGTTACGGCATGGTACTAAAATATTCTTTTCTCTTTCATTTTTCTGGCAATTTATAGTTTGCAAATCACAATTAATAAATTCATAAATAAATTAATAAATTGAAATGAATTGAGTAACTGATTAATAAATTAATTTGTCTTCAAACATTAATTTATTTCTATGCAGAATTTATTTTTATGCATGTATCTACATCTATGCATTTAAGTACTTATATGCATTTCTCTGCATCATTTATTTTTACGTACAATTACTTTTACGTATTAAGTACCTACTGTTATGCATTAAGCAGACTGTTATGTATTAAGCAGACTCTTATTAAGCAATCTTTACACATCAACTTTCATTGGAATCAAACAAACGCCTTCTTGCAAGGATAAATTGCCAAATTATTTAGATTGGGTGCTCTACCAGACAATGTGGTCCTGAAGTGCAGTACCAGAACTTTCCATTTTCATCTATACCGACTGAAAGTCCAGGAGATGGGTATCAAATTCATTAATTTTTTTATATTAAAATTACTCCTTTTTCATTGATATAATTTTATTAACAAAAACATTTTAAATAACGCACATATTTTTGAAAGATTTATTGTGGAAATCAAATTTTACTATTTTATATATAACATCATGTTATAAAATTTATTTGTTTATGTAATATATTTTATCATTAATTTTATTCATATTTTTATTTCCCTTACCAATAATTTCGGTCTCGTCTATAGGAGACTGGTATTACGGGAAAAAACCACAATATCAATTTTTTTTATTGTCTCCTTTTCTCGAACAAAACAAAAATTTATCTTTTATGTCATACATTCAAAGAGGGTAAGTATCACATCTCTTACAAGTGATCTGAATCCACAACTCTTTGCTACAGCTAAAACCAGCTAGTCGTTCGCATATGTTGCCTCATTTGTTTCCCAAAAATAAACAATAAGGGAAAGGAGGTAACATACATTTTCAGATACACGTTTGCATGGTTATGGTATCTTCCTTGAGAAGACATAATTATGCAAAATCTAACGGTTCATTTTTTACTTCTAAGAAATTAAGTCCAATTTTTTATAAAAAAATGAGAACAAGCATTATTTACATTATTTTCGTTTGCGGTTTGATCCCAAAAGGGTTTGTCCCGTCGGCAATGGGGAACAATCCAAGCCAGTTCCTAGTATATCCAATAGATGACGCCATGCGTACTCGGTTCAATGTCATTCTCAATTTGTATCATATAATATATGATACAAATGGGGAACAATCCAAGCCAGTTCCTAATATATCCAATAGATGACGCCATGCGTACTCGGTTTAATGTATTTCGTAACTTGTATCATATATAACCTTTAAATTCTTTAAATCTCCCGATTTCTGAGAGTTTCCCAATCTCTTATTCATAGAAATAAGCCAAATTGATAAAAAGGATTACCGTAGTTAGTCATTATATCGTTTAAAACTTTAAAAGCGGAGCTGAGAAAAGGAGGTGCTATAGAATTCATGGAAAAAAAGCTGATTTGGTATATAATTACATTTATGAACTTGTTGAATTTTTTCTTTATAAGTCCTCTTTTATTCTAGATTAATCAATTATGGCAATATTTTAGTTAGTACAATTGAAGATGAAGATATATATATATATATATATATATATATATATATATATATATATATATATTTTTTATTATTAACTTTTATTGCTGATTTACAATCTACTCTTATTATAATACAGAGTAATAAGTAAATATTTTGTATGCGCTGCTGACCTTGAAATGGGTACCATTCAGTGATGGTTCGCCAAGCTTTATCTAACTAGGTCTTCTGGCCATTGTCTTTTTAATCGTCTATTCACTAAAGGCTGGTTGGCTAACTCACTGACTAGTTGATTATTGTGGTCGGAAATACGGTCTCTATATTTAGTGGCATATATGTTAATCACATCATTTATATAAGGAACTCCAAGGTCTTCGTGGAGGGTTTGGTTAGACATACCATGGAGCGTTAGCTATCATGCGAAGCATTTTGGACTGAAAGGTTTGTAGTATTTTGGTATTAGATGGTTTGCTGCAACCCCAGAGTTCTATGCCATAGCTCCAAATTGGTTTTAATATGATCTTGTATAAAAGTAGTTTGTTTTCTGCAGATAATTGCGACTTTTTACCCATTAGCCAGTACATGTTCCTTAACTTTTAAGTTTAGTTGTGCTTTTTTAACTTTAATATGAGTTTCCATGTCAGCTTTTGGTCAAGGTGAAGTCCGAGGTATCTGACTTCAGATCTTACAGGTATCGGTACATTGTTTATGGAAACTTGAGGGCATGTACTTCGTTTTGTCGTGAAGGTTAATTGGGTGGATTTCTCACTATTAACTTTGATTTTCCATTTTTTCAGCCAGTCCTGCAGTGAACTAAGGTGGTTTTGTAAATTGTCGGATGCTCTCTCTGGATCTAAATTTGATGATAAGATTGCCGTATCATCTGCAAAGGTAGCTATTGTAGTAGTATCTGATAATGGGATATCAGAAGTAAAAAGTAAATATAGAAATGCCCCAAGAACGCTGCCCTGCGGTACTCCTGCTTTTATGTGGTGCAGCTCCGATAATGTATTCTCAGTTTTAACTTGGAAATGTCGGTCAGTTAGATAAGATTTCAGTAGGAGGTATATTTGATTTGGCATATGCATTTTCAACTTGTATAAAAGTCCCTGATGCCATACTTTATCAAATGCCTGCTGCACGTCCAGGAAAACAGAGACACACATTTCTTTTCTTTCCAGGCTTTCCTTGATTTTGTTGACTATTCGATGGCACTGCTGTACGGTGGAATGATTTTTCCTAAATCCGAATTGATGTTGAGGAATTAGGTCATTCAAAGGTACTATTTTTTCTATTCTGGTAAGGAGAAGTCTTTCAAACTCGCTTTCAAATATCTTGGACAATAACGGTAGAAGACTAATCGGTCGATATGACGTGGGTTCATTAGGCGGTTTTCCGGACTTAGCAATCATAATGACTTGTGCATATTTCCACTGTATGGGATAGTAACAGAGTCTCAACATGGTTGTTAAAAGTACAATTACTTTACGAGGGAGGTGTTTCAGTACTTCTCGAGCTATTAAATCGTAGCCAGGTGCTTTATGTGGATTCGTTTGATTTATTTGTCTGCGGACTTCTGCTGGTGAAAAGGACTTCACAGGTAGTGACAACTGACATGGAACATCCAGGTAGTTCTCGATATTGGCATCGTCGATATTAATATCTTGTTGCGGGGTGAATATTTTTCCAAGGTGTTCTGCAAAGGTGTTCACTTTTTCTTTGTCCGTGCGTGCCCAGTTTCCGTCAGGTTTCCTCATGGGTGGGATAGCTATTATTGGCCTTTTAAATTTAGATGAAGATATAGATTACTATTTTAAAACACCAGATTTATCATATAGTTGTTATTTTTAGGAAATAAATATCCTAAGCACTTTGGTACACAGCAACAAATTTTCATTTTACATCCTAATTAACTTTGTTTATTCAAAGACATATTTTCGTATTGACATTGACGGACAAACAACCGAGTACAGCTGGTGCACTCTGGCGGATAAAATAAAAGATAATGTTCCCCATCGCCACTCTGCCGACCGGGCCAGTCCGACCCTGCCTATGTATGTATTAAGAAAATGTGACTTAGGAATCAAAATAATACGTATTTTTCTACCTGATCTTTCTGTATTTAAGATAGGAACTTTAACAGAATGGATAACTTGAATACAGTAATAGGAATTGTAATATAAAATAGATATTCAGTTTACTGTGAAGATACTATTATCAAAATTTAATGAAAATGATGAGCAGTGCTAGTAGAAAATAATTTCTACGCTACCATAAGAGGCGTTGGGGTAGAAAATTCTTTTAAGACGAACCTCCTGCCGCGTCACATTGATCCCTTTCTTAATAGCTGACGGTAATCGCTTGCAATCTTTGAAATGAGCCACGTTGACGATAGTGGATTTATTGTTTTTGGCGGGGCGTCGCATTGATAGTGCGTTGCAAAAGCAGCTTTCGAATTCCTTCAAGGATATGCTGATGCGGAATTCAAGGCAATTATCCCCTTTCAGCGGACTGGCTGTATTAGCATTAAGGAATGCAATTACTAAGTGTCTATTCTACTTAACCCTTCACCCCCACGGGAATGTGTTACGCAGTATCGCCTTCGAGAATCTCTGACACCCCCACAGCTCGGCTTGCTGTATATTGGAATTCACTCGGTCAGAGAATAAGCTAGACCTGCTAAAAATGCTTAATAGAGCAATAAAAATGTTGAATAATCGATATGACTAACCTATTTGATACAGCTTTAAACTTTTGTACAAATAATCTGTTGCTAAACTTTAATTTTCAGTTTCAGGAAATTAATGACATGTTTATAAGGCCATACATGATACATGAAATATTTGCAAACGCTTCAAGGTGTGGTGAAGTAAATCTAAAACATATAAAACTACGTTGTCTACCTAACGGCCTATATGCAGTACGGGGATCGCTCTATTAGGCGTATAGAAAAATTGTATACACTTATGTACATGTGCAATATGGATTAGAATCACGAGCTGATATGAAATGGTTGGCGAGGCATAGGCATGACAGCTGGTCGATCCGCTGCGGTTAGTGTTAGTAATGTAAATAAATGTATTTGGAGCTGAAGGTTGAGGTGACCGATCGTCAAATAAAGAATTTATGAATTGCCACGTGTCATCCCAAAATATTAATTTGCTGAAATCAATTATGGTGGTCAACAAATAACCAAAATAAACAAAAGTATCTTTCTCAAAATAAGTGGGAGTGGGTCAATTCTCGTACTCTACAATAAATAAATTTATTGAATCACGCAGCGAATGCACACCATAGTATCATTTTATTATTTATACTTCCTCTTTTGTTAAATAAATATCCATTTTAATAGGTTAATATTATTTTGGGTGCAATAATACCTAAATTTCGTAAGGTTACCTGTGGCCTAAGCCGAAGGAATAAATGTAAATAATAAATAAATCCATAACATCGACAATCACAGCAGCGCCAGCGTACAGTGCACCGGATCGCCCCACCCCAATCACACTCCATTAGATGACATTCTCACCCGTATTGCACATCTATATAAGAGTATAGAATTTCCCTATACGCCTAATAGCGATCCCCGTACTATAGTATAATGCATGTAGTAAATTCTTGCTTAAATGAGTGTCTTTCCAGCATATGGACAAATGCTGAGATAGCTGTGCATCCTAAAAATAATTATAAATATCTGTGCACTATCAGACTTTTCAAAATAATAAAAAGCAACCACAGCTTAGACCATATTTAACTGAACATTTTTTTAATACCCTCTATACGGTCTGGTTTTAGACCTGGCCACAGTTGTCCAACTGCACTTTTGCATGTTGATGGTGACATAACTGGAGACGACAGATCAGGGCTGTTGCGCAGTATTAGTTCTAATCGACTTAATCATCTGGAATTGGTTGAGAGGGTGGTCAATAAAAATTATTGAACCACAGCACTTAGGCCCCCTTGGGCCCCTTGTACATCCTCCCTGTAGGCAGACCCTCGCCTAGGCCTCCAATCAACCTAATCTTGCGAAATAGGTGGTGATGTTTCCTAGGGGCATCTCCCTTACATCGACCAAAGTAGGCCAACGTTCTCCCAAAATGAATTCTCTTATTGATGAGACGGCAGAACAGTCACAGAGTACATCTTGAACCGTCTCATCTTCTTGTTCACAACCTCTACAGAGAAATGCTTCGCTTAATCTCATATTATGTAGAGGTTTTCTTAACGGACAGTGTCCAGTCTGAATTCCCGTTATAAAACGTAGGTTCCTTCTGGACCTTGCCAGGTAGTCCATTGCTGCACTCTTGTAGGGATATTTTAGTAATTCCCTAGCAAGCTGGCAGCTGTTTGTTTCATCCCACAGCTTCTCGAATTCATTATAGGTGTTCTCTTTAATTATTTATATTATCGCCGTGATCGGTAGCAGACTGGCCGGGCCTGGTTCAAAGATACTTAGGCCTGGCCTTCTTGGCCAGTCTGTCGGCTACTTTGTTACCACTACACTGTGCGTGTCCTTTCACCCAGCATACCAGTATGTTATTCATGCTGGAGACACCCACAAGTGTCTGATGACATTCCCATACTGCTCCTGTGGTAATTTTGTAACTTCTCAGGGCTAGTAATGATTGTCTACAATCTGTGTAAATCCTAATTGTTTTATCCGTAATTTGTCTACGAACAGCAGCTATGGTTATGTCCGCCAGTTCCATTTGTACTACGCTGGCTCGCTCATCCATAGCCCATTTATATTGGATTTTTCAGACTTCTGGAGTATATTCCACATCCTGCCCCATCTTTCTTTTTTGATCCGTCTGTGAAGATGTTGATCACACCTTCGCCAGCAGCCTCGTTCTCACTATTCGTCTGTAGGGTCTATCAAAGAAAAACCGTGGAGAAATGCACTCCTGTAGAAGAGACGTCTATCTGACAGCCTCATTCCACAGGCGACTTCTGGCCTCTCCACCTACGTTTAGTTGTATGCCAACGGATTTAAGGCATACCATTGTTGTCAGAGCCACTTCTCCTAGATATATATCCAGTGGTGGCAGACACAGCATTACCTCCATAGCTATCGTTGGCGTTGATCGCATAGCTCCGGTTATGCTTAGGTAGGCAACTCTCTGCACTTGGCTGAGCTTGACCTTAGTTGTAGTCTGTTTGCTCTTAGGCCACCAAACTACAACTCCATAGGTTATCATTGGACTTATGACGGCTGTGTATATCCACATGACCACTTTGAGTTTCATTCCCCAGGTTTTCCCCACGATCCTGCGGCACTGCTCATAAGAAATGTAAGCCTTCTTTAGTCTTCTATCTTCTAAGAAGGCCATTCGACACACTCAATTATTTACTACTCGCTATGCTTTATTGGCCTCACTGGAACCGTAAAATTACTACTTGAACGCTATCTCAAAAATAGGAATCAGATAATTTTTATAGACGTTCAAAGATAAGCGTAAGTGACACTTAATTTTGGAGTTCCGCAAGGCTCTATTTTCGAACCATTACTCTTTACCTTGTATACTACGAATTTGATAAAATGTCAACTTCATTTGTATGCAGATGACACTCAACGCTTTTATGTTTAGTTAGAGATCATCGCTTAATTGAAAATTTAAGTAAATCTAACTTTATTGTGTTCGGGCCAAAAATGTACAAGAAATTGTCAAAAATGCTATTGTTCTGTAGATGACAACAAAATTGAATTACTGGATAGGAATAAAAGTCTTGTTATTTAAGCCAATAATTTAAGATTTGAAAAACGTATTAACAAATTATATCCCAACGAGAATGTGGAGCCACAAAATCAATTTACGGCAATGGCATTGTTTATCACATAAATGAAATTAACTTTATTTGAAACTCCAGTATTCTCATTATTTAACTTTGTTGGCTATTAATAACTGGAGAAATTTTGTACACCTTATATCTTTTCTAGAAAGAATACCCTTTATTTTCCCTTAATTCCTTGTAATTCCTCTAATGCCTTTATTTCCAAGGGAAAAGCTAGTGACGTCGGCGTCGAAGGGGAAATGAATACAGTCGATGTTGAAGTAAGTGAAGTCAAAGGGAAGGTAAATGTGGTCGAAAAAGAAGTAGAGCAACTAAACGACGAGGGAAAAAGAAGGCTAGCTAGTAGTATCAGCAGGTCCTCGATTACAATCTATCTCCTTTGATGATCAAATTTCATTGTCATGGTTCATTCGTGGTCATCATATAAGAGACAGTTTGAGGCAGCAGCGTGCACTAATAACTGGAATAATGAAGAATAGGCTATGGCATTAGTTTTAATATTAAGGGACCAAGCATCAGAGTTGCTCCAGACGATCCCGGTGGAGAAACAACTTAGAAGAGTTTGAAGCTGCTGTGGAGAAACTGGTACACTTGGCATACCCGGATGCACCAAAGGAGTTCTAGGAGCAATTGTCAATTTGAACCGTTATTGATGGAATAAGGAACGACGGAGATCAGGCGGATCCTTAGATTATCTCAGCATAAAACTAGTAGCGAAGCTTTGATCCATGCACTTGAGGTAGAAGCCGCCTCTATGGATGCCCCATCGCACAGAGTACGGGCTGCCTCTGTGGAAGATGTCCAATCACAGGAAACGAATTTGAACACCAAACTGACAGACATACAAAAGATGTTCACTCAATTAATGACCAAGACAATTTTTCCAGAAAAACAGGAAACCGACAAGGAGATGTAAAGCCAAGCGGAATAATCCGATATTACAAGTGCAGCAAATCGGGCACCTGATGCGAGATTGTAGACAGCGAAGTCCAGAGGAGGTAAATGTTGCAAGGAAAGAAGTCCATTCAGAGAAGACGAGATTGATTGCTATATTAACGGACATAAATAAGATGATCGCGCAAGTGCTGACCAAATTAAATACGTGACAGGAGCCTAAGCAGTAAGGAAGCATCGAAAAGCTGACCGAAGGTATCCGATGTTACAATTGCGGCAAATTGAGGCATGTCCAGAAGCACTGTCGACAGAGGATTTCTGAGGAAGTAATTGCCGAGGATATAAAGAAACAGCAGGATGCGGCAATAGTGAAGGCGGATAAGGTAGAGCTTCTAAACGACTGCACGAAAGAAGTTGTGTAAGGAAAGAACAACTGAATGGCAGTGAAATTGGACCTATTTTGAGGGCGAAAGAAGAATCAACTCGACCGGAATGGAGGGACGTATCAGACAAAAGTGTTGTACTGAAAATTTTATGGGCGTAATGGGATTCACTTAGGCTGAAAGATGGAGTATTAAAGAGAGCATAGGAAAGCCCGCATAGGAAGGAAGTTACTATGCATATGGCCGTACCCAGGTATCGAGCAGTAAAGGTACTTCAGGAAGTTGACTCCGGTAGTAGCATATAGCTTGACGGTGACCCCATTGTAGCGTTATCAAGCTACGTCTCGTGTAAAATGTCTGGAAATATGTATATTCACATGTTTGGCGAATGCGCCGTGGAAACTTAGAAATTTTTATTCTTAAGAATAGTCATTTTATACGAAGGCTGTAGCCGGACAAGCATGGTTGAATTTTCCCCGCTTGGCGGTCACTTTAAAAAAAAAAAGATAAAGAAATTTCGAATAGTCAAATGAAATACCTGCAGGGTATTAAGACAATTTTAAAAAACTTACACCCAATTCCTCAAATGAGAAGCAATTTGAAAAGTTATCGAAATTTTGCAACAATTTTATTTTCATAATTTCTTTTGTTGAGGAATTTTTTCATGTAATATACTTACATCTAATAGAACATCACATACTTTTTGGGATACGATCAAAAAATTACTTAATTAACAAAAATAAAATCTATCAACTATTTATCAATAAAATAAGAGTTATTTGGACAATATGCCTTTTTCTGATATGATATATAACTAGTTTTTGCCACTATCATCCTAGTTAGATTCGTCAAAATAAGAAACAAGTTTTTAAAAACTGATTAAAAACTTTATTGGACACAAATACAGTAAATGGCTACTCTTACTAGTATTTATAAGTTTTGTTATCTACAATGCTGAGTCCTATAAAAATGGTGCTACATGTGTGTTTTTTATATGACGCCAGCATTATCTATGATTATAGCTTCCTTTATCACAACATTCGTATTGTCTTACGGAAACAGTTCACTGAGAATTATAGCAGGTTTCATGATTTTCGACAAGTATTTCGCATAAGAAAATCTCTCTCTGTCCATCATGAACTCTTTTGAAAAAGACGCTTTACCCCCACGATTTGGATTACACGCTGTCTCAAGACGTTACCTAACTAATATTCACACTACATATGTCTCTTAAATGTTGCTAATGTTAATTTTTGTAACGGTACACATGCCCGCCATCAGAAAAGCAATAATGAGAGTTCCAGAAGAATCTTTTTCGGATCAAAAAAGGCTCTCTTATGCAAGTATTTTACTATATGTCGAGTACTAAACATGGCAGGATCCTTTTATGCGAACCAGAATGACGCTAAAATTATAAGTCTTATTGAAGATCCATATGATTTGTGTGTATTAATGAATGATGGCGACAAATTTTTCCTTGATCGTGGTTTTCAAGGTGCGGAGGACGGGTTGGAATCAAAGGGATTTACCCAGCTTTACCACACAGATGATGCCAGCGTTAAAGATGAAATCAATTGACAACTAAAAAATCAAACCAATCCCGTTTCGTCACAAATATTCGTCGAATAATGGAATCCCTTCACGGAATAATTAAACAAAAATATCTATGTGCCGCCCTCTTACAATTAATCCCTAGTAGCAGAGTAAAAGGAAGCCTATCTAATTAGCTACCAGTAAAACGGTAGTTCGCGAGTTGTCCCAGAGATGACGCCACCATCTAGAAATTTCGAGACCAAAATAAGGGACAGAATTCTAGGATAAGGGTCACGGAGTGTAAAAAAAGCACAGGAGTTACATATTAGATGAGCCAAGTGATCAGATATGATAAAGAACAGTGAACAAACTAGTACAGTTCTAATTAGTAGTAAATTTATAGTAGTTAAAAGTTACAGTTAGTGTGCAATTATAAGGACTAATTAGTGTATGTAACTTAGTGATTAATAAATCAGTGGTTAGTGACAATCCGTGTTGCAATTATTGAACCTACGTTCGGGGTGTTTACCGGAGGGTGTAAACACGTACAGTACTGCAGATAGCTGAAATATTTGTAAGAATTATGCTATTGATGATAGAAGCATTCTGCATTCTGGAATTGGTTGGGTGGGTGGTCAATGAAAATTATTGAACCAAGAACTGTTATAACTTTCTTCGTGTAAAAGATCCTCATTTACTCTTGTCACATAAAAAGAACACAATGAGAACTATGTTCTACAACTGAAATAAATTCAATAATATCATACCAACTGTTCCGTTTTTCGCGTTACATTTTGTCAATTTCAAACCGCGAAAACTTATTTCCAGTGCCAGCTGCTTGTAATTATTTTAGTTGGATTGGCCACACCGACATTAGTAATTATCTAAATTTTCAAAATTTTCTGATGCGTACTTTTCTCTACATCGATCGATTCAGTTCCCGGTGAGACACCCTGTATATGAAGGTTTAATTTTGGCTATGAGACCATCTCAGATTTCCTCTATTACAGTAATGACGAACATTCAAAATGGCGGCCTTGGAAACTTATCTATCTGCTCTTTCGTATTGTTATTTAATGATGCGTTAACGCTGTATTATATGTGATCTTGCATGAATTGATGTTATAAATATGTATGCATGTCTACATTATATTTTTATATGAACATTTTTTTGGGACACATTGTTAAATATTGAAAAAACAGTATGAGATATATATCAGCGAGAGGCTTATTAATATAACTAAACTTATCTCAGCTCTTCGGCCGTCCTCCTGTTCGTGAAAAGTCTAATAAACAGTTACAGTTGACATCACTGTAGATAATGACTGCTCACTATTTTCTAGATTGTACACTGCATCGCAGATACGTAATGGAGATTTGGATGAGTTCTTCGCTACAAGTGCAAGTTGGGGAGTCTAACAACCGGAACAAAGTCTGATTTATTAAACTGCCTTAAAGAATTCACACACGGAAAAAGCACTACTACCAAACCAGCAGTAGAAATTGCCATCATTGACGGAGCTATAATTATCAACATGCTGCGACCAGAACTTACAAAAACATTTGAATATTATGCTCAAATCTTAGCTTCAATATTTAAGAAGGCTACATATCAATCATATCTTCTGGGACGTCTACACGCCTGACAGCTTGAAGAGTGACACGCGGAGCAAAAGGGAAAAAGGTGGCAAAAATGGCAAAAAGGCCATTTTCACCGCACTGTTTTAAAGCTACCTAATTTAATAAATTTTTCTAATTAACCTGCAAGAGAAATTTGTTAACATGTACTCAGCAGAACACAATGAAAAGATAGGATTTTTACGTAAAAATATTTTATTGGTATTGGTCTTTTGGAACTCCTATGCTTGACATTATAACAGGTATTTATGCACTGCACTGGCACATTGACAGCACATCTCATAAATCCACGTTGACTTCTGAGAAACGATTTACGAGTTTTTTATGGCTAGTCCGTTTTATTATCTTTAAATCAGTGCAGTCGTAGATGGTTCATTCAGGCTGATTACATTGCCAGTCTCGGACTCACCTGCACAGTTTCAACTACCATTCGAATCTCGATACCATTGCTAAATATATAGGACAAAATATCAAGTTCAGTGCGCACGGTCCTGTGCTTTAACGCTGACCAGTTTCATTTGTGCTCGTATAAAGTATACCTTTATAGGTTTTTAATGTCCGTCGGGTTGTTTGCTGACAGGCAAGCCGTATGGCCCGCGGCGATAATAATTATGTCGTAAAGTTTTTGTTGCGTTTTTTGAGTGTCGGGAAGTGCCGACTTGGACTATATATGATGTGGCTGCATGAAAGATTGCATACGACAGTGCAAGTGTAGAAGGCTGCCCTACAGTGTATCTCTCTTTGTACTTGCAATTACGATTGAATTACAGTTTCAGTTTTAAATAGCATTTTTATAATTTTACAGGTGTACAGATGGCGCGGCGATAGGAATTATGTAAATTTTTTGTTGATTTCAACGGACAGTTCGTTTTCGTAGTGCACACTAACACATCATGTGTAGTGCAAAAAAATCGAGGAGAATTATGATATCATTCATAAATAATTATGAATTTTTTTATTTTATCGCCTTATTTAGATTAGGTACCTTTCCTGTCGAAGTTTAGCATTAGCTATTCCACCAGAGGACACATGCACACCGACAATTATACAACGACCATTCCCTAAGTACATTATTTCCGCCTGCCGCAGCTGAGACTCGAACTCAGGGGTGGTACAGTGACTAACCGTGTTGTCTCTCACACAACACCATCTAATCTACTGCTACCAACTCAGTAACACATGACAACGCTACTAAACATCCATGCCCTTGGCAGATTGAACCCGGAACTTCTTGATCTCAAACCTAATGCATGTAAATATTGAGCCACTGACTCGATGCTGATAATGACGAAGAAAAATATTATTTCTAAATGATTGTATATTATTCACATTTATTGATTTTTATATATTTATTTTACGTAACATTTTTCATGCTTTTAAAAAACGTTATAAAACTTACCGCATTTTCGTCTAGCTCTAGCATACAAAATTCAACTCAAAACATACCAAGTTGACCATTGTTTTAAAATATTTTCGACACCAAAACACATTAGTTTCTCAACATTATTACTTATTATCATTGTCGCTATGCGTAGGTATATACCGATAGGTTTTACGCTTTTCTTTAACACATTTCTTAATAGATACTTTATCCACAGTAGTCTGTGCTTTATCCTATGGCACTAGGTTATAATCATTATTCACTTTTTTGAATGAAATCGCATTTGACGGTTGACTATTTTGACAGACTCATAAGTTGACACGGCGCGAAACGATTGAAAAAACACAAAAACGACTTTAGTAGGGCTCAGACTAAGAAAGTTCTTAATCTGAGTAGTAGGGTACTTTACTACTTTGCAATAATTCATTATACATTTTCCAAATCATAGGTGGTACCTGTCAAGTTATCATTTGTTTCTTAAAATTTTAAGTGTTCAGTAGTGCCAACTGTTGAGATCATTACTTTCCTGGTTATTTGATTGTTTAAATTTTAATTTACACTTACACCTCAGTTCTTACAGTGCAACAAATAAATAAGGATGTACCCTAAATAAATGTTGAAATGTTCGCAATTACATTAATGTCGCAAAAATTTAAATACGTAGAAAAGCGAGTGTTTGTGCCTTTTGATTGCCTAATAGAAATTCGTGATCTGCAAACAAAACTAGGTAAGTTCAAGAATATTTTTGTGAAGTAAAAGGACACCAATTTTTTTATTTGCAATTTCAAAGAAAATGGTGTTTAGTTGGTCCAAAAAATTGCATGATTTTGTGCATGTTACATGAGTGTAGTGTCTGTATATATTTCACCGAATATTATTGATGTCAATGTAAAATGTAATTTCATCTTCACTTTATACCTACCTGTGGTTAATTTTGAATGTACGTATAGGTTTATAGAGATAATCGAATTAACTAGACATTCTTATCTAAATAATTATTAGTACCGAATCCAGAGTCCTGTATAGGTACCCTAAACAGACAAAGAAGTCCTAACTATCCTCTCATCTTGATCGTGCAGATCTGGTACATCCTTAGTGCATAATAGAGAGGTCTTGATATTCAAAATGTTTGATTCAGTACATCAGCTAGCTCATATGGATGTACCACCTTGGTCTGCTGATCGAGGAGGGCTACGTCATGCATATTCAGAATGAAATTTACCATGAAGGATCAGTGGCATTTATTGTTAATTTATTAGTATTATTAACTGCTCTGTCCTAATAATTATCTTTGGTAATGAATCATCAGCCATTTTTGTTTATTAATATCATTAAATTTATTGTAAATGTCACAGACTTCATGATATATTTTAAATTTATACGGTTTAAAACAGTACTTAAATATCAGAGGATTGGTTCCTTGTACACGTGTGTAATAAAAATTCGAAATTTTACACTGTGTTGATATTCGATTTATTCTTAAGTCTTCTCCAGCACTAGCGTAAAATATACTTAGCAAAGAACGCATTCCTTATTGTTAAAAAAAATGTTTTTTTAAAGAATTTATTTTTCTGTAAAAAGTCGTACTAAAAAGTAAAAAATAATAATAATATACATATACTTATATACAAAGTGTGAACGTCTTGCCTTTCTTGCAGTCGTACATTATTATTTTTTACTTTTTAGTATGACTTTTACAGAAAAGTAAATTTAAAAAATAATAATTTTATATTTTCTGCTTTTTAGTCATGCTTTAATTAAATTATTATCATACATTCATCTCTTAATGATTTGTTTTGATTTCTCGCTCCTTCGTTTTGCAGACTTTTCAATTTTCACGCCCGCGCCACCTACGTGCGGATATTTGCAAAAGGAACGGTGGAAGATTTATTGTCTTCCGATTTTAATAACTGCGCAAAATTTCATCAAATGATTTTCAGGGACTGTGTTAAATAAAGGATGCAAGATTTGAAGGCAAACATTATGAAAACTGAAAAAATATTGTGAGTTAAAGAAAAGTAAGTAAAAACGATAAGACATAGGAAGAGTTGTAAGTTATTTCATTGTTTAAGATTGTTTCCTAAACAACGAAAGAAGAAATGAGAGCCACAAATCTGAATACAAATACCCATAGAAGACGTTTTATGAAATTTTAAGGAACCTTCAAAAATGTCTTGGAACCGTTCATATCCACAAGTTTAAAGATGAAATCAAATCACTTTATTTATGCTATATACAAAAGTATAGTATTTGCACAAGTCAATATTTACAATAAGAGAAAAGAAATAACAGTATAAAAATATATACAGATATATCATATACACCACAATAAAACACAGAAATATAGAACAAACGTTATATTTAGACAAACATTTTTAATCATTTTAAATCATCATTTAACTTATATGACAGAAATTCATCATACGAGTAAAAAGCTTTTTCGAGCAAGATGGACCTTATTTTTTTCTTGAAACTCGGATCTAGTAAGCATTTTATATCGGCTGGTAGTTTATTGAGAAATTTGGGTGCTAAAATTTGAATTCCCTTTTGACTTTTTGTTATAGTCTTACGTAAGGTATTGTTAACATATCTTTGTGTCTTGTATTGTAATGATAGTCACGTTCTTCGGTTTAAACCCTGAGCATATAAATTCTTTCTAGCATACAAAAGCAACTCATATATATGATGGAAATGTAAGTATATTTAACTCATGAAACTGTTCTTTACAGTCAGCCCTATATTTAATTGCTCGTCTTTGTAGAGCAAAAATTCTGTTCCAATTTGACGCTTGTCCCCATACTAGAACAGCGAGGAAAGCAAAGAGTGGCATAGTGCAAAGTATGCATTTTTTAGAGCCTTTTTACCTACTTCATTTGCTAGATTTCTCAAAATAAATGTATTTTTTGACAATTTTTATGATAAATTTTCTATATGTACATGCCAGGTCAATTTATTATCAACATAAACTCCCAAGAACTTTGTTGATTCCTGAGGATCAGGAACACTGTGCCCTATTTTATCACGCAGATCATGTGCACTGTTTTATCTCGATTTAATGTGAGTTTATTTGCTTTGAACCAAAGCTCTGCCCTTGACTCCACCTCACATGCCACTGCTGAAAGTTGTTCTATGCTATTATTTTGAACCGAAATAGTTGTGTCATCTGCAAAAAGTATGTCACTTGGGTGTTTATTTGAATTTGGGAAATCATTTACATATATTAAAAAGAGAAGGGGCCCAAGTACTGAACCTTGGGGTACCCCGTGTATTATTTTTTGTTTTATTTGAATATTCATTACTCATTTTAAAGGTTTGGTATCTATTAGTTAAATATGATCTTAATAATGTAACACTGTTATGGCAAAACATATCTATTTAACTTATCTAGCAGTATTTCATGTCAGACTCAGTCAAATGCTTTACTAAGTCGCAAAATATAGTGCACGCATGTTCCCGACCCTCAAAAGCCTCCACAATCTGTTCTAGCAGATCTAGAATTGCAGAGGTGGTATTTTTTGATTTTCTAAAACCAAATTGTTTGTTATAAAAGATGTTACTATTTTCAAAATAATTCGCTATTTGCTCTGCAACTATCTTTGAAAAGATGTTATGGGTTGGATCTGTTAGTTAATTTTATATGCACTTTCTACCTGTTAGCTGTCAAAATTCACCCCATTTTACTATTGGAACCATCTATGTCTATTTTTTGCATTGCCATATTACTTTAAATCACTTCAGTTTCCAGTTGGTTCTTGTTATATTATTATAGAAACTTTATTTAGCAAAAAAAATACTAATACAATGTTAATAATATATAGTAAACATTATTTATCCTAGAAGGCAATATTAATAACCTAACAATAACATTGGTAGGTATATTAAACTACTAAATAAATTAGATCACATTTTGCTTGCCAGGTATTCTTTTACCTTCCTCTTGAAGACGAGTAAATTTCAAGCTTGTTTAATCTCCTCTGGTAAAGAGGTAAAGTATTGTAATCTTTTACTTTTATGCCATTAAAAAATATACTGTTTTTAGCAGTTCTGTTTTAACCAAAGGCAACTGAAAATTTGTACCAGTTTTGGTGTAATATACATGCTTTCCACCATTTGTTTTTACCAAGTGCCTTAAACGTGGTCCAGTTAAATTATTATATATCTTAAAAATGAAAACAAACACTATATTGACAAAACTGCCTCACAACTTGCTGTCTGTCTAGGTCAGCGCTATTGTCCATATATAATATTGTCGAACAGTAGTTAAAATCTGGGAGTACTATTACATTATAAATTTTTATTTTTAACGCCATGGTCGGACTGTTAGTAGCTCGGGTCATGGAGATAATTTTATTTCCAATTTCCCTAATCGCATGGTTAATATGTTATTTAAATTTTAGCTTACTGCCAAGAATAACTCCTAGGTACTTATATTCTTTAATCCACTCTAATTGCTCACCATCAATAACAATTCGTTTATTCACCTTTTAACTCTGAATATTCTGTCTAAGGATATCACCATTGCTTTTTTAATATTCAGCTTCAACTTATTACAGTTTAACCAACTGGAAATATTTCGTAATTCCTCATTCATATTAATTACCAGTTCATTCATATCCTTTCCAGCAGTATACAGAAATGTGTCATCCGCAGAAAAACTAATTTCTGTGTATTTTTCGAACATACAGGATGAGCTAAGACGAAATTACAGGACCAAGTGCCTTTTTTTAAATGGAATGCTACGTATATCAGTACATTTTTTGAAGACACTTTCTAGGCTCTATTAATTCCTATATTAGCATTAAATATTTCCCAACCACTTGGATGTAATGAATTTTTTTGATCAAAGAATGCAATCTGCAGATGGATATTAAAAAAATCACCACAATCACAATTATGGGTTTTAAAAAAAACTTATGTGAATGCCAGTTAGGAGACATCTAATTAATGTTTTTGAATCATATTCATTTCCTAAAAATGTACAGGGTGGCAAAAAATTATTTTTCAATTAAGAACATTTTAAATTGAATTTTCTCAATTTTTTCAAATGGAACACCCTGTATATATTTCGACGCTGTGATGTAGAAATGAAAAACGAACATTTTTTGTAAGTATTTCCCTAAGGCTAATTGCAACCATTTTCGTTTGATAAATAAATAAGTGTCAAATTCAAGAATAAACTTAAAAAAGAGGTTCCCAAACAATTCATTAGAAAAATTTATAACAGGTGTTCAACGTGTTGCCCATTTTGATTGACACACGTCTTTATACAATTTTGAAATGAGGCCATTTAGTGGGACCATTTCTTCCAATCCATTGAAATGAATAAATAGTATTTAACCGGTCCCTTACTGTAATGATTTTTTGTACATTTTGTTTGCTGTTTTCGTTATTCAAAAAGCAATACAACTTCAGTTTGGTATAAATTGTCGTGTACAAAGGAGCATTTATCACACTTATCAGTCGTTACAATTTGTATTGAATTTAAAATATTTAGAATTTTACAATATGAATTTTAATAAAGCGGAACTTGTAGACATGACTTTTGTTTTGGGCGAGTCAAACAGAAGTTGTTTTCTTGCCAGTAGAATTTATCACCAACGTTAACCTGAAAGAAGGATTCTTGATGTTAGCAGCTTCCAAATCTTCTTGATAGATTTCTGGAAACTGGAAATGTCGAATATAAAAAAAGCGAAAGAATAAAACGTGTTGTGAACGAAGAAAATGAGTTTTTTGTGGTGCTGGCAACGGTTGAGAATGCCCATGTTAGTCAAAGAGAAGTGAGCTCATTAGTAGGAATAAGTAGACGTGGGGGTCCAATCTTAAAAACAAATAAGTTGCATGCATATCATATTCAAATGCACCAGGAATTATCTGATGACGATTTTCAAAAGCGCCTACAATTTTGTAATTGGGCCAGAGGTAAAATGCAACATGATGTCAACTTCTTCAACAGTTTTATTCAGTGATGAGGCAACTTTTCATAAAAATGGATTTGTTAGTAGGCACAATTTCCATTATTATGCTTCGGAAAATCCTCACTTTTTTTATGTAAGTTGATAATCAACATAGATAGTCTGTAAACGTTTGGGGAGGAATTATTGGAGAATATATAATAAGGCCCTATTTCTTTGATGGTACATTGACTGAAGCTATTTATCTTCATTTTTTGGAAAACTATCTGCCACAATTATTCGTAAATCTCCCTGAATGAATTCGAAATAGTATGTGGTTGCAGCAAGATAGTACTCCACCACATTATTTAAATGCAGTTAGAAACCACTTAAATAATACCTACCCTCATCAATGGATTGGAAGAAATGGACCCACTAAGTGGCTTGCTGGATCCCCAGATTTTACAAAAATCCAAGCGGTTGGGAGATATTCAATGCTAATATAGGAATGAATGGAGCGTAGAAAGAGGCATCAAAAAAATGTACTGATATATGTAGCATTCAGTTTTAAAAAAAGGCACTTGGTCCTGTAATTTCGTCATGGCTCGACCTGTATGTTCGAAAATAATTTCCAGTTATAGACATTTTTATCTAGTTTACTTACAATTTATTTAAAAATTTCTAGCTGTCGTAGAACTCGAGATATCGAGGTCCGACGCACTATTGCCCCACCCAGTACAGACAAAAAAGTAGTGGTCCCAATATACTGCCTTGTGGAACACCATGTATATTTTCTTTATTATTTTTTTTTGTCAAATCAGAAACTATTACAAGGAAATATTGTTCGTGATATTCTTCAAATTTTTAGTCAGACACCAGAGGCGTCTGCAGTAAAGGACATTTTTTTTATCCAATTCCCTCCCCAACCCAAGAAACTTACAAAACTAAAAAAAATCAAATAAAAATTCTTATAACATGGAGAATTGTATCAAATTTGTTCTTTGCAAATTTCTCCTCAGATTAAACGTCACCATGAATCGCATTCAGGTTAATTTTAGGCTCTATCAAATTGGTTTCAAAAGTTATAAATAAATTTAGGATAAGGAGTGATGAGAGAGTACTATCGAGATGCATTCACGTGACACCAATTTATTTATTGAATGAGAAAAATTAAATTAAAAAAATGAAAACCAAGGTTAAAAACATGCCATAACGAGTTTACAGCAGCAAAAAAATATGTTAAGCTCGAGAATAATTTACCACATGTACCTAATTTTGCCGCCCCTAAACTTTTGCTCCTGAAGTGGCCGCTTCTTAGCCTTACTCCACCATCGCCGGCCCTGATTGCAGGCACCGTACATATCCGTGCAAGGTTTATCATTACATACTTTACATTACATTATTAGTATTGAATGATGAACTAACTCATCTGCTTTTACACAATTTAAAAGTCGCACCTTCAAGAAAAACTTTTTATTAATATCAGGTTGTATTGAAAAAACAACTGTTTGTCTATATTTTTTGCTTACTTTATTACATGATAATAGAATATAATTAATGATAAAATATATACAAAAGCAGTCTTCATATAAAACATAAATACACTAACGTAACATAGATTCTTATTTCTCCTTGCTGTTTGTTACTATGCTTGGAATTCGCTTCAGAAAATCAACATGGAGCTCCAAAAGTGTGCTTAGCTGAAGTTTTCCACTAATAAATTTAAACATTTCTAACATAACTTCATTTTGTCGTTCTTCGTTTTGAGCATTGACAACTCTTTTGAAGTTATTCACAATATCACTAGCATTATTAAATGTTTCATTATTTATTGATGACATGACATCTTTACCACTGGTATGTGCTTTTTCAATTTGGCTGAAAAATTGCTTTAAATCCGTACTTCCTAACCTATTAATCACTATATCACCCAGCTGAACCACAGATATTGAATTTATATAACTTGAAATGTCATTAGGATTTTGAATTAATGGAAGAAGACAAGCGTCTAAGATATCTTGTTTGGTAAACATATTTTTGCTTATGCTATCCTCGAGCCCTTTCTTTATTTCCTCCAGCGATCGATTCTCTAATAGGTTAACCAAAGGCTTTTTATCGATAGAATGTTTTATCATACAGTCGAAATAAACAGATTCGTCTTCGGAGTTTTCAATGCTCTCTGTTAATATTTTGAAAATGTCAGCAAGACCCATATGTTGAGCTATATGTTTTATGACAAGCTTAAAATCTTTCGTTCTAATGAAGTGCCTTGCATCAATTTTGTAGTGGGCTTTGGCTAGGGATATTAATTTCTGTTTTTCCAAGGAAGACAACAAGATTTTTGCCAGATCATCAGTCGAACCCTGAAAAATAAATACGTGTAATAATTTTTTGATAGACAGTTCTATTAATTTTAGCATAATATTCAAATATGTTCAAAACACAAGCAAATCTTTAGACCCCTTCAGCTTATGACTGAAAAATTCAGTGTAAGACCAGCTGATCTAAGATACCCGCAGCCTCTTATTTTGAAGATGAGGAAACTCAAAAGGGATTTCTACAATCAAATTTTACATGACTTTTTTTTTAACATTTATTTAACGTCGGTCTATTTCCGCTACTGAGGCCTATCACCGACGCCTGTAGATGAACTACACCCAACTAGGAATTTTGCCGAACCTCTTCCCTTAAGAAGAGTAGGGATCTTTTACTTGTCTAACATTTAATAGACAATATGATATGAATTTTGGTTTTCGTAAAATATTAAATATTGACACTATCAGTTAAAATTTTGTGACATGTTTTATATTGTTGGAAAGAGAAAAAATTAACAGAATTAATGGTATCATGGCCTACTTTGAGATTTGTTCTTTTCATTTTTGCACAAGAGAGTATGTCAAAGTCAACTACGTTTTTCGAATTTTTTGATACACGCTATTATTCTTATTATCTCTCATCCCTTTAACTTTTTTTGTATCTCCTCAAATAAGGAAGCTATAACCGTTTGTGGTTTTCCTATTTTTCAGGTTGTTGTAATATATCTCGCAAAGTAGGCTATGAATTTCAAATTTCTTTTTACTGAAATATAGCTCACAAAAAATGGGATAACTGTTTCTGAAACTTTATTCTTCTACAATAGATATTAAGCGAGAATTTGGTGTGGCCCTCAGGACACTGAAGCCTAATTGTCCTTCATATACTAGAAGTTGTAGATAGTCTCAAGTGTTAAAGATGTAATCTGTAGAAGACAAGATTGTGCATACCACAACGCATATTTGTATCTAAAATTGCACTTGACTTTTTGCAGTTTATGGGTAGATTTGCACGTGGTACAGTGTATTTTGATATTTTGTCATTGTCTTTTGTGAGTATTAGACAATAATTAGAAATCAGTCACTAGTAAAAACAATTACAAAAAATAACTTACACATGGTGCGGGTATAAATTTCAATCTTTGGCCCAATATGACAGATGAATACAACACGTAATCGAAAACAGAAGTCTTACTTTCAAAAATAATTTATTTAAATTCGAATATACTTATAATATATCAATTACTTTAAAAAAATTCTACCCACCAAGTTATCTGAATATAAAGAATCATTCTTATTTTTAAAAGACTTTTCCTTCATATTCAGATTCAGGGTCCCACGCCACTTGCAGACTGCGGTTTTGTGTTATTGGCTCTCGTCAGTGCAAGGTAGACATGTGACGACCGACACGAGGATCCCTGGATTATTTAGTACATTTCGGTATCTTTAGGATAGCGACATGTAAAATAGTCAGCAGGCGCCATCTAGGCGCCTTACAGTAAAATAAGGATTTTATAGAGGAGTTTGCGACAAAAAATATTATGTTTTAATATTCCGCCCTCTAAAAGCACATTTGAACTATGCAAAGCCCAGTCAGGCTATTTACAGTGATACAATAGATGCGTCAGGCTTGTAACTTGTAATTCAGGGCTCGGCGGGGCACATAGCCCGGAGAGTAGCTGTTGGTTGTAGTCTGGTTATGTTCCTTATAGTAAAATAAAGATTTTATAGAGGAGTTTGTGACTAAAAATAATATGTTTTAATATTCCACCCTCTAAAAGCACATTTGAACTAGTTTAAGCTATTCAGAATTTTAGAATTTTTGAGGAATATCCTGCCTCTCCCTTCTAAAATCACGATTGTGCTAAAACTGTTGTGTATTGATCTGAAATTCGGCACACACATACTCTGGTAATGTGGCAATCAGATGAAGTAACAAATTTTTATTTATGACCAATGCCAATACCTTTCTTTTGTTTTGCTAAAATTTCTGTTATGAGAAAAAGTTCAATTTTCAAATGAGTATTGTAAAAAAAACTGTTTGACAAAGATATGAACATAAAATGCTAAATAATAATAAACTACTTTGGTTTATGGAAAGAACTTCAAATTCGTGTACATCACATGTCCCATAGTAAATATACCTCAAATTGAGGTGTTCAGTCACAAGCAGACAAATTCACAAACTGTCAGAAATAACTCATCCCAATCAAAAGTAGACATGTCTTATTAAATGAAACAGCATGTTTCACTATTTACGACTTTTTTCTGAAACTATACAAGTCTTGACCTGAGCAAAATCCCACCAGCAACATCAAGCAGTTTGTAAAGCGATATAAAATACACCCTCATATTATATTATGTCTGTCTCTTCCTCAGGTACATGATAAAAGATAGAACACTAGGACTTATGTGAATTATTATAGAGAGGCATCCACTGGATGTTCCCTTTAATAAGATTGTTGCTTTTGATTCGTATGGAGACGGAGAATACCCTGCAGCTTTCTTTGATGCATGTTTTATTGCGGCCTGGGACTTTTAAAATAATTTATACTATAAAAATGTTACATACAATGAACGTTTCATGGAAACAAAACAGAACGAAACAAATTTTATGTAACGGTTTTCAAAAAGTTTTTTTTTAATTTCAGAATCAAATTTGTATATATTTGGCGAGATATTTAAAGAATTGGACAAATTAAAAATAAATCGACATTTTCCAATTTGTCATGTTTTAATTGTCCTGAAACTGTCGGATGAATATCGGACATGAGTAAATGTCCAGCAACGCTACCTATATCATATTCAGGGGGTTGATAGTGATGTTCCATATTATCAGGCTGCGTTTTGGTTACTGTCTCTGGGACACTTAATAGATACTTTTAAATAAGATAAATGGACTTACCTCTTTCTTTGCTTTCTCTAGTATCACCTTAAATTCTGTTTTTATGTCAGCTATTTTTGTAGGCACTATCCTTCTATGTGGGCTACTTTTCTTATTCTCCCCTACTTCCACAACAGTATTCACTCTGACTGGATCTACATTCTCTGTTCCTTTTCCACTACTGTCAACATGCCTCTTGTAATAGTTATCCAAAGCCTTGTAAACATTTGCAACCACTGGTACTTTAAATGGAAAACGATTGATCTCCGTCTCACTTTGTTTTGCTAAATCTCCTATGGTTTTAATGTCCTTATTTCTCAATTTATTCATCAGTGTGGCTATAAACATGGGACTAGTAACTCTCTTCAGTATTAACATGACGTCTTCTTTACAGTCGATGAGTTTAGGATATATCGGTTTGTCTTTTCTCAGTATAAGTGAATTTACCATCTCTAGACTAGGTTCGGTTTCTACGTTTTCTGTCTCTGTTAACCTTTCAGAACCGGCAGATTCACCAGGAGAATCGAAAATTTCCCTGAGGTGCTCATCTTTGGCTGTCGGTTCGAGGGTTATTTGGAAAACACACTTTGTTTCTACTTCTGGACGTTCTTGATGGTAATCATCTTTTATAAATAGTTTTTTGGAGGTTAAGCATGGATCGCTGAAGTTAACCCTTTTCCTCTGAAACAATACAAAGGTTAAATAAGACATGCAATATACAATATATTGTAAATGGTGCGAGAACTTCTACAGGTGGGGGTGTAAGTAAGTTTTTATTGAATAGGACAAACCTAATATACGTATTAAAGATGTTTCTTCTTATAAATACATTAATAACAAATAAAAATAAGACATAATACATATACACAAATACAAACAACTACTCATACTTAAGTACATGTGGCCCAAGTGGCATAAAAACAAGTAAACTATGATTATATAACAAGTTTAGTTATTTTAAATATTCATTTAAAGCAGCTTTAAATGTATTAATATTGCTACATTCTTTTACACTATTTGGCAAATTATTAAATTCCCGTAGACCTTGTATAAATAGTGTATTCATATATTTCCTGTAGTTTCTATTTTGTACATGTAGATCATCGCGTCTTCTTGTTAAATGATTGTGAACTTGGTTATTGAACACTACATACTGATTAAAATATGATGGGAGTAGTCCTTTTATAATTTTGAAAACAAAAATCAACATAAAATATCTCAAACGAGTTCTGACATTAAACCAATTTAACACCTCCAACATTACAGCAATTGATGTTACTCTTCTACATTTTAATATAATTCGCATGCCCCTATTTTGTAACTTCTGTAATGCAGCTACACTGTTATTATCTAAAAAATATAGAATGCTTGAGCTTGAATGTGTCGGTCCCCAGAAAGTAATGCGCTATTTTGTAAATGGTTTATAAAGGTTGTTAGTTTTTATTGGCAACCAACGTTCAGCATTTTGTTAGTACTCTGTCAATTTAGTAAGTAGCGCGCAGCGGACGCATGTATCAAATTTATTGACTGTCTATTCCTTTCGTTTCTTATTGTGATATTTTAAGTTTCCTGTAACTAGCTAATAGTGTGCGTGTGCATGGTTTAGTTTTACTGTTGTTTGTCAAGGAACTTACCCTGAAAATGACTGGTAAAAAACTGAATGCGCTAGCCAGAGACATAGTGGTGAAATTAAATGAGTACTTCAATCAGGAAAAACGTAACGGAGATCCCCTTTTACCTTTGTAAGAAATCTATGAGGTTAATGGTAAAATTAAAAGTGGTTGCAGATGTTAAAATTCATTGTATTGCCTGCTATTTTTGTTCACATATTTTCATTACAAAATGCTTGTGTTTTGCAGAAATTGATACACCCACGCATGCCATTATGTATGACCTTGAGTTGATTTGATTAAATTAAAAAATAATGACGCGACCGACAACAATCATGATTTGGACTGTAGATACAGTGAGAACCATTTCTTTTGGAGTCACCCTGTACAATTTTTAATTAGAGTGTGATTTTCGCCGTATTTTCTTTTAAATTGTAGCACTTGTTGGACTGCATTTTTGAAGCAAAAAGCGCCAGATTCCTACGAAATCCAAGACTTACCACGTCAGTTTATAGGAGTACAGTACAATTTATATTAGCAATTTTTTAAGAAAAAAATGCACGCCACTGGATTCATCACCCCTCAAAACGGGCCTGTAGTAAATTTTGTTGAAAATTTTTAAATAATAACGTTTTTGTAGACATTATTAAAAATGCAAAATACATAATTTTTATACATTTATTCTGATAAGTTAAATTATCCATGAGAAAAAAAATGAAATAAAATTAAACTCTAGTAACATGGTATTATTATGATTCTTATGCCGTTTTAACAAATCAAAAAAGAAATAGAAACTTATAACAAAACTGAAACAAAAAAATAGAGTATATTGTTACAAAAAATTTAAGATTATTGTCACTTCTACCAATCCATCATTTATTTTGATACACTTGTCAATCCTTTTATACACATTCATAGTATCCTTTCTTATTTGTTCTGGAGTAATTTCTGTGCAGGCTTGCATTACCCTAGCCCATACTTCTTGTAGAGTTACGGCCTTGATTTGTAAACCAGTTGTTTCATGAAATGCCAAAGAAAAAATCGAGTGATGTCAAGTCTGTGGTTCTTAGTGGCCACTCAATCAAAGGACTGTTTAGCTGTATTCAATGATTTTCAAAATGTTCATTTAGCTATCTTCTTACCAAAACAGCATTATGAACAGAACTTTCATCTAACTGAAACTTTAAATTAAGGAAATTCTGTAGTATAGCTTACCTCTCGACCATCAGTCATATAATAAAAGAAACTCAATAAAAAAAATTTACTTCGTAAATATTTGACTTTAAAATTCGAAATTTTATGTAAACAAAGCCAAGTGACTAAATACTGTTACGTGCTTACAATTTTCAGTAAACACTTTGTGGATTCAAATAACTTGCAACAAGAATTTTCACAAACCACTGATTTATTTATCACTAAAATTACACTAGTAAATTCTTAAAACTCACACAACTAATAATAACTTAATCTAATATAAATTCACTACTGTTAAAACACTATGTACTTTACTTTTCTTCCTAAACTTGTCAACTCTTGTCTAACCTAAAAACTCTGTCTGTTTACTTCACTAAACTGCATACTTCACTCAACTGAACTGTTCTTCTACAAACTGTCTCTGTAACCAGAACTGTACTGGATACTAAACTGAACTGTTCTTTATACTTTACTAAACTGTACTGTTCTCCCACCTGCTGGCTTCACCTCTTTATATACCCACTTGAAATGTCCAGAATATCATTCCATAATTTTCTGGAACCCTACAGAGTTTTCTCTCATGTGACAGATGACTGTTCGTCAATTGGCTCATAGATGGCGCCACCCTACTAGTCAGGGAGTAACAGAATAACAGGTACTTAATCACATCTTTCCTCGTTAGAGGGCAGCACATAACAATACACTATGATATTGACTGACGTGTTTATGATCATTAAGGAGCTTATATGGACTTATTGTCTATCTATCTGTCTATCAATATCTAATAATCATAAACACATAGTTTTAAAAGCTATTTCAAATGAAAAATGGTACTGACGAGCAGGAGAGTAAATGCCAATGGCCAATATCTCGAAATCCTATTGTTGAAATTTTTTTTTGCCCATAGAGACTTTTAAACAGCACGGTAAGAACTAGCTCTGACCCAAGTTTCATGTCCCGGGAGTGAAAACCAAAATACACCTAAAGATGTGGGGTTCTTTGGGACAAAAAATCATTTACCAAGACATATGAAAAACATAATTCATTATCAATTGTTCAACATAATGTAAAAGACTATTTATTTCAGCATTGCTTCTATTCCCTTGCGGAATTTTTTGAATGTAGATGACATATCCTAAGCGAGGTACCGCCCCCTTATTTACGTGATTATTGTGCATACTTATTATCTATGTGACGTATCCCATATTATTGTAAAGATAATCTAGTTGGGACAATAAAGATTTTATTTATTATTATTTATTTATAACCCAGGGGTTGTCATTAAAATATACTAGAATTTGATCATTCTCAAAATGTCAAGACGTCCCATTATGCCTGGTTCTAAACAAGTTTTTAGAAGCACAACCTGTGTCGTTGAAAACTTTATCAATGCATTGTACATTACTTCGTCTATGTCTATTATTGAATTCGATGGCAGCTTCTCTTGTCATACGCACATTATCGCCAACAAGAATTACAATTTCTATTTTCTCTCTTACAGTTAGGTTTTCTATGACTATTAACACTAGACACTGTAATAACTTTCCTGCATCTTACCTCATCACTTTTGACAATTAACTGTTGCAACTTTTTCTTATGGATTACTTTAATACCATTTTCCAGTGAACAGCACTTTTTTTTAACTTTTGTAAGCCTCGTGGTATAAAATTCTGACTTTTTGGTATACACAAGTTTTTTCTTTCATCGTGCTAATTATTATAATCTCATCATCACTACTATTCGAGAAACTCTCTAAGAATATGTCGATACTAATAAATGTTTTTATTATTTCTAGGTTTCGCATACGTGCCATATTGCACTCCACGATCGCACGAGCTGTCAGAGCTCGTGCCAAAAATCTGCATGCACTTAGTGCACACTACACTACAGTAATTCTGAGCGTGGAACATAAGAAACTGTGAAAGAGCTTATTATTTTCTCAGTGGAATATAAAAGTTGCACTCTGTTTCATCGAGTGCAGCCAGTGGAAAACGCTATTAGAATAAATTTATGAGAAAGATTTATTATGTATTTTTAATAATGTCTACAAAAACGTTATTTAAAAATTTTCAACAAATTTAAAACAGGCACATTTTGTGGGGTGGTGAATCCAGTGGCGTGCATAGATTTTTTCGTAAGGAAATTTCTTAATATGAATTATTCAAATTTTACTCCAAAAAACTGACATAGTAGGCTTTGGATTTTTTTGAAATCTGGCACTTTTTGCTCCAAAAATGCAATTCAACAACCTCTACAATTTTAAACAATAAACCAGTGAAAATCGCACACTAAATAAAGATTTTCAGGGTAATTCCAGAACAAGTCTGAAGCCTTATTTTGTACACATTAATACGAAAGTGACATATTGTCATTGTTATGCCAAGTCCATCATATGTACTGATCACTAACTTCTCAATTTTACAAGTTTGGCATGTAGTATGTACAAAAAAATTAATTTTAAAAACACTAACCTTAGAGCAAGGTGAAATCCCTTCCGAGTCTGAGATGTCGGAGAACTTCCTCTTTAAAATACTACCCCTTGGAACTGCCAGTGGACTAGGAACTTCTCTCGTAAATGTCAAAATATCTTCCTCTTTCAGTTCCGAACCAAAATCTTCAGTGCAGTGTTCCTTCTTATACTTTGACATTAATCGTTTTATTCTTCCTTTCGAGGGTGATAGTGTTATGCCACCAGGCCGTTTCTTAATATAAATTTTAGGGACCGTTGGGGAGTTTACATTTACCATATTAAGGAGTTTGGAAGCCCTCTCGTGAATACCATTATTTTCTCTGACAGGTTTAATAACTTCAACATGATTAGGAATATCTTCAGTTTGATGTAAAACACCCTCAAGTTCCTGAGGAATTTCTTCTGTTTGAGGTGGGCTTTCTTCTGTATGATGAGGAATCTCCTCCATTCGATGGGGGATCTCTTCCATTTGATGAGGAATTTCTTCCATTTCATGTGATATCGCTTCTGGAGTTTGATGCGGAACATCTCCTAGATCACATAAAATTTCTTCAACATTTGTAGCTGGTTCAAATGGCTTTAAAATATCTCCCAGTAGATTTGATATATTTTCATTTTCATTCAAATCATCAACCATCTTTGCTTGGATTTCGCCTTCTTCACTCTTACCATCTCTTTCATCTGTATTGTTTTCCAATTCTGTTTCTGGAATTACTTCTTTTTCAATCCTATCCAATTCCTCCATGTCAGCGTTAAAATTCAACGAAATGGGTACAGAGGTGCTTTCGGGTATTTCTCCATCAGAACTGCTGCTCTTGGAGTAAATTGGGGAAATATCGAGGGTATTGTTTAAGAACTCTGTTGTTCTGGTAGGTGTTTCCACTGTTACAGGAGAAGATGGGATACTATTCGTACTTTGTGAACATTCCGATACTGGTGTTGCTGGGAAATATCAATAAATATTAGCAACTTATTTGCTTCTTATATTATTTAGTATTATACAGGGTGTCCCAATAGTGCGTCAAACTCCGATATCGGCCTTATTAGAAAACTTTGGAAAATATTTTTTCATAGAAGTGGTATAGTGTCAAAAGGCGCACATTTTAAAAATATTTTGAAATATATAGGACAACTCAGTAAAGCGGAGCGCATCTTCAAGTTCATTTTTTTTAAATGGAACACACTATATATTTTTACATTTATGAATTCAGTGTAAAATTACCTTTCCAACGACTTCCAGATTTTTTGTTTTTGATGTGGCATTGCCGAGTTATTCGAAAAATATGAAAATTTTGGTCGGAACAAGGTTTAACAAATTAAGTCGCTGTGTATGTATTAATTAAGAAGATTTATTTTGCAATTATGTAGACAAGAGATGTGCTACAAGACACAATCACCAAATATTGATTATAATTATACAGGGTGTATTTTATACTAGCGCTAATTCAGGACAATTCAAAGTGAATTTTCTCAATTTTTTCAAATGGAACACTGCATATTATTGTATTTTTTAATTGACACGCTAATTCTCTGCGATTTTTGTGACTAATATCCTATACCTAAAATCGATATTTCCAGAGATATTTTTACTTTTTAATTAAAAACCAATTATAATAATATTTATTTCCAACTGATCTAGTAGCCATGATTTTGACAAAGTGAGAATAATCATTATTGACGTTTAGTTATTAACTATTGTGACAAAGTATATACACTTATTTTAAGTTATAAATTAGTTTAAAATTCACACTTTCCAATAATGAATTTTTCGAGAGAAGAAATGGTCAATATGCTTTATGTTCTGGGTGCAAGTGATAAAAATTGTCTGCTATCAACTCGAATTTATAAGGAGAGATATCTGGAAAGAAGACAGCCCTTTAAAAAATCATGTGAGAGGTTGATGGAAAGATTTGACAATATTGGGGAAAGTAGAATATGAGAAAAAGGAACGAACAAAAAATGTAGTAAATGAAGAAAACGAAACAGTCATACTTTTGAGCGTGATTGAAAATCCTCATCGCAGTATAAGAGAATTGTCAAGAGAAAGCGATATAAGCTGATTTTCAGTCCATCGAATCCTACAAAAAAATAAATTTCATCCCTACCACATTCAACCAATGCAGGAACTGATTGACAGGGATTGTGAAAAATGAATACAATTTTGTCAATGGGCAAAACAAAAAATAGGACAAAGAAATTTTTTTGACTTTGTTTTGTTTGCCGATGAAGCAATGTTTCATAAAATTAGACATGTTAATCGTCATAATTTTCATTATTACGAGAAGCAATCCTTACATCTCACGAACAAATAGCCAAACAACATGGTCGTTGAACGTGTGTGGAGGAATTGTTGAGAATTATGTTAATAAGGCCACATTTTTTTTATGGACGTGTGAGAACGGTCAAATTTATTTGGAAATTTTTGCAAGACAGCTTGGAAGAATTACTAGAGGATGTCCCCAGGGATATTAGGGAGAGAATGTGGTACATCCATGATGGAGCACCTGTGCACCACACTGTAGCTATTTACGAATATTTAAACGAGGCTTTTCCAAATGGTTGGATAGGAAGAGGAGAACCCTATAGTTAGCCTGCCAGATGCCCTGATTTGACCAAAATAGACTTCTTTTTGTGGGGTGTTAAGGAGCAAGTGTACAAAGCTCCTATAATTACAAAAGAAAATATAAAAGAAACAATAAGGGAAGTTTTTCAGGAAATTGCTGTAGATATTTTAAGAAATGTTGATAGATCATACGAAAGTCTACAGAAATGCTTAGATATCCTGGGAGGCCACTTTGAACAGTTCCTATAAACACTAGGTATTATTTATTTCATTAAATTAGGTTTAAAATAACTGATTTTTTTAAATTTTGCCAATTTTTGTATTACCTAGTACGGTCGTGAACAAAAAAAAATAGGACGTATTATAACGGTATTTTGCTAAAATCTAGTTGTGTACAACTAACTTTAATTTTTGTGACATTGTCAGTTAGTTGTCATAATTTATTGCAAGTGTGCAAAAAACTAATATGCCTTATATAAGCGATTTAGTTAAATCTGGAGTTATTGCTAAAGCAGAAGATGGATGGTCAATGAGACAAATTGCACTGCATTATAATATTGACAAAAATTTGGTGTGTAACATTTTAAGAAAGTGGAGAATAAACGGTACGATTAGTAGAAATCCTGGATCAGGGCAACGAAGGATATCAACTGAACAATAAGATTTGCAATTGGTAAATGCTTTAGTAGAAAATCCATTTTACTCAGTTATTCAGGCTGCAGAAGAAACGAATTTTCCTAGATCGAGTAGTACTGGTCGCCGGCGAGTAAGAGAATCATGCAATAGCACAGAAATAATTACTTAAAGCTGAACACAAAGAAGCTCAAGTAGGATTTGCGCTTGAATTTTTAGTGCATGATGTAAATTTTTGGAACAATGTAATCTTTACAGACGAAAAAACTTAGTCAAAGCACAGCAGCCGTATTCGTGTTTACCGCCCTCCGAATACTCGATTCGATGAGAAATATATATCTAACAATGATAAAAGTGGTAGATTTTCCGTCAATATGTGGGCTTGGATATCGGCACATGGTCCTAGTGTTTTGTGTCATATTGAGGAAAGATTTAAGTGAAACGTATATTAGGATTTTAGACAATATTATGCTCCCTTCTGTGTCACAATTATTTCCTAATAATGAGTTCATATTTCAACAAGACAATTGTTCCGTTCAATACTGCTCATACCGTAACTAACTGGTTTCGAGATAACAACATCAATGTTCTTAACTGGCCCAATCATAGTCCAGATCTTAACCCTGTGGAAGAAGTATGGGGACTACTCGTAAGAAGCATCCAAAAACGAAATGTGAGACCACGGAATGCCGAAGAATTACTGGAAATAGTAAATAATGCATGGGAAAATATTATTACTAATGATTATTGTATAAGGTTATTTAATTGTATGCCAAACAGACTTATAGAAGTTATAAATAGAAATGGTGCAATAACTAAATATTAATAGTTAGTTTCTTGTTAAGTAGGATATCCTTTGTCCTTTGATCTAGGATTTCTACTAATCATACCGTTTATTCTCCACTTTCTTAAAATATTACACACCAAATTTCTGTTAATCTTATAACGCAGTGCAATTTGTCTCATTAATCATCCATCATTTACTATAGCAATAACTACAGCATTAAAATAAATTAAAAGTGATATCTGTTTTCTTTTATTTCGGCTACTTATTACATATTCAAATAAAGACAGATTTACATTAGAAAAAAAAAGTTGTCCTATTTTTTTTTCTGCTCAAGACAGTACCGTATTTTCTGTTTCTATTATTTATGTCAACTTTTTTGTAATATTAAATGATTATTTATAAATTTTTAAGATAGACTCAAATGTGAGTTAATTAAACTCTGAAAAAATACTACTGATCCAACCAAGACGCACCCAGAAGAAAATTTAATACTACTTTCAATTATTCTCACTTTACATCAAAATCATGTATACTAGATCAGTTTGAAATGAAAAGTAGTATAATTTAACGGTTTTTAATGAAAGAGTAAAAATATCTCTGGAAAAATCGATTTTAGGTATAGGATATTATTCACAAAAATCGTGCCAATTAAAAAATACAATAATATACAGAGTGTACCATTTGAAAAATTGACACAATTCACTTTGAAATGTCCTGAATTAGCGCTAGTATAAAATACACGCTGTATAATAATTATAATCAATATTTGGTAGTTGTGTCATTGTAGTACATCCCTTATCTACATAATTGCAAAATAAATATTCTCAATTAATAAAAATGCATACACAGCGAATTAATTTGTTAAACCTTATTCCGACCAAAATTTTCATATTTTTTTCGAATAACTTGGCAACGCCACGTTAAAAACAAAAAATCTGGAGATCGTTGAAAAGGTAGTTTTATGCTGAATTCATAAATAAAAAATAATTCCATTTAAAAAAAATTACCTCGAAGATACTCCGATGTAGTGAGCCACCCTGTATATTTCAAAATATTTCTAAAATGTGCAGCTTTTGACACTATACTACTTCCATAAAAGCATAATTTTTCAATGTCTTCTAATAAGGCCGATATTAGACATTGACGGACACCCTGTAGATGGGCAAATTTAGAAATCTTTCGTATTTCTCTCAAAAAAAGAAATTAAAAAATAAAATAAAACTGAAAGTATGCTGTCAGGGCCGTGTGTTGCAATTTTGTGAGATGAGGGTACTTACAAATTAGACGTCCTCATTATTTATAATAGTATTTTTTTGGCGTTTTGTCATTTTCATTCTTATTTCAAAATAAAAGCATGAAGATATTTATGGCAACCCAATTTATATTAGCGATTTTATTAGAAAAATCTATGCATTCTACTGGATTCACCATCCCTCAAAAGGGGCTTGTACTAAATTTTGTGGAAAATTTTTAAGTAATAACATTTGGTTTCAAAGGATATTAATGGTACGAATCATAAAGGTTTTTAAATGCATTCGTTGACACTGCACAAACACAGTTATTCGATAGAGAATTCCAGTCTTTATTTACTCTATTAGAGAGAAAATGCTGGTGACATAGTTTACGGAATTTGCTCCCGACTAGTTTATAATTGTGACCTCTTAGTCTTCTGTCCGTATTTAAAGAGAAAATGTTCAAATCCACTAAATAATGACCATGTAATATTTTATAGGTCTCTATGAAGTCAATATGAAGCGTCCTATCTGTTAGGGTGTCAAGTGCAGTTTTGTGAGGTGTTGCTCATAAGTTAGGTGACAAATTGCTGGAGAAAGTTTCGTAATCTGTCTTTGGGATTGTTCAAGCGCATGAATGTCCTTGGCAAAATATGGGTTCCATACTGGTGCGGCATATTTTATAGATTTTTTCACACGAAGTTCTGGTGAGATATTCTTAAAAGCTCGAGAGACCATATAAGTGACTGTGTTCGCCATCTTTATGATTTTTCCTATGTGAGGTTCCCATTTAGGTCTTTACTTATAGTGGCGCCAAGGTCTTCTTGTAGCTCCACGTTATTTATTGTAGTTATATAATAAAAACTGGTGGCAAGGATTATTACTGCCAATGTGAATGATGCAGCGCTTGTTTTTGTTAAGCGCAAGTTACCAATGGGTGCACCATTCTTCTATTCTCCATAGAGCTATAACTATCTCCTGGCAGTGGGCTAATGGATTGTTACATACCTTGGTATCATTAGCAAACATTGAAATCTTTGAGTTTAACTCTACTATAAGGTCGCTAATGAAAACATTAAATAAGATGGGTCCCAGTATGGAACCTTGAGGGACTCCACTTGTTATTCTGTAGCTGTTTTTCCCTCTATTCTCACTTTAAAGTTCCTGCCATACAGAAAATCCTCGATCCAACTTAACAAGTTTCCCCCTACGCCATAAAATTCCAGCTTGTGAACCAGTCCGATATGAGGGACCTGGTCAAAAGCCTTCTTGAAATCAAGGTAAATTATGTCCATAGGTCCATTTCTATTCACTGATGATGTCCAAGAGTTAACATACTCCAGCAGATTGGAAACTGTGGATCTACCTGGAAGAAACCCATGTTGTTTCTTGGAAATAATTTCCTTTTCGAGAAAGAATGTTGTAAATTCTTCAGCTGGAATTTTCTCCATTATCTTGCAAGGTATGGAGGTTAAGTTTACTTGCCTGTAGTTTCCAGGGTCAAATTTACTGCCTTTTTTATATATTGGAATGATAATGGACATATTCCATCGATTTGGTATTTTTCCCTCTTCTAATGACAGTTTCGTAAGACTCGCTAAGTGGTCTACTACTGAAGGGATGTTTGCAAGAAATATTGGATGGATACCAACAGGTCCTGGACTATAGTCCAATTTGATGCCCTTGGGTGCACTTATCATCTTATTTTCTGTTATGTCTACAGTAGTAAGGGTATTTGCTACTTTTGATCTGTGATTAATATCCGGTAAAGTGGTACTGGGTTCCACTCCAAAACTTTTCATAAATTCCTTTGCAAATATGTTTGCTACTACTTCCAGGTTACATACTAATTCACCATTACTGTCATGTAAAACAACGCTTATTGCTCCTGTTATCCACTAGCTCATGTTCATATTTTGATTTGGCATTTTTGATTAGGGTTGGAAATAATTGGTCCTTTCTTCTTTGAGATTAATGTGAATATGTTTTTAAATTTTGGGAACAAGTTTTGGAACGCAATAGATGATTTATCACTATAGAATCTCCTTAATTTAAAGTTACAGTTAGATGGAAATTCTGTTCACAACGTTGTTTTGGTAAGAAGATGGCTAAATGAACATTTTGATAATCATTGGATAGGCCAAACCAATCCTTTGATTGAGTGGCCGCTGAGATCACCAGACTCACTTGATTTTTTCCTCTGGGGTTTAATGAATCAAAGGGTTTACAAATTAAGGCCACAAACTGTACAAGAACTACTGGTTAGGATAACGCTAGCCGGCGCAGAAATTACTCCAGAATAAATACAAAAAATTACTATGAATGTGCATAAAAGGGTTAACAAGTGTATTGAAATAAATGGTGGATTGGTAGAAGTGACGATAATCTTGTAGTTTTTGTAACGGAATTCTCTTTTTATTTGTTTCAGTTTTGTTACAAGTTTCCATTTCTTTTTTGATTTGTTAAAGTTAGGCATAAGAATAATACTAATACTAGAGTTTAATTTCATTTCAATTTTTTTTTCGTGGATAACAACACAATTTTTAGAATAAATTTATGAAAATGATGTATTGTGCATTTTTAATAATGTCTACAAAAACGTTTTTACTCAAAAATTTTTCACAAAATTTAGTTCAGACCCGTTTTGAAGGGACGGTGAATCTAGTAGCACAGATTTTTTCTTTAAAAAAAATGGCTATAGATTATTAAAATTTTACTCCTAAAAACTGACATAGTAAGCCTTCGATTTTGTGGGAATTTGGCGCATTTTGGTCAAAAAATGCACTTCACTCCAAAACAAATAGGTCACACAATAGATGATTTATCACTATAGCATTTACATTCTAAATCATAATTTAAATACATTACATACAATGTTAAGTAAAAGAAAAAAACAAGTTATTCAATTAGGGCAGATAAACAAAATGCAACATCTAATATAGGAGAGATAATTCATTTTAATTATAAGCATAATTAAAAATTATCATAATTTGACAGCTAAATAAAATATGGTGGTAAGAGATCAGACAGGCTTGAAATTTTGAATCGAATATGTTACTTCGGATATCAGTTTCATAATAAGTAACCGAAAAAAAAAATTGATAGTGGTAACAAAAATATTATAGAAATTGGAATTGGGTAGACCTTATCAAAATAGCAGCACGATACGTGGACAAAATATTTGTAGTTATGTCATAAATTCATAGCAAGCTAAATTAAAACAATAAATTAACTTATGGAAATATCTAAAAAAAGATGGCTTCCACGGGAATCAATTTAGTTTCAGTGGAAGTGTCACTTCTGGTAGCCCTTCATTCTGTGGTCATCATAAAAACCCAGCAGCTACAGTGCATAAGAGTTTTCATTTACTTAATAAGCAGATCCGCACATTTTAAAGTTTTCTGGGAGGTACCTATTTAACAAACACTTATACCAGCATACTTTATTTCTCTATGGTCAAGAGAAAAGACGAGGCCAAAAATGTGAAAGTAATTGTAAACTAATAAAAAAATTAAATTACAAATCAGTTAACCCTTACCCAAAATATCCTCCATTATTAATTTCTCATCTGAAACCTTACATGGAGTTCGTGTTCTAAATTCCAACTCCTCCGTGCTCTGGTGATGTGTCTGATTTTTCAGAGTTACATTGTTTGGATCGGAACAAATCGACATAGTGTCCATACGGCACATCAACCTTTCAGACTCAGTGAGTTGAGGTTTCTTGGGCAAATCAAAGTAGAGGATAGGTGGCCGGCTGTCTTCACTCGCTGTGCCAACTTCGGTTGGTGTCTCTTGAGTTTGGTTATCCTGCGTCTGGGTGCGTTGTGATTCCGTATCCTGCATATGCGCATCTTGAAGATCTGTTTGATGTCCTGTTAAATCTTGTGTCCGGAGAGCTTCGTGTGATATATCTGCTGTTAAGTCTTGCGTTAAGTCCTGCGTTGAGACATGTGTTAATGTGGAGTCCTGTGATGTACTCAATTCACCTTGTATTTTTTCAGTACCCTTAACTGTCGCTTCAATTAGATTAACATTTATATTTTCTGCAAAAGTGCCAGGTGCTTCAACTTCTGCAACGGTATCAGTTACTTCAACTTCTGCAGCTACTTCTTCGACTTGAATTGGAATTTCTTCGATTCTTTCACTGATTACCATTTCCTCAATGGCACAATTTTTTATTTCTTCTTCGATAAAAGCGGCACAATTATATTTTATTTCTTCTAGCTTGCTCTCTGTATTTGGAATAAAATCTCCATTTGTCAATACTTTTTGTGGCTCCAAATCATTTTCTTTAGATGTATCCATCTTTTCTTCAATATTAATTTCAGCATTGCTTTCTTCCTTGGCCGAGTCAACTGGAGTAACATGAGAATGTATTATCATCTTTTCCTCAGATTTATCTAACTTTTCTTCGATGCTTATACCAGTAATATTTCTTCTTTTAGAACGATTAAAAACTGGAGTAACATCAGCATGGGATTCCTGCGAGCTCTCAATTATATCTTCTGAATCCAAATCACAACTGCCATGTTTTCTTTTTTGTACCATTTTCTCTTCTACATGTTCTTTCATTTCTTTGTCTGTACTATCCAATTTGTCTGACCAGTTTTTACCTTTTCTAACTGATCGTGAATGTTCTCTTTTTTCTGGTTGTGTTTGATCTATGGCCTGTGGCGTTGCTTTATCTTCTACCTTGGACTTTACTGATTTCCTTCTAGAAATTTTAGGAGTATCGAATTCAATTTTTTGCTTAGACTCCACAGGGATTTCAAGTAAAGATACTGATTTTTCTCCTTCAATAGTAACATTATGGGAGCTAACTTCGTTTTTTATATCACTAACTGCACCAATAGTTTTTCTGCGGGTTTTTTCTGTTTTAGATTCTGGTTTTTCTACACTCAGGCACTTTCTTAAATTTTGTGCTGGTGGAAGGGATGTTTCTTCTTTGGAAGAAACTTTTGATTTCTTGCCAGTGGCAGTGGCTTCTTCCATCTTTTTTGTTTTTTCTCTGGTTCTTGTCCTCCTTGGGGATGCAGATAAGAACATATCAGCTCCTACGATATCCATTTTCAACTTCTGCAATTCTCTCTTCTGGGCCTCAGTAATTGATTTTTTTGTCTTGCTTTTTTCATTGTCATTCTCCTTTTTGACAAACGAATTTTGCACCTCATTTACTTTCATATCTGTCACAGACTTTTCATTTGAGCTTTCTTTCTGTATATTCAAAACATTAATAACTTCACTGATTTCTTTGCTTTCTTCTATATTATTTTCTCCACGTTTGGCATCAGGTACGGTTTGCTGGTGAAGTGTTCTCTTATCTTCAACTTTTTCATACCTTTCATTTGAACTATCTTTCTGAATTTCCAAACTTTCAATAACTTTGGTTTCTTTTCTCTCTTCTTCATCATTTTTTCCACTTATTTCTGGTATAACGTTTTCAGAATGGACACACGCCTCTGAAAACAAATCCGACTCGGACCTTACTGCATTCTCTGGTACTTCCGGTACTTTTGCCTCTTCAACAGGTTGCAGTGGAGCCTCTACAATAACTTCACTCGCAGGAAATGGCACGTCTTCTTTCTGATCCTCCTGAAATACACCTTTAAATTGATGACCAATTACCTCGACTATTACTTTTCTATTGTCCGCCGAGTTTTCTTTTTCTTTTTCTTGTCCTCTGGACGACGATGAATTTGAATTGAACATATCCTGACTCAAGCTTTGAGATAAATCTTGGTAAAGGGCTGGTATATCCTCACGACGTTTTTTAAATACTTCTCTTTGGTGTCTGTTTAATTTTTCCGGCTGAAATTTGACCTCAGTATCGATAGGCACAAAATCAATGGACTTCTCATCATGGATAGATGGAGAATGAATCATGTTTCTTTTCACAGTGCTCCCAACTTTCTTTGACTTACCAGGGGTGATATTGTTTAACTGGCTACCTTTCACAGATAATGGAGACATTGTGTCAACGTCTTTGCCGAAAAGACGTAGGGCTGTAATGGAAGCCTCCACCTTCTTTGATTTTGCCTTTGGAGACCTTGGAGAACTTTTAGCCAGATTTGCTATACGTGCCGATCTTCCAGCTGGTGGAATAAAGAGAGCTGGAGTGCTTGGTTTTTTGTCATTTTCCACTTTAAACACCTGAAGTGCCTTCTGCAATTCTTTGGCATTATAACTCTTAATATCACTTTCTTTATTGAAAAGATCCAGCAGTAAACCGGAAAGGTTCTGAGAAAATTTGGATTTCAAATCGTCTGGAGAGTTCTTTATAAAATTTGCCAAGGTGTCCAGTAATTTATAACCCTTGTGGATGCACAATATATGTTTAATGCAATCACATATGTTTTTTATGACTTCATCGTTACCTTCACATTTATAACACTGAAGTGAAGGTTCAAAGTATTGCATCACAATAGCTGTTATTTTTTGCTCGTCATCGGTCTTCAAATTGGGTAGAAGTAGAATTAGGGATGACACCTCCATTAGTTTTATCACTGAAAAGAAACATAACAAATTACATGTCTTTACATTGTAAAAAACTGATTTTTAAGAAAATGAAATTTAAAAAAAATCTAAATATTGGCCATGCAGTTCTTTATAGCAGTTAAAGGCCACAAATACTAATTATTACAAGAAATCATGATTTTTTTTTTTAAATTCAGTCCCCTCCTACCCCCTTGTATGTAGTGTGTTAATAGCCCCTTATGCTAAATGTAGTTGAAATCACGAATATTGTCATTCACGTCATCAATTAATGTACTTATCAATGACATGCGATTTTTCTATCTTTGCAAATACAGTGCATAGGATGTGAATAACAGAAAGTCGTGTCTGCTGAGGCTACGACAGAATTTTCGAGCGCAACGATTAGTTTTACAAATGAATATTACAAGCGTTAGTCATAGCTGCAACCAACGTTGAGCATTCTGTCAGATAAAAGACTGAATGTAATAGCCAGAGACATGGTGGTGAAATTAAACGAGTGCTTTAATCAGGAAAAATGTAACGGATGTTCCTTTTTACCTTTGCACCAAATCCATGAGGTGAATTGTAAAATTAAATGCGGCAACTGATGTTATAATTCAGTATTGCATCCTATTATCGTCTAGATATTTTCATCATAAAATAATTGTCTTTTGCATACATTGATACGCCCAAGTGTGCCATTCTGTGTGACCTTGGGATCATTTGATTTGGAAATTAGGATGATGATGTGAATGATAACATTCATGATTTGAACTGTACATTAATTCCTTAATTATTAGGGAATTTTGCTGTTAAAGATTTTTTCTTTAATCGAGTGCATATTATAAATTGTAGCTTTATATTTTTTAAATTTAAATAATTCTATAAATCGCTATAATAAATATAAAAGAGTGTAGAGATATAGAAAGATATTTACCAAAGTTCTTAGTAAATTTTGTTTCAAATTGTGACATAACATTCAGTAGAGAAACTACATCAGAGCTTAGTAACGGATTATTTTTAAATATTTTTTCCAAGTCTTTCATCACAGAGAGTTTCTTGGCCTCTGCATCCATGCTCATCTTTCTATACAGCTTCATCCAGTGCAATACTGTTTGCTGAAAATTTAAAAAACAATTTTAAATACCTCAAATGTGCTTTTAGAGGGCAGAATATTAAAACATAATATTTTTTAATCGCAAACTCCTCTATAAAATCCTTATTTATAAGTTTGTTGCAATCGAAGCTTTAGCGTTTTGATGGTAATATGCAATTATTACACTTAACGCGCCAGACTTGTAAGTTGTAATTCAGCGCTCGGCGGGGCACATAGCCCGGAGAGTAGCTGTTGGTTACAGTCTGGTTACGTTCCTTATAGTAAAATAAGGATTTTATAGAGGAGTTTGCGACTAAAAAATATTATGTTTTAATATTCCGCCCTCTAAAAGACATTTGAACTATGCTAAGCCAAGTCAGGCTATTTATTTTTCGATTGCAACAGACACTGGACCGCTAGATGGCGCCTGCTGACTATTTTACATGTCGCTATTGTAAAAATACCGGGATGTACCAAATAGTCAAAAGATCCTCGTGCCGGTCGTCACTTGCCTACCTTGCACTAACGAGAGCCAACAGCTCGAAACTGCAGTCTACAAGTGGTGTGTGACGACTGGCAAGAGAGCTCCTTTAAGTAGGATCAGTCTTTCGGCTGGTGTTTGTTGCAATCAAAGCTTTAGCGTTTTGATGGTAATATGCAATTATTACACTTAACACGCCAGACTTGTAACTTGTAATTCAGCGCTCGGCGGGGCACATAGCCCGGAGAGTAGCTGTTGGTTACAGTCTGGTTACGTTCCTTATAGTAAAATAAGGATTTTATAGAGGAGTTTGCGACTAAAAAATATTATGTTTTAATATTCCGGCCTCTAAAAGCACATTTGAACTATGCTAAGTCAAGTCAGGCTATTTATTTTTCGATTGCAACAGACACTGGACCGCTAGATGGCGCCTGCTGACTATTTTACATGTCGCTATTGTAAAAATACCGGGATGTACCAAATAGTCAAAAGATCCTCATGCCGGTCGTCACTTGCCTACCTTGCACTAACGAGAGCCAACAGCTCGAAACTGCAGTCTGCAAGTGGTGTGTGACGACTGGCAAGAGAGCTCCTTTAAGTAGGATCAGTCTTTCGGCTGGTGTTTGTTGCAATCAAAGCTTTAGCGTTTTGATGGTAATATGCAATTATTACACTTAACACGCCAGACTTGTAACTTGTAATTCAGCGTTCGGCGGGGCACATAGCCCGGAGAGTAGCTGTTGGTTACAGTCTGGTTATGTTCCTTATAGTAAAATAAGGATTTTGTAGAGGAGTTTGCGACTAAAAAATATTATGTTTTAATTTTAAATACCGTTTCAAATAGTCAAATTTTGCGTCAAAATTGGTACCAAATTTTGTTCTGTGTTAGCTGCTTTTTGGACCACCTTTTGGTTTGTCGCAGTAGTTTAGTCAGTACAAAAATCAGGCACCATAGGTGAGGCACAACCTATAGGTTTAAATGACAGGCCGCATGGACACAATCCTCTTTGGCAATAGTTTTGCGACTGTTTTATGACCTTATTAAAATTAAACATGTACTATTACGAAACAGAATCGGCTCCGTACTATAGTGAATTACAAAGAAATGATAAGATTACTGTTAGCCAAGAAACATTAAGAAGGTTGTTATGCCTTACCACTTGTATACCATACATTTATGCAATAAAATTCGGTACTAATTCTGGAACAAGATATCTTTACATCTAAATTAGGGTTTAATGCTTACTTTCTTCGTAGATTCTTCCAAATGATGCAAATGAAATGCCGGCCACATAAAAAAGTCATTAAACTCTACAAAATCTTCAATTTGTTTAGCTGTTAAATCCGATATTAATTCATCAGCGACGCACAGCCAAATTTTGCTTATATGCATGACATTGTCCTCATTCGGCTGCAACCTCATAAATCCCACCATTACTTCTTTCACAGCTTTTAGCTTCTTTTCCACCATCAATATTTTGGAAAATGCATGTGACACAACTAATTTAAACTTATCAGCAACTGAAGCAGGGCTAAAATTACAAAATTTGCTAAGATTTGTATCGCTTTTTTATGCTGGATCACTTACAAGTTATCTACAGTGAAAAGAATGACTAATAATGGCTTCAAAATTAATTGAACAACTTCATAAACATATTCTTCATTATATGACATTAGAACTGTAAAAATCAGGATGAGGAGCTCTTCAAAGTAAGGATTCTCTCTGCTTTGCTGAAATATACAAGATATTTAATGTGTTTTCATGCGATAGCTTTACTTTTTTATTATTATTTACTATACAGAGTACCTCATTTAAAAGCGGCGCACTTCCCTAAAAATTTATATTGTTAGCCGATTTAAACAACTGTTTTTTTTTTTTTTAATGATAAAGCTTCAATAGCTCTGCTGTGGTGCAAAATTTCAAAATAAAATAAGGCCAAAAATCTAAAAGTGTCAGTAATTTTTTCTTCTTCAAATCTGACTACACCACTGGGTTTAGGATACCTCCATATGGATGTGATTGAAATTTAGTAAAAAAATATTGGTTGCTAGCAAAGATATAGTATAATTAAAATTTACATTATATTATCAAAGCAATTTGAATATTCGTCATGTTAATATTAAATAATATTGTTTAAAAAACTTCAGTTTTCTAATTTTTAGAATACCCCTGTACAATTTATCTTAAGCAACCGTTTATGACTTCCTAAGACAAGCAAAATTTAATAAAAAATTACTTTTTCTTAGCAAATCAAAAATAACAAAGTTTACAAGAACACACACCTGGGGAACACTACACCGAGTGACCCAGAAAGTACCTACACCCCCCCCCCCCCCCCCCCCCACTTTTTCTACAGTATTAAAAATAAAATTGTGAAATTTTGGGAAATGAAATGTAGGTATCAATGACCACATTTTGACCATTCGGTGGTAAAAAAATCACTTCGGTATGGCCGGAAATTGCCACAACGTTCTTATTTTAAATAGCACTATGTATATTTAAGTCACTTTTCCCATAAAGCTGTAATTGCTCTTTCCAACGCTTTTTTCAGATTTAAAATCAGACGAAAAATAACCTCGGAAATGGCATTTATTTGCTGTTTCTAGTTGGCTTTGGAATTCAGGAACAAATTTAAAAAATTTCAAAGAAGACTTTGAATTTGAATAAAAGGGTATTTCTCAACAAATTAAATGTAAAATTGGTATACTTTGTTCATGTGCTTGGATTTAGAAATGTTTTTTCCATTTTTTTCATTTCATGGAAATTCAATTTGTCATAACTCTAATTTTTCAAATAGTACCCTGTATGTTTTATTTTTTTATCAGATAGAGTGGTAAATTTGCTTTAGACTGGTTTTTCCCAATTAAAAATTGAATATAAATTAAAGTACATATTGTAATGGTTATGGGGTACCCTGTTTAATTACTAAAAGAAATCCTGGTAATTATTTCACCAGTAAATTCATTACTATTTATCTGAAGGATAAACAAATAAGATTGGCCATTTGCGTGATCGTCTAGTTTTATGTGGTTAGGACCTTAATTACGTTGTGTGTGTGTAGTAGCCCTTTATAATTACCCCAGGTTCTTTTATATAAAGTTTAATATTACTTGTTTCTGTCTGATACTAGATATCTTAGAAAATTTAATCACTCTGTTAATTAAAATACCTGGTAAACTTGAACACACTGTATATTAATTGAGAGACCTAGTTAATTATACATGTTATTTATGTAGTATCTTATTACTCAAGATTGCACTGTACATTTATAGTTGAAGTTTGTTTTCTATTTTGCTTTTGAAACAAAACCATTTATTTAGATTATTACTTATATGAAGAAAAAGGTAAAGGTGAAAGAAAAGACAATAATTGATGGGAAAAAATAGTTAAAAAAACCCATTTTATTTTATAATAATTTGATGCAACAATAGTCGAACATGAAATCAAAAGTAATCCAAATATTTGAGACAATTGTCTAAATACTATAATAGGAAAATTTACGTCGCTATAGTAATGACCATACTATAGAAATACTGAGTGTTTTGATGCAATAACAAGAACTTATACAAAAGTATGCTGTGTTATTTGAATAGTAATTAGAGTTGTGGCACTGGCCTGATAATGATAATCTATAATAGAGCTGTTAGCAATCGCCAGGTAATAATGATTTATAATTAAATAAAGTTGTTAGCAATCGCTAGATAATAATGATTTATAATTAAAGTTGTTAGCAATAGCCAAATAATGAATCGAATGCAAAACAAGGGACAAGAGTCATGTCATGTTTATACATTGTCAAAATTAAGTTGAAAAACGACCATTAAATATTCGTGTAACATATCATAGTGTTGAGGAAATATCCTTTAATTATACACAGTTTAGTGATTAAAATTAGAGTAGGAACAATCGTTCAGATAATCATATTCATCCTGCAGAGGTGAGAATTTACACTCACATAAAATCCTTTAGAATGCTGGGGAAACCTCCCTATAGTAATTAAATAGAAAAGCAACCAGAAGATTGCCTATGATTGTCAAACATACGAAGCCGAGAATTCGCGAAGGTAAGAAAGTGCGGTTGCATCACCCTTCAATCGAAACAAGTGACCAGACAACTGCCTGAAATATTGACGTCCCTCGTTGTAACTGAACCCAATTGGAGAACAGAACCAGCCAATTGACCGTACTCAATGTTTCAAACCTTTGTGAACTCAAAGTATGCCGAATTCATATTAACTATAATATTTTATTGTAGATAAATGTCCAACAATCAGAAAACCTTGTGGTTACAGTAGGAAAATATTCCTAATGTACTTTAAATATAAAGCATTCTTGAAAAACCTTACATGAGATGTGGTGGAAACGAAAGTCCACTATTTGTTTTATAAGAACTGCAGAATAATGGTAGACATAAAGTTTGGCTAGTCTGTGATAAAGTACCTTGTTATTGCATATCTCTAAATATATGGTTCTTGACTATAAATTTGTTACTTTGCAAACGCAAATTTCCCTAGTAAGATATTTACAAAGTGAAATTTTGTGAATTAAAATCGTGAATGAAATCATAACTGAATAACTGATAATATAATATTATATTTTCTTGTTGAAAATCAAAGCTAATATTTTAAAAAAATCTAATATATTCTTTTAGTACCACAAATACGTCAATTAAACCTTTTTTAAACACCCCGTAACCAGAATATGAATGCAATTGCAAATAATAAAGTAGAGTCTCGAAATAAGAAAGTAATCACCTTTAGAAATTTGCCAGCTGAATTTCTGTGCGCTCTGTATAGCGTTATATCGCCCGTGAATGCTCTCCCCCAATTTCTACATGTTTAGCGTACTCATCGAGTATAACAGAGAGGTTAAAATGGTACTTCATAAAGAGTACGCGAAAGAATGGTTGTCTGCGGCGTCAGTACAGCGAACTCAATGTCCAGCGATGTACTTAGGGTACGTAGGGGGTTCAATTCAATCTCCAAGGTACAGCGAGCTCAATGTCCAGCGATGTACCCAAAAAGTGGTGCAATTGTAATCTCCAGGGAGCAACAGCGAACCCAATGTCCTGCGATGTAGCTCGAGTCTGATTACCCCTTTTCATGGGCCCTGCAGTTTCTTTTATATTGTAAATGATGTCACAGTTTAAGCGTCCCCCAAGTCGGACGTGGGAATTGTTTACATTAACAACTTCAATATTTGATACGGCGTAGTTTTGTGCAGATTTAAAACTCCACTCTCTATCTCCTCCTACGGTTAAGATAGAAAAGGGTAGGCGATTTCACACTATGGGAATACACGAAGTACTCGACGTTTATCTGAATATACAATAAACAAACCCTGCAACTCGACTAGATTTTATGTAAATTCTGTCTCAAAATTGTAGCGTTTAACTTTGCTTTAAAAATATAATTTTAAAATGCATTCTGGTAACTTTATTGTGTTCAATATTAAATGACTAAATAAATGTAAAAATGAAATGAATTAACTGCAACAATTACTAGAATTTGGAAACTAAATAAGAAAAAATAAATTTATATATATGGGGTATATACGGGGTCCTTCAATATTTAGCTTTGTTTAGAAGCGTTTCGAATTGTGTCCATATCCTGCAGTAAGCTATGAAAGACAGATGAGTTATTTGTAATTTAGTGGAGTAAAAATAGCCCAAAATAAGGTGATAGAGAAAATTTTACATGGAGCAATGCGACATAGAAAAATAAGTTTGTTTTGGGGAAACTAAGAATACCCTGAGTTTTCCGGTGCGAGTAGGTGGGGGAACCCCATTTTTTCCGTGAAAAAGGGGTAAATTGGTCATTTTTAAGGGTGGTTTTTCAGTTTTAATTTATTTTGGACTCTTTAAAATTCTCGTTTATTAAGTAGCATTTAACTCAAGAAAGGCTTAAGCACTTTCGATGTTATCAATTGAAAAAAATATGATTCAGTTAATTCCTGACCTTGACAATAAAGTGATAGACATTTTCGCAGCTAGTAAGGAATGTAGAATGGATTTTATGTATAAATAAAACGTTTTTGTTTGTGTGTATGTACTAAATCTTAAAGTGGGAGGACACCTTTGCAATTTTTTGCTTATTTTTTATGCAGCACATGATTTTGAGAACAAAGAATATGGTGACTGGTTCTCTGGTAAGTTAATTTTAATATACTATTTCACAATGTTAGATGTGTGCCCCCTATAAAATTAACCACGAGCCGACACTGCTAGAAATAGCAAATAAATGCCATTTCCAAGGTTATTTTTCGTCCGATTTTAAATCTGAAAAAAGCGTTGGAAAGGTAAATTACAGATTTATGAGAAAACTGATTTTTTACCACACCCAATGTCAAACTGTGGCCATTGATACTTATATTTGATTTTCCAAATTTCAGAATTTTATTTTTAAAACTGTAGAAAAAGTGGGGGTAGGTAGTTTCTGGGTCACCCGGTATAATATAAAATTCAATTATATATAAAACCTTACCTGAATGTAATCATCAAGAACTTTGGAAATTGCTTGAAAATATCTTGTTCTGTCTCCATCAACAGTGGGTATAATTAGATTAAATATGGATTTCCACATGCATTTTATAACCTAAAGAAAAATACATCAGATATATTTATAAATGAAATAAAACCTTTTAATAAATCACCGTTTCCCTCTTAGATTCAATGTCAATCTCCTTTAATAGAGCGCAACACTCTCCAACTGAATTTATTATTATTTTATAAAAAGTAAATATATTTGAGTGGTTAACAACAGGCTTCTCTAGTTTGATTACATCCTCCGTGGATAAGCATGAGATTGATCTGCCATGGCTATGACCTAAAAGAGAAATTAAGAACATTGTTATGGTAATAAACTTCTTGAGCGCTCCGGATATAAGCCGGAAAGACGGTTTAATTTACTCACATACAAATTATCATTTTAAAAAACGGCTTTCATTAAAAGACATTAAAATCATGTTACAATGAGGGATGATGAGAGAAAAAAAAGTATATATAAAAAAAAATTTTTTTCGTCTATTTTAGATTTACAAAAATAATTCTTATCATCCCACATAGGTATTATTAAAATAAACATTTTCCCTTTTGTAGAACTAAAATAAGATTAGCCCTAATGTCCTCAAGTGTACCGAGAAATTTAAAGATTATGTATAATAAATTTGTCCAATGTCATATTCTATTACATCTCTATCTCTCTCTTTCCAAGCACACCGTACATTGGGCTGCGTCATTTTATTGACGTGAAGTCATTTACAATTAAAATTGGAAGCATGGATGATTAATACACTCCGAATAACTCTTAAAGCCTGTTTTGTAATTCACAACTAAATGATATGAAATTTTTCATGAACAAAAATATTTTAAATTTTTAACTTACAAGTAAAATACTTTAGTTTTGCAAAAATTAGCAGATTACACATAAAAAGTTCTTGTCGTTCTTGATTACAAAACAATTATTACTTGCTGTTATACTATTCACACGTCGAGTAATGAATTTGAGTGTAATGTTGAAGTTTTTTGGTGTTTTGCGAAAGCGATTATGAAACACTAAAAATATTGGTTTATGTAAAATAATCCTCTTACGAAAACGCCCTCATGCTTTGCATCTGGACCGAGAAAAAAATTATTTTGCGTTTTTTATCGGTTTTTAGGGGTTAACTCTCTCCATACCTGAGCTAGGTTCGATTTTGCCCCGAGATGTGACTATCCTGAATACGCATACAAAATTCGAGCAAAATCAATCAAGTACTTTAGGATCTAGGTGTAACCCCCAGTAGACAACAACATAGATTAAAGAGTTATATAAGATATTGATGGGAAACTCCTTTACTTTCGACCAATACCTGTTTGAGTTCGTACTATGAACACTTGCGGCACCACCAGTACATTTACGCATACAGATGTAGTGAATCACATTTTGCTATCCAATTTTTTGTTGAAAACTATTTCTTATCTTTAATTAAGTACTAATTAGGTATTATGAGCTGCTGTTACCAACTATGTTAGAATGCAATTGGTAGAAACTGTGGTGATACATCTAACAACACTAATTAAAGACAAAATATATTTTTTTATAAAAATTTGACATGAAGTATGACGGACTAAATGCACATAGCTCAAATAAAATAAGAAATATCGAATAACAAAATATATTTTAAAATATAAGCTTGAAATTTCATATATGCCTGAATTACAAGAAAACTAAGTATATCATACTACCCTCTCAATTTTTTAACTTCTTTATTCCGTCTTTTGTATATTTAATAGCCGGTTTTTCATTCATTAGATGACGGATGTTTTTTTGCTTCTGTCCTCTAAGATTTTATGACTGTATCTTATCTAGAGTAATATATAGAATTTGTGTCATTTTTGAATAGCACAGCAATTAGACACAAAAAAACAAACACCATAATAGTTTCTTGCTCTTCCCGATAAAAACAAAAACAGCAAATATAACTTCAAATCAAATTTTAACCAAACTTAAAATCATGTACTCAAATAATCATCAACACATTTGACAGTTTGATACGACACGTATTCACTGAACTCTATTATAATAGAGTTCAGTGCTCGTACTTCGATGGTAGCAGCGCAATGAACCAAAACAGTTATAAAATATTTTGCATTGAGTTAGCATAGCCTGGACGACAGACAGCCATTTTTTAAAAACCACTGTTTTGGCTTCAGGGGATCTGAAGACGTGAAAATTCACAAAATTTTGCACAATCACATTACTTTCCTATTTACTATATACTGCGTGGTTCATATATAGTATACCCCCCTTTTCACGTCAGTTTTAAAGATAAACTATTTAAATTTGGAACATCCTATATGTTTAATAGACATCACTTTTTGTAGCATACTTTACAATACTTAATTACTTAAATACATAATTTGTAATATCGGTAAGTTAAAGCCCAAGATCAAGGGAGCCGGCAGGATAATCAACATCTGTACCTTCCAACACTTAATTACTTAAACGCATAATTTGTAATATCGGCACATTTAAGCCCAAGTTCAAGAAAGCCGACAGGACAATAAACATCTACTCCGGGCAACCGTAATTAAGGTAGAAAAATTCTGCACATTACTAATACCTGGTACGCTAGTACCTGTGTAACTAAACAGTTTTATTTCAAACCTCAGAGGCTTCATTTCGCAAGTAACTGAGGTGGTTTTGGAAATAATGAAATATTTAGCTTGTCAAACATTTGTTGGTTTAACAGTGTTTTTATTGTCATTAAAAATTATTTAAAAGTCTTATTAATTTTGTATGCAATGCCCCAAAGATGAAAAAGTGGACATGTTAATTATTTATGGGGAATGCTGAAAAAATCTGGTTGGATATACAGAAAGAATCTAATAACGATGAATTAATATCATAAATAAAATTCTTAAAGCAAGCTAAACAACTACTGAATGCAAAAAAACGTAAACTTTTTAAACCAAATAAAATTCTATACTTTTTCTTCAAACTTCAGAAAATCATGACATTTCTTACTCATTTCATGACATTAAAGTTTGACATTTCAGACGGCTGTGTGTTGCCATTAACAACAGAGTAAAAGTAGTTTTTCTTCCACTCGAGCGGACTTTTACTTCCGTTGCTAATGGCAACGCAGAGCTAAATATTTTATCTTTATTTTTTTGGGACCCAATCAATGTTTAAAGAAAAATAACGTCTAATTCGAAGTAAAAACCACTTGTACTCCTAATAAAACAATATACTATTTTCTCTTCACTTTTTGTTAATTTCAGATATATTAAGTAAACAACTGAATAACACAATAGCCAAATCGCATGAAGCATATTATAATTTATAGGTCATTTGGGAATTTTTCAAACACATAATTTTCAAATGGTTATTAAGTAAAAGCGGCGGTAGCTGAAAGATTGCTCAGTACCTTGATGGAAAACAGAAGGATGGCGTTTTAGCGCATCATAGATTGCACCCGTTAAATTGAAAATTAAAGGTGGCACCGACTCTAGTGGCACATTTGGATAAACAAAATATAAAATTAAGGTTAGAAACCACTAGAAGTGACACTTGCCAATCATTGCCAATAGCAATATTTGTTCTGTTCTCTCAAAAAATAGCAGAAGCTTGTTCTCTTACTATCATTCAATGTGAATAATCACTTGTGTTTGAGAATACAGTTTTAGACATTTTAAGAAAACCACACCCAAATCCCATGAGAACGCTGTTCCCCATGTTCAAGAATTAGGGCCCAGAAGTCTTGTGAAATATTTAACACTTTTAGCTTATTTGAAAACTCTCATGTTTGGTGAATGAATATGAAAATACTTTAGGCATTTTAATAGAAACAGTGTTAAGGTTGCAGTTTTTGCACAGTCTTTGTGTGCTATCTCAAGGCATTTGCGAACAACCACATTTGTTATCCATTTATACATAGCAAAAGAAACTAACAACTAAATACTTCATACAAACTCTTTTTAATTTTTAAAATTTCTTCGCTACATGTTCACAAAATATTAGTCATCAAACATTTCTACCTTAATTAACTCACCTATCAATTCTACCAGAGCTTGTGTACTTTTTCTCCAAATTTCAGGTACAGTCTTCCCTTGGCCTACCTTGCTTAAATCGTTGGGATCCCCGATGGGCCCATAACAAAATTCCAAGAATTCTGTGAGGCAGACAACAGCTTTGTGTTGCAGTTTCTCTAACAGATATGCAAAAATATCAAAGCGTTTGCATATGACGACCTCTTGTTTAGAAAATTTTGCCTTTAGGGGAGTTACTAGCAACTTTATCTGCTTGGGACTACACATGTGTTTCATATCTAAACTAGCATTGTCAATAAGTTCCTAAAAATTTGAAAACTTGTTATACAATAATTACTTTTGTGAATAATTGCATTAAGATATAAATTTAAAAGAAATTGTTACAGTTCAAGTAAGGACTTCCCTACACTCCAAAAACGCAACGAAAACTTTACGACATAATTATATCGCTGCAGGCCATGGCGCCATGCCTATCATCAAACAGCCCGATGCACATTAAAAACCTATAAAGGTAAAGGAGTAAATTTGCAAACAATAGTACACATAGTACCGGAATTTTAATGAGGTCGTAAAGTTTTTGTTGCGTTTTTTATTTGCCCGGGAACTTATTACTTCAACTATACATACCTTCCAACAATCATATCCTTGGAGCCTCTGCTGGATTGAAGAATTCCTGAAAGCATACTCCACCACCCTCAACAATCTGTTAGTGAGGTCTCTTGAGTTGTGAACGTTCTTATCACAAAATCTAACCAAAAATATCCATAAATTATGCCAGTTTGGATAATTTTGATCTCTCAATTCTCCAATATTTTTAACATATCTAAAATGTATAATACTTAAGTATTCATGACAACAAAATGATAAAGATAAATTGAACAGAACCCCTTATATAATGATTTAACTTTACTTAAGTGTAAGAAAGAAAAACACAGAGGTTCTGCCAGGACCGTAGATCTTCACCGACTCCAAGCCAAGCAAACAGTGGGAAAAAAGGTACATAAACCTCGCTCAATGTGCTACACTGATGACTCTATGTGAACGACAGTCATTTTAGTCAAAACCAGTTACAATCATTAAAATTGAAAAAAAAAAATGCCAAGATTTAATCAGATAAGTTGGAGTCGAATTTTGGTGTGTGGAAGAGTTCAGTACATACACAGACTTGGTCCGACGGAAAATACTGATTGCCTGAGATAGATAAAACAGCAAAGCATGTACCTGCAGGGAGATCTATACTCACCCAATTTTTCAGGAAAGCTGAAATGTTTTAAACAAGCTTGCTAGAAATAAGGAATAGGTAACCTATATAAATAAATTTTATATGACTTTAGAGACCAAGTCATACTCTTCCTTGCAATGGTATAGCTCAAATCATGAATGTTGTCCGTTACGTCATCATTCTTTAATTTCCGAAACAAATCAACTCAAGGTCACACAGAATGGCAGGCATGGACGTATCAATATTTGCAAAACACAAGTATTTTGTAATGAAAATATATGAACAATAATAGCATGAGATACAATGAATTTTAACATCCGTTGCCGCATATCATTTTACAATTCACCTCATGGATTTCTTGCAAAGGTAAAAAGTAACATCCGTTACGTTTTCCCTGATTAAAGTACTCATTTAATTTCACAACCATGTCTTTAGCTACTGCGTTCAGACTTTAATACACTACCCCCTACTGAACTAGCAGTGAACTGACAGAATGCTGAATGTTGATTGCGGCTACGACTAACGCTTGTAATATTCATTTGTAAAACGCATCGTTACGCTCGGAACTTCTGTCGTAGCCTCGGCAGATGTGACTTTCTGTTATTTACATCTTATGTGCTATGTATTTCCAAAGATAGAAAACTCGTATAAACTGATGGCATGAAGGACAACATTCGTGATTTCAACTGTGTATCGTAAACAATGTATATCACCCCCGTTAGTATGGATTTAGGTATAAGCGATCAACAACAACGGCAATTAATAATATTGTACAAACTGTTCTTGATACCTCTGAAAGCAAGAAGTTTACGACTGCTAGTTTTTTTGACCTAACAAAAGCGTTTGACTGCGTATCCCACGATATTTTCCTAGATAAATTAACTGGATATAACTTCAATAACGATATTGTAAGTCATAAAAACCTACTTAACCAACAGGCGCCTGTACGTAAACTAAAATCAATGCACTTCTAAAACCAGGAGAGCTTCCCATGGCGTTCCACAGAGATCCGTTTTAGGTCCCTTACTCTTTACCGTTTATATTAATGACCTGCCTAATTCTTGTGGTGATACCGATTTCACATTGTCCTCTGACAATATAACTGCACTAAATACAAATCTTTTACTACGGGAACTAAATCAGAACGTTATATCGACAATTGAAAATATTAATGAATGGTTTTTATCCAATTGATTAAAACTAAACCAACACAAAATGCAATCACTAAACTTCACGCTACGAAATCTTGATCCATCAGACCAATTTATTCAAAGTGATGAAGCAGTAAAAATCTTAGGTGTTTATTTAGATCCAACATTATCCCGCATGCAACACACTTTAAAATTATCGACTATACCCTCAAAAAATATTTATTTTCTACGAAACCTTGTCAACACTTTATCTCAAAACTTTTTAATTATGGCTTATTATGGCTCTTTTCATGCAAATATGTCATAGGGTATCCTAAACTGGGGGCACTCAACTCATACAACTAAAGTATTTGGTCTGCAATGCAGATGTATTCGGATACTCACGCGACTAAAGTACCTACAAAGATGACTGTACAGATCAATTTATAAAACTCACTCTCACTTTGCCCTGTATCTATATCCTAGTGTTCATTATACCTTAAACAACATGAACACTTTTATGTAACGCACAGCCATCTACACGAGCACAATATTAGAAATTGTGATAAAATACAGATACATTTTCTTCGGCTCACCAAATCCATGGAACGGGCTACTACTCTGCCAAATTCTATAACGTCCTACCTAATTCAGTAAAAAACTTAAACTTTTTGAAATTTAAAATCAAAGACTACTTAAAAGCTAAGGCTTTCTACACGTTTAATGAATTCCTAGAGAATGACTTCTCTGACTTAACTTAACCTGCCTAAGCACTGTATACCCCTGTAAGATTTGTAAGTTATTTGTTTATTGTTTTTTTATCTCTTAACCTTTTTAAAATCGTATTTTACTATTATTAAGTGTTTAACTCACATTTTCTATTTCATGTATTGTATGTAATTAGGTTCTATGCACTTCTTTTACCCTGATTTTTTTTTTATTTGTGTAAACATTTGTTATGTATATTGGCATGAATAAAGTATCTATCTATATATAGGTATAGTCGAGTTCATCATTCTCGGCACTCAAAAAATGCAACAAAAATTTTACAATCTCATTAAAATACTCTGTACTATTTCGTTCGCAAATTGACTCGCTTACCTTTAAAAGTTTTTAATGTGCGTCGGCTTGTCTGATGACAGTATGCCGCTTAGCCCAACAGTGATAATAATTATGTCATAAAGTTTTTGTTGCGTTTTTTGAGTGCTGAGAACAGATGAACTCGACTATACTAGAACTGGTAAAGTTCAAATTCAACAATAAACAAGTTTTGCTAGAACTCAGGATCTTATTTTTGTAATTAAGAAATATTGGCCATGATAAAGAATGCCCATTTGCATGCAATTTCAAATCAACTCATGTTGGAGTGTCTTTAATGGCATTAGAAATACTGAAGTAGGTATCAGTTCTATCTATTTTATTGTATATTTACTGTCTAGTAGTAAAGCCAGTCACCAATGCCACACAATAACTCATCGGTATTTTTACCTGGAACTACTGCCGAACTGCCACATTATTGTGGAGTAAAGGTTTTTATGATGATTTGGTAATCACGCTACTGTTTCTTTTTCCAAAGAAATACAATTTCCTATCATTAATAAATAAATATTCCCCTTTAAAGCATTTTTGGGGTTTTAAAACAATTATAACCATACTTACTTGTTATTTACTTCTTTCAAAAACATATTTAGTTCCTCCTTGGTTAAATCTGATATAGGTACAATAGTTGACAGCATAAAAGCCATATTTGTTAACGCATTACGTATCTCGTTGTTGGTAGTTATTGACATCATAGTTGGGACGACATGTTTAATAAAGAAATTCTTACATTCATCTTTTGATAGGTCGTTAAGACAAATGTCTTCTATAATATTAGTTAGCTGTAAATAATACACTAGTTCAATAAACTAAGAAATAATAAGCGAAGCAAACTTACTTTGTTTATGTTTTGATTTTTCCACGGGGCTAAAATTTCTCCAAAATCAAATTTATCTTCAGATATGGTGTATATAATTTTCTTTTTAATTGATTTTAAAACACAATTCTGAATGAATTTATTTACAGTACTATCATGTAAAATTTTAACAATTTCAGTTTGTATTTCCTCAACATTTAGTCTTAGTAAAAAGTCCAACATATCCAAAGCTGACTTTCTCACACTTTCATCTTTAGATGTTATATCATTTTTAATCAAAACTAACTGGTTCATGTATATATTCCTATCGATGCTACGACCCTTCTCCTGTATTTTAGTTATGGAGGATTGTGTTTCTTTATACATTTTGCTTCTCTCAGTATCGCCCATCGTTTTTTACTAAAAATAAACCACTTCAATTAACCCTATTCATTTACCATTGGTAGTTTAGATGTTACTCTTACAAGTGATTGTTAATGATTATGGTATAATCTCAAATGATATATAATAATTCAATAAATAACACATTACACTTTACACAGAACTTCCATTTTTATTGTTTAGGAAGTGAATAATAACGCGGGAAATGTGCAAATATCAACTGTCAAAAAATTAAATAACCGACCGACGTTGCCAGATTTACCAATGTGCCACAATATTACCGATAATTAGTCAAGGAAGTGTCAAGCTTGATATCGTCACTTGCTAGCCACGATTTACGATAATGCGACTCGATAACGGTAATGAACACATTTTTCGTAGTGTCGTATATTATCCTTTTATTGAATAAATGACAAGTAGAACAGTAGCAGCCGACGTCACATCAAAAGGTCAAAATGCCGAACCGTAGGAGCCAAAAGTTTTCGTTGCGTTTGAAGTTATTTAATTAGCCCAAATTTTATGAAGATTTAAAGCTTTTTTGTGTACAGTTAGCGTTTCCCTCTATTACATGTTTCAATTCAATTTAATATATATATTTATTAATAGTAAAGATACAAACAGTTGCCTACCCAGAGTCTGCTCCGGAACCGATCGTGCAACAGATCTGGATCGGCGAAAACAACAATTGGAAAACAAATTTAACCTAAACTCGTTTTTACAAAATAAAATTAAAATAAGTAGTAACGTTGGAACTGACTCAAAACAAGATTAACAAAACTTAAATTGAACACAAATTTTTAAAATATTCTGGCACAAACAATAGTTTTTAATTTCATATCCGAACGCTGGCTAGCACCAAAACTTAAATGAGGCGCCTTCTGCGGGGCTGCGCAAGGCTGGCCTAATCTATGATTTTTAAAATTTTGATATTTCGAAAAGGTTTATGATTTTTAAAGGTTAATGATGTGAAATTAATTTGGAAACAAAAATGTACAAAATAAAACGAAGAAAAACAAAGAAAGTGCAACAAAATACACAAACAGAAAAAGAAGAGGGGGACAGGAAAGAATTAAAGATGAGCGAAAGGTATGAAATACCTACTAGCAAAAGGTGGATAGGATCAGTGAAAGGTATAATTGCTGAAATTTTAATGGTTGACGAAAATCGGTAACGTCTGGTACGGAGCAGGGTGTTTGATCCTAAATGGAGCATAATGGGGCATTATATGTTTGGTGAATTGCTGAACTGTTTAATTTTGTTTTTTAACCGACGTGTTTTCACGCACATGTGTCAGAAGTTATTTATTTTCGAATTAGTAAGTTAATTTTAGTTGTTAGGATTGTTAAATTTCTTTTAACTTTATCTTTACTCTACATTTTAAGAGTCACCAAATCTGTTTTTTATTCTGGGACATTTAATAGGAATAGTAAGTATATACGAAATATAGTAATGCGGGACGCTCTAGCAGCTACAGTTTAAGAATCTTTTCAATATTTCCTTTACAGAAAGGCAGTAGCTCTAGCTAGTACTAGAATCTAACTAATCCCTTTTAAAATCCTACGGGTCCTAAATTAAAAAAAAACTCGCAGACTTTTTTATTTTACTATTTTAATGTTTATTTTATTTTTACAAACCTCTATTACGAAGAATATTTTAGAACAAAAATTGATCAAAACATCTATGGTATTTCTTGAATATCCCGCTTTAAAAAGAAAAGAAAAATTTAGGGTTTTTAAGGAGATATACAAAATTTTATATTTGTATTCAAAGGATATAGGTATAACATGTTTAAATTATATACCATACATGCGTGTATTCAGAAAAAAATTTAAATCTTTTAATTTTGTTTAAATTAGCAGGTTAAGAAAACATCATAAATCGTTTTGGCTAATTTTGTTCGAAAATATCATCCAGAAGTATGTGAAAATAAAATAAATATTAAATAGTAAAATAACAAAGTTTATATATAAAAAAAGGGTCATCCACAAATTACGTAACGCAATTTAGGGGGAGGGGGGTCCAGACTGTTGTTACGGACCTATTACGTGGGGGGAGGTGGGGGTCAAGGTTTGTGTTACGTAACGATTTTAGAACCGCCAGAAATTACAAAATTTATTAATGTTCAAGTTTTGAATTTAAAACTCGTGAGCAATTTACCGGGGAAAGTTTGCAGTTCTGACTTACTACTCTGATAGATACACAAATTAGGCATAGGTGTGGTTATTAGTTTTTGGTGAAGAAATTTGGCGAAAAGATTCGAGTTCGTTACTGCAAACGCCACAAGTGTAGGTGAGGGTAGAGGAATCTGTATGTAGATAGTGGTATAGACCCAGCGTATGCATCGGTGGTATCATAATTGGTGTAGTCAGGGATAAATTATTATAGCACATAATGGTGCTGTTCTCCGATTGGTCGACTATGTTGCCCTACAGTCCCCACCGCTCGCCAACACTTGTGGCGTTTACTCTATCATGTTTTAATTTGACAAGTAATAATATTAGAGAATTAGAAAAAATTTAAAGTTGATATTTTCGATCGAGCACTTTAGTAAGGCAAGCCGGACTTTTGGGCTTATTAGAAATTACCGCCGCTGCTGATGTCTGTGTTTTCTAATAAATATCAACAAACAAATCATGGCGTTATAATGCACGTGTTACGTAACGGAATGGAGAGAGGGGCTCAGGCAAGGCGTTACGGTCTGTCACGTGGGGAGAGGGAGGGGTCAAAAATTGGCGTTACGTAATTTGTGGACGACCCCAAACTGGAAATACACTTAATGTTTCAGAAAGATTTATTAAAACTTAAACTCTACGCCGTTTCGGCTTCTTTAGGCCTTTTTCAAAAGTATAACAATACAATACAATAGTTAATATACTGTAAATACCTAGAACGTTCTCAGATAGTACGAAAGTATGACATATGGTGATATATGAGTAATGTATTATTATTTTGTCAAAGAGTATATAGAGATTACCTGGCAAATCTCAAAACCCTTTCGGCTCGATGCCGTATACTCGCCACTCATCTCTTCGTGCTGCTGTGTACCTTTAATTACTTTTAATTTGGTGTTATTTAACTATATCTAATTTGATTCTCTCTTCTCTCTCTGATTTGCACCTCTTATTGATTTTGTACTGTATGGCCTTACTTTATTTATTTATGATCACAGAAAACTAGTTCCAGCCTTCTGTGATGTGATATTTATCTTCGTTGCATGCCACATATTGGCTTCTGATAATTGCAGATATCTGGCACCACTGTATGAAATGGCGTATAAATTCTCTTACAGATGGCGCAATGTTTCCATGTCTGTAGGTAAGGTTGGTAAACCTAAATGTTTACCAACCTAAATGTTTACCAACCTTGCGATGGTGTGTGGGCGGGTTTTTAACTCTTGTTTATCTGACATTGTTTTTAATAATATTTCTCCCGGCGTTCAACTCGTGCACATACCTGTCTCGCACATAAGTTTGTTTTGCTTCTGACTCTGAGAGTATAAAAATTATACTCTCAGTTCGGACTAGAACGGTTTTGAACTTTTCAAGTCTAACAGTGGACCATCTTAGACTATAGAATAAACTATCTGATCTGTGCATAGAATGGTGCTTAGAGCTTACAATGGTTAAGTTTACGTTTAACGTCGACTTGGATTTTCGCGTTGAACTGTTGGTTGTCTAATTTCAAGATACAATACATTTACTTTCAAAACTCTTTCTTATAGAAGATGCAAAAAAATGAACATGTTTATGTGATAAAATAAATAAATCATTTACTAATTCATTGCATTGGCCAAAAAAGCCAAAAATTGCAAATGCGTCCTCCCACTTTAAGATTTAGTACATACACACACAAACAAAAACATTTTATTTATGCATAAAATCCATTCTACGTTCTTACTAGCTGCGAAAATGTCTATCACTTTATTGTCAAAGCCAGGAATTAACTGAATCATATTTTTTTCAATTGATAACATCCGACATCGAAAATGCCTTTCTTGACCCACAATGTTCCTTAGAAAACATTTTATTCTTTTTAACGTAGAAAAACCTCTTTCACATTCGTATTTCGTCATAGAAGTGTAATACTTACATATAAAATTTTCCATAGAGTAGACCCCAAGTGAGTAGTTCATACTGAATAAAAACAAACAATGTCTTCTCTCACTAAATTCTTTAATCTTGTAGAACATCATTAGAAGAATAATGTAACGAGGGAATTCAATGCTGATAAAATATATATATTTTTTAATTACATAAATTATAACTTACTAAATTTTAGAATAACCCTCTGGTCTTAGAGTAAGTTATGGGGTTTCGTTGCTCATGCATTCATAAGTATTTATATCGATATATCTGTATCCTTCAATTACTATAATTATGTAATATATTCCACAGTTAGTTTACGGCTTTTGCGAAAGTAAAATAAATGTGTGCTTGGTTTACCAAATACACCAAAATTCGGGGAGTGATTTTATACTTATAAAAACACAAACTCATATAAAAATAAGCCCGAAAATGCTTCCTGTCCTTCCGACGACAGCTAATAATTTTTTTAAAGTTACAATATCCATAGCATATCCCAAATAACCGTCAGGGCGGAAATATCGATGTGAATTTTTTATTATTGACGTATCACCAGATCCTCCGCCATTAAAAAAAAAATATTTGAAAACAACTACAAATTTAGAAATGAAATCGATTAAAAACGTTTCTTTTCGTTGTCCACAATTCTGACTAGCAGCTGGTAATTGTAATAGATATACTTAATTTACTGTATCCTTGGCATATCCCAAATAATCGTCAGGGCGGAAATAACGACCGCTATTCAATTTAGAAATGAAATTGACTTAAAAAAAAATTAATTTTCGTTGTCCACCATTCTGACTAGCAGCTGGTAGTTGTAATAGATGTACTTATTTTAATATATCCATGGCATATTCCAAATAACCGTCAGGGCGGAAATATCGATGTGAATTTTTTATTATTGACGTATCACCAGATCCTCCGCCATTAAAAAAAAATATTTGAAAACCACTACAAATTTAGAAATGAAATTGACTTAAAAAAGGTCCTTTCCGTTGTCCACCATTCTGACTAGCATATGGTAGTTGTAATAGATGTACTTAATTTACTGTATCCATGGCATATCCCAAATAACCGTCAGGGCGGAAATATCGGTTATTATACAATTTAGAAATGAAATTGTCTCAAAAAAGGTCCTTTCCGTTCTGACTAGCGGCTAGTAGTTGTAATAGATGTACTTATTTTATTATATCCATGGCATATCCCAAATAACCGTCAGGGAGGAAATATCGATGTGAATTTTTTATTATTGACGTATCACCAGATCCTCTGTTATTAAAAAATAAATTGAAAACAATTACAAATTTAGAAATGAAATTGACTTTAAAAAGTTCCTTTTCATTGTCTACCATTCTGACTAGCAGCTGGCAGTTGTAATAAATGTACTTAATTTACTGTATCCATGGCATATCCCAAATAGCCGTCAGGGCGGAAATATCGATCACTATACAATTTTGAAATGAAATTGACTCAAAAAAGGTCCTTTCCGTTGTCCACCATTCTGACTAGCATATGGTAGTTGTAATAAATGTACTTAATTTACTGTATCTATGGCATATCCCAAATAACCGTCAGGGCGGAAATATCGGTTATTATACAATTTAGAAATGAAATTGTCTTAAAAAAGGTCCTTTCCGTTCTATAGCGGCTAGTAGTTGTAATAGATGTACTTATTGTATTATATCCATGGCATATCCCAAATAACCGTCAGGGCGGAAATATCGATGTGAATTTTTTTATTATTGACGTATCACCAGATCCTCTATCATTAAAAAAAAATTGAAAACAATTACAAATTTAGAAATGAAATTGACTTTAAAAAGGTCCTTTTCGTTGTCCACCATTCTGACTAGCAGATGATAGTTGTAATAGATTTGCTTAATTTACTGTATCCAGGGCATATCCCAAATAACCGTCAGGGCGGAAATATCGGTTACTATACAATTTAGAAATGAAATTGACTCAAAAAAGGTCCATTCTGACTAGCAGATGGTAGTTGGAATAGATGTGCTTAATTTACTGTATCCATGGCATATCCCAAATAACCGTCAGGGCGGAAATATCGACCACTATACAATTTAGAAATGAAATTGGCTCAAGAAAGGTCCTTTCCGTTCTGACTAGCGGCTGGTAGTTGTAATAGATGTACTTATTTTATTATATCAATGGCGTATTCCAAATAACCGTCAGGGCGGAAATATCGACCACTATACAATTTAGAAATGAAATTGACTCAAGAAAGGCCCTTTCCGTTCTGACTAGCGGCTGGTAGTTGTAATAGATGTACTTATTTTATTATATCAATGGCATATCCCAAATAACCGTCAGGGCGAAAATATCGGTTATTATACAATTTAGAAATGAAATTGACTCAAAAAAAGTCCTTTCCGTTCTGACTAGCGGCTAGTAGTTGTAATAGATGTACTTATTTTATTATATCCATGGCATATCCCAAATAACCGTCAGGGAGGAAATATCGATGTGAATTTTTTATTATTGACGTATCACCGGATCCTCTGTCATTAAAAAAAAAATTGAAAACAATTACAAATTTAGAAATGAAATTGACTTTAAAAAGTTCCTTTTCATTGTCTACCATTCTGACTAGCAGCTGGTAGTTGTAATAGATGTACTTAATTTACTGTATCCATGGCATATCCCAAATAACCGTCAGGGCGGAAATATCGGTTACTATACAATTTAGAAATGAAATTGACTCAAAAAAGGTCCATTCTGACTAGCAGATGGTAGTTGTAATAGATGTACTTATTTTACTATATCCATGGCATATTCCAAATAACCGTCAGGGCGGAAATATCGATGTGAATTTTTTATTATTGACGTATCACCAGATCCTCCGCCATTAAAAAAAAATATTTGAAAATCACTACAAATTTAGAAATGAAATTGACTTAAAAAAGTTCCTATTCGTTGTCCACCATTCTGACTAGCAACTGATAGTTGTAATAGATGTATTTAATTTACTGTATCCATGGCATATCCCAAATAGCCGTCAGGACGGAAATATCGATCACTATACAATTTAGAAATGAAATTGCCTTAAAAAAGTTCCTTTTAGTTATCCATCATTCTGATTAGCAGCTGGTAGTTGTAATAGATGTGCTTAATTTACTGTATCCATGGCATATCCCAAATAACCGTCAGGGCGGAAATATCGGTTATTATACAATTTAGAAATGAAATTGACTAAAAAAGGTCCTTTCCGTTCTGACTAGCGGCTAGTAGTTGTAATAGATGTACTTATTTTATTATATCCATGGCATATCCCAAATAACCGTCAGGGCGAAAATATCGATATGAATTTTTTATTATTGACGTATCACCAGATCCTCTGTCATTAAAAAAAAATTGAAAACAATTACAAATTTAGAAATGAAATTGACTCAAAAAAGATCCATTCTGACTAGCAGATGGTAGTTGGAATAGATGTGCTTAATTTACTGTATCCATGGCATATCCCAAATAATCGTCAGGGCGGAAATATCGACCACTATACAATTTCGAAATGAAATTGACTCAAGAAAGGTCCTTTCCGTTCTGACTAGCGGCTGGTAGTTGTAATAAATGTACTTATTTTATTATATCAATAGCATATCCCAAATAACCGTCAGGGCGAAAATATCGGTTATTATACAATTTAGAAATGAAATTGACTAAAAAAGGTCCTTTCCGTTCTGACTAGCAGCTAGTAGTTGTAATAGATGTACTTATTTTATTATATCCATGGCATATCCCAAATAACCGTCAGGGCGGAAATATCGATGTGAATTTTTTATTATTGACGTATCACCAGATCCTCTGTCATTAAAAAAAAATTGAAAACAGTTACAAATTTAGAAATGAAATTGACTCAAAAAAGATCCATTCTGACTAGCAGATGGTAGTTGGAATAGATGTGCTTAATTTACTGTATCCATGGCATATCCCAAATAATCGTCAGGGCGGAAATATCGACCACTATACAATTTAGAAATGAAATTGACTCAAGAAAGGTCCTTTCCGTTCTGACTAGCGGCTGGTAGTTGTAATAAATGTACTTATTTTATTATATCAATAGCATATCCCAAATAACCGTCAGGGCGAAAATATCGGTTATTATACAATTTAGAAATGAAATTGACTAAAAAAGGTCCTTTCCGTTCTGACTAGCAGCTAGTAGTTGTAATAGATGTACTTATTTTATTATATCAATGGCGTATTCCAAATAACCGTCAGGGCGGAAATATCGACCACTATACAATTTAGAAATGAAATTGACTCAAGAAAGGTCCTTTCCGTTCTGACTAGCGGCTGGTAGTTGTAATAAATGTACTTATTTTATTATATCAATAGCATATCCCAAATAACCGTCAGGGCGAAAATATCGGTTATTATACAATTTAGAAATGAAATTGACTAAAAAAGGTCCTTTCCGTTCTGACTAGCAGCTAGTAGTTGTAATAGATGTACTTATTTTATTATATCCATGGCATATCCCAAATAACCGTCAGGGCGGAAATATCGATGTGAATTTTTTATTATTGACGTATCACCAGATCCTCTGTCATTAAAAAAAAAATTGAAAACAATTACAAATTTAGAAATGAAATTGACTTTAAAAAGTTCCTTTTCATTGTCTACCATTCTGACTAGCAGCTGGTAGTTGTAATAGATGTACTTAATTTACTGTATCCATGGCATATCCCAAATAACCGTCAGGGCGGAAATATCGGTTACTATACAATTTAGAAATGAAATTGCCTTAAAAAAGTTCCTTTTAGTTATCCATCATTCTGATTAGCAGCTGGTAGTTGTAATAGACGTACTTAGTTTACTGTATCCTTGGCATATCCCAAATAGCCATCAGGGCGGAAATATCGACCGCTATACAATTTAGAAATGAAATTGAATTAAAGAAGCTCCTTTTTGTTGTCCACCATTCTGACAAGCAGCTGGAAGTTGTAGTAGATGTACTTAATTCACTGTATCCTTGGCATATCCCAAATAACCGTCAGGGCGGAAATATCGATCAATATATAAATTAGAAATGAAATTGACTTTAAATAGTAGAGCGTTATTCTAAAAATTAGCAAGTTATAATTTATGTAATAAAAAAACTATATATTTCATAAGCATGAATTCTCTCGCTACATTATTCTTCTAATAAAGTTCTACTGTTCAATTGGAGAAATACTGAACAAACAGCAGATTATTGATGAAACTACTAGAATAGGAACCAATGTTTTATATTTGTTTATTAATTCATTGTTTTGATTTGTGACTGCAGGTGTTTTTGTTTCATTTTATATACCATTTTCGTAATATATAGTTTGAAAACATAAATATCGTTGTTTTATATTTTGCACAATTATTTGATTGGTCGACTGTAATAAAATGAATCTGAGGAAAAAGTAAATCTAAATCTGAAACTAACTTCAGGGACGTCTTAGACCACTAAATTATATAAATGAGCTGCATTATTCGCATGTTTCGTTGCTCCTTCCCGTAAATGTTGTAAATCTTGTAAATCGTGTACTCCTTCTTGAATCCACGGTGAAGATTGCAAATTGTTGCTTAAAAGGCAAACAGAACAGCTTATTTCGCTCAAAACACCCACACATCCAAGACAACTTATATATATTGTTATGTGCTGCCCTCTAACGAGGAGAGATGTGATTAAGTCCCTGGCCAAAGTGAAGGGAAACCTGTATTGTGTTCATGGCCCATGGCGCCATCTATGAACCAATTGACGAACAGTCATCTATCATATTGTAGAAAACTCTGTAGGGTTCCAGAAAATTATGGAATACTGTTCTGGTACATTTCTATGGGTGTATATAAAGAGGTGAATCCAGCAGATGGGAGAACAGTACAGTTTAGTGAAGTATAAGGAACAGAAGAGTTCAGTTCAGTGAAAGTTTTTAGGTTAGACAAGAGTTGACAAGTTTAAGAAGAAAAGTAAAGTACATAGTGTTTTAAAAGTAGTGAATTTATATTAGATTAGGTTATTATTAGTTGTGTGATTTTTAGGTATTTACTAGTGTAATTTTAGTGATTAAATAAATCAGTGGTTTGTGAAAATTCTTGTTGCAAGTTATTTGAATCCACAAAGTGTTTACTGAAGACTGTAAGCACGTAACAATAGGTGTCGGAAGCGGAATTGCAACAGAATTTCTGAAGAATTTGACGAAGTTCCATAGTGTTCTATTTGGAAACCACTGGAGATAGTGAAGTGAGTTGAACTGGGAAGTAATAAACATTAGACAAGACTAATTTGTGTTAATGTGAGAAAATATTTGACTTGTACCTGGCATAGACTTTAAATAAGGCTTGTTAGTGTTGTTTGTTAGTTTTTGAATGGAAACAAGAAGCATGGCTGCTGAAAAACAAATGCAAGACATGTTCGCCGCATTTAGAAAAATGATGCTAGAGGAAAAAGAGGAACAAGAGAAACGACGTCAAGAAGAAAAAGAAAGACGACGTCAGAAAGAAAAAGAAGAACAGGAGAGACGTGAAGAAGAAAAAGAAAGAAGGCGTCAAGAAGAAATGAGGTCAAGGAAAAAGTAGATAAAGTTGAACAAAAAGTGATTGGCGTCGAAGGAAAAGTGACCGCAGTCGAAGAAGAAGTAGGTGATGTCAAAGGAAAAGTAAATAAGGTTGAAGAGGAAGTAACTGAAGTCAAAGGAAAAGTTACTGGTGTCGAAGGGGAAGTTAGTGGAGTTAAAGGGAAAGTTACCGATATGGAAGAAAAATTTCGTGCAGTTGAAGGAGAGGTAGAGCGACTTAAGCGATTGTTAAGAGAACAAGGGGGCCAGCTGGTATTATCATCGTCAGGTCCTCGATTACAACCGCCTTCCTTTGATGGTCAAACTTCTTGGTCAACTTACAAGAGACAATTTGAGGCAGCGGCATGCGCAAACAATTGGAGTAATGAAGACAAAGCTATGGCATTGGTGCTAGCATTAAGAGGTCAAGCCTCAGAGTTGCTTCAGACTATCCCAGTGATGCAGCAAAGGGATTTTAAAGTTTTGGAGGCTGCACTAGATCTAAGATATGGCGATCAACACCTCGCCCAAGTATACCGGACTCAGCTCAAATCACGCACACAAAAGGCTGGGGAAAGTTTACAAGATTTTGAAGCAGCTGTTGAGCGACTGACATACCTGGCTTACCCGGATGCGCCCAAAGAATTCCAGGAACAATTAACGGTTGGTACTTCATTGATGGTATAAGAGACGAGGAGATCAGGCGAGTCCTTAGATTATCTCGAGCTAAGACTGGTAGCGAAGCCTTGATCCATGCCCTCGAAGTTGAAGCCGCTTATGAAGAGGCTCTACACCCGAGAGTACGAGCCATGAAAGTAGAAGAAGAGAACCATTTAGAAAAATCAAATATGGAATCTTTGATGGCTGACCTGCACAAAATGATAAGCCAGTTGATGGCCAAACCAAATGCTCCAAGGAAGCAGGAAAGAGAACAGAGCGATGGACAGCCAAAGAAGGTGATTCGGTGTTATCAGTGCAGCAAACCAAGACATATTATGCGGCAGTGTCGAGAACGGAATCCTGGGGAAGTAAACACTGCAAAGAAAGAGGAAGTCCGCTCTGATAAGATGAGATTGATTGTTATGTTAACAGACATACAGAAAATGGTCGTACAAGTACTAAACGAATTAAGTTCGCGACCGGAGCTGAAACAGGAACCGCAACCGCCGAAACAGGAGCCGAAGCAGCAGCGAAGTGCTGGAGGTCCGACAAAAGTAATCCGCTGTTATAATTGCGGCAAATTGGGGCATGTCAAGAGGTACTGTCGCCAGAGGAGCCCTAAGGAAGTGAATGCCGAGAATGTAAAGAAGCAGCAGGATATAGCAGAAGTGAAGGCAGTTAAGATAGAGGTTACGAAGGACTGGTCAAAGGAAGTTCTAAGAGAGGAACAACTGAACGACGATGAAATTGGACCAATGCTGACGGCGAAAGAAAAAGGAATCCGCCCGGAATGGAAGGACGTTTCCAGTAAAAGTGTTGGACTGAAGGTTTTATGGGCGCAATGGGATTCCCTTAGGGTTATAGATGGACTACTACGAAGAGCATGGGAGAGCCCGGATGGGAAAGAAGTTACCATGCGGTTGCTGATACCCAGGTGCCGAGTACCAAAAGTACTTCGGGAAGTGCACGAGGGTATATCCAGAGAGCACTTTAGCAGAAATAAGACCTTGGCTAGAGTACGGGAACGATTTTACTGGATAAATAGCTGTCAAGATGTAGAGGCTTGGTGTCGCAGTTGCAAGGTTTGTGCGAATGTGGCTGCCAAGAGGTCACCTACAGGGAGTGGTGACCGAATGAAGGCTAGATATGACCGCAATGCCAGTTCGGCGGGATTCAAGGTGGGGGACTCAGTTTGGCTGTATAACCCACAGCGGAGTGAAGAAGGATTCTCGAAGCCTCGCTCATCTTGGGAAGAACCGTGTTCTGTCATCACTAGGATCAACGGCGTTGTGTATTGAATTCAACGTAGAAAGAAGTCCAAGATGAAGATCGTGCACCTGGACAGGTTGGCAAAGTATGCTGGGGTATCTGAATTGCCTGACCGGGACGTTCAGGCTTAAGGAGGGGGCAGTGTTATGTGCTGCCCTCTAACGAGGAGAGATGTGATTAAGTCCCTGGCCAAAGTAAAGGGAAACCTGTATTGTGTCCATGGCCAGTAGGTGGGGTGGCGCCATCTATGAGCCAATTGACGAACAGTCATCTATCACATAGTAGAAAACTCTGTAGGGTTCCAGAAAATTATGGAATACTGTTCTGGTACATTTCTATGGGTGTATATAAAGAGGTGAATCCAGCAGATGGGAGAACAGTACAGTTTAGTGAAGTATAAGGAACAGAAGAGTTCAGTTCAGTGAAAGTTTTTAGGTTAGACAAGAGTTGACAAGTTTAAGAAGAAAAGTAAAGTACATAGTGTTTTAAAAGTAGTGAATTTATATTAGATTAAGTTATTATTAGTTGTGTGATTTTTAGGTATTTACTAGTGTAATTTTAGTGATTAAATAAATCAGTGGTTTGTGAAAATTCTTGTTGCAAGTTATTTGAATCCACAAAGTGTTTACTGAAGGCTGTAAGCACGTAACAATATTTTCTTTTTTTAAATGTCTATTCCGGAATAGGCCTTCCTAATTTTTTAATATTAACTTTATCCTCGTAGCTCAGCGGTCTGTTACATAGAATATAAGACACTGAATTCATTTTTAAATGTTTTATGCGTGCCTAAACGACCGAAATAAACAAATAACAAAACACAGAACTCGTGATTTAGGCAAACATAAATATTAGCTGATTAAGCATGTAACAGTGAAGTGTACACAAGTGAACTGTGCCCGCATTAGAGCATAAGGCGCGTGTCGTTGCCATAGCAACGTCGTAAACAAAATCTAGCAGATGCAGAAATATGACGCGGGTTCCGTACACAACTGATGTGGTGCACTTTGGGAAGTAGATATTGGCAAATTCAAGTTGTAACGTAGCGATAGCGTCGGAAATTAGTTTTGGGGTTTATTAGGTTGATAAAAATGTTAAAATGGATAAGAATAAATAGAAATTAACTAGCTAACTGAATTAGTTTTGGGGACCTGAATTAGCTTTGGGGGGCACGTGCTTTTGTGCCCCTTAGGAGCAGCCGCCACTTATTCATTGCAAAATTTGAAGCACATAAGAATTAATTCTGTAAATACTTTAACAAGAAGTAAATAGATATTGAACAATTTTCATGGAGGCAAGTAATTTTATTTGTATAGCTTGCAATGGTATTTGCCTTTCACTAGCAAATCCAGCCAATAATAAATGTTGCTAAAATCTAGTTATACTTATAGCTCTTTTAACATTTATTTTTTTATATATTAGTTTCAATATTTATTTTCCGTTGTATTTATTTTATTTTATATTTAGGTACTTAGCACCTACCTATATTGTCATGGCAAAACTATTTGCGCATTTTCTTTACATAAACAATTTTGAAAAAATAACGGTGTTTAGTATCGTAGATCGTCATACATATTACTGTGTTTGGTTAAATGACCCCCCAAAAGGCGTTCTGGATCTGCTTGTGGTGCTTTTACCGCTTTATCCCTGAGAATTAATTGTCAATATCTTCATGTAGATTTTTCAGTGACGATTAAAATTTGTTATATTAATAAACTTCCACACAGATGTTATATAATTAGTAGAGTAGCTATGTCAACTCTGGATTAAAATGCCATGTATTCTTCATGATGGTTCATTTTTGCAGAACTTTGATTTGGGGCGATGAGAATGGGGTGTGGATACGGGATAGTGAGAATTCAGTATAGTTTTATATATCCTGAAGTAAACGAGTGCGAAGAGATACAAAAAAAAGAAATCCAACGCAGCCAGCCATACAACCGAAGACGGACGCTGGTGTTACCATCGATTAAAACGGAGTTGATATTCCTGATTTTGAAAAATTAATTTATAGTGTATGCCCATGGTAGTGATAGAATAGGACGTTATCTTCAAGGAGACGAATGAAGCGAACTGTTTGAATTTACCTATCATTAAGGGCGTTATAATATGATAACATCGTCAACGGCAGCTATTTTTTGTTGTAGGTAGTTATTATTGCGAAAAGTATAATATTAACTAGTGTTTTTGATCGAACTTATTACATAACAGAAAATATATAGAAAAGCTTCTTTAGACCGGAAATGTTTATTGAGAGAACATTTAAACTGCAATATACAGTATATTTCCAAACTCCTTCAAGACCGAATTTTCAGGCTAGTTAAAAGTGAATTAATGATAACTAATGGTAAATTAGTTAAAAAATAGTGGTAATTAAGAACACTTAGCGGTAAATATAGTTATCCTGGCATTTAATAATCATTTATTTGATGTCGTATAGTGAAAACGTAAACATGTATGCATCAAACTAATTTTAAATTCAGTTTGGGAAAATTTAATCGAAGGGAGAGCCAGTCAAAGACAATAATAATTAATCGTCTTGAAAAATTCTTTAATATGTTTACTAAGCAGGCAATATTAATTAGTAGTGGTCTTAATGTTGAGGATAGCATTATCATTGCCAATATTGAGATAAAAAGGAAGTATGTGATCCTCTGACGACGGTTGAGGTAGGTGTTATAACACAGGGTAGTCTTAAACTCTGCAGTTGTCCAGAGAAATTAGAAAATAGATTTTACGGCCCTGATTTGTATTTTACGAAATTTGCCAGCGGGGTCCTAAAAGTTATGTTCTTCGATTTCAGAAAAATATCATGTAGTATGCAGGGTGAAAGATATTACTCTCAGCTATTCTGCTTCCAAGCTGATTAATTTCGACACCATAATAATTCGGAGGAACTTTGACTCTTTGTACACAGTATTTAATAATATACGGAGGACAAAGAGCATGAAGTAGTAACGAGAATAGACAAAAATGTATAAACCAAACTCCACTAAAAAGAAGATTTACGAAGGCCACAGTTCTGTTTCTTATGGTTGTAAAGAGTTGAAAATATAGCACTTTCATACTTGTCATGTTAATATCTGGCTGCTAAATATTTTGTCATAAAGCTAAATGTCCAGTTTAGATTTTGTATTACCTCTGTTCTGACCCTTTGTGGTTATAATGCATATATAATAAGAATGTATGATAAAAATATCTCTACAATAGTCTATTATTAGATATAACTTCAATTTGATTCGACTGAGGTCTCCTCTATATATATTATATTAATCATCGCGCTAGATATATTATATTGTTTAACTGTAAGAATCCTTATTTTGAAATGATTCTGTCATGGAGATGTGACTGCGCAGTTGATGTAATAATTCTATAATTGTTCGTGTAAAAACTATATAATGTAATGGTTTTGTTCAATGGTTAATGTTTTTTTTATACATAGGTTTTAAATTTAAAATAAAAGGGTAAATTATGCTTTGTTCGAACTTTCTATTCGGCTAGAGATCAAGCTTTGGGAAACATACTATATTTTATTTCAAATTTATATAATTAGATGTCTATATCTTCATTCTAACATGATTGTGCCATTATATTACTACTATATAAATTAAAACTGTGAGTACCTAATTGAAATATTGTGCTTTACACACCGCTTTCGACGTACCTAATCCCATTAGATCAAATTATTTACCATAACTACTCATTAAACATATTAATCTAATATATATCCTCTAGTATCAATCATATTTATGACTACATTTCGTTATATGTGTATTTAAATGCCTATATAAACCACAATTTGCCAAAACCTTATGAAATACAGCTATATGTGATCTGTATTACAAAGATGAACCATGCCTAACAACTTTGTATAAAGCACCATTGAGTACTGCAATGCCTCAGCGATATGGCGTTTTGTTGAATCTGTTTTTAGATATTTTTAATCCTGTTATCTCTTTTAATCCATGTGTGATGGAAAGTGCTTAGATTTTTTCAATTACTTTTGAATTATCTTTTAGCCGAATCAATCCCATTCCGCCTGACCCTGCAATCCGCCATCATGAACAACACAATGGTTGCATGATTGATCCCGGGGTGGGCTCTGGGGAGGCAGATGTAGATTTTAATTTGAATAAGGATGTATTGTTTGCTTGCGTTTGCCTTGCAATCCAAAGTGTGCGCTTTTGAATCCTCATGCCTGCTCAGCTTTTTTATTAAGCTAAAATGATCGTTCCTAATTTCCCGGATCCCATTCATTCAAATTCGGAAATTGTAGTTCGTTATATGTAAACGTGTAACAGCGCAGGTAAACCACGACTTGTCGTGAATCAACGCAGGGCATTGGGTACATGTTCACACCACCACTTTGATGACTTCGAGATCCGAGACAAACAAGCATTCTGCTTTAGCCGAGGGAGCTTAAGAGACGTTGTTACATGGCCTATGTCCATTTAACAGTTTTATATAAAAACTAATGCTTTGTTTATATTTAGCACGATCTGTGTAACATTTTGATTCAGTTTTTGTAAGTGAAACTGTTTTCAACTAACAGAATTTTACTTGTATAACTGCTAAACCATTTGACACTGTTTTATGTACATATTTTTATATCTTAGGAACTCAGTCATGTTCTATTAACTATTATGTATCTATGATAGCATCCCAGGAAACAATTGTCTACAAAACATTTATTTACATCAGATACCTATATTTTAATTTAAATATTTTTGTTTACTATGTAAGTACATATGGTTATTTTCCTTACCTTTTCTCGTTACTATATATAGTATATCCTATAAGATGTAATATATTTACTGAGTTCTCACAATATGTTTTACTATTTATTACAGCTGTTCTTATTTTTGGTTATGAATTGTATTTACTAATTGTGAGGCAAAGGCAAATCAGCTGTGGTATGGAAGTAATAAAAACTTTTATTATAGATTCCTTTTATCGATCATATGCCAATATTTTAGTTGTGAGTAAAGGAAATTGTAGAATTTGCAAGTTGTTGCGCTTAACTCAACCATTGACAGATGGCCATACCTGTACTATTTCTGTATTTTATAGCTTTCAATTTAATTAGGGAATTAGATTTCTCAAGTTTATTTGGTAGCATTATTTTGCAGTAAATAGGAAAAATAGTTTACCTTATCAGTAAAACTCACCAGGAAATCATTTGCTTACAACCTTTGTACTGATTCGAACGTATATGAATTTTAATTGTGGACTTCAGTAATTGATATTACATTTTTATATCCGCGTTAAAAATAACATCCAGGTAAATTTCATTTATTACTCATTTAAAATTTAAGTAATCTTAAATTTTTGTGTTTGATGTAATTTCAATTATTTTTAAAATAAATTTAAACTCAAGGTCAATTCTTTTTAATTTAATAAGTAATTAAAATACTATATGTACCACATGGTTTTAAAATATTTTGTCCTTTCTTTTTCATTTTTTGGCAATTTATAGTTTTTGAAATCAGCTTAGATACTTAAATTCTTAGATATTCTATATATATATATATATATATATATATATATATATGCTTTTATATAGATTATATACTTATATATTCTTATCTGCTTATATATACTTATATATTTCTATATATTTATATGTACTTATGTACTTATATGTTTATGCACATATATATTTATACATTTCTGTATACGTTTCTGCATAGCTTTTTCATTCCTGCATAGCTTTTGCGCAGCTTATATTACATATAGATAAAATTTCGTTAACTTTTCATAAACCACCTAGTCGGTTAATTTTCCTACGATTTTCACTCCATTTCATTATGAGACGTAAATTGCCAAAGAAACTTTAGATTCCATTCTTGCAGCAAGAGACAATTGTGGGCCTGGATTGCTGTCCCAGAACCAGTCACCTCAACAATAGTCAATCTAGGATCCTGGTATAAATTTGTTATATATATATATATACACATATATATTTTTTAAATTTCAATTAGTCTTTATAAACCGATTTATCTATTATTCATGTAATATATTTTAACATTCATTTTAAACTATCTTTTTGTTTCTCTTACCTACAATTTCAGTCTGATCTATAGTAGACTGGTTATTCGAGAAAAAGAGACAATTCTACTTATTTTCACTATAGATGGTGCCCAATTTAACATCAATTTTTCTTTGTCTCCTTTTCTCGAAATAAATAGAAATCTGTCGCTTATGCTGTACATATCAAAAAGGATAAGTTTCTCCACTCTTACGAATACTCCGGATTCCACGGCTCTCTGTTCCGACTTAAACCAGCTAGTCGTCCGCATATGTTGCCTCAATTCTTTCCCAAAAATAAATAATAAGGGAATTATGAATTCGAGAATTATGGGAGGACTGGGGGCGTGGCCGATATTTCCTATATCACTAACTTCATTTTCCGAATCTGTATATCCCCCAAGTATTAGCCAGAGGCTAATGTGATTTCTCAAAATCCCGAATCCACCTCGTTCTCATTGCCGCAAATCCATACCGTTCTCATTGTCCCTAACCAAAAATTCTACAAAATGAACCTCCATAAGATGGACGAAATTTTGACCCCGAAATGTCATATCTATTCTACTGTCGAAAAATTTCATAGTCATTTATGGTACTTACATCTTACATCAGTCCAGAAGTAGGTGCCTTGGTATTTTTTGATTTAAAATTATCCGTTGAATCAAAAGTGAAGATGATTGAAGCCTTACCACTGGATGTAGAAGAGGAATCATTAAATGGTGAAGGTATAAAGTGAATAGAAATAAAAGAAAATCAAATTCATACATTTGTGGAAAAGAAATATATTGAACATTTTGTTTCCATTAAAACCCGGCAGGTTTCAAACGATTTCAAATAAATGATGACTTCCTTCAAAAACACTCTTCATTTTAGCTTAACCATAGCTTTAATAGTGTTAAATATATCTGAGTTGTTAATGATGCCGCAGAGTGGGGCGTTAAGTTAATGACTGACAGACTACAATAGTTTATTGACAAAAAATGAACAACAAAAACAATTCGTCCTGCAAATTGTAAAATATTATAGAAAGCAGTTTCCCGACTTGAAGAAAAAAAGAGTATCCCAAAAATTATAATATTGTGTTTAACTACTTATCGTGAATAAAATGTTATTAACCATTTTTTAAAATTGTCCTTCATTAAAAACCTTTTTGTCAGTGCAAACTTTACAAAAAAGCATATATCGCGTTTTATTAGAATTTACCCAGGTAGAATATAATATTGACTGAACCGTGGTTCAATATTGGATCAATATAGATACATTGAAACTGTAACAAAAATGTTGGACTAATATTAATATACATCGGTAAAATATCGGTGTGCCTATGTTGGCAGTATATTGTTTTAACACATTCCAATGCAGATATACGCAGACAATATTGATAAATATCTATTAATATTAATTTTACAACATTGAAAAGTCTATGTTCGCGTTATATTATTATTACATTTTTTGATAATATTGTACAAAAAATATCAATTGATAAAAATCAATATTGATTCAAAAATACTGGAAAACTCATATTTAACTCATATCATGTTTGTCAACTATGTGTAAAATTATATTGTTTAGGCAATATTTTCTAATACCAATATAATTGATTTTCCAATATTGGAAATGTATAAGTATGTTATTGTGTTGTTATTGAACTTTTTAGTAATATTGCACAACAAACATCGACTGATAACGACAAATATTAATTTTAAAAAATCGGAATATTCATATTGAGATTATATTGTTAAACTCTCTTTTAAATAATATTATTTAACCGATGCTGCGCCTAGGCTGATGCAATAAGTTGCATAAATGGTTCTCCTTGCAATATGCTTGTACAAGCGTACAATTTCTGACTTAGGGTCTCCAGGCAATGTGATTCAATAATAGCAAAGAGAAATTCACTATGGTGATGCTCACCTAATCTGTACTAACAAAGGCCCAAGATGCCTTTAAGAATTTTACAGATGATGTAGTTGTACCTACTATACACAAGTTAAATATTTTAGCTGGAGGCTTCACTACAATCACTTCTAGATCTTGTTAGTGAGGTTCTTAAAGTAATAATTATTATTCAAAAATTGTACTTTATGAAAATTACATGAAATAGCTTTACTATCTTTGGGCATTAGGCTAAATTTTCATTAAATATTGGACCAATATATGATTCCAAATAATAACTTTGGATTAAAATATTATTATGATATGATTTTTAAATATTTGTTGAATATACACTCACATGCAAAAAAACGCAACAAGTTAATATTTGGTAAAATTTGAGGTCTTATAATTTTTTTATTTTTAGTCCAATTTTGATAAATTTTTAGCGAACTGTAGATAAAATGACTAATTTCAACTTGCATATCCAGTCTTTTGTTAAATGCTGGTGTATTAGTCATTATACAGGGTTAATTAAAAGTTCGTTGTATAACCCTAACTTTAAAACACCCTGTGGAATAATTTCGTTGCCAAATTCTTACAAAATACCAATTTTTGTTAAGAATCATTCCTTTCCTACATTTCGTTTTTTGGTTCATGTCTTTAGGTGCACTGGTTAATTTTTAAAAGCGAAATGATCTTGCCACCAACAGTTTATTTTGAGAAATGTTATTTTTTGACGAGCCGGCTTTGCTCGTTGTTGCTCTAATGTCATATTGACAGTAATTTTTGTTACGCAAGACCTGTTATACTGCTACTATGGTTTTAAGTGCGGAAAATTGCGCAAAAGCTGTTGCTCTTGTTGAAGATGGACGTAATCATGAATATGTTGTGTTTTGTTTTTTGTTTTAGAACATCAGAATACCGAGGTTGGCTCGAAGTAGGCACAATTTTTCTCGCGGATTTAGATATATCAGATTTCAAGGACGATATTTTCTCATCTAGAACTGACAATGCACTTCCTACCTTTTCGTCCAGTAACTTACACAAATCGGCCTGGTTGATGACCATACAAGTATCAGTGCATTCAGCGCACTTCCAAGACAGCCCTTTTACAGTGTTTAGCAAGTGGCTAATATCAGTCGTTTCAGTGATACAAGTAGCATGAACCTGTTTTTTGCAGACAGCACAAAAAACGCAAGGTTTATTTCTTATCGATACACTACAGGAACCACAAATTGTCATTGTGTGATATTATTCATTTAATACACGAATGAAAACAAATTTTGTAGTCTTGCCGATAGTATCACTATTACATAAACTTAGGCACAAAAACGTTCATCAACTTTAATAATTAATGAGCATAAAATTCTAAAGTTATACTTGAAAATGGACGATGCGATGTGAACCGTGTCACGTTTATCGGTTCTCTATGTTGCAAGAACCCTTCATGTTCATCGCTCTACCATCAAAAGAGTAGTCAAACGTTTTAGACAAACTGGCAGAAATAAACGTAGGGCAGGTTGTGGCAGAAAACGAAAAACTACTGCTATGGATGACAGATTTCTTCACATTAACAAGCTTGCAGACCAGCAACTGAATCTAAAATGCTTCCTCGTCACCGAGTAGCTAGACTGCAATTTGCCACTGAACATTTACCTTGGAACTTAGGGCAATGGAACAATGTTCTTTTTACTGACGAATCCAGATTCTGCTTACATTCTCCAGATGGACGGAAAAGAGTATGGAGAAGGGCCGGAGAAAGATTTGCAAAGTGCACGTTCAGTCCCCGTCTAGCTATGGAGGAGGTTCGGTAATGGTGTGGGCAGGAATAACCCGGGAGGCCTGCACCGATTTGATGGTCATCGATGGATCCTTGACGGCCCACCGATTTATTGAGGAGATATTAAGCAATTACGTTGTACTCTTTAGTGGATTTATCGGCGATGGCTTTATCCTAATGCAGGATAATGCGCGGCCACATTCAGCATTGCGTGTTACACAATACCTCGCGGAAGTTGGTATTAACAAAATGAACTGGCCAGCATGTTCGCCCGATCTTAACCCCATAGACCATGTGTGGGACATGCTTGGTAGGTGGATCAGAGATCGCTAAGTAGCTTCGACTACGGTAAATGAGCTTCGTTTAGCCCTTCAGGAGGAATGGCAAAATATACCTCAATATACTATTCGTAACCTTATTGACAGTATGAACCGACGTATGCAGGCAGTTATAAGGGCTAGAGGTGATAATACAAAATATTAAGTTAAATTTGTTGTAAAAAGTACGTTTCTTTAGGTTAATTAAGTTACAGTTGAATTGTTTTGATTTTGAAGTTGAATTGTTTGCATAAATGAATTTTCTTATTTTTCTTTCTTTTTATGTAAGTTATAATAACTAAATAATATATTGTTGCCATTTCATTACTAGACTCATAAACTAAGCTGTCAAACTGACGTTAGAGCAACAACGAGCAAAGCCGTCTCGTCATAAAGTAAACTGTTGTTGACAAGTTCATTTCACTCTTAAAAATGAACCAGTGCACCTAAAGACATGAACCAAAAACAAAGTGTAGAAAAGAAACAGCTCTTAAAAAAAATTGATATTTTGAAAGAATTTGACTACGAAATTATTCCACAGGGTGTTTTAAAATTAGGGTTATAAAACGAACTTTTAATTAACCCTGTATAATGACTAATACACCAGCATTTAACAAAAGACTGGATATGCAAGTTGAAATTAGTCATTTCATCTACAGTTCGCTAAAAATTTATCAAAATTGGACTAAAAATAAAAAAATTATAAGACCTCAAATTTTACCAAATATTAACTTAACTTAACTTTGCATGTGAGTGTAGCTTAAAGAATATTGAGTCTGTATACAAAAATGTTCACATTTTTTTATTGGTTCAATGTTGCGTTTTTTACAATGAGCCAACGTTTTTGTAATATTAAACCAATATTGGTTCAATATCAGTGTTCTACCTGGGTATTCGAATATCGCAAAATTAAGAATTGGGCAGTACGTTTTCCAATTATCCGATTGAGGCCAAATTTTCCAGGAAGCATTTTTTTCCTAATTGGAACCAATCTAACAAAAAAAAATCGAAACTAAAGAACCACCCTAGTATTTCAGTATCGGCCACTGTGGGCATTTTTTTTAAATCGTTCATTTTTTATATACCAATATTTTTAGGCTCTTAGGTAAAAATGGAAAAGTAAAAATCATGAAATGTATAAAAGAGTTTAATTTTCACCAATGCAAAAGTAATTTACAAAACTAAATTCATTTACTGTACAATCTTATATTACGAATATAAATACCTATTGTTTGAGCAATATGTCTGCTTACAGAAAGTCACTGACCACTCGTCGAGGAGGAACATGTATTTTTGTATAAAATATCAATCACGTTATATTTATTTGCAACAAGTTTCGAGTCACCTTTGACTTACTGTAAAATGTGTCACGCACATCAAAAGGAACCATATGTCGGGAATTGAGTTATGAAATTTAATTCATCCAGACAACGTATACAATACAACGCGCAAAATCCATCTTCCCTTATTCTAGCTAGTACACAACAACATTAAAATTAAATAAAACAACAAAAATTATACTCATTTCAAGAAATAGCGTTTTGGATATTACATATTGCAGTTACTTCCATTTATTTGTTGTGAAATTGATAGTAGCCCAATAAAATGGGACGAAATTTGTCGATTTGGACGAAAAAATTCAGGGTGGGCGGAAACTTTAGGGAGAGGCTTATTTTGTGGTACTATTTAACATATCAAATATCGTAACCCATAGACGCCGGCGCAAAAAACTCGGAAAGTATCAATTTTACTGTAAAATATGTGCACATGATAGATAATAAAAATTCGCACAATTTCGTTTTCTTTTTAACTTCGTACGGTATATTGGAGCCGAGATAGATTTTCTTGAAATTTTGACAATTTTCCGACGTAACAGAAACGCTCCCGTTTTTCACGAAAATCTCGAAAATGGTCATTCGGATCACAAAATGTTTCAAATGAATGTTGTAGATAATTTGATTACGAATAATTTCTTTTTATTTTCCATTCTATCATTATCGACAGAGATATGAATTTTTAAACATCTTTATAGCCCGCTATCAGAACACTTATTTCATAAAATCGATAAAACTAGAAAAAGATAGATCGTACACATATAGTGTATGTAATGAAAGTTAAAGATAATCAAATTTTGAATATGTTGGTGTATGTAGAAAATTGTTTTGATAACGAATAAATGGAGATAAAAGGGGAAACATGAAAAATTGTCATTTTCGAGTGCATTTTGACAAATAGCCATTTTTTGATTGGCTATAGGCTATAAATTACAACTCACGGAAACTCTATCTCGGCTCCAATAGACCGTACGAAGTTAAAAAGAAACCGAAATTGTGCGGATTTTTATTACCTATTATTTTCATGTGCACATATTTTACAGTAAAATTGATACCTTTGAAGTTTTTTCCGAGAAACCGATATTTTTACCTATACCACAATGTTCTAAAAGCTAGGAGCGCATACATATGGGCCCTTTTCACGTGCTTGTGATACAATTATCTATAAATTACAACTCATGCAAACTTACAATTAATATTGCTATTTTATCAGTCAAACTGGTATACTTTGTTCATTTCACTTTATCGCAGTAAATCGAAAAACTATGGCTTGCTAAGTTCTCGTTTATTTTAATTATAGGTGTTAATTTTAAAAAAGCCATTGAACCGGCAGTGTTTTTGATCTAACTAAATCCACTAAACTTGTCTCTTCCATATTTCCAATATCAATATCGCTGGTCTAAATCGAGATAAATGTTCTTACACCTAAGGCATATACATGCATACCCATTGTCTGAAAGGCACGCTGAGGTATTTCAGTCGACTATCACACAAAGAACAACTTCGATTTAATACATTTTGCTTAAATTTAGCAATAAATAGAACAAAAAATAATGTAACAGTTGAAACACCCCTAAATTATTGTAACCTAAATGAAAACCTAATCTTAAGGAAATCTTGATTCCTTTAAAAATCGAGGATGCACGATATTGTGGTAAGAACTAGATCTGGCTAAGGCTCTGCTCGGATTGGGATAAAACCTCTCTTCGGGAGGTGAATATTTCCTCTTTGGAACGTTATATTTAGATCTAGCTTCAGGTTTGTGTGTGCTATACAATCTCGTGTTATTATCTTCCAGCCTAGCTCTAGGCCTGTAAAATTCCGCTTCAGAATCGTGTCCAAAGATGTCTAGAACTTGCGAGGTTTGGAACTGGTTCAAAGTTACGTCGGAATTTCTTCTCCAAGCATCGCGATATCTACGCTCCAACGCTGAGTCTTCCAGGGCCGCTTTCTTTTGAGACTGAATAGATGATTCACTAGAGTTTTCTTCCGAGGTGCCTAAACCTAGGTCTTTGTCCATGTCTCCATAGTTCTTGAACGGCTTTTTTGTGTACCTTTCGATACTTGGCAAGGTAGAGTCTTTCATCGCTCCCAAATTACTACCGTTTAAAGTAAATTGCGGATGCGGAATGCAATATGGATGTGGCAAGGACTTCTCTATACTCGATAGTTTGAATTCTTCCTCTTCCTCTGGTCTTGTGCACGAGCCTGGACCAAACAGTGATAGAAGAACGGGCAGTAAGAACAAACCGTGCATAGCACCACAAAACACCACCAAGAAAACCATTTTAAAGAACACTGAGAATATATAATTATTTGCCAGTAGTAACGCAATCATTCCAAGTATTGTGCTGACTGATCCTTGAAATATGGGAAGGCCTAGGGCATACAGGGATTCCCTCACTCTATCGTCAGGTGTTTTGGCCGCCGAGGACATGTAAGCGTAGCAAATGTGAGCGGTGAAATCAACGCTGAATCCTATACACATTATAAGATTTATCATGGAGATGGAGTCCAGGTTGACGCCCCATAATGCCATGTATCCAACGACGCCCGCCTCTATTGAAATTATGCTTAGGGCCACCCAGAAGGCGCACAATACATTTGGGATGAAGATAAATGACACTATCATCATTATTCCTGCTCCGATTATCATGTTTTGGATGGAAAGTGAGCGGACCAGTTCGAACTGAAACAAAAAAGTATTTATTTTTAATAATAATCATGTATATTTTTCTTTAATAAAAACTACCAATACCTACACCCTGTTATAGTACGTTTCACATATTAACGATATAATCAAGGTTAAAAGTGTTATAATTTGCAAAATAAATCTATCTTCTCTGTCACCTAATCAAAACACAATAAAAAAGTCATTTAGACGCTCAAAATTATCAAAAACCACAAATTCTCAAAAATAATTCTAAGAAAATTCATACCATATCTATAATTTAACAATTAATCTAAATTCATCAACAGAATCGTTTATTAAACCTCCAAACTAACCAATTTATAGCCAAAAACATTACAAACGATTGCCCTAAAAATACCGCCCCTTCATTAACTCGAATCACATCAAAACCACTCTCCAAACGCCAAGTCAAAATATTTTAATTCACTTCCGAATATCGAGAAATCATATTTTTTATTGTCGTATTTATGATATAATTTTCAGTCCTGAATTCAAATTTTTCAAAACGATTCCGCAATATTTCTCAATTTATTTCCAGCCCCATAGACAGTCCGGGGACGTATCCAATTCTATCCAGACTTCGGCGAGCCAAATCCCATCGTACCGTATAAATAGAGGAGGTTGACGAGCTCAAAGGCAAGTCAGTTTCGGTGTACCTCAAGTTAGTTTCTGCGTTCCGCGAGCAGTCTCTAAATCAAACAGTGTTTAATTCTTTCCCGGTTAATCTTAAATTTCAACAAATCGAGTGGCCGTTCTACTTCCTTGGACAACCCAAGTAAAGAATATTAATTTAACTAAACTACCGTCGCGCATACACTAAGACAGTGGATTTTTTTCGGTTTTAGAAAATCTAAATAAAATAAATTAAAATAAAATCTCTCTAAAGCCAAATTTCAAGTGTCGTCACGTTAAATAATAGTGTTTAATTTCAAGAAAAGCATATAGCTCTTGACCCTGCCATAAAATTTAAATTTAAATAAAGTGCTAGTCAGACTCTAAAGAATAAATGCAAGTGAACTATAACTCTGAAACATATACAGGGCGAAGCATTTGGCCCGTTCCAACCATTTAAGAACTAACCATCCCAACTTCAATTAAATCAAAATTAAATGCACTAAAGGCCCCTCAGTCTTAACTTAAGTTCTCCACACCAATCTTTTTATTTTTATAACCACAAAAGGTCCCTGTGTTCAACCCACACACCTACATTTATTACGACATTAACATAACATACATAAGCAATACATGTTAAAAACGAAATCAAACAATCTTAATAGACCAAGATCTATTGAATTTTTCAATGTGGATCTAAGAACCTCCTTCTTTATGTGCGTAGTCCTGTTTAAGGAGACAACTCTATACTGGTTCTGGGCCCTAGTGTTAAGGGCGTTTTTTTAACACTAACACTCGAATACACTACTAGACACGCATTTTTCTAACCATGTCAACACCATCAGGAGACGGGTAAGATTAAATTTCAGTTTTAATCAGCTCCTGATGATACTAACATGGCTAGTAATATGCACGTCGAGTAGTGTATTCGTGTGTAGTGTTCAAATATTTTGACGTTTTGTAGCAGTATTTATCAAACGGTAAAAATATTGATTTTTGAAAACTAGTTCTTATATGAAGTTGGCCTTACTCAAGGAACGGGAACCACCATAGGGTTGTCCTTAAACAGGACTAAGCACCATAAAAGTTGAAGGAGGTTCTCAGATGCTCATTGAACAATTTAGTTGGTCTAGATAGTCCACTTGCAAATGCCTCCACTCGACTTTTGTACTCTATTAAAAGTATGTCACAATGATAATACAGAGAAGACACTTACTAAAATGTTTTGATAAATCTATGTATATAGAATTTTTAAAAGAAACTGCTTTAAATTCCATTATACATTTGGAAATTTGAGAGATGAAGATTCACTAATAGCATTTATCGTAACAGGAAGTTATACACAGAGATGAAGGCAGATTTCATTCTAGGGACACCCACGGACATAATGGTCCAAAGCTACAATTTCAATGAGAACTTTCAACGGTAACAGTAACTTTTACCAGTCAGATGGCCTGCAAGGTTGCCTCATTTAACCCCACTCAATTTTTTTCATTGAAAAATAGAGTCTACATGACTGCTCCAACCACAAGGCAAGGTCTGGAAGAAAGAGTTCGACACGAAATTGCACAAATAACACCTCAACAATTACAAAATGTTAGGCGTGCAACAATAAGTCGCGCTACTCTGTATATTAATCATAACGGTGAACAGTTTGAATAGTTTTTATAATAGTTTATTATAGTTTTGTTATTCTATTTATTCATGGTTGTAACATTTTATTAAAATTATTTCTTGTTTAATTTGTGTTTACTTTTTAAAAATACTATTATTACGAAGGATATCGTTAAGAAATGATTAATGGCGAAAAAATTATAGTTTATGAATCATTATTTCTGATTAATAAAAAAAATAGCATAGTTCCATTACAAAAAATTCCATAGGACCCCTACGGAAACTAAAGTGAAAATTAAATTCCTTTTTTTGAAACAAACCTAAAAATACTGGTACCTATCAGTAATTCAAACAGCTATTTTCTTCTTTACAGACAAGTCTAAAATCTTACTAATAATTTCCATAGCCTACTTAGTAATTTTCTTACATCGCATTCATCTGACACGGCCATTTTGAAAAAATTAAAAATTGCTCGTATCTCACTTATTTTTTGGAATTTTTTACATCTGAAACAAACTGTTGCACTTAGAAATGTATGCTTAATGAGAAACCATCAAAAAAATATACTCATTCCTTAAAAAAAAAGTTGATGAACTTTCGGTTTAACCGGAAGTGATATTTTCATTCCTGTTACCAAGTAGCCCATTATTGTCTAATTTATGTGCACCAAAAACTAAATTTTTAAATATAAAAACAACCAAAATATTGGGGACGTACATTGACTCGTGGCCACCCGGTATAAGATAGCAGAGGAAGATAGAGAAATAGAAGAGAGAAGTTTTAATTGAATTAGGAAAAAGCAAGAGTTAGATATAAGAGAAAGGAAGAAGAATAGAAGATAGAATTTAGTAATAAGGAAGAAGACCAATAGAAGTTGTACAATAATACATCGCAAGTTTTAAAAAGGACATACAAGTAAGCTTATTTAGTGAATAAGTCTACAGTAAATTTTAAACTTATAAAAAAAAAAGAAAATTTTCAATTCTTAGATTAAATAATTCATTTGTCAAATTTTCTCTACAGTATCAAAATATATTGTTATTTTAAAACTATTCTCAACAGTTCTTTGTTTATTTAAACCCCATACTTGAAGCTGCTCTTGAGATTAGGAGAACTGGTTACAGGCAACACACAGTCTGCTCATGCTTTTAAATGAGGTATATCGAAAGGTATTGACACCCTGGGTTTGTATTTCATTAAAAAATAATTTAAACTAAATCCATAAAATTTATAAGAAAACAAAAATTCTGTATATTCTATTAAACAGAATAATATACACCCAATCACATACACACCCACGCTCATATGTATATGTGATTTTCACAGTTTCAATCGCCTGTAGATAAAAGCCATTTTTCTATGCAAAATGGATAGAAACGTATCTTACCTGATCGAAAAACACAAAATACGGGTGAAAAACAGTGACGTTCAATGGCGATTCGTGACAAATTTTCCTCAGGGCTCGTACCATTTCTTTCTCATGTTCAGTCCCCGAAATGTTTACTGCTTGAATAAAAAACCTCATGGCTATTATGTTCTCGTTTTTTTCATCAAATTTCACATCCAGTGAGTTCGCGCTGGCTGGTCCCAAATAAAGCTAAAAAAAAGTTATATAATTAGTCTGTAAAAACCCATTCACTTTATAAAAGTCCAAAATGTGGCAAATTATTATTATGATTGGAGTTTGACTATCCTTATCAATTCATTTGAGAGTTGTATCAAAGAACATGAAATATTGCAATTTGATTCTTAATAATTATTACATTCCTGCCCAAGATTTCTTGGAGCGTCTGGTCATCGGTTGATTTTTTGGAAACAATGGTTAGCGCATAAGTTGTTGATCTTGAAGAAGTCAGAGGAATCGGCTGACCAATTTGCAACATTTTCGAGATATTAGCGTTAAAAATGTGATTTGCAAAAATGTTATGAATCACTAATATTATCTCTGGAGATTTCAACCTGATTGCCGATGTTATTTTTTGAATGATATTGTTTATTAACTAACCTCTTTTAAAGCACTGATGAAACGTTCATTTGTGTCTATGGATATATTGAGGTAGTCCCGATTTCTGTCAACATATTGTACAAAATCACGTAACCAAGATTTTGTATACAGTCTGTTTGAAGATATATAAGACGTGTTTTCGAAGGTTTCTGTAAGATTTTCTATCTGCCTCTGAACTACAGGATTAGCATAGTCGTACTGACCGGAAATAACTACTTGAATCCTAAAATAAAAAAAATTAAACTGTTGCAGACGTTAAGGTAGTTTTATATTAAATTTAACAATGTAAGCTTGTCACCAAACTTTTGATCGTTTAAAATTCCTGATTGTAGTTGAATGTAGATAATTATACCAAAAAATTACTAAATATATGTGCCTTCTTTGAAATGGCAATAATAAAATAAAAAGTTTTATATGTTAAAACAAAAATAAAAAGCATTTACCTGTAAGGAAATTCTTTATAATAATCGTCTTCTCTGTCGAAAAATTCAATAGCATAAGAATCGCTTTTTGCGACTTTTCTCCTCTCCAATCCTTCCTCTATTTGAGTGATACCATAGCCAGCTCCCAGTAAGTATGCTCCGAAAATAATGATGACCAGTAATTTTACGCAACCATTGTTTAGAACAGATGCGAAATAATCCCTGAAGAAGACCATCATTCCGTGTTCCTGGTTGTCTTGTGGGTTATCCATGTCATTCGGATCCACTCCACCACTGCAGAACCACCGGTAGAGGAAACAACGGTCCTCTAAAACAAAGTAATATATGACATTCTGATTGTAGAAAAATCAGAAAATAGAATACAGAAGCCAAGAGGCTAGCCACCAACCTTTTCCCGCTAATTTACGTGATAAAATATTAGACATATTTCTCATTCTGGAATAAAAAAATATTAACAACTTACATATTTTCTTTTTTTTTTTGTTTTCTTTATTGAATACAATATTGAATGTTTAAAAACAACTTAACTCTAATCAGTAGAGCCAGATGTGTAGAGATTTACGAGTTTTGTAAATTCCCTAATATAATATGTTTACGCTGTTACCCATTTAATTTCCTTAAGTTTGGAGAATTTTGACGAATAACATCAATTTCGAAGGAATGAAAGTCCTCAGATTCAGTTAACTATTCATGAACTACCATATCTTAAATTTAAAATATTATGCTTAAGTCTGGCAACATTCTCCACGTATTCAGCAGTGTTTGATGCGTTAAACCGGTATAACTCAGTAACTCAGTTTAAAATCAGTGTACTTAGAGTGCGGTCGTTTATCAGTTGAGTGGCATTAATTTGTTGTTTATAAATTACGTATTTGTGGTATCATAGTGCCTTAAAATTTTATTTCGTGTGAAATATTGATAGTGTGAATTGTTTATGAATTGGGCGGCATTAAATTTTTGTTTATAAATTGCGTACTTGTTGTATCACAGTGCCTTAAAGTTTTATTTTGTTAGTGCTTTAGTGAAAATAAGTGTAATTGTGGGATATCGTAATATTATTAAATGTGCAAAAATGGAGGCGGTTCCCAGTTGTTCAAAAGAAGTGGTAAAAGTTTATACCCCTAGAAAATCTCCATTAAGCTTCAAGGAGAAGAAAATTATTTTGAATGCATATCATGTATTGGAGAAAGATCATCCCTTGGTACAGAAACTAGGATCAACAGGTTTACTTAACATGACTTCAAGGTATACCGGCTTGAATGAGCGGACCATTTACAGAATTTTAAGAGAAGAGAAAATTGAGGGGATGTTCAGAAACCTAAAGCAAAGTCTGGAAGAAGAAAAATAATATTAGACAAATTCCAGAAAAATGGAATTCGACGCAAAGTTCATAAATTCTTCTATGATAATGAAATCCCTACTGTTAAGAAAATTTTACAGTCCCTGAATGATGACGAACATACACCCAAAATGGGCAAATCAACGTTAAAAAAATGTTTGCATGATGTGAACTTTGTATTTGCAAAAGGAAAGAGAAATAGCCTCTTACTTGAGAGAAATGATATTATTTGTTGGCGAAGGAATTATATTCGGGCAATTAGAGCTGCCTGTGAATGAGGAAGAAAATGCTATTATTTAGATGAGACGTGGACATACTGTAACGCAATTTTGGCAAGATAGAAATATAAATAGTGTTCGTCGGGGCCGTATGGAAAATTGGTCAACAGGATTAAAAATACCAACAGGAAAATGCTTAATAATAACACACAAAAGAAGTGATTCAGGATTCGTGGAAGATGGACTTATATCGTTCGCGTCGAAGTGGCGATTATCATGAGGACATGAATGCGGAAATGCGGATGTTTTCAAGGAATGGTTTGCAAAAACCCTCGCTAAGATTGAACCCGGATCTGTCGTTCTTATAGCTAACGCCCCGTACGATAGTCCATTACTGGAAAAATTACCAATCAGTAGCATGGCGAAAAGCGTAAATTCAAAAATGGTTAGATCGTGCTTCGCTGAATGCTGAACTGCTAACCGTAGCGCAACAGCATTCGCCGATATATAAGAAATATATTATGGATGAAATGGCTAAAGCTAGAGGTATTGAGGTATTAAAGAAAAAATGTGGAATACGGATATTCGGATTGACGCAGTGATTGAGCCAATAATAATAAATGTAGGAGCAAGCAGAGATAGTGACAGTGGCAGTGGTGAGTGAGTGATAATCTGTGATAGTGTCATGCAGTGATTGTGATATTATGAATTATTTATTCAGGAAAATTATTGTTGGTAAGTTTTGTTTTTTTATTATATTATTTTAACAAGAACGTTTATTTATGTTGTTATAGAATAGTTATTTATTTTTAACTTTGGTATGTTTTATTTTTAATTACTCTATTTTAACAAGAAAGTTTATTTATGTTGTTAGAACAGTTATTTATTTTTAAGTTGTAAGTCTATTTATTTATTTTCTTTTTAACCTGTTACTCCCTAAGTAACAACCCTGTCGCCATCCTTTCCCGACAAGAAATATGCTCATGCCTCCACGTTGGTCCTTGCTGGGCAATAAAAACAACTGGCATGGTTAAAATTTTTATAAACATCAACTACAGTTTTAATGTCGGATTACGTAAGTATTTTACTCCTAATAAAATTATGCCTGCCATTAAAAATTTTCTTAAAAGAACTCCAGCTTTTCTTTTTGACTGAGTTGAGCGTGAAAACAAATTTAATTATATTTATTTTTTGAAATATTATTATTTTATATGTACCTACATAAATACGTATGTGGTGCCACTAAATGCCGGGATATACGATTTCTTTCTTTCTTTCCAAGTTTGTCTACGACTGAATAGTTAGTTGAGCAAATTATTAGGTAAAAAGGCAACACGTTAAATCACTTACTCTATGCGGTCGACTAGGTCATTATAATTGTTTCTGGTAGTCGTTGTTTCCATTTCTAGTAGCGGATAAAACTTAATATATTTTTCTCGATTCAATGGGATTATATGGTAGAACGAGGTGCCGCTTTTGTATCAAATAAGAGCTAGTATCCTTTGACGAGAGTGCCCTTTATTTTTGCGTTCCTGACTCGAGTTTTCGGTCGAAGTATAGTAATATTTATAATAACATAATTTTTTCATTGAAAAAACAAAGTTTTTGTGTGAAGAACCGTAAGTGCAAGAAATTCATGCTGAATTGAACATCTCCTTTTTCAGTCATTCTTAGCTGAAGGAAGTACCTTGAAATCTGTTTTATGGGCAAAGATAGGCATGGTTGATCTTGACAGCACAGTCGTTCTGATAAAACCGTCCCTAGACTCAGCTCCGCAAACTTTACCTGAGGTTTCTGTCACGAGTTTCACACATCGTTCAACTTAATGTGTATGAACTGAGAATGCGAATGTCTTGAATGTTATATCCCAATTAGGGACTGAGCCACTTTGAATGTGTGATTTAATCTCATTGTCACTGATATCTTTTAATAATGTAGGAGAAGATAAACCACAGACCATTCAGTTAATTATTTCCGAGTAGTGTTGAGCCTTGAAATTCAGTTTCGGCAGCATGAACGTTTTGATAGTTTTTCTCTTTTGATCTAACTGTCTCGCCTTTAGAATTCGTCGAAGTCCGAGCTCTCTTATGTGTTTTGTATTATCTTGCATGGTTAACATTAAATGTTCTGGATGAGCGAAAAAGCCATTTTGTTCGATCACAGGGCCGACAATATTGGTATAAAATGTTGTGAACCAAATACCTAGTTTAATCGAAATACTTCTATTTACTTCATGCTATATATCAGTCTATTTCAGTCTTAAGTAAATTTTTTACTTTTAAATACGTTACGATATAAACACTTTGAACCATGGAAAATAACACTCTCCACTTCAGCTACTCTGTGCTCTTTTCATACCAATATAACAAATATATATATATATATATACATATTTATATATATATATATATATATATATATATAAATATGTAGTTAAACGCATACTAGTATAGACCAGAAATTCCATTATTTCCTATAACAGGAACTAAATTTATTGCTACCCATCAAGGTGCACAATGTGCGTTTCCGTTTGTAATTAGATTTTTGTTTGTGTTTTCCGATTGAAGACGTATGGTCCGGAGTCCAACATTCCTTTTTTAAAGTGATTACTAAGAGATTGAATTTTCGTGAGTGGCTTCGTTTTGACGGGTCTTTCAACTTTTCCTTCTGCAAAAATTCTCGGTAGAGTTAGATAAAGTCCTACGCAGCCGCTAAACATGTTGATCGTGGACACTTTCATGACATAGGACTGAAAAACTGCCAGAAAGTTAGTAGAACAATTTGACCATTCGATTCAAAGATATTAATTAACCAATAGTGTAAAAATAACCCGTTAGTAATAAAATTTCAGACCTCGTTATTTTCACATATTTATATATTTACATATTACATATTTACATATTTACATTATTTACATATTTACATATTTACATATTTACATATTTACATATTTACATATTTACATATTTACATAATTACATATTTACATATTTACATATTTACATATTTACATATTTACATATTTACATATTTACATATTTACATATTTACATATTTACATATTTACATATTTACATATTTACATTATTTACATATTTACATATTTACATATTTGCATATTCACATATTTACATATTTGCATATTTGCATATTTACATATTTACATATTTACGTATTTACATTATTTACATTATTTACATTATTTACATTATTTACATTATTTACATGTTTACATATTTACATACTTAAATATGTTTATATTTATTTTACATATTTACACCGCTTTTGTAAGGCAAACGCTGCTCCCGGTTTTCTTACACTAACGGGCTGATTTTTACACTATTTTTTAATTAATATTTTCGAAATCGAATGGTTGTCTTACAAATTTTCTGACAGATTTTACAGTCCTACGCCATGAAAGTGTCAGTTCCACGACCAACATGTTTAGCGACTCGTCAAAACGAAGCTACTCACGGAAATTCAGCCTGTTAGTAATCACTTTAAAAAAGAGGCATTGGACCCCAGACTATAGTATGTCACAAGTTTTAGGGCACTATTTTCAATTGTTTTAGAAACGCACATTGTGCACCTTGATGGGCGACATTGAATTTAGTTCTTTTTATAGGAAATAGTCGAGTTTTTTATCTAACGGAGTATGTGTTTTACTACATATTTATTTTTGTAATAATTAATCCACTTCGCGTTGGCCCTATAGTTTGTTTAAAAAATACGTTCTTATGCTCTAAAACAAAAACTGGTACTCGAGGCAAGTTACAACACAGAGCTAGTGACATTACACTTTGTATAATTTCACAATGGACAATATATATTTGCGTTTGCGTCAACTGGATCTAATGTACATTCCACTATATCACCATGCCATTCTAAAATTTTGAAACTTTGCTAATTTTCCCTTAGGTCTAAATTCATAATTATATGTATTAAAAATAAACCAACACGCCCCGTATACATAGTCGTATATTATAAACAAACTCGTTTCGTTACAATGCTTACATAATACAAGAATTTTGTAGCACACCAATCAATGAATCGGTCGATTATGTAAGGCAAGCGCCTAGTAAGTATTCAAGTAAATGTTAATTCTCGACTAGATAGTCCGCTTTCTCTCTGCGGCAAATTCCACCTAATTCATGGAACACTATATAAGGAAATATACATCAAATGTAGTAGTGTTATGTCATGTAGTCATAAGCGTTTATGCACTAGGTAATTTGAGAAATATTTTGTAGTTTAATTTTTGGTGCATGCGCCAGTGTCGACGTATCAATATATTTTTTTTAATAAACGAGACATTGATGGAAGAGGAAAAAGTTGTGAAGGGAATTTTCTGCAGCTATGGAAATTGTTAAATTTAGTTGTAAATTTGGAGACTGAGGTGGAAGATGCGCTGATACACGTTTTATTAATATCAAATCCTCCTCGACAACCCCCTTTCTTGAGATCTACTAAATATGAGAGGTTTGACTTTGACTCTCAACATCAAGCATCCATTAAATACGTAACTAGTGCGACTACCGCATACCACAAACCTAAAACTAAATATGATGAATTTCTGACCAATCAAAAGCGTTACAGTCTATTTAAGGTGGATAACTGAACATCCCTTATCCACAGTGAAATAAGGGGACACGCAATTAGAATAAGGTAAATGCTATTTGTGCACATGCGTAATTATTTCCTTCCTTCTACGTTAGCGGTAACGAAGGTATAGCGTTAGTGGGCAAAAACTCTATTCTTGTCATTGTTCTCATTTATTTTGGTTGGCAAAAATACCCTGTGACTGTTCCTTTCAAATTAACTTCACAGAACCATTCGCAGAACACAGTTCGCCTGGGAAAATCTCCAGGAAGTAACTTTTCATGTATCAAGTATTTTTTTATTAGCCGTTACTCGAGTCCGAGTATAAAAATGTTACAATCGATAAATTGTGTACAATAAAAAACAAGTAAAAGGTGTAGTCTATTGTAATTCCCATTCATCTACGGTGCACACGACTATGGCTATAGAGGCCAATTCGGGAGAGCACATGTCGACCGCAGTCAGGACAAACATAGACCTGGTTAGGTCTTGGATTCGGCCTTCTTGCAGCAACATTTCCTTGATAGCTGGTCACAACCCCTCGCCATTCGGTCCTGTCTGTTGCAAGTTGTTCCCATTGCTTGTCTGCAATACCGCAGGATTTTAGATTTTCATGGAGAGCGTCTTTGAATCTCTTTCGTTGACCGCCACGCCTTCTTCTACCGCTTAGCAATTCACCATAAAGTGTACATTTAGGAAGGCGGTTATCATGCATACGATGAACGTGACCTGCCCATCTTAGGCGTGCTCTTGAAATAAGCACCTCAATTGGAAGGCTGTTTGCTCTTCTAAGTACTTCCACGTTTGATATGTGATGGAACCAACGGATTTTCATCATACTCCTGAGGTGTCTTTGCTGAAAATGTTCTAATTCTTTCACATGACGACGGTAAGTGACCCAGCTTTCATATCCATGTAGCAGTCTTGGAATGACAACTGCTCTGTAGACAGCCATTTTCGTTGACGAAGCAAGGTCGTGGTTGTCAAATACTTTCTCTCTAAGTCCCCAGAGTGCTCTAGATGCAGCGTTAATTCTATTGCGAATCTCGCTGTCCATGTTTGCTTTGTCATTAACAACGTTGCCTAAGTAATTGAACTGATCCACCACTTCAAGAGAATTTCCGTTAAGTGTAATGTCTATTTGGTTCATTTGATGAGGAGTTGATATAATCTTAGTCTTTTCAATGTTGATTTTAAGTCCCAAGGAATCATAGCTCTGAGCATACACATCTAAAAGTTCTTGAAGCTCTTCCGGCGTAGAGGCTAAAAGTGCACAGTCATCCGCATACTGGAGATCACAAATGAATCGTGTGCGTGTCTTCGTGAAAGCTCTAAAGCGCCCTATGTTAAAGAGACCGCCATCAAAACGGTATCTGAGACCTATTCCTCTGACTGTCAGTTTGTTGTCAACAATAATTGTTAGAGCAGTGGTAAACAAATTAAAAAGTAGGGGTGCCAGGACACATCCCTGCCTAACTCCAGTGAGGGTTTGGAAAGGTTCGGTTGCCTCATTATTATACATAACCTGGGCATTGTTGTTTGTATGTAGACTGCGACATACTTCCACAAATTTTCTAGGGATACCTAAGCGGAACATAATTTTCCAGAGCACTTCCCTGTCCACCGAGTCAAACGCCTTGGCTAAATCAATGAAGGCCATGTGAATTTCTCCTTGACGCTCGAGTGCTTTTTCTTGAAGCTGTATAAGTGTGAAGATTAAATCCGATGTGCCTCGGCTTGGTCTAAAGCCACTCTGTGTTTCAGGAGGTAACTTTTCCATAACAGGTGTTAGCCTATTTGCCATCGCTTTAGTGAGTATCTTCCCTCCAACAGCCAGGAGAGCTATACCCCTGTAATTTCCACAGTCCGCAGCGCTCCCTTTGTTTTTGAAGAGGTTGATTAAAAGTGTATCACGAAACTCCTGCGGAGCTTGACCACTTTCCCACACGACATCAAACAGTTTTTTGAGGTAGGGTATGAGCTCTGACGACACAGCTTTAAAGATCTCAGCTGGGAGTGAGTCGGCGCCGGGAGATTTGTTATTTTTTAGCTGCCCAATGGCGGTGAAGATCTCTTCCGTTGTTAGTGGTTTATCTAAGTCTTCGAAGGTGTCATATTGAGGGATAAGATTTATAATATCGTGATCGGCTTGACTTTGCTGGTTAAGAATGTTAGAGTAGTGTTCTTTCCATCGGGCTCTTATTTCCTGGTCTTCTTTGAGGAGATTTCCATTTAAATCTTTAATAGGGCACATATTTTTCCGAGTATTTGTAAGGATGATGCCCGTATCGTTTCAATATTTTCTGGATGGTGGAATATGATACGTCAAATTGCACTTCTAGTTGACGAATTGAAATATCTGGATTTTCCGTAATCCCCCATATAATATTTAATTCATTATCATCTTGCCTCGTCACATAGCAAGTTCTGTTTAATTCCACTTTAAATTATCCTGAAGTTTTTAAATTTGTAATTATGTTTCTTTTAAATCTTCGATCAAGTCTTCTTTTCTCGGAATATTCTGCATTGAAACTGCGACAAGTTGGTAAATATCTGACCATTTTGGTTAAAAATCATAAGAATGTTAAATAAATCTTCGTTTGTATAATCATTTTCCATTTTCTTCACTATTTTTTTTGTGAACTGATGCAAGAAAACGTTGAAATCCTAATTTCAAACACGGCAACGCAAACTTGTATTGACTTAGTTCAAATGTGGTCTTAGAAGGCGGAATATTAAAACATAATATTTTTAGTCGTAAACTCCTCTATAAAATCCTTATTTTACTATAAGAAACGTAACCAGACTGCAACCAACAGCTACTCTCCGGGTTATGTGCCCTCCGAGCGCTCAATTACAAGTTAGAAGCCTGGAGCATTAAGTGTAATAATTGCATATTACCATCAAAACGCTAATGCTTCGATTGCAACAAACACCAGCCGAAAGACTGATCCTACTTAGAGGAGCTCTCGTGCCAGTCGTCACACACCACTTGCAGACTGCAGTTTCGAGCTGTTGGCTCTCATCAGTGCAAGGTAGGCATGTGACGACCGACATAAGGATCACTTGACATAGACACTGGACCGCTAGATGGTGCCTGCTGACTACTAAGTGATCCTCGTGTCGGTCGTCACATACCTACCTTGCACTGACGAGAGCCAACAGCTCGAAACTGCAGTCCGCAAGTGGCGTGTGACGACTGGCACGAGAGCTCCTTTAAGTAGGATCAGTCTTTCGGCTGATGTTGATTGCAATCGAAGCATCAGCACTTTGATGGTAATATGCAATTATTACATTTAACGCGCCAGGCTTGTAACTTGTAATTCAGCGCTCGGCGGGACACTTAGCCCGGAGAGTAGCTGTTAGTTGCAGTCTGGTTACGTTCCTTATAGTAAAATAAGGATTTTATAGAGGAATTTGCGACTAAAAAATATTATCTTTTAATTTTTCCGCTACAAAATTATTCCATGGGTAACTCGATTTTTTAGTGCTTCGTACATCTCACCTCAACACCTGTAACCTTAAAATTGCATTATCTCAAAAACTTTCCTTTCTAACCTAATACTTTTTTTACACATTCTAACGCAGAAAAAAATCAAGTTTTCGAAATACAAAAGAAAAACTAATGTTTCGTTTGAATATCGAAGTTACATCACTTCCAGTTAGACGGGAAACAGCAAAAAAAATAAAAACAAAGTGCACTAGATGCAAAAATATCTCTAAGTAGGCCTGCAAAATTTTAAAACTCTATCTTTAATAATAAGCGAGGAAAAAATGCTGTACCAAATAAATAAATTACCCAGTATATTAATAATAGAAAATGGGAACGCTGCAACTGCAGAACATCTTGTACAATTTAGTTCCAAGGTTAGGAGAGAAGAAAGTGTTGCACTTCCGCAATACCATCAGGTTACGTTGTCGATTATCTGCCTTTTATAACACATAAAAATCGTGTGTTATATAACAAACCTGTGCCACTTCTTTAAAGACAGTATTCCAATTTTTGGTTTGCAGGAAACAAAATTTGCTCTTATATAATTTCCTGCATTGATATCTATCTAAGAATTTCGGTATGACCGACAAAAATGTTTATTACCAGGACAATTATTAATAAAATGGGGATACGGCGCTTCATAACTTTAAGCCGGGGATACATCTAAGAAACTTTGCCATTCATTCGCAGTCATTTGCATTACCATCATTACTGCTTGTTCGCAGACATTCTGGAAACGTTTTCAGGTAACATGACACATATGAACGAATTACGTGTGATTTCCAGCATTCGCGGCGTTCCACTCATTTGCGAAGTATGTGTTGTTGTGACCATATGTTTTAATTGTTTTAATTTATACACAGTAGAGTGTGCATTAATAAAGAGATAACAAACAACTTTTGGTTTAATCATTTCCAGAAGAACGGTAAAATCTGCTCTGGACATTCTGGTAAAGTTTTTAAAAAATGTATCATTCAAGTCCGATAGTAAGTTCTATTTCTACTTAAGGTGTGCATATCCGAATATTTATTATTTTTGGCCATAACTTTTTTTTTAATACATATATTGGTAAAAAAAAGTATAAGATTACCTAAGTAAAACTATGACAGGTATAGTAATATGAACTATCACTCAAAAATTTCAGTTATTTGCAAAATTAGTTAATTTAAATTAAAAAATGTTGCCAATCTTTATATCTTGAAGTTTTAGTTAGTAGTATGGCCAAATATAATAAATATTTGCTGTCTCTCTTGGATATGCCCACCTTAAGTATAAATCATTCATCCAAACAGTTCTTTGTTTTTTCTTCTCCTTTTTTTTCGTCGCTGTAAAATCCTACTTATAACGATATATGCGGCACTAGCCATAACTAATTGAAGAGTGGGAGTTACAAAGGAGCTAAGTGCGAAAATCATAATTTTGAGTTAATAAAAACTTCATGAAATTTAAACTTGAAAGAATCCTGTCAAAATTTTATTTATTAAACACACAGGTACAGTATATCACAGGTAACAAATTTCAAGTGTTATGGGAAACTTGAATCAAAAGATAACAACTCAAAAAAATAAAATAAGAAAAAAATAGAAATGCGTTAAGTGCCAAGAATTTTGTGATCAGAAATTTACATAATGTTTATTGGGTACCTTTTTCCTGTCGGGTTGCTTCAAGCGTGGTATCAATTTGTAACAAATTTATGTAAAATTGTTGGTGCTGTGGATCTTCTAGATAGGGTATCATAGAGAGGAGACTTTTTTTCTTATTGTCCTTAACGTGATTTACAGGATCCAATGCACTAAACTCTAATCTTGTAACATTGCTGGTTTATTTTTTTTTCTAGTTTTATAACTATTGCCAGATATTAATATCACTCATGGTAGAGGCTACGGGAATAACGTGGAGATTAACGCAATGGCACTTGACACCTCTCTACAGAAACTAGCTTGGCTGATACCGATAGCACCACCTTTTAGTGGGCATAACAGACTTAAAAACTGAGATGGTACATAACGCTTTTGCAGGGACATGCAGCATGGTACATGTCACCAATTCATGTTAATATCTCAAAAAATGAAAAATTGACCTTTGTAACTTCCACTCTTCAATTGATTTTCATTCATACGTTTGAGAAGATCAAAATAAACCTTTCTCGACGAATGGTATCAAACTGCTGGAAATTATTTTAAACGCATCCACATAGCAACGTTTGCAGATATACTTCTCCACTTGACGAACGCATAGAAATAAATCTTGGACAACGCGAACGAATGACAACGTTTCTTAGATGTATCTCCGGCTTTATGGCCTGACATCAAGTAGTAGGCTGCGTTAGGCTCAGCCAACCTTAGTACTAATAAAATACAGGACATGTTACCTGAAGAATTAACGCTTAAATAATAAATGCCTAGCTAAATTATCTTACTGCAAATTTCATTTCTTTTTTTGTATCGTTTTACTTTAGTGTTGAAAATACTTCTGGGCGCGTATATGAGGACCGTTTCCATAGAAATGAAACAATATGTGACAGATTTTTCTGCTACCCGGCGTGAGCACAGTAGCAAAGAATAAGAGAAGGAATTAGCGCAGTAAAAATTCAAGCAAACGACGCTTCCTTCTTGAAAAAATTTTTTTGAGGTATAACCAGATGAAACCTTCATGATATACTTAGATAGGTCACTGGTCATCCGAAAATGCCATTTACGACTTCTTTAACGATACCGATTTTTTTTAATCAAAAAATGTGTAAAATTTGTGAAAATTAAAAAACGTGCTTTTTATTACTCACTTCATCATATCTTCGAAACCGTATGACATATTTTAATGAACTTTTTTTAGTTTGAAAGCAGACACATAAGCGTAGATGACAGCCTAAGAATTATAAAAAAAATGTTTATTAGAAAAAATAAAAGGCAATCTGATAGTTTCGTTTGCCTGGTAATGACTTTTTCATGATTGAAAAACTTTTTTATTTAAAGGAATTTTGCCATGGTATCTCCGCATGAATTAAAAAATATATATTGGAAAAGTATTTAAAACAAAAATCAACCTTCTGTGGCGTTGTGTTAAATATGAGGACAAGTTATCCAGTCTCTAGTCAAAGTATTTCGAGAGTTTTAGCGAAAATAGCCCTTAGCATCGAGGGTGACCTAGCATTTTCTAGCAGTCGATTTTGACGGGAAAATGATGGGTTTTAACGGTACTTGCCCTAAACCAGTTCCTCAGTGATTCGGTGTCAGAAAAGTATAGTTACCATGTACTCAGAACGAGCATGGGACCGCCTTGCCTGAACGTATGAATATATGAGGGTGTCCTATCATTTTCTAGCAGTCGATTTTGACGGGAAAATGATGGGTTTTAAGCGTATTTGCCCTAAACTGGTTCCTCAGTGATTCGGTGTCAGAGAAATATAGTTACCATGTACTCAGATGTGCATGGGACCGCCTTGCCTGAACGTATGAATATATAATTGCCACAATATAATTCAAAATCGTTGCGATTCAAGCAGTTTCAAGCTCAGAGGAGCGAACCAAATTGATATTGAACTGAGAATACGTAAATAGACAGGCAAGCAAAAGTCCACCAAAATTATAAACATTGAACTTTTCTTGAATCTTTTTGTGTAATCAACCGCACATTGGATGGTAGTTATATATATATATATATATATATATATATAAATAATAACTAAATAAATAAATAAATACACCACAGGTAATGACGACCCCCTTTATCCCGGAAGGCTCTAGAAGAGCCTTGTGTGGGAGGGGGCTACACATTTAGAGACAAGGGACACACACCCAATATCCGTGTATAGTGAAAAAATCCCTCTCACAGTATTTTCCACTGCCACGGCCAGGGATCGAACCCGGAACTTTTGGGTGAGAGGCAAGTGCGCTCACCTCTCGACCATCAGTCATATATATATATTTGAACTTTATATTGTCTTTTTCTTGTGTTTCAAAATTCCTTTTCAGGTATAAATTTAAGAAAGTGTTAGTATTTACTGTGTAAATGAATCTATCAGATTGTCTTTTAATTTTTCTAATAAAAAAAAAATTATATAATTTTTAGACTGTCACCTGCGCTTATGTGTCTGCTTTCAAGCTAAAATAAGTTCATTAAAATATGTGATACAGTTTCGAAGATATAGCGAAGTGAGTAATAAAAAGTAGTTTTTTTTTAATTTTCACAAATTTCACACATTTTTCAATTTAAAAAAATCGATACCGTTAAAAAAGTCGTAAATGTCCTTTTCGGATGTCCAGTGACCTATCTAATGATGTCATGAAGGTTTCATCTGGTTATATCTCAAAAAAATTTTTTGATACAATTTTATACTAAATACCAGGTAATCTGTGACCAGAGCATAGATTTTGTTTGATCACAGTTAGCGCCAGTACAGTAGAGGTAAGTTGTCTGGTTGTGTAACATATAAATTACCGTTGTATATTTTCTTTTTTGCGAAGCTTGAAAAATTGAAATAACGGCGAATGTAAGATAAAATAAGGAAAAGAAAAATAGAAATGATTTAAACTGAGTGGAATTTATTAAAAAAAAAACAGATACTTACGAGATTTAGAAAGCGGCTCAACTTTGAAACAAAATATCGAGTGTAGATTTTTCTGTTCACAGTATCCAGAAATTGCCACACAGGCAGCGAAAAACGTCAAGTGCCAAACGAAAAGGAGGCAAGTTGCTGCGCCTGAAATTTAAATTGGTTTATTACTATATTCGCAAATGCGAATTAATCTACTGAAGATTGCAACTTATTTCTGAACCAAATCAACTCATGATCACACAGAGTGTCACGCATGGGCGTATCAATAAATACAAAAGCGAAGTATTAATAATAAGTATAATTTTTGATTTGTAAAAATAAAAATTGTAAGTTGTATACCTGAATATATGCAGAAAATTGTAACGGAAGGGAAAGGGCTGAAAATACCAATCCAAAAACTGAAGAAGTCAGTGACAGAAGTAATAGTGATGGAAACAGCTGCTTCACTCAACATTTGCGCCATCCTCTCAGGAACTGGTGTTTTTATGGATGTCCGCCTCCAAGCAGCTAGCATTACAAAAGTGTCATCTATGCCAATACCTGAAACAATTATAAATTAATAAATATACTGAAATTTTCCTATTTTGTGGCCTTGTAAAATACGCAAAAATGAACAAAACACTAATGTTTTTAAATGAACACAATTATTACTAAAAATGTATTATATAAAATACGCCATATTGGATTCACCATTTTGAATATAATTTTTTGAACTTTAAGAAAAACATATATGAATACCAGTTACGAGACATCTAATTAATGTTTTTGAATCATTTTCATTTCCTAAAAATGTACAGGGTGGCCAAACATTATTTTTCAATTAAGAACATTTTAAATTGAATTTTCTCAATTTTTTCAAATGGAACACTGTGTATATTTTTCGACGATGTGATATAGAAATGAAAAACGAACATTTTTTGTGAGTACTTCCCTATGGCTAATTGCAATCATTTTCGTTTTATAAATAAGTGTCAAATTCAAGAATAAACTTAAAAAAAGAGGTTCCTTCAAATAATCCATTAGAAAAATGTATAATAGGTGTTCGACCTGTTGCCCATTTTGATTGACACACGTCTTTATGCAATTTTGAAATGAGGCTATTTATTGGGACCATTTCTTCCAATCCATTGAAATGAATAAATAGTATTTAACCGGTCCTTTACTGTAATGTTTTCTTGTAAATTTTTTTGCTGTTTTCGTTATTCGACAAGCAATAAAACCTCAGTTTAGTATAAATTGTCGTGTATAAAGAAGCATTTATAACACTTATCGGTCGTTACAATTTGTACTGAAATTAAAATATTTGGAATTTTACAATATGAATTTTAATAAAGTGAAACTTGTAGACATGACTTTTGTTTTGGGCGAGTCAGACCGAAATGGTTTGCTTGCCAATAGAATTTATCACCAACGTTATCCTGAAAGAAGGATTCCTGATGTTGGCAGCTTCCAAAATCTTCTCGATAGATTTCTAGAAACTGGAAATGTCGAATATAAAAAAATGAAAGAATAAAACGTGTTGTGAACGAAGAAAATGAGTTTTTTATGGTGCTGGCAACGGTTGAGAATCCCCATGTTAGGCAAAAAGAAGTGAGCTCATTAGTAGGAATAAGTAGACGATCTGTGGGTCGAATCTTAAAAACAAATAATTTGCATGCATATCAGATTCAAATGAACCGGAAGTTATCTGATGACGATTTTCAAAAGCGCCTACAATTTTGTAATTGGGTCAGAGGTGAAATGCAGCATGATGTCAATTTCTTCAATACTGTTTTATTCAGTGATGAGGCAACTTTTCATAAAAATGGATTTGTTAAAAGGCACAATTTCCATCATTATGCTTCGGAAAATCCTCACTTTTTTATGCAAGTTGATTACCAAGACAGATGGTCGATAAACGTTTCTTTGGAGGAATTATTGGAGAACATGTAATAGGGCCACATTTCTTTGATGGTACATTGACCGGAGCTATTTATTTGATTGATTTGATTTTATTTGAAAGACTTATTGATTATGGTATTACCATAAAACCATGCAAATGCGTTTTTTGCGTAGATAATCTGAATTTTCTAGTACATAATATTTCATCAAATGGTATTTGACCAACTGGAGAATGAGTAGAAATAACCGCAAATTTCCCTCGTTACTACACTCAACCAGCTACAGCGTTTTATAGGCATGTACAATTTTTATCATCATTTTATTCCCAATATTGCTGAAACTTTAAACCCCTTGCATATTTTTAGCACTGAATTGCAGCATAATGATATGAAAGATATCAGCTCCTGGCCAGACGAATGCTTTAATGGTTTTATAACGGCAAAAGAAACCCTAGCTAATTCCACCGTTATTACACACAATGGCAATAATGACTTTGTCCCATAGGACATATTGTTCAAATATTGCAATGGGTGCAGTGTTGGAATAAATATACTATGGAGAATGTAAGCCCTTAGCTTTCTTTTCGCGAAAACTTAATAACGCTCAAAAACGACATTCTACTTTTGATAAAGAACTTACGTCTTTATATTTCAGATACTTTTTGGAGGGAAGAAGGTTTATTTGTTTACGAACCACAAACCTTTAACAACAACTCTATTCTCCATGGTAGAGAGAAGTCATTAACTTTAAATTACGAAAAGTAAAAAAATATTTCTGTACCTTTATTGGTATATTTTACTATTTTACACTATTCCTTCCATTTTTAACCACTAGTTGGAAATGAGAAAATAATTTTAATAAGTAATTAATTTAGGTTCATCAATATTATCCTTTGCAAAATATATTATCAATTAAAATATCATTGTCGGGTACTACGCCCCTGTTCCATATTTTGTACATCATGTTGTCATCCTGGCATGTGGAGAAATGTTAGTGAAAAGTAGTGCGGATCTAAAGGGTAGCTAACGCGCGTAGGACAGTGAGACAGTTAGACATTGAGTAGACACTAGACAGCATTAAAGACAGTTGTTTTTATGTGCAATTATTCATTTCTGTATTTAATGTAACAATCTTGTTTGTACCCACAACTTAAGGGACTAATATAACACTGAACAACATTCTTATTATTTTATTCAACGCTAAAGATGGGAGGTGTGTGTTAAAAACAGATCTTAACCCCTCGAGCCCACAATCATTTTTAATTCTTTCCTCTTCGGGAATGTTTTTGAATATATTGACTCACCTAATAGTGACGCATTTTCCTTTCGTTTAGTGAAAGTGCTTTCCTGTGCAAGGTATAAAAAAGCCAAAACCGTTATAAACACAATAATAAAAAACACAATTTATAACAAACGTTGCAAACTCGATGACTAATATATTGTGTCAATTATTTTACATATTTGCATATTCCATTCTAATACATGGCTTCATATAATTTATCACACTTACCGATCATGAGAAATGGTGCGGCTAAGTTAATTCCAATGAAGTCTACTCCGGCGTACATGCAGAATCCGAAAGCTCCTAATGTGGCCATCGCGGCGCTTAAATTTCCTAAAAGACCCAACCATGGTTTAGACCGAACCCAGTCGAACATCATACACGTTACTAAAAAATAAAAAAGAATGATTAGGCTTTTATAGAATGAGTTATAGATAGTGATCATACCAATTGAAAATATGGCCATTATTGCAAATGTGGAGGTAAAATAAGGAACTACTGATTTGGTATTCTTTTCCAGCTCGTGGTCCAAGGTCCTCGATGCAAATCTGGCTATTCTTATATGCTTAAATATGTTTTTCCTATCTTGTACTTCTTCAATTAAATCTAAAAAAGCATCTTCCCAAGCAGCACCCCTAAAAAAAGTAGAGGTATAATTACACAGATATAAAATGTTGACACCGAAACAATTTTTACAGGAAAACGGTATAAAATTGTTTCCTTCAGATAATGCCAACCTTATTAGAGAGATGCATATCGATTGTAATATTAAGTGCGAAAAGTCTAGAACCACTAAAATTATCACTTAACATTAAAGAAACATGTTCAACTTGATTAATCAGGCGCTAAAAAGGGCGATCCATAAAACAGATCTTCCGATATGTAACACCAGTTTCTTGGTTCAATGATGAGGTAGCTCGAGTTGGGCAAGAAAGAAACACTAAATACTTAATAAGTATATGCCAATATATGGTCAACAATATGCCAATATTATATATGGTCAATGATCAATAGAAAATCTTACAACACACTTTCAGTCTCAGGTAGCCCTCAAAAACATGACAAATCATTTAGGGCAATTAATAACAACGATATTATATTTCTCCACGAAGAAGTTTTATTTTATAATATTCACTTTTCTCTTGACGAACTTAAGAGTTGTTCGGAGTGTATTAATCATCCATGCTTCCAATGTAAATGACTTCACGTCAATAAAATGACGCAGCCTAATGTACGGTGTGCTTGGAAAGAAAGTGATAGAGATGTAATAGAATATACATTGGACAAATTTATTATACCTAATCTTTAAATTTCTCGGTGCACTTGAGGACATTAGAGCTCATTTTATTTTACTTCTACAAAAGGGAAAATGTTTATTTTAATAATACCTATGCGGGATGATAAGAATTATTTTTGCAAATCGAAAATAGAAGAAAAACAAAATATTTTTTTATATATGCTTTTTTTTCTCTCATCGTTCCACATTGTAACATGTTTTTAATATCTTTTAGTGAAAGCCGTTTTTTAAAGTAATGATTTATATGAGAGTAAATTGAACCGTTTTTCCGGCTTATATCCGGAGCGCTCTTAATGGAACCTAACAACACCGCGTGCATAATTTTCCTATGAATTACTTGTTAGTGAAAAGAAAAAACATTGGAATTATTTAACAAAATAATAAAAGATGAAAGGACACAATTATAAAAATACAAAGCATAAAGATATGTTAAAGCCAGAAAATTATCATCCCATTTCAGCTATCTGTTTTCTGGGGAAGTCACTAGAAAAAATTATTAATTATCGATTAGTTGGCGCCTTTAAAAAGAAACTTGGTAGAATACCAAATGGGTTTTATGGAATGTAAATCTACAAATAAGTGCAGTTCAAAATGGTTGCCTAAATAGAAGTCAGTTTGAGTTTTAAAGGAAGTCATCTAGCTCGGAGATATAATATATTAAAAAACTATTCGAATGTGGCTTGGGAGACTCCCAATAATCATTATGATTTTTTTTGGATTACAGAAAAATAAGGGCAAATCCTAAACATACGACCTTGAAAATGGAGTCCCCCAAATATCTACTCTAAATCTCATATTATTTGCCGTTGCAGTTAATTGTCTATCAGAATGTAACAATACATTATTTCAAACATTTCTATTGATGCCCCGACAATTTTTCATTTCCATCATTCCGTCAGTGACATGGAAGTTGTTCTCTAGAACCAAATTAATAAAATAGCTGATCCAGAAAAAGTGTAGACCATGATCCCAAATTTGTTGATTTATAACAATCTCATAATTTTGCAGAAAACAGCAACTTTCCTTGGTCTCATCTTTGACCGTAAACTGACGTGGGTGGGTGCCTCATATTGATAATTGAATTGAATTTTATGATACAAAAGGACCATTAATATGTCCAAGGTAATATGTAGTATAAGTTGGGGTGCAGACAAGGAAGTACCTACTCTTATATTAATATAAACCACTTGTTCAGTGAAGAATAAACTATGGATTTATGTTTACAGTTCAGCCAGAAAATCACCGCCAAAAAAATTAGTATTCACTGCATCGGTTTTAGACCGCCAATAGAAATGTTTCAACTAGGCTTCTATATGCTTAAAGCAGGTATCCCCTTTTAGAAGATCTAGACTTATGCTCAACTATTCAGTGATTATTAGGCCACAACAATTACATTCTCATTATAAAATTCTATTCGACAAAGAAAAGTTTGTTAAGTATGACTTGATTGACAATAATTGGACATCACTAACAATAATCATGGCAAGTAGATGGAGATGTAGTTCGAGTGCTGTTATTTGTAAACGGTGTAATAGAAAATTAGTAAATTTATGCAAATAACTTCCATTCAAGTTGTGCAAAATTGTGTCCAACTGTAACATGTTTTGATGACAACACAATAGTATGATATGAAATTGAAATTGACGCCTGTGACATAAACGTTGATGATACTATGGAAAAAGTGGTAAATATGGATAAGATAGATCCAAAAATTTTCATTTACGTTATAAGACGTTATAATTAATGAACTTTACGATAAAATTAAATTATTTAACAAACAAATTGAACTCAAATAAAATCAATCAACACAGTCAGACTGAACAAAAAGATGACGAAATAAATAGTTCAAGAAACGTTAGAGATGAAGTAGTGTACAATGCGACAGCGGTAAAAAAATGGAACATAAAATAAGCAAAACACAGGTGTCAGCTAAACTTTGAGGCTTGAGACCGAACGAAAATGTAAGGATAATATAAACCTGACCAAGGACATGCAGATACCAAGGAACTGATTACATTAAATCTACGCGACTCAACTATTGGAGGATACTTCGTTATCAATAATCATGGACATAGGTTTTAAGGATATTGATCACGTAAATCTGGACAGTATTATTATACTGGTCAATTATAATGTCTCGTTGTCACCATCCCAAAAAGACTAGAACATAAAACAAAGACACAACATAAATGAGACAAACTCACCGAGGACAACGTCGACATAAAAATTAAACAATATATTTTTTGCAAAGGGCAGACGTTGAAGTTTCTACAAACCAAAATATTGGATGTTAAGTCACTGCAGATTTCGACAATAAAATTGGCATCATCTGGGGTTGATTAAAACTCAAATTAATTACATGCGTAATAAGATGAATTTATTTGACGTATACTTGATTTTATTGCTGAACCTGTACAAACATGAAAAATTTACTTACATTTTATCCAATTTTTTACTGTCAGCATTTCCAAAGTATATGAGTTGAACTGATGGCACACTTGTGATCAACCCATCTTCGCTTCTTTGTGTTCCTCCAAAAAACACCGGAAATGCATGTATGTCCCATGTAACTGGGTTGATCATACCAGGAAATGTTAGATTAATGACTTTCTGTTCAACCTGAAAAGAAAGTCGTAGAATTATTATAAATAAATCATTTGTACAAATATTGAAACACTCTATATGATTTTTAAGCAAAATGTAAGTTAACGAATAAATTAACTTTATTTTATCCCTTGTTTCGAATAAATACATTCATCGCCGTCTAACAACGCTTACAATATGTGTTCATTACAGAATGATCTAAAAGGTAAGCGCGTAACTTTAGGTAATTTGTTCAACTTAAAGAAGAAAATGTAATATAGTGTCCGTTTCTCAAGGGTATGGAGGCATGCAAAAAAGGCTTTGTTCATAATCTTTAACAAATTATATTTTGCTTATTTAACTATCAAACAGATAAGTAATGGAGATGTCAGTGTGGGTCCAGGTCAACAGGTCCACAACTGACAAATTCTGGAAAAAATCTGAGTGCGACATTGACCTAAATAGTCTTTATGTATACTTCAAGCAAGCACTCGATAGCGTTAAAAGACAACGAATGCTGCAGACTTTACATTACTAGATGTACACTTGAAATATGTGCGGTACATTGTAGCTACTTTAAAAGGATCTAAAGCAGTTGTAAATTTAGATAGTGAACAAACAACTGCATTAAACATAAACTCCGGAGTGAGACAAGGTGACGCATTATCCATTATCTATTCTTCAACCTGACCCTAGAAGCATCTACCCGAAAACATCAAATGTCCGCCCATATAGGCTGAAAGGCACTACAATTCTACGCATATGCCGATGATATTGCCATAATAAGTCGAGATAAGACCATCCTCTGGGCGTCATTAGCACAATTGAGTGAGGAAACCCTGTTGAAAGGGCTAGAAATTAGTGAATCAACGACAAAGTACATGGAAACGAAAAGAACAACAAATATTAATAGGAACAACAATATACGCATAGGAAGTAACTTTGAACATGTACGTGCCTAGGTTCGCAAATAATAAATAATAAACATTTATTATCAAATAACACAAAGGCTCGTCCTGAGTGGAAACAGGAGTTATTTTGCCCACCAAAAACTAATGAAATCTAAGATACTAAATGGAAACCTTAAACATAAAATATATAAATCCTTGATACGACCCATAGTTACATATGGATGCAACGGGTGTACTTTATCCAGTGCTGATATGAATCAATGGAATCTTTGACAGAAAGATTCTACGAAGAATATATGGTCCCATCCAGGAAGAGGGCGGCTCCCGGAAAATAACAGTGAACCATGAACTTGATCAACTGTTCAAAAGAGCTGATATTGTTAGGTTCATAAAAGACAGGAGAGTGACTTGGGCATGTACAAAGAATGGCCGAGAAAAGAACAATAAAAAAGATAATGCAATGAAAGCCAGCCGGAAAAGGACATAGAAGAGGGCTACGTAAAAGATGGATTGAAGATGTAGAGCAGGATATGGGGACAATGGGAGTGAGAGGATGGAGAAGGACCATTTCTGAAAGGGCAGGATGGAAGAAAATTATCGAGCAGGCGAAAACCCACATAGTGTTGTAAAGTCATAATAAGAAGAGAAGTAATATGTCAATAAGTTTTTAAAATTTAGTAATTCACCTTATGAAGATAACAGGGTAGTACCGACTGGGGTTCCTCATGGAAATACTTTCAGACCAATATTATATCTAATAATTAAAAACGATATTGACAACAACATAAAGGAATTACAGCTCATCAGTTTACTTTTTTTACTTATGATTGGGCTGTTGCTATTTTGGCACAGGTAATAAGGCAGATTGCCGATAAATCTAGTGTATGTACACTGTGCAGAGTTATTCACTATACTTAGATCACCCCTTTATTTTTGTTGTTATTGATAGCAGAAGAGAGCTTCGTAGAGAAGCCGCAACTGAAGTCTTTTTTTTGTTTGAACCAAAATTATTTCTACAAAAAAAGTATCTCCTTGAAACTTTGTTCAAACAAAAAATATTCTTTAACTTTACAACATTCTAGTGAAAAATAAAAAGATAAAAAGAAATTTAGCGCCATCTTTAACTGCTCTACTTTGCTAGTAATCAATCCTAAAGATTTCATTTAGCTAGCCCCATGATATCATGAACATTTTAGATTTTTGGCACAAAATATGAGAGATAATCTCACTTTTTAATTTTTACCTCAAACATTATTCAAGAGATGATATAAGATGTTGTGGGTATCATCCGAACTCGCAGTGTACATAGTAAGGATCAGCTCAAAAGGGAGGATTACCATCCACACCACGTTTAGGGAGGTCCAAGACTTGCTAAGGACTGTCCGATTTTCAAATATATTCTTTGGACTGATGAGTCTGTTTTCAGTAGAAATGTTCTTTTTAATATGCATAATTTTAACTCTTAGGTTCGGTTTATCAATACGGGGTTAATTCTTAACTATAGCATAAATGTCAAATGAAGGAATACGTCTCTATCATCATAATCATAATTCAATTCAAATAAATATCCCCTAATTTAATTGTAGCTTTCAGCAAATAAGTATGTAGGATATAGCAAGCAAGAATATAGACGAAATCTAATACAACTACTAGGTGTTCAAAGTTTAAGTACAGCTTCAACAAGTTTCCTTTCTTTTTTTAAAATCAATTAACTGGTAGATTTTGTGTCGCATTTGGAGGTTTATTCATTTTTTTTTAAATAATGTATGTGAGGTCAGATTTGTTACATATTCAGGTAGCAAATTATATACTTTTGACCCAATATGTTGATAACTTCTTTGATCAATTGTTTTGCACATATTTGGGGGGACATTAATTTTTCTTTGTTTCTGATTTCGTAGGTATGTTCTTTTCTTTTCACATTATTTTTAACTTTATGTCCCTCTATTAAAGTTTTTTCACAGTAAAGTTTTCTGGTATTAAGTATGCGCCTTTCTAAGTATAAGTCATTGAATGGATAATCATAACTCTTATCGTACATCATCTTTAGAATCCACTCTTGTACTGTTTCAAAATTTTTCAAGAAGCAGTTTGTTACCTCTCTCCAACCTATGATCCCATATATAATATGTGACTCGGCTAAACATGGTACATTATTTTAAGGTGTTTCTTATTACAAATTTGTTTAAAATATTTGAATAGTGGTAGTAAAATTCTTAATTTTTTTACTATGTTATTAACATGTACGTCCATTTTAAATGACAGGCAGTGGAGATACCCAGATACTTGATACTTTTTACAGGAGATGCTATAACCCTAGAATCTTCATGCTCTATGTTAACTGAATTATACTTGGGTAGGTCATTGCTATAGCTGGAGAACGGTAAGTAATGTGTCTTGTCAAAGTTTATTGTTAGCAGTTTATTATTAAAGAAATTTACTAACGTTTTAAGATTTCTGTCAACCTAACATTTCAATGATTCCCAAGTAGTATGTTTAAAGAAAATTGCCGTGTCATCGGCATAACTTATTATTTCAGCATCGATTGGTAATTTAAATAGATCGTTAACATATATACAAAATAAGATCGGTTCCAAAACTGTGCCTTGTGGAACTGGGTACCTAACATTCTTTATATTGCTAATTTTATACTAACGAACTGATTCCGGTTTGTTAGTAGCTTTTGATTAAATTATGGAACATTCCTCAAAAGCCAATATTTTCCAAAGCTACTAATAAATCATGATGACTCACAGTATCGAAAGCTTTGGCTAGGTCAACGAAAGCACATACTGAATTCTCAGCAGAGTCCAGAGCGTTGTATATTTTAGAGGTTAAGTTGCATCATTCATTGATCTAGCCTCCATGATTTCGTGCTGTTGGTGCGACATAATTTTATATTTTTTCAAGAACTTGCATATTCTAACTTTTAATATTTTCTCATAAATTTTAGCTAAGCTAGATATAGAGATATAGGTCTACAGTTCGCTACCTCTTGGTTATCCCCTTGTTTATAAATTAGCTTGCTCATAGCTATTTTAAAGGCATCAGGAATAATACCACATTCTAACGATTTATTTATTAAATCAGTTAGGGGCTCCACAATGTAATCAGAAAGTTCTTTTAAGGTTTCGGCCTTGAGCGTATCGACCTCAGGGGCTTTTTTGATTTTAGATCACCAACCATCTTTTTTACTTCTTGTACGTCAGTATTCCTAATGACAAATGAATTGGTTAGTCAAGATTTCGGAAAGTTATATTTCTCTTGCTTAATTTTATTTGCTAAATTTTCATCTACCTCACTGAAAAATATGTTATAATGATCTGTAATTACATTTTTATTTAAAATATTTTTTCCTTGCAAATTTTTTATGCTTGTAATATTTACTTTAATTTTTTTATCTTGAACATCCCTCACACATTTCCACATTTTTGCGGGACAGTCGTTACTTTTATTGATTAAGTTCTTGTAATAGTTTATTTTTACATTTTTAATTAAATTATTTAGTTTATTTCGATAGGTTTTGTACTGATTTAAAAGATTATTATTTTCGGGATTATTTTTTATCTTCATCTGCATATCATTTCTTGTATTTATTGATTTTATTCAGCCATTAGTAATCCAATTATTTCGTTTCATCTCATTACATTTTATTTTAATTTGTGCATTTATATGTAGTTTTAATTTTTTAATAAACAAGTCCACAGCATTATGTATATTTTCTTCATCACATACATGATGGATCATTAATAATAGGCCTTAGTTCAGGGGCACATTCTTTGGGCCAAAATATGAGGATATAACCAAATATGCTTTAGTAAAATGTTGCTGTGGAAAAAGATCCAGAGTGTAAAAGTTCAAATTATTTTTTCGTTTTTTTGCAATAACTCAACAGGAATTTGTAATTATATATACAGAATATAATATACGTGTAAAAATATAAAATATAAGTATAAAATATAAGTATGTAAATATAAAATAACTGTATAAACAAAGTATAAACGTCACATATATAAAACACAGTTTTGTAGATTTATACAGATATAAGAAATACATATAAACAGTCATTCTACTATCAAGTCAAGTATAAATAATAAACAGATACACGACATACCTATTCTACAAGATCATTTATTTAGTTCATCTATTTAAATACTCCTGTACACTGTAGTAACCCCCTGTAAGTAACAAATTTTTTATGCTATTTTTGTATGTTTTATAACAATTGATATTTCTAATTTCAAGGAGTAGACTATTAAAAAGTACAATGCAGTTGTATTGTGGATATACTGAGGAGATCTCCGTGTCTTGTACTGTACATGTGGCAATCATCTCTAGATTTAAATAATTCCATATTTTTCTTAGTATAAGTGAGATACTTTAATATAAATATACATGGCATAGTCAGTATTTTTTTGTTTTTAAACATATCCTTGCAACACTCTCTCTCTCTATTGCATTTGAAATAAGAGTCTAATAAGTCTTTTTTGGATAATAAAGACGCTTTCCCTATCCCTATTGGTACAAATCTACAGCTTTCACAAGCCAATTACAGACTGTATATACTTAACCTAACTTAAACTAGACTAAACTTAAACTAAATTAAAGTAAAATATTCAGAGATAAGAGATATCCAAATAGAATACAGCCAGACCATAAGATTTTCAAAGATCCGTTTCGTCGTTTGGGAGAAACGGGTTCATTTCGTCATAAAAACGATGTAGAACGACAGAAACGAATTACTCCAGAGGCTCAATAGACACATGAGTCTAATGGGCCTGGCAGAGGACGCAACATGCAGATTCTGCCAAGAGGAAGGGGAAACCTCAGTTCACGTATTGTGCCACTGTGAAGGCCTGGCGAGACTGAGATTCCAAGTACTCGAAGAAGAAAAGCGAAGGACGAACAGCTATAGTCTAGTATACTTTAACTTGGCGTGTGTATGTATGAATTAATATTTCCGTACGATTTCATTTTCTCCCATATTGTACACAAAGTTAAAGCAATAGTCCAGAAACATGGACAATATTTCTGGATCTTTGTGTACAAGAGAAAATGAAATCGTACGGAAATATTAACTCATACATACACACGCCAAGTTAAAGTATAATACACTATATACAAAAGGGCCTTTATCAAAGCTGTGGAGTCTAGTACAAAGGACAAAACTGGATGAGGTACTGTAAGGAAGCTATTCTGGGAGCATCAGAATAGACCTGAAAAGTCGCGGTGGTAAAGGCTAAATAACCAGCTCCTTTGCTAATCTAATCTACTCCAGATCAAGAACTAGAAATTTTAGTTCGTGTGAATGAAGATCCTAAAGTCGCCTTAAGTCGTTTAGCAGCGGCAACAGGGGTGAATAAACAATCTGTCTTACGTAAAGAACGCTTCTATCCATATCATCTCACTCCTGTACAAAACTTACTTCGAAGGGATCTTCCACAAAGGCTACAATTTTGCCAATTTGTTCTAAATAAACACAACGGGGATCAAAATTTTGCTAAGAACACTTTATTTACCGATGAAGCAACTTTTACTCACCGAGGCGTTTTTAACTGGAAAAATACCCATTACTGGGAAATAGAAAATCATCATGCCGTTAAAGAAAGGCATTTTCAGCAAGAATTTAAGATTAACCTTTGGTGTGGTATCATCGGCAATCAATTATTGGGACCATCTGTCCTTCCTCCAAATTTAAATGGACAGTCATCTGCTTTTTCTTCAAAATACTCTTGCTGATATATTACATGCTTTCATACTAGACATACGGAACAGAATGTGGCTCATGTAATATGGAACTCCCCCTTTTCTCCATTGAAGTCAGGAATTATCTTGATGAGATTTTCCCACGCAAATGGATTGGTCGAGAAAGTGGGTTTGCTTGGCCACCAAGGAGTCCTGATTACAATCCTTTGGATTATTATGTGTGGGGACATATGAAATACTATCAACTCAAGAGAAGAACTGTGGGGCAAAATACAAAACGCAGTGAATTTTATTAGAGGACAGAAAAATGTATTTTTCAATGTAAGAAATTCTTTTATGAATAGAATTAGAAAAAGCATAGAAGTAGGTGGAGGCCATATCGAACATTTACTCTAAGTTGCAGCAATGGAGTTTTTGCATGGGGTTAATTTTATAATGTCATTAAGTCAACTTTTACGTTATTGTTTGATCTTCTAATAAGATTAGATCCTTATTTTAAACAACATACAATTTTTTAATTCAGATCGCCCTGCAAATAGCCCACTCACATTGGAGGTTATAGAAGCGTATTATTTAATAATAATAATAATAATAATAATAATAATAATAATAATAACCGGACGGACCGCCCGTTGACGAAATTGGCAATGTCCAAGGACGCTTTGAATGGACAGATGAACTGAGGGATGAACTTCTGCATTGCTATGAAAGCAGTGAGCCCGCGCGGAGGGGATACATGGCGCGGATGCATGCTCTGTGGTGTGAGAGGCTACCAGAGCATAGCGCCTTCACGCCACAAAATCTGCGTGACTATGTATCCCACCTTCGTAGTAGGGGCTACGTGAGGGCTGCTCCTGGACCGGTGAATGAGGTGGCCGAAGAGCCGCCAAAATCACCGGTTGAGGACGTAGCACTCCTCGTTCCGCCAATACCAGAGGGCCTCAGTACCAGAAGGGGGTTACACCATCTGAAAACCCCCGGGCCACAAGACCTGGCCAGAGTGGACGCTGAACTTCGTACAGCGCTACCAGAAGAGGCTGACATCTGGCACATAAATTGTGCCGTGTATGCCGCTGCTCAACGCTCTTCTCAGGTGGAGAGGCGAAATACCTCTTCCCCACAGGAGAGAGCGCAGCGGCGCATACAAAAGATGGAAGCCAAGATCCGGTCGGCGAGGCAACACGCATCCCGTATCCAATGTGTGATGGACTATATGGCGGCCAACAGGCCGTTCACGCCTAAAGTGCGTCGATTAGCCGCCAACCTAAGACGCGTCCATCACACACTCAATGAGGCAGTGCTGCAAACCATCAAACAGCACTGTCTCGACAGGATACGGATGCTAGTGACTTGTAAAAAATCACTAGTGAGGCGGGCGAGAGGGCTTGCGGAAAATAAACTGTTCCGCGAGAAGCCCTCGCGCCTTTTCCAACCGCCTCCGCGTGTTGTAGACAATCCGCCGACTGCAGATCAGGTGGAGAACTTCTGGAAAACGCTATACGAGGAGAGGCTTCCACTCAACCGAGATTCTCCTGCCCTTGCACACTTTGAAGCCTTTTGTCAAAGGCTTCAGCAACCACAGGAAGTGTGCGAACCAATAACCCCAGAAGAGGTTCGTAGGGCTCTTGAGGGCTCTAAGAACTTTGCTGCTCCAGGTCCCGATGGGATAAATAACTTTTGGTGGAAAAAGTTATCGAGCACCCACCACCATTTGGCCAGAATTTTTAATTCCTGGCTAAATGGGGAGCAGCAAATCCCTTCTTGGGTTGTTGAGGGGCGGACAGTGCTGATCCCCAAGAACGGAGATTTGTCCAACCCAAAGAACTACAGACCGATAACCTGTCTAAACGCATGTTACAAGGTGTTTACACGCATTTTGTACATGCGGGTGCTCCGCGCAGTCGAACCGGTTTACGAACGGATATATGAGCAACGAGGGTCGAAGAGAGGTGTCGCTGGCTGCAAGGAGAACCTGCTGATCGATAGATGTATCACGCAGGACTCCATGCAGTATAAGCGGAACCTCTCTATGGCCTGGATCGACTACCGCAAGGCATTTGACATGACATCACATGAGCTCATTGTTCACTTGCTCCGATGTCTTGTGGTACCCGGTCCCGTAGTGAGATGTATTGAAGAACTGATGCCGCTCTGGAGGACTCGCTTTACCATAACATCGGGTAACGATAGAGTCCAAACAGAGTCGGTGACATTCAGAAGAGGAGTATTTCAGGGAGATTCCCTCAGCCCCCTTCTGTTTTGCATCTCACTACTGCCATTATCCGTCTCGCTCCGGAAAAACCGTGGCTACAACTGCGGTACCCCCGGCGACAGGAGGCATAAGGTCACCCATCTATTTTATATGGATGACCTTAAACTTTATGCCTCTGGAGAGAGGGATCTCCAACAGTCCCTTAGGGTGGTACAGGAGTACACGCAGGCTGTCGGTATGCAGTTCGGGTTGGACAAATGCGCACTGATCCATCTCAAGAGAGGACGATGCGGTGACTATGGAGAGGACGCGCAGCTCGTGGACGGAAGCATCTTACACCATCTAGATGCCGGAGAGTCGTACACTTACTTGGGTGTCGAGCAACGCTCCACCCAAGAAGTGAATGTAGTGAAAAACGCTCTCCGCGGCAAGTATCAGCACCTACTCCGACAGATCTGGTCTTCAGAACTGTCGGGGAAGAACAAGGTGTCTGCTACAAATATGCTTGCCGTTCCGATCCTTCTCTACTCTTTCGGAGTAGTGAAGTGGACTAGAGAAGAGCTGCGTCAACTCGATGTAGTAACCCGCAAGAAGATGCATCTCAATAGGAGCTTGCATCCTAAATCGTCCGTTCCACGGTTATATCTCCCACGACATCGGGGAGGCCGTGGACTTTTGAGCTTGGAGAGTCTCCATAGCAGGATGGTTCTGGATGGAGCATGTAAGGCCATCAGGAGTTCGGATCCCCTCCTCTGCATGGTCCGAGACCATGAAAATGCAGAGGTAGGAGCTTTTCTCTTTAAGGCAGCACGGAGAGCAGCCGATGAACTTGGTCTCATCTTCGACGTCGAGCGGGTAAACCCCGACTCTGTCACCGAGTTGGAACCCGTTCGACTAAAAGCCCACATTAGAGCTGCAGAACACAACATCCTTCTGCAGCTCCATAAGGATAAGCCATTGCACGGGGTCTTCTATAAAAATATAGAAGACCTCGGCTTATCCGAAAGGCTGACCTTCGCCTTCTTAAGGTCAGCTGGGCTGAAGTCTGAGACCGAGGGATTCATAATGGCTTGCCAGGATGGTGTATTTAACACTCTCGTCTATCGACGTCGTGTCATGGGTATGGAGGTCCCTGATATCAGCTGCAGGGCCTGCCGCAGGGCGCCGGAGACTGTAATGCACTTACTGTCGGCTTGCCCGACATACGCAGTCTCGGCCTATATTCATAGACACAACGCAGCATTACGAGTGCTTTACTATCATCTAAGGCACTCGTATGGGATAGACGAAACACCAGTGCTGCCTTACGTTCCGGGGGATATTGAGTCCGTTGTGGGGAATGAGAAGTGCCTAATTTATTGGAACTACTCGTTTCCCACCGTCAGGCAAATACAAGCCAACAAGCCTGACATAGTACTCCTCGACCACCAACTCAAGACAATGTATGTCGTGGAATTCTCAGCTCCCGCTGAGAGCAACATTGTCTTGAAAGAGGAGGAAAAACGGACAAAATATCGAGATTTGCTCTTCGAACTCCGCAGGCTTTATCCAGGCCATTCTGTTAAAATAGTGGTACTGATTATAGGAGCCCTCGGTGGAATGAGGCAGACGCTGCTTTCAGAATTAAAGATCATACCGGCATGCCGAGATTCGGCAGAGATCTTAGCCGGCAGAATGCAGAAGGCTGTCATCCTCGGTTCATTACGTCTACTCAGGGCACATGATTCACGGACCCGGTAGTCACTCACCCCACGGGCGTGGGGAGTGGCTACTGGTATTACCAGCTCCCCTCTGTGAGGGTCGGAGCCACAGAGTAAGGTGACTGGTTTTTTGTAAAAAAAAAAAAAAAAAAAAAAAAAAATAATAATAATAATAATAATAAACGCATCCCGTATCCAATGTGTGATGGACTATATGGCGGCCAACAGGCCGTTCACGCCTAAAGTGCGTCGATTAGCCGCCAACTTAAGACGCGTCCATCACACACTCAATGAGGCAGTGCTGCGAACCACCAAACAGCACTGTCTCGACAGGATACGGATGCTAGTGACTTGCAAAAAGTCATTAGTGAGGCGGGCGAGGGGGCTTGCGGAAAATAAACTGTTCCGCGAGAAGCCCTCGCGCCTTTTCCAACCGCCTCCGCGTGTTGTAGACAATCCGCCGACTGCAGATCAGGTGGAGAACTTCTGGAAAACGCTGTACGAGGAGAGGCTTCCACTCAACCGAGATTCTCCTGCCCTTGCACACTTTGAAGCCTTTTATCAAAGGCTTCAGCAACCACAGGAAGTGTGCGAACCAATAACCCTAGAAGAGGTTCGTAGGGCTCTTGATGGCTCTAAGAACTTTGCTGCTCCAGGTCCCGATGGGATAAATAACTTTTGGTGGAAAAAGTTATCGAGCACCCACCACCATTTGGCCAGAATATTTAATTCCTGGTTAAATGGGGAGCAGCAAATCCCTTCTTGGGTTGTTGAGGGGCGGACAGTGCTGATCCCCAAGAACGGAGATTTGTCCAACCCAAAGAATTACAGACCGATAACCTGTCTAAACGCATGTTACAAGGTGTTTACACGCATTTTGTACATGCGGGTGCTCCACGCAGTTGAACCGGTTTACGAACGGATATATGAGCAACGAGGGTCGAAGAGAGGTGTCGCTGGCTGCAAGGAGAACCTGTTGATTGACAGATGTGTCACGCAGGACTCCATGCAGTATAAGCGGAACCTCTCTATGGCCTGGATCGACTACCGCAAGGCATTCGACATGACATCGCATGAGCTCATTGTTCACTTGCTCCGATGTCTTGTGGTACCCGGTCCCGTAGTGAGATGTATTGAAGAACTGATGCCGCTCGGTCGTGGGCTTGTTGGGCTAACCACCCACAAGTTTCTACACTCCGGTTCCCATAAACCGAAGGCAGGGCCCCCACAATCGACCCCATCCGGATAGGGGTCACGGGCAAGGTGGTGGGGCCCAACCGGATCGATTGCCCAATGACGACCGCGAGCTACAAGGGCGCTTTGAGTGGACGGATGGACTGAGGGATGAGCTTCTGCATTGTTATGAAAGCAGTGAGCCCGCGCGGAGGGGGTACATGGCGCGGATGCATGCTCTGTGGTGTGAGAGACTACCAGAGCATAGCGCCTTCACGCCACAAAATCTGCGTGACTATGTATCCCACCTTCGTAGTAGGGGCTACGTGAGGGCTGCTCCTGGACCGGTGAATGAGGTGGCCGAAGAGCCGCCACATTCACCGGTTGAGGACGTGGTTCTCCTCGTTCCGCCAACTCCAGAGGGCCTCAGTACCAGACGGGGGTTACACCACATAAAAACCCCCGGGCCACAAGACCTGGCCAGAGTGGATGAAGAACTTCGTGCAGTGCTACCAGAACGGGCTGACCTCTGGCACATAAACTGTGCTGTGTATGCTGCTGCTCAACGCTTTTCTCGGGTGGAGAGGCGAAACACTGCCTCCCCACAGGAGAGGGCGGAGCGGCGCATACAAAAGATGGAAGCCAAGATCCGGTCGGCGAGGCAACACGCATCCCGTATCCAATGTGTGATGGACTATATGGCGGCCAACAGGCCGTTCACGCCTAAAGTGCGTCGATTAGCCGCCAACTTAAGACGCGCCCATCACACACTCAATGAGGCAGTGCTGCGAACCACCAAACAGCACTGTCTCGACAGGATACGGATGCTAGTGACTTGCAAAAAGTCACTAGTGAGGCGGGCGAGAGGGCTTGCGGAAAATAAACTGTTCCGCGAAAAGCCCTCGCGCCTTTTCCAACCGCCTCCGCGTGTTGTAGAAAATCCGCCGACTGCAGATCAGGTGGAGAACTTCTGGAAAACGCTGTACGAGGAGAGGCTTCCACTCAACCGAGATTCTCCTGCCCTTGCACACTTTGAAGCCTTTTGTCAAAGGCTTCAGCAACCACAGGAAGTGTGCGAACCAATAACCCCAGAAGAGGTTCGTAGGGCTCTTGAGGGCTCTAAGAACTTTGCTGCTCCAGGTCCCGATGGGATAAATAACTTTTGGTGGAAAAAGTTATCGAGGACCCACCACCATTTGGCCAGAATTTTTAATTCCTGGTTGAATGGGGAGCAGCAAATCCCTTCTTGGGTTGTTGAGGGGCGGACAGTGCTGATCCCCAAGAACGGAGATTTGTCCAACCCAAAGAACTACAGACCGATAACCTGTCTAAACGCATGCTACAAGGTGTTTACACGCATTTTGTACATGCGGGTGCTCCACGCAGTTGAACCGGTTTACGAACGGATATATGAGCAACGAGGGTCGAAGAGAGGTGTCGCTGGCTGCAAGGACAACCTGCTGATCGATAGATGTGTCACGCAGGACTCCATGCAGTATAAGCGGAACCTCTCTATGGCCTGGATCGACTACCGCAAGGCATTTGACATGACATCGCATGAGCTCATTGTTCACTTGCTCCGATGTCTTGTGGTACCAGGCCCCGTAGTGAGATGTATTGAAGAACTGATGCCGCTCTGGAGGACTCGCTTTACCATTACATCGGGTAACGATAGAGTCCAAACAGAGTCAGTAACATTCAGAAGAGGAGTATTTCAGGGAGATTCCCTCAGCCCCCTTCTCTTTTGCATCTCACTACTGCCATTATCCGTCTCGCTCCGGAAAACCCGTGGCTACAACTGCGGTACCCCCGGCGACAGGAGGCATAAGGTCACCCATCTATTTTATATGGATGACCTTAAACTTTATGCCTCTGGAGAGAGGGATCTCCAGCAGTCCCTTAGGGTGGTACAGGAGTACACGCAGGCTGTCGGTATGCAGTTCGGGTTGGACAAATGCGCACTGATCCATCTCAAGAGAGGACGATGCGGTGACTACGGAGAGGACGCGCAGCTCGTGGACGGAAGCATCTTACACCATCTAGATGCCGGAGAGTCGTACACTTACTTGGGTGTCGAGCAACGCTCCACCCAAGAAGTGAGTGTAGTGAAAAACGCTCTCCGCGGCAAGTATCAGCACCTACTCCGACAGATCTGGTCTTCAGAACTGTCGGGGAAGAACAAGGTGTCTGCTACAAATATGCTTGCCGTTCCGATCCTTCTCTACTCTTTCGGAGTAGTGAAGTGGACTAGAGAAGAGCTGCGTCAACTCGATGTAGTAACCCGCAAGAAGATGCATCTCAATAGGAGCTTGCATCCTAAATCGTCCGTTCCACGGTTATATCTCCCACAACATCGGGGAGGCCGTGGACTCTTGAGCTTGGAGAGTCTCCATAGCAGGATGGTTCTGGATGGAGCATGTAAGGTCATCAGGAGTTCGGATCCCCTCCTCTGCATGGTCCGAGACCATGAAAATGCAGAGGTAGGAGCTTTTCTCTTTAAGGCAGCACGGAGAGCAGCCGATGAACTTGGTCTCATCTTCGACGTCGAGCGGGTAAACCCCGACTCTGTCACCGAGTTGGAACCCGTTCGACTAAAAGCCCACATTAGAGCTGCAGAACACAACATCCTTCTGCAGCTCCATAAGGATAAGCCACTGCACGGGGTCTTCTATAAAAATATAGAAGACCTCGGCTTATCCGAAAGGCTGACCTTCGCCTTCTTAAGGTCAGCTGGGCTGAAGTCTGAGACCGAGGGATTCATAATGGCTTGCCAGGATGGTGTATTTAACACTCTCGTCTATCGACGTCGTGTCATGGGTATGGAGGTCCCTGATGTCAGCTGCAGGGCCTGCCGCAGGGCGCCGGAGACTGTAATGCACTTACTGTCGGCTTGCCCGACATACGCAGTCTCGGCCTATATTCATAGACACAACGCAGCATTACGAGTGCTTTACTATCATCTAAGGCACTCGTATGGGATAGACGAAACACCAGTGCTGCCTTACGTTCCGGGGGATATTGAGTCCGTTGTGGGGAATGAGAAGTGCCTAATCTATTGGAACTACTCGTTTCCCACCGTCAGGCAAATACAAGCCAACAAGCCTGACATAGTACTCCTCGACCACCAACTCAAGACAATGTATGTCGTGGAATTCTCGGCTCCCGCTGAGAGCAACATTGTCTTGAAAGAGGAGGAAAAACGGACAAAATATCGAGATTTGCTCTTCGAACTCCGCAGGCTTTATCCAGGCCACTCTGTTAAAATAGTGGTACTGATTATAGGAGCCCTCGGTGGAATGAGACAGACGCTGCTTTCAGAACTAAAGATCATACCGGCATGCCGAGATTCGGCAGAGATCTTAGCCGGCAGAATGCAGAAGGCTGTCATCCTCGGATCATTGCGTCTACTTAGGGCACACGATTCTCGGACCCGGTAGTCACTCACCCCACGGGCGTGGGGAGTGGCTATTGGTATTACCATCTCCCCTCTGTGAGGGTCGGAGCCACAGAGTAGGGTGACTGGTTTTTTGTAAAAAAAAAAAAAAAAAAAAAAAAAAAAATAAACGCATCCCGTATCCAATGTGTGATGGACTATATGGCGGCCAACAGGCCGTTCACGCCTAAAGTGCGTCGATTAGCCGCCAACTTAAGACGCGTCCATCACACACTCAATGAGGCAGTGCTGCGAACCACCAAACAGCACTGTCTCGACAGGATACGGATGCTAGTGACTTGCAAAAAGTCATTAGTGAGGCGGGCGAGGGGGCTTGCGGAAAATAAACTGTTCCGCGAGAAGCCCTCGCGCCTTTTCCAACCGCCTCCGCGTGTTGTAGACAATCCGCCGACTGCAGATCAGGTGGAGAACTTCTGGAAAACGCTGTACGAGGAGAGGCTTCCACTCAACCGAGATTCTCCTGCCCTTGCACACTTTGAAGCCTTTTGTCAAAGGCTTCAGCAACCACAGGAAGTGTGCGAACCAATAACCCCAGAAGAGGTTCGTAGGGCTCTTGATGGCTCTAAGAACTTTGCTGCTCCAGGTCCCGATGGGATAAATAACTTTTGGTGGAAAAAGTTATCGAGCACCCACCACCATTTGGCCAGAATATTTAATTCCTGGTTAAATGGGGAGCAGCAAATCCCTTCTTGGGTTGTTGAGGGGCGGACAGTGCTGATCCCCAAGAACGGAGATTTGTCCAACCCAAAGAATTACAGACCGATAACCTGTCTAAACGCATGTTACAAGGTGTTTACACGCATTTTGTACATGCGGGTGCTCCACGCAGTTGAACCGGTTTACGAACGGATATATGAGCAACGAGGGTCGAAGAGAGGTGTCGCTGGCTGCAAGGAGAACCTGTTGATTGACAGATGTGTCACGCAGGACTCCATGCAGTATAAGCGGAACCTCTCTATGGCCTGGATCGACTACCGCAAGGCATTCGACATGACATCGCATGAGCTCATTGTTCACTTGCTCCGATGTCTTGTGGTACCCGGTCCCGTAGTGAGATGTATTGAAGAACTGATGCCGCTCTGGAGGACTCGCTTTACCATAACATCGGGTAACGATAGAGTCCAAACAGAGTCGGTAACATTCAGAAGAGGAGTATTTCAGGGAGATTCCCTCAGCCCCCTTCTGTTTTGCATCTCACTACTGCCATTATCCGTCTCGCTCCGGAAAACCCGTGGCTACAACTGCGGTACCCCCGGCGACAGGAGGCATAAGGTCACCCATCTATTTTATATGGATGACCTTAAACTTTATGCCTCTGGAGAGAGGGATCTCCAACAGTCCCTTAGGGTGGTACAGGAGTATACGCAGGCTGTCGGTATGCAGTTCGGGTTGGACAAATGCGCACTGATCCATCTCAAGAGAGGACGATGCGGTGACTATGGAGAGGACGCGCAGCTCGTGGACGGGAGCATCTTACACCATCTAGATGCCGGAGAGTCGTACACTTACTTGGGTGTCGAGCAACGCTCCACCCAAGAAGTGAGTGTAGTGAAAAACGCTCTCCGCGGCAAGTATCAGCACCTACTCCGACAGATCTGGTCTTCAGAACTGTCGGGGAAGAACAAGGTGTCTGCTACAAATATGCTTGCCGTTCCGATCCTTCTCTACTCTTTCGGAGTAGTGAAGTGGACTAGAGAAGAGCTGCGTCAACTCGATGTAGTAACCCGCAAGAAGATGCATCTCAATAGGAGCTTGCATCCTAAATCGTCCGTTCCACGGTTATATCTCCCACGACATCGGGGAGGCCGTGGACTCTTGAGCTTGGAGAGTCTCCATAGCAGGATGGTTCTGAAGGGAGCATGTAAGGTCATCAGGAGTTCGGATCCCCTCCTCTGCATGGTCCGAGACCATGAAAATGCAGAGGTAGGAGCTTTTCTCTTTAAGGCAGCACGCAGAGCAGCCGATGAACTTGGTCTCATCTTCGGCGTCGAGCGGGTAAACCCCGACTCTGTCACCGAGTTGGAACCCGTTCGACTAAAAGCCCACATTAGAGCTGCAGAACACAACATCCTTCTGCAGCTCCATAAGGATAAGCCATTGCACGGGATCTTCTATAAAAATATAGAAGACCTCGGCTTATCCGAAAGGCTGACCTTCGCCTTCTTAAGGTCAGCTGGGCTGAAGTCTGAGACCGAGGGATTCATAATGGCTTGCCAGGATGGTGTATTTAACACTCTCGTCTATCGACGTCGTGTCATGGGTATGGAGGTCCCTGATGTCAGCTGCAGGGCCTGCCGCAGGGCGCCGGAGACTGTAATGCACTTACTGTCGGCTTGCCCGACTTACGCAGTCTCGGCCTATATTCATAGACACAACGCAGCATTACGAGTGCTTTACTATCATCTAAGGCACTCGTATGGGATAGACGAAACACCAGTGCTGCCTTACGTTCCGGGGGATATTGAGTCCGTTGTGGGGAATGAGAAGTGCCTAATTTATTGGAACTACTCGTTTCCCACCGTCAGGCAAATACAAGCCAACAAGCCTGACATAGTACTCCTCGACCACCAACTCAAGACAATGTATGTCGTGGAATTCTCAGCTCCCGCTGAGAGCAACATTGTCTTGAAAGAGGAGGAAAAACGGACAAAATATCGAGATTTGCTCTTCGAACTCCGCAGGCTTTATCCAGGCCATTCTGTTAAAATAGTGGTACTGATTATAGGAGCCCTCGGTGGAATGAGACAGACGCTGCTTTCAGAACTAAAGATCATACCGGCATGCCGAGATTCGGAAGAGATCTTAGCCGGCAGAATGCAGAAGGCTGTCATCCTCGGTTCATTACGTCTACTCAGGGCACACGATTCGCGGACCCGGTAGTCACTCACCCCACGGGCGTGGGGAGTGGCTATTGGTATTACCAGCTCCCCTCTGTGAGGGTCGGAGCCACAGAGTAGGGTGACTGGTTTTTTGTAAAAAAAAAAAATAATAATAATAATAATAATAAGGGGGCGAAAACCGGACCGGCAACCTCCTCGCGGTGCTACCCGGGCAACAGGCAGAGGTAAAACTCTGCCTGGCTGATGTCGGACGTGGGTCTCAGGGCTAACCACCCTGAGATTCCTGACTTGGTTATGAACAGCCAAGAACGGGCCCCTCACAATCGACCCCAGTCGGATGGGGGTCAAGGACATGTGGGAGGGGCCAGACCGGACAGTCCTAATGATGACAACCATGGCAATGTACAAGGGCGCTTTAGGTGGACGAGGGAACTGCGGGATAATTTGCTGACCTGCTATGAGAGCAGCGAACCTGCGCGTAGAGGATACATGGCACGATTGCACGCACTTTGGTGCGGAATGCATCCAGAGTATCGTGCCTTCTCTCAGCAACATCTGAGAGACCAAGTATCCTTCTTGCGCAGGACAGGTTATCAACGCGTACCCCGTCAGCAAGTAGCTGTACCAGCCGCACAACCACCGCGGCAAAACGCTGACGGGAGACTTCCAGCAGAGTACACCGAAGCCGACTTAAGGACGAGGGTAAGTCTTATCACCAGGACTACCCTAAAGGCCCAAGACCTGGCTAGAATGGACGCGGTCATCGATGAGGACCTCCCAGAGGATGCCGACATCTGGCAAATCAACTCTGCGGTGTACAACGCCGCTAGGCAACTCGTTCCTCGCGAAAGGCAAACCAATGCCTCTAGCGGAATCGAGAAAGCTAAGCGGCGGGTACAAAAAATCGAAGGCAAGATACATTCGGCCAGACAACACGCTTCTCGAACTCAGAGTGTGGTGGAACACATAACATCTGGCAGGGCATTTACGCCTAAAGTCCGGCGAGTGGCAGCCGGACTGAGACGCCAACACCACACTCTGAATCTGACAGTGTTGCTTACCATCAAGCAGCACTGTTTAGATAGGATTCGCACACTGATGGCAATAAAGAAGAAGTTGAACAAGCGGGTGCGAAGTATGGAACAAAATTCAATGTTCCGTACGACTCCCTCCCGCCTGTTCAAGGAGCCACAGCGTGTTGTCGATAATCCGCCGAATGTAGAAGATGTCGAAAGATTCTGGAAGGGAATCTACGAAACGACGCGTCCATTCAACAGCAGCACTCCAGCAATAGCACACTTCGAGGCTCTGTGTAACAGAACCTTTGGAGAGCAAGACGAAGTGTGTCCGGCGATCAGTACGGAGGAAGTCCAACAGGCACTTGTTGGTACCAAGAACTTCGCTGCTCCTGGCCCAGACGGCATTAACAACTGGTGGTGGAAGAAATTTCCATCCACCCACCGTCGTCTGGCGCGGGTTTTCAACTCTTGGTTGAACGAGGGGCAGCAGATTCCGGACTGGTTTGTCGAAGGACGTACTGTGTTAATCCCCAAGAAGGGAGATCTGTCCGATCCGAGAAACTATAGGCCAATCACATGTCTGAACTCCTGCTACAAGGTATTTACACGTATCTTGTACGCTAGGACACTACGGCATGTTGATCCGGTCTTTCAGCAGATAAATGAGCAACGTGGTGCGAAGAAAGGCATGGCAGGCTGCAAGGATAACCTGCTGATAGACCGCTGTATTACACAGGACTCTGTGCAATATAAGCGGAATCTATCTATGGCCTGGATTGACTACCGTAAGGCATTTGACACAACATCACATGAGCTCTTGTTACATTTGCTCCAATGTCTTGCGGTAGCAGCACCACTAGTGAGATGCATAGAACAACTGCTGCCGCTCTGGAAAACTCGCTTCACCATAACATCCGGTGCACAGCGGGTTACCACAGAGCAGGTAGCATTCAGGAGAGGAGTATTCCAAGGGGACTCCTTGAGTCCTCTCCTCTTCTGCATCTCACTGTTGCCTTTATCTGTTGAACTCCGCCAAGTCCGCGGATACCAATGCGGTCCACCTAGCAACCGGAGGCATAAGGTCACCCATTTATTCTACATGGATGACCTTAAACTCTACGCCTCCGGAGAGCAGGAACTGCAAAATGCTCTAAGGGTGGTCGAACGGTATACGCTGGCTATTGGAATGGAATTCGGATTGGACAAGTGTGCAGTCGTCCACCTCAAGAGAGGACGATGCGGGGACTTTGCTGAAGAGGCGCAGCTCGCAGACGGAAGCATCTTGCGACATCTAGATGCCGGAGAGACTTACACATACCTGGGTGTGCAACAACATCACATCCAGGATGTGCAACAAATTAAGGAATCTCTCCGCGGCAAGTACAGAAGCCTACTCCGAAAGATTTGGTCATCCGAACTTTCGGGGAAAAACAAGGTGTCTGCCACTAATATGCTTGCCGTTCCTGTTCTGCTCTACTCCTTTGGAGTAGTGAGATGGACTGTAGATGAGCTGCGTCAGTTAGATAGAGGTACCCGCAAGATGATGAATATCCATAGGAGCATTCATCCAAAATCGTCCGTTCCTCGTGTGTACCTCCCACGTCATCGGGGGGGCCGAGGACTCTTGAGTTTGGAGTGCATGCATGGCCGGGTAGTCCTGAGTATAGCATGTAACGTCCTTAGGAGCTCAGACCCTCTCCTGCAATTAGTGAGAAATCATGAAAATGCAGGAGTGGGAGCAGGATTATTCAAGGCAGCAAAGAGAGTCGCAGATGAACTCGGTCTCGTATTCGACATCAGGCGAGGAGGCCGGCGAGGTGCCGACCCAGAGTCGGTCACTGAGCTTCCGCCAAATCGCCTGAAAGCCCAGATTAAAGCCGCTGAACAGGAGAATCTGTTTAGACGGCACGTCGATAAATCCATGCACGGTGTATTCTATAAGAACATAGAAACGCTGGGTTTATCGACCAAGCTGACGTTCGCCTTTTTAAGATCAGCTGGGCTTAAGTCGGAGACCGAGGGATTCATTGTGGCCTGCCAGGATGGTGTTATTAACACCTTGGTCTACCGAAGCCGTGTGATGGGTGTAGGGGTTCCTGATACCAGCTGCAGGACCTGCCATCAGTCGCCGGAATCGCTCATGCATTTACTGTCTGCATGCCCGGTATATGCGATTTCGGCCTACATCCATCGCCATAACGCGGCATTACGAGTGCTTTACTACCATCTACGGCACTCGTACGGGGTAGACCAAACACCAGTGCTGCCTTACATCCCCGGAGATATTGAGTCCGTTGTCGAGAACGAGAGGTGCAGGATATACTGGAACTACTCGTTCCCGACCGTCAGGCTAATTCAAGCTAATAAGCCTGACATAGTACTCCTCGATCATCAGCAGAAGGCGATATACATCATCGAGTTTTCAGCTCCGGCTGAAACAAACATCGTCTTGAAAGAGGAGGAAAAACGGGCTAAGTATCGCGATCTCCGGTATGAGCTCCTAGTGCTGTATCCAGGCTACTCGGTCAAGTTGGTAGTCCTTATAATCGGTGTACTTGGAGGTATGAAGCCCACGCTGCTCTCGGAATTACGAACAATACCGGCCTGTCAACATTCGGCCGAATGGCTGGCAGGCCAGATGCAGAAAGCTGTTATCCTGGGTTCTCTTCGTTTACTTAGGGCACACGATTTAGGAACCTACGGTCGCTAACTCTGCAGGTTGCAGGGAGTGGTCGTAGTGAATTCGCTGGCGCTTCTTCCGTGAGAATGTCGGAGACACGGCAGAACTGACCAGCATCGCTCTCGCGAAAAAAAAAAAAAAAATAATAATAATAATAATAAATTAGCAGGAGGGGCTAACCTCCATCTATTAAGCCTTTGGTGAGTAGCGCCACCACTTACTCCAGCTAGGGGTGCAAAACCGAACCGGCAGCCCTTGTGCACCCGGGAGGGGAAAGCATCTTCCCCTCTGGTGTCGGTCGTGGGCCTGCTGGGCTAACCACCCACAGGCTCTAACCTTTGGTTCCAGCAGGCCGAAGACTGGGCCCCCACGATCGACCCCGTTCGGATAGGGGTCAAGGGCAAGGTGGTGGGGCCCAACCGGATAGACCGCCCGTTGACGACGTACGCAACGAACAAGGACGCTTTGAGTGGACAGATGAACTGAGGGATGAGCTTCTGCATTGTTATGAAAGCAGTGAGCCCGCGCGGAGGGGGTACATGGCGCGGATGCATGCTCTGTGGTGTGAGAGGCTACCAGAGCATAGCGCCTTCACGCCACAAAATCTGCGTGACTATGTATCCCACCTTCGTAGTAGGGGCTACGTGAGGGCTGCTCCTGGGCCGGTGAATGAGGTGGCCGAAGAGCCGCCACATTCACCGGTTGAGGACGTGACTCTCCTCGTTCCGCCAATACCAGAGGGCCTCAGTACCAGAAGGGGGTTACACCGTCTGAAAACCCCCGGGCCACAAGACCTGGCCAGAGTGGACGCTGAACTTCGTACAGCGCTACCAGAAGAGGCTGACATCTGGCACATAAATTGTGCCGTGTATGCCGCTGCTCAACGCTCGTCTCAGGTGGAGAGGCGAAATACCTCTTCCCCACAGGAGAGAGCGCAGCGGCGCATACAAAAGATGGAAGCCAAGATCCAGTCGGCGAGGCAACACGCATCCCGTATCCAATGTGTGATGGACTATATGGCGGCCAACAGGCCGTTCACGCCTAAAGTGCGTCGATTAGCCGCCAACTTAAGACGCGTCCATCACACACTCAATGAGGCAGTGCTGCGAACCACCAAACAGCACTGTCTCGACAGGATACGGATGCTAGTGACTTGCAAAAAGTCATTAGTGAGGCGGGCGAGGGGGCTTGCGGAAAATAAACTGTTCCGCGAGAAGCCCTCGCGCCTTTTCCAACCGCCTCCGCGTGATGTAGACAATCCGCCGACTGCAGATCAGGTGGAGAACTTCTGGAAAACGCTGTACGAGGAGAGGCTTCCACTCAACCGAGATTCTCCGGCCCTTGCACACTTTGAAGCCTTTTGTCAAAGGCTTCAGCAACCACAGGAAGTGTGCGAACCAATAACCCCAGAAGAGGTTCGTAGGGCTCTTGATGGCTCTAAGAACTTTGCTGCTCCAGGTCCCGATGGGATAAATAACTTTTGGTGGAAAAAGTTATCGAGCACCCACCACCATTTGGCCAGAATATTTAATTCCTGGTTAAATGGGGAGCAGCAAATCCCTTCTTGGGTTGTTGAGGGGCGGACAGTGCTGATCCCCAAGAACGGAGATTTGTCCAACCCAAAGAATTACAGACCGATAACCTGTCTAAACGCATGTTACAAGGTGTTTACACGCATTTTGTACATGCGGGTGCTCCACGCAGTTGAACCGGTTTACGAACGGATATATGAGCAACGAGGGTCGAAGAGAGGTGTCGCTGGCTGCAAGGAGAACCTGTTGATTGACAGATGTGTCACGCAGGACTCCATGCAGTATAAGCGGAACCTCTCTATGGCCTGGATCGACTACCGCAAGGCATTCGACATGACATCGCATGAGCTCATTGTTCACTTGCTCCGATGTCTTGTGGTACCCGGTCCCGTAGTGAGGTGTATTGAAGAACTGATGCCGCTCTGGAGGACTCGCTTTACCATAACATCGGGTAACGATAGAGTCCAAACAGAGTCGGTAACATTCAGAAGAGGAGTATTTCAGGGAGATTCCCTCAGCCCCCTTCTGTTTTGCATCTCACTACTGCCATTATCCGTCTCGCTCCGGAAAACCCGTGGCTACAACTGCGGTACCCCCGGCGACAGGAGGCATAAGGTCACCCATCTATTTTATATGGATGACCTTAAACTTTATGCCTCTGGAGAGAGGGATCTCCAACAGTCCCTTAGGGTGGTACAGGAGTATACGCAGGCTGTCGGTATGCAGTTCGGGTTGGACAAATGCGCACTGATCCATCTCAAGAGAGGACGATGCGGTGACTATGGAGAGGACGCGCAGCTCGTGGACGGAAGCATCTTACACCATCTAGATGCCGGAGAGTCGTACACTTACTTGGGTGTCGAGCAACGCTCCACCCAAGAAGTGAGTGTAGTGAAAAACGCTCTCCGCGGCAAGTATCAGCACCTACTCCGACAGATCTGGTCTTCAGAACTGTCGGGGAAGAACAAGGTGTCTGCTACAAATATGCTTGCCGTTCCGATCCTTCTCTACTCTTTCGGAGTAGTGAAGTGGACTAGAGAAGAGCTGCGTCAACTCGATGTAGTAACCCGCAAGAAGATGCATCTCAATAGGAGCTTGTATCCTAAATCGTCCGTTCCACGGTTATATCTCCCACGACATCGGGGAGGCCGTGGACTCTTGAGCTTGGAGAGTCTCCATAGCAGGATGGTTCTGGAGGGAGCATGTAAGGTCATCAGGAGTTCGGATCCCCTCCTCTGCATGGTCCGAGACCATGAAAATGCAGAGGTAGGAGCTTTTCTCTTTAAGGCAGCACGCAGAGCAGCCGATGAACTTGGTCTCATCTTCGACGTCGAGCGGGTAAACCCCGACTCTGTCACCGAGTTGGAACCCGTTCGACTAAAAGCCCACATTAGAGCTGCAGAACACAACATCCTTCTGCAGCTCCATAAGGATAAGCCATTGCACGGGATCTTCTATAAAAATATAGAAGACCTCGGCTTATCCGAAAGGCTGACCTTCGCCTTCTTAAGGTCAGCTGGGCTGAAGTCTGAGACCGAGGGATTCATAATGGCTTGCCAGGATGGTGTATTTAACACTCTCGTCTATCGACGTCGTGTCATGGGTATGGAGGTCCCTGATGTCAGCTGCAGGGCCTGCCGCAGGGCGCCGGAGACTGTAATGCACTTACTGTCGGCTTGCCCGACTTACGCAGTCTCGGCCTATATTCATAGACACAACGCAGCATTACGAGTGCTTTACTATCATCTAAGGCACTCGTATGGGATAGACGAAACACCAGTGCTGCCTTACGTTCCGGGGGATATTGAGTCCGTTGTGGGGAATGAGAAGTGCCTAATTTATTGGAACTACTCGTTTCCCACCGTCAGGCAAATACAAGCCAACAAGCCTGACATAGTACTCCTCGACCACCAACTCAAGACAATGTATGTCGTGGAATTCTCAGCTCCCGCTGAGAGCAACATTGTCTTGAAAGAGGAGGAAAAACGGACAAAATATCGAGATTTGCTCTTCGAACTCCGCAGGCTTTATCCAGGCCATTCTGTTAAAATAGTGGTACTGATTATAGGAGCCCTCGGTGGAATGAGACAGACGCTGCTTTCAGAACTAAAGATCATACCGGCATGCCGAGATTCGGAAGAGATCTTAGCCGGCAGAATGCAGAAGGCTGTCATCCTCGGTTCATTACGTCTACTCAGGGCACACGATTCGCGGACCCGGTAGTCACTCACCCCACGGGCGTGGGGAGTGGCTATTGGTATTACCAGCTCCCCTCTGTGAGGGTCGGAGCCACAGAGTAGGGTGACTGGTTTTTTGTAAAAAAAAAAAAAAAAAAATAATAATCTGAAAACCCCCGGGCCACAAGACCTGGCCAGAGTGGACGCTGAACTTCGTACAGCGCTACCAGAAGAGGCTGACATCTGGCACATAAATTGTGCCGTGTATGCCGCTGCTCAACGCTCGTCTCAGGTGGAGAGGCGAAATACCTCTTCCCCACAGGAGAGAGCGCAGCGGCGCATACAAAAGATGGAAGCCAAGATCCAGTCGGCGAGGCAACACGCATCCCGTATCCAATGTGTGATGGACTATATGGCGGCCAACAGGCCGTTCACGCCTAAAGTGCGTCGATTAGCCGCCAACTTAAGACGCGTCCATCACACACTCAATGAGGCAGTGCTGCGAACCACCAAACAGCACTGTCTCGACAGGATACGGATGCTAGTGACTTGCAAAAAGTCATTAGTGAGGCGGGCGAGGGGGCTTGCGGAAAATAAACTGTTCCGCGAGAAGCCCTCGCGCCTTTTCCAACCGCCTCCGCGTGTTGTAGACAATCCGCCGACTGCAGATCAGGTGGAGAACTTCTGGAAAACGCTGTACGAGGAGAGGCTTCCACTCAACCGAGATTCTCCGGCCCTTGCACACTTTGAAGCCTTTTGTCAAAGGCTTCAGCAACCACAGGAAGTGTGCGAACCAATAACCCCAGAAGAGGTTCGTAGGGCTCTTGATGGCTCTAAGAACTTTGCTGCTCCAGGTCCCGATGGGATAAATAACTTTTGGTGGAAAAAGTTATCGAGCACCCACCACCATTTGGCCAGAATATTTAATTCCTGGTTAAATGGGGAGCAGCAAATCCCTTCTTGGGTTGTTGAGGGGCGGACAGTGCTGATCCCCAAGAACGGAGATTTGTCCAACCCAAAGAATTACAGACCGATAACCTGTCTAAACGCATGTTACAAGGTGTTTACACGCATTTTGTACATGCGGGTGCTCCACGCAGTTGAACCGGTTTACGAACGGATATATGAGCAACGAGGGTCGAAGAGAGGTGTCGCTGGCTGCAAGGAGAACCTGTTGATTGACAGATGTGTCACGCAGGACTCCATGCAGTATAAGCGGAACCTCTCTATGGCCTGGATCGACTACCGCAAGGCATTCGACATGACATCGCATGAGCTCATTGTTCACTTGCTCCGATGTCTTGTGGTACCCGGTCCCGTAGTGAGATGTATTGAAGAACTGATGCCGCTCTGGAGGACTCGCTTTACCATAACATCGGGTAACGATAGAGTCCAAACAGAGTCGGTAACATTCAGAAGAGGAGTATTTCAGGGAGATTCCCTCAGCCCCCTTCTGTTTTGCATCTCACTACTGCCATTATCCGTCTCGCTCCGGAAAACCCGTGGCTACAACTGCGGTACCCCCGGCGACAGGAGGCATAAGGTCACCCATCTATTTTATATGGATGACCTTAAACTTTATGCCTCGGGAGAGAGGGATCTCCAACAGTCCCTTAGGGTGGTACAGGAGTATACGCAGGCTGTCGGTATGCAGTTCGGGTTGGACAAATGCGCACTGATCCATCTCAAGAGAGGACGATGCGGTGACTATGGAGAGGACGCGCAGCTCGTGGACGGAAGCATCTTACACCATCTAGATGCCGGAGAGTCGTACACTTACTTGGGTGTCGAGCAACGCTCCACCCAAGAAGTGAGTGTAGTGAAAAACGCTCTCCGCGGCAAGTATCAGCACCTACTCCGACAGATCTGGTCTTCAGAACTGTCGGGGAAGAACAAGGTGTCTGCTACAAATATGCTTGCCGTTCCGATCCTTCTCTACTCTTTCGGAGTAGTGAAGTGGACTAGAGAAGAGCTGCGTCAACTCGATGTAGTAACCCGCAAGAAGATGCATCTCAATAGGAGCTTGCATCCTAAATCGTCCGTTCCACGGTTATATCTCCCACGACATCGGGGAGGCCGTGGACTCTTGAGCTTGGAGAGTCTCCATAGCAGGATGGTTCTGGAGGGAGCATGTAAGGTCATCAGGAGTTCGGATCCCCTCCTCTGCATGGTCCGAGACCATGAAAATGCAGAGGTAGGAGCTTTTCTCTTTAAGGCAGCACGGAGAGCAGCCGATGAACTTGGTCTCATCTTCGACGTCGAGCGGGTAAACCCCGACTCTGTCACCGAGTTGGAACCCGTTCGACTAAAAGCCCATATTAGAGCTGCAGAACACAACATCCTTCTGCAGCTCCATAAGGATAAGCCATTGCACGGGATCTTCTATAAAAATATAGAAGACCTCGGCTTATCCGAAAGGCTGACCTTCGCCTTCTTAAGGTCAGCTGGGCTGAAGTCTGAGACCGAGGGATTCATAATGGCTTGCCAGGATGGTGTATTTAACACTCTCGTCTATCGACGTCGTGTCATGGGTATGGAGGTCCCTGATGTCAGCTGCAGGGCCTGCCGCAGGGCGCCGGAGACTGTAATGCACTTACTGTCGGCTTGCCCGACTTACGCAGTCTCGGCCTATATTCATAGACACAACGCAGCATTACGAGTGCTTTACTATCATCTAAGGCACTCGTATGGGATAGACGAAACACCAGTGCTGCCTTACGTTCCGGGGGATATTGAGTCCGTTGTGGGGAATGAGAAGTGCCTAATTTATTGGAACTACTCGTTTCCCACCGTCAGGCAAATACAAGCCAACAAGCCTGACATAGTACTCCTCGACCACCAACTCAAGACAATGTATGTCGTGGAATTCTCAGCTCCCGCTGAGAGCAACATTGTCTTGAAAGAGGAGGAAAAACGGACAAAATATCGAGATTTGCTCTTCGAACTCCGCAGGCTTTATCCAGGCCATTCTGTTAAAATAGTGGTACTGATTATAGGAGCCCTCGGTGGAATGAGACAGACGCTGCTTTCAGAACTAAAGATCATACCGGCATGCCGAGATTCGGCAGAGATCTTAGCCGGCAGAATCCAGAAGGCTGTCATCCTCGGTTCATTACGTCTACTCAGGGCACACGATTCGCGGACCCGGTAGTCACTCACCCCACGGGCGTGGGGAGTGGCTATTGGTATTACCAGCTCCCCTCTGTGAGGGTCGGAGCCACAGAGTAGGGTGACTGGTTTTTTGTAAAAAAAAAAAAAAAAAAAAAAATAATAATAATCTAAGGCACTCGTATGGGATAGACGAAACACCAGTGCTGCCTTACGTTCCGGGGGATATTGAGTCCGTTGTGGGGAATGAGAAGTGCCTAATTTATTGGAACTACTCGTTTCCCACCGTCAGGCAAATACAAGCCAACAAGCCTGACATAGTACTCCTCGACCACCAACTCAAGACAATGTATGTCGTGGAATTCTCAGCTCCCGCTGAGAGCAACATTGTCTTGAAAGAGGAGGAAAAACGGACAAAATATCGAGATTTGCTCTTCGAACTCCGCAGGCTTTATCCAGGCCATTCTGTTAAAATAGTGGTACTGATTATAGGAGCCCTCGGTGGAATGAGACAGACGCTGCTTTCAGAATTAAAGATCATACCGGCATGCCGAGATTCGGCAGAGATCTTAGCCGGCAGAATGCAGAAGGCTGTCATCCTCGGTTCATTACGTCTACTCAGGGCACACGATTCACGGACCCGGTAGTCACTCACCCCACGGGCGTGGGGAGTGGCTACTGGTATTACCAGCTCCCCTCTGTGAGGGTCGGAGCCACAGAGTAAGGTGACTGGTTTTTTGTAAAAAAAAAAAAAAAAAATTTATTTAATCACTGTGCAGTTTTACAATAATTGATGTGATCGTCAAGATAGGTACAGAGAATGTACAGTTTATACTTTAAAACAGATATTTACAATTTTTAAAAAATGTCTCATGACTAAAATATGTAAAAGTGTACTTTAAAAAACAAAGTACATAATAAAATATTAAAAAATAAGAAAAAATATATCTAATAATAAGAACAATAAATTAGGAATTACAAATCGAGGAACTGATTTACACTATAAAAGCAATTTTCAATTAAAAAATATTTAACTTTGTCTTTATATATTTTATACGAATTGACATTTTTAATATCATCCGGCAGTTTGTTATAGAGAACAACTCCGTTATAATAAGGCGATTTCTCGTAGAGAGCTGTGGAATGATATGGATATCTTAATATGTTTCGACATCTTGTGTTGTGAGAGTGATAGTCTCCATTAAGTTCATAATTATTTAGATTTAATTTAACAGATTTCAATACAGAAAAAATATAACCGTTAGTAATTTGTTGTTAATAAAATATTGCTTGCAGCTATCTCTAGGACCGATTTTAAAAATAATTCTGAGCATTCTTTTTTGCAAAATAAACACCCTTTGAACGTCGACGCTCTGGCCCCATAATACAATGTTATAGGCTAGATGGCAGTAACCTAACGAATAATAAACATTTAATAAATGGCTGTTGTCCAAAGTAGATTTGAGTTGGTTCAATGCAAAACATGCCTTATTTAGTTTCTTGCATAATTCATTAAAATGGCTATCCCAACACAGCTTACTATCCAAGTAAGTTCCTAAAAACTTTATTACTTTCGTTTGATTTAAATTTAATTCAGAAATTTGAACCACAAAATCGTCAGGTAAGGCTTTTTTTTTTGGAGAAAAATATCCATTCGGTTTTAGCTAAATTTAATATTAACATATTCTTATTGCACCATTCATAAAATTCTTTCACTATGATATTGACCATGATTTGCAGTGTTTCAACATCAGCTGCTGTTACTACCATCGACGTATCATCAGCAAACATCGTTACCGTTGTTTGGGGTATATTTTTGGGAAGACCATTTATAAAGAGTAGGAATATAAGTGGACCCAGGACCGAACCTTGGGGTACACCTATATTGACCTTATACTCTTCCGATATTACATATCCAATTTTCACTTTCAGTTTTCTGTCTGTTAAAAAAGATTTTATCCATTCGAGTATCGTGCCTCTGACGCCTAAGGAAAACATTTTCTGGATAACAAACTGAATAGAGATAGTGTCAAATGCTCGGGTTAAATCAAAAAATAGTCCAATCGCGTATTTATTTTTATCCAACTCATCATAGATAGTTTGAAGAAATTGCACTGACTGTCTCCACCGATTTACCTTTTCTGAAACCATGTTGATTATTAGATAATAATTTATTTTTTAGTAGAAAGTTCATAACTCTATTAAAGACTATTTTTTCTAGGATTTTTGATATAATGCATAGTAAGGAAATTGGCCTATAATTTTCATGATTATTTGGATCGCCTTTTTTAAATATTGGCAAAACTATAGCTACTTTTAAGATTGATGGAAACTGCCCCTTTTGGAGAGATTTTATATTATGTGTTAGTGGCTCTGCAATAGAATCGTAGGAACTTTTTGTGAATTTGGAAGATATTCCATCCACGCCGCTTGATTTTTTATTATTTAAATCTTGAATTATATTCTGTACTTCCGAAACGGTAACGGGTTCCATGAAAAGAGATTTTTCAGACATGTTACTAATAGTGCAGTCGAATGAGATATTATTTCCAAAATAATCTTTGATTTTGTCCTCGGCTACATGAGAAAAATAGTTTGCTAAATACTCTGAGACTTCTTTTGGATTTTCTGAAATCTCTCCATTTATGCTTATAGCAATATTTTCATTTTTTGCCTTGATTCTACCTAAAGTAGAGTTTACCATGTGCCAAATCTGTTGTGAGGTGTTTTTAGAATTATGAATTTTGTTTAGATTATATTGCCTCTTAGCAGATTGAATTGATTTATTATGCATTCTTTTTTTAATTTTATAATATTCTAAATAATCCGCATTTAATTAATAGATATTTAATTTAATATAATTCTATAAAAGTATCTCGAATTTCATATAATCTTTCAATTTCACACTTTTCCGGTAATATATTCAGCACATAAATTATAACGCAATAGTTGTTATTGTTTACTACTTCCAGTTTCTAGGGAATAAGTTGATAACAGTGTTTTACCAATTTGTAAAATATGTTCTACTTTACTTTCACTATAATGGTCATAACTCTATTGGCGTTGTCGCTCATTTGTTTGTTGTCATTAACTTACATTACTGGAAATTATGTAGGAGGAATTTTACTTTGTCAGAGAGCACAAAACGTTATAAAACACTAAGGAAGTTGTAAAAACACTTATTTCTAATAATAACATTTGCTATTTCCGTTCAACTTATTCTATGTACTTAAAGAGAAAGAACGAATAAATATCAACAATAAAATTGCTACTAAATTGGTTCTTGTCATGAATCAAAGTTTTAATTTCAGCAAACGATAAATCTCAAGCTAATAAATAAATAAATTTATTATTTGTGGCATTATATTTTGTAGACAGTAAAATGTAAAAAACGCAATATTTTAGTTCATTGTAACTACTTTTTGCCTTTCACTTAGTTATCTAGAATGCTGTATTTTTTCAAAAAATATTGAAAATGATCTGACGGTTGCCAAATATAAAAAAAAATAGATCTTATAAAAAGTGAAGAAGGGCGTAACATATCCATCTGGCATTGCGATTTAATGTAATAAATTAATTTTATGTGTATCTAATCGTAATAGCACAGATCTATCTAAGGTATGCTGACACTCCTGGAAGAATGGTGCACGAAGTGGAAAGTCGCAGTCAACGCCGACAAGAGCCAGGCCATCCTCTTCAGACGAGTGCGGAAAGAAATTCCCACAGGACACGTCTCCATGAACGGCGAGGACATCCAATGGCACGACACCGTCAAATACTTTGGCGTGGTCATGGACAGAAGCCTAACATGGAGACAAAACACGGACGCCATCACAGCCAAGGCCCGACGTACGAGAGCCCTCATCTACCCAATGACGGGAAATGGGAGCCGACTTAACTTGAGGAACAAACTCACGCTTATCAAGACCCTCATCAGGCCGCAGCTGACTTACGCCTCGGTAGCGTGGGGCTACCAGGCAAAGTCCTACATGAAGAGAATCCAGGCAGTGGAGAACATCGCCCTGAGGTTGACGCGTTGACGCCCCATGGTACGTGAGAACCGCAGACATCGTCAGAGACCTGGAGTACACCACGGTCACTGAAGTCATCCGGGAACGAGCGAAGAAGCTGTACGCCCAAGCCGAGGAGCATGGGAACGCGCTGATCAGACAGGCCACTGATTACGACCCCGCCGGCGCCCCGAGGCACAAGCGACCGAGGGTTCAGCTACTGGACAACGGGTAAGTATAACCTTTATTTCCCGCTACAGATCTGTTTCAGATACGCCAGGACGGACCACCACTACCAGAGACATGACGTTTTCAACCCTAACCCAACCTCCTTGCGGGCGTCGGACAACATACCGTCCGACGCCCGTTGTCCTACCAGCTCCGTGGAGACCGAAAGTGCTAAAAGAAGCACTTAGGTCTCCACACTCCCGAGCTACACAGCTCATCCTTACCTTTCCGACGATCCGGGGTAGGATATCAATTGATGTCCTACGTACCGGCAGTCAGTCCCAGCTAAAACTTCCTAAACCCAACTCGACCGATGACTACCCCCGGGGGTGACAAGCTGGCGAAGAAAGAAAACATCAAGACAAGAAGAGCGCCAGAAGGGACCTCAGCCAGCGAGGTTCAACAGCCAGGACCAGGGGAGATCCGCAGAAAATACCACGACACATCTCACATTTGTGAGATGGGTCTGGTAGAAGTACGCGAGCCCACCTATCACGAAGGCCGGTCCAGGTCTACAGAGATAATCTAGGTGCAAAGAGTAATAGTCCTACTCGGTCCTAGTTATCGAGACCGACATCCAGCCAATGGATATTGGCGCGCAGTAAGGCATAAAGGTATAAAAATACTAGACGTTATACGCTAAGCGCCGATTTACAGGACGAACCAAGATTTATCTATTGATTTTAAATAAGAACACACATATACTCCAGTTAAATTCGATGAAAAATGCAATAAGAGAAAAAAAATATATGCTTTTTAAATTTTTGATGACTACCCCCGGGGGTGACAAGCTGGCGAAGAAAAAAAACATCAAGACAAGAAGAGCGCCAGAAGAGACCTCAGCCAGCGAGGTTCAACAGCCAGGACCAGGGGAGATCCGCAGAAAATACCACGACACATCTCACATTTGTGAGATGGGTCTGGTAGAAGTACGCGAGCCCACCTATCACGAAGGCCGGTCCAGGTCTACAGAGATAATCTAGGTGCAAAGAGTAATAGTCCTACTCGGCCCTAGTTATCGAGACCGACATCCAGCCAATGGATATTGGCGCGCAGTAAGGCATAAAGGTATAAAAATACTAGACGTTATACGCTAAGCGCCGATTTACCGGACGAACCAAGATTTATCTATTGATTTTAAATAAGAACACACATATACTCCAGTTAAATTCGATGAAAAATACAATAAGAGAAAAAAAATATATGCTTTTTAAATTTTTGGGAGAAACTTCTTAGACGCATTGTGAATATGCAAAAAAGTTCCTACTCCTATTATCGTAGATGAAATCCTACTCCTTACTCAACTGTACATAATATTAAAATCCTACTTAAGTGACCGCTAATTCCAAATTAAATTCGATGATGTCTTATCTGATTATCACATCATAAAATTCGGTATACCACAGAGCAGTGTTCTGGGGTTCTTCCTATACCTAATAATTACAGCAGATGCTCCAACAACAAATGATACACTAATAGTGGCATTCGCAGATGATACCGCAATCATATCAACAGATACTGATCCTATAAGAGCATCCGAAGAACTGCAAAACCATCTTAATTTACTGCAAAGCTGTCTCAAAGATTAGAAAATCAACTTTAACACCAATAAATCTTCTCAAATAACCTTTACCACAAAAATAAATACTTGTCTATAAGACGGCATAAATAATGCTCCTATACCTGTGAAAAAAGAAGTAAGTACCTTGGGGTCCATTTAGACGAAAATTGAACCTGGAGAATACAAAATAAAGTAAAGGTATCCCGAGAAAATAAATTAGTTATATACAAGACAATACTAAAATCAATATGGACCAATGGAGTAGAGTTATGGGGTTATAGTAAACATTCCAACACAAAGATCCTTCAAATATTTAATCTAAAACTTTGAAAATGATAGCAGATGCCCCATGGTATGTGTTCAGCTAAACGTTGCATAATGATATCAAGATACTTTTTATCAAAGAGATAAGACCATACTCAATTAAACATAAAAATCGTAGTACTAACCATGGTAACCAGCTCATAAGTGAACTTTTCAATCAACCACTCGTTGGAAGGAGATTAAGAAGATTGTGACCAGAAAATCTAGCCAGGTGAACCTCAGAGAACCATCAATGGATGGTGGTGAAAAATTTTTTTGAAACATCTGAAATTGATTTTATTTTAGTTTTTTTGCTAGTGCAATTTGTGACAAAACACTAATGTCTAAAATACGCGTTTCTGAGAAAAATGTATTGTTTTTAAGCAGTACTTACTGATTACTTGATTGAAACAGCTTGCGATAAGCCTTACCAGCAAGATAACGTAGTTTCTGACAAGATGACCTTCTGTGATTATCACTTTTATCCTTACGCATTAACTTGCTAATGTAAATATAATTGTCCGATCATAAAAATCCTTCACTAACATTAAATTTGAAAGCGAACATTTTACTTAGTAATGTTTGTGCAAACCTATAATTTTATCTGCGTATGCTATTCGAATATTTTTCGACGTCGAAGGAAGTAGAACTCGTATATTTGTCGCGGTATACGCTTTTGCAATCGAGCTCGTCTATCTCGGACTAATTAGAACACATTTTTAACATCACCATAAATTAATCAATCTCCGTCTAAAATTTGATCATATTAGATTTTTAATTTTCGATGTTTACCTATACCGAGCATCATCAAAGAAGTCTTATGCGCTCCTGTTACGGAGTTCATAAATTTGGGCTAAATATTTCTCTGCTGGCTTATTGCTATCAACAGAAATGACTGGAATACTTCTTTGATAATGATGTCACAGTAGATTATACCCACGGCCACCTCCTCTTCTTCCCTCACTCTTCCTACATTTTTCTCTATTATCTCTCCATCTTCCCCAACATTCCTTCAACTTTTTCCGACTTTCTCACCACATTCACATACTTTCCCATAACTTTCTCCTACACATTCAAGACCTCCCCAAATGTTCGCTGCCTTCCCTCATTTTCCCCGCCATGTTCTTTCATTTTTTTTGCGGGATTCTCTACCAACCGCTTTCAAGGAAAAACAGATTATTGTATTACTGCATGGTCGTGAATCAACAAATGTTGAACAAAATTTTAGTAAGAAAATCTATTCTTGCAACAATTCTGCGTAGCCATACTGACCTTAATTTTTAAGCAAATATCGTCGTCAAGCAACATTTCGTCGACACCGACTACGTTATTATTAATTTCAACATCAGAATTAGTGCAAACAGTAGTTTTATAGCAACCTTACTCGAACTATTTTAGCCTGAAGCATTTTCCAACATTAGGTTAACGTCAGAAAGTGTCTTAATTAGATTTGCTGTGTTTTTAAGTCATTTTCTAATATAGATTATATAGACATTGGTTACTGTCTAAATGAGATTGGTTAACTTTTAGGTAACCTACCAATGTCGGTTGAACATTAGTTATTAACTGAATAGGTTGGGTTTGTTATCACACACTTACAAACGTTGATTATACGTTGGTAAAAATAGATGAAATTTATTAGTTTTTATAACAAAAAAGCTGTCATCAGCGTGCATAATAATTAATTAATATCTGCTTATAATATGTAAATTCATATAACCAGGCAACTCATTTACGGAAATACGAACAAGAGCGGTCCAAGGCTAGTTCCCTGGAGAATTAGCTACTATAGCAGTTATTGTTAAAAACTTGTTGAAATTTATTAAATAAATATAGATTCAAAAGACCAAGACCTACTCCTCTAATTGCGTACCAGAGTTGAGTTGAGTACTCCCAGTACCCAGTATAAGTAGTCTAAATTTTTATTTTTGCTTCCAGTTTATGTCCAGTTTATCCCCCAAACATTTCCAATATTAAAATTTTATTTAAGAAACCATAATTAGTTATTAGTAAAATATGGACAAAAAATAAGTTGGTAAATAAAAAATAAATGGGTAAATGAAAAATTTAATTATCTACCTACAAGTACAAACTAAATATGCATATGCAATGTGTTGCTCTTAAGCAATACAAGTTTTTCAAAATGTCTGTTTTGTTGAAGTGCATTTTTAGATTAATTGGGTTGCTTATAAAATTCTATGGCCACTTGTCACCTTATGTAGAATGATCATAATCCAAACCCAATAAATAATGAGACTGCATGTTTGATGGACTTATTTAACAAAATTATTTGTAATAGAGTAGGTAACCTTTTTAAATTTTATAACAAATAATGAATATTTAAAAGTACTTGGAGCAACTTTTATATAAGAAAATACTTTTTTGAGTAACAAGTTGTTGCGGACCTCTAGCGTATGCGACCATACGCCTTAGCGTTTTGTGGGCCGCATGATAACAACCGCTACATCCGTAGTAGAGTTTGGCTATTGTCCACGGGAGGGCGATATACTTCCGGCTCGTGAAAAGCAGAGAGACATTTTTTGGATGGCGGTATATGGTTGATAATCCTACAAAACTCGTTTTGTCCGAGGCACCCTGGTGGATTTTGGGATTGTCAACAAAGGAACATTTTCTCCATCTGTTGTTGTTCCGTTTAGCGGAATATTTTGTTGTTGTGAGTAAATTCTAACTGCGGAAGCAGGATATTTAAGTATACAAGGTAAGCTAACCTCTTCACGCCATCTTACCAGTTCTCTACCCACCTGTTTCACAAATTTACAGGCTTTCCCTTGGAAGTATCGTGTCGACTTGAAAGGCGGACTCGACTCCATTCACCCAACTGTGACTTTCTAGGAACATTGGTGGATTATTCCCTCATCAGTGAGGTAAATTATATTTCTTTCGTGGGTTATGTCAGATTTGAATTGCTCACATTAGGCACGCTTCACGTGCATTTCCGACCATGCAAATTAAATCGGGATATCTTTAGGGTTCCACGGACCGGGCTTCCACACACAGTAGTGAACTTCCACGGACGGGGCATCCAAACATAGTAGAAAGTTCCAGGGCTGGAGAGGCTATAATCAATCCCATCCTCGGGTCAATTTCTTTCGTCCCGAAGACACCACCGTAGGGCTACAGTTTCTGCAACGTCGAAGTCGGTAGCGTACCACTCTAGATAAGTGTGTTGTTTTTATTTACCGGCGACCACCTTCAGTGATTCTGTGAGGTTATATTCCATTGATACTTACTTTTGTGTTGTAATTTGTACATATTTAAAGATTTTATGCATTTATATTTATTTAAGGAGGTTCTCTAAATCAGATCCATTGTGGCCGAATTTATTACCATTTATCCTCACGTTGTAAACCGATGTGTAGCTACACGAGGCATTTTATTAATGTTGTAACTTATTAATCAAGAAATTTGCCACACGTTTTGATCATCGCCAGGTTACATGCTAGAGAACCAATATTTGTAAATTCTGCAATATAGTGCATTTCATATTTAAAGAAAGTGTCATTATTTCATTTGCGACCACTACGTATGGAACCCTCAGTGATTTGTGTAAGTAAGTAAACTAATAATTTGTCATAGTTTATGTAAACTTGGGCTTAACGCCCTGAGATAGTCTGAGCTAGTAAAATTTTATCGTGGACACGTTACATCACTTATCCGGGGTAAGTAGTGTCTGCGATATCTGCTACGCTACAGTTAGTAGCCCAAGTGAGTTTCTTTATGTAATATCTTATAACCATTAATATCCAACGTATTTATTTCTTTATGTACGTGTAAATCGTAGCAAAGTATTACTTATTTTATAAATAAGTACAAGTATCCAGTACTTTTTAGTCAAAGCACTGGGAGTACAAGTAGCAATACATGGATTTTAAAAGTACTTAGCGTAAAATACGCAAAGTAAAAATGTACTTATTACTTTACTTAGAGTACATTTTAGTACGGATTACCTCAACTCTGTTCCGTACATTTCCAGATTTTCCAAACAACTTTGCATAGCTAATAAAATCAAATGCTTTAGTTAGGTAAGTTTTTTTCAACATAACAAAAACAGCAAACTTCAAATTAAGAAAAACTTTTGGTACGTTAATCAACAATCAATGGCTTATCCTAATACTTACTAATTAATTAATTATTATTATTGATTCATTGAAATGCCTATACTGTTTTTAGAAAATTGCGTTTTTTTTTTTTGTTTGAAGTAGATTTCGTCAATATTGCAAACAAAATTAAATCATGCTATACCCAATTTTAGTTCGTAACGATTCATTAAAATGATTGTCCGTGAAGTAAGAGATCTAAAAAAGTTCAGACATAATTATTCAATTTTGGTACTTTAAATAAACAATGAGGTCATAAAAATTTAATTTTTATTAACAAAATACTTATTTCCAACTCAATTTGACGATAAAATTTTTAAAGAGCTATGACCCTATAAAGTGTGAAAGCGCCGCGCCGGTAATCGAGATCGTGATGTGGATCTTCTTATGCTCTTACTGACCTTCTTTCTGAATGAATACACTGCGCTGTATAGTAGGAGTCACTTTTCACTGACAATGAGTGCATGTTTCAAATTTTTATGTGCTTGCATACTTGATCCTTGAACTTAACCGTGTGATTTTCTCTAAAAATAATAGTTAGAAGAGTAAAAGAGAATGAGAGTATAAATTTAGGTACACTCGACAAATCTCTCTTTAATTAAACGTATCAATAAATTACATTCTGAGGTCTCCAATAGTTATTTATGTAGCAAGCGCAAAAAGTAGCTGTTTTTGGCACGAGACGTGAAAACTGTTACAATTACAATTTAAAGTAATAATGTAATAACTGAAATCTAATAGTAAGTTTTATTGGTGTCTTATACACGGAGTATTTACACATGTCAAGATCTTTGCAAAAAGAGTTACATACATAGAGGTACAAGTTAAAACAATTCTAAGATAGAGTTTTGTGTTAGAAATACTATACATTATACATTAACCCTAAAATTAAAATTGATAAAACAGTTTACGGGAATGTTAACAATTGGTGATATTATTGACTAATACCTACATTTATGTTAACAATTACCAATTATTAAAATTAGCCTCCAGGAGTTCATCAATTGAATAAAATACATTTCTGAGTAAAAATTTCCTCACGGAGGTTTTGGATTTGTTGAAGTTAAGTTGCTTCAATTGGCAGAACATTGTAAAACACTATACCATAATAACTTGTTCATGTGTGAGTTTTGTTCAATTTTACGAAATTTACATTTATTTTGTCCCGCTTTCGTGTTAAGTAATTGTGAATTTGCCGAAGGGTAGTGTAACTTCCTTCATTCTCTTTTACGTATAACAGTGACTGCAAGATAAAGGTATACGGTAATGTGAGAATACCCAATGCAATAAATTCAGCCCAGAAATTATTCTGATTGCTTTTCTTTGGATGGCAAAGCTAGCATCCTAGCAGATGGATGCTCCCAAATCAGAATAACGTAAGAAATGACTGAATGTATTAAGGCATGATATGTAGTAAGCAATGTTTTCTGTGTGACATTGGATCCGAGATGGCGTAATAAATATATGTTTTTGCTTACTTTTCTACATATATATTTTGCGAGTGTTTCCCAGACTAACTTTTTGTCAAGGTGGACTCCTAGGAATTTTACCTCATTACTAAAAGATAAATCGTTGTCGTCCATATTTTTTAGCGTAAAAACCACTTTTTCAGTTTTAGTATCATTCTGTGCCAACTGATTAGCTATGAACCAATCTTGTACCAAGTTTTGTGTCCAATTTATTTCAGATATTAAATATTGATATATTTAAATGATTTTGTTACTGTTGCCATCAGCAACTAGAACAAAATTTAGGTCTAATGCAACGCTTGGTAAATCATTTACATAAATCAGAAATAGTATCGGTCCTAACACTAATCCCTGAGGAACGCCGTATTTTATGGGAAGGAGGTTTGAGTTTCTATTTTGCGAGTATATATATTGAAAACGATTGGTTAGGTAGGAAATTATTAAGTTGGGCCCATTGTTGTTAAAACCATAAAAGTTTAATTTATCAACTAGTATTTTATGTGACACACAGTCAAAGGCTTTTGTAAGATCTCAAAATTGTGAATATATTAATAAGCCCTCTTCAAAACCTTCGTTGATAATTTTAATTAAAGAATTTACAGCTAATATTGTTGAATGTTTAGCTCTAAAACCAAATTGAGTCAAATAGATTATTTTCTTCGAAATGGCTGGTAATTTGGTTCTTTAATATTATCTCAAAGGTTTTTGCGAAAAAGAAATGATGACAATTGGTCGATAATTTGAAGAATTATCCTTAACATCTTTTTTATAGATTGGTATAACTTTGGAGACTTTTAAGAAATCTGGGAAAATGTTCTTTCTAACACACAAGTTAAGAGGGTTTGTTAAAGGAACTAAGATTATAATTTAATTGTTATTAACATTTTCATCTTAACATCATACGGATCATTGGAGTTTATCATCTTAAGATTATCTATGTTACAGCTCCGATAGCCGTTATGTTGTGAGCACAAGAATGGACTGTATTTACAGCGTAAAATAAATTATTATTAATAATGTCAAAATCAACATGAAAAAACACCAGAGAAAAAAAAAATATAGACAACTTACGATGCCGATGTCGTCAACAAATCTTTGTCTTCCACACACACTGGCTTCTTCTCAGAGCTCTTGGACCAAGGTTTTCACCATATACATAGAATATGTAATTTAAAGTTCAATAATTAACTCGAGTGGCGGCAATGTTCATTAGCACAATGTTTATCGCGAAATTAATATTATGATTTAAAAAATAATTATTATAAGCAAGGTTTTAGCTTTTATTTTTACCAATAACAGCGTACGATGCGAATGTCTCTACTTGGCGGTTTTTTTCACACCGAGTTGTACAAAAAAAGAGGGTTTTTTCAATGGTCGCGTTATCAACAGTTTGAAAATAATATTAATAATAATACACGAACAGTCTATTATATCGGAAACCTCATTATAAGTTAGTAGAATGCAGGTTTTCATGGCCGTTGTCTAATGAAATAGTTTCTTCCGGGTCTTGCCGTAGTCGTCGAATTTGACTTGACGTTTCGCTGATCATCCTGTCAGTTTCTTCAGAAGGATTCTATATACTGAATTTGTTGTGTTACACTCCTCGTTATTAGGCGCCGCTTCGCTTCGCTGGTCATTGGTCGCGCTTGGTTCGCTTTGCTGCTCATTTGTCGTGTTTGGTTAACCGTGACTTACTACGATGCTGGTACTTGGCAATACCAATCTCCACGTGTTACTAAGCCGATACCCACCCTCTCTGTTAAAGTTGTTCACGTTTTTCATAATTTCCAGTGATTCCCTAATGATTCGCGGATAATAGCGCGTATTCCTGTCTAATACATTAACATCCTCGTAGTCGATTTTATGGTTGTCGTTATTATGGACATTTTCTGCTATCGCCGACCTATCCGTGTATCCAAATCTGGTATTTCTCTGGTGTTCTTTGATTTTGCACTGGATACTCCGTCCTGTTTGTCCGATGTAGCTCTTACCACATGTGCACTTCAACTGGTAAACACTTTTTGATAACAGTTTGGGGATAGGGTCTTTGACGGAGGGAAACATCTGCTGTATTTTCTTCACTGTTCGAAATTGTACACCTACTTTCTTTTTCAATAAAATCTTCTTCTGTAGTTCTCCTCTGGTCATTTACTACTCGTTGTATATTGCTTTGACTGTATCTGTTCTTCTCTAAAGCTTATTGGACATTCTGTAGTTCCTGGGGTTTGTTATCGTCGTCGCATATTGTGTTGGCTCTGTGGACCAAGGTTCTAATTAACGCTCTCTTCTGTTGTGGATGGTGGTGAGATGTCGCATATAGGTAACGATCGGTGTACGTTTTCTTTCTGTAGCCACCGTGGGCCAGCTTGCCATTGTGTGACCTTTTCACTAATACATCTAAGAAAGGTAAAGCTCCATCTTGCTCGGTCTCCATTGTAAATTTGTTACTTGGATGCTGTTTATTCAAACGGTCGAAGAAAACAGAAAAAGATAATTCTCCATGTGGCCATATGATGAACGTATCGTCTTTACATTTACCTTTCTTAGATGTATTAGTGAAAAGGTCACACAATGGCAAGCTGGCCCACGGTGTCTACGGAAAGAAAACGCACACTGGTCGTTACCTACATGCGACATCTCACCACCATCCACAACAGAAAAGATCGTTAATTAGAACCTTGGTCCACAAAGCCAACACAATATGCGACGACGATAACAAACCCGAGGAACTACAGAATGTCCAACAAGCTTTAGAGAAGAACGAATACAGTCAAAGCAATATACAACGAGTAGTAAATAACCAGAGGAGAACTACAGAAGAAGAACAGCAACAACCAACAACGTATGCATGCTACGTCGCGGGAGTCACAGATAGGCTGAAAAAGATTTTATTCAAAAAGAAAGTAGGTGTACGATTTCGAACAGTGAAGAAAATACAGCAGATGCTTCCCTCAGTCAAAGACCCTGTCCCCAAACTGTTATCAGCAGGTGTTTACCAGTTGAAGTGCACATGTGGTAAGAGCTACATCGGACAAACAGAACGGACTATCCAGTGCAGAATCAAAGAAAACCAGAGAAATACCAGATTTGGATACACGGATAGGTCGGCGATAGCAGAACATGTCCATAATAACAACAACCATAAAATCGACTACGAGGACGTCAATACATTAGACAGGAATACGCGCTATTATCCGCGAATCATTAGGGAATCACTGGAAATTATGAAAAACGCGAACAACTTTAACAGAGAGGATGGGTATCGGCTTAGTAACACGTGGAGATTGGTATTGCCAAGTACCAGCATCGTAGTAAGTCACGGTCAACCAAACACGACGAATGAGCAGCGAAGCGAACCAAGCGCGACCAATGACTAGCGAAGCGAAGCGGCGCCTAGGTATATAACGAGAAGTGTACACAACAATATCAGTATTTAGAATCCTTCTGAACAAGCTGACAGGATGATCAGCGAAACGTCAAATCAAGTTCGACGACAACGGCAAGACCCGGAAGAAACTACCTCATTACAAGTTACCGCCCTGAAACAGAATAAGGATGCTAACGTTCTGTTTCAACGCCAGTAAAACCAAATTATGTACGTCACCTGCTACTCAAAAAAGTCCTTTGGTTTTAACTGAAAAAGCAAGAACATTTTGGGTGTTTTGGATAAGTGTTAGAAATGAAATACGTCCTATGTTATCGTCATAACTCTCTTGAATAATATGTGCCTTTATTAAGTCGCTCAATCTTAAATACTGCCCATTGTTAAGATAATTATAAATTATTTATAAAACTCTTAATAGGTAAACACTATAATGAACTTGATGGTTGCTGGCATGCAATCTCAAACTGAATGTGATTGAACTGATGAAAATGTGCAACTTGTGGAAACAGATATATGCATTATAATGAAGAATTTATATCCGACAGTAAAATAAAAGCTTAATCTAGCACGTTATATAAAACTTTCTATAGAGCATCTCATAGGTAAGGAAATGTACTTGTATTTCTTTTAGAATTAACAACAAACTCACTGCTCTTGATAGGAACAATTATTTTATTTCATACTGTCATGTAATTGTTTGATTACGTCATTAATTTGAGTCCGAGAAATGGGTTATTACGAGATCAGAGCCGGAAAAAGGTTGCTAGGCAACTTCCTGGACTGTTTTGTTATTAACAAAATAAAACGTTACTTTTTTGACATATTTAATTAAAACAAGACAGAATGATCTAACTTAACTATTATTAATATTAATGGTAATGGTACAATTTGAATTTTCTCAAAATTGAATTTTTGGTATACCACCAGCGTCAACTGTTGTAGTAGTGGCAATTTTGGTTTGCTGTTGCAGCACCTTGTTACAGTTCAATTTAACATTTATACATTGTTTAAAAAAATCTCTAAAATCTCTTACATTTAATGTCTAACGAATTCGTGTTATCCGTCGTCACGCGTAATATTTATTATTTAGTCTATATAAACCCGCAATTGTAAGGAATCTGTTGCACTTGTAGACATGACGTTATACATTTTGTTGTGTAGCATGTTGCATATACTTAAGCTCTCTATTTCTGTAATTCTTAAGCTAGGCAACCAATAACTTTTAATTAGTTTATAGGTAGATTCCTATAACCTACTGACGATCGGTAACACAGATTATTTCTTCACAATAGTTTTTGGCTTAGGTTTTGTCTTCCGGTAGTCTGTCACTTTTCACGTGTAATTCGCTCGAACGGTTGGCAATTTATTAAGTGGTATTTTTACGTGCTCGTTGCCATTTTTGAAACAAGTAATTTCACCATTTTGGGATATTTTCGCAACGTTACTTTTCGATTTTCCATTTATGTTTGGACGAGTGCATATTTTTATGGTATTGGAAATCGATTGTCTTCATTGGAAGGATCTATACGTAAAAGCCATTTTTGCCAAATTTACACGAGGCCAAGGACATCCAAGGTCAACAACATTTTTCTAAGAAAACCCTCCGAAACGAGGGTTTTATTTTCACCTACGGTTTCGTCTAGGAATTCGTAGTTTTTTTCATACGATTTTTTTTTGTCTCCCCTGATACGAATGAATAACTTTTTTTCTACTGGTCTACACGTACTTATGTTACTTCTCCTTACTGGACTGGAATTTCTTTTTTGTGGAGAGCCATCCATTTTCTGGGTTAATTGATAGGCTGGAAGTTGCCCATTCCTGAAATTTGAGCCGAAGCTGAAACCCTGATGCCTGCAGTTTGTATCCTTCTTACGCCATACATATATTGATTTTTTTTTAAATATATTGTATATTTTGCTTAAAAAAATTTCACCGCTGTACCTATATATATATATTTTAAATTTTGCTAAACATACTATGAAAATATTACATTAACTAATTATAACATCTATGATATTTGTTGGGGGTTTAAGCACTTACGTAAGACGCGTATACCCAGTTAGGTACATATTTTTTTTTGTGTGTTAATTTGTCTGTCGTACCATACTCTACGTTATTGTACTCTTGAATGTTATAAAGTTACTTCGTTTATTGTTATTAAAAGATAAAACTGAATTTGAATTTTTCATTATCGTCTCGCTAAGTAATTTATTTAGTAAATTTAAGGTTACATTGTACTTGAGCTGGTATTTGGAGAGAAAAAAATTTACTTGGCGCCCTGATACATCATAGTAATTTAGAACCCCGACCATCTCCACTGTTAGTCGGCCGGCAAATACCGTTATGTCAACAGACAACGACCAACTAGTTACGTCAGATTGAGTTTTAAAATTTGACGTAGCAACCTCTACAAAATTTTCTCCACCTTGTATCATTCGGGCACAAGCACAGTATGAAATAAAATGTTGTACGTTACATATCCGTTAAGTGATGTTACAGTACTCGTTTAGAAATTCCAGACTCGGCTTCTGCGTCGCCTCGTCCGTAAACATCTAACTCGTACCGTAACGCATCACTTTCCGGACTTGTAACGTATATAACTATAAAATAGTCATTGTAGTTTTCATAAAATGGGCTCTTGCAATTACATTTCAAATAAGTGCTGTTAATTATATCCTAATAGGTTTATATCACTCAACTAATTCGAGCCATGCAGATTTTTAAACGTAATTGTGGAACTCATCGATGAATTTAACGGTAAGCAGTTACTTTTAATATAGATATGCCACAGAACACATTTTATGCTAATAAATCGCAACAGATTTTATTACAAAATAGGTTTAGTCAATTGATTAAAGAACCTAGAGGAATCGACAACAATAATAGATTTAGTTATAACTAACTGTGAGTACATAACTTACCAAGTTCCTTACCACATTCCGAGAAGATATGATCTTGCAAGTATTTTAATAAATTTGGCAATTAAACAAAAAAGTGGCAACAAGTAGAAATAAGGAAAACGTGTTATAAGAACTTTGACGAACAAACTTTACAGAATTTGTTAAGCAATGTTGACTGGGATAATACATTATAAGATATAAATATATTAACTAATACTTTTGTGAACACTATATCTAAGTTACTAGATGAAATGTGTACTGTAAAAGTAAGGAAAGTGCCAATGCAATATGCAGATAAGAAATAGATAAATCAAGAAAGTCTGGAATACATGCTAGAAAGGGATCAAAGATATACAGCGGCAACAATAAGTAATACAAATGAAGACTGGGAAATATATAAGGAAAAACGAAACGAGGTAACATCATTACTAAGAAGACAAAAACGGAAATATAATGAACGAAAAATCGACGACAATAGAAAGGACTAAAAAAATATGTGGAAAACATTGAAAGAAGTATGCCAAAATAGAAACCACGCCGCATCCAAAGAAATCCACTTTAGGAATAAAGTAATTGAAAATGACTTTATAATCGCGGAAAAGTTTAATGAATATTTTGTAGGCAATATTAATGAAATTACTGAAAGTATTCCTAAACAAAATGGGTATGAGTTACGTACTTTAGAAGTAAATAAAAATAAATAAAATTAAATATTTTCTCCAAAACTATGATTTTTTATACAGGATGTTTTGCTTATCTGGTCGCTTCCTATAACTTTCCATTATCATTTGTTCTATCATTAATAATCAATGTTAGTCTTTACTTACGTCATCTATAATATAATCCAAATTGAGTATATCGTTCTGAAAGCACTCGTTCAGCCATCTGGCACAAATATCTTGATATGTAAAATACTGGTCATCGTAGAAAACGGTCATGTTTTGAATAAGTCCGTCTAAAAGTCTAAGTTCCTTCCAAACTGACGCCCTTAACATATTCTTGTCACCATCTTTTGCTGTAAGTATTACTCGCCCCCATCGACCTGTAACAAATTAATACATCTTAATCAAACTGTAAATCTGGTTTTAAAGAATAATTAACTAGGAGTGTTAGCTTGTAGTGCATAGGATTCTTACTTGCTGATTTTATTTTTACTAGTGTAACAATGAGCATTTTCTACTTTTTAAATTTGCTTAATCTATAGCATTTTTTTAATTTTAACGCCTTATTTAGATTAACGTCCTAGCGGATTTTATCATTAGCTATTCCACCACTCAACCAGGACATATACATATAGTCAATTATACAACAACCATTCCCTACGACATTGTCATCTGCCGCAGCTAAGACTCGTACTCAGGAGTGGTACAGCAACTAGCCGTGTTGTCTCCCACACAACCTCATCTAGTCCACTGCTACCAAGTCGATCACACATGAAAAACACCACTAAACATCCATACCCTAGCTAGGATTCGAACCCAGGACTCCTTGGTTGCAAACATAACACGTAAGCGTTGATCTACTGAGCCGGTTGTTAAGCAAAGCAAAACGAAAGCGCACATTAAATCAAGAAACTGGTGGAAGAAGGGAACTTGTAGAGTATTTTTTGAAAACATAAAAACCCTGGCAGCAGAACAACGATTAAACCAAACCTTCAGACATCAGAGAAGAAAGGAAATATATACAGTGTGTCCACGGATGGGATACCACAATCTTGTAACTTAGTTATTTATGGTTTGCTGAAATATAAAAATTTAATAAATGTTATGGCTGATGATACCCTACTGGAATAGGTTAATGAGGCAAAAAATCCGGGACTTCTAATGGATACAGAACTAAGATTAAAAAACGGCCAATTAAAAAAATATTATGTTAGTAAAGAATTTTAAATACAAAAACTAAACAATTGCTACGTGACACACTGGTTTTATCTCACTTATCATACTGTGATGTGGTATACGGCCCTTGCTTGGATACGGTAACATCGAGAAGGATACAATTGGTGCAGAATGCGTACACGAGACTTATTTCTGGTGTTCGTAAGAGGGAACACATATCTCACAAAATGATAGAAATTCAGAGCACATGTCAAATGACCACGTACTTCATGCCTCTGCACTCCACCATAGGATTGCAACTACTCATATTCCTCCATATTTTTATACCATAAAATTCAGTTTAGAACTAATATCAATTGTATGGTCTTTTTTTACGTTTTAAGTGAAAAAAACGCGAAAAAAGCACTTTTTTATTTAAATTTCGCGCCATTCCGGTCAGCTATTTTGAATTTTCCAATTTTCATGTCAGGTTCGTAATCAGCGACCATGAAAGTCCCTGAGTATAATTTTTTTCCGAGATATATTTAATATTAAAGCATTAAGTAAAATTATTGTTTTTTATGCATGCATAAAATGCACTTTTGGATGCAATCGGGTTATAAGGTGCATGACTGGTATATTAAATACTGACTCGTGTAAAAATATATTTAAAAAATACAAAATTTTATAATTGCCGTCTCTTTTTATATATGAGCTTTGTTTGTATATATTCAAAAATAAGGATAGATTTTTATATAACAAAAATGTGCACGCTATTAATACAAGACAAAAACATGATTTTCATATACCATTTCAAAGATTGAATGTAACCTTCAATTCCCCTAATAGTGTGGGACTTAAGGTTTACAACAAATTACCCCTTAACATCAAAGAAAGTAGTAGAAAGTAGAATTTAAGAAACGTTTAAAAACATACTTAGCTGATAAATGTTTTTATAGATTCGATGAATACTTCTGTATGTAATTTTAATTCTTGCATACGTTGTATACATTATATATCATATTATTATTTATTTATGTTTCGATCGACTGGTTTATACTGTGCTGTTTATATTTGTTATACATTACTTTGTGCGTTTTGTAATTTACAATTTTGACTTGTTCTATCCAATATTCTGTAATTGGCATTGGAATTAATAAAGTATCTATCTATCAATCAAGGGCTAAAAATTGCATCTGGAGGGCCGCAAATGACTCTATATGTACAATAGAGTTTATGTGATAATAAAATAAAAAGTTTCTAGTCAATATTAATTATTTTTAAACGATTATATTTGAGAAACTATCGAAATATCCGAAAAAATAGCAAAAAATGAACTTTTCTGCATAAAAATGCATTTAAATATTTCCTCCAGCCAAAACTGCGCGTACGCACTATGATTTTCTTGTTATTTACACTTAAATCTATCATTCTATCCAATAAAATCTAATGAAGAAAAACTTCTCGAAAATCGACCTCAAATCATTATTTCTAACGACCTATTAGTTTGTTAGTTAGTTTGTTTAAGTCAAATCTTTTAATCAAAATTTCGATTAATTCTAATTTAGCTTTGAAATTTTGCACATGTATTATAAGTCCGGTGACAATACACTTTAACATTTTCATATAAGAAAAAACAAGATGGCGGATGACTTTACCGTTTATGATCCGATTCGACTCAAAATCGATATCTGGGGTTTTCAACATCGCCAATTATGAATTCTTGGTTAAAATTTAGAAATTCATAATGACGGCGCCAATATGGCGGACAGCTCTTGTCATTTATGGTCCAAATGGATCAAAATCGATATCTGGGGATTTTCTAGGTCACGGATTATGAATTATTAGTCAAAATTCATGAATCCAAAATGGTGGCGCCAATATGGTTGACGACTTTTGTCATTTAGGTCCAAATCGATCAAAATCGATATCTAGGGGTTTTCGAGGTCACGTATTACGAATTTCTAGTCAAAAACTTAGTTTAAGATGGTAGACGACTTTAACGTTTCTGATCCAATTCGTCTCAAAATCGATATCTGGGGATTACAGCATATCAAAAGACTAAAAGGTAGAAAATAAAATTATATTAAAAATATTTTTATAAAGAGCTTTTATTTAAATGCTCTAAAAACTAAAAAATAAAGTTTGAAGTAAATCAAATCCATCATTTTGCTACATTATGTAATTTTTCTTATGATATAAAATCTTATCTGGAGCAATCTCCTTTACACAGGAAAATCTTATGACAAGATTTTATATCATAAAAAAATTATATAATGTAACAAAATAATGGATTTGATTGACTTCAAAGATTATATTTTACTTTTTAAAGCATTTAAATAAAAGCTTTTTTTTAAATATTGTTTTATATAATTTTTTTTATATATCTTTATTGTAGATAGGAAGTTGCTGGGTTAAGGTCTATTTTGTAAAGAAAACTATATTTTTTTAAATAGCCAACGTTTCGGCATTATATTATGTCTTCCTCAGGGCCTACAATAGATATAAAATTATAAGTATAATTTACGAATAGTCGAATTAAAAAATATAAAAATTTTGCACAAAAGATATGTTGACGACATTTTCTTGGTAACTCGAAATGACTCAGAAAATGAGTCATTTAAGACTATGGAAATAGAAGAAGACAAATCAATAATACCTCTGGATACAGGAATTATCAGAACAAATAATAATACCATATTGATTGATTTGTATCATGTGCTTTTTCGGAAAGACTTTTGAATTTAAACTCCAATGAGCCAAAAGCTAAACATCATAAGAAATCTTCAACAAATAATAATAAAATTATGCAGTTTAGAATTTAGAGATAAAAACATAAACTTATTAAGAACTTTTTTAATAAAAAATGACTATCCTAAATTTCTTATAAACAAAATTGTGTTCGACTCCTCACTCCTCCAGGAGTCACGGTTCAGTTCAGTTCGAGCAACGAGGACCAGCAGTAGACAACTTTCAGTGAGAACCTAAAGATGGCAGATGAGATTCAGCTGAAACGTCGTTTAGACAACCGTGACTCCTGGAGGAGTTGACCATCGACGCGGGAGAGCACCCGGAAGTACAATAACACTTCATTTAACACCCGCGAAAATCTAAAAAACAATATATATATAGACTGTCTACTTAAATTTGGAGGAAGGACAAATGGTCCCAATAATTGATCGCCGATGATATCACACCAAACGTTAATCTTAAATTCTTGCTGAAAATGCCTTTCTTTAATGGCATGAGGATTTTCTACTTCCCAGTAATAGGTATTTCTCCAGTTAAAAACGCCTCGGCGAGTAAAAGTTGCTTCGTCGGTAAATAATGTGTTCTTTGCAAAATTTCGATCCCTGTTGTGTTTATTTAGAACAAATTGACACAATTGTGGCCTTTGTGGAAGATCCCTTCGAAGTAAGTTTTGTACAGGAGTGAGATTGTTACGATTTAAATTCGCCCCAAGATAAAAATTATTTAGAGACTAGTATGATAAACGTAAGCCGAGAGATTGGTTGCCTATTCGCTGGCGAATTTGACTCTGACAGTAACTGTAGTCGAGAACCCCTCGCCTTTCCACCGCTGCGAAATGTAGTTCCTAAATATGTATGTGTTTATTAAATAATTTGATGGTATAAGACGATATTATTAATATACTTTCCGTTTTTCTGTTTCGTCAGAGGCGTTGAATAGGCAGGTTTCGAGCTAAATTATTTTATAGTTGTTACGAAGTTCCATTAATTTGGGAGTGGTATTACAAAGTAGTGGAGTTTGTGAGGGGTATATTCTGTGAGAGAATTTGTGTGCTTTCGGCTCCTGCAATTTTCGTTTTATACGGATTATTATTAGCTCACGGTAAGTTTTCCTTATCCGCCATCTTAAGTGGGAGATTTTTAAATGATTCCCTTTGCTCTATTTCAGTACCTGTGGTATACCGAAATCATCAGCCCTCAGACAAGTCTATGTAAAGAAACCTTCTACAGGGCGTAGAAGTGAGTACTGTATAGGTCGCGTGCACGTGACGTCACAACGTTTGACAGATCCCAGCCCTTAGGAAAAACAAACAGAAATTCGTTAAGCGGTTTAATGGAGACTTAGTGAATTGTTCGTAATATTTGTGTTTTTATGGATATTTATCGTACAAAATGCCAAGCTTTTGCTGTGTTGTGAATTGTGGGAGTGTAGCAACCCGAAATAAACTTAGTTTTTTCAAAATATCATCCGTTTTCGACTCGAAGCAAGTTTGGCTGAGAGGCGTCAAATGTGGTTGCAATAAAATTAAATACGCAAATGTGTGTTCCAAGCATTTTGTTAGTGATGAGTTATTACACGTTAATATAAAGAATTTGTTTTTAATTAAGGTTCGTGTTGCAGGTAAAAGTGCCGATCTACATGATCAAAACAACTCAGATTGGGTATGGTCTCTCCACATGGGATACAAATTGAAACCCAGATGCGAAAGTGCTCGGGACTTAAGAATCGCAGCTAGAGCAAACAATAAACAAGACATGGTAAAATTAGAAATTTATGTTGGTTTGATTGTTTTTAACAAATATTTTTTGTTAGTGCACATTTTTCTTATGTAGTATCGTAATGTATATTATCTAAATAATCCGTCTATGATTTTGAAAGTTGAGTATAGGAATAGCCATGGGGCTAAATTTTACTTAGTATATATATACCTAAATATAACATACTCTTTTTATTTCATATATTGACATTTTATTCAATAAAGTTTATATTACCATTATTGTATTATTATATGCCTGTAAATGAATTTGTTTACGTGTAAGTGAAAATAAAACAAAATATTGCCTACAATATACAATTATTTATTATCACTACGTTCGATTACTGTTCGTAAGAAGGAAACTTACGAAAGGTATAATTAATTCCATATCGTAAGAAAAATATATAATATATTGATAGTGTCATTCTTACTGTTCAGAAATAAATATCTAAAACGAAATACAATAATTATTTATGACACTCAAGAAACTTACGAGAGATAAATATAAACATCTAATGTCACATCTCACTATAAAAATAAATCCATATAAACTAAATATATTTGTCACGACCAAAACGTTTAACGAAAGGTAAGTATGAACATCTATATCGTAACAAAAAGAAACATGCTAATACTATATGAAAAGTCACTCACACTTACCGTATAAAAATAAATATAATATGTAAAGCTAAATTTACAAAAATAATAAATAACGTTATGTTGCAAATTTTATTCTGACACTGCTCTGACATAATTCCATAAACACTAAAGTACTTGAATACTGTACTCGATGAGGGATTGACCAATCATCTAGAAATGATTAAAAACTTTTTAAACAGTTCTATATAGTATTAATATGGTTGGCAAAATGTATATTATTAAGTAAGTAGAGTATTCGAGTGTAATGTTGAACAGATATGGTATTTATGGGAACTACGTCTGAGGAATACTTTTCACCTAGACCGGCTACACAATCACAATGATTGCTCAGTACGGAACCATCTGGATCTGTAATAATCCAAGGAGTCAATGGCATCTGCTGAAGACATTGAGACTGTGTAACCTGAAAAACGAATAATACCTGTTATATTGAGCTACAATATAAAATATACAGATATTACGTATCCTCAAAGTCCTTGTCAACGTTCAGCCAAATTTTCCATAACTAGACTATGCTGTGACATGATCTGAGTTAAATATTTTAGACGAAAGTTTTGTACTTAGTGGCTGGCAAACTAAATGTTACACAGAAATTATATATGGTTCATTTTTTCTCTCTCTCTAATAATTATAATATTAATACATTATTATGCCAAGAAATTGTATTTAGAGCTAAATCATTGATAAATAATTCTTACCTTTGCAACAACAAGTTTTTTATTGTAAATTCCTTGCAAAAAAACAAGACTTTTCTTTGTATATGCACTTCTTTCAAAAACTAAATAATTAACAATGTCACCATGTGTAATATTTGGAAATACCTCAATATTACTACTAAAGTCTTCCTTTTTTAAAATATAAGGGTTTAAACCGATGGCACTAACTTTTTCTGCATACCTAACCTATACATCATGAGGCAATTTCGTAAAATATAAACTCATCTCCATTTTAACAAACAAAATTTACCCCACGAAATAATTTAGGATAGTTATGGATGTTAAATAATCCAAAATCAACTTTTAAAACACCACAAAAAGTGCAAAAAAACACTTTACGACGAGGCGTTTAATATACGCATTATTCAATGACAGCTGTTTGTTTTTCCTGAAAAGCTGTGACGTCAACGCACCCGACCCATTTTTTATGAAACTGGTTATGTAATACTTTTAAATTTTTTTTGTATTTACTTATTTCAGGGTTTTTTCCTCTTTTCTTCTTTTCTGCTTTCTTGGTAAATTGGTGCTCTACTTTGTAACTGCTGGACTTATGTAAGCAACGTATCTCGAACAACTGGCCTGAGAGTTTGAAAACGAAGGTGTCACTGTACGTTTCCAGCCCAGGATTTGGCGTGGTGTGCCCTCACCATACAAAATAACGCAGCTAAGTGCCAAAAATTGTGTAACACCATATATATTAATTTAAACTGAACCATTTTATAGAAAAATCTATTATCGTTGAATTTCTCCATATTACTTTATTCGTAGCCGTATAGTATGTACTTATAGTCATATTTTGACATTTTATTATATTATGTTATGTAATTAAATGTAATAATGTAATGTAATTTAATACAAGATGGCGACAAGTGAATAGTTAAACTAAAATCGCTGCAGAAATTACTCTAAAATAACAATTCTAATCAAGAGTACAAGATTAATTAGTTAAAATAAGTGCAAAATAGTCAAAAGTGAACAACTAAACACAGAAGTTACAATATTATTTGGTGACAGTTCAGAAAATCGTATTAGTTTTAAAAATGGTAATTAAAAAGCAGTTCATATCTGATGTGGAGGAAGTCCTCTTAGCAGCTTTTAAAAAAGAAGATTTGCTGAAAGAAATAAGTAAGTCTATAGGTGAATGTGTATATAACAAATTTCAAAAAGAATTAGATAATATTACAGAAGAGCTAAATCGAATTAAAAAGGAATTTGAAACATTTAAAAAGAATGCTACTGACAGAGAAAAAAAATATCAGCAAAAACTAAATAATATGGAACAGTATTCTAGAGGTAAAAATATACGAGTGTTCGGATTTAAAGAAAGAAAAAACGAGGACATTGAAATGATAATTATAGATTTCTTTAATAAAACATTAGGAACTAAAATAACTCAATTAGATATGGATAGATGTCACAGAGTGGGTAAACAGAAACAAAACAAACCAAGGCCTATATTATTAAAATTTACAAACTATAAAAGCAAAGTCGAATTGATCACGAAGAAAAAACTGTTTAAAAGCACAGGTGTAATTATTAAAGAAGACCTAACACAGGATAATTTAGCAAAGTTTATGGAAGCATTTGATAAATATGGATTTAAAAATGCGTGGACCAAAAATGGTGTAATATATGTAAAAACAGCTCAAAGAATTGTACCTTATGAGAGTGATTTAGTGGACGAACCCATTGAGGAAAGCCGAGGTAGCGAGGAAGACCGCGAAGATGAATAATAATAATTGTCTAAGTTACCTACTTATTCTCTTAATATATAATTAAATTTATTTTGCTGAAATACTTTTCTGATTAAGAATGATTTTTGGAATTTTGTGTATAAATAAAAATATATAATAATTATTTTCATAAATATTCCTCTTATTAAATATTTCGTAAATATAGGAAATATTGTATTTAGTAAGATTTTTAGATATATTCATAATTTTTGCAGGGATTTTTTATTTTTATGCATAATTAATTATGGAAATTAATGATTTATTTAATTTAATAGAAGAGACTGATATTGAGACTGTAGAATGTAGTATAAATCAATACAAAAAACATGTATTAGAAAACTCAGCAAAAAAAGTAAGTATTAACATCATACACTTAAACATACGAAGTATAAAAAGAAACTTTGATGAATTGCTGATACTATTAGAATCTTTGCAAGATATAAATATTGATATAATTTTTCTATCTGAAACGTGGAATATTAGAGATACAAAATATTATAATATACCGGGATATGAACTATTTTATAATAACTCACAAATTAATCAGAACGATGGATTGTTAGTATATATAAATAATAAAATAATAAGTAACACAGTGCATATAACATATAGTAATGTTATAATCTCTAGAACTACATTTGAATTAAATAACATAAAGTTTGGAATAAGTAGTATGTACAGATTGCCTTCATCCGATGTAAACGAGTTTATAAATAATTTGAATATTTCTTTATATGATTATATCAATAGTAAAAATACGGAAATTTTGCTAGGTGACATTAATATTAATATACTTACAGAGAATGAAGGGGCAAATAATTATATGAATTTGCTGGGGAGTTATGGTTTTATATCCTATATTAATAAAAGTACTAGAGTTGATGGGAACACCGGTAGCAACATAGATCACATATTTATAAATAAACAAAATAATAATAAGTTAAAAATATTACCTTTTATTTTAGACGTATCCATTACTGATCATTTCGCAACAAGTGTAAATATATGTTTTGAGATAAATAAGCATTAAACATTACCGAAAAAACTATTAAAAAAATCAATGAGGATAAATTATTACAACTTCTCTCTAAAGAAAAATGGATTGAGATAAAAAACTGTCATGATCCTGAGGTAGCCACAAAAATCTTTGTTACTGCATTAATGAAATATATAGAGAAAAGCTCAGAAAAAATTGTTATTAAAAATAAATATAAAAAAATTAAACCATGGATTACCTCAGGAATTATAGAGTCAATTAAAACAAGAAATAAATTAAAAAAAGATATGAACAAAAATTTAAACAATAGAAGGCTGGCTGGTAAATATAAAATGTATAGAAACAAGTTGAACATAATAATTAGAAATGCAAAAGATAGTTATTATAATGATAGGTTGCAAAATTCAGGTAGTGACTGTAAAAAATTGTGGAGTATAATAAAAGAAGCTACTAATATACCTAAAAATAGACAGAATAATATAAACATTAGGGATAATAAGGGAAATATTGTTACCGATGATATAAAAATGGCAAATTTATTTAACGAGTATTTTATCAACGTAGGAGTGCAAATGGCTAATGTAATAGATAACGTAAATAATAATATTAATATCGGAGAAGAAATTGTGCCACAATCTTTATATCTTATGCCTGTAGAGGAGAACGAATTAATTATGCAAATAAACTCACTAAAAAATAGATGTAGCTCAGGATTAGATGAAATATCAACCATACTTTTAAAAAAAATACATCTATATATATTAATCCCATTGAAAAGTATAATTAATCTAATATTTACCACCGGAATTGTACCTACACACTTTAAGCAATCTGTCATAGTTCCAATTCATAAAGCTGGCGACAAATTTAATATGAAAAATTATAGACCAATCACATTAATTAACAATATAACTAAGATATTTGAAAAATGCCTAAAAAAAAGAATTGTAGCTTTTTTGGAGCGTTTTGAATTGCTGTCTCATTCCCAGTTTGGGTTTAGAGAAAATAAAAATACCGAATTAACCATATATGAACTTATAAATTTTATTAACAACAATTTGGATTCAAAAAATAAATGTGTAGCCATATTTCTAGACCTTGCTAAGGCATTCGATACTGTATCACATAATATATTATTTGAAAGAATGCAAAATATTGGAATACGAGGAATATCTTTGCAAATAATTAAGAATTACTTAGATAATAGAGAACAGTATGTAAAAATTAATAATAAATTAAGCTCAGCACAAAGAACAAAAGTTGGTGTTCCACAGGGCACTGTATTGGGACCAATATTATTTTTGATATATATATAAACAATCTTTACTCACAAAACTTCAATGCAAAAATACTATCATATGCTGATGACACAGTTCTAATATTTAATGAGAAAACATGGGAAACGGTAATAGAAAATGCATCAATTGGTCTCAGTAAAGTCCGTATGTGGCTTGACAAGAGTTTATTAACATTAATTATGAGAAGACCAAATTTATTTCATTCTCTACCACAGATATTGGTCACAATCCTATAAGTGAAATAAAACTGCACACAAATACTTGCTTTCATAATAACTATGCAAATTGTTCTTGCACGGATACTATTCATTCTGTGTACAAAATAAAATATCTAGGATTAATAGTCGACCAGCATCTAAAGTGGAAAGAACATGTAGATTACATAATTTCAAAAATAAGATCATTATTACCAATATTTTACCAAATAAGAAATATATTAAACCGTAAACAATTGCTCATGGTCTATAATTCTTTAGCTGAATCTATATTTAAATACGGTATTATAATCTGGGGTGGGCTGAGCGTCACTAATTTAAAAATGCTACAGACAACACAAAATTATTTAATTAAAGTTATTTATAAAAAAGAAAAAAGGTACTCTACAGAACAACTATACGATGACACAAAATTATTTAATATCAAACTGTTATACATATTGCAATCAGTAGTCTTTATTTATACAAAATTTGAAAAACAACATATATCCCACAAGTACACTACAAGAACATTAACAAATAATAAAATAAAGCAAAATTTCTACAAAAAAACATCTTGTCAAAGATTTATAGCGTATCTGGGTCCGAAATATTATAATATTTTGCCTATAAATATTAGATCTATTACTGGTGTAAAGCCGTTCATCAAAAAAGTTAAACAGTACTTATCTATAAATAAAAGTACATTTTTAAAAATTTGAATTTACTGTAAAATAATTTGCATTGATCAATCTGTACTCTTGGAGTCTACATATCAGTCTTTATAAGTTATTATGTAAATTATTTTATTATGTTTTTTATTTTTTTAGATAATTTGTTATTAGATTGGTTTCTTTTTCTGTCTCTATCTTTTAATATAATTGTGATTATTGAACGTTGAAAATGGAGCACAACACAAGTTTTTAATTTAAAGTGCTCCTGTTTTCATACTAAACTGTATATTATATTATACTGTATACTGTATATTTCCTATTTCCTATAATATTATTTTGTAGTGAATATTATTAGTTGTAGTAGTGTTATGTACTTGAGAATAATTTTAAAACGACAAACATACAGCATGTGTAAAAAGGATGGAATATAGAAATATATAAAATGTAGAACAGTGTATAAATAAATAAATAAATAAATAAATAAATAAATAAATAAATAAATAAATAAATAAATAAATTATATAAACGCCTGAGACGAAAGTGACCACCTTTGATCTACGGTTACCTTGTATTATGATATAATTTTTGTTAACGCCTGTCATTTTGCGATAATTACGCCATTTAGTTTTAAAAGTGTGCATTTTAACCATTTTGTTGTTGTCTATTTTGTTTTTGCTAATTATTTGTCAATACAGCTACTAATATTATTTAACCATCTTTTTTTTACCACTCAGTATCTCCTAGTCAAATCAGTCAGTTAAAAACTACCACCTTTCTTACTCACTCCCCCGCCGACTAGTTGGCCGGAGTGCGTAACTCCCATCGCTACTCACTAAAAACAATTTTTTCTATTACTGGCCTGGCGGCCGCGTTGATTGATATAAATTTGATAAATATATTTCACATTCTCCTTTGTTGGTTAATTTTTTTGTTAAAGATATATATATTATTTTTTTATCGTTTTCGCTAGGCGCCTTGCTCCGGTAATAAGATGATATGGTAGAAGCGTTCTTTACGTAAGACTCTTTCGACAGAATGTTTACTCACCCCTGTTGCCGCTACTAAACGACTTCAGCTGACTTGAGGATCTTCATCTACACGAACTAAAATTTCTAGTTCTTGATCGAGTAATTCGTTTCGGTCGTCCTACATCGTTTTTATGGCGAAATGAACCCGTTTCTCCCAAATGACAAAACAGATCTTTGAAAATCTTACGGTCTGGCTGCATGTAAATGTTATTGAAAAGGACTCAAAAATACGGCTTATATGTACGTAAAAATGTTTTCAAAGAATTAATTAATTTACTACGCATTTTTATTTAACCCTTTTTAACCACGTAATTAATTTCTCAAAGGTGATCATTTCAAGGCCATTTACCATATTACTACAACTCTGAGTAATATATCTAATGCTAAAGAACGCATTTTAAAAAGATTAATTAATTGTACTACTATATTACGAAATTTCAAAAAATAGTAATTTTTATCGTCTATAACTAATTTCAACCCTCTAAAGAAATCCCCCAAATACAATTTCTTGGTCTTTTTGATCCATGTAAAGATAGTGAAACAAACTTTAAGCGTCTTTCAGACACACACACATTTTTGAGCTTGGTTTAATGGTTCTCAACTGCGCCCGCCCTCTCGGATTTTCCCTCAATCGACTGACTGCTACTCTTCATTGGCTAACTAATAATTCGTTACTAAGTTTAAACGATTTTCAGACACCAAAAACATCAATTTTTACAATGGGCCCTATACGAACGCGACCCCACCGCAAGGACCCAAACCTTGCGTAGGATTGTCCACTCATTAAAAAATTTAGTAGCTCTTGGTCTAAAATTTTGTGATAATAAAAGAAGTTGGGCTCATGTAGGGATCGAACCTACGACCTCCACTATAGTACAAACTAGCGTGGTGCTCTAACCAACTGAGCTAACGAGCCGCTATACTTGTATATTTGTGAACATGAGTTTTAAACCGATTATTTTCCCGTGAATTCTAATACCATTTTAGTAATGCCTCTATTAATTTGAACTCAAACATTTAGACTACCGCACTAAATATATTATATTTTGTTTTCGACGAATAGTAACAAAACATTATTTTGACACCTTTTGACCTGGTCGTCACTGTGAGAGGCAAAAATGAGGTCATGATCTCCAACCTCATGCAAATTGCTTTAAACATAATATCCAAATGGTCCACGTCAGCCTGGCGCGAGAGCTCCTTTGAGTAGGATCAGTCTTTCGGCTGGTGTTTGTTGCAATCGAAGTATTAGCGTTATGTTGGTAATATGCGATTATTACACACAGAAAAATTATGTTTTAATTTTCTGCTCTCTAAAAGCACATTTGAAATCTCAAATGTGCTACTAGACATTTTATTTAGTGAGGTTCATTAGTAATATTTTTAGTTTATGAGGACTTCTTTAAGCCAATGTCGCCTTCACCATTTCTCTTTCAAAAAATGAAATAGTAGGTAAGGTGTCAAAATAATGTTTTGTTACTATTCGTCGAAAACAAAATATAATATATTTAGTGCGGTAGTCTAAATGTTTGAGTTCAAATTAATAGAGGCATTACTAAAATGGTATTAGAATTCACGGGAAAATAGTCAGTTTAAAACTCATGTTCACAAATATACAAATATAGCGGCTCGTTAGCTCAGTTGGTTAGAGCACCACGCTAGTTTGTACTACAGTGGAGGTCGTAGGTTCGATCCCTACATGAGCCCAACTTCTTTTATTGTCACAAAATTTTAGATTAAGAGCTACTAAATTTTAAATGAGTGGAAAATCCTACGCAAGATTTGAGTACCTGCGGTGGGGTCGCGTTCGTATGGGGCCCATTGTAAAAATTGATATCTTTAGCGTCTGACAAATATTTAAAATGAGTAATGAATTATTAGTTAGCCATTGAAGAGTAGCAGTCAGTCGATTGAAGGAAAATCCGAGAGGGCGGGCGCAGTTGGGAACCATTGAACCAAACTCAAAAAAGTATGTGTGTCTGAAATACGCTTAAAGCTTGTTTTATTATCTTTACATGGATCAAAAAGATCAAGAAATTGTATTTGAAGGATTTCTTTAGAGGGCTGAAATTAGTTATAGACGAAAAAATTACTATTTTTTGAAATTTCGTAATATAGTAGTACAATTAATTAATCTTTTTAAAATGCGTTTTTTAGCATTAGATATATTACTCAGAATTGTAGTAATATAGTAATTAGCCTTGAGATGATCATCTTTGAGAAATTAGTTACGTGGTTAGAAAGGGTTAAATAAAAATGCGTGGTAAATTAATTAATTCTTTGAAAACATTTTTACGTACATAAATCGTATTTTTGAGCACCTTTCAATAACATTACATTCAGCCAGACCGTAAGATTTTCAACGATCTGTTTCGTCTTTTGAGAGAAACGGGTTCATTCCGCCATAAAAACGATGTAGGACGACCGAAACCAGATCCAGATCCAGATCAAGAACTAGAAATTTTAGTTCGTGTAGATGAAGATCCTCAAGTCAGCTCAAGTCGTTTAGCAGCGGCATTCCTGTATATAAATTGAAATTTTTTAAATAAATAAGAAAGAATTAAGTTGACTATCATAACCGAAAGGATAAAAAAATATAATTTGCTAAAACTACTTTTAGGAGAGCAATCGCATCGTATTAAGTTAGAAAAGGTTCTATCGTCTGTTCTGGCATAACATCTGCCGCCCGGGCGGTTTCTTTTTGTACAAAAAACATGTAACGCGCCGGGATAATATTCATATTTATATTGTCAAATTAAATAATCAGATAAATAAAATATAATCTTGCAATGTACAATAGTTAAACGAAAAAAAGGCCACAATTTTGTCAATTTGTTCTAAATAAACACAACAGGGATCAAAATTTTGCAAAGAACACATTATTTACCGACGATGCAACTTTTACTGGCCGAGGCGTTTTTAACTAAAGAAATACCTATTACTGGGAAGTAGAAAATTCTCATGCCGTTAAAGAAAGGCATTTTCAGCAAAACTTTCAGATTAAGATTAACATTTGGTGTGATATCATCGGCGATCAATTATTGGGACCATTTGTCCTTCCTCCAAATTTAAATGGACAGTCTTATCTGTTTTTTCTTCAAAATACTCTTGCTAATATATTACATGCTTTCATGCTAGACATACGGAACAGAATGTGATTCATGCAAGATGGAGCTCTCCTTCATGTCCCCATTGAAGTCAGGAATTATCTTGATGAGACTCCCACGCAGATGGATCGGTCGAGGAAATGAGTTTGCTTGGCCACCAAGGAGTCCTGATTATAATCCTTCGGATTATTATGTGTGGGGACATATGAAGTCCTTAGTCAATGCAAATACCATCAACTCAATAGAAACTGTGGGACAAAATACAAATCGCATCGATTTGTATTAGAGGAAAGGAAAATGTATTTTTCAATGTAAGAAAATCTTTTATGAATAGAATTAGAAAAAGCATAGAAGTAGGTGGAGAGCATATCGAACATTTCCTCTAATTTGCAGCAATGGAGTTTTTTCATGGGAGAAAAGTTTATAATGTCATTAAGCCAACTTTTACGTTATTTTTTGGTCTTCTAATATAGATCCTTATTTTAGACAATCTTTTGATTTATGTATATATCTCAATATCATGAAAATAATCCATTAGTTCATAAGAAAGTGAGAAAGAGTTTACGTTGTTATTACGATTTCGTTTTCCCTTACGTTTTGTACTTTTTTCAATAAATACACTTTGTTTCATTAAATTTGAATTTGTTTTTCAAAAAACTATTGAAATGTTTAACTGCACTTTCCTCGAAAATGGTTGAAGTTATCAAATTCTACCAAGTGTACCTTTTATACGTGGTAATGACAAGCTCATAAAATTCATCATCAGATACAGGTCCTGCGGCACCCTCTATTATCTAACGTGATATAATACATAAATTATTGTTTCTTAGAATAAAAAAGGTCCTCTAGCAAATTTGGCGAATATCAGTCAAGAGGCTGTTGAGTTATTGCAAAAAAACGAAAAAATAATGTGATACCCTGTATCTTTTTCCACAGCAACATTTTACTAAAGCATATTTGGTCATATTCTCATATTTTGGTCCAGAGAATCTACCCCTGAACTATGGCCTATTATTAATGGCCCACCCTGTATTTCAGAATATGCCAAATAATCGAAAACATAAGAAAAGTTAAATATCTATATCAATTGTTTATGGAATAATGACAGTTGTTAAGAAGTATATATTTGTCGTAGTATTTGTTAAATCATTTAACCTGGTTTAGAAACTATTACCAACATTTCTTTTTTTTTATACATTTATTTAACGTCGGCCTATTTCCGCTACTGAGGCCTAACACCGACGCCTGTTGACGAGCTACCCCCAACCAGGAATTTTGCCGAACCTCTTCCCTTAAGAAGAGTAGGGATCTTTTACTTGCCTAACATTTAATAGACAAGGGACCGACGGCTTTACATCCCCTCCAAAGGATGGTATATCTCTTATACAACCCTCGCCTAAGGTTGTATAGCTTCCGCGCATACACTGATATACAAGCCGCCGGAAGATGAGTGAGGCGAGAACGCGGTTTCCGTTAACATTTCTTCAAACTGGATTTTCGACTATTGAATGTCCATGTTATACTCTAAACCTATTTGAAGAAATTTTAATGCTGCAAAACTATTTTTTTCAGCAGTATGAAATTTATTTAAAAAAAAAGGTCCATTTTGCGTAAATCACCGTTTATTTCAGCGTCCTAAGAAAGTCTTCAAATATAATTTCTTCGTTTTTTTCCATATATTGGAAAAATTGCTTGTAATGAACTAGTGTATTGTCAGAAAAATAAAATCGAGCATAAATATTTGAGAACTTGTATTTCATGGGCTATCAAATTTGGCCTCAACAGTTTTTTTTTTAATAAAACTTAACTTTTTCAAATTAAACCATAATGGTACATTAATTACTACCATAAAATAGCTGATGTTCTAGTCCCTTCAAATTAGTTTAAAAATCGTTGTTTTATTGTTTTATGGAAATTTTTTTTTTCCACAGTTATGGGACCTATATATATATATATATATATATATATATATATATATGGTGTTATTATACATGATTTGCAGGAAACAACTACTCAGCGGGCAAATACCCCGACCTGCATTGAATTACACCTTACAAATCATGAAAAATTGGTAGCCAATGTCATTTGTCAACTCCCTGACCAGACATAGACCGGTTTCGAACTTATTAGTTCTCCTCAGTATGCCATAGGTCATGGAGCAGACAAATGACAGTGGCCAACCTGCTAGTCTTATACAGACTAATGTAAATGGTATAGTGGTGAGAGGTAATTGAATCCTCTCATGTGGTCTAATGCTACTATACACCAGACATCATAGATGTCTCCGTGGTGCATAGCGACTTGCCATTTTGCAAGTACCGAGAGCGGCGACCTTCAGCCCTTGGTGGACTTAACCTATATACTGTTATTATACATGATTTGCAGGAAACAACTACTCAGCGGGCAAATACCCCGACCTGCATTGAATTACACCTTACAAATCATGAAAAATTGGTAGCCAATGTCATTTGTCAACTCCCTGACCAGACATAGACCGGTTTCGAACTTATTAGTTCTCCTCAGTATGCCATAGGTCATGGAGCAGACAAATGACAGTGGCCAACCTGCTAGTCTTATACAGACTAATGTAAATGGTATAGTGGTGAGAGGTAATTGAATCCTCTCATGTGGTCTAATGCTACTATACACCAGACATCATAGATGTCTCCGTGGTGCATAGCGACTTGCCATTTTGCAAGTACCGAGAGCGGCGACCTTCAGCCCTTGGTGGACTTAACCTATATACTGTTATTATACATGATTTGCAGGAAACAACTACTCAGCGGGCAAATACCCCGACCTGCATTGAATTACACCTTACAAATCATGAAAAATTGGTAGCCAGGAGATGATGTCTGGTGTATAGTAGCATTAGACCACATGAGAGGATTCAATTACCTCTCACCACTATACCATTTACATTAGTCTGTATAAGACTAGCAGGTTGGTCACTGTCATTTGTCTGCTCCATGACCTATGGCATACTGAGGAGAACTAATAAGTTCGAAACCGGTCTATGCCTGGTCAGGGAGTTGACAAATGACATTGGCTACCAATTTTTCATAATTTGTAAGGTGTAATTCAATGCAGGTCGGGGTATTTGCCCGCTGAGTAGTTGTTTCCTGCAAATCATGTATAATAACAGTATATAGGTTAAGTCCACCAAGGGCTGAAGGTCGCCGCTCTCGGTACTTGCAAAATGGCAAGTCGCTATGCACCACGGAGACATCTATGATGTCTGGTGTATAGTAGCATTAGACCACATGAGAGGATTCAATTACCTCTCACCACTATACCATATATATATATATATATAATATATATGTTCCGAGAAGCTTCCGCGGTCGTTGGTATGAAAAATACTAGGTTCTCGGGTTGAACCGCGTCTGAGATTGTTAATGTCTCGACGTTTCGGCTCCCGTTTTGGAGCCATTTTCAAGAGAAAAAGTGAGTCAAGTAAAAATTGTCAAAGAAAATAATGCTAGGAGTTCGTGGAACTGGTTCGATTCCGGGGTCTCAATCTGCCTACTCCCCAGATCTCACCGCGATCCGTCTCTAAGGCCTCAACCTGCCTACTCCTTAGAGCGAACTCGCTGGCAGTATCGGACGAAGTGTTATTTATACAAAAGCTGTCTGTGGGTGGGAGAGTGGTGGGGGGTTGAGGGTCTGTTGATGGAGGCATCAGAGCAGAACGGCTGCTATCAGGATCATGAGGTGTGGATGAATATTGTGGGGCTAGCCTGGAGATCAATGATTTCCAAGCGACTGGAAGACGATGACCGTCATCCCTTTTGTTTAGACAATTGGGACGTTTTTCAATCTCAATTGCTTCGCGGATGATTCGCGGTTTCTGGAAAAATGATGGTGCTATGGTTTTGGTGTTATCGAAGTCTATATTATGGCCTGTTAGAAGGCGGTGTTGGGCAAGTGATGATGTGGGATCGGATTTTCTAACTGCAAGACGATGTTCATATATTCTATTGTTAATCCGTCTGTTGGTTTGTCCAATGTAGGTTTGGGGACAGTTTGAGCAAGGTATTTCGTATACACCGTGGGAATCATTAGGTATTTGGTCTTTTGGGGTTCTGATTAAATTGGAAATTGTTTGGTGTGTTGTGAATATGGTTTTCATGTTATCGGATTTCAGGATTTTTGAAATTTTGTCTGTAACACCTTTGATGTAAGGTAGGAAAGCTTTTTGCTGAGGAGGAGTTTCTGTCTGATCAGTTTGGGAAGGATTTTGTGCTTTGTGTATGGATCGCGTTATATGTCCTTTGTCGTAACCGTTTTGTAGAAGTGCTTCTTGTAATGTTTGTAGTTCGGATTGTCTGTTGTGATTGTCTGTTAGTCTGAGGGATCTGGTTACAAGAGTGTTGACAACGGAATTTATTTGTGATGGATGGTGATGTGATTTTGAGTTAAGGTAACGGTTGGTGTGGGTTGATTTTCTATACACAGAGTAGGAGAGTTGATTGTTGTTTTGTTTTGTAATGAGGACGTCTAGGAAAGGGAGAGAACAATTGTTTTCGATTTCAATAGTGAACTGGATCTGATATCTGATATTTCTCCCAGCACTCTGACCCTTCTAGAACATTGTCTGTCCAACACCTATTTTCTCTTTCAAGGCAACTATTACAAACAAGTGAGAGGAGCTCCAATGGGATCACCTCTGTCCCCTGTCATAGCCAACATCTACATGGACAACTTCGAAACCCAAGCCCTGAATTCATCCGAACTGAAGCCTACTTGCTGGCTAAGATACGTAGATTCACTTACCTCTCACCACTACACCATTTACATTAGTCTGTATAAGACTAGCAGGTTGGCCACTGTCATTTGTCTGCTCCATGACCTATGGCATACTGAGGAGAACTAATAAGTTCGAAACCGGTCTATGTCTGGTCAGGGAGTTGACAAATGACATTGGCTACCAATTTTTCATGATTTGTAAGGTGTAATTCAATGCAGGTCGGGGTATTTGCCCGCTGAGTAGTTGTTTCCTGCAAATCATGTATAATAACACCATATATATATATATATATATATATATATTTGTGCATTTTTTAGATTTTGAGCCAAAATTGTAATTAAATTTGGCAAAAAATTACATTCTATTCTAAATTTTGTACAAAATCTCAGAAATACGAATACTTATTATATTCCAAAGAATTCAAAATACCCTCACTTAAATAATATTTCCATGTTTCTCCATGCCTTTTGTGGGTGTGACACAACTTCCAGTTTTTATAATATTGGCAAAAATAAATTTTACAACCTATTGAAAGACAATAGAATCCTGTCAAAATTTGTCGAAATATTCAATGATCCTGTTGTTGACAAATCTCAATTGTACGAAGTTGCTAGATCTGTCGTCTTGAAACTTTATAATGCTTCTCCTTCCGCTTCATTATCATTACTGAATAATTATAGGTACTGTCGTGATCAGAAAAAAATAGGACAACTTTTTTTTTCTAATGTAAATCTGTCTCTATTTGAATATGTAATGAGTAGCCGAAATAAAACAGATATCACTTTTAATTTATTTTTGTTTTAATGCTGTAGTTATTGCTATAGTAAATGGTGGATGGTTAATGAGACAAATTGCACTGTGTTGTATCATTAACAAAGATTTGGTGTGTAATATTTTAATAAAGTGGAGAATAAACGGTACGATTAGTAGAAATCCTGGATTAAAGAACAAAGTATATCCTACTTAATAAGAAACGAACTATTAATATTTCGTCATTGCACCATTTCTATTTATAACTTCTATAAGTCTGTTTTGCATTGAATTAAATAATTCTATACAACAATCATTAGTAATAATATTTTCCCATGCATTATTTACTATTTCCAGTAATTCGTCTGCATTCCATGGTCTCACATTTCGTTTTTGGATACTTCTTACGAGTAGTATCCATACTTCTTCCACAGGGTTAAGATCTGGACTATGACTGGGCCAGTAAAGAACATTGATGTTGTTATCTTGAAACCAGTTAGTTACGGTATGAGCAGTATGAACGGAACAATTGTCTTGTTGAGATATGAACTCATTATTAATTGTGACAAAGAAGGGAGTATAATATTGTCTAAAATCCTAATATACGTTTCATTATTAAATCGTTCCTCAATATGCCACAAAACACCTGGACCATGTGCCGATATCCAAGCCCATATATTGACGGAAAATCTACCACTTTTATCATTGTTAGATATATATCTCATCGAATCAAGTATTCGGAGGGCGGTAAACACGAATACGACCGCTGTGTGTTGACTGGAAAGTTTTTTCGTCTGTAAAGATTACATTGTTCCAAAAATTTACATCATGCGCTAAAAATTCAAGCACAAATCCCACTCGAACTTCTTTATGTTCAGCTTTAAGTATTTCTGTGCTGCTGCATGACAGCGTAGCTCCGATTCTCTTACTCGCCGGCGACCAGTACTACTCGATCCAGGAAAATTCGTTTCTTCAGCAGCCTGAATAACTGAGTGAAATGGATTTTCTACTAAAGCATTTACCAATTGCAAATCTTGTTGTTGAGTTGATATCCTTCGTCGCCCTGATCCAGGATCTCTACTAACCGTACCGTTTATTCTCCACTTTCTTAAAATGTTACACACCGAATTTTTGTCAATATTATAACGCAGTGCAATTTGTCTCATTGACCATCCATCTTCTGTTTCAGCAATAACTCCAGATTTAACTAAATCGCTTATATGAGGCATATTAGTTTTTTTGCACACTTGCAATAAATTATAACAACTAACTGACAATGTCACAAAAATTAAAGTTAGATGTGCACAACTAGATTTTAGCAAAATACCGTTATAAGACTTGTCCTATTTTTTTTTTGCTCACGACCGTACGATTATTCCAAAATTGTAAAGAATATGTCAATAAAGTCGCTTCCTCCAACTCATGGTGCTTTAAAGAAGCATGCAGAGAGGGTCTACCAAACCTGGTTAGGAAAATTTTCTCGAACCTTGTGAATTCGGTTGGAAAAAAGATGATATTTTAATCCCTAAATTTTCCGATGACCCATTAATTCCAGATGAACTTCTCAAAAAATTGCATTGTAGTTGTAAACTTCTTTGTACCAAGAGAGCTCTTGAAGAAAATTGGAATTGAAGTGTAATAAATTTTGTAAGTATGTAAAGGAACTGATTGTGCTAATTCCGAGAAGATTGATGTAACTGACGATATTACTAATGTAGAATGTCTTGACGAAGAGGTGAAACTTGTAGAGATTGAGCCAGATTCTTATTATCGAAAAAAGCAGGGTGTAATTAATCTAATATTTTCAATGTAATGATTATTTGTATTATTATTATTATTTTTATTAATTTTTATTACTAGTATTATCATTATTACTAAAATTATCATAGATTACAAATGATTTTGTTATAATATATTTTTCAAAATTGTTTTGTTTTATTTAATAGAAAAAGTCAATGTATAAACAATATTTCTTCATTATGTTTGCAAAATACCAATGGCTCAAAATTATTTAATGCTTGCAAAAATTAATTAATAAATGAATAAAAATCAAAAAATTTTATCTATTCATTCGGCAAATTGAACTATTTAATAAAAATTCTGCAATTAAAAATAGCACAATTTTCTTCAAATTCTAGATATTCTATGACTTTATAATTTTCTGAGATAGTTTAGCGCTTTGCTTTTCTAAATTTTTGTCAAAATTATGTATATTAAAACATAATATTTCAGTCGCAAACTCCCCTATAAAATCCTTATTTTACTATAAGGAATATAACCAGACTGCAACCAACAGCTACTCTCCAGGCTATGTGCCCCGCCGAGCGCTGAATTACAAGTTACAAGCCTGGCGCGTTAAGTGTAATAATCGCATATTACCAACAAAGCGCTAATGCTTCGATTGCAACAAACACCAGCCGGAAGACTGATCCTACTTAAAGGAGCTCTCGTGCCAGTCGTCCCATACCACTTGCAGACTGCAGGCTCTCGTCAGTGCAAGGTAGGCATGTGACGAACGACACGAGGATCCCTGGACTATTTAGTACATCTCGGTATCTTTACGATAGCGATATATAAAATAGTAAGCAGGCGCCATCTAGCGGTCCAGTGTCTGTTGCAATCGAAAAATAAATATCCTGACTGGGCTTAGCATAGTTCAAGTGTGCTTCTAGAGGGCAGATGTCGTTATTCTAGTTCTAAAGTTATTCATGAGGGAGAAAAAAGAAAGAAAATTAAACTCTAGCATCATCAGTGAAAACCAAATCTTCTTTGGTCCAGGACTGTAAACAGGCACTCTGCGAACTTGGCTCGTCCAACTGGGTCAAAGTTCTCTGAGTGACTGGGCACAGTAATATTGAAGGTAACGACCAGGCAGTTGCTCCCAGCAGCCCTTGAGGGGCCCGGAACCAGCCCTGGCTTACTGTAAAATAAACGCCAGAAGGTAAATAGATGATTGGTTTCAGTCCCAGTTCGTTGACCTCCGGACCTCCCACCTAGGACTTCTGCAAGCGAAGCCCCTCGTTTCACGAGCCTTGCCGTGAACACGCAGAAGCCTGTTATATTTAGCGTTTGAGCCCCAATTGTGTTATAAATACGCACAAGAATAAGAGCTATGAGCTTACTAGAGACACTTGCGGTTTCTCGTGCACTTAATTTGCAATTGAAAGAGGTTTGGGGGGAGTTGCACTTAAAAAGGTTTTAACAGGATAAATTGCTAGACCCTGTATAGCTCTGGAGAAGGTTGCTTCACTTGCAATAGCTTAATGTTCACTTGGATTTATTTTATGGTCTATGGCAGGGTCCAACATTTCACCCTATATATGTTTCTTGAGTAAAACATCTGGTTTAAATTAACAAGAAATAAATGTATTTATTTAAACTGAACAAGGTTTTAAACGGTTTAACTTAAAATATTTAATTCATAACAAGTTAAAATAAATACTTTCGACACTGAAATTCCGTTTAAATTAAAATATATTAACACGATTGGTTTGTCTGATTTGCAAAATTCACTTTTGGTTAGATGTGCGAGGGCACATTATAATATTTGAAATGAAAGCTCTTTTTCCATGAATCGTGCACGAACGTTTTTACACCCAATTTATTCTAGAAAGTAGGATCCCGCCATTCAGCGCGGGCGAGGGTTGCGTAATATGGAGCAACATTGCATCTTTGCAAGAAGTTAAAAATTGAAAATGAAAATTTTATGATTATTTGGGCAATAGAAAAGAAAATCGTTTGGTGATTGACTGAAACTTGAATCGGTTTTGATTTAGAAGATATTGCATGAAAAAGAAGTTGAATATATTGATTCGTCCTTGTAGAATAATGATTTACGCACGTACGTAATATGGACTTATCTATTATCTCGCATGTCGCTGTTTGTAAATATGGAGTTGAAATGAAATGCGTTGGAACGTGATTAAGTCGTGACATTAATTTGATAATATGGACTGATATGAAATATATAAAATAGTTAGGGCGCAAGTCGAGTGAAGGTTAAAATTAAACGGAAAATAATTCGTAGAAAGTTTATGATGAATGCGAATTTGAACTTTATACCGGAAGTACGAAAAGAGAGTTGGATGCCGAACGTTATTATACGGGGGCGGTATTTTTTAGGTGAGTAATTTGAAAAGTTTATTTCGTAAAATTGACAAATGGAATATTGTAAAATGTATTGCAAAAGATCCTACAAACATTTGATGTTTTGGCTTTTTTGTACCTCGTTAAATGGACTATATTCTTATGCATAGTTTTAACAAATCGAAAAAGAAATAGAAACCTATAACGAAACTAAAACAAAAAATATAGATTTCCATTACAAAAACTACAATATTATTGTCACTGTTACTAATACACCATTTATTTCTATATACTTGTTAATCCTTTTACGTATATTGATAGTAACCTTTAGTATTTGTTGAAGGAATTTCTGCGCAGACTTGCATTATCCTAGTCCGTAATTCTTGTACAGTTTGTAGCCTTAATTTGTAAAATTTTTGTTTCATTAAATCCCAAAGGAAAAATGGAGTGGCGCCAAGTCTGGGAATCTCGGCGGCAACTCAATCAAAGGACTGCTTCGTCGTATCCAACGATTTTCAAAATAGTAATTTAGCCACCTTCTTATCAAAATAGCGTTATGAACAGAATTTCCATCTAACTGAAACTCTAAATTAAGGAGATTCTGTAGTGGTAAATCATCTAATGCGTTCTAAAACTCGTTCACAAGAAAAGTTAAGAACATATTCCCATTCACATTACCCTCAAAGAAGAAAGGTCCTATTATTTTGTCGTTTAGCATTCCGCACAAAACGTTAATTTTTGCGAATGCTGTTTCTTTGCATTTATAACAAATTTCGGATTCTCAGCTGACCAGTGACGGCATTTTTGATTTGAAATCACCCCACTTTTGGTAAATATGACTTCATCGCTAACTAAAATTGTATTCAAAAAATTAGGACCATTTAGATATTTCCCCTCTAGCCAATAGCAAATCTAATCTATCGTCATGTCCCATGTCAAATGCATGCGAAATTTTTAGCCTGTAAGCCTTTATTTTGCTTTCTTTTTCAGGCATCTTTTAATACTCTTTCTATGGATATTAAGGTTTTAGTATTTTGGGAAGCATTCATAAGAAAACAGATATTCATGCATAAATTAGGTTTTTAAACAATGCTCGAAAATCTATTTGAAAATTGTAGAAATATCCCAAATTACAGATACCTACACAATTCTATTAATTCTTTGTGTAAAAAAATATCAGTTATACCACTTTACTGAAAATTTCATATAATTTATAGCAAATGTTTAATTTTTTATGACAACGGCGCATTCGCCATTTTTATAAAATGAAATAACTGCCGTAAAGAAACTATTGCTCCTTTTACCGATGATTGCAATCATCAATTACTGCACTTTTAAGCTCTATACTATAAATGTTTGAATTTAGATATTGGAGCGATTACTAAAATATCAAAATTCATATTGTACGTTAGAGATTGACTTAAAATCCATATATCCAAAAACGCGAATATATTGGCTCGTTAGCCCAGTTGGTTAGAGTGCCACGACAATAGTGACTACGTCCAGGATATCTCCCAGAAATTCTACTCTTTCAAACTGGGCGATAGTCCACTAACAAGAAACATAACACAAATTAGACAGCATAATGCCCCATTTCGGATTAAACACCCCTTACCTTACCAGACATTGCCAATCTTCCGGCAGCCACTCTAGCCAAACTTTCACCTACTATACCTTCTCTAAAACTATCCACCTTCCATTGATATTTCATACCTTTCATCCACTTTAATTCTTTCCTGTCCCCCTCTTCTTTTGTTTTTGTGTATTTTTGTGTCGTGTTTGTTTGTTCGTCGTTTCTGTTTGTACATTTTTGTCTGTAAATTCATCCTTCCTTCATTAAACTCGTAACAGAATGCAAATTTTATATCAGAACAATCAAAATTTTTAGAATCACAGTTTAGGCCTGCCTTGCGCAACCCGTAGTTGGAGCAATTCGCGGATGGCACCCCGTGCAAGTTACGGAGTCAGCGTCAGTGCCCAAATTAAACTCAGTGCAGTGCACGAACGGCGAAAGCCAAGTGATCGTTTTAATCAGTTTTAAGTTAAGCTTTCTTTTCTAAGCATTTTTTGTCGTACCACTTAATTTTATTTACATATGTAAAAGGAGTTTAAGTTTTTTGTCATTTTCAATTTTTACCTAGCCAAACCAGTCCCACCTCGGCCCGGCTTTGCGATACACCACCGCGTAATCGCGAAAAATTGTTTTAAATAGAGACTCGCCCACCAAGGCAACAGTGAGGCGCTTGATACGCAACGTTAAGATACCGGTCTTATAAGACTCCCGTCTCCCTCCGACCGCGATGATAACTGTTTATGCTTTTTATTCAGTAAATGAGAAAATAATATTTAAATTTATACAAACAATTGATAGGTATTCCTATATCTATATATATATATATATATATATATATATATATATATATATCTAATTATAATTTAGCGGAATATTCCAGAAAGAATGTGACTGAAAATGCTTGGACAGAAATTGTGCCGCGGCTTCGAAGACCCCCATCATCATTAGATGGATAAGAGCCATGTTGGCGGACAGGCAAATTATCGCTGCTAGTGAAGACACGGCGATGAAAGCAGCAGTAAGTAACGGCTGCCGACAAGGAGGCATTCTTTCCCCTCTGTTAATGGCCTACTTAAGGAACTTAAGGACGAAGGTCTTTACACGCAAGGTTATACCGATGATTTAGCCATTGTCATATCAGTAAAATTTCCTAATGCGCTTAGCGGGCTTATGCAAAGGGCCCTGCGAATCTCACAACAATGGTACAATGACCAGGGCCTTAGAGTTAATCCCTCTAAGGTAGAATTGGTCGTTTTTACCAGAAAACGTGTACTGGACAGTTTCGTCGAACCCGTTCTCTACGACACTACTCTCAGTGTCTCCAGGACGGTGAAGTATCTAAGCGTTATTCTGTAGTCTAAGCTGTCCTGGAAAGATCATGTAGAGAGATCAATACAAAGGGCCACCACTACCCTCTGGGTATGTAGAAGGGTCTTTGGCAAAACTTGGGGACTGAACCCCAGGGTAGCAATGTAGTACTACACTGTTATAGTGAGACCTATGACAACGTACGCTTCCGTTGTCTGGTGGCCTGCAGTTGCTAAGCTACCCATTCAACGGACGCTGGGGCAATCCCAAAGACTCGCCTTTTTGGAAGTCACAGGGGTTATACGTACTACTCCCACTGCGGCACTGAGGACTCTTCTGGATTTTGTGCCCCTTGACGTGTTCATCAAGGCCAAGGCTCAGAAAGAGGCCTACAGGCTGAAGTGAGGTGGTCAGTGGAAAGAAGAGGGAGGACCGCTAGGACATACAAAGGCCCTAACCGACGCGGTGAGGACTCACTCACTTCTGGACGCCAGGAGTGATAGTATAATGCCCCAATGCCCCTATTCTCCTGCTCAGTACCTTTTAAGGTCATTGTCCCGAAAAGGGAGGATTGGAACCCACTCGGAAATATACTCTGATTTGCTGATATCGTCTGGTTTACAGACGGATCTGAATCTGAGGGTGGTTCCGGGGCGGGAATATATAGCGAGGAACCCAGCGTAAAATTTTTCTACGCGCTGGTAGTGGGGTCGATCTGGCATTAAAAAATTAAAAATGGCTTGAAACGGACTCGTTTTTTTCGATTTTTTTTTTTGTGATGTTAGAAGTCGGAAAAATTTTCGATCGAACTTTATGCGAGAAGGTGGGGAGGGGGGGAATTTACATGTATAGGGAAAATCAGTTTTTCGGGCATAACTCACTTAGTTTGATTCGAATCGGAAAAGTGTAGGGATAGTGTATAGCGATTCCCGAGATATTGCGATTTGGAAGTACGGTTTTGTACACGGATTTTTCGCTGCGGCGGGAACGTACCGAGAGCCGTTTTCGCTTTTTTATCGGAGAAGAAAGTGACTTGGCGACATTTTTATTCTTCCTCGATAGACACTCAGGACCTAAGTACTGTGTCTAAATTTCAAGTCGCTAGGTTAATTATGAGGGTAGGGGAAGGGTAAACGTAAATGAAATGAAAACTGCTGTAACTTCCGCAAATCGCGCAGCAAACGTTACATTGTGTACTAATGTGCCTACTTTGAGGTCCGCTCACGTCTTTTCAATTTTCTCCATAAATAAACAAATGGCTGCGAAATAACCAATTTATTGTTGTTATTATTTTTAGAAAAAGTCATTTTTCGCCAATCAATTCTCTTTCAAGATTTTTTTACCCCGAAGCGCTAACTTCATTAGGGCCTGCACGCGAGCGTGATACATTTATAAAAACGAGTGCAGCAATTCAGTAGCCGTGCAGCGAGATGCCGGGGGAGGAGCCTAGCGCTCCTCATTCTCTCCCTTCTCTCCCATAAATACATGTCCCACTCCGCTCGTCCGTTGTGTTTGTATAATTATTTTCTGCCATATTTGTACTACAGCTATTGAAATTAAGTGCAAATATCACTAAAGTCAAATTTATTTAGAAAAATAGCATATCTGCTGTCATTACAAAATGACAGAATGAACATTTCATGGCCCACCCGTTATGATATACTAAAAGACTAATATTCTTGGTAAGGTTACAGAAAAGTGCCCATAAATCGAAAACGGTGCGCATTAGGTATAGGGTAAATTCCTTTTTAAATAGGTAAATATATCTCCTTTCCGAATCAGTAATAATATACAGGGAATTTCATTTAAAAAAATTGACTCTCGTGCATTTTTCTAAGTCACTTATAGAAAGCGTTCTCTAACTCACCCTGTATGATATTCTCCTTGCCTAGGCGCCACTAAAAAATTATCTTTTAATTGCTGCGTAGGCAGGAGAAAACAAGATTTACTGAAAGGCAAATTTTTGGCAATAAATTCAGAAAAGAATTATTATCTCGGCTTGAGATAGGTATAGGGAAATAATAACAAAAGTTACTCAGAAAGAGACGACGATCCAAAAAATGCAAAAACATACACGGTATTCTATTTAAAATAACGAAGATTTTGCCAGTTTTAGGTATGTGACAACGCCGCACTTTCGAAAATATTTTAGTTGGAGAGATTATACGGGATTATCTTGGTAATCAAAACCCTGTATATTTGTCAGGATAATAGAAAATCTAGCCCTTAGCACCTATCAACATTAAAATGATACAGGTTTTATCACGGTTGTGAGGTCACTAGAGTAAAATGTCATACATGGAAACAACTATACTAGTACAGTAAATGATATGCAATAACGGATCAATTTCCAATCTACATAATCAAGGTAAGTTCCAGAAATTAGTCGGAAAGCCATTAACATCTGTATCGGAATGATTGCAGATTTAATGCAATTGCAATGGCCAATTAATAACTATTCAAGGCCTGTTACATTGATTGCAATTTCTTTGCAACAGAGTATCCTGCATATAGAAATTAGGTTGATTGGAGTAATCTCATTTATGTAAATATAATGACACAACATATGGTGTTCATATTATTTTAAATACCCTGACATGCTATGGAATTTAAATATACAATACTACAGGCGTAGCAAATATTTCGTAGATGTTAACTTGAATTAATCCGGAAGTTCAAGCGATTAATTATAACTCAAATTGCCTATAACTTCTTGTTTACAAAAACCTAAATTAATTCACAATATTAACGCAGCAATTTATAATTTCGTAACTGACTACATTATAATATTATAATACTGAAATATTGCGAATGCACAAAGTTGCATCACTCTGTTACATAGAAATCATAGAAAGCTTTCAAATAATGTCATTACTGTTGGCAGCCAAGTATGTAAAATACGATGATAATATGTTTTAATTTACATCAGTAGGTACCATCTCTATGCTTATAAATTTTCTGTTAATTGTACAAAACAAAATGTGCTAGTGGCCTATCTTCTAAAACACTGATAAAATCACGTTCTGCATGAATGATACTGTATTGTTATTCAATGAAGTCTGTTCACTGGAAATAATAAGTGCATTAAATTATGAGCAAAAATATGTACAATTTTTAGGTAAAATAAAATTTATATCAAATTGGAACAAAAATTAATGAAAACTTAGTGGGTGCCCACGAGAGCAAGCACAATGCAATTTTTAAAAATGTTCAAGATAACCCTAAAGATAAGGCAGGTAAAATAATTTTGTAACTTTAGGTACATAATCAAGAATTATTTGTTATGTCCTTGTAAAAAATACACAGATACTATAATTGTGCAATAGAACAATGCAATGACTGTCGGACAGACGAGCAGGTGGGCAGACATACGAACATAAGGGCAAACGGATAGACGGATGGGCGGACATAATTGTTTTAATCATCATTATTTTTACTGCAATTACCCTTAATTATCCTTATTGTTACGGTAATTACCCTTAGTTATCCTTATTCTTACTGTGATTATTCTTAATTATTCTTATTGTTACTGCAATTACCCTTAATTACTCTTGATTACCTTTATTTGTACCTAAATTACCTTTAATTATTCTCTAATTGCCTCAACTTTAATTACCTCCCACCACTTCAATTACCCTCAACCACCACTCTTAGGCCCCGCCCTCTAACGTCCCGCCCCCTAAGTCCTGCACCTCATTACCTCCCACCACTCTAATTACCACGTCACTTCAATTACCTCTTACCATTTCAATTACCTCCCACCACTCCAATTACCCCCTACCCCTAAACTAAACACTGCACCGCACACCGCTCCGACCCTCTCTCATTAGACATCTACTAATTGAATTGTTTGTAATTACTAAGTAGTCGTAAAATAATATTTAAATTTATAATATTTAGTAAATGCTTAGACATTATTTAACCGAAAGGTATTTTTGAAAAAGTTTCACTCAAAAGAAATTACTGGAAATTTTGGAAGTTTCGCCCCAACGTATCCACAATTTCCGTAAATTTTTGGAAAATCTTATATGCAAAATCTGGAATTTTCCACTCACCTGCTCTGGTAATCCTTGCGACGTCGAACCTACTGGTATAGTTAACTTTAAAGAAACTCTCGACTACCGCTCGTTCATATTTGCCTTCTCCGTTTATTGGACTGAACAAATATTCTGGATCTATGTTGTTGTGCATTCTTTGATATCCTGTCATACCTAGTAGCGTTATGAGAACGGGAACGATTAAGAAATATCCTGGATGGTTTCCTACTACTAAGCCCAGTTTGTAAAAGGATCTGTTCAGGCAGTCGTCCACGATTTTCAAGCCTGCCATCTGAAAATTGAAAAATATTTTGATGAAATATCTGATTATGCAGCTAAATCTTTAGATAAAAATTAGGGAAAAAAAAACTAGAAAGGACTATCAAATAATTTCCTTATTATTAGTTTCAATCTCATTGTACAATTTTACTGTCTTATTGAGAAACTCTAAATTTTTTACATTTTTTGAATTTTTAAGCTTTACATTGTTGAAATTTTGTCCAACCAGGTCATGTATCATATTTGCGCTTACTTGACCTGAGTCACAGTTTATTTAATCTATTGCAGACACTCCCGATGGTGTAAAAATATGTAAAGACAGTTAAATAAAATAACAAATAATAACAAATAAATGCAGAGAACGATGTCACATATTTATACAAGACAAGTCAGACAATAAATATTTCATTAAGATCATAAAAGCATTTTCGAGTAGATATTTTGTTAATACACTTTTAAAACCATTATATTGCAGTTTTTAAATACCCTCCGGCAGTATGTTAAAAAATCTTATCGTATAGTACCTGAGCCGTTTCTTGTTTCGACAAACGCAGAAATTTATGGCTAATTTTCTTTTTATTTCTCGTTGAATAGTAATGTCTTACGTATTTATTCTGATTTTCTTTAATGTATAGGAGGCAATGTAAAATATAGTTGCTAGATAATGTTAGCATTGAATGTTTCTTAAAAGGATCCTTACATCTCTAAAGCCTAAGCCTGCTATAATTCTTTATTGCTTTTCCCTGCATAGATTGGAGGGAATGTCTCCAAATCAATATTTGATATGAAAAAGCTGAATGAATAAGAAAGACCGTGACAGGCTGTTAATAAAGTCGACTGTGATCCGTTTACCAGACTGCTTAGTAAAAAGACCTTGTTGGACACTTTTTTGCAAACATAGACTACATGAGTTTCAAAGGACAAATTGTGGTCTAAGTAGACTCCTAAAAAGTTTACGTTGTCGAGCATATTCATATGGATTCATATCGATTGTGTCGTTTCCCTATTTAAGACTAATAGATTACTTAGACACCAGTTGTGAATTCTCGGTTGATTTTCAAGAACTTATAATACGGTGTTAATGTCATGGTGTTCGTAAGTCATTGTAGTATCGTCGGCGAATAAAGTAAAATTAAGTTCAGATGTACAGTTAGTTAAATCATTCATGTAAATAAGGAACAGTATGGCACCCAAAACTGACCCTTGGGCCACACCAATGTTTGTCTCGATAATAACAGTAATTAGTTTTCAGGAGCATCTCATTGTCAAATACTGATGGAGGGTAGGGTAACAATTTAAAGCAAAAACTGTTTTTAAAACCATCTTGGGACTTATAGGTACACAAAATTCTGTTAAAAAGTAAAGTTGGATTTACCGGAGAGATCTCATTACATAGTTTTACTGTCTTATTGAGAGACGTTAAACTTTTAACCTTGTTGAAACTTTTAAGCTTTACATTGGTGAAATTTTGTCCAACCAAGCCATCTACGATATTTGTGCGAGGAGAGGTCGCGATATTTTTTTCATGCTCAGCTTTCTCGAAAACGGCTTATCCGCGGTTTACCCATTTCGGGGATGGTTTTTGGCCATTTGGGGGGTTAGCGGGGATCGAGGTGGGGTTTCTACATCACCACCGTTCTCAGCATCCTCGAAAACGGGGGAAACACAGGTTTGGCTGGTAGGAAACAGCTGATACGCGGTTCGGTTAGAAAATATTCATATTCCTGTCCAACTTGTGCCCAATCTAAACGTACCTTTAGAAATTGTAGAGAGGGAAGCCTTGGGATAGGGGTTAAAAATTAAGAAATGGAATTAGAAAGAGTACAAACTATAAAATTTAACACAGAAATAAAACTAAGTACATCTGAAAACTAAATGTTTTGAATTTTATTAATATCGGTTGAAAGTAAAGGAGATTTTATGATGTAGAAAGTGGATATGGGGAACAGAATTTATTGCTTAATTTTTTTAAATCTGGTCGTGTATGGGAAAGTTTGTCGTTTAAAATCATATTCTGATATACCATATTTCGCTGGTTTCCATAAATTAAGAATAAAGAGTCTTAGTCTAAGACATTAAATATCTGGAGTAATAAATTACACTTTCAGCGGTAGATGACACCACGCTCTGATTTTCTTATCCAAATTACCACTTTTAAGCTTTCGCCTACATATGGCTCACTAGATAAAGTTTTACCAAGTTATAAAATAATTGTGTATGCCATGAAAATCCAAAATATAAACTATTGTTATAATTAGTGCATAAAAATTTTATATAAACTAATAGTATGCAGATAGTAGTAATGATCGAAAAGTCCTTAATAATCGATTTAGTATTTAAAATTTAAAAGTTGGTACTCTGACAGCGGAATTATCGAACTGTCAGTTTAGGCCACTTCCCCTTGTTTTTGTGAGTTAGAATGGTTAAAATGTTACCCAAGTACTCTCAAATTTCTTTTTTGGATCAATAAATTGAGCTGAAAACTTTGCTAGTGATTAATTTAGTTTAAAAGGCACGTGGTTGCTACTCGGTTTGGTACCGAATCAAAAACTAGATTTCACACATATTTTCAATTAATATTTTAGATTATTGTAATCGAAGTTTCGATTTATTCGGATTTATTTAGCGAGTATCGTTAAGAAGTATTATTCTGGGTAAGTCTGGATTTCTTAGATTATTATACACACTTGCTCACATTAGAGGTTAATTTTGAGAATAATTTTGTAAATTATTTATAGACGATTTTGGTAAGGCCAGATTTTCGATTTGGCACAGCTAGATTTTGGGTACAAAACTTACCAACTATTCTGTTGTTGGCTTATTGGATTTGGATTTTTGGATCATTTGCTATTCTTTGGTGTACGAATTTACCCTGATTTATCCATTACAATTAAGGAAAACCCCTATCTAAGCATTGCGAGGATTTCTAGAACCAGCAAGGACCTCGATCAACAACCTTCAAGTCTAGAGCGCCTGGAAACTCCAAATTTTGACATAGCTAGATAATTACTGTATATATAGTTTTCATTGTAATATTGTTTAAATTAATAATTCTTTTGCCTAACGTAAGCTGAGAAAAACCCTAGATTTTGCTATATTCTTGATATTTATTTTATTGTAAGATTTTTACCTTTCAATTTTTGTACTGTACTTTGCTGATTTTTATAATAACTTGTATTTTTTACTTGCTTTTTTTAATGTTCGCTCTCACTAAATGGATTCGTAAGATCTGGGACCTCGTTTGCTTGTCCTGACTAGGTCTTAATAATTTATTTAAAAACTATGTTACAGCTCTTATCTTATTTCATGTTTATTGATTGGTGGCTACAATGTATATAAAATCACAGTATATTAAATTAAATAATTACTGTATCAAAAGAAACTAGACACTAGAACTAATTTGTGACTTATTGTTGGGTGACTGTAAAAACAGAGATGAAAAATACAACTTAAACAGCGTACTTTCACTATCACATTTTGTTAGATATATTAAATCACATAAAATAGAAAGATCATGCATTGTATTTAATATATCCTACATTATTGATGAAAACGAAAAAATATAATGAAAATAACTATGTAGTAAATTAAATACTACGGTAGACCAAAAATACCACTAATTCCTGTAAAAGGAATATCGCAAATTTTAGGGCATTATTTTCAATTGCTTTGGAGACGCACATTGTGCGCCTTGATGGGTCGCATTGAATTAAGTTCCTTTTATAGGAATTATTGATATTTTTGGTCTACCGTAGTATTTAATTTACTACATTTTTATTTTCATAATAATTAATCCACTTTGCGCTGGCTTTATATTTTGTTGAAGAAATATATATGACAAAGGTATTACGCAGAATAACAACTTACCTGAGCTGATAAAGGATCATTTGCTGAGAAAAATTGCATTAAAGTTATTTTACGTTCCACCAAATAGGTTCAGAAAGTTGAAAGGTGAAAAAGTACTATCGAGGTGCACCTATTTGAGACCAATATTTTATCATAGAGTTATTTCTACTTTCAAGGTCAATCCCCTTGCCAGAATATAGACTTATTAGGACATGTGTAAACAGTAAAAATAATACAAAACTTCCATTTTGCCTGCCGTAGAATGTTAATTTGGTTCACGAAAAATGGCAACACGCCGGGAAGACGAAATACCTGTTCATTTATTTACCCCAAAAGGAATAATATTTATCACTAGATCTAAAGGGAACGATAATATTTTACAATTTTAAGCATGCTTGTCAATATATACTGAATTATTTATTTATGATTTTTCCACATTTTATAAGTAGTCTTTATTAATAAATTAAAAAAAAAATCGTCTTTAAAATTTGAAATATATGTACATAACCAGAATTATATCCGCAATTTAATGTTGTGTAATTTCTCCGAACATAAACGATTATACCATTAAAATGAAAGTTAAATCATGTCCTTTGACATGTTGCAAAATACCTTCATATTGACATCATTTAACTTGGGTTTTCCCGAAATGTAGATATTATTACTTTTGCATTTTTTAATGCTTGCATAGCAAGTTTTAAAGATCGCGATATCTTTGAATCCAATATTTTATAATTCATTTTTGTTTTACCTTATTACGACCTAAAGTCAGGACAAGCAAATAAGGTCGCAGATGTTACGAGTCCTTGTAGTGAGAGCGAACAATAAAAAGAGGAAGTAATACAATGTATTATAAAAATAAGCAAAGTACAGTACAAAAATTGAAAGGTAAAAATTTTACAATAAAATAAATATCAAGAATATAGCAAAGTTTAGGGTCAGCTTACGCTAGGAAAAAGAGTTATTAGTTTTACAATGAACATTTTATATATACAGTAATTACTTAGCTTTTACAAAAATTTGGAGAGTTTCCAGGCGCTCCAGACTTGAAGGTTGTTGATCAAAGTCCTTGCTGGTTGTAGAAATCCTCGTAATGATTAGATAGGGATTTTTTTCAATAGAAAAGGAAAAATCAAGGCCAATTCGTATACCAAAGAATAGCAAATGATCCAAAAGTTCAGAATCCAAGTAATCCAAAAATAGAACACTTGACAAGTTCTAACTCAAAATTTAGCTCTACCAAATCGAAATCTGACCTTACCAAAATCGCCCAGAATACTCTTCTGAACGATAACCTGCTGATTAATCCAAAGAAATTGAAATTTCAATTAAACAAACCAAAATACTAATTGAAATTTAGGTCAAATTTAGTTCTTGATCCGGTATCAAACCGACTAGCAACCACGTGCCTTTTAATTAAATTAATCCCTAGCGAAGTTTTCGGCTCAACTTCTTGATTTAAAAATGAAATTTGACGGTGCTTGGGTAATATTTATAATCATTTCAACTCACAAAAACAACTGACAGTTCGACAATTCGGCTGTCAGAGTACCAACTTGAGATATTTTAAAAACTAAATCGATTATTATTAAAGACTTTTCGATCATTAGCTATATTTTTGCTGTCATTTTGTAGACAATTTTTATACACTAATACTAGTAATAGCTTATATTTTAGATTTCCATGGCATACACAATTATTTTATAACTTGTTAAAATTTTATCTAGTGACCGAAAAGCTTAAAAGTGGTAATTGGATAGTAAATTAGAGCGTGGTTACATCTATCGCTAAATGTGTAATTAATTACTATAGATGAGTGAATTGGTATACTATTATTAACTTGCGAAAACCAGCGGAAGATTGCACGTCACAACTTTGACATTAAATTTGAAAGCCATAATTTTTCTCTGCAATGTTTGTGCACATCTGCGTCTTTTACATATATATTCGAATATTTCCCGACATCGAATGATGTAAAAGTCCACTCTATGCGTGTTTTACATTTGCCTTCATACATGTCGTATTACGCGACTCTTAATCGAGCGCACCTTATGGTTCTCCGATAAAAATTAATTGATATCTTTTACAATAATAATCGGACTGTACTTTTTATTCTTTTTTTTATATTATATTTTTATCACCTTATTTAGATTACCGTCTTGGCGAAGTTTAGAATTAGCTATTCCACCACACAGCCAGGACACACGGATAGCTTTATTTTAATTCACGTGTTGGCGAATCGGTCGCAGCTACTCAATCGCGGTCGCCAGTCGTATACGACCGTGGAGGAAAACGCTGCTTAAAAGTTAGTTCACACGAAGTTAGTAGAGAGGCAAGTCAAGTCACTTGGTGCAAGTTATTTGCCTTACGTAAAAGTCTTGCTTCCTAATATAGTCAAGGCAATGTAACGAAGCGTTTTTCGTTACCGAGATATGCACAGGATATGTTTATTTTGTCAACACCTTCCATAGGAATTATTCTGTTTAGAAATTAATAAAAGTATTAATTTTTAGAAGTACCGAATAATCATACCAGTTGTAAAGTACAGACGCAATGAGACAAAGGGAGATAGACGTACTGGCCAAGTACTTATATAACTTTGCCCTATGTCGTCGCTTAATCTGTGCTAACGCTTTACCGCGTACTTTGTGTTACTATTTTGCAGCTTGCCATCGCTGGCATCTGAGGCAGGTACTGCTCATTCCATTGCGTTGCTTGCCCTCATCCCGGTATTTAGAACCTGTAAAGTTTGGTCAAGGTAATCAATTATTAAACCCGTAGATTTGTATATGGTAGGTTTAATTGGATATTATTGGAAAATTCTGAGTTTTACTGTTTGTGTATGTTAACATCTAATTTCGCAAATTGACCCACTGGCGTACCGTTCCTCCACTTGAGCTACTTAGTCTCGCGTATCCGGCTTGTGGGTAGTATGTCTTATCACTTAAACTAGAACTGGCGCCCGAGTAAGTCGAAAACTCGTTTCCAGAGGTCGAATGTCTAAGAATGGCCTTTTTCTCCTCGTCACCGGCAGAGGTGAAGAAAAACGCGTCACAGCAAGTGTGATTCAAGTTGCGGGTCAAGCTGACTTGACGGTCAGGTAAATTGAAAATATTTTCTAGATAACTTTCTTTCCCCCGCTGCCAAATTTATGGATAGAAGTCTATTTACAAAAACATTTGGCTCATCAGAACCAAATTTACAATCTAAAACACCCTTATCCTACCAATACTGACATACGGACCAGAAACGTAGATCATCTTCAAAGAAGATGGACACCTCTTAATTATATTCAAGCGAGGGATCCTGAGAAGATTACTTGATACAGTCTGTGAAAATGATGTATGGAATATGAGATACAACCGTGAAATTTAACAACTATAAGCAAATAGCGAATGGTAGAGCTGCTGTATCCTTCATAAAGCTAGGGAGATTGAGATGGTAGGATATCTGGAATGGACACGCGAGAACAGCGCTCTAAGACAAATCCTTAAAGGCTCGTTGACACGAAGTCAGTAGAGAAGCAAGTCAAGTGAGCAGTGAAAGAACTGTATTGTGAAGATGCTAGTGAAAATCTATCATGTTTAAGAATGGCACCTAAAACTTTTGACGCTTTGCTCAATTTAATAGGTTCCAAAATACAAAGGGCAGATAGTTTTATGAGAGAACCATACCAGAAAGAGTTAAATTGTTAAAAACGCTATCATATTTGGCTACTGGAAACAGCTATATAAGTTTACAACATTTTTTTCGTGTTTCAAAAGCTGCAATATCCAGACTAGTGCCTGATGTATGTGATGCTATTTACAATAAATTAGAAGAACACATAAAGATAATAATTTTTTCACATATAACATAAGCCTTTATTTGTATAGAGTAAGAAGTAAGATAACAAACAGTAACTTTAATATGGGATGTTTTTGAACAATTTCTTTCATTCGTAGTCATCTGATATTGAAGCAATGGCTGTAGAGAGGATATCGCAATTTTCGTATCTGTCTGGTAACTGTGAATTTGACATCTGATCTGGTAACAGTACTGTTCATGAAATGAGTTATTTGCTATCGGTAAGGATAGTGGTGTCGTAACAGTACTATATTCTTGTGTAGATCAGTGACTGGAAATATCAGTATATTGATGTGAGAAATCAGATTGATTTGAATTTATAGATGAAAGTACTAACTTCTCTCGAAGTTCCTTTAGTCTACAATGAGTAAGTACCCGTTGTATCTCATTTTGAGCAAGAATGCATTGCTCAAGAGCAAGTTCTTTTAACTGCATCACAACATGTCTTCCAAAAATGTTACATGCATCTTCTTTGTCTTCTTGGTTAATAGACTGGATTTAGATACTTCAGCTCCTCAACAGCGGTCTTCACTTCACTTATTCTAGACCGTGTTTTTTTTCTGGGGAATAGGAATACTATGTGGCGCGGTTAGATTTTCTTGAATGTTGGTTGCGGCAGTTCCAGCTAAAAGGTTGGTTTAACTCTACCAACTCTCGGTCATTTTTATTGGATATATTTTCGTTATTGTTTACAATCTCATTATTATCAGCAGTTGTTCTATAAACCTGAAATAAAGAGGAGTTTTTTTTTTCAGGTGCCTGATTCAGACGAACAGTGGTAAAGTGTAGAAAGAGGTTTTTGTGTTAAGTGGAATTTTCCCAAATGTTAAGGAGCCATTGATGGAAAACACGTGGTGATCCGTGCACCTCTCAAATTTAATAGCATAATCTTTATGGCACTAGTTTATCATGCTGTTTTAAATGTATTGATATTGGAGCAAATGAATCGGTATCTGACGAAGGAGTTTTCCGAAACTATTTACTATTAGAGGCACTAGAAAACACTTTGATTCCAAATGGCGGTGTCATTGTAGGAGATGCTGCTTTTCCATTAAAGCCATACCTAATGAAACCGTATTCACATAAGCATTTGACTTACAGTGAAAACATTTTCAATTATAGATTATTAAATGCTCGACGCATAGTCGAAAATGCTTTTGGAATTTTTGTCAGCAGATTCCCAATATTTGAGAAACCTTTTGCGCGTAGGTCAATAAAGCTAATAAGATATCCGTACAGCATGTGCTCTACATAATTGGTTAAGATTTAATTCACCGCAAACTTATTTACTAAGAGATTCAGTGGATCTAGAAAACATTGACACAGGCGAAATAATTCCAGGAACTTGGAGATCAGAAACTGCTGGATTCGCTAGTGTATGTCATTCTGGTGTGAATCATTGTTCCAGACAAGCCAAATGTATAAGAGATACATTGCAACGTTATTTCATAAACGAAGGAAAAGTACCATGGCACAATATAATGATTAACTAGGAATAGGCATACCGTAAAATTAAATTAATTAGTATACCATCTGTCTATTTTACAATGGCGACACCAATATCTAGCTTAATATCTAATGTAGAAGAATAAAGTTTTAGAAACAGTTGTCCCATTTTTTGTGAGCTATATTTCAGTAAAAACAAATTTTAAATCCATAGCTTACTTTGTGAGATATATTACAAAAACCTGAAAAATAGGAAAACCACAAACCGTTATGGCTTCCTTATTTGAGGAAATACGAAAACAGTTAAAGGGATAAAAGTTGTCGGCAAAGACAATAATAATAATGTTTATCAAAAAATCCGAAAAACACAGTCGGCTTTGACATACGCTCTTGTACAAGATTGAAAAGAAGAAATCACAATGTAGGCCATGACACCATTAATTCCGTTTATTTTTTCTCTTTCCAACGATATAAAGCATGTCGCAAAAATTTTAACTAATAGCGTCAATATTTAATATTTTACGAAACCACAATTCATATCAATGAATCGTAAAAATCAGCTATGCCATGGTTAGTGGAAAACAATGTATGCAGTTATTAACAAATCTGGCAGATTTCACTGTCGTATGTTGCGTTGTCGAGTTCTAAGACAAGTTTTATATCAGCAATTATGGTGTACACCAATAATAACAAATTCGATGTCATTAGTATTTATTGTCAGTGGAATTTTGACGCTGAGATGGCAGTCACGGTTTACGGAGATAGATTTCAGATGCTCCTCAGCCAAATCGAACTATGTTTAGGAAAAGGGGATGAAACGCGAAAGAGCGGACTTCCGTCCGACAAACATTGGTTTATCTCCGTTTTAAAGGATGCTGAGACTGACGCCAGCCTTGAAAATCATTCCCGATGCAAACCCATCCTCCAAACAGCCAAAAAGACCCCCAAATTGGGGTGAAACGCACAGGAACGCGCTGGAGAGTTACGGTTTATCCCCATTTTCGAGGATGCTAAGACCGACGCCAGCCTTGAAAATCTCACCTGAGATGAGTCCAGCTATCAAACGGCAAAAAAACATTACTTTGACGGATGTCTGTATACGCGAAATATAGGAGATGCAAGGAAATAATCTATTCTTTCGTACTGCATGCAACTAATATGTCAATGTCAAACAGAAAAAAATCGACGTACACTGCGTCTGTAGGGTTGATGTGGACAAATCATGTATACAGAACTGCACATAGATTTTATTTATAACATTGAATCAGCCATAACACTTTTATAAATGAATACTAAATATAAAATACAAAATAACTTATATAATCTTATTAATACAAGAAAAAATACAATCATTATTTATCAAGTCCATTGTATTATTATCTATGTATTGATTAAGTCAATTTAATCTAGGACACTTACAAGTGAGGTTACAAATTTGATTTTCATTGAAGTGAACGTCACACCCCTTAACGTTACAGGATTCATCAGCCGTTTCGGTATCCGAATCGGTAAACTGAACTATGGGTTCCAATACCATAAAATCTGCAATATCATGTTCAGTATCGTTTTAGTTATCATTTTTAAAGTTCAAAAGTACGAGGATTTCGCTTCTCGCCCGACATGCTATCACTTAAACGGCCGTAAGTTTCGGAAAAAGGAATTAAAAGAAAGCGACTCGCAGTCACTAATAAAAAATTGAACGAGGACGCAACCGGAAAAAAAGCAACCACCTGATGTTGATACTTTTCAGACCGAAACCAAAATATATCGGAAAGCAGTAACACAATAAAATTAATTAATAATCAACAATTTTTGTTGGACGGAGGTCCGCTCCTTCGTATTTTACTCCCTTTTCCGGGGTGTTTTTGGCCGTTGGGGGGGTTGTGCATGCTTAAAAAGAATGTTGTCGTTTTCGGATTTTTTCCCGACTCACAAAATCCACTAAAATCTCCGCCCATAAATTTACCAGTGAGGGAAAGCAAGTTGGCAAGAAAATAAAACTGGTTTCTATTTATCTCTCAAATCAGCTTGACCCGCAACTTGAACCGCACTTGCCTTGCCTATATTACGTAGCAAGTAGACGTTTATATAAGGCAAGTCTGGCCGATAGCCGCGTGGGTTAAGGCGCGAGGTGGCAATCACAATTAATCACACGGGTATCGCGCCACCGGGTTCGAATCCCGGCTCCGGAACTTTTGGAGGAAATGGCTGTATGTCCGCGTTTTTTCAATGTGTAACCCCCTGCCGTCCAATGCCCTGGCTTCTGGAATTAGGGTTGTCTAATTTCTGTGGTGTTTATTATTTATTTATTAACTTGCAACAAGTAACCTGCTCACTTGACTTGCTTCTCTACTTGCTTCGTGTAAACGAGCCTTTATGATATAGCCTACGGGAAGTAGGTGTAGAGGTAGTCCAAAACTACGATGAAAAGATGGTATGGATGAGTATGCCATAACGATCGGTAGTGGTTGACAGTGGTCAATGCTCAACTAGAGCTGTGGTACCATTGACGATGATGATTTGGCTCTTTGGAACGCGTGTTAATTTGAGAACCACGTAGATATATATAGCAAGTGTACAACATTAAAATATTTCATTAGATGTTATTCAAAATGTTGTCACCGAGGTGGAATCGTGCTATTTATAATAACTCTTTTTACACGCTTCACGTAAACGTTACGATCCATATTAGCAAGCGACTGAACCTGCCTCAAATACTTAATACGTGTACTTGCCCATATTGGGACTGCGCTTGCTTGATCACCCGCTATACGAAGTGTGACAAGTCAAGTAACTCACTCACCTGACTTGCTTCTTTACTGGCTTCAAGCGAGCCTTAAGTTATCCATCTCCGCTATGTTTGGTCCATGTATTTATTTGGTGAAAGTCTAGACGGCGTGTCATAAACGTTAAAGAATGTTGATCGTTGATTTTGCATAAAATTAACAAGTAGTTTAACTGTAAATTAAGTGTCACAAAAAGTTACTTATAATTTTTATTAGAAAGTGTGTATCTATTGTTAATTTCAACTGCATTTACGAGTATAATAATAACAAATACGTTCCCTACTTGCTATAGATATATCAGTAATAAACGATTACTGCGGCGATAAAACCGATATCATTTATTATAACATTAACAGTTCGTCACTAACGACTTACCAAATTAGTTTTAAATAATGGTTTAAAATGAATTATCTTTAACCAGTTGTAAATAATTAATTGGAAATTATCATCTTATATTGAAATCACTTTATTGTTTTTGCATTGAAGGAGCACTGAATGGCCTTGCTTTGTACTATTAAATATAATTTTTTTAATTACTGTTTGTTTTTATCATTTGCGGTTATATGTACGAAACTTTTTATAGGTTAGGGATTTGGAATTAATTAATAACAAACTTATAAGAAGGTCTTGAAAATATTGAGAGGAAGCGTATCAGTTGCCAGATTACAGTGTGGAAAGTTCTAGTCGAGTACCTTCGATGCTTTAAGTTGTCAGTTTAGGTGTAATCAAATCAAATAATTTTCAAAAATCAGTTACGTATATTTTCAATTTTAAGGACATTCCCAACAAAAAAAACTCTTACGATCATCTTTAAAATTTATACAAAAAAGTATTACGAAAGCAACATACTGATGCTATAGAGTTAAAAATGTATGGTATTTCACTGAAATTTCTGATGAAGCGAAAACTTAGGACCCATTATTGTCTGGTCGATAGCCGAGTGGATTAAGGCTTAAGTGTTTGAGCACAAATTCATGCGCCTCATTTCAAATTCTGGAAGGTACACATCCCTCAGAGATCTATACGCACGTTGCAACGACATAACCCCGATAGCGGACTACGTCCAACGCATCTCCCAAAACTTCTACTCGTTTAAACTGGGCGATAGTCCGCTAACAAGACACATAACACAAATTAGACAGCATAATGCCCCATTTCGGATCAAATACCCCTTACCGTACCAGACGTTACCGATTTTCCGGCAACCTCTGTAGCCAAGTTTCACCAACTATAACTTCCGCTTACCCTATCCACCTTTACTAGTATTTCATAACTTTGTCTATCTTTAAATCTTTCCTGTCCCCCTCTTTAATTCTGTTTGTAACCTTTTATTTTTTCTCGTCTTCTGTTTGTACATTTTTGTTTCTAAATTCGTTTCCATCAAAATTTCAAATAAACTATAATTTTCTTGGAATCCAAATTTTTAAAATCACAGTTTAGGCCAGCCTATGCGCAGCCCGATGTTACACACCTCGCGGAAGGCTCCTTGTTTTAATTTGAGGTGCTAGCGTCAACTGCGAAATTAAAAAGTGTTTTGTGCGAGAGTTCTTTAAATATAATGCAGTTTTTAAGTTTTGTTAAATCTGTTTTTTGGATATATTTTAATTGTATTACCTATTTTTTATTTGTTCATCGTAAAATAGGAGTTTAGGTTTAGTTGTTCTTAATTATTGTTTTCGCCGACCCGGACCTGTCCCGTCCGACCATGCAACCCGCCATCGCGTTAGCGCGGTGGTTGCACGATCGGCCCCGGGGCAGATACTGGCTAGGCAACTGTTCTGTATTATTTAATTCAAATAAATCAATTTTGCTTGCTTGCTTGCTTGCGCGAGGTGGCAATCGCGATTAATCACACGGACATCGCACCACCGGGTTCGAATCCTGGCTCCGGCACTGTCGGAGAAAATGGTTGTATGACCGTGTTTTTTCAATGTGTAACCCCCTTCCGCACAAGCCCTGGCTTCTGAAATTAGGGGTTGTCTAATTTCTGTGGTGTTTATTTATTATTATTGACTCGGATCTAAGATTTAAAACGCATATTAATATTTGTGTAAGAAAAAGCTTTTTATAAATATATATGCATGCAAAAATATTTTTAAAAAAGACACTATCAAATTATTATGTGATGCAGTTTTTTTGTCAAATTTTTCGTATTGTGATGTAATATATGGTCCCTGTCTAGATATGATGACATCAAGAAGAGTATAAGGGATGCAAAACTCATGCACTAGGCTAATTTGTAGTATTAGAAGGAGAACATATTTCGCATAAAGTTAAGGAAATCGGGTGATTAAATATGACTAACAGACGCATACTTCACTCTTCAGTATTCTTTCACAAAATTGTTATCACGAAAACTCCATCTTACTTATTTTTGAAAATTCGCTATAGAACAGTTGTGCGTAATATTAATATAAGAAGGAAATCGCTAATTACACCACCAGCTCATAAAACTAAACTATATGAAAAGTAATTTTTGTACAATATTTCTAAAATATATAACAACATTTAGGCAGATATAAGGACTTTCAATATCAATCAATTTAAGTTTCAGTTAAAGGAACAATTGTTAAGGAATGATCTTTATTATGTGCAATAAATTGAATAATCAAAAATATATTAAAGGGTTAATACATAATTAAGTACCCAGTATATAGCCCATATACAAATTTAATTTTTTCCTTATTTATTTTCCAAATTCAAGTAATAAGATATTTCATATTTTTTACATTTATCTAGCCATTTAATATTGAACACAGTAAAGTTGCCAGAAATGAATTTTAATTTACATCTTTTAAAGCAACTACTTCTATCACATTACCTACCTCTTTCTATCTTACGAATGCAAAGGACAGAAAGATAAAGTGTAGAGACTAGAACGCTGCAAGACTACGACGGAGCGAGTATTGGAATTTGGTTAATGTAAAAATTTACTAGCGTGTGACCAACGGATGGTGTAGAGTCCGGGTAAACTGTGACGTCATCCGTACTATAAAATAAGATACCATCTACATAGGGAGGTAGACGGCACCTGAAGACAGAACCCTTTAAGCTACGTCGCGATCTTTTACAGTTCGCCGAGCTTTGGAAATAAAATTGAAAACACGACAGAGTTACATCGCGACCTCTTGCAGTTCGCCGGACTCCTATATTTGCCTTTAAAATACATTCTAGGCTTCGTCGCGACCTGTTATAGTTCGCCGAGAATAACTAATTATTTTGTGGATATTTTCAGTAAATCAGCTGTCTAAACTACTAGCTAAACGAGATTTCGAACGATATATTATTTTTAACAAATTTATCACAGCCACAGACACCACTTACCAAAGAGAAGTTCCAAGCTGAAAGAATTCTTTATGCAGTGCAATTTTAACGGCTCAACCATATCCTATGAGGATGTTAACCACACGTGAGCTGGGGGAGATTTGAGTTATGCTGCAGAACACTTTAGACTGTTCGCCGGACTCACTAGATTATTTTGTGGTCATTTTCGCCAAGTAATGCCACACAAAATGCACTCTACGTCTACACCCACTTATTTGACGACCACGCCATTTACACAACACCAACATAATTTGCTAAGTATCTTTACTTGATTAATTCTCTGTTTATTATCGAATCTGCATTCTGGTTACGGACGGGAAAAAAGGGGTTTTAAATTGACGCATTTGTGGTACCAAAATAACATTAGTTTTTTTATGAAATATTAGTTTTGATTTTTAACAAGAAAACATGATAAGATTATATTACAATTTACTCAGTTTTATTTCATTCATTTCATATTCTACTAGAGAAATTTGCGTTTGCAAAATAACAAGTTTATATTCAAAAACTATATATTTCCAGCGTTTATGCAATAAGAAGAAACTTTTACTTCAATTATTCTTCAGTGGTATACTATTAAGGGCTACCGTGTGCCTAATTTTGACATGTAAAATGTCGCAGGAATGTTTGCCTTTCAAATTATTGTGTGAGATTTCTCATCGGCGATTATTTGGTTTTCTATGATTGTTTAGTAACGATCCATCCACTTAATTACCTGCGCACTACAAACTCTACAGACCTTCGGTCAGTACTGGGTTAATTAGCCCGTAAACTTTTTCGTATTCTGAAGGGTTTACGTTTCGTAGAGTACTGAACCGGGACGTCTCGTCTGTTTGAATTACATCTACCCACCCTGTGTTCCGTTGTTGGACAGTCATACAAAATTGTAAATTGTAAATAGTCATAGTTGCTGCTTGTTTAATTATAATTAAAGGATATTTCCTCAACATTCTATGATATTTTACATGAGTATTTAATACTCATTTCTCAACTTAACTTCATAATGTACAAACATGGCATGATTCTTGTCCTCTGTTTTACACTTTAAATAATGTACCATGCATTAGCCGAGTCACATATTATATATGGGATCATAGGTTGGGGAGGGGTTCTTGAAAAATCTAGAAACAGTACAAAAGTGGATTCTAAATGTGATATACGACAAGAGTTATGATTATCCATCCAATGACCTATACTTTGAAAATACTTGATCCCAGACAACTTTACTGTGAAAAAATTTAGAGGTGCATAAAGTTAAAAATAATATGTCTTAAAAATACGAGCGAAGCGAGTGTTTTTAAAAGCCATGAGCGTGCAATAAAAAAATTTATTGCACAGTTTCTTATAAAAGGCCTCTACTTATACTGGAAATGATGTAAAAAAATGTTGCTTTTTGCACGATCGTAGATAAAATCTCTCTAAAAGATGAAATTTTTGTATATAACTGTTCTCAAAACATTTGTTCTTTTTCTTTACTATTATTTACCTATCAAATTGTATGTTTATATACCTTTTTTTGTTGCTGTTTGTTAATAAGGATTAGCTAATCCCACGAAAAAGGTTTTGTGGGTAATACTAATGTTTATTTACTATTTTGTTTGTTAACTTACTATTGTAAATTTGTAAAAATTGTTTAATTACCATTTACATCTACATATGTATGTATATGTATTTATACTTATTGTAAGCACATTTTTGGTAAATAAACTTATATATACATTTATTTAACGTCGGCCTATTTCCGCTACTGAGGCCTAACACCGACGCCTGTAGACGAGCTACCCCCAACCAGGAATTTTTGCCGAACCTCTTCCCTTAAGAAGAGTAGGGATCTTTTACTTGCCTAACATTTAATAGACAAGGGACTGACGGCTTTACATCCCCTCCGAAGGATGGTATATCTCCTATACAACCCTCACCTAAGGTTGTATAGCTTCCGCGCATACACTGATATACAAGCCGCTGGAAGATGTGTGAGGCAAGGACGCCGTTGTCACCCATCCAACTACTAACTGCGCCTGACGTTGCTTTACATCGCATACCGAAGTATTAAATAAACTTATTCTTATTCTTACTAGTTTTCTTTTTTGACCCAGCTCTTGTCATATTCAAATATTCGCTTGCTCACAAATTATTGATTGCCTAATACAAAAATTGACTGCCAAAGAACAAAATTTTCATATCGAAAGTGGCTTGTAACTTGTAATTCAGCGCTCGGCGGGGCACATAGCCCAGAGAGTAGCTGTTGGTTGTAGTCTGGTTAAGTTCCTTATAGTAAAATAAGGATTTTATAGAGGAGTTTGCGACTAAAAATATTATGTTTAATATTGCGTCCTCTAAAAGCACATTTGAAAGTGGAACTTGTTAGTTTTCCGTAGTGACCCGAAAAATAATTTTGTGAATTTTTATATGTAGTGATCTCGCATATAAATTATCTCCTACACTAGTTAAATTCACGTCCCAGCAGTCCTACCACTCATTTTTTTTCATTTGTTCTACTTTTAATAAACCAATATGGAAGGTTGATTTCTTGTGAATAAGACAACATTAAAACAGGGTTTAATAACCTTTCTCACATTCAACTAAAGCAACTTTAACCTTTTACAATATATACAATAAATATATAAAGAGTCATATATAGTTGTTACCACCTTAATATAAGCACTTTATGATCACTTAATTGATTGCACTGTTACTCAAGTTTTGAACGTTGTTACATTAGAAAATGTAAATATTATTATTGTTATGAACTCTCTAAACCCATAACCGCTTAACGCTGTAAGTATTTTTTAATAGTCTTTTTAGTATAAATATATAATTAATTAATAATAGCATATAATGCACCTTGCAAGTGAACGCTGTGAGATAAAAATCTCGGAAGCTGTGCTTGGTTGCCTCCGATAACGGTGGATTCACGTCGTAGTCGTCGCTGATGAGCATTCCACTGCATGGAGAAGAAGACATGACCCACTTACAAAAACCCACTGACTCAGTCATCGATTTAATCGCGAGAACCTTCCAGGCGCAGTGAAATTAAAAGTGCATTTGTTTTAATTTTTTACAGGAAATGCAAGGACTACTTAATAAGTAAAGTAGACGGGGTATCTTCATTTTTTATTGTCTTGCCACTGTATTTTGCTATATTCGTGCAAGGCCAGATTAACGAGCTATAAGTACTTCTAATGACAAATCGTGGGCAATAAATCATTACAGTAAATAAGCTGCATCCTATGCGTTATCAAACAAAAAAAATTAATGGTAATGGGCATAATTCTACCGACTAGACTGCATGATTTACCAAAATATTTGTGCCCTACATAGGGAAAATAAGTCCTACAAATTTTCGAGGATGAACGCACACTGAAATTAAACAATTTTGTTCGTTGTCGTCAATTTAGTTAATAAGAGGAATATTTGATAAAAACATCTGGAGCTTTGTCTAGATAACTCTTTTGGTATTCTGTGCATTTTGCGTCGTATTTTGTGTAATGGATAATACAATTATGTAATGCCTAACTTCTTTCACATACAAATTACGCAACTGTATTTTACATACCTAATATATTAAACTCGGATTCCTGTCGGCTACAGCACATACAAAATCCATGTGGTCGTTTCGTATGTAGTCTCAGAAGAAGAGATTGTACCTCTCAACCTTTAAAGAGAATTGGTTGGCCTGCACGCTATGTTACAAAATGATAGAGTCTTACCTACATTTTATTGAAACGTGGTAAAAAATGACAATATCATCTATAGGTCATGTGGTACGAAATATCTTTAGGTTCCACGGTCTAGGCTAAAACGTTCGACGGCTGTGGAGGCTATAAACCAACCACCATCGTCTGCCCTCCCGAAGTCACCACCGTAAGGCTGCAGCTTCACCATTTGTTAGCTAAAAATAAGAGAGATATATACTATGCTGTCTTGCAAGTTGATCATGAGCTTTACAAGAGGGCTATCAATGGTGGACACGTATTCATTGGATATAATGCTTGTCCAGTTTATGACGGTATCGACGTAATGCGGTGTTTTAATTGCTGCGGCTTTCAACATATATCCAATAATTGTCAAAATGTATTAGCATGTCCTAGATGTGCGGGCCCCCATCAGGTCAAAGATTGTACTGTTGAAAATTTAAAATGTGTCAACTGTAAGAATCATAAAGATAAAAATATTCAGTCCATGTCTGATCATGCATCTTGGGATAAAAGCTGTCCGGTATACGTCCGTAAGTTACAAGAATTTAAAAGTGACATCATGGGATCATTATAGCAATTATCAGAAGATATTAATATTTACGTAGATAAGAGTATTGCAAGTGTAGTAAACGAGGCTAATAATAACAATTCTTTACCTAATAAAACAATTAAGCAATTTGTTACCCATTTATATTACCAAAATGTCAGAGGTCTAAAAAGTAAAACGCAAGAAATATATAATAACGCGTTATTATTATATAATACCTATGATATTTTCGCGATGACTGAAACTTGGTTGACGTCCGGTGTATTAGATAGGGAACTGTTTGATGAAAATTATACAGTCTTTCGCTCAGATCGTAAATTTACTGACATGGGTGTATCCAGAGGGGGCGGTGTGCTCCTTGCTTGTAAAAGTTCGCTGATGGTTACCAGAATTTCTGTCGAAAACAATGAATTTTAGTCAGTTGCCTATGATAGACATATTAGGTGTAAAAGTTGGGAAAGGCATAAACTGTCGGTATGTTATATTAATATATATTCCTCCTAAAGTTACTTGTGAACAATTGAATTTGTTTTTTGAAGGCATTATTTCATTAGAATACTTGTATGGTTCCGAAATAATTCTACTAGGGGATTTCAACATACCGGAATTTCTTTGAATATTGATAGCGCCTCGGTTACGTGCCTAAATGAATTAGTAATTTTTTTTTCATTTACACAATACAATAATATCTATAATAACAGAGATCGTATGCTTGACCTAGTTTTTAGCACAATAACCTGCTGCGTTTCTACACCATCGCTGTACTTAGTTCATGAGGATATCCAACATCCACCACTGGACATATCCGTGACAATGGATTATGATACTCATAATGTTCTTGCATATAACGATGTCAAGAGCTATAACTTCAAAGAAGCTAATTTGGTATTACTTTACGATGAAATTTTACATATTGATTGGTCGGCTCTGAACGAATATAATGACGTCAATAAGGCTTGTAGGTATTTTTATGAAATTTTATATAGTGTATTAGATCGATGTGTACCTTCGACATCACCAAATAATAGAAAGCGCAAGTATCCTCCGTGGTTTAACACTGAAATTATTAGTGACATTAAGCAAAAACAGAAACTGTCGAAGCTTTACAAAAAATCTAATGACCCTGCAATTAATTTAGCTTTTAGTGAACTGAGAGCGAAATTAAAAGCTGATATTTTCAACGCTCGCAAAAGTTTTATAACATCTACCGAGGAGAATATTAAGAACGAGCCTAAAAGATTTTGGTCCTACATCTCTAATATACGGAAAAATAAATCGGTCCCAGCTAATATGACATTGAATGATGAAGAGTTAGATAATGGCTACTCAGTCGTAGAGGGTTTTGCAAATTTTTTTAAAAACGCATATACTTCAGATGCTGATGACATAGATGTCCTTGATGAGACATTATCAAATATAAATGCAATACTACTCTAAATATTAACGCTCCCACTGAAGATGATATTTTAAAATGCATAAGAAGATTAAAGCCAAATATGACCACGGGTCCGGACAATATTCCAGTTTTCTTAATTCGCGATTGCGCTCCCGTATTAGTAGAACCTCTAAAAATAGTTTTTAATCTTGCTGTGTATTCAAATACAATACCCGAAATTTGGAAAGTGTCACGTATATGTCCTGTTTTTAAAAAAGGCGATTTAAATGATATAGAGAATTATCGCCCCATAACAATTATCTGTAATTTTATTAAAGTACTTGAATTCTACATCCATGATATATTATATAGTCACGTGAAAAACAGTATTAGTATACACCAGCATGGTTTTATGAAGGGTCGATCGACAACTACAAACTTAATGTGTATCACACAGTATATATCGGAGGTTTTGGATGATCAAGGTCAAGTTGACGTAGTCTATACAGATTTCTCCAAGGCCTTCGATAGGCTCACTCATAGTACATTGGTTCATGATTTTGATAAATATGGTCTGTCACAGAATGCACTGAAACTTTTCAAATCCTATCTCTCTGATCGATTACAATACGTATGCTACAGGGGCTTTGCTTCAACTAAATTTGAAGTCCTATCTGGTGTTCCTCAAGGATCGATCCTGGGGCCGTTACTTTTGAACATCTTCATTAATAACGCTATTAGCTCTTTGAATGTTCCTCATCTACTATACGCAGATGATATGATAATTTATGTTAGGATAAACTGCGCTCAGGATTGCATCATCCTTCAGGAAAACCTCCATAGGCTTGATTTGTGGTGTAGGGAAAACAAGTTGCCACTTAAGTTATCACATACTCATGTAAGAAAGATATGTTAATGTTTCCATACAGTATCGACGGTATTTTACTTGATAGACCAGAATATATCAAAGATTTAGGGGTATTTTTTGATTCAAAATTAAATTTTATCCATCACATAGATGAAGTAATTTCAGCTGCCAATAGAAGTTTAGGATTTATCATGCGTAATTTCCGTGAGTTTCATAAATCATCAACAATTAAACTGTTATACAACTCCTATGTCAGATCACGACTAGAATATAATTCTGTCATTTGGTGTCCAAATTACGTAAAATATATCGAAGTATTAGAAAGAGTGCAACGGAGATTTTTAAAGTATCTGTCCTATAAAGAAAATAAAGTGTATCCTCCTATTGGCTTTCCATACGATCTGTTACTTGACACACATAATTATAAATCCTTACTGGTTCGTCGTAATATGCACTCTGTTATCTTTCTGTTTAACATAATAAACTCTGTTCATGATGCGACCGAAATACTGAGTAAAATCAATTTCCATGTACCAACATATACTGGGCGACGTTATGAAACTTTTTATGCAAAGACGGCTAATACTAATATATTGCATTACTCTCCTCTGTATACGATGTGCCGCAATTACTCCACCGTGCAAGACAGCATTGATATATATAATTCTAGCAATGCACATATAAAAAATGTTTTTGTATTATAAGTTCTGTTAATTTTGTTTAGTGCTTGTTTTGTTATTTACCTTACAGGGATGTTTGTCTTTTTCTCATATTATATACCTATGTCTGTATTACTATTTACACATTGTACTGTAATTTTTTTTTTTTTCGATAATTGTATTATTCTTAATTTCGTATTGTTGTTTCCTATCCTGTAACTGGGATGTTATCCCGTTGGATAGTTGTAGAAATAAATAAATAAATAAATAAATAAATTTGCTGACGTCTGGGTATCGTACCACCTAGATAAGTGTTATTGTTTCCTCTACCTGGAAACCACCTTCAGTGGTTCTGCGTAGCAATATTTGTTTTTCTTTTAACTTACTTTTGTATATACTTAAATAAGGATTTGACTCATTCATTATTAATTAAGAACGTTCTCTAATGTAACCCATGGCGGCCATATTTATTCAATCGTCGCGCGTGCAAACCAAGTGTAGCTACACGATGGAGAATTTATCCTTATTTATTTTGTAACATATGTATCAGAATATAGACATATAACTACACATCGACAGGTTCATATTAGAGAAACTTAAGTTGTAAATACAATAATATAGTCCATTTTATGATGAAAAAGAGTGTCATTATTTCGTCTGCGACCACTAAGAATGGAATCCTTAGTGACTTTACGTTAAATAAACTAAAAACTTTTAATAGTTTATGTTAAACTTGAGCTTAACGCTCTAGAATTTCTGAGCTAATGAAATTTTTATCGTACGTATTTACTTCATTTATTCGGGCTAGGTAGTGTCCACGATCTGCTACGCACAGCAACCCAAGTGTGTTTCCTTTTGTGTTATCTTGCAACCCCTACCGTTTCACAGTAAAAGGTTGATTGATAAACCATAGCAACTTCGCAGTCGTTGCATTTTCGCAGTGGGGATAGCCATTCGTTATATTTCTAAAAACTTTCGATAATAACTGAACCACATGTTATATACTGCATTTCTTTGTGCAAAGTTGTTTCGTCTTCCCAATGTTACTTTTTCAAAAATGTTTAGATTTTTTTCATTGAGTTGAAAAGATTATCTTAAAATTAGTTTTCTTCTTTGAACTCATATTTAGCGTTAATTATAGAGCAATATATATGAATTATTGTTATTCTTATCGAAAACAGTGATTTACGAACTAAAACCATTTTTTTGTTAGTGGTATTGCAGCCAACTTACGTTAGGCGCATTTCCTCACCTTCATCTACTCGTAAACTGCATAATAACTTATGCAACAGTACCCAAATTTGCAGTGCGCTTAACCATTATAATGATTAACAAATTAATAAATGTCATTTAAAATAAGTGTGCGTTTAGAAACCCCCTCTAAATCTGAAAGTCGGTCAGGTAAACAACCTGTTACTAAATTTTTGATTCAGGTGTAAATTTTATTTATACTATCGCTAAGATTAAGCATATATTATGTAAGATTTCTGGCCAATGAACTTAAAATATTGTGGTTTACCTTCAAGATGCATATTTATTTTGATCGTAAGATTTGTATAGTTTATGTTTTTTTACTGTTATTAGTGTCACCACATATTAACAGTGTTTACGCATTATATTATACCAATGAGAGTAAAGGGCATTATTGGAAAAATTTTGAGTACAATGATTGTAAACAAATTAATAATTCTAAATGTTACTCATTCATTTTTAATAAACCAGGGGCCAAGGATTTATTCAATTTTGAATTAACAACAAAAAACACGTTAGTACATTCATCACTATTTTTGTTTTTGATAGTGATCCGCTTAAGAATAAAAAAGCCATTAGTTGGATGTTAAGTTGAAAGTTAATTAATATTTTAAGATGGTTGCGCTTATGCATCCATTAACCATTCATTTTTGATGCGCGTGAGGTTAGCTACTCCCAATATAATGACAATTAAAAAATATACTAAGCTGTTCAAGTATTTATAAGTAAACACCCCAAGCGTGGATCCAATAATTGCAACACGAATTATTACTAACCACTGGTTTTGTAGTTTTGTAGTTTCAGCGAGGTCGACGTATTATTTATTTAAACAATTGAATTTTTTAAAGCATGTTTTCCATCGATTTTCTTAAAGTATCTCGAGATCTATAACTTTTACGAGACAAATGGAAAAAACAAAAAATGTCCGTTGTCAGATATACAATAAAAAAATATAAACTAAAATTTGCTTATTATCATTATTTATAAAAACTGAAATATTGCAAAATTATGTGCTTTTAAACAATTTATTATTTCTCTGAAGAAAACGGGTAAGTACCAATGAAGCTTATTTAAAATGTAGGTAGTATAGTAGATAAAAGTGAAGGTAAGGACAAAATTCCCAGTTTAATGAAAATGAGAGTGTTCTATAAATTTAGCGTTGGGAAGAACTCTTATAATTTTGTTTTGCTGTCGAAAAACTTTAGATGCGTGGTGGGAGTTAACCCATGAAACAACTGCGCCGAAAGTCTAGAATGGAAAAGAGAGAAAGAAGTAAGTATTTTTTAATACATCGAATTAAAGAACACTTTTTAGTTTCCTAAAAAAGAAAATTATGCTGCTGGAAAGCCTTTTATTCAGATGATCAATATGGTTTACTCAACTAAGGTTATCATTTAGATAGATACCTCGCCTTTGGATACATTTTTGTTTGGAGATATTATTAATCTCTGAGTTTTCTCTTGATTAAGTGTAAGTTCATTAAAGATGAACCAATTTCTTTGCCTGTAGTCACTCATATAAACTAAACATAACAGTGACCCCAGGACAGAGGCTTGGCTATGGCAACAAACTGCTGACAGTTAAGCAGGTATGATTTGTAGAGCGAAAGAGGTAACCATGTAATTCGGTACCATTGCATTTTTTCTACTAATTTATCGTGGGAGACGCATTCGAAGGCCTTGGAAAGATCACACAGAGTAATTCCAATGTGTTGACCCCCTTCAAGACCACCGACTATATTATTTTATTTTTTCTATTTTATCCTTGTTTAGATTAACTCTCTCACAATTTTTACAACAGCATGGATGGTCGAGCGTCCAAAACGAAAACAATATTGGTGAGGACTAAGGAGCTATTTTTGTTTCGGATAACTTGACACTTTTTCTGTCAGAATAATCTCAAATATCTTCCTCAAAATGAGGAGGATATAACACGAGCTATATTATTATTAAATATATCTGGGTAGGCACCATCAGCGATACATCTATTATATAAAGCAGCTAGCGGAGCGGTGGTAATATCTTCCATAGGTTTAATTATTTTTACTTTATATCAAGCGAGTTTGAGTTTTTTAGAGACTTAATAGCCGGTTTTACTTCTTGTACACTTATTGAATGTAAGGAAGGAAGGAAGGAAGGTGTTTAGTTCATTAATGATCTGTTGGATTATTGGCAAGGCTAATGCAAAGGGCCTTCAAAAATGAGAAACGGACTTGAAATATTTAAGTTTATAATAAGGAATTTAGCTTCTCTGATACATCCAAAAGGTGGCATATGTCTGGCTTCGTAAGCCTATATAGCTGATTGTACTTTATCTACCACTTTCACCATTTCTCCAATCGGAATGTTCATACCCTATAAATATATTGACATATTTATCACTTCTCCTTACATATTTTAACTTGAGGTTTTTTCAGTCATTTCCAAAGCTCTTGATTGCTATAGCTAAGTCTCGTACAAATCATTGAGTAAATTAAACAACTGACTAAATTTGCATCACAGTTTCTTATCAGTGCTTGAAGCAACGTACTCTAATTACTTCCACGTCCAGTGGAAGTATCGTAACGCAATTTTTTGTTGTTGTTGAAATAAGCATAAAATGTCATGAAACGTCGAGATTTTAAATTTGAGCGAAAAAAGCATTTCTGTCTGTCGTTCTGTCGGTCGGTCTGTAACCTTTTTTTAGTGCTCACGTTTACTCTGGAACCGTTTATGATATTGACTTGAAATTTGGTACATCTATGTATTATAACGAGATCTAGAACTAGATTTTGATCTAATTCAGTTGAAGTGTTCGGGGGTAAATGGGGTATATAAGGGTAAATAGGCAAAGCAAGCTGGTAAGAATCCATAAATTGCAATTCAGGGCATGTACGAGAAGTCAAGGTCTCAAAAATTTTTTTTGGCTTCAGCCACCCCCCACCATCACCCCCAATACCACCCCCACAGTATTATGAAAGGGAGCAAAAAAATTAAAATGTGATTTACTGTGTATACAAGAACGAAACATCTCAAAAAAAATTTTTGGCACCCCGTTGCCATCCCCCACCATATTATTAAAGGGAGTAAAAAATTAAATTGTAATTTAGTGTGTATACGAGAACTAAGGGGCTCTAAAATTATTTTGGCCTTAGCCACCCCCTCTACCACTCCCATTGCCACTCCTGCCCTATTATTAAAGGGAGTAAAAATTTAATTGGGATTTGGCGTGTATAGGAGAACCAAGGGCCTCTAATTTTTTTTTGGCATTTGCTACCCCCTCTACCGCCCCCATTGCCAACCCCATCCTATTATTAAAGGGAGTAAAATATTACATTGGGATTTAGTGTGTGTAAGACTTGGATACAAAATCTGGATGTGGAAGTAGTGATTTCTTGGGCAGCAGTTTTTTATAGGTAGAGGACGTACAGAACATATTTAAAATAGTTTTTAACAATGGGCTTTGGCAAGAATGACCTTATTAAAGGTTCCTTCGGGGCGAGCGTAGGTGCGTCTTTACTATGTACATACTTCGGTATGCGATGTAAAGCAACGACAGGCGCGGTTAGTACTTGGATTGGTGACCATTCCAACGGAAACCGCGTTCTCGCCTCACACATCTTCCAGCGGCTTGTATATCAGTGTATGCGCGGAAGCTATACAACCTTAGGCGAGGGTTGTATAGGAGATATACCATCCTTCGGAGGGGATGTAAAGCCGTCGGTCCCTTGTCTATTAAATGTTAGGCAAGTAAAAGATCCCTACTCTTCTTAAGGGAAGAGGTTCGGCAAAATTCCTGGTTGGGGGTAGCTCGTCTACAGGCGTCGGTGTTAGGCCTCAGTAGCGGAAATAGGCCGACGTTAAATAAATGTATAAAAAAAAAGGTTCCTTCTATTTTAATACCATGAAATCATTTAACTTCATGTAAGTCTGCTATTGGAAGCATTTGTTTGAGTTTGAAAGTTTTTAAAATCTGACATTGGGTTTCTATCATTTGTTTTGTAATTAATAGATCATCAACATACAGCAGGAAGTATATATTTTTGTTTATTACCTCTACTTAAATAGTGAGTTATTCATAGCTCGCTCTTGTGAAATTTTATCAACGCAAACCAATATCTAGATAAATCTTTATCCGTTCAAAGAGTTTTGTACTTTGTAAATTAGATCTTAGGGGCGAGCGTAGGTGCGTCTTTACTATGTACATACTTCGGTATGCGATGTAAAGCAACGACAGGTGCAGTTAGTACTTGGATGGTGACCATTCCAACGGAAACCGCGTTCTCGCCTCACACATCTTCCAGCGGCTTGTATATCAGTGTATGCGCGGAAGCTATACAATCTTAGGCGAGGGTTGTATAGGAGATATACCATCCTTCGGAGGGGATGTAAAGCCGTCGGTCCCTCGTCTATTAAATGTTAGGCAAGTAAAAGATCCCTACTCTTCTTAAGGGAAGAGGTTCGGCAAAAATTCCTGGTTGGGGGTAGCTCGTCTACAGGCGTCGGTGTTAGGCCTCAGTAGCGGAAATAGGCCGACGTTAAATAAATGTATAAAAAAAAATTAGATCTTCTTCAACTTAACTCCCATCGGGATTTTCATATAGGTTTTTTCTTAAAAAAAAAACGATCTAAAAATACGGTTCTAATATTCATGCGATGAATTAATAGTTTGTGTTGATTTGCAAAAGCTATGAGAGATTTAAATACCCATTCACAACATATTATAATGTTTTTATTTAGAGATTTTGCTATTAAAGATCAAGTTTTGTTTATAAGAAATGAATGAAGTTTATTTTTAATTGCTTGTTACCACTGATTTTGACCATCCCTTAATTTTTTTCCTTGGCTTTGGTTGTCCCATTGAGCCACGATATTTATTATTATATGTAGTTCTATCTTTATTTATTATATTAACCTAACAGCCCTTGTTTTCATTTCACTATGTGCTTGAATATCTTTTCGACAAAGATGTTTGCACATAGTAAGATTTTATCAAAATCATGTGAATTACTTTATGGGAGGGTTTTGGATGATTTTTAGTTCTTCTAACTTCTGTACCTATTCTTTATTTCTGTGTTACTTGTGGAAGACGAATATTCTTTGTGTTTAAAAATGTTAAGTCTTTCTGAGATTAAGTCAGTTTTATTAGTTGCAAGAACTATTTTTATTTCCTCAGTTTTAATAGATCTCTAAATTTTAAAATTTATTTCGTCAAGAATGACGTCAGGACCTGTGGAATAATTTTTGTTTCAGCATTCCACAATTTATAACCAATAGGTTCATACCCAACGAGTATAGTTTTAAATGATTCTTCATCAAACGTAGTTGTTCTTGTTGCACATAGGCAGTACAACAAAAAAACCAGTAGATTGTTTGTACTTCTTATTATGCTACAATTCATATGGCGTTTAATATTTTTCAGAAGAGAAGTAGACGAAAAAATATCTACTAAATAGGTTGCTCTTCAGCTTCTTCCCCAAAAAGCTTTATTTTATGTGTTATGTATTATGCGTGTGTATTAAAAATTCATCCTGAATCCAAAAATGGTTGGAAAGATGTTCCATTTGAAAATCAAAAGTTAGGGTCATTTTCACCGGAAGTGGTATGGGTGAGTACTTAGTGGCATGGTATATTATTTTCAGCATTGTTCGACCTCTTTATATTATTGCTTAATTAATTAATTCTAATACACCATTTTGTTGTGATGTATAAGGAACTGTTAAATGGAATTCTTCCTGACCTTTTGAAATATAATAAACGACCTGCTTGTTAATAAATACCCTTATCCACGACTTCTTTTTGGGATTCTAGAACGTAAACAAGAAGTTGCGTAAAACACAATGTTTCATCGTAAACTTTATTATTCACACAACGCTTTCGCCAACGTCATTCTATAGTTTGCCAATTTGATTGCCGGGTATTTATGTAATGTTTTGATATTGTGTTAAATCGGTCGCTGTAATAAACAATAACTACAGAATATAAAATTATCAGTGAGTATATTCGGATGACATAAGCAAATCTGATGTCTTCTTTTAAGAACTGTCCGTAGGAAATTAGCGAAAATATAGTTTCACACGACTTGAGGCCAAAATAGTTAGATCAGTTGTAACAATTATTGCAACCTGAATTTACATACATAATTTTAAAATGCAGATTTACAACAAACACGTGATCAATACATATAATATTTCCAAGTAAAAACATTATCATATCAATGAAAATAAATAGTAAACTTTGATCTTGATTCATTGAAATTCATTATTTTCTTTAAGGACAAAAGGGCTCATGTTTTATAGTACATAATAAAGGGTGATTTTTAGCGTTTGTCTTATTTATTGGTAATTTTTATTTTGTTTTGGAAATCCTTTGAATTTCTCGAATTCATGAAGAAAATCTGTATAAAATTTAAGCCTGGATGGATAGAGAAAATTTGCTGCTCAGCACCTAAGCCTTTCAATAAATATGGTAGCGCGCAAAATATATTTCCTGATTTTCTTCTAAGCCATGACTATTAAAAGAATGTTAAACAACAGTATATATAGACGTGGAATATTTTACAGTCGATTCATTTTGATTGAATTATGGTAAACGATTCTGGAGAAAAATGTAAAAATTAAGATAAACACAATAATCTCTTTGTAAAAGGTAGAGAACAGTATATTATTCAAAGACTAAGTATGTGTGTAGTACTTGTCCCTTAACATTCATAGAAATTTGGTCTAATTTTGGAATGGCGTATTAATTTAGTAATTAAGTAGACAGGAAATATAATTCGACTATATCTTGATTTAAATGCGGGAATGCCAACATTATGCCAATTATGAAAATATTTAAATTATTTATAGTAATTTCTTATTTCTAAGTAATACGACAGCGTCGAAAACGGCATTAACGAAATCATTGGTCATGACATACAATTGACTTCTGATAGTCACGACAAAACCTCGGTAATAGCACAAATTGTCAAGGACTTACCTAACAATAAAGCGCTTGGAAAAAACGGCGTCGAGTACAAGCTGATCAAATATCTCCCGAGGAAAGGTATTGCGCAGTTGATGGATATCGTTAACGCGATTTTGCTGCTACAACACTGGCCTAGCTAGAGACCTGGATGTACTCTGCAATGAGATAACCCCGATAGCTGATTACGTCCGGCAGATCCTTCAAAACTTCTACTCTTGCAAGCTGGACTAACAAGACACATAACGCAAATTAGACAGCAGAATGCCCCATTTCGGATTAAACATCCCCTACCGTACCAGACGTTACCGATTTTCCGGCAACCCCTGTAGCCAAACTTCACCAACCATAACTACCACTTACGCTCTACACCTTTACTAATATTTCATACCTTTCATATCTTTCCTGTCTCTTTCTGTTTGTATCCTTTTTTCTTGCGTTTGCTTTTCTTGTTTCCTTTTTGTACATTTTTGTTTCTAAATTCATTTCCATTAAAATTTCAAATAAATTCTAAGTTTCTTGAAATTCAAATTTTTAAAATCACAGTTTAGGCCAGCCTATGCACATCCCGCGCGAAATGCTCCTCGTTTAATTTGAAGTACTAGCGTCAACTGCGAAATTAAAGTGTATTTGTGCGAGAGTCCCCTAAATGTAGTGTACTTTCAAGTTTCGTTAAATCTCATTTTTGGATATTTTAGCTGTATTTGTTCATTGTACAAAAGGTGTTTAGGTTTAGTTGTTCTCAATTGTTGTTTTCCGCCGACCTTGCACCCGCCACCGCGTCAGTACGGTGGTTGCACGACCGGCCCCGGGGCAGATTCTGGCTAGGCAACTGTTCTGTATGATTTAACTCCAATAAATCTATTTTGAATTGAGTTATCCGGTTCAATTACCAGTGGTTTGAGTTCAACAGTAAGCAAATTTTTTTAATTCTATCTAATCCTTTACGATCATTTCCCGTGAAACCAGAAATGACAAATACAGTGGATACCGAAACCTAAAAGGCTACCAAATTAGTTCTTCTCATATAACTAACATTTCAGTAGAACTCATTTTTAAGACATTTACTTATTACACGTTTTTAACTTCGGTGGATATGCATTGACGTTTGTTTTTAATAAACAGAAATTTAATGACTTTAAGTTATTCGTTATTACAGACACTTAACTTAAATCATGACTAAAAAATCAGTTGCTTTGGTTTATATGTAGTCATTGGACACGAATAGAAATAATACTCATTTAGGTCCGATCTGAATTATTAATTATACTTACTTACTTAGTTTGTGGATTAGAACTAGGACCTTACCTGGAAAGAAAACAGAACTATTTTAGTCAATATGCAAATTCAGAAACAATATAAAATCTTCTTCGCCATTTTTGATTCTTAAAATAATTATAAATAAGAGCGGATATAAATAAATAGTATAAAAGTTTCGTATCCACAAAATGAATGTTGAGTAGGTCTTTAGTCGGAAATTGGATAACAAGAAAAATGAAAAAAAGCAAACCTTATTTCTTCTTAAAGTCGACGTTTCAACAATTCTTATTGTTTTCTTCAGGAATAATGAGGTCATCAAAATTAGACATAATATCATCGTTACCAATTTAACATAAAAAAACATAAATATATATCCAATAGCAAAAATTAGTCTATGAATTTTTCTCCAATATGTTATTAACTTAGTTATTTGAAATATTCTAAGAGGAAATAAAGTTTGATTTTCTGTCTTTTTTCTTTTTATTCAATTAAAGATCCACTTGATACCAATAATACTTGTAATATTACCTATTATTATTATCAATATACAGGCTGTCAAAAAATGGTCAAAATGGTTTAAAGACATTTGAAATCCATAGCCTACTTTAAGAGTTATGGCGGAAAATATCGAAAATGCGGAAAATGTCTAGGCCAAATATTTATTTGAAGAGAAACGAGAAAAATTCAACGAGGTTTTATCTATTATTTTTTCAAGATTTTGAGATTTACTCTTAAGGCTGTTAAAAAAATTATTTCCTCCCATTTCAACGATATATAACATGCCATATTTATTCATTGGTACTACGTTAGTAATTAAGTATAAAAACATTTTTTTAAAACCAATAATTTTTTTTAACTAGCATTATACTTGTATGATTAAATAAAACGATAAAATAATTCAATAAGTTATTCAAATTTTTTCTATAATAAAACATTAACACAATTAAGAAGAATAAAGTAAATCCAGGTAACAAAAACGAAATAATAATCAAGAAAGCAACATGGAGCAATTATGGAAAGAGAATTCGCAGTTATGCCAATGTATAGAGGTCCTCCATAAAAGCGTCACTCCTTGCTCATAAAGTTAAAATGTCTTTACCAATTAATTTAAGTATAATATCCATTTGTTTGTATTTCATGATTTCACAATTATTTCAATTATATTAAAATAGTTGGCTATGAACAAACTTGACAATATAATTTTTTGGCAGATCATCCCAGTTAATACTTAAACTCTCACTCAATCACACTCGTTTAAGAATTTAGAATTTTCAAAAATGATTTTCACTTACATTCATCGTTATAATATGTTCGTTACATATTGACAATGCAATTTTAACTCCGGATTAGCTCAAGTAGAATGTAGAAACAGATTTCCACAAGCACTACAGCCGAATAAAACTCTGTTCAGAAAATTAGCTACGAAAATGAAAAATAATGGTTCATTTTTAAAGAAGAAGACAAGGTTGAACAGTGTTACTGATAATGTAAATAAGGTAAACCGAGTTATTAATTATGTAAGAAATAAAAATACAGAAAATTTGGAAACATCATTAAAAGAAATTCAAATTGCTTGTCATATAAATAAAAGAAGTACTAGAAAGATTTTAAAGAAAAATGGTTACCGGTGTTATAAAGCCAAAAAAGTTCATAATTTACAAGCGGGGAACAAACCAAGGAGGACGACTTTTTGTAGGTGGCTGTTGGAAAAGAAGCGTGCCGATCCATTAATATGTAGTAAAATACTTTGGTCCGGCGAGGAAAATTTTTCCAATAATGGATTTTTTAATCGCAATAGTCATTACAAATGGACTTGAAGATACACACTGGCATAAACCGACTGGGTTTCAAAATCGTTTTTCAATAAATGTGTGGATAGGTATTTTAGGCACCAATTTAATAGGTCCTTATTTTTATGATGGTCACCTCAGTGGTGAAAGGTACCTAAACTTTTTGAGAAATGAATTTAATGAATTCTTAGATGACCTACCTTTAGAGAATCGACACAACTTTCAATATTTTCAACAAGATGGAGCTCCTCCCCACAATTCCCAGATTTGCCTAGATTATTTAGATTAAATTTTGCCTCAACATTGGATAGGTACCAATTGATTTATTCGATGGCCCCCTCGTTCTCCAGATATAACCCCAATGGATTTTTTTTCTATGGGGGTATATTAAAGATAAGGTATTTTCGACGACACCGCAAAATGTAGAGGACCTAAAAGCTCGAATTCAACATGCATGTATTACAGTTACCCCCGAAATGCTGAGCTTTTAAATGCAGTGCCTCGCCGCGCTCGATTGTGCATAAGAAATCGCGAAATTGTGTTAATGTTTTATTATAGCAAAGATTTGAACAACTTATTGAATTATTTTATTGTTTTATTTAATCATACTTCTCTACGGCAATGATTGTTAAAAAAAATTTATTGGTTTTTAAAAAATGTTCATATAATTACTAACGTAGTACCAGTAACCATTTTGTAAGTTATATAAATCGGCACAATTTTCACAAAAATAATTTTTTTTGTACGACCGATATTAAGTGAGATATTTTCGAGTGCTCTGATAAAATGGATAGCCTGTATATGTGTATACATAGATATATATTATATGTTATGTGGCAATATACTGATATTACCGAATTTTGAGTTATTTAGCATGGAAAATTGACCATAACTCTTCAGAATCATACAATATGTAAAACGAGCTTATTGGAGTTTAAAAGTGTATATTTTCATTTCCCAAATATGACCTGGTTTAGAATATATTTTGGAGACATCCAAAAAATGAAAAAAATGGTTTTCCGATTTTCCGGGGGTTTTCCAGGGGAATCGCGAAAAACTATTAGCGGGATATAGATTTGTTCTTTTTATTTCATGATGAAATTGCCGAGAAACATGCAAAACATCTATTTTTCCTTACGCGTCATTTTTTTCCATAAGAAATTCAAATTAACGCCCCGCCTCCTAATTATGGTATTTCGGGTTCAAATTCGGGGGATCGGCTTAGTTTTATGGGTATATTACGTGAACAAAATTTGGAGTGGATTGGCGAGGGTGTGCAATGATCCTTTACTCAGATGTATTTATGGCTATTTATTGTCCCTACCGTTATTCTTCTACATATTTAATTGTTTTCTTTTTTGAAATTTTAGTATTTATTTAGCTATGCTAGTAAAAATTATTTTTTATTCAGAAAATTGAAAAGCAAACTCAACCAGCCGGCTCAACGCTTACGTGTTAGGCTTGTAACCAAGGAGTCCCGTGTTCGAATCCTAACTAGGGTATAGATGTTTAGTGGTGTTTTTCATGTGCTACCGAGTTGGTGGCAGTGGACTAGACGAGGTTGTGTGAGAGACAACACGGCTAGTTGCTGTACCACTCCTGAGTTCGAGTCTCAGCTGCGGCAGATGGCAATGTCATAGGGAATAGTTGTATAATTGTCTGTGTGTATGTGTCCTGGTTCAGTGGTGAAATAGCTAACTAACTAACTCCGCCAAGACGTTAATCTAATTAAGGCGTTAAAAAAATAAATAAAATAAAATAAACTTGACATGCTGTTATGTCAATGTTCCAACAAACTTTATTTTGTTGTTAGGGCCAGTGAAGCAATAGTTTAGATGGTCACCAAAGCCAACAGACAAAAATACACACGCTGTCGAAACAACGTAACTGAACCGAGATATCTGAAATATTGATTATTGAAGTAGTTAAAATCTCAATAAATCAAATACATAACCTTTGATTGGTAGTGAGAGTGAATATCTGAACGTTGTGCTATGTTTGAAATCTTTAGAAACCTAGCTGAAGTAAAAATTTACGATACAAAAACAACGACAGCTGTTATATGGTAAATTTATATTTTATAAGTACAGAGTCATCCCACAAACGCTTTGACATACTACACTTATTTAGGTTCTCAATGAAAATGATATTTGCATATTTAGAATATGCTTTGCGTACCTGTTATGAAACAAAATGTCTATAGTTGCGTTGAAAATCCAGTCAGGTTTTCAGTGTCGTTCTTATTTCGTCATTATAAGACGTTTTGGGAATATTAAGTATTTATTAATTCAGGGTCTTTAATTGCCAGATGACCTGAGTCAGTTAACATTGAATGTATAGTAGTTAGTTAACAATGTATTACCCTGTCCCTAATATTTTTATGAAAAGATAAATAAATAATTTGGCCATTTACGCGATCTAGCTTTAGAAAAGTTTCAACCAAAAGTTTTGTTTCTAGTCATTTATTTAACTAGATTCTTTCCATAAAGTTTGATATTGTCTTGGTCGGTATTCTGATCTTATAATTCTATCGCTTAGGAAATTAATCACTTGGTATTTTAGTAAAATTTAGAACAAAAGCTTATTATGATTTAATTACTTTAATTATCTATTTTATTTGACTTTCTTTATTAAAGTTGTAATATGACCTGTTTTGGTAGTTACAAAGTGTTAAATTGAAAGGAAAATGTAGAACTCATTTCATTTTCTGTAAATCAAAAGTAAATATAGAAACGTTTTAATACATATAGCTTCATGTTAACTCTTTAAGGTTCGAACATTTGAAGAAAAATTAAACTCTACAGGTACAGGCTTTTTATTTTTTTTTATTTTCTAAAATTAAACATACAAATGCATTTGAAAGGAACTGTTATAATATAATAATGTACAAAAATAAATAAAAAACACAACTATTTACAGAAAAAATGGTGGTTCATATTTTGTCCCAACAGCCCATAACCGTCTAAAATTTTGTGGGTCATATTCTGCACCGGCATAGTTTAAAGAGTTAAGACAAATATATACAGGGTGTCTCACCGGAAACTGAATCGATCGATATAGAGAAAAGTACGCATCAGAAAATTTTGAAAATTTAGATAATTGCTAATGTTGTTGTGGCCACTTCCGCTTATACCGGAAATCGATACCAACTTGCTTATTTCAAATAGAATACCCTATACATTTTAGAGTTTTCGAAAAGAGCATAAAATTCTGAGTCGAAAATATGTGGCATATCCTATACCTAAACCTAGCCGTTTCAGAGATATTTGACATTTTATAGAAAATTTGACAGGTGCAACAGTTTGCAAGAACCGTTATAACTTTCTTCGTGTAAAACATCCTCATTTGCTTCTTGTCACGTAAAAAAAACACAAGGAGAACTACGTTCTACAACTGAAATAAATTCAATAATATCATACCAAGTGTTCCGTTTTTCGCGTTACATTTTGTCAACTTCAAACCGCGAAAACTTGTTTAGGTCAAATGGAACACCCTATATTTTTTTACGTCAAGTTGTGTAAAATTGAATTCCCTTTTTTCTGACATTAGCATTGTGGGGGTTAAAGTTACAACTTTTTGAAGTATTTGCGATTTTATTAGAAATTTATGAATTGTTGTAATCATTTCAGCAAAATAGCCATGATTAGAAACAATCAGTCATTATCTTATGTCAAGAAATGCCAGCACATTTAAATTATACCAACGAAAACTTTTTAAATTTGTTTATTATTTATGGAGAATGTGATAAAGTAATATCAAGAACTTGCAGCACATTTGCTAGTCGATATCCAGAAAACGGAAACCGTCACCAAACACTGTAAAACGCATACTGGAAAATTTAAAAAATTATGGCTCTGCCAAGGCAAAAATGCTAAGAAGAAAGCCTATTGTTTATGACGAAAACATTGAAATAGTCATTCTGGGATATTTTCATGAATTTCCAAGGATGTCATTAAGACAAGCTGCTCTGGAATCGGGACTATACAAGGATTCAATTCACAGAATCTTATTAAAACATATGTTTAACCCGTTTTCATTCCATATGGTTCAAGGATTAAAAGAAACATGTAATGGGTGTAATTTAAACGTGCTGGCATTTTTTAACATAAGATAATGACTGATTGTTTCTAATCATGGCTATTTTGCTGAAATAATTACAACAATTCATGAATTTCTAATAAAATCGCAAATATTTCAAAAAGTTATAACTTTAACCCCCACAATGCTAATATCAGAAAAAAGGAAAATCAATTTTACATAACTTGGCTTAAAAGTATATACTGTGTTCCATTTGGCCTAAACAAGTTTTCGCGGTTTGAAGTTGACAAAATGTAACGCGAAAAACGGAATATTTGGTATGATATTATTGAATTTATTTCAGTTGTAGAACGTAGTTCTCCTTATGTTCATTTTATGTGACAAGAAGCAAATGAGGATCTTTTACACGAAGAAAGTTATAACGGTTCTTGCAAACCGTTGCACCTGTCAAATTTTCTATAAAATGTCAAATATCTCTGAAATGGCTAAGTTTAGGTATAGGATACGCTACATATTTTGACTCAGAATTTTATGCTCTTTTCGAAAACACTATAATATATAGGGTGTTCCATTTGAAATAAGCAAGTTGGTATCGACTTCCGGTATAAGCGGAAGTGCCAGCTGCTTGTAATTATTTTAGTTGGATTGGCCATACCCACATTAGTAATTATCTAAATTTTCAAAATTTTCTGATGCGTACTTTTCTCTATATCGATCGATTCAGTTCCTGGTGAGACACCCTGTATAGAGTGAAACAAATTGGTGGGGTAAACACCAACACTTATAAAGTTTGATTTTTGAAATAAAGCAAAATCTGTGTTGCCACAGTCATCAGTAAACTGAGTGTATAATAATGTGAGCTCTAATGCAAATAACAGAAACATTGTGACTGCTCCGGAAATGACCATGCTCACATTTTTTTAATAAATGAAGAGATACTCGTCGGTCTGCATTATAAAATCTACTTTAGAAATAGAAGTGGTCCTAATATAGAGACTTGAGGTACCTCAGGTTTAATATATGTGACTCATACCTGCCAAGTTTACTATTCACTCGTTGGTGTCTTATTGCGCACACATGATACGAGAGATATTACTGTTTTTTTTTATTTTTCAATTTTCATAGAGTACTGGGTTATTTACACAGTCGAAAGCTTTCAAAATATTTGTTAAAATTAACGTGTTAATCTTATTCTAACATTTTTTTTTACAATATCATGCAGGTATGCAAATATTTTTAAATGTATAATGTTAAGGATTATATTTACCAAAGGTTTGGGGGACACCAATGAGGAAGTTGCACGTTATTTTTTTTATATCGCAGATAGATAGCCGACAGAAAAATATGCTTCCTGGTAATTTTCTTTTTTTTTTTTTTGTTAAAATTGAGGGCTAAAAGAATTATTTATTTTGGGTGAATATAAAACCATTGAAACGCTCTCTCCGTGCCAAGTGACGTCGTATGTGCCAGATGACGTCACGTTGTTATTATTGAAATGTTGAAACATCTAAAAGGAATGCTGTGGCTATAGATTAATACGTTAAGCATGTTATGAAATCATTATCCGTCATATTAACCAATAGTTATTAACAAGATTAAGGATAACAACGTGAATTTGCAAACTCAGGCCAAATCAGTGACGTCAAAATGACGTCAAGGCAATATCATAGCGTTTTCAGTCACGTGGTTTCGTTTACATAAAAGCTCAAATTTTAATGTCGAATATTTACAAAATGATATTTTTTTATGAGTTTATTTTATTATATTATCAACTTATATAATGTTATTATGGAAAAATAATAAATTCAGGCATTTTTAAAATGCATGCATCTTCCTCATTGACTCCAACATATCTATTAGTTTTGCAGGGAATAAATGAATTAAAAGTACAAAATTTATTTTACACCGTCCTCTTTTATAGAAAATATTTAACTCTACTAACATGTCTGTCACACTTTATTATGGTCAGTTGACTATTTTAAATAAATCATAAATTCAATCTTAAGATTTCTATACAATAGGACAATAATAATAAATTATGTTACATTCTGACAGCGAAATTAGCCAAAACAGAAATTCAAGCACAATATAGTTAGTAGCATTATTACGAGTTTACGGGAATTATTTCCACTAGAAAACAATTAATTTTATTTATTAATATAAAAACATGTGCTCTGCCCCAGTTCTCAAGAATGATATAGAATAATAGGCTTGATCATTGTAAATGGTTTGAAGGATGGTTATTAAAAACAATTATATATAAGAAAAATTAGTTAGAAGTTTTATTACGTATATTTACTGGTAAATATGAAATTTCAAAGGCAATTACGAGAAATGTTTTAAATGCTTGAAATTATCCCATTTTATATAAGCAACTGTAAAAACCCTAAGTAACAATTCAGATAAAATATTTATGACATAATTAGAATATTACATAATATTTTTACAATAGAAAATATAGAGAAAATATCAGAATACAAAATTTAATTAATTAATTAAAAGTTATTAGACTCTAGAAGCACACAATACAAAAACATAAAATGTAGATTGTCAAAAATCATAATAGTGGGGGAGAATTTGAGAAACCAAAAACTTGCGGAGGTGTAATCACTCATGAAGTCAGCGGAAGAATAGTAAATGTAGTCCCTTGTAGGTTTTGTGTGGCCATACGGGTATTTAATAATAATAATAAATCGGCTTTATTTTATAAAAAAATATATATAAAAACAATAATTTTCGCAAAAAATAACAATTAGGCACATTTGTGGCGAATACTAGCTTAAAGCTATTCATACTTAACCACAAAATTAAACCATTAAATATAACGTTAAACTATTGAATAAAGTGCATGGCAATAATAAAAAAAAACATTCAAATAATTTATTGAAATATTTAGGTTATATAGCTTATTACCAGTCATGGACCTCTTCAGAGGCTTTATTTCGCCTCTGAAGAAGACCACGACAAGGCGATCAAAACACCATGTACCCGAGAGAGTCCACGTGGAAGAGAACCCGAAAACCACTCCACAAAAAACAGTTAATAAAGTTCCCTGTTTTGTACACATATATAGACTAAATAGTAAAGTACTTAAAATTATATTTGCAGCTGCTTACTTAGTAAATAACTTAAATTAATTAATTAATTAAATTTGTATTTGAATTTTCTTGGTTCCATGTTTTTTAAGTTTTCAGGTAATGAGTTGTAGAGCTTGATAGAATTAAATAAGAATCCTCTCTTATACACGGTCGTGTGATGATGAGGTACAGTTAATTTTAATTTATATCGAATATCCCTGGAGTGAACAGCTGATCTAGCTATAAATTTATTTTTAAGGGCAGAGGAGGAGTGGGGGGTATTTAACAAATTTTGTATGAACGTACCAAGGTGATGTAGTGCTCTGTTTGACATTCTTAACCACTTAAGATTATTAATTTTTAGACACCGAATCAAATCTTCGTAGTCCAAAAATTAGTCTACAGTAAGAGTTCTGAACTTTTTGCACCCAATTTTTATCTAATATAGTTAGGCAAGGTCCGTATATAAAGTCAGCATAATTAAAGTGAGACAAAACCAATGTCCCACATAAGAGTATTTTTAGATTAAAATTTATTATATGACGATTGGCATAAATGAGTTTTAAAGACGAATACGACTTTTGCATTAACTTTTTGATATGTCCATCAAAACGTAAATTAATGTCTAAAATGATACCTAAGTTGGATATCGAATTAACTAAGGCAAAAATACACCCCCCATATTAACATTTAAGTTATGTTTTAAACTGTTAATATTATTTTTATTTCCAAATAACATAATGAAAGATTTACTAGAATTAAGTTTAAGGTTATGTTCCTTCGGCACTTGATTAATAAAAGCTAAGTCACTATTAATATTTTCAAATGCCTCAGGGTGATTTGTGTGATTAAAATGAATATACATTTGAGTGTCATCAGCGTAAGCTTGTATTTTGCAATGTTTAACAGAAGTTAAGATATCAGATGTATAGATAATAAATAAAAGAGGACCCAAAACTGATCCCTGAGGTACTCCTGATAATATCTCTAAGCTTGAAGAAAGTGATTCGTTAAATGAAATTCTTTGAGGTCTGCTTGATAAATAAGAATTAATCAAAGACACAGATTCGTCATTAAAACCAAAATATTTAAGTTTCGCACATATAAGTTGATGGTTAATTGTGTCAAAAGCTTTGGAGAAATCTAGAAGCACAAGCACACTAACTAATTTATTATCATAGGCATGTATGATATCATCTGTAACATTTACTATAGCAGTTGAGGTACTATAGCCTTTTCTAAGTCCGCATTGAGAGTCAGGAATAAGTCTGTTTAATACGAAGTACTCGTAAATCTGATCATATAGCACCTTTTCAAATATTTTTGAGATTGTAGGTAATATACTTATTATTCTAAGATCTGAATAAAACATAACATTTGCTTTTTTAGGTAAGGGTCTGTCTATTGACAATTTCCATTGAGCAGGAAGGTAGTGTTTCTCAATACAGCAATTGATTATATGAGTTAGGAACTTATCAATATAAGGAATATTTTAACATTGGAGCCGGAATACCATCATTACCATAAGCATTAGACTTTAATTTATTTATGATTTTATTAACTTCATTAATTATAGTTAGCCGAAAATAAAATTTGTTATTATTATCAAACAGATTATTATCATAAAATTCGATTTTATTATCACAAATGTTGGATGTTGACTGTAAAAATGTTGCAAAATAATTGTTTATTTCATCAGTATTGAAGTATTGAAAAGTTGATTAGAAATTGTAAAATTTTTATCAGATCGAATACTTAGATTTTTTAAGGCTGACCATGTGTTACGAGAGTTATTTTCCTTACATACTGTACTAAGGTAGGCCTTTTTTTCAGATCGAACCATGGAAACTGTATAATTTCTTAATTCTTTGTATCTCACCCAATCATTTTCAGCCTTAGTTGATTTATACTTTTGCAAAGCAAGGTCTCTTTCCCTCATTATTAGCTTTAAGTTGTGAGTAAGCCGCGGAGCTTTTGGTTTTGTTACCCTGACTCGTTTAAGAGGAGCATGTTTGTCAAAAAGAAAAGTTAGCATATCGTTAAGTATAGAAATGTTATTATCAATATCATTTTCCCTAATTATAAAATACCATGGTAGGTTCTCCAAATCACGATTAAACAATTGTATGTCAAAAATTTTTAAAACAACGAAAAGTGACAACTTTAGGTTTCATTCTTTTACGTTTAATTGAAATTTCACAATATACCATCATATGATCAGAAATATTGTCAGCATTTAAAGTACCACAGGCTTGAACAATTTCAATGCTAGTAATAAAAATAGGATCAATTAATGTGATAGTGCTGCCAGTAATTCTCGTAGGCTCATTTAAAATTTGTGAAAAATTGTAGAATTGAAAACAAGGGCTTACAGGGTTAGATATATTTAAAAAATCAACATTTAAATCTCCCATACAGACAACTGCATCACAAGAAGGACACAAACTGGATAATATATTGTCAAAATCATATATAAAAGTATTTAGTATAGTATAGTATAGTATAAGTATTTAGACTACTATATACAAAAAAACGTTGAGGAAAAAACATAGATATAATGCATCATATAGAAGGAAAAAGTAAATGATAACAATGCAGTATTTTTTTTTCAAATTGATCAAAACCGAGTTGTATTAACAAATATAATAAAGCTTCTAACAAAGTTAAGGAAATAGAACCGAATGAAAAAGTAAACAAGAAAGATTTATAAGAAAAGTAGAGTAAATTTAGTAAAAATAGGGCGGCTATACAAGAAGGGCAGTATATTATATTATTTGTAATGTTGCTTATTAGCGAACTATCACCAAGTATGTACTAATAGAATCTTTGAGAAGTCATGTTACTGTAGTCCTTTAGTAAAACAGTATCATCTATGAAGGAAGTGTACCTACTAAGATAGGGAATTTTAATATTTCACCCTTCGAAGGGATGCAAGCAGTGAATAACTGAAATCTGGGTTGGAAAAAAAAACTTAATGTCATATTAGAACTTCTATCAGTTGAAATAGAAGGTTGTTGCTTTATAATTTTAAGCCTACGATCCTCGTATTCTAAACATTAGCCTTAGGACTGACTCACACTTAAAACATGTTGTTTTACAAAAATACCTTATGCTTGCAAAACATGTTTTGTTTATTTTCGGTAGTATCAAGAATTTCAAGTGTTCTACTTTGCGTGATGCGATGTTTGCATCATTACCAAAAGCCACAAAACCAAGATTAAACTGTGGTATACAAAAAATATAAACCATCAAGAAATTGCACCATGTCATTTTACAATTACAATTACAAGCCAACGCTTTGAAAACAAAAAATAAACATTAGCAGGAACATAATTGGTACTGATTGTTGCATTGTTATATTATTATAATATTTTTTGGTTTTTGACGTTAAAGAATCTAATATATCATCAGGGAAAATAAAGGGAAGTTTTTTCAATTCGATTTAGTTTTCATCGTCTGGTATTTTGAAATTTATAATTGACATAAAAAAAATCCTTCTAGCATTTTATTGGTAAAGCCTCGAAATTTAAAATATCTTCCAGCAGAATAATTTGCAAAATATGATATAGAACAAAAATATACCGCTACCATCACCAGAAAAAGTGCGAAAAGAAGTTCAGCTAGGGGCGAGCGTAGGTGCGTCTTTACTATGTACATACTTCGGTATGCGATGTAAAGCAACGACAGGCGCGGTTAGTACTTGGATTGGTGACCATTCCAACGGAAACCGCGTTCTCGCCTCACACATCTTCCAGCGGCTTGTATATCAGTGTATGCGCGGAAGCTATACAACCTTAGGCGAGGGTTGTATAGGAGATATACCATCCTTCGGAGGGGATGTAAAGCCGTCGGTCCCTTGTCTATTAAATGTTAGGCAAGTAAAAGATCCCTACTCTTCTTAAGGGAAGAGGTTCGGCAAAATTCCTGGTTGGGGGTAGCTCGTCTACAGGCGTCGGTGTTAGGCCTCAGTAGCGGAAATAGGCCGACGTTAAATAAATGTATAAAAAAAAAAAAAAAAAAGTTCAGCTACATCCTTGGCTTAAACAGTATGCAAATGCGAGGAGAGCAAATTTTATGCTAGTATTATAATACATAATTTTTTGAAAATTGTCATGGAAGACAAGAATTACTTATTGTTCTCTAACATTGAAACAATAATACGACTATTCTTGTCATATACACGGACATCCAAGAAGTCTTCGATCAGACATTATTTGTTATTGTCCAAGTTAAGAGCTTTTGGATTTTCGGATACATTAACCTTGCTTTTCACATCTTACTTGTTCTCAATTAAGCAATTTGTGGAACACGGCGGTCACAGATCTCTTAATTATACAGCAACGTCAGGCATCCCTCAGGGTTCCAACTTGGGGCCCCTGCTGTTTTTGATTTTCATAAATGACATAACATCAGTAATTAGTTGTGAGCATCTACTTTTTACAGATGATCTCAAAATTTTTGCAAATATAAATAGCCTCAGTGACTGTATTTACTTACAAACGGAAATAGACAAAGTTTCTACGTGGTGTTCCAACAACTTTCTTAAATTAAACATCTCCAAATGCAAAATCGTATTCACAATTCTATACAATTTGACTACAACATAAACAATTTTCCACTCGAGCGTTGTTTGGAATTCAAAGATCTCGGTGTGATTTTCGACTGCAAACTTAGTTTTTCAAGCCATATTAATCAGATGACAAAGTCAGTTTCTAAGTTGCTCGGGTTCTTTGTCAGAAACTGGAGTTTCTCTAGTGTTGAAAGTTTGAAAATATTATATTTCACATACATTAGATCCAAGCTGGAATATGCCGCTCTCATATGGTTTCCTATATACCAAAATTAGATTTTATTAACTGAATCTGTCCAGAGAAAATTTGTAAAGTTCATATTTTTTAAAACTAATGGATTTTTTTTCCACAGCGAAGCACTGATAATAACCTCCTATTAGATATGTTTAATATGATTTCACTAAGTGAAAGAAGGAACTGCGCTGCTCTTTCATTTTTGTACAATCTAGTTAACAACAATATCGATTGTTCATCCCTTGTTAATAAACTTTGCTTTTTGGTTCCTCGATTGCATTCTCGTGATAGTGATTATTTTTATAACCCCTTTAGTCGTACCAACCTTATGTGTAAATCACCAATGTTTAATATGTGTAAGATATTCAATTCAGTTTCCGGTCTTTGTGATATTAATCACAGTTTAAATAGTATAATTGATTTATATCTAAGAAGCAACTCATAATATATGTACATCTACCCTGATACTATGTTTTTTACCTATTTTTTTTATTTATATACCTTTACTGCCTCATGTACGTCTTACTGCATTTTAAAAGCCGCTTATTAAGATTTTTGTTATCTCCAATGCATAGAATGTACAATGTTAGGTTCCAGTTCATCATATTAGTTAGAATTTTATTTTTATTATTTCACAATGTTCTGCTCACTTGTATATTTTAATGTTTTTCTCATACTTTTTTTATGTATACTATTGCATAATTTTAGGCTTACTCTGTGTTTGAATATTTTCTCATATTTTTGTAATTTATATTCTCATATTCTCTGTAACAATTCTGTTTCCTGTAATTGGGTATTTACCTGTTGGAAATAAATGCATTATTTATTTATCTAATAGCAGTCAATTGTTGTGTAAAAAACGAACTGTGAACTTTAATATGTAGTTTTTGTTTTGACGCTTTGAAGTCTGTTAATATGCTTATTATACTTCGAATTCTAAATCACTAAACAATATTCAAGATGCTTAAGTACCGAAGATTTATATAGTATTACAATCGAATTAGTATTATTCTAATGTGCACACTGTTTACATCATCCTCATAATACGTCCTCAATACGATTTAAACGAGCTAAATCGACACCGTTTGTATTATAGTTAATAATGTTGAATGTATTTTTTTTTAAATACTGTTTTGCATTTGTCTATACTAAATTCTATATTATTTTTTCCACGCCAGGCTAATTAGAATAGGGCTATGAAAAGGTGGTAGTTAGTTTTTATAAAATTTTTACATTCTATTTTAAATTTATTTTTAACCTCTCCACTATAAAATTGTGAGAGGTTACTAAAATTGGTTCAAAAACGAAAATTGAGATAACATCAAATCTTTACGTTTTGAGGTCTTAGGAACCCAAAAAAGTGGTTTTTGAAAAATGTCTGTGTGTGTGTATGTGTGTATGTGTGTATGTGTGTTAGCACGATAGCGCCGAAACTACTGAAGGGATTTGAATGAAACTTTGCGTGTGCGTTGCTTTAGTGCCCCAGAAGATCTGATCTTTTGGTTGAGATCGGATTACGTTTAGTGCCATTTTGACGGAACAAGTTGTTTATTTTATAATTACTTTCAATTTGCAATGGAACCATTGAAAAGCAGTTAAAATTCTGATTTCAACGATATATCACACTTTCACCCTTTCGATTTGGTTTCCGTGAAAAAAATTAAAAACCAAGCAAATATGGCATAGATCGCATTTCGAATGACATGATCGATGCGCGTAGCCGTTACGTCGTGAAACTCGTCATATCACGTGTGAGGGCTTCTTCACTGCTCTGGAAGTAGAGCGGATTACGTTTAGTGCCGTTTTTAAATATATATACAGACAAATCGAACAATTAAACTACAAATATTCCTCTAAAATCTAGTAAAATGACTGAAATGTTAATGTTTCATTTAACAAAGACAGCCGCGAGCGATCGGATTGCAATGATCAAATTTTGACGATTGTCATTGTTATCGTTTGTCATCGATAACGTTGGTGTCATGTCATGTTAATAAGATTTCGGCATATTTGTAACTTTTAGTGGATTGTCACAAACTTTAAAGGTAGATGTAACAATATCAATATCATATGGTTTCTGTACCTTCGTTGGGGAATTTATTATAGATTATCACTTTACCAATTTTCAGTTTGTTGCTTTACAAATCTGTAGTATTTAGGATAAGTAGACTTGCTTAGTCATTCAAGTGTTAATATCCTAATAGTATATTATTCAATGAGCGATAATGTAGGTAATAACTCGCATAGATGATTGTAAATTCATTAAGTTGAGGGTTTTTTTAGTGCCCCAGAATATCTGAAAATGTTTTGGATAAGATCGGTTTAGTGCCGTTTTGTCACAAAATTTAATGCTCTTTTCGGCTTCAAAGATCCACCGAGTGGGGAGGTTCCAGCCGCTTCCAGTAGCTGCCGATTTTTTTGGTTGCAATCAGTCTAATTTTGAAAGGCAGGATATTATAAAACTGAGGGGCAATTGAGTGTTTGATTTTGTTTGAAATGGAACTTTTAGTAATTTGTTAATTATCATTCTAGTTTCATAATTATGGATGACAGATTGATATAAGCGTTGATTTTTAACTGTAAAATTTAAACAACAATAGACATATAGATTTCTAATAATCATTATTTATTATTTATTTTTATTATAGTATTTTGACACACAGCAAAAGTATGTGATGAATTGTTGTATAATCCACTCCAAATTATAATGCAGTAGTTAAACATAGACTCAACTAAGGCGTTGTATAAAACCATTAACAATTTATTATTTACGACCGATCTTAACTGATAAAATTTATGAAATAATTTACGAATTTTCGTTGCTATAAAATTATTATGGTCGTTCCATCTCATATGCTGATCAATTTAGTACATTTTACCTTTCTTATTTCAGGGCAGTTTCAATTGATATTACAGTATTTTTTGTGAATTTTTAGTGTATTTTGAACAGGTTGATCAGCAGCCGAGGTGAAAAAAGCTATAAACGTTGTTTTTCTTTTTGATATTTAAACTTAATAAACTAAAATCTAGCCAATTTTGTATAGACTGGAGACCTGCTTCGGAAATAGCAGAGGTCCCAATACAGTACCCAGCGGTAATAGTTTAAGTCATTTTAATATTTATTATTATTTTCAATCTTGATGGACACCTTTAAGTCGTACTCAAATAATAGCGCTTTACGTTCCAGTTCTGTTATTGGTAAAAATAAAAACAAAAGTGATTTGGGAGGAGGTTGGGGGAGTCCAGATGATGGGAAAAATAGAATTGAATGATAATTTTCTGTTTTAAACTTTAAACTTTATCACTTAAGTAACAATGAAGGTACTTCTTGCTTTTATATTTGTGTACTAAAATAATGTGATCTATTGGATCAAAGGTTTTTCTATAATTCACATTCTTCTTCAACAGCATCAATAATGTGATTATTGTAGATATCTAAATTTCAAGTTCATTTCCAACTGAGATAACCTTGTTGTTCTTGAATTACATTTTTCCATTTCAGAACAAAATCTACTTATTGCTACTGATTCAAATACTTTTTCTAAAAACATAAATCTAAAATAGGTCGGTGGTTGATAACCCAGCTTACATCAACTAACTTGAACTAAGATGTGAGGTATGCGCTTTTCCACCTATGTCGAAATTTTCCTTCAGTTGCACATTATAGACTTGCATTTGTTAATGCTGGAATGTGCATTCCTTTCATTGTTTAAATTCTCTAAAAATAAAATATCATTATTATTTTAACCTATAGTCTGTAATTCTCAACATTATTTTTCACCATTCTTGTTTAGAAGTACATTTCATTTAATGGCTAACTTAAACAGAAATGTACGCACTAGCACAACGGCATAACATACAAAAAGGCTGGAATTTTATCATGCTCCATCGTATATTTAGGTTGGATTATTTTAGAGAATTTAAAATCTCTCTTAATTGAAACACTATATATGATATATGAACAGCGAACATGTTCAACAAAGCAATTTGTCGGCTCTTTGTTGCCTATATTAATGTTTATGTGTATAATACACGGCTGTCGGTAAATTGTACTTATCTTCTTACTAATGATAAACTGCCAAAACTTATTGGGGTTGATTTAAACAACAATTTTTATATTCTACACCAATCTGCTCTTTGGTGTAGGTTCTTAATAAATTTAAATTCAAGTGCAATGAGATTAAAGTTTTTATAGCCACACGACGCTATGTGTTTCAATTTAATATATTAAGCATTTATTATTATTGTTATTATTAAAAAATCGGCAGCTACTAGAATCGGCTCGGACTTCCCCACCGGGTGGATCTTCGAAACTGAGGAATGCACGTGACGTGACGCAACGGCTCCGTATATCGACCGTGCCGCGAGAAAAGCGATCTTATGCTTCACATTTGCTTTGTTTTTTTTTACGGAAACCAAATCGAAATGGTGCAAGTGTGATATATCGTTGAAATCAGAATTTTAACTGCTTTTCAATGATTTGATTGTAAATTGTAAATAATTATAAAATAAACTTGGGCTTAATGCCGTGAGATTTCTGAGCTAGTGAAGTTTTTGTCGTGGACACGCTACTTCACTTATCCGGGCTAGGTAGTGTCCACGATTTGCTACGCACAGCAGCTCAAGTGTTTCCTTTTGTATCATCATGCAACCCGACCGCCTCACAGTAAGGGGTGAAAAACCCAAATGACAACTACATCATGTGTAAATATAATGAATAATCAAAGCATCCTTAGTCACTTATGGAAAATTAGATTTTTTATTTCATTTTGGTCTCTAAATCCTACAAGTATTTTTAACCATATTAAATGCTTGCATTATATACGTAAATTAAGATACACACAGGGCAAGCAGTACTTGTTGAAATCAATGCATTTTCGCATCGTACGAAGCTTGATCCACATTCATATGCAAACCTGCAGTACAGTAATAAGACAAATGCAATTATCCTTTCAATAGCCACAAATTGGTTTGGCGTGGGGTACTGGAATATAATAAATATGACAAATAACAATGCAGGTCGCCTTGTACTTTGTTTATTCTAATCACAATCCCTTCTTAACTGTATTGACGGGGATTGGAATGGAAAGTAAAGTAAAATTAGCATTTGCAGAAATTTTACTGACAATAAATATAAATCAAGTATAACATTGCGTCAAGGTTTTCTTAGTTAACTGTGTTATTTATAATCGCATATTCACGCGATACTGTTTTGAAAGTAGGTTTTTCAGTAATAAAAAATTTCGTATTTGCATCTCCTACACTTTAGTATATAAGGTGAACATACAGTTAAAAACCTTGTTTAATGCACATCATTTGGTATATTACAAGAAGTAACATAAATAAGAAAACATTATCCTATTAAAAACGGTATATTAACTATGTGTGGGTACGCGCTATAAATTTTTCATCTAGCAGAATTTTTAATGATGTGCAATTACTTTTATAGTTAATTCGCGAGGTCGTATATGTTTACTATGCCTAGACGGAAAAATGTATTAAATGTGGAGCAATATTACGATTTAAAATTATATTAAAATATAGGTTACCATGTGGACTTCCCGCTCGTGGGAGTTGTTAAAGTGGAACGATAACTTTTAAGTCGCATCTTAATAATAATCAAGGATCACAAGGATCATTTATTTATTTATCTACTCCACTCAATAGGTCATTGACCCTATAAGAGATTAATTGTTATAAAACAAAATATTATAAATATAAGTACAAAAAACGCAGAGGTTGGGGCTGAAATGTCAATAGTGTTCTTAAACTTTAAACTTATTATATAAAAATACTCTTTGTTATGTTAATTCTAGTCGTTGGCAAATAAAAATGCAAATGTTAGTGGGAGAATGGTGCACATATCTACGGATAAAGTCGAGGCAAGAATTCAAGCGATGCACGTCACGAGTGATCTCATTAAAGAAATTTTAATCCCAACATAATTGTTAATCATTGGTTACGTTAAAAAGAGTAATTCTTGACACCTGGTTATTAAGCTTTTTTCAGAAATAGGTACAGTTTAATGGGGCTTCATGATTCTTAGCAGTATTGTCTTATTTATAGAATCGATCTGTGACGTGCATCGCTTGAATTCTTGCCTCGACTATATCAGAGCAGCTTTGCTTGCCTTGAACAACTGTAGGATTGATCCAGGTCTAGTCCTGCAGATTATTATCGCTCTAGATGTACTTGTAATGAAATGTAAATAACAAAAATTATATTTTACTATTTATCCAATTATGAATAGATGATAATTTAAATAGGCGCGCTTATAGGCTCTATTTAAAATAAAAGCATTTTGACTTCAAGTTTGGAATATCATCTAACTTTAATGGTTTTAGGTGGTTGTTATGCATTTAGGTGGTAATTCTAATCCTATGGCCAGCCTTTTTAAGTTTTTAATTGAACTTCTAAGGGCACAATAGCACTATTTCCTATCCACCTTTTCCCAATCCCTTACTACTTTTTCCTTTTCTTTTTTAACCTCTCATTATCACTGCCACTTTTACTTCTATTTGCTTTCTGCATTATTACACACGTTTACTTTGTAATTAGCGCGCCTCTTTACTCGGCAAAGCACAACAGTGTAATGACTGTTTAGGATCCGGCTGATACCGTTAAGAAATGGGTACGAAATCTTATAATTCATCTTTAAAATATGTTCGACAAAGCCACGATGATGTGGCTACATGCATTATTTGATTGGACTAGTATATATAGCGAAATATAATCATTATTTTTTATTAAAGAATCTCTATACTTAAAAGGATTTTTAAAATTCTTTCGATATAACTATGAAATGCCGCTGATTTATGTTGAAATGGATGGTTAGAGAAATTATCAATAACAATTCCTGTCAAAGTTGGTCATCCTCTAATTCGACTGTAAATATTATTGTAGGGAGAAGGATGTTGAGATAGGCCGCAGAATCTGTTAGATCATTTACAGTATCTGACCATAATATTAATATCATCTACATATCGATAATAACAGTCATATGACTGTATGACTGATGGTCGAGAGGTGAGCGCACTTGCCTCTCACCCAAAAGTTCCGGGTTCGTCCCCGGTCGTGGCAGTGGAAAATACTGTGAGGGATTTTCCATTATACACGAATATTGGGTGTGTGTCCCTTGTCTCTAAATGTGCAGCAGCCTCCCACACAATGCTCTTCTAGAGCCTTCCGGGATAAAGAGGGTCCTCATTACCTATGGTGTATTTATTTATTTATTTATATCAATCTGTGGAGCAGAACGCTCACTCTGGTATTAATAAATACTCAATCGTTGATTGTTGAGCTCTTAGCTACAATATTAAGTTTTGTGTGAGAGAGACCATTTATTTTTATCCTAAATCGAATTAAATATAGTATTACATTTTGGTGTAATTTAGTGGAGAGTATGAGTCGGACGAACTAACATTTAGACATTTACAAAAATTCTGAAAATGTATTTTCTTCATTTGGCACACTTAATCAAACCTGAAAATATCGGAATTCTAAGAAGAAACAAAATAAAAAATACCCACCTTTACAAATTTATTTACACGTCGTGATCGTGATTCTAATTGCGGTTATAGAAATGAAAAATAAATTAACCTCACTATACTTAATATCCCCGTACGATCACTCCAGAAGATTGTATCAAGGGATTGTATTAAATATAACGTTTAATTTTAATTAAAGTCCGCTTAATGTCACTTCAAAACACAATTTAACATTTATCCATGTGATAAGTGATTCGGCTACATAATCAGTGTGAAGCATTTCTTTTCCCATGCACTGAGGTTTCTCAGACGGTCAACAAACCAAAGGGTTCAATGGTTGAAATCTGAAACGCACTTCATGAACATATCCATTAATTTTTATCTTCAATGATAGGGCAATGGGTTCTTCGACTCAAAAAAAATCACTCTTACCTTCTAAACTGATATGGTCTAATGTATTGGAACAAATTTATTTGACAATTCTTGAAAAACATTCCTAAAATTGATCACCTAATCCCTGTTGAGGTCACTTTTCAATTATGTGTTACGGTTGTTCCATTTTTAAACGCTTAAACCATATCTAATTTGCTGTATTAGTTTTACCACCTCGTTAAGTTACGCTTAGAATATTTTCGTAATATTTATAATATATCCTGCTAAAGTTCACTTATTCGTAGTTGTAATAATAGTTGCTAGTCACCCGTAACAATTATATGGGTGGTAGGTAATTACTATGAAGACTTTTTTAAGCTGAAACTCTCGCTTTTATATTTTTTTATGTAATACTAGTAAGGTCAAGTTGAACAATAATTCAATTTTGAGTTAATGAAGCAGGGAACTCCATTTATTGTTAACAGAAACAAGTGGCAAAGCAAAAGCCATTTCTAATATACTAAATTATACAGCAAATATTTCTTATATTTTCATTTGAAACTAATCAAGTAAAATTTCCAAGAAGACAATTACCACATACATAATTTTATGATAAGTTCTTTACTGGAGAATAGTTGGTCTGTATAGACAATATTAATATATTAAAAAAGCACGTCATGAATAATATGCCAAATCACTATTGAAGTGCATCTACTTCCATAAATTGATAATTTATATTGTCATTACTTTCGATGTCGAAAAGTGCACTTGGTAACAGTGTAATATATTTCCATTATATCATCAGGTAAATGATTAATCTCTAAACTATTTTCTATTTTCCATTTCTTTATCAGTCAATTAAGCTTTCTTAAAATAAGTGTCTTAATTTATTACTACTAAATATTTTATGTAAAATTTGACATTTCAAAGTGTATCTTCAAGTAAAAACATTGAAACGAATAATGACTCGCTCTTGTGAACTCATTAGTCAATCCTGATTCCTGTTTCGTTCAGCAAGAACTCATTAGCACAGGGTTCGCGGCCTAAAAGTCGTCAAAATCGTAAAGTAACTCATTTCAGCGAGATAGACTATTTTTGGGCTCGTACATCGAAAGAAAGCCCTTAGAGGCATCAAAAATGGCTTTTCACTGCATCACACTCAAATACTTGGTTACTGGGTATTTTGTTCTGCTTACCCACTCATTTATCATTTGACAGTTATACCTCACACTGGAATAGTAGCCCAGTCGGTAGGTACTTTTACCTGGACAAAATAGCGAAGTTCATGAAATTTTGAGGTATTGTTTGGGTATGGTTGGGGACGTTAAATCCGAGTTTTCCATTTCGAGGACCCTGTGCTAACTTGAGGGGAGCCGAAAAACCTATAAATTTTTGGTCTTCCTAGATACGGCCGTTAAAAGATAGGACAAATCTGTCGAAATGTTAAAAATAGCAGAAAAATTCGGGTTTTGCCTCATAACTTTTATTTTTCAACATATCCGTATATACTACACATATTATGTATACCCCGTAACCCCTCACCATCCCCCCCACTGCACCATATTACGATATAGTATTTTAGGATATATACTACACATGCCGTGTATAGGTACCCCCTAGCTCCCTCTGAAACCAAGGTCCTAAACGAATTTTACAGTAGAAACTAAAGTGTACGAGTGAAGGGTCACTACCCCTCTCCCTTCCAAAACAGACAAATTCACTACTCACGTCTATCATGCGGCGACGCATTCAATGAATTTCCAGCGCTCTTAATTTAGTTTCGTTTTATTCGTTCAAGATGAATGTTAGTTGGTGACTTCTGAGTGATTTAATACAACGGGCTTTGATTTATTTTAGTGGCAGTTGAGAGTTGATATGGCGTCTCCCACGACGTCAGATTAGTGTTTCATTTGCGAAGAAAATTTGGCAAATTGCGTCCAGTGTTAAATGCAAAAAGCCTCAACACGGACAGTTGCTGGAAGGTTTGGAGGAAATTACTGTTCACACGGCTTTTAAAAAAAAATACACCAGAGAAAAATGATTGCTGCGAGCTTCAACACAGATTTGGTTGCAGTGAACGCTGAATAATTATATCTTTTCACACTACCAGACCACTATTTGACTGTTCCTCTTAATCCTTGTCTGTGATATTGGAAGTCTAACGTATTTATGTATTTATTTTCAGGCGTTATCCCTACGACAACGGCAATAGATGCAACTTCAGACCATCTACTCAACGTCATTCGCTTAAGTGCACAAAAGGGTGCAGTACGGGGGCCTGCAGCTGCAAAAAATCGGGCCTTCGATGCTCATGTGCATTGTGAGAATTCGCCCAAGGCTGACTTCAACGATGAAGACACAGATGATGAAATGGAGGACCAGCCCACCCAAATTAGAACCCCGGAGGAAGAGGATGGCGACAGTGATGATGAGTTATCACTTTTGCCAGAAAGATCTAGAGAGGCCGAGGTCTAATAAATTTTTGTTAGGTATCTATACGTTTATAGAATTCTGATCGAAAGTGTTTTTTGAAGTACCTACATTAAGTCACGTGTTTTCTAAAATACATAATTAATTATAAGCAATTATTTTGTTCTATAAGTACCTTATATCCGTGGGGAGTAGTTTTACAGGGAGTTAGGGATATACATAGTAAGTGTAGTATACATGGATATGTTGAAAAATAAAAGTTATGAGGCAAAAACCTGAATTTTTCTGCTAATTTTACACTTTGACAAGTTTGTTCTATCTTTCAACGGCTGTATCTTAGTTATTATTGGCTCAAAAAATACATTTGAGTGAAATGTGAAGGAAATTTAATGTTGTACCGAGTGATTGAACCCGAGAAACGCATAGTTTACGAGTTATAAGCGAAACTCTGAAGAAAGTCCAAAACTTTCGAGGTTTTTCGGCCTCCTCAAGTTAACGCAGGGTCCTCGAGGTGAAAAACTTGGATTTAACATCCTGACCCATCCTTTACCTGACTACTGAACTATAGTGATCGCAATAGAAAGTTGATTTTTAAAGGGCTATACAGCGCAGAAACTAATTATATCTACTGCTCAGTAATGTGTGTGTGTTGCAATCGAAATCTAAAAACAATTCCAGGCTGCAAGAAAAAAACATGTATTAACACTAAGAGATGCTAGGTATTCTTTTCCATGTACGTGAAAAAATACCACTATTGAAGATGTATCTTGTAACTATTATCGTTTCAAAACTTATCGGAGGGGAATAACATAGTGCAACAATTTACATAGTGCGAGTAATGACATCGACGAGACTGATTTTGATTTCACTATGCCATCAAGTTCTTAAACCACTATTACAGATATCGAAGATATCGAACTTACAATTCAATGAAATGTTGCTACCTATGCGTACTATGTTATAAGTGCCAATAACACTGATTTATATATTGTTCCTCGAGAAGCTAGAATATAAGAATATTTGAAACATAACATTTTTATACCAAATGGAAATCAATGTTGTCTAACACACTTGATCAAAAATGAAATTGATGGTAAGAAGTTTTTCTAGCATTCAGCTATATTTTACTTATGGACTTACAATATAACACGGAAATGCTATTGCAGTAGCATTATTGATAAGCAGTTATGAATGGTATAGAGTATGTCCATTTAATACTGACTAACGTAGGTCTTCCTATATTTCAATTAGACGATTTCTTAATAAACAAATGCTTGAATTATTTAGCTTTACCTGTGGCTGTTTGCTCCACTGACTATTTTTTTATAACTTGTAGATTGCCCCAACTTTACAATATATGTATCAACACGGTTTCTGTTTTTTCTGTAAAATTTTACTCTTGAGGCAATTGAATATATTGATTAACTAAACCCTCTATAAATAAATACAAAAATAAATTAAAGAAGTGATAATAAACCAGGTAATAAATCCGAATACAAAACAAATTTTGGCGCAACACTTAGAAATAAAATATTCATAAGAAAATAATTGATTAAATAAAATTGTCTATTGGTCAACAGTGTTCTAAATTGGTACAGTGTCTGAATTAAAAAAGTGATTAATTTTTTAAAAACATAGGCAAATCAGTCAGAATATAGAAGCAGGTAATATCGAAGTTTACAAAAGAAAACCTAGGTAGACAAAAAATAGGTTACTAAAAACACAACTTTTGGGTTCCAACTCTTACAACATTAATACTCCAGTCCAATTGCGGGGTTGATTGTATTATCAGTTACCGGAATAAAATATATTTTAAACCAAGTCTTTTTGGTCCCTGATTACAATCCAAAAGTTTCGTTTGGTGGAAATTCCGGAAACACCCCTTTTGGGGCAAAAACACCCCTTTTTGGGGGTTCTTCGCAATATTCTGAGTGTAATTTTTAAATTAGCTTATAAAATGCATTTTTTCCTTTTTTAAATATAATGTGGCAATTATTGCAAAAAATAATAATAATCTCCATTTATTATTTTTTGTAAATATTTCTTTTATTCACCCGTAATTTTCACTTTCATCCCAACATTCTTCAACTATTTTTCAAATAGTAAATAATAACTTGATCATAGGTGGCTTCTGTCAAGTATTGTCAAAAACAAATATACCTCAATAATATCTTGTGTATTCATAATTAAGTAAATTCCGTTTGAAAAGCTACAGGTAAACTACAGGTAAGTACCATAAAATTAGGTAAGAAATGTTTGTAGAAAATTCAATATATTATTTACATAAACAGTAATATATAGTGTATAGGTATTTGGTTTTTCCTTATACGAGCGTTTTTTTCAGAGCTGTTTCGCGTTTGTTCTATAACATTTTGAAGGCACGTATAATAGCGAAACGCATTAATTGCTTCGTTTACAACAACCGCTTCATTCCCAGAGTTATGAGAATCGTATTGAATTTTGATGCAGAGAAAATGGTAATCGCTTTACGTTGCCGAAACGAACTAATAGTCCACCAATTGATATCAACTATCAATAATACTCACGTATGTGTCAACTGCGATGAATTGTTGAGAACAGACTTAGCAAATGCTGATGATCCTGAATGTATCCGACTCAAGGTTTTAAAACATAAATCGTCTGATATTTGTTGTATTTGCAACAATAGGCCCCCTGCTTTAAGTCGCATTTCTGTTAAAGCAAGAGTCCCAATATATCTTGATACTAATATTTATTTTCTTCAGTCTCTTCGTCTATGTAAGTACCACTTAGATAATGATCAATTTCTTCCAAGACTATTTTACGACGGAATGAAATTCCTAAATAGACCTATAAAATTACAAGGAGCAGAAGTTTTGAACTTCTCTACTGAACTTCGTAGTAAGGCGTTGATTAAGAGAGATGAGCAATTGACTGATCCGAATATTTTCTCAGACGAAGACTTTCGAACAATAACTTCATTATCAAAACCTCAATTTGAGGATCTTTATAACTAATGCGATCCTGTGAATAAGGCAAATAATCGACAACGAAGTGTTAAGAAAAGGGTCTCCTGGCGTTTTTGTGTAAATTACGACAAGGCATATCAGATGATTTCTTCAAAGTAATATTTGCTTACTCTACTCGCCAAGCTGCCAGCATGGCTATAGGTGTTGTAAGAAGATCATTAATGATGCGTTTTGTACTTGAAAACATAGGACTCAACGCCTTAACTCGCGAACAGTTTATTGAAAGACATGCAACAGATTTCGCTAACATTTTGTATAATGCTGATCCTAACAATCGCAAAGCTATTTTCATTGTTGATGGTACCTACAGTTATATTGAAAAATCAGGCAACTACCGGACATTGCGACAATCGCATTCCATACACAAAGGTCGGTACTTGGTAAAACCTGCAATATTAGTTGCAACGAACGGTTATATTTTAGATATTAAAGGACCCTATTTTGCCGACGGCAAAAATAATGATGCCGCAATGCTTCGGAACAGAACTACATTGGCAGTAACAGAAATTGGTTTCGAGAGGATTTATTGTCGATCGAGGATACCGTGATATTATTCCTTTTCTCGATGAACTCAACTTCCACCGAGTATACAACCAGGAGAGCAAACAATGAGTGGACAAGCAATTTTTAGATTTCAATTTAACAACAATATGAGACAACAAGTAAATTAAAATTTTAATTGTAAGAATTTAAATATATGTATCTACTATATAAAGATGTATTCCATTTTATTAATTAAGCATAACTTGAAAAATCTCAAAATGTGAACTAATGTCTGGCCGATAGCCGCATTGGTTAAGGCACGAGGTGGCAATCGCGATTAATCACACGGGTATCGCTCCACTCGGTTCGAATCCCGGCCCCGGCACTGTCGGAGAAAATGGATGTATGTCCACGTTTTTTCAATGTGTAACCCCCCATGTATTTCGCACAAGCCTCTGACTTCTGGTATTGTGAGTTGTCTAATTTCTGTGGTGTTTATTTATTATTTTATTATTTATATAATATATAATGTATTTCTTTAGTGCTTTTTAAAATTTATTATAGTTTACTATACTTTTAATTTCAGGTGATAATAAGTTAAATAATTTAGGACCAAAATAAAATATAAATCTTTGAGTATGGGTTTTTTATACAGTGGAGTAACAATATTTTGTGATGGAATGGATCTGATAGGATGATTAAAATTATTTCTATTCATAGTAATAGAATTATTTTTGCGCATCCATAGGATACATTGGTAAGTATAAATCTGTCTAATATTAAATAATCCAGCATCCTGGTATAAAAGATTAGTAGAATATCGTTGATGTTTTTTTAAAATGATTTTTAATATTATATTCTGTGTCACACTAGGTTATTTAATGAATGTTTATACATACCACCCCGCACAATGATGCAATATCTTAATATAAATTCAACTAAGGGATCATACATTGCAATCAGAATTTTTTTTATTTAAAATATCTCTCAACTGACAAAATTTGTGTACTAGTGTTCGAAGTGTCTTAGTAATAAACTCTAAATGTACATTCCATTTCAAATGACAATCAGCCACAATCCCAAGATATGTTAATGAATTAACTCTGCCAATAAGAGAACAGTTACAATTGGGATCGTTGTCGCATATGGAATTGTGTATTTTGAGACTAGCATTTTGTGGTTGATCTGCAGAAGTAGTGGAGAAAGTTAAAAATTGTGTTTTTGATAGGCTTAAACCTCGGTTCAAACTTAGGAGACTAAAATTTAATCAGTTTTGAATTTTTTGCATACTAATTTCTGTATTTCTAAATACTTCATTTCAGGTGTCCCCAACGAAGTTTATTACGGTATTATCTGCATAACATATAATGGTTAAGGTGCCCGTCGGGAAAAAATTTGCTGATACATACTCTCTTCAAACTTCGTGTATGGCTTCATTGGATCTAGTCTGACAGCATTTTCCTCTATCATTTTTTTTTGTTTTTGGGGCGTTTTCCCGCTAGATTTTCCGAAACATGTCATTTTGACGGCATATAAAAAATGTATAGATACTGTTATTTTTCCAAGGAGGATAGCTTAAAAACGTGAATTGAAACGTGAAAAAATAATTGTCTGACAATAAATGTAGGTCATTGGGCGTGTCCGCTATCTCGAACATGTCGGAAAAACGACATAAGAAAATTTATTAATAACCAGCTGATTTTCGCTGTATTAATTGATTAAAACATACAAAAACAAATTTTCGTATTGTCTGACGAAAATTATTTTCCGATTTCCCAGTCTGACGCGTCAAAGTTGTCGGTTTCATGACAGCAAAAAATTTATTCATAACATTTTTTCACAAATTTTTTTGATTTTTAAATAAAATTTATAATACGATTAAAAAATTGTCTGACGGTGAAATAAAGCCTTTTAGCTGGAAATGTTAAATAAAAGGTTTTTCTATGTGGTTGTCAAGCTATGCTTGGATGTTTCATTCATATGTATATATTGAGGCTATATTTATAAATAACAAGCTGATTTTTTCAATATAACTTAATAAATATAAATCAAATCCAATTTTTTAACTGTCTGACAAAAGGTGTTTTCCAGTTTTTCAGTCTGACGCCTGGAAAATACAATTTTTTAATGTTGTAATTTCCATCAAATTGTCATGATTATCTCATACTAATCATTGAAAAATCATTTTTACAATGTCAATAAGAATAAGAAAATAATTTTTTATGATAATTATTTTATAATAATTGTTTTATAGCACTTGAAATTATTTTATTTTATACCTTTTTTAAAAGTTTTTTACAATAAAATAAATCGTATAATTTAATAAATTGCGGACTGAACAAAATATTTAGGGCGATGCCAGGAAAATTAGTTTTTCAATTTTGGAAATATGTCGTTTTTCTGCTGCAGAAATTCGTTTTTCATGTAACAGGATAATTTTTAGCATCGCCCTAAAAATTTTTTTGGTGCATAGTGTTTATTTTTTTTATTCCCTGCATACTTCATATATTTTTGATGCAAAATTGCACACTTGAATTGAATTCATATACTTACCGAAAATGGATTAATTGTTTTTTCATTTATAAAAGGTACTTTGTTATAACTAATATTGGTGTTATCTTATAGCTTGTTTCAAGACATTTAATTTGGGCCCTGGATGAAAATTTTCGGACTAGTAGTATCGGAGATATAGCGATTTTAAACGTACTAAAAGACAATTTTTCGCTACTTTTTTCTACAAAAAGTTTTACGTAATTTTTCAATATTATCGAACTTAAAACTTGGGTAAGTCGAATTTAGATCGTCTAAAAGAGTTCAAAAAATTCAAAATAAAGATTATAAAATAAGTAAGTTGAAATACCGTATCTTTTTTAACCGTCTTCTCGACTAAACGAAATTTCATTTTTTTATCGCCCTAACTTCGACGGCCGCTATTGGAAAATTATGTTTTTTCGTCAGACTCTCGTTATGCCCCACTGTATTTGTCAGGCACTTATACCACAAATTAAATACCTATTTTCTGCATATATCAGTTTTCTAATGTCTGAATGTTATGAATAAATTTGTTGCTGTCATGAAACCGACAACTTTGACGCGTCAGACTGGGAAATCGGAAAATAATTTTCGTCAGACAATACGAAAACTTGTTTTTGTATGTTTTAATAAATTAATACAGCGAAAATCAGCTGGTTATTAATAAATTTTCTTATAGTCGTTTTTCCGACATGTTCGAGATAGCGGACACGCCCAATGACCCACATTTATTGTCAGACAATTATTTTTTCAGGTTTCAATTCAATTTTTTAAGCTATTCTACTTGGAAAAATAACAGTATCTATACATATTTTATATGCCGTCAAAATGACATATTTCGGAAAATCTAGCGGGAAAACGCCCCAAAAACAAAAAAAATGATAGAGGAAAATGCTGTCAGACTAGGTCCAATGAAACCATACACGACGGACACCTTAACTATAATTTTACTTTTAATATCTAGCTTACCAAGTAAATTAATATCAATTAAAAATAGAATGGGACCTAAAACTGTCCCCTGAGGGACGCCCATGGATATTTTTAAAGGGTTACTTAAGCAATTATTAATTTTTACGACTTGTGGTCTGTTGGTTAAGTAGTTTCTGACGTCACTGTCCTCTAAACTTTTTAATAGTATATTGTGATTGACAGTGTTAACGCCTTTGCTAAATCGAGAAATGCAGAAAGACATTTTTTGTTTTCATTATTATTACTTATGATATTTGTAATTAGCTCATGAATAGCTGCCTCGGTACCAATATTTTTTGAAAACCAAATTGCCGCCAAAACTATAGTAAATTTATCGAAGCGATATATCTTTGTAACTCATAAATGTAATATAGTTACGATATTTACTTACACAATAAACATTTTTATAAGAAAAATTTTCATTTACAGACAATTTTGTCGCTCTATCGCGCATTATTTTTTTTGTGTTGGCTCCTTATAGACATTCATCCAATAATGTCTATAAATAAATCCTTAGAATTAAATCACTGTGGATCGGTAGTTATAAATAAAATGAATAATATAGTCAGTTTCACCAAGCTTGTCAAATAGCATATAAATTATGGCAAATTCTTGTAATTTTATATTACCAATTGTATGAATTTACAATTGGTGTCTGCGCACTGATGTATAATATAAATGTAGTAAACCTTGTTGTGTATACTAAACAAATTATATTTATTAATTAACGGTATTAGCGCAATATACTTCGTGGACTTGTGCGATTTAAAAAACAGAATAAAAACCAACTAGGTTAGCGGTTCTATATGTAGGCACTGTGTTCCTTTCCATTTCATTGAGCCAATAAACGTGTTGTTTGCTCCCGGTAATTGTTTATTGTATAAGCGAATGCGGGCTTTATATGTTATTAATATGTTGATTTCAGTAATTACATTAATAAATGAATGTTTTCAATCGCGTTTATATTCATAGTAAATATTAATACATTGCCTAGTCGAGTTTTTTGTTTTCAGTCTTTTAGAATAGTTGCAAAAGTTTTACTCCTTGACCAAAAAAATTGTCTGTAAAAAAAATGTAAAGAAAAATTTAAAAGACTTGAATGGAAACCTATCTTATTTTTTTTCGAGCAAAATACTGATTTGATTTGATTTACCAGCATATGGTAGGCCGCTACCTTAAAACATAACACCAGAGCGACTACGTCTACGCTGTGTTGGACTGAAGTCATGCTTGTAGCGAGATTCGCATAGCGCATGGTACAGGAGTGGGGGATGAGAAGTGTAGGTATTTGTGAAATGAATTGTTGCATTATTTTTATTTTATTTTATTTTTATTTTTTTTATTTTTTTTTTACACCATCCAACAGCACTTAAACCAATTAACGGATGGGAACATACAACAATAATTATTATAAATATACAGATAGAGAATAAATAATCACGAAATGCCCAAATAGCATTGGCAACAAGTAAATAAAAATAAAAACAATTCACAATACGATTAATTCGATAAATACACTTTTTTTAAAGACCTGTAATTACAATTGAATATATCCAGACTGTCCTGCAGGTTATTGCAGTTTTCACACATAAAGAAAAGGGGGGAAAATTTTAACATGTTTGACCGCGGAGTACTCAGATAAAATGTACACCAGCGACGATTCTCAACTCTAGGAATATGAAAGTTAAGTTGCTCTAAAAGTTGGGGACAATCAATTTTGTTATTTATTAATTTATTTAGAAAAATCAAGGACTGCGTTTTTCTACGGTCTTGCAAACTCAATACAGAAAATCTGTTTAATAAGTTCTGCTGAGGTGTTCCAACATGAGGGTACTGGCCATCCATTTTAAAAGATAAAAACTTTAAAAAACGCCGTTGAATATTCCCCAAGCTTTCAGCGTGAACGTTATAACCTGGTTGCCATATTATAGCAGCATACTCAAGTTTAGACTTCACAAATGCATTAAAAAGTAGCATTAATACCTGTATGTCGGTGAAACCTTGAGAGTTTCTTATAACAAAACCTAGATTTTTGTAGCCAATCTCAGTAATTTCATTTACATGCAGGGTGAATGATAATTTGTTATCAAATGTAACCCCTAGATCTTTAATCGAGTCCAACCGATTTAAGGTGACATTGTCCAAGATATAATTGAAGCAAATAGGTGAAATTTTTCGAGAGAAAGTTACAATATTGCACTTTGCAGCATTCAGGGGGAGATCATTTGATACACACCATTCATCTAATTTACTAAGATTATTTTGCTATTTTAGGCAATCAGAAATATTATTTATTGAGCAGAATATTTTTATGTCGTCAGCGTACAATAAAAAGTGTACATCAAGATTCTCCACAATATCATTGATGAATATTACGAAAAGAAGTGGACCAAGATGGAGCCTTGAGGCACTCCTGAAGATACAGAAAACTCCTTTGACATAAATCCGCGACATTCCACGAACTGAGTTCTATTAGATAAATATAATTTAAATAGGTCAATCAGTGGTAGAAACAATCCAACTTTTTCAAATTTTTGAAGTAAGATACCATGATCTAACCGATCAAAAGCTTTGGAAAAATCTGTATAAATTACATCCACTTGAACATTCATATCGAGATTCTGAGCAATAAATTGAGTGATGCAAAATAGATTTGTTGTCATTGATCGATTACGCATGAAGCCATGTTGATGAATAGAAATCTGACCCTGAACGTGCGGGTACAATATGTCATGTAACGCAATTTCAAAAACTTTGGCAAAATTACATATTATTGTTATAGCCCTGTAGTTTTCAACATTATTCGTATCACCCTTTTTAAATACGGCACAGACTCGAGCAGTTTTCCAAACATTAGGAATGACACAAGTACGCAACGTTAGATTAAACAATATAGTGAGAGGTTCCGCTAGAGCATAGGCACAGTCACGAACAATAAATGCTGGAATGTCATCAGGACCTTTGGTAAACTTCGGTTTCAATTTTAATAAAGCGGTTAAAATGTCGTTGGTATTAAACTGATCAAAGTGTAGATAATGATCACTGTGATAAGAATCGTTTGCATTATTGACGTTTACTGGTTTGGTAAATGCACCGCTGAAAAAGCTGGCGAAACCATCAACAATATCTTGCATGGAGGTTAAATGATTATTGTTGTATATTAATGTCGTAACATCAGATGTTTGTACTCTTCTTTTTGTGCTTTCATTTCTAGACTTGTTGAGTTCTAAGATAAATAAAATAAATCCGTACAAACCTAAGTTCCACTTTGGAGCTAAACGACGAACGAAAACGATTGGAGTTTTGTTTACGGATTGGAGAAAATTGTCACACGCAAAAGAAATTTTGTAAACAACATTATTTTTTCGGACGAAATGTCATTTTCCACTAACAGAGTTCTTTTTCACAAAATTGTAGGTACTGGTCAGATGAAAATCCAATTTTTAGAATAAATTGCAGAAGGCAGTATTAAAAAAAAAAGTTAATGTTTGGTGTGCAGTTTCATACGATGGGATGGACCTTATTTTTTTATCTAAATTTAAATCGATATGTTTATTTGGAGATATTGTCATATCACTTACAAACTTACCTTGACAAAATGAATTTGACTAAGAGACGAATAATTTATTATCAGCAAGACGGTTGCAGTCCACAATCAACTCTTTTGATAAGGAATTATTTGAACAATACATTTGGAGAAAAATAGTTTGATAGATTTGGGCCAAAGCCATACCCACCAAGAAGTCCAGATATAACAATTATGGATTTTCACTTTTGGAGCAAACTAAAACAACAAGTTTATACCGATAACCGTGACAATGATTTGGTAAGATTAAACAACAAAATTACTGACGTGATCAGAGCCATACCTCTTGAAGAAATTAGAAGAAGTTAAAAAGAATTCAGAAGAAAGGTGGAATTATGCAATACTTTAGGTGGGGCACTATTTGAATAAGTTTTTAGTTGAATTCGTTGAAATTTTTAATTGTGTTAAAAAATAAAAAGCTATTTACTTTGATTTGTAGTATTATTTCTTGTTCAAATGCAATACAAAATATTTTATTCAAACATAATTTTTCAGTAAAATTCACATCAAGACTAGTTTACCTAAAATGATTTATTTCCTTCTTAGCTCCTCGAGTTAGATCCCATCTGGACTGTAATTTTATAAAAATCCATTTTTGGTCAAGTAGACCGAGACCGCAGATAATAAAAGCCGTACTAATTTTTTTTGTATATCAGGGGACACATTGTATAATCCTAAAACCTCTACTGCGACAGCCCACCTGATTCATTATTTAAAGTTATGGTAACATTGTCATCCTTCACCTTCTCGTTAGTATTCCATTTCCAATACACATCACTACCGATTTTCTGGGGTTTACTTTTGATACATTGCTATTACAGCACTGACTGAAATTACTTAAATTTTATTTGGTTGGCATATTATATAATATTTTCTGCTCTAACCGATGTGTATAGTTGGATGTCATCAGCGTACAGATTATAATACGAGTAAGTCAGTGATTCAGACAGATCAAAAGTAAATACTGTGAACAGAATAAGGTCCCAGAAGCATTTCGCTTTTTGTTTCTAGTAGATTAAATGTTTTATTACTAACTCTAATACACTGCCTTTTGGAATGCACATATGGTTTAAACCATTCCACACAGGTATTATTTAAATTAATATAATGCAACTTATCAACAATTCAACATTTTTCACATCGAAAAATGTGATTTGATCAAGCAGTTTCAAGAATGTTATTATTATTTCATCAATGGTCTTTGAAATATCATGACTTTAAAGGAGCTCTCTGGGTTCCAGGGGCTTTCCGGAAATCTCATTGCAGAGAAGGAATTATATTGTATGATTCCAGATATTCTTTTAATGGTTTAGCTACTAAACTCTCTGCAATTTTGGACATAATAGATAAAATATTTAATGACCAGTAAATATGATAGCTTGAATTTTTTATTGAAATATTTTTTTTCTACCAATGATAAGAATTTGAAATAATTTAAAGAAATTAATCGACATTTCGGTTTCAGTTTCTCATGTGATTAATAAACGTGATTTACATTGTTGTGTGATGCGTGGGTTACTTTTTCTCTAAAAAGCAACAACGATTTTTACAATTGTACAGAGGGTCGAGGTGACTGGTCTTTGTTGTGGAAACAATCGATTTACTCATAGGGCTGCTGAACGATTCAATAAACAACATAAAATAAATGTTTTTTTAAGTCTTTCTAAGTTGAAACTTACCGACCTTATACTTCACCTTGAAATACCGCAAATGAAAACGAAACATATTCTTACAACTGATTTCGATCTTTATACTTTTAAACGTGATTTCTTGCTGTTATTTTTACGGAAATAATTTTAAAATACACGCACGCGATATGACTTTCTTTATTCCCAAAACATCATGTGCGTATGAGAGCTACATATTTTGTGGTAACCTACACGCACGCTGCTCTCAAAACTTTGTGTAGTAAATACACAATATAAAGTTATGAAGATAAATCTTGCACTGGTCTTTGGCTTTTCAAAACAAGCAGTAAATAAGCAAAACATTTCAATTTCCATAAGTTGTTATTGATTTCAAGAAGCGATTGTGTTCAAAGTGATGTGAAATGAAGATTAAACTCGCTTCATGTATTATCAATGAATTTAGTAACACGGTAATTTCAATTTGACAATTGCAATAATGTATGTTTTTCTTTGTTAATTAAAAAAGTACCCACTTAAAAAAATGTCTTATTAGACGATATCTGGAAAAAAAATCATTTTTGATATGTATAGTATTTAAACTGATGGTAAAACTTACTTTAAGTATAAAAATCTATAACAAATCACTTTCGGGATTTTTAATTAAAAGAATATGAATGGAAACTAACAGAAAAGAATGTTGCCACTCTGCAAAGGAAATGGCGTGATCCGGGCTTGCTAAAGTATGGTAGGCAATTATATTCAAATATAAAACTAATTCATAATAATAACATTACGTAACTTTAAAATATGCATTTTGCATTAATGTTCCAAGAAAATAAAACATTTACATAAATATTGCTACAATTATTCCTTTCAGTTCATTAGAAAGGCGCGCCGTTTTTTTTGTTGGTTACTAATAGTATCAGAACGCTTTTAATTCCACTAGTATAAAATAATTTGTTTAGGTGACTTATGTGCAACATTTAATAAAAATAAACAAAATGTACTTTATATTGTTTATATATTGTTTTTAAATTATTTGTTACGTTTATTTTATCACATCTTTCGAAAATAATATTTTTGTTTGAAATATATTTAAATGTGGCTAAACATTTTGGGAATGTAAATATTGTCAACAGGGATTTAACAATAAACACGGTAGCATTAGCCTAAATGTATAGCGTCCAGAATTTTCATGGCAAAACTAAAGTGGTACTATGAGATGATTGTTAAGAATTTATTGTCATGATAAAGTAATCTAGACGCTCAGGGAAAGTTACTTTGGATTTAAGAGATCCATTACTAAAAGTAACGGAAAATATACAGAGTAAATAAAAATAAATTTTCAAATTGATTCTGCTACTATGGTACGGAATTGTGTGAATTCATTTCATCACACAAATGCACAACAAGAAAGAACTGGCAGTACTCATCTGCATCTAGACTAACGAAATTAATGACATAGTAGAACTGAAATAATTTTACATGGTAAAAAACCATCATTGAGCTCTCAAACACCACACAAAAGTTGTAAAATACACTTTAAGAATAACACGTTCTCTCTCGGCAGATTATCCGATAACAGCTGTTTACTGCACCATGATATTGATGGTTATTTGTTATTATTTATTTTGTTTTCTTTCCAGGTTTTAAAAAGGAAATCTTTATTTAATCAAATATCATCGTATAATAAGATGCAAACTTATTAATTCGAAGAGAACAATCAAACCATTACGACCAAATCATTCAACATACAACACCGCTATCAAGAGCATCAAAAAGATCGAAGAGCGGGAAATTCAAAATTAATTTAAAATTATTGGATGTCAATAATTTAATAGATTTTTTATAGTTCAAAACTTTACATTTGTCATGAGACTCTTGTTCCATGAAAAGAATGATCGATTTGGATACAAACGTATTATTTTTCAAAACTCAAAAAATAAATAAAAGTGCAAGACCCAATATGGCCATACTAAATAGGCATGAATTCTTTGTATCATGCTAAAGAGTTTCTGCAATTTCTCATGTCTGGCTCTGGTAATCATGAGGATGCTCATATTAAACTCCAGGACGTTCAGACCAAATAAGGATCAAAACTATATGTCCATGCGATGTCTTGTGCTATCTGGGTAAGAAAATACCAAAATATGAAACTTAGTAGGAGATGACATACTATACAATCTATTTTTTGCGGGTGACCAGATTATGATAGCGCAGAATGAGAAAAATTTGAGTTATATGATCTAAAAACCAAAAAGAGAGTATGAACAAGCCGAACATGAAATTGAAGAATCGTGACGATCTACAGTTAGATATGAATGCTATTAATGGAGTACAATCATGTAAATACTTGGAAGTAACAGCGGACGGACACTAGCTCAAATTCTGACTTAGAGTCAATCTTAAGAGTTTCCAATAACCATGCTTTAACATTCAATACTCAAACTAAAAAATATATATTGATAAACACTCATAAAAAACTACATTAAAGATAAAATGCTAAGGTTAAAAATTATACACTAGAAAATTATATTATATATACTATACAACATGGAGTAGGATTTGCCGTTCGGAATCAACTTGTATCCAACTTAACACAAGTACCACAAGGCCTATCCGAGCGTCTAATGCTGCTACGCTATAAGCTATCAGATGGCAACGCGGTAAATCTAATAAGCGCCTACGCTCCCACTCTGGATGCAAGTCACGAAACCAAGGAAAGCTTCTATCAACAGCTGGAAGAAACCCTCTGTAGAATACCTAAAACGGAATGACTCGTTATTCTTGGCGATTTTAACGCTAGAGTAGGGAGAGATGCAGACACCTGGCCAGGCATCATAGACAAGAACGGTTTGGGCAACATGAACGCTAACGGTCAACTACTCCTAACTAAATGCGCCGAACGTGATCTAGTTATAACAAACACCATTTTCCGACAAAAGGATAAATTTAAAGGCACCTGGCGTCACCCCAGATCAGGTCACTGGCATCTACTGGACTATGTTATCGTACGTAGGAAGCATCTCAAGGACGTTCAAATTACAAACGCGCGCATTGATAGCAAATGTTGGATGGATCATCGTCCTGTTGTCTCTAAAATGAAAATTTTTATGAGACCCAAACACCGAAGAACTCAAGTAAAACGTAGACCCCGTCTCTGTATTAATAAATTGCGTGACCAACAAACCGTCGAACAGCTAAAGCAAAAAGTTCAAGAGAATTTGAGTGCACTAGAAGAAACCAATTCTGTAGATGTCGCTACTACCTGGACACAAATTAAAGACAGTTTAAAAAGTGCGAGTGAGGAAATTCTTGGCACTGCAACAAGTAAAAAACAGGAGGACTGGTTCAATGATAATGAAGCTTTTACAAGAACTTCTTGACCGCAAACATATTACCTTCCAAAACGCTATCAACCACCCCAACGACTCATCAAAAGCAGAAGCTTTTACCCAATCTAAATATGAAACGCAACGCGAAATCAGAAGAATAAAGAACGAGTGGTGGGCAAGCAATGCCAGAGAAATTCAAAGGTACGCCGATTCACACGACTACAGGAATTTCTTTCAAGGAGTAAAAGCAGTGTACGGCCCCAGTCGGAAAAATATGTGCCCTATTAAAGATTTAAATGGAAATCTCCTCAAAGAAGACCAGGAAATAAGAGCCCGATGGAAAGAACACTACTCTAACATTCTTAACCAGCAAAGTCAAGCCGATCACGATATTATAAATCTTATCCCTCAATATGACACCTTCGAAGATAGATAAACCACTAACAACGGAAGAGATCTTAACCGCCATTGGGCAGCTAAAAAATAACAAATCTCCCGGCGCCGACTCACTCCCAGCTGAGATCTTTAAAGCTGTGTCGTCACAGCTCATACTCTACCTCAAAAAACTGTTTGATGTCGTGTGGGCAAGTGGTCAAGCTCCGCAGGAGTTTCGTAATACACTTTTAATCAACCTCTTCAAAAACAAAGAAAGCGCTGCGGACTGTGGAAATTACAGGGGTATAGCTTTCCTGGCTGTTGGAGGGAAGATACTCACTAAAGCGATGGCAAATAGGCTAACACCTGTTATGGAAAAGTTACTTCCTGAAACACAGAGTGGCTTTAGGCCAAACCGAGGCACATCGGATCTAATCTTCACACTTAAACAGCTTCAGGAAAAAGCATTCGAACATCAAGGAGAAATTCACATGGCCTTCATTGATTTAACCAAGGCGTTTGACTCGGTGGACAGGGAAGTGCTCTGGAAAATTATGCTCCGCTTAGGTATCCCTAGAAAATTTATGGAAGTATGTCGCAGTCTACAACGCCCAGGTTATGTATAATAATGAGGCAACCGAACCTTTCCAAACCCTCACTAAAGTTAGGCAGGGATGTGTCCTGGCACCCCTACTTTTTAATTTGTTTACCACTGCTCTAACAATTATTGTTGGCAACAAATTGACAGTCAGAGGAATAGGTCTCAGATACCGTTCTGATGGCGGTTTCTTTAACATAGGGCGCTTTAGAGCTTTCATGAAGACACGCACACGATTCATTTGTGATCTCCAGTATGCAGATGACTGTGCACTTTTAGCCTCTACGCCAGAAGAGCTTCAAGAACTTTTAAATGTGTATGCCCAGAGCTATAATTCCTTGGGACTTAAAATCAACATTGGAAAGATTAAGATTATGTCAACTCCTCATCAAGTGAACCAAATAGACATTACACTTAACGGAAATTCTCTTGAAGTGGTGGATCAGTTCAATTACTTAGGCAACGTTGTTAATGACAAAGCAAACATGGACAGCGAGATTCGCAATAGAATTAACGCTGCATCTAGAGCACTTTGGGGACTTAGAGAGAGAGTATTTGACAACCACGACCTTGCTTTGTCAACGAAAATGGCTGTCTACAGAGCAGTTGTCATTCTAACACTGCTATATGGATGTGAAAGCTGAGTCACTTACCGTCGTCATGTGAAAGAATTAGAACGTTTTCAGCAAAGACACCTCAGAAGTATGATGAAAATCCGTTGGTTCCATCACATATCAAACGTGGAAGTACTCAGGAGAGCAAACAGCCTTCCAATTGAGGTGCTTATTTCAAGAGCACGCCTAAGATGGGCAGGTCACTTTCATCGTATGCATGATAACTGCCTTCCTAAATGTACACTTTATGGTGAATTGCTAAGCGGTAGAAGAAGGCGTGGTGATCAACGAAAGAGGTTCAAAGACGTTCTCCATGAAAATCTAAAATCCTGCGGTATTCCAGACGAGCAATGGGAACAACTTGCAGTGAACAGAACCGAATGGCGAGGGGTTGTGGCCAGCTGTCAAGGAAATGTTGCTGCAAGAAGGCCGAATCCAAGACCTAACCAGGTCTATGTTTGTCCTGACTGCGGTCGACATGTACTCTCCCGAATTGGCCTCTATAGCCATAGTCGTGTGTACCGTAGATGAATGGGAATTACAATAGACTACACCTTTTACTTGTTTTTTATTACACACAATCTATCGACTGTAACATTTTTTTATACTCGGACTCGGAAGGGCTAATAATATTTTTTTTCCATTTGTAATTGTGGAACAAATTGCCCAATGGTATAGAATGCATTATTTGCTAGATAGTTTTTCAGTTTCTTCTTAAAAGCTTAAACAGGTAAGTTCCTGAGGTTCACAGGAAGTAGATTATACATTTGAAAGCCTGAATAGAGAGGTGATTTTTCATAAAAGGAATGATAGATGTTTTTATTACTTGTGTTATAGTTGTTCATGAAAATTTACTTTTGTTCTCATAACTGTATAATAGACATTTTGATATATATACACAAGCAATTGTTAAGATATTTTTCTCCTTAAAGATTTCTCTACAGGAGGTACGACCATTAAGGTTATATATTAATCTAATAACCCGTTTTTGTAGTATAAATACTCTCCTATGTGAGGGATCTACCCCATACGACGATATTATAGCTAATGGATGAGTAGCATAGAGCATAATTAACAGACAATAGATAGTCAGAGTTAAATTTGTCTTTTAATTATTTAATAGCGAAGTAAGCTTATTGAGTTTTTTTGAGAGAAAAATAATATGATCTTCCCATGTTAACTGACTATCAACAATGGTTCTAAGAAATTTCGTGTATTGTTCAAGTTGCATATGTATATGTTATTAAGGACAAAGTTATAATTATACGATTTTCTAAGTTTGTTATGAAATTAAATCATGACTGTTTTTTCATTGTTTATTATCAGACGATTTTTAAGACACCAATCATGGAACTGAGGTAAAGTTATCCACTACTTTTGGGTCGTAATGTGAGACAATAACCGATGTATCATCCGCGTATATTATAAAACTTTGTCTTCGCTTATGGGGTTAGGAAGGTCATTAACATATGGAAGGAATATTAATGGTCCAAGAACACTCCCTTGTGGGGTGCCAGTGTTAGTATTGAAGTATTTTGATTTATCGTCAACTTGCTTAACATAAAATTCTCGGTTAGATAAGTAAGACGTTGATGTTGCCGCGAATTCCTAAGTTATTAAATTTATTTGATACGAATTCCACATGGACCCTCTCTCTAGGCTCTAGGCAAATCAAAAAATATTCTTATTACAATATCACCAATATCCATTTTATCACTAATTTCTTGGATAAATTCGTTAGTGGCAGTTTCGATTGAATATGACTTCTTGAAACCATGCTGGCAGTCAGTCAACATTTTGTAGGCGTTTAAATACTCATGAATTTTCTGAGAGATGACCGATTACACTTAAGTAACGCAATAGGACGATAATTTTCTATATTTGATGAACAACCATTTTTTAGTATTGGAATCAATACAGCTAGTTTTAATGCATCTGGAAATTCTCCATATGTCGGGCATAAATTTATTAAGTGTGCGAATGTCTCGACAGTTTTTTATTAATTTGATTGAGACTTCATCGTCAAGTTTTATTATTTGTTACAAGTAACTTATGCCGAAAGTATGCCAAAGATATTAACTTAAAGTTAAATAATATCGAATTAGAAGTAGTCACTGTAGCAAAAAATTTGGAATTATCGATGAATAATAAATAAATAAATAATAATAAATAACACCACAGGTAATTACGACCCCCTTTATCCCGAAAGGCTATAGAAGAGCCTTGTGTGGGAGGGGGCTACACATTTAGAGATAAGGGACACACACCCAATATCCGTGTATAGTGGAAAAATCCTTCTTATAGTATTTTCCACTGCCACGACCGGGGATCGAACCCGGAATTTTTGGGTGAGAGGCAAGTGTGCTCACCTCATCTCTCGACCACCAGTCATATAAATAATTCCTTTAGATATAGACTACGTACATCTAAATGTATACAAAAGGCTTACAGCTGTATCCGACTGATGCATTGGTTGCTTCATTACATAAAACAGAATAATTTGGAAAATTCTGTAAAAATTCTGAAAGTTTCTGCATTCAAAAAACAACTACGAGAGTTAATTTTATTTAATTTCTTACTGCTTATGTGTCATATTAAATACTAATGTGTTATATTTATAATAATAAAAGTTCTATTAAGGCATTACGTGTCTAATTATATAAATATATTAAATTCAATTTAGATTTTACTTGTTCAGAGTTAAATTGATGAGATGATTTCAGTGTTTACGATTTAAGTGGCAATACAGAATTTAGTAGGGCTTATAGAAACGCGAAACTTTTAACAAGACTTGTTACAATTATATGGTGTATGTTACAAGATTCATGTTATGCAGATATTTTTTTAACGATCACATGACTAGAACGAAGAATGCAGATGATTAAGGGTATAAACATATTTTCACTTTGTTTTAGTCATAGCTAGAATTTCCTTTAAACAAAATCATTTTTTAAGGATTAATTTTATGCAAAAACCTATGAAACTGTATTTATATAACCAGATAATTTCATTACTGAAACTAAATCTGGATAGTGCTGGAACCTATGGCGTTAACGCGACAAGAAATGTTGTAATAAACAATAAAACTCTTGAACAGTACTCCTTTACGCCTTTAGTCTCTGAACTCAGTTTTAATTATCTCCTGATGATGTCCACATTGTAAATGAAACCGAAACCTGTCGTTTATGGCAACTACTTTGGAGGCTGCGGAAACATATTGTCATGCACAGTAGCCACCATGTCAGCAATATTTCTAATATTTGGTAAAAATTGGAAGAAATCATTTAAAAAATATTAGTAAACTTTAAGACGCTGGAGTTTTTTCGGAATTAACCTGCACTGAACTGCATATCGAAAACAAGAAAAACAAGCAAATAAAAATCAGACAATTCGCGTTATTATTTAATTTGTGGTTAAATGATTTCATATAAAAGTAACTCTAAAAGGACCGAAAGAAAGTCGTGCAATCAAATTGCTTGTCTTAAAACTGTTACACAATAATATAAACAATGATTAATAGTTAGCTTAATAAAAACATCTATTTGTATTGCTGGGAATGACATATTCTAGCTTTCACGTTAAAAGCGACTAAAACAGTAATAATTGAGTTTTTGTACACCAACTTTCGGCTGGATTGTCCACTTTTTATGATGAACAATATTTATTTTCACTTGTAATGAACTCATTTTAGTAAAGAAGTAGGATTTAGTACAATTTACGTTTGTCGGACTTAGACGTGATTTATTTTACCGTAAAAATGTATAAAAATTTAATAAGGAATGGTTACTGAATGAATCGGAAATATTTGTTTTTGTAATTAAATGTATTACATTGTTGTCAAAAACCGTTACAAAATGCTACAAGTATAGCACAATTTCTAAACATGAATTTGAGGACATATTTTTTGTACGTTCACAAAAATAGGATCACATGGGTTTCTAGCGGATCTAGGCTACTATTCATTCAAAATCTAATAAGAAAACTATATATACAGGGCTGTCCATTTTATCAGGGCCCTCGAGAATATCTCACTTAGTATCGATCGTACAAAAAAAAATATTTTTATGAAAATTGTGCCGATTTATATAACCTACAAAATGGTTTGAAGACATTTGAAATCTATGGCCTACTTTAAGAGTTATGGCGAAAAATATCGAAAATGTGGAAAACGTCTAGGCCAAATATCCCCATTATTTGCAGAGATACGAGAAAAATTCTAAGGCGAAATTTTTTTGCAAAACAGAGCGTTTCAACGAGGTTTTGTCTAATTTTTTTCAAAACCGCTGTATTTTGAGATTTAAATTCAGGTAACAAAAAACAAAATAATAATCAAGAAAGCAACATGGAGTATGGAAAGAGTATTCGCAGTTATGCCAATGTATAGAGATTCTCCATAAAAGCGTCACTCCTTGCTCAGAAAGTTAAAATGTCTTTACCAGTTAATTTAAGTATAATATCCATTTGTTTGTATTTCATGATTTCACTATTATTTCAATTATTTTAAAATAGTTGGCTATGAACAAACTTGATAACTTAATTTTTTGACAGATCATCTCAGTTAATACTTAAACTCTTACTCAATCACACTCGTTTAAGAATTTAGAATTTTCAAAAATGATTTTCACTCACATTGATCGTTATAATATGTTCGTTACATATTGCCAATGCAATTTTAACTCTGGATTAGCTCAAGTAAAATATAGAAACAGATTTCCACAAGCACTACAGCCAAATAAAACTCTGTTCAGAAAATTAGCCACTAAACTGAAAAATAATGGTTCATTTTTAAAGAAGAAGACAAGGTTGAACAGTGTGGTCAAAGGTACCTAAACTTTTTGAGAAATGAATTTAATGAATTCTTAGATAACCCACGTTTAGAGAATCGACACAACTTTCAATATTTTCAACAAGATGGAGCTCCTCCCCACAATTCCCAGATTTGCCTAGATTATTTAGATAAAATTTTTGCCTCAACATTGAATAGGTACCAATGGATTTATTCGATGGCCCCCTCGTTCTCCAGATATAACCCCAATGGATTTTTTTCTATGGGGGTATATTCAAGATAAGGTGTTTTCGACGACACCGCAAAATGTAGAGGACCTAAAAGCTCGAATTCAACAGGCATGTATTACAGTTACTCCCGAAATGCTGAGTAATGTTTTAAATGCAGTGCCTCGCCACAATGCATAAGAAATCGCGGTGGACACTTTGAACACTTGATATGATATCTTAAAAATTATTTTGAGGATTAGATAAATATTAATGTTCTGTGTGCTGTATTCTTATTATAATTAATTTGTTTTTGTTACCTGAATTTACTTTATTCTTCTTAATTGTGTTAATGTTTTATTATAGCAAAGATTTGAACAACTTATTGAATTACTTTATCGTTTTGTGTAATCATACTTCTCCACGGCAAGTATAATGCTGGTTAAAAAAAAATATTGGTTTTAAAAAAATGTTTTTATAATTACTAACGTAGTACCAATGAATAAATATGACATGTGATATATCGTTGAAAAGGGAGGAAAATACTCTTATTTAATGGCGTCATTTCCAGCCCGGTTCAAAATAATTTTTTTAACAGCCTGAAAAGTAAATCTCAAAATACAGCGGTTTTCAGAGAAATTAGATAAAATCTCGTTGAAACACTTTGTTTTGCAAAAATCATTCGCCTTAGAATTTTTCTCGTATCTCTTCAAATAACGGAGATATTTGGCCTAGACGTTTTCCGCATTTTCGATATTTTCCGCCATAACTCTTAAAGTAGGCCATGGATTTCAAATGTCTTTAAACCATTTTGTAGGTTATATAAATCGGCACAATTTTCATAAAAATAATTTTTTTTTGTACGACCGATATTAAGTGAGATATTCTCGAGTGCCCTGATAAAATGGACAGCCTGTATACAGGATGTCCCAAAAGTGTGCCAAAGTCCAATATCGGCCTTATTAGAAGACTTTGGAATTTTTTTTATAGAAGTGGTATAGTGTCAAAAGGCGCACACTTTAAAATATTTTGAAATATACAGGGTGACTCGCTACAGCGGAACATTTTCAAGGTCATTTTTTTAATGGAACAACCATATATTTTTACATTTATGAATTCAGCGTAAAATTTCCTTTCCAATGACATCCAGAATTTATGTTTTTGACGTGGCGTCGCCGAGTTATTCGAAAAAATAGGTTTAACATATTAATTCGCTGTGAAATATCCCCCAATTAATTATGAATAAAATCCTGGTTACGGCATCAGTGAAATGACCATGACCAGGTGTGTTAATTAGTAGCAATAATCCTTAATCGTGAAGCAATCAAGAACCGATTAAATTCCATCCAGTACTTATTTATCCCAATTTTATGTCAAGATAAATAAACAAATTGGCCATTTACGTGATCGTCTAGTTTTATTTGGTTAGGACCTTAATTACGTTGTGTGTGTGTAGTAACCCTTTATATTTACCCCAGGTTCTTTGATATAAAGTTTGGTATTACTTGTTTCTGTCTGATATTATATACCTGAGAAAATTAATCACTCTGTTAATTTAAATACACTGTAAGTTTGGATACACTGTCTATTGATTGAGAAACCTAGTTAATTTTATGTTATTTATGTGGTATTTTGTTAATCAAGATTGCACTGTACATTTATAGTTGATGTTTGTTTTCTAATTTATTTGATTGGGATGAAATCATTTATTTAGTTGTATGGCGAAAGAGGTAAAGGTGAAAAAAAAATACAATAATTGATGGGAAAAAATAGTCAAAAAAAAAACATTTTTATTTTATATAAATTGATGCGGCAAATAGACATGAAATCAAAACAATCCAAATATTTGAAACAATTGCCTAAATATTATCTAGGAAGGGTTACGTTGCTATAGTAATGACATACTATACATGTTTCAAAGCTGGCTATGCAATAACAAGTACTAAGGTAATACAATCGTAGCCCGTATTATTTTTAGGTGTAATTAAAGATGCGACAAATAGCCTATTAAAATGTAATTGGAATTTTGGTGTTAGCAATCGCTCTACTGCAAAACAGAGGACAAGAACCATGTCCTGTTCGTGCATTATAGAATGGAAGTGATAATGAGACTTTAAAACTCATGTAAAAGATAATAGAATGTTGAGGGAAAGCTCCCTTAATTGAATAAACAAACTGCTAATACCAAATTACATATGACTGTTCAACAACGTGAATAGGGTGGGTCGATGTAAATCAAACAGACAAGACGTCCCGGTTCAATACTTAACGAAAAGTACACCCCTAAAAATAAAAGCAAGTATACGGGAATTAACCCAGTACTGACCGTTGGCCTCAACAGTTTGTAGTCTGCAAGGTAGAAAAGGAGTTGAGAACAAAATCACGATCGCGGTGTTTGTACTAGAGCCAGGGGACTCTTTATTAATTTGATGGATCGTTATTAAACAATCATAGGAAACTAGGCATTCGCAGGTGAGAAATATCTCACAATAGTTTGACTGGAAAACATTCTAGTGAAAATTTACATGTCAATCCAGGCACACGGCAAGCCTTTGATAATGGAAGCTAAAGTTTCTTGTCATTGCATAAACTCTGAAAATATATAGTTCTAGCATATAAACTGGTTATTGGGCAAACGTAAATCTTCCTAGCAAAATATTCAGCCTGTGAACTCCTGATGGAAAATAACAAGGGTAAAACGTAATATAATTGTATCAAAGCTAATATTTCCCCTATTCCCCAATAACCAGAGTGTAAAATCAATTTTAAATAAATAAGGCAAATAAATAAATAGATTATGATACTTGGACAGGTAAAATGACGGTAAAATTATCATTAAAACACCAGGTGGAGTGTGCTGGAACGTGTCGCAGGACCCTGGATATTGATTGCCTCCAGTTGCCTGGTAGACCGCGTGCAGTAGTTTGCTATTTGATGCCCCGATACAGTGTATGCTGAACACGAACAGTACCTCTACGATTGAAAAAATAATAATTTTTCGGCTGGAGAGCTTTAGGTTTATACCCTAGAAGCCTGCTGTGCACTTTATTTTGTAGAATTTGAAGTTGGGGTGGTTTGTCCTTAAACGGCCGGAATGGGCCAATAGTTCGTCCTGTTTTCAGAGCTGTGTTTCAGAGCTTATATTGATTTTTGCGGACATTTATAAAGTCGTAGGATCTAATGCTACACCCTGTATAGTTCAAATCTGATCTTATAATCGGGTGGCAGGGTCAATGATTGCACCCTGTACAATAATTTCTCTATATTTATCTAAATTTGGAAACGAAATTAAAAATGTAATGCTTAAATAATTTCTGGTTAATTGTAGTTGTAAAAGTGATGTTTCCCTGAATTTAAAACAATCTTAAGACTTATTTTTAAAATAGTGGCCCCAGGGGCGGTCCGCTTCAGCTGTGTATATTACTATTAATTAAGAAGACTTATTTTGCAATTATGTAGACAAGGGATGTACTACAACGACGCAACCACCAAACATTGATTATAGTTATACAGGGTGTATTTTATAGTAGCGTTAATTCGGGACGTTTCAAAGTTAATTTTCTCAATTTTTTTAAATGGAACACTGTATATTATTGTATTTTTGAATTGGTACGTTAATTCTCTACGATTTTTGTGAACTATTTACACACTTACGCACTTCCAATAATGAATTTTTCGAGGGAAGAAATGGTCGATATGGTTTATGTTCTGGGTGCGACTGATAAAGATTGCTTGGCTGTCAATTAGAATTTATAAGGAGCGTTATCTGGAAAGAAGACAGCCCTCTAAAAAATCATTTGAGAGGTTGATGGAACGATTTCACAATACGGGGAAATTGGAATATGAAAAAAAGGAACTTTTGAGCGTGATTGAAGATCCTCATCGCAGTATAAGAGAATTGGCAAGAGAAAACGATATAGCCGATCTTCAGTCCATCGAATCCTACAAAAAAATAAATTTCATCCCTTCTACGTTCAACTAATGCAGAAACTGATTGATAGAGATTATGAAAACCGAATACAATTTTGTCAATGTGTAAAATAAAAAATAGGACAACAAAGAAATTATTTTGACTTTGTTTTCGTCGTCATAATTTTCATTATTACGACACAACTAATCCTTACATCTCACGAACAAATAGCAAAAAAAGATAGTCGTTGAATGTTTGGGGATGAATTGTTGGGGATTATGTGATAGGACCACATTTTTTGATGGACGTGTGAATAGTCAAATTTATTTGGAATTATTGCAAGGCAACTTGGTAGAATTACTGGAGAATGTCCCCAGGGATATTAGAGGGATAATGTGGTACCTCCATGATGGAGCACCTGTGCACTACACTGCAGCTATTCACTAACATTTAAACGACGCTTTTCCAAATGGTTGGATAGGAAGAGGAGAACCCTATAGTTGGCCTGCTAGAAGCCCTGATTTGATCAAAATAGACTTCTTTTTGTGTGGCTATATTAAGGGGCGAATGTATATAGCTCCTTTAACTACAAAAGAAAATATGAAAGAAAGAATAAGGGAATTTTTTCAGGAAATTGCTGTAGATATTTTAAGAAATGCTGTAGATCATTCGAAAATCGTCTACAGAAACGCATAGACGCACTGAGAGGTCACATTGAACAGTTCCTATAATCACTAGTTTTTATTTATTTCATTAAATTAGGTTCAAAATAACTTTGAATTTTTAAAATAGTGCCAATTTTTTCACTTTTGTACTCTTTCCTCTAAAGTTAATGATTTCGAGTAACAATTCTAAAACGCCCAAAATGACGAAAATTGTTTGGTTTTGACGAGCTATAGGTCAATAACTATTAATTTTTGAGGGTCGCACCTACTGAAACTTCTGTTCGGGAGATTAAAATTTATAACAAAAGATACGCAATTCTTCGAAACCCAATTTTCGATAGGAATGTAGCAGCGTCCTTCAGTTATCAAATTTTAGTCATTAAATTTTACAATATAGATTCTTAAACACCCTGTATATTACCCAAAACATCCGATATTTCTTTGTCGGTTCACAGATTGTCTATAAATCTAAATTAAGATTATTACTGATATTAATATCAATAATTAATACCATCTTGCTCGTCACTGTTAAAATGAATGTGGAAGCTGAGTTGAATAAACTTGTCTCTGAACAAATTAGGTCTACAGGAAGCAAAGCTACTTATGACGCTATTATTCCATTTCGGGCTGTACCTAAGGTTAATTAAATAAATGTGACGGCTTTATTGTACTAAATGAGAAAACCGATGTAATCGAGTGCAACTGTAAGTTCGTGCAGCAAGCGTGTATTAATATTGCACAAACGTCTAGGATTATTCAAGGTTTGGCGTTTTTTTTGCAAAGAACGTAATCTAGGGTCAGATAGCCCAGATTGTAAAATGGTTGGTAAAAAAATCTATGATATTACAATACTCAAGTTAAACTAGGTCAATTTGTTTCACGGAGTTAAAAAAAGTACGAAATATTAGTTTGTTGGAGCAACACGAATTGCTGGTAAAAGATGTATATCTAAATTCGGTGCAGAGTTTCTCTTGAGGAACTATATGGTTCATATTGTTATTTACACACACTGTTACATTAGGCAATTTTGAAGGATTTTTTTTTTCACTTAAACCTTTTATTTGGATGTTTTAAAACGACTGTGAGTTGTAACTTATAAATCGATCGGGAAATTTTTGGAAAAGTCGCAATAATCTACAAAATCGTGAACTGTTTCGTGTCAGTATGTCGTGCGTTAAAAATAGGTTTTTACTTTAAATTTCATCCTCATTTGGGGCCATTAAAAACAGCGAAAAATTTTAAGTAAATATCTTTTGGAGGTTCACCCTCAAATTCTCTACAAAGTGAAAAATAAACAGATTTTTCACGTCTCTATCCATTCATTTAAGGGAAATTATGAAGCCTAATTAAATGTTACTTTAATACAAATTCAATATATTTTTTTTAATAATAAATACCACCACAGAAATTAGACAACTCCAATTCCAGAAGGCAGAGACTTGTGCAGAAGGGGGTTACACGTTGAAAAAACGCGAACATACATCCATCCTTCGACAGTGCCGGAGCCGGGATTCGAACTTGGTAGCGCTATATTCGTGTAATTAATCGCGATTGCCACCTCGGGCCTTAACCAACTCGGTCAGATATTAATTAATAAAAGAAATTAATAATAATAATATTATTCATCCAAGAGATCATTTTACATAATATGGGATAAGTCTAAAATACAGGGAATTGGCAATTATTGTAAGTAATATTTAACAATATAAAGGTGTTATTAAAATTAGATAAAGTTATTAAAATTTTAACTAATATTCGTCAGTAAAATATTCGTTCAAGGAATAATAAGCTTTTTCCTTTAGTCGGTACATGATCTTACTTTTAAAGTCTTTGTCATTGAGTACTACCTTTACAGCTAAATACTTGTGGCTTTTTTCATATAAACTTAATCGGTGCCTAGGGGTTTCTAAGGTCGCTGAGTTTCTGGTAATATAGTTATGGTTGTAGTTCACTGTATTGAGATTACTTATTTCAGATTTTGCATAGAGTAGTAAATTTAGTAGATATTGGCAAAGAAGTGACAGAATTCTTAATAGTTTAAAAATGTTTCTGCAGCTAGTTTTTTATTTACTCTTACTATAAAGCGCACAGCTTTTTTCTGTAGTCTGAATACCCGTACGGCCTCTGGTGATGAACCCCAAGCAATTATTGCATATAAAATTATTGAGTTGAAATGAGCATAGTAATATGATGACAAAACTTGTTGGTTTGTTATATTTCTCAATTGATTTAATTAATAACATATTGGAGCCACTTATTCATAAATTTCATTCATATTGTGAGTAAAATACAAACCCAAGAATTTGGTTGACGGCTTATTTGATTGTACTTGTGTTAGTTTTAATTAGGAAGCTGTGAACAAAGTCCAATTTACCAGTATTGAAACGCATAAAAACAGATTTATTACTATTTATATCTAATTTACTGTCAGTGAACCATATGTGTGCTTCCCGCAATTGATGATTAGCCATATTTACTACCAGTTTTATATTGTTGCACTGAAAAGGCTACATGTGTCATCTCCAAACAAAACCGAGTTATTAATATAAAAATTGTCCCACTGACATTTCTAATAGATCTAATTTACATTGGTCAATTTCTGTGTACTGTTTTCTTCCACATAGGTAACTCCGATTAGCTTTCAATTTGAATCATGCAGTGGGATTTAAAAATAGGTATAATTTTTTAAATTTTTAGTCTTTCAGGGAAAATATCTTAAGCCAAGATAAATTAAAAATGATCGTTAGTGGTTTACTTATGAGATGGGCACATTTTTAAAGTATATTTACACTTACGTTGTCATCGTCTGAAGAGTTAGAATTTCTGATGCTTCTTATTAAGTCAATGATTTCTAACTCACTTACAGGGTGGAAGAAAAAAGAGCAAACATTGTGATAAATATTTTCAGTGGTATTATCATGTTGGTGAATATCATTGACTAATGTTTTGGGTATGTTATTAAAGTAGCTATTAAAACCACTGCGTTCAGGGGAAGTGATTAATTTCATTATTTATTTTTAAGGTAGGTTATGTGATTTATTATTACTAGAAGTAGGTTTTCCAAACTGCCTTTGACTTAGTTCCCGCATTTAATATGATATTATCGTTGTATATTTTTTTGCCATTTTTTAGTATTGTCTATGTATCGACTTATATTCATTATAAAAAAAATTATTTCTGTATTCTCACTAAGGGTCACCTGGTAGAGGTCTCTTAGCTACTGGAAAGAAATTTTGAGTCCGTTTATCATCCCATTCTTGGGAACAGATGAAATTGCTATTGATTTTTTTATTCTTAAGAGGTAAAGCTGAAGGTAATATAGAAAAAAGTTACTAAATTTATCATATTTTTCACTAGTAGGTATTTAAAATAGAGGTAGTCAAGAAGCTCCAATCTTCATTTGCCAATAGAATGAAAATATCAGAGACATTTGTGGGGTTTCTTAGAGCTCGATATTTAAAGGTTTTTGAGGTGTTCTTTTGAATATCCAAGGAAACAGATAAGAGCTGGGCGTTGTGATCACTGAAGCTATTATTAATTGTAATATTTGTATTACATGTGCTATCAAAGTTTACACAAATATGTCTAGACAGTAGTTATAGATTCTTGTTGGTACATTAATAAGAGGCTTAATGCAATAAGAGTTTAATCTGTCCATTAGATCAGATATTCTTAACTCCATCTAATAATTTATTAGATGGAGTTAAGTAATTAATGTTAAAATCACTGCAGATGACTATATTATGCTCTTTATTGTTTTCAATGATCTTACTAATGGCAATATTTAATTTATCTAAGATTCTAATGTCACCATTAGGACTTCTGTATAAAGTTAAAACTACATTATACGTAGGGTCAGCACATATTTTTCATCAACTACCTACACGATCTATTTATTTAATTAATAATATTCACCCTTCCAGATAATTCGATATACACACTTGGATAGTTTAGGCCACTGTGTGGAAATGGTTATTTTTAGAGATACAACACAATGTAATGGAAAGTTGGATAACAAATGGGGAAACGGTTTTTATTATCTAACAGTAACATCAGAATTTTCCTCAATCCATTTTGTGTACTCTGACACTCACAGGGGCCCTTCAAATGCCAAATAATACGTTTAAAGCGAACACGCAAGTGCACGAGCCTATGCTATTAGCAATTGCAACAAAAATTATCATACCTAATCTTTCTGTACCGTCGGTTGGTCAAAACAGCTATTTCTTGGATAGTAGTTGAAAACTGCGTGTTACGAGTTCATACTCACTTTGTGTGGTACGCAACCGGAATTTTGTATTAAATTGCTTATTCAAATTATAAATATTAGTTCTTATATATTAGCTACAGTTTTGAAAAGAACTCAATATACAAGTTCTACCACAAATAGGTTTAATTAATTATTTCAGTTTATAATTTAAGGAATCTTAATTTGGGTGATCCTGTGAGTGTGAGAGATTTTCCCCAAATACGGGGAACTATCTCCTAGTTCCCCTAAGTCTGCAGGGGACAATTGTATAGTACTCGATGGTCAGATAAGTAAAGAGAAATTCTAAATGATTAAAAATTTAAGCAAGAAATTGCATGAGGCAATCCTGCATCAAAGAATTTATTAGTGGTGGTCTAGGAGCAGCATTCCAGGCAAAATAGCTGATAGCAATTGAAAGTAAGTATAAATTTTGTATTCTCGTCTACTAATATCTCGTGTGCTGAAAAAACTCCATTAAGAGTGGGAGATGCACATCTCTATCTCCGAAGGTGAGACAAACGCACCACAAGTTAAACAGTTAAGTTCATCAGACGGGATGTGGACGGATCGTTCACATTAACAAAGCTACGTGACAACTTAGAGGTAGCGATAGTTAATCACTTTAATTACGAAATCGTAAGAGCGTATTTACGGTATTATTGTATAAAATTAATAATAATGGTAAACAACACTACAGGTAATTGCAACCTCCTTTGTCCCGGAAGGCTCTAGAAGAGCTTTGTGTGGGAGGGGGTTATACATTTAGAGACAAGGGACACACACCCAATAGCCGTGTATAGTGAAAAAATGCCTCTCATAGTATTTTCCACTGCCACGACCGGGAATCAAACCCGTAACTTTTGGGTGAGAGGCAAGAGCGCTTACCTCTCGACCATGAGTCATATTTTTAGTGACTATGTGCAATTTGTAACTCGACAGTTACAAATTCTATAGATATTGATTTTGGTTTATTTTGACCAAATGTGCCATATGGCGTAAATAAGAAGGTTTATAAATGTTTTTTATTGTCCGTCGGTAATTAGTTTAATAACGTGGTACTTTATAGTTACAACAAACGAGATAGAAGATTTTTTTTATTATCTTGTACATATTGTAGCGAGTATGTAGAATCCAAGTTTTAGACCTCCAAAACCCTTGGCAACTTTTTGTGTGGTCGAAAAAACACGAATTTTTAGCACCTTTTTCAGTTTGTGGCCTATAACTTAAAAACAATGCATCCAATCGAAAAGTCATTTATTATCAAAATTAAAGAGCATTAAATGTTGCTTCGAATGTATACCTCAAATTTGAAATTTCATCAAAAGGTATGGGCGTAATTGGTAGTCGCATAACAACAATTTCTACCAACTTGTAAAAATCGTTTGAAGACATCAGGCTCTTCAGCAGACATCATTTTCAGTGAAGAAACAAATGATACAGTGTCACAGGAAGAGTTTCTTGCAAACAGAGCAACATGATTTTGATGCTTATACAAAAATTCCAAGCGCAACAGGCAGAAGATCTAATTTATTAATTTTAGAAACAGCTATTTAGCAAGCAGCAAAATCCGACAGTGTGGTAATTGTTAGCGAGGACATTGACGTTCTCGTTCTCCTAGTGGGCCTCGGAAACAACTACGAGAACTTGTTCTTCCACAAACCAGAGAAAGGGAAAAAAGCAGGTTTGTGGCACTCAAACACTTCCTTCAACTTTGATCCCACACATATCCACTTCAAGCATGCATTTACCGGGTGTGACACCACGTCATCATTTTTTGGTCGCGGGGAAGTAAAATTTGTATCCCTCACTGAGCAACATCCACACCTGAAAGCACAAGCAGCTACATTTCTCGAGCCATCTGTTTCTCAAGACTTGATAGAACAGGCAGGGGAACAGCTGATCTTGGCACTGTACGGATAGATGCACAGTGGGCCTCTGGACGAGCTGAGATACAAGCTTCGTATAAAATCCGCCTCAAAAAATCGTTCAATCGTAGCACGGTTGCCACCAACATCGAATGCAGCAAGGTGGCAGCCAATGCGCGCATACCACCAAGTGCAAACTTGGCTGGGAAACGTAACAAACCAATGCCAATGAAGTTTGAAGAAAGGCTCATCAGGCTTATTGCCTATAACAATGTCAAAGGATGCTGGACCCGACATGCGAAATGATTTCGTGTACATGCAAAAAAGGTTGGACTGCAGTATGCAACTGTCGAAAATCAGGCCTAAACTGCTCTTTGACCTGTAAACACTGCTCTGGCCTATCATGTCAGAACGCTCCTGAGATTGAGTTGGAAGATGATGAAGATGACGACGAAGATTGCTTCAAGTTTGAGGAAGTTGGTGGTGCTGCTGCAATAAATCAGGAATATAGGATGCAGTATTGCAGTACGAGAACATTAGTCAGCCCCAATCCAAACGGATTCGACTACTTTAACCACTATACGCAAATAATTCGTTTTTTCCAACTCATTTTTACTTCATTTCAGTTTTTTACACCTTATATTGTTCTTGCACTTTGTATTTGTTTAATTTTTTTTTTACAGTTGTGTTAATACTATTGGGTAAACTTTTATCTTTGGTTAATAAACTTTGGACCTTTCTTTACATTATGCTTTTATTTCGACAATCCATTTTCAAAAAGGAATAAAAGAAAATAATAAATATATTTATGTGTAGGACATTTCGGATTTTGAGTGTATTTTGCTCAATATTGATCTAAATTGGAAAACCAGGTAATCTATGAACTTGAAATTGCGTGATCTGTAACTTTCGTTCTATAGAGTTTTTCATTTAGATTAACCGTTTCAGAGCTGAAGATATTTAAAAAGTTATCTAGTGTGAATTTTTTACAAGTTGGTAAAAATTGTTATTATTCGACTGCCAATTACGCCCATACCTCTTGATGAAATTTCAATTTTGAAGTTCGAAGCAAAATTTAATACTCTTTAATTTTTGATTGGATGCATTGTTTTTAAGTTATAGGCCTCAAACTGAAAGAATTGCCAAAAATTCGTGGTTTTTTCGGCCACATAAAAATGTGCCAAGGGTTTGGAGGTCTAAAACTTGAATTCTACATACCCTCTACAATATATACAATATGATAAAAAAAAATCTACTACCTCATTTAAAGTAACCATCACCCCCATTCGATGGCGCCGTTCCTGGACTAAATCTTAAATTTCAAACACAAAAAACATTGGCGCGACGACTGTCTGTACCAACTTGTAACTTTTTATCACAAGATTTTCAGTTAGGAAACGGGCTTAACAGCTTTTAAAACCAACGATATTTATATATTCAATACTTTTTACTACAGAACAGAAGAAACAGAATAATTGTAGCAAGTGGCATATTTTTACATATAAGCTACTGTACAACGTTATCTGTGCACAAGTTTTGTTATCTTTTTTTTATATAAGAAAGTTCACACAGTTAAGTGTGCTAATTTTAGTAAAATCCGTGGACTTTGTGGTATTAATGATTATTAATAATATGTTATAAATAATTAAACTTGTAGTTTGCGTGATGTAAAAGTATGTCAAATCTTTCAATTAATTTTTTTTGTTTCAACTTTTATTAATACTACTTATTAATATCTCAATTAGTAGCGCAATATTGAATGTTGTCGAGTTTTCTTTGAATTACATTTTATGTTCAGTAGATATTAACTGCATAATTCACATATAGTTTAAAGTTGTAATTGGATTTCGAACTTATTGCAAGCATGCAGCTATGTTAATATTATTCATTATGTATTCATTCTGCTATTAGCACAATCAGACACAAGTATTTTTTTATTATTGATATCTTGCTTTATTTTATTCTGTTTCAGAACCACATAATATATAAACTAGAATTAGAGTCGCAAATATTCAATTTATTTTTCAAAGTTTTTAAGAATATATTTGATAAATAAGCTCATTTACAGCTTTTCATATTTTCTACCAAACCTGGTATTTAGGTTATTAGAAAAATTAGTACAGAATTATTAGCAAAAATCGCAAATGAAATAAAATTCTTTTGGCGAATGTGATTTATCTGAATAAAAATATTTTTTAAAAAAGCTTTTATTTAAATGCTCTAAAAAGTATAAAATAAACCTTGAAGTAAATCAAACCCATCATATTGTTACATTATATAATTTTTTTATGATATCAAAGCTTGTCGCGAGATTTTCCTGTGCATAGAAGATTGCTCGCGACAAGCTTTTATATCATAAAAAAAATTATATAATGTAACAAAATGATGGATCTGATTTACTTCAATGTTTATTTTCTACTTTTTAGAGCATTTAAATAAGAGCTTTTTATAAAAACATTTTTTTATATAATTTTATTTTTTACTTTTTAGTTTTTTGATACGCTGTAATCCCCAGATATCGACTTTTGGACGAATCGGATCATAAACGGTAAAGTCGTCCGCCATCTTGAACTAAATTTTTGACTAGAAATTCGCAATCTGCTACCCCCAAAAACCCCCAGATATCGATTTTGATTTATTTGGATCTAAATCACAAAAGTCGGAAGCCATATCGGTGCCGCCATTTTGAATATCTGAAATTTTACTAAAAATTCATAATCCGCGACCTAGAAAACCTCCAGATACCGATTTTGATTTCAATCGGATCTTAAACAGTAAAGTTGTCTGTCATCTTGAAGCCGCCATCCTGGACTAAATTTTTGACTAGAAATTTGTAATCGGCGAACCCGAAAATCCCCAGATATCGATTTTGATCGATTTGGACCATAAATGACAAAAGTCGTCCGCCATATTGGCGCCGCGATTTTGAATTTCTAAACTTTGACCAAGAATTCAAAATTAGCGATCTCGAAAACCCCCAGATATCGATTTTCAGTCGAATCAGGTCACAAACGGTAAACTCATTCGCCATCTTGAAGCCGCCATCTTGTTTAGTTCTTATATGAAAATTAATTTTCATTTCCGTAGGGGTCCTATGCAATTTTTTTTAATGGAACTGTGCTATTTTTTTTATTAATTGGAAATAATGATTCATAACTTAACGATATCTTTCGTAATAATAGAAGTATTTTTAAAAAGTAAGCGCCAAAAATCATTTTAATGAGGTACCTATCTACATTTAAATCCAAAATTGCAGATAGCCATGAAAATGACAGATATTCGCAACAATTGAATTATTCTTGACTTATTCACTAATTTTCTGAAGCAGATGTATTAAAATTGTTATAAACAAGAAAATTAATATAAAATGGCTGAAAAATATTCAAGAGATGAAAAAGTTGACATGCTCATTATTTATGGAGAGACTCGACGTAATGCAACTAGAGCAAAACTCTGTATGGACAGAGATATCTAGAAAGAAGACAACCTCCAAGAAACTATTTCGCCCGGTTGGAGCATCAATTTAGAACTGAACCTAATATAGAAATTGAAGAAAGATTTATTGTGGATGAAGGAACGGAAATTAATGTATTAGCTTTAGTGCATGTTGACCCAACCATTTCGGTAAGACAAATTGAACATGAATTACCAGTTTCCAAAGAATCAGCCAGGAAAATTTTAAAGAAACACGGCTATTGTTCTTATAAATATCAATTGCATCAATTTTTGTATGAGAATGATTATCAAGGAAGAATATCCTTTTGTAATTGGTTACAGTTACGCCAATTAAGAAATGAGAATTTTATCAAAAACATTTTGTTCACTGATGAATCGAGATTTACAAACCTTGGGTTATTTAACACTCGATATTGGGCAATTAAAAATCCGCACATAATGAGACAGGGGCGGTTTCAGGAGTGGTTTGGCTTCAATGTTTAGTTAAGTATGCTGGGCGACCATATCATAGGTCCAATAATTTTTGACGGAACTCTAACTGGACCAAGATATTCAGAATTTCTCCAAAATATAATAGTTCCACAGATTAATCAAATTCCCAATACTAATATTGACGAAGTTTACTTCCAACAAGACGGGGCTGGACCACACAATGCTATTATCGTTAGGAATTACTAAAATCAATTATTTCCAGATCATTGGATTGGGACCCATTGGTTCAGTCAGATGGCCTGCAAGGTCGCCTGACTTAACCCCCACTCGATTTTTTATTTGGGCACATTTGAAAAATAGAGTCTACATAACTGTTCCAACCACAAGGCAAGATCTGGAAAAAAGAGTTCGACACGAAATTGCACAAATAACACCTCAACAATTACAGAATGTTAGACGTGCAATACTAAGTGCCCCTACTCTGTGTATTAATCATAACGGTGAACAGTATGAGCAATTTTTATAATGGTTTATTATAATTTAGATTTTAAATAGTTTTGTTATTCTACTTATCCATGGTTGTAACGTTTAATTAAAATTATTTCTTGTTTAATTTGTGTTTACTTTTTAAAAATACTTCTATTATTACGAAGGATATCGTTAAGAAATGATTAAGGGCGAAAAAATTATAGTTTATGAATCATTATTTCTGATTCATAAAAAAATAGCACAGTTCCATTAAAAAAAGTTCCAAAGGGCTCCTACGGAAATGAAAATGAAAATGAAATTCCATTTAAAAAAAAACCTAAAAATACTGGTACCTATCAGTAATTCACACAACTATTTTCTTCTTTACAGACAAGTCTACAACCTTACTAATAGTTTCCATAGCCTACTTAGTAATTTTCTTACATCGCATTCATCTGACGCGGCCATTTTGAAAAAAATAAAAAATTGTTCGTATCTCACTTATTTTTTGGAATTTTTTACAACTGAAGAAATTTATGTTTAATGAGAAACCATTAAAAAATACAGTCATTCTATTTAAGAAAAGAAGTTGATGTCACTTCCGGTTCAACCGGAAGTGATATTTTCATTCCTGTTAGTCTAAAAGTAGCCCATTATTGTCTAATTTATGTATACCAAAAACCAAATTTTTAAATACAATAACAACCAAAATATTTGGGGCGTACATTGACTCGTGGCCACCCGGTATAGTGAGTTGAAAATAACTGGTCTGGAAAATTAGGTCTATTAATGTTAACCTTGTCTGATATATATTATTACCATGTAACAACTATATGTAATAATTTCGAAAATATTTTGAAAACACGTAGTAAGACTGAACGCTCCATGGCTCAAAAAAAGTGTGAATAGCCCAAACGTTATATAAAGTTAAGGGAGTTTTTATGAATTTGACTCTCTGGACACCACTTATGTATAGAATCCAAGACCATTCTTCTCATTTTCTATAACAGACATAAATTAGTCTAACTAGGATGTTATATGAATATATTGTCCAGTAACAAATTTGTTTGTATGTGGGATGCTAAATAAAATTAAATTGTATATTATTAAAACTGTTATCATATTATATATGAGACTCATCCGCTTCATCCTCTTCTTTATACGTTGTTCTATTAATATAGTTATTATTGTTAAGTATAATAAATGTTTACGGAGTGTGGAAACGTCTTAGATGTGTTAGACGTAGTACCCGAGCCCCCACGATTTTAATTCACGAATTACTACTGACTGGAACTTGTTGCACTTAGTACAATCGGATTCTCATTGATAAATAGATAGATTTTGTATAAATTAATAACCCTTCTGATTGATCGTATATTTTTCAATCTAATTTTAATTCATTTACAGTCTAATATGTTTACACCTCTTACAAATTGTCTCTTTTCCTTTTTTGCGTTTTTTCTTCTGATTCTCGAAACTTTCTCCAGTCTCTATCTTCTTAATGCCCCATTTCCTGGTATTAATCATTTCTATCAATTCTACAAGTGTGCTTCTTTTTCGCCAGCCATCCTCTAGTTGTTATTAACGCTTATATGACCACAGAAAATCTCACTCTCATGCCAGAATCTTCAATAAGGAATGGTATAGAAAACTTTACTTAAGACTCAAATTATGGTTTCAGTCAGATCGGGAACAGAAATTATTATTGCGGTAATAACATACAATGGAAATATCAACGGCCTCGATACGCTACCCTATGGAATTTCATCAAATATCTTACTTATCGGATGTAGTAGTACTAATATTCTATTTGATAGAGAAGATAAAGACCAGCTCTGTATCGAATGCTTTAAAAATGGACCACAGACTGAATGACTGATGAATGCATCTGAATCCATATTATCGTACACAGATTTTCTGAGATCTGTTATACTTGCTTCTGTCAATAATCCAGGTTTAATCTATATTAGCACTTAAGATATAGTTTTGATTTAAGAATTCAAACTTTTATTTGCCACTACTTTCTCTATTATTTTAGGGATTTCACATAAAGCGGAGTAATTGACCGATAGTTGTCTAAGTAGTCTATTTAACTTGAATTTATTTTGGGTTTGTTTTGGGAAATTGCATAGTCCATGAAAATCGCTCCAAACTCGTTACTCGGGGGTTTTCGGGGATGCCGAATTCATTTCCAGCATTAGATTTCCCCGGTGGCGCTCGAGGGTCCCTCTGTGGGGTTCTCTGGGGGTCATTCTGGGGGGGGGGGGAAATAGCATAGTCCATGGGAAGCGCTCCAAACTCGTCACTCGGGGGTTTTCGGGGATGCTGAATTCAATTCTGGCATTAGACTTCCCCGGGGATATGAATAATAAAAATTGCTTTGGATGTCTTTTGTGCCTCGAAACCGGATTTGAAAAAGGCGCCAAAGCTATAAAGAGAGTAGAGTATCGTTACCACGGGGACCGGCGTGAACAGAAATATTCTGTATCGACTGAAGAGAAAAAATATGGCTCCAGTTCCCGCGCGCAGTCGGCGTCTGTGTGGCATCAGTATTACATCTGTCGTTCAGGGCCACGTTTTTTTTTCGTTGTATGTAAATACAGTGCTACAGTAATCAAGTTTCTTGGATTTTGGACCTTTTTTTGGTGTTTGAGTTCTGTCCGGCACTCTCATATCACGTTGGTTTTTTGTTATACGTAAATATAGTGCTAAAATAATCAAGTTTTTTGGATTTTGGACCTTTTTTGGTGTTTGAGTGGTGTCGGGCACTCTTGCACCACGTGGGTTTTTCGTTATACATCAATATAGTGCTATAGTGATCAAGTTTTTTGGATTTTGGACTATTTTTTTGGTGTTTGAGCTGTGTCCGGCACTCTTGTAAGTCATCTTTGATAGATTAATAAAAACTCCTATTTGTTATTTGAATAAAGTATTATTTTCATAATTTGTGATTTTTCACTTTCTCCTTTACCATTTCCCACAGAGCCACCCCCAAGCACCCCCGGGGAAGTCTAATGCCGGAATTGAAATCGGCATCCCCGAAAACCCCCGATTTTGGAGAGATTTTCATGGACGCTGCCATTTCCCCCCAATCACCCCCAGACAACCCCACAGAGGGACCCCCGAACGCCCCCGGGGAAATCTAATACTAGAATTGAATTCGGCACCACCGAAAACCCCCGAGTAACGAGTTTGGAGCGCTTCCCATGGACTATGCCATTTCCCCCCCAGAATGACCCCCAGACAACCCCGCAGAGGGACCCCCGAGCGCCCCCGGGTAATTCCAATGCCAGAATTGAATTCGGCATCCCCGAAAACCCCCGAGTAACGACTTTGGAGCGATTTTCATGGACTATGCAATTTCTCCCCCAGAATGGTCCACGGATACCCCCGCAGAGCCGCCCTCGAGCGCCCCCGGGTAATGCTAATGCCAGAATCGAGTTCGGCAGCCCCGAAAACCCCCGAGTAACGATTTCCGAGCGATTTTTCCGAGTTTCCAGTCGTTCCTATAATGGTGCAAGTAATGATGCAATTGGAAAATGCATTTTCCGGTCCAGAAGGCATTTTTCAAAAAATGGCTAAACCAGAGTCGTTTCCTGGGACCTTCCTGAACACAATGCAGAAAACCGCATCGCGATATCTGCTGTGCCTAAAAATTTCCGCTATTCGAGCGATTTTGATCTAAATGCCCTGGACTATAAGTAGAACTTCGAAGTCATCGGTGATACTCGAACTAATAAAAATAAATGATACTTCAGAATTGTGCCACTTTCCAGTCGATAGAGTTTCACTGTCTCAAATGATTTCCAAACAGAATGCTCCGGAGCTTTTTCGAACTAATACAAGTAAGTCTTATTTAAAACCTATATAACTTTTCAGTTGATAGAACTTCCTCTCCTGTGGCTCACAAAGATAATGTCCTGAAACGTTCCCATATACTTGTCAATTCACAGTTACTATATCATGACTATATCAAAAGTCCTGATGTATCAAAGTTGAGCTGTTATGTAGCTGACATCAAAGAATAAGTATCTATTTTCAATTTTTTGCAAATATCTCGTAAATGATTGATCGCAACATGTACAAAGTTAAAAACCGTAAAATTTCTTTTAGGTAGTATCTAGAATAGTTTATGAGATAATTGAATGTGAACATTATGTAAACCGGTTGATCACAGTTAAGTATAATGATGCTCTTTGGTAAATAATAAAAAATAAGAAAACTATATTAGTTTAAACGTTGTACATGTGCTGCAGAAACCATTCAGTTAGGGACAAAGCCGAAAGAGAGAGTAAAAGTGTCCTGACCTTCTATTATTTAGTCAGTTAGGTTATTTTCTTTCTTATTCAGCACTCACCACTTGCTTTGACCTATTCCTTAGAGATAACTCTTAGATAGTTCGGAAGTAATCAAATAGGTGCCCTGGAATCGAACCTGGTTTTCTTCTCATATTTTTCTTTTAGCCATTTTATTGATAATTTTTCTCTTGAGCAATTTTTTCGTGGCCTTCTATTCTCTTAAAAGTGGCTCCAAAACAGTGGCCATAATCTTAAACGCGTTATAACCTGAGAACCATGTATTTTTCATTAAAACAACCGCGGAAATCTCTCAGAACATATGCACTCTCTATAGATCTTCCAGGTCTAAAACCATGTAGGGACTCAGCGGGTATACTATTTATTTCAACATAATCTAAGATGCGATCTTAAATTATTTTCTTAAAGATTTTGGATAATACACTTGCATACACAGTTGAATTCGTCTATAATTCTCAATATCATCAGTGCTTCTGGAAATATGGCTTGTAGTAATAATAGTAATGATTGGGATAACCTAGTGGACCAATAATATGATCTTTTTTATTGTTTGAGTTGTTACGCCATCAGGACCTGTAAATTTTTTGTTTTGAAATTTGATGTTATTTGCAAGATTTCTTCTTTAGTTAATATTAAAGCTTGGTTATTTGTATTGGAGGAGGTAGACGAAAGACACATATTTATAGCCGAATTGTTTCTTAATAGTATCAGAAGCAACTGTAGAGCGAAGGGAGGGGAGATGAATGAATGAAGCTTATTTATCTCAAGGATATTACATGTCACAGTTTTGAGTAAAAAATACAGATAAGTTGAATATTACTGAATATACTTATAAGGCCAATAGCTACGTTGGTTAAGGCGCAAGGTGGCAATCGCGATTAATCACACAGGTATCTCACCACCGGGTTCGAATCCCGGCTCCGGTACTGGCACTGTCGGAGAAAATGGTTGTATGTCCGCATTTTTTTAGTGTGTAACCCCCTTCCGCACAAGTCTCTGGCTTCTGGAATTGAGGGTTGTCTAACTTCTGTGATGTTTATTTATTTATTATTATATCTATCCCAAATCTAGTATTACATACTTATGTCTACAGCCTGCATTAGCAGAAATAACCTACTTTAAAAATCTAAGGTGGTTTTGACGACTTGTTTTGAATACTTTTACAGAGCTATGATTTTTATGTCATTATTTCGCATTGCTTTATTTTGAAGTTTTTGTAGTCTTTCCGTGTTAGCGTTTGAGGTATAGATTAATGAACAACGGTATGGAAAGTGTGGTAGGATTAAAGAGTTATATACGGTCATTTTACTTCCAACTGATAAACACTGACTGACTCTTCTAAAAAAAACATTTTTTTTACCTATTTTCTTCGGCATATAGTCAACGTGATCATTTAGTTTCAGTTCTCTATCAATAACAAGTTTTAAGCATTTGATATCTTTTACATGTTCCTCATTTTCACTATTTAAAATGACATTTATGTTTAATTCCCAAAAAGAGTTGTATAAACAATTTGAACCAATAAACATCCATTTTGATTTCATTTCATTTACTTTTAACTTATTTTCTTTCAATTTCTTTGAGACGCTTTTTAATTCCAGGTTTACTGTCTCCACCAACTGATTGAAATCATTGTCAGCATAATATATCAGCGTATCATCTGCAAAAAGGTGGATTTTACATTTTTCCAACATATTTCCAATGTCATTGATATAAAGTATACAGCAGTGGCTCAAAGACGCTTCCTTGGGACACCCCAAAATTATTTAAAATAGGTCCTGATTTATTATTATTTATTTTAATTATTTGTTTACGATTTGAAAGATAACTTTCAAACCGTATTTGAAAAGCTATATGCTTTTAACAGTATTTGCCTATCAATCGTCTCGAAAGACCTTTTAAATACTGCCGAGAATACTGCACATATCCCTGTTCCTGGTTTATTTAGTTGTTTCCGTTCAGATATTATGAACTGTAAAACTGTTTCACAGGAATATTTACCTCGAAAACCAGATTAATAAGTACACAATATTATAATAATAATAACAAATGGTCTTTATTCACTTCTTATTCAACATCTTTTTAACAAAAATATGTTAAGTTGATCAATAATAAATATATTAATAAGTAAGGTAGAAGCGTAGAAATATAAATTGAAGTACTGTAGGGCGAAGTTTTCAACTTAGAGCTGTTTTTCAACATAACTCCAAAAATTACCTTAAACTAGTTTATAGAGTAAACAAAAAAAAAACAAAAAAAAAATTTAATGCTTTGCATTTCTAGAACACATATAATAAAAACGATTGCCTCATTTAATTGGTTTCCATGTACAAAATTAGAATTGAATGTCTCTCATGACTTGTTTTAATTTCTTTTTGAAATTAATTATTGACTTATTCTTTATGACAGGTGGATGTTTATTATACTGTTTGAGAGCGAAAAATTATGTGTAAAGACAGCGATACTGTGATTCGGTATTAATAAAATATTTTTATTTCGTGATGATCTATCTAAATAAAGTTACTCAACTTGATCAATTTATTGTATAGATAAGTAGGTTTATTAGATATTAGCAGCTTGTGGGTGAAACATAAAAAAATGATATTTATGCATGTCATTGATTTTCATCCAGCTTTTCATCTTGGATTTGTGACTTATATGTTTAAACTTCGTATGCGTATGCAAGAATTCTGCATCCTCTAAAGTCTATTTCTAGTTTCAATATGTGTGAGTTGAATACTACATCACAATATGACATCTTTGAAAAAATTAGGGTCTCGCACAGCTTTAATTTTAGGTTTTGATTAATAATGTTTCTTTGTGGATATAGTAGTTTCAAAGTGCTGCAAGAAGTTCTTAGCACTTGATTAATATGTTTTGTAAATCGTAAATCTGAATCAAACCAGACACCTAAATTTTTGCATTCGTCAACTATTTGCAGAACATTGTCACCTAATGAAATTGTTAATAAATTATGTGCTAAGAGCCTTTTCTTTTTGGATGCAAATAGTATGATTTGTGATTTATTTGGATTTAATTTTAGCTTGAGTTCAAGTGATATTTGTAGGAGGGAATTTAAGTCTTCATTAATTTTATTGTTTGCAGTGAATATATTGGCAATAGTAAAATTGCGATATGTCTGTGTGTCGTCTGTATAGTAACGAACAGTGCAAGTGGTAACTACTGAATGAAAGTCTGAAATATAAATTGAAAATAGCAAGTGACCAAGAATGGACCCTTGTAGCACACTAAACTTGACAGGAAGGGAATTGGATACATTGGACTTTAAGTGTACCCTTTGGGTTCTGTCACTAAGGTAGTTTTGTATTATTTCGACTGAATGCATATCGAATCCAAAGAACAAAAGTTTCTTACAGAGTATTTTCTTGTCCAATGTATCAAATGCCTTGCTAAAATCTAACAATATTAGGTATATTAATTCATTTCTGGTCGATAGCCGAGTGGGTTAAGGCGTGAGGTGGCAATCGCGATTAATCACACGGATATGCACTATATCATCAGTTACGCAGGTAAGAGCAGTGTCCGTACTATGATTGGACCTAAATCCTGGCTGCACTGAGGGAATGATGTTATATTCTAGTACATATTCTGATATTTGTTCGTGAATTGTCATTTTTAGAACATTGGATAATGTTGGTAAAATGCTAATTATAATAATAATATATTATTTGAATTTATGTATATTGGATTACTTTAATAAACACTACTAACTCAAGTAATTTTTCACAAAAGCGAAGCATATTTATGGGTCTCAAATAATTTAGTATTTGGAACTTTTGGTATTGATACCACTGTGGACGCCTCATTCTTGAAAAATACCTTTTACAAGACTTAATAACATTTAGTAGTAAGTGTAAAGTGTATTAGTAATTTCGTCTTCTATATCATTATATTCAAGTCCATTAAAATTTAATGTATTTAGCAAGATTGAGCTTTTCTTATTATTACCTATTAATTCCTTTAAGTTTGCCCACATTTGTTTAGGATTCTTATTATTAATGCTTTTTTCATAGCGATTAAATTTAACAGTTTCTATTTTTTTTTTGTTACTGAGGCATTTCTCTCTCGTTTATCCAGTCTTGTTCCTCTTTTGTATATAGAAATTTTTCATAAACCACATTTTTGTTTTGTATTGCCTCCTTACATTCATTGTTAATCCATAAATTCTTTTTTCTTTAACTTTGATTTGTTTAAGTGGAGCAACCGTGTCAAGAGCTTCAACCATTTTATTAATAAATCGTGATAATACAACATTCACATTGCTACTATCATAGTCCCATTCTATTTGTATCAATATGTTTGTCATCTCATCATAATTTATTTTTTCTCGAATGTTTTTTGTGACAATTTTATTTTTTTTCGGTTTCCTTTATTTTAATTTGAACAATTGAATGGTCGGTTATTGAGTAATTCTTTTCTACAAAACATTTAATGTAAAACCATTACTTATTACAAGATCTATTAAACTACTTGCTGTATTTGTAACCCTCATAAAGTCTTTTACAAATTGTTTACAACCAAAATTTTCTACTAACATTTGGAGATAGGAAATGAACCTAACATATTTACTGAAGAAAGCTCTAATATTAAATAAACAAACTAGAAATGTGGAGACCATGCTTCACGTAGATAATAGTTAAGTGGATTATGAACGATCTTGAAAGGGAACAAACATACTAGAATTGAACTGTAAGAGAAAAGAAACGATAAATTAATGAAACTACAATGATACTTGCTCCGTAGGAATTAGAAATAAGGCAAATGAAAACTCGAAGAAGAAAAACTCTAGAGGAAATACATAATAAAACTAACATAAACATTCCGTATCACGAGACAATGTGGCAACTTATTTCATAAGCGCATACAGTTCCCATCTCTTTTGCTGATGATCTCAGTCCAATCCAGCATACACGTAGTCGGCCAGACGGTGTGTTTTCCTGGAGTGGCAAAAATGTACAAAAGTACGTTGGTCAAATGAAATCGAATCAAAAAGATCACTAGATGTAGCACAGAGAAATAAACATACATACATTATTATTATTATTATTATTATTAGCCGTTACTCGAGTCCGAGTATAAAAATGTTACAGTCGATAAATTGTGTACAATAAAAAACAAGTAAAGGGTGTAGTCTATTGAAATTCCCATTCATCTACGGTGCACACGACTATGGCTATAGAGGCCAATTCGGGAGAGCACATGTCGACCGCAGTCAGGACAAACATAGACCTGGTTAGGTCTTGGATTCGGCCTTCTTGCAGCAACATTTTCTTGATAGCTGGCCACAACCCCTCGCCATTCGGGTCTGTCCGCTGCAAGTTGTTCCCATTGCTCGTCTGCAATACCGCAGGATTTTAGATTTTCATGGAGAGCGTCTTTGAACCTCTTTCGTTGACCGCCACGCCTTCTTCTACCGCTTAGCAATTCACCATAAAGTGTACATTTAGGAAGGCGGTTATCATGCATACGATGAACGTGACCTGACCATCTTAGGCGTGCTCTTGAAATAAGCACCTCAATTGGAAGGCTCTTTGCTCTCCTGAGTACTTCCACGTTTGATATGTGATGGAACCAACGGATTTTCATCATATTTCTGAGGTGTCTTTGCTGAAAACGTTCTAATTCTTTCACATGACGACGGTAAGTGACCCAGCTTTCACATCCATATAGCAGTGTTGGAATGACAACTGCTCTGTAGACAGCCATTTTAGTTGACAAAGCAAGGTCGTGGTTGTCAAATACTCTCTCTCTAAGTCCCCAGAGTGCTCTAGATGCAGCGTTAATTCTATTGCGAATCTCGCTGTCCATGTTTGCTTTGTCATTAACAACGTTGCCTAAGTAATTGAATTGATCCACCACTTCAAGAGAATTTCCGTTAAGTGTAATGTCTATTTGGTTCACTTGATGAGGAGTTGACATAATCTTAGTCTTTCCAATGTTGATTTTAAGTCCCAAGGAATCATAGCTCTGGGCATACACATCTAAGAGTTCTTGAAGCTCTTCCGGCGTAGAGGCTAAAAGTGCACAGTCATCCGCATACTGGAGATCACAAATGAATCGTGTGCGTGTCTTCGTGAAAGCTCTAAAGCGCCCTATGTTAAAGAGACCGCCATCAAAACGGTATCTGAGACCTATTCCTCTGATTGTCAGTTTGTTGTCAACAATAATTGTTAGAGCAGTGGTAAACAAATTAAAGAGTACATACATAGACTATGAATGACAGCCCGATAAAACGTAAATAAATTACTGATTCAATAAAATTTTACAAAAACAATTTACATACGCTTCTAAAAATTACTAAATTTTTAGCCCTATTACATTGAATTATTTTAATTATTGTAGTGTACTAATCCATATCACAAAAACATTTCTCAAACTGTAAATTAGCCATATTGTTTGCAAAAATTTGAACGATAAACGCGGTTTCTATTATACCAAAAAACTGACTTAATCGCCATTTACAAAAAGGATTGTTTGTAATAATTTAGCCTAATTTTCCCTAATATCTCAATTTCGGCAGAATAAAAATTATTATTTCGTCAATAAAAAAGCTTAAGCAAATAAATATCACAAATTTTACTACACAGTTATCTCATTTATTAAGGAAATGAAACTATAAATTTGAGGAAAAGTTGCTTAATAAAATCGTGTCATGTTACTAAATGAAGATAAGTAAATAATTTCCTAAGTAATTTGAAGGCAATAATTATTTGTCAATTAGTCGTTACAGTCGGCGAACCAAGTCTGCCATCATTACATAAGTCTATTAGGTAATGAAATCTCAACTCTTCTGGTAGTAGAGAGATCGCTCTAGAAGTTCGCAAATGTAATATTAATGATCGTCACACAGATTAATCAGCTGGCAAGGAACTAGTTCCTGTTTTTATTTTGAGGTCAAATATACAAAGGTGAAATAACTTGGAAAACTTATAGTTTTTAATTCAACAATTGCAATTATTGCTATAGACAATTTTATAATAATGTCAAATAAATTCGAAAATTTATTCATTATATTTTAATTTTAAATCTATATGGATTTGTCCAAATTTGTTATAGTTTACGGAAATTACCTCTTTTATTCAATAATAACTAATTTGTTGGATGATAGGCCATATGGCGAAAAGTTTCTTAATTATTATAAATTCTCGTCAAGCAACCAGAAGGTATTTTTTTAAATAAATTATTATTAGTAACATTTGTTTATAATACATAACTGATATTAGTAATCACAGTATATTAACACTAATTTTATTGTAATTAATTATATTTTTTATATTTTAATTTAAAAGTAATTTATTATTGGAAAATGGGGTCATCGAATAGTCTAAGAGCTGCCAACGTTTTCGAGAGAGAATTTTAAGAAGGATAATTTTTTGATATCCCCTCTCTTGTTCTATCTGGGTGGGCATGAGGGCTATCACAATTAACAATACTGTTATAAGAGAGAAGAACGCGGTCAAGTACCTGGGGGTAACCCTGGATACGAGACTGCGTTTCGGACCTCACATAACAAAAAGCATAAATAGTACATATGCTGCCTTAAGTAGACTATACCCATTAGTCAACAGAAGGAGCAAATTATCTAAGGAGAACAAATTAACAATCTTTAAAGTAATACTTAAACCTATCCTCACCTATGCATGTGCGTCATGGAATACCATTTCTGATGCGCAGTGCAATAGACTACAGAGGACACAAAATAAGATCCTTAGACTACTTACAGAGTCAAACCGATACAACCCCATAATCGATTTTCACAGAGACTATGCAATTCCACTCATGAGAGATTATATACTGGAAACCGCAAACAAATTTTTTAAATATAAAATTGGCATTTCACCACTAACATCCGATTTGACGAGTATGAGGAGCTTCAACGAAGTTCCTCATACTCACAAATTGCTACATGAGGGTTTACCCCTCTATCAGGAGAGGTAACAGAGGGACCGCAACATATAATTAGTTAAGCCCTGCAGTGTGGGAGTGATTTGTGAGATTCCTCGGTACATTAAAGTTTGTAAATAGAATTTATTTTTAGTTTTCGTTTGTACATAATTTTTTGAATTCATCTTTATTTATTTTTAAAAAAACCGGATAAATATCGGTGTATTTTTAACCAACGTAATATTTTTTAGAACAGGTTTTTGGTTCATTTTCCTGTGTATAAACAGATAAATTGTAAATATGATTCAAGGCAGAATTAAATATTTTTATTTTTTAACCTTTTGGATGTAAATAGATAAGTTGTTAAAACTGGTTCAGAATGGCAATTTCATTGATTAATTTTAAAATTTTGTGTTTTGTCGAGTTTTTGCATAAGATCTGCAGCCCGAAGCGCTTCGTTTTCGTTTGAAAATTTGTAACGCGTCGGGTAACTGTATTATGATTGTACAATTAAATACACATGAGATAAATAAAATAAAGTTTTTGAAATGTACATACTTAAAAACAATAAAGAATTTTTAAATGGAAATGGCTGACGGGACATGTTGCGTTTACCTGTGCGCCTAACATTTATACAAGTAAAATTTTTAATTTTTAAAATAATGTTAAATCCATTTTTTTTTCCCTTGGTTTGTGTTGTCTTTTAAGAACTCAAATTTATTATTACCAGACACTTTCGTCATTAGTAACACCATGCCAGAAGCTATTTTATAAAATATATATGTTAGATTTTGGCTTGTTTGATTAACTTTTTAAAAAGATTTATTCACTTATAATGGAGTCAAGCTTGACTCTTTGTAAAAATAACAATAATAATTTTGAATGTGTTTAATCGAAAATGAGTATAAGACTGAAGGTACAAATGTCTGTTGGTTATATTTATAACATTAGAGAACAAAGAACATTGAATTGGCAATTCAGCATGATAAAAGATTACCAAGAAAGAAACATTAAGCTCAGACAGCGTGAGCGGTTATTAGAGAAGAGCTGCTACGCAATCTGTAACATAATATGTTTGAGAAGGTTAAGCCTGTCTCGGTGATATTATATATCATAGTATATTTCTAATATAACAGCTTCCCCCTTATAAAAAAAATTGGTGTTTTATGCAGCAACTTTTGAAATGAATATAAAATGTATGTAAAAGGTAATGGTACAATTTGGAAAAATATAAAGAGTACAAAAATGTTAAATCGTTAGGTTTAAAACACATAATATAACTTTAGAGTCTAAAATATGAGATGCAAGCACAATAAGCTTAATTCATAAAAATAAATAACATAAAAATGTTAAAAGTTAAAATATAGCTTTAGCAAGAAAGCGTAAAATACGAACATACTAAGTTTGTTGTAAAATGGAATAATATAAAAATATTCCCAAGGTTAAAATATGGCTTTTCGTGAAAGCCTAAAATATAAGCATGATAGATTTGAGTGAAAATGCCGTAAAAATGTTAATACAATTGAAATTAACAAAGGGTAAGAAAAATAATGAAATATAATAATTAAATGAATAAAATATGGTTCACTGAAAAGTCCAGCACTAAAAGTCAGTAAAAAGACACAAAACAGTTTGTCTTTAGGTAAGTTCCATGTCTTCGGCTTCGTTGTCTTCTCTCCTTAAGGTAGATCGTCTTCGTGAAGGGAGTAGGTTAGCAAATATCCTATAGGGTTTGCTAGACCTCGGTGGAGATGGGGGTGATGCAGAAACATCGATGGCTAGTCTTCGTCTTTTTGTTCTGCACTTATAAAATAGATACAGAAATAATAGTCTAAGTATTAGCACAATGATGAAGTAGGTGAACCAGGATATAAGTTTTGTTATGAAGGGTTCGTTGATCAAATCGTCCAGATCTCGGGAGTATTGGTCCAACTTATGTTTGACAATTTCGAGATCTTCTGTGTTGAGGTTGTTTAATTTTAATGGTTTGAGGTTTGGTACTCTGATATTGTTTGGAATTTTGCTGCAGCATTCGAATGGAATTTGGATAGAATGAGTGTCGTCTTTTACGTCAGTTACTTCGTTGGCACTGGCTTGGATTTTTGTGATGTCTATAAAGGCGTAACAATTAGGTTGTAATTTCACTATTGAGTTTTTGTAGACGACTTCAGTTTTCGAACTTCTTTCTTGACAATTGATGGTTGCCTGTAATGGTTCTGCGTTGATAACTAACCACGTATTTTCGTCTATCTTTTGGACGTTGTAGCCATAGCTGATGATGAATGACGTTTGGCAGATTCCTGGCAGAGTTTTGAGATTCTTGAAGAGACGGGCTTCGCAAATGGCATTATCATCAATGGGGTATGAAAATAGATTTAGACATAATTTACTGTTGAAGGAGAGTGGTTTGCATTCTCTGAGGTCCGGGATTGTTAAGTACATTAAAGAATCATCATCTTTCGCGATATATTTTTGAGAGGTTGACAAGATATGACACAAGCCAGTTCTATTATCCAAAATAGGGATAGGATATAATTGAAATACTGAATAGGTTTGAGTGTCTACCAAAGGTATGTCTAATACGAATATTAAATCTGAATTTGTTTGAAAAGCTTTTAGTTCTATAATGTCTAAATACTGTGCAACTTTTGATAATTTGATTGGAAGTGGCAAATTGTTCCTTTGTAGGTTCTGTGAAATTTTCTGTAAGGAATTTACCAAGTCTTTTGGGTTTATGATCGATGTGTGAATTATTAGATTAGATCAAGTTAGAATTATCGATATAAATATAACAAACAATCAAAATAGGGTAAGATTGTTACATTTTCCAGAAACGATATCAAATATTTATTTATCGAAGACAATACTTATTTTAAATCTAGTATTATTAATATGTACATTCTAATACATACGAATTTTAAGTACGGTTCTGTACTATTTTGTTCGCAAATTGGCTCGCTTACCTTTATGGGTTTTTAACGTGCGTCGGCTTGCTTGATGACAAGATGCCGCATGATCCAAGGCCGATAATAATGAGGTCGTAAAGTTTTTGTTGCGTTTTTTGACTGCGCAGCAAAACTGTACTCGACTATATTATCTGGCACATAACCTCTCAAAATATAAAATTTGCAACCAACTATATCTATTTTAGGTGCCCAAATGCCTAATAATTACAAATTTTACATTATAATGGTATTTATCATTTCCAAATTTGTATAGATACTTAATACAAACCATGTAATTGAAATTGTTGGCCTTTTTGCTAACTTTTTGTGTTATTTTTCGGATATGTTGTTAATAATAGATCTACATTCAGTTTTGTGCACTATTTCATGGTTTCTTAACAAAAATAAAAGTAAAAAGTTGCGTTATCAGTTTTTTCAACTAATGACAAGCAAATTTAAAAGTATTTTGTTTTGTATTTAAAAACAGTAATTACAAACTAATCAATACTTTCACAAACATTATCTAAAGTGAACTGCTTTTTGCAACTTCAGATATTTATAAAAATCAACTAATTATTTATAATAGTTAAATATAATGTAAAGCTATTTTCTTTAAAAAATATCTAACTTTCAATGTCGCGGGATATTTTCATTATAGGCAATTCTCTCAGCAAAAAGGTTAGAGGCGGTAAGGGGAAGTCGACGTTGGGTTTATCTCAGAGTGAATACCTCTGTTATGAAGTAAGTATCTCGGTTTTCGTACTTAAAACTATGTACTCAATTGGAGTCACTATCTTCAGCGAATATTTAAGCCCTTATTGAAAACTATACGTTCTAATCTCTGTCATTTTGAAGGGCACAACAATATAGATAGCTTTCCAGGCCGAGAGATACCTTTCAGGCGGTAAACAGTTACGAAGAAATTAATACTTAATTGAAACTGACATGACATTCTTATTAGATCGAGTGACGTAAAGTCGATTAACATCAATGTTTTCATTCAAATAAACAATTTTTTTTTCAAATTAATATCACTCACTATTTTCATTCTATAATCGAATGGAAAATAGTGCATAACATACAAACGAAAATGTTTTTCGTTCTCACGCGGTTGCCAGTTCCGTAATCCTACAAAAAAGCTGTATTTTTCGTCCTTGTGTCGCAAATAAATATTTCCTCTAAGATTTTGATTAATTTCGGTCATTTAAGATTAAGGTGCCCATGGCGATATTGCGATTTTTAAATGATTAAGTTTAGATGTAATAAGTTATGTTTTTTAACGATTGTTTCACGTTACTAAAGAACTTGGGTAAAGTAAACTTAAAGTTATTAAATATGATTTTTATGTAACTTTCAGCAAGTATGCCTCGGAGGAATGCAGCATTATTCAACAACAGCCTTGCTATACAACATAGAGATAATTTGTATAGGAAAGCCAAAATTACAAATAGGAATGATGACTGGCAGATGTACAAAAATAAAAGAAAGGACAACAAAAGGCAATATTATGCAATGGAAATTGATGGAAACAGGAATAATCCCATGGGCATGTGGAAGACATTAAAATCATTAATAAATCCAAACTGATACTCGGCAAAGATATATAAAATTTAACGATAAAAAAATAGAATATGACATGATAATTGCAAATAAATTTAACACTTATTTCGTAAATAGTATTGTAGACAGTATTGATACTACAGTAATTATGATTGAGACTCCGGCAGCCTTTCGTGCACTAATTTTTGAATTGGTAGAGTCTCAGGGTTCAATTTCTGGTAGTGCGGTTAGGGTCAATTGCTACACCCTGTATATTGGACTTTGCACTGTTTTCTAACACTTAATTAAAGCCTGCTTTAATTAGTACTGGTTTGTCTTTTACAGCTCGTGCAGGGTCAACGGCTACACCCTGTGTATGATTTGAAATTAAAACACTTTTGTTTAAACGACAGTACAATAGTTATTTGTTTAACTAGGCAGCAAAATGGTAGATTGACTCAGCCAAGGCAGTCAATCTATTTTGCTGCTGAGTTGAACATAAAATTTTTTCGTCGATTGTTTAAATATATATATATATATATATATTATACATTTATTTAACGTCGGCCTATTTCCGCTACTGAGGCCTAACACCGACGCCTGTAGACGAGCTACCCCCAACCAGGAATTTTGCCGAACCTCTTCCCTTAAGAAGAGTAGGGATCTTTTACTTGCCTAACATTTAATAGACAAGGGACCGACGGCTTTACATCCCCTCTGAAGGATGGTATATCTCCTATACAACCCTCGCCTAAGGTTGTATAGCTTCCGCGCATACACTGATATACAAGCCCTGGAAGATGTGCGAGGTGAGAACGCGGTTTCCGTTGGAATGGTCACCCATCCAACTACTAACTGCGCCTGACGTTGCTTTACATCGCATACCGAAATATGTACATAGTAAAGACGCACCTACGCTCGCCCCCCTAAATATATTTTAAAATAATGAAATTGTTACAATTCTCAATCTCTCTATTTTTGTTGTAATAAATTCAATAAAAATTCATTAAAAATTCATTAAAAATCGCAGTTGTTACTAGTTGGTTACCATGGAAACTAAGTGTCACTTTCCTGCCTAGGCAGGGAAAGTGACACTTTGCTGATTGATATTAGTTAGCAAAGTTAGTACTTTGCTGTTAATCTGCGAAAAAATTGTTTATTCACATTTAAACTGAACAGAGTTTAAAAAGGGGATTATTTTATTTAACAAATTTCCTTTTCGGAAATCAGAAACTAATCGACAACAGAAATTATGTCTTAAACTGCTGTGAAATTATATTTGATAAAATGTTTGAAAATAAATAAATCCGGAAAAATTCACTTGGAATGTTGAGCCTCGTAGGCGAATGAAAAAATAGAAAGAGGCCACTTATGATTAAATGGGGCCACTTAAGGCGAAGTATTTTCTTAAAACTAATTGGGGCCACTTAAGTCGAAGACCTAAAACTAACTCTTTTAAACCAGGTTTTGGCCTGGGAAGGTAGATTTGAACAGTTAGTCACGAAAAGTATGCAGGGACAGGGAATAAGAAAGCCGGGCTAGACGGGGGTATCTATAACTTTAGTTAAATAACCAGACCGATGCATTAACATAAACAGCTTATTACACAAAAATCACTTTTAATAACTGTTTCACTAGACCACTTCGCGAGTACCTACTTAACACAGGAATTGTTAAAGAACAGGCCAAAACGCTTCACGTAAAAATACCGTTGGAAGAGGTTTTTATATTTTAAATCATATTTGCGCTCTACAGAGCGTTTTTTTATGCAAAAATTTCAGAAACTCATCATGTAATTTTAGAAAGTGTAGTAAATGTCGCTGCATGGGGATGTAATATCGCCCTGACCACCAAAATTTCGAAAGTGTAACAAAAATTAAACCCTTTTACGAATCCACGTTGTTAAGCACTACAACTCATGCGTTGTGTTAAATATGAGGACAAGTTAATCCAGTCTCTGTTCAAAGTATATCGAGAGTTTTAGCGAAAATAGCCTTTAGCGACAAGGGTCCCATATCATTTCCTAGCAGTCGATTTTGACGGGAAAATGATGGGTTTTAACAGGATTTGCTCTAAACCGGTTCCTCAGTGATTCGGTGTCAGAAAAGTATAGTTACCATGTACTCATATGTGTATGGGACCGCCTTGCCTAAACGTATGAATGTATAATTGCTATAATATAATTCAAAGTCGTTGCGATTCAAGCATTTTTAAGCTTGAGGAACGCACCAAATTATAATTGAACTAATAATACGTAAACACACAGGCAAGCAAAAGCCCACCAAAATTTTTTAAACATTGAACTTTTCTTGAATCTTTTTGTGTAATCGTTAGCTATAAACCGTATATTGGATGGCAGTTGGTACATTATAAGTCGTCCGTTCCACACCATGTGTTGTACATGGGCCAGACTATAGTATGTCAATACATTTTCTTGAACATTTTTGTAGAACATGATTTTTTAAAGAGATTTAATATATATTTTTTGAACTTTATATTGTCTTTTTCTTGTGTTTTCAAAATTCCCTTTCAGGTTTAATTTTAAGAAAGTGTTAGTACTTACTGTGTTAGATTTATAGTGTTACGACGTCCAATTGGTACCATCAGTGAAGCAGTTAAGCATAAACGAACAGTAAGTATAAATTTTGTATTATTCTCCGTCTGAAACAGTCGTTTTGAACCCTTATTTGTGAACGTTAATATCAATTTTGGGAAAATATAGTAGAAGTCCTTCAGACGCGAAAAGATGGATCGTTCACAGAATCACCGTCAAAACTGAACTTGGTTTGGGCTTGCTGTGTACCGGTATTTATACTGTTAGTCTGTTGCGTTTTTCTTGCCCCATGAACCTAGCACGAACGTTTTTACCCCTTATTTAGAGCTGGATTTGACACCATTGAGTCTGGATCGGCACGATTGCGAAATATTTCACAATATTGTGCAATAGTTTGCAAAAAGTTGAAATTTTGAAATGAAAGTTATATGGAAAAATCGGGAACGAAAAGGAGAATTTCTTGATATGAAAAAGAAGTTTGAGTCGATTCGGGTTTTGGAAATATTGAAGTTTGATTGACGGAAATTTTTATGATCTGAAAGGACCCCGTAAACTTGTCACGAAGGTCAGACGTTTAATAGTTGAAACGATTGAAAGTGTTCCTGATAGGTGCGAGGTGGCTGGAAATAAGATATGAGAATGCTCCTAACATGCACGAATCGAGTTTGAGTGGAGATATCGGTTGAAAGGGTAATCGAGATATTGTATGTAGTTTTACGAGGGGTGATTAAAATTTACTGAAACTTGAATTTAGTAAACTGATAGAAATTAACTTACGAACAGCTCCAAAACGTTGAGGTTTAAGATAAGGTAAGTAAGTTTTGATGTATACGAAGGATGGTTGAAAAATAGTAATTGAATTGCTGGAAATTGATGAGACTAAGTTTAATATTAAGACTCGAGGTATGGAACGTGATTTGGTGTATACAGAGGGTTGTCAAAAAGTTATAAGGTTTAAAATATGAGACGGTTGCAAGAAATGAAATAGAATGTTGAGTTTTAAGGTAAGTTGACGCATACCAGGGTTGTCAAAAAGTAATGAAATTTGAAACATAAAGTGGTTTGTAAAAAGTTAACGAAACGATATAGAATATTGTGGTTAGAGGTACGGATAGTGGTTTTGATCTATTTGATGACTATGAGGGAGGGGGTCTGTATATTTAAGGGGTGTTTTTTGTGAAGTTTCTTTTTTAAAATTACTAGAATGAATGTTGTAAGTGTATTATCGGTGAATTTACGTTACTTTAGTATTATCGAGTGTTTGTGAATTTTTTCTGATTTTTGCGACCTTGGATGTGGTTTTTCGATGTAAACTGGATCTGGTTGGCTTTTTTTACATTGTTTGCCAAGGTGCATGATTCAATATGATTTTTTATTAATTTTACAGCTTTTTGTTTTTATTTTTTGACTTATAGGGGAAATACCCTATAACAGTTGGAACGGTCACCCATCCAACTACTAACCGCGCCTTACGTTGCTTTACATCGCATATCGAAGTATGTACATAGTAGAGACGCACCCACGCTCGCTCCGATACTGTAAATAATTTCTTTGTAAAACAAATCTATACAACATTGGAATACGGGACGATCTACTATCATGGATTGATAGTTACATGAAAAGTGGACTCTAAAAGTGCCACTTAATGACACTTATGACGTCATATTTGGAGCACTTCAAGTCTCAGGACCTCTACTTTTTATGATATATATATAAACAACCCCCCGGATTATCTAACCATTGGGCATTTGAAAATGTTTGCGGATGACATCATAGTAGTTTTATCAGCGGACTCAATAGAGCAACTACATTCACTAATCGATCAAACATTTCAAGAGGTCAGTACTTGGTCCCTGTCGTTGGTCTCTAGCTTGTCGCGTGATACATGTCTCCGGTCACGGTCTCTGGTCGCTGTCGCGTGCATCGGGAGAGCACCTTAAAAAATTATGTATGAATATTTGAACGTCCTTCATTTCTTTATCTATTTTTTTATTATTTTTGTTCTTTTTTTATTCTTATTTTATTTTTGTCAATTATGCTTGTCATTACACTTAATTTAGGTTATTTAGATATATATTATATATTCTCATTATGCTATATATCTCACAAAGACAAGGGTTGAGTGGAAGAGCACTTGTAATTGAACTCCTCCTTGAGAATTCTGATTTTTAGTCTTACCATAATTATATAATAACGGTTTTTGTTATTGTTATAATCAGAAATAAAGACATTTAATATTATTATTTTCAATCGCTTTGGAAACGCACATGATGGGTGGCAATGAATTAAGTTCCTTTTACAGGAATTAGTGGTATTTTTGGTCTATAGTAGTATTTAATTACAAATTTATTTTCATTAATTATTGTCTACTATATATTTAAAAAAAAGATTAAATATACAAACGCTACGTGCCACCATTGACCATTTGTCTATTCGGACCACTTTATCATGTATAGGATGTCTTAATAATTTAAAAATTTAACCTTGCTTGTAGGATATTTATTCAGTACGGATAGCAGCGCTACTAGGTCGAGACATTTCGCAAATGTGTCTATAAAGGAAAGTTGATTAAGAGTCTCCATGCGTATCATTTATGTTATCATTTTCACTCCATTACTGAAATTATATGTATATTGTGTTTCGTAGATTCCTCTATTAATAATAAAATTTCACTTAAAGTAACGTAATAACAGTAATATGAAATAGATGTAAAAAGTTAAACATGACTTCATTATGTCTTAACTAATGTTACGGAATTAGTTATTGTACAAATTAATTGTACTACGAACTTTACATTAACGGTAAAAATAATTACCTGGTCGGAGAAAACGCGGATTTGGAAATGATAATATTTTTGCTTATTGATTTAGAGGAGAACCGGAAAATTGATTTGCTCTAAATGTGTGATCACATTTCTTAATTTTTGATGAAAACTAAAAAAAATACTTGTTTGCGTACACTTCAAATATGTTTCCGAAATTTTATAGATTTTTATATACAGTGTGTTCTCGGATGAGGTGCCGCACTTTTGTAAATTTTGTTATTTTCTTTCCTCAGAAAAAATCATTCTTTATAAAAAGTTTTGCTTGTCTTAGAGAGCCTTAGACAGTTGTCAAATTTAACACAAATCATACGGTATTCTAAAAATTAGAAAATATGACATCGGCTTTAAGTAAACTATTTTGTGTACATTTTTATTGAAAATTTAATTTAAGAAATTTTTTCAGTTTTGAAGGAAAGCTTAAATGCGAAGTTAGTTGCAAAGTAGGGAAAACCTCTTTTCAAAAAATTGAGTTTATTCAACTACGTTGAATACTATTCTGCATGTAGGCCTCCTACTAGTACATATCTTTCTAATCTCATCTATCTATGTAGAATTCAGAAAAATATGGATGACCTGAGGGATGACCCTAAACTCTCTGCCTCCCCAGAAAGGGATCGACAACACTCCATAAAGGCCGTATAGGAGTACACGCAGACTGTCGATATGCAGTTCGGGTTGGGCAAATGTGCTCTGACTGATCCATCTCAAGACAGAGTATGCGGGGACTATAGACGGGACCATCTACATCATCTAGATGCAGGAGAGTCGTACGCTTACGTATGTGTAGAGCAACGCTCCACCAAACAAGTGAGAGTAGTGAGAAACGTTCTCTGCAGCAAGTGTCAGCACAAACGAGAGCTCTGGTCTTCAAAACTGTCGGGGAAGAAAGCCTTGTCGGCTACTAATACGCTTGCCATTCCGATCCTACTCCTTTGGAGTAGAGAAGTAGACTCGAGAGGAGCTACTTCAACTCGACGTAGAGACCCGAAAAAGACACATCTCTATAAGAGAGCTTGGATTCTAAGTCATCCGTTCCAGATTATACCGCCCACGACGTCGAGGAGGCCGTGAACTCTTGAGCTTGGAGAGTCTACACAGTAGGACAATGTGACATGATAGAGGGCATATATTTATGTGTATTTGTGAACAATTTATTTGATTGTGGACTGCATAACGGTCAAGGAAATCATTTAAACTTTATATCTTTATAACAGGAAGCAGATTGTAATGATAAATGGCGTTCAGTCCAAAGAAACTAAAAGTAGTATTGGTGTTCCACAAGGATCCATTTTAGGTATTTTGTTGTTTTTGATGTTTATGAACAATCTCCCGGATGTAGAGGACTGTGCGAGTAATCTAACCATGTTCGCTGACAATAACACCTATTAGAGCAACAAATCGCCTATTACAGATGCAATCACTGAGTTGCAAAGAATGATTATTCGTTTTAATAATTGGTTTACTAAAAATAAATCGTGTCTCAATACTTCAAAAACAGTCTTTATATGCTTTACACTTAGAATATGTACAATTAATGAAAGTGATTGGTTAGGTATTGACAATAAGTCGATAGCTCAAATGCAAAATACTATATTTCTTGGATTGCACATAAACAACATGCTAAATTGGGATACACATATCCAAAGTCTTTGTAGTAAACTTCCATCCTTGTGTTATGCACTTCCAAGGCTAAAAGATATTAGTAATGAGTCAACTTTGTTGTCATTTTATCATGCTCAATTCGTATCACCTTTACGGTTTGGTTTATTATTTTGGTGCTCATCTAGTCGTTTAAACAGAGTTTTTAAAATACAGAAAAGAGTACTTACAACTTTGGTCGATATATCCCAAAGTTCTAACTGCCGTCTATATTTATCTATGAAGTATTGATTTATGTAAAAAGTAATATAGATAATTTCGCATTGAACAGTAATTTCCACAGCTATGGAACAAGATCGAGACCCTTATTGGCAATTCCATGTCATAATTTGTCATTGTACGAAAAAAGTTCTAGTTATATAGACATGAAACTGTATAACAAGTTAACCCCTGATATTAAAGATTTAGTAAATATTAAATTGTTTAAGAGAAAATCTGCAAATATTTTTACGGGTTAATGTTTTTTACAGTATTTCTGAGTTTCTTATTTGCTGATATTAGGTATATCAGCAAATAAGAAACTCATCATATTTTTTATTTATTACTTTAATATTGCCCTTCCTTGATGTATTCTATTACTATAACGACTATATTTTAATGTTATTTTTGATTTATCATTTATGTTTTATACCTTTACTTTCTTATTTAAAGCAAAATTGAAAATAATTTTATGAGATAATGTTTATATCTTAATTACTAATATATCTACTTCATGCTTTCTATTTAACACTTTATATTGCGCCTATTTATTTTGGGATATTACTTTGTCACTGATGAATATTTTCATTGTATTTGTTTGTTTGTCAAATTGTCAACTTATTGTACCTTGTATTTCTTTTCCTCTCATTTTTCCTATAATATGTACATAGCGTGTGGAATAAATAAATACTATTATTACTAACAACTCGTGTGGTATTAGAAAATGGTTCCCAATGATCCCACGATGAACGTTGACTTTGAACTTGGGATATTGAAAATATCTTTCTCGCATTACAACAAGATTTTCAACTTCGCAAACATGATATTTCTTAAATTGAAGATACCTCTGCGGATAAAGATAGTTTTATGTGTAATTATTTACATACTTATTTAATATTCAAAATTGATGGAATTTTGTTATAGACAATGTTAATTTTTCATATTTAATACAAGGAATAATAAATTACCCAGAAGTTATTTATGTATCTGTTATGAGTTAGATCACTGATTTGATATCATTTAAGATATTTTTAATAATTTGCCTTTTACGACTTGACATATAAGGTTTAAAATAAAAAATATACTATAAATCATCATTTACCACCAAGAATCTATTTCACACGCCTAATAAATAATAATTGATGATAATAACTTTAATAACATGTTGATGTCCTATAATAATTAAATTATTAATGATTAAAATAGGAATTTTCGTACGATAATATAATCAAAACAAGAGTGTTATCTGGGTCGAGAGTAGATTTAATCTTAGAAAAATCAATGTTCGAGCCCTTGAAAATTTTTATGAAAAGACGAACATGAGTGAAAAACTGAACATTCTACTTTAATAATATTGTTTAGGTGTGAAAACATGTTACTTATACATAACGGTAACTAAATGATGCTAGCTCAGCCATGTACCAGATTCCTCATTTGTGAGTTTCCTAATTCGCCAGCTTAATAGACATAAGAGTCTAATGAGCCTGGAAAGGACGAAACATGCAGACTTTGCCAAAAGGAGGAGGAGAGGAAACTTTCGACCTGCGATTCGATAAGCCGAGATATTCAGAAAATTCTACAGGAGCAGCATAAAAATAGCCATTGTCTCTAAAAGTTAAAGAAGAAAATGATTTTCGTTGCTCAGATGAAGCAAAAAATTCATTTTAGATTCTCTTTGCGAGGGATGAGATAAAAAAGAAAATTGATCAGTCTTTCCAGTACATTTTTTTTTTTTCGAAAACCTTAAGTAGTATTCAAAATTAACATTTTTTGTTGAAAAATGATGAATTCCCTATAAATGACTTCATAGAAAAAAAATAGTTCTTACATGTTACGAATAGAACATACATCTGAAATGGAAAAGTTTTAAAAGAATATTTATTGTCATTATATATTAGTTCTGTTAATGAATGTTAATGAAACTAAAATATCGATCCGTATTAATGAGAGAGTGTCAGTAATCTTATAGGAAATACAATTAATATTACTTATTTTTGGAGTAAATATCCTTAATTTTATTTGCCAGAATCTGAAAAACCTAAACAGACTTAATCCTAAAACAATCGATCAGTAATTGAGTTGACATGTATTTTTAAATGATGTTAAAGTTAAGGACTACAAAAATATTTCTTTTAAGTGAGGTCATGAATTCAGCTTTTTCGAATAAAATAGATATTTCTGTTTGTGGTTTTGTCCACAACTTTTTTGTTTTGGAGGTCTCAACAAAAAATAACGTTGTTTGTATATCCATATAATATTTTTTTAGTGATGTAGCTAGTCCATCCGGATGAAATTTCCTATGAATTTCGTATTGCCTCTAATAAATATATAAGGGTTGAAAATTTATAGTTTAATACATAGCTTTGTAAATTATAAAATGAATTAAAACCGTTATAGTTCTTATTTTTCAATATAAAATTATTGTTTTTAAAAGTTTCATGTAATTTATTTCTAGACACATAATAATATTGGCAATTCTAGGCAGGTAAATATGATATACTGCTATGCGGATTCTTCAGAGGCCTTTGACCGTGGTGGTCAAATAGTTTTACTGGGCAAATTCTGTATGTAACACAGTTTAAAAATTGCATCAGGAAATGTATTAAATAATTAAGGACATTTAGCAAATTCCAAATATCAATTTTGCGCAATTTTACATGCAGTATACTTCCTATATTATTTTACTTTTCTTTAGCCTCTCTGATTGAACCCTACCAAAGGTAATAGTTTCACCTGTGCTAACAGGAAATACGGAAATTGCTAGATAGTGGGTAAGCAAATTTTTAAAAGATTTATATCTTTACAAAAAAAATCGAAGAATTATTACTAAAATAGTTCTAACTTATTTGCAAGTTTAAGCAAAATTATAGAAATTTATATGAAGTTCCTGTATCCTTTATCATAATATTGCATAATTTCCTATATTGACAAAATATTACATTGTCTAGAAGAAGCTTATGAATCAAGTAAAATGACTTTCCGGTCGTTATCACAATCGACAAAACATTGGAAAATAAAATTATGATTAGTAACACTGTTTGCTTTAGAATTTCCCAAAAATTGTTACGTGTATGTTGACTCATCAACTAGCAATAAGACCATTCTAGGCCTGTAAAATGAACATTTCCCGGACTACTACTATAAAGCGTCACTTTATTATAGACCTCCAGTCTTTTCGGTCGGTGCAACAAAAATATATGTCGGCGCCGCCAACGAACGCCCATGGTTCTTGGGTATTTGGCCAGAATAGTGTCTGTTTATTGTTTGCAAAGATGAACATTGGTAACCAATTAGCTTTTAAGTTTCTAAGAATTGCATGGACATATGGGAACACGCTCAAGGGAGCGAACGGAATGATACCCAGCTAGGCCGGGATGAAATAGGGCCAGAGTGCCTTAAGCCGTTGTAATATTCAGACATATTAATTCTAAGGGCTAGAGCGGGTGGCGGACCGTTAGTTCCTTTTTATAATAATTATTCAGTGGTGTCATTATACATCGTCTTATTGTTCTAACGTATTCGTTTAGAGTATTTAGCGTTTAATAGTAAAATTAGTGTTAAGTAACTATAATTGATATAAAATCATCAGTGCCGTACTTGTTAGTTGAAATGTCCAACCAGTCTAACCCTAAGTCGCGCCCCTTGTGCCCCGACATATATATATTACAGCTTTTGTATGGGATACACTTATTTTGAGATTTGAACCTAATCTAACATTTAAAACAAATTGTCGAACTGTATTGTTTATCTGTGCGATACTTAAAATCTCTATAGTTGCCTAATCCATGTGATTTCTTTTACTCTATTACAACATTTATGCTATTGCATAACTTTTACAAACACTAAAAATGATTTTAAATGTGGTCACGAATCGCACTAACGAAGGTTTGGCGCGAGTCGGAAAAAGACTAATGTAGGAATACAAACGGGAACTTGCAGTACCGAAATGAAAAGTGGGGACAGCCATACAAAATTACAAGCTAGTGAAGCAAATAGTGTCTATATCATAGTAAAGGCGCAAAAATATAAGAGACAGGAATCTAACCCGGTGATCTCAATCTTCCTACCACTACAAAAGGGAAAGGCAAAATACGTGTCTGTGATACAGATTGCTGGCAATAATATTACGTGCCTATAAAATAATACTGTACGCAACGAGGTGTTCCAAAATATTCGCTTGATATTACTAAAAAATAGAGCTTAAGTGAGGTCTAACAGATAGCGTGATGTTGTCAGGCGCACATTCAGCGAAAGAAATATGATATAATCGAATAAAATGAAATAAAATGGAATAGAACGAAACGGAATGGAGTGGATTGGAGTGGAACTGAATGAAAAGGAATGGAATGGAATGGAACGGAACGGAACGGAACGGAACGGAGCGGAATGGATTGAAATGGAAAGGAAATGAAAGGAAAGAGAAGGAAAGGAAAAGATCGGAACGGAACGGAAAGGAAAAGAAAGGAAAGGAAAGGAAAGGAAAGGAAAGGAAAGGAAAGGAAAGGAATGGAATGGAATGGAATGGAGTGGAATGGGATGGAGTAGAGTGGAACGGAATGGAACGTAAGGAAAAAGCATGGCAAGGAACAAAAAGAAACGGATAGGAAGAGCTGAAAGGAACAAAAGATAACAAAACGGAATAGAATAAAAAAGAAATTTAATTTTACATATAGATAATATTCTCATACGCCAATGATGATAGTTACATATTAAAATTTTTTAAAGATTGGTATAGGTAAGAGCCTTCAATTTATTTTTGCCGTAGTTTCATGGTAGTAGATGTCCTCCTGTTGGGTGACTTTGTTTCCACTTTTTAATTTCTAGTATGACACAAGCATTCATATATAAAACACGATAGTATATATGGAACGGTTTACAATGAAATAATGACCGTCATATTTAGCCTCCCCTACAAGACCGGTCATAGGCCCAGGCAACTGCCTAGGGCGCCACACGATTAGGGGCGCCAAACGCCTAACAAATCTCGAGTAGACAATTTAAAAAACAAAAATATTTTCTATATCAAGTAATTAGGAAAAAATAAAAAATCCGACAACACTGTCCGATATGAATTACAGAAGAAGTTATTTTGCTATTTTAGTTCATTTCAAAGATATATTTTAAAAACGAAGTGCTTGCCTTGTTTTACTTTAAGTTTTACTCTAATGCCCGTCAACTTAAAATTATAACATTAATAGGTAACTGTTGTTTGCATGTGACGACCGACACGAGGATCCCTTGACTACTTGGTACATTTCAGTATCTTTAGGATAGTGATATGTAAAATAGTCGGCAGGCGCCATCTAGCGGTCCAGTGTATATTACAATCGAAAAATAAATAACCTGACTGGACACTGCACTGACAAGAGCCAACAGCTCGAAACTGCAATCTGCAGGTGCTGTGGGATGACTTGCACGAGATCTCCTTCAAGTAGGATCAGTCTTTCGGCTGGTGTTTGTTGCAATCGAAGCATTAGCGTTTTGATGGTAATATTCAATTATTACACTTAATGCGCCAGGCTTGTAACTTGTAATTCAGCGCTCGGCTGGGCACATAGCCTGGAGAGTAGCTGTTGGTTGCAGTCTGGTTACGTTCCTTATAGTAAAGTAAGGATTTTATAGAGGAGTTTGCGACTAAAAACATTATGTGTTAGTGTTGTAAATAAGAAAAACATGTTCATCAATTCCTGAAATAAGCATATTAGCATTGCGATTAAGTGATTTTATTTAAAAATAGTCGGTCTAACATAACTCAGGCAAACTTTCCCATTTAGGAACGGGTCTAATATATCCTGGTACTGGCATTCAAAAAAATGATAAATATATTTTACTGCTGTAAATTGTGTTTAAAAGTATGTGCCTTTGATTAAAATCCTTAGAACCATTTTAGAAAAATAATATTTAATTATTTTAAACCTAGCGCCCACAGCCTCCATCTCTACATTATTTAGAAGCAACGGGTCATACCATCTCATACTAGTAATAAGAAATTATCTATGTATTAAATTTTATCAAAATCGTTAGAGCAGTTTTAGAGAAAGAAATTATTTCCACACCACTTGCAATGCCCCTCCCTGAAATTTCTAGAAGCAAGTAGTCATACCATCTTATAATTATATTATACTAAGGAGCTATTCATATGCCAAATTTGATCACAATCATTACAACCGTTTTAGAGAAAAGGATGATTAATTTCTTTAACCTTGTAGGCATTTACTATGTACATATTTCGATATACCATTCTTCGGAGGGGATGTAAAGCTGTCGGTCCCTTGTTTATTAAATGTTAGACAAGTAAAAGATATGTATTTTTCGAAAAAGAAGAGGTTCAGAAAAATTCCTGGTTGGTGGTAGCTCGTCTACAGGCGTCGGTGTTAGGCCTCAGTAGCGGAAATATTCAGACGTTAAATAAAAGTATAAAAAAGCACCATACACAGTCTCCGTCCCTTCATTTTCTAGGGTTGATGAGTTATGTCATCTCATAGTAGTACTAAAGGAGTATCCATGTGTTAAATTTGATCAAAATCGTTTGAGTCGTATTTGAAAAAAAATATTTTCCATTATTTTACTGGTTTTAGGGGTTAAGACCCCCACATTTGAGCTAGGTTCGATTTTGCAGTTGATAGGTCCGACCAGAAACAGCAGACAAATTTTAAAACTAGTATTCCGGTTTCAAAGGACCTAGAAATGTGTAAACTCTCCAAAAACTCATTTTTAATTTCCTATATACTACATATATGTGAAAGTAAAAAAAACACTGAATAGGCTACTTTGAAGTACACCGTATTGCATTAGTCCAAAATAAATAAACACCACAGCAATTAGACAAGCCCCAATTCCAGAAGCAAGATGCTTGTGCAGAAGGGGGTTACTCATTGAAAAAACGCGGATATACAACCATTTGCTCCGACAGTGCCGGAGCCAGGATTCGAACCCGGTGGCGTGATACCCGTGTGATTAATCGGGATGGCTATCCGCCAGACATGAACATTACAATAACGAACCTGGTAGCAGATGTCGATATGTCTGCTGTTTTAAGACTAGTGTAATTTCGACCTTAGGATTAGAATATATTTTTCTGTGGGGATGAATATTGCTACTTCCAATAATAATAATTGCTTTGATTTCTAAGCGTAAACTAAAGAGCCAATTTAAAAATTGTTAAATATGACCTAATAACAAACATCAATTTTTATTTGATTTATGAATAAACTAAACAATCTACGATTATATTTCCACTTTAACAAAGTATGTTGAAGGTATGTTATTCGTCAGTATTTTGAATAGATACATGATTTTAAAATTATCTGATTTATCCAACAAGTTTATTCCATTCTATAAACATGTTATTTAATTTTTTAAATATATCACTCCCTAATTCTTTACACAGAAACTAGTTTTTTCAGATGATGATTACGTTCATATGAGAGAAACCTAAAACACAAAAAATGATAATTCCTTCCGGTTAATCTTTCGCATGAACGTATATAGCGAACCCTTACATAAAAAATGTACATAATAAAATATTGAGTAATATACAGTGTCATTTGAAAGCGGGATACTCCCACAAAATTTTTATTTACCATCCGATTTTGGTAATTTTTTTTAATGTAGAACGTAGAAAACTGCAGTTTAGGGTAAAGTGTCATATTTTTTTAACAAAAACCAAGATCTACTGTGTAATTTTTTGGAGGTGAAAATTCACGAAATCGTATTAGCCATTTTTTAAATAAAAAATGTGATTACACCACTGAATTAAGCACTCTCTGAAATGGGCCCGTAAAAAATTTCATAAAGAAATATTGCATATTATAATTCTGGGGTCTAAGTAAAAATTACATTGTTCTTATTATTTTATTTATTCTTATCAAGTAATCAATGGAATAAAGATTGTATCGGTTTTAGCAGCAGGTTTAGAACCGATTTAGCCAGAATTTAACAAAAGTATTACGGTTTTCGAGATATTCGTCAATTTGGGCTTTTTTGGAAAAATGCCGTAGATCCGTAGTTGTACGCTAATTATGCAATAATGAGAGATGTTATCTTGAATCTTTCAGTTTGTTCTCTAGCTCTATGGGTATTTTTTAAGTCCATTACTTTAAGATTTATCTAAAAATAAATGTTAATAGTGACTTTTTAATTTTGTAAAAAGTGTTAATATCATGGCAAGTTATGGTTTTTCGTTAAAGTTTATGAAAAAACTACAACCACTTGAAGTATTTAAGAACTTCTGTAATGTATGCCCTTTCTAACGGTTTTTTGAATTTCAATGCAAACACGATTCACAGAAACAAATTAACAAAGGACTCTGCTAGTACATCCGTCACTCGCTTTCAAGAAAATTGCCGTTTACTCGAGTATTAATATAAAACGAATCTACAGGTTTTGTATCTAGTTCTACCGTATCAAGCTGAAGACGCCATTTTTAAGACGAATCTATCATGAAGTTCCCAGCGCAAGTGCGTTTAATTATTAGGGTTATTCAAATGACACGTTCCTCGATAGCTAAATCGGCAGAGGTGGCTTGGTAGGTCCCCAGACATAACACCATTGAACTACGAGACGTGCCAAAGATCTTTCTTACAGTCAAGAGATACAAACACAAGACCATTTTATCAGAAAAATCATTGAAGCTTTCGACCAAGTGAAAGAAGAATTATTGTTAAAAGTGGCCACAACAGAAATAAGATAATTCTTATTTCTGTTGTTTCTAATACATGCACGGGCTTAACGGGTTAACGTATTGGAATAGAATGAACTGAAAGAATGAAGGTAACACCTCTCATTATTGCATAATTGGGGTATAACTATGAACCAACGCGATTTTTCAAAAAAAGAGAAATAGGCGAATAGCTCGAAAACCGTAATATTTTGCACTAAGGGAAGAGCAGCTACATAGCTTCCAAATGATGTATTCCATCAGCTCCAAATAGGTTCGTATCGGACCTTCAAAACACCCTGTATAAGTTATAAATACCAAAATTGAAAAAGTGAATTCATGGAAACCTAGATTAATGTTATGCTTATCTTAGTACCAAATAACTTTTCTTAATGAAAGCAGATATAGAATTTTCAGATTTCTCAGATTTTTTGGATTTCCCGAACCTGTCGTGGTTCAGGGAGTCCACTGTGAAAATTCTATTTTAGAGGAAATTACAGTTTTTGTAAATTATATAAATTTTTTTAAAAAAATTAAACGAACAAGAAAAGTAAATTCATGAATACATAGATGAATACGGCTGGCGATGCACAACAGCCCTGCACTGGAGTCCTTTCTTTAGGTTTAATCTACCTGCTGGGGGCTTCGTAGTAGGTATTTTTATTTTACTACACATTTATTACTTTTTGTTTTGTATGTATGTTTGACTATTCAAATCAATTTTATTTTATGCTTTTACCCTCCTATCCTGTAGTTAGGTTTTTGTAAACTTATAGATCAGTACATTTAAATAAATAAATAAAGTAACAATTTCATTTTTACTCAGATATTTCTGTTATAAACATAGGTACAAATTCGGTCATTTATAAAAATATTATACTATTGACTTTTTTGACTTGTATTTTTTACAAACAAATCCTTTCCAAAACTGGACGATAGCATTTCAAGTCCATTAGGGGTAAATCACCAATTTCATATAAACCATTTACTTCAGCATAATAATTCCATTATATTTCCGAACTCAATTCAATAAATAATTATAATATAAATATACAAGTATCACAGCTACGTATAAATACAACAAAATCCTTTCTTTGCTATTAAAACTGTTATTTATTAGGTATGTATTTTATTTTCAGTTTCAAATAGACCTAATACTTTTCTAAGCAAAGCTGTCCAACGAAACATAAAATAGTTAAATATCTATCAATGCTATACGAAGAATTTGTTGACTAAGAACGAGTAGGAGGAGTACAGTTGAAACGGTCCATTAACCTCTTTTAAAGGGCCTGTGACTTGTTCTTTACCTGCCTCAAGGACCCTACGTTAAAAATTTCTCTCTTTCTACACTGGTTACACTGAGATGTTTTAAAATATTCTTCACATCATTTTAGACAAGCCACAGAAAATTACTTGTTCTCTTGAACATGTTCTATTGTACAATATCAATGTAATTTTTTAAATTGATATCTATTTTATTTTTACACATAAGTTTAACTGACAAGTTAACTGAAACTGAGAAGTTATTTTTTAATTGTTGCTGCTTTTGCGTCCTTTCAACTATGTTGAAGGTTTTAATTTTGAAAAAATGAAAAATTCAAGCAGAAGACAAAAAAAATTAAGCAATCTTTAATTTCTTTTTTAAAATAAACAAATTATTCGTTGATATAATCAAAAGTACTTTAAAGAGTTTAAAAAATTTGTTATTGTTATATTATTCCGTGGCATAATTTTATGAGATGACAAAAATTTAAACAAATTAAAATTGTTAAACCCTTAAATAAATATTTTAACTTGAAATTGTCTATGGTCGTTAACATACGTAAAGAGCATATTTTCTAAGAGTTTTAGAGAGTGTTAAAAAGAGACATTATTCACTTTACCAATTTGCTTTAGTTTTATTGTAGAACAACTCTTATTTTTTTCTTACACACAAAATAAAATAAAGCAACTGGAACAAAATTAATAAACATTGATTTCATTATCCGAAATTGCGACTTTCTACGGTAATACATATATGGCATCTTCCTACAGTGGCTCCAAATAAAAAAGTCAATAGGAATTACGTTCGGAGATCTTGGAGACAACGCAATTGTTCCTCTGTGCCTAATCACCTCCGTGGGAAACATTGTTTCAGATGAGGCCTAAAAACTATTGCGCAGTAGCATGGGTAAACATTCGCTGCCTCGTTCTCAAAATAATATCTTCTAAGAGAATAAGTAGGTCACTAAAATAAAATTGGTCTTATCATCCAACTTCTCTTGTAACTCAAATGTCCCGATCAGTTGTCTGCCTAAGACTCCTGTCCACATGTTAATGACAAGAAAATGTTGGAACCTGTGTCGGCAAATCAGTGTCGCGTTATTCATCAAGAGTGATAATTATGCATGTTAAAAGTGTTATTTCTACTGTAATCTCACTCATCAGTCCAAAGAATATATTTGAAGAATCTGGCACCGCTTGGCATTTCAGTTCGTCTCTTAAAATCAGTAACCAGCAAATATTGAGCCCTTCTAATGTGGTGTGGATGGTATTCCTTCCTTTTCAACACTAACTGATCTTTCTATGTACATTATGAGTGTTGATATCTTCCACATCAACTTATATCGCTTTTCGAATAATGTTTGAAGTAAAATTAAAAAGTGCGATTTTCACCTCTCACACTTTGCGCCAGTAAAATGGAGCAGTTTTGAAGATAAGCAATACAATTTGGTTTTGTTGTAGAGTTAAGTAATAATTTTTGCTTTAACAAAATTTTAAGAAGATAATATTTTTATTCAAACGATTTTGGTTTCAACAAAAAAATGATATCTTGTGAGCATAGATCTATTATTAGGCTAAGTTCACAAAAAAAAACAATGCTGAAACTAACAGTTAAGCTAAAATGACGAACTTGTTGGCAAAACCAAAGTTTAGGCAAAAATACGCGAAAACCTAAATAACTCCTAAAGTAACAAATGTCTGTCAACATATATGGGGGTCAAAACGATGCACATTGAGACCCACTATCATCCTGCCCCGGTTAGTCTGTCCTCAATGAAGCACCCTGTGCATTAAATACTAATAGTAGTTTCTTTATTCGATGATTTATTAATGAGGAACTAATACTTTTTGAAATTAAGAAGACACTCGCACAATGGTCTAAAATAAAAAACCGCTGCACAAGGAATCACTATTTCCACATCCAGATTTTGTATTCAAGTCTTATACACACTAAATCCCAATGTAATATTTTACTCCCTTTAATAAAGGTGGGGGTGGCAATGGCGGTGGTAGGCGGCTTCATAATAGTGTGGGGGTGTGGGTAGTATTGGGGGTGATAGTGGGGGGTAGCTGATGCCAAAAAAAAATTTGAGACCTTGACTTTTCGTACATGCCTCATTTATTCCTGAACTCTTCAACGGAATTAGATCAAAATGTAATCTAGTTCCAGATCTCACATAAGTCTATCAAATTTCAAGTCAATATAATGATAATTATGCATGTTAAAACGGTTACTGAGTAAACGTGCGCACAAAAAAAAAGTTACAGACCGACAGACTCGACGTTTCATGACATTTTAAGCTTATTTCAACAAAAAAAATTATTTTTGCGTTACTATACTTCCACTAGCCGTGGAAGTAATTATGCATCCATTGGATTCACTGTAATTACATACGTAAAAATAAAATAATGCTTGTGCATTACTTCAATTGGCACAACTCTTTAATCTTTTCAATATCATGAATTCGTGCGAAAAATAAATTTAAACTTCAGGTAAGTCGTAAAAAAGAATAAACGAAGAACGTTTAGAATGAACAAACAAATTAATTAAAAAAAGTAAAAGATTATATAAGAAAATATTTTTAAAAAAAGTTTTTATTTAAATGGTCTTAAAAGTAGAAAATAAACTTTGTAATAAATCAAACCCATCATTTTGTTACATTATATATATTTTTTATGATATAAAAGTTTGTCGCCAGATTTTCCTGTGTAAAGGAGATTGCTCGCGACAAGCTTTTATATCATGAAAAAATTATATAATGTAACAAAATGATGGCTTTGGTTTATTTCAAAGTTTATTTCCTACTTTTTAGCGCATTTAAATAAACGTTTTTTGAGACGAATCGGATCATAAACGGTTAAGTCCTCCGCCATCTTGAACTAAAATTTTGACTAAAAATTCGTAATCCGCGACCCCGAAAACCCCCAGATATCGATTTTGTGTCGAATCGGATCATAAATGATAAAGTCGTCCGCCATACTGAAGCCGCCATCTTGTTTTTTTCCTATATGAAAATGTTAAAGCGTATTGCCACCGGACTTATACACATATGCAAAATTTCAAAGCTCTAGCTTCATTAGAACTAATCGAAATTATAATTGCAAAATTTGCTCTAAACAAATTAACTAACTAACTAACTAACCAACAAACAAACATTGCAAGTTTAATAAAAACTTTTAATAAAAAAGAGTATTATTGCAATAAGATAATTAAAAACCAAAATAATATGAAAAATTATGGGACACTATAAAGGATGGATTGAATGTAGAGGAAAATAATAATATGTTTGAAATTGATCACAATGACGAAAAAATAAACGACATAAACTTAGTTTCTGAAATTTTCAACAATTATTTTATAAATATTGGTAAAAACATGGCGAGCAAAATCAAAATAAATAATACATTAAAGAAGACAAAATATCTGTGAATAGCTTATTTTTAAATCCAATTTCAAGCAGAAGATAATTAAAAATATAAATATACTATGACAAAATTTCCTCTAAAATGCATAAAGTTATAACATACAATATAGCATTACGGTATATTTCCTGATGCATTAAAATTGTCTGTTGTACATCGATCTTTGATTTTCAATTACAGGCCAATATCTGTGATAAACAACATTGACAAATTATTAGTAGTACAATAAAAATGTAGCAAAAAGTCCCATGACCTGACCTGGAAAAAATTGCACACTCGAATTTGTCATGCTCAACATTATCAGGACCACTTTGAAATTCTAAAACCAAAAAAGTGTCCTCCTTCCCCTTTTGCTTCAGCCGCCATCTTGAAAAACACAAAGGTTTATAAATTATTTTGTACCTAAATTCTATAATTATTTACCACATCAAATAAAACAAATAAACAATATAAATTTATTCAAAAGAAAATTACCACTTTTATTCAATGAAATAGGACTATTATCTCAAATTTGCTATCAAATATATAAGCTACTTTAATCTTAAATTTTTATATTTATTTTTTTAAATCTTGATTGTGATGGACGGCCCCATGAATCACGTTTGTTTAAGTATATATCTAAAGACAAATACAGACTTATATTAAATGAATATTTGCTAAAATTATAATTGTATATACACACACAGAGGTATACTTCATATCTAGGTGCATTCTAATAAGTATTATAAATATTTATAAAACTATGTATAAATGTAAATGTGATCAATAAGTTTTGATTGATTTTTTAAATTTTTACGTCATTATAGAGATCGAATAGGCAACATATTAAATAAATATTTTTTTTAATCTTTATTAGATGAAAGTGGTTCCGGAGCAGTGGAAGAAAAAATATTGCGAAACAATGCGATCACGTAACTATATGCTAATACAGGAAGATCGTAAAACGGCTTTTAAAATTTGTTCCACTGTTACAGAAACGTAAAGTTGATAAACTTTGCAACGGCAATTTTATAGTAGCAGCAGTAGTAATAATAGATTTCCTTTATTATACTAATTACAATTATATTTTACAATTAACGCCAACCTAGATGAGACAATAGTAGCAATTTAGTAGAATTGTTGATTAAATTCACTCGTTATTTATTTATATTCATTACAATATTCAACAGGCCGAAATTCATTTAGAAAATAAAGCTAAGAACTATTGACAGATGCGAACGAATGTCTGGGATTTGAAAAAATAAAATATTGCAGCGTGAGACTTGTTCCAGACCCGTCCTTGCCTAAACTGGGTTATAAGATGGTTTGGTTTTCTGCCAGCACTCTGGATATTATTTCAGATTTTTAGGATTGAAATTAACCAAAAAACAAAATTAAAAAATTTCAAAAATAATCAAAAAATCATATCAATCCATGCACCATGGCAAACCATATAAAAAAGCCAACCAGACACTATTTGCCACAGCCAAGGTCAAATAAATCTGAAAAAATTCACAAGCACTCGATAATTCAAAAATAACATAAATTCACTAATATCAAACTTCAAACATTCAATCTAGTCCATTCATCGCCGATTCCGTGCCTCGAGTCTTAAAGTTCTAATTTAATTTCATCAACTTCTTGCAACCCGATTCGCATTTTAATTTTCACCACTTTTGATCGCTCCTCGTAATATGGCATACAATATCTCGGTTGAACTTAACTTGTACCCGTTAGGACCATTTTCATATTTTATTTCCAGACACAATGCACCTATCGAGAACATTCTCATATCATTTAAACTCGGTAACATCAGATCTCCGTTAATACTTTACGGGGTCGTTCTTATTCCAAAAAATTCCTCTTTTCATTGTTGATATTTCTATATAACTTTCATTTTCGAAATCTTAAATCTTCAGTATTGCGCAATGTGTCGCAATCAATGACTCATCCTCGCCCGCACGGAGCGATTTCCAGCCTTTCCAGACGTTTTAAAATGGAACGCGAGACTCGATGGGGCGCGATAAACGCAACTTTTCCAAACGTATAAATACCCGAGCACACAGCCTACCCGAGGCAAGTTCAGTTTTGACGGTGACTATGACTAGGTTTAGTATTCGTGAAGTGATTTAGTGGAAAAAAGTTATTTAAAAGTGATTTTAAGTGTAATAAGCTAATTTGCTAGTGCTTCCGGTCCGGTTACTATTTAACTCAAGTTGTAGACACCCACCGTCTCAACTTGAGGAATAAGCTCACGCTTATCAAGACCCTCATCAGGCCGCAGCTGACGTACGCCTCGGTAGCGTGGGGCTACCAGGCAAAGTCCTACATGAAGAAAATCCAGGCAGTGGAAAACATCGCCCTCAGGACGGCAGTCGACGCCCCATGGTACGTGAGAACCGCAGATGTCGTCAGAGACCTGGAGTACACCACGGTCACTGAAGTCATCCGGGAACGAGCGAAGAAGCTGTACGCCCAAGCCGAGGAGCATGGGAACCCGCTGATCAGACAGGCCACTGATTATGAACCTGCCGGCGCCCCGAGGCATAAACGGCCGAGGGTACAGCTACTGGACAACGGGTGAGTATAACTCATATTTCCCGCTAACCGATCTGTTTCAGATATCCCAGGACGGACCACTACTACCAGAGACATGACGTTTTTCTGCCCTAACCCAACCTCCTTGCCCGTTGTCCCACCTGCTCCGTGGAGTCCGAAAGTGCTAAAATAAGCACTTAGGGTCTCCACACTCCCGAGCTACACAGCTCATATCCTTACATTTCCGATGATCCGGGGTAGGATATCAATTGATGTCCTAGGTACCGGCAGTCAGTCCCAGCCAAAACTTCCTAAACCCAACTCGACCGATGACTACCCCCGGGGGTGACAAGCTGGCGAAGAAAGAAAATATCAAGACAAGAAGAGCGCCAGAAGAGACCTCAGCCAGCGAGGTTCAACAGCCAGGACCAGGGGAGGTCCGCAGAAAATACCACGACACATCTCGCATTTGCGAGCTGGGTCTGGTAGAAGTAAGCGGGTCCACCTATCACGAAGGCCGGTCCAGGTCTACAGAGATAATCTAGGAGCAAAGAGTAGTAGTCCTACTCGGCCCTAGTTATCGAGACCGACATCCAGCCAATGGATATTGGCGCGTAGTTAGGCTTTCTTACTCCCTGTCCCTGCATACTTTTCGTGACTAGCCGTTCAGAACTAGCTTCCCAGGCCGAAACCTGGTTAAAGAGAGTAGGTTTCGGAAATTGCCTTAAGTGGCCTCATTTAGTTTTAGTACCTCCTCGCCTTAAGTGGCCCCATTTTATCTCGCCTTTACGGCCCACGCAGTTTTAAACAAAAGTGAATTTCTTCAGAAAAATCAAGACAAACTATTTAATAAACATTTTGCTAAACCCCACAGGCAGAATTTATGCTGTCGGATAGTTATCCACTAAAGAAGAAAATTTTATTAAATTAAATTACTCTTTATTTTTTCTAACTCTGTTCAGAACGATCCACTGTTAAATAAAAATAAAATTAAAAACCAAAGTGCTACAACGGTTCCAGACCACAATACACAGGGTGTAGCATTTAACCCAATCAATCCCCACAGAAATCAAACCTGAGGCTTCTCACATCAAAAATAAGTGCACGAACGCCCTCTAGGGTCTCAGCTCTAACCTCCCTCTGCACCAATTTTTTATTTTCCACAACAGGAGGCTTTTTCGTGTTCACAACGAAGACCGTGTCCTAGCCTCACACATCTTCCAGCGGCTTGTATATCAGTGTATGCGCGGAAGCTATACAACCTTAGGCGAGGGTTGTATAGGGGATATACCATCATTCGGAGGGGATATAAAGCCGCCGGTCCCTTGTCTATTAAATGTTAAGCAAGTAAAAGATTCCTACTATCCTTAAGGGAAGAGGTTCGGCAAAATTCCTGGTTGGGGGTAGCTTGTCTACAGGTGTCGGTGTTAGGCCCCAGTAGCGGAAATAGGCCGACGTTAAATAAATGTATTTAAAAAAACATGATATTATTAAGTGTCAAAACGACAGTTTTTTGTCTACAAACCGTAAACGTATTTTACATCCACCTATAAAAATCAGAGTTTATTTACTTATTATCAACAGAAACATAAATTTTAAAAATCATCATTAATAATCAATTTAATTAACAATCAGCTTAGCAGTTAATCATTTCTATTAACGTTTAAATTTGATAGAATTGTTGATTGTTTACTGAAGCTTGTTTGTTGCGTTGCTATCGTTTCTGACACGCCACAGAATATTTGATATTAAAATATGTGTAGCAAATTGTAGATGATAGACATGTCAAATAAATTACTTCTAACTGTCAAAATGTATCTCCTCACATTTTTAGTGAGATTTGAACTGTGGAATACAGTTTTCAAAAAAATTTTGTTTTTTTTTTAATACATTTATTTAACGTCGGCCTATTTCCGCTACTGAGGCCTAACACCGACGCCTGTAGACGAGCTACCCCCAACCAGGAATTTTGCCGAACCTCTTCCCTTAAGAAGAGTAGGGATCTTTTACTTGCCTAACATTTAATAGACAAGGGACCGACGGCTTTACATCCCCTCCGAAGGATGGTATATCTCCTATACAACCCTCGCCTAAGGTTGTATAGCTTCCGCGCATACACTGATATACAAGCCGCCGGAAGATGTATGAGGCGAGGACGCGGTTTCCGTTGGAATGGTCACACATCCAAGTACTAACTGCGCCTGTCGTTGCTTTACATCGCATACCGAAGTATGTACATAGTAAAGACGCACCTACGCTCGCCCCCCAAAATGTTGTTTGATACTTGATTGGGAAATTCTTTTGCATTCTCGAATGCAAAAATGGCATTTGGCAATCTTAGTATCAAAAATAATTATTTTGTGAAGAAAATTTAATGAAACCATTTTTAAAATGATTTTTTACATGAAACTGGTTTATTCAAGAGAGAACGTAACACGAAGAATTCAAAGAAAAAAGTAATTTCTCGATTCAAATTTTCCCCTGTATGTATAGCAAACGTTCCTTTGTTTGAATTTTGACCGTCACGTTTAGCGACCCCCGTGAGTCTGGTCGGTACACGACTTTTGGAACCGTTTTGGTTTCGTATAGCGTCCACTGGCATTCATCTTGACAATCGTTAATTTTGTTAATCTAGTATGAAAGGGAATTTAAAGCTGCGTATTTGAGATAAAATTCTTCTGTTATTAATTATTTGTTTGCCTGTTATTGATTAACTTGTAATTTGAAATCGTAAACCCAACTCAGATGGAATGAACGGGAATTCAAACTATAGCCTTACGGAGCTTCGACATTAAGGCACTGATAGGCATCGAATTGGTGTAAACTTTTTAGTATGGTACTTTTGTGTTAATGGAAATTTAGTTGCTATTGTTTAGTATGTCTGAAATCTGACAAGAGATTAATGTGAATAGATAAAAATGAAAATTCATATATAAAATCAAAATTATAATTTTGCAAAGATTTTAAATTAATTTGGATTTGAAAGTTTATGGGGTTTCATTGAATTTTTAGTAACTGCTTTAAAATCAAAATTTTTTGAACTGAAATGAATTTCATAATTTAGAAAATGTGCAAAGTCCGAATTTGTTAATTGTGATTTTAAAAGATTTGTTGGCAAGTCAACTAACGATTTAGCAACTGCAATAAATTTCGGTTTTGGTAAATATCTTAAAGTAATTTCATGATTTTGGTTTGGTTGATTTATTTTAAAATATGATTTACTACTGAATCTACCGAAGGCGAATAAAGTTTAGATAATGATATTAAGTTTTATATTAAATTTTAATTATAGATTTGCTATAAACTTTTGTAACTGGATGGAACATTGGTGAGCAATAGCGGTTTATTAATAACTTTTTCAAATGTTTCAGGCGAACTTGTCCCTGTCTATAAAATTTTTGACAGATTTAGTCAGATGACTTTTTTATTACATTTTGATTTACCATTGGCGCATGTTTAGGGCCAAATCGCCTCATTTTGCCAACGAAGTTTATTAGAAGAGTATTTGCTATGGTTTAAGTTGTCAGCCCATGGACCCCTAAAAGCTAGAATATGATAACTTACCATTTAGATAAGTTACCATATTCTAGCTTCTATGTTTAGGTTAGGTAGTTATTTAAACAAATTCAAATTTATTCAGAAATAGTCTTGTACAAAAGGGCACTATTAACATGAATAGATAGACGACATCATGTTCTACAAATGTTATAAATGTTTTAACTGCTTTACAGATCACTTGAATGACCCTCTTTAAGCCTACACTTGTGTGAGTAAAGGAGACGAGGTCCTACAGTTTATAGTATAGGGTAATTTATAATTGGAAATTACTTTTCAGTAGATGGGGCTCGAACCCATTTCGCTAGGTATGCTCAGAGTAAAAGCTAGACGCGCTAACCACTGTGCTACCATACCCTTTTCTGCAAAATTTTGTAAACGATATCTGCGGCCGTCTAGGTGTAATAAAATCAATTAATTTTAAAAAGCTCATGTATATTCTAATTTTAAACGATTATATCTCCATCTGAGTTGATGCCAAAATTACTGTAGTCATGAACTCGTAGGAAATATCCGCTTCACTATTTATAACGTGACACACAACGTAGTGATGCTTAATTGAAAGGAGTATAATGAGTGAACTTAGAATTCGGGAGATATCTACATTCGTTTAGATGGCCTGCCGCTCACTGCACGCGAATCTTATATTTCTCTAATTCTCCACTGCTGCGCTGACCCGGTCCGGTCGACAAATCTGTTGCACGTTGGATGCGAAATATGTAAGCGTAGCCCCGATATACCTACCTACACGATTCTAGTAGTGCATCCTAAAAAAGATGATTGATGATGCTTGTAATGAGAAAGAAAAGTATTTTGTATGTTTCTTGAATTTTAATTCTTTAAGAAAATACACGTATGTGATAGAAAAAGCAAACTATAAGAAAATGCTACAAGTAACATTCAGACAATATAAAAAGAAAATAATGAAAGAGAAGAAAATAGTGGACCAATAGTTTGACGATGAATAAAACCAATTGTATTTGGCTAATTTTACACGTCAAGCAACTACAGATAACATCAAAAATTCACTGCTCTTAACAAATCATGAATACTATGGTAACATTCTCATTATCTTTAGAGACTTTATAAAACCTAAGTCCTATAAGATATGTAAAATTGAATTGGCTCATTAAGTAGGTAGACATTAAAAGAAAAGAGTTTTCAGTGCAACTTCTACAAAGCTAAAATATTTTTTGAGTTAAATTTAATACAGTCCCATAAAGCGTTTTTTGAATTTAAAGGTAAGTCATCTGTAGTAGTGGAAATTGTCCTTATAGGAAGTCAGTTAATCTTTGGAACGTCGCGAGGCTCTAGGTTCAATCCATTTATGGTAATTTCAATGATAGCAACATTTCTGAACTTTGAAAAAATGTTGAATTTTATTGGTTTATGAATGGGGGAAGGTAGAGGATATCCAATAAAATGGCCTAGGGTATCGTTGTTATATTAACAACGACATCACTATGTTGTGTAAAAAAGGAATCTCCAGTGTTCGAATTCTAACTTTGGCAGATGAAAACTTTACTCGATTATGAAAGGGTCAAAAGTCGAAAGTAGAGTTATGTGTTTCAAATCTCTGTATATATCACTCTACCATCTGTCTATTTATTTACAAGAGCCACACCGAATATCTCGCGTAATATCTATTGTAAAGAATATAAAGTTTTAGAAACAGTTATCCCATTTTTTTGAGCTATATTTCAGTAAAAAAAAAATTGAAATCCTTAGCCTACTTTGTGAGATATATTACAAAGAACTGAAAAATAGGAAAACAAACAGTTATAGCTTCCTTCTTTGAGGCGATATGAAGAAAGTTAAAGGGATGAAAGTTGGTGGCAAAGACAATAAGAATAATAATGTTTATCAAAAAATTCAAAAAACGTAGTTGGCTTTGACGTACGCTCTTGTGCAAAAATGAAAAGAACAAATCTCAAAGTAGGCCATGGTACCATTCCGTTTATTTTTCTCTTTCCAACGAAATAAAACTTGTCACACAAATTTTAACTGTGTCAATATTTTGAATATTTTACAAAAACCACAATTCATATCATTGAATCGTACATCAGCTATGCCATGATTAGTGAAAAACAATGTATACAGTTATTGACAAATTTGATGGATTGTCATTGTTGTATGTTGCGTTGTCGAGATCTAAGACATGCTTTATATCAGTAATTATGGTGTACACCAATAATAACAAATTCGATATGATTAGCATTTATTGTCAGTGCAATTTTGACGAGATTGCAGTCAGGGTTTACGGAGATAGATTTCCAGATGCTCCGCATCCAAATCGATGTTTAGGAAGTTAGTTCAAAATCTAAAAAGGCACAGTTCATTTTTAAGAAAGCAGTAAGACGAGGGCATGTTGCGGATAATGTAAGAAATGTGAAAAGAGTATTGAATTATGTTAACCAAAATGAAGAAACCTCTTTGAGATAAATTCAGAGAAATTGTCGCATAAAAAAAGACAGTGCAAGAAAAATATTAAATACCACAAAATGAAGAAAGCTCAACATTTAAATGAGGGAGATAAGCCGAGGAGAGTAAAATTTTGTAGATGGTTGTTAAATAAAAAAACCAATGGCCCGCTGATATGTAGCAAAATTCTTTGGTTAGACGAATCAAATTTTTCTGATAATGGATTTTTCAATAGAAATATGCATTATACGTGGACATGAGAAAATACAAGTTGGTGCAGAGAGGATGCTTTCCAAGAAAGATTTTCTACGAATGTTTGGGTGGGTCTTTTAGGGACTAAAGTAATTGGACCTTATTTTTATGATGGCAAATTAACCGCTTGTAGATACCTTAATTTCCTGCAAAACGAATTACACCTCCATCTCTACAAAACTTCTGCCTCAAGATTTTGGAACATGCGTTGATTTTTGCGAATGTTTTGAAGAGCTATTTGCAGAAAATCAGAATATCGATGATTGCTTACTGATATCAGATGATGCTCATTTTCATCTTTCCAGATATGATAACAAACAGAACCTTCGCTACTTGGCGATGGAAAATTCTCTGCTATTGCACGAAGTACCACTTCATAGCAAAACGGTTACTGTACGGTGTGCTTGTAATATCTTTTTATGGGGTTACTTAAAGTCAAAAGCCTTTTCTATTCGGCCGCAAACTTTGGAACAACTAAAATGTAATATTCGGACAAAGATTAATGCAATCCCAATTGACATGATCGAGCGGGTGAACTTTCGTGCAAATCTTCAAGAGTATCAGTAGTGTGGAGGAAGTCATTTGACTGATGTAATATTTAAAAAATAAAATTTCCGTGTTTCCTCAAGAACCTTTGAACACAAATTTAGTCATTAATATAAACAACTCAATTTAAAATGGATTCTGCCGGACCCAATATTTGTGAAAAAACGTTTTTTTTATAAAAAAAAGTTTCTCATAATATTATATGATAAACCACTTATAATTTACATTGAGACAGTTTTCTGAAAAATTTTCCCTACAAATTTCACCACTAACAGTTTTGCTGTATTTTTAATATTTACTCGCTCTTTCATAACTTCAGTTTCAGCGTTAAATTTGATCTCACTTCACCTTAAAACTATTTGGCAGAAAAAAATTGATAAGGACCTTTTTTGTGTAAAGTTTTGTACTCTTTTCTTGCCTTAAATATTTTTCACGCTTTTCTCATTTACTATGTTATTAGAAAAAAATCGGTTAGTATGTGCCGCTTACCCTAATTTTAGCCTGTGAAGAAATTGCCTTAGTTATGCAAATTATATTTGTATTAAATTCTTAAACTTGCCATTGGGATCCGTATAAAAATTAGATTTTAAAAAATGTCCTTACCTTTAAATCTATTCGAATAAAATCCAAAAACTGCACAATTGCATAAAAAATTCACACTGAACCACCCACTAATTGTTTTAAATTTAAACAGTTTAAACTAACAATTAGCACTATCCGACAGTCCCGATCAAAGAATATGACATAATTATTCTGCCAAAAAACGAATACGTTAAAAAATCGCACAATAAAAATTCATTATACATGAAGCGAAATTTTCAAAACAATCACAAATTGCGGTAAACGCGGGCTTCCGTCTTTCACCGTTCTTAAGACCTGCTCTTTTTCACACTCGGATTGTGGCTCGAGCTCGTCTGTGCGATGAGGGCAGCCCGGCGTGGACTAACCGCGTTCTAGTGCCACACTCAAGTCACTTTCTGTACGGTCCCTATTATTTGGTGCCCCACTTGTGGAACTTGGACCTCTGATAAGCCATTCTTATTTTATTGTAATTTACTAGTTTTACCATGTGTAGCAGCGACCGATAAAGAAAGTGTCATAGGTCGAAGGCCCAATTTGTTTTGGTTGCTGTTTTGTTTTACTTTCAGCAATTCTGCTTATAGCACTCTATTATGTCGATGTCAAGTAATTTAGCGATATATTCTAGCTTTTTATTGCGATGTGCACACTTTATTTGAATCATTTTAAGTTGTATAATATACAGTAGCAATTCCCTCATTATTTGTTAACTAATAAATAATCAAGTATTACGATTTGTACCATGTTGAATTACGTATAACTACGAATTTCAGCGTCAATTAAAGAAGCAAAAATTGCAGCGTAGCGAAAAAGTACATAAAAAAATTTAGTTTCAGAAACAAATAATAAAATCCTTATGGCATTGAATTGAATTGAATTAAGACATACATTGGTTGATCTCTTGGAAATATTATTTTCTTATCTTGTTGCCTTACCATTGGACTTTAAAATGAAAAAATAATGAACTTAAAAAATACAAGGTGGTCCAAAATTGTCTCCCGATATTTCTTCCGGAAATAAATAATAAGAGAGATATACCCCTTAAAAGGAGGATAATAAATTTCAGTTTTTTGTAATATCTTCCGAATCCCTTAAAATATAAAATTCATATTTTAAACTTAGTCTACTAGTTTACATGGTATCAGTCAAATTTTCTCCTTAAGGGGTAGTTTTAGGAGGAGATTCAGTATTTTCCTCATAACTTTTTAATTTTTTTCATATTTCTAAAAATTATTATAAAAAAACAAATTTTAGACCATTAGAAATAAATCTAAAAAATATTTAAAAAAATAGCTCTTTATTTAAATGCTCTAAAAAGTAGAAAATAAAGTTGGTAGTAAGTCAAACCCATCATTTTGTTATATTATATATATTTTTTTATGATATAAAAGCTTGTCGCGAGATTTTTCTGTGTAAAGGAGATTGCTCGCGACAAACTTTTATATCATAAAAAATAATATAATGTAGCATAATGATGGATTTGATTTACTTCAAAGTTTATTTTCTACTTTTTAGAGCATTTAAATAAAAGCTTTTTTTAAATATTTTTTTATATAATTTTTTCCCTTACTTTTTAGTCTTTTGATATGCTGTAATCCCTAGAATCGATTTTAAGACGAATCGGATCATAAAAGCCGTCCGCCATCTCGAATTAAATTTTAACTAGAAATTCGTAATCCGCGATTCCGAAAACCCCCAGATATCGATTTTGATGGATTTGGACATAAATGATAAAAGTCATCAGCCATATTGGAGCCGCCATTTTAAATTTATGAATTTTCACCAAAAATTCATAATGCGCGACCTAGAAAATCCCCAGATATCGATTTTGAGTCGAATCAGATCATAAAGGGTAAAGTCGTCCGCCATCTTAAAGCCGCCATCTTGTTTTTTCTTATATGAAAATATTAAAGTATATTGTCACCGGACTTATATACACGTGTGTAAAATTTTAAAGCTCTAGCTCAATTAGAGCTAATCGAAATTTTCATTGCAATATTTGACCTAAACAAACTACCTAACAAACAAACAAAGAAACAAAAAAAACATTCTAAGTTAAATAAAAGCTTTTAAGAAAGTTTTTTTTCCTTTAGATCATGAACCATACAGTCACTGGTAGTTACAATAAACCTAGCACAAATAAACGATATTAAATATTTTTATAATTTAGGCAGCAGAAGGGAGACCTTGGAAAGTAGGGAAAACTAACAAGCGAAAAGACACTGGGTTTATAAGATTAACCTATAGCTTAATTAAAATAAGGTATTCTTATTGCACTTTTGTAAATCAAGTCGTTCTCGGTTGCATCAACAGCTACCAGAGTATCATTTTTACACGCTTTATATTAGCTTCACATGTATGTTTGTATCACGAAGTAATATAAACCATATAATATTACTTCGTGGTTTGTATGTAAACTTTTTCAATTTTTGAACGTGATTCTCACCCACTACAAAACATCAGATTAAACTGAAACTTATCAAGGACCGATGACAATACAATAATTTGACAACTATGTCCTAATGTCCTCTTCTTCTTCTTCTTCTTCTTAGCGGTGCAATCATAAATCGCCGCACTCAGGCCTAGTGGCCCATTGTGTATCCGCCAACTGATCAGAGGATGTCCCCATCCAGACCGACTCCAGACCAAAGGCCAGAATCCTTCCCAGCGGGGCATTCCTTACCTCCTCCGGCATAGGGAAGCCTATACCGAAGTGCTTGTGTCTCAAGTTCATGAGTCTGGGGCATGAGGTTAGGAGGTGGATGGAAGTTTCCTCCTCCTCTCCACAAAACCTACACTCGGGGTTGTTAACCACTCCGATGTTGTGTAGGTGTTTCCTGAAAGAGCTGTGTCCAGTCAGAAGATTAACCACGATCCTAACTTGCTTTCTGCCTAAATGCAGTAAATGTTCTTCCCTCTTCGGCAAGGGTCCTGGGATGAGGAGCTTCGCTTGCCGAAGTCCTGGGTGGGAGTTCCAGAGGTCCACAAACTGGGAGTGAGACCAGTCCTCTATTGACGTTTGCTTTAGGGTAAGCCAGGGCCCCTCAAGAGCTGTTGAGAACCCTCTCTGGCCAGAGCATCTGCCTGCTCATTACCCTCAATGTTACTGTGCCCACGCACCCAGAGAAGCCTGACCCAATTAGATGAGCCAAGTTCGCAGAGCGTCTTTTTACAGTCCTGAACCAAAGAAGATTTGGTTTTAACTAATGCCAGGGCCTTGAGGGCCGCTTGGCTGTCACTATATATATATATATATATATATATGTGTGTGTGTGTGTGTGTGTGTGTTTGTGTTTGTTAGAATATTCCCTGAGGATATTCTCCTGTACGCAGACCAAATTAGCGAATATCTCGGTCTGGAATACCGTTGCGAATTTACCCAGAGCATAGGTGAATTTTGCCCTGGGTTTCTCGCCATATATACCCGCTCCGGAACCACCCTCAGATCTAGATCCGTCTGTAAACCAGACGATATCGGCAGATCCAAGTATATTCCCGATTGAGTACCAATCCTCCCTTTTACCTTACCTTACCTCAGTATCTTAAAGGGTACTGAGAAGGAGAACACGGGAGTTATACAATCACTTCTGCCGTCCAGAAGTGAGTGAGTCCTCACCGCGTCGGATAAGGCCCTAGTGTGCCCTAGCCGTTCTCCCTCTTCTTTCCACTGACCACGGCACTTCAGCCTGTAGGCCGCTTTCCGAGCCTCGATGAGCACACGAAAGGTCACAAGATTCAGAAGGGCCTCCAGTGCTGCCGTGGGAGTAGTGCGAATAACTCCCAAGCAGACAAGTCTTTGGAGTTGCTCAAGTTTCCGTTGAAAGTGTAGTCTAGCAACTGCCGGCCACCAGACAACGGAAGCATACGTTACCATGGGTCTCACTATAACAGTGTAGTACCACATTGCTACTCTGGGGTTCAAACCCCAAGTTTTTCCAAAGGTCCTTCTACATACCCAGAGGGTATTGGTGGCCCTTTGTATTTGTTTCTCTATGTGATCTTTCCAGGACAGCTTGGAATCCAGGATGACGTCTAGATACTTCACCGTCCTGGAGACCCTCAGAGTAGTGTCATAAATAACGGGCTCGACAAAACCATCCAGCACACATTTTCTGGTAAAAACGACCAGTTCTACCTTAGAGGGATTTACTCGAAGGCCCCGGTCGTCACACCATTGCTGTACGATTCGCAGGCCCCTTTGCATAAGCCCGCTGACCGTATTATATAGTCGTCGGCGTAGCCTTGCGTGTAAAGAGCTTCGTCCTCAAGTGCCTTGAGTAGGCCATTAAGGACGAGGCACCATAACAGAGGGGAAAGAATGCCTCCTTGTGGGCAGCCCTTCCTTACTGCTATCTTCACTGCCGTGTCTCACTGGCAGCGATAATTTGCCTGTCCACCAATATGGCTCTTATCCATCTAATGATGGTGTCTTCAAAGCCATGATAGGCGGCCGCGGCACAAATGGAGTCGAAGGAGGTGTTCTCAAACGCTCCTTCAATGTCCAGAAAAGCTCCGGCTGCGAGTTCTTTGCGGTGTAGCGCCTTCTCGATCCTGGACTTCCCAGCCTGGTAAGCATGTTGTGATGGATGCAAAGGTTCCAAGGCAAATGCTCCGTCTTTAACGTACCTTTCGACCAACCTCTCTAACGTTTTGAGCAGGAAGGATGTAAGACTGATTGCTCTGTAGGATTTGGCAGTGTCGTAGAAATGCGTCCTGCTTTTGGGATGAAAACCACTCTGACAGTTCTCTAGGGTATGGGGACATACCCTAGGGCCAGACGAGTTCTCAACAGGTGATAAATAATACGCATGAGTATCTCCAGGTCTTCTTGAAGAAGTGCCGGGTAAATACCATCCGTCCCTGGAGTTTTATAAGAATCGAAAGTGGAGATGGCCCATTTGACTCTCTCCACTGTCACTACTCTAGAGGCCGTCCTCCAGTCCGCTGTCGTGACGACCACGCGAGACGGCCGTGGGGCTGGATTTTCCTCTGTCTCCACCACAGATTCGGGGAAACGAGTTTACAACAAGTGTTTGAGGCACTCTGTAGTGGTAGCCGTAAGACTACCAGAGGGGAGTCTCAAATATTCTATTCGCATTGGACTGTCTTTTTTGTGAGTTTTACAATGTCCTCACCAGGATAATCAAGATAAAATAACATAAAAAAAGACTAATCTATTGTCGATATTATGGCGGAGGTGCCACAGTTAATGATATAACTTATTTGCCGGTGTATACGCCCTCGTTAAACGCTAGTTCCAACTTTAATACATACATTATGATGTAATATTAATTATGTATTACTAGCAGACACTCAGCGGTTTCGAAAAGCAGAATGAATGGCGCGACTAAAAAAAAATTATAGTTTATAAAAGACTAAAAAACACGCTTTAACAGCAAAACGAACTAAAAAGGTAAAAATAATGTTTACATATTTTAAACACTTTATTGTAAAAAGTGTGGGGTGCAATAAAAATCTAGTAAAAAGCACCCCACGCATTTTACAATAAAATATTTAAGATATGTAAACATTATTTTTTCCTTTTTAGTTCGTTTTGCTATTAAAGCGTGTTTTTGAGTTTTTTTAAACTACACTTTTTTAAGGTTTTAATTAAGTTTTGATTTTAAAATAGATCGAGGAGATTTCATGGCGAAAAATTTAGATAGCAAACAAACAAATGGAAACGAACAAGGACAAGAGAAATTAAAAATTCAAAGTTTACAAAAAAAAAAACAATATAATGCAAGTAGATCAGGGCCAATCCTGTTTAAGGCAATAAAAATTCTTAGCAGTATACGAATGGTCGGAAAATATAGTTAATGGTGTAAATAATTAAGGAAAAATCGTCCAGACTGAGTAAAAGTTCGGGAAGGGGGGTTGGGGTGGTAATATATACATTTTTAGGGGTTGGTACTCGTTTTTTGCGATTTTCGGCTAAACTATGCATCCTATCGAAAAATGTTGAATGTAAAAGTTGTAGATAATGGAAAAATCTAAAACTTTCTAATTGATCATTATTGACCATAACCTCAAAATTATCGAGAAAAATGCAAAAAACCGTTTCTTCAGTTTTTAATTTATAACTATCGCAAAAATGTTTATATTTTCATGAAAATTGGTGAAAATGTTCTTTTTTGTGTTTCAAACAAGCCCAAATTTTTTCAAAGCGAAATATCTAATTTTCGATGTTTTATGAAGAAAATAAAAAAAAGACCTAATTTTCAATCGAAAAATTTGGTTAGCAAATTTTCGATTAATGAACTTTACTAGTGCTCATTTTTTTCGTTGAAATCTCAACTTTAATATAGAATTAAAATATAATATTGTTTATATACAAAAATTCGTTAAAAAAGCGAAAAACTGAAAAAGTACTTTTTAAAAATCGAGTTTTCGGTGAAAATTATGAATTTCTCTTTCTTTATTGTAAATAAACGTTTACATTCATAAAAAGCGTTAATTCTCATACAATACTATGTTATACAAGTAATGTACATGTACCTAACTATTCTCGGCTTTCAAAGTCCCGAAAGCATTATTTAAACTGCAATTAAATAGGTAAAAATTCAAAAAACACAAAGCCTGTGAACTGAGAAAATTTGTCACGTCAAAGTCTTATATTTGATTATAAAATACAAAAATTAAAAGTAAAATAATTTTATTGAAATCTTTTTTTCCTCGTGGGCAATTCTTCATCGCCAGAATTCAGTATCATTATTTTTATTATTATTTATTAGACAGTGGGTACTGTCTTCGTCATCGATGTCCTCGAGACTACAATTTTATTCGTACAACGATTTTTCGGGATTAGAACATTTATCAGAATCGTGACAATTTGAGCACAAATTTGTGCACTTTAAGCCATGCTTGCGACCAACATTTGCTATTACCGCATCCTGTTTCGCAGCTGCAGCAGATAATTTTCAATAAATTTTCAGGAATTAATTCTTGTTCTGTAAATATAGGTACGTTGCCATTAACGTGATGTTCCATCCCCAATCTGTAGCTGTTAATTGATTACCAAGCCAACTTTGTATTTGAAAATACACCCTGTAACAATGTTGCTTAGCTGCCCCTTCAGTTGGAGGTAATTTTTTCAAATGAAATGAGGATTTAACAGTAGCCGTTCGGTAGAGTTCAAATCTTTTGTAAATAGAAGCTATTATTTTTAATCCATTTCCGGTAATCGTTTGTTTGTCTGCATTTGTATTGTAAAAAATTTCTGCAAGATTAGGTAAATGTTTATCGGCCAATAATGATTTTTTAATTGTTTTTTTTTTCCTTTCCCAGCAAAACTGGAAGTTGTATCGCAGCCAGAAAAACAATGCAAAAATGCTACAATATGTTTATGTGATTTATGTTTAAAACTATTAGAGGTGTAATAAGTATCATTAATATTTCCTGAATCAGGTTTGTGGAAATAGATATTCAATTCATGTGAACTGAATTGATTTAAAAGAACTAAAAGATCTATGTCTTGACCAACAACTACCACTATTTTATCGGAGTTTTTTGCTACTTCAAGGGATGTATTGATAATTAGGGAATCTGCATCTTCTTCATATAACTATTTTTTGCGTAACTGTTTTGTACATAATGTAAATATTTTTGTGTTATTTCATTAATTGTATCGTTTTTTTGCCAGATTACTTTGGGCAAGAGAAACCCGCCATCAACAACGTGTGCAATATTGCTTGAAGTTGGTAACGAATCGATGCTCGCAAATTCTGTATATAAATGTGACTTAACATTTTTTCTCAAGCCATTCTCTGTAAACAACGACACAGGAAATGGAGCAAGCTTGTACTGTAAATAATTTTTCATATCATCTGTGCATCTGAATGTAAACGTTTATTTACAATAAAGAAAAAGAAATTCATGATTTTCAACGAAAACTCGATTTTTAAAAAGTACTTTTTCAGTTTTTCGCTTTTTTAACGATATTTTTGTATATAAACAATATTTTATTTTAATTCTATATTAAAGTTGAGATTTCAACGAAAAAAATGAGCACTAGTAAAGTTCATTAATCGAAAATTTGCTAACCAAATTTTTCGATTGAAAATTAGGTCTTTTTTTTATTTTCTTCATAAAACATCGAAAATTAAATATTTCGCTTTGAAAAAATTTGGGCTTGTTTGAAACACAATAGAGAACATTTTCACCAATTTTCATGAAAATATAAACATTTTTGCGATAGTTATAAATTAAAAACCGAAAAAACGGATTTTTGCATTTTACTCGATAATTTTGAGGTTATGGTCAATAATTAGAAAGTTTTAGATTTTGTTATTATCTACAGCTTTTATATTCAACATTTTTCGATAGGATGCATAGTTTAGCCGCAAATCGCAAAAAACGAGTACCAACCCCTAAAAATGTATATACTACCACCCCAACCCCCCTTCCCGAACTTTTACTCAGTCTGGACGATTTTTCCTTAATTATTTACACCATTAACTACATTTTCCGACCATTCGTATACTGCTAAGAATTTATCGTCTATTACGATATTTTAAACGGTTTGGCCCTGGTCTAAAGAGGAAGTTGTTGTACTTGTAGAAAGTTAGCCCACTATAGTCGAAAAATGGGCGACGCCTGCACATGTATTTTATTGAAACGTAATCAAAAAACAATATCATGTATGAATTTTTAATTAAGTAGGAAATATTCGTACTTTTGCACGCCCTGTGCAGAGGCTGTAAAATATTTCTTTCACGGGCAAATCCGAATTTGACTCGCGCATAGGCACCAGTGTAACCAAAATTTTTGTTTGGGGGACCAAAAGCGTTAGACAATTAAAATACCGAAGAAATTTTAATATTTTTAAATAATTCAAATTCTGACAGTTGATAAAGGATAGTTAATAATGTAATGGTTATGGGGTTCCCTGTTTATTTATAAACAGAAATCCTGGTAATTATGTCACCAGTAAATTCATTGCTATTTATTTATCTGAAGGATAAACAAATAAGATTGGCCATTTGCGTGATCGTCTAGTTTTGTTAGTGTAGGACACAAATTTCGTTGTGTGTGTAGTAAACCCTTTTTTAATTACCCCAGGTTCTTTTATATAAAGTTTAATATTGCTTGTTTCTGCCTGATACTATATACCTTAGAAAATTAATCACTCTGTTAATTGAAATACCTGGTAAATTCGAACACACTGTCTATTATTTGAGAGACCTAGTTAATTATTTATGTAGTATCTTATTACTCAAGATTGCACTGTGCATTTATAGTTGAAGTTTATTTTCTATTTTACTTTTGAAATTAAAACATTTATTTAGTTTATTACTTATATGATGAAAAGGTAAAGGTGAAAGAATAAGACAATAATTGATGGGAAAAAATAGTAAAAATAAAACCACTTTATTTTATATAAATTGATGCAAAAATAGTCGAACATGAAATCAAAAGTAATCCAAATATTTGAAACAATTGTCTAAATATTATAATAGGAATATTTGCGCTGCTATAGTAATGACCAGACTATAGATATACTGAGTGTTTTGATGCGATAACAAGAACTGAGATACAAAAGTATGCTGTGTTATTTTAATAGTAATTAGAGTTGTAGCGAATGCCTGAATAAACATATCACATGTCTACATTGAGAAATTAATATAGACAAGAATAAGAGCAGTGACGGATAGTCTATGTACATAATAATTATTAATTAAACTACACAGAAATTAGACAACCATTACCTCCGACGGTGCCAAGGCCGGAGCTGGGATTCGAACCCAGTGGCGCAATACTCGTGTGATTAATAGCGATTGCCACCTCGCATCTCAAACAACACGGCTATCGGCCAGATAATACTTATTTTGAACAGTTGTGACAATAGTCGGTAAATGATAATAACATGACTGAACAAACGTCAAAGATAGTTATAAAAAAATATACTACGGACTAAAAATATTATGTTTAAACGTCAAAGATGTTACTTCGCAACAAAGAAAACGCAACTGCAGTGTCAAAGTTTACGAACATAACAGAGAATAAGCGTTTCAACCCAACAAAAGTTTATTTGATATTTTCTGTGGTAGTCGACAACGGCGCCTGGCTTCAATGAAAATACTCACTAGCTGTGGGAAAACTCCCTTTTGCAAATAAACAATGGATGTGGAAATTTTCAGCTTTGTTGTAGTTGTGCTCTCGCCTACTGACAAGAGAGATAGTAGGATACAGTATATGGTAATTACCGGCTGCACCTAACCAATCGGCTAAAATAGCGTTAGAAAGAACAATCTAAACAACGCAGAAATTTAATTTTGTGTCAATTGACTGATAAACTAACAGCAGTTGTAAGTATTTAGCACCGAACAGATGTTAACATGGGGTGGCCGAAAAGATCGACGATCTTACAGATTTGTATAGACAAGTGTCCTTAGAAACAGCGGACTGTTAATTTTAAATTTAGATTGAACCCCGATAGTCCGTAATGCACTCATTTTACTGTTATGTTGTGCAAACACAGTTCACAACCAATTACGTTCTCGTAGTCACGAGAATTTTACATCGTTGACAATTTAGTAGTTAAATAAATAAAATTGGTTGAAGTCGACAAAGACTCTTATAACAGCTCTTATATCAGCGTAAAGCGCCTAAGAAAAAGTATTTGTAAACTTGTAGTGTATGGTCAAACGCTATAGTTCTTAAATATAAACTTGTTATTTTGCAAACGCAAACTTCCCTAGTAAAATATTCAGAAAATGAAATTTTTTTGAATTAAAATCGTGAATAAAATCATAACTGAATAACTGGTAATATAATATTATGATAGTTAAAAATTAAAGCTAATATTCCATTTAAAATAATAATCTAATATTCTTTTGATACCACAAATGCGTCATTTAAAACTTTTTTAAACACCCCATAAGCAGAATATAAATGCAATTGCAAATAATAAAGTAGAGTCTCGAAATAAGAAAGTAATCACCTTTTATAAATTTAGGCCTGCAGAATTTTCATGCGCTCTGCATAGCGTTATACCGCCCGTGAATGCTCTCCCCCAGATCCTTCATGTTTAACGTACTCGTCGAGCATAACAGAGAGGTTAAAATGGCACTTCATAAAGAGTACGCCAAAGAATGGTTGTCTGCGGCGTCGTTACAGCGAACTCAATGTCCAGCGAAGTAACTTAGTATGTTTAAATTCAATCTTCAGAGTACAGCGAACTCAATGTCCAGCGATGTACCCAAGGGGTGGTGCAAAAGTAATCTCCAGGGAGCAACAGCGAACCCAATGTCCTAAGATGTAGCTCGAGTCTGATTACCCCTTTTCATGGGCCCTGAAGTTTCTTTTATATTGTAAAATGACCTCACAGTTTAAGCGTCCCCCAAGTCGGACGTGGGAATTGTTTACGTTAACGCTATTATAATATTCGACACTGTGCAACACTTTAGAGTGACACTCAACTTTCTATCTTTTTCTATGGTTAAGCTAGAAACGTGTAGGCGATTGCATACTATGGGTATACACGAAGTACTTGACGTTTATCTGAATATACGATAAACAAACCCTGCGACTCGACTAGATTTTATGTGAATTCTGTCTCAAAATTGCAGCGTTTTACTTTGCTTTAAAAATATAATTTTAAGATGCGTTCTAGTAACTTTATTGTGTCCAATATTAAATGACTAAATAAATGTAAAAAATGAAATGAATTAACTGCAATAATTACTAGAATTTGGAAACTAATAAATTTATATATGGGGTATATACAGGATGCTTCACTAATTAACTACTCACTACTGTTATTGAACAAAACAGTGAGCCAAGAATTCCCTTCGCAGAGGGCCACCCCCTAACTATGCAAGTGCACATAGGCAATGCTTTGAAAATATAGGAAAAAATCCAAAATCACTAAAACATTAATAGAATTCGAAACATATTTCTGGCAAAGCCAAATTTAGAAATATGTAATACTTTCAATACAAGTAAAAGAAGCCAATATGTTTAAAATGTAACCAGGGGGTAAATTCTACATGTTGAAAAAGACTTTTTTCACGGACAACGCGGATCAATCAGCCTTCTTTTAATATTCTCTTCGAAGTTATGTGTTTCTTACGTTCTTAATTTATTTTCTCCCTATTTTTAACTGATGATCACATTATGGGCTTCTGTGGTTTATTATAATACACTTTCATGCCATCTTATAATAAATTTATTTGGAAATATATAATTTTATCGCGATGAATTACTTAGATATTTTATTTCATATTCTGTATAGTTACCCAACGAAATAAATAATAAAATACATATTTCTCAAGTTGGTTACATGGAAGTCAAAAAAATAAGATTCTTTTTTATCTTCCAACTTTTACAATATCGTTATGCTATTGTGAAATTCTTAAGAAATCTATTTCCAAAATTATGAATTGACACATTTATTTGGATATTATTATTTTTATTTGTTACAGGTATAATTTAGACACAAATAGTTTTTGTCGATATGGCATACTTATCGAAACAGAATTCTTTCGTTGCTTGTACAGAAAAATTAATAAAACATGCATTATGAATAAAACATGGGAATTATAATTATTACGAAACTAACAAATCAATTATAATTAAACACAAATAAATTCAGTAAATAATTATAATCTAAATATACAATAGGAAATTATTTTCCTTTGTTGGTATTTTTGTTTGTACAATATTAAGCTTAAAACTTACAATTTCTTATTGTAAAATTTGGTTAGCTCATTGACTTAAATGTTTCACATCCATTGCCTATAAATAGGTATAAAAAGGTGTTAAAAGAAAATTAAATAGCTATATGTAGGATCATTTGGCTACTTGGCCTTTCTCCAGCTTGGTCACATATTTTTTATTACTTTGGATTGTGAATAATACTTGTACGTTTTAAATTTAAATGAAAAAAAATTGTTTAACAATTACACTTTTGTCCTTATCTTGTCATAAGAAGAGAAGCAGTCTTCATTGCTGTTAATTTTTATGTTTAACAGTACAGTAAAATCGCATTCAACTGTGACCTCCATAAATAGTTCACTGGAGGAAAAATTCTTTCAATTGTTGCGAAGTCTCGAGATACACAAAACAAACTCAACAATCCTAAGTAAATTTCGAAACTTCCAAGCCAACCTTTGTTAATTTCGAAATTCGGTTAAATGTACCAATCCGGACAATTCGGACTAAACCCGGACGTACAGCAAGCTTACCTAAATAGACTTTGCACAAAATTTTATCAAAATCGCACACTTAAAATATAAACTTTTCACAAAAATGTTCTCTATAAAACAAAGAACCTTTTTTTTTGTTATTAACCAAGGTAAAGTATATAAAAATAAAATCACGAAAAAGAAAAATGGAGAGGACAGCGATATGACCTATGGATAATAATTTTTTAGTATTTTATTTACTTTATCAACAATACATACAATAAGGTTTCTGCTTTATTTAATACTTAAATAATTAGTGATATATTAAATTCAATAGTAACTAAATCTTAGATGAATAGACTTTGATGTGTTTACCCAGAGAAAGACCCGAAAAGAAATGTTGAAGCGGCACCCACCACTCCCCCATGTTAATTAATAACAAAAACCCTTGATCGTGAAGCAATCAGTAATTATTTATCTCAATTCTATATCGAGATAAACAAACAAATTGGCCATTTATGTGATCGTCTAGTTTTACAAAGTTAGAACCCAAATTACGTTGTAACCTTTTATAATTACGTATGTTCTTTATGCAAAGTTTGACATTACGATTTCCTGTCTGATACACTTTACCTTTAGAAAACTAATCACTCTATTAATACCTTTTAAATTTTAACACTGTTTATTATTTGAGAAACCTAGTTAATCATTTATGTTGTTTCCTATTTTATTAATCAAGATTTTTCTTTCTTTTTCTATTTTATTTGATTGAAATGAAAACATTTATTTAGTTTACTACTTGTATGCCTAGAAAGGTAAAGTTGAATGAAAAGACAGTAATCGTTGGACAATAGTCACAGAAACCATTTTATTTTATAATAATAATTATTGAAGCAAATCGCCAAACATGAAGTTAAATAATCCAAATATTTAAGACAATTCTTTAAATATTATGTAAGAAAATTTACGCTGCTCTAGTAATGACATACTGTATATGTTTCAGAATTGGTTTTGCAAATAACAAGAACCAGGTTATACAATGGTAGTTCCGTGTAATTAAAGATGCGACAAATATATCGGTTAAATACTGATTAGTAATTAGTGTGATATTAATCGCCATGATGAAAATAAATCTTAATGCAAAACAGGGGACAATAATCATGTCGTGTTCGTTGATTATAGAATTTACGTGGTAAATGAGAATTAAATACTCATGTAAAATATCATGGAATGTTGAGGAAATATCCTTTAACTGAATTAAACAAATGGCAACTACCAAATTGTGTATGAATATCCAACAACGTAAAACGCGGTTGGGCGATGTAATTCAAACAGACATAACGTCCCGGTTCAGCGCTTCGACGAAAACTAACCCTCTCTGATATGAGCAAGGTATACAGGGTCAATAGACCGAGGCACTGACCAATGACCTGTATTGTTTGTAGTTCGTAGAATAATTGAGTGACGGATAGTTATCAAACAATCGTAGAAAACTAGATAGATCGCTGGTGAAAAACCTCACACAATAATTTGAACTGCAAACCATTCTTGTGAAATCTTACGTGTCAAGGGCACACGATCAGCAACTGATAGTACATAAACTGAAGTATAATTGAAGTTAAAGTTGCCTGTCATTGCATAAACTCTAAAAATATCCAGCTTAATGGTATAAACTTGTTATTTATCAAACATAAATCTCCCTAATAAATACTTAGCAGGTGAACCTTTACCTAATCTCATTATTATTATTAAAAATAATAACTGAGCAAATTGCAATATAACTTTAACCTATTTTCTGTTAAAAATCTAACGTTTCGTTTTGTACCACAAATACGCGAAAATATTCATTTCCCACCTGAAACAGAATGTAAATTCAATTTTTTTAAAATAATAACGCAGAGTCCGCAACAAATTTACCTGAGGCAATATAAACCCCTACGTCGTTCTCCGGAACTCTGTCGGCGCCCGTGTCGATGCACGCGTAAGTTGCCATTGTGCAGCGCACAGCAGCGTCAACTTGAATATTGAAATGAAATCGAAGCAAATACGGCAATCCTGGTGTCAATAATATGCTCAAAGAGCTGATATGCGAAAATGATAGATTATTTCTATTTGGTGTAGTGATTCATTATGTAGAAATAACTTGTACAGCAATATGTTTGGTAATTTTTCCGGAGAGAACCGCTCTTATCGACGGACAATTAGCTTCCTCTCGTAATGCCGCTAGCCCGAGCTTCTATATCAATATCGCCTAGAAATAATGTCAAGAATGTCAGAATTTCGTCCCTATACCACGCTGTCCACGATGCACACGCTGGTTTACATTATTGAGATACGCGTTCTAACTACGACGAGGAGAACATATACAATTACAAAAGGGACAGAAACTTACTCAATAAAGTACAGATTTTAAATCGAATACTGGATTCACTTTGTAGAAATTACGTTTAAAAAATCATCAAAAAGTCGTTACTTTGATATTTTTCAAAGGACGTACTGCAGTGTACCATATACCATTTTAAATTGTCAATGTGGTGGATAGCTGGAAGGAAAATGATACAACATTATGAATTTTTTAATCGGGTCCTTGATAACTGAATCGATGTGTTTACTTAAAATTTTATTTGTTTTAAATAGATAGATGTCTAGAATTGAAGATGGCGCCGTATACTTAAACTGTTTTACTACTATGAAGAATGAAATGAATACTTGTTACGAGTGCCATTTTCTATTAACGATATTAATGAAACCGAACAAAGTTGCAAATTTATGACTGCTATAATGTTGTATAATTATACTGATTTTAATCAAGCACCACTATATCCTATCTATTATATTTCCACAAACAAGTTTAAAATAAACGTTAATGAATCGCACTTCCACATATGCGCAATTAGAATCTCCCAAGCAGATAACTCCAAAATATTAACTATCGCGATAAAGACCTCATGCATACAAACAAATGTCAATGATTATAATTCAAAATTGTTTTGAGAAATTTCTCAGTCTTAGTCGTAGGTCATTTTAGAGCCAGAAAAAATTAATATACAGGGTAGGGCGATAATGCGTCGGACTTCCGTAGCTCGAGTTTTACAATAGTTAAAAATTTAAAAAAATACATAGGTAAACTACATAAAAAAGGAACTGGAAATTATGTTTGAATATACAAGATGAACCAAGACGGTTGTAAAGTTTCAAGTGTCAGTTTTTTAAACGCGATACTATATACAGGGCGATTCACATAAAACTCCCCAGGCAGTTTCCGTATTAACGAAAGAAGGTATTCAATTTCTGTAAAGACCAGTCGTTAATTATTTTTAGTGGTTTTATTTTGTGGTTTTCGAGATAAATCGAAAAAATTATTCAGTAAAATATTTGGTAACTAGCAAAAAAATTAAAATTCGCTCAAAGATATTCACTACATACAGTAGGTACTTAGTTTAAAATGATTCGCAATCTATCAAATGGTTCTACAAAGATGGAGTTGAAGTGCAAAATTATTATAGCTGGAACTTTGAAATAGCATACACGACAATGAACCAAATAATATACATATAATTTTGTAATGACACATTTTGTAAAAAGGCCAATATGTTTCAAATTATCTAAGATTTCCCATTTTTAAATTTTTTAAAGTATACTTTTCATTGACCCCTATATTGTTTTGTTAATTGCATAAACTAGTGGTCTAATTTAATAATATAAAGTCAAGTATGTTGTGTAGTAATTTATTTTCAAGTTTGTTGACATACAATCAATTTTTAAGCTTTTTAATGAATTTGTTATTACAAGATAAGTCAGAAATAGTTGTGTACACCAACAAAGACAAATTAAACATGATTTTGATCTACGGAGAATTTAGAAAAAATTCCCATGAAGCCGAAAGTTTATTCCATTTACGTTTTCCCAATTTGCCTAAGCCAGATCATAAGACCTTTATTTCTTTAATCTATAATTTGAAAAATTACGGAAGTTTTAAAAAGTTAAAGTATAATAAACAGTTAACGACTACAAATGATACAAATACTGCTTTAGAAATTAATATTATAAATAATGCAAATATGTCTTTACGGAAATTATCGCCTGAAACAAATATTTCCTGCTCCTCCTGTCAAAGAAATTTAAAGAAAAATAAGTATCGTCCATATAAAGTTCATTATGTTCATCATTTAAAACCTGGTGATTTTCAGCGTTGCATACATTTTATTGTACAATTGTTAGTATTACATGAAGAAAATCCGAATTATTTGAAAAATGTATCGTGGAGCGATGAGAGCTGTTTCCATAGTAATGGGCTTGTTAATACACAGGACACTCGGCATTGGTCCCAAAATAATCCGAGGTGGGTAAAAAGAACCAGAAATCAAACAGTTTTTAAAGTAAATGTATGGTGTGGAATATTGAACGGATACATAGTCGGACCTTCGGTCTATTTCATGAAACGTTAAATGGTGCTAGATCTCGGAGGTTCCTGCAAGAGGAGCTGCCAAATTTATTAAGAAACATTGCTCATGATGGGCACATAATCTGGTCTCATCAAGACAGGGCACCGGCGCATAATTCAAGAATAGAAGTTAGACGCTTGCAACATGTGTATTCACGAAGGAGGAAGCAATTTTGAACATTTACTTTAAAATTAAATACATACATATGTACATATTTTATTTAAAAGTGAAAACAAATTATTAAAAAAACTTATTGGACTTTATATTATTTCAATTTATCTCGAAAACCACTAGTTTTAATAAAAAAGTGTATACTACAAAAAGTACTTAGAATTAAACAAACTTTAATAATGTTATACTTTCAAAGTTCCAGTTATCAAACATTTTCTTTCCAGCGTCGCGACGTCGCGGACGCCACTGTCATTGACAACATTTGAACGATAAAATAAAGCCACCAAAAATATATAACAACCGGCCTTTACGGAATTTGATTACCTCTTTTCGTTATTACGGAAAGTGCCTGGGGAGTTTTATGTGAATCACGCTGTATATCACTACCTTTTTAGAAGCCTCTTTCTGAACTCCCTTCAGTTCCATATTATTATTGACTATCTCCCAACCATTTGGATGTAGTGATTTTTATTTTTGGAAATCAGGCCATCTGCAGATGCATTTTAAAAAAATCACTAGTCACTATTATGGATTTTAAGAAAAAAAATTTAAATACTGGTTACGAGACATCTGTGTCATGTTTTTAAATTATTATCGATTCCTAAAAATATACATGGTGGCCAAAAGTGATTTTTCAGTTTAGAAATTTTTTAACTGAATTTTTTCCATTTTCTCAAATGGAACACCCTGTATATTTTTCGACCATATGATGTAGGAATGGAAAACCAACATTTTCTGTATGGCTATTCGTAACTATTTTCAATTTAATGAGCAATAAGTAAATTCAAGAATAAACTTAAAAATTCGATGTTTTTCAAATAATTGAGCAGCAAAAATTATAATGAGTGCTTCACATGTTGCCCATTTTGACCAAAATACATCTCTATAAGTTATGATTCTTTCTTTCATATTTTGGATTGTAGAATAGTAGAAACTTCATTGCAAAGATGCATACCTCCAAAAAAGTGTGTTAAATGACCATTAAATAATGCATACCAAACTGTTTGGAAAACACCCAGTATACATTTTCTATTCCACATTTATAAAAGTCATGTGCAAAGGATGATTACGTTGCGGAAAGCGATCTTCGTATAAGCCAGCTGTTCTTCGAGAATCCCTCTTACATTCTCCTTAGATCAACAATATATCAATGTACTGAATATAACTCTAAATATCATTCTTGGAGAGTTGTACATCAAATATTAAGTACTATACTAATGTGTTCCGAATGAAGTACGAATTCATTTTCAGTAAAAAGAAGTAGAGGGCAATTTCTAGCCGATAGACACGTGGGTTAAGGCACGAGGTGGTAATCGCGATTAATCGAACGGGTATCGCGCTACCAGGTTCGAATCCCAACTCCGGCACTGTCGGAGGCTATGGTTGAATGTCCGCGTTTTTCAATGTGTAACCCCCTTCCGCACAAGCCTCTGGCTTCTGGAATTGGGGGTTGTCTAATTTATGTGGTGTGGTGTTTATTTGAAAAACAAAAGTTGAGGTGGCTGAAGATCAAAAAGGTTTTAACTATGGAATCAGCAAGGCAAAACGAAATAGTTTTTGGTTCATCTTTTTATCTATAAGATTGGAAACATTTTAAAGTGGTTTTCTTTTCTTTTTCAGATTCAGAGCTGATGCCAATTAATTGGTAAAACGCACGACGCACATAGTGTGCGACACTTTAATGCTTATAATAGTATGGTATAATAACTATGGTAAGTAACCAGTATGTTACCGTTATCGCTCTCAATTAGTATTTGTGTGCTAAATTATTAAATTTTATCTTTATCTAGAGACCTAAGATATACCTAATATAGTTTTTAATTCTACCACGTATATGCAAAATTTCATTAAGTTGTTTTTGCATTCTAAAAGCAAAACAAAAAGTGTAATCTTTCCCAATATGTCATTGGCCGGTGTCTCTTGCTACTTCTGCTTAAAAGTAAAAGTGTTTTCACTGAAATAACCTAATAATATTGTATCCAGAAACAAGAAATGAAACTTATCTCTGGTATTTTCCCAACTGTTCTGATGTAAACGCGATTTGCGCAGATAGTTATATAAAACAATAACATGTTCTACTTAACCGCTACTTTAACAATTATATAACTCCAGTTACAACCTACCGATATAAATTATTTAAATGACGTACAAATTTCCATTCGCAAAGTCTATACCGTAAACAGATGCCACCGATACACACTTTCACTATGTTGTGATATAATATTCAATATTTTTTCTTACGTGCAGATGAAAGGTATATAAGAAACTGTACCAAAAATCGTTGTAAGAATGATGCAGTTAAGAAATTATATAAACGAGGAAGGTAGAAATCAGATTGCAGTTAAAAGTAAATGATAAAGGTTAATTAGTTTAACATGTTGACTAATTGATCTTTTTAAGGAACGTTTCTGATAATATAGTCGAGCAGGCTAAAAGTATTTTATAACAAGGATTATATGGTGGGTTATTAAAAGTTGCTGAAAATATCATAAGCAGTTGTCAAGACCGGTCTTAGACATTTCCCGCCCCTAGGTACTCATTTATTTGCCGCCCTTTATTATATACCGATTTTAAAATGCCAAATTAAGAAAGTAACAAGTAAGCAAAAATGAACGAACGGACTTACCTTACAAAAATTACCATGAAACAAAAAAGTTTTAAAAAATTAATCAATTTAAAATTTGCCGCCCTAGGCAATTGCCTAGTCTGCCTAGTGGTAAGATCCGCCATACAGTTGTCATATTATTAAAATTTATACAGCGACTAAATAAATAAAAATAATATAGTTTATTGTGCATAAATAAAAATAGATTTATACACAAAAGGAAAAGGTTAGCCTAAGTTGCTTCTACCGCTCCTAAACAAAAATTTAAATAAAGAAAAGAAGATAAATATAATTATTTTACAATAAAATGCCTAATTAATTCATGAAGTTCTTCAAGGAAGAATTGTAAGTATTGACAATGTCATTAAAATATAATATGTGACGTACATTAAAAGAACTATATTTGATGTTATCAGAACTAAAGTATTCGAAAGCTGTCTCCTCAATGAGAATGTTACCCTGTTTTTAAATTGGCTTAAATATAAACTTAAATAATCCCATATTTCAAATACATAGACGCCAAGAAAAATATCCTGGAAACTTCTAATGATGTGTACTTTAAATTTCTTGATTTCCATATAATAAATTAGCAAGTTTTACAAGTTTCCTCTTACTCCAATAGTTTCTAGCGTACTAAAAAGTATTTTTTGTTCAGATCAAATAGGATTGATACCACATACTTATCAATATTCAATTCACTGTAAATAAAATCAAACAAAGCTTAATATTTTATATATTTTATGGCTGACCTTCTTTATTGATTTCTCTAAAATTAAACGACACATTGTGATTGAGATGGTTGGTGTTATAAAATCTAACTCGTCACTACTTATTAAGGAGGATCACTGATAAATTAAATCAAATCAAAAATTACTGTCGGTAGCTGCGGAAATATTAAAATTATTTTTGTTCTAATCTAATTAATATTAGAATTTTTTTTAAATGTTACCGTATGGGCAACGAGGTGAAGAGGTTCCCATCCCTCTCTCCCTGTTAATTAATAACAAAAATTCTTAATCGTGAAGCAATCAAGAATCTATTAATCCCACCCAGTAATTATTTATCTCAATTTTCATGTAAGATAATTATACAAATTGGCCATTTTCGTGATCATCTAGTTTTACAAAGTTGGGGTCCAAATTACGTTGTGTGTGTAGTAACCTTTTATATTTACCCAAGTTCTTTATGCAAAGTTTGACATTACGGTTTCCTATCTGATATTATCTACCTGAGAAAATTAATCACTCTGTTAATTGAAATACCTCGTAAATTTAAACACACTGTCTATTAATCTAGAAACCTAGTTAATCATTGATTTTATTTACTACTTTATTACTCGAAATTGCACTGTGAATTTATGCTTAATGTTTTCTATTTTATCGGTTGAAATGAAATCATTTATTTAGTTTATTACTTGTAGTACTAGAAAGGTGAAGTTGAAAGAAAAGACAATAATCATTGGGACAATAGCCAAAGAAACCATTTTATTTTGTAACAATTGGTGCAGCAAGTAGCCAAACATGAAGTTAAACAATCCACATATTTAAGACAATTGTCTAAATATTGTATAGGAAAGTTTACGCTGTTCTAGTAATGACATACTGCACATATTTCAGTGTTGATTATGAAAATAACAAGAACCATGTTATGCAATAGAATTTCCGTGTCATTTTGATTGTAATTAGAGATGGGGTAAAAAGTCCAGTTAAATGCTGATTGGCTATGGCTATGGTGAAATAAAACTCAATGCTAAACATAGGACAATAATTATGTCATGCTCGTACTTTATAGAATTTACGTGGTAAATGAAAATTAAATATTCATGTAAAATATCATAGAATATTGAGGAAATATCCTTTAATTGATTACACAAACGGCAACCACCAAATTGTGTTTGGTTGAGAGCTTCGTCGAAAAGTAATCCTCTCTAATATGAGCAAGGTATACAGGACCAATGGGCCCAAACACTGGCCGCTGGCCTGTACTCTTTGTGGTTCGTAGAATAATTATAGTGACGGATCGTTATTAAACAACCATAGATAACTAGGTATATCGCCGGTGATAAACATCTTACAATAATTTGAACTGCAAAACATTCTTGTGAAATCTTACGTGTCAAGGACACACGGTAAACCACTGATAGTGCATTAACTGAAGTATAGTTGAAAGTAAAATAACTTGCCACTGCATATATAGTTCTAGAATATAAACTTGTTATTTAGCAAACATAAATATCCCTAATAAAATATTCAGCAGGTGAACTTTTACCTAATCTCATTATTATTTTTGAAAATAATTGAACAAATTGTAATATAAGTTTATCCTATTTTCGCTAATCAAAGCTAATAGTTCATAAAAAATCTAATGTTTCATTTAATACCACAAACAACGCAAATTATCCATATTCCAACCGAAACAAGAATGTAAATTCAATTTTAAATAATAACTCATAGTATAAGCCCCCCCCACTATCACCCCACACCCCTACGCTATTATGAAAGGGAGTAAAAAAATTAATATGTGATTTAGTGTATAAACAAAAAATTAAATTGGGATTTAGTGTGTGTACGAGAACCAACGGCCTCTAAATTTTTTTTTCATTAACCACCCCCTCTACCACCCCTACTCTATTATTAAAGAGAATAAAATATTACATTGGGATTTAGTGTGCATAAGTCTTGGATACAAAACCTGGATGTGGAAGTAGTGATTCTTTCGGCAGCGGTTTTTTTTGTAGGATGTAATGATAATTACTGTTCAATCGTTATTATTGAAATAATGTTTACATACATTTGAAATAAAAATAGGAATTATTTTCGAAAAGAATGCGCTCTCTAGTACAGGGTTATTTCACAGGATATTCAGAAACATGCTCAGTTAGAGGTCAAACCGTTGTTAAAAAATTTTCTTAAGGCATTAGATTTATATCTAAACTTTTAGGTTCATTTCCGATTAAATCTAAGTGATAAATGTTGCGAATAGGTCTCTTAAATTTGGAAATCATACCTAAATTTCTCATGTAAAATTTTATCCCAAGATCATCAAAATAGCGAAAGTTACAAGGGTGACCTACTATTCATTTACATGTAGTGTATACAATGAAAAATGCACTGCAAATTTTAGCTAAATATGTAATCTATAATTTAATGGTAAATATCTATTAACAAGCTACTGATTTATGTTCTGGATCTTATTTATCATTTACCTTAAACGTTATTCATCCGTGCTATCTAAATTACAGACATAGTTATTTGCAGTAAATTGTCCATATTGTATAAGAGTAATTAAATTATTCAAATTTAGTTCCGTATTAACCAATTTATATGAATTCTAATTAAATTTCAAAATAATAATTACATAAGCTTTTCTTTCACCTTATTTCTAAAACAAATAATTCACATAGCTCCATTGAAAAATTATGCTGTACTAAAAAGAAAATATTTCGTTACGAAGGGAACTTCACACGGAACATAAAAATCATGCGTGTAATATATTAAAGTGTAACGTTATATTAAACTTTTAATTTCTATTCAGCAAGAAATTGTACAATGTTTGTACAACCTACTCAAACAATAATTATGTCTAGTTAATTATTATTTGTATTTACCATGGGAAGTGAAGAAGTAAGAGTTATGGTAAAGCCAATAATGAAAGTACGACGCGAGGCTGAACTCAACACATAATTATGATTAAACTATACAGGCTGTCCATTTTATCAGGGCACTCGAGAATATCTCACTTAATATCGGTCGTACAAAAAAAATTATTTTTACGAAAATTGTGCCGATTTATATAACCTACAAAATGGTTTGAAGACATTTGAAATCTATGGCCTACTTTAAGAGTTACGGCGGAATATATCGAAAATATCTCCGTTATTTGAAGAGATACGAGAAAAATTCTAAAGCGAAAATTTTTTGCAAAACAGAGTGTTTAAGCGAAGTTTTATCTAATTTTTTTCAAAAACGCTGTATCTTGAGATTTACTCTTCAGGCTGTTAAAAAAATTATTTTGAAACGGGCGGGAAATGGAGCCATTAAATAGAGTATTTTCCTCCCTCTTCAACGATATATCACATGCCATATTTATTCATTGGTACTACGTTAGTAATTATAAAAACATTTTTTAAAATCAATAAATTTTTTTTTAACAAAACAATTCAATAAGTTGTTCAAATTTTTGCTATAATAAAACATTAACACAATTAAGGAGAATAAAGTAAATTCAGGTAACAAAAACAAAATAATAATCAAGAAAGCAACATGGAGCAATTATGGAAAGAGTATTCGCAGTTATGCCAGTGTATAGAGGTCCTCCATAAAAGTGTCACTCCTTGCTCAGAAAGTTAAAATGCCTTTACCAATTAATTTAAGTATAATATCCATTTGTTTGTATTTCATGATTTCACTATTATTTCAATTATTTTAAAATAGTTGGCTATGAACAAACTTGACAATTTAATTTTTTGACAGATTATCTCAGTTAATACTTAGACTCTCACTCAATCACACTCGTTTAAAAATTTAGAATTTTCAAAAATGATTTTCACTCACTTTGATCGTTATAATATGTTCGTTACATATTGCCAATGCAATTTTAACTCTGGATTAGCTCAAGTAGGATTCCACAAGCCCTACAGCGAAAAATTAGCCACAAAACTGAAAAATAATGGTTCATTTTTAAAGAAGAAGACAAGGTTGAACAGTGTTACTGATAATGTAAATAAGGTAAACCGAGTTATTAATTATGTAAAAAATAAAAATACAGAAAATTTGGAAACATCATTAAGAGAAATGCAAATTGCTTGTCATATAAATAAAACAAGTGCTAGAAAAATTTTAAAGAAAAATGGTTACCGGTGTTATAAAGCCAAAAAAGTTCACAATTTACAAGCGGAGGACAAACCAAGGTGGCTGTTGGAAAAGAAGCGTGCCGAACCATTAATATGTAGTAAAATACTTTGGTCCGACGAGGCAAATTTTTCCAATAATGGATTTTTTAATCGCAACATTCATTACAAATGGACTTCTGAAAATACACACTGGCATAGACCGACTGGGTTTCAAAATCGTTTTACCTAAACTGTTTGAGAAATGAATTTAATGAATTCTTAGATGACCTACCTTTAGAGAATCGACACAACTTTCAATATTTTCAACAAGATGGAGCTCCTCCCCACAATTCCCAGATTTACCTAGATTATTTAGACGAAATTTTGCCTCAACATTGGATAGGTACCAATGGATTATTCGATGGTCCCCTCGTTCTCCAGATATAACCCCAATGGATTTTTTTCTATGGGGGTATATTAAAGGTAAGGTGTTTTCGACGACACCGCAAAATGTAGAGGACCTAAAAGCTCGAATTCAACAGGCATGTATTACAGTTACCCCCGAAATGCTGAGTAATGTTTTAAATGCAGCGCCTCGCCGCGTTCGATTGTGCATTTTGTAGGTTATCGGCACAATTTTCGTAAAAATATTTTTTTTTGTACGACCGATATTAAGTGAGATATTTTCGAGGGCCCTGATAAAACGGACAACCTGTATAATATGCAAGGAATCAAGGAAGGAAAGAAGATTAGCACCGTTTAGAGGAAGATTCGTGGCAACAAAATAGAACATTGTACTAAAATATACTGTACATAATATTTATTATCAATCCATTTATGCAAATTACTTTATAACAATTATCGACATGAAATTATACCTAAGCAATAAATTTAAACCCCAAATAATATTTACTGTTGCAGGTGCTGCAATTTAATACACAAATACTAAAATAAATAATATTATAGCTTATATAACTACTGGCCATAGCAATAATACCATCTTTGAAATACCAAACGTGACAACAAGGTGTTATGAGGCTTTAAGGAATTTGATTTCCTAGAAAGAAATGTGTACCTGTTTTCTACCTGCCCTTCATCCCTATAAATGGACATGAGTAACGAAACAGCGGCTCTCCAGATAAACGAATGCAAGTTGTAAAGATTTCTTCCGAACCCAAATGGAAGCATATAGAAAAATAAAACTACTAACTAGGTTAAAACACTCTGTTTTATCAGTTTTGTTGCACTAATGAATGAATAAATGATTAAAATAAAAATAATTTCGTTAGAAAATGTATAAACTGAGATGCCAAGACTCAGTTATTCATTTATTTTTCGGTATGTACGCAATCAGAATAACATCAATCCAAATGCTTAATACTTTCAACTAGGTACCACGATTTAGTTCACTTTTTTAACATGCACATTTTTATTACGTTTTATTTCATAATGTGACAAAAAATGGTTTAATTAAATGAATCACAGCTGACCTATGTTACATCGGTTTCTATGTAGGATTTGACTATGACATCGAAGTGGTTATTGCAAAAAATGTAGAGTAGATAATTTATTTCTTAAAAAAAAATGTTTACAGCTGAAGCAAGTTTTACTCGCGAAGGAATTATACATTTCACAACAACCAACTACAAGATATGAAGACTATTTTTTAATTTAAATTAATTAATTTTGGAAACAACTGAAATTATTAAGTGAAAATTCATATCACTACATCTGTCATAGTTCTACTTAGGTAATCTTAAACTTTTTACTAATACCTATATGATTGTGGATCATAACTCTAGGTGAAGATAAAATAAAAGACTTCAATTTCTTTTTAAACGAAAACATATGTCATGTTTTATGTGTGCAGGGACGGTGTTATACAATTTAGGATCTAAGAAAACAAAAGATCTTTAACCGATGGTTTTTGTCATAAATGGAGATATACAGGGTGGGGCAGGTGTGCGTCGGACCACGATATCGCGAGTTCTATGATAGCTAGAAATTTTTTAAAAAATTGCAAGTAAACTAGATAAAAAAGTCTATAACTGGAAATTATTTTCGAACATATAGGGCGAGCCAAGACGAAATTACAGGACCAAGTGCCTTTTTTTTAAATGGAATTTATTTATTTATATGGTAATGCACTCAACAGGCAAGCCCTATTATACAGTGATATGGTACATTTGATACTTACATTGACCTAAAACTAACTTAATACTAGCTTAATATTAACATAGTATTAAAAAGCAATGGTTTAAAACAGTGAATTTAACATGTTTTTAGTTTTTTTATACTGATGTCAAATATATCAAAGTTGGCTTGGATCGTATTATAGTTACTACATATTCTGTGGAGAGGGGAATTTTTTTTTTTTATACATTTATTTAACGTCGGCCTATTTCCGCTACTGAGGCCTAACACCGACGCCTGTAGACGAGCTACCCCCAACCAGGAATTTTGCCGAACCTCTTCCCTTAAGAAGAGTAGGGATCTTTTACTTGCCTAACATTTAATAGACAAGGGACCGACGGCTTTACATCCCCTCCGAAGGATGGTATATCACCTATACAACCCTCGCCTAAGGTTGTATAGCTTCCGCGCATACACTGATATACAAGCCGCTGGAAGATGTGTAAGGCGAGAACGCGGTTTCCGTTGGAACGGTCACCCATCCAAGTACTAACTGCGCCTGTCGTTGCTTTACATCGCATACCGAAGTATGTACATAGTAAAGATGCACCTACGCTCGCCCCGAGAGGGGAATTGATTTGATGATTTGTACCTGCCAGCTCTAAGTGGAAAGTTCTATAAGTTCTAGTAGGATAGTGGGGGACACTTAAACTTATCATGGACAGGAAACTACTATCGTCTACATTGCCATGTAACAATTTTGTAAGTATACAATATGCCCGTATTTTCGTCGATTCTCCAGTGTTTTGAGATTATATCTTTCCCTTAATATATCTTTATCTATATCGAAATCATATAAACCAGTCTCATTATATTTAAAAACCTTAAAACTTTATTTTGTATTGTTTCTATGCTATTTTTGTGTATTTGGTAAAATGGATTCCAGACAATTGAGCAATATTCCAACTGAAATCTTACATACGAAATATATAATCGCCTAATATGTTATATATATCAGTACATTTTTTGAAGACTCTTTCTAGGCTCTATTCATTCCTATATTGGCATGGAATATCTCTCAACCACTTCGATGTAATGAATTTTTTTGATGAAGTAATGCAATCTGCAGATGGATATTTAAAAAATCACCACAATCACAATTATGGGTTTTAAGAAAAACTTATGTGAATACCAGTTACGAAACATCTAATTAATGTTTTTGAATCATTTTCATTTCCTAAAAATGTACAGGGTGGCCAAAAATTAAGAACATTTTAAATTCAAATGGAACACCCTGTATATTTTTCGACATTGTGATGTAGAAATGAAAAACGAACATTTTTTGTAAGTATTTCCCTAAGGCTAATTGCAACCATTTTCGTTTTAAAAATGAATAAGTGTCAAATTCAAGAATAAACTTAAAAAGAAGTTACCTCAAATAATTCATTAGAAAAATTTATAATAGGTGTTCGACGTGTTGCCCATTTTGATTGACACACTTCTTTATGCAATTTTGAAATAAGGCCATTTAGTGGGACCATTTCATCCAATCCATTGAAATGAGTAAATAGTATTTAATCGGTCCTTTACTGTAATGTCTTTTTGTACATTTTTTTTTTGCTGTTTTCAATAAAACCTCAGTTTTAAATTGTCGTGTACAAAGGAGCATTTATCACATTTATCGGTCGTTACAATTTGTATTGAACTTAAAATATTTGTAATTTTACAATACGAATTTTAATAAAGAGGAACTTGTAGACATGACTTTTGTTTTGGGCGAGTCAGACAGAATTATTTACTTGCAAATAGAATTTGTCACCAACGTTATCCTGAAAGAAGGATTCCTGATGTTAGCAGCTTCCAAAAATCTTCTCGATAGATTTCTGGAAACTGAAAATGTCGAATATAAAAAATGTGTTGTGAACGAAGAAAATGAGTTTTCTGTAGTGCTGGCAATGGTTGAGAGTCCCCATGTTAGTCAAAGAGAAGTGAGCTCATTAGTAGGAATAAGTAGACGTGGGGATCGAATCTTAAAAACAAATAAGTTGTATGCATATCATATTCAAATGCACCAGGAATTATATGATGACGATTTCCAAAACCTCCTACAATTTCGTAATTGGGCCAGAGGTGAAATGCAACAAGATGTCAACTTCTTCAATACTGTTCAGTGATGAGGCAACTTTTCATAAAAATGGATTTGTTAATAGGCACAATTTCCATTATTCTGCTTCGAAAAATCCTCACTTTTTTATGCAAATTGATAACCAACACAGATAGTCTATAAACGTTTGGGGAGGAATTATTGGAGAACATGTAATAGGGCCACATTTCTTTGATGGTACATTGACTATAGCTATTTATCTTCATTTTTTTGAAAATTATCTGCCTCAATTATTGGTAAATTTCCCTGAAAGAATTCGAAATAAGATGTGGTTTCAGCAAGATAGTGCTCCACCACATTATTTAAATGCAGTTAAAGACCGCTTAAATAATACCTACCCTAATCAATAGATTGGAAGAAATGGACCCACTAAATGGCCTGCTAGATCCCCAGTTCTTACAAAAATGGATTTCTTTTTATGAGGATACGTGAAGGAAATTATTTATAGAGATACACCAACAACAGTACAAAATATGAAGGAAAGAATAATAACTGCTTTTACATCTATCACACCGGCAGTTTTAGGTATAGTGGGAACCTCATTTCAAAAGCGCATAGAGATGTATGTCAATCAAAATGGGCAGCAAGTGGAACATTCATTATAATTTTTTCTTCTGAGTTATTTGAAGAAACCTTTTTTTAAGTTTATTTTTGAATTTTGTAATTATTGCTCAATAAAACAAAGTTGGTTGCAATTAGCCCTAGGGAGGTACTTACAAAGAATGTTCAATTTTCATTTCTACATCACATCGTCGATAAATATACAGGGTGTTCCATTTGAAAAAATTGAGAAAATTCAATTTAAAAAGTTCTTAATTGAAAAGTAAACACTTATTTATTTATAGCAATTAACCGTAGGATAATACTTACAAAAATGTTCGTTTTTCATTTCTACATCTCATCGTCGATAAATATACCCTACTAGGCAGGGTAAAAAGATCATTTATATAAATTAGGAACAATGTGGGCCCCAAAACTGAACTCTACCGCACGCCATATTCGACATCTAGCGCTTTTTGCTATAGACGCCCCCCATCTTACACATTGGCGTCTATTTGATATATAGTTTTTAAATAGAATAAGGCATTTTTCTCTTATTCCAATATCCTCTCATGTTTGTAAAAGTAGGGAGTCGCCGACTGTGTCAAAAGCTTTGGACAGGTCAATAAAAGCACATAAAGATGGCATACCCCTGTCCAAGAATGAATGTTCATTGGACATTAAATCCACTATGGCATCTTGCGTAGACTTGCCTTCTTTAAAACCATACTGTTTCATATTTTTTGAAGTAAGACATTAACCTGATTTTAAATACCTTTTAAAAAATCTTGCTAAAATTTCTTGTTAAGGAAACATGTCTGTAGTTACTAGCAATGTTGGTATCGCTTTTTTTAAAAATAGGTATTACTAAAGAATCTTTTAAGATCTGTCGCCAATATCCCACTGATATACACTAACACATAATTAATACTAAGGGATAGTAATTAATATACTTTTTCTACTAAATGGTAAATGGTAATAGTAATTTGATTTTTAGAAATTCGAATCAAAGTGAAAAAGTGTTTAAAAAACCTTAGGAATTGCACAAGCAAACCTATCCAGAGTTAAAATTTGTCTGCAAGCTATGGTCGCTGAACTGTTTGTATTATATTAACTAAATTCCTAGAAATAAATATATTTCTGTTTTAGAAATTTTAATGTCCAATATATATGAAGAAATGGTAATAAATAAGAGTTTAGTGCGCTTTTGGTAATTGTAAGGCCAAAATAAGGTAGCTGTTAAATACATATTAGCACTTACCTCAAAGGACTAACTTCACCACACTAATCAGCTCTTTGCCTTTAATTATCAATAACTCACTTCAACAAAGACCCGCACAAGACCACGTAGTCGTTAGTATTTCAATTCACTGGTGGAAATGGTGATATAATTTTAATTATTCTGTTTCGCCTCAGAGTATGATTATTTAGTCATTTTTTTATTATGTGTATTGTATTATAGATTATCTTCCATTGTACTTTGTGTGTGTGTGTGAATCATTTAAAAATATATGGCATAGCCTTTTTTAGAAAACAATACTGTTATACCACAGCATTTGATGATATAAAAAATACTTTGCGGACATGAGTAGTTTGGTAGATAATATCGGTAATATAATTTTGCACGTTATTTATTTTGCAGCTTAATGTTTGCTATACAAGACTTGATCGCCGTTATATACATATAAATATGAAACATACCCAGAATTTTAATGAAGGTACATCAGAATTTTAGCAATAGATTTTTAGGTTGAACACAGATTAGTATAAGGTTAATTAACAACATTACTATTCAAATACATAGTGCACGTAATTGTACGTAATTTGCTGAACAATGTTTTCCCGGGAAGATGAGTTGGTCGAAGAGGTGCATTAGAATGGCCGCCAAGGTCCCCTGACTTGACCCGTCTTGACTTCTTTTATTGGGGTTATTTAAAAAGTTATGTTTATGAGACCAAGCCCGACAATATTGATGAGCTGAAAGAGAGAATAATCAATCTTTCAAACTCAATAACAGACATATTGGAAAATATTTCTCAAGTTTATCTTCGGTTAGAATCTTTTGGAGTCTGAAGGACTTTTTATATATTTCAAAAATGAATGTTAACGTTCACAAAATAAGGGTTCGAAACGACTGTTTCAGACGGAGAATAATATGAAAATTTATACTTACTGTTCGTTTTTGCTTAACTGCTGCTCTGATGGTATCTATTGGACCTGGTAACACTATAAACCTAACACTGGAAGTACTATAACACTTTCTTAAAATTATACCTGAAAGGGAATTTTGTTAAAAAAAACACAATTAAAAGACAATATAAAGTTCAAAAATATATATTAAATCTCTTCAAAAAATTTATGTTTTACAATAACTTTTAAGAAATATGTTTGACAAACAATAGTCTGGCCCGTGTACAACACATGGTGAGGAACGATTTATAATGTACCAACTACCATCCAATATGCAGTTTTGTGAGCTAACGATTACACAAAAAGATTCAAGAAAAGTTCAATGCTTATAAAATTTGGTGGGCTTTTGCGTGCCTATCTATTCACGTATTTGTATTTCAATATCAATTTATGAGTACATGGTTAAAGATACTTTTCTGACACCGAATCACTGAGGAACCGGTTTAGGGCAAATCCCGTTAAAACTCATCATTTTCCCGTCAAAATCGACTGCTAGGAAATGATGGGGGTCCCATGTCGCTAAAGGCTATTTTCGCTAAACTCACGATATACTTTGAATAGAAGCTGGATTAACTTGTCCTCATATTTAATACCGCGCATGAGTTGCAGTGCTTACAACGTGGATTCGTAAAAGGGTTTTTAATTCTGAAATTTCCGAAATTCCGAAAGTCAAATTTTGTTATACTTTCTAAATTTTAGTGGTCGGGGCGACATTACGTCCCTGTGCAGCGACATTTACTACACGTTCTAAAATGATGCTCGTTGAGGAGTTATTGAAATTTTTGCATAAAAATCGCTCCGTAGAGCGAAAATATGATTAAAAATATTAAAAACCTCTTCCACGATATTTTTACGTGAAGCACGCTTCTCATGCGAAATATTTCCTAAGTCGGATTTTGTTACAACATCGAAAAGTATACCGAGGGTTTTACCGTGTTCTTTAACACACTGCCAAGTGCAGGAAGGTAGTCAATTTGAACATCTTATGGCATAAATGTTTACTTGCTTCGTACTGTTTAGTGAGAGGTAAGGGACTCACATACAACAAACACCTCAATGGCGAAAGGAGAAGGGGCTCACCTAAAACAAACACGCCGAGGGACCAGGAACTTAGTCGTTATTCCTAGGTAACGCTAAAAATAGTTTCTTAAACAAATTAAACGCTATATCACGAATGAAAAAATTGTTTCAATTAAAACCTGTAGGTAAAATATAATACTGTAATGAATAATGAGGGTTCCCATTTTTTTGAGAGTTGAAAGTCACCGGATACGTTTTTTTTTTATATGGAACACGTATTATTTTATCTTTCAATCCAAAGTGTATTTCTCAAGAATTGCGACAAATCTTATTTTTTGAGATTACAACGCCATCTATCGCGAAATAAAAAAAAGTTTCAGACAAGACCTACGTATTTTATAGCGTGGAATCAGAATCCGCAATAAAAAAATGGGGGTTTTATTTAATATTTCAAAGTTATCCCCACCTCACCGCCAGGGGGTGAGGGTAGGGGGTCAAGTTTGGTATTATTGGATAGCTCTTTCAAAAATATTCAATAAGTGTTCTTTCTTATTCGATCCGATATGTCTTTCTTGAGATATTTGTCCGTTCCAGGACTTTCTATTCACCCGGTATACAGGATAGTACAATACGACAAACTAATAATGAATTTATTCTTCAAAATAATTTAAATGAACAAGAAATAATAAAAGCTAGAATTCTTTCGAGGTTTACGCTGACAGTTAAACGCTATATTCTCATAGAATATGTTATAGTTTATAGGTTGTATACCTAGTTTTTAGGTTGTATGATTCATTATCAAAACATACGCTACCCAAGAATTGCATTAGTCTGATGAGGCACACATTGTTGATGTATTAGAATAGCATACAAGTAGACATGAATTATCTTTAAATGATTAAAGCAATACATAACTGTAATGTAGTTATTTTTAAATGGAAGAAAAATGCTTTACTTTGTTATATACACTAAGAAAGGATTTTTGTTCTATCAACTGATCAGAAAATATGCATTTCAATTACTCTGTTAGGAAGAAGAATTTTAAATTAAATTTTGAAAATCGTGTTTTTTGATCCGCGTTAATTGTGAAACCTTTGGTTGGTGTTATTTAAAAATAGAATTTTGGGAGAATACAATACTGGAAAGTGATTTTGGACCGGAAAATCGACTTGTTGGCGTGAGAAATTATTGTAACAAAGATCTCCAGACCTACAAATCGCAAGCAACAGTGGCATACTGATAGTTGGCATGTGACTCCAGTTCTTTACAGACGTCTGATTTATAAGAATCTTTATATCTTTGACAAAGGGTCTAAATTGACGGTATCTCTCCCGCCCTACTGCAATGGGGACTGGATGAATTACTGCCGCACCTAGTTGGAGTATTTAGGGCGTGCTTAGCACACCTTTATATTCCAGAGACATGAAGAGAAGTGAAAGTTGTGTTCATCCCAAAGGCAGGACGGATGGACTATACCACCCCCAAAGCCTATAACCTCGTTCTTACTCAAGACGATGGAGAAGCTATGTGTATACATAAGGGATGTTGTACTAAAAGACAACTCTTTACATCCTTACCAGCACGCATACACCCTGGGAAGATCCACCAACCAGTCACGAGTCAGATTGAGAGATCCTTGGACAATAAAGAGTCCGCCCTAGGTGTCTTCATAGAGATAGAAGGTGCGTTCGACAGGACCACCTTTCCAAAAATTACAGAGGCCCTAGTGGAGAAGAATGTCCCCACGATCATGGGAAGCTGTATATCCAACATGATCTCGAAGAGAGCTGTACAAATCAGTGTGGGAGATGCTTCTGTACGAGGAATGGTCGCGACAGGCTCTCCGCAGGGAGGTGTAATATCACCACTGCTATGGAACCTCGTTCTTGATAGCCTCTTGTGCCGCCTCAATTCAGAAGAATTCCACACAATTGTCTACGCAGATTATTTAACAATCATGCTTAGCGGAAAATTCGAAGGAGTCCTTTGTGAAAGAATGCAGTGGCCCTAAGAATAATTAAAACATAGTGCAAAAAACACTCCCTGTCTGTCAATCCCAGGAAGGCGGAGATGATCCTCTTCACAAGGAAAAGGAAACAAGAGCATTGAAGGCGCTTGCCGCCCTGGATACAACACTAAGTTTCGCATCAGAAGTGAAATACCTTGGGGCAACTTTCGATGCCAAACTAACATGGAATCTTCACATAGATAGAAGACTAAAGAAGGCTTACATCTCTTATGAGCAGTGCCGCAGGACCATGGGGAAAACCTGCACACTGACGTCATAAAACCTATGGAGCTGTGGTTTGATGGCCTAAAAGCAAACAGACTACAGCTAAGAACAAGCTCAGCCAAGTGCAGAGAGTTGCCTGCCTAAGCAAAACCGGAGCTATGCGTACAACGCCAACGAGATCTATGGAGATAATGCTGTGTCTGCCACCACTAGATATATATCTCTCTGACAACAATGGTATGCCTCAAAACCGTTGGCATACAATCAAATGTAGGCTATGGAGAGGCCAGAAGTCGCCTGCGGAATAAGGCTGTTAGTAGGCGTGCACCGATAGCATTTGTCCCCAGTTTGTCTATGACAGACCCTATATAATACAGACGAATAGTAAGAACGACGCTGATGGTGAAGATTGACCAACATCTTCACAGCGGATCAAAAAAAGGATGGGACAGGATGTGAAATATACTCCAGAGGTCTGCAAATCCAATATAAATGGGCTATGGATGTGCGAGTCAGCGTAGTACAAACGGAACTGGCGGGCATAACCATAGCTGCAAAAGAGATTGTCCATAGACATATTATGGGCAAAACAATCAGGATCTACACAGATTGTAGACAATCATTACTAGCCCTGAGAAGTTACAAAATTACCACAGGCGCAGTATGGCAATGTCACCAAGCACTTGTGGGTGCCTTCAGCATAAATAATATACTGGTATGCTGGGTGAAAGGGCACGTATAGTGTAGTGGCAACAAAGTAGCCAACAGACTGGCTAAGAAGGCAGCAGGCCTAAGTATCTTTGGACCAGGCCCGGCCAGTCTGTTACCGACGACGGCGATAATACAAATAATTAAAGAGAACACCCACAATGAATTCAAGAAACTGTGGGATGAAACAAACAGACAAGAGTATAGCAATGGACTACCTGGCAATGTCCAGAAGGAACCTACGTTTTATAATGGGAATCCAGAGTCCACTGTCCGTTAAAGAAATATCTCCATGAGATTAAGCGAAACACCTCTCTTTAAAGGTTGTGAACAAGAAGATGAAGCGGTTCAACATGTCCTCTGTAACAGTTCTGCTATCTCATCAATCAGAGAATCCACTTTGGGAGAACTTTGGCGTACTTTGACCGATGTAAGGGAGATGTCGCTAGGCAGCATCACCACCTATTTCGCAAGATTAGGTTGGTTGGAGGCCTAGGCGAGGGTCTGCCGACAGGGAGGATGTACAAGGGGCCCAATGGGGCCTAAGTGCTGTGGTTCAATAATTTTTGTTGACCACCCTCCCAACCAATTCCAGATTCCAAGGATCTAAATTCTTTGCGTCAATTTGTTAAATATAGTCTATTGATTTCAAAACTGTGATGGGATCGATAACAAGCAGATTTTCCTATAATGGAGCCAAAAAAAGTACATAGTAGAGCAAAAAATCAGCGGCATTCTCGTCAACAGTTGTTATTTAATACTGAAGCGGCACCTCGTTTTACCATAGAAATATATTAAATTTTATCCGTTTTTGCCTGCTACAAGAAATAAAAACCACGACTATGACATTCTGTGCAATTGCCATAGTCGACCAAATGGATCGAATGTGTGAACGTGCCGCATTTATATCTAATAATTTGTTGGCTGCTGTAAAATAGGGGGAGCTATTATAGACGAATGTCAAATATTCGGATAGTCCGTCATCCAGTGGCGCCTCACATATATTTATATAGGAATATATATAATAATACTGTTCATATTTTATAAAATAAAACAAAACATAAATATAATTGTTTTTACACTCAACTCAACCAAAAAGGAAAACTGAGTTCTTTTAAGGAAGTTTTTAATGGCAGGCATAATTTTCATCGAAATATTATGGAATTTACGAAATTCATAAATCCGCACGCCCCTGGCTCTACTATTTACTCTTTTCGGCCAGGCTATAGTTTGTATTTCGTTTGAGCTTCAGGTGTAATCCGAGATGCAGTAATCTTGCATATGTTCTTGGACTTGTTCTATTCTATTTATTTATAAAGTTAAAACGCAATTAAATAATTTTAATACATTAATTCTAAACATCGTATTTTTTTATTTTTTGACCTTTCGACATAAGTATGCGTGCCATACTGATAAATTTGATGCACGTTTACTGTGATATTTTATCATATACGTTATATATATTTTAAAAACAAACATATACAAACTTGCTGACTAAATAATAATAATAAATAAACACCACAGAAATGAGACAATCCCCAATTCCAGAAGCCAGAGGCAGAAGGGGATTAATTACTTGTGTACTTGAGTTAACATAATATAAAACTGATTTTCGATTTGAGGTTATTAATGGCATACGTGGGAGTTTGCAAATGTAAATTCAAGATTTCCTTACCGATCGAATGTTTTTTGTTAAACATGTCACTGCAGGAAGTGACAGCAGAAACGCGCTCAGTGGGGTCCCCCAGGGATCTGTCTTAGGACCCTGCTGTTCATCGCATGTACATCCTATCTGCGGCAATGTATCAAATCCCGTTGTTCTTTCTACGCAGACGACACAAAAATTTACTGCTACCCACTAACGGATAACGTACGATTGCAGGAAGATCTAGATCTTATTCAGAAGTGAAGTGAATCATGGTTACTTCCGTTAAACATTGATAAGTGGGTAGTACTTCATTTAGGAAAACACAATCCATGCTTGGGATACAATATTAACGGCAAACAACTCATTTCATCCGATTCTCACGACGATCTGGGAGTCATCATAACACAAAATCTTTTCTTCTCCAACCACATTGCCCGACAAGTTAAAAAAAGCAAACACCATTTACTGTATAAAACTTTCGTCCACATGAATCCCGCCATCTTATCCAAACTATTAAAACATATTTTCGGCCAGTACTCGAATTCTCTAACAGTGTGTTGCGTGTTTACAATCTCTAGTGAACCTGTATGTAGGTTCAAACAATTGCAACATGACTTTTCACTAACCACTACTTTATTTACTACTTACTTACAATAATTAAGTCCTTATACACATTAGTATACACTAATTAAAAGTTCCATTTACTGTAGTCTCACTACTATAATTGACAACTTATTACCGTTCTTGTTCCATCTGTTCACTTCTTCGTCTAATATAAAACTGTGCTCCGTGCGCGGCATCCACTCCTTATATACTGAGGCGCTTTATTCTCAAACATTCCAGTCTATCCTTCGCGGTGTTTCTGGCCCTTCTCGTATATTCTATGAGGCAGTGGCGTAGGCGTACACATAACAAGTGTATGGTTTTCAACCTTAATATGTAATTCAAACCATTTAAAGAATGCTCAATGCCGCATGACCCGGATACCATTGGGACGTATCCGTCCATGTTACGAAGACCGGCCTACACAGTTTAAACCCTCCTCGCTGGCTGCCAGACGACGTCGGCGTCGCGGTGGCCTTATCGCTACGTACAAAGCGTTACGAAATGAATTATCTCCAATTCATCATTTATTTACTCTCGCCATCGATAACAGAGTACGTGGACAACCATTTAAGATCACCAGCGATACTTCAGAACCTCTATTCACGAATGCTTCCTTTCAGTGCGCGTTTTCTCCCATCTTGTGTTGCATCCGCACTCAGTGCAAATTCTTTTAAATGTAGATACGGCAGACTTGTATTGCCTTAACAAGGTTTTTGTTCGTTTATTTTGTACTTCTTTTCTTGTAATTTAATGTATTACTGTTTGACCTTGTGTCTTGTTGTTTTCGAGTATAATGGGTATATTTTCTCTGCTCTTATTTTTATATAATACATAAATGAATTAAAGAGTGAAAGAGTGAAAGAATGAAAGAAGGAAAGAACGAACGAAGGAAAGAATGAAAGAAGGAAAGAACGAAAGAAGGAAAGAACGGAAGAAGGAAAGAACGAAAGAAGGAAAGAACGAAAGAAGGAAAGAACGGAAGAACGAAAGAAGGAAAGAACGGAAGAACGAAAGAAGGAAAGAACGAAAAAAGGAAAGAACGAAAGAATGCAAGAAGGAATGAACGAAAGAATGCAAGAAAAATGAACGAAAGAAGGAAAGAACGAAAGAATGCAAGAAGAAATGAACGAAAGAATGAAAGGATGAAAGGATGAAAGGATGAAAGGATGAAAGGATGAAAGGATGAGAGGATGAGAGGATGAGAGGATGAGAGGATGAGAGGATGAGAGGATGAGAGGATGAGAGGATGAGAGGATGAGAGGATGAGAGGATGAGAGGATGAGAGGATGAGAGGATGAGAGGATGAGAGGATGAGAGGATGAGAGGATGGGAGGATGAGAGGATGAGAGGATGAGAGGATGAGAGGATGAGAGGATGAGAGGATGAGAGGATGAGAGGATGAGAGGATGAGAGGATGAGAGGATGAGAGGATGAGAGGATGAGAGGATGAGAGAATGAGAGAATGAGAGAATGAGGGAATGGGAGAATGGGAGAATGGGAGAATGGGAGAATGAGAGAATGAGAGAATGAGAGAATGAGAGAATGAGAGAATGAGAGAATGAGAGAATGAGAGAATGAGAGAATGAGAGAATGAAAGAATGAAAGAATGAAACAATGAAAGAACGAAAGAACGAAAGAACGAGAGAAGGAAAGAATGAAAGAATGCAAGAAGGAAAAGACGAGAGAACGCAAGACCGCAAAAATGCAAGAACGGAAGAACGAAAGAATGAATGAATAAATAAATACTGAAATAATAAACAGCAATTATTGTATTTTTCAGTTATTATGCAAGTTAAAATAATAATGAACTTTTAATATGTGGCCCACTCTGTATGAATATTTATATTTTGAAATCATAAAAATTAAGCATTTACCAAAAACCAACCTAACAGTACAGAGATAAATCGAATCAAATAGACCGGCGGCGGCGGTACCTTCAAAATGCTCTTTGGTACTAGTGGAAATTATACATATTTAGGTATTTTACCGCTTGGTAATAACATTTTGGACTATCTATAAAGTAACATTTTATCTATAAAAACAACAGGAAATTCAATGGTATTTACATTAAACAAATAACAGAATGAACATTATAGCCTTGATAATGGATATTCTAGTACTTTATCATTAAAAAATCTGTAAAAACGTTCGTTTATAGTTCTATCGTTATATTGAAGGCAGTGAAACTGAATAAACACCAAGTTATAAAACTTTATAAGTTTTTTCGTAGCTCAACAGCTTACAAATTGTAAGGTGAAAAGCTTTATATATCCCGGTCCGTCCTTAGAGTCAATAAAGAAACACCACCTGCCTGCAGTGCCTGCACCTGTATATTATGGGTAATAATTAAAGCTCTCAATTTGAGGAATTTCTCAGACTCAGACATGTTCATATCCGTTATTATACCAAGAATAGTGATAAAATTCAATTCACAGAGGCTTCTTAATCTAGTAGAACTTCGTTCGGGCGGCTGAAAATAAAGGGATCGTTTGAGAGTAAAACCAAGTAATTCAAAGATAATGCTTTTAGCTACTGAGTCAGTAAATAACTACGATATCCCTAATGGGACGGTAAAAGTAGCAAACAATTTTATGTTCAATTAGCACTATTGTTGAAATGATTATGACATGATATTGGTAGAGGATTATGGGACCAAGCAGTAAGTTGTCCTGAAACTGTTACAAGTTAAAAAAAATATTGACAATATTTGTATTTCGGATCCTGTCGTGGAAATAGTGCATGTATAATATTATATACTTTCTACTTAGAACAATGGAGCGCGATTTTCAAAATATGAAACCAATACTTAATTTAAATTTTTAAATAACGATATAGCGATTTATGGGCAAATCTGTAAATCCGAACTACCGTTCTTGTAATTGTCAAATGTAATAAACGTGGCTGTTTGAAATACTTCCCTGATAATTAGCCATGCCTAGTCAACTTAAACATTTGAACAAATCAATAAAGAACATTGATAAACAGAGGTGTTCAATTTAGTGTCAAACTGTCACATTTCAGGATGTTCATTAGAAATCCAACGCAATAGTATATCATTTTATATGGACTTAAAGGGTTATTTTTTATAACTAGGATGTACTTGACATAGAAGTAGTTTATAGAAGTAATAATAATAATAATAATAATAATAATAATAATCATTTATTTTCCTTTTCGACAATACAGAATATTGTATAGGAATTGTCATATAGCCCTTACAAACTAAGAGACAAAAAAAATCTGATACAGAATAGTAACATTTATCCAATAAAAATAATTTTAATCTTTTCTTAAATAAATGCACAGTCTTACTGCATTTTATTTCGTCTGGCAATCGGTTAAAGATTTTAGGTCCTATAAATCTTGGGGATTTACTAGTCATATTAAGCCCGGCACAAGGCTCATGCAGCTTATTCTTTTGCCTTGTATTAACATTATGACAATTTTTATTTAAAATAAAATCATTCCTATTTATAAAAACATATATACATATTTCGAAAATATACAGACTCGGTAAGCTTAAAATTTTAAAATCTTATCTTTAAAAATATTATTACAGGAGTAAGCACTCGGTACGTCGACAATACATCGTAAAATGCGTTTTTGCGCAATAAATACCTTAGATGATAATGTGGAATTCCCCCAGAAACAGACACCATACCTTAAACGTGTATCAATTTGAGCATAATACAAATTAATTAACTGTTCTCTACTTAAATAAGCTCTAATATTTCGGAATAAATATACTATCGATGAAATTTTGGATATCAAAGTTTCACAATGATAATTCCAGTTCAGGGATTCATCCAAGTATACTCCCAAAAACTTAATACATTCCTCACCGCTAGAAATAGGTGTATTATTTATGTTAATATTTAAATTGTCGCATTTCTTTTGCCTGTTGTGAAATCTAGTGAGATGAGTTTTCTCGGCATTGAAATGTAAAGTATTGTGGGAAAACCAACTACAATTATGTTTAAAACATTATCCAGTGGGTTGGAAATTATTACAGATATGTCGTCCGCGTCCATCGTAAAGTGTGCAGTTGCTGGCAAAGAATCAATATCGTTTACGTATAAAAGAAAAAGCACAGGACCTAATATAGAGCCCTGTGGAACACCCATGGTTAAGTTTAGAAAACAAGGAATGTCATCCCGGCCAGATGATTTTTTGGTTTTAAATTTTGTTGTTGTTATTTTGTTGTTAATAATTTTAAATAGGTGTATTATTTATGTTAATATTTAAATTGTCGCATTTCTTTTGCCTGTTGTGAAATCTAGTGAGATGAGTTTTCTCGGCATTGAAATGTAAAGTATTGTGGGAAAACCAACTACAATTATGTTTAAAACATTATCCAGTGGGTTGGAAATTATTACAGATATGTCGTCCGCGTCCATCGTAAAGTGTGCAGTTGCTGGCAAAGAATCAATATCGTTTACGTATAAAAGAAAAAGCACAGGACCTAATATAGAGCCCTGTGGAACACCCATGGTTAAGTTTAGAAAACAAGGAATGTCATCCCGGCCAGATGATTTTTTGGTTTTAAATTTTGTTGTTAATAATTTTAACATTTCCTCGGTTGTAAATGGTTTTAAAAATAAAGAATTTGTTTGTTTAACTACAATAGGTATGCATGTATTACAGGGTGGTATTTGCTCAATTATGTTTTTAGGAGCTTCTATAAAAAAATCGTTAAAAAGTGAAGCGACTGTTTGAGGATGTTCATGTATAACGCCATCGTTATTGTTTATAATAATGTTGTTAAATGATTTATTTTTATTTGACAATTCAGCCACGACCTTCCAGGCAGATCGTGCAGGATTATCAGAGTGTACAATTTTATTTTGATAGTAACATTTTTTTGTATCTTTTATTAAACGACTATGATTCTTTTTTGCTATATTGTAAGCCTCAGTTATGTTAGGACATATTTTCTTTAGAATAAAAATATTCTTTAATTTTGTACTAGATGCTCTGACCTCAACGTTTACCCATTTTTTATCTGAAGACTTATTAACACAAATTTTTCGGCGTGGCAAATACAAATTAAAGTAATATACAAGGATGCCACTAAAATAGTTAAATGCATCATGAATATCGCTAATATTATAGATATCTTCCCAAGTTTCATTTAGAACTGCCATTTCAAAATTGGCAATTGCATTTTCATTGTAACTTCTTTTATACAATGTGGTATGTTTTGAGTTTGCACAACAATTTTCAGATTTTATATTAAAGAGAACAGTTCTGTGATCCGAAATTTCATTATCAAAAACGCAACATGACCCTTCATTTTTGAAATTAATAAAAATATGATCAATAGTACTAAGAGTGGTGTCTGTTACTCGAGTAGGCCACTTCACAACGCTGCTCAGATTAAAACATGACAAAACACTACATAAAGTTTTAAAATCTTTTGAAACAGTATATGAATCAACATTAAAATCTCCACAGACAATTAAATTAAAATTGGGCTTCATCAAATAGAACAGCCATGTAACGAAGCAAGTTACATCAACGAAGTAAATAAATAAATATTAAATAAATTTATTAACCGTTGTTTGTTTAACACAAAATTGTACATATGTTAAAAATACAATCAAATTAAGGAATTTGTTGTTAGGCACCTAAGCGAGTTAACACCTATATGTACCGAATACAATCTATACAATAAGGCTGACTAAAAGGGACATGAAGAAAAAAGAAAATAATAAAAAAAGAATTGTAATACAAGACAAAATAAGAAATTGTAGAATTAGAATAAGAATACTTAAAGGAGAAAAGAATAAATTTAGATTTAAATAATCAAAATTAACTAGATACATATATAACTAAACACTAAGACTACTGATAATACTAAGACTATAAATATTGCAAATAATACCGACTAGATATTTATTTACAAGATAATTTACATTAGTTTCAGGAATATTGTACAATTTTCAATAACAAATAACTTATATTTTTTATTAAATTGTTTATGACTCTTTATATTTTTGACGTTTGCTGACAAAAGATTGTAAAACTTGGGTGCATGGTAATTTATGAATCGTAACTTGATGTTTTTTTCACTGTTTGATATAGTTAGATGTTTATTGGTTTTATTTCTTGTCCCATGCACATGACTTACATAATTTTGTAAATTAATATTTTTATGAACATACAAACAAGTTACAGTAATATATAGAGATCGAACACTACAAATTTTCTCTGAGAAGAGCATTTTAGTGGAGTATAGTTTATTTTTCTATCGGCCACAGCCACCTCCCCCCGCCACTACACCCCTAATACCACCCCCATACTATTATGAAAGGGAGTAAAATGTTATTTAGTGTGTATACAAGAACGAAACGCCTCAAAATTTTTTTTTTGCGTTAGCTACCCCCTGTACCATCCCCACCCTATTATTAAGGGGAGTAAAAAATTTTTTAAAATTAAATTGGGATTTGGTGTATGTAAGAGAACCAAGGGACTTTATTTAGGTTCTTGTTTGATATTAAAATACACACCTATCATGAATATAAACTTCAAAATGCTCTCGATGTAATCCGGAAGCGCATCCTTCATTTGGAATTTGAGTTTGCGGTCGTTGTTCCTGAGAAAAAAGATGCGTAAATTCTCTGAATATGAGCTTGCAGACGGAGAAATTCTTTAACTTGTGGATATAACTCTATGAGATTTATTCGTTCATTTAGTAGTTTTACCACGCAAAAAGGAGATGGAATTTGGTGGGATTGTAAAATTTACCATCCTGATCGTATCCCTGAGTTTGCGACATTGGGGAAAGACCGCTCGCACCGTCAGCTTAGATGGATGGCACTCAAAATTTTTTGCAAATATCTTTGTTTTTATTGGTCTTAGGAAAAAAGTAAATTAATAAATTGAAGAGCATAAGATTCTACATAATAGTTAATTTGTTTAACTAGGCAGCAAAATAGTAGATTGACTGCCGCGGCTGATAATTCCTCAGGAACTCAGCCAAGGCAGTCAATCTATTTTGCTGCTGAGTTGAACATATAATTTTTTCGCCGATTGTTTAAATACATTCCAAAATAATTAAATTATTACAATTCTCAATCTCTTTATTTTTGTTGTAATAAATTCAATAAAAATTCATTAAAAATAGCAGTTGTTACTAGTTGGTTACCATGGAAACTAAGAGTCACTAGGCAGGGAAAATGAGCACATTCCTGCCTAGGCAGAGAAAGTGACACTTTGCTGATTGATATTAGTCAGCAAAGTTAGTACTTTGCTGTTAATCGGCGAAAAAATATATTCTGTGCATTTTTTTCGTCAGACCAACAGTTTTCAAGATACAGCGCACAAACGCAAGCAAATAATGGTATGTAGCCGTGGAGCGTTTTTGCAACTGTCTCCTTCAATGTGGGCTAAGGGATAGGTGCAAAGTAATTTCAATATAAATATCTATTATTTTCAAACGCATTGACACATGATGATGATACATTATAAATTATTATATTCGTAGAAATAAGAAAACAAGAATATTCAAAATTTCCCGCCAAGAAACACCGTGTCACATGGCACCGCAGAGTCTTTCCCAACAATTTGCACAAGCATTATGTACACAGGCATTATGATTCCAATGCAAATGTTGTACTTGATGACTGTCCAGATGATGCCGCTAGCAAAAGCCCAAATAATGCTGAACGATATCGACCTGCCAAGCAACATTCTGTAGCTATTGTTATTTTCGACCAAGCAATGGTTCCTACCATGCCTCAAGAAAAGTTTTTATCTCGAGACTTGAATAAACGACTTTTGATATCCAACTCACAAGAAAATTAGAAGGCCATAATTTTACAGTGATGCATGACCAGAAAATGCAGACTCTCATAATTCAAACAGCTATCGATATATCTTCGTCCTATTCAGCAGTGTATATTGTAGGAGAAAATGTAGATTTATTAGTTCTCTTCTGATGACCGCACTGGCGAGCGAGCATGACAAGATCTTACGAAAACCTATTCGGGATAAAGTGGAAGAAAATATATATTCATAGCACAGTCTACAGTTTGTAAATTCTGTAGGCAAGAATATTTTGTGCATTCAGCAGTTGTGATACATAGTCTGCTTTTTTAATCAGGGAAAGATTAAAATTCTTAATATTCTTGCGAAAAACAACAAGTTGCTTGCAGACTTCGATGCACTAGCCACTGCGGGAGAAGCACTTTTGGTAACGCTGTATGGTGGATGTTACGAAACCGATACCTTAGATTCCCTGCGATACAGGCTTTTCGGACGATAGGCGGTGAAAAATAAAGCCAACTTGGCTTCACTGCCAGCAACAAGAGATGCTACGCGGCAACATTGCCTACGGACTTACCACCAAGTTCAGTTATGGCGCGTTGTTGAAAAAAATACAGTGGAGTATGGTTGGCGGAGAACCCAGACAGGACTCGATGCTGTACGAAACATTAAACAACCTGCTCCGGATTCCTTCCTTAAAAGTATTTCGTGCAAGTGCAAAACGGGCTGTGGAAGAACATGTGGTTGCCGCAAAACGAGCCTAAAATGTTCTGCCATTTACTATTATTGCAATGGATCCTCTGCGAAAACAATCCACACAATGCTTGGGGAAGGCGAGGTGTATATAGAAGAGAAGAATCTCTTAGAAATATCAGATAAAATGGTATGGAATGTGTACTGTTACTTTTTTTTCTTCCCATCGCTTGGATTACGTGTTAAGGAAATTCAGTAGCGGAAAGCTGTAAAAAAGAGATAATTAACTAACAGCATGTTTACTGGGCAATATTCGGGGCATGACGATAAATTTAAAACAGCATGTTACTAATTAGTAAAGTGCCTGATTCTAATTTACAATAAAATTTTACAACTACTTAAGAATTAAGATATTTATCAGAATCACAACTGCATTATGAAGAGTTATATAATCTCCGTGGGTTTTTTATTGTCCAATTAATACATTACCTCAGGCTTAATAATAGTACGAGAATGTATATTTAAGTTCTCTGACGCCATCACCCATCAGAGAAAGTGCAGAAGTACTACGTCTAGTAATTACCTTTCAGTTTTTTTATATATTTATTATGATATATAGCCAGAGGAAAGAGCATATCAAAATAGCTATTTTTCATCATGAACTTTCACAGGTCGCTGTATTTATACCCTTACCATAGGAGAAAAGAAGGTTTAAACTTCTACAGGACTACAACGTTTAAAAATATCTTTTGTTTATTATTTACAAAATATATCGATTTAATGATTAGTTACAGTATTTTAAAAATACACATGAAATGTATTTTTTGCATGTGAGAATAAATAAAAAATTTGAGGCAATTAAATTTTTTTCTAAAAATGTAGTAAAACGCAAAAGATTATTTAAAACAATAATTCTCAACGAATACGATAATCGAATCTAAAGCTATGATTACAAAACAAACTTGTTCCTAAATATTTGTAAATATCTTGAGCATACCACAAAAATAAATGATAATGTTAGATTTGTCTTTTACACCTGTGAGTTTAGGGTAGATCGGTATTTCTAATATAAATAAGTTTTTTAATTGCTGCAAAGTTTTAATAAATTACTCGGTTTTAGATTGTCAGTACAGTACAAAAAAATCATTTATCGCTTTTGCTACCTAATTTCTAAAATTTGTAGATTGTCTCTCTCCAATCTCAAATAAAAATAAAGAAGAATCATGTACGAATGATCGTTTTCGAAAACACTGTATAAACTGACAATTTAGAATGCACCTATAATGGTTAATATCCTAAAATATTTTAGTTTCCAACATAAATGTATTTTAAAAATGATTCTCATAATTTCAGTACATCCAGTGCTATCTATTGGAACGTAGCCACACTAATAATATAAATTCTATTTTAATATATAGACCACCGTTCATACAAGCGCTCAGTATTGAGGATTGCATACATATATTGCAGTGATGCATTTAACATGTTAAAAATTATTACCAATTACTGCATCATAGTTTAATACTAGAAAAATTGAATTAAAAAAAAATCATGGTATTTTAAAGCAAAAATTATTGAAATTTCATGTTTTTATTTATTTATTTTACCATTGATATTTAAATGCAAAAAAGTAATGTAAGAAAAAAATTGGAGAAATAGTAGTATAATAATATAGATATGAACATATAACAGATAATAGAACTAAATAATTGCACGTATGTTTTATACATTAGATAACTAATTACATCTCAGAAATTTACATACATTTTTAACAAAAGCCTTTATATTTGGAGCTTCTTTTATATCATTGGGCACAGCATTCAAGAGACGAAGTCCTTCATGATAATAATATATGGATCCCCGTAAAAAAGATGCGGGGTGTTTAGCTAAAATTAATAAAATAATGATGTTAGCAACTGGATTGTGTTATTTGTAGAATGTCAAATTTGGTCTTTCAATACTTTTGAAAATTTATTGAAGAATAACCATAAACGTGCCATCAAATATTATGAAATTATTTCATAAACTAGTCCCTAGATTTTTTTAAAGTTTACCAAAAAATAATATACAGTGTGATGTTAACGACCCAAAGAGTCATATTAAAATAGTGGAGGTCGGTCCTTGAATTTTTCTAAAATCATTTAGGCCATTTATTAACCTAAAAGAGTATAATATGTATACCAAATTTTATCTAAATATGTGCAGTGATTTCAAAAATATGGCGGACTAAAATTCTGATCAAAAATCATAAAACTCCGTATCTCAAAAACGGTTCACATTCAACGGTAAGTATGGGGCTGTTTTGAATTCAGCTGAGTGTGCTCTACCTTCTACTAGAGTATGTCCGTTTAAATCTGGGAGACCCGTGTATAATTGACCTGATAACTAAATGTAAGTTGTGGGTCCAACATAATCCCTATTTATTTAATTTGGTCCAATTTTTCGATAGTACATTTAGTGGTTTTAATTGCATAGTTGTTGCTTAAAAAATTATTACAAACAGGTTTAGAACCTAAACCATCAATTTGGTTTTATCAGAATTTAGTTTCAACTTATTACCAGATAACCAATCATAGAAAATATCGAGTTCGTTATTAAGGATCCTGGTTAAAATTTCTTCCAGATCCAGTTATTACAGTGTCATCAGCAAACAAATTTACATACTTTTGAATTTTTCAAAACACAATGAATGTCATTCATATATATGATGAAAAGAAGAGGTCCCAAAACACTCCCTTGGGGAACACCGTATGGACTAGAAATTTTGCTTGACATTTTGTTCATGGCATTTGTCTTGTGCTACCTATCATTTAATTAGTCTTCTAGCCATTTCAGAACAGTACTTTCAATACCGTATCTCTACATTTTTTTAATTAACAGGCATCTATCAATAGTTTCAAATGCCCGCTTTAAATCCACAGGCACACCGAGATCTACATTATCCTTACTTATTTCCTTCCTTCATTTGGGCACACATATTGGAGAGCCATTTCACACGAGTTGGTTTTCGAAAGCCAGGTTGACATACAAATAAAATGTTATTATTTTCAACATGTCCACACAACTGATCACTCACTATAATTTCCAATATCTTGTCTAATATCTTGTTGACATGGAATTCAACAGTCTCGTCCTGTATGTGGCTTTTTCTATTTATATAAAAATACTAATGTACTTTAAATTACTTAAATTTACAAGATATACCTATCGACCAAGAGCTACTAAATTTTTCAATGAACGTCTGAGAACCTCCCCAAGTAGCACAAACATATTGGAAAGATATTGTTTCCACATATCGGCCTAACATGTAAACGACAGATTTTTTTTATATTGGTGTAATATAGTTTTATAATATTGGCACAATAAATCACTATGATATAATTTAAAAATAATCCGCTCTCGCTGCTCCCCATTCCCGGGCCCCCGTCACTGATATAACCCACCCTCGGCCCCCCATCTCCTCCGTTCACCACATTATATATGCATTCATTTTATTGATTGTATTTATTTCATTTATGTAAATATTAAATTGTTTATAAGCCTTCACAACGCGAATACAACAATAAATTGTCCCTATCCGTTCGTTTTAATAGCGCCTGACTAAAACGGGTCGGGTGGCCGATGGCAACCGAATAATAAATACAGTGATCACTACAAATTATTCCTTTACTATTCTGCTCTCCTGATAGAGGAATGGTAGGTTCGTCTGAGTGTATGTCTATTTGTTGTAAATGTTATGGAGTGTTGGTCCATCGTTAGTCAACGGTATCGTAGATAGGGAGGTTTTGATGGAGTAGTCTATGAGCGTGTGGTGGGTTATTATGTCTACGTCTGTCTGCCAGGTCTCGTGTCAGTTCCGACCGCTGAATTTTTGTGACAAAGAATTTCTGTGCCACATCGTCAATGTATTGCCTGATATAGGGTATGTTAGCCCTTCTGTGTAATTCGGCGATCGGAGTGTATCTGTCTACGTTTAATGAAAGTCTAAGTAATTTGTTTTATAATGTCTGTAAGCGTAAGCTCTGTGCGTCCGAGATGGTGCTCTAGGACGCGCAGGCATTGTAGGTCTAAAGATGACTTTAAAAAGTGTTAGTCTGTTGTCCGTCGATAATTTGCTTCTACTGTTTACTAAAGGGTATAGTTTATTTAGAGCAGCATGTGTTTTTGAATAGTATTTGTGATATGGGGTCCAAAGTAGAGCCTCGTATCCAGAGTTACCCCTAGATTCTTAACTCCGCTTTTCCCCAATTTGTCTGTTGTTTATTTTTATTTTGTTGAATGTAGTTATGATAGTAAATTTTCGATGTAACGTAATATACTCAGTCTTGTCTTCGTTTACATGAATTTTCCAGTTTCTGCGGAAGTCATTTAACTTTACAAGATGCTGCTCCAACATATGTGGCTATTGCAAAGCCTAAGTATAAGCCGTATAATAAAACATTAGTAGACACGGATCCTTGCCGGCAATGACGTTAAAAAGGTGAACACAGCAAGGAAAAATCATCCCTGGTTCTGATTGGTGTTAATTATGGACTACAAATTTGGTACATCGTATAACGAAATCTGGAACTATATTTTGAACTTATTATTGGGTGATGGTAGTCCATAAAATTAGGATTTAGTGTACGTGAGGGAACCCAATACCTCAAATTTTTTTAGCATCAGCCATCCCAATACCACCTGAAGTGGCATATACAGTTTTATTAGTTTTTGAGGTTGGCAGTTTGAGAAGTTCTAGAACATTTTCTATATATTAGTAACTATAGCTGAATAACCCGGCACTACCCGAAACCACTATTTCTCGCTCTGCTATATTAGCAACATATAGATTTGTACATATTGGGATAAAATTTCAGAACAATATGTGCCCAATATAGGTTATAAGTATTCTGAACTTATGTTATGTATTACACTGATAGTCCTGTACTGTATTGGCGAAATATAGATTTGTGCATAATGAGATAAAATGTCAGAATAATATGTGCCCAATATTGGCTATAAATGTCTTATGTTGGGCCATCATTTATATATAGGGCCAAGACGGTTTGCACATGGGTCCAATATTTTGTGTTACTTGGGTCTTTTAACTTGTTTAATGCATAGTCCTGTTTAAGAGCGCTCCGGATATAAGCCGGAAAGACGGTTCAATTTACTCTCATATAAATCATTATTTAAAAAAACGGCTTTCATTAAAAGACATTTAAAACATGTTACAATGTGGGATGAGGGAAAAAAAGTATATATAAAAAAATATTTTTTTTCTTCTATTTTTGATTTGCAAAAATAATTCTTATCATCCCACGTAGGTATTATTAAAATAAACATTTTCCCTTTTGTAGAACTAAAATAAAATTAGCCCTAATGTCCTCAAGTGTACCGAGAAATTTAAATATTAGGTATAATAAATTTGTCCAATGTCATATTCTATTACATCTCTATCTCTCTCTTTCCAAGCACATCGTGCATTCGGCTGCGCCATTTCATTGACGTGAAGTCATTTACAATTAAAATTGGAAGCATGGATGACTAATACACTCCGAACAACTCTTAAGGACGCAAGCTTGCACTGGGTACGCGTCCTAGTGGTGGGGGTATTTCGCATGAAGACCATTTTTCACAAGTCAATATCCTTTGTGTTTAAAAACCACGTATATAAAACGCCAAAATCGTTGAACACTACACTCGAATACATTGCTCAACGCACATTTCGCTAACCATATCAATATCATCAGGAAATAAATAAGACTTGATGATTTTCGGTTTTAATCATCTCCTGATGATTTTAAGGCTCGGTACAAGGTATAATAACCTTCTGAGGTATATACATTTCAATACCAACCTGCCACTCAACAAGAGTCCAGGTACAGACGAATAAGACCGGTTTTTAGTTTTAATTATCTCCTGTTGATGCCAACATGGTTAGCGAAATACGCAGGTGCATTCGAGTGTATTGTTCACATACTTTGGCGTTTTGTAAAAGTAATTAATAGACACCAATAATATCGATTTATGAAAAATAACCCTCACCTCAAACGCCCCCACCGCTAGAACCCGGATCCAACGTAGGGTTGTCTCTTTAAATAGGACTACACATCATAAAAGCTGAAGGAGGTTCTCATTAAAAAATCAACAACTCTTGGTCTTGTTACGTGTTTACACCCTTAAGCACTTCCAAGCGTAGGTTCAATAATTGCAACACGAATTTTCACTAACCACTGATTTATTAATCACTAAACTACAATAATTATTCCTTACAATAACACACTAAGTATAACTTACATCTACTATAGACTCATTACTATAATTCACAACGTGTTACTGTTCTTTATCTTATCTGATGACTTCTCATCTCATTCAAAACTGTACTGAACTAAACTCCAATCTGTTCTTCGAGGCATTTTTACTCCTTCCAGTGTATTCTATGAGGCAGCGCCACACTGGTCTGACTGGTGGACTATTGTTTTACTGGTTACCTATTAGGCAGGCTTCCTTTTACTCTGTCTGTTACTAGGGATTAATCCTCTTTCCGTAAGAGGGCGTGGACGTGCACATAATAGTCTAGATATAAGAATACTAAATATACAAACATATTTAGATAACGTTTGCCATGATAAGAACACCGCGACGTATAGAAAGATAAGGATTACCAATTTCCAAATTTTCTCTGTCTGTTTTGCCACTGTGATACGAAATTCTAAGGATTGAATCTCCCGAAACATATATGGAGTGAACATGAACAAACTTTCGTGGTTGAGTAAAAATATATACATCACTAGCTCAGAGCTTATATGAGGCGTTCGTGCACTTATGTCTGATTAGTTAGTATCAGTGTAATTTATGAAAATTTTTTGATTTCTTGCACCAGGGTCAAAGAGTTCACCCTGTATATTCAGTTGGAGCACTTGGTTTGTGGCAGGGTATTTTTTCACCACCCTGTACATTACTTCTTCAAATAACACACTAGTAGTTTTAGAACGGAATTATAATATTTATTTTTAAACACTTAACAGAGTTTAATGCACCTAAAATTGACTTAAAGTATATTTGTAAATGGTAACTTTTCAACAACGAACTTTTGTCTTAGAATAAATAAAAAATTAACTCGTATTTTGAAATTTGAAAAATTCACGTTTTTGGCGAAGGTGCCGATTATAATAGTTTGATAAATTCACTTTATCCTGGGATTTGCCGCGCGCGGTCTTTTATACTATCGCTAGGTTGCGTTAATCGTACACCGCGAGTCTCGCACGATCGTTTTTTTGTAGTCTGGAAATTTACTACAATTTCCCAACTCGCCCTCGTAAAACGATTCTACAAGCGAGCACTTATTATGGGGCTGCGATCATACTAAGTGTCGTGGATGGCGCGAGCTGAACGAACGGAAGTAAGTTTTGAGAACATTGTGCTGTGGGCTGTAGAGTAGAGAATTTGTGCATATACGCATATGTTGAAGGAACGAAAGTAAATATTGATATTAAGCGAGGAGCTGTAGAATGTCGTGTATGAAAATAAATGATAATTTATTTTTTAAGATGTAAAACCGAATTGATATTTAGATTGAAAGGAAGAATGGCTTGTAAAAATTGTATTTAAATGAATTTGATTTTTATACCGGAAGTGGTTTGATATTATACGGGGGCTGTAATTTTAAAGGTATTATTTTGAAAAGTTTAAGCTGTAAAATGTTTTTACGTTATTTTGGGCATCTTTGGAAATTATCGGATTGTAGTGAATTTTTTCGGAAAATATTTCAAGAAAGTGTAGTTTTTTTATTATTTAAATTATATGGATATATTTTTTTTCTATTTTGGCAAGGCGAGCTGGAAGATGGATTTAATTGGCAAATTTTGATATTTTTCTAATTAATTTTTTAATGATGCGTAGTATATATTATAACAGGAGATATTTTTTAAGCAGTCCTATTGCACCAAAGCAATATATTCTACAAAAGGCGTTCTTAAATATTATTCTCCTGCATCTCATTCTTCAGTAATTTGTTCTGTTTTTGGCATCGTAGACATTAAATTATGGAAAGATTAATACTTCTGGAAAAACTAAATAGTAAACAATCAAGGTAACGTAATGTAAACCATTTGGTTGACATCACCGATAAACTATATAAAAAGAAAAGCCAAATTCAGTCATGTACAAGTCACAGTTCATCTATAATAAACACCGTGATTAAGCTTCAAAAAATTAGGTGTAACCTATCATACATAAATAAGGTTAAAATTTAAATCAATAAATCTTGGTATTTTGGTACTGTTGCTCCTTCTATACGTATGTACGTATTCGCTTAAAAAAATATTCATATTTTATATATTTATTGAACAATAATATTTATTTAATGTTCAGTGTTCATAAGGTTGTATATTTTTGTAAATTATTAAAAACATTTAAAAGAAATAATATATCATCTTGGGAGCTGAAAATAGCATAGTTAAAATATTTATATTCTTTTTTAGCGATCCATTTAGATTGTTATTCAATTAAATAAAAAGGTTTTACTTTATTTATCTGTGGATCACAAGAATTCAGGTCAACGGCAAAGATATGTGTGAAAAAGGCGATATTGACATGCCAAAGGTAGTCGTTCTCGGTCACGCGAATGCACTTATTTGCATTTCATTTCGATAGTGCCCAATGCCCCGCCTAACCTTGTTTTAATATCGATCCACTTTTATGTTTTATCGCCATATAAACATCGCTGGGTAAAGTTTCATGGAAAAGCTTATACTTGTTTATTGTTTACGTTCCTAAGAAAATTGGAGCCATGTTTTCTCAGACGTAAATTACCATTTCTTGCAAGAAAAAGAATAATCGAAGAAGACGTGATAAACACGAACAGTGAAATTTGATGTAACACTAACCAAATCAAGAAATTTTTGAAGGAATTATATTGAACTAGGAACGTTATTGTGCTGAACACAACATAAACATTACCGCAATAGCGGAAATAGCAGAAAATTTTTCAAAAATTCTATACAATCAAACTGGGTAATAGCCCACTAGCCAGAAACACAACTTAAATTATACAGCATAATGCACCGTTGCAACTAAAACACACCTTACCTTACCAGACACCGCCCATCTTCCGGCAACCTCTCTATTGAAACACCCTGTATTAGGGTGCTTTCTATTTAACATTCAGTAAGAAATTTATGTAAATACCAAGTTTAAGTCGATAGCCGAGTGGGTTAAGGCGCGAGGTGGCAATCGCGAATAATCACACGGACATCGCACCACCAAGTTGGAATCCTGGCTCCGGCATTGGCACCGTCGGAGGAAATGGTTGTATGTCCGTGTTTTTTCAATGTGTAGCCCCCTTCCTCACAAGCCCCTGCCTTCTGGAATTGGGGGTTATCTAATTTCTGTAGTGTTTATTTATTATTATTAAGTAACGTTTAAAGATCGCCTCAGTCCATGATGTTAGTAATTATCTAAATTGTGTTAAAATAAACGACGAACTGATTATTGATAAAATAGGGATGGCCGCCACGTTGTATACAAAGTACGCCGCGAGAAAACTAAAATAAAGTGAATAAAACATAATTAGAAAACACATGTAGGACTGAGAAAGGGGGATAGTTCGTCATAGTTAGAACGCGTATCTCAATAATGTAAAGAAGCGTATGCATCGTGAATAGCGTGGTATAGGGACGAAATTGTGGCATTATCGGCATTCTTTCTAGGCCGATAATGATATAAAAGCTCGGGTTAGCGGCATTAGGGAGAGAAAGCTAATTGTCCGTTGATTCGAGCGGTACTCCCCAGACAAATTACCAAACTACTTACTGAACGAGTTATTTCTACTCAACGAATCTCTACACCAATTAGGAATAATCTATCATTTTCGCATAGAAGAAGATACTCTTCGGGAATATTATTGACACCAGGATTGCCATCGTAGCTATCGACAACGAACGTATTTACTTCGATTTCATTTCAATATTCAAGTCGCCGCTGCCGTGCGCTGCAAAATGGCAACTTACGCAAGCACAGACGAGGGCGCCGGTAGAGTCCCGGAGAACTACGTAGAGGTTTATATTGCTTCAGGTAAATTTGTTTCGGACTCGGGGGAAATGGGAAATTTGCGAGTTTGTGGTACTGGAAAAAGCATTAGATTTTTATGAAATATTAGCTTAGCAGGAAAGTAGGATGAAGTTATATTACAATTTGTTCAGTTATCATTTTCAATAATAAGATTAGGTAACGTTCACCTGCTAAATATTTTATTAGGGAGATTTACGTTTGCTATATAACGAATTTATATTCCGGAACCATATATTTTCAAAGTTTATGCAATGACAAGCTGCTTTATCTTCAATTATACTTCAGTTTGTGTACTATCAATGGCTGATCGTGTGCCCTTGACACGTAAGATTTCACAAGAATATTATGAAGGTCAAATTATTGTGTGAGGTTTCTCACCGGCAATCTACCTAGTTTTCTATGATTGTTTAATAACGATCCGTCACACAATTATTCTACAAACTACAAACAGTACAGGTCAGCGGTCAGTGCTTGGACCTATTGGCTCTGGATACCTTGCTTATATTAGAAAGTGTTACTTTTCGTCGAAGCGTTGAACCAGGACGTCATGTCTGTTTGAATTACATCGCCCAACCGTGTTTTACGCTGTTGGATATTCATACACAATTTGGTAGTTGCCGTTTGTGTAATTCAATTAAGGAATATTTCTACAACATTCTATGATATTTTACATGAATTTTTAATTCTTTTTTACCACGTAAATTCTGCAATGCACGAATATGACATGATTATTGTCGTCTGTTCTGCATTAAGTTTTTATTTTTACCATAGCGATTGCTATCACACTAATTGTCAATCTGCATTTAAATGGCATATTTGTCACATCTTCAATTACAATCAAAATAACAGGGAATTACTATTGTATAACATGGTTCTTGTTATTTACAAAACCAACTTTGAAACATATAGAGTATGTCATTACTAGAGCAGCGTAAACTTTCCTGTATAATCTCTACACAATTGTCTTAACTTTTTGCATTGTTTAACGTCATATATGGCGATTCGCTTCAACAATTATTATGAAATAAAATGGTTTCCGTGACTATTGTCCCAACGATAACTGTCTTTTCATTCAACTTTACCTTTCTAGTCATACAAGTAATCTAAAAAAATTATTTCATTCCCATCAAATAAAATAGAAAACAAACTTCATTCATGAATTCACAGTGCAATCTTGAGAAATAAATAAAACAGTAAATAAAATCAATTATTAACTGGGGGTTCTCAATTAATAAACAGTATGTTCAAACTTACAAGCTATTTAAATTAAAAGAGATTAACTTCTAAGGTAAATAATATCAGATAGGAAACCGTAATGTCAAACTTTGCATAAAAGGCTTGGGTAAAAAAATATAAAAGGTTACTACAAACACAACGTAATTTGGGCCCTAACTTTGTAAAACTAGACGATCACGTAAATGGCCAATTTGTTTATTTATCTTAATATAAAATTAAGGTAAATAATTACTGGGTGGGATTAAATATGTTCTTGATTGCTTCACGATCAAGGATTTTTCTTTAGGGGAATAGGAGGCGCTTCACTATCTAACCTTTTTTTGTCTTTCTCAATCGTCATTGGTAAAATTTCATACCTTAAACCCTTTAATTCTTTCCTGTCCACCTCCTCGTTTCTGTTTGTTTATTTTTCCTTTCTAAATACCTCTTCCTATCCATTAGCTAAAAACTGAGACTTAATTTAAAACCAAATACAACATATTAGGCTGCCGAAAAGTAGCCTTGCGTCAACTGCTTTAAACTGGTTTTTTCAGTTTTGCTCGAAAACCTCATTACACTAAAAGAGACAACCACACAATTTAAAACAATGAACGTTGGTCTATGATAGGCATAAAAATATCCGCCAAAAACAAACGGTCTTTGTGGTACATACCATAGTTGTAGCCTTCCATAATTATTATAAAAAAATATTCAAGAAAGTATGTATTGAAGCCAAAAACACATTTTTCTATACAGAAATATTCAAACCAAATAATTCTGCTAGGAAAACTTGGAGAATTATAAATGGCATATCAGGAAGGGCTAAACAAGAAACTCAAACAGAACTAAATTTAGATAAAAGTTATAAATAGGCCAGATGAAATGGTCGAACACCTAAATAAAAAAGTTAATTAATTTTATCAACTTACGGAGCAGAAGAACTTAACAAAACATAAATTCGACAAATATGAAATATACGAATTTTCTCAATTTCAAATGATTTCTACATAACACCTACGACTAGTATTGACGTACTTGAAATAATAAACTCATTAGAAAATAAGGCATCTTCGGTGATTGGCAATTTAACCTTGAAGGTAATTAAACAATAACTTTTTGTGTTAATTTTAATAATAGCATATTTAAAACTGATTTTTCCAGATTGTTTGAAAACTGGCATAGCAATACTTATACAGGGAGTTGACAATACTTAAAAAGTAGCATCCCCATTTTTGTCCATTTGTAGTTAACTCATTTACTATGTTTATTATGGAAATATCAGATACTATCACATTACCAAGTAATAACTTATACACTTTTAGTGCAGTAAAAAAAGGCCAAAGAAATAAAAAGACAGGTATACTCTGTATAGAGCAAGATTATGATTTTATCCTGTTTTGGGTATCACCGGGAGTATATTCCTCAGAAAGAAAGTTAGTACCTTATTCCTCAAAAAGAAACAACAATGCAGCTTCGGACACGTGTTTCGGAGTTATTGTTCCTCATCAGCGTAGCGTGACTTAGTGGATATACCTTAGAGTTGAGCAAAACTAATAAAGATAGGAAAGTACAGTATACAGTACTACATTTGTGCTTTCCTACTTCATGTGCCACATTTGTCCATTTGGAGCAACAGTGACGCATTGATAATAATAATAATAATAAGTTTTTGAGGTAATGTATACACATACATTTAACAGAATGTACAGGAGAAGTTAAGCCTAGTAGTAGCAATACCGATAAATGTAAGTGCAGTGTAGTCGACTAGATAATACATTACTATGAATGCTTAATTATTAATATATTTAAAAAAATTGTTAAAAGAAGATGCAAGGACAAAAACCAAAGAAGAGAACAATAAGATACTATTATTTCAACTAGATTAATTAAGAATGATGCTAAGTCATGACGAAAGATTGTAACCTTGTAATTTTCAGATATTTGACCTGGGCAATTACAGTATTAAATTCACATGGACAGTATGTTAGTGGTTAGCGCGTCTAGTTTTCTCTATGAGTATACTTAGCAAAGTGAGTTCGAGCCCCACCTACTGCCAAGTAATTTTCAATAATAAAACTATCCTTAAGAAGAGATTCAGATATCACTATAAACCGTAGGACACTGTCTCCTTTACTTAGAAAAATTCTTCTTCCAGATTTATGATAGTGTTTTAGGTGACTTTGAAGGCGATTAAAAACATTTTCGAATATTTTCAAAGAGCGTTATAATAAAAATATGTGTCAAACATCGCTAACTTACGATCTGACATAGTTAGTTTGTGCGTTTGCCTTATATTTAGGTGATGAATTTAACTACAATGTATATATTAGTTTATTTCGTAATTAAGAGGAAGAGATGTTAATGAGTATACGGTGGACGAAATGTAGTATATGGAATCTATAAGTATATTATTGCACTAATATGATTTATTATTAGTATTTCCTAAGGTCCAATGTGACCAACGACCAACGTTTCAGGTACGGCCGCCATAATAATCGTAGCTAGGTGAGGGTGAGGATTTTATCACTTTAATGATTTATTACCTGAAGTTGTTCGCTGTTGAGCTATACCTGGGTACGAGTCGATAAATCGACGAAGAGATGGGATAAGATATGGAACGCGTAAGTTATTCTTTAAAAAACTACGAAAGTTGTAAAAAAATACTTCCATAAGTGTATAATGAAAATAACAATAACGAACAAAAGTGTGTATAAATGTACAGGACAAGTATAACACTACTATTTACCGAAGTTACGCAGGTATAACAATACCAATAGTTCAAATAAACAAAACTATGCTATAGGTCTAACAATATTCACAGTTGCATCTGCAAATTTGACCGTTCTCTCAAATCTAAAATGCTCATTCTGGTCAGACTAGATGCTACCTAGGAGGAGCTCCGCATAGACGACGAGTGCCAGTTCAGCTTCAGAAAGGGCAGGAGTACGGTGCAACAGGTTTTTAGGATAGTTAACGACGTCAAGGTACAATACAACCTCGGGAAGAGCACCACCATGATGCTTCTTGATATTGAGAAGGCGTTTGACATTCTGGAAGATACACCTGCCTCAGAGATCTTTACGTACGTTGCAACGACATAACCACAATGATAGCGGACTACGTCCAGGATATCTGCCAAAAATTTTATTATTTCAAACTGGGCGATAGTCCGCTTACCGCAAACATTACACAAATTAGGCAGCATAATGCACTATTTTGGATCAAACACACCCTACCATACGTTACTAATCTTCCGGCAACCGCTATAGCCAAACTTTCACCTAGTATAACTTCTACTTAACCTATCCACCTTTACTGATATTTATACCTTTCATATCTTTAAATCTTTCCTGTCCCCCTCTTCCTTTCCTTTGTACATTTTGTCTCGTGTTCTTAGTCTCTTTTTGTGCGTTTTTGTCTTTGTTCTTGTTATCGTTCTCTTTTTGTGAATTTTTTCACTCAAAATTAGCTTCACTACAGAATTTCTAAGAAACCCAACATTTCGATAAACCACAGTTTAGGCAGCCTTATGCAGCCTTGCAGTACCTCATTTCAACGAAGGTTCCCCGTTTTGGATTTGGGTACCTATGTCAGCAGTAAAATTAGTTTAGTGCAGTGCAACAGCTTCGAGTTTGTGTAGTTTTAAGCTTTGTTAAATTTAATTGGATTGAATCTGCGGTAGGTTCTTGATGAAACATAATCAATAGAATAATTATAAATATTCAAAAGAATAGTTCCAATACGCACTTGGTTTATTGTTTCATTAGTTTTGTTCAGATTTCTCTGACATATATTTCGGCCTTGCGACCATTATCAAAGGGTCTTTTTAAGACTCTATTCTTTTAAATATTTATAATTATTCTATTTGTTAAATTTTATTATTAAAATATGGCAACCCGCCACCGTGGTTGCACTGTCGGTCGCAAGGCAGTCTGCGGGCAGGCATTAATGTTAATAAAGTTAGTTTGTTTGACTGATTGAGTATGGTAATGCACATGCGTGGTAATGAAAATGTTCATTTTGTTTTGAAGATGGCGCCCTTGGTTTGCACACATTGTCGGAGTCTGAGAGCAAAGCTGCCCATGATGTTGCGTAGATTTCCAATGGAATATTATTGACCTTTTGCCAAATTCGCTCTTTCAAGGCATTCCTGGTCCTTGGCTGGTTCTTCTCGAAAATTCGGGATTTAAGGTATACCCAGAGAAAATAGTCAGGAGTTGTCAACTTTGGTGAACGTGTAGGCCACGGGAAATCGCCTAATCTGCTGATACCTCAGCAAATCCATTGAAACTTCGGCAGTATGGTTAATTGCGCCATCTTGCTGGAAAAGTGTGTTTTCATCTGAGTCACGGTCGCACGGTGCAGGTAGGGAAAAAGTTGCCAACATGTCAGTAGCGATTGGAGTTCACCGTCACCCTCGAATATTAGACAGTTGACATATAAGAAAACTACGATTTAATACAATTTTTACATTACGAATTCTTTTGCTCCCCTGTAAGTCCATTCCCTAATGTAACCTCACCACAACCTCACATAAACTCCGATATTTTTTCCCCAGGACCCACAATGTCCCCTGTTTTTAAGCATCCAATATTGGCCATACCATGTACTAATTACTTTCTTTTTAATGTTCTCGTAACAGCAAGAAATATTTTCATTAAAATTAAAAGCGCATTTTTAATCCTTTATGTTTTATACCTTGTATTCTCAACTAGCAATTTTTCACGCAATTTCATTATTCGCTAAAAGCTTTTTTCAATTAATCTGTTATTTACCGTAAACGGTAAATAGGTCAATGTTATCGAATTCCATGCGTTTTAGTGGGCATCATCCATTTGTTTGTGGGTTTAGCGTTAAATAACATATTTTCGTTGGCAATGAGAGATGCGAATACAAATAACATTGAACAAATGCACAACAGGTTCCTGATTCTAAATTAATACTATGTATATAATTTACATTTTCTCATTCAATTTGTAACTTCGTTTTGTTGTGTCCTTTTTTTGAAAAACCTGCCAGAAAGTGTTATTTTAAATTGAGATGCTGTTGTGAACAAACTATTATATCATTGCACATAAATTTAACTGATGAGCTAGAGGGAATAGCATGTAGTTTTCAAAATTTGAGAATTATTAATTCTGCAATACGTTTTATAATTAATAGTCCATGCACTTTTCGATATTTTGGTAAATAACACTTTGTAAACTGGACGTTATGTTACATATTTCATCTGACATATTTTTTGTGCAAAAATGAAAAGAACAAATCTCAAAGTAGACCATGACACGATTAATTCCGTTTTTTCTCTCTCTAGCGGTATAAAATATTTCGCAAAAATTTTAACTGATAGTGTCAATATTTAATATTTTACGAAAACCACAATTATTCATATCATTGAATCGCAAAAATCCATGCCATCATTATTGAAAAACAATTTATACAGTTATTAACAAATTTGACTGTTGTATGTTGCGTTGTCGAGTTTTAAGACAAGTTTTATATCAGTAATTATGGTGTACACCAATAATAACAAATTCGATATGATTGATTTATTGTTAGTACAATTTTGACACTGAAATGGCAGTCACGGTTTACGGAGATAGATTTCCAGATGCTCCGCAGCAAAATCAAACTATATTTAGGAGTAGTTCAAATGTGCTTTTAGAGGGCGGAATATTAAACATAATATTTTTAGTCGCAAACTCCTCTATAAAATCCTGATTTTACTATAAGGAACGTAACCAGACTGCAACCAACAGCTACTCTCCGGGCTATGTGCCCCGCCGAGCGCTGAATTACAAGTTACAAGTCTGGCGCATTAAGTGTAATAACTGCATATTACCATCAAAACGCTAATGCTTCGATTGCAACAAACACCAGCCGAAAGACTCATCCTACTTAAAGGAGCTCCTTTGCCAGTCGTCACACACCATTTGCAGACTGCGGTTCGAGCTGTTGGCTCTCGTCAGTGCAAGGTAGGCATGTGACGACCGGCACGAGGATCCTTTGACTATTTGGTACATCCCGGTATTTTTACAATAGCGACATGTAAAATAGTCAGCAGGCGCCATCTAGCGGTCCAGTGTCTGTTGCAATCGAAAAATAAATAGCCTGATTACCGCTAGATGGCGCCTGCTGACTATTTTACATGTCGCTATTGTAAAAATATCGGGACGTACCAAATAGTCAAAGGATCCTCATGCCGGTCGTCACATGCCTACCTTGCACTGACGAGAGCCAACAGCTCGAAACTGCAGTCTGCAAGTGGTGTGTGACGACTGGCAAGAAAGCTCCTTTAAGTAGGATGAGTCTTTCGGCTGGTGTTTGTTGCAATCGAAGCATTAGCGTTTTGATGGTAATATGCAGTTATTACACTTAACGCGCCAGACTTGTAACTTGTAATTCAGCGCTCGGCGGGGCACATAGCCCGGAGAGCAGCTGTTGGTTGCAGTCTGGTTACGTTCCTTATAGTAAAATAAGGATTTTATAGAGGAGTTTGCGACTAAAAATATTATGTTTATATTTAGGAAGTTAGTTCAAAATCTAAAAATGCACGGTTCAATTTAAAAAAAAAAGTTGTAAGGCGAGGGCATGTTGCAGATAATGTAAGAAAAGTGAATACAGTATTGAATTATGTTAACCGAAATGAAGAAACCTCTTTAAGACAAATTGAGAGAATCCGTCTCATAAAAAAAGACAATGCAAGAAAAATATTTTAAAAAACGGATTTCGATGCTACAAAATGAGGAAAGTTCAACATTTAAATGAGGGAGATAAGTCTAGGAGAGTAAGATTTTGTAGATAGTTATTAAATAAAAAAAGGAATGACCCGCTGATATGTAGCAAAATTTTTTGGAAGTTTTCTAATAATGGATTATTAAATAGAAATATGCATTATAAGTGGACACGAGAAAATACACATTGGTGCAGAGAGACTGCTTTCCAAGAAAGATTTTCTACGAATGTTTGGGTGGGTCTTTTAGGGACTTAAGTATGGGACCTTATTTTTATGATGGCAAATTTCCTGCAAAACAAATTTCAAGATTTTCTTTACGAATTAACAGTGGCAGAAAGATTAAATTATTCATATTTTCAACAAGATGGGGCTCCGCCTCACACTCCTGTAATATGTGCAAATTATTTAAATCAAGTTATACCAGATAGCTGCATAGGCACCTATGCACTCATTCTATGGTCAACTCGATCACCAGATATTACTCCCTTGGATTTTTTCGTCTGGGGTTACATTAAAGACAAGGTATTTTAAACTGTACCTTAAAATATTGAGGACATCAAAACCAGAATTAGAAACGCATGTGAGGAAATTACTCCAAAATGCTTCAAAATTTAATGCGTGAAGTGTCTCGTAGAACACGTTTGTGTATTAGAATGCATGGTGCACAATTTGATCATTTATAGTTAGAAAACTGTATACACATATTTCCTTTTCAGTATGGTAGTAGGTTAGGTAGTACTGTTATACATAATTTTTCGTTTTTTGGATTTTCATTTTGTACTTGTATTTTTATTTGAGATATTTGTTTGCTTGTATTAAATTGTAATAAATAATTAATGAATTAGAAGTATTATAAAGTGAATTTTCAGTTAAAATGTTTGTGGCATGTTTTATATCGTTGGAAAAATAAAAAACAAACGAAATTAATGGTGTCATGGCCTACTTTGAGATTTGTTCTTTTATTTTTGCACAAGAGCGTATATCAAAGCCAACCGCATTTTTCGAATTTTTTGTTATACTTTATTATTCTTTCTGTCTTTGCCGTCAACTTTCATCCGTTTGATTTGTTTCATATCTTTTCAAATAAGAAAGCTATAACCGTTTGCAGTTTTCCTATTTTTCAGGTTTTTGTAACATATCTCACGAAGTAGGCTATGGATTTCAAATTTCTTTTCACTGAAATATAGCTCACAAAAAATTATTTATTCTTCTACAATAGATATTAAGCGTGATATTTGGTGTGACAGACGGTATAATAGTCATCTATAAATCATCTTTTCTACGAGTGTCGTAATCATGATTATTGTTATTTACACAAATAAATTTAAATTAGTTTTGTCATGGATAATGATTTCTTTTATATAGGTACAGGGTAATGCTAGCGATTTATTAACTTTAAATGTATCTCGATAAGATATTAAATTAGATAAATCGTGTACTATTCGAATGGCTTTCTATTGCAAGTAAAATACTCTAATACAGCCATAAAAACATGATTCCATATTTTATTATTGAAGATGGCTGCTCTTCATAACTCCACTTTTGGGTGTAAAATGAATAAATACGGTCTACAAGTGTTGAGGTATTACTTGTGTTGAAACCAGCTTGAAATTTTTTTTCCAAAATATATTCGGCATATCTTAAACAGTCGATCGCACTATTTTCGGTACACAATTAGTTATTGTCATCTGCAAATATTACTAATTAATTTTAAGTGTTAATTTCTGGCAGGTCATTTATACAAATTAAAAATAATACTGGTCCAAGGATAGATCCTTGAGGGACATCACAATCCATTTTTTCGTGTATTTGATTTGGTATTATTTACTTCTACGCGTTGACATCTATTAGATAAATATAATTCAATCCATTTATATGCCAAACCTCTAAAACCATATAGGAAACATTTTTCCAAAAGTAAAGCATGGCCTATAAGATCAAAAGCCTTACTAAGATCCATGAAAATTACAATACATTTATTATTGTTGTCCAGGTTGATTGTTACAGAGTTCTATTAAAAAATCTAGTATATCTGATTGTATTGATTTGTTTGTTCTGAAATCATGTTGAGCTGAATTTAAAATATTATATTTGTCTAGAAAAACTATCATACGCGCATAAACTATCTCTTCCATTATCTTAGATTCACGGATAGTAATGAAATAAGTCTGTAGTTCTCTAGCAGCGTACTATCTACTATCTCCCATTTTAAAAAGCAGATAGTAAGCTGCTAAAATATAGGTATACCGTAAACTGGGGCAACTTTACATAATTTTCGCAGATTATTGGAAATATCTTGTCAGCATTTTCATGAACTGCCTTGATACCAAACTATACGAAATTCTTATGTTTTTTCTAGATACTTTCTAATTTTCAATGCAAGAAGAGAACGGGAAATACATTTCTTTTTAATATCAAAAAGTCGGCAAAGTTGCTCCTGCTTCGGGGAGACTGCCAATCGGCTTTTTAGCTTAGAATGACCTGTTCCGGGCAATGTAAATACAGGAAGGAGCTTACTTTGCCCTACCGCTAAGCATTTTAAAAAATATAGTGATTTTAAAACGTGTTTTTTAATAAGAAAACACCATGTAGTACGAAATTAGTATTTTAGTCTTAATTTGAATAATACAAAACATTTATAAATAAAAAATATAACTTTAATAGACAAATTTTAACAAAAACATGACCTCTCAAACTAGATGTGACATAACTCCTAAACTAGAAACTTCAGTAAAAAGTTAAGAAATACAAAAATTTATCTAAATTTAATCCAGGTACAAAGAGAAGACTTAGCATCGCTCTCTTAAGCTAAGTTATACTTCTTGAAATCGAAGCCTTCAAATGTAAATAGTTGTCTTGAATACGACAACATTTTGGACGAATTTAACATAGCTATAATTTCGTGTCCTAGTACAACACCTACGTCATCTACAGTTGGAAAATGAAATGTGTTTTCAAGTTTTCTTCTTAGGAACTTAACATCACAGCAATCGTCTTCTTTGTTAATCACCTGCGCTACAAAATGCTTCCAGGTTTGGTAGTGCTAAAGTATGAAATCTCTAAGTCTTTAATACTGTGCAATTTCGATTGTGAATCAGTCTTATCGGTGATATTGTGAACGATCCATGCTTTGATGGAAGTCTGAAGGACGTATTTTCTGCTCGAAAAACTTAGAAAAATTAAAAAAAATAGGAAAAAGAAAAAATTAATTTTCTTTTTCCTCAACCTTTTCTTAAATTCTAAATAATAATATTACGTTCATAAAATTTTTAGGGTTCAACGTGGCTGTTTCAGACGGAGAATAATGGATAAATCATACTTACTGTCGTTTATGCTTAACTGCGGCTCTGATGGTATCAATTGGAAGACGTCGTAACACTATAAATCTAACACTGTCTGTTTCACACTCTCTTAAAATTAAATCCGAAAGGGAATTTTGTTAGAAAACACAACTAAAAGACAATATAAAGTTCAAAATATGTATATTAAATCTTTTAAAAAAAATTTATGTTTTTACAACAACTTCTTCAGAGAAAATGTTAACAAACAATGGTCTGACCCGTGTACAACACATGGTGAGGAACGGGACGATTCATACGGTACCAACTACCATCCAATATGCAGTTTGATAAGCTAACGATGCACAAAAAGATTCAAGAAAAGTTTCATGTAACTGAAATTTTGGTGGGCTTATGCTTGCCTGTCTTATAAACGTATTTATTAATTCACATAAATTTTGGTCGCTCCTCGGAGCTTAAAATTGCTTGAAGCGTTTCTACTTCGTTTGTATTATGCAATAACAAATTTTACGTTCAGGCAAGGCAGATCCCATGCACGTGTGAGTACATGGTATAGATACTTTTTTGATTCCGAATCACTGAGGAACCGGTTTAGGGCAAACCCCGTCAAAACGCATCATTTCCCCGTCAAATCCGACTGCTAGGAAATGATGGGGGTCCCATGTCGCTAAGGGCTATTTTCGCTATAACTTCCGATATATTTTGAATAGTCGTTGGACTAACTTGTCCTCATATTCAATACCTCGTAAGAGTTGCAGTGCTTGACAACGTGGATTCGTAAAAGGGTTTTTAATCTTGGAAATTTTGAAGTTCAAGTCCAATTTTAGTATACTTTCTAAAATTGGGTGGTCGGGGCGACATTACGTCCCTGTGCAGCGACATTTACTACACTTTCTAAAGAACACTTTCCTTGAAGAGTTAGCGAAAATTTGGCATAAAAAATGCTCCGAAGAGCAAAAATATGTTTCCAAGAATTAAAAACCTCCTCCACGGCGTTTTTACGTGAAGCACGCTTTTCTTACGAAGTATTTCCTAAGTCGGATTTTGTTACAACGTCGAAAAGTATATCGGGGTTATAGCGTTCTTTAACACTCCCCTCCTTTCCGTGAATCTTTTTGTGTAACGTTTGGTAAATTGGTTTTTTGAAAATAAAATGGATCATTGGATGTAGTCTCCCATGTGTTGTATTCGGTTATATTTCAGACCGGCCTATCTGAACATAACATAGATGCAAATCTAAAAATGATTATAAGTTTGAACATATATCGATGCATAGCATTCGATTGAATAATTGAACATTGTGTTTCAAAATGGCATAAAAAAAAAAGAAAAAATCGAAAATCCTCAGATTCTCGATGACACAACACAAACACTTTCGACGCACTTATCTTTCTTAGTGTTCTTCCACTAATGCGGGCTTGCGTCTGCTCCTCCTCGTGTCTATGCCTCGTCGATCACCTTCGGTGTCGAACTGCCTTCTGGAACAGCTTAGGTGGTCCTCGGACTGCTTGGCTCCAGCTATACAATGGCTCTGCTCAGTTATATGAAACAATATAAAACAAAGTTTTAGTAAAAGGTATTGTTCATATCCCGTCTGGGGATCTGCGACAGATAACACATCGTCGTCATTGAGAATAGGAACACTGAATTTTGTAGACTTATGTTGATTGAAATGTTTTTATTAAAATCTATTCTTGGGAGAAATCTGCGACCGATATCACATCGTCGTCTTTGAGAATATGAACATTGAATTTTGTGGACTTATGCTGATTGAAATGGTTTCCGTTTTTATTAAAATCTCTTCTTAGGAGAAATCTGCGACAGAATCTGCATCCGTCGGATCGTTGCATCTGCCCCTCCAGCAGACGTGGCGGCATCTCGCCCTTGAGTTGCTAGACTCATCTGAATCGCGCCCTTGCGTCAGAGTCGTCGTCTTTCCATGCCGTGCCAATGGAACATTTGTTTGGACCCTTTGGGTCGGACTCTGCTTACAGATGAATGTTTAATAACATTTGAGGACTTTGAAAAAATCATAAAAATACCAACTCTGCCGGACACGGTCAGAGTTGCTGCAGTGAATTTGGAAGATTTGTATGGACGATACAATATCCTCGATAAAAATAACTTGTAAAAAATGCATAAAAAATACCAACTCTTGCCTGACACGACAAGAAGTTGGTATGGAAATTTTGATATAAAATAAACCTAGTACTAAGTTAAAACTTAGCCTAGGTTGAAAAATATTATAAAAATATAATAGAATCTCCAGAACTTGATTCTGAATCAGAAGTGGAAGCATCTCGTGGCGGTGCATGGATTTGTACAACCGTTTGCTCCGGCGGTGGAGGTTCTGTGGAATCGTCTGAGAACGGGGAATCATTTCCATCGAGTGATGTTCCGCCTGGACTAGCATTTTCTTCATCGGAAGATTCGATTTCCAAGTTGTGCTCCTCTGGCGGGGCTGGTCTCAAATCATTTACATGTACTCTTGTCGTTACATTGCCCTTTTGCACGAGATACACTTCGTCTGAAAACTTCTTCAGAATTCTGGTTGGGCCTGACCAAGACTGCGTGAAGGTATGTACCTTCCTTTTTCTTTTACTCATGACTCTGTCTCCTACTTTGAAAACGATTGGAGTGACGGCCTCTTTCGGCGCATATTTTTGCTTGTAATTTTGTTGGGCCTGACGGGCTTCCTTGACTCGCTCGTATCGTGGAAGCGTTTGTTGCTTGGCTCTTTCTTGCCTCCAGGCATACAAATCCCATTCGCCTCTTTTGGCTGGATCATATCCTAACACGATCATGCTGGGTGTTTGATTTGTAGCGGCGTTCCTACGATTTCTTAAGATGTAAGTCATCTGATGCACGTAGCGATCCCAAGTGTCGTTTGGCTTTTTGAATAAAAGAGTATTTAAAATTTTCTTACATTCCTGAACCCGTCGTTCCACGGGGTTGGATTGTTGATGATATGCCGGAATTAAGTATCGTTCGATACCATTTCTTTCACAAAACGTGATGTACCATTCGGAATTGAAATGACCACCATTGTCTGAAATTATGACTCGAGGGACTCCGAATCTGGCTACTATCTCTTCGTCTATAAATTTGGCTATCGTTCTACCATCGACCTGAATGTATGCCTTTGCCTCTATCCATTTACTGAAAACGTCTTCGACGATAATCATGTATCTATTTTCGGCGTCTTTAGTCCTCTGCAGCGGGCCAATTACGTCGACGCTCAAGGTTTCAAATGCATTTTGTGGTGCATGACTTCTAAGTGGAGCATTGGGTTGGGCTTGTCTTGTCTTTACAGACTGGCATATCAGACAGTCGTTTATATATCTGCCTACGATCCTGGCCATATTATTGAAATAGTAGCGTTTTGCTATTTTCCTGAGAGTCTCGTCTCTTCCTGGATGACATGCTTCATCTCGGTCATGATAATGGTAAATTAATTCCTTTATTTTCCTCTTTGGAACTATCAATTTAAAATTTCGATCGCAGTCTTTCAAAAGTACATAAATTTTTCATAAAAATAAGATCCGCATCGGAACGTTGTTCCTGTTGAAATAGATCATTCCAACGGCGGATCTTGTCTTGAATATCTCTTGAACTCAATTGAGCCTGTACGATATCTTCGTATATTTCTGAATGCGTTAAAACAGAAATACGTTCTGGACACTTATAATTTGGTAGGAACATTCTTTCCTCTTCATCGTCTGTCTCGACATACTGATTTTGTGGGTTACGACTTAGAAAATCTGCTAATAAATTCTCCTTTCCTGGACAGTGTTCAATTTTGAATGCATATTCTTGCAATAGTAATGACCATCGTGTAAATTTTGTTTTGTCGTCCTTATGTTTGTTTAACCAAAGTAACGCCCTGTTGTCCGTCTTCACCAAGAACGGTTTGTCTGCTAAGTACATCTTGTACTTTTTTATATAGTTCACCACCGCCAAGCATTCCAGCTCGTTTATGTGGTAACGTCTCTCTGCTGGAGATAACGTGTTGCTTGCATACGAAATTATATATTTTTCGCCGTTGTCGCCTAATTGATATAATACGGCCGAAAGGCCTTGTAGGAATGTATCTGTTTGCAAAATGAACTGACGTGAAAAATCCGGCCGATGGAGTTCCAGCGGTCCGGATAATAATTCTTTTAATTTTTTAAACGCTTCATCGCATACATGGTTCCAGTGAAAACGATTTTCCTTCGAAAGAAGTTTCGTTAGTGGCTTCGTGATCATCGCCACATTTGGTAGATATTCTCTTACCCAGTTGCAAAGTCCTAGGAAACTTTGTAGCTGCTTTTTGGTGGCTGGAACGGGATAATTTTGAATTTGTAAGACATGTTTTTCTAATGGTCGGGAAGTATCAGTTTTAATTGTATGGCCTAAATATTGGATTTCATTCGTCGCTATTACACACTTTTCCGGCGACACTTTTAGATTGTGCAGGCGTAGTCTTTCAAAGACTAACCTCAAGTGGGACATATGCTCCTTCACGTTTACGCTGTAAACGATTATATCATCTAAGTACACTTTACAGAAATGGTGCAGGTAACCCGTTAAAACGTCCTTTGCCATGAATTTCTGAAAGGTACAGGGAGCTGTCTTGAGGCCGAAAGGCATGACATTGAATCTGTAAGCTGCCCCATCAGGAGTGGTAAAAGTCGAGAAATCTTTTGATGCTTCATCGAGCGGTATTTGCCAATATCCACTCTTTAAATCCAACACAGAAAAAATCTTCGAATTGCCTAAATCTTTAATACTTTCGTGTATTTTTGGTAAGACGGAAGCCTCGTCTTCAGTCATTTCGTTCAAATGGCGATAATCGATGCAAAAACGTGGTTTCTTGTCTGAGCGTTTTATTATCACGGGTGGTGAACTATATTGGGCAGTGCTAGGTTCGATGACGCCAGCTTTCAACATCTCTTCGATTTGGTCGTACATAATTTTCTTAGTACTCGGAGACATCGGATATGGTCTGATATTAAATGGTTTCGTGTCTTTTACTATAATTTTGTGTTTAACAGTCACTGTGGTTGCTTGAGTCGGTTCCGCAGTGAACAGATCGACAAATTCTTCGAACAGCGGCCGTAAAAGCTCTTCAGGAAGCTTTGCCTGCTGTCTCTCCCTCTGAGAAGCTTGATTCCAGAAGACGGTAATACGCTCTTCCGTGCCGGCATATAGGCATTTTCGGCCATAATCATATGCGACATTGTTCATATATAAGAATGGTGATCCTAATATTATCGTTTCGTTCAAATTTTCGATGACTTGAAAATCAATTTCAAAAGAAGTGCCTGAAATTATTACTTTTAATTTTGTCGTTCCAAGAGAGTCCACCATTCGATCTCCGCACGCCATAGCAAATGATCGACGTGTCGTGAGATTTTTAAAATTATCCAACATCCTCGGATGGATAACGTTTCGCGTCGAGCCTGACTCAATCAGAGCGTCGACTGCATGTTCATTTATCTGAACTTTTATACGAGGCAAAGGGAACGCTTCGCTCATATAATTTATTGACTCCCTTGTCTTGTGCATGGGAGCATCGTAGTGGTCATGAGTATTAGAAATGTTTAATGGACATTGCTGCCGCCTTGGTTCGGCCGTTGTGCCGAGGATCTTGCAGATGGACCCTGGCCTGGGTCTCTGGCCCCTCGAAAGTTTTCCGGTCTCCTGTTGAGATGACGGTTATTCGGGCATTGGCTATGGAAGTGCCACTGCACTGTGTCTGTACAGTATCGGCACGGGGTTGCCGGTCGGTCGGGTACTCGGAATTTCCCCGATCCGCCATTAAAATTGGTTTGCCTGCGGTCAGGATTCACTGATCCGCTTGAAGAATTAGGCATAAAAAAAGGACGACCAGGCGCTCTGCCTGGACCGTCCTGTCGAGAGACATCCTCTCGGAAATGCACCCTCGGTGCTGTCGGAGTTGGGCTTCCATTGCTCCTGTTACTAGAATTTTGTTGACTGATGTGTCCCGGCTCTTGATAGTAAGACGCGCGGGACAGACGTTGGTCGATTAGCTGGATTAGCGACGTCTGTTCGTCAGCTGAATCCCGCTCGACGTTAGTAGCCGCTGCTATTAACATCTCTGTGGATGAAATTAGGTTGCTTCTCAAGCGTGACCTAATTTCTGGACGCAGTTGGTCCATGATGACCCGAGCTCTGATGGCTTCGGATTTGAAGGGATCAATACGATCGAAAAGGCAGGTTTTCCTTGTGATAAACACTGCCGTGTCGTCTAAAGACGTTTGTTTGACGGCATACAGTTGAGCAATAGCTCGTGACTGTATGTCGGGAGAATTAAATCTCGTAAGGAATCTTTCCTTGAATAAGGTATACGAAGTTGTCAACGTCCTAAACTGTTCGGACCATCGTTGAGCTTCGCCCTTGAGTTGGCCGGTTACGTTATGGAGGCGATCATAGTCGTGGCTTATGCGAGCTCTGTCGAAATATTCCTCCATAATTTTCAGAAAAGCTTCTGGATCTTCATGATCAAGCCCATGGAACGTCACGTTCGGACATCTTTGTCTCTCATGGGGCGTACAGGTCGACACGTTCTGTATCGCCTGCACGAAGCCCTCTGCCATTTTCAGAAACATACTTTCCATCGAATTTGCAGTTTGTGGCTGTGAAGCAGATAAAATTACATTATTTCCCTCTGGAAACAGTCGTTGTGGTTCTATCCCTCTAGAACCGTCGTCGACGAGCGGTGCGGTGACTCGCTCGTAAAATTCTCTTGGGGTCGACCCCTCGGAGTCTTCCGCCATGAATGAGAAAGGATTGGGTTTGGGGACGGCATGGTCCCTGCTCGGGCGCCATGTGAACGATCCATGCTTTGATGGAAGTCTGAAGGATGTATTTTCTGCTCGAAAAACTTAGAAAAATTAAAAAAATAGGAAAAAGAAAAAATTAATTTTCTTTTTCCTCAACCTTTTCTTAAATTCTAAATAATAATATTACGTTCACAAAATTTTTAGGGTTCAACGTGACTGTTTCAGACGGAGAATAATGGATAAATCATACTTACTGTCGTTTATGCTTAACTGCGGCTCTGATGGTATCAATTGGAAGACGTCGTAACACTATAAATCTAACACTGTCTGTTTCACACTCTCTTAAAATTAAATCTGAAAGGGAATTTTGTTAGAAAACACAACTAAAAGACAATATAAAGTTCAAAATATGTATATTAAATCTTTTAAAAAAAATTTATGTTTTTACAACAACTTCTTCAGAGAAAATGTTAACAAACAATTGTCTGACCCGTGTACAACACATGGTGAGGAACGGGACGATTCATACGGTACCAACTACCATCCAATATGCAGTTTGATAAGCTAACGATGCACAAAAAGATTCAAGAAAAGTTTCATGTAACTGAAATTTTGGTGGGCTTATGCTTGCCTGTCTTATAAACGTATTTATTAATTCACATAAATTTTGGTCGCTCCTCGGAGCTTAAAATTGCTTGAAGCGTTTCTACTTCGTTTGTATTATGCAATAACAAATTTTACGTTCAGGCAAGGCAGATCCCATGCACGTGTGAGTACATGGTATAGATACTTTTTTGATCCGAATCACTGAGGAACCGGTTTAGGGCAAACCCCGTCAAAACGCATCATTTCCCCGTCAAATCCGACTGCTAGGAAATGATGGGGGTCCCATGTCGCTAAGGGCTATTTTCGCTATAACTTCCGATATACTTTGAATAGTCGTTGGACTAACTTGTCCTCATATTCAATACCTCGTAAGAGTTGCAGTGCTTGACAACGTGGATTCGTAAAAGGGTTTTTAATCTTGGAAATTTTGAAGTCCAATTTTAGTATACTTTCTAAAATTGGGTGGTCGGGGCGACATTACGTCCCTGTGCAGCGACATTTACTACACTTTCTAAATTAACGCTCCTTGAAGAGTTAGCGAAAATTTGGCATAAAAAATGCTCCGAAGAGCAAAAATATGTTTCCAAGAATTAAAAACCTCCTCCACGGCGTTTTTACGTGAAGTACGTTTTTCTTACGAAATATTTCCTAAGTCGGATTTTGTTACAACGTCGAAAAGTATATCGGGGTTATAGCGTTCTTTAACAATATCAAGGGATTCGTCATTGGATCGATCTTCGGGTTTATCAGTCTTTTGTTCACTAGGGCCAGGTTCATCCATATCAGGGTCATTTTCATCTTCTAAAATGGCATTCGTATTTGGGAATATTGTTAGGCATGCGCGACTAATCCAGTTGCGCCAACTTTTACGTAATGAATTTTTAATTCACAGCGGGAACGGTCAGGCAAAAATGCCCCAGCTGGCAAAGTAGCCCCATGTTACGGTATGTATTTACATTAGGAAACACACCTTCATTCAACGAGTAGTTTATTATATATATGGTGAGCCACGGTGGGTGGAGTATTAAAAGTACAGTGTGTCCAACTAAGTCGGCACCATATGGGAAACTTTTTTATTATTGGTTTTATGAAAAAAAGTTATTCTTGATAAAAAGTTCTGCATGGCATAAAACCGAAAATGAAGTAATCAGATATCAATTTTTGCAGTCGTATACGAGGTATGTCGAAAAATGTAAATTTTGCTCAAGAGTAAAGTACCTTTTTTTATTACAACATCGACAAACTTTATTAAGAAAAGTTGATCCTAATTGAAAATTACGGTCAGATATCCAATATTATCCATCTACCATGAAAAAACGATTTTTAATAATTTTTGGCTATAAATTATACATAATTTAATTTTGCAAATCATAAAACATTTCTTGTATTGAAAAACATGATAAACTTTCGGTTCATCCTAGATTAAATGTCAACGTAGAGACAAATTACTACTATACAGAATTTGCCAGTGCATCCTAGATTAAATGTCGATCTGTAGACATAAATTATCAATGCTAATTACAGAGAACAAAATCTGTTTTTTCATGGTAGATGGATAATATTGGATATCTGACCGTAATTTTCAATTAGGATCAACTTCTCTTAATAACGTTTGTCGATATTGTAATAAAAAAAGGTACTTTACTCTTGAGCAAAATTTATATTTTTCGACATACCTCGTATACGACTGCAAAAAATTTATATCTGATTATTTCATTTTGGGTTTTAGGCCATGCAGAACGTTTTATCAAGAATAACTTTTTTTCATAAAACCAATAATAAAAAAGTTTCCCATATGGTGCCGACTTAGTTGGACACACTGTATATGGAGAACTGATCAACCGATTGCCTTGAAATTTTGATTACCGAAATAATCGAGTATGATCTCTCCAACTAAAATAGTTTAGAAAGTGAGGTGTTGCCATTTATACTTAAAACTGGGAACATCTTCGTTATTTTAATTGGAATACCCTGTATATTTTTACATTTTTTTGGATCATCGGTCGTCTCTTTCTGAGTATTTTTTGTTAATATTTCCCTATATTTAATTCAAGCCGTTTTTGAGATAATAATTCTTTTCTGAATTTATTGCCAAAAATTTTACTTTCAGTTAATCGTGCTTTCTCCTACCTACGCAGCAATTAAAAGATATTTTTTTAGTTCCGGCTAGGCAAGACCTGGGGGCATCTCCTCCATTAATCAAATGTTTCAAATATTATACGGGGGGAGTTAGAGAACGTTTTCTATAAGTGACTTAGAAAAATGCACAGAAGTCAATTCATTAAAACCCAATGCCCTGTATATTATGACTGATTCGAAAAGGTGATACATTTGCCTATTTAAAAATGTAATATACTTTATACCTGATGCGCACCGTTTTCGATTAGTGGGCATTCTTCTGTAACCTTACCAAGAATATTAGTCTTTTGGTATATCGTAATAGGTGGGGGCCATGCCATTTTATTCTGTCTTTTAGTAATGACAACAGAATTTTTCTAAATAAATTTGATATTATTGATATTTGCACTTAATTTGAATAGTAGCACAGAGATGGCAGAAAATAATTATACAAACACAGAACACAGTTTTAATGGATTTGTTTATTATCCATGGAGAGTGCAATAAGGTTATCAGTAGAATTTGTAGATGATTTAGTGAGAAATATCCGGATTTGCCGCAGACGAACAACATAAAATTTCTACGAATTCAGACGAATTTTATAAATTTTGGTTCGTCATTAAGAGAACCAAGACCTAAACCTGTGATATCTGATGAGGTAAATGAAATCAATATGCTGGGATATTTTCATGCAAATCCCCAGTATTCAGTATTCCTTGATAATCTGTCAATTGAAAAATATAGAACTTGTTAGTCTCAACTCGACGGGGCTCCTCCACATTGTACACACGAAATTAGTATGGAGTTGGACTGCATTTTCAACGATCGTTGGATTAGACGTTTGGGATTGTGGAATTGGCCTCCGAGGTCCCCTGATCTTACTCCGTTAGATTTCTATCTTCGGAGTACTCTTAAAGATAGAGTTTATAAAACTCCAGTTCACAACAGGGAAAAATTAGAACGTCGAGTAATTCAAGAGATTGAAAACTTGGACCCCACTGAAATAAGAGCTGCTACAACAAACGTCGTCCATCGTCGTATACTAAAGTATCTGGAAGCTAACGGTTTACATTTCAAACAATTATTACAATAAACATAATATTTTTAGTCGCAAACTCCTCTATAAATCCTTATTTTACTATAAGGAAAGTAACCAGACTGCAACCAAAGTTACAAGTCTGGCGCGTTAAGTGTAATAATTGCATATTACCATCAAAACGCTAATGCTTCGATTGCAACAAACACCAGCCGAAAGACTGATCCTACTTAAAGGAGCTCCTTTAAGTAGGATCAGTCTTACTTACTTACTTACTTAAAGGAGCTCCTTTAAGTAGGATCAGTCTTTCAGCTGGTGTTTGTTGCAATCGAAGCATTAGCCTTTTGATGGTCATATGCAATTATTACACTTCACGCGCCAGACTTGTAACTTTGGTTGCAGTCTGGTTACTTTCCTTATAGTAAAATAAGGATTTATAGAGGAGTTTGCGACTAAAAATATTATGTTTAATATTCCGCCCTCTAAAAGCACATTTGAACAATTATTACAATAGTTTTAAGATTTTTATAATTTATTACTGTTATTGGTATTATTTGTTATTGCTGTTAATGACGAATTAAAGTTTATACAATTTTTCTGAATTCGTAGAAACTTTCTGTTATTCATCTACAGCAAATTCGGATATTTCTTATTAAATCTTGTACAAGTTCTGTTGATAATCTTATTGGATTTTCCATGAATAATAAACGAATCCATTAAAATTGTGTTTGTATATTTATTTTCTGCTATATCTGTGCTGCAGCTATTCAAATTAAGTGCAAATATCACTAACGTCAAATTACAAAATGCCAGAATAAAAATTTTATGGCCCACCCGTTATGATATACCAAAAGACTAATATTCTGGTAAGGTTACAGAAGAGTCCCCATAAATCGAAAACGGTGCACATTAGGTATAGGGTATTTACCTTTTTAAATAGGTGAATGTATCGCCTTTCCGAATCAGTAATAATATACAGAGAATTTCATTTAAAAAATTGACTTATAGAAAGTGTTTTCTAACTCACCCTGTATGATATTCGAAAATTTTGCAATTAAAGCAATTAAAAAATTATCTTTTAATTGCCGCATAGGTAGGAGAAAGCACGATTTACTGAAAGTCAAATTTTTGGCAATAAATTCAGAAATGAATTATTATCTCCAAAACGGCTTGAGATAGACACATGGAAATATTAACAAAAGTTACTCAGAAAGAGACGATGATTCAAAAATCGCATAAATATACAGGGTATTCCATTTAAAATAACGAAGATGTTGCTAGTTTTACGCATAAGTAGTAAAATCGCACTTTAGAAAATATTTTAGTTGGAGAAATCATACTCGATTATCTTGGTAACCAAAATTTCAAAGCAATCGATTGATCCGTTCTCCATATACTTTTAATATTCCACCCACCGCGGCTCACCCTATATGCTAATGGTGTTATAATAAAACTAATACAAATTAATGCTTAAATTATCTTCGCGCGCGCCAATATCCATTGGCTGGATGTCGGTCTCGATAACTAGGGCCGAGTAGGACTATTACTCTTTGCACCTAGATTATCTCTGTAGACCTGGACCGGCCTTCGTGATAGGTGGGCTCGCGTACTTCTACCAGACCCATCTCACAAATGTGAGATGTGTCGTGGTATTTTCTGCGGATCTCCCCTGGTCCTGGCTGTTGAACCTCGCTGGCTGAGGTCTCTTCTGGCGCTCTTCTTGTCTTGATGTTTTCTTTCTTCGCCAGCTTATCACCCCCGGGGGTAGTCATCGGTCGAGTTGGGTTTAGGAAATTTTGGCTGGGACTGACTGCCGGTACGTAGGACATCAATTGATATCCTACCCCGGATCGTCGGAAAGGTAAGGATGAGCTGTGTAGCTCGGGAGTGTGGAGACCTAAGTGCTTCTTTTAGCACTTTCGGTCTCCACGGAGCAAGTAGGACAACGGGCGTCGGACGGTATGTTGTCCGACGCCCGCAAGGAGGTTGGGTTAGGGTTGAAAACGTCATGTCTCTGGTAGTGGTGGTCCGTCCTGGCGTATCTGAAACAGATCTGTTAGCGGGAAATAAAGGTTATACTTACCCGTTGTCCAGTAGCTGAACCCTCGGTCGCTTGTGCCTCGGGGCGTCGGCGGGGTCGTAATCAGTGGCCTGTCTGATCAGCGGGTTCCCATGCTCCTCGGCTTGGACGTACAGCTTCTTCGCTCGTTCCCGGATGACTTCAGTGACCGTGGTGTACTCCAGGTCTCTGACGATGTCTGCGGTTCTCACGTACCATGGGGCGTCAACTACCGTCCTGAGGGCGATGTTCTCCACTGCCTGGATTCTCTTCATGTAGGACTTCGCCTGGTAGCCCCACGCTACCGAGGCGTACGTCAGCTGCGGCCTGATGAGGGTCTTGATAAGCGTGAGCTTGTTCCTCAAGTTAAGTCGGCTTCCATTTCCCGTCATTGGGTAGATGAGGGCTCTCGTACGTCGGGCCTTAGCTGTGATGGCGTCCGTGTTTTGTCTCCATGTTAGGCTTCTGTCCATGACCACGCCAAGGTATTTGACGGTGTCGTGCCATTGGATGTCCTCGCCGTTCATGGAAACGTGTCCTGTGGGAATTTCTTTCCGCACTCGTCTGAAGAGGATGGCTTGGCTCTTGTCGGCGTTGACTGCGACTTTCCACTTCGTGCACCATTCTTCCAGGAGTGTGGCCGCTTCCTGGAGTTTTCTGGTTGCGTCTCTGGCCTTCCAGGATCTGGCAATCAGGGCGGTATCGTCTGCATACAGGGCTAGGGCTGTATGGTCGGTCCGGGGGAGGTCCGAGGTATAGATGGCGAACAGGTGCGGTGACAGCACCGATCCCTGTGGAACTCCCGCCTCCACGGTCCTGTAGGTGGAGAGTTGGTCCGAGATTTTCACCCTTAGCTGTCTGCAGTGTAGGTAGGATCTCACTAGTTTGACGAGTTCGATGGGGTAACCCATACTCATCATTTTAGCTAAGAGACCGTCGTGCCAGACCGTGTCGAATGCTTTGGCGACGTCTAGGAACAGCGCCGCGGTGACTTGACGCTGGTTGAACCCCTTGGTGATCTCCTCAGTGAGGCGAAGCACTTGGAGTTCCGTGGAATGTCCTGTTCGGTATGCGAACTGTTCATCCGGGATGATGTTCAGCTCTTCTGTCTTCTCTGTTAGCCTCTTCAAGATGACCCGTTCTGCAACCTTGCTCATGGCTGGGAGGAGGCTGATGGGCCTGTAAGAAGACGGGAAAATTAGGTCTTTCCCTGGTTTAGGGATCGTAATGACGTCGGCCTTTTTCCACCTGGCTGGAAAGTGCCGTAACCTTAACATCGCGTTTACGATGTTGACTAGCGCCGCTACTCTTTTCCTGGGCAGCTTTTTGAGAGCGATGTTTCCTATCTTGTCATTATCTTCACCCGTAGAAAAGGAGTTTCTCATACTATTGATAATATTACTAACTTCATTCATTTGCTCATGCCATAGAATATGTCTATGGACAAAAAGCAGGGCCAGCTCGGTTGCTGGATCTAATCCCTACTTCTTAAAAGGGAATTTAAAACTGGATGTATAGTCGTACGATTTCGACATAGATTTATTAAAGTAAAAAATTGTAAATTTAAAAATGTAAAAAATGTAGTTTCCCTAAAGCACACACTGTATTATAAATAAGATAAATAAATAATAAACTGTATCAATTGAGGCACGAGAATATAGTCACATTGTTATAGCATTTATGATATACAACGGTCATTTAAATTTTCCGAGTCTGTACATAAAAATAAACCTTTATATATGAGAATTTTAAATACAAAGATAAGAACTTAATTAAATTCCTGCAATAAAACAAAGTTTAATGGCACATTGCAGACGAAAAGGTGCGAAAGAGGGGGACGCAGGCATACTAAGCCAATGACCATGACGCTGCAGTCCCAAGGGCATTCCGGACGTCGCGACGCTAGACGCCATTCACCTGAATGTATATAGATCCCCTATCCCTCACACCAAATCGCATATCCGCAGGTCGTCAGTTTATCATAATGATAAACATTGGGGTAGGTTATTTTAACATGGCCCATCCTTCACTGAGTGATTCATTGAGACTAAACCAAAATATTATTGTAACGGAGATAGTAATCTACATTTCCAATAACTGTTGTGGTCGTGGAAGTGTGGAAGTTTCAGTAGGGTTGAAATGAATCGATATTTATATAATGAACCCTCACACATTTGTATTTATTTAGAGTAACTTTAAATAGTCTAGTTTCATTTTTTAACAGGCACAGTAATGAACATGTATTTGATCTAAGAGAGTATAGATGCAGGAATCAACGCCAATTATAACTATATCAATCAAATTAAGATATAATTGGGAGTAGGTATATATGGAAAGAATCAGCTTCCGGAAATTCTAGATACTCGAGAACTCTGAACCGAAAATATGCAATCTATAATAAGTGAGGTTATAGCACATCTTCTGACATGTACCTACAGAATGTTCTTGAAATACATGAATGTATTTTAATCTGTGACTCCTCATGTAATGTGAAGAGCAGTACTATTTTTTAGATCTAAAACATAATTAACTATTACCACAGCGAGAGCTGTAAACATGCATTAGTGACTCTTTAGTTGTTTTACCAGCTGGCAGCACTAGCTCATGCGCATGCAAGTTCAAGGTTACTGGGACGTCAATCGTAACTATAAACAGTAATTATTGGGGTACTTGATAGTTGTTTGCAAAAGCACCCTATGTGATGCCCTTCAAATTTAATTGGAACACAATCGTCCCATGTTTAATTTAAATTCGTCTATATGAAATATTTAAGAATTTTTATTTTAAGTAGTACCTTGTCCATAAAGACTATAAAATATAATGCTAAAACATTGTTACACATTTTATTGAATTTCTCGATTGAAAGAAATATTTAAGAACTTCCGGTGGCAACCTCATATACACAAGATATGTTAAAATATATGTGTTTATATAAAATTCAATAAACCTTTAATTTTATTTTAATGATTGCAACCTGATTTTTTTAAATAATGAATAAATGTATGCAGCAGGGCTTCGGGCAACTGTTTTAGCCGCGCGATCAACGTCAAGCATAGGCAACACAAATTACTCAACCGTTGATTGTCAGTATAGTTCATAAAGAGACCTAGTAATTAGTAATCATAATGTCAAAATACATCTGTTTAGACTAGGGAAGATAATCTGTGGGGATAAAAATAAACAAATATACAGTAAACAATATGACTCTTTTGGAACGAATAACTTATGCCGAGTAATAAGGTACCAACAAATTGATATATTTCGGGTTAAACATCTAACCTACAAAAAAGACAAGTCCATATATGTTGTTAATTATTAATGAAATACTTCCCGAAATTTAGAGACTGATATAAATTCAGGGGATTTAAAAGATAGTGAGGAAGTGCACTTGATGACAAAGTAGTCAAACAGCAATAGCAAAAATGGTAGTAAAATGTAGCGGCTAGTAAGTGGTCCCAGGAAAAATTATTCAAATACAGGATTTGGGAAGTTCCAAACTTTTACTGTAACCCTTGAAGAGAACAGACATCATCCTAAGAGAAACCCAAGAACATCTAGGTCAGTAAATTAGTTATATAATCATTGGATGTTGCTAGGTATTGCTTAAAATCATTATAGTAGCATATAAATTTGAGAGAATAAGTACCAAATTTTGAAACTAACCATTTTATAGGTTTTTTGGATATGGCGTTGCCTGCCCTCAACCTCATGGTCAACCTCACACCCAAATTTGAATTCAAAGCAATCCTGGTCTTTTGGGAGCACGGCTCCACTTGCCTAATCATGATAATTTATTGCTGAATTCGTAATTGCTGGTAATGCAGACAGTCCATCATCTTTAGTACTGGTAAAATAGTCTATCACCTATTTTGCTACCATGAAGTTATTGGTCATTTTTATCTGGTTGGTGCCAAGCTGCCGAGTGAGCTAGAGGAGTCCTCGTCAGGTCCACGACTACTGTAAATATGCCGATCTGATTTTTATCATCACAGCCTGGAAGAAGCTTCTCCCAGGAAGTTCTTTTACTTTTCAAGACCTATAATTGTGTTAAGTATTGGCCTTACCAGCAACATTTTGTTTTTGGCTGATTGGACTAGATCCATAGTGCCACAAAAAAAACAATTTTTCTATTTTTGTTTAAATATATTGTAGCATTGCATATGCTACATTTTTGATTTGTAATAAATTTAAAAATTAAATTAGTGCATAGTAAGTTAGGCCACCCAGTATGTGGATAAATGTATTACTGGTTGCCGTGAAAAACCTCATGAAAAGGAATTTATTAGACAAATATAAATGTTTTTTTATTCTTTCTTTCCTGCAAAAACATGCTTCATATGCAGTTAAATATCTAAATAAATAATAATGAAACTAATGCGGCACCGTTTCAGACAATTAACACTGCAATTATAACTTGTTCAGGTTGAAAAGCACTTGACACCTTATTTTGAGTTAACACCGAAATATACTAAACACACGACGTCTTCTCTTCCTGGCTGGTTTAACAGCCTGTTTTTTATGTATTTGTTTTATTTATTCCTTCAGAAACACATAGTAGCACACTCTCTATTTTAAGGTTATGTTGTTATAAATTTCAATTTATTGTCTCCTCTTCTTCTTCTTATCTTTCGATTTTGCCAAGTGCACAAGTCTGTGACTTGGGTTTGTAATTAAGACCTGCGTGTCGGATCGTTTAGTTTTTTTTTAAATTCGCAAGACTGCGTTAGGAAGCCAAGCCATCTTAGCAGTCCTTTCAGGCATGATCCATTGAAGGAGCAGGTTGTGCTAGGCTTGGGGCCGTAGCCTATTTATTAAATTTTGTTAAGCCGTAATTTTTTAATTCACGCCATAAGCTTAGGCTTATTATTGAAACTGAGCCCCCACAGGTCACTTGGGATAAGTCTTGCGAATTCATGTTTTAAATTCATTTTGTAAGGTGTATTTTTTTATATCTTAGGGTTGCCAGTATCTCTCATATGAGGCAATTTTTTTGGTGTGATATAACAGGTATATCATCTTTCTGATGATGTAACGGCCATATGCATGGTCATGTTTTAAGAAGAGAGGTCAATAATTGAAGGAATCTGAGTTGTCGATTTTTTTTTTTGGACCACGTAGACAGTGGAGACGAATTTGAGAGTGGAGGCAGCGTGTTGCAGAGGGGTCCTTGCAGTAATACCTGATTGTGAAACGAAGGTACACCAAGGCCTTCTGTTTGGTGGTATTGTGTATAACATTTTTTGTTGATTTAAAATTTCACTTTTCATATATTTTTTTTAGTCTTGTAAGAAATTTTTTTTAAATTAAATTTAACGTTTTCAAATATTCATACAATTTTTCACATTAATATTTTTACGTATAATTTTCTTAAATAATACTTGTTAAACCTTGGTCATAATTTAATATATTTTTTTATTATCAATCATTCAAATTTTAACTTAAATCAATTTTTTTACTATTGCTTATTAAATTTATTCAACTGTCCCAGAATCAAATATTAAAGTCAACTTATTATTAACATGTGTGTTTCCTTTTTTTTACTCATTTAGCTGGATATATATTATTGGTGAGCTTATTACATAACTTAGGTACTAAGTATTGTTTTCCTTAGCTTTCACAATACTCCTGGTTCATATAATAAGTTAAGGTGGCGCCCTGAACATCTGTTTTTTTTTATGTATATTTATATTCACTATTTTATATTTTGTTTATATACAGCAAGTTATCAAATTGAGTAAATATCGAACCACGACCTGGCTCTCCCATAATCCAGAGCTGCCGTTCGCACAATTGAAACACTTCCTGGTTTTAAGCCAAGGGGTGTTACAATATCTCAAATTTATCTCATGTTGTTTTGCAACAGTATAATCTACATTTTTTTAATTTTTCTTGAATAATCGAAATCTTAATATCTCATTCCCTTGTAAACTAAACAGCTGTTTAGGAATAGTTTGAAACAATTTAATTGTTTTAGTGCTTGTAAATCCCTTCAGGATTATTAAAGTTTGATAAATATTAAAATTTAAATTAGTATTCAATGATATATTAAAAATCGTAATTTCCGTGCCACAACCCTCATTTTTTAAAGTCTTTTGTAGTTGCAAAGTTTAGGTTAAATTCATTGTTACTTGTGTTTTTTTTTTAGGTAAATTTCTCATCTACCTATTGCAGAGTGAGCATGTCACGACTTCGGGTATGGTCCCCAGCCCCCAAAAATACCCCCCGTTCAAAAGTTTATATATATATATATATATATTATATGCTTAGGATTTTATTCTTGGGTAATGGTTCATTAATTAAAAATTTGCTATGATTTTTGCATTTATTTTTTAACAAACGTTTCGATGTTGGTTTACACTTTTTTCTTGTGCATACTTAAAATAATTTTTTTTTTTTTTGAGAATGTGGCACTAATTCACTGGCTTTTTTATATTTGTCCTTATCATCGTATATTTTTAACGTTTCTCACTATCACTTGGTAAATGATCTTAGACCTACTCACACTGATATCCGATACTAGAATATGCTATATAACGAAATTTGTAAACATTCTAAAGGGCGCATTTCTCAATGGATCAAACTAAAATTTGGTAGGCATATACTTTGGGTCCATATCTCGGTTAAGTTCGAGGATGGACCAAATCGTCTTCTTCGTTTCAAAATGGCGGCGGTTCGAAGTTTTAAAAAATTCTCAAAATTGTATTTATAATCAAATATGTACATGTGATATATCGTTTGATATTGTTCATCTAGCAATACAACTTTTGTCTAAAAGATTTTTTGCTAAAATGCATAGGAAAAATTCTAATCTTCAAAAAATCCTCAAAATTTTATTTTGAATCAAATATGTACATGTGATACATCGTTGGATAGTACTCATCTAGACCTACATCTTTTGTTTAAAGCATTCTTTGCTAAAACACATAGAAAAATTTTTAAAGAAAGCGTGACTTATTTATATTTTGAAAACTACCTACGTGCTAGTTCATAAATCGAAGATAATAAATTGAAGTTGGGCAGTTCTAACAGAGATATACTTAATTACTTATTTACTAAAATAATAGACCTAAAGTAGTTATAGAACGAAATCTACCTTAGCGACTGGCCCCTGCCATCGGGGTTTTGTAGATATACACTTTCTTATATTTTTATTAAATTTAGTACACAAGTTTTTATTTTGGTTCAAATGTGCTTTTAGAGGGCGGAATATTAAACATAATATTTTTAGTCGCAAACTCCTCTATAAATCCTTATTTTACTATAAGGAACCTAACCAGACTGCAACCAACAGCTACTCTCCGGGCTATGTGCCCCGCCGAGCGCTAAATTACAAGTTACAAGCCTGGCGCGTTAAGTGTAATAATTGCATATTACCATCAAAACGCTAATGCTTCGATTGCAACAAACACCAGCCGAAAGACTGATCCTACTTAAAGGAGCTCCCTTGCCAGTCGTCACACACCACTTGCAGACTGCAGTTTCGAGCTGTTGGCTCTCGTCAGTGCAAGGTAAGCATGCGACGACCGACATGAGAATCCTTTGACTATAGTACATCCCGGTATTTTTACAATAGCGACATGTAAAACAGCCAGCAGGCGCCATCCAGCGGTCCAGTGTCTGTTGCAATCGAAAAATAAATAGCCTGACTTGGCTTAGCATAGTTCAAATGTGCTTTTAGAGGGCGGAATATTAAACATAATATTTTTAGTCGCAAGCTTGTAACTTGTAATTCAGCGTTCGGCGGGGCACATAGCCCGGAGAGTAGCTGTTGGTTGCAGTCTGGTTAGGGTCCTTATAGTAAAATAAGAATTTATAGAGGAGTTTGCGACTAAAAATATTATGTTTAATATTCCGCCCTCTAAAAGCACATTTGAACTATGCTAAGCCAAGTCAGGCTATTTATTTTTCGATTGCAACAGACACTGGACCGCTGGATGGCGCCTGCTGGCTGATTTACATGTCGTTATTGTAAAAATACCGGGATGTACTATAGTCAAAGGATTCTCATGTCGGTCGTCGCATGCCTACCTTGCACTGACGAGAGCCAACAGCTCGAAACTGCAGTCTGCAAGTGGTGTGTGACGACTGGCAAGGGAGCTCCTTTAAGTAGGATCAGTCTTTCGGCTGGTGTTTGTTGCAATCGAAGCATTAGCGTTTTGATGGTAATATGCAATTATTACACTTAACGCGCCAGGCTTGTAACTTGTAATTCAGCGCTCGGCGGGGCACATAGCCCGGAGAGTAGCTGTTGGTTGCAGTCTGGTTAGGTTCCTTATAGTAAAATAAGGATTTATAGAGGAGTTTGCGACTAAAAATATTATGTTTAAGTTTTTATTTTGTTCTTTTTTCCCTTCCTGTCAAGAAATTGACTGGCGCCCTGAAGCTTACTATTTAACAACTTTTCCTACGATAAATTATTAGTTTCAAATAAGATATCGAACGAACTCACGCCCAGCCCCAAGCAGAAGAGCAGCTGGTGGACCAGTATTCGGAGGGCTTTACTCCGTACTGATTATTGCGCCCTTAGCGTCAGATAATGCCAAATATAAAACAGTAACAGTTTCCTCCAATAGGAATTAAAAATGTGAAAATTTAAATTTTGTGGGCGGAAGCAGTGCAAATTTCAATACTCTTGCTTGATTTCACATTTACAGTTCATGTTCATAACTTAATTTTTTAAATTGTTTGAACAATGGGTATATACTGAAATAGCTGCTCAAATTCTGGAGGGAGAACTCAGTCCAGGTAGTGGAATCTTTGCAACAGTCCGAAAAAGAGTTTTAAATAAACCTCCACAAGTGAAAACGAAATCAAAAGTCAAAAAATTGCTTGAAATGTTTATCCATCAGTTACCATAGCAAGTTGCTCTAACTGCGATATTAAATTTGAAATTAACTCAAAAGAAGTAAATAAAACTAATTTTATGAAAATATCGTTTAATTAAGTTTTTCATATTTGTTATTAGAACTGTTGTAAGGTTAGTAATATTTTTTGTGTTAATATGTACTATACTGTTCAATAAAAATTAAAAAGAATCTACTTAATTCGATCGTAGAAAAATGTTGTGTGCAACATGTGCAAAAAGCATACTTGTTGCACTTGGCATGATTGCAGCTCTCGACTTCATCACGAGCTGCAAACTTCATGCTTCGTGCAACAAATATACACTTTTTGCACTAGTTACACAAATAAGTATTTTAGGCAATTGTCATAAAAAATGACGTTTATCGGATCTGACAGCATTCCTAAAGTGTCATTTGTCAATTTTACTTTTTTGGCCGCTTTTACTTCACGGTCGCAGCACAGAAATACTTACTTAAAACTGAACATAAAGAAACTCGAGTAGGATTTGCGCTTGAGTTTTTAGCTCATGATGTAAATTTTTGGAACAATGTAATCTTTACAGACGAAAAAACTTTCCAGTCAACACACAGCGGTCGTATTCGTGTTTACCGCCCTCCGAATACTCGATTCGATGAGAAATATATATCTAACAATGATAAAAGTGGTAGATTTTCCGTCAATATGTGGGCTTGGATATCGGCACGTGGTCCTAATGTTTTGTGGCATATTGAGGAACGATTTAATAGTGAAACGTATATTAGAATTTTACAATATTATGGTCCCTTCTGTGTCACAATTATTTCCTTATAATGAGCTAATATTTCAACAAGACAATTGTTCCGTTCATACTGCTCATACCGTAACTAACTGGTTTCAAGATAACAACATCAATATTCTTAACTGGCCCAGTCATAGTCCAGATCTTAACCTGTGAAAGAAGTATGGGGACTACTCGTAAGAAGTATCCAAAAAGGAAATTATGAGACCACGGAATGCCGAAGACTTACTGGAAATAATAATAATACATGGGAAAATATTATTACTAATGATTATTGTATAAGGTTATTTAATTCTATGCCAAACAGACTTATAGAAGTTATAAATAGAAATGGTGCAATAACGAAATATTAGTAGTTAGTTTCTTGTTAAGAAGGCTTTGTCCTTTGATCCAGGATTTCTACCAATCGTGCCGTTTATTCTCCACTTTCTTAAAATGTTACACACCAAATTTTTGTTAATGTTATAACACAGTGCAATTTGTCTCATTAACCATCCATCATTTACTATAGCAATAACTACAGCATTAAAATAAAAAATAAATTAAAAGTGATATCTGTTTTATTTCGGCTACTCATTACATATTCAAATAGAGACAGATTTACATTAGAAATAAAAAGTTGTCCTATTTTTTTCTGCTCACGACAGTACCTCGGCCAAATGATCTTTCTCAGTCTTATCCGAACTTTACAGCCTTGATAATATATTTCTAGCACTCGTTCTATCAAGCAATGAAATGTAAAGAGAAAATAATTGTCATTGTCTTCATTTTAATGTGTTTTTTTTTTAAATATAAATAACTATCTCTTCCTATTCGTGTTCAATACCTGTGTGGATATTTCGTATTTGTATAGAAAGTAAGTTAATAAAGTGTAAACTTTAACGACACTTACACTTAAGTCGAAAGTAAGTGTATAAATCTTTTATAGCGTATGCTGTGAAATAAGATTATCTACGTGCATACACTTCCGATCAATTTTTTGAAATTGATTAACTTTTTATGAAGTATGTTATCTATCATCTTTGGTGCCAAGTAGTTCAGCTCTGGACCAATTTGAATTTTAATGAAGAGCAAAGCGAAGGAACCTCCACAACAAATTTATTTTTCCATTTATGAATGTAATAAAGAGTAAACATTGCACTGGAAATGAGGTCAAAACCGTTGTAAAAGAGCATCAACGCCACAACACAAGAAGAGAAGCTTGGATATAGTGCGGCATCGCGACGCCACGTGTTGTTCCACTTCCAGAAATATCGTCTCATAAATCCGATAAGAAGCCGAAAGTTTTACACTAAATAAAACAATGGGGTTTATAAAAGAGTATCCCTGTAATCATCCAATGAAAACAAACACTGAAAACCATAGAGGAAGATAATAAAATGCGATGGATATAGAAGCATTAAATGTTTAAAGGGGGTCTAATTCTCTCTTTGTTAACAGACAATAAAACAATATATTGGAACGAACACCACTTCATGATTTCGTGAAGGGTAGCCTTCTTATCTTTGCTCTTAAAAAAGTATTGTTAAGAACGCTCGGTAGAGTGGTAATTTAAGAACCGTGGCTACTGTCAGATAAAATAAAATAATTTTGTTAGCGAATTTTTCCGATGATATGGTGGAAAACATTAAATCGGTTAATTGATTTTTTTTAAATTAATTCTTATTGAAAGAATCTTGAATATTGCTTAACACTGCTTGGTGAAATTTATGCAGATTATATAGAAATATCATTCATTTTGTCTGAAAGTTATTTGTGGCATTCTACGAATATTCTTTCCTATTATTTGGGTTTTCTAACACATGTATTATTATCCTCTCCAAAACAAATCACCGAATCTACAAAATAATAGAATTATTGGAAAAAAGCCTCTGCGCCCGTGACGTTTACGTCAAAGGAAAAGTCAGAGGTTATGTTTTGCAAATAATATAAATCGGAATAAACACAGAAATAATGTATTTTGCTGACGTTTCTTAAAGTAATCTCTTTCCGTTTTCAAAGCTTGTTTTGCTTTTTTTGGTATTTCGGACCTGCTCATAACCTTCTTTAGAGCTTATCTAACTGATAGACTTCAATATGTCGCGTATAATGCGCTGAAGTCCTATGATTATGGCTCAATTTCAAGTGTTCCCCAGAGCTCTGTTATTGGGCCACTGCTTTTCAACATATTTATAAATGACATAGGCAATACCTTAGATGTATACACTTCTTAATGTATGCTGATGACATAAAACTTCTGCACAGAATCTCTGTTTAAACGACTGCATTATAATGCAAAATAATATCTCTAATCAAAATTTCTGGCGTGTTAAAAACAAGCTATTGTTAAACGTGCAAAAGGGCAATGTAATGCCATTTACAGCCAGAGATTCTGAGTATACCTATGAGTACACGCTGAACGACGAACAACTAACGCAACCGTCTAAGTTTAAAGACCTTCGTGTAACTTTTGACAAAAAACTAACTTTTGTCGACCATATCGATATCTTTATGTGACGTAAACAAAACTTTACGTTTTATCATACGTAATGACCGTGATTTCTCTAAAATTTCAACCTTAAAGTTAATATACTTTTCATTTCTGAGATCCAAACTAGAGTATGCATCTCTTGTTTGGCAGCATGTTACGAAATTAGAAAATGTACAGTGACATTGTCTTAAATATCTCTACTTCAAATCTCTAAATACATATCCGCCTATTCGTTTTTCTCAATCAAACCTGCTTGACATATTTTCCGTGTGCAGCTTAACTGATAGACGTAATAACTTCACTATCGACTTTTTGAAGAAAGTCATTCACCATGAAATTGATTGCAGCGAGATGCTTCACAAATTGGACTTTCATATTCCTAGAATTAATTCACGTCATAATCAAACTTTTTACCTGCCTAGAGCTCGAACTAGTGTCCTTAAATTCTCACCTAAATAAAATATTTGCTCCTGTTACAATAACAATCAAAATATTGATATTTTTCAATAATGGGACAGGACCTTTGTTTGCCTGTAAATTTTCATCATTATATATATATATATATATATATATATATATATATATATACATATATATATATATATGTTGTTTTTTAGGTTTTCGCGGGTGTTAAATGAAGTGTTATTGTACTTCCGGGTGTTCTCCCGCGTCGATGGTCGACTCCTCCAGGAGTCACGGTTGTCTGAACGACGTTTCGGCAGAATCTCATCTGCCATCCTCAGGTTCTCACTGAAAGCTACCTACTGCTGCTCCTCGTTGCTCGAACTTGAGTTCAGTTCGAGCAGCGAGGTTGTCTGAACGACATTTCGGCAGAATCTCATCTGCCATCTTCAGGTTCTCACATTCCTTATGTACAACAATCTGGCTAATTTTTCCATGCACTATACAGTTTTTCTTACCTCTTTTTTATATCTTTTTGTTTCTCTAATACTAACCAGTTTAGACTTTAGATGTATATTTAAGCTACTCACTATGTGTACTGTATATTAAATATGTGTTGTTTCTCATCTTGTAAATGGTATTTGTGCTGTTAGATAGTGTATAAATAAATAAATAAATTAGTAAACAAAGTTTCTTAATAGATCAAACAAGGTTTCATCCAGGAACATGTCTAGGAATAAATATTTGGCAAAGTTAAAGTTCTTCTTTTTTTCTTTTTTTGTAGATTATTAATAAACGAATAATCTATAAAATATTTTTTTAAACAAGCACAACAGGATACAACAGACCAAAATTCAGTGTTGAATCTGATGTAGGGTTTTGGGAAGGATTTTGTGTACGGATCGCGTTAGGTTTTTTGTGGTAACCGTTTTGTAGAAGTGCTTGTTCTAAAGTTTGTAGCACGAGTTTTCAGTTGCGACTGTCTGTTACTCTGGGGGATTTGGTTACAAGAGTGTTGACAACTGACTTTATTTGTGATGGATGGTATATGATTAATATGAGAGGAAAATATTTAGAGAATCTCTTCCACGTGACCAGATAACGAAGATGTCATCCACTTAGGTACCTTAACCAGCAGGTAGGTTCCAGTTCGGATGAGCTAAGGGTTTGGGTTTCGAAATTGTCCATGAAGATGTTGTGGAGCTCCTCTTACTTGTTTGTGGTAGTTGCTTTGGAAGCCTTGAGAACCAACATATGCACATCAACACGTACATCCTACTCGCTCACTCTTTTAGTGGTTGCCGTACCACAATTTATGGAAAAGGGAAAAATAACATCAAGCTGCTTGAGACAGAACCTGGATTGCGCCACACCAGATTCTTTTTTTGTATATTTATGGCTAAAGATGGGACACATAAGTTAGATGAAGTACGGTACGTAATGTTCTAGAGATCACTCACTAAAAATGTAGCAAAGCTGGAATCACAATCTCCTACTTCAGCAACTGCTGCACAACATTCATATCGTACCTTCTATCAAGTACAGGGTTGGGTTTATCGTGGCAATGATTTGCACCCAATGAGGACAATCCTTGACCCTGCTCCAGAGGTCATCCTTAAATTGATTTCCTGTGCCTGCAAGGGAAACTGCTCCACTTCGCAGTGCCCCTGTGTAAAAAACGGTGTGGAATGCTCAATTTTGTGCAAAATTGCAGTTTTGCCAGTCGTGTTACCCATATCAACAGAGGCCTTTCATGAAGATTCAGATTTTGATGACGTCACTAGCGAAGATTACAACATGTTCGATGAATAAAATACTTATTACCAAGTACTACATACTTCATATAAAAAATTTGCAAGTACTACATTAATGCTGTACATCCTTTTTACCATTTTAATAAAATCTCTTGCGTTTTATCGTATTTTTATAATTAGGATAATTTTTTATTCATTAAGGGTTAATGCTATCGATTTGATTTTGGTCTCATTCGACTCAGCATGCAAAAAGAAATAGAAATCGACACCCCACACCTCTATTTTCAAAAAAGTACGTTTTCAAAAATTTCTTACCCCTCCCTCCCCCCAAAAACCTAATTTCTACCTCTTCAATTTTTGTGGACTCTTTAGAGTATTAAACTACATATCTAATAAGTTATAAGCAAATTTTTACAAACGGACTAATTTTTAGTAGTTCAAAACCCTGTTTTTATTTTACTAATATTTAATAATTGAAAATAGTTTGTATTATGAAACATATCATGTAATCATGTATTTTTAAATTTCGATTTAATAACATCTTAATCTTACACATCAATAGTAAAAATAATTTCTATATCAATATGAATATTAAATAACACATATTTTTGTTTGTCATACTAATGCAATTGCAACTAATACTATATAAAACGTTATAAAAATACATTACCCAATTTTAAATTGTAGTAATAAACATTGAATTTGATTAATTAAAATGAAAAAAATATAAAAAAAAGTATGTCAGAAGTGGGATTCGAACCCACGCCCACAGAGTGGACTGCGACCTGAACGCAGCGCCTTAGACCGCTCGGCCATCCTGACTTATTAGACCGTATTTTATATGTCTTATATAAGTGCATGTATCTGTTTTAATATTTTATGATTTAGTTCACACACAATTTAACCAAATTATCAAATGAAACTATTAATAAAAAAAGAGTAAATTTTGTCGCAATGAATTGATGAAAACTTATTGAACAATAAAATTTATTATAAATAAATAAGACACCACACAACGCTGATAACGCATTAAAATTTCATCATATACGGGCGTCTGATATTTAAAATTCAAGGTAATTATACAACATTTTGAATATTTGTAATTGCCCTAACTGGTACCATTTTTGGTCTAGATCGTGCGAATGACCTAAAAAGTTATAAAATTTTTCTTTTATGTTAATTTTTAAAATAGTTTTCAGAGAATATTTATCAATTTTTTTTTATAAATTATTTTTACACTTTGTCGGATGTCTAAAAAAGTAGTAGGTAATGCATAATAATGTGTCGCATATTAAAATTTTTGAAACATTGAGTTGCAAAATCATTTTTGAAAAATTATTTTCGTCGAACAAGTTTCCCATTTTTGGATTAAAAATTATTTAAATACTCAAAGTACTGAAAAGTTTAAATTGAAATTATTTTGTGTAAACATTTGAGAAATTCAATAAAATAATTTATAAAAGATTTAGGCGTTTGCAAGATAATTTTGAATTATTTTCCTTTCTCTTCTATTTTGTATATAAGTTATAAACAACGTCGAAATGCAAAAAGTAAATAGATAGAAACCTAGGTTATTGTTCTGATGGTATCAAATAGCTTTTCTCAATTTTCATAAACTGCTGAATAAGAACGGATTTAAAGTGGAACCAAAAAGAGTACATAGTGGAGCAATTCAGCAGAATTCTCGTCAAAAGATTTAGCTGTTATTTAATACTGACCTCGTTCTACCATAGAAATATATTAAATTTTACCCGTTTTTGTCTCCTACCACAAATGAAAACAACGACTAGGACTTTTGTGTAATTGCCATAGTCGACCAAATGGGTTGAAGGTGTGAACGTGCCGCATTTATATCTAATAATTTGTTGACTACTGTAAAATAGGCGGAGCTTTTAGACAGAGGTCAAATATTCGGGCAGCTCGTCATTCAGTGGCGCCACATATATATATTTATATATGTATATATAAAATAATGACATTGTTCATATTTTATAAAATAAAACAGAAAATAAATATAATTAAATTTGTTTTTACACTCAACTCAACCAAAAAGAAAAACTGGAGTTGTTTAAAGAAAATGTTTCATGGCAGGCCTAATTTTATTTAGGAATGGAATACTTACGAAATCTGATATCGAAACCGTAAAATGTTTGATGTTTATAAAAATTTACACAAAATGCAACCATGCCAGTTGTTCTTACTGCTCAGCAAGGACCAACGTGCAGGTATGAGCATACCCCTTGCCATGAAAGGATGGTGTTAATTAGGGAATAACAGGTTAAAAAAGAAAATAAATAAATAAACTTGCAGGTTAAAAATAAATAACTATTCTAACAACATAAATAAACTTTCTTGTTGAAATAACATAATTAAAAATAAAACTTATCAAAGTTAAAAATGAATAACTGTTCCAATAACATAAATAAACTTTCTTGTTGAAATAACAATTAAAAACAAAACTTACCGAAATTAAAAATAAATAAATGTTCTTGTTAAAATAAACTTTCTTGTTAAAATAACATAATTAAAAACAAAAAATACCAACAATAATTTTTCAGAATAAGTAATTCATCTTATCATAATCACCGCATAACACTATCACAGTTTACCACTTACTCATCACTGTCACTGTTACTATAATTGCTGCTGGCTCCTACATTTATAGTTATTGGCTCATTTACTGCGCCAATCCGAATATCCGTACCCCACATTTTTTTTCAACTTCTTTAACGTGCTCCATGCATTTTCGCCAATAATCAGCTGTAACTCTTAACGCAGTAGATAGAAGGCCTTTCCCAGATAGCACTAGGATATACCAAAGACGTCTTACGGACGTCTGCATGGGACATTTAAGGCCTCTTAAAGACGTCCACTTTAAGACATAAGTCGTACAGAAGACGTCTTGAGGATGTCCATTGTTACAAATCAAAACATCTTTAAGACGTCTTATTTTAGTCCATTCTAGCCCTAAAAATGACATTTATATGACATTACGAAGACGTTGTTAAGACATTTTATTCTGGTCCATTCTAGACAAAAAAAGACCTTCACGGGATATTATTAGGATATTCTCAAGTAGATGAAAAAATATCTTTATTAGCAGTCATATAATCAGGTAAAGTCTAATTTGGCATGTGAATAAATTGATAATATGTATGCAATTACATGTGTGGCATACAAAATTACAGCAGTAGCCAAATCTTATTGTCGCATATGTCTACCGAGTTTTTCTGCTACTGCGATAACTTTGTGTGCAATACATACGATACGCATATTATCAACTCATCCACACGTCAAATTAGACTTTACCTAATTGTATACTAATTATATACAGCATTATGTGTCCCTTGGCGTGGCCTTTCCTCTGTTTATTATTGGCCAATCTGTTATGTATACACCACAGAGGACTAGAAAGGCTGAATTAGAGGCAAATTCTTTGTTCAAGAATACTGTCTCCACTCAACAAAAGTCACTTTCTTGGTCTTTTATATTCAGGAAACTTATAATTAAATCAAGTGGAATACCAATTAAGTTGGTACTGGGAGTTATAAAATAAAACAAAGTTTTGTTCTTCTAAACTATACACAAAACTACAGCATACAACACTACAAAACAAAGGAGTTGTGAAATATCGCAGGAAATACGTTGAATGTTGAAATAAACTGATCAACTCAACTATCAGACACAAGACCAGCCCGAAAACATGACCAAGTCAAACGAATGCGATCGTGCCGGAATGACATTTATCGCTGGAAAAGCGTGGTAAATTCAAAACTTAGAAGTCATTAATTTGTAATTTTTTAGAATTCGCGTTCTACATCTTATTTCACGCAAAGAATTATTTATTTGGATATGAATGTATTATTTTTCCAAACACAGTATGAGGCCTAATATGGACATACTAAAGACGTACATTTTTTAACGTCCCAAAGACGCCCCAATCTGGACGTCTTGTGAACGTTCATATTAGGTCCTAAGGTGTTCAAACCAAATTATGATCAAAATTGGATGTCTCTGGGATGTCGTGTGCTATCTGGGATTTATGTGTTCTAATTTAAAGGATCTATTTTCTGGTGCAACATTCCTTTTTATTTCAGCCCAAATAAGCTCAATCGGGTTCAGTTCACTGTGGTAAGGCGGGAGTCGTATCCAGCTTTAGTCATTTCATTCACAGTATATTTCTTATATATCGGCGAATGCTGTTTCGCTAGGGTTAGCAGTTCGGAGTTAACCAAAGCACGATCGAATGGGGTACCTTTACCATCTAACCATTCTTGAATTTGCATTTTCGCCATGCACTGGTTGGTAATTTTCCCAGTAATTGGTTGTGGTACGGGATATTATCCATAGTAACGACAGATCTAGGTTCTGTCTTTGCGGGAACTTTTGCGAACCATTTTTCGAAAACATCCGCATTCATGTCTTCATGATAATCACATTTTCTTGACATTAAGATACAACAAATACGTAATTTATTAACAACGAATTAATACCGCCCAATTCATAAACAATATAAACCATTTATTGTTTATTATTTACTTTCAGTAAAGTATTAACGGCTACAACGCTAAAGGGCAAATATTTGCAGCTGCGCTGTTTTAAGACGTGGAGAAAAATATTAAATATTGCCAGATTTAAGTAAAATGGGTCAACATTTTTTTACCGTATAGAGAATCTAAAATATTTTAATATATGGCAGGTAGCTCATGCATAACTAAGACTATCCGAAGGCTTTAATTTTTTCCAAATATTATGGCATTTACGAAATTCGTAAATCGGCACGCCCCTGGCTCTACTATTTACTCTTTTCGGCCACACAGGATTTTCAAATTTCTCAGATTTTTCGGATTTCCCAATCCACTCTGAAAATTCCATTTTTCGAGCAATAAATTTGTTGTAGAAATATAAGTTAATAAAACTCATTAAGACCTCTAGTTCGTTTTAATTTTTGATTTTTCTGTTTATATAAAGTAATAATAAAGTAAGTAATTAAAAAAAAATCTATAGATACATGTATTATTATTTTGCTTAATTTCGTATCAAATATATTTTCTTAATTTCCATAAACAGCCAAGTAAGAGATGATATGCCAAGACTTCGACGACGTCTGGATTCTTAATAGTAACGGACCAGTCTCATTGTTTGAAACAATTTATAACAGCCCTGTATGTTATTTTGTTTAATTGATCCGGTCAAATTAGAAAATAGTGGCAAGTGTACAATAATTCGCATAGAGCTGAATATTGGTACAAGTCTTAGGTACACTATTACAAATAAAATATCAAAAATCCCCACCGATCCTAGGTCTGCTAAAAAAAATATTTAAGGTCAAAGGTGAAAAATATCGATTTTTTTTGCATTTTTCTCGTAAACAGTAACTGTTATCATAAAAATGGGTCAGACAAAAGTTGTAGATCATGCAATTATATACAAAAATCGTTCTTATACTTTTTTCCTACGAATCATCATTCCTGAGATATCACCATCTGAAAGATCGAAAATAATAATATGCACGCCTACGCCGCCTATACACATCATCGGACGTTCAATATAAATAAAAATATTGGTTTGTGTAACTTATACATACAAATTATCCGATTCTGAGCATAACTTCGAAGAAACTCAATCCTTAATTTCATTTGCCCGTATAACCTTGAGTAACATCTGTCTGCTACTCTATTGTTCGAGTGGCGACGGTCGTATACCTGCTTTTTTTTGAAGGATGTAAATGAAATACTTTTAGTGTTGAACGTTCCTTTGTAGAGAATACACGTGCGTGATATTTCCTATTACAGTTTGCGCCGTTTAACAGTTTTTAAAAAATGTCGCAATTTTGCTTTATTTGTAGTAAACCTTTGACTGAAAGTGAAATTGTAGTTGTTTATCGTGGAATGAAGACTGATTGATTCATATGCTGAAAGAAATTATAGGTTACTTGAATACCTGAAAGATAAGAAATCTGTGACAATTCATGTGCAGTGCTGTAAAATGTACACTCGGAGGAGTGCTATTGCTGCAGTTAAAAGGCAGTACGAGATGAAACAAGTTAGTACATCTAATATTAGTTAGGAAATATTACTCGAGGAAATGGGTTTATGGCATGCAATAACCTCCCAGAGGTCACCAGGCAGCTGATAAGGGACAGAAGGAGCGCCAAGAAACGGGCTCAGAGGACCAGGCTCCCCGCCGACAGAAGGGAGTACAATGTGCTCAGCCGAAGAGTGAAAACCGCCCTCCAGGAACACCGTCAGGAGGGGTGGCAACGCCACCTTGAGTCATTGGATCCACAGGACAGAAGCATGTGGAACACACAACGTGCCCTGCGAAACCGAAAGAAGCCTATGCGCCCGATTCACGGAAAGCGAGGGATCGTCTACACTAACCAGGAAAAAGCCGAGGCGTTCGCCGACAGCTTAGAACTGCAGTGCAGAGAGAACGAGCTCGATGACGAGGACGAGGACTGGGTGGACGACGTCGAACGCAGAGTACGAAGGATCCGCCGCCTGCCATATGACGACCACATCCGTCCGACTACCCCCGAGGAAGTCAAGGAAATCCTGAGAAGCCTAAAGCCGAGAAAAGCTCCGGGATGTGACAAGATAGGAAACATCGCTCTCAAAAAGCTACCCAGGAAAGGAGTAGCGGCGCTAGTCAACATCGTAAACGCGATGTTAAGGTTACGGCACTTTCCAGCCAGGTGGAAAAAGGCCGACGTCATTATGATCCCTAAACCAGGGAAAGAACTAATTTTCCCGTCTTCTTACAGGCCCATCAGCCTCCTCCCAGCCATGAGCAAGGTTGCAGAACGGGTCATCTTGAAGAGGTTAACAGAGAAGACAGAAGAGCTGAACATCATCCCGGATGAACAGTTCGCATACCGAACAGGACATTCCACGGAACTCCAAGTGCTTCGCCTCACCGAGGAGATCACCAAGGGGTTCAACCAGCGTCAAGTCACCGCGGCGCTGTTCCTAGACGTCGCCAAAGCATTCGACACGGTCTGGCACGACGGTCTCTTAGCTAAAATGATGAGTATGGGTTACCCCATCGAACTCGTCAAACTAGTGAGATCCTACCTACACTGCAGACAGCTAAGGGTGAAAATCTCGGACCAACTCTCCACCTACAGGACCGTGGATGCGGGAGTTCCACAAGGATCGGTGCTGTCACCGCACCTGTTCGCCATCTATACCTCGGACCTCCCCCGGACCGACCATACAGCCCTAGCCCTGTATGCAGACGACACCGCCCTGATTGCCAGATCCTGGAAGGCCAGAGACGCAACCAAAAAACTCCAGGAAGCGACCACACTCCTGGAAGAATGGTGCACGAAGTGGAAAGTCGCAGTCAACGCCGACAAGAGCCAAGCCATCCTCTTCAGACGAGTGCGGAAAGAAATTCCCACAGGACACGTCTCCATGAACGGCGAGGACATCCAATGGCATGACACCGTCAAATACCTTGGCGTGGTCATGAACAGAAGCCTAACATGGAGACAAAACACGGACGCCATCACAGCCAAGGCCCGACGTACGAGAGCCCTCATCTACCCAATGACGGGAAATGGGAGCCGACTTAACTTGAGAAACAAGCTCACGCTTATCAAGACCCTCATCAGGCCGCAGCTGACGTACGCCTCGGTAGCGTGGGGCTACCAGGCGAAGTCCTACATGAAGAGAATCCAGGCAGTGGAGAACATCACCCTCAGGACGGTAGTTGACGCCCCATGGTACGTGAGAACCGCAGACATCGTCAGAGACCTGGAGTACACCACGGTCACTGAAGTCATCCGGGAACGAGCGAAGAAGCTGTACGCCCAAGCCGAGGAGCATGGGAACCCGCTGATCAGACAGGCCACTGACTACGACCCCGCCGACGCCCCGAGGCACAAGCGACCGAGGGTTCAGCTACTGGACAACGGGTAAGTATAACCTTTATTTCCCGCTAACAGATCTGTTTCAGATACGCCAGGACGGACCACAACTACCAGAGACATGACGTTTTCAACCCTAACCCAACCTCCTTGCGGGCGTCGGACAACATACCGTCCTACGCCCGTTGTCCTACCTGCTCCGTGGAGACCGAAAGTGCTAAAAGAAGCACTTAGGTCTCCACACTCCCGAGCTACACAGCTCATCCTTACCTTTCCGACGATCCGGGGAAGGATATCAATTGATATCCTACGTGCCGCAGTCAGTCCCAGCCAAAACTTCCTAAACCCAACTCGACCGATGACTACCCCCGGGGGTGACAAGCTGGCGAAGAAAGAAAACATCAAGACAAGAAGAGCGCCAGAAGAGACCTCAGCCAGCGAGGTTCAACAGCCAGGACCAGGGGAGGTCTGCAGAAAATACCACGACACATCTCGCATTTGCGAGCTGGGTCTGGTAGAAGTAAGCGGGCCCACCTATCACGAAGGCCGGTCCAGGTCTACAGAGATAATCTAGGAGCAAAGAGTAGTAGTCCTACTCGGCCCTAGTTATCGAGACCGACATCCAGCCAATGGATATTGGCGCGCGCAATGAATACTGTATGAGAAGGATTGGAAGATCTCGCTAATGTTAGAATGGATACAACAGATCAGCATGTAGATGCAAGTGATTCACGAGTAAGCAGAGATGCTAAAGACATTAAAAAATTTCTTGAATGGTTTTTATTACATGATCCTTTCCCTGAGATTAAAAAAATCACATCAATTGCCAGTGGAGTCGTCGGTGATAATAAAATTAATTGTTATAAAGTTCGTGAAGTTGGGATTGCTTCGAAGTCTAAAATGACAGAACAAATATTCAATAATATTAAATTAAAACGCGCTAAAGTACTCCTTCTTTTAACCATGAGTAGCACCATAAAAGTTCGTGATGAGAAGGTACCTATAAACCCTGTATTATTATTTCAACGCATGAGTATTACTAAGACATTTGAGGAGGAAATTGAAAAATTCTTCGAGTATGAATTAGCCCCCTACCCATTATCACTCTTCGAGGCAATTGGAATGCGTAAAACACAGAAGTCAGCCATTTGCGGTTGCTTTCAATCAGTGAACATTGAAATTAACAACACAAATACTACTTACATCATCGATGGAGGATATCTTTTGCACCGCGTTGTGTGGGATCGAAAAGAAACATTCAAAGTTATTTTTGATAAATACGTTCAATATATACATAGACATTTTGGTCACAGAGTGACTATAGTATTTGATAGTTATACTGAATATAAGAAAAACATTAAAGCTGCAGAACAACGTTGTCGAACTACAAAAATATTTTCATCTTCTGATGTCGTTTTTGAACAATTTATGGCAGTTCCAACAAATCAATAACAATTTCTTGCAAATACTCACAACAAGTCTCGCTTCATTACAATGTTGTGTACAAGATTTACAACTGTGAGTATTTTAGTTATACAAGCTGACAATGATGCTGATGTCCTCATCATTGAAACAGCAATACAACAAATACAACTATCACTGTTGGTGAAGGTGTTGATTTGTTAATACTACTGACTGCACGAACTCCAATTGATAAAATTATGTAATCGTTAAAACCTGGGAAGGCTCAATAACAACAAAAATATATTCATCGAAAAGTTTATCTGCTTATCCAATACGTCAAAATCATATTTTATTTTTACATGCAATAACTGGCTGCGATACTACATCAGCAATTTTCAAAAGGGGTAAAACAACAGTATTTAAAATGTTTGACAAACATGATTTAATCGATTTCGCCAAAGTATTAAAAAAGATTGACTCTTCTCCACAAGTCATCATCACAAACCGGATTCACTTTCTTCTTGCCATATATGGCACTCCAAAAGAATTGATTGTATAGACAAGTATAAATATTTAAGTTTTCCACAAATACACGCAACCATAAAAGAGTAGAACTATCTTGCCTTCCTCCAATATCTGCTTCTGCTTATCAACACTTATATCGAGCATATTATAATTGTAATCTAGTGAAAATAATAGGAAAATAAATATAAAGAAAGTAATTCCTCCATATTAAAGTGTGCCAGTATCCAATCATACATAATAACTAGTCTAAACTGTAAGTACTTCATGCACCTTAACCTATATGTACACAAACAACATAAGTGTTTACAAAGTTTTTGCGCGCGAGAGCTGATAAGGTAAAAAATGGCTGTGTGCTAATTCTCCAGATTATTATTTCTTAACTTTCTCAATGATATGGGTGAAAATAGCACAATTGATGGCCTTTATAAGCTAATACAGGACTTAATAGTAAAAACTAATGAAATTCAAGACCAAAATATTAAATTTCACAGCGAAATAACTCAGAAGATACGTGATATCAGAACCAATACTTTAGAAGAATTAGGAAAAATTAAAAATGAAAACACACAACTAAAAGAGGAAAATAAATTTCTAAATGATCGACTAACAGTGTTAGAAAAGAAATTTAAAAAATATAATCTCATTTTTTATGGCGCAGAAGAAAAAACCAACGTCACGGATGAAATACAATCTTCTCTGGATATAATAAATAAATACTTACATATCGATTGTCAATTTGCTGATATCCGGGATATACATAGATTTGGTAGGAAGACTGAAGGAAGAACACGCCCTCTATCGATTGAATTTGTCAACTACGCACTCAAACAGGATATACTAAAAAACTGTAAAAAATTAAAAGGCACAGGAATTTTTGTTGCTAATGATTATTCGCCAGAAGAGTACGCGAGACAAAAAATTTTACGGCATCATTTGAAATTTGCTAGGGAAAACCATAAACAGGCTATAATAAAAAATAACACTCTATATGTCAATGGTCAGAAGTTCACTTGCGAGGATTTAATGAAAATAGATATAAATTTGGCGGAGGAAAAAGAGCAAGAAGAAGAGGTGAGAGAAGTACAAGGAAAAGGAGAGGAAAAAAACATCGAAGTAGAAGCAACTGAAATTATTGAAACTAATATCTGTCCAAATAAACACAAAGAGCTTCCAATTATTCAGCCAGTATCAGATAAAATATACAAATTGCCAATTGCCGAAGGAAAGGAAAACTTGAGGAAACGAACCACAAGAACAATTAGTAAAAATACTGTTTCTTTTATGTAAATCAATATTTGTTGCACTACATTATTCTAATTTAGTTTGTTGTTGTTTCACTATTACTGTTACTCACTACTTGTATGCTAAAATGGGAAAAAATAAAATGAAAATAGCACACTTAAATGTGCGCTCTCTTTTAAATAATTTTGTGGACTTTAGGGATATGCTAATTAGTAAAGATTACCATATACTAGCAATAACTGAAACCTGGTTGCATAATAATGTGCCAAATGAAGCTGTAGATATAAATGGGTATAAATTCATTAGAAAAGATAGGGACGGTAGGGGAGGAGGAGTAGGCTTATATGTTAAAGAAAATATACCAGTTCGAATTATTGAAACTGGTGTCAACATAGAGCAATTGTGTGTATCAGTAAAGCTTAAATCCATGTCATGTATTATCGGGGTAATGTACCGTCCTCCAACCACTGACCTTAATTACTTTCTGGATAACCTTGAAAACATTGTGGCTACTTGTTTACCGATATCTGATAATATTTACTTGCTCGGGGATACTAATGTTGACCTTATAAAATTCGATAGTCCTGCGGCTACAGCATTTAATAATTCTATGGACGTATTAGGCTTGACTCAAATGGTGTCTACTCCGACTCGTATCACGCAAAACACCAGCACACTTATTGATCATATTGTAACTACTAAGCCCTCGTTTGTTTCTGATGTTGACGTTTTGAATAATGAGCTAAGTGATCATGAGCTGATTCACTGCTGCATATCTGCAGAAAGTATCAAATCGCCGCAGTTTACGTACAAATATAGAGATTATAGCAATTTTGATGATGATCTCTTTTTTAGTGACCTGCAATTAGCAAATTTAGACTCTATGTTCACATTAACAAACATAGATGCTAAGATAGAATTGCTCACTAATACAATCATAGCGCTAATTGACCAACATGCACCAGTAAGAACTGCACAAATATCGAAACCTAAGGCACCGTGGATCACCTCAAATATAAAATACTTAATGAATTTAAGAGACAAAGCTAAAACTAAATTCAAAAAAACAAAGAGCCAAAGAGACTGGAATTATTACAAAACCTTGCGAAATTTTACAACTACAGCTGTCAGAAACGAAAAAAAAGCCTATTATAGTCACAAATTTACTAATAAAAACTCGAAAACTGTCTGGAAGGAATTAAAGTTTTTAAATATCAATAAAAACCCAGATATAAAAATTCCAGCTGAATTAAATAACGTTGATGATTTAAATAACTATTACCAGAATTGTATACCTCAAGCTACTGTTATTGATAATGAAATACTTAATTATTACGCCACTAATCAGAAATGTAATTTTATCGAAAAATTTAAATTTACTTTAGTAGACTGTGATACAACATCAAAATATCTAAAAGAAATAGTGTCGACGGCTACTGGGCAGGACAAAATTAGCATAAATATGATTAGACCTTGTTGTCCTCATATTATTAAATATCTAACACATATTATTAACTCGTGTATACTTGAAAACTATTTTCCTGACAAATGGAAAAGCGCTCTTATAATTCCAATTCCTAAAATCTCTGAGCCAACGGACTTTAAGCATCTTCGACCTATTAGCATACTTCCGGTTTTCTCAAAATTATTCGAAAAAATAATAAATTTTCAACTTCGGGAACACATCGCGTTCTATAATATATTACCAGATATACAGTCTGGTTTTCGCCCTAATTACAGCTGCACAACTGCTCTGTTACATGTAACAGATGATATACTGACGGCAAATGATAAAGGTTTAGCTACAGTATTAGTGCTCCTAGATTACTCGAAGGCTTTCGACATACTCAATCACAAAGTGTTACTTGCTGTACTACACTTTATTGGACTCAACGACGATGCTATTAATCTCATTGACAGTTTCCTAAGCAGCCGTACTCAAAGGGTTATATATAATGATGACACATCGAGACCTCTCCCTGTTACAGTAGGCGTTCCACAGGGATCCATATTAGGGCCACTACTATTTACATTATATACAAATAATTTTTGTCGCTATTTGAAATACTGTTCAGTTCATATGTATGCCGACGACACACAAATCTATTATAGCTTCCCTCCATCGGAATTAGATCTTGCGTTGGAAAAAATAAACTCAGACCTAAACACTTTAGCTGACATATCAACAAAACATCAACTGCACCTTAATCCCAGTAAATCTGTAGTAATGCTTTTTGGCACCCGAGCTGTACTTAATAGACTTGGTAACTCCATTGATCTTCAAATAAATAATTTGAGTATACCAATTGTCAATAGTCATCGTAATTTAGGTTTAACAATGGATAACACATTTAGGTACAAAACGCACATAGCCAATTGTTTGAAGCAAGCCTACCTTAAGCTAAGATTATTGTATCCACATAGGTCTTATCTTTCCCAAAAAATTAAAACATTTCTCTGTGATGCGTTAGTACTATCGCATTTTAATTACAGCTCCCAAGTCTTTTCGCAATGTTTGGATAGTGACAGTCTGTATAAAATTCAAAAAGTGCAGAACTCGTGCCTTAGGTATATTTTTGGTATAGGCAAATTTCAACACATTTCTCATAAATTAAAAGAGGTAAAATGGCTTAACATGAAAAATAGATTTTACTTAAACACAGTTTGCATGTACAATAAAATAATAAAAACTCAGCAACCAACATACTTGTTTGAAAAGATTATATTTCGTGCGAATACTCATAACGTCAATATCAGGAACAAGAACATAATTACGCCCCCCGCTCACAGTTCTACTCAATTTGAGCGATCATTTAGTTATACAATTTCTCGTCTTTATAATAATATCCCCACAGATATGAAATCTTTACCTACCCTATCTCAATTCAAAAATAAATTAAAAGCCGCACTATTTACTCAAAAACTTAGTACTTAATGTTCCTACATATTAGTCATCATAAAATCTAATTTTTTTTTTTCTTTCTTTTACTAGTGGTTAATTAGTAAGCCAGCTCGTAAGCTATTAAAATTAGCATATCTTCTTTTTCTTTCTCGGCAACTTGGCTCTTATGACAATTGTTTGTTATTATTATTCATTCTTTTTATATTATATTATCATTTTCGTTATTTCATTATTTTTTTTTTCCTTTTTCCCAGTTAATGCAATAAGTTAAAATGTCTGCTGTCTCTAATATTGTCTTGTTGTTATAGATATCTGTTAGTTATTACGATTTATATATATGTGTATATGTATATATGTGTATATATATATATATATATGTATATATGTGTGTATATATGTATATATATTTAATTTTTGTTTATTATGTTGTTATTATCTTAGGGTTAAGTGGAAGAGCAGAGAGTGTCTCACTCTACTGAACTTCGCCCTTTTATTATTATATTCAATAATAAATAAAGACATATTATTATATTCAATAATAAATAAAGACATATTATTATATTCAATAATAAATAAAGACATATTATTATTATTATTATTATTATTATTATATCGAGAAGCGTTACCATATGCTTTTAAAAAATCATAAAAACGCTGTTCGTATGGCCAAACGTTTGTTTAACGACTTAAAGTATCTAAATGCCAACAATAAATCTAAAACCGTATGGCAAATAATTAGAAATGAGACCAACAGTAATCTCCCGGAACCTTATCCACAGTTATTTAACGATAAAAATGGTAATCAATCATTAATGTGATAATCTCATCCAACTATTAGATCCATCTGTCGAACCAATGATGGAGCCTTCTGCAAACTCAAGTATATTTTTAAGCCCAATAGACATTTGTGAAACCAAAGAGATTATAAGGAAAGTTGTGGTCAAAAATTCTGCAAGTTTCAATGGTCTTCCTTGCTCAATTCTTATACATGTAATTGATTTCATTGCCCCAGTTTTGACAGATTTAATTAATTGTTCCTTTTGTCAGGGCATCTTTCCTGAACATCTTAAAACCGCGATTGCAATTCCAATTCATTAGAAAAATGATAGGATGGATATAGCCAATTATCGAGCAGTGTGTCTTTTATCTGTGTTCTCTAAAGTTTATGTAAATGCCTTTTATAACAGATTAATTAAGTTCATAGATATTAACAATATACTTTACAAATATCAATTTGGTTTTCGCAAAGGACTGTCAACTCAAGATTCTCTGGTCTCGTTTACTAATCATATTTTGGAACAACTCGACAAAAACCAAAAAGTAGTAGGTATTTTCTTTGATTTTACACGTGCCTTTGACATGGTGGACCATAGTATTCTATCAAAAAGGGTTTACAACTATGGTATAAGAGGACCAGCCTATAATTGGCTATGTTCTTACCTGGCAAATTGAACACAAAAGGTCATTTTAAAATCTGGAACGAGTGAGTACCATTTCGACCTGCGGCCATTACATGTAGGAGTACCTCAAGGCAGCACGTTGGGTCCTTTATTATTTTTATTATTCATTAATGACATTAATAAGGCCCTGAACTTTGGACAGATTTCGCTATTTGCGGATGATACAGCAGCAGTTACAGCAGATAAGGAGTTTAATTCTTTAAGTCAAAAAACCAGTATGTATACCAAAAACGTGCAAAATTACTGCAGTAATAATAGGTTAATACTAAACACAACAAAATCACAATTAATTTTATTTTCAATGCGTGAAAATAACTGCAGTTTACTAGTTAGAACCTCAGACAAATCGTTAATTCAGAGCCCGACCGTCAAATTTCTGGGAATAGAAATCGATAGTAACTCTTCATGGTGTCCTCAAATCGATGTAGTTTTAAAGAAATTGTCAATGAGCTGTGGAAAATGAGAAAACTGGTGAATAAACAAACTTTACTAGCATATTATTATCCTTAGCTATGGCGTTATAAATTGGGGAAATTCAACTAGAATAACAACTAAGGTCTTAATAATGCAGAAAAGGATAATAAAAACTATGTGTTGTAAACCCATATCTTACTCGTGCAGAAGTCTTTTTAAGCAATTGAATATATTGACGGTTGTTTCTGTGTATATTCTCAATTGTGTTATGTATGTAAAAAGAAATACTAAGGATTTTACACAAACCTCGGAAGCAACCACCTATAATTTAAGACACGGAGGTCACATAACATTACCCCCTCACAAGCTTTCTCTTTTATCAAATAGCTCCTTTGTAATGCCTGCAAGCATGTTCAATAAATTACCTTCCAGTATAAAAAATATTGAGAATGTAAGTTCAAAAAAATCTGTAAAATTATTGTTACTAGAACATAGTTTTTATACAGTACATGAATTTCTTTCCACTTCGCTGTAGTAATTGCCATCACTCGGTATTCTTTCTCTTCGTCTAGTACTTTTTGTCTCTATTGTTGTTGTTTTTAATGGTCAACTTAGTAGGTATTATTGTATTGACTATAACATTTACATGTTTTTAATTATTTATATACATATACTGATAGTTTTGTACTCTTATAATAATAATAATAAAGGCCTTTATTCAACGGACGAGATTTAGTACGGTGTAACAAAGTTACCCGTCTATTCTTCCACCTGACCTTAACAAGTCAGATTACACAGCACATGTAAGTAGATTAGAGTATAGATATATAAACTTATATAGATATATATAACAAAAAATGGAGTTTCTTTTAAATAGTACTAACATTAATATAAACAAATACAAGTAATTATTTCTCTCTTATATTATAATGAGTGCACAATCAGCAATTCTAACGTATATCTGCATGCTCACTTGCTTGTTTGTCCATAATAAGAATAGAAAGCCGCTTTTTAAAACTGTTTATTTGAATTTTTACACCCTTTAGTTCATCAAGTAGATTATTAATAATATAATGTTATATGTGAAGGATCGTCGAAATAACTTAGTGGAAAATGATGGAGGGGTGAGAGTACCTCTAAATCGTGTATTTAAATGATGTACATCGCAGCGATAACAAATTTTTTTAAATAGGTATGTAGGTGGATTGAACAGAATTGCATAAAACTGACATGCAGAATGCAGATACCTTCGATTTTTCATATTTAGCACTCTCTTTTTTTCTTTTATATATTATATGTTTTTATTACTTTTATTTATTATATGTGCATGTTTGACAATTTCTAATACTTTTCATGTAAAAGTCATATAGAAATAAAGCTTATTATTATTATTATTACTATCAAGTTCAAGTGTGGCTAGGCAATCAACTGGACCCAGAAGACTGGGGTTGGAAATTAATAGATAATACTTTGCAGCCAATTCAAACTTTACTGCCACCTGCTCCAGAAAGGGTTGTAGTGCAAAATGTGGCTGTAAAAAAGTCGGATTATTTTGTTCCCCAGCATGTACCAATTGTCAAGGCCAGTCTTGCTTCAATGTTGAATCAAATACAACACATGAGGATTTTTATGATATAGATGAGGAAACAACTGATGCATCTTTCTTAGAACAAGCAAGAAAAAGAAGAAAGCGAAGAAGACATTCCTGTTGAAGTAGCATTTGAAGATTATCAGTCGGACTAAAGTTTTCCCGAAATCAACAATAATTCGTGCCACTTTAATCACTTCCAATAGTACCATTTTTTAGATAATAGAATATTATTTAATAAAACTAAATCACAATATATCGTGGAGTATGCCTACCGGAGAAATCAAGTTAAAAAAAAAAATGCGCCAAGTACATTACCTCACAGGTAGTGCGGAAATGTGTGCATATTATGTAGAATACGACTTCTTCAACTTTTGAAATCGCGATATCTAAGGAATGGTGATTCGTAGAAAAAAAAGTATAATAACAATTTTTGTAGATAATTGCATGACGTACAACTTTTGTCTGACCTATTTATTTATGATAACGTTTACCGTTTATGAGAAAAATGCAAAAAATCGATGTTTTTCATCTTGAATAAATTTTTTATCGGAAGTAGGATCCGGTGGGGATATTTGATATTTTATTTGTAACAGTGTACCTAAGACCTGTACTAATATTCAGCTCTATGCGAATTATAGTAAATTAAAATTCTTTTTTGTAGAAAAAAGTAAATTAAAAGCTTACTTTGACCGGATTAAATAGTTGATGGATTTTTAGATTTAATTGTCCGAAAGTATTCTAAATACTGCGACATTAATGAAGTCACAAAATAACCAGTACAAAGGAATTCGTTTACCAGGAAAGCCGTCTGGAACAATACAAAGGCATACATTAGGCTGGAAAGTGCCGTGAACTTCACTTCACCACCTCCATCACACATATACAGTACACTTTGTTTCGGTAAATTCGGCAATGGCCCTGGCTAGACGCCGGCATCGGCAATGACATTGACCTGTTAGCGACGCCCCCGACGCTGCATCATTGATTACAAAACACAGACGAGCCCCCGCTTCACTGCCGGGGATTCTTCTCGATACCTTCAACGACCTTGGCTAGGACGCTGCAAATCGTTGCTGATTTTTGTTTACGCCTACTGCATATGAGCCAAATGTGGCTTGCCAAATACACAAATAAATGTGTAACGTGTGACCTAATTTGGCATAAATTGTTAGTTTATTAATAAGAATTCTCACAAAATTGAAATTTTTATCATTAGGGCAAAATGGAATACTATAAAATTGGGACAGTAGCAAATGGAATTGAATTTCTCTTCCTAGTTTGTGTCAAAATTAAAAAAATAACGTTATTTTTTCTTTGACTAATTTCAGACATGCAATTTTCAAAAACGATATTTAATCTCCCGTTGATGCCAACTTGGTTGACGAAATACGCGTTTGGTATAGTATTTGGCTTCTGAATGATCCAGATTTTCAATAAAGTAAATGTCTACATTGTTTTGTTCTTGAATTCTCTACTGCCACCAACTTATGTTACTGAATATATGTCTAAATTTCTTGATCTTGCTGGAGAGTTTGAAGTCAATATGATAAGGCTTAAGAAATGAGGAAGATGGATGAATATTAAAAATGTTTTGAAGGCAAAGACAATAAGAATCATAATTTATATCAAAAAATTCGAAAAACGTAGTTGGATTTGTCATACGCTCTTGTGCAAAAATGAAAAGAACATATCTCAAAGTAGGCCATGGCACCATTAATTCCGTTTATTTTTTCTTTTTCCAAAGATATAAAACATGTTACAAAAATTTTAACTGATGGTATCAATATTTAATATTTTACGAAAACCACAATTCATATTATTGAATCGTAAAAATCAGCTATGCCATAATAGTAAAAAATTACTTAATAATAATTATAATTCGGTAATTATTTATTTCAATTTAATACAAACAAACAAATATCTCATAAATAAAAATACAAGTACAAAATGAACATCCAAGAAAAAACGAAAAACTATATATAACAGTACTAGCTACTACCATACTGAAAAGAAAATGTGTGTAATTATATTTCTAACTACAAATGCTCAAATTATGCACCGTGCATTCTAATACACCAACGGCCCCTACGAGGCACCTCACGCATTACATTTTGGAGCATTTCAGGAGTAATTGCCTCACATACGTTTCTGATTCTGGTTTTAATGTCAATATTTTCAGGGACAGTTTGAAATATCTTGCCTTTAATGTAACCTCAGACGAAAAAATCTGGTGATCGTGCTGGCCATAGAATGGGTCCATAGGTGCCTATCCAGCTATCTAGCATAAATTGATTAAAATAATTTGTACATATTACAGCAGTGTGAGGTGGAGTCCCATCTTGTTGAAAATATGAATAATTTGATCTTTCTGCCACTGTTATCTTGAAATTCGTTTTGTAGGAAATTAAGGTATCTACGAGCCGTTAATTTGCCATCATAAAAATAAGTCCCTAATGGCCAGTTTCTGAAACGTAAAATAAAGTTATCTATTAATAAATGTCATAGAAACTATTGTTGTCACAATTGTAACTATGACATTAAACGAATAATTAACTCTATCTAACGTTTCAGAAACTGGCCATAAAAGACTTACCCAAACTTTCGTAGAAAATCTTTCTTGGAAAGCAGTCTCTCTGCACCAATGTGTATTTTCTCGTGTCCACTTGTAATGCACAATTCTATTGAAAAATCCATTATTAGAAAAATTTGATTCGTCCGATCAAAGGATTTTGCTACATATCAGCGGGTCATTCCTTTTTTTATTTAACAACTATCTACAGAATCTTATTCTCCTCAGCTTATCTCCCTCATTTAAATGTTGAACTTTCTTCATTTTGTAGCATCGAAATCCGTTTTCTTTTTTAATATATTTCTTGCACTGTCTTTTTTTATGCGTCAGTTTCTCTGAATTTGTCTCAAAAAGGTTTCTTAATTTTGGTTAACATAATTCAATATTCCATTCACTTTTCTTACATTATCCGCAACATGCCCTCGCCTTACTAGTTTTTTTTTAAATGAACAGTACGTTTTTAAATTTTGTACTAACTTCCTAAACATAGTTCGATTTGGCTGCGGAGCATCTGGAAATCTATCTCTGTAAACCGTGACTGTCATCTCAAATTTGTCATTATTGGTGTACACCATAATTACTGGTATAAAACTTGTCCTAGAACTCGACAACACAACATACAACATACAGCAGTGACAATCTGTCAAATTGACAACGTTGTCGTTCTGAATTTAATACTCTACTGTTATCCTGTTTTATTGTACTGTCGTGAGTTTCTAATGTAAATCTTTCTCTATTTGAATATGTAATGAGTAGCCGAAATAAAACAGATATCACTTTTAATTTATTTTTTATTTTAATGCTGTAGTTATTGCTATAGTAAATGATGGATGGTTAATGAGACAAATTGCACTGCGTTATAACATTAACAAAAATTTGGTGTGTAACATTTTAAGAAAGTCGGGAATAAACGGTACGATTAGTAGAAATCCTGGATCAAAAGACAACAAGAAACTAACTATTAAAATTTCGTTATTGCACCATTTCTATTTACAACTTCTATAAGTCTGTTTGACATAGAATTAAATAAACTTATAAAATAATCATTAGTAATAATATTTTCCCATGCATTATGTACTATTTCCAGTAATTCTTCGGCATTCCGTGGTCTCACATTTCGTTCTTGGCTACTTCTTACGAGTAGTCCCCATACTTCTTCCACAGGGTTAAAATCTGAACTATGACTGGGCCAGTTAAGAACATTGATGTTGTTATCTTGAAACCAGTTAGTTACGATATGAGCAGTATGAACGGAACAATTGTCTTGTTGAAATATGAACTCATTATTAGGAAATAATTGTGACACAGAAGGGAGCATAAATATTGTCTAAAATCCTAATATACGTTTCACTATTAAATCGTTCCTCAATATGCCACAAAACACCAGGACCACGTGCCGATATCCAAACCCACATATTGACGGAAAACCTACCATTTTTATCATTGTTAGATATATATTTCTCATCGAATCGAGTATTCGGAGGGCGGTACGACCGCTGTGTGTTGACTGGAAAGTTTTTTCGTCTGTAAAGATTACATTGTTCCAAAAATTTACATCATGCGCTAAAAATTCAAGCGCAAATCCTACTTGAGCTTCTTTATGTTCAGCTTTAAGTAAGTATTTATGTGCTGCTGCATGACAGCGGCTCCGATTCTCTTACTCGCCGGCGACAAGTACTACTCGATCCAGGAAAATTCGTTTCTTCAGCAGACTGAGTAAAATGGATTTTCTACTAAAGCATTTACCAATTGAAAATCTTGTTGTTGAGTTGATATCCTTCGTCGCCCTGATCCAGAATTTCTACTAATCGGACTGTTTATTCTCCATTTCCTTAAAATGTTACTCGCCGAATTTTTGTCAATATTATAACGCAGTACAATTTGTCTCATTGACCATCCGTCTTATGCTTTAGCAATAACTCCAGATTTAACTAAATTGTTTATATGAGGTATATTAGTTTTTTGCACACTTGCAATAAATTATGACAAATAATTGACAATGTCACAAAAATTAAAGTTAGATGTACACAACTAGATTTTAGCAAAATACCGTTATAAGACTTGTCCTATTTTTTTGTCCACGACCGTACCTAAATGTCTGTTTGTAAATTTATTTATTTATTTAATCTTAACACGGACAACCTTCCTGAATAGTCCTGAAGATAATTTAATAATACATCGAAACGTCGACAGTTATCAGAAATTGGTTTCCATAATTTATTGGCCTATTCCCAAAAACACAACCTCTCTATAATTGGTAACCTCTTCTCATATTTATATTTGCACCGGAAATGGCTTCATTATTTACATTCAGATTGTTTCAAGTCGAATCCCGTCTGTAATGACGAATACTATTATTATTATTGACAATGTCTTTTAGAAATCCTCAAAAAAAATAGATCCATAGGGGTCAAATCCGGACTGTTAGATGGCCATTTAATTGTTCCATTATTCCCTATCCATATTGATTGATTGATCTCGAACGAGTAGGATGCGGAGTTGCCCCATCCTGCATCCAAATCATATCATCAAGTTCGCCTTCCGGAAAATTCAGCAAAAGAATATTTTCTGCTTCTTCCACACCAAACGCTAACAGTTTTTCTTCCTGATTTTTTAATTTGCTTTATCAATCTTTTTCTGTTATGCTTGTACTTCCACGACCTTTGATTTTTCCTATTAGAAACTCCTACCGCAGAAAAGGATGATACACCAGCCCATAATATTTTAGTAAAAAAATCGGTATCTTCATTCAACTTTTGAATCATCTGGCGGCGAAAGTCGTACCTTTCTCTATTATGAGCCTCTGTTAAAACTTGTAGGGATAAAATTTTATATTTATTTATATTTTATATGGTCTGTAGTTATTATTTTTTACCGTACGTTGGATTTTGGAATAACTTTTACCTAATTGATTGACTGCATTATTTATACCTGCTACATTCAGAATTTTCTAAAAAATAATGCAATGTTTCAAAAAAGCCTATACGCGAATAAATATGGATGGGCTTACCTTCGAAATGAAGCAGTACATCTAGCTGTTCTTCCTGATTTGCTTGAACTACACGTTTTTTTCTACTAAAACTGAGGTATTTTTCACCTTTCGGTAACCTATATGCTCTTTTTTCTGCACGTCTATTTTTGTTATTCTATATATAACAAGTAAATATTTGGATCTTTTAACTTTTATTTTACACTGACGCATCGAAAAGGGCGAGAATGTTATGAACCCATGTGAATGGAGTTTCTAAATTCTAAAGGAAATATAAATATTATACGGAAGCTCGATAAGAAGCTGAAGGGTAGAGGAACGCTTGATGACACCACTGGAGAAAAAAAGTTACATATCAGTTGTAAAGACATCCTTTGTACATTGTGAAGAATTTTTAGTAGAACTTCAGTATTGACCACATTAAGTCACCTAGAGCATTTTAGATTTATAAATTCAAATAAATTGGTTCGGAGCCCACTAAGTGTTCTTTTGAGAATAAACTGCTCACGAGAACAGTTAAAAAAGAAGCAGAAAAACATTGGCATTAGCTTTAAATATATATTTATGTAAATTGATTAAATGCTATTAGAATTTGTCTGTTTATTAGTTCTTAGCTTAATGTAACATATGCAATTTCAGAGATTATTGGAGGTATTTTCTTATTCCTTGCACTTTCTTCCTTAATGTAAGGATTAAAATGTTTGAATTGGAAGTGGAGGCCTAAAATTTAAAAAAATATTGTGATTCAGTAGTAGAAACTCGTCAATTCACTTAAAGGTATTATTTTCGGTTTTACACTGTGTGCTTCCTTGAAACAATTTAATAAACCATTAATTGTCGTCGATTGACTTCCATAAGTCGATTGCAAAATTAGTAAGCGCAAGTTTATCTAGACTTCTAACTATGGCAAAGAAAGACTGAGAATTATTGTCTTTCTCGTCCAATGAAGAGAGTAAATATCGGTTTGCAAACTTCATAAACCTTGGTAGGCTGGGTAGGTCGATCAGGTCGTGCATCGTGATAGACTCTGCAGGATCGCCGAGTGGTCGTGACTTTCGTTAAACCTATGACGTCATAACCCACCCATTTTCTGATTGATACACACGACAAGTAGGCACAGGACCGTAGTTACCCACATGAGACGGAAATCAGCGTGTGGAAGTTTAAAAATTGTGGAAAGAGTGCATCTGAAACAAAGAGATTGCCTTTGTTTTTGTTTTCTTTTATAAAAGAAAGTAACGGGTTTCTTTCTGAGGTTCTCCCCTTTATAAGTTCTTTGCTATACGGGTGACACAAAAGCCATATATATGTCTCGAATTTTTTTATTTACTAAGACAAAATTTGAAATTTGCAGGAGTGTAACTCCTGTAACCAATAATGCTACTTATTTCTAATCTAACAGACATTTTTTACAACTTCCGATTTAACCAGAAATTATACCAACTTTCTTATTTTAAATGGATTTTTTTATATATAGCTAATTGTAAAGGACTTATCTAATTTACATTTTTGTCGTGAAGATTAAGCATACACTTTTTATTTAAAAAAATCGAATTATAAATGTTTGCCTATTACAACAATACACATAATTTTGGACTAACTTGTTTAGTAGATTATGTAGATTGAAGTCTTTCAATTTCATCAGTCTGTTTGCCTGTCCGTCGTTCCATCCGTCCGTCCTACACTAGTTTAAACGCCTATTTTAGGAGCAAATAAACATTCTTAATGAGGCTTGAAGGCAACATTAAAATATATTTTGGTTTTAAATACTTGATACTGGTTTGTTAATGTCGATAAAACAATTACAGAAACATATTAATTTTAATTTAAAAACGAAAACTAATTTATATAGAAAGAGATTTAATTTCATGACTGAACTATATATTTAATAACAATAATGTAATAGCCATTTAATTGTATATACAAATCTTAATTAGAATGAATGCATATCAAAATTATTTGCAAAAGTACTTAAATAATAATAATAATATATCTAATTCAGTGTTGTCACAAACAAGTTCTTGTGTTAATGCTGCATGTGCCAGCCAATTATTTCAAGAGATTTTCGCTTAAAGGTTGGCTGTTATGACACTGAATAGAAGTAGCTCTGGAATATCAACGATATAATACAAGCAATAAAGTAAAATATTCGTTAAATCTCTCATGGTTTTCTCACGAGACATTTTTCTGGTGTCTGGTTTCCAATAATTTCAAAGTCTTTATTTCTCGACTCCAAACCTTCTTCAGAAGGTTTTCCCATTGAAAGAACAGATAAATTTATTTTATCTGCTCCATGTATTAAAATTCTATGGACAATAGTAAGTCCCTTGAATTTTATCGAAAAATTTTCAATTGTGCCAATGTGATGAAGCAAAAGAAGGTCGTTGGAAGAAACCTCTAAAGGAGTTTTCGTTTCTGATGGCTCCGAATCTATATTTGGGTATGTTAATTTTATTTTAATCCACCAACGACCAAATTGTAGGCAAATATAAGTAATTTCTTTTCCACATAAAAAAAATTTGATAAGACGTGCTTGTTGCTAAACGACAAAACTAGGCGGTAGTCGACGAATGAAGTAGTTTAAGGTCGAACAATATTATATGTCTGTTGCTATAGTAATTATAATTTAATCTTAAGCTTAATAATTATGTTAAAAAAAAGTAAGTACACACTTTGAAGTTGAATATTCATAAAGCAAAATTTTTGCACACAGTTTAAAATTTAATTAGTTACAATTTCAATAAAGCAAACAAGTTACAACTGAGTATGTTATTAAACTGATGTAGCACACTCGCCAATGCTTTCATCTGTGTTTCTGTTATCTCTGTATCTAAAAAACTAATAGACTAAAAGAGAATTACAAGATAACTGTATTGTCAAGAAGGGAATTGCAAAAATTTCGGTAAAAAATATGCAGGGTGAACACCCAAGATAAAAATAGGGAATGGAAGAAATATGACGGATGACAATAATATTCAGAATGTAGCTAACATAATTGCCAAAGGGGAAACCTGCTCTAATTTTAGTATAAAATATACAAAAAAAAATAAAATTAATAAATAGTGTACGCCAATTAGGGAGAAAAGTGTAAACAATTTTACATTTTATGTTATTGAATTACCTAATTGCCACAAAAATCTTCTACCATATTTCCTTAGCATTATTTGTATGTAACTTCTTCACTTTGTCCTTCCCGGGCTTTTTTTGTCTACACCTGCTTCCATACCTTTCCCATATATTTATATAGTATGCTATCCTGGGCTGCCTGATACTGGTTCTTCCCTGTCCGTCTCTTAATATTATCTGAACAACTTTTCTAAAGCTTTCCAATACTCTCCTTCACTTCTCTTGGTCCCTAGTGCATTATTTTGATGTTGACTTGTCTTTATCTTCTCTACAAATTGTTATTGATAGAACATAATTAAAAATAAGGCATGAATAGCTATAATGCGAGTATCCTGCTGCTAAACGTCAATGAATATTATTTGATGTTTTTCAATGAATTATTGTACGCATTCAAACTGTCTGAACTGTCTCAAATTTAAACCGTCCCTGTATCTTTTCAGATAAAAGAGATACTCATCCATTCTGATTCAGACTGTATAAGAACGCACAAAGAAATTACTTCAGGGCTTTTAGTGGTATAAGTTGTTTATTGGCTATATTAATTTCATATAGCCGGGACACTTCAGCCAAGTGCACAATTACTAAGTAACAATAAATATTTGTAAATTATAAACGATTAACTTAAACAACACGAATAACTCTAAAATAATAGAAATGAAGAATGCTATATGAATAAAATATACTTATCCTATTATTCCTATCCCACTGTGACATCTGGTCATATAATTCTAGCGAAAACTGATTTGGATAACTAATAGACTAATTCTAATCTAATGGTTAATTAAATTCATTGGCCGCTCAATTTGAAAGAAGATTATTTACCTATATGAAAGGAAAAGTTATCGAAACATTTAAATATATTTACAATAAATGATTTATTTTATTGAAGTAAATTATCTTTCTCAGTGTAATTTGGACATGGGTAAAATAACTATAAAGTAGCTCGGGATACATTAAAGATAATTTTAAAAATGTCTTCAACATTTATACTCCGGATATATTAAACACTAACGATTGACGTTAAATGACTGACGCACGCAATTTTCATTATCTGCGATTCGCTGTCAAAAGTTTGTTTACCAGGAAGCTAAAATAGCCGATTATCAGGCCAGACATTATTGTATTAAACTGCAAAATATTTCTCTCACATATGAGATTACTAATTACTGTTAATGCTAATAATATTAGTATGGTCGCAATTTTTTGTTTAAATACACGCATTCTTAGATGTAGGTGTTTACTAGATATAGGTTTAGAGATAATTGGTCCGGCAGAATGAAGTATCCATTTTAAATTGAGTTGTTTTTATTAATGGCCAATTTTTTTTTAAGAAATAAACACAAGGTTCTTGAGGAAACATTGAAATTTAGTTTTTTAAATCTTACATCAGTCAAATGACCTCCTCCCATATAGTTATTAGACAATACTGCCAGTTTATAAGTTGTTAAGCCAAGACTCTAGCGTTAGGTTAAGTTAGGTTAGGTTGAAATGTGAGTGGGTGTATACCAATCGGTCTATTGTGGCTCACTTCTAATTTATATTTCACCCAATAGGTCCAGCCTTTTAATAAAGCTGATAACCTTGTGGAGTGAGAGGTTGTCCAGGTCCTCAGGCAACAGCTGACCTTTGCCAAATAATGAGAACCGGGTTCTTTCTGCAGCGGGACAAGTGCACAAGACAGGCCTTGCCGTTTCATGTTCCTCTAGACACAGACGGCATTCGGTGTTTTCCACCAGTCCAAGTCTGTGTAGGTGATGATTTAATCTGCAGTGCCCAGTGTATAGGCCGATTAGAGTGCTTAGGTGTAACCTATTCAACTCTAGCAGTTTTTTTGCTCTTGATTTCAAAGGATGTGTAATGAATTTCTTCGAATGAGCTAAACCTGGTAGTTCCTGCCAGTTGTAGAGAGCCTTGCTTTCGGCCCAATCTAGGATATTTGTTTTGGCAGTGCTTGAAGATATGCCAAGAACTGGTTCTGGTCCTATAAATTTTGATGCCGCGCCCTCTCTAGCTAGGCAATCGGCTATTTCATTGCCTTCCAGGCCAGAGTGGCCAGGCACTCAGACCAGAGTCAGTTTGTTGTTCCTACCCAATTGGATTAGACTTTCTTGGCAATTCCACACTATTTTAGAATTACAGCGATAGAATCCAAGAGCTTTAAGGGCTGCTTGGCTGTCTGAGAAAATCTTTATTGATCTGTGTCTAGGGTGCGTTGATTCCAGTCTCCGTACACACAGTTCAATGGCATATATTTCAGCCTGGAAAATTGTCGCGGTATCACCCAGGCTCGAGGTTATTGTTACCTTTGGACAGCGACTGTAAAGTCCAGCTCCTGTTCCTTCAGGAGTTTTGGAGCCATCTATATACCAACAGATGTCTGCCTTCTGTAGGTCGGTTTTATTCCGATCCCACTCATTTCTTTCAGGAAATAGGATGTTAAAAGGCAGCTCATGGTTGGTTCTAGTAGGCATCACATCAGAAGGCATACCTAGGAAGCTGTGACTGTTTAGGTCATCAATCAATCCGTTGCGTTCCATGATGATAACCTGCGGCATATTGATTGCCGATTGTTGGAGTCTATATGTTGCCCACCTAACTTCTCTCTCCAAGTAAATATGGAGAGGTGGTAAGTCTAGGAGGATCTCCAATATGCTTATTAGACAATACCGCCAGTTTATAAGTTGTTAAGCCAAGACTCTAGCGTACTCGATAACTTATGAGCATGTACTGATGATATCCCGAAATTTCGAAATGACATGACCTGGAAACATTCCTCGTAAAATTGTCACAGAATCTCTAGCAGTGGCTCCGTCCTGCTGAAACCATATTCTTCGAATATCCACACCAATATTACAAAGTTCAAAGTTTGGCAATACCTATTGATAGTTGTGATGTAGCAGTAACCGTCAAGTCATTTTCCTCAAAGAAGAACGGACCAAAAATTCCAAAGGCGGATACTGCACACCACATAGTAATTTTTTTGCTACGAAGCGGTATTTTGTGCAATTGCAGAAGATTTTCCTTGGCCCAGTAGCGAAAGTTCTGTTTGTTAACATAACCGGAAAGATAAAAATGAGCTTCATCTGACATCAGCGAGCAATCAACGATATTCGGATTTCCAACAAATAGCTCTTCGAAACGTTCGCAAAAATTAACACGTGTTCCAAAATCTTAAGGCAACAGGCCTAAGTATCTTTGGACCGGGCCCGGCTAGTCTGTTTCCGATCACGGCAATAACACAAATAATTAAAGAGAACACCCACAATAAATTCAAGAAGCTGTGGGATGAAACAAACAGCTGTCAGTTTGCTAGGGAATTACTAAAACACCCCAACAAGAGTACAGCAATGGACTACCTGGCAATGTCCAGAAGGAACCTACGTTTTATAACGGGAATCCAGACTGAACACTGTCAGCTAAGAAAATATCTACATAATATGAGATTAAGCGAAACACCTCTCTGTAGAGATTGTGAACAAGAAGATGAGACGGTTCAACATGTAGTTTGTGATTGATCTGCCGTCCCATCTATTTTGGGAGAACGCTGGTCTACTTTGGCCGATGTAAGGGAGATGCCATGCCCCTAGGCAGCATCACCACCTATTTCGCAAGATTAGGTTGATTGGAATCCTAGGCGAGGGTCTACCTACAGGGAGGATGTAGACGAAAAGAAGAAGTAGACGAAACAGAAATAAGGGAAGCAGTAAAGAAAAAGAAAGCCAAAGATACATATGGACTCACAACGTATCTTTTAAAAGAAATAGCAGACATCATAGCAACACCACTAACTGTATTAGTAAACAAATGTATAGATGAAGGGGTATTCCCTATAGAACTAAAACACGCAAAATTAATCCCGGTACACAAAAAATGGGACATTAATATAGCGAATAATTATAGACCACTATCAGTACTACCTGTATTTTCAAAGATATTCGAAATAGGAATAAAAAATAGGTTATTAAAATACTTCGAAAAGTCTAACTACTTTAACCCACACCAACACGGATATCGCAAAAATAAATCTACTATAACAGCATTAAACGAGACAATTCAAAAAATAAACGCAGCCCTAGACAACCAAGAAGAAGTCGACATAATATGCTGTGACCTCAGTAAAGCATTCGATACTGTTAACCACAAAATACTAATTGACAAACTTAATTATTATGGCATAAGAGGAAGCGCGCATAAACTAATAAAATCGTTTATCACTAACAGAAGACAAACAGTATGTTGGAAAGAAAAATTGTCAGAAGCCACGGAAATGAAACATGGAATAGCGCAAGGATCGATACTAGGTCCAATAATGTTTATAATATACACGAATGATTTAATATCTAACATAAATGCCTATGGAGCATGTCTATATGCAGACGACACACCATTTCTAAACAAACCTGTAAATAATGAAAGGAAAACATCAGAGAAAATACTAACAGAAGCAAATACTTGGTTTATCAGCAACAAATTATTATTATTAAATGAAAATAAGACGCAAACAATCAAAATCTCGACAAAAAGGAATCAGGAAGAAAACATACAATTCCTAGGCATACATGTAGACAATAAATTGAACTGGAATATGCATATACTAGAATTAAGTAAAAACTAAATAAAGCAATGTACTCTTTAAGGATAATTAAACAAGCATCCACATATCTAACAACTAAAACAGCATATTTCGCTAACTTCCATAGTGTGGCATCATACAGAATCATATTCTGGGGTACAGCAATAGAAGTAAATCGCATCTTCATACTACAAAAAAAGGCAATAAGAATAATAGGTAATCTCAAGAACAGAGAAAGTTGTAAAGACTCCTTCAAGAAACTAGAGATACTTGCCATTCCATGTATATATATATATATATTAAACTGCCTAAAACACGTTCATGCTAATCCACATAAATATAAAAGAAATGCTGACTACCACGAGTACAACACGAGAAAACAAAATGATATTCAAATACCCCTACCTAGAATTAAAAAACCCCAGCAAGGAGTAGACTATTGGAGGACCAAGCTGTATAATAAAATACCACCAGGAATTAGAAATAGAAATTCTATAGCATTTAATTGGGTGAAATACAAACTACTTAAAGGAGCATATTACTCAATACAAGAATTTTTAGAAGATAACTTCTAACTGAAATCCTTAGCACTTTGTAAAGAATCACTATTAACAAAAGCCATTTCATCTTGACTGTGATAGAAAACTATATTATTTTATAATGTAAGTGTTTTAATTAAATGTATTTTATGTATACTTAGTATAAATGTATTGTCATGTACTATATTACTTATGTGTGATATACTGACGTCTTCCTGTAATAATCTTTTACATGAATAAGTAAGTAAGTAAGTACAAGGGGCTCAAAGTGGCCTAAGTGCTGTGGCTCAATAATTCTTATTGACCACCCTCCCAACCAATTGCAGATTCCTTATACGCATTAAAAACTTATTCGTGTAAAACTCATGTCTCAAAATAAAGAGAAATCGATGTTAGATATAGCTGAAGAAAAGAAAAACACTGCTAGAGCGTGTGGGGTGGGGTGCACGCATTGGTTAACTATCTATAGTGTATTGGGTTCGATCCCAAGCTCGACACTAGGTTGGTGCATAACTGATGTATATCTGCGTTTTTCAAATGTGTAATCCGCTTCCGGGGAGCAATGGATTGTTTACTATGTGTGGTATGTTTACGTTTATGTAGCCATACAAAAAAGTTTAGGTTATATATACATATCACCTCTCCCTCAGGACCATTGCGCTTATATCTCCATTAAGTCGGTAGCGTCTAGTTAGAAGGCGCACCTTATCTTAGTAGATCTTTGGTAAATGTAATCAATCGTTCTTTAATGATCTCTTCTGCCTGTCTTTGTCGTGGGAAATTCCTCAATCATTTGAGGGATTTATTTTGTACACATTCAATAATGGATGTTTATATACATGGCTTAGACATGTCTCGGAAGGGTTCGGGTTGTAGCAGAACCTCAGACATGCTACCCCTAGCCAATTGATCATTCCGTTTCTGTCCTAGTACCTATACCAAGGTAAATCTTTTTTTACTTCTTTAGTTTGCAAGAGCCATCAAACAGTCCCATATAAGTTTCGAATAAATCTTTATTGAACTGATTGACTTTAGTGCTGCTTGGCTATAGGAGCTACCGAAACCATTTCTTTTGCTGCTGTTTCCAGATTCTTAAACGCTTCTTTGACTACCGCTTCTGATCTAGGATTTGTTAGCTTTTATTAAATATTGTACCATAGGTATTAATTTGCGATGGTCTTATGAACTTTTCTAGGGCTAGGTTGAACACTATACAAGATAGAGCGTCTCCCTGCCGCAGCCCGTTGTTAGTTTGAATACGTTGCCGTGAGTACGGACCCTACATGCTATTTTATCCATTGTCAGTTTTATAAGGCTGGCAAGATATATAGGTCTGCCTAATTCTTCCATGGCTGAGAAGAGCTTTCTCAACGAATATGTGATGTGTTTCTATGTTATGTTCATGAGATTTCTCCAGAATTTGCCTAAGTGTTGAGATTTGATCGACGGTAGATTTACCAGCTCGGAATCCTGTCTGATACCTTGAAATCACTCAGTCCGCATAGATTCGTAAGCGAGAGCAGAGTATTGCAGTGAATATATTATATACGATGTTTAAAAGAGTGATTTCTCTATAATTTGAATACACTAATATTCGCCTTTCTTGTACAGGGCACGTATTATTCCATCATTCATTTGTGAGGGCTCCGTTTATTCAGATTTCTTGGATGAGTTCATGTATATGTTTCGTTAGATCTACACCCCTTTTCTTAAATAAATCTACCGGTAGGTTCTCGGTTTCGGGTGATGTGTTGTTGGCAAGTTATTCGATAACCTGTTTGACTTCTAGAATTATAGGTGGTGTTCTCTCCCCATTTTCCGCTTGTTCCTGTTCTTGGGGCTCTTTATTTTCTTCAACGTTGGCATCTTATTCCGTCACTAGGTTTAACAGTTCACTGAAATGTTCCATCCAGCGACTTAGCACTCCTTCCTTTGATGTTACCAGTTCACCTTCTTTGTTCGTACACTGTGCTGTTCTTGGTTTAGAGACTCTTCTCAAATCATTGAACTTTTTATAGAATTTGATGTATTCATATCCTTTGATTAGTTCTTCGATATTCCTTTACTTCGCTTTATGAATCCGTTTCTCACTTCGTCCCTTTGTTCAGCTGTTGTTCTCTGTGTTTGCATCTTATAAACATGGTTCGTTACTCTTGTCGCCTACATTCCTTCTCCTCGTACTAGGGGTCTACTATTCGAAAATCTGGCCGATAGCCGTGTTGGTCAAGGCGCGAGGTGGCAATCGTGATTAATCAGACGAGTATCGTGCCACAGGGTTCGAATTCCGGCTCCGGAACTGGCACTCTCGGAGGAAATGTCCATCCATGTATGTCCGTGTCTTTTCAATATGTAACCCCCTTCCGCACAAGCCTCTGGCTTCTGGAATTGGGGGTTGTCTAATTTCTGTGTTATTTATTTATCTATTTATAATGCCTATTCTTATTTAAAATTTGTGTAAATATTACTTTTACAATAACAATTATACAGTAATTATCATTACATTCCACAAGTAATTACATTCAATACAAAATTACATCAGTGTTTGAAACGCCTATAAGTTTTTAAATATCGGGACATAATTTTTAGCTCTTATCCAAATTATATTAATGTCAACGAAGACGAGGCAAGTAGCGTCGTGCAGAGTTAAAGATGGAATTTGGAAACACACGTAAGACAGGGAAAGTGTTGCATAGTTCGTCATCGCCTGAACATTAACTCGATAACATAAGGAGACGGCTGTAGGGTGTTTTACAGCTATAGAGCCGCGTGCAAAACGAAGCTTTGGACAGCTAAGGGAATGTCCGTATAACCAGTCAGTGTGTTAAAAAAGATAAAGAGTATACTTCTTTCCCACACGCTAATGATATAAAAAGCGAGGAAATGCATCTTGGTGGTAGAGCTTGGCACCGATAACCACTCCATCGTACTCGAGACCCTTAGTGTAGTTAACATCTTTTCTGGGGCACATTTCCAACTCAGCAGTCGAACTTTCTTACGAAATAAGGCATCAATTTCAAACTCCCGCAGGGGATGCTACTGACATCGGTGTCAAAGCTGCACCCCCAAAATCGAGGATGACCTGGCGATTTACACGGCACCAGGTATAGATAGATATTTTTTTTCTGCCATTTCAACATTCCATATCTCTGAAACGAGGGGTTTTTTCGACACCCAACTAAGAAATACTCCCAATATTTTAACGCAATTAAGTTACACCCTGTATATCCCAAGGGACATTTTGCGTTTAGGGCCCAAGACAAGCAATAGGGTGACGGTTTCCATCTCACCAATAACGAATTTATTCAATTCGGCAATTGCTATATCAATATTGTCAATATTATTTTAGTAATGTTGGTTTAGCGTATCACATACGTTTAATGTCATTATTCTCTAGATGGGGAAAAATATGATAAATTTTCCGCTTTCACTAACATAACATATCAGTTGGATAAATAGCCAATAATTCAGTCATAATATATATAAACACCACAGAAATTAGACAACCCCCAATTCCAGGAGCCAGGGGCTTGTGCGAGGGGGTTACACATTGAAAAAACGCGGATATACAACCATTTCCTACGACAGTGTCAGTGCCGGAGCCAGGATTCGAACCCGGTGGTGCGATGCCCGTGTGATTAATCGCGATTGCCACCTCGCGCCTTAACCCACGCGGCTATCGATCAGACAATATCATTTTATATTTCGTATATTAAAAATTTCCAGGAAGCTTGCCTCTCTGCCAGCCCTTCTAAGAATGTGAAGAGAAACGCTCATTACTCTCCCTTTTCGAGACAGAGTATAACTATATCTCGTTTGAAAGCTTTGCAATAAAGGAATAAACCTGATATAATGCCATAAAGGTACCAGGATAATTTACTATAACTTGTTCAAACACTGATCTTTATTGCACTTTCGCATTGACCTTTCTTGGCTAACTATCGATAATAATTGCAATATCCAGCTTAATTAATTTCCAGTAAATTTATAGGCTCCGATGGAACGATAAAATATTTAGTAAATTAATAATAAATAAGTATTGGCTCTTATTAATTAGCCATTAAATTGAAACCATTATAAGTACGAGCGTGCTTTTACCTTTTTTCTTCTAAAGATATTCCCTTTGCTTCACGGGTTTCTAACGATCATTAAAAGCATATATAGGATGGGAGCTATTAAAGTAATCTATAAAATTATTTCTGTAGTTACCTATTTCAAATCAATTCAGCTTCTAACATAAGCAAAAATTGATTTCGAGTGTACTAGGAATTAAACATTTAGCATTGAGATGCTCCATTTTAAATACATTGAAAAGTATAAATAATGTTAATAACATTGTACTTCAGTCATATATATAAAATATTTGTATTTCCAATTTGTCCGTACAGCTGTAACCACTTTGAAGTCAGATTTGATACACAGCAGTTGGAAAAATATGTTTATTAAATTTTTCAACCAGAAATAGAGATCTCTATATTCATCCATTAACCAGTTGTTGTTCCTTATTTGTATAACAAGGAAATATATCTATATGATATTATATGTGCGCGTATAAAGGCTGGATTAAATTCGATAAAATCGCGGCAATAAATCGCTTGGATAGGTAGATTTTTAAATATATAATTTCTATGTAATTTTTTTTAATAACAATCTAGATGCTAGGAGAGGAAGAAAATTGTTCTAAAACAGACTATTACAGATAATAGATTTACAAACAAATGAATATTTAAACCATGTACTGATAGAAATTATTTCAAGCAAAATATATAGTACAAAAATAACTTTTACACAAAAAGCTTCAAACTTTAGGAATTACTTAAACGTTCTTCTGGATCGAGGGCCTTGCTGGACAATTTTTATCACACATCTTCACAGAACTTCCAAATCTCAGTAGTCAAAATTACGAAAGTAGATATCTAATGACATAGGGCCGGAGCAGAAGCAGGAGCGGGAGCATGATCAGATTAGGGGTGGGGGGTTATGAGAGTGGTGGGAGGTTATTTTTTTTATACATTTATTTAACGTCGGCCTATTTCCGCTACTGAGGCCTAACACCGACACCTGTAGACGAGCTACCCCCAACCAGGAAATTTGCCTAACCTCTTCCCTTAAGAAGAGTAGGGATCTTTTACTTGCCTAACATTTAATAGACAAGGGACCGACGGCTTTACATCCCCTCCAAAGGATGGTATATCTCCTGTACAACCCTCGCCTAAGGTTGTATAGCTTCCGCGCATACACTGACATACAAGCCGTTGGAAGATGTGTGAGGCGAGAACGCGGTTTCCGTTGGAATGGTCACCCATCCAAGTACTAACTACGCCTGTCGTTGCTTTACATCGCATACCGAAGTATGTACATAGTAAAGACGCACCTACGCTCGCCCCTTGGTGGGAGGTTATTGAAATGATGAGAGGTAATTGAAGTGACGTGGTAATTAAAGTGGTGGGGGGCAATTGTTGGCGGGAGGTTAAAATAATAACATAATAACATCGTTTTACGGCAAATTATATTAGTAGGTTGTAGTTAACAGCATTCTGACAAATTTTCTCAAAGATTAGAGGTAATTCTTTCAGTTGAATGTATCCAGGACTCCATTCTAATCATGACAATTTTTCTTCAACCATTGATATTGTGCCTTTTCACCATTTGTTAATGATGGATGGTGGTTTGAAAATATAGTGTGTTTGTTGTTTAGTGTTTAGTGTTACAGCAGACAGCAGCCAATTCTTCCACTATAAACTCATTATCCGTGTACTGAAAAACTTTATAACTCAATGATCAAAGTAGGAAATGTATGCACCATCTTTCACTTAGCATCAACAAAGCCACTCTGGACTGAACCATCCAATGTGCTGTACGTTAAGTAAGCATCGTGAAGTATAAGCGGATATACTCGTGTTTGCTCGGGGAACTTCGTGTTTCATGTTCCAAATTGCAGCTCAACTGTGGATCGACCATTGAAAGGTTGTCTTGTGAACTAAGTGACTTAATAATTTATTAGTTTACGATACAAATGTCGCATTGAATGCATTTAAAAAGATGATGAAGGAAAGTCGAGTCAATGTATTATCAGCACTCAAAAAAAGCAACAAAAACTTTACGATATAATTATTATCGCCGTTGTGTCAGGCGGCAAGCTCTCATCAAACAAACCGACGCACGTTAAAAACCTATAAAGGTAAGCGATTCAATTTGCGGTCGAGACAGCACAAAGAATGATGATGGTATTTTATTGAGGTCTGACTGGACTATACCTACCTAAGAAACTATCAACTCGATAGTCCGATGATAGTGGTACAGACATTACGTTATATTTATTATTAGATATTGTCCTACTGCACAATTGTAATACCTCCACGCCCAATGGAAGTATAGTAACGCAAAAATAAATAATTTTTTTTGTTGAAATAGGCTTAAAATGACATGAAACGTCGAGATTTTAAATTTGAGCAAAAAAAATTCCTATCTGTCGTCTGTCGGTCGGTCTGTCTGTAACTTTTTTGTGCGCACGTTTACTCCGGAACCGTTTATGATATTGACTGCAATTTAGGGCATGTACGAAAAGCCAAGGTCTCAGAATTTTTTGACATCAGCCAATATTTCCCAAACCGTGTCAGTCTCCCAAGTCCTCATGGCCGGATTTTAAGGATAACCGATGGTAATTTATGTAAGAAATTGTGATAGTTTATGTAATAAATCAGGACAATTAAAGGCATTTAAGGATGCTAAGTGTCGGGATATCCTTATTTATTACTCTTACTTACCCTTCTGCCATCTGTTGGTGGACACTGCAACTATTGATTTTTGGATGTATTGGTCAGTCGTTGGTGAACAGCGTAACTATGTACCATTGGCTATTAACATTTCTGTACTCTGTTCTGCATCAAAAGCGATTACCCGCCTTCAGCGTCTAGACTATAATCGATATTTCATTACATTACAATATTTTAGAGAAAATAATCATCATTACTTTTTGAAACTACTTTCGCAAATTCTACTCAGAATCGGACTGGGCTCATTCGGCTGATTTATCTCCGCACACTCCAAGAATTGTTTCAATTTATTTAGACACTATTTTTACATATTGGCATTGGAATGGACGTATTACTTAACTAGCCAATGCGGTCACCTGACATGACTCCACCAGACTTCTAGCTAGTTAAAGAATAAGGCATCCCTAGTGACTGAAGCTAGTCATTTTTAATTTGTATACTACACCATCAATCGATTTCGATCGTTAAAACTGATAACAGATATGTAGTTTTATAAAAATTTTGATTTTATTAATAAATGTGGAATATCCTTTTCGAGCGTCCATTTCAAAGAGCCCTTCATTCCACTTTTCATGTTTCAACGCTTTATGTAACTTATTATAATTAATAATATTGTCATTTCAAATTTAATTTTCTGTTTTAGATCGTTAAACAAATAATATTTTGCTTTTATATGACCCTTTATAAGTGTATAAAAAATATAATTTTATAGTGTATAACACGTATTTTAATGTATTTTATTCCCTTAATATTTACCGGGTTTCCTAAAAATAAACAAAGTCTTTACAATTAAATTTTCTATGTTATGCTGTTACTGAAATCTAAGTTATTCACATGAAAACTGTTGACATTCAACAATTTTATACCAGAAATGTGCAAATGAAATTTTCCTCTATCTCTCAAACAATTCTGTGTAAACCACGTGGCGTAATTTAAAAAAACGGACAGATAAAACCAGACGCTCGAAACTGGAGGGAAAGAATATGACAATTGAAAAGTCTTATTTACCGTAATATCTAAAATTTCCAACTTGTTAGCTGACCTCTTTAACAGATGTGACTGCAGGAGATTGGTTACAAAGTTAAAATAATTGATAACTCGAAAATTACCATTATGTAAAGTAGGAAAAAGTAGGCTGTTTGAGGAAATTAACTATTCTATAATCCTGTTAAAGTCTAACTGAACATTTGATGTGGGTAAGATAATTTCTTAAAATTATGACTCTTAGCCTAATTATCTAAAAATATATTACATGGAAATTATGTACTACGTCATAATGTTTAGCTTGACTGAAAGTTTTCCTGATGTGGTTGAATCGTTCGAAATATCGCTATTTTTTGCGTCCAATTAAAGATTCAATGAAAAACTAAGAGACGTTCGTGGCCAGTGAAATTAATCGATCAGTCATTAAAATAATTGATAAGGATTATAATCTGTACATATAAAAGTGAAAGCTTTAACTAACGACTAACAGATTAATAATTATTTATCTCGTACTTGAAAAGGTCACTATGAACATGGATCCGCAAATGCTTTCTTTCTAAGGGCGCTAACACAATTTACAATAAATGTCTTTAAAATGCACACCTAATCTACATATAGTTTGTCTATGTCATTTTCATTTTTTTGCGTTACGACGGATATGGTAAAAATACTAATTTGTTACGAAATTCGTACTATACAGGGTTACTGGTAATTCGATACATTCCTTTGGAGATGTGATGGGGCATGAGCTAAGGAGTAAATCTAGCCCTAACATACATTATGCAAAACTCAATAGTTTTTGAGATATTTCAATTTTTTTGTTTTTCTCAAAAAAGTAGATCTTAATGTCTTACAAGTTAATTTCCGAAAAATCTACTTGACATTTTTTAATTTTTTTTTACTGGATTACTTGTCCAATATTATAGATATCCGTTTGGAATGAAAAATATCCGGAAACATTTCGATCATGTGAACATTTAAAATAAAAAGTTGTAATTTTTTTTTTTTAAAGTCAGTTATGAAATTTACCTATTAGGTTTTTTCAAAAAAATATTAATGTAGCACGCGTACAAATTATTATAAAAACTTCCTTATTTCAATAGCTATCTAACTAAGTAGAAATGTTTAATGTACCCTTGATAGTTCTTATAAAAAATTAGTAAAGATAAATGCTGGTGACGGAATTTATTAAACGACTAATCGTTCATTTTCATTTAAGTCAGTCAGTCCTTGACTTTGACGTTTGTGCATATATGTCATTAACTGACATTCTTATCTCCGTGTCCCTTAAGTTTTTTGGTCTTGTTAAATTAGTTATCGAAGATTTTGATTTTGCTCGTAGTTGTTATTGTATTTTCTGTGCCATGGCCGCGTATGCCAACGCAGAATACGCTGATATCTTGTTTGTCTATGGATACTGTGGCGGCAACGCTACTGAAGCTCGCCGAGAATATGGTCTTTGGTACCCTAACGGCCGCTTACCAAATGCACGTGTATTCAGTACGGTATATCGAAATATCGCTGAAGCTGGCTCCGTGAAATGTAGAAGAAGTGACGCTGGTGCTCCTCCCGTTTATGAACCAGATGAAGAGGAAGAAATATTGAGGTATTTTGAGGAAGACCCAACTATTTCAACTAATAAAGTCGCAAGACTAACCGGAGCGTTACAATGGAAAGTTTGGTCTACGATACGTAGAGTTGGATGTCATCCTTACCACTATACCCCTGTCCAAGGCTTGGAGGAAGGTGATCCTGGAAGGAGAGTGGAATTCTGCCGCTTTATGTTAAATTCAGATGCAGAAAGTGCAAATTTTTTAACAAGTATTTTATGGACGGACGAGTCAAAATTTAATCGCGAGGGTATAACAATTTTCCACAACCTACATTATTGGGCAGAGGAAAATCCCAAGTTAACACGTGAAACTAGTTTCCAAATGAAGTTTTCTGTTAATGTGTGGATGGGAGTCATTGGCCACTATTTAATAGGGCACACTTTCTACCTCAAAATTTAAACGGGGAAATCTATGAAAATTTTTAAAAAAATGATCTGGCGGTGATTTTAGAAGATGTTCCTCCTCTCCGTCAGACAGCGAATGATGTTTCAGAACGACGGTTGTCCAGCACATTATCGGCGGCTGACAGTACGACAGTTACTTGATCAACGTTTCCCTAACCGTTGGATTGGAAGAGCGGGCCCAATACCTTGGCCAGCGCGAAGCCCTGACTTAACACCCCTTGATTATTACGTATGGGGTCATATAAAGGAGATGGTCTATGCCACACCAGTCAATACTATAGAAAACCTTAGACAAAGGATAGTCGGTGCTGCCCAACACATAAGGCATAATCTGACAACCAGACTAACAAGGACGGAAATAAGAAGACGCTGCCGTGTCTATATACGGAATAGGGGCTCCCATTTTGAGCAAGACATATAAAAAATAAAGTACAACTTTGAAATTAATGAAGAATTAAACTCTACTTTTAAAATGTTTTTTACTGTTTATCTAAAAATAAAATTCGTACTACCTGTGTTATTTTTACTAGTATTTGCTTAGAACTATTAAGGGTACATTGAACATTTGTACCTTGTTAGATAGCTATTGAAATAAGGCAGTTTTTATAATAATTTATACGCGTGTTACGTTAATATTTTTTTGAAAAAACCTAATAGGTAAATTTCATAGCTGATTTTAAAAAAAAAATTTTTAAAGTTTTTATTTCAGATGTTCACATGATCGAAATGTTTCCAGATATTTTTCATTCCAAACGGATATCTATAATATTGGACAAGTAATCCAGTAAAAAAAAATTTTAAATGTCAAATAGATTTTTCGAAAATTAGCTTTTAGGACATTAAGATCTACTTTTTGAGAAAAACAAAAAAAAATTAAATATCTCAAAAACTATTGAGTTTTGCATAATATATGTTAGGGCTAAATTTACTTCTTAGATCATGCTCCATCACATCTCCAAAGGAATGTATCGAATTACCAGTAACCCTGTATATTTAATTAATTTATACACCACTTTCATTGCAATGAATATCCAAAATTCAATAACAGCACTTATTGTATGATATATTTATCCACCATAAAGTACGCTTAACAATATTAAACCATCGGATATCAATTAAGTATTTAGGTTTATTGTAAATAATTTAACATTATTACTCATTTTTATTTGAATTGATGAGATTATAAAACTTTGGACTGTAGTAAGATAGACCTTTGACTGGTTGTTTTATTTAAAGAGGGAACTTTAATATTATCATTCTCTTTGCATCGTGTATCGTAATTATGTTCTATAGGGTTTTGTTGAAATAAATTACGTTTATAGGAACGTACAAGTACTCATTTTATATAGATGTGTTCTAAACTAAAAACTTTGAATTCTTGAAATGGTTCATTTGCAGGGTAGTAAGAGTAATTTATTAACTATATAAGATATATTAAAACATAATATTTTTAGTCACAAACTCCTCTATAAAATCCTTATTTTACTATAAGGAACGTAACCAGACTGCAACCAATAGCTACTATCCGGGCTATGTGCCCCGCCGAGCGCTGAATTACAAGTTACAAGCCTGGCGCCTTAAGTGTAATAATTGCATATTACCATCAAAACGCTAATGCTTCGATTGCAACAAACACCAGCCGAAAGACTGATCCTACTTAAAGGAGCTCAATCGTAATCGAGGCATTAGCGTTTTGATGGTAATATGCAATTATTACACTTAACGCGCCAGGCTTGTAACTTATAATTCAGCGCTCGGCGGGGCACATAACCCGAAGAGTAGCTGTTGGTTGCAGTCTGGTTACGTTCCTTATAGTAAAATAAGGATTTTATAGAGGAGTTTGCGATTAAAAATATTATGTTTTAATATTCCGCTCTCTAAAAGCACATTTGAACTATATAAGATACATGTATGTATATATGGTAAGTTAAAAAAATACAAGTTAAACATTAAAAACATAGATAATGTATAAAATCATTAAAATATATATAAAGAATATCATTGATAATAATATCTCAAATGATTATTAAAAGATGAGGGGAAAAGGGAAAAGAAGAGGGGAACGGTAGCTCAGTGTGCTAAAGCGTCTGGTTAGCAAACTGAGTTGCCTAGCGAAGTAGGTTCGATTCCAGCAAGGCGAAATAATTTTTCATTAAAAAATTGCCCCAAGAGTGGTTTGGAGTCCACATTAAACTGTAGGGCCTCGTCTCTCTTTACCTAACACAAGATCCTTGAGATCTTCCAGGGGGTTACTTCGGTAACATGAGAGGCGGTTAAGAAAAACATTTTAAGAAAAACATTTAAGATGGTTAGTATAATACATCGATTAAAACAAGAATATAAATTTCAGAGACAATGTAATAAAAAAAACAGAAAAAGAACCAGCTGTACAGTGGTTATTAAATTACATTATTTATGAATAAATATTTTGGTACTGTATATCTAATTAAAATGTCTAAAAAACAGTTGTAAGTAGAAGGGCAATGATAAGTATGATAATGAACTGTATACTATACGCAAAGGAGTTCAAACAAGTATGAAAGACAAAATTTATAAAGTTGAGGTGGGTATAGTACCCAAGTATAGTATAAAATTTGGTGACATCCATCAGAATTTTTTTTTTACCATATATTTATTTAACGTCGGTCTATTTCCGCCACTGAGGCCTATCACCGACGCCTATAGACGAGCTACCCCCAACCAGGAATTTTGCCGACCCTCTTCCCTTAAGAAGAGTAGGGATCTTTTGCTTGCCTAACATTTAATAGACAAGGGACCGACGGCTTTACATCCCCTCCGAAGGATGGTATATCACCCACACAACCCTCGCCTAAGGTTGCATAGCTTCCTCGAATACACTGATATACAAGCCGCTGGAAGATATGTGAGGCGAGGACACGGTCTTCTTTGAAACGGTTGCCCATCCAAGTACTAACCGCGCCTAACGTTGCTTTACATCGCAAATCGAAGTATGTACATAGTAAAGACGCACCTACACTCGTCCGATCAGAAAAATTATATTAGTTTATTATTAGTTTTAGATTGTACTGTCTGAAGGTAGCATTTCGCACTCTTTTTGAAAGAATTTCCTATTACCCCAGTCTGTATAAAAAAACAGTTGATTTAATACATATCTGAAGGTTGTAAGTCAGATGGATGGCTTAGTAAATGATAAATACATATAGAGGTACATGTGGAGACTAGCCACATAATTATAATAATCTTCAAAGATAAAAAGTAATTTTTATTTGATTAGGTAAAAATAATCAGTAACAGTAGAAAGATTTTCATGTACTGTCATGCAATTTTAAAATCTGTTGTTATTATTATTGTTATTATAATATTTTGTTTTTTCTCCAAGACTCCTTCCAATTGTTTTCCACGTAAGTACGCTACATATGCCTCTCTGCCAAACAAAAGGTCAAATCTGAGAAAACCTCATTCATAAATCTCTGGAATGTCTGACCTGCCAAAAAATCTGCACCAATAATTGGGACGTGTATGTCAGCTATGTTAAAAACGAAATCGAAAACTCGGCGTAATACCAAATTAACTTTTAAAATCTTCTTACCGTCGGTGTAAATACCTCCACCATTAACAGTGGTAAGAACCAAATTTATTACAAATAATTGCAAATTTGCGTTTTTTGTTAATTTAAGTAACAATGTTCCGGGGGACAGATAAGGGTACAAAACCGGATTTTTTATTTTTTTACCTTCTTCAATGTTGTCTCAAAATTTGAAAACTTTTGCAATTTTTCATACCTTTTTTTACTCTAATGACTGGGGTGTTAGAATAGAACAGAATAGATTTATTTGGCCAAGAGTACAAAAATTTGTTTTTGGCAAGTCACAAAATATATGGTACAGAACACCATAAATAAACACATATATGAGTATAATATATAAAACAGTCACAATGTATAAAACAACATACAACATAAAATAAATCAGAAAAAATGTAACATCAGGAAATTACAAAATAAAAGAAAAGACAGGGCAGAATTAAAACACGCGAAATCAGATCATCCCAAACAAGTTGGACGACAAATTTTATAGTGTAGTAAGTAGGTTATATAATAAAATTAAAATTGGGTAGTAAAAAATTCCTCAACGGAATAAAAGCAGTACTTTAGAAAATGCTGTTTAATTTTGTAATTAAAAGAATAATTCAAATTAAGAAATTTTATGTCATGAGAAAAATGATTATATAGTTGGAGATTTCACGAATTTTTAATTGATTTTGTTAGTCTAAGCCTAGGTTTTTTGAGTTGAGTGGCAGCCCTCGTGTCATAATTGTAAAAATCAGAATTAATCGAAAAGGAATCTATATTCATGTGGATTTCTAGTAATGTGGTGTACATATGCAAACAGGGAACTGGCATATAGCTAGTTTTTTGAAAATTGGTTGGCAATGATCCCTCCAGCTGGTATTGTCAATTAATCTAACTGCTCTTTTTTGTAACCGAAATATTTTTACTGCATGAGTTGAGAATGGAATAGAGCGCGAAATAACAATTTCTTAAGGTGCTAAAACACAGTACATTTTTCAGTCTGCGAAACAGAAATATAATGCTTGAAAGCTTGTTGGAGAATATCGCCACGTGGTTGAACCAGCTGAGGGTGTCATCCAAGACAACGCCAAGAATTTTATGCTGTCACCTTTTACTACTAAGTTGTTTGTAGAAAAAACGATCCTCTGAGTCTTATCTTCATTGAGTTTAAGATTATTGGAAGAAAACCAATTACTAGCTTGCTGTACTGAACTAATGCTATTCCTATTTAAATTACTAATGTTATAATTAAAATCCAAAATCGAGGTGTCATCGGCATAAGCAAGACATTTTATTGGAGACATAAAATGAAAGAAATCGATCAGGTATAAAATAAACAATAGGGGCTCCAGCACAGAGCCTTGTTATGGGTCTTTATAAGTGTGAGAAATTTCAGCCAGATCGATTTGATAGTTTATGAATAATTGCATTTATTTATCTCAGAGAGTGTCATAAGCAAGATAATGGATCTAGCGATGTTTAACAAAGTAGAATGGATTCTTGAAAGGTTGAATTACAGGGTAAGTTGAAAAACAAACTATATGCTCAAAAAATTGTTGTTAAAAGTCCGTTTAAAAGGTGGGTGTTTTTTTGCTTATAAACAAATAGAATAACTTTGTTATTTCTTATGATAAACGCTTGTAATTAGACGTATTGAACGACCAATAGCAGTCAAGATACCAACTTAAAAAAAATCATATCTATATTATTTATAAACATTAAGAGTTGAAATGTTCACAGATTTTCAATGAAGACCTATATTTTATGATTCAATTGATAAGTATACAATTTATGCAATGAGTATGAAGTTTTAGCTTTTGAAAGCGCAGGTACTCTTGCAAGAGGGCTGTGATGAGGAGGTGGGGAGAGCAGCCCGAGCTCCGTTTTCAGGCGGCGACTTAAATCGATGCGCGCATAAAAATTTGACAATATCTCGGCTTCTAGGCAACATAGATCCTTCATTTTTTTAAAAATTTGTTTGTTTTATTACCCATACTTTATTTTCAACATGAATGCTAAAATTTTGCCTCAATTTTGTTCTAAATTATTAATTTTTCATAATCTAATTATTTTATAAATTAATGAAGCAGTCACTTGACCGTAATAAATTATTTTCGAATTAAACATAGAAATGACTGATTTTTTTCTGTGCACTATATTTAATTTCTTTATATATTTATTTTATTCGCATCAAATTATTATTAAATAATATTGTTAATAAAAATTGTTACTAATAAATGTATCACAAAAAAAATCCACATAATTTTTGAATGAAATATAAAATTGATTGATCATTTTTGTTCTTCGATTTATATGGATTTTCTTTGCATTAAATTTGTTATAAATGATATTCATTATTATTACCTTTAATGCAATAATTTTTAAATTGTTACAATCGTCTTAAAAATCAATCGTATGATAAATGTATTTGAAAAAAGAAAAGCAAAAATTTTGTATGACGAATTATTGGAAGAAATAAACAATAACGATGAAACAGAAATGCCACCAGAAAAAAGGTCTAGGAGAGAAAATTAAATTTTATTAGAGAATAAAATGTATTTTTTCCAAATTTAGTTTTACTTAGCAAAATAAAATAATTTTAAATACTTATGCAATTATGTTGATTTTCTTGTAATACATTTATTACTAATAATTTTTATTAACAATGTTATTTAATAATAATTTGATGCGAATAAAATAAATATATAAAGAAAATAAATATAGTGCACAGAAAAAAATCAGTCATTTTTATGTTTAATTTGAAATGTATTGTTATTGAGAAGACCCCCCAACCCCAGTCTATGAATTGTAAATAAATATCCTTGATCATGACACAATTAAGAATACATTTAAATCCCACCCAGAAATTATTTATCTCAATTTTATATCAAGATAAATAAACAAATTGGTCATTTATGTGATCACCTAGTTTTATTTGGTTAGGACATTAATTACGTTGTGTGTGTGTGTGTAGTAACCCTTTATATTTATCCCAGGTTCTTTTATGTAAAGTTTGGTATTACTTGTTTCTATCTAATACTATTTATCTTAGAAAATTATTCACTGTGATAATTCAAATACCTGGCAAGCTCAAATACACTGTCTATTAATTGAGAGACCTAGTTAATTATATATGCTATTTAGTTCATATTTTATTACTCAAGATTGCACTGTAAATTAATAGTGAAGTCGGCTATCGCTCTTGTAAAATTAATATTCGTATAAATTTGGAATAAAAATAAAAATTACTTTTAGGTAATAATTGTATAATAAAGGAGTGTAATTTTAGATAATACAATAAATGTCGCTGCACAGGGACGTAATGTCGCCCCGACCACCAAAATTTAGAAAGTGTAACAAAAATCGACTAGTCAAAGTATTTCGAGAGTTTTGGCGAAAATAGCCTTTAGCGACAAGGGTGACTATTCATTTCTAGCAATCGATTTTGACGGGAAAATGATGGATTTTAACGGGATTTGCCCTAAACCGGTTCCTCAGTGATTCGGTGTCAGAAAAGTACCTTTACCATGTACTCAGACGTGCATGGGACCGCCTTGCCTGAAGGTATGAATATATAACAGCCACAATATAGTTCAAAATCATTGTGATTCAAGTATTATTAAGCTCCGAGGAGCGAACCAAATTACTATTGAACTGATAATACGTAAACAGACAGGCATGAAAAGCCCGCCAAAAATTTATATACATTGAACTTTTCTTGAATCTTTTTCTGTAATCGTTAGCTATAAACCGCACATTGGACGGTAGTTGGTACATTATAAGTCGTTCCGTTCCTCACTATGTGTTGTACACTGGCCAGACTATAGTTTGTCGATACATTTTCCTTGAACGTTTTTGTAAAACATGATTTTTTAAAGAGATTTAATATACACTTTTTGAACTTTATATTGTCTTTTCTTGTGTTTTCAAAATTCCTTTTCGGGTTTAAATTTAAGAAAGTGTTAGTATTTACTGTGTTAGATTTATAGTGTTACGACGTCCAATCGGTACCGTCTGTGAAGCAGTTAAGCATAAACGAACAGTAAGTATAGATTTTGTATTACTCTCCGTCTGAAACAGTCGTTTTGAACCCTTCTTTGTGAACATTTAATATTCATTTTTGAAAAATATAATAAAAGTCCTTCAGACGCGAAAAGATGGATCGTTCACATTTACAAAGACTTACCTGTATTATTTTTTACGTGAAATCGATAAATTTTCTATACACAGACTGGATTATATCGCCTCTTCTGAAAATAGAATAAATAAAATTAACTAGGTACACAGTTCATAATAAATCTTGTATAGAATTAATGTAAATAGTAAAATTAACATAATTTCTTGTATGAAAATCGTCACGAGAATAATATTACAAAAAGGAAATTACTTCATAAATTTTAATAACTTGTACTGCTGTGCTCTTAACTGTAAATCAATATTTTACTATTATAAAACTCTATAATTAAGTAAAATATAAATAACTCTAACCTACCTAATAAGTAGCTCCCGCTTTTCCTTTAGCTTGAAATTCTTTTGGAAAATTAAACAATTTACATCCGCTTTTATTAGTATATATGATCTCATTCAAGAACAAAATATAAACTGATAGTACAAACAATTTAAAAATACAAAATTTGATTAGAGAAAGAAATATTAGGTTATGAACTATAAATGCGAAATCAAAGGGTATTGAAGTTAGCTGCAACATAATTTAAATTTTCATATTCTTCATTCCCGCTGGAGGAAACTGTTGCTGTCTTACGTTTGGCATTATTAAAATAAAATTAAAGGTTTATTAAATCTTATATAAATACGTATATTTTAACATATCTTGTGTATATGAGATTGGCACTGGAAGTTCTTAAATATTTCTTTTAACAGAAAAATTCAATAAAACTATAGTAATGTTTATGTTTATGAGCAAAGTAATAAGGCTCTAACTCCAATGTTATTCACCAGGATCAAAATTTCTATGACAGTAGTATGTTCGGTTACACAAGTTGTGACGTAACAGCTAATTGAGTCCATTAACACGTTATATTGTGTAAAAGAATTTAAAAACATGCAAATCGCCAATTATATTTGAGTTCATGAAAACACAAAGATGTTTTTAAATATTTTAATGTTTGAAATTTCGTAACGTATCTCAAGTGTAGATTTCCTCCCAAATCTGCAATGATTAATGGAATTGTTTTGCAGAAAATTATGTAGAGTTCATTGTTCATTCGATCTATTAAAGAATGCAAACAGAAATAAATAAACAGGGATTATTATTAACGTTTTCGACCTTGTAAGATATTCACCTATGCAAGTTGCCTCCGATCCAAATAGAAAAATATGTAAAATGTCAGACGTCGAGTAGAATATTCCTTAATTCGAGGAAACAAGTGTCCTGAAGCGTTTTGTAAATTCCATTGGGTGGACTGTAATTTAAACATAACGAATAGGTCACTGGCTATAGATTGGGTCAATTTACACGGAAAACTTCCGCAGTCTCGCCAGTTTACCTAATAGGACAAAAACCAGTTTACTATTTTGCAAGATTTATTTGACATTTGTGACCATCGCGTGTTTTATTTTTGTTTGTGTAGGGTGTCAATGATCTTTTAAGTGGAAGATCTTGTAAAGTGCTCAATTTATTTTTAAGTCGAAACTTTGATCAATCTCTCGCTGGTGCAGGCTGTCTAATTATAAGCCCTTGAAACAGGTGTTTGTAACTAGGATCTGACAAATGTAAAACGTAAATAACTGATAGTGACCGCTTTAGAAAATTTTAGATATTTCATTTACGGTTACAGTTATAGATATGAAGGACGATAAAAATTGCAAAATACCATTAAGTACTCTTCGCAAGTTCACATCTAAATTATATACGATACAACATACATATCTTGTTATATAAAATGTTTAAATACAATCAAACGGAGCACTGTTAATCTGACCTATTATAATTATCATAAAGCCAGAGTTGAGTTATTTCAATTTTCTGTTCAGTGTTCAGTATGTAAATTATTCTTTTGAACAATTTCATATATCGTATATATCGTTCTAATAGCTACAATAGGTGTCATCAAAGATAGGAGTTACTCGCCTTGCTACATTTTCTGTCTAATTAATAATAATAATATTTATTTACGTAAAAATCCTATTCCGGATATTTTGCTTTGCGTTGAAGATATCGAAAAAAGTTAATAGAAAAATTTGTTCAGAATCTGATTTTGAACCCAGTATCAAATTTCAGAAATTCGTAAGTCCACACACGGCTGCAATTTTGGTTTTCAATTTAATAGGGTTGCCATTGAAATGGAAAAAAGAGAAATGTCGATTTGACAAAGAATACATTTTAGGAGAAAAAAACAAACAATTAACTTTTGGTGATTGAAATAACTAAACACACAACAATTTAAAGTAACAATCAATTTTTGAAATAATTACGTGTAATTTAAAATTTTAATAGATTATCGGTTGTTGTAGCCTCTGTCAACTAATCCACTTTCAATTTGCACATATTTCTCAATTCTTTTACGATTACGATTGGCTACTCTTCTCAGCTCTGGAACGCTATAGTAATCCTTTATTTAGCACTTTGCTATGCACAATAAGTTTTACAAAACAATACCAAAAGAGAAAAGAAGAAATAATATAAATTGACATTAAACTACACATAAAATTGGAAGCTTTTGAAATGTGGTTACTGAGAAGAATGCTCCGCATATCCTGGGTACTGCAAAGAGCGAATGTGGAGAGGCAGCTCTTTAACTTGATTAAAAAACGCAAGATAAACTACCTGGGACACATCTTTTTAAGAGGACCGAAATACAGAATACAACAACTAATCCTACAAGGAAAAATTGAAGGCAAGAGAGGAGTAGGGCGTAAACAAATGTCCTGGTTACGGAACATTAAACAGTGGACTGGAATAACTAACACCGGCGAACTATGTCACGCGGCCAAGGAAAGAACCCTCACTCTGAGATAGTCACCTACGCATAATTGCATGGTAACAGAAGAAGAAGACACATAAAATAACTAACACAGTTTCTCATTAATCTATTGTATATACATATATTTAATTATTCTGTTAAAATAAGTTATGTTACGAGCTGTAATATTTTCGGCCCACCCTGCATAATTATTTAAAAAATCCTGTTCACGGCACCAGTGCGACATTTGCGGGATATGTGTTTTTATTACACATAAAATACTGGTCATTTTGTCACCAGTAAATTAATTAATATTTATTTATCTGAAGGATAAATAAATAAAATTGGCCATTTATGTGATAGTCTAATTTTACTAATTTAGGACCCAAATTTTGTTGTGTGTGCAGTAACCCTGTATCATTACCCCAGGTTATTTTATACAAAGTTTAATATTACATGTTTCTATCTGATACTATTGTCACGCAGTACCTAGACAATTATTGGACCACCCGGTATATCATTTTACTCAGGAAACGATTTAGTTACAAAATTAATTTAATCCGATATCTTGAAGTAAACCAAGTTGCTTGTTACAATGTACCGTGGAAATCCAGCAAACTCAGCAATGGTGCACACGGCCCGCTAGTTGCAGGAATGCTGATAGTGCAAGTACCGGGAAACGAAATGGGAAAAAGTAAAAGAGTTAGTTAGTTGTCGTCTGGGTTTTTAGAGAAGCAGGCCTAGGTGGTGCGTGGGGCAACTCCCTCCCGGAGGCCATGCCTCAGGGTGGCTAGACGTGGTACAATGTAAGTAGCATATTTTATTATGTTCATTTCATCGTTTGATTTTATTCTGTTACAATAAATGTTCAATCTGTTATGTTACCACTATGTTTTATTTGAGTGTTCACTTAGTAACGTAATTTACCCTCTCGACATGCCAAGCGAGTAAAGTGACTTTAGCCATGGCTATCGTCGGCACTTACCCTCTACAGGGTGATGCTGGCGATATCCGTGGACGACCTGCTAACCCCCGTCGCGCAGACGTGACACATGGTGGAGACGCCGTATGTCAGCTCGTGATACTATATACCTTAGAAAATTAATCACTCTGTTAATTTAAATACATGGTAAACTTGAACACACTGTCTATTAATTGAGAGACCTAGTTAATTATATATGTTATTTATGTGGTATTTTATGTACTGTACATTTATAGCTGAAGCTTGTTTTCTATTTTATTTGATTTGAAATGAAACCATTTAGGTAGTTTATTATTTGTATGGTTAGGCAGGTAAAGTTGAAAGAAAACACAGTAATTAATGAGAAAAAATAGCCAAAAAAACTCATTTTATTTTATAAAAATCAATAAGGCAAATAGCCGGACATGAAATCAAAAACAATCCAAATATTTGAGACAATTGTCTAAATATTGTAATAGGAAGATTTACGTCGCTATAGTAATGACCATACTATACATATTTCAAGGTTGCTATGCAAAAACAAGAACCTGGTAATATAATCGTATGCCGTGGTATTTTGTAGTAGTAATTAAAGATGCGGCAAATAGGCCGATTAAAATGTGATTGAAATGTGGCGTTAGCAACAGCTATGATGAAATTAAACTTACTGCAAAAGATAGGACAAGAATCATGTCATGTTAGTGCATCATAGAATATAAGTGATAAATGAGAATTAAATAGTCATGTATAATATCAGAATGTTGAGGAAATATCCTTTAATTGACCACAAAACGGTAACTACCAAATTTTGTATGACTGTCCAACAACGGTACACGGGGTGGGTAGATGTAATTCAAACAGACGAGACGTCCCGGTTCAGTACTCGACGAAAAAGTAAACCACTCAGAATTAGAGAAAAGGTTACGGGACAATTGACCCAATACTGACCGATGTTCTGTACAGTTTGTAGTGCGCAAGGTAATTAAATGGATGGATCGTTATTCCAAATAGCCACTGGTGAGAAATCTCACACACTAATTTGAAAGGCAAATGTTCCTACAACATTTTACATGTCAAATTAGGCACACGGTAGTTCTTGATAGTACACCACCGAAGAATTCTTGTCATTGCATAAACGCTAAATATATAGTTCTTGAATATAAACTTGTTATTTTACAAACGCAAATTTCCCTAGTAAAATATTCTGCATGTGAACCTTTTTTAACTAAACTCATGAATAAAATAATAACTGAGTAAATTGTAATATAATCTTATCCTGTTTTCCTGTTAAAATTAAAACTAATATTTCACAAAAAAAATCTAATGTTCCTTTAGTACCACAAATGCACCAATTTCTCCTATTCCACCCCCTCGAAACCATGTGAATGCAGTAATTGTAACTAAAACAGTCTTGAAATAACCAAGCTATTAACATTAGAAATTTATGTCAGCGGAATTACCTGACGCTCGGTATAGCATTAGGTCGCCGTCGTCTCTCCCCCAACTTCTACATGGTTAGCTTCCTCGTAAGGCAGAAGTAGAGCCATTAAAAATTGCACTTCATCAAGAATTTGTCAAAACAGGTGATGTCTGCGGCTGCGATGAATTCGTTAAAAATAAGATGTAGTTCGTAATATCGTTTAGCTCGTAGTTTAGACGACTGATTTAGTGAAAATAACCACAAAATAATTTATTTAGCTCGGCGAACTATAAGAGGTCGCGATAAAGCTTAGAATGTATTTCAAAGACAAGAATAGGAGTTCGGCGAACTACAAGAGATCGCGACAAAGCTTAAAGGGTTCTGCCTTCAGGTGCTGTCTATCTCCTCTTTTTGTATTGTACGGATGACGTCACTGCCTGCCCGGAAAACTCCGGACTCTTCACGTTCACGCTGTCCCACGCTCGGGGTTGTTTACATTAACCAAATTTCAAACTGGCTTGTTCGTAGTTTCTCACGTTCTTTAGACACAAAACTTTTATCTTTCTGTCCTTTGCATTCATAAGCTAGAAAAAGATAATCGATTTCACCCTATGTGATGCGACAGAAGTACTTGAAAGTTATCGTGCCCATTGTAAACAAACACTATTACTAGACTTGATTTTAAGTAAATTCCTTCGTAAAAATGTAGCGTTTATGTTGCTTCAAAAAGATTAAATTAAATTGCATTTCTGGAACTTTATTGTGTTCAATATTAAATGGCTAGATAAATGTAAAATGAAATGACTTGTTACTTAAATTTGGAAAATAAATAAGAAAAAATTATATGGACTAGATACGGGGTTGTCTCAGAGCCTCCTTAGCTTCTTTACTGGGATTATTGTAGGCGTTTAATCCTTTGACGAAGATTGATCTTTGGGCAGAGGTTGTATTTACACTTTCTAGCACAAAATTATTTCTACCTCTTGTGTTATAATCATAAAAATTATCAGATATTTGTACATTGTTTTGCAAAGGAGGTACTAAATACATTCTTATTTTATGTATGAAAACCAACACATTGAATTCAACATAATTTCGTACAGTCATCCATCCTAAAACTTTCAACATAGGTATTCACTCTAGTATAATTACTGCATCTCAATATAACCTCATGGCCCTATTTTGCAACTTTTGCAAACGATCCAAGTCATCATCGATTGCAAGATACAGAACAGCACTACAATAACTAAAATGGGTTAATATAATAGTATTATATACCAATTTTCTACCTGTACTAGACAGATACCAGCCGACTCTTTTAAATACACCAATCTTTTTAGCTATTTTCTTACACACATAATTAATGTGACTCCTAAAATTAAGATTATCATCTATGATTACACCTAAGTATTTAATTTCATTAACAACCTGAATTGCTTCAGCACAAACTCTAAATTCGAATGCCTCCTGTCCTATTTCATCTTTAAATTTCTTTTTTCCTACAATCATACCTTTTGTTTTAGATACATTTACCTTTAATTGATATACCTCTAACTAGCCACTCACTTCTTTCAAGACTTCATTCATTTGACTCACCAATAACGCACTATTTTCCTCTGTTATATAAATAACTACATCATCTGCAAATAAGTGATAACCGCAGTTATTAAACAGAGTTGCAATGTCGTTAATATATAAAATAAATAAAAGCGGACCTAAAACACTTCCTTGAGGTTTTCCAACATTTGTACTCTTTGTTCTAGATACATACTCATCATGCATTACTTCTTGCATTCTACCACTCAAATAGTTACTTATCCACATATGTACCACTCCCTCAAGCCCATATCCTTTGTTTATCTAACAATCTATCTCCATCTACGGTTTCAAATACTCACTTAAGATTCAAGAAAATTATACCAGTTACTTTGCCTATATCACTTGCCTTTTTCCATTCTTTAATAACATACTATAAAGCGCTTTCACAACTATATCCTTCTCTTAAATCCGACTGGAACTTACATAGTAATTTGTTTTCCTTCACAAACTTTTTCCAAATTTTTTTCAAATGCTGAAAACATATTTATGGGGCGTAGTTCTTCAATTTAGCAACTTTTCTCAATACAGCAATGGTTGAGACTTTCGTTTTTTAAAAGCTTTTATTAAAGTTGCAATGTTTGTCAGTTTGTTTAGGTCAAATCTTGCAATAAAAATTTCGATTAGTTCTAATTAAGCTAGAGCTTTGAAATTTTGCACATATGTATAAGTCCAGTGACAATACACTTTAACATTTTTATATAAGAAAAAAAACAAAATGGCGGCTTCAAGATAGCGGACGACTTTATCGTTTATGATCCGATTCGACTCAAAATCGATATCTTAAGGTTTTCGAGATTGCCAATTATGAATTCTTGGTCAAAATTTAGAAATTAAAAATGGCGGCGCCAATATGGCTAACGACTTTTGTCATTTAAATCCAAATTGATCAAAATGGATATCTGGGGGTTTTTGGGGTCGCGGATTACGAATTTTTAGTCAAAAATTTAGCTCAAGATTGCGGACGACTTTACCGTTTATGATCTGATTCGTCTCAAAATCGATATCTGAGGATCACGGCATATCAAAACACTAAAAAGTAGAAAATAAAATTATATAAAAAAATATTTAAAAAAGCTTTTATTTAAAGAATGCTCTAAAGAGTAGAAAATAAATTTTGAAGTAAATCAAACTCATGATTTTGTTACATTATATAATTTTTTTATGATTTATGAAAGCTTGTCGCGAGCAATCTCCTTTACACAGGAAAATCTCGCGACAAGCTTTTATATCGTTCAAATGTGCTTTTAGAGGGCGGAATATTAAAACATTGCCTTTTTTCACCGTTTTAGACAAGTTTTCAAGTGGAAATTTCCTAACCCTAAAAAATGGATAAAATACCAATGAGTTAAAACTTATTTTTTTTTTACCCTGGATACTTTAATGCATAAAAATTAATCTTAGATTGAAGTTTAAGGTATAAACAAGCTATATTTACACGGATTTTTTAAATTAGTATTTTATTCAATATTTATGTTTTAACATAGAGTGGAAATAATGATAAAGCTTAACTTTCACATGCAATTTATAAGAAATAAAAGTTGTAAAAATTAAAAGTAAGTAAACCATTGGAAAGCTAAATTCTTCCTCCTTAAAATGCTACCTTTGTTTTTTTTTTTTCGTTTTTGGGTACAAATTGTCTTTATTATGTAGCGGCGGTCGAGAAATGGTTCATTTCCCTGTGCGACGCGCTTGAAATATTGAGCCGAACTAACGAACTGTAATAATTTCTCATGCTAAAGGAAACATTTATTTAAAAAAAACTTTTATACTATTTTTATGTAAAATTTCCAGCTCTTTCAGGTAGTGCTATCAGTTTTTATTATTATTATTATTTTTCAAGATATTAGCAAAAAACTAAATTTTTCCGTTTCAGAAGATTGTTTATAAGGGTTCGCGCGGGGTAGATTTTGGTAAACTTTTTTGAGCCATTTTCTACTAACAAAAAACTAGCCTTTCATGAAAAAATTAGCGAGGTAACAATTAATTCTAACTTTTCATCAAAATTAGTCTCTGACAACTGAGCTAAGAGAGAAACCAACGTTATATTTAATATATGAACATTAACAGATTGTCAATTGCATCCCATAATTCCGTATTCCGTAAGTTAACTAAAGGCTAAGCATTTAACGAGTTATTAAAGGAAAACGGACCAATCATTTGATCTCCTAAAACTCCACACCACACGTTAATTTTCTCTAAATACCGGCCTTTACATAATAACCTAATGAGGATTTTCTGCAGCCCAGTACCTACAGTTTTGAGTGAACACCAACTCATTAGTGGTAAATGTAGCCTCATCAGTTAACAAAATTTTACTTATAAATTTCCGAACGTTTAAAAAATTTCAAAAATTTCCCTGAACCCAATAGCAATACTTTTATATTTTGAAACTTCTTCTTATTTTCTCCTTATCGATGTTCAGTTGAGATGCTAAATCTGGTAGACTCAATCTTGAATACACTTGATTTGTAGCTAAGATTACGTTATCTTTAGGATGCGGATGTATTCGACGAGGTTGGTCATTCTCAGATCTTTTAATAACACTGCCAGTTTCATTGAAAAGAGCATTTATTGCGGTTGTAGTTTCATGACTAATATCGACTCGTAGAGAATGCCTTCGGTTAAATTCTGCGGCTACTTCTCTGCTACTACGAGTCTCATCACCAAATAACATTATTATTTCGATATTTTCGCTTTAATGCAGACGCATTTTACGATTGTAAACTAAGAACTTTACACAATAGAATTCGAAGATTTGTCAGAGAGGCATTTTATTTAATAATTTTTGTTTCTTTATTTAAATGAAACATTCTGTATAATTCTCTTACTATTGTAAACATGTATAGCAAGTGATAAATAAATGAGTATTATTATTACTATTAAACTAAAGATAAACAGCTTACCCATAGTACTTCAAAATAACATAACAGACCATTATCCAACAATTTTTAATATAGAATTTAACGAAACTCCACAGCAGAAACTGGAAAAAGAGAAAACCGTAATAAAAATAGCGACGGCAAACTTTTAAGATCAGTTGCATCAATAAAATGGAATGAACTGTATGAAGAAAAAAATCCCAATATTGCAATCACTATATTCTACGAAAATATTGATTCAAGTTTAAGAGAGGCAACCAATATAATTAAATTAAAAAATAAAAACAATGAGCTCAAGTCATGGATGACTATGGGTATACTCAACGCCATAAGAAAACGGCATAAACTTAAACAAAGAGTCCTCAAAAATAAACATAGCGTGGAATTAAAAGATTATTATAAAAGCTACAGGAATATAGTAACGACATTAATTAAAACGACAAAAAACAACTTCTATAAAGAAAAAATCCAGTCGGCTGGAAGCAATTATAAAAAAAATTTGGGATTGTATCACTGAAGTCACAAATCACAATAAAAACCGCAAATATAACATAGAGCAAATAATATTAGCTAATAATACACAAATCACAAACAAAGAAGAAATAGCAAGTGCCTTTAACGATTTTTTTATTGAGATAGGAGAAAACATTTCTAGAGAAATCCCGAAACACACACCAAAACCTATTAGAATACAGCAACACAAGCCAAAATCTAAATTCCATGTTCTTAGAAGACGTCACTGATACTGAAATAAATAACATTATATGCTGCCTAAAAAATAACTCCTCTCCAGGAAAGGATGGAATAACAGTAAAAACGCTAAAACTAATATCTAGTCACATCAGTAAGCCGATTGCTCATATAATTAATCTCATTTTCAAAAATGCAGACATTCCTGAAGTTTTCAAAGAAAGTATAGTGGTCCCAATATACAAAAACGGCAATAAAAAGCACATGACTAACTACCGCCCAATATCACTGATAAACAATGTTGCAAAAATATTCGAAAAATGCTTAAACTACAGACTCCGTGCATTTCTGGAAAAAAATAAAATTCTCTCAAAAAATCAATACGGGTTCCAAAAATATCGAAGTACAGAAGATCCTCTTCAACTATTAACAGACACCGTTATAACAAATTTTGAAAGGAGCGAAAAAGTGACAGCTATTTTTCTAGACCTACAAAAAGCGTTTGACACAGTCTCACATAGCCAACTGGTGGACAAACTAAACAAAGTGGGTATTAGGGGAAATATACATAATCTTCTGAAACATTACCTATCAAATAGACCCCAGCGTGTAAAAATAGACAACGCTTTTAGCACAAGGAAAACAATAAAAACGGGTGTGCCACAGGGCACCGTTTTAGGACCGACCCTATTTCTGCTGTTCATAAATGATTTGCTTGAGAAAAACTTTGGTTGCAAAATCATATCATATGCAGATAACACCGCACTAATCTGTTCGGGTGAAACCTGGAGCCTAGCGAGACAAAAAGCGACTGCCGCAATAAGTAAAGCTAAAACATGGCTAGATATAAACTCTCTAAAACTAAATATTGCGAAAACTAACTTCATGACATTCTCCCCAACAAAGGCAGGAATGCCACAAACAATGGAACCTATGCTGATTGACGAAGAAACAAGAGTTACATACACACCACTACTATTAAATACCTTCGCGTTATCTTCGATACACATTTAAAATGGGAAAAGCATATTAAACACTGAAATGAGAAGTTAAGGAAACTAATTTATAAATTTTACAACCTGAAAAGTGTCCTAAATAGAAAAACTCTTTTAGTGACGTATAACTGCCTAGCAGAATCCATAATTAGGTATGGCATTAGTGTTTGGGGATCAGCATATAATACAACCCTCCAATCTCTCCAAATTACACAAAATTATATATTAAGGACAATTTTTAATAAGAAAAGTAGAGATAGCTGCCGAAATATATTTGTAGAAAATGAAATACTGAATGTGAGAGGTCTGTATATGCACGCTGCTGTAGTTTATACACACAACAAGAAACATATATTTGGTTCGAGTATTAATCACCGATATGAAACAAGAAATAACACCAAAAACAACCAGCTACCAGAACATATAAAAGCCCAGAATAAAAGAAATTCAAAAAACAATGTAAAAAATATCTAGTAAAAAATTATACCATATGTCTTCAACTTTTAGCCTAATTAAGCAAGTAGTTACATCAAAAACTTAACTATCCGCCCTTTGTAAATTTGTAAATAAGTATTAGTCAAACTCGTTTTATCTTATCTTATTTGTGTTTCTTTTTATTATTATCTGTCTTCTGTCTTCCTACCTTTCTAGCTTTAGTAAACGTAATTATAAGTATTGTAATATTAAGTATAAATGCAATAAATTAGATATAGTTAAATATAAAATTATTTGAGCAAAAATGTTATACTGCTAGACACAACACGAGGTCTCCTCAGGTGTCATAACCTATACAAATAATATATGCAATTATAATGTAATAATAAGTATATAGTGTATAAACAATTGTGAAAATGTAACATTGTAAAAGATGTTGCAGTATTAATAAATAAATAAAAAAATAAAAAATAATTTTAAATCTAACAATAAAGCCATCGTATTTAAAAAAAAAACAGTGTAAAACAAACACGCATAAATTTCTTTCCATAATTCTAACACAGACTGTTCAGTATAGACTAGAATCTAAGAGATATTTTACCGCCCCCTCTTACACCTTGTATTAAATCGACACTAATCTATCCCACAAATAACGATTACATAAAGTTGTAACAATAATTCACTTTCTTTTTACAAATAGCTTTGTCGCAACTAATCTTGATGTAACATTATCGGCAATATATCGATAACTGTGGTATAATAAACAAGAGGCTACATGTGTAGTTCACGATTTATCACGCTTTAGAATATCTGCAGGAATGTTTTTACTAAGACTGTACGTATGGGAGTTAGTTTAGTTGTAGTTAGTTGTAATACTTTGGCTTTTGGCTATACACAACAAGCCGAGTTCTGTGTGTCCTTTCTGTTTCTTTGACCTTGAAATCTCGCCAAGCTCGAGGCGTAAAAAAAGTTAGCGTTCAGGATTGCACTACAGCGTTGCCAATACCACAAATGAATTGGAAAAATAGGAAATCCATCAAAAGGCCAATTATATTTATGATGTATGAGGGCAGTTTGTTCAAGTTGTGTTATAATATTGAAAATTTCTTGGAAAGTTTGCTAAAGATATAAAATAATGTCAAGAAACTTGCCCTAAATTAATATTATAAAAGTAAATGGGAATATGAAAATCTTTATAACAAGATAAGTAATTCTTTTATATTTAACTTAAATTTATTGTTTATATACGTTTTCTCTTACTTTTTAAATAGCATTTCAGTCTCGAAATGTCTTCTAATAACTGTTTATAAATTAAATGTCACTCTTTATCTCCAATAATAAAATGATGTTGCCCATCTTAAGTTTTTGAAATTATACATTTTCTGTTAGCTCCACTAGTTTTTGAGAAAATTACATTTTAACGTGTAAAATCAGTATTTAATTTTTTATTAGCGAATTTTCCAACCATAACCGCTTTTCAAAAAATTCTAACGAACAAAAAAAGTTGCATTTCCTAATATTAAAAGATTGTATAATAACATTAGTTTCACTCCAATACTTTGGAGTTTATGAGTAATAAAATCTTATACGTCCGCTTTCTCAAGATTCTACAATTTTACAGTTTACCTATCAAAATAATCCAATATAAATGTATAATAGAGCTGTTGGGAAGGTTTTCGTGCCAAGATTGTTGTGGGTGTCTTTTTGGTATCCGAATAGACCTTAGCCATGCTCATCTCATCTCAGCATCAGCAGTTTGTAAGTGCAAACAGGTTCAATATTTACTGTCACTGACAATATTTATATGACTGCATTACATGTTTATAAGTATAGTTATATTTAAATACTTTTGTATTTGAGTACTATCAAAGAATAATAACTTTTGAAAGTATTTCATATATTAACATGCAATTTAATCATGATTTGCTTCCATTTTTAATATAACATATTACTATAGGGTTTGACAATATGTCTGAATTTAATATGCAGATGACTTTCGCTATATTTATTACTAAGATTCACAGTTCAAATCTTCTTTCCCAAAGTTAGAGCTAAATGAGTATTAAGTGATATTAGATAATTCATTAGTTTCATTTTTACTTGAAACAGTTTTGATTTAACGAATAAAATGTCTTTAAGTCCTCCATAAAGCTGCCCCTGGTGCTCTGATGACAAATTTGTAAAAATCTTTCTCGATGCAATTTTTCACTTTAAACACAATTTTTATTTAAAAAAATTTAATTCGACGAAAACTTGTTTTTTGGCTCCACCTGGAGCCGCCTCTGCCATTCTGACGAGGACTTGACAATTTTTGATAAAACTTTTTATCGGTAACAATTTTTATTTAAGGCTTTTTTTTCGACAGAATTTTTTTTGGCCCTACCTGAAGCCGTCTCTGTACTTTGACGAGAAATTTTCAAACGGCCTTTCTGTTGTAATCTTTCACTTTAAACAATTTATATTTTAAACATGTTACGGTTAAATAAATTCTTAAGAAGAAATTTACTATTTCAGTCCAATTTTCTATCTTAAACAATTTCTATTTGAAACGCTTTTTGACCCTGCCTAGAGGCGTCCCTGGTGCACCCATATTCACTGGCGTTTTTCCTTCCTACCAGGTTTTATGTCTAAAATTTCAGGCTTCCACGTTGAGCCGTCTTCGAGAAAAACGTATCACATACAGACAGACAATAAAATACAGTAATGTTAACCTATCAACTCAATCAGGCTTTAGGCCAAGTCATAGTTGCACTGCTGCTTTATTAAAAATTACAGATGATATAGTAGAGGCTTCTGATAAAGGTAAACTAATTACTGGATTACTCGAAAGCTTTCGACACTCTTACCATGAACTTTTAATATCAATTTTTCATTTCGTTGGGCTTAGTCAATTAGTTTTAAACTTATTTTCTGATTATCTCACTGACAGATCTCAAGCTGTGATGTATCTAGGTAGTATTTCAATTTTTTTAATAATTAACAAGGGAGTATCACCAAGGCTCCATTCTGGGGCCTCTATTGTTTAGTATATATACTTCTAGTTTTCCAACCGCTTTTATCTCATACTCACAACATTATATAGCCAATGACACCCAATTATATCTCTCTTTTAATCCAGAAGAATGTAAGAAGACTATTTCTGCATTAAATTGCAATCTTGAGGATCTAGGTGTCTTCTCTAAAAATAATTGTTTAAATTTAAATTCAGCCAAAACTAATATGATAATTTTTGAAAAAAAAGATAAGAGAACATTTTCTGACAAACTACCCATAAGAAATAAAAATATTGATGTACTGATTGATGAGAATTTGAGATTTTCGAATCATATAAGTAATAGTTTGCAAATAGCATACACCAATTTAAAAGTTTATCGACACATACATATTTAGGACAGTGAAACCAAATTATTGTTATGTAATACATTAATTCTATAACTGATGAACTGTGATGTTATCTATGAAACATGCTTAAATTCACTAGATATTAATCGAATAAAAAAAACTTCAGAACTGTTACTTGAGGCTTATTTATGATATAAGGAAATATAATCACATAAGTCATGCATGAATTATAATAAATTATAATCCAGTATGCATTAATATTGCTATGATTCTTTTCTTTTTTGTTAAGTTTTAATCACATCGTATTATAATTAACAATAATACTAGTTTATTCTCTTTTACCATTGCAAACTACTGCTGTCTGAAGACTTTTTAATGGTTAGGTGGAAGAACAGGCAGTTACCTGAACCGACTGTGATTCAGTGATTCAGGTTGCTGAACTGAACTTCGCCGAATGAATCTAATTTTTTCTTTATATATATATATATATATATACACCATTTTTAGGTTTTCGAGGGAGTTAAATGAAGTGTTAGATTAGATTAGATTAGATTAACAAAGGAGCTGGTTGTTTAGCCTTTACCACCGCGACCTTTTCAGGTCTATTGTGATGCTCCCAGAATATCTTCCTTATAGTACCTCATCCAGCTTTGTCCTTTGTACTAGACTCCACAGCTTTGATAAAGGCCCTTTTGTATAGCTGTCCGCCCTTGGTTTTTCTTCTCCGAGTACTTGGAATCTCAGTCTCACCAGGCCTTCACATTGGCACAATATGTGAACTGAGGTTTCCTCTTCCTCTTGGCAGAATTTGCATGTCGCGTCCTCTGCCAGGCCCATTAAACTCATGTGTCTATTGAGCCGGCAGTGGCCAGTTAGAAGGCCCACTATTACTCTGATGGCCTTCCTATTCTGGCTTAGTAGGTCTTCCGTAAATTTGGCCGAACGTTCTTTAATGAACTCCTTGGCCTGTCTCTGTCTTGGGAGATTCCTCCACCATTCCAGAGATTTATCTTGCACCCATCCCTTAATGGCTGCTCGTATGCATGGCTTTGCCACGCCACAAAAGGGCTCGGGTCCTATTGGGGCTTCAAGTGCGCCTTCCTTGGCCAGTTGGTTAGCCTTTTCATTTCCTCTGTGTCCCTCATTCCTGGTACCCATGCTAGGGTCACTCTGTTCTGACTTCCCAGCTCTGTAAGGGCCGTCAAGCAGTTCCACACCAATCTTGAGTTGATTTGCATGGAACTGATTGCTTTTATTGCCGCTTGGCTATCAAAGAAAATGGCAATCGACTGGTTAATAGTGCCTTGTCCTATTATCTCCAAATGAAGTGTTACTGTACTTCCGGGTGCCCTTCTGGGTCGATGGTTGGCTGCTCCTCGTTATTCGAACTGAACTTCAGTTCGAGCAACGAGGAGCATCGGTAGACAGCTTTCAGTAGGAACCTGAAGATGGCAGATAAGATTATGCCGAAACGTCGTTTAGACAACCGTGACTCCTGGAGGAGTCGCACCTGGAAGTACAATATATATAATGTTTTATATGAAAATAAAATTAATAAAAAACTTTATTATTATTATTAAATATTTTTTTAAATAATTTTTCTTCAATAATATTCAGATATATATATATATATATATATATATATTCGTCTCTGTATATATATATATATATATATATATATATATATATATCTATATATGTTATACATTTATTTAACGTCGGTCTATTTCCGCTACTGAGGCCTAACTCCGACGCCTGTAGACGAGCTACCCCCAACCAGGAATTTTGCCGAACCTCTTCCCTTAAGAAGAGTAGGGATATTTTACTTGCATAACATTTAATAGACAAGGGACCGACGGCTTTGCATCCCCTCCGAAGAATGGTATATCTCCTATATAACCCTCGCCTAAGGTTGTAATCCGCTGGAAGATGTGTGAGGCGAGGACGCGGTCTTCGTTGGAACGGTCACCCATCCAACTACTAACCACGCCTAACGTTGCTTTACATCGCATATCGAAGTATGTACATAGTAAAGACGCACCTACGCTCACCCCCAATATTCAGATCTTAAGCGCGTAATGTAGCAACATAAACACAATCAGCGTTAAACGGTAAACTTGCTTGGATTTACAAAATACTGATATTGGATATTGGTAATTTTAAATTTTTTACTCTGTCCTTTAGTTAAAATTTTTGCCGAATCACAGTTTATTCTATGTCCACTTTCTCATTTGTTCGAAAACCTTCGACTTCTGAATTGCATTCTTTTTAATATATTTTTGTGTTCAACTAATCTCAGACTAAAAGACCTGGATGACTTGACCTACATAATCTTTACACTCCCAAGGGATATTGTAAATACTGTTTTTTCAATTCTGATGTTGATTTGGTGATTTTCCTTTTGCCAAATTCAAACTTCTCAAAGTGTTACTTGTTTTATACACAAAATTATCACATCAATGACATAATAAACGTAAATATCTTTGTTACTATACATTGTTATTCAAGATAGTTCTGTACTAATTCATAAGCATTAACCATTTGTTTGATTATGAAATGCATGATATTTAATTCAAATGTGTGACCAAAACTATTCTTACATATGACAACGCCGCAATAATTGCCAATAGATGGTTTTCAGGTCACGTCGCCTAAAAAGAAAAGAAAATTGTTGTTGGAAGCGCGTTGAACGAAGAAGCGAATGGCTAAATAGTCTTTTTGTAGATTTTGATTATTTAAGACCCTAGCATGATTGCATTCTTAAGCTGTGGAGTAATCCGAGCTAGACGACACAGTAGCGTAAGAAGAAATAAATTTTAAACATTTTTTAAACCAGCATACGTTGCAAAGAATTTGAAATGTAACAATCTGCTTCCAGTCTGAACAATTTCAGTTTCAAATCTTATTTAATAAAGTAGGAAAAGAGAAATGCCAGCAACTTTAAGCCCAGTATGTTTGTGCACAGTATTTAAAAGCTTTCAAACAAAAAAGCAACTTCAATACCACACTGCTGTCTAAAATAAATATAACTGTTGTACTCTAAGCTATTTATTCCACTCGCCTTTTACTTCCTTACACCTAAATATGAAAGTATTATGTGTGTATTAATTTTAACAATGTCTCCAGATGGTTAAATAGATAATTGTCAATTTCAAATATCTTTTGAGAAAGATCGTTTTGATTTTTGACATTAAAAAGAATATTTTGATTTTTTCTTTATTATATTCCTTCTCAGGCTTCTGACAGTTGAACAATCAATTCCATTAAAAATATATATTATTACATCATATAAAAATATTTTCTCACACTAACACCATATGGTTCGAAGATTTGCCTACAAATAACAACCACTGAAAAATCTAAGAATAATAACTAGATGTAAACTTGTAAACATTATAATTTGTTTTATTTTATTTATTTATATTAGCATTGCTATTTAAATACAAAAAGTAATGTAAGAAAAAATTTAAGAAATAGTATAGTAATATAGATATGAACATTAACAGAGAAAGGATGGAAAGAACTATGAGTAATTGCACTTATGTTTTATGCATTAGATGATTAATTACATGCCAGAAATTTAGATACATTTTTAACAAAAATCTATATATCTGGAGCTTCTTTTATATATATGAATCCTCGTATAAAACATTTTTGACAAATTCAATATCATAGTCATTTTTCGACTTTATATTATAATTATGCATATCTTGGCATTTTTTAAATATGTGTAAGTTAGTGGGAACTTTCCCATTCATTTTTTATACTCTGCTCCACAGATTATCAACTAAGAGTACTTAACATGAGTTTTATAGGAGTATAAATGTTGCAATTTAATACAATTATCATTGCTTTATTTTGCAGTCGTTGCAACCTGGTGATTTCCTGGTTATTACATGCTACTAACAAAGATGCGCAATATGTTAAATGAGGATATATTATAGTATTGTAAATTAGTAACTTACTATACTTCGGTCGAAAACTCTAGTCAGTAGAGCCGGATTTACGAGTTTTGTAAATTCCCTAATATAATATGTTTACACTTACTTATTTATTTTCCTTAAGTTGGGAGAATTTTGACGAATAACATCAATTTCGAAGGAATGAAAGTCCTCAGATTGAATTAACTATGCATGAACTATCATATCTAAAATTTAAAATATTATGCTTAAATCTGGCAACATTATTTCCGTATTCAGCGGTGTTTGGTGCGTTAAACCGATATAACTCAGTTTAAAATCAGTGTACATAGAGTGCAGTCGTTTATCAGTTGAGCGGTATTAATTTGTTGTTTACAAATTACGCATTTATGTTATCACAGTGCCTTAAAGTTTTATTTTGTTAGTGCTTTACTGAAAATAAGCGTAATTGTGGGATATCGTAATATTTTTAAATGTGCAAAAATGGAAGCGAATCCCGGTTGTTCAAAAGAAATGGTAAAAGTTTTCATTAAGCTTCAAGGAGAAGAAAATTATTTTGAATGTATATCATGTATTGGAGAAAGATCATCCCATGGTACAGAAATCAGGATCAGCAGGTTTAGCTAACATGACTTCAAGGTATATCGGCGTGAGTGAGCGGACCATTTACAGAATTTTAGGAGGAGAAAAAAATGAAGGGGATGTTCAGAAACCTAAAGCGAAGTCTGGAAGAAAAAAAATAATATTACACAAATTCCAGAAAAATGGAATTCGACGTAAAGTTCATAAATTCTTCTATGACAATGAAATCCCTACTGTTAAGAAAATTTTACAGTCCCTGAATGATGATGAAAATATACCCAAAATGGGCAAATCGACGTTAAAAAAATGTTTGCATGATATAAACTTTGTATTTGCAAAAGATAAGAGAAATAGCCTCCTACTTGAGAGAAATGATATTATTTGTTGGCGAAGGATTATATTCGGGCAATTAGAGCTGCCCGTGGAAGAGGAAGAAAATGTTATTATTTAGATGAGACGTGGTTAAATGAAGGACATACTGTAACGCAATTTTGGCAAGATATAAATGTAAAAAGTGTTCGTCAAGGCCATATGGATGATTGGTCAACATGATTAAAAATGCCAACAGGAAAAGGAAAACGCATAATAATAATGCACATAGGAAGTGATTCAGGATTCGTGAAAGATGGACATCTGTCGTTCGTGTTGAAAAAAAGGCGATTATCATGAGGACATAAATGCGGATGTTTTCGAAGAATGGTTTGCAAAAATTCTCGCTTAGATTAAACCTGGATATGTCGTTATTATGGATAACGCCCCGTACCACAGTCGATTACTGGAAGAATTACCAACCAGTGCATGGCGAAAAGCGCAAATTCAAGAATGGTTAGATGATAACGGTATCTTATTCGATCGTGCTTCGTTGAAAGACGAACTGCTAACCCTAGCGAAACAGCATTCGCCGATATATAAGAAATATATTGTGGATGAAATGGCTAAAGCTAGAAGTATTGAGGTATTACGGCTGCCGCCTTACCACTGTGAACTCAATCCCATTGCGCTTATTTGGGCTGAAGTAAAGGGAAATGTTGCAAGAGAAAATAGAACTTTTAAATTAGAACATGTAAAAGGCCTTCTATCCAGTGCATTAAAAAGAGTTACAGCTGATTATTGGCAAAAATACATAGGGCACGTTAAAAAAGTTGAAGAAAAAATGTGGAATACGGATATTCGGATTGACGCAGTGATTGAGTCAGTAATAATAAATGTAGGAGCCAGCAGTGATAGTGACAGTGACAGCGGTGAGTGACTGATAATCTGTGATAGTGTCATGTAGTGATTGTGATATTATGAATATTTATTGTGGAAAATTATTGTTGGTAAGTTTTGTTTTTTATTATATTATTTTAACAAGAACGTTTCTTTATGTTGTTATAGAACAGTTATTTATATTTAACTTTAATATGTTTTGTTTTTAATTATTCTATTTCAACAAGAAAGTTTATTTATGTTGTTAGAACAGTTATTTATTGTTGTAAGTATATTTATTTATTTTCTTTTTTAACCTGTTACTCCCTAATTAACAACCCTGTCACCACCCTTTCCCGGCAAGGAATATGCTCACGCCTCCACGTTAGTCCTTGCTAGGCAATAAGAACAACTGGCGGGGTTAAAATTTTTATAAATATCAACCATTCTACAGTTTTAATGTCGGATTACGTAAGTATTCCATACCTAATAAAATTATGCCTGCCATTAAAAATGTACAATAAACATTGTAGTAAAGGACGGGTTAATTACTATTTACTCATTTCAATGGATTGGAAGAAATGGTCTCCCACTAAATGGCCTTATTTCAAAATTGCATAAAGACGTGTGCCAATCAAAACGAGCAACACGTCGAATACTTATTATAAATTTTTCTAATGAATTATTTGAGGGAACCTCTTTTTTAAAGTTTATTCTCGGATTTGACACTTATTTATTTATAAAACGAAAATGGTTGCAAAAAATGTTCGTTTTTCGTTTCTACATCACATCGTCGAAACATATATAGGGTGTTTTATTTGAAGAAACTGAGAAAATTCAATTTAAAATGTTTTGAATTGAAAAATAATTTTTTGGCCACCCTGTACATTTTCCGGAAATGAAAATTATTCAAGGACATTAATTAGATGTCTCGTAACTGGTATTCACATAAGTTTTTTTAAAACCCATAATTGTGACTGGTGATTTTTTAAATATCCATCTGCAGATTGCATTAATTGAACAAAAAAAAAGTGGTTGGGAGATATTCAATGCTAATATAGGAATTAATAGAGCCTAGAAAGAGGCCTCAAAAAATGTACTGATATAAATAGCATTCCATTTTAAAAAAAGGCACTTGGTAGTTATAGACTTTTTATCTAGTTTACTTGCAATTTTTTAAAAAATTTCTAGCTATCGTAGAACTCTAGATATCGAGGTCCGACGCACTATTGCCCTACCCTGTATATATATAAACTGTTGAACGGGAGGCATTTTTGGGGTCTGGGGACCCTAATCGAAGAAACTGTAATGAAATCGGTATTATTATACTAATTTGTAACAGCCCTGGTATAGTGAATACGAACAGAATTGAAACCATATAAAAACTAAAAACCGGCAAAAACAGCCGGCATCTCTTTATTGTTTTTCTTATGACAAGCATTTCTGTTTACCTCCACAACAGATGCCGACTGTTTTTGTTGGCTTAAAGTTTTTATACGGTTTCAATTCTGGTCGTATTCACTATACATGTTCCGATTCTAACGATCTATTATCAATATTTAATAAAGGGTGACCAATTACACAAAACAAGTCTTTCAACAATTTAACGCTAAGTTAATTGTTTCTGTTCGTAAATCAAACGGTTTTTTCTCAATACCGTAAGCTATATCTTTAATAAAAGTTGTTAAAGTTTTCTTCCAATGTGTTTGATTGGTTATCAAAAATAATTTTTTCTAAAATCTCCTGTCTTTGCCTTGCTAGTTAATTCTTTAATGGTACGCCACATCCTTCTGTTATCACCTCTGCCTTCATCAATATTCTTTTTATAACACTTTATCATTTCTTGCCTTATTACTGTTGTCACCCGATTTCTTTTTGACATATATTCTTCCCAATAATAATCTGATCTTGTTAACTGGTATTTTTTATAAGCCTCGTCTCTTTCTTTCTGTGTTGAAGTTCTTGTGTAATTGGTAAATAATTCTACAGGATAGTCTTTGAATTATTTTGAAAATAGTAAATATTTTCAGATGTAATTGTCATATTTCTAATTCCAATCGTCTCTCAATGAGCTTGATTGACGAAATGCCTGTAGTATACAATGCACTATATTTGTTTTTCTAGAATCCTATCAAAGTTACAACTGTCTTGATGTGTATTTTTTAAAACGTTTTATAATTTAAGTAGTATTCGATTTTCTTCTAAATAATAATGATAATATCATTTATTAATGCCAGTACATAAAAACGTGTACACAAGTCCAAGCAGAAGCAAGTATATGATACATAACATAAGCAAAAAATTAATACTAAGAAATTAAATAGGCAATAAGATGAAAATTGATAATATGTTTAAATATAATACAAAAAGTACGCAACACATTTAAAAATGAATTTTTTTTTCCTGCGATTGCTGCCCTTACATACTGGACAATAATGTAATTAAATAGATAAAAACTGCTAAAGTAGAAACATATACATTAGTGTATATTTAGATGTCTAAAAGTAATTCATTAAAATACTCTTCGAAATTATAAAAACCTTTTATTTTAAGGTAATGTTTGATTTTTTGTTTAAAATGATTTGATTTTAACATTTTTATTCTCTATAATATAACAGAAAAATTATACAATGATAGTTAGTGGCGTCTCTAGATTTTGTAAATCGAATAAAGTTATGTTTTTAGAGCGAGTCAGATACGTATATGACTCCTGACTACCAAATTTATTAATGATACGTTGACATTACAGAATATAAATCAATGACATTGTAAGGATGTTAAAAATCTTTAAAATATTTTCAACAATCTCAGACTTGGGAGGGCTCTAATGCTTCTTTAAAAAATTTGTATACTGTGAGATGAGCTGTTATAAGAACTTGTTTGCAAGCAGTATTTAATAGAGTTCTTAATAGAAATAGCTTTTTTGAAATTCCTAATTAAGTATATTGTCAATATATACTTCAAGAAATTTTACTACACTATAAGGGTTAGACCCATTGTCTGTGTATTATCTTGAGTCAAGCTAGATTTGTTGGCTAGAAACCATTGTTTGATGTTCCACTGTGTACTCGTAACATTCGTGTACTCTGGTAACTGCATTAATCTCTATCGTAATTCAGAGCAGTATTTCTATCTATATTTGGCGATGTTATTTATATAAATTTTAAACATGACTGAGTCAACTACCGAACCTTGCGGAACCTCACGATTGATCGAGGTATACTGCGAGCTGATATTATTATACGAAAAGTATTGACTTCTATTTGAAGAATAAGATTGTAGCATTATGATCAAAATTCTATCGGCTCAGTTAATCTAAGACAATGTTAGAATGGGTTTTATAATAATAAATAAATCACCGGTGCATTGAAGTTATTATATAATTTGAGAACGAGAGACGGACGGCCAGATAGATAGAGGGGCAGACGAACAGTCGGATACCTGAATAGTATACAGAATTCGATTACTAACACAATCAATTTTTTTCTCTTCTCGGTTATAAAAAAGTGCCTAGAATACAAATTAATAAAATTATCCAGATTTTCTGCATTTATTTAATCAAAATAATGTCAGACTTTAACATGACAGCATAATGTTTTCACGTGAACAGAAATTTTTTATCCATTTTAACCAAAAGTATATATTAATCTTGAGAATTTCCAAAAAAAAAAAATGAAAGCTTCCTGCTCTGGACCTTAGGAATAGTTTAAATTTCGTTGTTAATCATTTAACTTTTAACGTCAAAGTTTTGCAGTGAGTTCTTTGAATTCTCATTTCAATTATTTTGCCTCAAAATGCTATGAGTTCTGCTGTACAAATAACTCAATTTCTTCTAGTATTAACTAGAATAAGGTAGTTGTTTTGATATACCCTACAATGGTTTGTCTTTTAAAGTTTCTAATAATTTTTGCCTAAATCTTGAATACTTTGATACATTCAGAATTAAGAATATTCATATAAATGCAGAAAAGCTGGGTAATTTTATTAGTTTGCATTTGTTAAGTTTGAGAACCTCTGCCTTAAGGGGCAATCAGCGACGTTTATCACTTAGATTTAAAAAAATTATAAAAGTGGGAAAAGGCTTTTGTTCTTAAGCCGGCCGCCGCGCCGGTGCCGGTATTCGCGATTTGGATTAACAAAGGCGACAAAGGGTGCCGATTTTTTGATTCTTAAAAACCGAGCGAAATAAAATAATTTTCCACAAAAAAAAAAAGTACAGTGACAGGCAACAAATGATATCTTACCAGTGTTGTTTATTCGCATAAATTGTTCGAAATGTCCTTTCCTACATCAATATTAATACAATTTTCAGAACAACTAAGTAAAGACATACCCATTCCGTTCAATACATTGTGTAAATTTGTATCATTCTTTATGGTCTCTAGCACATTAAAACGCATTGCAGCAAGTATCAATTGGATCAACAAGCAATTTAAGATGCCCCCAAAAATAAAAAAATAAAAAATCCATTGGATTTAAGTCGGGTGACCTAGCAGGCCAGCCAACCGGTCCACCATGTCCAATCCATCGTTGAGGAACTTGTGTATTTAAAAAATTTCGAACCACCAAACTAAATGCGCCATCGTGCATATACCACATACGTCTGCGCGTCGCCAAAGGTACATCTACCAACAAACTTGGCAATGTTTGTTGCAAGAAATTTAAATAGATTTCACCAATTAATCTATTTGGTAATTCTGTTTTTCCAATTACTTCATTACCACAAATTCCTGCCCACAAATTCATAGAGTTGAAAGTGAGACCTTCTTATTATATGCGGATTTTCATCTGATCTGAAGTTAAACACCCCACCCCGTTCCTGGTAAAACATGACTCATCAGATAAACACAGAACGTTTAAGAAATCCTCATTTCTTGCGTGTTTTCTCAAAATCCACCTACAAAATTCAATTCGGTCTGCATAATCCTGAGTTGCTAAGGCTTGGACACGTTGATAATGGTAGGGGTGTAAACTCATATCTCGTAATGTCCTCCATACCACAAAATGGGACACTCCCACACGATTTGCGATATCGCGGGTACTTAAAGTTGGATTCTCTTCTACAAGTTCCAAAACTTGAACCTCCGCTTCATTCAATTCCTATTCTCGCGTTGTGGACCTCGTTCGTCCTCATATCCATCCAGACGACCTGTTTCCCGAAGTCGCTGGGCAATATTAACAAATGCCCGTGGACAAGGATGGCGTTGGTTGGGGAATCTTTGAGACGTTCTGCAGCAGCTGCATTTTCACGACATTCTCCATACAAGTGCATATCCGTGATAAGTGTAATCTTCTTCCACAATGTCCAAAATTCGCTTTTAAATACAACGTTTTAAAATACGAACGAAACCTGGTGGAATATTTAGGATGTGCTTAGCACACCTTTATATTCCTATTGGGTTGAGCTACTTACCAGGCGCGTCTCCGGGTGGCGGATAGGGGTAAGCCATGGAGCCTCCACAGGCTCCATGGTGAGTGTCATAAGCGGATTCTCCGGGACTAATATCCTGGTCGGATCTAGCAAAAGCACTCCCGCGGACCAGCTCCCCCGTGTTTGTGCCGTGCGTGGCGACCCGTGTCGTCGGACGAAGGATACCTGGTGATTGAGCGGACCGTGCTCGGCTGGACGGGCGGTCGAGAGCTAACTCAATCTCGATCAATCGGCTGCATCGTCCCGTCAGAGGGTCGGCAGGGTGAGTTCTTGGGGCAGGGAGCGCGTAGGGGGCTGCTGCTGAAGGATGATTGGCGTTGTTATTCGGGAATGCACAACCTTCTCACGACGTTGCCTGTGCTTGCCGTGCGACATCCCCAGCATGGGGCTCCCTGTGGGTGGGAAGCTAAGTGGATGAAACAAAAAAAACAACCAATACGGATAATCAAAAAGCCAAACACATTGCGACAGAGCGGTAACGCTCGCTGCAAAAATCAGCGGACAAGCAGCAATGCTCACTGCTACAAAATGCGGCTGAGCCACAAGGTTCACTGCAAACAACTCCACCAATCCTCCACAGGGAGAATGGAGGAAGCCTCGCAGAGGCAAAATAATAAGTGGAGCTGAAGCTAAAATGCGGAGGAAAGCCCGCGAGGAGGAGGAACGCTCTGCTGTTGCAGCGCACCCCTCTGGTCGTGCACCTTCCCCAGCACAGCCCAGATCACGAACAAACGACGGACGCCCCATAGATGTGCCAGCCCCACAAGAGACTTACATCCCCCAAGGAAGGCTGGGCACCCTAAGGACGCTCCGCAGAATAAAAAGGCTGAGCACCCGCAAGATGTGCCACCTTAGCTTAGTACACCTTTATATTCCAGACACATGGAGGGAAGTGAAAGTTATGTTCATCCCAAAGGTAGGGCGGATGGACTATACCACCCCCAAAGCGTATAGACCCATAAGCTTAACCTCGCTCTTGCTCAAGACGATGGAGAGGCAATGTGAACGATACGTAAGGGGTGTTGTAGCGAAAGACAACCCTCTATACCCTAACTAGCATGCATACACCCTGGGAAGATCCACCGACACCGTCCTCCATGCAGTCGCGACTGGGATTGAGAGATCCTTGGACAATAAAGAGTCCACCCTAGGTATCTTCATAGACATAGAAGGTGCGTTTGACAAGACGACCTTCCCAAAATTCACAGCGGCCCTAGTGGAGAAGAATGTCCCTACGATCATAGGAAGCTGGATAACCAACATGATCTCGAAGAAAGCTGTACAAATTAGTGTGGGAGATGCTTCTGTACGAGGAATGGTCGCAAGAGGCTGTTCGAAGGGAGGTGTGATATCACCACTGCTATGGAACCTCGTTCTTGATAGCCTCCTGTGCCACCTCACTTCAGAAAGATTCCACACAATTGCCTACGCAGATGACTTAACAATAATGCTTAGGAGAAAATTCAAAGGAGTCCTCTGTGAATGAATGCAGGGGGCCCTAAGAATAATCGAAAAGTGGTGCAGCGAACACTCCCTGTCTGTCAATTCCAGGAAGATGAAGATGGTTCTCTTCACATGAAAAAGGAAACTAGGAGCACTGTAAGCACCTGCCCTCCTGGATACAACACTAAGTTTCGCATCAGAAGTGAAATACCTTGGGGTAATCTTCGATGCCAAACTAACATGGAATCTTCACATAGATATAAGACTAAAAAGGGCTTACATTTCTTATGAGCAGTGTCGCAGGACCGTGGGGAAAACCTGGGGAATGAAACCCAAAGTAGTCATGTGGATATACACTGCCGTCATAAGACCAATGATAACCTATGAAGCTGTGGTTTGGTGGCCTAAGAGCAAACAAACTACAGCTAATGTCAAGCTCATCCAAGTGCAGAGAGTCGCCTGCCTAAGCATAACTGGAACTATGCGAACAAAACCAACGAGAGCTATGGAGGTAATGCTGTGTCTGCTACCACTAGATATATATCTAGGAGAAGTGGCTCTGACAACAATGATATGCCTCAAAGCCGTTGGCATATAACCAAATGTAGGCTGTGGAGAGGCCAGGAGTCGCCTGTGGAATGAGGCTGTCAAGAAGACGCCTCTTCTACAGGTGTGCACAGATGGCATTTCTCCCCGGTTTGTCTTTGACAGACCCTACATAATACAGATGAATAGTGAAAACGAGATTGCTGACGAAGGTGTGATCAACATCTTCACAGACGGATCAAAAAGAAGGATGGGGATGTGGAATATACTCCAGAAGTCTGCAAATCCAATATAAATGGGGTATGGAGGGGCGGGCCAGCGTAGTTCAGAGGGAACTGGCGGGCATAACCATATCCGCAAAAGATATTGTCTGTAGACAAATTATGGGCAAAACAATCAGGATCTACACAGATAGACAATCATTACTAGCCCTGAGAAGTCACAAAATTACCACAGGAGCAGTATGGGAATACCACCAAGCACTTGTGGATGCCTCCAGCATGAATAACATACTGGTATGCTGGGTGAAAGGACACGCACAGTGTAGTGGCAACAAAGTAGCCGACAGACTGGCCGAGAAGGCAGCAGGCCTAAGCATCTTTGAACCGGGCCCGGCTAGTCTGTTACCGATTACGACGATAATACAAATAATTAAAAAGAACGCCCACAATGAATTCAAGAAACTGTGGGATGAAACAAACAGCTGTCAGCTTGCTAGGGAACTACTAAAATATCCCAACAAGAGTACAGCAATGGTCTCCCTTGCAATGTCCAGAAGGAACCTACGTTTATAACGGGAATCCAGTCTGGACACTGTCCGTTAAGGCAACATCTCCATAATATGAGATTAAGCGAAACACCTTTCTGTAGAGGTTGTGAACAAGAAGATGAGACTGTTCAACATGTACTCTGTGACTGTTCTGCTGTCTCGTCAATCAGAGAATCCATTTTGGGAGAACGTTGGCCTACTTTGGCCGATGTAAGGGAGATGCCCCTAGGCAGCATCACCACCTATTTCGCAAGATTGGGTTGGTTGGAGGCCTAGGCGAGGTTCTGCCTACAGGGAGGATGTATAAGGGACCCAATGGGGCCTAAGTGCTGTGGCTCAATAATTATTATTTGCCACGCTCCCAACCAATCCAGATTCCAGAAATACGAATTAGAGTAAGTCAATAAAATAAATTCTAACTAAGGTTACAGGAAAGCGTGATCCAAAATTGAAAAAGAACAGAAGCAATGACACAAAAAAACCGTGTGATTGTACGTAATCAAGTAACCGACATGAATTAAATTAAAGTAGATTTTTCTAATAACAGTTTGGAACATTTTGTCCCTTCTAATTTCTAAAGTTTCTTTTATTGGTTCTTAGTCCACGTTAATTGATGCTATTGGCTAAACAATTTAAATTAGAGGGTGTATCGGTGCAGGTTTTTATACGTATTCTGGCTAACTAGGTAGATAATAACACCGCAAAAGTAAAAAACACAAAGGTAGTCACCGCCGCTACTTTATCGGTGACACTCGGCGGTTTACATCTTAATTTAACGCTCACTGCTTGACCAGCGTTGTCAGAAATGGGAGATTTTCACATGGCACACTGACGAAATTTCATGGTATTTTTTAATAGATCATGGTAGTTTTGGTACTTATATATTATTGTGTGTATTTGATAAACTCGAAAGGGCAATAATTCCTTTTTGTTAGTTAAATATTTAACACAAATTATAGTTTATTCATTAAAAATAGGTAAGAAAAAATATTTTGAAACCTAACCTAAACATTTTAAGGAAAAAAATTATTTTGTGATTTATAATGGCTCCATACTATTCAGAATACTGATTGAACAGAGTTACGCGGCGCACCGATTTCTAAAGTATTACAAAATTTCATTTAGTTTAGGGACTGACTTTCAATCTAAATTTGGCATTTTTGTCAACTTTTACCCTTAATTTAATAAAAATGGTATAAAAAAGTAAAAAATTGAAGTTGAACTTGGTTGAACTTTCACTTCTATTCTGGAATACTTTGCCTACCTCAATATTCCAGAAGTTCTCAATCAATTTTATTAACAATTAATTTTGTAAACATTTTTTTCTCCAAAACTATGGACTTTAGACCCTATGTTATATAAAACTTTTTTGTTTGTGTGGTCGTTCCCCATTACCAGTTTTTTTATGACACCCTGTATATGTAAAGATAAGAATTGGGTAGTTTCTTATCAGTGTGGAAGTTTTGCCTGAGTATATTTCTCTGTTATAGTAAATATTTATTAACCGTAGTCTTCCCTGAATACAAACTAAGTTAATTCAACCCATTGACTTTGCTTATGCGAATTATAAAAATTAATTTCAAGTCAAACGTATATATAAATAAGTAGATAGTTATTCATGAACACGGTGACAGTGACAGACCGTCACTGACAGTAAATTAATTGTTTCCCATGTTTATCATTCAAAGATCTAGAATGGTTGATCACAAGCATTTATTGTTGTCTTATTTATTTATTCGCGGCCTTGGCTTTTCCATTAGCGAATACTGTTGTTTACCAACGTTAAAAGGTTGAAACCTCTAGATTTAACTTGAAAAATGGAATGAAAGAAATCTATTGTCTATCTCCCATCGCTATACAATATACAAGGCTGGTGTCTTTCAAACTATCTTATAAACTAATTTTTCTTTTCTTTTAAAAGGAAGAAAACCCTTCATAAAGAAGTTTAGTATATCTTTATACTGATAGAAATGCATCCATAGGCACCGACTTCTCAGATGCCCCGGACTGAGCACCCGATATAAACTTAGGTCAGGGGTGAAACCCTCACTAAAACTATTGTACTTTCTCGGTGATTCATCAGTTCAATCATGTGCGGCTAGAACTTGTTCTTAATCATTTAGAAAGGTGGAGGGTCTTAAAGCTTAAGGATGTCTATGAAAACTATAGTGTATGTGTCGGAGGTCGTAGTCGTCCCATTGTAATTTTTTAAGCCACGTTTAGTCTAAAGGCAGGTTTTTCTACACCTTCGCCAGTCTCTGACGACTGCGACCGATTCGTCAAGACATCTCCAATGCATTTTAATCTGAATGTTTTCCTACTTGCTACTGAGTAGTTACTACCAGCGAATGGTAACCGATAGTTTAGTGCTGCGACTAAATCGTTGTCGAATATAAATTAAAAATAATATTTTTAATAGGTATAGTCTAAGTCAACGATTCCTTGCAAATAAAAAATGCAACAAAAATTTTACGAGCCGGCGAACGAGTCGGTATGGAATAATCAAACAAGCCGACGCACCTTAAAAACTAAAGTGACTAATTTACCGGTGGAATAGGACAGAGAGTAGCGGTATTTTAACGAGGTCGTAAAGTTTTTATTGCGTTTTTATTTGCAGGGAAGCGTCGACTTAGACTATATGTTTGTAGTTTTTACTTGTCATAGCTATATAAAGTAAAAGGATAATACATGTATATTAAAGTATATACGATTGGAATTGAAATCGTATAAAAACTAAAAGCCGGCAAAAACAGTCGGCATCTCTTTATTGTACATGGGCGGAGGTAAATAGAAATGCTTGTCATAACAAAATGATAAGATTTTCGGGCGTTATTATATTATCCTCTGTTTCAAATGGCCTCCAGAAAGCCATGGTAAATTAGTAAATAATTAAAATATTTTACCTTTTATACAGTAGTAAATATTTATAAATATGAACAGTAACTAACTAAACTCCTACGCTTGATATTATAATAGGTATTTATGCGCTGCACTGGCACATAGACAGCACGATATTAGACTTCCGCGTTCCAAGATAAAGAAACGATTTACGAGTTTTTTTGTGCTAGTAAGCCTGTCCGTTTTATTACCTTTAAACCAGTGCAGTCGTAGATGGTTCATTCAGGCTGATTACATTGCCAGTCTCGGACTCGCCTGCACAATTTCAACTACCGTTCGAATCTCAATACCATTGCCAAATATATAGGACAAAATATCAAGTTCAGTATGCACGGTCCTGTGCTTTAAAACTGATCAGTTTCAATTCCAATCGTATATACTTTACTATATTATATTATACATTGCATATTTCATTGGTGGGTAAACTGACGAGCAGTTGAAAGTAAATATTTGTTGTTATTTTGTAATTGTCGCTTATTGGCAGTTAGTAGCATGATATAATTTAGGTCTACGGTCTACACAGTATTATCTACACATAGTACTTGAAAGCCATACTAACAATAACTAAAGAAAAAAATCGTTTACTGTAGTGTACATAGAAAACTTGATTTTAGTCAATAAAATTCTAATTTCCAGCTGTAACGGCAGACGGTACCATAGATGATGAACAACTTGTACTACAAATACCTTAAGTAATTATACTGATGCCGTGCAACTCGGAAAAATTCTTTGAATTTTGTTTCTTGTCTATCAGGTGGTTCTGTATTAAAATTGCCTGAAATCCTTCCAACCGTCTTTTTTTTTAACATGGTTAATTCTTTGCTCCTATGTTGTCAGATTGTAATGTTAAAAGGAGAAGCAGATTTTCCTCATGCTCCTGATAAATTAATAACATTAAAATTAATGACTTTTTAGAAATATTCATTTTGTCGCGAGCACAGATCACAAGCACGAGAAACACTAAATTAGCGCAGGCTAGGAAAACGGGTTTGAGCAACTAGGTCGTGGCTACTACCGGTCGCGGCTACTCAGTCGCAGTCATCAGCGACTAGCGAAGGTGTAGGAAAACCTGCCTTTAAGCTAGTCTAAAGTGAGTAAACAAGTTTACTCTGGCTTATTTGTAACGGTGTTCCGCCTAGTTGGAAAGAATTCTGGTTGAGTGGAAGAGTAGCTGTAGCTAAACTCCGCCAGGACGTAAATTTAAACAAGGCATTGAAAAAAAAAATAGAAGGAGGAACAGGGTTGGTCTTAGGTTTTACTGAATATTTGATATACTATATACCGGGTGGCCCAGAAAGTATCTACCTCCCCCTCTTTTTTCTACAGTTTTAAAAATAAAATTCTGAAATTTGGAATATCAAGTACAGGTATCATTTTAACCAGTTGGTGGTAAAAAATCACTTCCGGTATGGCCGGAAATTGCCACAAAATTTCTTATTTTAAATAGCACTTTGTATATTTAAGTCACTTTTCTCATAAAGCTGTAATTTCTTTTTCCAACGCTTTTCTCAGATTTAAAATCGGATGAAGAATAACCTTGGAAATGGTATTTATTTGCTATATCTAGTTGGCTTTGGAATTCAGGAACAAATTCAAAAAATTTCGAAGTAGACCTTGAATTTGAATAAAAGGGTGTATCTCAACAAATTAAATGTAAAATTGGCCTATTTTGTTCATTTGCTTGGAATTAAAAATGTTTTTTCCATTTCATGGAAATTGACCAATTTTTCAAATAGTATGTTTTATTTTTTTTATCAGATAGAGTAGTAAATTTGCTTTAGATGGTTTTTCCCGATTGAAAATTGAATATTGAATTTCGAATTATTTGTCAATATCGTGCAGTAAGCTATGAAAATCAGATGAATTATTTTTAATTAGAGAAAATTTGTTTTGCTAAATATAACAAAAATTTTGATGAATCATTAGCAAAAAAAACAAAAATTCACATAATAAAAACCAATCTATAAGTTATGATACCCATCTGGACAGCAACTTAATAAATTTATAAATATTATAATTAGAACAATACAACACAACTAAATACAAAACCTACAACAGGTGCTCAAAATGACGCCCACACATTTCAGAGCACGAGAAACTATTCTTCGAATAGTTTCTCTCATAACACTTTGTAACATGACTGAACTTTTGGATTCAAAGGCATTTAAAATTTTATTTTGGAGTTCTTCTAAAGTTGCAGACGGCGTTGAGTATATTTTGTACCTCAGATAACCCCCAAAGAAAAAAATCAAGTGGAGTTAAGCCTGGTGACCTAGCAGGCCACCTAATATTTTCATTAGTAGATATTGCCCTGTTGTCAAACATTGCACCAAGGTAATTTCCCACAAAAACAGCATTATATGGCGGAGCTCTATCTTGTTGGAAATACATGTTTCTGAAATCTTCCAAGGAAAATTCATCCAGTTCGTTTTCTATTTCATTTTGCAAAAGGCTTAAGTAACGCGCGGTGGTTAGTGGTCCTTGAAATAATATGGGACCAATAATTTTTGTACTGAATATTCCAGCCCACACAGTCACTCCAAATCTTTCCTGATGGTTACCTTCAAACATTGCGTGTACTTTTTCTTTGGACCAATAATGTAAACTATGTCTATTTAGATTCAATTTGATACCATAGCATTGCAAACGCCCTGTATACCAAATTAATTAATATTATCGAATGTATAGGTACAAAGAAATGTATCGGCCATGTTAAAAATATCTCATTACAAAATTATAAAATGCTTTCTATTCTCTTTTTAACTTGAGTAGTTTTATTCTTGTCGTTAAATGCTATTGTGACTAACATTTTTTTCTTTTATACTATTTGTCCTATTTCCTTTGTAAGACTAAATTAAATACATGTATTTCAATTTGCTCTAACTTTCGCCATTGTTAAAATTATTTTAGGTTAAAAAACTTGTTCATATCACTGACTATCAATTGTGGCACAATCCCAAAACTTGTCTTACCTTCTAGTCTGCCTATATACTTTCTTCTTTGGTTGGGTTTTCCAGACTTGAAATCTCAAAGAAATAATTTGAAACTAAATCATTAACATTAAACTATTATATATCAAATAGTAATACGTATAAATATTGTATGTTTGTACAGCCAGTTTGAAAATAATCGGATACATATAGTGTATGTTGTCTGTATCCCTCATAAGATACGCCTCTGTAATAGGTCTCATCCAATCCTTCTTAAATTGCCAAATTAGTTTTCATTTTAAGATGATCTCGATCTGTGCCCTTGTAAAATAAATAAGACTTTTTGCAGATTTTAACGTAAACAAGGTTTAATTCTCCTTTAGTTGAGCTTTTTGTAATTACTTAAAGTACGCAAAATATTATATTTTATTGACAACAGTTTTCTTGAGGAATGTGGGCAGATTTAAATTAATGAAGACGAAAGCTTTGGAGTTATAAATACACCAATAATTTTAATATTTGACCTTGAAAACATTCTTTAGCGATTATATTTGTTTTACGAATTTCCCATATGATCGAATTTTTATAAAAAGTTGCAGGATTATCTAACCAATCTCATATGGCTTCAGCATTGCGGTTTCTTATGAATATAAATTTAAATCTTGATTACTTACATTTCGATACAAGTTTCTGTTGGTAATAACATAATACTAGGAATATAATACTAACGTTAATACTAAAAGTAGTAATAATAATAATAAAGTTTACTGAACCAATCCTTAGAAAGTGAAAGGGACGAAAGTTGACGGCAAAGACAATAAGAATAATAATGTCTCTCAAAAAATTCGAAAAACGGTTTTGACATACGCTGTTGTGCAATAATGAAAAAAAAACACAAATCTGAAAGTAGGCCATGACATTATTAATTCCGTTTATTTTTTCTTTTTCCAATGGTATAAAACATGTCACAAAAATTTTAACTGATGGTGTCAAATATTCAATATTTTACGAAAACCACAATTCATATCATTGAATCGTAAAAGCCAGCCATGCCATGATTAGTGAAAACACTAAATTATTGAACAAAGATACAAGTAAATTAATCTTTTAGGCAAAACTCACGTAAACTCTGGCTGCGTGTGCTATATACGTATTTACAATCCCTAGTAAACACCCTACCCTGTACATAGGTTCAAATAATTGCAACAAGAATTTTCACTAACCACTACTTTATTCAATACTTAATTACAATAATTATTCGTTATTATAAAACACTAAATACAACTATAATAGACATTAATACAATTCACTATTTATTACTGTCCTAATTCAATCTGTTCACTTGTTCGTTTTATATAAAACTGTGATCCGTACACGGAATCCATTCCTTATATACCTGAGACGCTTTATTCTCGAACGTTTCAGTCTATCCTTCTAGACGTTTCTGGCCCTTTTCGTATATTCTATGAGGTAATGGCGGAGGCGTTCACATAACACTGCCCTCTCCTTAAGCCTGAACGTCCCGGTCAGGCAATTCAGAGAACCCAACTTCGCCAATCTATCCAAGTGTACGATTTTCATCTTGAACTTAATCCGGGTGATAATAAAATACAGTCTTTAAGAAGGTGAGTGAGACTTCGACAATTTTTCTTCACTGCGCTGTGGGTTGTACAGCCAAACCAAGACACCCATCTTGAATCCCGCTGAAGTGACATCATATCGAGCCTTCATCCGGTCAAAACTTCCTGTAGGTGACCCCTTTGTGTCCACCACCGCACAAACCTTCCGTCTGCGACACCATGCCTCTACATCCAGACGGCTACGTATCCAATAAAATCGTTCCCGTATTCTCTCGAAGATCTTATTTTTACTGAAATGTTCTCCGGATTTTCCTTTGTGTATTTACCAAGTACTTTTGATACCCGGCAGCTGGATATCGCTAGCTGCATGGTAACTTCCTTCCCATCCGGGCTCTCCCATGCTCTCCGGAATAGTTCATCTTAAAGCTTTAGGGAATCCCATTGCGCCCAGAAAGCTTTCAGTTCAACACTTTTGTCCGAAACGTCGTTCCATTCCGGGGGATTACTTTTTCTTTTGCCTTCAGTAGCGGTCCAATCTCGTCGTCATTCAGTTGTTTCTTCCTTACAACTTCCTTTGTCCAATCCTTCGGAAACTCTATCCTAACCTCCTTCACTTTTGCTACATCCTGCTGCGTCCTCAGCAATTACTTCCGGGCAACTTTGACGAGAGTACCTCTTGATATGCCCCAATTTGTCGCAACTATAACAACGGATTCCTTTTGTCAGCTTTTCACCGCTTCGTCTCCTGTTTCGGCGATTGCGGTTCCTGTTTTGACTCGGGTCTCGAACTTAACTCATTCAGCATAACCATTATTTCGTCCTTTCGGAGCTGATTTCCTCTTTCCTTGCAGCGTTTACTTCCCCAAGATTCCATTGTCGACAATCTCGCATCATATACCCTGGTTTGCTGCAACGGTAACATCGGATGCCTCCACTAGGCTTTGCACCTCCTTGCCGATTATCCTGTTTTCCTTAGAGATTTGTCTTGGTCATAAATTGAGCAAACATGTTATGTAAATCCTTGAGTATGGTGTCTAAATTCGTTTCCTCTGATTGGGCCTCTTCCGCAGAGACAGCTCGTACTCTTTGCTATGAGGAATCCATATAGGCGGCCTCTACCTCATGTGCATGGATCAATGCTTCGCTACTAGTTTTATGTCTTTAACGTCATTAACTTTTGCATTTACAATTCCTATATCCTCCTTGATTTCGTTATTAATTTCTTCAATCGCTGAGAGGATAGCGCCCTGTCGCACCTCTATAATTTTATATAATTCTTCCTGTCGTTTTCTTTCTTTTTTTTTCGCGTCTTTATTTTTCTTCCTGACGCATCTTTTCTTGTTTTTCTTTTTCCTCTTGATGTTTTGTTTCTTTTTCTTCTTCACGTCTCTCCTGTTCTTCTTTCTCTTCCTGATGTATCTTTTCCTGTTCTTGTTTTTCATCTTGGCGTTTCTTTTTCTGATCTAATATCATATTTCTTTGTTTTAGAAGATTTCTCGAAATATCACAAATAGGTCTTATTTAATGTCTATATCACTTTCTAGTTGACAGAATAGGGTTTTCTTAGAAAAAAAAATTATTGCTGAAATACTTAACTCACGTAAAAAAATGATTTATGGCATATTTATTATCTTATTAATTGTACTAATAGTAACAAAAAAAAAACTTGAAGTTTGAAAAATATTAGGTTCATTTTAAACAGCCGTAAATTGGCGCGTTATGACGTCAACACCCTGAAATCCAATCACAGAATTAACATCACAGAAGTTGTCTCTGTGCAAGATTGTTTATTAATCTTGGTCTCTGTTGACATAACATAACCTCTATTTATTGACAGCACTCAGCACTTTTCTACTTTAGGTAAATTATCAGCGGCACCTTTAACATATCCCTCTTGATTCCGTTTTGATTGCAGAATTAATAAAACATAAACCAGAAACTGATAAAATAATATTTTCACTCCAAACAATACAAACATGAAAATATAAATTTAACGTTTTAGGTTAGTCATCTGATGTGTAATGTCGGTGAAGGTTAAACCTAAACTACAGTACAACATATTAACGTCCGACGCTTTCACGAATAACTTGTGCGGCATTTATCTGGATTCTGATTGGCCAATATTTACACGTCCACTGCTTTAAACCAATCACAGTACAAGCATTACAAATTGAAATTCTGAGAAGTTTTAGAGGAAAGCTTTCTTTAACACACAGTTAGAATCTATTACAAACTAATTATATCCATAATCTGATTGGTTTTCCGGGTAGATACGTAATTCTGGCGCGTAAAAATGCCCGCTTTAAAAAGCAGTGAAATTATCAGCAAGTTGTTTTAACGATATTTTCTTAGAAATAATTCTTATTAGAAAAGTAAATTGTTGTAAATTAATAAAATGTTTTATTATATCATTTTCACGACACAAATTGTTAAAATAAAATTAGTGGGAAAATCCTATTTAGCTAACTGCACTAGTTTCCAAATAGAAGGTTCTGGAAATGTTCTCAAAATGTCACAAATGATTATTATTTAATTTATATAATTTTATTTAATTATTATTTGATGTCTTTATCACTTTCCTATTGACAGAATTTAGCTAATTGCAGTGGTTTCCAAATAGAACATTCACGAACTTCCTCGAATTCTTCAGAAATCTTGTTCTGGATCTGTCGAAAATTGGTATAAGGTTGTTTTTGGATATAAAATATTTTCACGTTTTTGTTACTTCGCTTATATCGGGTATATCACCTAACTCTTGTCATTTCTGACCTCAGCGGGCGAAAATCCATAGGAATTAATTTTTTTTTTTTTATACATTTATTTAACATCGGCCTATTTCCGCTACTGAGGCCTAACACCGACGTCTGTAGACGAGCTACCCCCAACCAGGAATTTTGCCAAACCTCTTCCCTTAAGAAGAGTAGGGATCTTTTACTTGCCTAACATTTAATAGACAAGGGACCGACGGCTTTACATCCCCTCCGAAGGATGGTATATCTCCTATACAACCCTCGCCTAAGGTTGTATAGCTTCCGCGCATACACTGATATACAAGCCGCTGGAAGATGTGTGAGGCGAGGACGCGGTTTCCGTTGGAATGGTCACCCATCCAAGTACTAACTGCGCCTGTCGTTGCTTTACATCGCATACCAAAGTATGTACATAGTAAAGACGCACCTACGCTCGCCCCATAGGACATCAATGTGGAATTAAATTCGATTTCATTTTGCATGAATATAGTTTCCAGCATTAGTTGCATTCAAACCGTCATAAGCCACTCTATTATAGACATGTTTTAGTCTACATACTTTTTTATTTCAAATCTAACAGCAGCGGACCACATCGAGTAAAATTAAGTTCCCTTAACATTTTAACCCATTTTATTTATGCTGTAATATCGTAGAAAGTCCGGTATAAATAAAATTCAAATGAGAAAATTGTTTAGTCAACTTTTATTCCGATTTTTTGTACAAAAACAGATCTGGATACATCCTTCAAAACATTCCGCAATTAATCAAATAGTACTCGATGATAGGTACAGATATTATACAACCATGTAATAACAAATGAAATTTAATGTATCTGCCAATGTCAACAGTTTTCACAGCATTGCTCTGCAAATAATGTGCTGTTAAACATGTTTATCCTCGTTCCAAAATTATATGTTTACTCAGAAGAACATTATTAAAAATTATTCACCCGCAACAAATTATATGGCTTAAAATTAGTACAAAGAGGCTCTTTAAATTCAAGCTACAATAATTAAGTATCCTTAGATCACTCGAATAATTCCATAGTATTATCCGCTAAGATATTTCAAAAATGTAAATATAAAATTATATATATTTGCATGGAATCGAGAATAATTCGTTTTGTGAGCTGTGTATTATGCAGAAAATCATTCGTTATTTCTTATCTGCAACATAACCTGGCATTAAGCGACAAGAATTTGAGTTTTCATACGTGTAATCTGTTTGTTATATCTGGCACAATGTTTTATTCAGCGGAAATCAAAGTGAAACATTTAATGAACCACCTTTTCAACATATTCAGTGGTGAAAAATTAATAAAGGAGTTGCATACAGTGTGGAAAACTTAACTGGAATAAATTATATAACTTCGATATGCAGTATTTCTGTAATAACCCCACAAAGATTTCAATTTCACTTCTACGCTGGCTCTATGAACTTTTCGAAACTATAACAAAATCCGCATTCAATCACATTTTCGCTGTACTGACTTTAACTTCAAAAATTTTGAAAATAAAAGCCCTTGTACGAATCCACGTTGTGCAGCACTGCAACTCATGCGTTGTGTTAAATATGAGTACAAGTTATCCAGTCTCTAATCAAAGTATTTCGAGAGTTTTAGCGAAAATAGCCCTTAGCGTCGAGGATGCCCTATCATTTTCTAGCAGCCGATTTTGACGGGAAAATGATGGGTTTTAAGCGTATTTGCCCTAAACCGGTTCCTCGGCGATTCAGTATCAGAAAAGTATAGTTACCATGTACTCAAATGTGCATGGGACCGCCTTGCCTGAACGTATGAATATATAATTGCCACAATATAGTTCGAAGTCGCATTTTTAAGCTCCCAGGAGCGAACTAAATTAATATTGAACTGATAATACGTAAATAGACAGGCAAGCAAAAGCCCACCAAAATTATAAACATTGAACTTTTCTTGAATCCTTTTGTGTAATCGTTAGCTATAAACCGAACATTGGATGGTAGTTGGTACATTATGAGTCGTTCCGTTCCTCACTATGTGTTGTACACGGGCCAGACTATAGTTTGTCAATACATTTTTCTTGAACGTTTTTGTAAAACATGATTTTTTATAAGATTTAATATATATTTTGAACTTTATATTGTCTTTTTCTTGTGTTTTCAAAATTCCTTTTCAGGTTTAAATTTAAAAAAGTGTAAAAAAAATTTAAGTATTTACTGTGTTAGATTTAAAGTGTTACGACGTCCAATTGGTACCATCGGCGAAGCAGTTAAGCAAAAACGTATAGTAAGTATAGATTTTGTATTATTCTCCGCCTGAAACAGTCATTTTTAACCCTTATTTGTGAACGTTTAATATCCATTTTGGAAAGTATAATAAAAGTCCTTCAGACGTACAAAGATGGATCGTTCACAGCTTCAGCGGTAATGTCTACTGTTTTTGATATTGTTGTCCTATTGGCACCGTCTTGAAGCAATTTTTTCTGAGAGCAACTAACAATTTATTTTTTAACGTCTCCTTTGTTAGGGAATCGGCATAATTTATTTCACGAAAATTATCTAAGAAAAATATGTACAGAAGTCGGTTAATGTCAGTACATAATCTACTAATATTGATATAGTTATGGAGTTATTCTATGTATTCGAAGAGATATCAGATGATGAAGATTTTGCTGAGGTAGAAACGTTAATTCCTAGAGCCCCGTCTACGACCACTTTTATTACTGAAATGACAAAAATTCAAGAATAGCTATCTTCTATCGAAATTCGAAACCCAGTGTGCAATATATAACAATAATGATAGGTCTTTGTTTTTCATTGAGCAGGTACAGATACATTACAAATGTCATACATATAACACTTAAGATGACCTAATGGAAAAATGCTGACGATCAGATGGTAGTGAGTGACATTACCCTTGTTTTTCATCTTAAGCATATAGTATACTATAATAATAACTATATCATACTCAACCCATAAGAACAGCACAACTTATAAACAAATAAACAATGATACATCAAACATATCCTGCAACTCAATAACAATGCGATGCAATAACAAACAGTGAGGTAAGCGAGAAGAGAGAAGAGAGAATGTGCCATTCCCCCTTTCCCCTTTCACCCCTTTTTCTTTTCATTTTCTCTTCCTTTCTCTTTTTTCTCTTTTTCCCATTATCCTTGAATATTTTTGCATAAAAAGATACTTCTCAACATAATGTTTAAATCTGGATAATGATTTGTTTTAAAAATTAGATGGTACGGTATTGTAATCTTTGGAAATTTGGTAAGTAAATGAACGTTTGGATAATTCAATGCGGTGTTAGAGTTCCTTTAAATCTGATGTTGAGGTTATGAACATTTGACCTACGCGGTATTTTTTTATATAAATAATTTGAAATTTTATTTATAATGATTTTGTGAAAAAAGCACGCCGAATGAAAGAAACGACGCCGACGTTTAACCATAGTAAGCCATCGAATTTCATTAATTTATGCAAAATACCTTGCCGGCGCCGCACACCCAAACTTAACCTTAAACAAGAGTTCTGAATAACCCGCATTCTACGGGAGTCCTCAGAATCGAAACATGGACCAGATGCCGTGTCAGTAAAGATAAAATTTCATAAAACACAAGATTCGCAAAGTATTGTTTTAAACTTTTTATTTAAGAAATAGCAGTTATTAAAAGCCATATTTTAAATTCATATAGGCTGTGCGAATACAGTTGTTAATATGAGGTTTGAATCTGATCATCGTGTCAAAGGTTAGGCCTAAATTCTTTGTGGATTCAGAGGCCAATATCTGGGGGCCGTTTACATTAATTTGAAGTTGTTCTGCTAGAACTGATCTTACATTTTGAGGTCCAAAAATAACCATGGCCGTTTTATCGGCATTAATATTCAAAGCATGATATAAGTATATAAAATATGCAGTAGTGGACCTAAGATAGATCTCTGTGGAACTCCCGATGACACATTGAGGGGTACAGACACATTGTTGTCGGTTGGATAGGAAACTGATAGCATTGTTATTTAGACGGATAGATTTCAATGTAGCTAAAATCATTTCATGATTGATAGTATCGAATGCTTTCGAAAAGTCGAATATCACTATCACTAGTCATTTTTTTAGCAGTCCCATTTCGTATGTCATCTTTGATATTCAACATGACTGTTTCACAGCTATGAAGTGAGCCAAAAGCCTGATTGTACCTCAGGCAAAATGTGAAATTTTGAAGCATGCTGACAGAGCTACGAGTCTACCTCTCTTTCCAGTACCTTCGACAATACTGGCAGTATGTTAATGGGATGCAAATCTTTAAATTCTTCAGTATTCGACGTTTTAGGAATCGGTTGTACTATAGCTTCCTTCCAAATTTCCGTAAATACACCATTAAGTAAGCAAAAGTTAATAGTATATATATGACAAATGGTAAGAGAATGGACATTATTAGTAATTTAATGTTAAACCCATTTCAGCCTTGTGCTTTTGATTTAATATTGGATATAATTTTTTGGAACTTATATTCAGATAGAGGATGAAATTGAAAGGTATCAATAATACAATCTCTAACGGTATTATTATATTGTTCATTTACATTTTGATTGGGTGGCCATATTAGGAATACTATTGATGAAGTAACTATTAATTGCGTCAACATTTTTCAAGGCATTTGGTATGTTTTCCCCCGGCTTTTAATGTTTAACACATCTAAGATACCTGTGTTTTCCAAGTATCTTTTTTTTTAATTTTTACAGGCCAGAGTGGTATAACGCAGCCAACAATTATGAAAAACCTGTTGTTGTTGGGCAAGATATTGATTTGCTAACACTCCTCATCGCTCTTTCTCCATCGGACAAAGACATTCGCTTTTTGAGAGATGTTCAAGGAAATATTAAGAAAAGGGCGTATAGTTCCCATGACTTACAAATTTCGGAAGTTTTAAAGGGTTGCAAAGATAATATTTTATTTGCCCATGCGTTTAGTGGCTGCGACACCACTTCTGCCTTTTTTGGGAAAGGAAAATCGCAGACTATAAACTTAATAAATTCAAGAAAGGATTTACAAGAAGTGGTTGAAATATTCAATAATCCTTCATCGGCGAAAGATGACATAGCAAGAGCTGGTGAGAAATTTACGCTTGCCCTATACAAGGCACACCGAAATGAGACATCTTTGAATCATTACCGGTTCATTTCATTTAATAAGTTGGTTGGCCAATCCAGTCACGTAGTAATTTTGCCCAGACTACCACCTACATCTGCTGCATTAGCACAACATTCAAATCGGGTTTTTCATCAAATTCATACGTGGCGAGGAAAAACTTTAACTACAACTGAATGGAGCTGGAGAAAAACTAAAAACATTCTAATGCCAGTGGTTATGACTGAAGCGCCAGCTCCAACTTCAATTCTTCAGCTTATATCCTGCGGCTGTAAAAAGGGGTGTGGAAAGCGATGTAGCTGTGTAAAAGTTGGTTTGCGCTGCTCCCCAATGTGCTCTAGTTGTCATGGGCAAAGTTGTTTCAATTCGGACGAGGAGGGCGACTTTGCAGAGGAAAATTAATGATAGATATATTTTATTAGTGGAATAGGCCTAAGGGGGAAACCACGTAAAAAAAAACGCGCCCAGAGTTCTACCTCAAAGGTGGTGTGGAAATTGGCTCAAAGTACAGAATGCACAAATATAAAAAAAATCATCATATGAACACTAACACTTGTTCATAAATATCTTATTTTATATGCACCTTGTAGAGAAAAAACTTCTCTTTAATTTCGATTCTATATATTTTTTGTTCAGACTAACACTTTTCAAAATAATCGCCTCAAAAAACGGCGCTGGGCTCATTTTTCTCTTCGCGCTGAGAACTATGCTTATTTTCCGAGGTCATTTACGAGCGTTGGGTGGGAGATACGCAAAAAACAGTAACAAAAATTATTATAGAGAATTTCATGGGGAATATAAAAAATCTTATAAAATTTTTTCGTAGAAAAATCGGTTTACGATCAAAACGCCGAAAAAGATCGTGAGGTCACGATTGGGGGTGGATTTTTGGGCAAAAGGGGATGAAGCTCCCACCGGAGAGGTGGGAACTCTTCGGATCTGTATTTGGGTTCCTACTGAGAGTTCTTAACCAAAATTTAAAAACTTCATAAATTTTTTTCTTCTTTCTTCTTTCTTTCTTCTTCTTCTTCTTCCTACACTATAATGGGTAATTAATAAAATAAGCAACTTGCGTGAAGGAACAGTTTTGAGAGTTTTATGTTTCTTCAAAAAGAGCATGAGTTCTACATTTGTCAGAATAAACATTAGATTTGTCATTATTGGTCATCCATGTGGCTTTTATTAAAACATTATTCCTTAATTTTGCGACAGTTGCCCTTGCTTGATGCTTCTGGACAAGTTTAACAATAAGTTCCTTTTCTTCAAATGAATATTAGATTCCATTTTCTCCTTCCTGATGTGCCAACATTGCTCACAGTCTTGCACGAATATAAATTTAAGGACACGCTAATTACCCAAATTTACAATATATTTTTTCACTGAAATATGTATGTTTAAATATTTGTCTTAAATATTATTTATCTATTTTTAATAATGTTTATAACATTATCCACCATTCTAAATTAACAGAGATAATAATATTTCTTTTCAAATTAAATACCGCCACTGGTATTGGTGTAATTCTCCACAGTGGAACGTGTACGTTGAAGGTTTCTGCTATTTAAAATCTAGGATGGGTACCCACCTACTAGTCTTTTGTCTTTCACAATCGCTTTTCTGTTTATATGTATTTTATTATTCTTATAAGCATATAAGTGTTTTTCTGCAAATATGTATGCGTAGGTACTTATGTAAAGAATATCTCCACGTTCCATCATCATAAATATGCAACCTTTATAACGAACAAGTTTAAAATTAATTATCTTTAAGTAAATAAATACTCGTTTCAAATGTTTCAGTATGATATGTTTAGAATACTACATACAGGATATTCATTTTGGACTTACCCCGTATCTCCGGACTAAATTGGAATATCGTTTTGAAGTTTTGGTGGAATCGGTTTTCGAGAAAGAGCCTGTAGCATTGCATATGCTACATTTTTGATTTATAATAAACTTAAAAATTAAATTAGGGCATAGTAAGTTAGGTCACCCAGTATGTGGATAGATGTATTAGTGGTTGCCGTGAAAAATCTCATGAAAAGGAATTTATTAGACAAACATAAATATTTTTTTATTCTTTCTTTCCTACAAAAACATGCTTCACATGCAGTAAATATCTAAATAAATAATAATGAATATAATGCGGCACCGTTTCAGACAATTAACACTGCACTTACAACTTGTTCAGATTGAAAAGCACTTGACACCTTATTTTGGCACCGAAATATGGTAAACACACGACGTCCTCTCTTCCTGGCTGGGTTAACAGCATGTTTTTTTATGTACTTGTTTTATTTATTCCTTCAGAAACACATAGTAGCACACTCTCTATTTTAAGGTTATATTGTTGTTATAAATTTCAATTTATTGTCCCCTCTTCTTCTTCTTATCTTTCGATTTTGCCAAGTGCACAAGTTTGTGACTTGGGTTTGTAATTAAGACCTGCGTGTCGGATCGTTTAGTTTTTTTTAAATTCAGAAGACCGCGTTAGGAAGCCAAGTCATATTGGCGTCCCTTTCAGGCGTGATCCATTGAAGGAGCAGGTTGTGCTTAGGCTTGGGGCTGTAGCCTATTTATTAAATTTTGTTAAGCCGTAATTTTTTGATTCACGCCATAAGCTTGATCCTCATATGAGGCAATTTTTTTGGTGTGAGATAATTGATGTATATCATCTTTCTGATGTAACGGTCATATGCATGGTCATGTTTTAAGAAGAGAGGTCAATAATTGATGGAATCTGAGTCGAATCGATTTTTTTTACTACGTAGACAGAGGAGACGAATTTGAGAGTGGAGGCAGCGTGCTGTAGAGGGGTCCTTGCGGTAATACCTGATTTTGAAAGGAAGCTACACCAGGGCCTTCTGTTTGTTGGTATTGTTTATAACATTTTTTTGTTGATTTAAAATTTCACTTATCATATATTTTTTTAGTCTTGTAAGAAATGGTACCATTTTAATGAAATTTAACGTTTTCAAATATTCATACAAATTTTCACATTAGTATTTTTACCTATAATTTTTTTAAATAATACTTGTTAAACCTTGGTCATAATTTAATATATTTTTTTATTATCAATCATTCAAATTTTAACTTAACTCAATTTTTTTACTATTGCTTATTAAATTTATTCAACTGTCCCATTATCAAATATTAAAGTCAACTTATTATTAACATGTGTGTTTCCTTTCTTTTACTCATTTAGCTGGATATATATTATTGGTGAGCTTATTACATAACTTAGGTACTCAGTATTGTTTTCCTTAGCTTTCACAATACTCCTGGTTCATATAATAAGTTAAGGTGGCGCCCTGAACATATATTTTTTTATGTATATTTATATTCACTATTTTATGTATTTTTTTTTATATACAGCAAGTTATCAAATTGAGTAAATATCGAACCACGACCTCGCTTTCCCATAACCCCATAACCCAGAGCTGCCGTTCGCAAAATTGAAACACTTCCTGGTTTTAAGCCAAGGGGTGTTACAACCCATTAGCGTTCTAACATATTTTCGAATTTTTGCCAGTTTCGGATATACGGTTACCGTTAAGACTAATAGACAAATATTAACAATTTTTCGACGCTTTCTTAATGTTTTAAAAGTTATCAAAACGTCAAAGAATCCTTGGAGAGAAAATTAACAATAAAGTTACAAACATATCTTGAATGACACATTTAAAATCTAAAAAACTTTAAAAACTTCATTTTTTAAGTAGCACCCTATATTTTTATACCGCAACATTAACCCTTCAATTCTTAGTAAAAAAGTCATAGGGTACCATGAGACTAAAATTGATATTCCGTGAGAAAGTTTTAAAAAACTATATATTTTTTAAATTTTATTTTACAAATTCGCAGATAATGTTAAAGAACACGCCAAAACCCTCGATAAATTTTTCGAAACTATAACAAAATCCGGAAATATTTCGCATGAAAAGTGTGTTTGTTAAAGAACGCTATAACCCCGATATACTTTTCGACGTTGTAACAAAATCCGACTTAGGAAATACTTCGTAAGAAAAGCGTGCTTCACGTAAAAACGCCGTGGAGGAGGTTTTTAATTCTTGGAAATATATTTTTGCTCTTCGGAGCATTTTTTATGCCAAATTTTCGCTAACTCTTCAAGGAGCGTTAATTTAGAAAGTGTAGTAAATATCGCTGCACAGGGACGTAATGTCGCCCCGACCACCCAATTTTAGAAAGTATACTAAAATTGGACTTAAAAACCCTTTTACGAATCCACGTTGCCAAGCACTGCAACTCTTACGAGGCATTGAATATGAGGACAAGTTAGTCCAACGACTATTCAAAGTATATCGGAAGTTATAGCGAAAATAGCCCTTAGCGACATGGGACCCCCATCATTTCCTAGCATTCGGATTTGACGGGGAAATTATGTATTTTGACGGGGTTTGCCCTAAACCGGTTCCTCAGTGATTCGGAGTCAAAAAAAGTATCTATACCATGTACTTACACGTGCATGGGATCTGCCTTGCCTGAACGTAAAATTTGTTATTGCATAATACAAACGAAGTAGAAACGCTTCAAGCAATTTTAAGCTCCGAGGAGCGACCAAAATTAATGTGAATTAATAAATACGTTTATAAGACAGACAAGCAAAAGCCCACCAAAATTTCAGTTACATGAAACTTTTCTTGAATCTTTTTGTGCATCGTTAGCTTATCAAACTGCATATTGGATGGTAGTTGGTACCGTATGAATCGTCCCGTTCCGCACCATGTGTTGTACACGGGTCAGACCATTGTTTGTTAACATTTTCTCTGAAGAAGTTGTTGTAAAAAACATAATTTTTTTTAAAAGATTTAATATACATATTTTGAACTTTATATTGTCTTTTAGTTGTGTTTTCTAACAAAATTCCCTTTCAGATTTAATTATAAGAGAGTGTGAAACAGACAGTGTTAGATTTATAGTGTTACGACGTCTTCCAATTAATACCATCAGAGCCGCAGTTAAGCATAAACGACAGTAAGTATGATTTATCCATTATTCTCCGTCTGAAACAGTCACGTTGAACCCTAAAAATTTTGTGAACGTAATATTATTATTTAGAATTTAAGAAAAGGTTGAGGAAAAAGAAAATTAATTTTTCTTTTTCCTATTTTTTTTTTCTAAGTTTTTCGAGCAGAAAATACGTCCTTCAGACTTCCATCAAAGCATGGATCGTTCACATGGCGCCCGAGCAGGGACCATGCCGTCCCCAAACCCAACTAATCCTTTCTCATTTATGGCGGAAGACTTCGAGGGGTCGACCCCAAGAGAATTTTACGAGCGAGTCACCGCACCGCTCGTCGACGACGGTTCTAGAGGGATAGAACCACAACGACTGTTTCCAGAGGGAAATAATGCAAATTTATCTGCTTCACAGCCACAAACTGCAAATTCGATGGAAAGTATGTTTCTGAAAATGGCAGAGGGCTTCGTGCAGGCGATACAGAACGTGTCCACCTGTACGCCCCATGAGAGACAAAGATGTCCGAACGTGACGTTCCATGGGCTTGATCATGAAGATCCAGAAGCTTTTCTGAAAATTATGGAGGAATATTTCGACAGAGCTCGCATAAGCCACGACTATGATCGCCTCCATAACGTAACCGGCCAACTCAAGGGCGAAGCTCAACGATGGTCCGAACAATTTAGGACGTTGACTACTTCGTATGCCTTATTCAAGGAAAGATTCCTTACGAGATTTAATTCTCCCGACATACAGTCACGAGCTATTGCTCAACTGTATGCCGTCAAACAAACGTCTTTAGACGACACGGCAGTGTTTATCACAAGGAAAACCTGCCTTTTCGATCGTATTGATCCCTTCAAATCCGAAGCCATCAGAGCTCGTGTCATCATGGACCAACTGCGTCCAGAAATTAGGTCACGCTTGAGAAGCAACCTAATTTCATCCACAGAGATGTTAATAGCAGCGGCTACTAACGTCGAGCGGGATTCAGCTGACGAACAGACGTCGCTAATCCAACTAATCAACCAACGTCTGTCCCGCGCGTCTTACTATCAAGAGCCGGGACACATAAGTCAACAAAATTCTAGTAACAGGAGCAATGGAAGCCCAACTCCGACAGCACCGGGGGTGCATTTCCGAGAGGATGTCTCTCGACAGGACGGTGCAGGCAGAGCGCCTGGTCGTCCTTTTTTTATGCCTAATTCTTCGAGCGGATCAGTGAATCCTGACCGCAGGCAAAACAATTTTAATGACGGATCGGGGAAATTCCGAGTACCCGACCGACCGGCAACCCCGTGCCGATACTGTACAGACACAGTGCAGTGGCACTTCCATAGCCAATGCCCGAATAACCCTCATCTCAACAGGAAACCGGGAAACTTTCAAGGGGCCAGAGACCCAGGCCAGGGTCCATCTGCAAGATCCCCGGCACAACGGCCGAACCAAGGCGGCAGCAATGTCCATTAAACATTTCTAATACTCATGACCACTACGACGCTCCCATGCACAAGACAAGGGAGTCGATAAATTATATGACCGAAGCGTTCCCTTTGCCTCGTATAAAAGTTCAGATAAATGAACATGCAGTCGACGCTCTGATTGATTCAGGCTCGACGCGAAACGTTATCCATCCGAGGATGTTGGATAATTTTAAAAATCTCACGACACGTCGATCATTTGCTATGGCGTGCGGAGATCGAATGGTGGACTCTCTTGGAACAATAAAATTAAAAGTAATAATTTCAGGCACCTCTTTTGAAATTGATTTTCAAGTAATCGAAAATTTGAACGAAACAATAATATTAGGATCACCATTCTTATACATGAACAATGCCGCATATGATTATGGCCGAAAATGCCTATATGTCGGCACAGAAGAGCGTATTACCGTCTTCTGGAATCAAGCTTCTCAGAGGGAGAGACAGCAGGCAAAGCTTCCTGAAGAGCTTGTTATTAAAGACAAATTTCTACGGCCGCTGTTCGAAGAATTTGTCGATCTGTTCACTGCGGAACCGACTCAAGCAACCACAGTGACTGTTAAACACAAAATTATAGTAAAAGACACAAAACCATTTAATATCAGACCATATCCGATGTCTCCGAGTACTAAGAAAATTATGTACGACCAAATCGAAGAGATGTTGAAAGCTGGCGTCATGGAACCTAGCACTGCCCAATATAGTTCACCACCCGTGATAATAAAACGCTCAGACAAGAAACCACGTTTTTGCATCGATTATCGCCATTTGAACGAAATGACTGAAGACGAGGCTTCCGTCTTACCAAAAATACACGAAAGTATTAAAGATTTAGGCAATTCGAAGATTTTTCCTGTGTTGGATTTAAAGAGTGGATATTGGCAAATACCGCTCGATGAAGCATCAAAAGATTTCTCGACTTTTACCACTCCTGATGGGGCAGCTTACAGATTTAATGTCATGCCTTTCGGCCTCAAGACAGCTCCCTGTACCTTTCAGAAATTCATGGCAAAGGACGTTTTGACGGGTTACCTGCACCATTTCTGTAAAGTGTACTTAGATGATATAATCGTTTACAGCGTAAACGTGAAGGAGCATATGTCCCACTTGAGGTTAGTCTTTGAAAGACTACGTCTGCACAATCTAAAAGTGTCACCGGAAAAGTGTGTAATCGCGACGAATGAAATCCAATATTTAGGCCACACAATTAGAACTGATACTTCCCGACCATTAGAAAAACATGTCTTACAAATTCAAAATTATCCCGTTCCAGCCACCAAAAAGCAGCTACAAAGTTTCCTAGGACTTTGCAACTGGGTAAGAGAATATCTACCAAATGTGGCGATGATCACGAAGCCACTAACGAAACTTCTTTCGAAGGAAAATCGTTTTCACTGGAACCATGTATGCGATGAAGCGTTTAGAAAATTAAAAGAATTATTATCCGGACCGCTGGAACTCCATCGGCCGGATTTTTCACGTCAGTTCATTTTGCAAACAGATGCATCTCTACAAGGCCTTTCGGCCGTATTATATCAATTAGGCGACAACGGCGAAAAATATATCATTTCGTATGCAAGCAACACGTTATCTCCAGCAGAGAGACGTTACCACATTAACGAGCTAGAATGCTTGGCGGTGGTGAACTATATTAAAAAGTACAAGATGTACTTAGCAGACAAACCGTTCTTGGTGAAGACGGACAACAGGGCGTTACTTTGGTTAAACAAACATAAGGACGACAAAACAAAATTTACACGATGGTCATTACTATTGCAAGAATATGCATTCAAAATTGAACACTGTCTAGGAAAGGAGAATTTATTAGCAGATTTTCTAAGTCGTAACCCACAAAACAAATATGTCGAGACAGACGATGAAGAGGAAATAATGTTCCTACCAAATTACAAGTGTTCAGAACGTATTTCTGTTTTAACGCATTCAGAAATATACGAAGATATCGTACAGGCTCAATTGAGTTCAAGAGATATTCAAGACAAGATCCGCCGTTGGAATGATCTATTTCAACAGGAACAACGTTCCGATGCGGATCTTATTTTTATGAAAAATTTTCACGTTCAAGACGATGTACTTTTGAAAGACTGCGATCAAAATTTTAAATTGATAGTTCCAAAAAGGAAAATTAAGGAATTGATTTACCATTATCATGACCGAGATGAGGCATGTCATCCTGGACGAGACGAAACTCTTAGGAAAATAACGAAACGCTACTATTTTAATAATATGGCCAGGATCGTAGGCAGATACATAAACGACTGTCTGATATGCCAGTCTGTAAAGACAAGACAAGCCCAACCCAATGCTCCACTTAGAAGTCATGCACCACAAAATGCATTTGAAACCTTGAGCGTCGACGTAATTGGCCCGCTGCAGAGGACTAAAGACGCCGAAAACAGATACATGATTATCGTCGAAGACGTATTCAGTAAATGGATAGAGGCAAAGGCATACATTCAGGTCGATGGCAGAGCGATAGCCAAATTTATTGATGAAGAGATAGTAGCAAGATTCGGAGTCCCTCGAGTCATAATTTCAGACAATGGTGGTCATTTCAATTCCGAATGGTACATCACGTTTTGTGAAAGAAATGGTATCGAACGATACTTAATTCCGGCATATCATCAACAATCCAACCCCGTGGAACGACGGGTTCAGGAGTGCAAAAAGATATTAAATACTCTCTTATTTAAAAAGCCAAACGACACTTGGGATCGCTACGTGCATCAGATGACATACATCTTAAGAAATCGTAGGAACGCCGCTACAAATCAAAAACCTAGCATGATCGTGTTAGGATATGATCCAGCCGAAAGAGGCGAATGGGATTTGTATGCCTGGAGGCAAGAAAGAGCCAAGCAACAAACGCTTCCACGATACGAGCGAGTCAAGGAAGCCCGTCAGGCCCAACAAAATTACAAGCAAAAATATGCGCCGAAAGAGGCCGTCACTCCAATCGTTTTCAAAGTAGAAGACAGAGTCATGAGTAAGAGAAAAAGGAAGGTACATACCTTCACGCCGTCTTGATCAGGTCCAACCAGAATCTTAAAGAAGTTTTCAGACGAAGTGTATCTCGTGCAAAAGGGAAATGTAACGACAAGAGTACATGTGAATGATTTGAGACCAGCCCCGCCAGAGGAGCACAACTTGGAAATCGAATCTTCCGATGAAGAAAATGCTAGTCCAGGCGGAACATCACTCGATGGAAATGATTCCCCGTTCTCAGACGATTCCACAGAACCTCCACCGCCGGAGCAAACGGTTGTACAAATCCATGCACCGCCACGAGATGCTTCCACTTCTGATTCAGAATCAAGTTCTGGAGATTCTATTATATTTTTATAATATTTTTCAACCTAGGCTAAGTTTTAACTTAGTGCTAGGTTTATTTTATATCAAAATTTCCATACCAACTTCTTGTCGTGTCAGGCAAGAGTTGGTATTTTTTATGCATTTTTTACAAGTTATTTTTATCGAGGATATTGTATCGTCCATACAAATCTTCAAAATTCACTGCAGCAACTCTGACCGTGTCCGGCAGAGTTGGTATTTTTTTATAATTTTTTCAAAGTCCTCATATGTTTAAAACATATACATCTGTAAGCAGAGTCCGACCCAAAGGGTCCAAACAAATGTTCCATTGGCACGGCATGGAAAGACGACGACTCTGACGCAAGGGCGCGATTCAGATGAGTCTAGCAACTCAAGGGCGAGATGCCGCCACGTCTGCTGGAGGGGCAGATGCAACGATCCGACGGATGCAGATTCTGTCGCAGATTTCTCCTAAGAAGAGATTTTAATAAAAACGGAACCATTTCAATCAGCATAAGTCCACAAAATTCAATGTTCATATTCTCAAAGACGACGATGTGATATCGGTCGCAGATTTCTCCCAAGAAGAGATTTTTTAACTACACGGAAACCATTTCAATCAATATAAGTCAACAAAATTCAGTGTTCCTATTCTCAAAGACGACGATATGTTATCGGTCGCAGATCCCCAGACGGGATATGAACAAACATTTTACTAAAATTTTGTTTTATATTGTTTCATATAAACTGAGCAGAGCCATAGTATAGCTGGAGCCAAGCAGTCCGAGGACCACCTAAGCTGTTCCAGAAGGCAGTTCGACACCGAAGGTGATCGACGAGGCATAGACACGAGGAGGAGCAGACGCAAGCCCGCATTAGTGGAAGAACACTAAGAAAGATAAGTGCGTCGAAAGTGTTTGTGTTGTGTCATCGAGAATCTGAGGATTTTCGATATTTTTTCTTTTTTTATGCCATTTGAAACCCAATGTTCAATTATTCAATCGAATGCTATGCATCGATATATGTTCAAACTTATAATCATTTTTTATATTTGCATCTATGTTATGTTCAGATAGGCTAGTCTGAAATATAACCGAATACAACACATGGGAGACTACATCCAATGATCCATTTTATTTTCAAAAACCAATTTACCAAACGTTGCACAAAAAAGATTCACGGAAAGGAGGGGAGTGTTAAAGAACGCTATAACCCCGATATACTTTTCGACGTTGTAACAAAATCCGACTTAGGAAATACTTCGTAAGAAATGCGTGCTTCACGTAAAAACGCCGTGGAGGAGGTTTTTAATTCTTGGAATTATATTTTTGCTCTTCGGAGCATTTTTTATGCCAAATTTTCGCTAACTCTTCAAGGAGCGTTAATTTAGAAAGTGTAGTAAATGTCGCTGCACAGGGACGTAATGTCGCCCCGACCACCCAATTTTAGAAAGTATACTAAAATTGGACTTGAACTTCCAAATTTCCAAGATTAAAAACCCTTTTACGAATCCACGTTGTCAAGCACTGCAACTCTTACGAGGTATTGAATATGAGGATAAGTTAGTCCAACGACTATTCAAAGTATATCGGAAGTTATAGCGAAAATAGCCCTTAGCGACATGGGACCCCCATCATTTCCTAGCATTCGGATTTGACGGGGAAATGATGTATTTTGACGGAGTTTGCCCTAAACCGGTTCCTCAGTGATTCGGAGTCAAAAAAAGTATCTGTACCATGTACTCACACGTGCATGGGATCTGCCTTGCCTGAACGTAAAATTTGTTATTGCATAATACAAACGAAGTAGAAACGCTTCAAGCAATTTTAAGCTCCGAGGAGCGACCAAAATTAATGTGAATTAATAAATACGTTTATAAGACAGGCAAGCAAAAGCCCACCAAAATTTCAGTTACATGAAACTTTTCTTGAATCTTTTTGTGCATCGTTAGCTTATCAAACTGCATATTGGATGGTAGTTGGTACCGTATGAATCGTCCCGTTCCTCACCATGTGTTGTACACGGGTCAGACCATTGTTTGTTAACATTTTCTCTGAAGAAGTTGTTGTAAAAAACATAATTTTTTTTAAAAGATTTAATATACATATTTTGAACTTTATATTGTCTTTTAGTTGTGTTTTCTAACAAAATTCCCTTTCAGATTTAATTATAAGAGAGTGTGAAACAGACAGTGTTAGATTTATAGTGTTACGACGTCTTCCAATTAATACCATCAGAGCCGCAGTTAAGCATAAACGACAGTAAGTATGATTTATCCATTATTCTCCGTCTGAAACAGTCACGTTGAACCCTAAAAATTTTGTGAACGTAATATTTTTATTTAGAATTTAAGAAAAGGTTGAGGAAAAAGAAAATTAATTTTTCTTTTTCCTATTTTTTTTTTTTTTTCTAAGTTTTTCGAGCAGAAAATACGTCCTTCAGACTTCCATCAAAGCATGGATCGTTCACATGTTCCACGTACAAACGCCGTTGGAAGAGGTTTTTATAAATAAAGTAATATTTTCGCTCTACGGAGCGTTTCTTATGCAAAAATATCTAAAACTCATCAAAGAGTGTAATTTTGGAAAGTATACCAAATGTCGCAGCACAGGGACGTAACGTTGCCTCGACCACATAATTTTAGAAAGTATCATGAAACTAACTAATAAAAACTCTTTTACGAATCCACGTCGTGTAGCACTCCAACTCATGCGTTATGTTAAATAAAAAGACGAGTTAAAAAAGTCTGTGGTCAAAATTTTTCGAGGTTTTTAGCGAAAATAGCCTTAAGCGTCGAGGGTACCCTTTCATTCCTTAGCAGTCGATTTTGGCGGAAAAACGATGGGATTTCCGCGTATTTGCCCTTAACCGGTTCTTCGGTGATTCGGTGGCAGAAAAGTATCTTTACCATGTACTCAGACGTGCATGGGACCTTGCCTGAACGTATGAGTTTATAATTGCCACAATATAATTCAAAGTCGTTGCGATTCAAGCATTTTTAAGCTCTGGGAGCGTCCTAAATTATTATTGAAATAATAAAAATACGTAAATAGATAGGCAAGTAAAAGCCCACCAAAATTATAAACATTGAACTTTACATTGAATCTTTTTGTGTAGTCGTTTACTATAAACTAAACATTGGATGGTAGTTGGAGACATTGTAAGTCGTTTCGTTCCTCGCCATGTGTCGATACGGGCCAGACTATTGTTATCATACATTTTTTTGAGTTTTTTGTAAAAACATATTTTTGAAAAGATTAATATATATTTTTGAACTTTATATCGCCTTTTTCTTGTGTTTCAAAATTTCCTTTTAGGTTGATTAAGAAAGTGTTAGTATTTACAGTGTTATACTTTACAGTGTTACGACGTCCAATGGATACCATCAGTGATAGCAGTTAAGCAAAAGAAATAGTTAGCATAGATTTTTTGTATTTTTCGTCTGAATCAGTCGTTTCGAAACGTTTAAGTGAACAATATAATATCCACTATAGGAAAGGTAATAAAAGTCCATCAGACTTATTAAGATGGATCGTTCACCATAACACTGGTTCGTTTAGTAAACGTTCTTAACTAACTTAGATTTGTTTATTGAATCTTCGATTTTAAATATTATCAAATTGTATTTCTCTGTATAAATAATAAAAGCGGGACACCCCCACAAAATTTTTATTTACCATCCAATTTTGACAACTTTTTTTTTGAAATGTAGAGCATAAGGAACTGCACTTTGGGATAAAGCTTTACGTATACATAACAAAAACCAAGGCTTACTGTGTAATTTTTTGACGGTGAAAATTCACGAAATCGTATTAGCGATTTCTTATAAAAAATCCCAGTACACCACTGGATTAAGTGCCCTCTGAAATGTGCCCGTACAAAATTACATACACAAATATTGAATATTAATTATAATTCTGTGGTCAAACTAAAATTCACATTGTTCTTATTAGTTTATTTATATACTATATCACAACGTACGTGGATTTAACACCAAAACCACAGATCTACATAACGCCTCGGCCATGTTTAACTACCATATCATAGCATAGAGTGAAACGTGGCTGAGCTCGAACATTGTAGATTCTAAGTTATTCTGCAATAATTACAATATTTATCGTGCAGATAGGAAATTTAGTCAGCCATATTTAAGTAGTGGGGGCGATGTATTACTAGCAGTCGATAGAACCTTTCCTGTAGTCTTAATTAACATGGATTCAATTAATAAAAGGGCACCCTTTGTGGATATCATTGGTCTAAATATTAACATAAGCAGAACACAAAATCTATTATTATTCTGTGTGTATATCCTTCCTAACACAAATGTGGAAGTTTATGAAGCCTTTTTTGGAGAACTCACAAACTTATATGCCATCTATGGAAACAATATTCTGATAATGGCAGATTATTCTGAAAGCATAAATTCTAGAGAAAAATCACCCACATTAAAGCAGTTAGACCTCTTATAGACCTCCACAGGCGTCGGTGATAGGCCTCAGTATGAGAAATAGACCGACGTTAAATAAATGTTTAAAAAAAAGAATATCACATCCATTAGTATATTACGATACACAGCCAGTGAGGTCTTTTTACCGAAGAAGTTCTGGAAATTTTCGGTTTGTGGTAAATATAATTATTTGTTATTGCTGTCAGTTTAAATTTGTCGATTTTGATTATTCAAGAAATTTTTGATACAGTGTAGATTTAGGATACAGAATGGATCTAAATGTGGAGATGCTTTGGGAAGAAAGTACTAGTGAGAGGTACGAAAGTGTATATAAGGTTTTTACGAGAAAGGCAGTGTAATTAATGATAAAAGCTTACTGTCATATTTTGCTAGAACAAGTTCGAGTTTAAACCTCCTGCAAACTTATGGGCTGAATATTCTTTGTTAAGGACAACAATGAACTTGAAGGATAGTATTGACACTTCAGAGTGTACCCGATTAATAGTTTTTCTGAAAAAGAAAAATATAACATATTGTCCCAAGAAATCCAAATCATTCGCAAAAGAAGAAATGATCAAATTTTTGACGGATGTTCATTTAATGATAAAGGCATGTTTATAGACTGATTCTTACTACAGATAGATGTGTACAATTTATTTGTATATTTAGGTGGTAATGATAATGGGCGTAGTAGCTCCTTTAAGTAGGATCAGTCTTTCGGCTGGTGTTTGTTGCAATCGAAGCATTAGCGTTTTGATGGTAATATGCAAGTATTACACTTAACGCGCCAGATTTGTAACTTTGGTTGCAGTCTGGTTACTTTCCTTATAGTAAAATAAGGATTTATAGAGGAGTTTGCGACTAAAAATATTATGTTTAATATTCCGCCCTCTAAAAGCACATTTGATCAATATTTTTCTTGCACACGTTTCTTATTTACAGCAATTTTGTGACCATCGGTGCCTTCTTGAAAAACTGTTAAAGTGGAAAACTATGTGTAGTGAAATTTTAATATCGAATTGATCCTTATTGGCCTTCTAGGTTTGGTTGCAATTTTTCTAGACTGGTACGTACGTAAACAATTCAAAAAAATGTTTTAGAAAAATTTCTAGCACCATAATCAATGAAAATTAACCAGTTAACACTGGTTAACTGCTTCAGATTCACTTTTTAGTACGGTATTCAGTGAGATCAATACAAAACTAGAGACTAATTAAATGGGAAATAATTTTTTTAAAGTGGTAATTTCTATAGCAAAATATATGTTCTTCATCTACTACCATTGCTTTTACGCCAAAGGGGTAGGCCTATAAAATTCCTGTTTTTAACATGATTTTCTCCGATATTCTATTTATGTAGCGAGATCCCACATATGCCTAATAGTTGTTTATTTATCTCAATGGGCAGTTATATTATTTTAGTGTAGTATAAGCAAATAAAAGATTAAAAAATGTTTTGTGAGCTAAAAACACCATTTAGAAAATATGCCCGCCGGAGCAACATTCTTTAAAATCATATATCTCAGTAACCATTACTACGATTTCTTTTGTTCTATTCCATATTTCCCATTCTATAGAAAGTGTAATTACATCTTTTTCGATAAATTGAAAGCTAACTTCAGAAAAGTATAAATTTAAAAATGGCACTTAAACCAGCTATTATCACAAATCCAAATGCAAAACTTCTTTATTAAAATTAACAATATAAAAGTACCTCGCCAGGACCTATCCCGGAACCGATCATGCAACCATCGCGTTGATCGCGATGGCCGGTTGCAGGACAGGGCGGAATAGGCCTAGTTTGGTTGAAACAACAATTAGAATCCTAAACTTAAACACCTTCTGCGAAAAGACAAATTAAAAAAGGTGGTGTCATTAAAATACATCTAAAAAACAGATTTAACAAAACTAAAAATTACATACTAAAAACTCATGCACTGACCACTTTTGAATTTCGTATCTGATGCTAGCACCTCAATTTGAATGAAGCTCCGTCGTCGAAATACGTCAATGCTGAGCTGCGTATGGCTGGCCTAAACTTTTATTTTAAAAAAATTTTGACTATAAGGTTTTGACTTTCTAAAAATGTATAAAGCGAAATGAATTTGTACACAAAAATGTACAAAAAGAAACCGAGAAAAAAGAAATGTGACAAAAAGGAACAAACAGAAAGGAAGGGGGGGGACAGAAAGGATTTAAGGATACGAAAAGTATGAAATATTAGTAAAAGTGGATAGGGTAAGCGGAAGTTATAGTTGGTGAAGTTTGGCTACAGGGGTTGCCGGAAAAACGGTAACGTCTGGTACTATTATCCCTCGAATTCTGTTTTTGAGTACTACACTTCAATGAAATTTTAAGGATTCACTATCACCTGGTGAGGCTTTAGCTTATATCTCTCTTATATCACTTTCACTCAGCTTACCCTCAAACGTAGACGGTTTTGCCCTACAGACTTGTAGGGAATTAAAAAGTATTTTTCCACAGGGGTAAAAGCAAAAGGGAAAGAATAGGAAGAGGAAGAGGAAGAGGAAGATGAAGAGGAAGAGGAAAAGGAAAAGGACAAGCAAAAGTTACTTACGACCGTTAAACAGAGATAGTCGTTACTTGTAGAGAGATATGACAAGGGAATAATATCACGATTTTGATATTAGGCGAAGGGGCTAAATACCTCTTTGCGGATACGATCCCGCATGTTCCTGAGCCCCAAAAAGCTATAATGGACATCTGTCAAGGGTAGCTATTAATCATAGGGGATGTTTAAGTATAGTGACCTCGTGTTTTCATAACATCGCTCATAAGTTTTTTACTATTTCAATTATTTTGAAATGCTTTTTAATTTGAAGGCCTACTAAATTAATATGATATATCCAATTTCACCCAATCTCAGATAACATAAATCACAAACAACAAACAATTAAGTCAAATATAATCCAGTCTTATGAAACCGTGCATTTTACAGAAAAAGTTGTCCTTACGCTGACCAATCATTTTGGAGCCAACCTGTATAGCTGATTCAATTTTTAAAATATATTCATATTATCTGGGTGACTCTACATAGTTGCTCAGTCGACAATGTTCAAGTAAGGCCACTTCTATCTACCTATCTGAAGCTAAAACAAATCAATAAATCAATAAGTCTGACTAAAGTGTTTATAGGTATTATTAGGTTTATAGTAATTTATATTGTTTGTATTTTTATTTTTAACGACCTGTAAGAGTCCTTGTTTATTTATTATAAGTAGTAAGCAGACTTTAAGAAAAGCTCGCCGCTAAGTTCAATAAATCTAATAAATTGATCGGCAGGCTAAAGTCAACATTGAAATTTATGTCGTCGAAGTTGTCGGATTATGAATAATACACATCAGGTTCGTGCATAATATTGTACTGCGTTAACTGCACATTAGTCCAGTTTGATTCGTTTAGAAGGATGGGATCGATCTTACGTTTCATTTTCCATGATTATCTCGTATGGGTGATGTTCAATACTAATAAAAAAAAATTAATGTATCCTACCATTTTGAGTTAATCTCTGAGAGATATATATATGCTTTCAGTATGTCCATTTAGCTACACTCACAAATGAACGAATCCGATCAACTTTTATGCTCGTAAGTCTATGAGATTTGTTTGATTAAAAGCGACAAACTCCTATAGTTTATAATGGGATCCGAACTGCTTCTTGTGAATAATTTATAATTGAACGTGCATATAACTGGCTGGTTGGTAAACGCGGTGCCCCCAGAGAGATACGGGTTTCTCAGCTTCGAAAAGTTCCGAGTAGTCTGCTGTTGGATGGCTATGTAAACAAAGGAAGGTGTATCTTCACTATCGACATAGATGCCACGTCATCAATAGTGCGATCCGGATTTTTATCTGGAATAAAAGTTGATAAATGCCAAAATGGATTGGTCGTTCGAACAGCCACGGGAGGTAGGGCAAGAGTTCATGGAGAAGTTGACCTAGATCTACAGTTTGAACGTCTGTGCTTTCATCATAGGGTTATCGTGGCTGATATTACTGATGATTTTATTTTGGGGTTGGATGTTATGGGAATGTATGGAGCATAGATTTATACTTGACGGGAGAGAACGAGTTCTGAAGATAGGAAATGAAGAATTTATTCTGTCAACAGCAGATGACCGGTTACAAAAAGTAAGGCTACTGACGGCCCAGACCATCAGGATCCCTGCCTGTTCAGAACAGACAATCGAGGCTGTTGTGGAACGAAACTCTGGTGGATACCGTGTTGGCCTCGTTGAAAGAGATGATTCAATTAAGACGGAAAACATAATCTTAGCTAGAGCTCTAACCCGGATAAAAGACAAAATTCCAATTAGAGTGGTTAATTTAAATTCACACTCAGTGACTTTCAAGGAAGGCGAGGCAATAGGATCCTACAAACCAGTCCAGTGGATAGCAAGGTGCAAGGACCAAGGGGACAGATGTTCGCCAACCAGTGTAGACAGGGAAGTTGTGACTTTGTTGAGTTCACCGTTTGAACATTTATGTGAGGATGAACGTAGAGAGGCAATCAAGTTTTTGAAGAGAGAAAGTACGGCATTTGCCAAAAACGCAGAAGTTCTTACTAAAACTGATATAGTGCAGCATCGGATAGACGGTGATTCAGCCGCAATCCGCCAACAGCCTAGAAAACTGCCACTAGCTAAACAGAATGAAGCTTCTGCGATGGATCAAATGATGCTACAAGCTGGAGTGATTTAGGAATCAACCAGGTCATCACCGCTAGTTTTAGTTGCCAAGAAGAATGGGACTCCCTCAAGGTTATAAACGGATTGTTAAAGAGAGCATGGGAAAGCCCATATGGGAAGGACGTTACCAAGCGTTTGGTGATAACCAAGTTCAGGGTCCCAAAGTACTTCAGAAAATACATGATGGAATGTTAGGGGGACATTTTGGTATAAATAAGAACCTGACTAAAGTACGGGAACGATTTTATTGGATAAATAGCCGTCAAGATATAGAGGCTTAGTGCCTTAAATGCAAGGTTTGTGCAGTCACCAAAAGGGCCACAAACAAGGTGTAGGAGCCAAATTAAGCAATATATTGTCGGAGTTTCTTTTGAGAGGATTGCTATGAATGTAGCGCTCCCATTCCCAGTGACAGATAATGGCAATAAATACATCCTGATCGCTATGGACTATTTTAGTAAATGGCCGGAAGAATATACCATTCCAAATCAGGAAGCCGTTACTGTTGATCGAGTTTTGATGGATAATGTCGATTTGGTGTACTCCTGGAGGTACATTCAGATCAAGGGAGAAACTTTGAGTCAGGGGTATTTCAGAAAATTTGTGAGATATTGGGCATTTACAATACTCGGACAACCGCTCTTCATCCCCAGTCAGATGGAATGGTGGAATGAGATAACAAAACCATGAAGAAACATCTTTCTAAGGTGATTCAGAAGAACCAGCGAGATTGGAATCGGTACATGCCATTTTTCCTAATGGCATATAGGGCTGCCGTTCATGAGATTATTAAACAGATACCGGCTCGTGTGATATTTGAGCACAAGATCAGACTGCCATGTGAATTGATGTTTGGAACACCAGATAAGGAGCCCCTCTTCGTGGGTGACTATGCAAATGAAGTTAGTTAACGGCTATATAATATCCATGAGTTGGTTCGAAACCAAGTTAACATAGCTAGTGACACAATGAAAGCTCGCTATGACCGGAAGGGGCATCAGCAGGATTCAAGGAGGGAGATCTGGTTTGGCTATACCGTCTGTCTATTTTACGATGACCACACCAAATATCTTGCTTAATATCTATTGTAGAAAAAGTAAGTTTTAGAAACAATTATCCCATTTTTTTGTGAGCTATAATTCAGTAAAAAGAAATTTGAAATCCATAGCCTACTTTATGAGATATATTACAAAAACCTGAAAAATAGGAAAACCACAAAAGGTTATAGCTTTCTTATTTGAGGACTGAGGAGATACAGAATAAGTTGAAGGAATGAAAGTTGATGGCAAGGACAATAAGAATAATAATGTGTATCAAAAAATTCGATAAACGCAGTTGGTTTTGACATTCGCTCTTGTGCAAAAATGAAGCATATGTGGCTTTAAGTAGGGTCAAGTCAAGAGAAGGTTTCCTTATTGAAGCACTAGACTGTAGTAAATTGACAGGCAAGCGACCGTGCAACAATGACGCATTAATTGAAATGAACTGACTTAGAAACATGTCCAGCGAAAACTAAAAAATTAATAAATGAATTAATAGTAAAAAAACATTTTTGAAAACAAGCTTTTATTTAAATGCTCTAAAAAGAAGAAAATAATCTTTGAAGAAAACCAAACCCATCGCGACAAGCTTTTATATCATAAAAAAAATTATATAGTGTGACAAAATGATGGGTTTGATTTACTTCAAAGTTTATTTTCATCACTTTAGAATTTTTAAAACTGTTTTTTACTATTCTTAAAAATATAAAATATAAATGCAAAGAGTTCTATGGAAAATAAAATTAAATTAGTTTTAAACTTCGACTCGAAGATTACATTTTTCTTCTCAAAAATTTTGTTACTTTCAACTTATTCTAGTTTTGAAATACACATACATGCAGTTTATAATATATTTTATCACATTACTTATTTCTGTAACTTCTTTTGTACAATTACATCAAAAGGAAGTACGCAATAAGCGTTAAAAATTGAAAAAACTAATGAAATGACTAGCGGTTTCGGTAATAGGCATTTCCTTAATAAAATACATAATAATATGAACTTTCCTGTACCTATTTTCTATAATAAAATTAGGCCTCAAAGCAATATATAAATTACCAAACTGAAAATAGAAGAACTATAATTTTTAAGTTATAAATATTTCGTGAACCTTAAATACATGAGTTCACTGGAGGCTTGAAAAGCAGGCAGGTATAATTTGAAATATAATTCGAAAATGCTTCACTTTTTATAATAAATTTAAAATGTTTAGGATATAAACTAGATACGAAAGTATTTACTTGTACAGGGCGTTTTGAAATACCTACATCGATACATATATGTTATAATAAAGTGAATCGCAATAGCTGACCTACCAACACATATATACAATTCATTAGATACAAAAAAAGTCATTGTACATCTGCATTGACCTAGCAAAATCATTCGACACAGTAAATCATCTGGTTCTGTTATCTACTATAAATGCTGTTTGAATTCATGGTACGCACTTTTTGAAAATTAAATCTGTGGTGGACTTCAGCGTTAGAGCGTAACAAAATCAACGCTCGCTGTAGCCGATGGAGGGGGGGGGTGATTTATATTGGGGCGCCACTGGTTCCCCTTACTGGTTCAAACCAGAAGACTACCAGATGTGATGGAGTCCACCACCATAAACAAATGAAATAAATAGAATCGAAAATAATTTAGATAAAAGAAGACCGAACGTTACAACGTCAGCTTGGTTTACAACTCGTTATATAATTAATAAACTTTAAGTTATGATTTCGATAAATTTTGTGGCTTCCTAACAATTAGCATTCAGTTTAGTGATTCTAAATTATTAAAATAAAAACCGCTGCCCAAGGTATCACTACTTCCACATCCAGATTTTGTGTCCAAGTCTTATGCACACTAAATCCCAATGTCATATTTTATTCCCTTTAATAACAGAGTGGGGGTGGTAGAGGGAGTGGTTAATGAAAAAAAAAAATTAGAGGCCGTTGGTTCTCGTACACACACTAAATCCCAATTTAATTTTTTGTTTATACACTAAATCACATTTTAATTTTTTTACTCCCTTTCATAATAGCGTAGGGGTGGTATTGGGGGTGATAGTGGGGGGGGGCTGAGTTATTATTTAAAATTGAATTTACATTCTTGTTTCGTTTAGAATATGGTTAATTTGCGTTGTTTGTGGTATTAAATGAAACATTAGATTTTTTATTATAATAGAGTGGGGGTGGTAGAGGGGGTGGCTAATGTAAAAAAAAATTTAGAAGTCCTTGGTTCTCGTATACACATTAAATCTCAATTTAATTTTTTATTCCCTTCAACAATAGAGTGAGGGAGGAAATAGGGGTGGTAGAGGGGATAACTAATGCCAAAATAAATTTTAGAGGCCCTTGGTTCAAATTCCAATTTAATTTTTTACTCCCTTTAATAAAAGGGGAGTGGTAGAGGGGGTAACTACCGCCAAAAAAGTTTTTTTAGACGTTTCGTTCTTGTATACACACTAAATCACATTTTATTTTTTTTACCCCCTTTAATAATAGGGTGGAGGTGGCAATGGGGTGGTAAAGGGGTAGCTAACGCTAAAAAAATTTTTTAGACGTTTCGTTTTTGTATATACACTAAATCACATTTTAATTTTTTTCCTCCCTGTCATAATAGTGTGGGGGTGGTATTGGAGGTGACAGTGGGGGGGAGGGGGTGGCTGATGCCAAAAAAAATTTTGAGACCTTAACTTTTCGTACATGCCCTAAATTGCAATTTTATGGACTCTTACTTGCTTGTTTTCCCTATTTACATTTATTTACCCTATTTACCCCCGAACTCTTCAACGAAATTAGATCAAAATATAATCTAGTTCCAGATCTCGTTACAATACATGTGCACCAAATTTCAAGTCAATATCATAAACGGTTCCACAGTAAACGTGCACACAAAAAGTTACAGACAGACCGACAGGAGACCGACAGACAGATAGACCGACAGACAGGAATTTTTTCGCTCAAATTTAATATCTCAACGTTTCATGACATTTTAAGCCTATTTCGACAAAAAAAAAATATATTTTTTGCGTTACTAGACTTCCACTGGACGTGGAAGTAAAAAATAAAATCAGCGTCTGGATCTGAATGGAAGATTTGAGCATGTTTTGCCTTACATCCGGCATCTGTTAAGACGATTAGGGGTTAGGGACTATATTTCTTTTATCCTCTTCCCTCGTCCTCATTATTCAATTTACCGCATATGCTACACTTTCCCAGTTCCTCTACGATTTCACCATGTACCTAATTAGATTATCAGAGTTCTAAAGCTTTCCTATTCTCTGGGTTCTCCACCGGTTGCAGTAAAACACGGTATGTTCTGCGTCGTCGTTTTCCCCACAGTGTGTGTACTGTAGGGAAAACGTGGGTTCACCTTTTCTATATCAGACAGATATTCTACAAAGCTACCTTGTCCCGTGAGAGTCTGGGTGAGGCGGAAGCTCATCTTCTCATGCCCCCTATCCATCCATGTCCTTATACTTGGAATAAGTCGTCTTGTCCACCTCCCTTTAGTTGAGTAGTTCCAAGTAGTCTGCCATCTCTTGAGGAGTCTCTCCCTTGCTTCTTGCTTTCCCATCCCTTCATATACCTCTCTTCTCTCCTTGGCCGGTGGATCTATCGGGAGGACCCAGCACCAAGACTGCTTTGCACGACGCGGTTCTGTTTGCTGTGCAGCACTCCGCTGTACTCTTTCAAGCATTCTTCTCGTGCTCTCTACCGACATCGAACTTTACTATACTGGGGCTGCATACTGTAAAATAGAATGCACCACTGTGCATAATACCCTTCTTTTTCTAGCCTTTGGCCCATGGGTGTTGCTCATAAGCCTTTCTAAGGCCTCTGCCTCGTCTCTACGGCTTTTCTCGCTTTACATCAGGTACTTACAATTTTGTAGAGATCAGAAATCCCTTTAAAAGGCAAAGGATCAACAGCAACACAACATAAGGTTGACCGCAAGCAGTAATGGAATAAGTCCGAATTCAAATCGATACTTTCAATTTCCTTTACTGCTTTTTTCCACAAAAAAATTATTTTTTCTCTTAGGTACTGACAACAAACTTATTTCAGGGCTCTTTCAAAAAAAAAAAAAATATATTTACACTACATTTCCATACAGACTACATACAACAAAGAATACATTAATGTATTGCGAGTTAATAAAAATTCTACAATGAAACGTTACAAAATAGATTGCTGCCATGTTACCTCAGTGAAAGACTTCACTGCATAAAATTGGAAACAGCTGCAGTGATTTCAAGAGAGGCAAGTGTGGAATTCCCCAGGGTATAGTTTTAGGTCCATTACTTTGCATAATATATGTAAGTGAAGTATTTGATACCCATTAGTGGTAAAATATACAGTTTCAGGTGGCACTGCTATATTTTTGAGGCTGTTAACTTGGAGATTCTAAAAAATAAAGTTAAACGTGAAATATTGCAAATTATGAAATTTTGTAATAGTAAGTTATTAACAGTAAATTGCAAAAAACATTTACCTTACTTTTTTGCTAGCACTAGTCGAGGATTACTAGAATTTGATTCTACTGCTGTGAAGGAAGATACATCTGAAATAAAATTTAAAATAGTTAAAACTATTAAATATTTAGGTATAATAATAGACAGACATTTCAAATTAGAAAAAAATTGAGATCTGTAAAAAGTTAAGTATTTGGGTTGTCTAAACGTGATTTTCACCCCCTCGCAGTTCTAAAAAAAGAGTGGCTTTTTTTGAGAAATGTATACATCTATCCGAATTTTAGCGTTTTGTCGCTTTTTATTATTCATATTGGTGAAAAAATATCAAGAGAGCAATGTTGTGAAGTATCAAATTTCCTACAAATTTTGTCTCTACTTTTTTCGAATTCCGCATAGTTTCGCCGCTAGAGGGCAGTGCGTCGTACCTCGATATCTCGAGTTCTACGATAGCTAAAAATTTTTAAAAAAATGCAAATGCAAGTAAACTAGATAAAAAAGTCTATAACTGGAAATATTTTCGAACATACAGGGTGAGTCAAGACGAAATTACAGGACCAAGTGCCTTTTTTAAAATGGAATCTTATGTATATCAATACATATTTTGAAGCCTCTTTCAAGGCTATATTCATTTCTATGTTAGCATTGAATATCTCCCAACCACTTGGATGTAATAAATTTTTTTGTTGACATAATGCAATCTGCAGATGGATATTAAAAAAGCACCACAGTTATGGGTTTTAAGAAAAACTTATGTAAATACCAGTTACGAGACATCCAATTCATGTGTTTGAATCATTTTCATTTCCTAAAAATGTACAGGGTGACCAAAAATTATTCAACGATGTGATGTAGAAATGAAAAACGAACATTTTTCGTAAGTACTTCCCTATGGCTAATTGCAACCATTTTCGTTTTATAAATAAATAAGTGTTTATTTTTGAATTAAGAACATTTTAAATTGAATTTGCTCAATTTTTTCAAATGAAATACCCTGTATATTTTTCGACGATGTGATGTAGGAATGAAAAACGAACATTTTTTGTAAGTACTATTGAGCAATAATAACAACAATCAAAAATAAATTTAAAAAAAGAAGTAAAGCTGTCGGTCCCTTGTCTATTAAATGTTAGGCAAGTAAAAGATCCCCACTCTTCTTAAGGGAAGAGGTTCGGCAAAATTCCTGGTTGGGCGTAGCTCGTCTACAGGCGTCGGTGTTAGGCCTCCGTAGCGAAAATAGGCCGAAGTTAAGTAAATGTATAAAAAAAAGAAATTTCTTCAAATAACTCAGAAGAAAAAATTATAATAAATGTTCCACATGTTGCCTACTTTGATTGACACACATCTCTATGCGCTTTTGAAATGAGTTTGCCACTGTTCCTAAAACTGCCGGTACGATAGATGTAAAGGCAGTTATTATTCTTTCCTTCATATTTTGTATTGTTGTTGGTGTGTCTCTATAAATAATGTTCTTCACATATCCCCATAAAAAAAATCCATTTTTGTAAGATCTGGGGATCTAGGAGGCCATTTATTGGTATTTCTTCCAATCCATTGATGAGGGTAGGTATTATTTAAATGATCCCTAACTACATTTAAATAATGTGGTGGAGCACCATCTTGTTGAAACCACATCCTATTTCAAATCCTTTCAGGGAGATTCACCAATAATTGTGGCAGATAGTTTTCCAAAAAATGAAGATAAATAGCTTCAGTCAGTGTACCATCGAAGAAATGTGGCCCTAATACATGTTCTCCAATAATTCCTCCCCGAACATCTATAGACCATCTGTGTTGGTTATCAACTTGCATAAAACAGTGAGGATTTTCCGAAGCATAATAATGGAAATTGTGCTAATTAACAAATCCATTTTTATGAAAAGTTGCCTCATCACTGAATAAAACAGTATTGAAAAAGTTGACATCATGCTGCATTTTACCTCTGGCCCAAATATCAAATTCTAGGTGCTTTTGAAAATCGTCATCAGATAATTGGTGCATTTGAATATGATATGCATGCAACTTATTTGTTTTTAAGATTCGACCCACAGACCGTCTACTTATCCTTACTAATGAGCTCACTTCTCTTTGACTAACATGGGGATTCTTAACCGTTGTCAGCACCACAGAAAACTCATTTTCTTCGTTCACAACACGTTTTATTCTTTCACTTTTTTCTATTCGACATTTCCAGTTTCTAGGAATCTATCGAGAAGGTTTTGGAAGCTGAACATCAGGAATCCTTCTTTCAGGATAACGTTGGTGATAAATTCTATTGGCAAGTAAACAATTTCTATCTGACTCGCCCAAAATAAAAGTCATGTCTACAAGTTCCGTTTTATTAAAATTCATATTGTAAAATTCCAAATATTTTAAATTCAGTACAAATTGTAACGACCGATAAGTGTGATAAATGCTCCTTTGTACACGACAGTTTATACCAAACTGAGGTTATTGCTTGTCGAATAACGAAAACAGCAAAAAAATGTACAAAAAATATTACAGTAAAGGACCGGTTAAATACTATTTACTCATTTCAATAGATTGGAAGAAATGGTCCCACTAAATGGCCTTATTTCAAAATTGCATAAAGACGTGTGTCAGTCAAAATGGGCAACACATCGAACACCTATTATAAATTTCTCTGATGAATTATTTGAGGGAACCTCTTTTCTTAAGTTTATTCTTGAATTTGACATTTATTTATTTATAAAATGAAAATGGTTGCAATTAGCCATAGGGAAGTACTTGCAAAAAATGTTCGTTTTTCATTTCTACGTCACATCGTCGAAAAATATACAGGGTGTTCCATTTGAAAAAATTGATAAAATTCAATTTAGTGTTCTTAATTGAAAAATAATTTTTGGCCACCCTGTACATTTTTGGGAAATGAAAATGATTCAAAAACATTAATTAGATGTCTCATAACTGGTATTCACATAAGTTTTTCTTAAAACCCATAATTGTGACAGTGGTGATTTTTTAAATATCCATCTGCAGACTGCATTATTTTAACAAAAGATTTCATTACATCCAAGTGATTGGGAGATATTCAATGCTAATATAGGAATGAATAGAGCCTTGAAAGAGGCTTCAAAAAATGTACTGATATACATAGCATTCTATTTTAAAAAAGGCACTTGGTCCTATAATTTCGTCTTGGTTCGCCCTATATGTTCGAAAATAATTTTCAGTTATAGACTTTTTTGTCTAGTTTACTTGCAATTTTTAAAAAATATCTAGCTATCGTAGAACTCGAGATATCGAGGTCCGGCGCACTATTGCCCCACCCTGTATATATGCTTTTGCGCCTTTTATAGATTTTGAACCAAAATTATGCATTTTTATGAAAAATTATATGTAACTGTCTATACATATATATTGCTATAATATTCGCCTGAAGGACGGTTAAATAAGACAATAAATAATTTTCTAAATTTACATCTCGCAAAGTCGAAAGTTCGGAGTCATTAAAAGAAAACACAATTCTAGAAACACAGGCAACAAAACAAATCAAAATCAAACTGAACAATGTACTGCGAGAACAATAATAATAATAATAATAATAATAATAATTTATTTACAATTAGAAATACAAATGGAGAGTACAAGGAGTATATATAACAAACAAGAAATATTAGAAACAAACAAACAAACAATATTTAACATTCGATAAAAAATAAAATTCCCTCTCTAGCTAAATAAAATAAATACGATACTAGAATAAAATAATTTGGAAATGATTAAGTTATAATAAAATTTGTTAATAAAAATGAAATAAATAAATTTTTATATTATAACAAAATCATTTGTAGTCTTAGTAATAATAATAATAATAATATTCATTACATTGAAAATATTACATTAATTACAATATCTTGCTCTTTTCGATAATAAGAATTCGTCTTAGCTAGAACTAGATACAGAAAAAAAAAGTATAAAATCTTATGGTCATATATTTTTAGGTATCAAACTTTTGAGGTTATGGCATCTTATCCAAGGTAACGGGAAAAGAATAACTGCAGCTAAATTAAAATAAGGAATCATATAGGTATTCACAGAAGGCACAAAAAGAAAGAAAAACACAAAACACAAAAGAAGAGAAGAGACGATGTAGTTGTCTTTATAGTAAAGAGAATCTACAAGTAAAAAAATATAAAGTAGAGGTAAGTACTCCTGTTCAGAAAGTTGAACATAGCAAAAAGAAAAAAATATAACAATTTTACATTTGTAGGTTCTCATCATCTGGTAATGCGTGTAACGTGAGCTACCGGATGTTATATATTATGTTCCCACCCCTAAACCTTCGTGGATCTAAAGAAAGAAGAAATAGAAAGTTTTAGATCGACTTTTTACAGAAAAGCAAATCTTTAATTTTTTTTTGTTTTCTACTTTTTAGTAAAAAGTAACGGTGGAATACTGTACTGTCATCCGATCTTAATAACTGCGCAAGATCTTATCAATTGATTATGTCAGGAAGCGTATTAAATAAAGGATGCAAGATTTGAAGACAAACATTCAATTTTCACCCCCGCTCCCCCTCCATGCGTATATTTTCAAAAATAACAATGGAATACTGTATTGTCATCCGATCTTCGTAATTGTGCAAAATTTTATCAATTGATTATATCAGAAAGTGTGTTAAATAAAAGATGCAATATTTGAAGACAAAAATTTAAAAAATACCTTGTAAGTTAATGAAAATCAAGTAAAAACAACGTTCATTTACTTTAGTTTTTAAATAAATTCAATTACACAAAGAATTTACGAAAGCGCTTCAAATATGAATGACACGAAAAGTATGTTATCTATATTCCAACAGATTTACTGTTTATTTGCTTTCTTATAGTATTTTTCATTTTAATTTATCTAGTAGGCTGCTACCGGTTTGTTTTTAACCGATTTTTATATTTCAAGAAAACATCAAATTGTAAGTAGTATGGTGCCCAGTTTGCATCCGCCCCTAATTTTACCCCACTATATCCCTTATTTTATTTCTTATTGGAGTAAACTTTATAGCTAAACAAACAAGTGGTACACTAACTATGCAAGTAGGTACCTCTACGCATAACAACGCTTTTCTTACCTGATGATGAAAAACTTTGAAGCTAAAAACTTCTGTTTATTAGTAAATGCTGCCTGTAAAAACTGAGACAAGATAATAAAATTATATGCACATGTAGTAGTTTTAATACCACCTACCTTCTCCATATTATCACAGTTTATTTCTTAATAAATAACTCATTGATGGACAATGTTCGTGTATTGGGTAACATTGACTTTATTTGTGAATAAGTTTCCTGCCAATTTTTCGTTAAAATTAACCGGGCTAGTCGTGTATACATTTCAATTCATAGCGCGCCGCGAAATAGCGCGCATGCTTGTCCACCATTACTCTGGCATTGCATTTGCGCACGATTGTCAGTTCGCCGTGTTCGTCAGTCATAGTCGGTTCAGTGTTCCGTGTGGCGGTCATTGGATATAACTGAATGCAATAAGTGCATTTTTATTGACGTGGTGTTTTAGATTAGTGGTGAACATTTTTGGACATATTCTCATGGATTAATCGTTCAACATTTTGAAAGAGGTGAGTATTTTTTTGATTATTTTTAGTAGGTCGCCGCACTGAATATTTATCAAGTCGGCGAAGTCAAGTCATGTGTTTTGGGTTGCATGTCTTCGGAGCTGAAAGTGTGCTTGGATTGGACTTATCCCCTCTACCGGGATCTTGAAAATGCAACAAAAATGCAGTTTTTTCTTTTCATAATTTAATCATCGTGTTGTAGTGAGTCGAGGAGGTTATATATTGGTTTTAATTTGTTGTTGCGTACAATGTGGAATGGACTTCCGCGCTTTTAATGACGTTATGTAGTTATTTAAAAAATGAGTTGAATGTTTACCAAGAGATTATTATTTTGAGACCATGCCACGAACGTTCATTTTTACTTGTCAGATAAATTTTGTATATTTAATCCGGAATTATTCCATCATTTCGTTAAATATCAATGCTATGTGTGAATTGCATCAAATTCGATGCTTTAAAATATAGGTTATGTAGCAATCGAATTTAAATTGTCTTCCACAGTTTTTTTGTAACACTCACATAAAACATAAAATGCAATTGTAAGCTATTGACGACATTTCTATGATGTAAGAATATTTTATATAATTTACAACGCTGTTAAACTTGTTTTTGATCTGTCTGTATTCGCATATATTATCGTCTCCCTTTTATTAGACTTTCGTGTAGCCTTGAAAGATGCCCCCAATTTAGTAATATCAAATCTCGAAACATAGAGTAAAGCAAGTGAATCTGTTTACAGCGTTTTTTCTTTGACCGAGTTGCCAAGTTAATAGAATTTTAGGTCAATAAAGATCTGGACTACATGGAAGTGAATCGAATCTGTGGCCTAAAATGACCGTGTGAATTTAAAGTTATAAATGATAACTTATTGGAATATTTTGTGGTTTTTAAGTGTGCCCTTTGAGTACCTTTATAGATAGATATTCATTCATACATGCATGCCGGATTTGAGACTTACCCACTTAAACTCACGTCATATATAGTAATTGTTCGTTGGTTGGTACCCCAATAATCTGTGTTGATAATCCGAAACCTTATCATAATTTAAGTTTTTATTTATTTATTTACATTCAATGATTAGATAATAATGAAAAATCTGTAAAGAAGGGGTATCGGGTTTGAATTGGTTGGGTGCAGACGCACCACAGGTATTGTAATTTATTAGTAATTCTAATTCGACAAATTGCGAAACAGCATTTGTAAATATTTACTTATTAAACAATTCCTTTACATATAGTAACAATTATAGACCGGGGGTTGGCGACAGATTTTTGGCCGGGATTTTAGTCAGTATGCTTTTCAGAAGGCGTTATGCTACGTAAATTCTCATAATAATAAGTGATATGAATCAAAGAGTCTTCCTGGGTGTGGTTTTTAGTTTTGTTGAATGTTTTGTTATTAGATAGGGGAGGGTGTTCCACAATCAGACAGATGCCTCTGTTTCAAAATGCGCGGGCTATTTCAGCCAAGTTGCTTATGGCAGATAGGTGGCGCACAGTGGAATGTTCAGATGTACTGGACGAGTAAAAAAGTAATGTGTCTGGTTTTTATGGGAAAAAGTTGAGTTTTAGTGAGTACTTTTTACCAAATATACGCATGAAAGTGTGCAGTTTGCTAATTTCCTGTAGTTTTTAAACAAACTTCTTCATAGCCTGCTGTGATAAGATTAATTTACCTAATTTGGGGGATAGTTTTGATTATAATATTATGCGTGGTTTCTTTATGATGGAGAAGTTTACTTGTCAAGTGCATTTATTCCACAATCAGACACACGTTTGGGTCCACCATCAGATGTGCCACCAAGAGCAATGCTCAACTTAGACTACAAATGTAAATTTGTGAGTCCAGAAGAATTTAAGGGTTATCCCAAAGCGCAACCTAGAAAGAAGGTAAGAAAGCCTCGAGAGAAAGGAAGGAGCTTCATCCCTACCGATACGCCAGAAAAAGATGCGCTTGAGGAAAAGAAGAAAGAGAAGGGATGGAAACTACAGTAAAAAAGAGCAAGACAATGTAAAAAAAAATTGTAGAAGAAAGTGAATCCTCAGAACTAGAAGACGAACTAGATTTATTTGATGATTCTTTAGAGGATGTGGAATGGTTTGGAGATGCCTTATAATACAACTTTTGAATCCTCCACAAGTTGACGACTATGTCCTCGTAGAATTTATGGATAAATCTAAGAAAATATATTACACAGGACAGATTAAAACTGGTGAATATGAGGTGAAGTTTTTGATCTGATCAAAAAAATATTTCCAAAGTTTTCTCTTCCCAAGCGTAGTTCGAGAGGAAAACATCGAGTTGATTTTGCACCAGCCAAAGCTTCTTGGCTCAACAAAACTTCAGAACAGGTGTATGAAATTTGAAATTAACTTTAGCGGTCTAGAAGTTCGTTAAAAATATATTTTTTTTATGTTCGTTTAATTGTGGAACCCCATGAATTTATGTTCGTTTGATTGTGGGACGACATGGGTCCACAATTACACAAAATTCCAAAATTTTACTTAAATTTTTTGTCATATAAAACATTCATTTTTTATTTTTATTATGCCAGTAGGTGAGTACTTATATATACTTAAGTTTCCTAACTAAAAAAATTGTAATAATATATTACAAAATAAAATGTTTAGAATAAAAAATAATATTTTTAGCTGAGGGTGGAACACTCTCCCCTATTAGTAATTTTAATACCTTCTTTTATCATCGTTTTTAAATTTTTATCCATTTTTGTTTAGCTGAACCAGACCTATTCCGTCCGACCCGCAATCCGCCGCCACCGCGATCAACACGGTGCTTGCACGATCGGTTCCGAGTCGGGTTCTGGGGAGGCGCTATTGTATTTTACCATGAATAAAGCCGTTTTCATTGATTTATTGGGTTCTTCCTATGGAAAAAAATGAGTCTCCAGTTGTTCGTAAACTATACGTTTTGGTACGATTTCAGTCAGGCTGCCATGCCTTTTAAAGTGAAGTTCAAGATAAACCATGGGCATACCGTTTGCGTGGGCCCAAAGAACTTCTATTTGTATAATTTTTTTTTCGGCATTTCTAAACAGGCTGTATACAAGTTCTTATTGTAAACTACTGGAGAAAAAGATGGCATACCGTTTGCGTATGCCCAAGTTCAGTTTATATTGAAACAATTTTTAAAATTGTGGGATAACTTTTCGTGGCCTATTTTTATCGACTTTATTTTTTAAACCCAAGAATAACAATCCATAGGGGTGACGTCCTGTGATCTAGGTGGCCATGCAATTAAAAACCTTGAAAATTTAGTTTTCTCTCAATGAAGTGAAGTTTGAAGATTGTAGAACTGTATGGAATTGAGAGCTTAATGAACGCAAATGTAGATGCAGATTTACGTAACAAATAACGTGAATATAAAAGGACTGGTTATAGTTTTCAATCTATAGAAATAATATTGCTTTAACGTAGAATATAAATTTATAATTAATATAAATTCATGAGAAACTCAAATTTTAATTTGAAGAAACTCAAATTTCCAATATAAAATATAAAGCTTAACAAATATAAAGAATAAGCATAAAATATATAAAGCTGAGTTTCAAGTTTGAAGTATATATAGTTGAATTTCAAACTTGAAGAAGCTGATTCGCAAACTGTAAATTGCCAAAAAAAAATGAAAAAGAAAAAAATAATATTTTATAACCATGTGGTACATGTATTTTAATTATTTATTAAATTAAAAAGAATTGAATTTGAATTTAAATTTATTTTAAAAAAATTGAAATTATATCAAAGACAAAAATTGAAAATTATTCGAATTTTAAATTACTAATAAATGAAATTGACCTAGTTGTTAAACACTTGTTAACGTAGATATAAAAATGTAATATTAATTACTGATGTCAAACAGTTAAGTTTATATAGGTTTGAATCAGTACAAAAGCTGCAGGCAAATGATTTCTTGGTGAATTTAACTAATAAGGTAAACTTTTTTATCCCACTTTCTGCAAAAGAATATCAATACACAAACTTGAAAAAGATAGTTTTACTAAACAAAGCCGTAAACTGGTAAAGATGTAAAGGTATATCGCCATCTGTTAATGGGTGAGTTAAGTGCACAACCTGCACGTCACCTTGAGTAGATTTCCTTTACTCACAACTAAAATAGTGGTATATAATAGATAAAAGGAATCTATATTTCTATATAAGCCAGTATGGGTAAATAATGACATTTATTGCAAATTTTGAACCTACTAACGAACTGTCGTAATAATTAGTAAAACGTATACAAAGCGTTTTGTAAGAATTCAGCAAATATATTACATCTTGTAGGATATACTATACAACAGGTTAATGAGAAAGGTAAGAGAAATAACCATAAGGTAATGTGGCCAGTCTTTGGCAGTGAACCAGTTATCGACACCCCATTTTTTGTTAATCTATATTAAGCACATTATTTAATATTTCAATAATTCTTTTCACTAGTGCTATTGGTTACAATGTTTGGCAACACTGCTTAACTTTCTACCTTCTTAAAGTCAGCCATATTGTCTATAAACAGTTCTAAGGTATCTGTGAATAAGTTGTTTCAAAGTGGTGTTTACAAAAAAGTTAAGGTAAGTACTCAACTTTTAATGGTAGTGTGTCATTTATTGAGTTCTTTGATTAAATTTTATACTGCTTTGATTAGAAAAGCATATAGAATTCAATTATAACCTTCAAAATTGTCTAAAACTTCTGAACTTGTTAATAACAGATGTGTCAATGACTGGCATCCAGTAATTGACATCAGCGTCAAATACTGGACATTCCCGCTAGTAGTAATATTTACGTACAGAAATAATAAGCAGAAAATTGCAACATTGCCAAACCTTACTTTTTATATGTAAAATAAGGTTTGGGGTGCCAATAACTGGACAAGAGTATGCCGATAACTGGATTAATTGTTTTTGTTTCAGATAATGGCCCTCAAAAAGAATTATAATTCTGAACAAATGTCTAAAGCTATTAAGGATGTTGAGAGGGGAGTTCCCGTTGCCACGGCGGCGAAATTATATGGTGTTCCCCAAACATGCACAATGGGTCCACCGAGTGTTCTTACCCCAGAAGAAGAACATATTTTTGTCCAGTGGATATTGATGCTCTCTGCAAGGCATTTTCCTGTCACAAAGCATCAACTTATGGATAGTGTTGAGAAAATAATCAAGGAGACAAAAAGGCAAAACCCCTTCAAAAATAATAGACCGGGTGATAAGTGGTTTAAATGTTTTCTTAAGCGACATCCACAAATTACACAAAGAGTATCCCAAAAATTTAACAACTGCAAGGGATAACGTCACGGAACGTCAAATTCGTAATTGGTTTTCAGAAATAAAAGACTATTTAGCTGCTAAAAATCTTTTTGAAATTACCAAATGCCCTAATCGCGTCTTCAATGCAGATGAGAGTGCATTCTATTTGCAACTTAAAGGCGATAAAGTTTTGACTAGAAAAGGGGAGAAGAACGTATATAGGACTGGCAATGATGAGAAAGAATGTATAACGGTTCTAGTGACTGCTAATGCTGAAGGCGCATCATGGCTCCGTCAATGATTGTATGTACTTATACCCGAGTACCTGGTTATATATTTCAGCTAATATACCAGAATCATGAGGTATTGGAAGTTCCGAAAATGGATGGATGTGCAGTGTCACCTTCTATGAGTACATGATTAATATTTTTGAACCATGGTTAACTGAGCAAAAAATTGCACGTCCCATTGTATTTTTTGTAGATGGTCATGTATCCCATTTAACATCTGTCCAATTTTTGTGTGGAAAAGCAAATCGAGTTGATATCTCTATTTCCAAATTCAACGCATCTATTACAACCAATGGATGTGGCTGTGTTTCTTCCGCTAAAACATGCATGGAAATTGGATGTTCAACAGTGGAGCTTGGATAATTCTGGCCATAAACTACAAAAGCAACATTTTGGGAAATTGCTTGAAGCTGCTCTGAAACATATCTCCGAAGATACTATTAGAAATGGGTTCAGAGTATCAGGTCTTTGCCCTTTTAATGAGCACAATGTAAAATTACGAAATTACCTAAAACATCACTTTCTGAAGAAAATACGGGGGGAAATCTAGCAATTAATGCAAAAATCCTTCTAAGTGGCCTAGAAGAGCGAATTGGAAGAGAAAGGAAAAATTCTTTTGAAATGTGTTTGTTAGAAGGAAACATAGAATGGAATGGACCTATAGAGGAAAAGACACTTTATGAAATTTGTAAATCTATAAAATTAGAAACAAATGAGAGGCGAGATGATGGAAGAAATAATGAGGAAGCTGTTGTGTTGCAACCATTACAGAGCTCACCTCCATTGAATCTAAATAATGAAAAAAACACGGATTATGAAACTGCACATCCACATTACACTCCTATTAAAGATGCAATTTCTGAAGAAGCCAATTTACAGTTGAGTAATGTTAATAAGGAAAATGCGGAACCTGTCCTAGAAGAAACATCTATATTAAATCAGAGTAAACTTCCATTAAATGTTCCAACACCATTTAAGAAGGCTCTATTTTAGCCTGACGAGACACCGTCAACAAAAAAAAAAGAAAGCTTAAGGAAAAAATTCCTTCGGTCATCACTAGTGAGGCATGTAGGAACTATCATATTAAAAAAGAAAATGAAAAGAAAAGGACGATTGAAGAAAAAGAAAAGAGAACCAGACTTAGAGAACAAAAGAAGATGGATCAGTAAAAGAGAAAAACGCCCATTGAATCTGATAGCTCCGAAGAAGATTGGGTTGAAAGTGGCGACAGCCTAGATGACGTAGATATTTTTGGAGAAAACGACACAGTCGAATTTTGTGAAATGACAAAACCTTCCAATATTTCAATTGGTGATTACTTACCGGTTAAATGTTTGGGTGGTAAAAGAAAAACCATTACATACAGATACGTTTGTGTAGTACAAAATATCTCAAACACCATGAGCGATATTGAAGTTATGTCCATGAAGGTCTTAAATGACGAAAAAACTATTTTTAAAGCATGTGAAGATGACATTTCTAGCATCAGTAAAGAGGAAATTGCCTTCTCCCAACATTATTGCATCTGGAGATAGATTAAAATATCAATTTGCAACTCCTGTAAATGTATTTGAAGCTTAGAGTTCAAATAAACAATTATTTTTTATATATTTTTTTTACTTTTTTGTCTGTCGATTACTGGGATGTCAAAGACTGGATTTACAAGAAATGACTTTGTCAATGACTAGCACTTTGTATCAAATGTAAAAAAACTGATATAATAAAAAAAACTCTAAATATTTTTGAATTTTATGTGTAAAACTAAAATATACTAGGTATGTCTATTCTATTGATATCTACAAAAGGAATTTTTTATTTTCCTAATAATATTTTTTTCGATTTATTAAATGGGGGTTGATCTAAAAGTGTTAATAACTGGTAGGTTTATCTTATGTACTTTCATGGTAAATAAGAATATAAAAATTGAAATATAGATATATGAATGTGAATCGAGATGTGAATAAATGTTGTGTAGACATGAAATCGACAATTTTTTCCTGAGGTGCTGTAATAGAACGAAGATACATAATAGTGTAAAAAACATGACTGAGTTCCTAAGATATAAAAATATGTACATAAAACAATGTGAAATCATTTAGCAGTTATACAAGAAAAATTCTGATAGTTGAAAACAATTTCATTTACAAAAACTGAATCAAAATGCTATACAGATCGTGCTAAATATGAATAAAATACTAATTATATAAAATTGTTAAATGGGCATAGGCCATGTAACAGTGGGCGTTCTGGATGTCTCAAATTGAAAATTCTTACTAGCTGCATTTCGATAAAAGTGCACACTATCAGCAACAATTCTTATTATTTCAATTCTAACAGCAATACTTAATTATTGTTGTGCAGCCAAATTTAATTTGACATTCGATCTCGCATTCGATACAATTGTCAAATCCATTCCAAAGCACTCCATGTTAACAAAGATATTGGTATGAAGAGTTCTAAGTATTTTAAAATATAGCTACCAATTTTCGAATATGCATTTCATAATAGTGTTTTGGATAAAAAATGGATCTTAATGCTTAATTAGCGTCATTATTACACGACTACCAAGTTATATAAATATCCTCGTAAATATCCGACAATAACTGGAATAGTAGGGTAACTATTACATGATTTTTTTGTAAAGGAATGAATATTTTTTAACGAAATTTGGTATACAGGGGTCATAGGCGTATTTCATGTCGAAAAAAGATTTCTTTAAATAACTTTTTAATCACAATCTGACACACAAGAAGTATACCGAGAGGCGTGAAGTATACCAAATTTGATCTAAATCGATCAACAAATGGCCGAGATATTGGGGTGGTTGTATATCCGATATTTTGATATTTATATGAATATCATGATATTTGCCCACCTTGTTTTTCCACTTAAATCATAATATAGTTAATAATAATTAATTTTGTACGATAATGAGGTCTCAGGTAAGGCTCACTAAGACCCCTCGAAAAACAAACCACATTTTAAAACAGTTAATGGAAACTTGATAAAAGTTCATGCGCAGCATGAATTGCTAGACTTTTTATTGTCATTGCTTTTCTCAGCGTGAGCGAGCGATGCCTGTGGTTCAAAATAATTTGCCGCGAATTTCTAATACACAGAAATAGAGAAATTAATACACATTCTTCTGTACTCAGCGCTACCACCTCTGTAAATCATCAAGGGATAATTTTTTGGACCAAATTTTTTCAGGAATTTGTCGTACCTAAGAATTTCTCATGCCAAAAAATAATTTGTCGCGATATTCTATTACGCAGAAATGGAAGAATTAGTACACATTTCTCTAACACTCAGAACTACCACCAAATCAAGGGGTGGTTTTTTGGACTGATTATTTTTCAGGAATTTGTCGTAAGGGGCCTACGAATTTGTCGTGTCGATAAACAGTTTGTTGCGATTTTCCATTACGCAGAAATAGGAGAATTAATAGGTAGATTTTTCTCTGTACTCAGCACTACTACCCTCTTATATTATCAAGGGGTGGTTTTCCGCATATTATTTGCTCACGATAAATTATTTTGATACTCAGAGCCCTTTTTAATTTTATACCATTTTAGCCCGTTTCGGAATGTGGTAATGCTAACTTGACTATCAAGTTGGTATTATGATGGTTTTTCTTAAATAAAGCGCGACAAAATTTTTCTTTTCACGACAGAAAAGTGGCAATTAATCCATGTATTAACATTGCAAAATTTCGATATGGTAATGCTAACTTGATGGAAGTTATTTTTTACTGCAGGTTTCACTGGAAACAGCCCTACAATTTTAGATGTAAATCAAATATGTTCAGAAAAATCGTCATTCCTATTGGCAACGAATACATATTTGGAAATTTTTTATATCATTTGGCCCTCGGTTTGACCCCTACGAAACACGATGTATATGAAGTTAGCAGGTTAACTTTTGCGAATCGGTCTCGGCATAGCATAAACATTTGCCGTTTTTTAGCCGTTAATTAGCCGTGAAAGAGAAAAATTTACCGCTTTTGTTTTTTAAAAAATATGAGATGTCCTGCTAACTTCATATGAAGTTAACAGGTCATATATATAAAAAGTTATTTAAAAAAAAATTAGGTAGCTTAATATTTGCCGTTTTTTAGCCGTTAATTAGCTTTGAAAGAAAAAAAATTGCCGCTTTTGTGTTCCGGTGTTCCATGCCACAGGACGGGTTGCACAAAAGTCGAGGAAGATCACATAGACTCAATTGGTAATATAAAGATAAAATATTATGAAGCGAAAAATTTCCAACGCCTTATCTGATTATTTAATTTGTTTCAGAAAACATTATTTTAATTGGTATTGATACAGATAACAAGGTAGAACTGTCAGCCCTTCCCAAGGGTTTCCCATACCCAAAAACGAAACAGATCTACGAAATTTTGGAGGTTGTTGATTACTCAGGGCCAACGACGATAACTAGAAGATCCACCGCAGTTGGTCACTATACAGCAATAGTAAAAAGACAAGCTAACTGGGTGCGATACGATGATTTAAATAGCAAAGCAACAATATTAAGAAGTCACTGTAAAATACAACCTGAATTATTAATTTACGCTAAAAAATAAAATAAACTAGAAAGTTATCAAGAACAAGATTAATTTTATTATTTCCTGATATAAAAGTACAACTAATAACACTATTTCATAAACTTTGTCTAAAATCAACCATTTGTCACGAATCAAGGGAGCCAAGAAAAATACGATTTACAGAATATTTTAACACGATGAATAACCTATCGCCTGGCCGAAAAGAGTAAATAGTAGAGCCACGGGCGTGCGGATTTACAGATTTCGTAAATTCCTTAATACCATAAAATTTCCTTCGGATTGTGTTAATTATGCATGAACTAGCATGTCTTAAATTAAAATATTATGGATTCTTTATATAGTAAAAAAAATAATATAAATAATATTATTTTATATACACCTATATAAATATATGTGTGGCGCCACTGGATGAAGAACTACCCGAATATTTGACCTTCGTCTATAAAAGCTCCGCCTATTTCACAGCAGTCAACAAGTTATTAAGTATAAATGCGGCATTTTCACACATTCAACCCATTTGGTCGACTATGGCAATTACCGTTCGACTTATTTGATTTAATCGTGGAGAGCAAAATTTTTTTCGAAATTGTTTATCCCCATCAATAAACAATAAATCTCGAATCCACGGAATCTCAGCGGGGCAACCGAGTTTCGCGCTTTGGAAATTGTTTTTCCGGCTCGTTTTCTCTTTGAGAATTTGCCGTTCGACTTGTTTGATTCAATCGTGGAGAGCAAAATGTTTTCCGAAATTATTTATCGCATTAATAAACAATAAAGCTCGAATCCATGGAATCTCAGTGAGGCAACTGAGTTTCGCGCCGAGGAATTTTTTTTTCAGGCTCGTTTTCTATTTGAGAATTTGCCGTTCGACTTGTTTGATTTAACCGTGAGGAGCAAAATGTTTTCCGAAATTATTTATCGCATTAATAAACAATAAAGCTCGAATCCACGGAATCTCAGCGAGGCAACCGAGTTTCGCGCCTCGGAAATTTGTTTTCCGGCTCGTTTTCTATTCTATTAAGCTACCTAAATTTTTTTAAAATAATTTTTACATCTCATATTTTTTAAAAAACAAAAGCGGCAAAATTTTTTCTTTCATGGCTAATTAACGGTTAAAAACGGCAAATTTTAAGCTAGCTAATTTTTTTTAAAATATTTTTTTATATATGTGACCTGCTAACTTCATATGAAGTTAGCAGGACATCTCATATTTTTTAAAAAACAAAAGCGGCAAATTTTTTTCTTTCACGGCTAATTAACGGCTAAAAAACGGCAAATGTTTATGCTATGCCGAGACCGATTCGCAAAAGTTGACCTGCTAACTTCATATACATCGAAACACGGCTTTCTAAATACAGCAGGTCGCAGGTGGTTCACATGGTAACTTGAAAATTAGTCTGTACCATGTATTTTGGACATATTGACGTTTTTGTATATTTGACATGAATGACATTATTACAAAAATGATTTTGACATTTTCGCAGCCATCCGTATTGATGAATAAAATTCGAATTATTTTCTGTGCAACCTTGTATAATATAAACATTTTAAAAATTGGTCTCAAAAATGTAAAAACAAACAAGGCGGTCCATTTGAAAATGATTTTTTTTTTCGAAACCGGGTGACATGGCGGATAGGTTGGAATAATTTTCTCTCGAATTTTCCCGTATAAAATTTTATTCCCATATTTTTAAAAGTGTTAAAGTAACAGGGGTGGCCCACTATTAGTTTACACCCGGTATACTTGATTAAGACGAATCGAGGGGATATTAACATTTTGCATTAATAAACGGGAAATACTTGGGAAAATGTACCTAATAGTTTTGACAGTTGGATTTTATAAATTATTACACTTGCATTTAAAATAATTAAGCTTTTATAGATATTCTCTATAATAAGTAAGGGCTTTAGGGGTGTGAAAATAGTCACGGAATACCAAGAAACCTTTTAGGGGGTTCAACCGGGCTGTACAATTTGACATTGAAGTGCTCACTTGAAGGGCACTTAATAAAACAAAAATAAAACACCACGTCAATTACTTAAGGAATGAAATACTTGAAGTGTGAAATATAGTGCGTACAATTTTTCCCAGCGATTGTTCTCTCAACATAATTATACTCTTGGCAGAATACGAAGAGTGTATTACTTTTCTAAATCGTATAGAATAATTTCGTATGATTGTGTTATCGTCATCGAATTCTGAACAATTTCCTAGATGTCTATTCGTCTATTAGTCTAGTTGTCTGACCATTCATAGGTCACTTCCTTGTAAGCACGATAACTGAAGAAGGAAAAGTCCAACAGTTGAAATTTGAACAGTAAGCAGTAGCTTAAAAGAAGTTATGAGACATTTTAAGGGGGAAAAAACTGTACCTTCATGAATGGTGTTGCAACCTCCGATGAGGTTCCACAAAATCAAAAATACGGCAGGGTATACTGACTGCCAATCAAGCTGGAACCATCGGGATATAATTAAAATTGCATATATATTGATTAAATATTTCGTCGGAAATTGTATAAAAAAAGAAGCAAAGCTTATATGCTCTTTAAAGTCAATGTTTCGACAAACTTTATGAACTTCTTCAATTTGTCGTAACGTCGACTTTAAAGAGGATATAAGGTTTGCTTCCTTTTTATCCAATTACCAACGAAATACCCAACATACATTTTGTGGATACCTACTAAATTTAGGTATTATTGCATATATTCGTATAGCAATTATGTCCAAAAGCTTTGATTGCGCTCTAGTGAGACCAAAGCAAAGTTCACATTACGCATTACTTTGAATGAGACTGGGTAGCTGAGCAGAGTATTCTTATAAATTATGCCTCAGTTAGTATTAAATTTGTCACCATTCATTAACTTTTAACATAAATTATTACGTAACTATGACACATTAATATATTAGACAAACAACCTTGATGTTCTATTTATGACTAGTAAATTTGGTAGTGACATTTGGAGTATATTCACATTTAAACTATTTATTTCATGGTGCAATTAGGAAGTTTTTCAGTGTTCGTTACAAACATTCATGAGGTCCTGTGTAAGAGATTTCATTTTATTTATCTGCTAGAATTTAGATTTCTCGAGGCATTTCTAGGAATTAATGGGTCAGTGAATGCTTAAAAAATGAAGATTTTTTGTGTGCACTTTTGCTGCAAAATTTGAAACATTTATGTTTACATACCCATATAAAATGTCCATACAGCGTGCGGTAAGTATATGGATCGGCTTTAGCGAAAACCAAAGTAAACGCTACGCAATCCTCGCCTAAGATTGCATAGCTTCCGTGCATACACTGATATATAAGCAACTAGAAGATGTGAGGCGAGGACACGGTATTCCTTGTGACGAAGGATATTCCAGGAAAAAGAAACATAATCTCTTGGAGTAGTTAAAGAAGCCAAGAAACACTTTAAATATTTTATGATTTGGTCAGGGCCAAAAGCTATACCCTGTATATAACTTTTTTGAGGTTCTCGAAATTATAATACTTTAATTTAAACGACAGTATTTATTTAACGTAAGATAAACTATGGGAATTCTGCGCCAAAATCCCATGTTATTTCTTGTGGAGGTTCAATCGGGTTTTCAAGGTCAGTATTATAAAGAGTCGGCTGAGGATGGCAAGGTCATTCAAGGTCAAGAGTTGTGTCCTCCACATAGCACCCAATCACATGATGCCGCGGGAAATTCAAACTTGCGGCCTCCACCTATACCGTTCCTACCTAACGAACCTAACCTATCGCAGTCGTATGTACCGGGGGTGTGTTCATGGGTGGTTCATGGATAGTTCATGGGGGTATCATGACCTATTTGAAAGCTGTAGAGACCTGTTTATATCTGTTTAAGGCCTATTTGAGGGGATACATGGGGGATAAGGGGACGTCACACCGCCATCCGCAGCTAACTTCAGTTGACTCTTTACAAGGTTGGCCTTGAAAACCCGATTGAACCTGCGTAAGAAATAACATGGGATTTTGGCGCAGAACGCCCATAGCTTGTCTACTAACCTATTTACCGACGTATTTACACAAAGTTTTAACGAATTTTAAACTAGATATTTTATTTAACGAAGTACGTAATAAGGTATAACCAGAAGTTTGCCCATAAAAAATATGAAGAAGTGAAAACATAAATTAACGCAGTGGTGATAATAGATTCTGAAAAGATTCACTATGCGAATTCACCATTTACATGAATTACGCACCTTCCAAGAAATCTAGGTAGCTTTTCTTGGTGATTTCACCTTTCACCAAATTTACTAGTATATCACTTCACTCTTTAAGGTTTAATACTGCCAAACTAACACTCGGTGGTGTATAGTAGGAACAGAAAGCTAGTTCGTCAGACGGCACTAAAACAATATTATTTAAACAACTCACAATTTTCTAGTGTGTCACTTTACTTTTAAACTTTTAATACTGCCAAACTAAGACTCGAAGATATGTAACGTATAGTAATCGACCACAAACTAACATGCAGGTGTGTAAAAATCTCGACCGTATATAGTGCCAGAAGTGTTTCGTTTCACCGGGGACAGTAGTCTTGCACGATCGTTGATTCCTATTTATTGCTTTCGTTTGCCCTGCCTCGTCGAGTTCTTTCTGCAAGGGAGCGTTTTTTGCATTGAAAATGGAATTTTTTGGAAATGAAAATTATATAAAAAGTTAGGCATTAATGGTTCGGTAATGTTTCACGAAGGCCTCCACTTCGATCTGAATGGCAAATGTGTGTATAGAAGCTTTTAGAGTTTACGCGAGAGCTTTATCGTATAGGCATCTGTTGAAGGGAAGTAAGCTTTGATGAAAAAAGTTTTACTTTGGGGACAGAGAGAGTTTACTATTGAAATTAAATAATTTAAAATGCTGAGAAGCTGATTTAGATATTAAATTATATGAATGGAAATTAATAAAAATAGAAGTTAAATGATATGAATGGTAATTCGTGCGGCAATTTAGGCGAGTTACCAAGTTTTTAAGGCGGTAATTTGTAATGTTTTAGCTGTAAAATAATTAATTGAAAAGTTTAAAACTTATTATCGGTAATTTCATTTTAGTTGTGAATTATTAATTGCTTTGATTGATAAAAATGTAGTTTTTTTTTGTAAATTTAAGTTACTAAATGGCTTTTTTATTATCTTTTGACTTTATGGATGCAAAATGATCTTTATTTTAAAAGTTTTTTAATTTTATTTTTTTACTTATGCTTAAACTATTCAAAGTAGCCAATATGCTGTTGAGAATTGTTAATGGAGGTGATCTCACGGCATGTTAACTTCAAAAATTGTATTAATTAAACAAAAAAAATATTTTCTGTACAAAAGTCTTCTTTGCCTGTAGCAAAAAACATGATTCTTCAAACAATAAAATAAGATGCTCTTCCAAACCAAAATGCACGTTATGGTGAGAATGGCCCATATGCAGTGAATATCAATACGTGTATTCTGTAAATTCAATTCCGAGGTACGTTCTACGTGTACTATAATTTGCCGAAGTGTGTTTGCCACTGTAAATTCCATAAAATTAGTAGGCAATTCGATGGTAGTTTTTTACTGTCTGAGTTGCCTCATGATTTTTTGTGAATAACATGCGACTGAAGTAATGCCAAAATAGAACCCAGTTTGACTAAATCTTGGTAGGTGTGCATGTGGGAGTGATTTTTAATTGTATTTCTTTTTTATTATTAACTGTTGTAATAAACCAGTTCTCGTTTAGTTGTAAATTATAAACACTGGTGTAAATGACTTCTGACCAGTTTAGATTTAATTAATATTAAACATCTACATGATTAAACCGACATAACAGTCATTTTTGTTTATTGGTTGTTAGAAAACTACTTGTAAAAATTTAATTATTGTAATAAATACTTATTTATTCATTTTCAGATATCAAGCCTAACGTATGTTAAGGTACTTGTAAAAAAATTTTGCAGTGTTTTATCTATCTTTCACTTTTTAATTTATTAGTTCTGATGCTAAGAGGAGAATAAAAATTCACAGTGTTTCCAGCTGCATGGCATATTGATCAAAGAAAGGTCTTCAGAAAACGACACAATTTTATTTTGATATAATAACCAAAATGTCGAATCAGTTTATATATTATACCAACTATTATTAAGAAAATAACATTTCCACATAAATTTGCGGGAAATATTGGGAAACTTTAATCACGGCGCCAGGAAAATAACTTGAAGGCCATCAATCAAAAGTGAAGTTTTATGTCAGATCGTAAACGGGACGTAGCCTGTTTATAACTTTTTTATTTTACAAGAACGAGAAAGGATATTCAACGTTTTTTTATCACATGTAATACAATATACAGAAACACAAAAAACCGAAATAAAGTGTATAGTGTATAGTGTATACGACCAGAATTGAAATCGTATAAAAACTAAAAGCCGGCAAAAACAGCCGGCATCGCTTGCGGAGGTAAATAGAAATGCTTGTCATAAGAAAAACAATAAAGAGATGCCGACTGTTTTTGCCGGCTTTTAGTTTTTATACGGTTTCAATTCTGGTCGTATACACTATACGGCTGTATTATAATATACAAAAAACGCAAACTTTGTTCGATCATAGAAAATACTAGACGAATTTAACGGATGGTATAAGAAAAGTGCACAGGCAAGAATTGTGCTGTTGTTTTAGTGTTAAAATCATTTTTGTGTTGAGAATAACTGCTTTAGTTTTCAAATTATACAATTTTTCCTTAAAATAAACATTAAAATATTTTTAAAATGAAGGACATGCACACCACACGACACTGATTCAAGTTAGCGCCGCATAGCCTCTCCTACTCAATTCCTTTACTTACCTCCGCGCGGTGGACCCTGGAAACCTGAGCAACCCGACGGAGGATTGGGTAACCAACTCCAATAGGAAATCGGGTCAGGGCAAACGAGGATGGAAGAAATGTCCATCCGAAAAGGGGATTACGCTATGGGTTAACTCCTGGAAAACAACATTTGTTACGGAAACAAACCGGATGTATCCTACGACTACTCAACTTCAAATGTGTGAACTCTGTATCAAATGTCGACTGTACTTGGATCTCTCCTTCCTAAATTTAAGTATTTCAAAAAATTCTTCGATACAAATCATCTAAAAATAATGTATTATGGCACTTCTGCAGATGCACTTGACTTATGGCATTATTGCTTGGGGGGCGCAACAAATACTTATTTAAAGCATCTGGATATTATACAAAAATGATTTCTAAAAATCATATTTGACAAATGTTATACCTACCCAAGCAATGAATTGTTTAAAATATCAAATGTTCTTGATATAAGACAGTTATTCGGTCATGTTCTGTTATTAAATCAATATAAGCACCCGAAAAACATTATACCTATCGAACATGATTACAACACAAGATATAGGAATCAAGCTATAACTATTCCAAGAGCTTTTAAAACAATTGGACAACGCTGTCACACCTATCTTTCTCCAAAATTGTATCAACATCATTCCACGTGACCTAAAACAAATTAATTCGATATCACTGTTCAAGACGAAAATAAAAGCATGGATTCTCAAAACTCCCAGAATAGCCCTTCATCAGATAATGGACGCAAAAAATGTACATATCTAAAGCTATTAAATATAAGTTATTACATTATTTTAAATCGTAATATGGATGTATTAAGTTAGATAAAGTTTCAACTAAGTATTCCAATTAATAATTGTGTAAATCAAACCTACTTACCTCTTACCATTTTAGTTTAATTTTAAATAATTTTAGAATTTAATTAGTCAGTAGCTACTATCGTCCACGAGCAAGGTTTCTTTTGTGGATGTATCTATGTTTATTTCTTATTATTTGTATATCTAAACATACAGGTAAGATCGTGTGTCTGTGTAAACAACTAATGTACACTTATGTAACTTTTTCATATTTTGTAAGTAAACATTATTATTATTATCTCTCATTTCCATCCTTAATGAATTTAAGGTTGACATAACAGCTATACAATAGACACGCATCACGCTTCGGACATATCGTGTATCAGAGTATTTAGAGGAGCCAAAGTCGATTCCGATCATCACCTGGTAGGAGCACGTCTTCAGGCTCGAATATCAAACTTAAAAACAAGAAGGAAATGAAATTACAAGGTACGATGTGGAGGCATTAAAAGATCCCACAAAAAGAAGCGCATAGATTAGTGCATTAAATACACGCTTACTAGCCCAGGGAGTAATACGAACATTGAGGAACGATGGGAAGGCTGTAAAGAAACTTTACATCAAATTGCCAGTGATGTCATAAAGCAAAAAACACGGAGCAGAAAGAGTAAATGCTATAATGAAAAGTGCAAGGTAGCAATAAGTAGAAAATTAAAACCTGCCTCAGGATGCAACAGAGATATAATACTCATGCAGCTGTAAAAAAATACCAAGAGAGAAGAAGGGAGGAAAACAGAATACACAAAAGAAAGAAGAAAGAACAGCTTAAAGAAATAGAAACACACAGAAACCAACACAATAGGCAATTTTATAGACAGATAAATGATATGAGGAAGAACTTCAAATCGCAAATAACACAATGTAAAGGCAAAGAAGGCAACATTGTGAGCAACAAGCTAGATATATTAAAACGCTGGGCAGAACACTTCGAGGAACTTCTCAATAAAAAATCGAAGCTGAAAAAAGCTCCACACCTGTATCTGAAGAATGCAACAATGAACAGCAAGTTGAAGAATCCCCAGCTACTGTAGATGAGACTAAAGCTGCAATTGCCAAACTTAAAAACAACAAGTCACCTGGCTCCGATGACTACATACAGAAATATACAAACATGGTGCAGATAAACTTTTTGCGTTAAAAAAAGGGGATATGATGAACTGCGCCAATTTTAGACGAGTTACGCTACTAAACACAGCATAAAATCTTCTCCATATTATATATACCAGGTTACAGCCTTATGCAGAGCGTAACGTAAGAGATTACTAATGCGACTTTCGCATTGGTAAAGGAACAGTAGAGCAGATAGATGTTAGCACTAAGACAGATACTGGAAGAGACAGGAGAATATATTACATACACACATCATATACTTGCTGTGCCTATTACACTATAAATAGAAAAAAGCTTTACCAGACTATGTGACAATTTCTTATACCAGTTCACCTAATACAAACGATTGAACTAACAACTAAAATTGTAACCTGTAATGTACGAATATAGAAAGACACGACAAGACTGTTTAAGGGTCGCAAAGGTCTTCGTCAGGGCGACGCCCTGTTCTGTCTACTGTTCAACATTACTTGGAAAAGGCACCACGAGACGCGGAATTTGATGTTAAGGCAATAGTATTTTGTAGTGCTGAAGATATAGACATAATTACAAGAAAATAAGATGCACTAATTGAAACCTTTACTCGACTGAAACGATTCGCGATAAGGGGTTCACAGTAAACAAGAAAATGACAAAATATATTCTCGCTACCACTCTCAACAGCAAAGACTACGATATTTAGGCGACGTAGAACGAAACCTTAAGACAATGGCAATAAGAAGATGGAGAATGCTGGCGGAGGATAGGAACGAATTGAGAAGAGTATTAGAGAAGGCCAAGGCCCACAACGGCATGTAGTTTTTTAAAACATTTATTTAACGTCGGTCTATTTACGCTACTGAGACTTATCACCGACGCCTGTAGACGAGCTACCCCCAACCAGGAATTTTGCCGAACCTCTTCCCTTAAGATGAGTAGGGATCTTTTACTTGCCTAACATTTAATATACAAGGGACGGACGGCTTTACATCCCCTCCGAAGGATGGTATATTACCTACACAACCCTCGCCTAAGGTTGCATAGCTTCCGCGCATACACTGATATACAAGTCGCTGGAAGATATGTGAGGCGTGGACACGGTCTTCTTTGAAACTGTGGCCCATCCAAGTACTAACCGCGCCTAACGTTGCTTTACATCGCATATCGAAGTATATACATAGTAAAGATGCACCTACGCTCGCCACCCGGCCTATAGTTGCCGATGATGATGATGATATTTTTAAAATTAATTGTTTATGCAATTTGCTCGATTTCGTGGATGGGCATACGTACCCTTTTAATGTGACTACAAGTGTTTCTTCAATTGTTCGACCACTACGATTTTCAACACTTTATCCACTATCGGAATTCAATTTATTGGACTGTATTCACTTAACAATAGATATCCTACGCTATCAAAGATTTATTTCAATAAGTTAATATTTAATATTTCGTTTCCAGTGGATTTATTTTTTGAGTTAAAAATATTTTTTTAACTTGTAAAGCTTCATCGGCTAAAGCGCGTTGTGTGGCTATTAAAAATTGTGTAATGAATAAAACCGAATGTAACATGAAATTCGTTTAAATTCAAATTATTTAAAATTTTGCCAATATTACTGTCTTCATCTGCTTCTCGCCACGTTCCTGCACCATGTGTATATTGTAACGCGACGGGATAAAAATTGAATGTAAAATGAAATACCTGGAACTCATATCTGGAAAGGACACTTACTAAATCAACAGCGGCAATATGGACGTGCCATCGACTGTTTGGTAAGACTGGGGTCTGAGGCCGAAAATGACACATTGGTCTTACCTTTCGGTTATCAGACCTATGGTGACCTACGCATCATCCGTATGGTGGCCAAAAACAGAGGAAAAAATAGCACAACGAAAGTTGCAGAAACTGCAACGCCTTGCCAGTTAAGGGACTACAGGAGCAATGTACTTTTGTCCGGCAACAGCTATGGAGGCAACCTACCTACTTCCTTTAAACTTGCATGTGAGGAAGGAGGTAGCACTTACCTTAAGACTATATCAAGCACATAGATTGAAACCAGGTGATCTGGTTGGTCAGTTAAGGATTCTGGAGTTCATTTGGAGTCCATGACCAAACTCACTGATTCAATGTAGTGATGAGAGGTAACTTAATCCTCTCATGTCATCATAGATGTCTTCAAGGCGTATTGCGACTTGCTATTTTGCAAGTACCGAGAGCGGCGACCTTCAGCCCTTGGTGGACTTAACCTAGTGTTATTATATATGATTTTCAGGAAACATCAACTCAGCGGGCAGATACCCCGACTTGCATTGAATTCAATGCAGATCGGGATATTTGCCCGCTGAGTAGTTGTTTCCTGCAAATCATATATAACCACTAACTCAATGCCAATCAAATAGAACTTTAACTGTGAGTTTGACATGCTGATTGAAAGCCATCAGACGAGCAAGTTGGAGGCACTCCGATTGGAGCGAAGATCACTCATCTGGTATACAGACGGATCTAAAATGGCTGAAGAGATAGGTAAGGCCTAAATGTAGGATATCTAGAGCCCTCGGTAACACTCCAACCATCTTCCAGGCAGAAATTCATGCTATAGATCTGTGTGCCCAGGAATATGTATATAAAGGCATTCGAAGAACAACGATCTGTATACTATCAGACATCCAGGCAGCATTAAAAGCTCTAAGGTTTTATACCTTCAAGTCAAAAATTGCCTGGGAATGTAGACAATCCCTGAAGCAACTGGCCAACAGCAACAAAGTTACCTTGTGGGTGCTAGGACACGAGGAAGTACAAAGTAATGAACTTGCTGACAGCCTTGCGGAAAAAAAAGCTGAAGCACCATTCATTGGACCTAAACCGTTATATGGCCTGGCCAAGAGACACATAACGAAGGAGATCCAGAAATGGGAAAAGGATCAAAAAGGTCCTACTGGAGGAATGCTTCAGGCCAAAGACATGCGAAAAAGTTTTTATAACATATTTATCAAAGAATGCCACACAGCTTCTCGAACTTGAAAACTCCGAATTAAGGCTTATAACAGGCACTGGCCATTGCCCCTTGAGGTATCATCTCAAGAATATGGGCAAGGCAGTAGACGACAAATATGCAGATATTGCGATACTGCAACTGAAATTGCGGAACATATACTTTGTGAATGCAAGGTGTTAATCCGCATTAGGCTGAAGTTCCTAGAGCTGGCGGAATTAACGCCTGAAGACATAAAGAAATTATACCCAGGTAAATTACAAAAGATATTTTAGGTCGAAATGAAGTAAGGCTTCTCACAGTCAAGCGACCCCTAAAACAATCTACAATCTACAAATGTTATATTGAAAAGATCTTAAATAAACGATTTTAATGGTAATGATTGTGTGGCGAATTCACTTGGTCAAACACTACTGTATTCTGGGTTAGATCCCCGGCACCGGCACTGACAGTGTCGTTGGGTAATGATTGTTGTCTGAGTTTTTCCAAATGTGTTACCCTCTTCCGGACAGCCTTGGCTTTGGATTTGGGAATTGTGGACTATATGTGATGTGTTTATGTTTATACGGAGTAAAAGCGATTTCTTAAGTCATTTTTACTCCATATAAAACAATATTCATTGTGGCTGAGAAATAAAAATAATCTAGATGTTCATAAAGCCTCCCTCTTCATTGTTATTTTAAAATTGTTCCTCAAATGTTGAAATTTCCTCCAGGCTTCAATGAAACCCATTAAAATATATTTCAAAAATCAAATGAATCGCGTCTGCCGTATTTCGTCGAGCGTGAATCACATAAATTGCTCTATCTACAGTAACCAAACATGACACAATTGATGTGTTTGTAAATAGAATAAAATAATAAGCGCGTGTGTATGGCACATAAAATGTATTAAATGAATGAACATTCCGTTCGCTAAAAACTTTCACATTGTTAACAAAATGCAATAAAGAAATAAACAGTACATTTATTAAATGTATAAGCGAAAGCGGCCAGCGCCAATTATTATTAATAATAATGGAGTGGTAAAAATGATTGTACCTAATTGAAAATCATGACTAATTTGGTGAGAATAAGGAGTCGGCCCCGATACTGCACTAGTTTAATTTGTGTTCGGTTACAACACGCCAATTTTGAAATAGCTTTGCAGGCCTACAGTCGCCGAAGTTAAACAATAGATTGCTAATTCATATACAGTGTTCACTAAAAAGTCTGCACCATGTGGACAATTTTTTAATTAGTTGTTTTCTTAACGGGTTTCAGCATAATTAATAACCATAAAACTGGCAAAAATATTTGTCAAATGCCCTTATTTGTCAAAATATGAAGAAGTATATTTTAGTTTTTCCATTTTTCCCCAAAAATATATAACATTTAATTTTTTTAAAACATAATATTTTTAGTCGCAAACTCCTCTATAAAATCCTTATTTTACTATAAGGAACGTAACCAGACTGCAACCAACAGCTACTCTCCGGGCTATGTGTGTGAATTACAAGTTACAAGCCTGGCGCGTTAAGTGTAATAATTGCATATTACCTTCAAAACGCTAATGCTTCGATTGCAACAAACACCAGCCGAAAGACCGATCCTACTTAAAGGAGCTCTCTTGCCAGCCGTCACACACCACTTGCAGACTGCAGTTTCGAGCTGTTGGCTCTCGTCAGTGCAAGGTAGGCACGCGACGAACGGCACGAGGATCCTTTGACTATTTGGTACATCCCGGTATTTCTACAATAGCGATATGTAAAATAGTCAGCAGGCGCCATCTAGCGGTCCAGTGTCTGTTGCAATCGAAAAATAAATAGCCTGACTGGGCTTAGCATAGTTCAAATATGCTTTTAGAGGGCGGAATATTAAAACATAAATATTTTTAGTCGCAAACTCCTCTATAAAATCCTTATTTTACTATAAGGAACGTAACCAGACTGCAACCAGCAGCTACTCTCCGGGCTATGTGCCCCGCCGAGCGCTGAATTACAAGGTACAAGCCTGGCGCGTTAAGTGTAATAATTGCATATTACCATCAAAACGCTAATGCTTCGATTGCAACCAACACCAGCCGAAAGACTGATCCTACTGCAGTTTCGAGCTGTTGGCTCTCGTCAGTGCAAGGTAGGCATGCAAGGTAGGCTAACAGCTCGAAACTGCAGTTTGCAAGTGGAGTGTGACGCCTGGCACGAGAGCTCCTTTAAGTAGGATCAGTCTTTCAGCTGGTGTTGGTTGCAATCGAAGCATTAGCGTTTTGACGGTAATATGCAATTATTACACTTAACGCGCCAGGCTTGTAACTTGTAATTCAGCGCTCGGCGGGGCACATATCCCGGAGAGTAGCTATTGGTTACAGTCTGGTTACGTTCCTTATAGTAAAATAAGGATTTTATAAAGGAGTTTGCGACTAAAAATATTATGTTTTAATATGGAAAAGTTGTTTGTAATTATGTTAAGAATCTAAATGTGAAGTTTGGTTTGAAAATATTAGATACTACATTTCTGTATGTGTTCCTTCTCTTTCCATATATATTATTGTCGTATTGCAAAATTCTTTGGTTACATTTCTCAAAATTCTTCGGAGTATTTCAAGACAGATATCCCTGGTGTTTCCTAAATGATCAATATTTTGGAAGGGTTTTCAATGGTAAACTTTAAAAGCACACTTGGACTTTTCCTTATGGTACTTTTCCACATTTTGATAAATAACGACATTTCAGGCCATTTTAAAATTTCTAATGACATTTTGGAGGTGTCAAAGTTGCAACGTGAAAAATATTTTGGCAATCTTGTGGTTATTAGTCATGCTGAAACCCGTTTAAAAAACAATTGAATAAAACTTAAGGTAAAACGAGCATTATTATTTCTCGTGTGTAGATATAAAAAAATCTTGAACAAAATAAAAGTCAAACCAATCATTTAAGTCACATTAAGGACCTGTTTATCAATACAGGGTAGTTAATACTTAACTATAGGATAAATGTCAATGAAACAATGGATATTTATTGTTTTGTTATTTATCCTTTGGTTACGACTTAACCTTGCATTGATAAACCGGCCCTTAGTAACGTGATATCTTATTTTTACTTTATTATTGTGTAATTTTTTCGTTTAAGTTCGAGTTCTATTCCATTATTTCTTTTATAATCATTATATACGGTATATATATTAAGTTCCTGTCGCGTAATTTATACTGGTTTTTACTGTTGAATCTATTCTAAATAATTAAATAATTTACTAGCAGCTATAAGCTATTTGTTCCAATGAAAATAGTCATTCTACTCTTTATTTTTAAGCGTTATAAATGTCATCCAACTTCAATCTGAGTATTACGAATATTAGATATTAATTAAAATGGCAAGCAATTAAACGATACGAACTTCAGAAAGCCGCAGAAAAAAATGTTGGAACTACAGTTTTTGGGAGTTTCCAAAACTAATTGGTTGTTATTTCGTATTTTGCCACAAAGGTCAAAATTGCTAAATCGAACGTGTTGGCTAACCTTTTCGTCGAGTTAGTGCCAAAGATCACTCGTCATCAAGGTGGATTTTCAAAATTGGAGACCAGACAAATTTAATGTCACAATTCATCATTCGTCCGGGAATTTTTGGTTTGTAAATATGAGGAAACTTCTAAAAAAAACTTTGCACAGACATATGTTTTGAATAAAATTAAACTAGTTTGATTTGGTCATGTAAACGGTACTAAAATAAATTATAAAATATAGAATAGGATGACAAATAGAAACAAATAATTTAGGATCGTCTCTTGGAAGACTAAATTGTACAACAGGTAGTAAATTTTCAAACAGCTTGTGGAGTTAACCACAATTAACATTATTTTAGATTATAAATTATATGAATATATGTATATACCGGGTGACCCAGAAAGTACTACCCCCCCACTTTTTTGTACAATTTGAAATATAAAATTCTGAAATTTGGGAAATCAAATGTAGGTATCAATGGCCACATTTTGACCATTCGGTGTGGTAAAAAAAATCACTTACGGTATATCCAGAAATTGTCACAACTATATATTTAAGTCACTTTTCTCATAAAACTGTAATTTCTCTTTCCAACGCTTTTTTCAGATTTAAAATCGGATGTAAAATAACCTTGTAAATGGCATTTATTTGCTATTTCTAGTTGGCTTTGGAATTCAGGCACAAATTTAAAAAATTTCGAAGTAGACTTTGAATTAGAATAAAAGGATGTTTTTCAACAAATTGAATATAAAATTGGTCTATTTTGTTCATTTACTTGGATTTAGAAATGTTTTTCCCATTTTTCCATTTCATGGAAATTCAATTTGTCATAACTCCAATTTTTCAAATAATACCCTGTATATTTCATTTTTTTATCAGATAGAGTGGTAAATCTGCTTTAGACTGGCTTTTCTCAATTAAAAATTGAATATAATTTAAAATAAATATTAAGCGTTTTGTAGAAGCGTTTCGAAGTGTGTCCATATCTTGCAGTAAGCCATGAAAATTAGATGAAAAATTGCACGCAGTATTTCTCAAAATATTATTGTTGAGTGAAATAGAGGCGTATTTATTATCTGTAAATTTATAATTAGGTGATTTATTTAAAATAAGATACGATTTACGATGCAATATACATAAAATGAAAAGGTCGATTTACTTTTAATTTACGGCGAATGTCAGAAAAATGCCCATGCGGCCGCACGTTTATATTATGAAGGATATCCCGATCGTCGTCAGCCATACCGGCAGAATTGTAAAATTCTAAAAGAGCCATTCCGAAATGCAGAAAATATTGAGGTGAGAGAGGACAAATTTATAGTAAGCAAAGAAATTGAGACAAATGAATTGGCTTACACACACGTGTACCCAATTGTTTCTACAAGAGAGCTGGGAAAAGAATAGATATTTTTCCGTGAGACAGTAAGACGGATATTAAAAAAACATAGTTTTAAATGCTACAAATACCAATTGCATCAAGAAATATATGAAAACGGCGGAAACAGAGGATTGATCTTTTGTAATTGGTTTACTCAACACGTATACTTAAACAATAGAATTTTATTTAGTGATTAATCTCGTTTTAAGAATAATGGCATATACAAGAGACATAGTCTAAATTATTGGTCTAAAGAAAATTTACACGAAATGTTTGAAGGTAACCATCAGGATAGATTTGTTGTGAATGTGTGGGCTGGAATACCAACTAACCGGCGCGCGTTATTTAAGCTTTTTGAAAAATGAAATAGAAAACAAATTGGATGAACTTTTCTAGGAAGATTTTAGAAATATGTACTTCCAACAAGATTGAGAACCGCCTCATAATGCTGGTTTTGTGGGAATTACCTTTGTACAAAGTTTGTAATATCTACTAATGGAAATATTAGGTGGCCTGCTAGGTCACCAGACCTAACTCCACTTGATTTTTTTCTTTGGGTTTACAACCGTAACCGTCTGCAACATTAGAAGAACTCCAAAATAAAATTTTAAATATCTTTAAATCCATAATTCCAGTTACAAAGTGTTATGAGAGAAACTATTCAAAGAATGAACAAGTGTTCTGATATGGGTGGGCGTAATTTTGAGCACCTGTTATAGGTTTGGTAGTTAGTTGTGTTGTATTGTTCTAATTATAATATTTATATAAAATTGCTGTCCAGATAGGTATCATAATTTATAAATTCATTTTGATTGTGTGAATTTTTGTTTTTTGCTAATGATTCATCAAAATTTTTACTATATTTATCAAAATAAATTTTCAAATTTTATTTCTAAAACTGTAGAAAAAAGTGGGAGGTAGTTACTTTCTAGGTCACTTGGTATATGTATACTTTGTGGACTAAGAACTTTCAAAATATTTTTTCCTGAAATAAATGTATGTTGTGTAATTTAATCCAATTATTTCCAATCCTTAGTCGTGGTCTAAATAATTTCATTAAACTACGAAAGAACCTCCGTAATACCAGCTATGATGTTTGGCCAAATAATGATTATTGGTTACGCATATAAATAAGAGATATCCATAGTACATTTCGTAGTGGCAAAGACATAAAGACAAGGACAGTTGTCACATTTTTTGTGACCCAAGCAAGTTTTACCAAAGAATTGTTATAATACATGTATTTACAATAAAATGTCTGTAAAATACTTGTTACTAACATAAAGTATAAGAAAATATCTAAAGTTAATTATAAACGCCCTGCAGGATTTGCTTCTATAATAAGCTCTCATTACTCTGTCTTTTCCAAATAGAATATAAATGAAATTCATTAAATAAGCCCATTAGATCAACTTACCACACTTCAGTGATTAATAGCAAAAATGTTGCCATCAGTGTATATACAGAGTGAGTCCTTTAAAAGGGGGGCACCTCTCTAAAATTTTTATTTGCTGGCCGATTCTAACGATTTTTTTTAAATGATAGAGCTTCAATAACTTTACCGTGGTGCAAAATATCAGATATAAATTCAAAATTTCCAAGCCTATTTCGATTTTTTCAAATCCAAAAAAGCAACTTTTCATCTCAAATTTGACTTCGCCACTGGGGTTAGGTACCTTCAAATGGATGTGACCGAAATTTAACAAAAAAAAAAATATTGGTTTTTAACAGAAATATAGCATAATTAAAATTTATATTATGTTACGGAAATAATTTGATATTCATCATGTAACTCACAATTGTTTAATATTTGAGGGTATCGTAAATCCAATGGTGTGGTCAAATTTGATATAAAAAATTGCTTTTTTGGATTTTTGGCCGTGAAAAAAAATCGAACAGCCCTTGAAATTTTGAGTTATATAAGCCTCTTATGTGTTTTTCCTTTTTTGATATTCACGATATGATCCATTACGGCGAATTATTTGGATGAAAAGTTAAAAGACGAAATTGACATATAATGGTGGAGTCGCCAGTTGTAACAACTCGCCTTACATTTATAACGTTTTTTAACAGTATGTGCGAGTGCGTTGCCAATTTTTTTCAACTGAAATTAAAGGCATTAATATTTTGCCAGCTTCCGCTTTTTTTAAATGCTTTATAACCTTTGAATGACCTTTATTTAATACGCAATTCTAAGGCGTTGGGTATATTGTGTATTCTTTTATATATTCTGCGCTTATTCGTGTGATAGTTATTGTTAACTTATAAATAAATATAAACAATTCAAGTTAACTTTATTTCGGCTGAAAATCCATATTTAGCAGTGAATGGAGCAAATGGAAGGTTAATACACTCATGTTTTTTTTAGGATCTCTCAAGGTTAGTTGGTACCGAGGTTGGTACGTCGGTAAAATTCTATATTTCGTACGGAGTGGGCACAAATAATAGTAATGAAAAGTGGAACCGCTTTTCCGATCTGTTTGAAAGTATATTTGTATCCTGGAAGAGATATCAAAATAATTTGTTCACATAGCACCTTCTACGAAAGTATGCTTCGAGATCTGTAAATAAACAATAATTTAAAATTTACATAGTAGACACGATCATAAAAATTGGACATGACACATTCTCTCTGACCCATTGCCAAATTGAATGAAATATATGAAGTTAAAAACGTCATCAGTAACTATCATTAGTATTCATTCTACAAGTTTCTAAGTGCATCGTGATTCATGCAATATGTTTTCTGCGAGAAATTTTTAATATATGTGTGTGAATGAGCAAGATGCGAAAGTTCGATAAACTACAGCAAATATTTTTTTTGCATTTTATACAGTATATTTTGTACATGCTTTAACTAAGTTCTAGTGTTTTGATTTGTGAAATGTAAATTCTAGGTTTATAATAGCGCAATGCTGCATTAGTCCATGTGCAGGCTACCAATATTAAATAAAATAAGTTTTATAATTTTGGGGGGTGTACAAAATAATATTAGTAAGTAAGTAAGTAATTTATTCAGAGAAAGTACATTGGTATCTAAATACAATTTTTATATAAAATACTGTAGGTATATGATACAGATGGTCCACCTAAACTAAAATTGGTCTGTGGGCCACTGACGTACTTTTATAGTATTAATTCAGATAGATATTCTCTTAATTTCAAATATTTAATACAACTCATATACTTACTTACCTCTCTAGATAACAACGCGTACTTGACCACAGAGGAGGAATAGAGTAAACAATAATCTACACATAAATAAATAAAATGCTCACAACGTTTAAATTGACCAGTAATAGAACAAGCATTTAAATCAATTTATACTAAGATGTCAAATATACGGGGAAGGGGGGGGGGATCCCAACCAAAAGTAGGCCCCCTGAATAACTTTGGAAATAAAATTTTTTTGAAAAATTGATGAAACACGTCGACCTTGTTTCCAAGGGGGACATATTTGAATGTAATACGTGTATACCTATCATAATCCTTCTACCCTACACGGCCACCCCCTCAAAAAATTCAAATGGCAAAGGGGGTCGAGTGATACATTTTTTAAAAGGTCTTTCAATTGCCTACATAACTGTATTTTTTAGAACTTTTATCAATTCATTCTTAAGGAAAATAAATTTTATTTTTGATCGACAATCGAAATCGTTTAAAAAATCTAAAATACACCCCTCTGGGTATTGGAATTTATACAAAAAACTACATTTTTTAGTACTCTCAAATCATCACGAGTTTTTTGGACAAAAAACACTTTCCTTGTCCGTTTAGCTTTAAAATAATAAAAGACTCATAAGTATTTGATAGTCCTTGAACATTAATTTGTTCACAACTAATTTGAAATCGAGATACATTTTACCAAAATGGTTTATACCCTTTATACCCTTCAGGAGAGAATAAAAGGTGTCAGCATTTATTTTGAAAACGATAATTGTGCTAGAGATATGGAGCGCATATTCAATAGAAATCACCCAGATAGAAAGGTTCTCAATATGTTTTACAATTATTGAAAATAAACAGGTTCTATATGAAACAAAAATGAACCTCAGCGACCGATTAGGAATGAAGCAGTCGAAGTGGCAGTTCTGGGTCATTTGCAGATGGATAATACTCAATCGATCAGAAAAGTAGCTGAGGCTTCCGGTGTATCACGAAACAGTGTTGGATGGATTGGAAGTAGAGGTCCTGTGAAGTGGCCCGCTAGGTCACCCGATTTAATTCCCTTGGATTTCTTTTTGTGGGGACATTTGAAATCGAAGGTATTTGCAACAAAATCCGCATCTCTCTTCGAGAATGCCGTTTATTAGCTCCAGATGCGTTCAGAAATGTTCGTACAGAATTTCAAAACAGATTATACTACTGTATGGAAGTCGGTGGGGGTAATTTGGAACAATGTAGCATTTTTCTTTGCTACCTTTTTATTAAAAAAATAATGAGATTGTAATACAATTAATTATGGCATGATACCACGCACACGGCATTGATATGTATTACTGGTTGCTTAGAAATAAAACATGTGATGGGATTTTTTGATGTTTAATTTTTTTTACTCTTATAACAATATTAATGGCTAAATCTTAATTAACATGCATAAAAATCTACTTCACCTTATTTAGGGAACATTATAATAGTTTAGTTTTATTAACGTGTAGTTAAGCAGAATAGAATTGAGATTTATTTCTACATCCTACAAAGTCTAATTTCTCGAAGACACCAAACATTCGTTATTACAGCTTAGCACCTTTAGTGTGATTTAATTTACACCCTGGGTGGCAATTTATTTCAATCTTCTTTCTCTTATGTGTATCATCCGCCAAAAGGTACCTAGAAAATAACATGGGTTATGGTATAAACTAGTGTCAATAGAACACTTACCTTGTAATCGTCTGTCTCCTTACTCCTCCTATTATATGTTTTCTTCCGTCCTCTTGTCTATGATCTTCTCCTCATATGTTTGGGTATTTTTCCTATACTGTTGTGAGTTGTTCATTGAATTCCGTAGTATTGTTTCGCTGACATATTTTTGACAGCATAAGTTGTCCAGGATACCGACCGAGAATTCTTATCAGGGACTTGGGTTTTTTTTCTTTTTCTTTGAACTTTGAGAACATTCCGGAACAGACTTTAGGAGTGATAAGGTCATTTGTGGATTTGTGGTTTTGCACAGTTTTATCCTTTCTACGGGGGATTTCAATATAAAATTTCGCAAAATAAAGATCTACACCTCACGCCGTAGTTTAGGAGTGGTTTTCCCTCTGATTTCGTGCCGAGTGATAAGGAACTTCACTCAGTTCAACTATTACCTTAAATAGGAAACCCTTTTAAGGAAGGGTCGTGCTGCAGGGTCTGGAAAAGAGCCCCATTCTTGGGTTCATCCATCAACCCGACGTCACCCAATCGCCGCCATTTTGGTTGCCACTGGGCCCCATTAGCAACACCATTCCATCAGATAAGCATAACCAACAGGCCAGATATAAATAATTTTTTTTATTATTCATCATTTTTTTTTATATTCATATATACTTATTATTTTTTTTTTGTATATATTATTATCAAATTTGATCTACACACTATCAAACTATCAATTTTTTTTGTTTTTGTGAAGCATACAGCCTAGTATACTAGGGGGAGGCGTTTTATTCAAGCCTTAAAAATCATGGGCATTGATGCTAAAACAATGTGAGATCGCATACGTAAATTATCTCTTTTCCATTTTGTACATATAATATATTAATTATTTTTAATAAATAATCTATTATCAAATATATGTAATTACCATCTTTTGTTCAACAGCTCTCTCTCTGTCTCTCTCTATTTAGCAACCAGAGGCAGAGTATTGTGTCTTCCGTGACTTTGCAAAACCTAATAATTCTTCTTAAGTCACGTGGCGCCCAGGTAGCTTCTTTTTCTTTTTTTTTATACATTTATTTAACGTCGGCCTATTTCCGCTACTGAGGCCTAACACCGACGCCTGTAGACGAGCTACCCCCAACCAGGAATTTTGCCGAACCTCTTCCCTTAAGAAGAGTAGGGATCTTTTACTTGCCTAACATTTAATACGACGGCTTTACATCCCCTCCGAAGGATGGTATATCTCCTATACAATCCTCGCCTATGGTTGTATAGCTTCCGCGCATACACTGATATACAAGCCGCCGGAAGATGTGTGAGACGAGGACGCGGTTTCCGTTGGAATGGTCACCCATCCAAGTACTAATTGCGCCTGTCGTTGCTTTACATCGCATACCGAAGTATGTACATAGTAAAGACGCACCTACGCTCGCCCCATGTATCTTCTTTTATTTTAGCATAAAATACTTCCTTTACTCACGACGCTCTACCGACGAAGGGCTGCCGCCCGCAAGTGAGGGTTACCCAGCCCCCCCAAAAAAAAGAAATTTTTATATATAGATTGACACCTATACATAAATTAGCATCGGGGGACCCCGCAACAATACATACGATAAGTTAAACTGCTTCTTTTATTTTTATTTCCCGAACTTAAAATAATGAAACAATTTATTTCTTAGGAACGAATCGATAATAAAAGTTTAAAAAAATACACAGTTATGTAGAGAATTGAAAGACCTTTCAAAAGATGTATCACTCGACCCCCTTTGCCATTTGAATTTTTTGAGGAGGTGGCCTGTAGGGTAGAGGGATGATGATAGGTATACAAGTGTTACATTAAAATTTGTCCCTCTTGGAAACAAGGTCGATATGTTTCACCAATTTAAAAAAAAAAAAGTTATCTCCAAAGTTATTCAGGGTGCCTACTTTTGTTTCGGACACCCTGTATTGCGGTTTTTAATTATAAATTTTTTAACTTCAGTCTTATATTTTTTGATTTTTTTTAATTTCTTTTATATTTAAAGGAAGGTCGTTAAACAATTTATAGCCATGGAAGAATACAAATGTTTGTGCATGGGCTTTATTAAATTTAGGAATAATAATGTTTTTATTTTCTTTAAATAATCGAGGGATTGAATAAATTTCTCCCCGGCCTTAAAAGCCCACAACAAACAGTGGTATGAATGAATAATGATTTCTTCCTGTAAGTAGGCTTGGTTCTTTATAAAGTTGTTCAGAAGAGAATAAATAAATTTTAGCAGTATTTTAATTATTGAATTTTGTGCAGCAGCTTGCAGGATATGCAGTGCGTTATTATATAATTCACCCCAGACTATAATACAAAAATTTAAAATCGGCTCCACTAGCGAGTTATATACTATTAATAAGTTCTTTTTGGTTAAAATATCCATTAGTTGATAGAATGTATGCATTATTTGTTTAATTCTCTAAGCATGGCCCTTCTATTTTACATGCTGATCCATAATGGTACCCAGATATTTGATACATTTCACTTTTTCAGTAGTGGGATACTGACAATCTTGTGTTTTTGAGCAAATTTCACTGTGCAGCGTTATATTTTGTTTTAGAGGTTGATCATCAGTTGTAATTGTAAAAGCTATCATTTTTGTCTTGTCTACGTTTAAACTTAATAACTTTGAATTTAACCAACTACCAATCGATTTTAGATTATTTTCAGCTTGTTTATATAAGCTGTCCCATGATTCACCGGTAAATACAGTCGCTGTGTCAGCCGCATATGAGATCATATTTGCTTTCAAATTTGGTATAGAAGCTATATCATTTATATAAACCAAGAATAAGATTGGCCCAAGTATAGTACCTTGGGGTACACCCATGTTAATTGTTAAATAATTACTAAAGGCATGGTCTACTTTTGTTTTTTGTTTTCTGTCTGAAAGGTAGTTTTTAAATAAATTTAGAACCGGGCCACGTACACCTACATGATCTAATTTCGAGTCTAATTTCTTTATCAACAGTGAGTGGGATACCGTGTAAAATGCCTTAGCTAGGTCTAGAAAGACACTAAAACGTTTTTTATTTTCATCTAGGTTATTGACCACGTATTTTACCAGGTCTGAGATAGCGTCTACTGTACCAATACCAGTTTGGAAATCATACTTCTTATTTGATATCACCCCATATTTTGTTAAGTAATTTACCAATCTACTCTTTAAACATAATTCAAAAATTTTTAAAAAGTTGTTAATTCAGAAAATTGGTTTATAATTGGTCAAATTCATTTTATCTCAGGATTTGTAAATTGGGATAATCATAGATTCTTTCCATTATTTGGGAATAGTTTCAGTTTGAAAAATTAAATTGAAAATATGTGGAGTTAGTAACTGTTCATGTACTTAGAGTTTTTATTAAAGTACTTTAATTCCATCGAGGCCTGGTGTGTTTATTTTAGTTTAATTGAAAGGAATTGTCAATTAAGTCTTGGTATAGTCACTGAAAGGCATTAAAGTTGAGTGTTTCAATATTTTAAAATACTGGATCGACAAATCTTAAATTTTTTATGTCCTTCAAATCATAGTTGTCCGACTCGAATGATTTTTTTCAGTCAAAGAATTTCTTAATAAACAAAAAATAATTTTTGATATTTTCAAAAAAATAGAAAATATGGGAAACATATTGGATGACACGAAGCAATGGTCACCCCTGTACATATTGGAATGAAACTAGGGGCCTAGAATAATTGAGAAAACCACGTTTTTTTGACATAGGAAGTAATTTTATACCCCTCTCGCTTTCGCCGGATCGACCCTAACTTTTGTTTATCAAACGGAACGCCCTGGTTAGTTTTATGTTTTTGGATTCAGAATGAACTTTTGAATATGTGTGGTGATTTTCATAAATTTCTAACAACTTGTTGATCTTTTATAAGCAATTATATATTTCGATCTTGAATGCTATGAAATAAAAAGAACTACTTTGTCACCTTAGTTTTTACGAAAAAAACAATTAATTAATTACTATTATTAATTATTTTACAGGCCTTTTAATGTAAGTAATGTTGCGTATTTCCACTCCCCTGTAAACACCCGACCGTAGGTCCAATAATTCAATAATTGCAACCCGAATTGTCACTAGCCACTGCCTTATTAATCACTAAATTACTACAATAATTAGTACTTATAATAACACATTAATTATAACTTTTATTTACTATAGATTCATTACTATAATTCACAACTTGTTAACTGTTCTTTTTTGTTCACTCATTTGGGTCGTCTCAGAAGTGTACTGAACTGACCCCAGCGCGTTGTCTCCGGTACTTATATACTCCATGACTGTTATTCTAGAGCTTTCTCTTTTATTCCAGTCTGTTTCTAGTTTATCCGTGGTAGGAATCAATAGCGCAATCTCTGGGCCGACTGATGAACTATTATCCTATGGCTAGCTTCTTCCTATTATGAGAATAAACCTCTCTTCCTAAAAGGGATGCCCATAACAGTAATTTTGTCTTTTTGAAAACTCGTTTTTATCAAATGGATAGTGGCTCCGTATGTCTATTAAATTACATTTTTTTGCGAATCCATTCATATTATTATGCTTGGGTTTCAATGGACATTGGTTTAAATGAGTAGTAAAAACAGACTGTACTTGTATTTTTTTTAACGCCTTATTTAAATTAACGTCCTGGCGGAGTTTAGCACGAGCTATACCACCACTCAATCAGGACACATACACATAGACTATTATACAACGATCATTATTGCCATCTGCCGCAGCTGAGACTCGAACTCAGGTGTAGTACAGTAACTAGCCGTGTTGGCTCTCACACAACCTCGTCTAGTCCACTGCTCTTAACTCGAGAACACATGAAAAACACAACTAAACATACATACCCTAGCCAGAATTCGATCCCGGGACTCTTTGGTTGCAAGCCTAACACGTAAGCGTTGAGCTACTGAGCCGGTTTAAACCTATTATTATACGTCTATCAACAAAGTTCGCATTAAGTTACTTTTACATTTTAAATGAAAAACAAAAGTATGCGTGTTTGTTATTCTTTAAAATACTAAATCAAGACTTTATAAATAATAGAACCTTGTAACACAATTGAATTAAAATGAAAATATTTACGATTAACAAAACGTATAAGTATTATTGTTCAGTGACCTCCCCCACGGGCTATGCACGTTTCATGTGTTATAGTGTTAAATGCAGCTCTTATTCTCTTTTCTAGATTTTTAATGGCATTCCGTACACTATCCCTGAGATATCCCCGTAAGTAAAAATCCAAACAGGTTAAGACCGGGGACCTTGCAAACCACCTTATGGAACCATGGTTGCCATCACTTGTTCATCATACATCTCACTGAGATGATTTAAAACAATTCTGCTAATATACATCAAAGCACCATCTTGTTGAAAGTATAAGTTTCTAAATTTAGCTAACGGTAGCTCCGCAGCTTCATCCCATATTTTGTTTAGCAGAAACTCGAGATCTTTCACCCGTTAACGTTACTTGAAGTAAAATAGGCCCAATTATTTGGTGTCGGCCCAATGCATTTATGCCAAAATGTTCTTGACAATTATCGCTGATTTTCTTTAGACTAGTACCTACCTAGTGTTTTATCGGTTAAATATTCCATTATTTGAGAATAATACATTAAAAAAAAATCTTATTTGTATTTAAAAGAACGATAATTATGTTTATTTAAAATGTGTCTTAGAGTTTTCTTATTCGAACTTAAGTCCTTGTTAAAGAATACGCCAAAACCTTCGATAAATTTTTCGAAACTGTAACAAAATCCGAACTCATCAAGGAGTGTAATTTTAGAAAGTGTAGTAAATGTGCACGGGGACGTAATGTCGCCCCGACCACCAAAATTGTGTAACCAAAATCGACTTAATTCCAGAAATTTCAAAATTAAAAACCCTTTTACGAATCCACGTTGTGCAGCACTGTAACTCATACGTTGTGTTAAATATGAGGACAAGTTAATCCAGTCTCTAATCAAAGTATTTCGAGAGTTTTCGCAAAAATAGTCTTTAGCGACAAAGGTGACCATTCATTTTCTAGCAGCCGATTTTGACGGGAAAATGATGGATTTTACCGGGATTTGCCCTAAACCGGTTCCTCAGTGATTCGGTGTCAGAAAAGTATCTTTACCATGTACTCTGATGTGCATGGGACCGCCTTGCCTGAACGTATGAATATATAATTGCCACAAAATAATTCAAAGTCGTTGCGATTCAAACATTTTTAAGCTCCGAGGAGCGAACCAAATTATTATTGAACTGATGATACGTAAATAGACAGGCAAGCAAAAACCCACCAAAAATTTATAAACATTGAACTTTTCGTGAATCCTTTTGTGTAATCGTTAGCTATAAACCGCACATTGGATGGTAGTTGGTACATTATGAGTCCAGGGGCCAGATTGTAGTTTGTCAATACATTGTTCTTGAACGTTTTTGTAAAACATGATTTTTTAAAGAGATTTAATATACATTTTTTGAACTATGTATTGTCTTTTTCTTGTGTTTTCAAAATTCCTTTTCAGGCTTGAATTTAAGAAAGTGTTAGTATTTACTGTGTTAGATTTATAGTGTTACGACGTCCAATTAGTACCATCAGTGAAGCAGTTAAGCATAATCGAACAGTAAGTATAGACTTTGTATTATTCTCCGTCTGAAGCAGTCGTTTTGAACCCTTCCTTGTGAACGTTTAATATTCATTTTTGGAAAATATAATAAAAGTCCTTCAGACGCGAAAAGATGGATCGTTCACATCTTCAACGACTTGTCTCGTAGTAGCAATTTGATCATAGTTTAATGTCTATCACATTAATTTCCATTTCCTCACTTACTATGATCGTTTTATTGCGTACGCTTTTTTCCCGCCCCTTTTTTCCATTCTTTCCGGAAATATTTCCCTATATGTTTCGTGTGCACTCATTGCATTTTTACATTTTCCTGTAAATAAGAAGCATGTCAAAAATTGTCCCACTTTCTATCACACATCACTAGAGCTGCCACGAGTCGTTTTAAAGAGCATTCAGTACGAAATTATACTTTATTGTTGTTGTATTGTTGATCTATAAATTTTGAAATTTAAGTATTTTCTAACACTTTATTTACGAAATAATAAAATTATCGTGTATATTTACAGAGAAAAATTTTCTACACCCCCTGTCTTATACGCCTTTAATTGAGACATTTTTAAATTTTAACTCGTTTTGAAAATATTAAATTATAATTTTTCAAAAAATTAAATATAAAAATTAATTCATATATCAAAAATCTTTAATGGAAAAAGAATTAAAATCAATGGATTTAAATGGAAAAAATAATTTCTCTTTAAATGATATTTCTGCACACCAAGAAAATAAAGTTTATTTATAAATTTTGTCCTTTATTTGAAGGGTTTGTTTGCTATTTTTACTGTATTGAAATTAAAATATCTCCATCTTGCTCCTGAAGCACTTTAATTTGGTTTATTTTAGAAAAAAAGAATGCGTCATGGATAACTAAGGGAGCCCAAGATTATGTACTTCATTCCTTCAAAAAATAAATGCACTTCTATTTTTAAATTAAATATATACAATCTGGTTTCACGCTAGAACTACGATATTTCTATGCCGACTATCAAGTTTAAATATAACATTATATTTGTCCTGGAAATATTCTGTGTAGAAAAATTTAAGGTAGGTAGGACCTATTTTTAAATGTGTCGGATTTATTAATATACATTTAAAATGAATCAGAATCCGTATTTTTTGAGTGAAAACATATTGAAAACAAACAAAAATATGCAGTTCAAGTACCTATATACTATATATACCACATTCTTTCATCGCGTCCTTCATAATATAATCGCACGCCGAGCACACGCATTTTTTATTTGTTTACACGTGCCATGTTTGGCTTTAGTTTGAATGGCAATAGAAGTTTAGGTTGTTATAAAAAAATGTAATTAATCATTTTTTACTTTACATTTAATTGCTTGATAGAAAACTACTAGGGAAATATATTATTTTGGACCTATTCAAACGAAAGTTCCTAGTAGGAAGTTACCTAGCTTCATTGTATTTATATGAACGTTCTTCTTTTAAATGTGTTTACACATAAATCAAGCGGGTAATCACTTCTTCAATAGGTGGTCAACATGCTTCATACCGCATTAGTACTTCATATGTATAAAAACCTCAAATAATGAACTGTTTTTGAGACATGGCCTGTCAAAACTAAGCTATTTCCATCATTTGAGACATTCATAGTATTGTTTCGTAATCCATTACCTTTAGGAAATAAGTACAAGAGTCAAGAAATGTTTATCCAAGTCCAATGAAGTCCAATACTATGCACATATTTCGATATGTAATGTAAAACAACATTAGCTGCAGCTATAGTTCAAGTAGGAAATATCTGAGACAGAAAAAACATAACAAAAACTTTACGACCTCATTAAAATACCATTACTCTTTGTGCTACCTCGACCAACCCTCGACCGCAAAGCCTCTCGCTGGTTTTTAATGTGCGGCGAGTCGTTTGATGTTAGGCATCCGCCGGTGACCCGCGACGATAATAATGATGTCGTAAAGTTTTTGTTATGTTTTTTCTGTCTCAGATATTTCCTACTTGAACTATACCACCTCAAGTGTTATAGTACCTTGAACGCATCTATGAAGAAATAAAATTAACCCTTTCAGTATATCTGCCCTCCTTAGGTACCCTTGAAGTACACATTTATTTTTTTCTGCATTTAATGCTGTACAAAAGTATGTCTCTGTAGAGGGATAGATATACTACGAGGTTTTCTTTTTTTTTGTAAGTGGAACTGAGAGGGTTAAGAAATAGGATAATTAGCACCAAAATTCACTTTTTAACTCACCTGGATCACAATATAATAAAAAAGTCCTCTTGTCAGTCAAAACACCTAAAAGCTACATGCATGGCAAAAAATCCGATAAAAGTCACTTAGATACATAATACGCCTTTGTTTAAAAATATTAGTTCCAGTTACCAAATTTTAACCTTACTCATTTTACATCGAATCCTTTATTTAATTTAATCTACAAAATAAAATCAAAAATTAAACTTAAATGTCATTCCATAAGTTTAAAAAATCCAAAAAATTTCGAGAAATCCTTGAAATCGTAAAATTTTTTGATACTTATTAATTTCATTTTTATTATAGTTCCTAATTTTTCAACAAATTCTAAGTAAATTCTTGACTTTACCAAATTATAAACTTCACATTTTTATTGCTCGCGTAATAGATTATTAAACACCACATCTTATCCAAAAGAGAGAGAGAGATCCGATAGAGAAATATTTACTCTTTTTGACCATAACTTATTCTAAAACACATATTGCAAACAAACTATAAGACTACTTAAGTAGAACTATAACAAGAGTAGAGTTATAAATGTTCACTCAATAATTTCAAACATATGCGAAATAGTCAGATTTAAATTTACTAAATACGAAGATTGACATAATTTTTAAAATTAAATCTTAACTATTTTGAAAACAACTGAAATTATTGAGTGAAAATTCAAATCAGTACGCCTGTCATAGTACTACTTAGGTAGTCCTATACTTTTTTTTACCAATATATATATATATATATATATATATATATATATATATATATATCTTAAAAAGTTATGGCCAAAAATAATAAATATTTCCTTGTCGGATCTCTCTCTCTCTTGGATATGCCCACTTTAGTAATACATCCCGAGCCTTTGAACACGAACAAGCCTCCGCGTTTGAGCCGGAGAACTTTGGTAGAGACCCTTGGAGGCCTTCGTGCACTTTATTTCGTTTGAGAGAAGCCTTGGGTTTAGTTTTTTGAAGTTCTGAAAAAAATTCACTTTTTGGATTTATGCGCGACGGCAATTTAATAACTCTTTTGGTTTCGGCCAAGGAAACAGATTACGATAGCTTTGTTTTAGGAAATTATGCTGTGGCTGAAGTAGGAAAGCTAACTAGAAAAGAACTAAAACTTAATTGGAACTGGACAGAAATACTAGTATATTAACTTATTAAATTTAATATCACTTTTAAAAAACTACTAATGATTCCACTCGCGAATACTTAACGTACTAACTTCACTTGTACCTTGCTGGCGATTTCGAACTTAACTTGAGCTCGCCGTGCTCGACTTTTTATATGGTTCGTCAGGGCTAGGTATGCCGAGGTCTGGACATGTCTCCGTCCATTCCGTGCAGGCTCGATTGAGCAATATTGCATCAGAAAATGTAAAATTTGGAAATGAAAATTATACGACCGTATCGGCATTAAAATGAGAAATTTATTGATATATGAACGGAGTTCGAATCGGTTTGATTTTGGAAGTTATGGACGAGAAACTGGCGAAGAATTTTATTAAATTTGAAATGACTCCGTAAAATCGTGCCGAAATGAAATTGTGCTGATTGGTCCGCCGTGAGCAGAAGGAAGTAGGTTTTGATAACCAAGGGGGTCTGAATATGATACCGGCACATTGGGAACGTGAAGGAACTGCATTTTGATATACGAATGAAAAATCGAATTGGAAGTTGAAATAAAGTAAAAACAATTTTATAAAATATTTGTGGAAGCGAAATAAAAAAAATTGAATGGGGGTCTGGAAAGTAGTGTTGATATTGTCTGTGGCTATATGGGGGTAGTATTTTTTAGGTCGATAGTTTGTAACGATTGGTTCGTAAAATGACTAATTTTCTAATGCTGCTAATTTTGCTAATTGCTATCTGTGAATTCGTTATTTATGAATTACCGAAGATTAGTGAATTTCTTCAGATTTGTTTGAAGTAAAATGTGGTTTTTGATAATCTGAAATTCTATATGATTATTTTATCATGATTTGCCATGGTGAGTTGATTATTTTAATTATTTTGAGATTTTTGCAATTTTTTTATTTTATTTTTTCGGTTATACATGAAATGTACTATGACACCTTCCACTGAACTAAATGAACCGGGCTAAAAAGCTTATTTCATTTCTAGCAGTATATATTGGAAGCCTTTATATCGAAGCTCAGTGGGCTCTAGTTTCGTATTCGGTTCGCCCTGTTCGAACTAGATATATTTTACAAATTTATTAATAACATGTATCAAAAGATGCAGCTTTTAATTATCTATAATTAATTCCATATAATTTTCAAACAATATATTTCATGATTTCATGACGTAAATTGCATTTTTAGAATCAGTCCTGTAGCCTAAAGAGCGGCTGCAGCACGAAAAATGAAATAGTTGATAAACGTCCCGGCGGGACTCGTGGATCCCTCAAACGAAACGTTTGTGAATCAACCTTTTTAGTATATAAGTAGAAGCAAATTTGGGGAAACAAGCTAGTTGCAGAATCGTAAATAACAAATTTATACTCAAGCTTTTTCCAAATTATAAAATCTGTAAATGCATGTCGCTGCTAGTTTTTCAGTGCAGTTACTAAAATCTTCGCTTTATAGTAGTTCCTAAAATGTAGATATAATTCAGTAAATTCTAAAATTCATATTTTAAGCTATTTAAACTGAATATCTGAAACCTTAATGTCAAAGCTCAGTGGGCTCTAGTATTGTTTCTGGTCCGTCCTGTTTGAACTAAGTTGTTTTTACAAATTCATTCATAACTTTTTAATTAAACAATATTTCTTAAAGGAACGTATATCAAAAAATGCAGCATTTAGTTCTCTACAAATCTATAGAATTTTAAAATAAGACATTTCATAGTTTCATAACGTAAATTGCATTGTTAAAATCGATCACGTGACTCGTAAGTAAATGATCGGATGGGGCGTGACAAATGCAATTTATGATAAACATTCCGGCGAAACTTTTGGACCCCTCAAATGAAAATGCAAGTGAATTTAATTATTCCCAATTTTAAAAATACATCGTAAATAAATTATTATTTAAATTATCTATTTCAGGCTCAAATTATTTCGATACTTTTGATGGAACATCCTATATTGAACCTTACATTTACATTCTACTAACATTTCTGCATATTTTTTTGTTCCTAGTGCCCTAATAGCTTTTGAGATATTGGCAACTGAATTTCACTTGCCCTTTGTGACATTTACAGTGCAGGAATGATTTGCGTGATTTGTTCTTAGAATAAAAATTCACTTTCCGCAGTTTTCTATTACAAACATGAGATTACTGAAATATTTATTTTATGAATTTAAAATTTAACATTAAATTGATAAATAGTTGACGTGATATTTCTTAGATATAGTCACTCGGGTGTGAAACAGAAGCAACTAGTGCTAGTTCACACATTTTTTTTTTTTTTTTTATACATTTATTTAACGTCGGTCTATTTCCGCTACTGAGGCCTAACACCGACGCCTGTAGACGAGCTACCCCCAACCAGGAATTTTGCCGAACCTCTTCCCTTAAGAAGAGTAGGGATCTTTTACTTGCCTAACATTTAATAGACAAGGGACCGACGGCTTTACATCCCCTCCGAAGGATGGTATATCTCCTATACAACCCTCGCCTAAGGTTGTATAGCTTCCGCGCATACACTGATATACAAGCCGCTGGAAGATGTGTGAGGCGAGAACGCGGTTTCCGTTGGAATGGTCACCAATCCAAGTACTAACCGCGCCTGTCGTTGCTTTACATCGCATACCGAAGTATGTACATAGTAAAGACGCACCTACGCTCGCCCCCGTTCACACATTTCATATTGTATATTAACCTTCGCAAATAATAATCTGTTATAAAAATTGTATATTCTGGCTGCAATGGATATTTTAAAGTAATTATATAACATCTGGTGTTAATGATCTTTGTTCGTTTTTCGTCAAGTGATAAACGTGTTTCATTTTTCAGTACTTTTCAGTAGTGCGGTTTTTATCAGATGTAAATTGAATAAAAATGAATTTAGAGAAATATTAAAAATTATATGACAGCAACGTGAACATTCTTTCCGAAAATGGTAGCGCATGTGTTTTGAAAACTAAATTAGGTTTTTTTGACATTAAGCCAAATTGGCTAGTAGACTTTAAGTATGAGAAAATCAATATTGGTATGAATCAACAAATTTGTGGACGAGCCAAGTTTTTAATCTAATTAGTTCAGAAAGTAAACCCGATCTTGGAAAGTTCGTTGATGCGCTTTGCGTTTATATATTAAAATTTACGAAGCTACATTCACATTAGGCTTGTAACTCATATTTGCGATACGAAAATTATGTTATACTTGTCTCTTTTTCTTTTTTTCTCTTTTCTTTTTAGTATGTTTCCAAAGAAAAAGTTTAATTAAACCTACCGTAAAATTGCAGTAAGCATACTTAAATCAATCAACTTTTTTAGCATAAAAGATATGATAATACAGTGTAGACTCCAGAATAACCATTGACTTAAAGTAAATATGAGACCACAGGTTGGTTGAATATTCTACTCAGGATCGGAGTGCGCCCTTAAAATTAAAACTTTTCTAATTCGTTTAGTTTAATAAAGGTATATTTATTTAACAATACACGGCTCAACAAACATTGGTACAAAGATGTTTACTAAAACTGGGTTTCACATTTAATTAGGTTCCGATAAAGATAGTTAATTTCTTGTCAATTGTTAGAGCATTTAATAAAACATTGTTGAGGTCGCCTGTGTCATCTCAGAAAGAACATTTATTGAACGAAAGAATGTTGATTTTAAATAGATGTGCCGTATAACATGCATTGCCAAACTTTAATGTTATTATTCTGATTGTCCAATAGAGGGAAAAGATTTGAACATTTTTGAAAAGACAGACATAATGGAGGAGATACCTAGCTAAATTATGTGTTAGGGACTCAGATATTATGTGGAAGAGGACTGTTAATAATCCAGTTTTAACAAGAATATGTTTCTACGATGTTGGTATCTTAGATATCGAGAATGTTCAAGGGCTTCTATATGCAAGGGAAGAATTGAAGTAGATTTCATGATTCCGAGGAAAATTCTGAGGACATTATCTACTACTACTGCTCTACTGCAATGGATATGGAAATGGAGAAAACAAGAAGACTCAGAGCGGCAAACCTAGAAGCAAAACACAAAATCATTTCATACTACTATGCGATCGATATATTAGGGATGCAGTACTAGTATCGCATCCACTACATCCAGATCAACACGCGTATATCCGAGGTAGATCCACAGAATCGGCACTACACTTTGTAGTATCTCGGATCAATGGATGTGGAAAATATCCACCTTGGGGGCGTTTATTGATATCAAAGGTGTGTTTGACAAAACACACATAGACAACAGCATAGACAACAGTCTCCAAATGCATGGTGTTCCTAGTACTCCCAGTTGGATAACACACATGCTTAAATGGAGAGCCGCTCGAATTAATGTGGGGAACATAGAGACCGGAGGCACAGTAAAAAGAGGCTGTCACAGGGAGGCACCCCTACTGTGGCCCATTGTTGGCCACAGCTTCTTACATCGCGTCACCCAGTCTGGGTTCTTCACAATAGGATACGCAGATGATACTACTGGTCTATTGAATGGAAAATTTGAGAACCCGTTATGCAAACTTTTGCAAATGACCCTCAATTGGTTGACAATCGGTGCATGGTAAACTCGCTCTCGGTCAACCTCTGGAAAAGAGAGTTGGTGCCATTCACCAAGAAAAGTAAACTTCCCAATATGAAAATGTCAGAACTAGCAAGCACTAGACTCCAGTTAATGAGTGGGGCCAAATACCTGGAGGCCATACTTAATCGCACTCTGAATTGAAAGGAACATATGGAAGAAAAGATAAACAAGGCGTGGTGTGCTTTTTACCCAGAATTTCACCGTGATTGAACACTGCTGTAATAAGACCCATGCTTGCTATGCAGCCATTGTCTGATGATCCAGAGTAAGGCAAAGAACAGCAGTATCCCAACTGGAGCATGTTCAGAAACTAGCGTTCTCACACAAAACAGCAACTCTGTTGGGTAAAAGGACAAGATGGCAATCAAGATAATAAGATGGTGGACACTTTAGCTCGCAAAGTCTCTAAGGATGTCTTGTATGGACCGACTGTGTTATTTTAGAGAGACAGCAATGCCTGCCGCACGCTGATAAATAAATTAGTTGTCCTGTAGCTTTGAAGTGACTCGTTGCCACTAGTGCTTAGAACATCTACAAGTATCTGAATCCAAGACGCTGATCCTGTTAAAATGTTGCAATACTGCAATGTTGTTGCCATGCAAGCATGGCTGGGACTTTTTTTTATACTGTAGTTAGTTACACATTTTTTTTATTACTGTTTTCTACTATACATTAAATATAAATTCAAATTCTCAGAAATTCATTATGTACTTGTACTTTTGATGATGTGATACTGTGGCAGAGGAAGTTAGTTTTGTTAAAAATATGTTTTTTAAATAACAAGGTTTTCTACATATCTATAGATATAATACTTCTAAGCTATACCAGCTGCTGGCTACTTTTCAGACATCTCATTTATTTTTTGGCAAATCGTAGTAGATTTTGTTTTATTCTGTGTATTTTAAGAAGGTTATAATAACGATTACCTTGATGCTACATAGGTAACCTAAAAACTGTGATTATTTTTACACCACTTAGCGAAATTAATGATAACTATGGCCTCTTGACATTTTTAAAGCATGAAAAAGAGTTTGAAATATAAATCTTCGAATATTTACGAAAAATATTAATCTGTTGGCTGTCGTTTAAATTAAAATTATTTTCGAAATTTTTTGAATCCTAAATTTCTCGTTAGAAACGAGTTAAGCAAAAACGACAAATCTTATTAAATATTATTGAGCCAAATTTAAAAACAGTTTTCTATTTTGAAAATACAATTTTGTATTTATTCGAGGTTCCTGTATATCAGCTTATCAACCATGTCACATACACCGTCTGTCTATTTTACAAGGACCACACCAAATACCACACGTAATATCTATTATATTTCTAAAGAAATTTGAAATCCATAGCCTACTTTCTGAGATATTACAAAAACCTGAAAAATAGGAAAACCACAAACGGTTATAGCTTCCTTATTTGAGGAGATACGAAAAAAGTTAAAGGGATGAAAGTTGACGGCAAAGACAATAAGAATAATACTGTGTATCAAAAAATTCGAAAAACGCAGTTGGCATTGACATACAATCTTGTGCAAAAATGAAAAGAACAAATCTCAAAGTAGGCCATGACACCATTACATTACATTATCCGCAACATGCTCTCGCCTTATTATTTTTTTTGGAAATGGACCGTGCGTTTTTAGATTTTGAACTAACTTCCTAAACATAGTTCGATTTGGCTGTGGAGCTTCTAGAAATCTATCTCCGTATACCGCGACTGCCATCTCAGCGTCAAAATTGCACTGACAGTGCCTTCTTTTAGTATTTTACACTAATATAATTGTGCTGATCGCTTTTGATTGATTGATCACTTAGGCAGATGTAATTTAGTTTTTTTCCCAAAAATGGTCGATTTTACGAAGTTTTTTCAAGAGATAAAAAGTTTCTAAATGAATCATAATATTTAGTTATTTTTTTTTAATTGCAAAAAAATAGCAGGCAGAAAGATATTTCCAAAATTTCAAGAAATGTAGTTAATTTTACCCCTTTGTGTACATGGTAGGCGGATGGAATGATTTCGTTAAATTCCTTGATGAGTAACCGAGATGTGCCAAATTTCGTCTTCTTCCGATTACGTTATTTTAAGATAGAAATTAAAAACCGTTTTTAAGGGGGTGTATCTGGACAGGAAAGGGTTATTTTAAAAAATTTTATACGAAGAGCCCGTCTTAATTTTCGACAGGGAATCTACAGTTCAATTTTTTGCACGTTATTACGGGACACTGCGTATATATTTTTTATATTGTCAATTTATATTTGTAATGGTTCAAGATTCGTTAAAAATTTGAACCTTATGGCAATACGGTTTCGAAATGTCATTGTTTTTGGTAAGTTTAGCCAGAATAAACTTATTTCTAAAAGTATATGCATAAAAAAACAAAAATGAATTATTAGGCCGCAAAACACTGCCAAAACAAAGTAATTAAATCATTTGCACTTGCATGGAGGTTACCAAATATCATAAAAAAGAAAGTCTTAGAGGTTTGCCAAGAAGTGAAATTGTAAGCTTTATATCTACTTTATGGGTTTTTGTGAAAAATGTGAATTTTCCATTCCAGATGGACGGATATTTTTAGCTTTAAAAACCCGAGTTTTTAAATTATCATACGAGTTCATTATTTTCTAATTGTTAATTAGCTACAATGGTAAATGTTTGTGCCAAATTCCTTTCCTACAAATTTATTAATAAGGATTATATAATACAATGTTTAAAATAAATCATCATATAAATACCCGATATAAATAACAAATAAACTTTACATTGTTGCAAAATAAAATACATGCACTTGACAGATCATTGCGTAAACGAATTGCTGTTACATGTATGTATTTGTGTATACTTCTAAAGTATGAATGATAGCTAACGGTTTATGGACATCCTTCCATGTTGGCATCTTAAACTATAGAGCTAAACTTTGGTTTCTTAGTTTTGAATCTGTCGCGGAAGTAAGAGTATATTGTAGGAGGCATACTGAAAAACTGCTTTTACTTCTGATATGGATAAACAATAATTATTAATTCGCTATCAACATGCCTTTTTCTTTTGGACTATTTTTAGAAATAATGGAAGAAAATGAATTCAGAACTCGATTGAGAATTTAAAAGAAAGAAAAGCAAAAGAAGTTTTATTATGACACTGACTAAAAAAGAATAATACACTTCTTAATCAAAAAGAAACCTTCGTGGTAAGCTCATAGACTTGTAAAGTTTTTTAATTTTATGCCCAATCAAATTCTCATATTTTCTATTACAAAGTATACGAAAATACATTCAATTTCATGATTCTTAACTATAGCAGCATAAAAAACAGTAACAGTTCTCGTCTGAATTTTCAAATAGCCAGGGCCCAAGAATACGTCCTTGGGGACCTTCTTCTGTTCGAAGTATCTGACAGACCTAAATTCAGTAAATAAAATACCTACTGCTTTTCATAATGCAATTTTGATACAGATAGTAAGGTAAATAACAGGTCTCACGTCAATCTCGGTAGAGTTCACAGGCTTTTCTAGTGCTCTAGCAATCTACAGGGTGTTTTTTACATACTTGCTTATATATTTTTCTATGTTTCCCGATGGAATGTGAAGATTAATACCCTTTATTAAATTTAAAAATTCAAAGAAAAAAAATAATTTTTAGATTCACCTGTATCCACCCCAATTCCGAAGCGCACAACGTAAATTATTCACTCTTCGAGTGAGTCGAGTTTACAGTGTTGCCAAACCTGCCAAAATGATCAAATTATAAATATTCAAAACTGGAAATGAACACACACACACACAGCGTTGACATTTAGTTATTGTTGCCGCCGAGGTTCATCTCCAGGTTGTGGATCTTGTAATACGTAATCTTGTCTTAGGACACAAAAAGAATATGGAACTAACACAGAATGCATGGAAGAAAGACACATTCTGTCGGTGTGTGTATAATACATGGGTGCATATACAGAATGGCCCATTAGTGCTAGGAAGTCCAATATCTGGCCTATTATAAGAAATATGAAAAAATGCTTTAAATATAAGCTATATGGCATACACTGTAGCCTGTTTCTAAAATACTTTGAAAAGCACAGGTGTTCCTATAAAGTGGGAGAAGTTCAAGGTGTTTATATATTTCTATACCATTGATTTCAGCGTAAAATTCTACGTTCAGTACAAATTTTTTTAATTGAAAACGTTGCGGCGTTGCCAAGATATTGCGAAAATTATGAAAATTCACTGAAAAACAGTGCATTATAAATGACATAAAAAATGTTGTTAATGACAGTTCAGACAAATCGACCTTGAACCTCTCCCGATTTATAGTTCCTATAACCCTGGACCCTGTACTTTTCAAAGCATTTTAAAAATAGGCAACAATGTATACCACATAGCTTTTATTTAAAACATTTTTTAATATCTCTTATAATAGGCCAGATATTGGATTACTAGTGGGCCACCCTGTATGTGAGAATATGTCCGTTTATTTATGTATATAGGAGAAACACCAATATGCTCACGAGAAGATACACAAGACTGCAACATTGAAACCAAGAAGGAGAAAGAGCCCACCATCGAAGTACCATCTGATAGTGGCTAGTAGCTAACGCTAGAAGTAGTATTGTACTTAAATTAGACAAATAAACAATGAATAAATGTGCATGGGTGGTACTATACCTCCATTTATTAAATGGAACATAACCGTGTCACCTGAAATATTCACGGAAACAACAAGACTAAAGGAACTATCAATCAATTAAAAAAGAATACTAATGTATGCAATGAAGGACTAGAAGCCAGTTGAAGAAAGGTAAAAGGAATACTATAATATTTTATGCGCTGTTGGAATCAGAAACGGAGAAAACAAAAGACTCAAATGAACAAATTCCAGGAACAAAAACACAAAAAAGAAGAAGAAGGACAGAAGGCTCTCGCTCCTGGTAACAAGCATGACCTGAGTCCAACCTAGTGTAGACGTAGCCGATCCGGCGGTGTGTTTTCCGGGAGTGGTAGCAATGCTTACCGTACACTGGTGAATCAGTCAATCAACAGCAAGGTGAAGGACAATCTATAGATTTTTCACTACACCAATATGCTTTCCATCTAATCAAAGAGACCTAACCAGTTTCATTTAGTTTTCTAGGTTTTCCGCAGACAGCATCTGTGTAATGAATAAGCACTACATTTTAACGCGAAAACATTTATACGACGCGTCCCTTTAAGTAAACCTCATAAAATTTTGTTTGGGTATAATCTAGCGCACACTTACAGAAAAAAATCTAGAGCCTCAATATTCACCCATCGAAACGAGGGAGAGGTGGTACGTAATAAATGAAATTCGCTTAATGACTAATGAACAGATTTCTTAGAAGTTTGCTTTTATATAATATTGATTAAAATAAAGGGCGATAAGGAAAAGCGGAGGTTTCTTTTAGAAACTTGAAAAAATTAGTACATAATTAAGTTGGAAAATATTAAAGAACTAAATGTTTTTTTTTTTTAATTAGGTTGTTGTTTTAAATAAGGAAAAGATGAGGTTTCTTTTATAAACTTGATGAAAAAATTAGCACATAATTAAGGTAGAAGATATTAAAGTATTACCTAAATGAATTTTTAAATTAGGTTGTTGTTTTAAATATTAGCAAAAACGTAGTAACCCAAATTCTGAAGATAAGATCTGTATCAGAATTTTACGAGGAATTTTGCTATAAAAATAAACATATCCTTGTTAATTCAATATCCTTATATCTGGTTTTGTGATTTAAGTAAATCATATATTTAAATAGGTATGTAGTACAAGGTATATGAGAACAAGATTATTTTTATTTTAAATATTAGTCTCATAATGTTTTATCTTATGAAATGGCGCAATATTTTTAAAACTTCCATACTCTTATTTTTTAACAATTAAGATATGCACAACCAAGGTAACTGCCTTCTTATTCGAGGTCTTACTTCAAATAATTTCCATATTTTTGTTGTAAAGAAAACTACGTATGGGAAAATAAAGCCCGAAAATAATTTTTTCATTTATATTTAGCAGTTTACCAAGAAATTCCAGGAAAAAAGACAAATAGTACAAATGATTTTTCTGATATTATTTTGTATTTTGTCCGAGTTTTATGATTATATTAGATAAAACTCGCTTAAATGTAGGCTACCGAGATTTAGGAACTACAACGAAATTCACATATTCGTTGTTCTTTTAGGGACCGCGATAAAATTGTTTTAAAACTGCAAGTCCTGATGGAAAGCGAAAGCAGTTCCAGGTCACGTGGAAACACTGATCTGGAGGAGTTTTAGTCGGTAGGAGTCCGACACTACTCGATGCCGCAGATTCTGACCAGACTTAACTAAATTTTTCTTATTTAAAAAAAAATCTAAACCATCAACGATATCATAAAAACCAAGATAGGAACCCAATTTTTTTTATTTGACATACTTATTTACCTTTTATTTTTATCCAATACAATTGTTGTACGTATTCTAGCTAGCTACTGATTATACCCCAAAAAATGTGAGACACAAAGTTGCGTACCAGAGGTCTTTCGATATCACGGCACACTAAGCATCAATATCTGCCAAAGTTCATAATGTCATGCCACCAAGACTTAATAAGATAAAATGGTTATTAAGTGCCATTTTAAAAATAAACGCTATGTTGTGATACAAGGTTGAAGAGAGAATTTAAAAATAAATTAACCCGTTAGTAATAAAACTTCAGACCTCATTGTTTTCATATCCACGTCCAGTGGAAGTACAGGGTGTCTCACCGGGAACTGAATCGATCGATATAGAGAAAAGTGCGCATCAGAAAATTTTGAAAATTTAGATAATTACTAATGTCGGTGTGACCAATCCAACTAAAATAATTACAAGCAGCTGGCACTTCCGCTTATACCAGAAGTCGATACCAACTTACTTATTTCAAATATAACACCCTATATATTTTAGGGTTTTCGAAAAGAGCATAAAATTCTGAGTCGAAAATATGTAGCATATCCTATACCTAAACCTAGCCGTTTCAGAGATATTTGACATTTTATAGAAAATTTGAGAGGTGCAATGGTTTGAAAGAACCGTTATAACTTTCTTCGTGTAAAAGATCCTCATTTGCCTCTTGACACGTAAAACCAACACAAGGAGAACTACGTTCTATAACTGAAATAAATTCAATAATATCATACCAAGTGTTCCGTTTTTCGCGTTACATTTTGTAAACTTCAAACCGCGAAAACTTGTTTAGGTCAAATGGAACACCCTGTATTTTTTACGTCAAGTTGTGTAAAATTGAATTCCCTTTTTTCTGGGGGTTAAAGTTACAACTTTTTGAAATATTTGCGATTTTATTAGAAATTCATGAATTGTTGTAATCACTTCATCAAAATAGCCATGATTAGAAACAATCAGTCATTGTCTTATGCCAAAAAATTCTAGCATTATATTGCAAATCGCAAATATTTCAAAAAGTTGTAACTTTAACCCCCACAATGCTAATATAAAAAAAGGGAATTCAATTTTACACAACTTGACGTAAAAAAATACAGGGTGTTCCATTTGACCTAAACAAGTTTTCGCGGTTTAAAGTTGATAAAATGTAACGCGAAAAACGGAACACTTGATATGATATTATTGAATTTATTTCAGTTGTAGAAAGTAGTTCTCCTTGTGTTCTTTTTATGTGACAAGAAGCAAATGAGGATCTTTTACACGAAGAAAGTTATAATGGGTCTTGCAAACCGTTGCACCTGTCAAATTTTCTATAAAATGTCAAATATCTGAAACGGCTAGGTTTAGGTATATGACATGCTGCATATTTTCGACTCAGAATTTTATGCTCTTTTCGAAAACCCTAAAATATATAGGGTGTTCCATTTGAAATAAGCAATTTTTTCTAAAATATCAAGAAACGTAGAGATTTTAAATTTGAGCGAAAAAAATGTCCTATTTGTCTGTCGGTCTGTCTGTAACTTTTTTTTTTGTGCACACGTTTACTCTGGAACCGTTTTTGATATTGACTTGAAATTTGGTACACTTATGTATTGTAACGAGATCTGGAACTAGATTATATTTTGATCTAATTACATATTGGGGGCGGAGGACTCGCCGGTTCAACCCATCGCTTTTGTAGGACAAGCGCACCTCCCTGTTTTTTACACTATCATCTAATTAATATTTTTGAGATTCAATGGTCAAATTGCCCTACAAATTTCTGGCACTGTTTTCCAGTCCTACACCATGAAAGTGTCAGTACTACGATCAACATGTTTAGCGGTTGCGTAGAACTTTACATACCTCTACCGAGAATTTTCGCAGAGCGAAAAGTTGGGAGACTCGTCAACATAAAGCCACTCACCCAAATTCAGCCTGTTAGCAATCACTTTAAAAAAGGGACGCTGTACCCTGGACTATTAGAGAGTGTTGTTAACATGCCTCCTATTTAAAAGAGTCGCATCATTCAATAGAAATTTTTGGTATTTATTATTACACCTTTAAATGGTTAAATATTAAGGGCTAATATTTGGTGGAATTGTAAGTACCTCTGGTAGCAATCAAGATAAAAAATGAACATCACCCGTGCTGGGGCCGATTGGCCATTCTTGTCCTGCTACACTCTTTCTAATTTAGTATTTCTTGTAGTCTTAAAAAGGACCTAATACGCCGAAGTATATGCAAGTTAAAGTTTAAGTTTAATATAGTTAAAAAAAACTTTTTGAAATATTAAAAACCCATTTTTCTATATATTGAATAGTGGTTCACAATAGCCAACCGCAGAATTAAGTCAATGTATTAATATTTCTCCATTGTATTTTTTGTTGTTGAAAGATGGCAACTTTAAGCAAAATTGAGTTTTAATGCTTTATTGTCCCACTTTGTCTTTAGCCGATGTTAAATTGACTAAAACAAAACGAGTTGCAGTGTTTTACACACACTTTTATGACCGCAGTCTACACAAACACGGTTAATGTAATCTAGTTTCCAGTTCTGTATAGAGCAGGGAAAGTTTATTATTGCAGGGAAAAGCCCATGGTAACCTATTAGTAAATCAATAACTGAACCAAGGTAGCAGTCCAGAATAGCGTTGTATAAATATTAAAAGTTCAGTGCAATCGATAAAACGGCAATGTCCTATTACACGACTGTCTAAATTGACATAATTCCTGTATGACGTGAAGTTCCGGCTGCCAAAGGTCACACTAGGTCATGAACGGAGCGCGGAGAACCTCCTCCTAAAAATCGAATAAGTTTTCAAGCATTTACGTCGTATTTCACTAGTAGTTGACCGCTATTACAATCATTAATTCTGCGGGACACGCACTCGCCGTTCACGTAATCTCCTACTGTCCCACGCACTAAATTGCTTCCTTTGGGGTGCCTCTGGGCAGGGACGGATCTTGCACTTTTTTGTGAGAACGCTGAAGGAATAATACGGTTTTTATTTGGTAATTCTCGTAAAACTGTTTGTATCGGCGATTGATAACATTGAAAAACAGTTTCATAGAAAAGGGTTCAACAGAATTTGTATAGCTTTTGTACCTACGCAAAAGCGTGCGGCCTATTGAACCGGGTGGCATTGAGAAAGGAAAATGAGTTTTCCTGGAATTTATATTCGCAGCTGATGAAGAGGGTATTTTATCGGAAATCAATTTTTATAATACATGTAGGTATCTATGCTCATTATGTATTATGTATAAATGGATGTGTTTCATAGAGAAGCAAATAATCATTCAGATCTGCAGCGGGTACATAAATACAAGTGAATTAAATGTACGATGATGGTTATGAATCGCTTTAAGTGATACGGGAAATGTTCATTTCAAGAAGGTAGATATATACTAACGAAATGGACCATTTGGATTTTTCTCTTCCAATGTAGGTAATATTGATCCATGTAATTTAACAAATATTTTTTCTATTGTTCGCGTGTACCTGTCATTGTATACGTTTACGTCTACGTTCTTGTTAGTGCTTTAAGAAACTATTCTTTCTTGTGGGAATTGTTTGTTTTTATACAGGGTGTTATTTAAAGAAATTGTTTATAAACCGGGTAAAAGGCGGATATTTCGGAATCGTAACTGGAAATCGCAAATGTTGCGGGATAGATCAAGAAAAACACTTCTTTGTCAGTACGACTTTTCTGCGTAAAGGTGGAGTAATGTGACGATTCTTAAAAAAGAAAACTTAATTGGACTTTATTTTAAGAACGCAAGAAAGAAGAGCATTTAAAAATAATTCATATCGATTGGTCTAACTGTTTTCAAGATGAATCAATAATAATCATTTGCAAGCGGTGAGCACTTCCACTGTTATAGTTATTTCACACATAAGCGAAAAAATAAAATTCAAAAGTTTCATAATTTTCAAAATAAACATAATATTCAGTCCATAATATCCAAATACGATAAAAAAGTCATACAGATATTTAAATTCACGAAAAACTACAATTTTTGCAAACAAATTCAAATTCAAATTTTGAAAAAATTCACGAACTCTCGATACTTCCCACATAAACTAAATTACCATTATAAAGAACAATTTTATAGACAAATCATTACAAAATATTGCCCTTAAAAATGCCGCCCCCACATAAACTTCAGTCATGTCAAAACTATCTTCCAAATCCATATTTACAATATTTTATTTTTATTTCTATTAATTTTCTTTCATTCATTCAAAGTCTAATTCAGTTTCACATCATTTCAAATTATCTAATTTCAATAGTTAAATCCCAAAATCGCGGTTCCCCAAAAGTTAACTGTTTTCATCAAAGTTCCGCTTCAACGATATAAACCAAATGCCTATACACTAAAGTTCTGGCGTTAACTTTAGGTCCGCGAGGTTTATTGCGAAAGCTGAGGTTTACTGCGAAAGCTCTCCGATACGCAAAGCCAGCCAACTCGAAGTAGAGACTTTCGTGATAATTTACCGGGCCATTTCAAAATCCGTTTTTTATGCCCGACAGTTAATTTTAAATATTTCAATAGCCGTTTTAGATACAGACCTAATTCTTTCTTCAAAATGCCCACTTTTTCTTGTAATTTTCAGTTTCGAAATATTTTATTTTCTACGCGAAAATCGCTTCCTTGTCCAAAGAATGGATAGGGCACGGCAAACGAAAGCAAAAATGAAATAAAACGTTTCGACGATGCACTGTCCCTGATTAAACATTGCCGCAACTATATAAGACCGAGAGTTTTACATCTCGGCAAGTCAGCATTTGGTGATCTATTAAATGTTATATATCTTTGACAGTGTGTAGTTTGGTTAAAAGTGCTTTGATTTGCTGCCCCTGCCTAGAGTACTTTTTGTACGAGCGAGTGCATTTTGGCAACCTTTCAGGAAAGTGTATTTAAGATGATATTTTGATCTTTGTACCAACCTGCCTAGTGCGTTTTCTGTGGCTGCTTTGCTACCACGTACTGCGAGGGAACTTCCCTGTAATCGGTCATGGCTTCTGCTTCCTTGTTTAAACCAACTAAAACACACCCTAACGCCGTGCCGTCGCCGTCGAGAATATTCTCACACAAGTGAATATTCCAGTTTTAATTTCATTTCTCTTGAACTAATAACAGTGATCAAGAAGATTTATAAATTTCATATACAAGGTGAAGCACTTTTGACTTCTCCAACAACAGAAAATGCACGAGACTCTTATAGCACAAGAGTCTCAGCTCCGAATTATTAGTATTTTTATTGCCAGAGTATCTCTCGTGTTCACCATCCCCTCCTCCACTGAAATATTTACCCAAGTAAGTACTCAAAAGGGTACTCGGCTTTTTTGTATTTCCTAAGGTGTATATTGGCAAAATTAATGGGGGCCAATATGTTATATTATTTACCGACACAAGTAACAGTTTCAGAATTTTCTCTTGTATTATAATAAGAAATGTCAGATATATATTTTTTTAAATGTACACATATTGCAGAGTTCTTTTACCGATAGGTTTCCCCAAAATTTCAGAAAATTGGTATAAGGTGAAAGCACCAGTGCTTAACTTAGTAGGTACTAGTAGTTGATACGTTTAAAATTCAATAAATAAGCTTTAAAGCCATGCTAAATACGTTTTAAGTGAACAGTGAATCTTCATGCTCATAATATAGTGACATGCGCAGATGTAAAAATTATACGGTAAATATGGCCGCATGCTGTTAGATCTGTGTATATTTGTTTGTGTTTTAATAAAATTTTCGTAAGGAATTTGTTAAGGTGGTGAGTTGGGATTTTTTTAAAAGCTTTTATTATTAATATTAAAGTTGCAATGTTAGTTTGTGTAGGTCAAATCTTGCAATCAAAATTTCGATTAGTTCTAATTAAGCTAGAGCTTTGAAATTTTACACATGTGTATAAGTCCGGTGACAATACACTTTAACGTCTTCATATAAGCAAAAAACAAGATGGCGGACGACTTTAGGATTTATGATCCGATTCGACTCAAAATGGCGGCGCCAATATGGCAAACGACTTTTGTCATTTATGGCCCAAATCGATGAAAATCGATATCTGGGGGTTTTCGGGTTCACCGATTACGAATTTCTAGTCAAAAATTTAGTTCAGGATGGCGACTTCAAGATAGCGGACGACTTTACCCTTTAAGATCCGATTCAACTCAAAATCGATATCTGGGGGTTTACTAGGTCGCGGATTATGAATATTTAGTCAAAATTCAGAAGTTCAAAATGGAGGCGCCAATATGGCTGACGACTTTTGTCATTTAGGTCCAAATCGATCAAAATCGATATCTGGAGGTTTTCGAGATCGCGGATTACAAATTTAGTATCATAAAAATAATTATATAATGTAACAAAATGATGGGTTTGATTTTCTTCAAAGTTTATTTTCTACTTTTTAGAGCATTTAAATAAAAGCTTTTTTAAAAATATTTTTTTTTAAATTAAATTTTGTTTTAATTTTAGTAAAACTAATTCATCTTGGCCCGAAAGCAAAGTTAAGGTTAGTTGAATTTTATGATATTCCTGCTTATTGGTTATGATTTAACCTTTCAAATGAATATGTCAAGTATTGGTATCAGATCTGTGACAAAGACTAGTAATTGACAATATGTCAACTACTAGAGTAGAGATAATTAGAGTAATTTAGTGTGATAGAAGCTCTATATGGGTTATAATTTTGTAAATGGAGTTTATCATAGTTATCTGAATGTTTTATAGTTATTTACTTTAATAGATGGCATCCATGTCAACCACTGGTAAATAGGATGTCAACTGCTTCAATCGATTTAGTTTCAGGTTTCTAAATGATAGCGAAAACTTCTCTCATGCCTCCTGTTAAGGGACAAATGCTGAAATACTCCGAAAATCAAATGCAAAATGCATTTGCAGATGTCTCACGGGGGGGGGGGGTAGTTTCTGTGGCTACAGCAGCAAAAAGCCACAAGATACTACTATATAAAAGTAAAAGAAAAACAGCAAGATCAAGTTATTCCTTCGTTCTGTTTTGGCCAGATTATGTTCCCGAGACTATTGGTACGAAAAGAAAAGGATTCATCTGAATTCGATAGTGATAGTAACAATGAGGAGTGGATAAAATCTGGAAGCAGTATCGATGATATTAGTTTGAATGAAATTTTTATTTTGAAAAATGAATCAGATTTGGAAAATGCAACAGATCAAACCCCAACGGAATATGAAAATTTTGTATAGAAAGAAGCAAAGTTTGTTCTCTCATTTCCTGACAAGAAAATGCTACAAAACGTTTGTATGATTCAAATTACCTTGGAAATTACAATATATTTGAGAGTGAAGTAATGACCTTAAATTATTGTACTGAATAAAAACCATACTTAGGCCTAATGAAAAAGACGTTAGTGTTACAAACACAAGCCAGATTATTAGAAAACTAGAATCTCCAAATATAATTTCGTCTGGTGATCGTATATGATCGAATTTGGTGATACTCTCTAGGTAGATGGATGAATATATTATTTTATTTAATATATTATTTTCAGAGAATAATAAAATATTTTTAAAATAATTAAATTTATTTATTTAATATGTTTTTATATAATAAAACATGTTTAAAATAAGTACTTTGCTACTGGGTTTCCCCCTCTTGATGTGAGGCGATAGGGGTTGCAAGATAATACTAAAAACACTTTCGCTGCTATGAGTAGCAGATCGCAGACACTACCTAGCCCGGATAAGTGATGTAACGTGCCCACGACAAAATTTCACTAGCTTAGAAATCTCAGGGCGTTAAGCCCAAGTTTAACATAAACTATTAGAAGTTTGTTGCGTACTTAACATAAAGTCACTGAGGGTTCCATTCGTAGTGGTCGCTGTCGAAATAATGACACTTTCTTTCAACGTGAAATTTACTATATTACAGTATTTACAATTCCTCTAACATGAACCTGGCGATGTTCAGTTAGTGACTATATTCTTACAAATATATTACAGCATAAAATAAAGATAAATACCCCTCGTGTAGCTACACTTGGTTAACAAGGGCTGACTGAAATAAAATTTGGCCGCAATAGATTAAATTACAGAACTTACTTAATCGATATGAGTGAACAAAATCTTTGTTTAAATATGTACAACCTAAGTTAAAAGTAAACAAATATTATTACACAGAATCGCTGAAGGTCGTTTCTTGGTAGAAGACATAATAACACTTGTACGATATGTATTGGTACGATACCCAGACGTCAACCAGTGATGAAACCGCAGTCCTACGGTAGTGACTTGGGGGCCCAGACGATGGTGGTGGGTGCATAGCCTCCCTAAACCGTGGAACGTTTTCAGCCCAGTGTGTCGAACTTTCTAACCTAGCCCGTGGAACGTTCTAACCCAGTCCGTGAATCCTCTGACTTGTTGAGGGATACAATCCACCAAAATTCTTGTACAACGCTGCAGCTCAATCGACAGCGAAGATACTCCGAAGGGAAAGTGGTCAATCAGCATGTGCATACATAAATCCCGCACAGATGCGTATTAAACTCCCTCCGTAGCAACGAAAAATTCTGATGAACAGCAACAACTTAAAAAGAAGGAAATTTTACCGTTACCGATAATCCAAAATTCATTGAGATGGCTCAAATAAACAGGCTTTTAGAACTCACGCAGCGCACGCACATAAGAGCTAACGTTTTTTATCTTTACACCAGACAGAAGTCACGTCACCGTTCTTCCCAGCTTAGAGGCACGCGACCGCTCCTAGCGGAGTGGAGCCAAACCTCCAATGGCTCGCGACTATTGGCGATATGTTGCCCGTGAAACACAAATGTGTGTTGCGGGTCGCATATGCACCAAACCCGCAACAACTTAAGTAATGTTCCTTTAATTCTTATGAAATATGTCAACTACTAGTCTTTTAATATGTTAAGTACTAAAAATGACAAAATGCCTTGTCAACTACTAATTCTTTTTTCGAATTTTTCAAATTGGATTAGTAATCGTCAATATAGCTTAAATATAATTTCAAATATACACATATATTCTAAAAGGTTCAAAGGATATAATCAAAATGTTTATAGAATGAAAAACATGAATATGTTATATACAAGGTGATCCAAAATTGTGTTCCGATATTTCTGCGGCTGATAGTACTATTGCGGCCGAGTTAAAGTATAATCGGGTACGGTTTTGCTGGGCAGTCAAAAAACGCAACAAAAAGTTTAGAACCTCGTTAAAATACCGTTACTCTCTGTACTATCTCATATAAAAATTGAATTACTTATCTTTATAGGTTTGTTTGATGAGACCATGCCGAATGGTTCACCGGCATTAATAATTAGCTCGTAAAGATTTTGTTGCGTTTTTTTGACTGCAAAACTGTACTCAACTATAATTTTTATTAATAATTTTTTTACACATAAAGAATGTTCTTGAATTAGTTTATTTGATTAACTTATATATTCTATGCTTCTAGAGATGTAATATTTGAGCAAGTTATTAAATTGTAAGAATAATTATTTGTTGTGTGTATTATACTGAACATTGATGATTTATTTTCAAACAATTTGACCTGATCGGAATAATAATCAATCACCACTAGCACAAGCGAATATCAAAAGAATAGTGGGAGGAATGAACCTTTAATGGAATTACGTTACCTAAGGTAAATAACATCATACCATATTGGTAAAACAAATTTTATTATGATTAAATAAATTAGGCGTTATGACCTTGTCGCCACCCAAATTGAAGGAAGTTTGTAGAAAATATAATTCAACACATGTAAAGCTTTTCAATAGTACCATAATGAATCACGGCGAAGAAAAAGAGAGACGTATATTAGCAATAGGATTTTTTCAGGCGTAACAGATCATTTCGCCGGCGATAAATTGGGTTGTATTCGAGTAGATATTATATATTCACCCTTTATCTACGCAACGCGACGTTAAGATTTCATATAGCGACGTTGCAATGTATAAAATATGATTTTTTGATTAGATTATTAATGTATCTATCTATAGGGTGGTTCGTAAATAATTGTATAGATCAAGTAATAAATTTCCGAGACAGAAAAACTTAACAAAAACTTTACCACATAATTATTATCGCCGCGGGCCATGGCGCTAGTTGAAATAAATAGATCCCAATAAATAGAAAACGCAAAAAAAACTTTACGACATAATTATATCGCCGCGGGCCATGGCGTCAAGCCTGACATGAAACATTCCCGACACACATTAACCTATAAAGGTAAGCGAGTCAATTTGCGAACAGCACAGAAAAGAGTACCGGTATTTTAATGAGGTCATAAAGTTTTTGTTATGTTTTTTATGTCTCAGTTTCTTCCTGCTTGAACTATACATAGAGCAACAGTGAATTTCTGATGATAATAATGTTATATTTTTAATTTTCTAACATAACTAGTGAAGTTTTTCAAATATTGGAACGAAAATTGGTGAATAGGGTTTTTTTGCAATAAGAAATTCAAATCTGCTCCCATTTTTTGTGTAGAGCCTAGAGGGAGTCGCATAAGCACTGTTTAAGATGTAAATATGCTTTTAACCTTTTTTTACCCGTAACATATCGCTTACTTTATTAATTAATCGGAAACCTACCTCATTCTTGTAGAAAAAAGGTATACTTGTGATTAGCTTTAGAAATTGATCGTTTTCGAGAAAATCGTATTTTAGCAATCGACCGCATTATCATCATTATGAGAAATTACCGTAGTAGGCGCCGATGCCAACAATACTTTTGACAATTAAACTTTCTAATGTTATCACTCTGACATAGAATTAAAATACGAATTACCAAGTTAATAAATTTCAGAGTAAATGTTCAATATGTTCACTATTCTCCTCGATACACTTATTCATGCGGTTCATGAAAAATGCCTCATATTAAATTAATAATAATAATTCATGTCTAAAGGGACGTAATAATTATAACTAAATGTGTCTGCTACAAATATGCTTGCCGTTCCGATCCTTCTCTACTCTTTCAGAGTAGTGAAATGGACTAGAGAAGAGCTGCGTCAACTCGATGTAGTAACCCGCAAGAAGATGCATCTCAATAGGAGCTTGCATCCTAAATCGTTCATTCCACGGTTATTTCTCCCACGACATCGGGGAGGCCGTGGATTCTTGAGCTTGGAAAGTCTCCATAGCAGAATGGTTCTGGATGGAGCATGTAAGGTCATCAGGAGTTCGGATCCCCTCCTCTGCATGGTCCGAGACCATGAAAATGCAGAGGTAGGAGCTTTTCTCTTTAAGGCAGCACGGAGAGCAGCCGATGAACTTGGTCTCATCTTCGACGTCGAGCGGGTAAACCCCGACTTTGTCACTGAGTTGGAATCCTTTCGACTAAAAGCCCACATTAGAGCCGCAGAACACAACATCTTTCTGCAGCTCCATAAGGATAAGCCTTTGCACGGAGTCTTCTATAAAAATATAGAAGACCTCGGCTTATCCGAAAGGCTGACCTTCGCCTTTTTAAGGTCAGCCGGGTTAAAGTCCAAGACCGAGGGATTCATAATGGCTTGCCAGGATGGTGTATTTAACACCCTCGTCTATCGACGTCGTGTCATTGGTATGGAGGTCCCTGATGTCAGCTGCAGGGCCTGCCGCAGGGCCTGCCGCAGGGCCTGCCGCAGGGCGCCGGAGACTGTAATGCACTTACTGTCGGCTTGCCCGACATACGCAGTCTCGGCCTATATTCACAGACACAGCATTACGAGTGCTTTACTATCATCTAAGGCACTTGTATGAGATAGACAAAACACCAGTGCTGCCTTACGCTCCGGGGGATATTGAGTCCGTTGTGGGGAATGAGAAGTGTCTAATTTATTGGAACTACTCGTTTCCCACCGTCAGGCAAATACAAGCCAACAAGCCTGACATAGTACTCTCGACCACCAACTCAAGACAATGTATGCCGTGGAATTCTCAGCCCCCGCTGAGAGCAACATTGTCTTGGAAGAGGAGGAAAAATGGACAAAATATCGAGATTTGCTCTTCGAACTCCGCAGGCTTTATCCGGGCCATTCTGTCAAAATAGTGGTACTGATTATAGGAGCCCTCGGTGGAATGAGACAGACGCTGCTTTCGGAACTAAAGATCATACCGGCATGCCGAGATTCGGCAGAGATCTTAGCCGGCAGAATGCAGAAGGCTGTCATCCTCGGTTCATTACGTCTACTCAGGGCACACGATTCGCGGACCCGGTAGTCACTCACCCCGCGGGCGTGGGGATTGGCTATTGGTATTTATTGCCAGCTCCCCTCTGTGAGGGTCGAAGTCACAGACTAGGGTGACTGTTTTTTTGTAAAATAAAAAAAATAACTAAATATATACACATATATACAATATACATGCACACTTAACTTGTGTAGTATACAACACCCCTTATTCAGGTTATTAACTAAAATTTGACTTTACATATTTGTTTAATATTATTAATGAATTTGATATATGTAGGCAAATCATTGTACAATATCAAACCTTTATGAAATAGTGAATTATGTGTTTTTTTTTACTGTACGTACGTATATACTATTATGCGTTCTAGTATTATAGTTATCAATATCACTTACAAATGTGATTCTCATCGCTCTATTTTACATAACCTTTGGACTGCTTGTTTTTCACTTTCATTGCAATAATACAAAATATTGGAACAATATTGAAAATGAGGTGCTATTATTGTGTATATACTGTACTTCTAGAGTACATTGATAAATTAACACTAATTGTATTAAAGTAATTTATTTTACCCATTTTATATTCTGCATGTTTGCCAAGTTTTAACTGGTCATCTATGATTATACCTAAATATTTACATTCTGTTACAAATTCTAAATTTTGATCAAATAGTTTAATATTGTCATATTGTCCTTTATTACGATTAGCAAAAATTATAACTTTAGTTTTTTGCGTATTAAAAAAAAGATAGTTTTTTTTAACTAGATTTCTAGTTTCTGTAATTCTGATTACATTATCTCCAACACGTCAGTTATATTATCACGATAATATACTGATATTACCGTGTCATCAGCAAACAAATTAACAATGGTTCATCTTCAAAACACTGTACGATGTCATTAATATATAAGTTATGAATAATAATGGCCCCAGCACTGACCCTTGCGGAACACCAAATTTGACTCACTTTATTCGAAATATTTTCACCAATTCTAATTTGTTGGTATCTATAGGATAGATAATCTTAAAACCATTTATTTGCTTTATCTGCTGTGTCATAATAATATTCTAATTTTCTTATTACTAGGTCCCGGTTAATCATCCCAAATGCTCGCTTAAAGTCCATAAATACTGTTACAATCACTTTATTTTGATCTATTATTTTTTCCATTTCGAGATTACTAGCTGAATAGATGAATTACTCAAGTGTTGATTTCTAAATCCTGATTGATTTTCAATAAGTATTTCATTTTCATTTAAGTTTAAAAACTGTTTTCTATAAATATCTCCATTATCTTGTCTGGTAAGGGCAATGTATTAATGGGTCCATGTTCCTCACATTTATTTGTATTAAAAATCCTTTGAACTGTTATAATTGTAGATGTTTTCCATCGCAAGGGCACCCCGTCTCATTCAATGGACTAATTTATTATTTTCATAAGTGCTTGTCTTACTTTAGATATTCCTGCTTTTATCACATCCATGTTTGCATCTTCAGCCGATCCATCTTTTTTTATTTGTTTTATTATATCGACTGTACCTTTTTCTGTTATATTGTTAAATGTTTTTAGTTGTCTGTTATTTTGCATGTTTCTCATCCCGATATTAGTTGGTATGTTTAAATAATCTTCTATAATGTTTTCTATGCTATAAAATAATAATATGTATTAAAATTTTGTGCTATCTGTAATAGGTCTTTATTTTCTCAAAAAAGTAACAAAATTATAGATAATATAATTTAAAAGAATACGAGAAAAACGCCGCAGATCAGGTGGCCGTACAAGACGAACCTCTGTATTTAATCTTAAGCGTAGGTAATAGCAATATGGTAAAAAAAACCAATCAGTATTTCTAATAACAGATAGTATATATATATAGTAACATGATATTTGTAGGCACTAGAGTAAGAAAAAAATAAAATGATATTTTTACACTAATTAAAAGAATTCACCTATGGAGCATTAGTTTGATTCATTCAAAAGATATCTTCCTCAGCCCATTTCCCTGAATCAAACGAAAGGTAGAGTTGAGTGTCGTCAACGTAGAAGTGAATTTGACAATACTCAGCCGCCTTTTCGAAACCTGACGTATACAACGTATATAATAGCGGTCCCAGAATCGACCCCTGTGGGACCCCGGATGACACCTCGAGAGGAATAGACACACCATTGTCAATTCTAATACGTTGTGTTCTATTTTGTAGATAGCTACGAAAAAAGTTAACTACACTAACATGAAAGCCCATAGATTCCAGTATAGCGAAAAGTATTTCGTGTTTAATCGTATCAAATGCTTTTGTAAAATCGACTAGTTCCAGCACTGTAACTTTCTTTTGGTCCAGTCCTCTCAAAATGTCATCCGTGATATTTAAGAGGGCAGTTCCACAACTATGCAAAGGGCGGAAGCCAGATTGTATTTCAGGTAGCAATTGAAATTTTGTTAAGTGATCCCGCATCTGACACTCTACCTCTTTCTCTAAGACTTTTGATAGGGTTGGCAAAATACTAATTGGGCGGAGGTCCTTAAATTCTTCAGGGTTGTTTTTTTTGGCACTGGTTGCACTAAGGCATGTTTCCACGAACCTGAAAAAATGCAATTCTCTAAACTAAAATTTATTATGTGTGTAACAAAAGGCAATATTAAAGGACAACACATGAGTAATAATTTAATATTAAGACCATCCATTGGTTTTTATACCATATGGAATTTTCTGAACATTATACTCAGAAGTAGGCTTGAATTTAAATGAGTCAATATTTGGTTTAATATTATTTTTATAATGAGTTATGGTATCTTGATCTGCAGGTAATTTTGGGATGCAATTTATGAAATAATGATTAAGGTCATTAACATTTTTTTAATTCGTCCGGAATACTATTTAACCGCTTAGTTATATTTAAAAGGCGCAAATCTTTCCAGGTTTGATTTATGCCGTCTACCCTCAGTCTATGTTCAAAATATGTTTTTTTTTCATTTCATCTTAACGCTTGCTTATCTAATATAAAACTGTCTGCAGTGCATTTAGATCCACTGTATATGGGTCTAATGTACTAGTTTATTCTGGAATCTTCTCCAACATTCGCGATTTTTCTGGCGCCGTTGTCGAATTTTCTATGATTCCAGTGGCGTAGTCGTACACATAATAATATGCATTATCTCTCTTTCTTATTTTATCTAATAAAAGTTGCTGGTCATCCCATTTATGTTTTTCACTTTTAAAATTAAGTCTCTATGTGTGCTATCGTGTTTAACACAGTTATGATATTTTCATAGAATATTACAACCAGTTCCTGTTGTACATCTCCTACATTCCATACTCTATCATTTAAGCGATCTTTCAAGTGTGCTTCTTTTATTCGTTTTCTGTGTCTTGCTTTGATTTCATAACCTTGTTTATATTTAATACTATGGGATAAAAAAGACTGCATGAATTTCTTGAGAAAGTTGGCTTTAATGCCCTGTATCTCTCGTAATGTCAACTTTTGTATTAAGGTGAATTTAGCTAAATCGCAATATTTTAATATGAGAAATTCACTGTTGCTCTATGGGCCATTACTTACGTACCACTCTGTATATGCAGAGTTCGTCACTTAAAATGTTTGTATTTATTAAAATGTGATCATGTCCGGTACATCAAATTGTAGTTATTTTTGATTTCTTTAATTATACATGCAAAGATTCTAAAAATTGTTTTTTACCTGATTTCGTACAGGAATTCTGTTATAGCTGTTTCATGGAGATTTTAATTAACTTTAATTTATGTTATCACATCAAATTGGAAATTCTTTTCAGAATAAAAAACTGAAATTTTTCAATTCTATATTAAAAGTTACAATTTTTTTTGCTTCTTCACACCTTTCGCCTCCAACAGACTCTGGCTGCTCCGAAATTCATTAGATTACATTGCATCCGCGGTGATGCTGGCACGGGCCCCCATTTTGCTTTGTGTGAGACGTAAAAAAAGTGTTCGTTAAAGCACTCTTCTATATTATAATTAGTTTTTTTAAACAAGTTTTTCTGGTCTCTCTCTTAATTGAGTCACGCTATCGAAATTATTTAATACCGTGTTAGAAAATTCCCGCGCATATAAAGTTCATCTTTTTTAATACCACTTAATAACTTGGAAACCGTATTATGTGCATATCTTATTATTATTATTTTGCAATTGCTTATATTGCCGATATTAGCATGGAATTATTATTGTGCATTTCTGTGCCACTTAGCAATATTTTGTAAATTAGGTGACTAACTCATGTTAATAGTCTCTTGTGTCAATGCTTGTTAATTCTCAATGACACTGCTGTCGCTAGTTTGGCTTTTGTTTGTTTTGGTTTTATATAATTTTACAAAAAAAAAGTACACTTACTTTTTTAAAATAGCTACAACAATATATTTATTATGCATATTTTCTAAATTGTTGAAGAAAAATCACTTCTTCTCGAAGTTCTTGGATTTGATAAACTTAAAAGTATATTACGACATATCATAATTTCAGACCTGAAACATTTGCTGAATTGCATCGTTTCACTTTATTGATTACGTATGTTTCAGTCTTTATTTTATCTAATAATAAGAAAGCTGGTTTGGACTAACGTGTGAAGTACAAGGCTAAAGTTTTGTGTATACTAAATTTAATACTAGTAAAGTGAGAAATTCATAGTCCGGCAGAATTGGCCCAGTTGCAATAGTACTAAATAATAATAATAATAGTACCCCCTAAATTTTTTGAAGTGCAAAATAATTATACAAATTAATATACTCGTACAGGCCTGGCGTTCAAATATATCTTAATTTATACAATCTGAAATATAGAAAGAAATTGCCAGATGATTCCCTTCGTTACAAATACCTGTCAGGTGAGCCTAAAGTTGTTAAGAAAGGTACTATTCCATAAAGTACTTTTACAAGGCTGACATTTGGAGGAAATATTTTTCGATATACCTTAAGAAAGTATAGTGATAACCAGACGATTTGGGTAGTTAGTAGTTACAAATACTCGCTAGGTCAGTGTATTGTTCACCATATTCAATGTTATTATAGGTGAGATAGACGAATGTAAATGCCTACGCGAAAAATAAAGAGAAATACTTATTTCTTACGATAGTCATAATTTCTATTGACTCTTTATTTTTCGCGTAGGCATTCACATTCGTCTATCTCACCTGTACTCCCATTGAATATGGTGAACAATGCACTGACCTGGCGAGTATTTGCAACTACTAACTATCCAAATCGTCTGGCTATCCATATACTGTCTTAAGGTATCTCGAAGAATATTTCCTCCAAATATCAGCCTTACAGTACATTATGGAATGCTACCTTTCTTAACAATTTTAGGCTCACCTGACAGGTATTTGTAACCAAGGGAATCATCTGGCAATGTTTTTCTATATTTAAGAATGTATAAATTAAGATATATTTGAACGCTAGACTTGTACGAGTTAATTTTTATAATTATTTTGCACTGTAAAAAATTTTGGGGGTAACTATTATTATTATTATTTAGTACAATTGCAACTACGCCAATTCTGCCAGACTATTATTTTCTTGCTTTACTAATATTAGATCTAGTATACACAAAATTTTAGCCTTGTACCTCACACGTTAATCGAAGTGGCTATCAGCTCTTAGATTATAACGTAACCATCGCATTCGACATCTTTGATATTGACATTCTGACGGATACATTAGGAAATGTTGGGAAAACAGGTAAACAATTAGATTGGATTAACGGAAAAACTTAAAGCAGACTGACGAGTATCAAAATCTAACTCTTTTAACTTACATCATACTAAATTAGGTGTTCCTCAAGAATCCCGATTAGGTCCATTGTCATTTACCGTGTATATAAATAACCTCTGTTAATATTTCCGTGAAAATAATGTAACGATGTATGCAAATGATGCAGGAATAGCAATTTATGCTCCAACTCCTGAAAAACTCAATGTGAAAGTTAACTATGTACAATATGAGAGTTATCTTTGTATGGAGCAGAGATCTCGTACAGTAGATTTCACACTATCTCTAATAAATATTGTACTCTGATCATTATATGGTAGGTAAAGGCTTCTGCCTTTGTCCCATACTTTTAGTCGGAGAGAACGAGAGAAACGAAACAATAGTTAATGTTCAGGTTATTATTTTTTGGAAACAGGTGAAAAGTGATATAGATTTACCCCCTAAATATGTTTTATAAAAGAAAAATGAAATCTGGATAGTAAGTGCGAAGAAAAGTGGGACTCGTATATAATTCTGACTGTTAAGAGCAAAGAATAAATATATTGGTTGGAAAATTCCTCAGAGGGAAGAATTTCACGTTGTGGTTAATAGCCTAGATGATTATGCTGCCCGTTTATTATAGTTTTTATTGTTAAAATAAACATTTTATCCTCTGTATACACTTCGGTACATGTTGAATGGGACCCTTAATTAAGGTTTAGGTATAGGGACGAACGTACAGAGAGTCAGACTTGGCAATAATTCCTTTTTTACCGTATGATAATTATTTGAGTGCACTTTTCTGAAAACCTCAGTTCAATAAAATCAAACAAGTATAAATACTCTTTGTTTTAAACTGTTTGAGTACTCAGAAAATGCACATCAAAAGTTATGTCTTCAAAGTTTGATGTTTACAAAGCTTATAGGTAGTTTTTTTTTTTCAAAACAACTGACGTTTCCAAAGGATGAAAAAATCAGGACATAAAATAAAATTTAACTGTTCTATATTTATGTCTTCCTACTTTTTATTGTACTCTTTGTATTTGGCATGCATTTTTATAAAACCATAAATTAACAATTTGCATATTATTGTCATATAGTGTCGGAAATCTAATCTTTCTAAATCCCCGTCTTTCTGTCGCGTTTATTGAGCATTTGGCGTTATGATGAAAAATCAATAATTCATCATCAAAACGTAATAGATTGTGTTAAGTATCATTGAGAGAAATATTTAGTATTTTGTTTTTTGCGCTTTTCAGTTCTTCTAGATATTTTTTTAATTAGTTGACAATATTTAATAATACGCAAAATTTACCCTACAGTATTTGCGAATGCAGTTTATCTTGCGAATACCGAGTGTATATTTTTAGCTAATAATTCTTCTTTTGGACAATAAGCATGTAATCCATGAGTATAAGTTGGTTTGTGTGCTGTGTTGTCACCAATGTAAATATTTATGTAACGATGTGACATTCTTTCCTTTTGTGTTTATTGTATAATTTCTGATTACGGTGTCAACAATTTATTCAGTCCTGAAATATGTTTTCATTTCGTAAAGTGAGAACGTACAAGAATTATCTGTACTAATTTATACGAATAATATACAGGATGTATGTAGTCTTCATGTACTCCCATATACCTAAAGAACAGCTCGACCATTTTTCGTTGGAGAAGACAAATATATATCTACCTCTAACATTTTATTTGAAAAAAAATATGTAACAATGATTGGTCTGGATTGGAGTTGATTAGGATAAAACATTTCTTTATGTTAATTTGAGAATTAGAATTTTATAAGCAAATTCTCGCCTACGATCAAGGATTTCCCTTCTGTGAGTTCGGACATTTTATTTAGGAAAGTGAGGTTACTTACTTCTTATTTTTATTTAATTTTGTATTTATTTACTTTTCCGTGTACAAAGATTATTTTGCCTCATGTACCTAAATAAACATCTGTCATTAAATAGGTATACACAATGTATTTCTTAAATAGAATATGATTATTTATATTAACTTTTTCTGGTTTCAGGTATATTTTATTTCACTATTCTTAATATAAATTGAAAATGAGTTATTTTCTTGTCCGTTGAAAGCCTTTTTATTACGAAATACGACAATGAAAATAGCACAACATGCCTCAAGAAAAAAACAATATTAGGTATAACTTTTAAACTCTCTGTCAAATAAGTTAGCATTTTGTTTTATTGCTAGGCTGACTTACTAAATTTTGCAAACGCTTTGTGACTCACACCCATTTTTATTTTATGTTGGAGTTATTCCGGAAAATAGCAAAAATAAAATAGCCAACCTATATATAGCGTTGAAATCTACTCAGGTATGTACTATATGACCGATGACCTATGATATTATCCAAAATAGGATAGTAAATTGATTTTAAACATCGATGATAGTGACAGGTAATTTTACATGCACTACTGATGTCTATATTTATTCTTATTTATAAAACCTTAACTATTCTAATAATGATAATAATAATACATTTATACAAGAGATTTCAAAGAACGTATATATATTTTTACGATTGATTCCAGAATAAATTAAACAGTGTTTATCTAATCTAATTTTATTTATATGCATTTATTAAAATAGTTCTGTTTTCTTTCCAGGTAAGGCACTACTTTTTCTCTACAGATTATGTAAGTATGGTTAATAATTCACATCCTACCCAAATGGCTGCTGTTTCTGCCCATGCCCATTAGCTATCCATCTAAAGCAAGGCAGACTTGCAACCGTAAATAAAATATGGTTATTTTAATTTCTTTTTAGTTGCAACAATTTAAATTAATTTTTCTTAGTTATAGCAAATTGAATGTCTCTTTATTAAGACGAAAATAAACAATGTATTTTATACTTTATACGAGGATAATTGGAACTGGTCAGTGTTAAAGCACAGGACCGTGCGCCCTGAACTTGATATTTTGTCCTATATATTTAGCAATGATATCGAGATTCGAATGGTAGTTGAAACTGTGCAGGCGAGTGCGAGACTGGCAATGTAATCAGCCTGAATGAACCATCTACGACTGCACTGGTTTAAAGATAATAAAGCGGACAGGCCTACTAGCATAAAAAACTCGTAAATCGCTTCTCAATAATCAAAGGTGGACTTCTGCTGTGCTGTTAATGTGCCAGTGCAGTGCGTAAATACCTGTTATAATATCAAGCGTAGGAGTTTAGTTAGTTATTGTTCATATTTATAAATATTTACTACTATATAAAAGGTAAAATATTTTAATTATTTACTAATTTACCATGGCTTTCTGGAGACCATTTGAAACAGAGGATAATATAATAACGCCCGAAAATCTTATTATTTTCTTATGACAAGCATTTCTATTTACCTCCGTCCATGTACAATAAAGAGATGCCGACTGTTTTTGCCGGCTTTTAGTTTTTATACGGTTTCAGTTAAATTCGTTTACACTTTACATTAGATAATAAAAAATAACAATCGATACACGTCGTCCAGGAATTTACAAACATGTATTAGATAAATGTTTTACACAATAGTTATAGTTAAAAGGGAAAACTAACTTGACTATCTTTTCCGTTTTTACATGATTTTCCAGGGTTCATAGCAACCTGGAAAACCTGGAGAAGTCGGGGTATTGGAATTGGTTGGGACGGTGGTCGAAGAAAAATGTTGAACCAGAGCACTTGTTGGACCGTCTCATCTTCTTGTTCACAACCTCTACAGTGAGATGTTTCGCTTAATCTCATATTTTGTAGATGTTTCCTTAACGGACAGTATCCAGTCTAGATTCCCGTTATAAAAGGTAGGTTCCTTCTGGACATTGCCAGTTCCTTAGCAAGCTGACATCTGCCTGTTTTATCCCGCAGCTGCTTGAGTTCATTTTGGGCGTTCTCTTTAATTAATTGTGTTATCGCTGTGACCAGTAACAGACTGGCCGAGCCTGGTCCAATGATATTTAGGCCTACTGCCTTCTTGGCCAATATGTCGGCTACTTTATTGCCACTACACTGTGCATGTCCTTTCACAGCATACCAGTATGTTATTCATCCTGCAGGCACCTACAAGTGCTTGGTGACATTTCCCATACTGCTCCTCTGTTAATTTTGTAACTTCTCAGGGATAGTAATGATTGGCTACAATCTTTGTAGATCCTGATTTTTTGCCCGTAGTTTGTCTACGGACAATCTCTTTTGCAACTATGGTTATGCCTGCCAGTTCAGTCTGTACTACGCTGGCTCGCCCATCCATAGCCCATTTACGTTGGATTTGCAGACTTCTGGAGTATATTCCACATCTTGTATCATTCTTCTTTTTTGATCCATCTGTGAAGATGTTGATCACACCTTCGCTAGTAGCCTCGTTCTCACTATTCGTCTGTATCGTGTAAGGCTTGTCAAAGACAAACTGGGGAGAGATGCAATCTGTGCACACTTGTAGAAGAGGCGTCTTCCTGACAGCCTCATTCCACAGGCGACTTCTGGCCTCTCTACAGGCTAGATTCGGTTATATGCCAACGGATTTGAGCAGTACCATTGTTGTCAGAGCTACTTCTCCTTAATATATAGTGGTGGCAGACACAGCATTACCTCCATAGCTCTCGTTGGCGTTGTTCGCATAGCTCAGGTTATGGTTAGACAGACAACTTTTTGCATTTGGCTGAGCTTGACCGTTGTAGTATGTTTGATCTTAGGCCACAAAACCACAGCTCCATAGGTTATCGTTGGTCTCATGACGGTAGTGTATATCCATATGATCGTGACACTGCTCATAAGAAATGCAAGTCTTCTTCAGTCTTCAAGTATATGAATTTGTTTTAGTCAGATAATTATATGACTGGTATGACTGGTGGTCGAGAGGTGAGCGCACTTGCCTCTCACCCAAAAGTTCCGGGTTCGATCCCCGGTCGTGGCAGTGGAAAATACTGTGAGAGGGATTTTTTCACTATACACAGATACTGGGTGTGTGTCCCTTGTCTCTAAATGTGTAGCCCCCTCCCACACAAGGCTCTTCTAGAACCTTCCGGGATAAAGGGGTCGTAATTACCTGTGATGTTATTTATTATTATTTATTTATTAATTTGGATAATTTATTAAGAAATCAGTGAATTTTAATAATCCTTGCAAGAAATCATGAAATATGAGCATTTCTAATTTTATTTATCATTTATTCGTATACTTTGACAACGATTTTTGTCAAAAACGGTCTCTTGCGATTGTGGTATTTTTCATTTTGTCAAATATTTAACACAATCCCTGTTTTTTTTTTTTATACATTTATTTAACGTCGGCCTATTTCCGCTACTGAGGCCTATCACCGACGCCTGTAGACGAACTACCCCCAACCAGGAATTTTGCCGAACCTCTTCCCTTAAGAAGAGTAGGGATCTTTTACTTGCCTAACATTTAATAGACAAGGGACCGACGGCTTTACATCCCCTCCGAAGGATGGTATATCTCCTATACAACCCTCGCCTAAGGTTGTATAGCTTCCGCGCATACACTGATATACAAGCCGCTGGAAGATGTGTGAGGCGAGAACGCGGTTTCCGTTGGAATGGTCACCAATCCAAGTACTAACCGCGCCTGTCGTTGCTTTACATCGCATACCGAAGTATGTACATAGTAAAGACGCACCTACGCTCGCCCCCCCACAATCCCTGTTAAGTATGTGCTAAGTATAAGTAATCTTGAAATACTATTTTACTTTAAACATTCTTTCGTAAAATCTCATTAAGATTCATCAGTTTTTGGTTTTATTTTTGAAATTGGGATAGGCCGCATATTCTTACACTATGAGCTCTTCCATTTCCTTTTTTATTCTTAAGTGACTTCAGTCCTGTTTAGAATTCACCGCATCAACAATAACGAGGTAGTTTTAGAACGGGGTTGTTTGCCCAAAACCGTGTCCAGGCCATTTCAATCTTATTCCTTAAGAAGTTCTAGTGATTGATGACATAGATACGTGTCTTAGTTTAACATGAACTTTACCCAACACAGCACTCAAGATAAATAAAAGAAAATTGTATTATCTAAGGGACAAGTATCTTTTAAAGATATGGATAATTCGTTTGAACGGAATTTTGAATACTTATTAGTATGGTTGGTATATGCTATATTCATATTATTTTACTTATTATTTTATATCTGCCGTTTCAAAAAAAACTATTATTGTTTTATGAGTTATTTTAAAGTTTTTGTCTATGAAATAAATTGCTATGCAAGTTTCAATCTAATATTAAATATAATACAGACAAGTCATTTTTGTGGTGTGTAAAGTAAATAAATATGGTAAAGGAGTTTGCGAGGAATATATCTTTTTGTCATGAACAACCCTCTCTTCATATCACACCACAAAAATTTAATAATTCGCTCCCCTATGGTTATGTACAGATATAACTCACCCATTTTTAAAAAATTACGACCATATGCGACCATAGTAACCAGATTGTTTAGTTGTTGTATTGAACCATTTTGCTTTATTTACCTAAATAATCCTAAAATGTTTCCATGACAACTTTTTGGGTTGATTCATTCATTTTACGGACTCAAAAGAGTCCCTAAAATAGCTATTTTAGGGACCAAATACAAAAAAACTTAATTATGTTATACTTTATACGAGGATAATTGAAACTGGTCAGTGTTAAAGCACAGGACCGTGCGCACTGAACTTGATATTTTGTCCTATATATTTAGCAATGGTATCGAGGTTCGAATGGTAGTTGGAACTATGCAGGCGAGTCCGAGAGTGGCAATGTAATCAGCCCTAATGAACCATCTACGACTGCACTGGTTTAAAGATAATAAAACGGATAGGACTACTAACATAAAAAAACTCGTAAATCGTTTCTCAGTAGTCAACGGTGAACTTATGAGATATGCTGTCAATGTGCCAGTGCAGTGTATAAATACCTGTTACAATATCAAGCGTAGGAGTTTAGTTAGTTATTGTTCATATTAATAACTATTTACTACTACATAAAAGGTAAAATATTTTAATTATTTACTAATTTACCATGGCTTTCTGGAGACCATTTGAAACAGACGATAATATAATAACGCCCGAAACTCTTATCATCTTCTTATGACAAGCATTTCTATTTATCTTTAACGAATGGCGATACATGATTGCCTTGGAACTAATGAAATTTGTATATGTTAGCAATTATCAACCATCTATTACTAGTTGGTAATCGGCAGCCTACTATTACCTAGCTTTCGTCAGTTGGCTTAGTATACATAAACCTAGGGCATAAATTATTCCATTACATTTAATGGTTTAAAAATTTCAGTAATATTGACCTTACTTGCAAGGCATTATATTTGTACGGACATGAATGATGCATATTCAGCGTGTCATTTCTAATTTCATGGGAGTGCAATATCTTGTTTAACTTTGTTGAGCAACGCTTCATACAATTTGTTCTGTATGCTATTTATTATTATTCCAAACATTCACTGACTCTTGTCTGCATAGTCTGCTGCTAATCAATTACAACAGCACTACGAGGGAGTAATATAAAAAGAAGCGTATTTCTGAGTGATGAATAAGCACCTTGGGAAATGCCATTTAATCAGTACATCAATAATACTGTGGTAGGTTAAGAACTGTAGTTATTAGGGCATTAACTACATTATACTCTAATACAAGTCGGTTTTGTGGTAAAGGATCTGGTAAATGATGATATTGTTTGGTGCTTAGTAAGATCGCGTTTCTGAAACATCAGCAAAATACATTGATTAATTTCGTGGTCGTTACTCTATGTAACTATATTTATTCTTATTTATGTTATCTGTCAAAGAACATCCTTGACGTGAAAGTGAAATTATTTTTAAGTAATATACTATAGATTATCAGAGATTTAATTTTAGAAGAAAGTACATATGGGAGAAATTGCTAAGAAATATAAAAGGTTCGATAAAACTTGTACTGATTTTGACTGTGTGGATATGGAATCCAATGTAAATAATAAGGCGCAAACAAATAGAAATGATCTATTGAAAAGTGGACGTGGACGTTATACTAAGTTTAGTTTCATTTGTGTTGTTTGTTTCGTTTGTTCCAGCCACTTCTCTTATAAAAAAATAGGTGTAAAAAAGAGATTCTCAAAATCACGAAAACTAATATTTTTGTGGGATCCTCTGACATTTGTGCCCTCCTTTGGAAGCGAAAAGGGGTATTCAGTCGATAATAAACTTTACATTTTCGTCAAATAGGTAATTGATTTCTTCCGACCCTTCTGATGTTTTTGCCATTGTTTTCTTCATTCCTGTGGATTTTTGTACAAGAACTAAGGGGTAGGATATTTACAAAAATTACATTCCGATATCATAGAAATTCGAATTTTTCGAGTCACATGGCTTCCTTGACGTGTGGGTCCGTTTTGCACTGCCTCTTTTATTAGTGACAGTAGATTATAGTACAAACGGGCACGAACGGCAGATAATCCATTAAAGTGAAAAATATTTGAAATTGTGTAATTTTGAGAAATTGTCACTTTCGTGAATGTGTTTTTCTTTAAAACTGGTAGAATGGTACTAAGTCCAGAAGAGTCGGAAATATGAGAATGGTAGGTTTTTAAATTAATTTCTCTGACTTAACCCCTCTTTCTCCCGAAGGGTTTTGACAAGAACGAAACTGACGGCACAAACGGACGGAAAGTGTTGAATAAAAAATATTAAAGACCAATTTTTTCATTTCCAATTTTTATTCCCATAGAAACAATTACTGGTACAATTGCATCTATGAAAATTATCTATTATTACAGGATAACTAGCGAAGAGAAAATTCTTTTTTTCAGAGTACGATTTCTCTACGTGAAAAGATGACATGTGACGTGTGTTTTAAATTAAAAAAATAATTAAAATGTACCCCACGGGAACACATAAATTGCATTTTTCTTCTATTTCTTAGCCATCTTTAGCGAAAATTAGTTTCTGTCAGTTATTTTTGAATTGTTAGACCGATAAGAATCGTCACAGTACTTTTCTTACAATGCACAATTATTGTAAAATTATACTTCTTCCTTGTTTTTCCAAAATTCCGGATTATCATGAAAATATAAACATAACAAAAACCCAAGTATCTAAAAAAACAACGTATTAATTCGTTTGTACCGCTTATTTTACAAAACAGTACTGTTAGTATTATGAGAAATTGTTTCTTATATAAGGTATAGTTCAAGTAATAAGTTCCCGAGACAGAAAAAACACAACAAAAACTTTACGACATAATTATTATCGCCGCGGGCCATGGCGCTAGTGGAAGTAAATAGATCCCAGTAAATAAAAATCGCAACAAAAACTTTACGACATAATTATATCGTCGTAGGCCATGGCGCCAAGCCTGACATTAAATATTCCCGACGCACGTTAAAAACCTACAAAGGTAAACGAGTCAATTTGCCAACAGCACTAAAAAGAGTACCGGAATTTTAATGAGATCGTAAAGTTTTTGTTGCTTTTTTTATATCTCGGTTTATTCCTACTTGAACTATACAAGTATAATAAAGTCAAATTTTGTACTGACTTTTCCAACATTTTGAAAAATTTTGAAAAAATCGACATATAAATAACGTTTTTTGAAGGAAAACCACGTGTAACTTAATTTTCTGCTTTTTTGTAATTAAGGTGGGCATATTCAAGAGAGAGATAGATCAGATAAGCAAATATTTAATATTTTTGACCTTAATTTTTTTTAAATACATATATTACTAAAAAAGTTTAATACTACCTATATGAGTATAGGTAGAACTATGACAGGTGTAGTGATATGAATTTTCACTCAATAATTTCAGTTGATCTCTATCTCTCTCAACGCGAATGAAAATCATCAGAATTATTTTTATTTATAATGTACTACACCTGAACTGTTACAAAAAATCATTTTTGAAACTTTCCATTCGTGTTAAATACAAAAAAACAGATAATATTGAGTTATACTCGGTTAGTTTCGCTCAAAAAACATATAGTTCATGTAATAAGTTCCCGATACATAAAAAACGCAACAAAAACTTACGATATAATTATTATTGCCGCGGGCCATGGCGACATGATGCTTCAAACGACCTATAAAGGTAAGCGAGTTAATTGCGGTCGAGACAGCAGAAAGGGTAATGGTATTTTAATGAGGTCGTAAAGTTTTTGTTGCGTTTTTTATGTCTCTGGAAGTCCTTACTTGGATTATACATATGTCCATATTTTCAATATTCTTCAAAATGCTGGAAAAGACAATACAAAATTTGACTTTATTATAGTTGTATCTTATAGAAAAAAAATTCTAACGATTTTAATAGTGCTGTTTCGAAAATAACCGATACAAATGAGTTAATACGCGATTTTTGTTAAAACATTGTATGTTCTTGGGTATACCTATATGTATGGCTAAATTTTTACGATTTTCCAGAATTCTGAAAAACCAACAGATCATATGATGTTACAATAATTGTGCATAACAAAAGATATTGTGATACTTTATATTGGTCCAACAATTCTAAAATGAGTAATAGAAAGCTAACTTTCACCGAAAGTGGTTAAGAAATGTCAAAAATGCAGTTATTTATATGTGCCAGTCAAGAAACCTCAATGCATCAAATATCATCCCACTCTAAGTCAGGGAAAATCTCCTTTGACGGGAATTTGCGGACCTGCAATAGAATCCGGATTAGGAAATATCTTGTATCAACCGCGTGCGACACGTAGAAGATGTTTTGGAAGTACAATGAAAGTTCTCGAGACGTGATTGCAAAGCGATATTTTTGTAACTACAGTGAAATTTGCAAGAGGAAACGTGATTTTTGGAACTATAATGAAAGTTCACACGACGGGACGTAACGCCCCACACGACTTCATTTTTGGAACTGCAACGAAAATTCCAACTACGCCGACGGGACATAACGCGCCACGGGGCGTAATTTTTGTAACTGCAATGAAATTTCACACGATGGAACGTGAGGCCTTCTTCTAACATCCGATGTTGTGTAGCACCTCCCCTCATGCAAGGTATGAACTATGAGGACGAATTAGTGGCCCATCAAAAAAGTCCTAGTCGGGAGATTCCATCGACGTCAAAATTTTCAAATCTCATTTTACAAACTTAGCAGTCATTTTTGGCGGTAAAATTATATGTTTTACGCCGTATTTGCCACATGCGGTTCCTCAGCGATTCGGAACACGTCTCGCTCTTTTACCAATACATGGGATCCGTCCTGCCTGAATGTATGGATATGATATTCTAATCTGTTGCGATTCAATCATCTCTAAGCTCCTTAACAGAGTGCCCGAAGTTTCCAATGTGAATTGAAAAGTACGTATAAAGGCAAGCCAGAAGCCCACAAAGTTGCATATACTGAATGTTCAAGTTGAATCTTTTCGGTGTCAGGCGATTGCTCAACCGTAAACCATTGGATGGTAGTTGGAAACTGCATTTTCCGAGTCGTTTTAATACTCGCCATGTGTGGTACGGACCCACTTTCTTGTTAACATTATAAAACTTTCATATACATATATTGCATTACAAACATTTTCAAAAGACCAATATGTAACTTTACCTGAATCGCGTCTTTTAGCATTGTGTCTTATTGAGTTCATATTAACAACATTCCCTTTTAGGTTAACTTTAATAAGTGTTAGAAAATAGAGTGTTAGCCATAAAACAGTGCAACGACGTTCCAATTGATACCGTTTGTGGAGTACCGTTGATCAAAGTCAAATTAACCATAAATTTTGTATTTTACGCCTGTCTAAGTTAAGTCCAACCATCATTTGAACGTCCTAACTGTCCAATCAGGAAGCGTAACAAAACGTCCTTCAGACCGTTTTAGCCATGGAACGTTCACATTCCCACGAGAGACTTCCAAATTTTTTTTTATTTTAAGAAACACTGGTATGACGTGTTTCTGTTCATGCGGAAAAATCGCACTCGAAAAAAAATGTTTTCTCTGGCGGTTTCCATTAACCTGTACTAATAAGGAATAAATTTAATGTGAGTTAACGATCTGTACGATTCCACTATTGCATTTACTTGAGGAGCATCAAAACTTTAAAAAATTATCGTTGAAAAATGTCATCGTCTAAAACAAATTTAAGTGCCAAATAAACTAAGAAGAATTACCTTAGCAGAGCAATTGCTGAACTCGCAATTTTTTATGGTCAAAATATCAAATTCTACTTGAATCGGTGTGTTATAGTTCTTTAGTGCGGCTCTGTGTCCGAATCTCGTGTCTATTGAAATACTCTTCGTTCCAAACAATGCTCTAATAATTGTTATTGATGTCATTAATTTATCTTGTAATTCTGGAGTTAAAAATAGCACGTTTTCTTTAGATATTGGATTGAGACTTGATAAGGAAACACTGAAACACATGCTTATATTCTCGGCAGCAGTGTTTTACTATTTATGTTATTTACCTCCGGGGGGAATCAAATAATTATTTTAAGCAAGGAGACTTTTATGCTGATACTAACAGATAAAACAATAAATGATACATTTATATATATCATACCGATGTCCTCGTCCAAATGTTTATAGCTTGAATTATGTTTTGGTTAAATTATAGTAAATGATAGTGTGGTCAGAAAAATTATGGCATAAGTGTCGCATATGACCAATTTTCATGTAAATCATCGTTTGAAGTTACAGGTTCAAGAATGGTTGCTGTCAAGTAACTCGAAAACCGTTGGATCTACGATAAAATGTTTAGACAAAAACTGAAGAACACCAAATTTTCTGTCAAAAGGTTATATAATATGTTTTTCGTAAATCTAACCGTTTTCGCAATAACACCCAGGAAACGTGCTTATGTTGAGTAAGATCGTATACTGCTGGTATTAGATCAAATAATGTGAAGACTTTCATACTACATTCTTCCGTGGTAAGAAGCGCCAAATCCGAATATGGATAGGATATCAATTAGTAGTCTGGATCCAAACCTTCTGTGTAGCATAGTTGACAAGCCTACTTGCAACGAGGATACGAATGAGCGATACATTAATAATATGGGTCAATGGGGCCGATATCCACTGTAATGCAAGTTGTAACCTAGAGTGTGGGATTTTTGTTTATTTGTAATATTTACAATTTTTTTAAGGTTTGAAAATAAATAAAATGTCTATAACGTACTTTCTAAAGATGTATCATTAGATTTTAAATTTGGTATGGAATTCATGAAATAATTTGTTGTCATCGGCGTTACAAATATCCTCAGGATTTGGAGGATTGTTATCCTTTACTACTCACCATGACTTTAAGTTAGTCCACATTTGTTTACGATTATTCTTAGTGTTATTAATATGAAACGAGTTCTTTCTTGAATTGTGGTATTGTAATAATTATGAACGTCACAAAAATCTTGTGTGTGTGGACAGCACTTCTACTTTTTTTATATCTTACCCGAGCCTTTCTTTTTATTTTATTTCTAATCCATATAAAGTATCTGTAAACCATTGTTCTTGACATTTGTTAGATTTAAAAGTAACTCTTTTTAGGGGAGCATTGTGATTATAAAGCTTTACGTTGAGAAAGTCAACTTTTTCTTCTAGAGCGTCCAAATTAAATAACTCTGTATTAAAGTTCCTAAAGCTACTGAATTTGTTAAAGAAGTAACGATCACAAATTCCTTACTTGGTATTGAAAAAGGCTGGAATATGTGTATCGCTTTTATCAAACGTTTTGAAACATTGAATAGCACATTTTTCTATATTTGCCAACCTCTTTTGCAGACTGACCAGTAATTGCACTCTGAGAAAATAATCATGCAGATGTTTAAGAGAATAAACATTATTATTACACAATTTGACATCAAAACGATACAAAACCATTTCAAGGTGGGCATATCCAAGAGAGAGAGAGAGAGATCCGATAAGGAAATATTTATTATTTTTGGCCATAACTTTTTTTTTAAATACATATATTGGTAAAAGAAGTATAAGACTACCTAACTAGAACTATGACAGTTGTAGTGATATGAATTTTCACTCAATAATTTCAGTTGTTTGCAAACTTAGTTAATTTAAATAAATTTTAAAAAAATTAAAACTTGCTTTTCTGTAAAAAGTGATACTAAAAAGTAAAAATAAAAAAATACTAATGTACGAATGCAAGACAAGCAATTCGTGTGCACTTTGTATGATTGTACGCACGATTGTATGAAAGGGGTGGAATCGTTGTATACATAGTGCCTCAGTCATGCGTATATAAAGATAATACATATATTTATATACAAAGTGCGCACTCCTTGCTTTTCTTGCATTCGTACATTACTATTTTTTTATATTTTACTTTTTAGTACGACTTTTTACAGAAAAGCAAGTTTGAATTTTTTTTTATTTTAGTCATACTTTTTGGAGGTTTACCCCCCCCCCCCCAGAGATCGCTCAATAAAAATTCGTCTCTTAACGATTTGATGATTTGTTTTGATTTCTCACTCCTTCGTTTTGCAGATTTTTCAATGGTCACTCCCGCGCCCCCTATATACGGCTATTTGCAAAAGTAACGGTGGAATACTGTATTGTCATCCGATCTTAGTAACTGCGCAAAATTTCATGAATTAATTATGTCAGTAAGTGTGTTAAATAAAGGATGCAAGATTTGAAGACAATTCTCACTCCCGCACCCCCTACACGCGAAGATTTGCAGAAGTAACGGTGGAATACTGCATTGTCATCCGATCTTAGTAACTGTGCCAAATTTCATCATTTGATTATGTCAGGAAGTGTGTTAAATAAGGGATGCAAGATTTGAGGACAATTTTCACCCCCGCGCCCCCTACGTGCAGATATTTACAAAAGTAACGATGGAATACTGTATTGTCATTCGATCTTAGTAACTGTGCAAAATTTCATCAATTGATTATGTCAGGAAGTGTGTTAAATAAGGGATGCAAGATTTGAAAACAATTTTCACCCCCGCGCCCCCTACGTGCTCATATTTGCAAAAGTAACGGTGGAATACTGTATTGTCATCTGATCTTAGTAACTGTGCAAAATTTCATCAATTGATTATGTCAGGAAATATGTTAAATAAAGGATGCAAGATTTGAACAGAAACGAAAATCTTCATATCTTGTAGTTTTAAATTAAATAATTTTGCAAACAACTGAAATTATTGAGTGAAAATTCATATCACTACAGCTGTCATAGCTCTACTTAGGTAGTAACCTAGTCTTATACTTTTTAAACCAATATATGCATTTAAAATGTTATGGCCAAAAATAACAAATATTTGCTTATCGGATCTCTCTCTCTCTCTCTCTCTCTCTCTCTCTCTTTCTCTCTCTTAGATATGCCCACCTTAATAACAAATATATTAATAGTTCAAGTAATAAGTTCCCGAGACAGAGAAAACGCAACAAAAACTTGACGGCATAATTATTATTGCCGCGGGCCATGGCGCTAGTAGAAGTAAATAAAAAACGCAACAAAAATTTTACGACATAATTATATCGCCGCGGGCACATTAAAAATTTATAAAGGTAAGCGAGTCAATTTGCGAACAGTACTAAAAAGAGTACCGGTATTTTAATGAGATCGTAGAGTTTTTCTTGCGTTTTTTATGTCTCGGTTTATTCCTACTTGACCTATACTTGAAACCGTGAATTGCGTATTTTCGCTCTTATTTTTTTAACATTAGGTAATAGGGATGTGTCAACAATTTACAAAATAAACAGTTTTATTTACCAAAACAACGATGTGCACCCTAGTTTAAATAGAGACAATAAAGACCTAATTATGACCCCATAAATCAGTTTACTGCAAAAAGCGAGAGGAATTTAACAACGAACACAAAATTGTATGCGATGTATCATTTGCGGAGAAGTTAACAAAAGTCTATTTATGTACCTCCGAGAAATTTTATTTTCAATGAGAAAAAAGTTTCTTTGTACATTATATGTTACTTATAAAAAGGACGGCCAACAGCCGTGTAGGCCGCAGTACAATAAGATATTGACAAGCCAATATCTGAAACGTTCGGGTTTTTCTGAAACTTGAAACTTTATCCAAAAGCGATACGTTCTAACGTATTTTAAAAAAATGTATCACATTTGGGCTTCTTTCGATCATTACTAAGACGTAAAAGTGTTTGATGACAATGACAATTAAATAAAACATGTTTCCTTGGTATTTATTGTTATATACCCTTTCAGCAGTTTGAGCATTAAAAAATAAATTTAGAGAAGTGTTCAAGGAAAATGTAATGGGTATGGCCTCACTTTGTCGTTTAATCAATTTTGTTACTAAAAATTTAGGCGGTAATATCTTGAAAATATATTTAAAGTATGTTATCATTAATAGTAAAGACCGTATCCATATTACAAAAATATATTGATAATAATAATTCTCATAGGGAGACAATACAAAAAACATATATTTCCTTCTTTTTAAGCAAATACAAAATGTACAATTCCAGTACTAACTATTATTTATATTGTAATTTAACATATTGTCGTGATCTGTCTATTTGTACTACCGAAAACACATTATGAATCTAATTAATAACATAAAACTCATTTTCTAGAGTGCAAACATCTACGCATAAAGAAAAACTACACAAGTAACACACTACCAAACAGTCTCTGGTAATTTATCTCCACCAGGCCTAGAATGTAAATGCAACCACATAAAAACTGTATAAAGATATAAAAAGTCCGATCGAAACCACAAACGCATGTGCGTTGCGTTCCGGGACCAAGAGGAACGTGGGGTAAAGAAAGATGGAAAAAGTCTTTGTTGAGTGATGCGTTTCTGGCTTCGGTTGTACGTCTTATAGAGGAGGCAGGGGATCTCCCAAAACAGATCGGTTGCAGCTTCCTGCATTATCTCCCTGACCCACATCGCTCCCCGCCTAGGGTACAGTCGTAGATAATGACGTATTAGCTTCGTAATGGCCGTCCTAGAATCTGAAGTGGATTTTTTATATAACTGTTATTATTGAAAAATCAGTAAAATAATATTTGCTTCTGCTGCATTTCTCAGTGTTTTGATGTTTCGATGTAGTTTTGCGTTTCAAAATTTGTTGCATAATATAAATAAAAAATAATTTATTGAAAAGATTTCATCGGATTACTATACAAATTGACTTCTGTTGTTTTGTTTAGTAAATGCATTGCCTCCAAATCACCTCTCTGAAGCAAATAACCATCCCAGTAAAGTTGTAACTAATTTCTCAAATAAACACTTTGAATTTTTAATTATCCTGTAGCATAATATCATCAAAATTAAACATAAAACTTATCAAAACATTTTTCCAAACACTCAACGCAATGATAAGAATTTGAATTTGGCTTCCTACCTGCGATAGATATCCATAAATGTTCAAGGGGGCAGTCGTTATGATTTGACTCAAGTATGCTAAATTTTACCGTATTATGTACATAAAGAGCTACATCGCCTCCCTTCAAATCAACTATAAACAACTTTATTCATATTATTACAGTACAAATATCTAACCAGATATCTGCATTTGACCCTGTAACCAACGTATATTGTTTGTCACGTTGGTGATAACAGGGCCCAGCGGAGCAATGCTGGTTCAATTTACAATCTTGTTGATTGTATCTTGAATACATCTAGTGATGCATTCAAGACACAATCTCCTATTTAAAAATAAAATTGAAAATGAGTAATACAATAATTGTGCACTACTAAGTAGCTGAAAACAATTAACGATAAAATTTGCTGGTATATCACTTATTTAATTTTGTGCTACTGGTGCGGGTACCCAAGTCTATAATGACGGATCCCGTTGCGAGCAGACGATGTTACTGCTGAATCTTTTGTACTCTGTAATTTTTGGCCTAAATATAATTTTGATTTTACGATGTACTAAAGATAAATTGATATAACAAACAATACAAACAAGAACAAATAAAACAAAAATGTAGAAACATAAACCAAGAGTAATAGGAAAGATTTAACAGTTATGAAATAACAGTACAGGTAGGTAGGGGAAGAAGAATTTATAGTTGGTGAAGGTTTGGCTATAGAGGTTGCCGGAAGATGGGCAGCGTCTGATAAGGTGTGTTTTATTCGAAAGGGGGCGTTATGCTGTCTAATTTGTGTTATATTTTGGGTTAGCGGACTATCACCCAGTTTGAAGGTGTACAATTTTTTAGATATTCTGGATGTAATCCGCTATTAGCGATATGTCGTAGCAGCGTAAGTAGAGATCTCTAAGGGAGGCGTACCTGTCAGAATTCGAAATGAGGCGCATAAATTTGTGTTCTAACACTTTTAGTTTGCTCATTGTCGTGGCCGACATGCTGCACCGCACCGGCGCCGCGTATGTGATTGCCGGCTTGATCATCATTGTGTACAATAATTTTTTATTCTGTCTGTTAAGTCTGCTACCCCTGACCATGAGCGGATACAGACTCCTGGACAAGGAGTAGACCATCCGTATTGTCTCATTTATATGCGTGTTAAACGTCAGTCTTTGGTCCAGTCTCACCTCCAAATACTTCACGCAGCGTTTGGTTGGAATTTGGTGTCCTCTGATCGAAGTTGGCGTCAGAATTTTGTTCTCAGTGAACCGGCGCGTGAAAACTATCGCCTCTGACTTTTCGACGTTTTCCGAATCTTCCATTGACCATAATAAGTCGTGGCAAGAGCCATGTGCGCCTTCAGTAGCATATTAGCCGCTTCATCGGCGTACTTGCCAGCTTAGTATTCGGGAACTCCGGAAATCGGAGACGTAAATATTGTTCAACTTGGGTGACAGGCACGATCCTTGCGAGACACCCGCGCGAATATCCCGCCGTGTTGATAGTTTATTATTCACTCGGACTTGCAGGAATCTACCTGTCAGGAACGAGTGAATAAGTTTAAAGATAAGTCGGAAAGTGGTAGTCGTGCATTTTGTAGAGTAGATCTGGAATCCAGACGGTGTTGAAGGCCTTCTCAATATCGAGAGCACAAGCGGTTGCATTGCACTTTGACATCGTTAACTATCCTAACGACCTGCTGCACCGTGCTCCTGCCCCCTCCTGAAGCCAAATTGTGACTCATCGTCGATATGAAGCTCGTCCTGAACAGTATCGAGCCTGACCAGGACCACGTTCTCTACCAACTACTTGGAGATCGCCGTCGTTGTTTGGCTTCAGGATGGGAACAACCACGGCACATTTCCACTGGCTAGGCCAGTGCTGTAGCCGCAGGATCGTGTTAACGATAACTCAACTGCACAATACCTTTCCTCGGTAGATATTTGAGTAGCTTGTATTCAACGCCGTCTTCACTCGGGGCTTTATTGTTAGGCAAAGTTTTAACAATTTCTGCTATTTTCGAGGGTTTGACCATGACCTTGAGAAATTCACGTTGCGTCAATTCTATGTCATGGTCAATGATTTGGTTAATGTCGTTTTCCATGCGGTCGTGATCGAGATTATTCAGTATATTGTTATTGTGTATCTATTCAAAATGGTCAGCTAAGTCATTCGCTTTTTTCAAGTCCGTCATTGCTGTTTGTCTATTGGGGTTTGTCAGCGCAGGACTGGATTCCCGTCTACTTCGTAAAGTCCTAGTCAACTTCCACAGCGAGTTGTCTTGCGGATTCAGTGCTTCCAGTTTGTCCCGCCATTTCTGTTTTTTTTTACAGTGTTGATGGAGGTTCTGATTTGCCTTTGCAGCCTGCTCAGTGCTCATCTCAATCTTGGCGTTGACATTGCGATTTCGCTGCCAAAGCCGTCTCATTCTATTTTTCTCATGAATGTTTCATATGGCCGAGTTAAGTCGGTCTTTGTACGGATTAATCGTTATAGTATTGGCAATAATCTGTTTGGTATCCTGCAGCAATCTTGTGAACTCCTCCCCTCGTTGTTCTGATAATTTTAAAATTGGAAATATTGATATTATCATATATTATTGTGAACATTATGGTATTCCTTTTTTTTTTCTCCCTGTTCGTTTCTAGTGTGCTTGACGTTTCCTAGTTTGTTCATGAACCTTTCGATTGTTGCCATCCAACTATAGCATATCTCCCTGTTTCTAGTTTGTTGCCGTTCAGTACTAGCGTTTTCTTCAGGAAATGTGTTGAGTAAATTTTTTTTTAGACCTGTCCCCAGTATTTCATTGTATACGTTTATATTCGTTCATAATTATTTTCACTCCTGTTAATGTTGACGATTGCTTTAATTCCCTTGGCTTTATTTGTTTTATGAGTAGTTGAGGCATTTGTATGGTCATGTTCTATTTTGTAGCTCCTTTATCTCCCTGGCCCGTAGTAGATTTGTTCGTTGTTTATTTGTCTATTTCAGGTGTAGTGTTTCTTCTAAATCCAGTCATTAGCAATGGTCTTTCGATAATGCTTGCTCTTTCTCACTATTTTATAAACCTGTATAACAAATACATACACATACACTCTTATACAACCATACTGCAAATAACAACTCGCGCAATGTAATGGTTACCAATCTGTTGAAATAGCCTCTGGAGTTCCACAGGGCTCCAATCTAGGCCCGCTACTATTTTTATAAATAATATTGGATCTGATTTAAATGTTTCTTATATGCTGTACACTGACGATATAAAAATATACTCCACCGTCAATAACACAGATGATTCAATAAAACAGCCGATCGCGATAACTTACAATATAATCTTCTTAGGATCAATCAACGGTGTGCAGAAAAATTACATTTAAATGTTCACAAATATCATGTTATGTCGTTCATAACTAAATTACATAGGATAAAGTACAGTTACTCAATAAAATAGTCAACGTTATCTAGGCCTGACTCCATCCGAACATCAGAATTTTATAAAATATTAGGATTTATCATTAGGAATTGCAAAGACTTCATTAATAAGAACTAGTACATTAAAATTACTATACTGCTCTTTTGTAAGGACTCGTGTTGAATATGTCTGGATAATATGGTGTCCATACTATGATCTCTACGAGAATAGTATTGAAAACATGCATAGAAGGTTTTTAAAGTATGTTTGCTATAGAGAAGATGGTGTATATTATGTTATGGGCTTTTCCAATGATAAAATGGAGGATTATCCATCGAAAGTCTTGAGAATAGACGTACGAACTCTCAAATAATCTTATTATGTAACTCATTGAATAGTAAAATAGACTGCAGTGATATTTTTCATCGTTTCAACCTTCCAGATACCTAAAATTTTTTCGAGACGCTCATTGACTTTCCATTTGCCAATTTTGGGAACAAACATTAAAAAGTTTTCTCCTGCAGTATTCTATTCCTACAATTTTTTTAAAGTGATTTATAATATAAAATTGTGAATTAATTTTATCATTAACAAATATTGTTATAAATAATTTTTTAACGAAAATTTATATTTTGAACATTAAGATTTTCAACTTGCGTGGTGTTGGTTTTGCCAACGATTTTAATTTTAATTATTTATTATTATCTGTTCCACTGATTTACTTAGGTCCGGTTTATCAATACAAGATTAATACTTAACTATAGGATAAACTTCAAATAGATAGATATGGGGGTTGCGTGGAAGAGCAGGGGGTTGCGTGGAAGAGCAACCTGGTTGAACGTCGCCCCCCCCTATAATATATGTTTTAAAGTTGTATATTAGTAGAAAAATAAAGACACATTATTATTATTATTATTATTATATCCATTGTTTCGTTTGACATTTATCCTCTAGTTACAGGTTAACCTTGCGTTGATAAACCGTACCTAAGGCAACTTCCATAATTTAGATTAGGTTATGTTCTCTTAGTCGCGTTTATCTGTTTTGTACCGTTTGACCTATATCATGCCAGAAGCTCAATGATGGCAGAAAATTACCAAGATTCTAATTTAAATATTCTATAGTTCGAGTATGCCGGATATGGTAATTAAGTACTTTAGAACAGCAGTGTAGTCTTTGGTAGTATCTTATTAGTTTAAATATATTATAAGCCAATAAACAGATGGTTGATTTATTATTCTTGGTATCTTTCTTGCTAAGCTTGCGAAGTCGACACTCGCGTGAGTTCAAAAGTGCTAATAAAATATTTATTAACGTAATATTGTTCTTTCTTTGTAAAATATTAAACGTTTCACAAGTAATCAACCCTAGAATAAACACGATGCCTTAATAATGTATTTATATAATTCATGTAATAGGGTAATCTCATGTACTATTTCTGTAATTTGTAATAAAAGTGAGTTATTAAAGATAGCAGTAAATGGGAAATCGTGTCAGCAATTTAAAATATCGCTATATTTCTTTTTTCATGGGAGCCTAATTTAAATTATATTTAAAAATGTATATACTGTGTCTCAAATTGGGGGTTCATGCATTGCTATCTCTATTATAGTTAGAGATAGAGGAATGGTTAAATGGGGACTTTTTTGAAGGATTTTGTGACCGTTTCGATGCCGTTTTTAAATTTGGCCTAGCTATCTTCGTTTCCGAAATATTTTCAAAAAACTGAAAAGGTGCATTTTAAAAAACTTCCCGTATCTGTCTAATTCGATGACTGGTGATATTTTAATAAGTACATTGTTAGGACACTTTTTTAAGGTGCTTTCGTTGACGTTACCAAAAAATTTCTACCGTGATCTGTTTCTCAGTTAACTTTGTTATTTCTTATGGACGCCATATTGGATTATCGGATTATTTTAAAATAAATTTTGTTCATAGCCTATTTATTTACAACAGTAAATAATTTTTTCCTGACATTGTGATACATCATTGAAAGGGGAATTAAGAGCACTATTGAACATACAAAAAATCCAATATGGCGTCCATAAGAAAAACAAAGTTAGTGGCATTAACTGAGAAACAAATGACGGTAAGAAATTTTTGGTAACGTCAACGAAAGCATCTTAAAAAAATGTCCTAACAGTGTACTTATTAAAATATTATCAGGCATCTGCCAATTTGGGACACAGTGTATGTATATGTAATATTACGGGCCTTCAGCGAACCGGCCACGTTAATACCGCTCAACCATAGGCAACCCACTGTACCTCATAATGTATGTAAAATAGCATGTTAAAACGTTGAACGTAGAGGGCTTTGAAATAACTTCCGTCTCGGCCATTATCCATTCGACATACGTCTTGAAAAAGCACGCTGCCGATTTGTCGTGATTGCCATATCCATCTGTAGCTATCCTCGCGGGATTTGTAAACTTAGGAGATCATCAGAAGTTTTCCCGTATTTTGGATATTGAGTTATTTTGTGGAACTAGTATTGAGGGAAAATTGTCACTACTTTGTGGGATTTTAAGCGACAAAACGGTAAGCATGCTTTCTCATTGTTCCTCGTTCACCTGTTGATATGTGATTCTTGCTATTTTAGATCGGTTCCGCTGGCTTCCTGTTCCCGACACGCTTTTAACACCTACGATTTTGGGTACGGTGCTGTACGTTGTGTTTGAATATCACTTTTGATTTATTTTCTTGTATCCTTATGGGTACGATTCGAAGAGCGCATTCGTCGCCGTTTAATTTAATCATTGTTTCTGTACGCCAGCAGTAGCTACCAAACAGTAATCTAAAATTTATGTTTTAATATTTTTATCTCATGGTATAACATAACTACAAATCATTTTGTGTGTCACGTATATGGTTAAATTGAAACTTATAGTTTGTCCTACGACAGTTGTAGCAACAACAAAGTGTTTGTATTGAGAGTCAGATACTTTTATTTTATTGTCACCTCAGGAAAAGAGGCAGCAGCTACTAATGCATCCCGTAAGTATAGTCTACAGATACGCCCAGACTTTCTCCCAGAGATTACCGAGCTAGATTACTTTTCTTTTGTCTTGAGCACTACACCACAATTCCGGGCTAACCGTGCCACGACTATGCTACAACACTGTATCCTGATTATAAGTTAAAATCTAACCTTCCATTGTCACTCACATTAAGGGGTGAAATCCTTGTAGCAGTAAAGATTCGCACATAACATTACATTCGAATAATATACTCGACACCCATTTCGCCAACTCTGTTTACATCATCTAGAGGTTATTAAACTCTCTTAAACACTTTATTCTACATTTATTCTCCATTCATTTCAGTTAAATAAACTTGATTGCCAGTATAGATAATCTAATTCAACCAATCAGGTTGCCTATGTTATGCCTCGGTGAGGAAATACTTACTTCCGAAATATTTGGAATATTTTTAGTTGTAGTATGTTGGATAAACAAAACGTTCAGTTATGACAAGATTTAAAGAGCATAAAGCCCTGAACTAGAAAGCTTATTAGTCTTATCCAGCGTTGATGGTCATAAAATTTAACGGTTTAACTAAGCAGCTGGATGCTTTTGGAAGCTTGGAAGTTGTGAGAATAGTATTAATAGTGAAAATAAGTCTATGATAAATTTTCCGCTTTATTGGTTGATTATTACTTTTAGAGAGGAAAGAGATAAGTTTAAGTAGAAGTTAAGTTAGGTCGTGACTTAATTCAGTCATTTTAACTAGTACGTCTCTAAAATTGAATTTCCCCAGTTTTTTATAAATTCATTATTTTTTCCCACTAACACACTAATTAGTATTTTGATTTTTATGAATACTGAAAATACGAAGTAAGTAAGATACCTGATTATACTCGTGATTATATATAATTACTATCTTTAACATTTTATAATTACGTCTAGAACAAATTACGTTTCTATGTGAGTGATTAGATAAAGGCCAGAGTGTTTAGGTGGACAGTTCAAACAGAAAATTATATTGATTGTACGTTTTGTAGGCGTGTTGGTAGATTAAAAATTGATTTTAAGTTTGTGTGTTAAGGCTGATAACTGCATTTAATGTAAGTTTGTTTAAAGAATGTGACATTTCTCCATACAGAATTCTTTATTCTAAATGTAAGAATTGTATTTATTTATTACATGAAGATACAGCGTTCGAAAGAGTAGCAAGCGTCTTTTTCCTGTAAAGTATCCAGAGCAATCGATATTGGTTTTAAAATTTTTCTGCACTACGTTTTAAGTCAATGTTTGAAACTTTTTTGAAAGATTGTATTATCAATTTCCTGTTTATTTTCATCATAGATCTGCAACGGATTTGCAGTTTCATATTTTGCAGTTCTTATGGCACATGCAAGGTGTGGAAGATTATCACTCCAGTTTCTTTGTTGTTATCAATGTATGACGCGAGTAGAGTTTTAACACTCGATTAACCCTCTCGGTCTGGTTATTTTATGGGTGATAAAAGGCATTATACAGCGGTTTAACTCCATATTTTTCCAAAAATACAATAAATTTCTTACTTCTACCATACTGCTTCCTATTGTCCACGACAATTAACTCTGAAACACCGAATAGCAAGAAAACATGTTGTTCAATGGGTTTAATGACATTTTGAGCAGTAGCCGAACGAAGAGGTACAAGAATTACAAATTTACTAAAATAATCCGTAACAACAAGAACATATTTGTAACCAGAACTACTGCGAGGTAATGGGCCAAAAAGATCACTACTTAGCAATTGCCATCAACGAGTTATATCTGGTCTACTACCCATTGTAGGTAGGTATCTTTTGTATCGGTTTCTGACTACAGCAAGTTTGGCACTTTTTGATATATTGGTACACATCAGCTTTCATACATGGCCAGAAGTACTTTTGAATTAAACGATTGTAACTTTTATATACACCCCTGCGGGCACCGGTTAACGTCAGCGTATTTTTCTAAAAATTTACCTCGTTCTGGCTTAGGTACTACTTTCTTCCATGTATTGATATCTAAGAGAAGATTTTTAAAACCATATTCAACCTTTTTTTACAATTTTCCATTCTTCCTATGAGCGATATATATTTGTAAGTAATCGGTGACACTATTCCACCACGTATCACTTGGCATCACTAGAGTCTTACCACCTGCCTGCTTAAATTTTGAGGTTGCTAAATGATTGTTGCGGAAGTACTTTACCACCAGGATTACATTTGCTTTGATATTCTTGATTTCCAGATCCTTACACAATAGATTTAAAATATGTGCTGAACAGCCATAGGTTATAATTTTATACTCAATTTTTCCTTCAATACTATTTCCGAAACTATTTCTCATACGCGCCATATTTCAGCGTTATCAGTAACAAAAGACTTCACATTGCATCCATATTGTGATTCACATGATGAAAACAGGTCACAACAAATCTGTCAACTATTTTGTGGTATGAGGTTGACCTGACTTATCTATAGTTTCATACAGAAAGGTTTGTCCTTCTTCGGTTATAATTGAAGCACACGAAACTGATTCTTTGTGGATGTTTGATCATCCGTTAATCCACATATTTACAGTACGTCCTAAGAGAAAAGAGAAACATTTTTAAAGAGAAAGTTCTTCAGCGTAAATCTCATCTAGAAGTGTTGTCTCTATGCGGCATGGCGGGGTATAGCCAGGTATCAATGCTTTTATAGCTTTTTTGACTTGCACATTTTCGGAAGCATCGGAAGCTAGAGTTCCTAGCAAAAATTGCTTTCGAAATCTGTTTGTCAATATTTTGTTTATCGGCTGATGATGTTCTAACTAAAAAACTAGTCATGGTAGGATTCTCGGCTTTCCTTTTCTCACCAATTGACCCGGACTCTGGCTCTTTTTATACCTCTGGTAGTCCCGGTTGAGACTTTGCATAGCTTAATGTGGAATCGAGCGTAGAACTCGATGCAAAATTTGTCAGGGTAGGTTGTCTTTCTGTTTCTGAAAAAAAGTTATTGATTTAGAAAAAATTAAACAGGATAATAAATATATTAAGACTTCCGAATTCAAGAATACCTGAAATTCTAAAATGTAAAATGCCACACACTTTTTTATTTGACCTCTTTCCTTTTTGCCCCTCAACCTACCGCAATTGATGTTTACAAAAAAAATGTTAAACAATAAAAAGTTAAAACATGAGTTGTTGTGTTTCCCGACTATCTCATACATTCTATTATTAAAAAAGGATGGAGATAGTATTGTTTATGTTTTTGAACTTGTTGCCAGTGGCGTATATGTTAAAGAGGGTGATTATTTCATATAATTAATACCTATATTAATTTATCTTCTAGTTTGACTTCAAAGTAATATGAATAACATTGCTTTTTTATTAAATGATTTATTTATATATTAAATTTACACTTATAAATTGGTATGGATATATGTCACATAAACAAAATGATTAATACAGATTTCCTTTTACTGCATTACTAACCCAAAAATAAAAACATGTTATAATTATTCTCATCATGTACTACTTTTTTTAAATGATAATTTACCCAACTTGTACATTTTCGTTAGATGAACTTGTAAGTCAGGTACTGCAAATTCTTTAAGAACAACTCGGCCACTGGGACTTGTTGTGAAATCATCTGATGAGAAGTGACTGAGCACACAACACTATCTTCAGGAATATTTTCATTTCCCAAATGTTTCAAAATGCGACAGACCCATATTTTCGGCGTTTAATATTCCATGGAATAATACAATATTGCACTTTTAAATAATATCTTTTCATTTTGTCCTTCAACTTTATTTTCATTTAACTGTATTACTCAATTTTAAAACATAAAAACATTTTCTATACTTCCAATATTATTGCACTAAACATTTACAATTATGCTTATTTGTCGTTCCAATCCGATGTTACCATTATGAGATAATTTCACCTACCTGTGAAAAGATCGATTAACTCTAATTTTAAAGAGACATCTAAATACAACACAATATTTTCTCATTGTTTATTCACAATAACAAATTCTGTCTTCAAAAACACTACAAAACCACTGTAATTATAACGTTTAACTTCGGTTTATCACAAACAACTTAATGGCGGGCGGCGGCCAACGCTGCAACTGGGATTGTAAATAAAACGTGTTGAGAGGGACTGCGTGCGCATATACACACGTGCCGTTAGCCAATAGACTGCTGAGTACCAGTATTTGTTTTTAAAGCAATGTAAACAAATAAATGATACACAACAAACCAAGAGGATGCTTTGTCTATCCTATTCTGAAGCCATTGGTGTTAGTACTTCACAAATTTGATGGTAGGTTTTCATCCTTTAAACAATTCCTTGTATTTATTTCTTACATTTTTTTGCAAACTGCTCTACAATTCAAAAACCTAAATTTTCGTTCCCTTGCCTAGCACTGTTTAAAAATCAAGTATTGCCCCACCCTGCGCCGAGCTATAAAAGTGGCCACTTGGTAGCCGTCATCTGTGTTGTGCCTTTAAGTCATAACACAATAAACAACATAAAATTTAAGCAAGGCATATTTCAGTTTATTAAATCAGTATAAAGGGGTTAATAATAATAATAATAATAATAATCCTTTATTGGTCCAAGAGATCATATAAATGATATAGGGCCAGTCATATAAAAAAAATATTAACAGATATAAGTAAGAAACAGAAGAAATATACATACATACACCCATGAATGAATCCGTACATGCATTCATGCATGTATGTACATTGATAGAAAATACATAGAACTACAAACATAGAAATAAAAAAAGAAAATGAGAACAAAAATAGGTTAATTATTACAAGATACATTAACTTAAGACACAAGAAATTCATTAACAGAGTAGTAAGCTTTCTTTAGTAGCATTTGTTTAACAGCAGATGTGAACTTCTTGATACTGGGTATGGTTTTTATACTATTATCTAGTTATTATACAAAGTGATACCCATGTAATAGGGATTGGCTTCATATAATTCTAGCTAGCTTGTTTTTCACTTTCGGCACTGATAATGATAGTTATGCCATCTGCAAAAGCATTATAAAAGGTAGAAAGGGCACTGTCTATGTCATTTATATATAATAAAAATAGTAATGGTCCTAGTATATTTCCTTGAGGGACTCCTATGTCCAACATTAATTCACTTGACCTAGTATTACAAAATTCAACAAAGTGTTTTCGGTTAGCTAGATAAGATTGGAGAACAGACTTGCACTGACCCCGCAGACCATAACACTCAATCTTTTTTAGTAGAATGTCATGATCAACGCAGTCGAATGCCTTTGATAAATCAATGAAGACGGCAATTACCTTATTTCCTCGATCCAGATTTTCATAAACGTAATTTAAACTATTTGCAAGAGCCGATACTGTTGATCGATTTTTATAAAATCCGTGTTGATGTGACTTATTTTTGCATCTTGCTAGAATATTTTATTTTCCCTAAATCTATAAGTCGTTACTATAGGTAGGTAGATCGTTTATTGCATAATTTAAGAAACAGTGTACTATTTTTATCATCCATACTTTTGAAACACCTTTAAAGAGCAATGGCAATGTGAGAGACGAAAAGGAAATGTTCTGTTGGTAAAAGCAATTCAAAGCAGTTTTCCTCGCTCGTAAATTGAATTTTATTGACTGGACTACAATTTTAATAAATTTTCCACCTAAGCAACTTTTACTGGTGTAGTATTAAATACCATCCACTTAAGTTCCTCTCGAATTACAGCATACACTCATTCATGTGCGATCTATTTATAAAATCAAGGTTTCAAAGTCAGGGCTTATAAGTTTATGTCGAGGGTGTGCCTTCAATTCACCATGGTGTTATTGTTTTACTACGTGTGTTTGAATAATGCAGACCTCTTGCAGTGTACATTGTATAGTGTAGAAAAAAGCAGTTTTGTTTTGTTTGTTAACGTTCTTTAAATTTCTGTGCAGTAGATAATTATTTAGTATCCAAAGCTTATATATTATTACAGATTCCACGTTTCTAATGCACTTAATTATATGGCTTCTCTCTCTATACTTATAATAGGAAGCAGGTATAAAAAGTTAGCACAGCACATGTAGCACACAACGGAATACACATTTAAAGTATATTAATCGCTAATTTGTTACGATGGAGACAAATTTATCGCTCCATAAATATTAAAAATATGACTTTGTGTGCTGGCCTGAGCATCAAGCTAGCACACACCTGAATCAACGTCTCTTCCCACGAATTGTATGTAAAACAATTATTTCGAATTTGTTACTAACAAATCACCCTGTATAAACAACAGAATGATTAGTTCAAATGTGCTTTTAGAGGGCGGAATATTAAAACATAATATTTTTAGTCTCAAACTCTTTGTAATAATTGCATATTACCATCAAAACGATAATGCTTCGATTGCAACAAACACCAGCCGAAAGACTGATCCTATTTAAAGGAGCTCTTAAGTAGGATCAGTCTTTCGGCTGGTGGTTGCAGTCTGGTTACGTTCTTTATAGTAAAATAAGGAGGAGTTTGCGACTAAAAATATTATGTTTTAATGTTCCGCCCTATAAAAGCACATTTGAACTATGCTAAGCCCAGTCAGGCTATTTATTTTTCGATTGCAACAAACACTGGACCGCTAGATGCTGACTATTTTACATGTCGCTATTCTAAAGATACCGAAATGTACTAAATAATCAAGTGATCCTCGTGTCGGTCGTCACATGCCTACCTTGCACTGACGAGAGCCAACAGCTCGAAGCTGCAGTCTGCAAGGTGTGTGACGACTGGTACGAGAGCTCCTCTAAGTAGGATCAGTCTTTCGGCTGGTGTTTGTTGCAATCGAAGCATTAGCGTTTTCATGGTAATATGCAATTATTACACTTAATGCGCCAGGCTTGTAACTTGTAATTCAACACTCGGCGGGCACATAGCCCGGAGAGTAGCTGTTGGTTGCAGTCTGGTTACGTTCCTTATAGTAAAATAAGGATTTTACAGAGGAGTTTGCGACTAAAAATACTATGTTTTAACGGAATGATTGTTTTTTTGTAAACATATGTGTGTTAGCCTGATGATTAAGTTAGCACGCTTCTGCAAATTCAAAATTTTTTCTCCGAATTTGGTGAACAACGGTACCCTGGCTAGTTATGTCAGGAATATAGCAATTTGTAAAATAGTATTTTCTCTGTGTCTTTTATTTTGTTTTTTTTTCTCCTATAATTTAAGCTAATTTAAATTCTAAAAAGAGACTGGAACTGAGATAAAATGAAGATAAATTAACGTTCTTAGGCTTGTTTCAAAGGTTTTTAATCAAAGTTTGTTGCTAAGAAAGTTTTTACTTGTGATTTTTTAGTAAAGTAACAAGTTTCGACAAATTAACTCAACTGCCGTATGAATTGTTTAAAAAGTAATAAAAGACCTTCTATACATCTTATCGATTAAACCTATCGTTTGAAAGTTATTTAACAATAGACAATTTAAGGAAGAGTATATATTTCCGCCTCTTTTACTATAACTCAGCCAATTTTGCTCGTACGAAGGTATATAATTAAATTGTTTATCGAAAATACAGAGTGCTGTTTTTCCAAATAATACATCGTAAAACGCAGAAGCGTGCTAAAAAATAGCCTCTTTTTAGAAGTATGAAAAGTTACCAAATTACGAATATTGGTATATTGGTTATTTTGTGACCAAATTCAATGTTTGAGTTATCAAAATGTCCGGCTTCAAGAACTCTAAAAATCGTTGTACTTGATAGTTTTCACAGAAATTAACGAATTCTGAGAAAAACTTAAAAAGCATATATATTTCCTCGAACGTTTTTTCTGTTTATAAGTACCTAAACTGCTATCATTAAAATTGTTTACAAATGTATTAGTTTGATGGACTATAGTTGTTGACCTCGGTTACGCTCAGTACCTGGGTCAACAATTTCTATGTTCAAACGGAAAATCCTTGCTTTTCCCATTTACTTTAATAATCGCATTCGTAATAATAAAACCACTGCGTTATAATATCAGTAAAATCTATAACTTCTTTAAGATAATACGTATATATGCTTCATCAAAAACGTAAAACAATAATTAAGCTAATAGTCGGAGGCTAGTAGAGGAATATGTAATAATCATTACACAAACAAAAGTCGACATGGGTTTTCACGGAAAGGTCAATATACAGACACAGCAGACATATTTGTTATTTCATTACATCATTTTGTGGTTAACCTTAAAAATATTACTTATGGTGCCGGTTTGTACTGTAAAAGACTGATTGATTGAATAAATATTTGATGATTGAGATGTGAAAAGAGAGTTTAATGTAATATGAACATCCTCGATATGTAAACTACGGTTTAATGCATATACTGCGAACTTTTCTAAAACTATAAATCGTTCCTGGATTTTTTTATATATCACTGCATTGTTAGTTATTGAATTTAAAACAACTTTCAAGTATCCGTCGCCGTTACCTTTGAAACCTGGATAAGTGAAGAAGCAGAAGTTTCCTTGAATATCTGATTGATAGCCGAATGGGTTAAGGCGCGAGGTGGCAATCGCGATTAATCACACGGACATCGCACCACCGGGTTCGAATCCTGGCTCCGGCACTGTCGGAGGAAATGGTTGTATGTCCGCGTTTTTCAATGTATAACCCCCTTCCGCACAAGCCTTGGCTTCTGGAATTGGGGGTTGTCTAATTTCTGTGGTGTTTATTATTCATTATTTATTGAAATTTAGCTACTATTGTTAGCTAGAGAAAGAACCCTATATTGGTTTTGCATAAAATTCGATTCTTGGTTATAAAAGTTATGAGACGTTTAAAAAGTGTATATGAAATTGAAGAGGCTTTTTATAGTCTATACGACCAGAACTGAAACCTTATAAAAACTAAAAAGCCGGTAAAAACAGTCGGCATCTCTTTATTGTTTTTCTTATGACAAGCATTTCTATTTATTTCCGCAAGAGATGCACACTATACCTTTAATGAATTGCACAGAAACAAAAATATGGAATAGTATAAAGTATAAACGAACTTAATTGAAACCGTATAGAAACTAAAAGCCGGCAAAAACAGTCGGCATCTCTTTATTGTACATGAGCGGAGGTAAATAGAAATGCATGTCATAAGAAAATGATAAGATTTTCGGGCGTTATTATATTATCCTCTGTTTCAAATGGTCTCCAGAAAGCCATGATAAATTAGTAAATAATTAAAATATTTTACCTTTTATATAGTAGTAAATATTTATAAATATGAACAATAACTAACTAAACTCCTACGCTTGATATTATAACAGGTATTTACACACTGCACTGTCACATTAACAGCACAGTACATGTCCACCGTTGACTACATTTACGAGTTTTTTTTTATGCTAGTAGGCCTGTCCGTTTTATTATCTTTAAACCAGTGCAGTCGTAGATGGTTCATTCAGGCTGATTACATTGCCAGTCTCGAACTCGCCTGCACAGTTTCAACTACCATTCGAATCTCGATACCATTGCTAAATATATAGGACAAAATATCAAGTTCAGAACGCACGGTCCTGTGCTTTAACACTGACCAGTTTCTTCAATTATCCTCATTTAAAGTATACTGACGAGTGTTTCGCCTGCATCAACACGAGATAATGAAAATTACAAATGGAACAATTGTATTAAAAAATGTACTTACTTATTTGCAAGAAAACAGCAAAGGTTATCCTTTACAAGTATTCAGAAAATATGACTTCTTCTGTGTTATTATGATTACGGAAACATATTCTTGTATAAACAGAAGAAAAACTGTTACTATATGGAAAAGTCACATTATAATATTTTGTAATAAATTAAGTTTGTTATAACATACCGCAGTCATTTTCATTATGACGTTTCGTCTCATCAAGAGTACCATCAACTCTATTTTTTAAATATTTTTATTAAAAACGTTTAACGCATTTCATATGAATTAAAGAGTATGTCGTACTTGAAAATTTTATTACGTTTCGCTAGAAGAGTAATCGTTCGGCTATTTCATTCATTCAGATCAAATTAATATAGACATGTTACTTCTGTGTTGTCCTTACATTACTGCCTTTTCTAACTAATATTATAAATAGTTGCCTTTTAGAATGTGTATTCCCCGACACTTGGAAAATATCACTTATAGTTCCGATGCCCAAAAAAATGACATCTGACTTTAATGAACTGCGGCCTATTAATATTTTGCCAGTATTGTCTAAAGTGGTAGAAAAAATTATGTATTATCATATTCGCGATCATATTAATATGTACAATATCCTACCTCCTCATTAATCCGGGTTCCGCGCGGGTTATAGCTGTACAACTGCTTTGCTAGGTGCTATTGATGATATTGTAATGGATATAGACTCTGGAAAAACAACAGCTTTAATACTATTAGATTATTTAAAGGCATTTGATACGATTAGCCATCAATTATTATTCTCTATTCTACATTATGTTGGATTTTCATGCAGTGCAATCAACTTTCTTAGAAGTTATTTAGACCACAGAATGCAGTATGTGGAGACATGTAATGGTATATCAAATAAGGGAAAGATAATGTGTGGTGTACCACAAGGACCAATCCTTGGCCCCTTGTTATTTTGTATTTATACACGTGAGATAACAAATTGTTTAAACAGTTGTAAAGCTCACTTATACGCAGACGATACAAAGTTATTTTTCATTTTTTCATGATGATTTGAATCGGGCTAATGACATCATTAATACTGATCTAAAAAAACTAGTGAAAATGTCAGAGCGTCATAAACTAACTATAAACCCTACAAAACCATCTGTTCTTATATTTGGAAAGTACAAAGAGCGAGTTGAAGCAGGTATAAATATTACAGTAGGTGACAAGGGCTTCGTATGTACTAGAGTGGCAAGAAATCTTGGTGTTGAGCTGGACACTGATTTACGATTTAAAGACACATAAGTAAAAGTACACATAATGCATACGCTAATCTAAAATATTTATAACTTCGCCGTCATTTTCTATCTCAATCCCTTAAAATTAAAATTACTGATATGCTAGTGCTGAGTCATTTTAACTATTGTGATGCCGTATATGGCCCTTGCTTGGATAAAGAAGACATTAATAAAATCGAGGGGTAAACCGCTGGGAATTTTGGTGTACAAACCTCAGGAATTGCGGGAATTTTAGAGAAATTTCGGAAATTGCCAAGGAAGTGCGAAGAATGTCGGGAATTGCCGAGGAATTGCTAAGAATTGTGTGTGTATCACAAGGAATTAAGAGATTGTGAGTGTTATGGAAAGGTTTGCGCCTGCGCGTGTAGTAATAAAATGCATAGTTTCATATTACCCACCATTGCAGTCTGTGATACGAGGTACGAGACATGCAAAATGCAAAACGAACAATGCAAAAAAATCATTTCCTCGGTAATTTATAAATATTACTCTAAATATCAATCCAAAGAAAATATTCCTTTTTTAAAAAATATTATATTTCAGTTTGTAGTTATTATACTGTTTTTTATTATTTTGTTAAAACAGATTTTTGTTGTTTTTTATTTTAATATACATATATTTATTTATACGAATATTTTTATATGCAGCTATATAATTAAATATACCACTTTTTTTTAAAAGCTTTCATTAAACTTGCAATGTTTGTTAGTTAGTTTGTTTAGGGCAAATCTTGCAATCAAAATTTCGATTAGTTCTAATTAAGCTACAGCTTTGAAATTTTGTACATGTGTATAAGTAATCGATATCTGGGGGTTTTCGGGTTCGTCGATTACGAATTTATAGTAAAAAATTTAGTTCAGGACGACGACTTCAAGAAAGCGGACGACTTTACAGTTTAAGATCCGATTCAACTCAAAATCGATATCTGGGGGCTTTCTAGGTCGCGGATTATGAACTTTTAGTCAAAGTTCAGAAGTTCAAAATGGCGGCGCCAATATGGCTGACGACTTTTGTCATTTAGATCTCAATCGATCAAAATCGATATCTGGGGGTTTTCGGGGTCGCGGATTACGAATTTCTAGTAAAAAATTTAGTTCAAGATGGCGGACGACTTTACCAGTTATGATCCGATTCGTCTCAAAATCGATATCTGGAAATTACAGCATTTCAAAAAACTAAAACGTAAAAAATAAAATTATATTAAAAAATATTTAAAAAAAAGCTTTTATTTAAATGCTCTAAAAAGTAGAAAATAAACTTTGAAGTAAATCAAATCCATCATTTTGTTACATTATGTAATTTTTTTAGTAATATAAAAGCTTGTCGCGAGCAATCTCCTTTACACAGGAAAATCTCGATGGACTCAAGGACTTTTTCCAAGACCGACAGGAGGTTAATAGGACGGTAACTATTACCTGGTTTTTGGACTTGTTCGGCTTTGGGATAGGAATGATTTTAGCCATATTCCAACGGGTGGGATAATGGGAGAGCTGAAGGGATGCATTATAGTCGGGTCAGGAATAGTATGGCTTTGGGTGGAAGATGGCGTAGGGCGTAAGAGGGATGTTGTCGAGTTCTAGGACTTTCTTTAGATTCAATTTCTTGATGTGGGAGATGGCTTGGGAGGGGGAGATGGGGATTAGTTTGTCGGTGGGGTCGAGTCTGACCTGGCCTCAATCTTAGAACTCCTGTACTGAATGGAACAATACTAAATTTTTCCAGTGAAGTCAAGTATCTGGGAGTAATCCTGGATCAAAAACTTACCTGGAACTCACATCTGGAAAGGACTCTTACTAAAGCAACAGCGGCAATATGGACGTGCCGTAGGTTGTTTGTTAAGACTTGGGGTCTAAGACCGAAAATGACACATTGGTCTTATCTTTCGGTTGTCAGACCTATGGTAACCTACGCATCATGCGTATGGTGGCCAAAAACAGAAGAAAAAATAGCACAGGGAAAGTTGCAGAAACTGCAACGCCTTGCCTGTATAGGGACTACAGGAGCAATGCACTCGTGTCCCACAGCAGCTATGGAAGCTATGCTTGACCTACTTCCCTTGCACTTGCATGTAAGGAAGGAGGCAGCACTCAGTGCTTTACGACTGCACCAGGCATATAAATTTAAACCAGGCGATCTGGTTGGTCACTTAAGGATTCTGGAGTTAATCCATTTGAAGTCCATGACCAAACCCACTGATTCAATGCCAATCAAACAAGACTTTGACTGCCCGTTTGACGTGCTAATTGAAAACCGTCAGACGAGCAAGATAGAGGCACTGCGATTGGAACAAGGGTCACTCATCTGGTATACAGATGGATCTAAGATGGTTGAAGGGGTAGGAGTGGGCATAGCAGGGCCTAAATGTAGGCTATCCAAAGCCCTCGGTAACACCCCAACCATCTTCCAGGCAGAAATTTACGCTATAGATCTGTGTGCCCAGGAATGCCTAAATAAAGGCATCCGAAGGGCAAAGATCTATATATTATCTGATAGCCAGGCAGCACTAAAAGCTCTAAGGTCCTATACCTTTGAGTCTAAAATTGCCTGGGAATGTAGACAATCCCTGAAGCAACTGGCCAACAACAACAAGGTTACCTTGATGTGGGTGCCAGGGCATGAGGGAATACAAGGAAATGAACTTGCTGACAGCCTTGCAAAAAAAGGATCTAAAGCACCATTCATTGGACCCGAACCGTTTTGTGGCCTGGCCAAGGGACACATAGCGGAGGAGATCCAAGAATGGGAAAAGGACCAGAAGAAGTCCTACTGGAGGAATACTCCAGGTCAAAGACAAGCGAAAAAGTTTATAACTTATTCGACAAAGAATGCCACAAGGCTTCTCGAACTTGAAAAGTCCGAATTAAGGCTAATCACAGGCCTTCTAACTGGCCACTGCCCCTTGAGATATCATCTCAAGAATATGGGCAAGGCAGTAGACAACAAATGCAGATATTGCAATACTGCAACTGAAACTGCGGAACATATACTTTGTGAATGCAAGGTGTTAGTCCGCATTAGGCTAAAATTCCTAGAACAGGCGGAATTAACGCCTGAAGACATAGGGAAATTAGCCCCCAGGAAAATCACAAGCTTTGTAAAAAGTCTTGGAATCCTGGGCAACAACTAGATGTAGGGTTAATCACAAAAGATCTTTTAGGTCGAAGTGAAGTAAGGCTGTTCGAAGCCAAACGACCCCATAAAACAATCTACAATCTACAACTAAAACGTAAAAAATAAAATTATATTAAAAAATATTTAAAAAAAAGCTTTTATTTAAATGCTCTAAAAAGTAGAAAATAAACTTTGAAGTAAATCAAATCCATCATTTTGTTACATTATGTAATTTTTTTAGTAATATAAAAGCTTGTCGCGAGCAATCTCCTTTACACAGGAAAATCTCGATGGACTCAAGGACTTTTTCCAAGACCGACAGGAGGTTAATAGGACGGTAACTATTACCTGGTTTTTGGACTTGTTCGGCTTTGGGATAGGAATGATTTTAGCCATATTCCAACGGGTGGGATAATGGGAGAGCTGAAGGGATGCATTATAGTCGGGTCAGGAATAGTATGGCTTTGGGTGGAAGATGGCGTAGGGCGTAAGAGGGATGTTGTCGAGTTCTAGGACTTTCTTTAGATTCAATTTCTTGATGTGGGAGATGGCTTGGGAGGGGGAGATGGGGATTAGTTTGTCGGTGGGGTCGAGTCTGACCTGGCCTAGCCAGCTCTCATACTCCTCCGACTTGGCCTGGTATTTTGGGTGGATATGATCAGGAGTGAATTGGGAATAATATAGAGTTGTGAAGGAATTCAGCATTTCTTGATCAGTAGCAGCCCAGCCATCGGGGGTTTGAAGGGCAGGAATTGGCTACCTGTTTTTCATAAATTTTCGGGTAGATAGTAATGATCGTCGGACTGGGAGAGGATGTCGTCTGTCAGCTGGTCTTGTCTAAAAATCTTTATTTCTTCTGCGATTTGTTCTTTTAAACGATTGAAGTTCGTTTTATATCTAGGATTCTTAGTGTTTTGAAATTGTTTCTGAGTTTATTTTTTTATTTCTATCAGGGTTGTTATTTTTGGTGGTAGTTTGTTCATGTGTACGTAGGATGGGATCTGTCTCTGACTGAGAATAGTCATTCAGATATGTATTCGGAAAGGTATAAAGCGGCTTGGTTGACTTTTTCAGGAGTGGAGCATGAGCAGTCAGGATTAAATTTTAGGGCTTGGGAAAAAGAAGAGGATAACCTCGAACAATCATAGTCAGTCTCTTTTCGTCGTACGTGTTCTTTCAAGTACTCTGGCATAATTTAAATTCAATTAATACTGGCTCGTGGTCGCTATTTAGTGCCGAGTCTACTTCGGTTTTTGACGGGCAGTGTATATGACTTGTTAAGAGACTGTCTATGATGGACGAGGCTGTCTGAGGACGGGTAGGTTGAAGGAGCGAAAGGATATTTAGGTGAGAGTTTTTCACTAGGTACATATACAACGGCGCTCTGGAATGATTCAAGGCCCCGCTGTACATGTTCCAGTGGGGATGCTTGGAGTTTAGGTCGCCAAGCAGAATAATTTTGGAATTGAAATTTTGTATTAGGTCTAAGTCTCGTATATCTAGTAATGTCTTCGGTCTGCAATAGGTGGACAGTATTAATATTTCGTGATTTTGTATGTTCACTGTTATAGCTGTTGCTCTCAAGATCGAAAGCCCCGGAACTATCGTTTCCCTGTGCTTCAGTCCCCGCGGGAAGATAAGCGCGGTGTCGCATCCTCGTCCGATCTACGTACAATTTATACGGGTAATTGCAGGAATTTATAGGGAATTGGCAGGAATTTACAGTGAATTGCACAAATTTCCAAGGAATTTTTAACTTGAAAGGAATTGTGGTGTACAAAATTTTTTTGCGGTTTACCCCTCGAATAAAATTGAGAAAATTCAAAAGGCCTGTTTAAGGTATATAATGGTATTAGGAAATACGAACATGTTATACATAGATTAAAAGATACAAAATGGTTAAATGTGGAAACAAGCGGATATCATAATATCGTTTTAAATAAGCCCCCCCCCATATTTATATAACAAAATTAAATACCGCAGTGACGTCCATACCTTGAACTTGAGATTCAGAGGGCTGATATCTCCACCACATTATAGAACTACTTTCTACCGTAGATGCTTTTCATATACCATATTCTTATTACACAATAAAGTACCGTTTGATTACAAAAGTTTTAAATTTCCTAAGTTTAAAATCATGTACAAGAAATTTCTCTTAACCCATTAAATAAAACTAAGTCATACTATACCTTACATTTTTAAATTGTTTCAGATGAAAATGGCTTTACCTGTTTATTTCAAGTTTAATTTTTAGTTTAAGATTTTCCATAGTTCTCTCCTCAATTTACTCTTACTCAATGAATACTTGAATATTTAGGTATTGTATTGTAAATTAATTTGAAGGACTAACATTTAATTATTTAATTAATGTCAGTGGATTGGAGCTGAAACTTAGATCAATTATTATTGTTTTTCAGTCCTTGTGTAGCACATAACTAAGTTAAAATGTTAATTTTTTTCTTTGTAAAAAAATAATTATTGTGTTATGAACTGCAAATAAAAGTTATTATTATTATTATTATTTATTACTCCTCAGGAACTTCAATGCCAACAGAATAATATTTATTCGATTGCTACAAAACAGTCTATTATATAGGAAAGCTTTTTGGGCAACATATGAGAGCGCTTCATTAGTTCATGTAACAATAGTTGAAGGCGCACCCCTTGGATGGAACCATTAAGTGGAAGTATTGTGGCGGGTGTTTAGGCCCACTCATTCAGTAATAATTTAATCAGAAGTGTACGTGGTGATTTTCAACATGGCGCGAGCACACAGTCTTCTTTTTCAGCCAATCTAAATAAACACTATACTTTTATTATCTATAAATTGCTATTTTTTACATACGAGGAACATATATGTGACTTTCAGTTTGACTGAAAATAATAATAATAACTATTTTCCACAATTTGTTTACAACATTAGTTTACAAATAATGAAATTTCAATGTGGCATGAATGGCGAAGTTAAACACTCCAATAAGATTATTGCAGAATTAACTTACACTTAAAAAAATACATATGATAATTTAAAAAAAATGTTTTAAATGATAGAGATAAGAATGGAATAGAAAAGGAAAAGTGAAAAAGCAGTTAAGAGAGATAAAATTGAAGAACCAAGTTAGCAAAATTGATTGACTTTATTGAAAAAACAGTAATTTTGTACAGTTAACCTTTACTCTTATCTAAACTACATTCCTGTAAATTGTTGGGAAGAGAATTATATACTTGGCAAAGGTAACTAAATGATTGATTAAAAGGTTCTGTTCGATGGATCTTCGAAGTTAAAATCTATTATTCAGACTATGAACGCCTATCCCGAATTTAATTTTGTTAAATAGTTATACTGGTAATTTATTTACGGTGATCATATGATAAAGATAGGCCGCATGCAGAAGCCTGCGTTGTTCCATATTTCACCACCCGATGTCATGTAATTTATAAGAGATCCCTAAAATTAAATTGAGTAATACCAGGTTTTCAAATAATATAATTTTGATTTTATGAGTAAGACGTTTCCTGCACTTTTACGTCTATATTAATGCGAAAATATTAAAAAACGGAATACCAAATAGTCATTGTCTTGAACACCGCCATATTTTTCACATGTCTTAGTTTTACAATAATCTAACTGATGAACGGAGGCCTTATTCTCGAGGAGTCTTAAATCTAAGTTAATCTCTTATTTAAGAAAATAAGAAGATCGATTAAGGTTGAAGTCGTATTTTTGATTTGTGCCATATTGAACTCGTCTAAAAGTAACGTAACAAATATTTGATGTAGGTGAAATAATATTATATATATTCTTCTTTATTTCGATCTGTGGGATTATTTATATATTTTTTGTATGCTTCATGTTTGTTTTCAATCGAGTTTTCTATCTTATCTGTCCAGATTCGCAAACCTTTACGTTTTCTATACTTTCTCTTTTACCGTAATACTTCGTCTGCTGTTTTACAGTTTTTTTTAGATTTATCCACTTAATTTTCTTTGGTTTCTAGGTTTATTAATGCTTGGTTCTTCTGTCTATTCAACGTATATTTCATATTTCCGTCTCTCTTTAGATGAGAGATACGGTTGCTAGACATACGTGAACAATGTATTTGGGCTATTGCTTTATCTTTTTATATAAGAGAAATGAAATCGTACGCGTAGTGTCAGTTTGTACACACGCCAAGTTAACGTTTACTATACTTTATTTATCTGTAATAAGTCAGCCTAACCTGGTATTATGTTGCAAAACCTTAGGAAAATCCTTTTTTTTATTATTTATCTCTCGTGACCTTAGGTATGCACGGAATTCTTTCTCATTTTTGTAAACATTAGGTTGTTTATTATATAAAATAATCAGACAGTAGAATAGCTTATCGGCCTATGTATAATCTGGTGTTACCTTCGGATAATTTTCCAATTAGTTGTTTATCAATTCCTCAATTTTAATTAATGCCAATAAAATCGCAATTAATGATAACCTACTTTTCTTGCAGATTGCGATGTAAATAAATTACGACTAACAGTTATCTGTCTCTCCAAGTATTTTAAAAGAGCGTGGGCTCGCTACCAAAAGTCTATGCAATAAATATTTTTCTGCAACTAATGCAACTCTGAAAAATGCCGCAGTCCAGTGTCATAAATAATTCCCACGCACGTTCCAATTTTACTTTTGCATTTTTACGATATCCCGATGTGTTGTTTTCCAAGTATTTAATAGTGAAAAATGGACTCCAGTGCGTGGACTTCTCCGCCCATATTTCAATTAAAAGAAACCGTTTATAAAATCCCACATATTTTGCTGATAATGCCACGTACTGGGAGAAAACTTCAGTATCTGAAAAACTTAATATATAGTGATTAATTACAGTTACGAAGTGGAAACTTTTTTAATCATAAATTACTTTTGCTATATCATCAAGAGATAACTTTGGGTAATGACCCATATAAGAAAAAGTGAGCAGTTGCTTTTTTATCAGCGATTTTAAATAATTTGTTACTGTATACAAATATACAAGGTGTTCGGAGACTGTATACTTGTTGTTGTAATTATTGGGGGAGACCTGGTGCCTGGCAAGTAGGCCACAAATGGGCCCTTTTTACCTACCCCCTGTCGTCCCCTCAACCGTTCATTCCTACTAGACCTTATTATGCTCTGTTATTTTGGGGGGGACGGAACGTGTGTTTAAATGTGTGTGTGAGTGTGTGTAATGGTGTGTGTGGATGTGTAACTTGGTATGTGCCCGAACTGTCGGAGCCCTCAATCCTCCTTCTTCTCCCAGCAGCGCTGCGTGGCTTGACTTTTCCCGGCAGAAAAGGTTGGCAGCCGCTAGTGAAGCCCCCCGAGTCAAACAGCAGGGCCCTATCCACTGCCATCTGGCACTACTGTATGACCAGAGATTTTCACTGCTACCTCTCCAAACGCGATCCCAATCCAGGGTTCTGCCTCGAAGCTCTGCCTAGATAAGTACAGAGGGTATCGGACTCCCGCCCAGGCACATGTGTTGTATTTTATGTTAATGTGTGTACGTGTATGTGTGTGTGAGAGTGTGTGCTTGGATCTTTCTTAGTCTCGCTTCTCTCCTCGATCTGTCCGGCAAGGGTGACCCTACTGGTAGCTGAGCTACCGCCGGCATAGCTCTCGGTTCATCGAAGCACTCAAGCCCCCTCACCACGACAAGGTGAAGATCCAGCGAGGGGGGACTGTATGCTTAATAATTCCGTAGCGTGTATTTGAGGTCAAGCCAGTAGTTAAATAGATAGATAAATATACACTTTTAAAATTGTTACAAATAAAATAGTTGTTAAAAGGGATATAGTCGAGTACATATTCGCTGGGCAATCAAAAAACTCAGCAAAAACTTTACGACTTCGTTATTATCGCCTTTGGACCATACGGCATATCGTCATCAAACAAGCCGACGCACAAAAACCTATAAAGGTGAGCGAGTCAATTTGCCAACGAAATAGTGCAGAGCCGAACTTAAAATTCACATGTATTAGAATGTAGATCGTAACGCGCTGTTAAAATTGAACTACTGAGTTGCTGATCTAAATATTACAAGTGCGTGCCTGGGCGCAATTACTTTTGCGACTAGTTTAACTATATTTTAATGAGATTTTATTGCCTTTTTTAAGTGCACCGTAAACCTGAGCTCGACTATATTACTAGTGCTGCTACAAAATATTAATTCGTATAAACATCGCCTGGAGTGGATAATATAAATGCATATCTTTGAAAAAAATAGCTAAATATATTGTGGAAACATTAACACATAAGGTAATAGGTAAATAGAAGAAGGTAACTTTACGTCGGCTCTAAAAGTTGCCGTCATTAAGCCTATTTATAAGTCTGGGATAAAACTGAGGTCACCAGTAACAGATCAATATCACTGTTATCAAATATCTCCAAAATATTTGAAAAAATAATAAAAATTAGAATCATGGTTTATATAAAAAGTATAATTTGATATCAAGCTAAGTCAACGCAAGATGTTATCGCACACCTCATTGCTGAAGTGTACAAGGCCATGGACAATACAGAAATACAGAACCATCATTATATATATTCGTTCGAGGTACAGCTTTGAAACTGATGGGAAGTTACCTAACTGGGAGACAACAATGTGTAAGCATTAATAATAAATTAGGCGGGACATTAATAGTTAGTTACGGTGCCCCGCAAGAATCTGTATTGGGGCCAATTTTATTCATTTAGTATGTTAACGACTTGTTTAAATTATCTATTAGTGGGTACAATATTAGTTTCGCGGATGACACTGCTATTTTTTACGAAGATAAAACGTGGAATGCATTAAAGAACAAAGTGGAAAAAGATTTTAAAACGGTGATAGACTTCTTTAATATAGAATTGTTAATTATTAATGTTAAAAAAAAAGCTCTATTCCTACCCTTCACTGGTTATCCTAAATATTTGCCTGATTTTGAAACTCTACAAATAGTCTGTGAAGACCAAGCTATTATATCATCTGTTAAAAGTGAGAAGTATCTTGGGGTTATGATCCATCTGAAATGTAACCTGCAAATAAATGCTCTCGTGAGTAAATTGAGATATTTCGTTATAAAATTTAAATTCTTGAAACAGTTATTAGGGGTGCCTTTCCTAAAATGCATGTATTAACTGTGCATTAGTACAATATCACCTTATCTATGGGGTTATCGCTGGGAGGCGTGTCATCAATGCCTACCCAAAAAATTAGAGATTATTCAAAAATGGGTTATTAAAATTATACTAGGTAAAGGTTATACTTGCTCTAGCGATGATAGAGAAGCCAGCATTTTTGATCTGAGGCAATTGTATTTTCAAAGTATATTAATACATCAATACAAGTATAAAACGGACTTCAAAAACATTGAACACGTTTATATCATCCTAAAAGAACAAGCTATACAGGTACCAAGAACTGATAAAACAATTGGTCAAAGAAGCTATTGTTATATTGGACCAAGAATATACAATTTTTTATGGCAGTTCTCAAAACTGAAATTTTTGTTGCAGTTGTGAAAAAAATGAAAATTTTCTTATAAATTCGAGAGATATATGTCCATGGGACGCCATTTATTGCATTTATAATAATTTCGTTCGCAAATCGAATTTTTACAATAGTTTACAAAATTGAAATTTTCATTGCAGTTCCACATAATAGTAAAAATTTTGTATACATTGAAAAAAACTTTCATCCACGGGACGTCGTTAATAATTCCTCTCGCGGAATTGACTTTTTTGATAATTTGCAAAATATTAGATTTTTAGTGCAGTTACGCAAAATAAAATTTTGTTGAAAAATTGAAAATCTTAGTCCTTTTGTCTGGTACTTCCGAAAATATGTTCCGACGATGTTTTTGCGTGTCGCACGCGGTACACGTAAAATATTTCAAATTTCGTTAGAGTTATTCAAAATTTCTTCTATGAGATTTTCTTGCTGATTTCAAGTGTGATGAGTTTACATATGTTTTCGTAGGTTCTTTGCAGGGTTCCCACCAACATTGGAATTTCGAATTCCCTGACTTTCCAGGAATAAAATTTTAATTTTCCAGGACCAAAATATGAATATATATTACATTCTATTAAAACCTGTTTATAAGTCTATATTTGTACTTATCAAAATATTCGTCAGATCAGCATGCACAAATATAGGAAAGTAATTTTTGTCACTATATTGTTTATGAGAATTTATTCGAAATGTTGAATAGTTAAAATTCGACCTATGATTAATAAAAAAACACGGAAATTCACCTAGCTAACCAGATATGACACAAAACATAAAATTAAGATTCAAACATTGCCTTGCCTGAACATAATATTATATAGACATCCGAGATAAAAATAATAACATAAACTTTAATATATTTAGCAGATAACTTTCATAAAAAAATAGTATTGAATATAATACTGTTGATCTATTCTGAACAATTTAGTATAGTAAATAAATGATATCGCAAGGACAATTAATTATTTATCTTGATCTTGATAGCGAATGTTGGACCGATCATCGTCCTGTTGTCTCTAAAATGAAAATTGTTATGAGACCCAAACACCGAAGAACCGAAGAAGTAAAACGTAGACTCCGTCTCTGTATTAGTAAATTGCGTGACCAACAAACCGTCGAACAGCTAAAGCAAAAAGTTCAAGGGAATTTGAGTGCACTAGAAGAAACCAATTCTGTAGATGTCGCTGCTACATGGACACAAATTAAAGATAGTTTAAAAAGTGCGAGTGAGGAAATTCTTGGCACTGCAGCAAGTAAAAAACAGGAGGACTGGTTCAATGATAATGAAGCTTTTATACAAGAACTTCTTGACCGCAAACATATTGCCTTCCAAAACGCTATCAACCACCCCAACGACTTATCAAAAGCAGAAGTTTTTACCCAATCTAAGTATGAAACGCAACGCGAAATCAGAAGAATAAAGAACGAGTGGTGGGCAAGCAAGGCCAGAGAAATTCAAAGGTACGCCGATTCACACGACTACAGGAATTTCTTTCAAGGAGTAAAAGCAGTGTACGGCCCCAGTCGGAAAAATATGTGCCCTATTAAAGATTTAAATGGAAATCTCCTCAAAGAAGATCAGGAAATAAGAGCCCGATGGAAAGAACACTATTCTAACATTCTTAACCAGCAAAGTGAAACCGATCACGATATTATAAATCTTATCCCTCAATATGACACCTTCGAAGACTTAGATAAACCACTAACAACGGAAGAGATCTTAACCGCCATTGGGCAGCTAAAAAATAACAAATCTCCCGGCGCCGACTCATTCCCAGCTGAGATCTTTAAAGCAGTGTCGTCAGAGCTCATACCCTACCTCAAAAAACTGTTTGATGTCGTGTGGGAAAGTGGTCAAGCTCCGCAGGAGTTTCGTGATACACTTTTAATCAACCTCTTCAAAAACAAAGGGAGCGCTGCGGACTGTGGAATTTACAGGGGTATAGCTCTCCTGGCTGTTGGAGGGAAGATACTCACTAAAGCGATGGCAAATAGGCTAACACCTGTTATGGAAAAGTTACTTCCTGAAACACAGAGTGGCTTTAGACCAAACCGAGGCACATCAGATTTAATCTTCACACTTAAACAGCTTCAAGAAAAAGCACTCGAACATCAAGGAGCAATTCACATGGCCTTCATTGATTTAACCAAGGCGTTTGACTCGGTGGACAGTGGAAGTGCTCTGGAAAATTATGTTCCGCTTAGATACCCCTAGAAAATTTGTGGAGGTATGTCGCAGTCTACATACAAACAACAACGCCCAGGTTATGTATAATAATGAGGCAACCGAACCTTTCCAAACCCTCACTGGAGTTAGGCAGGGATGTGTCCTGGCACCCCTACTTTTTAATTTGTTTACCACTGCTCTAACAATTATTGTTGACAACAAACTGACAGTCAGAGGAATAGGTCTCAGATACCGTTTTGATGGCGGTCTCTTTAACATAGGGCGCTTTAGAGCTTTCACAAAGACACGCACACGATTCATTTGTGATCTCCAGTATGCGGATGACTGTGCACTTTTAGCCTCTACGCCGGAAGAGTTTCAAAAACTTTTAGATGTGTATGCCCAGAGCTATGATTCCTTGGGACTTAAAATCAACATTGGAAAGACTAAGATTATGTCAACTCCTCATCAAGTGAACCAAATAGACATTACACTTAACGGAAATTCTCTTGAAGTGGTGGATCAGTTCAATTACTTAGGCAACGTTGTTAATGACAAAGCAAACATGGACAGCGAGATTCGCAATAGAATTAACGCTGCATCTAGAGCACTCTGGGGACTTAGAGAGAGAGTATTTGACAACCACGACCTTGCTTTGTCAACGAAAATGGCTATCTACAGAGCAGTTTTCATTCCAACACTGCTATATGGATGTGAAAGCTGGGTCACTTACCGTCGTCATGTGAAAGAATTAGAACGTTTTCAGCAAAGACACCTCAGAGGTATGATGAAAATCCGTTGGTTCCATCACATATCAAACGTGGAAGTACTCAGGAGAACAAACAGCCTTCCAATTGAGGTGCTTATTTCAAGAGCACGCCTAAGATGGGCAGGTCACGTTCATCGTATGCATGATAACCGCCTTCCTAAATGTACACTTGTACAGTGAATTGCTAAGCGGTAGAAGAAGGCGTGGCGGTCAACGAAAGAGGTTCAAAGACGCTCTCCATGAAAATCTAAAATCCTGCGGTATTGCAGACGAGCAATGGGAACAACTTGCAGCGGACAGAACCGAATGGCGAGGGGTTGTGGCCAGCTATCAAGGAAATGTTGCTGCAAGAAGGCCGAATCCAAGACCTAACCAGGTCTGTGTTTGTCCTGACTGCGGTCGACATGTGCTCTCCCGAATTGGCCTCTATAGCCATAGTCGAGCACACCGTAGATGAATGGGAATTACAATAGACTACACCTTTTACTTGTTTTTTATTGTACACAATCTATCGACTGTAACATTTTTATACTCGGACTCGAGTAACGGCTAATAAAAAAAGAAAATAATTATTTATCTATATTTTTATTATTTAATAATTTATTTTATTAGGAAATAACGTGTTCTATCACACAATTAGGCACTCTCTAAGTAAGGCTAGTGATGCAAATAGTTTGTGTTTTATCAGTTATCACATAATAAAATGCTCTCTATGTAAGGCTAGAGACTTGCTATATATTTTTTGAAATTGACCCGATTCAGAGTGAAGTCATTTTTTTGCTTTGTTACTATACTAGGTTAATCAGAATAAATCAACGGTATTATATTTAATACTACATATTTCTATAATAGTTATCAGCTAAATACCCAAAATAATATTTTTAATAAGTGCATATAAATCTTCCACCTTCTATCCGAATAGTAATTTTAGTTACAACAAAGCAAATCAGATATTATTCTTTAATGTTTCTATTCTAGCTTCAATTTCTTTAACTTCACTATTTAAAACTAAACTAATTTTCTGTTTTTTTTTAACTGTAACTATTCTGAGCAATTTTTTTCATTTCCAAATTTTGTTGGTTTATTTTATCTTCAAGAGCTTCCTTGTATTCCTTATTTGAATGTCTAAGTAAGTCATCATTTTATTATCAAAGGTAATCATTCATTTAAATTTTCTAATATTAGATACAGTCGGTTTAAAAATTTTTACCAAAATAATAAAATTCAAATCTTGAAGGTAATTTTGTATGATAGACAATCAATTCAAATCGCAAATCATCTCGCTTACCTTCATAGGTTTTTAATATGCGTCGAGTCGTTTAAGACAGGCATGCCGCCGTGGCCCGCGGCGATAATAATTATGTCGTAAAGTTTTTGTTGTGTTTTTTATGCCTCGGGAAGTCCTTACTTGGACTATAATAATAATTTACAATTAGAGTTGTTATCAATAACTAAATAATGATAATTTGTAATTAGAGTTGTGCAATCGAGTGCAAAACAGAGGACAAGAATCATGTCATGTTTGTACATTATCAAAATTAAGTTGAAAAATGAACGTTAAATACTCATGTAAAATATCATAGAATGTTGAGGAAATATCCTTTAATTAATTAAACAAGCGGAAACTGACAAATGTTGTATGACTGCACAGAAACGAAACGCCGCTGGTTAAATAAAACATGCAATAGACCCCGGCGTCTCGGTTTAGCATTAAAGGTGACTCCCAAATCTAGGTAAGTACCAGAGTCTAATTAGCCTCAGCGCTGACCGGTACCTCGTGGAAGTTTCATAGAGACCAGAATAATAATAGTGACGGATTGTTATCAAGCAGTCATAGTAAATCAGGCATATTGCCGGTGAGAAATCTCACACAATCCTTAAAAATAAAACACCTTTGTGATATCTTATAAAAAAGGGCACACGGTAAGCCACTGGTAGTAAGCTAATTGAAATACAATTGAAGTTAAAAGTCGCTTGTTATTGCATTACTCTGGCATATCTATAGTTGTAGAATAAAACTTGTAAATTAGAAACGTAAATCTCCCTAGTTAAATATTCAGAAAATGAAATGAAAGGCTAGAAACTGGAACGATTGAAATATAAATTCGTAAAAATGCGTAATTCTAACCTTTTTATAATATGCAGAGAATTAATCAAGTAAAAATACTTAGCAAATTATGTTGGCGTTGTGTAAATTGCGGGGTAAACAGTCAGATAAGTTTGTGTTGACGTAGAGTGCATTTTGTGTGGTATTGGAAATGTTTACATTATAAAAATTCCACACTGGCTCTGTCGTAGTTTTTCACATTCTCTAGACTCCAAACTTTTATCTTTCTGTCCTTTGCATTCGTAAGATAGAAAAAGGTAGGCGATTTCACCCTATGTGATGCGACAGAAGTACTTGAAGTTCACCGTGTCCATTGTAAACAAACATTATTACTAGACTCGATTTTAGGTAAATTCCTTCATAAAAATGTAGCTTTTATGTTGCTTTAAACAGATGTAAATTAAAATGCATTTCTGGTAACTTTACTGTGTTCAATATTATATGGCTAGATAAATGTCAAATGAAATAAATGACTTATTACTTGAATTTGGAAAATAAATAAGAAAAAATTAAATTTGTATATGGGCTATATACGGGGTGTGTCAGTTGGGTTATGCCTCGACTTAATTATACGTATATTAAACTTAATAATACCAAGTAAAGTGGAACAATCAAACGTATTATATAGTAGCTTGTATAAATCCATTAATGATATACAGGGTGATTTACCTAAACATGCGAAAAATTATTTAGTGGGTTGTCCCCACCAAGAGGAGTTAAACAAATTAAGAAATAAAAAAATTTGGAAAAAAAATTACCTTATGTTTTTTGTAGAAGTGCGCCGCCTATGACACGTTCTCTGTTGCCTTCGCCTGGTAAACAAAACCCGGTGTCACGAACTCGTTGCACTGCACTTAAATTTTTTCTCTCATTAGGTTTGCTTGCACCTAAGTTCAAAGTTGAACCACGTTGGTATATTTGGCTCTTAAAGTTATATGATCGTTAACTTACAGTCAAGTAATACACCTAAATCCTTGCTGGAAGTATATCGAGATAATGTGATAATGATCATTCTCAAGATGATATGCGAATTCACATATTGTTTCCTTTCTTGAGAAGCTATTAATATTGCATTTGGAAACATTGAGGCCTAATGTTTTGTCTAGAAACCAGGATTGAACGTGTTTTAAATCAGATTGTAACTTTATACAGTCATCAATACAAGTTATAACTGAATATATTGTTAAGTCATCAGTGTAGAATAGTATGCATCATTTAAATAACAGAAAGAGAAGGGGGCCGCGATTAGACCCTGGAGGGACACCTGAAGTAACAATATAACAAGATTAATTAAAACCACTGTATGCGAGTTACTGTTGTCTTTTCCCTAAGGAAGATCTAAGAAAAACCGTTAAGTTAATGTTTTACTCATAAACCCATGTTGATCAGGTGATGTTTGGTTGCGAACATAGAGATATGCGATCTTACAAAATAATTTTGACCTTAGAAAAATTTGATAGAATAGAAATAGCCCTATAATTATTATCAATCAGTGCTCCATCACCGCTCTTAAACAGTGGACAAACTTTACTACTACTAGGAAAGGTTTTTGTTTTTAATGCAAGATTGGATAGTATGTGCAATGGAACAGCTACAACACCTATACAATCTTTTATAATAAAGGGTGCTATATTATCGGGACCTGACGTCATTCAAAGGATGATAAAGTCTGTGTAGACCCTGTACTGAATGTAAATGTCAGGATAATTAGTTTTATTATTGTACATGTATAGCCATTTTGTGGCTATGTTTTAAATCATTTCTATTTAAAATGAATTATCTTTTGTTGATTAGAGACAAATCATGTTTTATATTTTTTTGTCAAATTATTTCATCGCATTATTATTAATTCATTTCCGCCAATGCTGCATATTTAAATGTATCCAGCTGGTGCTTTTTTTTTCTATTTTGGCGTAGTACCGTAAAAAGGATAGGTATTATTAAATAGGACACCGTCTGACTTGTCATTCAACACGGAGAGCGAGTCTTAGCTCTAGGCAGGAATATCGACCGTACTTTAGCTATTTATATACGACCTGTTTATTCGTTTGGCCGCCACCAGGGCCGCATTAGTGCGATATTACGTTCCCGATAAGTTTCAATGGAGAGGATGTGCTGCAGACGAGGAAAATCTACAAACAAGATAGCGACGCATTCTTCTTTGGTTATGTTAAACGGAACCTACTTCCGTTAGGTAGGATTTATATGTAATGTTTAACAATAACATTTATGAAATTATCTACGTTATCGTCTTTGCGGTTATTTTGTGTACCGGGGATAAATGAAATATGCATATGATGCACATTTTTATACAGTTTGTAAGATTGTGAACTAAAACTCTAGAATGTATCATTAAAAAATAATAGAAAGTGTGGACAGTCAACATTATTAACACATTTGTCAGTGTTTTTGGTTGCGGTTCTATCAAATATATCTTTGAAAAGTGACTGCTTCCAATTGAACGTCAGGCCTCTAATTCCCAACCTTTAATATATAATCTACGTAAGTAAAATAACCCTTACAAATATAAGTACAATTGACGTACACACAATTTCACATGCCAGAATTTAAAAACTAATTAATTGAGTAACAAGTCTCCTCTACTATCAATTTTCTTACCATTTTTTATAACGTCTACACAGTAGGTCACGCATATTTTTTGGTAAGTCGTTGTAGCAAATTATACAATTATAGTACGGAGAATCTTTGAATGTTGTCGTTTTATGCGGAGATATTGCATATAAATTACCATGTCTCGTACTATAAGTATGAGCTATATATAGAGTGTCAAATAACGCTATATTATCCCTCGCAAAAAGCAAACATTTATAATTATATACGCTGGGTACTGTAAGGATTTCATTGTCCTTAAACACTATTCTGCACATATCATTGTATTTCATATTAATTGAGTCTTACGTATCCCCTTCTGCAATATAAAGAGTCTATTAATGTCCATCGATGTACCCTAGAAAATTATATTTGAAGAGATGTATAATAATAGTAATAAACACCACAGAAATTAGACAACCCCCAATTCCAGAAGCCAGGGACTTGTGCGGAAGGGGGTTACACATTGAAAAAACGCGGACATACAACCATTCCTCCGACAGTGCTGGAGCCAGGATTCGAACCCGGTGATGCGATGTCCGTGTGATTAATCGCGATTGCCACCTCGCGTTTTAACCCACTCGGCTATCGACCAGACCAGATGTAGTAGTAAGACAACGCATAGTAAATATTTAACAAACCTAGTTGTCCGAGCATATTTTTCATTTGCAATATAGCGTCGTAATAAGCCTTATTTAATTGTTTGCAAACATGATCGACATGAAATATCCAACCGAGGTTACTCTCAAGATATGTTCCTAAATATTTGAAACCAGTTAGGCTTGAAACCAAGGAGTCCCGGGTTCCCTGGCTAAGGTATGGATGTTTAGTGGTGTTTTTCATGTGATAACGAGTTGGTAGCAGTGGTCTAGACGAGGTTGTGTGAGAGACAACACGACTAGTTGCTGTACCACTCCTGAGTTCGAGTCTCAGCTATGGCAGATGGCAATTTCGTAAGGAATGGTCATTGTATAATTGTCTGTGTATGTGTCCTGGTTGAGTGGTGGAATAGCTAATGCTAAACTCCGCCTGGACGTTAATCTAAATAAGGCGTTAAAATAAAAATAAATAAATAAAACAAGTCAATTACGCTGACGGCATGCACTCATGGTCTCACAGACATAGCTGATGTTTATATAGAGTTCCTCAGGAGTTGAAGCACAAATTGATACCGCTGCATCATCTGTATACATTGAGATATTATCTTCATTGACAAATTTAGAAAGATCATTTATATATAAAGAGAGTAACAATGGACCTAAACAGATTCTTGAGGAACACCCAAATTTACGCCATTTAAAACAGAAGCTACGTTTTTATTTACTTTCTTGTAATGGCCCTACATTTTTCCGACTATGTGGTCTACCTCTGGGAGAGTTGCTTCTTTTCGTTTGACTTATACCCTGGATCTGAAGTTTCTCTTGGGGTCGTTTTTTGGTTTGTTTTGCTTGTAATGTGTTCACATTTTCACAATCATTAACTTTATATTGTTTATTTTCTGGAATATTTAATTTCTCGTGTGATGTTTCTAATATTATATATTGTTTTGGGGTCACCGAATTTTGTATTACTAACTGAATACTTGACTATTTTGTATGTTTACATTTTTTGGATCTTGATTGAGTTTTTTGGTATTTCTTTTTCTTTATCTTCATTTAATTTAATTTTTAGCTCCTGTATTTCATTTCATCTCTTAGCGACTTAAAACTGTTCTCAAATGTTTCTTTTGCATTGTTTACTATTTTGTTTTTAATGATTCTTCTACAGAGTCTTGAGGCGGTTACTGAGCAGAGGCTGGTTATATTTATTAAGCACTACTTTAAGGTTTGCATTTTCAGTTTCTAGTTTTCCAATTTTTCCACTTAGTATTTCTATATCTTCTTTAGTTCTAAATGGATTGGCAAAGAATTTAGTGTCGTCAGAAAATGGTGCGGAATTTGATATCAGCGTCTTAAACAAATAGACGTTAACGATATTAAATAACAACGGTCCCAAAACTGTTCTTTGAGGCATTCCACTTTTCATTGGAAAGTTTCTTGAAAACTGATTGCTTACTCTGACACATCAACTTTGATTCTCCAGAACATTTTGCAACCACATCAAAAGTTGTCCCCTGACTTCATAATTCTGCAGTGTATATATTTAATTAGTCGTTTGTGGTTAACCAGGGTGAAATTTTTTTTAAAATCTAGATAATTAACGTCGACACATTGACATTTTTGTCAAGAGATTTGATCCACTGATCAACGCATTGAAGCAAATTCGTGGTAGCTAGTCGTCCAGGCAAAGAACCATGCTGATTGATCTATGAATTTCTCATTAGAAACTGCGCAAACTCCCATTGGTAATGGATGCAGTCCGTCTGAACCAGGAGATGAACCTATTTTGATATCCTTGAGCATTTTGTTTTATTATTAAAATGATTTTTATTCCGTTTCATTAATAGTCTCATTAATATCTTACCGATATTTTGCAGCAAAATTTAACATTACCTAAATTACTTAATATCAATTCGAAACTTTATATAATTTGGGTGTTTTGTACATCCTGGTATTTTTACGTGTTTAATCGAAAGCTATATTAACATTGGGTCCTAGAATTATAGTGTATATACAGATTCGGAAAATGAAGTTGGTGATATAGGAAATATCGGCCACGCCCCCAGTCCCCCCATAATTCTTGAACGCACCTCGTGGCGCAGGTAACCTCCCCTTATAAAAGTAAACAGATATGGATTGACCAATCGCATCAAAACGAAGACCTCGTGGCGCAGAACATGTACCCAATCGCTGCGTTGATTCACGACAAGGCGTGGTTTACCTGCGCTGTTACACTTTACATATAACGAACTACAATTTCCGAATCTGTATATATAAGACATGCCAGCCAGGGTCTGGTCCAGTTTCAATAGACATAGTATGACAGAATAATTAAAAATTTTAAGTCTAATAGAAGTTATCGCGTTTTACGAGAAACGGTCTACACAAGCACATAGATAAACACAGACAATTTTATTCTACATTTGAGTTCAATGTGTTATAAAACGGATTTCTATTAATTTTTTTTTCTACGACGATGTTTAAAAATAGTTTTCTGGCTATGTTATAAATATGTATTTAACACGTTGAGCTCCGCTTCGCTATCGCATGACTTCGCGCACTAGCCGATGCGGCATACCATGGTGTCGACCCGTGGTCGACACAGGCCATACCCGCATCGTCTATTTTTTTTAAATTTTTGCTACCGTGATATCAGTCACCAGCACCAAGGGATAAGCTCGTTAGTACGTACGCGAACATTAGGCGTCGGTGACTGACCATATTAGCTGAAAAATAAAAAAGTAAAGATAAAAAAAAGTTAAAATTTATTATCGGAAAATTTTAATAAGAATATATTCTAATAGCTGATTTAGTGTAGGATCCGTCTAAATATGTCGATCACAGGTCGACACTGGCCGTACAGTAACGTATAGCTATGTCGACCACGGGTCGACAGCGGAGCTCAACGTGTTAGCTGAACTGAATAGGTGTAATAAGGTTTAGCAAGTCTTCACAATCTTTGAAATATTTCTGTTTTTTTTTTGCAAAAATAAACTATTAATTTTTAGTTATGAAATCTTCGACTATCATGGGAAAGACTGCCAAGGTCAGAAATTCACGTTCATTCACTCCACTACGCAGGGAAGTATTATATTTCATAATTACGCAACTGGTTTTTGTCTCTTTTATGGTCCTAATATGTTGTAGCAAAAAATAACCTTGATATTGACCTAGAAGACTGACTTTTTTGTATTAAATTTATATCTCATCGGAAAGAACACATCCGGTGCGGCATTTAATATACTGCAGACAATGTGTCGTTTGCGTCACGTGTAAGTTCTGAATGCTGGCTAAAAAATGGGTTAAAGTCAAGGCTGAATGTGTTTACATGTACGAAAATTTTTATTAGTCCGTGACCCGAACTCTATTTACTCTTACCATCTTATGATAACACACCAAGTTTATCTCGTGATTAGGTGTAGTATCAGTTTCATGAACTTGCCAAAGAAGTCGCAAAGCGGATAAAATGAAACAATTGTTATTTTAACCTTTTGTATAGTTCTTAGATTTTAAAAATTAAAAGCAGAGGTTAAATGGAGATGTTTGTTTGAAAATGTTCTTTAACTATTACTGCCATTAGCACGATACCAGGAATTGATGCCGATTAGACTTTGTAACGTTGAAATATATATAGTTCAAGTAGGAAAATCCTGAGACATAAGAAACCCAACAGAAACTTTACGACCTCATTAAAATACCGGTACTCTTTTTTAGTACTGTTCGCAAATTGACTCGCTTACCTTTATAGGTTTTCAATGTGCGTCGAGTCTCGGGTCATTATTTGATGTCAGGCTTGGCGCCATGGCTCGCGGCGATATAATTATGTTGTAAAGTTTTTGTTGCGTTTTTTATTTACTGGGATCTATTTACTTCAACTTAGCGCCATGGTCCGCGGCGATAGTAATTATGTCGTGAAGTTTTGTTACGTTTTTTCTATCTCAGTTTATTCCTACTTGAACTATACATTGTTTACTAGTTTTTGATCGTTTACAAAAAATAAAAATTGAACAATATGATGTTTTAGATGAGATAATTCAGAAATGAAGCATTTAGCACTTATTCTAAGGGGTTACAAAGGAATAATATATTAATACCACATAAATTATAGTTCTGTGGTAGTTTCATCAAAATTATTGCCCCCTATAAGAACGAAAACAACGATACAGGCAGTGGTCAGGCTCTGCTGTGTTCTGGATTTGATCCCCAGCACCAACACTGGCAATAAATGTTGTCTGCATTTTTCAAATGTGTAGCCCCTTCCGGACAGCTCTTCAATTTGGATTTGGGGGTTGTCTACTATATGTGTTGTGTTAATTAAATAGGGTTTTTCTCAATAGGAAAATTTAAATTAGGGCAAATTCAAATACCAAAAATTGTGTATCAAAGAATAGCAGAATGACCCAAAAGCCCAAATAAAAAATAATCAAAAACAGAATAGTTGATAAGTTCTGTACCCAACATCTAGCTCTACCAAATCGAAAATCTAGCCGTACCAAATCGTCTATAATTAAATTTATAAAATTAGTCTCAAAATTAACCTCTAATGTGAACACGTGTCTATTATAAATCTAGGAAATTAAACTTACCCAGAATACTTCTAGTCGATACTCGCTAATTAAATCTGGATTAATCGAAATTTCAATTAAAATAATCCAAAATATTAATTGAAAATATGTGAAATCTAGTGTATGATCCGGTACCAAACCGAGTAGCAACCACGCGCCTCACGTAGCAAAATTTTCAGCTCAAGTTTGAAGGAACTTGAGTGATATTTATAACAATTTTAGCCCACAAGAACTAAAGAGGATATGACTTAAATTCACAGTCAGCTGGCATAGAGTACCAACCTGAGACATTTTAAAACTAAATCGACTGTTATAGACTTTTCGATCATTACTACTATCTTTACACTATTAGTTTATATACAATTTTTATGCACTAATTATAATAATAGTTTTACATTTAATATTTTTATGTTATACATATCTATTTAGCAAATTGGTATTTCCCCAGTGAGGGCCATCTGTTGGCGGAAAGCCTAATTTAAGTGGTAATTCAAGTAACGTGACATCTATCGGTGAAAGCGTAATTTATTACTCTAGATTGATGATTTGATCGACTAAGGTCTGTTATTATTAATTTGTGGAAACCACCGAAAGATGGCATGTCACAACTTGCAAAGGGTTTTTGATCGTCCCTCGTATACTGGTTTTTCATTACATTCAAAATCATTCGTTAAAACTACATAACACTAGTTATTAAAATATTCACTTATTTTAACAACAAGGCCAAGAAATCCAGTATCCGTTTTACTTGGATCTCTGCATCCTAATTCTGTTTCACCGAATTATTTGATTTTGTCAAGGGCTAAATAATACATTTGCCGCAAACTGTATAACGATGTCATTAAAACGACTATCACTAGAAGAGAAATTAATGCAAAAACCGAGAACCTTATAACAATAACAAATGGTCCCATTGAAACATTGTTGAGACGAAAAGTAATTAAAAAATTCTTACTCCGTTCTCTCGCAACATAATTAAGATTTCTTTTGATATATAAAAATGAATTATTAACTTGTCGAAAAAAATCATGCCGTATAATAGGACGACTTCTGTAAAGGTAAAATTTTCTTCGAGATACATTTTTTTCCATTCCTTCATTATCAAATAACCGTCTTGCCGGGGTCATAAATTTTAATTAAACTTGGCCCGTGAAATGGTAAATAAAGATTAAGATTTTGCTGGTCTTTTTAGCAAATATTTGTCAAATATTTTGACTCGAACTTTATATTAAAACGTGAAATTTCCTTCACTTTCAGATTATCGTTCCTGATGAATATTGTGGAAATACAGAGAGGGCCATTTTAAGCTTGTGCTTTCAAAGTATAAGTCTGGTCATTCTATATGCAACATGAAAGGTCAGTGTCAGAGTCATACCACTTTTGCCTTACGCACATGGTAAAATTGGTACACATATCAATATTATCAATTGCGTAATATTTAAATTACGAAAACATTGCCCTCAGGTTTTGTGAAGGAAACAATTTTATTAGAGCATACTTGCAACTTGCTCCAGGTAGACACAGGGGGGGATATAGGTTATCGCTTATTTGGCAAGGTCATCAAAACAATTTAAAAATAGGAAATAGGACTCTAAGTGTCACAATGAAGTCAAAACACTAAAGTGAGTCTAAATAACAAATGCCACTATATCACTAGATTTTTAAAAGTTTTATATTAATATATTGGTCAAGCAGATAATCCAGTAATGCTGACAACTGTCAGCAGCATGCCACACAGGAAAAGCGTTCATGTAAAGCTATGTTCAACGGTTTTTGACTAATTATGTGTTTAAGCATGACGAATCTGAGAAATCCATGTATTAGCCGCATGTGTTCAGTCAATTTGTTACGAATTTCATATTAATCTGTATTGGACATGTGCATTGCGTACTAGCTTAGGAATATCACGACTATGCGATTTACGAGTGATGGGTTACTAATAAAATAGCAAAACTCTTTGCAAGATATTTTAAAACTAAAATAAACCCACAAAGGCTCGAGAACAGCTGAACATACCGAACCAGCGACATCTTATGTAGAAAATTGTAACTAATTTGACGTTCAAGCAACACTAAAATCCGAAACCGTTTGCAATTAATATTTTGACCGCATTTTCTTAATAAGAAAGGCCCTTAAACTGTCAGGGATCGTGCACACGTATCGATTGTCGCTACTATATTTTTATTAGTCTATTATGATGTTTCTGTTATTAAATAACTTTCTTTTCACTTATTGTCGAGTAAAGAACAAATTATATTTTATTATTATCATTTATAACATTTCCTTATATATTTTTTTAGATTCAAGCAATAATTTCTCTTTTTGTTGCAGGTAAATCCAAAAAGCATCTTCCTATAAACATGACAGTAAGTTCTTAGTGGTTTTTCAAAATTTTACCTATGTTTGTCAAGGAGAATGATAAACAGTTCCCGTCTCAGTTTTTTTTAGTTTATATTTTATTAAAGCGCAGTTTCATTATTACTAAAATTATTCCTGTGACTATATTTAATGAAATCTTCAGGATATTCATTTTTCTTTCAATAATAAAAAAAAATTGCAAATATAAAAAACTATTTTTTTTAATTGCTCAATATAAAACAATGTATTGTCAATCTTTATTGTCCTTGAATATTATCATGCATAATTGCAAACAAATATGTTTCAGTTATACAAGGCATTTTTGAAATACAGGCATTTAATAATAATAAATAAACACCACAGAAATTAGACAACCCCCAATTCCAGAATCCAAGGGCTTGTGCGGAAGGGGGTTACACATTGGAAAAAGGTGGACATACAACCATTTGCTCCGACAGTGCCGGAACCAGAATTCAAACCCGGTGGTGCGATGTGTGATTAATCGCGTTTGCCACCTCGCGCCTTAACCCACTCGACTATCGACCAGACATTCTGATTCATCAATCCTTATTTTTAAAATTCGTAAAGATATATTTATTTGTCCAAAAACTAAAAATTAAATGAGGAAATAAATGTTGAATATTACTGAATATCGATTATTATCGAATTATGCCACGGATCAGTTTCCATGTGATACTTGACCGTGAACGTGTGGCTTATTTTTAGTGCGCCGTTGCCAAGTAGCAGGTAGTAGTAGCAGCAGCCGTCGCCGTCGATAGTTTACGATAGAACTCTATGTGTTAATAGCGAATTGCTGTGTGAATTTTACAAACATTGCGTGGGCAAACATTGTACTTTGTTATGGTGCGGCAGGCGAAAATTCTCGTCAAGTTCGCATGTTTATGCGGAACGGTATTCGCTTTCCTCATGAAAGAACGTCTGTATCAGCTGTTTAACATTTAAGTGACCAAGGGCATTTTCAACCCGTTAGTGATTATAGGAGTCGTACACGCTCTCGGGGGGCATTATATGCGGAACCACTAATTTTAGAAGCTGTTGAACAGCATCCTTGAGTACCTGAGTATTCGCAGGCTTTCTGCATAAATAGGAGTGTCCGAATTTGTAGGTGGCGCACTTTGAACGAGCAGGGGTTGCATCCTTATCACTTGCATGTGGAAGGCCTACAACCTTTTATATTTAAAAAATGGTTTTAATCTTCACATTCCCTCGTGAGTCATTGAAAAAATATAAGCATGTATTTCAAAAACACCCTGTAAATTATAAGTTTATAAATAAATAAATGTTTATTAACCGCCTTTCAGATCACTGAGTGCCTCTTTTAAGTCTAGGAGATCTAAATTTGTCTGAGTGAAGGAGACGGGGCCTTACAGTTTATAGTGGGGTCCGAACTACTTCTTGGGGATAATTTATATTTGAAAATTACTTCGTAGTAGGTGTGGCTCGAACCTATCTCGCTAGGTATGCCCAGTGAGATTACATGCATAAATTGACGTGATTTATGATGTGTAAAGCCGTTAAACATTGTTAATTATGTTTGAAACACATTTTTATAGATTTATTTTAATGTAACTTCATTTTAATACATGTTTTTGGTATTAATTGTAAAACATCAAACTGATGTAGGGTTATAATATAAAAACTCCACCTCTGCCTACGATACGAATGAACACAAACGTATTTATTATAAGAACTGAATCCGTACACATTCAGCGCTGTAATTATAGGAATGTCCGACTTAATTATTCATTTGAGTATATTTGCGAAAATTAAACTGTACACACTGACATGAAGGTTCCTTTTGTTTCTTTGAAATATACAAGTGCGTATATCGAAATTCAATGCAACAGTGCACGGTTTGCAAATACACCCAACCCATTAGGATATTTGCGTTCGCAGAAAATTGCATGAACGGTTTAGAAAATATTTAAGTGCAGAATGCATAAGAATAAAGCTGCAACGTGTAGTTTGGTTTGAATGGCTCTCTGCATAGAAATAGACCCTTTGTTTTACAAATGCGCATACATAACATAAAATACAACGTGAACATGTATAGTATATAGAAAGACAACACACAGAGCCTGGTTTAACTCGCTCATAAATTCGGGACTACATCCACACGCCGAATGTCGAAACCATAGGCGTCTGGAAGAACTTTCCACGTGAAATATAGTTAAGTTAAAATTAGAGAAAATACTTTTTCCAATCATATTAAATAAACTGACCATTATGTAATAATTTTCAATTTAGAAAATGCGACTTTTTTCAACCTGTGTAGAAAAGTTTACTTTCTCAACACTCTCCGACCAATGAGAAGCCGGCATTTCCACTTTCTCAACAATTCGGTTTCTCATTGGTCGAAAAGTGTTGAGAAAGAGAAAGACAACTTTTCTACACCGTTGAAAAAGTCGCATTTTCTAAATCGAAAATTATTAGATAATGGTCAGTTTATTTAATATGATTAGAAAAAAAAATATTAAACGATCAAAATAGGATTTAATAGCAATGATTAAGTATATAAAATTACGTGTGATACTGATTACTAATGAGTACTTTAAAGATGTGTATATTTATTGCGCTGTGGATTATGTTACTAATATATTTTTCTGGACTGCTGTCAGGATTCAATAAGAGTACAAAATCGATTGCTGGCGGGGACGATAAACAACACCAATTATATTCAATCTGTGTATACTAACAATTTTAAAGCATGTTCGTCATATTTTCAACTATCTGGAACAGAAGTTACATTGGTGTACAATAAAAAGTTACTATTATTTTCTCGGTACCAAAAGTAGCAAATAATAATAATAACAGATTTATATTTTACATTAAGCAAAAAATACAAATCAATTACAAACATCATACATAAAAATAAATAACATTTAAGATGGATGGCGAAGATCAGATGGTAGTCAGTGACACTACCCCTGATTCTCATCTTAAGCATATAGCATACTATAATAATAACAACTATATCATACACAACCCATAAGAACTTTGAATTATATTTTGCAATTATAAATTCATACGTTCAGGCAAGGCAGTCCCATGTACGTTCTGAGTACATGGTAACTATACTTTTTTGACACCGAATCACTGAGGAACCGGTTTAGGGCAAATATCGTTAAAACCCATAATTTTCTCGTCAAAATCGACTGCTAGAGAATGATCGGGCACCCTCGACGCTAAGGGCTATCTTCGCTAAAACTCTCGAAATACGTTGACTAGAGACTGGATTAACTTGTCCTCATATTTAACACAACGCATGAGGTGCAGTGCTTAACAAGGTGGATTCGTAAAAAGGTTTTTATTTTCAAAATTTCCGAAGTTGAAGCCGGTTTTCGTTATACTCCATGATGAGTTTCTGATATTTTTGCATAAAAAAGGCTCCATAGAGCGAAAATGTGTTTGAATGTATAAAAACCTCTCCAAAATATTCGGATTTTGTTACGGTTTCGAAAAGTTCATCGAGGGTTTTGGCGTGTTCTTTAACAATAACACTGTTGAAATTTTCTAGCTTAACGTCTTTTCTTTACGCCAAATATCAAATAATAGGCCTCTCTGAGATATGCTCGTCGAATCTGAAATAATTCCATATTTTATTTGTTTGCATTTTATTGCAGTTCATTATATTTTCATCGAACACTAAAATGTATGGTTATTGTATAAAAAAGTTAAAACTTGGATATGCACGGATAACTATAATTTATGCCTAATAAAATACAAAATATTTAGAATTATTTTCAAGTTGCTTCACAAGGAACTGAGCAGAAATTCACAGCGGTGTACTATATATGCTATAAATAAAATAAGTCTGTTGTTGTAGATACAATTTGCAGAAAATGAGGTTTTAATTTTATGATAATCTTAACAAAACAAACCGACTGTTAAAAAAATTGTTTTTCTGGTTTTTATCTATAATAATGTTCAAGGGCAGAGTCTAAATATAATATCATTAATTTTTTACATCTCATTTATTATATTGGTGTAATTTTGAAACGCGTGAGGGATTTTAATGTTTTTGTCGATTTATAGTTTCCTTTGTTCCAAGTTGAAATGGAACTTTGTAAACGAACTCACCTTGAAGATATTCCTTATGACTTGCACCATCCACTATCGAGTGATAGCATATCAGGTCAGGAGAATTATTTCTGGAACTTAATATCCTTACATATTGCAGTTATTTATGATAATAAAAAGAATAATAAATAATTTATACATAAAAATACTTTTTAAAAGCAGATTTATCTTAATAAAAGCAGAGTAAAGTTCCGTGGTCTTAAACACGGGGAGAAAAACAACAGCAAATTTGTACATGGGGCAGGCAAATAGAATATAGACGAATGCCAATGAGACGGCAGATTAGAAACATGAAATCTAATACTACTAAGAATTTCACTAGTCAACAAAGCCATTTAAAATCTAAGAGAAATAAAAGAGAGTAATGCATTTGTGTTAAATCTGCGTTTTAGGTCGTAATGTGAAAAATATCTCTCTGTATAATTTTCAGAATATTTTAATCAAAATATTTAAGCAAAAGCCCATTCAAGTCTTGTCTCTACGAATGAATTAAGGGAAAACTTTGAGGACTTTTCGTTGAATTGAATTATTGACAATTTCGGATAACGTAACCTAAATTTCTGAGGGAATTATCAGTAATTTGATTAACATGACTAGTAAAAGACAATTTTGGGTTGAATATAACTCCGAGATCTTTGAAATAACTACAAATCTTCATTATTAGCTGCGCAGACAAATTTTATTGGCAACACAAGATTAAACTGCAAATCAGCACAATCTTCTACATCAGTGAAAGATGTTAAAATTTTCGGATCATCATCAGCAAGTAACGTTTTGGAGTATAAATCAATGACGATATCATTTATTAAGCTGTTAAATAGTAAAAGCTCAAGTACTGCAACTTGATGAGCACCCGATATCTATGAACCGAAATGCACCAAAATCAGTCGACTATTCATTAAGTAGGATTTAAGAAAGTTTAGGGTGCGTTCGGTTAATTCAAATCATCGTGGTTCAGTCTATCGAAAGGTTTTTAGAAACATTCGTATGAATGATATCGGCTTGACCTCCGCTATCCAAATATTCAGCTAAGAACTGAATACACACCAAAATGTTGGTCAAGTGACACTTAAACCACGATCTCTATTGCCTCTCTAGGAGTAGTTATCACATGATAAATACAATCAAATCATACTTTATTCACGTTATCATATAACAAGTTTTACAGCTATGCAAACATTATGTATTATATAAAGTTATATTATTATGGTCGTTTCAACTCCGATGCATATCAATAATAACTCCTAAATATTTAGTAGATTTTACCTTTCTTATTTCAGGGCAGTTGCAATTGATATCGCAGTATTTTTTATGAATTTTTAGTGTAGTTTGAACATGTTGATCAACAGCTGAGGTGGAGAAAGCTATAAATGTTGTTTTTTTGATATTTATACTTAATAAACTAACTAAATAAATAAACTAAAATCTAGCCAATTTTGTATCGGACTGGAGACCTGCTTCAGCTTTCTCGTATACCTCTGACCAATTTGCTCCTGTAAATAGAATAGCGGTGTCATCTGCATATGAGACTACGATTCCATTATTTGGTATGTTTTCAATTTCGTTAATATATAGGAGAAATAGCAGAGGTCCCAATACAGTACCCTGCGGTACACCCACAGTCTCAATGTGTCTCCTCTAACTCCAATATTTATCAAATAATGATCTATGACATACTGTGTTAAATGCTTTGCCAAGTCTGTATATACTACAAGACTCTTTTTATTCTTATTTAGATTATTTATTACTTTGGTAGTTAGATCATAAATCACTTTGATGATCTAAGTAGTACGCGTCATACATCTTTTGTCAGAATTTATTTTAATGTTCATCTATTCTATAATATCTTTCGTACCATCTCAGTAACTAAGTAAAACTATATAAAATAATCACTTATTTCTAACGTGCTTTCTGACTATTTTCAAAGCAATAGGCAATACTTTTCACGCGAACTACAAACCAGACGTAAAAGACGTATTTTCTACTTATTTACATTTTTCAAAGTAGGTTTTATTTATTTAGAAAACTCACGTCCTCGAATCCATAAATACATTTATGTGTGCACGTCCCTGGTCTATGGGCTCTTGGCGATGCTGCGACAACTTAGACAAAACATTTACTAGAGCATTTCAGACTAATAACATCAGCTTGTTTAGTGGATGCTTATATGTTTTTGCATTATATTGTCGAGTATTTTTATTCCGGAGCGAGCAAATCGCTCGCTTTACAGGACATACTTAAATAATAATATATGAGACACCCGTAGTTACCTTAAGAAGCGGAAGCATATACCGAGTGCCTGCGCTATTACTAACCAGTCTGTGACTTTCTTGTAAAAAGAAATATCAATTTAAAATTTTGAGAACTTGTATGTGTGATTGAATAAGATGCACATTTTGATAGCTCTAACATTTGATTTTTTTATTTCCTTTGCCATTTTTAATGGATAACGCTGTATGTTATTCAAAATTTAGATTGTTCACGGAAATCTAAGTACAAAACATGTAAATACATCCCATATCTATCTTTGACAGCTTTCGAGCTACTATACTTTTTGATATATAACGTCATCGGTATATTTTCTTTTATAGATACATACGTTTTCAATAAACAATCACATTGAGATAGTGTTTAAAAAGTGTACGACTTGCAGTTTGTTATTGCATTATGTTTTTTAATCTGTAACATTTCGTGTATTGTTTAAAATTAAGTCAATATGATCCTGATAGAAGGATGCAGTGTCAGAAAATGATGGATACCATGGAATTCAATATTAACTTCCTCATCAACATAGGATTTTCCGGTGAATCAACGTTTTGCTTTAATGGCTTTGTAATTCAAATAATTCTCGGCGTTGGGCTGACCATAGTCCTCACTGGATGGAAGAAGCATATATTCATATTCTCAAAAATTAAATCTACTGGCAGGGATAATCGGAGGAAACATCATAGAACTATTGTTGAGAGAAAACCGCCAAATCAGGTAAACCCTGGACGACTCTCAGATGAAATGTGTTGTCAGCAGTACCTTAATGAAACGTATCCACGGACAGGCGGTTGAGTCGAAGAAGACATATTGAATGGCCACCGCGGTTACCAGATTTAAGTGCTTTAGACTATTTCTTTGTGTGATCATTTTAAAATTTCTGGGGTATAAGACTAAAACCGAAGAAGAGTTGGAAATGTGCTACGATTTACACGTACATAAGCAAATAAATACGTTGGATATTAATGATTATAAGATATTACTTAACGAAATCACTTGGGCTACTGTAGCGTAGCAGATATCGTAGGCCACAAACTTAACCCGGAAAGTGATGTACGTGCCTACGATAAAATTTCACTAGCTCAGACTATCTCAGGGCGTTAAGCCCAAGCTTACATAACCTATGATAAATTGTTAGTTTACTTACTTAACAAATCACGGGGCTTCCATACGTAGTGGTCGCAGACGAAATAATGACACTTTCTTTAAAAAAAATTAAATGCACTATATTATACAATTTACAGATTTTGGTTCTCTAGCATGTAACCTGGCGATGTTCAAAGTTGTGGCCAATTTCTCGATTAATAAGTTATAACATTCATGAAATGCCTCGTGTAGCTACACATCGGTTTACAATGTCCTCACAAATGGTCACAAAGGTCTGAAGAACCTCCTTAAATAAATATACATGCATAAAATCTTTAAATATGTACAAGTTAAAAATGCAAATTATGAATTGATATCCAGCCGAACCACTGAAGGTGGCCCCGGTTAGTAAAAAAATAAACACAACACACTTATTCAGGGTGGTACGATACCGAGTCCGGACGTGGAAGAACTGTAGCCCTACGGAGATGTCTTCGGGACACAAGAAATGGACCCAAGGATGGGGTTGATGGTAGCCTCACCAGCCCTGGCACCTTCCACTGTGTGTGGATGCCCCGTCCGTGGAACTCTCACTGACGTGTGTAGAAGCCCCGCCCGTAGAACCCTAAAGATATCACGATTTAATTCACAAAGTCAGAAATGCACGTGAAGCGTGCCTAATGTGAGCAATTCTGACATAACCTACAAAGGAAGCATAATTTACCTCACTGATGAGGGAACAATCCACCAAAAGCCACAGTCGGATGAATGGGGTCGAGTCCGCCTTTCAAGTTGACACTGTATTTCCAAAGGAGAGCCTGCAAATTTGCGAAACACGTGGGTAGAGAACGGGCAAGATGGCGTGAAGAGGTTAGCTTACCTTGTGTAATTAAATATCCTGCTTCCGCAGATAAAATTTACTCACAACTACGAAATATTCCGCTAAACGGAACAACAACAGATTGAGGAAATTTTCTTGAGTTGATAATTCTAAAATCCACCAGGATGCCTTGGATTAACCGAAGTGCACAGAATTATCATCTAGCTACCATGCCAACCACAATGGTTCCTTCCGTTTGTCTCTGCTGATCACGTGTCGCAAATATATCGCCCTCCCGTGGAGAATAGCGAAATGTGTTACGGACGTAGCAGTTGTATAATGCGGCCCACAAAACGCTAAAGAGTATGGTGGGTCGCATACGCTAGAGGTCCGCAACAAATGGACAAGTTATTATGGTCAAATAACGAAGACACATCCATTTTTAACCGACTTCATTGTCGATATTTGGTAACATGATCCCCAAAAGTACATGACAGAATTTCCCACTGATGAAAATAAAACAGAATATTGTCACGAGCCGGGGGTGCTTGGCTTGCGAGAGGTTAATTTATAAATAAAATAATGACGTATAACAAAAGATACCAACATTTTATTGAAGGTAAAAATATAACAAACAAGGAAAATAGTTCAAACAATAAAATATAAAATAAAATATAAAATAAAAAGATCTTACCAGTCCATAATGGGGGGAGATGTGTCAGGTAGGTGCTCGTTGACTGACTACCAATAAGTAAGTAAGTGTGTGTATCAATCCTGGACTATTTATATGATTCCTAAATACTTATTCAGCAATATTCCTATAAAGGTAGACTTAAAGTTTATGTCTCAACGCGGTTACAAGCTGATATTGAAATATGAAACTTTACATCCTTTATGCTTGTTAAATAGCGAATTTATATTGTAGAAATAAAATATATATATATATCGATTTAGTTTTGCAACTTATTTAATTTATTATTGAATATTTGAAAATTATATTTTGTAGAGAATATGCTAAAAAGTATTTTGGTTAATTTTATAGTGCAGAATAATTATTACTACTTGACACATTTCCCCCTTCCGAATAGCTGGCCACCAGCTTTAACTGCCGGTAATTAGTTAAAATGCTATAAAAATACAATTTACAAAACGTTTGTAAAAACAATTAAAAATAAGAAAATATAAAGCATATAATAATTATATGTGGTGGAACACACTGTATGTCGTACAAATAATATACAATATCTTAAAAATTAAAATAGCAAATAATATAAAGGAAATAAAACAAAAATTTAGTCTTTTAATAGAGTCAATTAATAAAAAGTTTTTGGCACACATTTTTTATAGCACTGGCTTAGTTCGGTCCTGTCTCTTTCCGCACTCTACTTCACGTTAGTTATTTTTAGTTCAAGATATTGGCAACGCTGCATACACTAATTGTCATTTTACGTGGGTCGCGCTTCCAGTCGGTTATCCTTTGGTTTGATAACGCACGGAGTTTTATTGTTTGTAAGTTTGTGTAGTTTTATTTTACTTTTTAACACTATGTGGCGAACGGTGTAACCCATTTTCAGCATCAGTTGAAGTTATTAGCTGGGAATCTCCAGGTGGAAATTAGTAGGTAAGTGAGTCAGCTTTCTTGACCTGTTGCATTTTCTTATCTCGTAGAAGGTGAATGACCCATATTAACTGTTAGGCCAATAGATGTTTATGTACCCCTTGTTGCTTATTTTTCTAGTTACTGTTTACGAAAACCAGTGTAAACATTTGTGAACTAGTGTAAAATTGGAGGCTTCCATTAGGGTTGTCTTAATTCCATTTCAGTTGTTTAATTGTACTTCTGTTATGCAGGGATTTGGAAAATATGGCGACAGAAATTTGCGGAGTGCGCAAATTTGGAAAAAATGCCAAGATGCTATCCCCTTATGTTAGTTGCTTAACAGAAGACGAAACTCGTACCGGAATTTTTCTGAGAGACAAAAAACATCTTATCCTGGGACTGCGATATGGGTATTGGTGTACTCAACCTTTTCCAGTTCCTCGATCTAGCCACATTGTGTGTAAGGGTTAGCTGCCAATTCTGGGGTTCGTGTGGAGTGGGTCATTTGCCATCGTCAGTGCTCCGTGTGCATTCAACATGAAACAAAGAATAGAACCCAAGTAGGTCCTTATATTTAAAAATAATTCTTTTATAACATTCTTCGATAATTACAGTTTTATTTATCTAATCTATTTATTTATTATTTAAGTCATATCTTTGTCACAATTTAATTTTTCATTTCTTATTAATATTTAAATATTACTGATCTATATTTAAATTACACAATAAGGAATTGTTAATCCATTACAATTTATCCTTAATTATAAAATATAATGATATAGGTATTTATTTCAAGACCTCTTAACTACTATTTTTCCCTTTTTTATTTTTTTCTTTCTCAAAGTTAAAGAATAGTATAAGTATAAAATAGTATCATTTTTGTTGATATTTTTTAAGTGACCAAGTAAAATGGATATTTGCATGCTGTAATATTTAGTGATTTTAAGTTCATCGTATGTATATATGTTTTATTACCCAATGTTAATGATCATTAGTAGCTTTTATACTAGAAAAATTATAAGATTGATATTCTTATTTCATACCTTTCATTTGACTACTTTTAGCCCCCAATATACTACGCCTTTTTAATCTGTCAGCTTAAAATAAGATTTATTTTAAGAAAATTGTGTGCTTTCATAACCTATTTCTCGATACAAAAAAAAAAAAAAAAATCTTTCCATCTCATTTATTTACTTATCATTATACCCTCTGTACTGTGTGTATTGTTCTATTACATTTATTTCCTTGCATTATTTTTACATAACTTTAATATAACTTCGTTCTAACATGAACTACATTTTCAAGCTGTTAGATAATTGAAGAGATATTTATTTAATGCCCATTTATAACGTTAACTTAAATACCCCAACGATATATCAGTCTTGAAATTATGGCGCCATACTGCAGTTCCTATTAATAATGTACCTATTTGGACATTCTAAAACAAATATAATTTTTCCTTAGAAAAACTTTTTCATTAAATATCCTTGTATACACATTGTTCACATATTTAATTTTTCTACAGTAACATTATACATATATTTTCAATATACTTCTACAATATTATTATACACACATTGTCGACATACTTCTTTTCTTACAATAACATTATACACACATTGTCAATAAATTCCTTTTTCAATAATAACGTTTTTTAAGTACCCTTATACATACTTTTATCTTGGTACTTTTCTATACTTACTCAGTTTGCATCATTATGCACCTATTAACAGCGATAATTGCACACTTTTGCTTTTTATATTTATTTATACTTGTGGCGTAGTAGGGCTTTGTGTTAAAAAAGAAAATTTCATTGCTCCTCGGTATTGTGTATTACACAATTGAGGCTAGTACCTGGCGAAAGGTTTGATGAAGCTGTATCTACTTCTAGTATGTATTTATTATTACTTTCTGGGACGTTTCGTCTCTCTAGTGGCTTATTTCTACATGAACAATTTTTTCGTTACTGGTTATCATTTTGACTAAATAATCCTAGCGATAGATTGTATTCACACTTTACTAGTATATATAGCAAGCTAAATATTTCAAAATCAAAGTAAAACTTTATTCTATTATTATTATTTATATTTAATATTATCATCAAATATGGTTTTGTCTGCCTTTAATTGGAACGTGTCCTGTAATACGGCACACAAATGTACTCAAGTTCAAAACATTATTGGTGTCCAAATTTCTAAAAAGTATGAGTAAAAGTTTAACAAAACCCTAGTTTTAAAATCTTAATTCTGAAACTTTTGTGTTGGCTTTTACCTAGTATTGTAAATCATAGCGCGATCCCCTCAAACTTAAAATAATCTTAAATACAATGTCTGTCCTAGCATCCCTTAGTTTCTATAAAGAATTTACATTCATACAGTGAGTGTAGAAAATCAAATTCGATCAGACAGGTGTGCAAATAATAGTTCTATGTAAAAGTATGGTTTCACTATCACTAAATCTAAGTTCATGTACGTTTTTATTTAAACTTTCCCAAATATCCCTATGAAAATTTCCCATTATACTTATTTGTTTAAAATGTATATATATTTTTTGTTTGTTTTAGGTTCACAACTAGTGGAAAATACTTGGAGTTGCCATTTGAATTAATCATTTAGCATGTTGTACATGTTACTTGTGAATGTAATTACTTATAACATTTATAATATGTGTTTTCATAATCATACCTCTGATATAATAATTGTAATACATTTTTTTATACTTTCAATAAAAAAATTGTTGAATTTTATATTTTAAAACTTCTAGAAATTAAGTAGACTGTCTTGTGACAATTTCCGCACGTGAGCACCATATTGAAAATGAACATTATGTTTGAACCTTGGATACCTTAAAACTATTACTTATCATATGTGGTTCTCTCACCATACATATGCATTATCTCCTTCAACATTAAGAATTCATTATTCATTTATATTCATAATTATTTCATATCATTTTCGGTATCATTTCACCGCTTCTATATACTTCATATCATCATATATTTATTTCGCACTTAATACTAAATTTTTCCTTGGTTCAGACAAAATATCTCTGCTCAAAATAGCATCAAATGTCAAAGGCTGGCACAGTGACCTGATCCCACTCATAACTTTTATTCTCGAATATTAAATTACAACGTGTTTCATTACATGTTTTAGTCTCATTGTTACTGATATGATTTAATTTCCTTTTAAATGTGTTATTACCAGTTACTTTAAAATTACATTCATGTTTACTCATTTCTCGTGTATATTATTCAAAGTTTTTAAGTTTATGTTTCCCTAGTCTGTCCGTATTTTAGTCATATAACTCTGTCTCACATTTTCTATTCAATCTCTCTTTCATCTCAATTCCATTCGCTCTATCATTCTGTATGTAATACTTTTTCCTAGTCGTATAGTTCCTATTCATTCGATTTTTACTTCTTATTAAGGTTGGATAGTATGTAGCCACCTTAATCTCTATTTTCTGTCTGTCGGTATTTCCCTTTGTTTGATTTTTCTTTTTACAACGTATTTTAATTTTATTTAAGTTTTCTTGTCCCCTTTTATTACTTATATACTTCCCTTTCTTTTCTAATTTATATATTTTTATTTTCACTGTCATCTTATCATTTAATATTTTAAATATTGTAAATCTTACCTCATTTTTCTTCGAGAAATACCTTGTACCTTTTGCAAAACTACCCCGACTCATCTCCTCCATTAAGACTTGTATTATATATATGTATTTACGTATGTAATATGGTTTATTCATATAAAAATACTTATTATTTTAAAAATACCACAGTAAACTCAAATAGTATCCTTATAATTCCCCTAAATCAGATTTTAAAAAAGGATTATTTTATTCATCATCCTCACCAAATAAACGTTTTAACTTTTCTGCTAACTCTTTGCTAATAGGTTTCTGTTGGCTTTTATTTTTTTCAGGAAAGACAAAATGTTTTTTTACTATTATTTTGTTCTGAACCAGGGGTAAGAGGTAACCCTGATTCTCTTACTTGGACATTAGTGTAATTTGGTAAATCTAATTTAAGTATTCTCCTCTCCTGGCGCTCTCTCTTCCCAAGCTTTTTTCGTGGCATTAGAAAAAGTTTAAAGGAATATTTAAAAAAACTCAAAATAACCTTCCAACAGTAAATATTGATTCGACTGATTTTAAAATTACTTTAAAAAATTAATAGAAAAAAAATGAAAATTAAATCAAGATTAAAAAATATATATGTAAGAGGTATTGGGGTTAAATCGAGGTAAAGGGGTGGAAAAAAAATACTACTCTGTACCAACCAGTCTGACACTCGGCTGAAATACGAATAATATTTCTTATTTTTTGTTTTACTGTTTTATTTCCAGCCAGTTTTACACGGGCACTAGAAATACCACAATACGGGGGGAGAAAAATACTACCCTGTACCAACCAGTCTGACACTCGGCTGAAATACGGATAATATTTCTTATTTTTTGTTTTACTGTTTTATTTCCAGCCAGTTTTACACGGGCACTAGAAATACCACAATTGGAGGATAAAATTAGTACTACGTACTAGCCAGTTGACACGGGCTAAAATACGACTACCAATTAAAAAAAATATTTTCAATCATATTTCCAGCCAGTTGCCACGGGCTAATGGAAATACAATAAAAAACATTGGGTTTATTAGGAAGAATAAAAACCCTAAGAATGAAGCTAGGCGCCTCCACCATGCGCCACGGGCTAAAATACGGCGCCTCCACCATGTGTCACGAGCCGGGGGTGCTTGGCTTGCGAGAGGTTAATTTATAAATAAAATAATGACGTATAACAAAAGATACCAACATTTTATTGAAGGTAAAAATATAACAAACAAGGAAAATAGTTCAAACAATAAAATATAAAATAAAATATAAAATAAAAAGATCTTACCAGTCCATAATGGGGGGAGATGTGTCAGGTAGGTGCTCGTTGACTGACTACCAATAAGTAAGTAAGTGTGTGTATCAATCCTGGACTATTTATATGATTCCTAAATACTTATTCAGCAATATTCCTATAAAGGTAGACTTAAAGTTTATGTCTCAACGCGGTTACAAGCTGATATTGAAATATGAAACTTTACATCCTTTATGCTTGTTAAATAGCGAATTTATATTGTAGAAATAAAATATATATATATATCGATTTAGTTTTGCAACTTATTTAATTTATTATTGAATATTTGAAAATTATATTTTGTAGAGAATATGCTAAAAAGTATTTTGGTTAATTTTATAGTGCAGAATAATTATTACTACTTGACAATATAAACAGTATAAAAAAAAAATTAAGTGATTATATAAAACAAATTGAATTTAGTTATTACCAAAATAAAATAAATCGAAATAGTGACAATTCTGCAAATCTGTGGCAATGTGTCAATGAACATTGTAAATAATAAAATTTGAGTGAATTAATTTTGTGAATTAAAGACAAAGTACGGTGATACAACTAAAGATGAACGAGAGATAGCAAATACATTTACGCAGTAATTTCTCTCTCTGAAACTGATGGGGTTGAAATAAAGGAGACTATATATAAAAAAACAATAAATCTCCTGAAATTGACAACCTAACATCTGAAGTTTTAAAATACACCGTAGCCAATGAAATAGTGGCACCTTTCTTTCACTTACATAATTAATATCTCGATACAAACAGGAAGTTACCCTCAGTATTTAAAGTGGCAATAATAAATCCGGTGTACAAAGGGGGTGTTAAGCTGGAAGTGGCTAATTATAGGCCCATTTCTCTAATCTCAGATCTAGCAGAAGTTCTTGAAATGTTACTAAAAAATATTCAAAATTATTTAAATAATTATAATATATTATCTGATAAACAGTTTGGGTTCAGAGAGAACAGGCCGACACAAGATGTAATAGAATATTTAATATCCAGAATTGATAAATCTATTGATGAGAAATGTCCCATACTTTGCATCTTTGCCGACCTGACAAAGGCCTCCGATACGGTTAGTCACAGCCAGCTGTTACAGATATTGGAAAACATCGGTTTCAGAGGAGCTGCATATGATGTAATGAATAGCTACCTAATAATAGGAAGCAAAGCACTAAACTAAATAATGTCTAGCTTAGCTGAAACATTAAAGTATGGAGTTCCTCAAGGAACAGTCCTTGGACTTATACTTTTCAGCATATTGTTACGTGTTTACAATCTCTAGTAAACACTCTGTATCTGGAATTGGTTGGGAGGGTGGTCAATAAAATTATTGAACCACAGCACTTAGGCCCCATTGGACCCCTTGTACATCCTCCCTGTAGGCATATAAGTTACATAGTAAATAAATTATGATATGCTACATATAGGTGTAAATACTTGTCACATATGCTTAACAATCAAGCAGATTGATGCGAATATTTATTTATTTTGGTTACGACTGCCCAGACAGAAATCCAATTATAGGGCAGGAATTTTACAAACATAAAAAGAAAACTAAATAACTTAACTAAAGGTAAACAATTAAATGATAATAAAAATTAACAAAATAAGTCTATGATTAGTATAGTCCCAAGAGTTGCAATCTAATAGTTGAGAAGCTACAGTTGTTGTGCAGAATCGAGAACCACGTTTCGCATTTTGGATATACTAGTATTAAAAATATCTATATTATTATATAAAGAATCATAGTTGGAACACATATGGTGCAGAGGAGAAAATAACAGCAAATTTGTTCTTGGTGCAGGCAAATAAAATAGAGGCGAATGCGAGCGAGTCTGGGGTTTTTCAATGCTATATTTATGATTTTCATAATAAGGACTGGGGGCGAGCGTAGGTGCGTCTTTACTATGTACATACTTCGGTATGCGATGTAAAGCAACGACACGCGCAGTTAGTACTTGGATGAGTGACCATTCCAACGGAAACCGCGTTCTCGCCTCACACATCTTCCAGCGGCTTGTATACCAGTGTATGCGCGGAAGCTATACAACCTTAGGCGAGGGTTGTATAGGAGATATACCATCCTTCGGAGGGGATGTAAAGCCGTCGGTCCCTTGTCTATTAAATGTTAGGCAAGTAAAAGTTCCCTACTCTTCTTAAGGGAAGAGGTTCGGCAAAATTCCTGGTTGGGGGTAACTCGTCTACAGGCGTCGGTGTTAGGCCTCAGTAGCGGAAATAGGCCGACGTTAAATAAATGTATAAAATAATAATAATAATAAGGACTGCAGACTATTGAAGCATATTCAAGTCTTGACCTCACAAGTGAAATTAAAGAGAAGTTTCAGTGTATTTTCGTTAAATTCTTTACAATTACGGATAATGTAGCCTAAATTTTTGAAGGAATTAGCGGTGATTTGATTGATATGGCTAATAAAAGATAACTTTAGATCGACTATTACTCCTAGATATTTGAAATGACCACAGCTCTTCAGTTCTTCATCATTAATTGTATCGATAAATTTTATTGGATTTTGTGCTCGAGTGTATGTCATAAAGCTACACTTTGAGATATTTAACTGTAAAGTGTTTACGCTACACCAAGACTATAGTTGTACAAGATCGTTTTGCAAATCAACACAGTCTTCTGCACTAGTATTAGATGTAAAAATTGTTAGGTCATCGGCATAAAGTAATGTTTTGCAGTGTAACCCAAAGACGATATCATTTATAAAAATGTTAAAGAGCAATGGCCCAAGCACATAACCTTGGGGAACACCTGATGTCGCTGAGATATCCATAGACCAAAATCCACGGTATTGTACATTTAGTCGTCTATTTACCAAGTAGGATTCAAAAAAGTTTAGGAAGTGCTCAGTTAGTCCAAATTCGGATAATTTGTTCAGCAAAATTCCGTGGTCCAGTCTGTCGAAGGTTTTAGAAAAATCTGTATAAATGACATCTACTTGGCCTCCAGCATCCAACTGTTCAGCTATGAACTGAGTGATGCACTCCAGATTGCTGGTGGTAGAGCGATTTGGCATGAATCCGTGTCGATCGAGGCAAATTTGAGATTTGACGTTATTAAAGAGAATATCGTATATTACGTTTTCAAATAATTTACTAAAATTGCACAATATTACTATTGGCCTATAGTTTTCAATAGCACATCAATCATTTTTTTTGAATACCGGACAGATCCTAGATATTTTCTAGACTTCTGGAAAAGTGGCAGTTTTAATAGACAAATTAAAAATAGTAGCTAGCGGTTTTGCAAATAAAATGGCACAATTTTTAAGGAGAAAGGGCGGAATACCATCAGGACCTGTAGTGGTTTTAGGTTTAATTTTCTTAAGTGCCTTGAGAATATTGAATGATACAGTAGCTGAAAGCCATCTAGGCTACGGAATAGTAGCATGGGGGCGGCAGCCAACAGTTACATGAAGAACCTAGAAATAGTACAAAAATGAATGTTAAAGATAATATATGATAAAGCTTATACTTACCCTACTAATGACCTATACACAGAAACAAATATATTTGATCCTCGGCAGCTATTCTTTTCATAAGTCATAACCAGGCAACAAAAATATAGGAGCAATTTAGTCGATATCGAGCATATCTATAATACGAGATATAGGCAGTACGCTTCATATGTAGCCAAACCTGAAAAGTGTATCTTATTAAGAAGTTATATTCCTAGGACCTAAATTATATAATTGTATTCCTACTGATATGTAAAAAATAAATTCGCTTAAAGTATTTAAACATAAATGAAATAAATCTATGCATCCCAGGCTGCAAATCCACCATAAAAATACATACGTAATTCCCTTTAAAAAAAGTCCACGAATTCAGGTATCCCTATCCATAGAACGGCGAAACTCTCCGTAACGGTAACAATTGGTATGGTATTGTTTCATATGTACTTGAGTCTTAACTCCTTAACTCAATATAAATATAAAATATTATATTTTTATATAAATTTTCTATTAACACGTTTTGTTTAATTGTTGAAAAGTTGTCCCACTTTCAAGGTCTGCCTTTTCTGGGATCCACTGTTCACTTGTTCACGTTCTACTATACTATTGTATATCATGATATCATAGTGTATTGTAATTAATTATTTAGTAGTGAATAAGTTATTATTATTATATTATTACTAATTAACTGATCTACTATGTGACATTTTATTTCATAATTTTTAGAGTTTTCCTTTAATGGGAGTTCTGATTTTTGTAAAAAAAATCGTATAAAACGACCATAAGATTTTAAAGTTTCCTTTCTGGAAAAGTAGCAAAATCAATTAAATTCTGCCTATCAAATTTTGATATTAGGTAATGACCCATATTTTAATCACTTTAAAATGTCTCATAAATACAAGTGTTGAAAATTGGCACAGGGCATTTATTTACTACACCTAAATGTCTATCATCTATCATTTTCCAGATTTCTGTAAACACATCTTCGAAATTGCAAAATCTCGTAAGGCATTGACCATTACACTTGTTTCTTTCCTATTTATGAGGTGATTAAAATTAGAAAAACGAAAATATGTGTTTGACCAGAATTTTATAAAAACCACACATTAAATTTTGTAGGAGAAACATAAATTTCAGAATAATATGCAGCAGGCTTTTTCTAACAGACAGTTTGGGTTATTTCCAAATTGGAACTCATCGCTATTTGAAATTTTACTCCAGTCGAATATATTTTACGTTAGTTATAACAGAGTCTATTAAGTATGCGGCGTAAAGCCTAAATTTGAAATCAACAAAAACTGTCCCTACATCTAATACTTAGCTAATTTGTTAATAAAACATACCAAAGATTTTTATTCACGATTTTATATATTATAGTTTATTTTAATAATAACAGCCTTTATTCTTCAGAAATTACATATGCAAAGAAAATAAAATAAATTTATGTATGGTCAGTTGTGGAACAGGAGTTCAGCAAAATACATTATTTCTGTGTTTATTCCGATTTATATTATTTGCAAAACATAACCTCTGACTTTTCCTTTGGCGTAAACGTCACGGGCGCAGTCTTTTTTTTCCAATAATTCTATTATTTTGTAGATTCGGTGATTTGTTTTGAAGAGGATAATAGTACATGTGGTAGAAAACCCAAATAATAGGAAAGAATAGGAGTTCAAGTATTTTGGATGCCTCCACCTCCTGTCAATAGTCAGCCGTCCAATCTTGATTATCTTAGCCGATACAAGGTCACGTTTACGTAATCCACAAATTAAACGAGTGCATGCATTTTGAATTAACTGGAGCCGTTTCGAATCAACTTTAAGTAGACATGGTCCGTACACTACATCATCGGCATAATTGAGATGAGATAATACTTGGGATTCGTATAGAATAGTTTTCTCCTTTTTGTTTAAAATGTCTGTTGGTATATATTAATTTCAAGAAGCATTACATGATATGTATGCAAAAACTCTCAAGTCTACGTCTAGAAACAAGCCAAGATCTTGGCATCGTCTGTAAGACTCATGATTTCACTTGTGCACAGAGATTCTCGCAGCATTACTAGCTTGGTTTCGTAAGACAATTCGACCTCCGATTTGCTGACATTAATGTTTAGGCAAAATTTATTGAAGATAAAAGTAAATTTTGAAGGTCTAGATTAATATTTTGATAGACAAGTTGTGTATATTTTACGTCGAATGCGTGGTAAATTTGCTCGTCGCATTGTCGGCATAAAAATGTATGATGCAAAATGATATGCTTTTATGGAACTGGAAGATGTACAAGATGAACAGCAAGGGTCCTAATAGACCTCTTCTGTCCACCACACATAACTGGGGAAAAACAGCACACCGAGTGCGTTCGTTGAGATTATTCCTGAGCAAAGAGATGACGTTTTGTGAGCATTCGACATAGTGTGAAATGGCTAGTAATAATTCATGATTTGTTCTATCAAAGGCTTCCGTGGTATTAACCAAAATTTGATCAATATGTGCCTTGCCGCTACGTTACAGAAACATTTTTGTCTAATCCTCAGTAGTGATGGATCGAATTCGTATGAATCGTATAATAATACGACTCCTTCCGATGAATCATATGATACGAATCTTTGCAACCGATACGGTTTTGTATTCGTACATTTCGTACCACTTGTACCTTAGAGTATACATTGACCGAACGAGAACGCGTGCTGTAAAAAAGAAACTTGACAAACTATTGCTTCATATTTCGTATTGATATAATTCGTACCTACTCGAGGTAGACGGTAGTATATTAGTAGTATTTATTTCGCATTTGACTGACTTGTATATTGTTGTGCATTGTTTAGGATACCTCGAGTTATGATTGACTAATTTAAATCACCCAGTCAATACAGATATTTCCATGTTTCGTGTCCTAGAGTACTATCATCGTTAGATGTGACATGCGCTTAGGTATGTTTAGTACGAAATACGGATACGAATCTTCTGGTATGAAACTTTTTGTATACGGAGTCAGTACGATACGAATCTTTGATTTAAAACAGTCGTATTGCCCATCACTAATCCTCAAGCCCTCGTTGTTAAAAAATGAGCAATCAAATTTTTATGAGCGCATTTAAATAATGATTCATTATTTCAAGATAGATTTAAAACAGGTTGATTACAACAATCCCCGCAATTGCTGCTACATAAGTCATATACTATAGTTCTTGACTTTTTTTTTTATACATTTATTTAACGTCGGCCTATTTCCGCTACTGAGGCCTAACACCGACGCCTGTAGACGAGCTACCCCCAACCAGGAATTTTGCCGAACCTCTTCCCTTAAGAAGAGTGGGGATCTTTTACTTGCCTAACATTTAATAGACAAGGGACCGACGGCTTTACATCCCCTCCGAAGGATGGTATATCTCCTATACAACCCTCGCCTAAGGTTGTATAGCTTCCGCGCATACACTGATATACAAGCCGCTGGAAGTTGTGTGAGGCGAGGACGCGGCTTCCGTTGGAATGGTCACCCATCCAAGTACTAACTGCGCCCGTCGTTGCTTTACATCGCATACCGAAGTATGTACATAGTAAAGACGCACCTACGCTCGCCCCCTGTTCTTGACTTACTTACCGTCATCGGTATGACATACGTGAGCATGTATCAATTAAAGAAATATTTTGTTCTGTATGAGTGAAATGAAAGTATATTTACATGTATGTGAAAAATAATTTTGTTAATTTAGGTAATGCATCTCTTGAACTCCTTCCAGTTTACCATACCAATGTACATATTATACTGCAGATAAAAAAAACAATTGTTATTGTCAATTTTTGTGTTTATATTTCAATGAAAAATCTATCTAGTAACCTCGGGGTTGTAAATAGAATTTACTAACACATTCCTCAGAGGTACTTCACTCTGTTTAATGACGTTAAATTTTGAAATGCAACTATTTTAAATGTCTTATTTTTAATGTCATTAAGTAAATGTTTACAGTAACATCTTTAAAATTAGACATTTTAGACATTCGCGTAATGAATGAAAATATGCCAGACAAAAATATTGCAAAATATAAATTTATTTGAGCCTATACTAATTTTAATTCTGGTTGTGATATTTAAAGTTTTTTTTTTAACTTGCAGAGATATTTCATCTACCGTATTCTTATTATTCATTGAAATATTTCCTTTTATTTTTACCGCGATAAACAATATATTGGTCTTAAGTTTGTAATACATTATAGCCTATAAGATTCTTATTTTGCTTTATTTATAATATTCACCGACTAAGTAGTGTGTAATTCCTAATTATTGATAATAACTAATAATCCTAATCCTCTATGCAAAAATTTATCAATACCCATAGAAATCTGCAAAAGGTACTGATTTTGTTTCGCTCGCTGCCGGCAGATATGCTTGAGTTCTATTACAATATATTATCACCCCTTGTATATTATTTATAATTTATTATTATAAAATACACTACAAAAAAATAATAATTCAGATAACTTAGGTCACAGAGTGGCTTTTTGTTTTATTTCATTAGTTTGCATTTTATATAAGAAACTAGAAATGGCCTACGGCCATTTCTAGCTCCGGCGGAGGCATTCGCGCTTCGCGCTCATAGTGGCGCGCGCACGCATGGAAGTCGGAGATATGTTCAAAATTCTAGGATCGGTCCTAGGATTAGCCTCAAAATTCTAAGGAATTGTCTTTGAATGTACATCATAAAATTATTTTTCAGTTTTCCATTTTTCACTATTTCATTTTTCAGTTTTTCATTTTTTAGTTTTTCATTTTTCAATTTTCCATTTTCAGTTTTTCATTCTTCAGTATTTCATTTTTCAGTTTTTCATTTTTCAGTATTTCATTTTTCAGCATTTTATTTTTCATTTTTCAGTTTTTCATTCTTCAGTTTTTCATTTTTCAGTATTTCATTTTTCAGTATTTCATTTTCCAGCATTTCATTTTTCAGTTTTTCATTTTTTAGTTTTTCAGTTTTTCTTTTTTCATTTCATTATATAAGAAATTATAAAAATGGATACCTAATTACTTTCGTGTTGCGTAATATTTTGCGATTTCGAAGTCTACGGGATGCAGGTAATTTAAGGTCTTGGTGGCATACCATTTTATATTCAACATGTGTTTTTTAATGGTCTCATTTGAACATTCTGGGGGAAGTTAGCATTAGTTATTCCACCATTCGACCAGGACACATGCACATACAGACAACTACACTACTATTCGCTGCGACGTTATCATTTGTCGCAGCTGAGACTTGAACTCAAAAGAGGAGACAGACTAGCCGTGTTGTCTCTCACACAACCGCGGACTAGTCCTCTAGTACTGTCTCGGCAACGGTTGAAAGACGCTACTAGATATCCATACCCTAGCCAGAATCTGAATTCATGACTCGTTGGTCCCGAGTCTATCCTCTATTTGGAAAAAAACGGAGAGTAATAACATCTCACAGATGCAAATCGCCTGAAAACATAGGCAGAGTGGTTATAAGCAACTTTATTAGTAATCTGTACTTTTATTGGAAATACCCGTACTATGACAGTTTTGGGGTAAAAATCTACATGCTTGGGTCATAAAATTCAACCCCTGACAAATTATTTTTTCTTTGCCGGTGTGAACTGGTTCCTCAATCTATATCGTTTACATACGTAACCACTGATCATATTTCTGCCAAACATCATAGCTAATGTTATAAAAATACGGGATTATTTCGTAGTTTAACGATATTGAGACCAAGAGTAAGAACTGGAAATAATGGAATAAATTAAACAACACGATTATTTCAGGTAAAAATAGATTTATTTTGAAAATTCCTAGTCTAAAAAGTAGGTACACAAAAAAGTGGATTTGTCCCTTAAATGAGGTCTATTTATTTAACTAATAAGGTGTTTGTTTATTTTGCGAAAAATGTTAACGTTTTGATTATGCGTGATACTATTATCAAGCTCTATAACCCTAACTTATCCAGACGGGAGGAATGGTTTCTAGACGGACTTTTGTGGATCCAACATTTGTTTGTGTAAAATATTCCTCATTGGAAAATTTCAAGTTCAGAATTCGCTGGGTATAACAAACAAATTTCTAATAATCCCAGATTTTTTCTAGATAACCTAGGTCAAGCAACTCGAATTTGGATTCCAAGAACCCCGTTATATTTTCAGTATTTTGATCATTTCCAGATTAGTTAGTCATTAGTAAACAAATCAAATAATTAAAAGCGTTTAATATCTTGATTCACTGTAGAATTACGCCCAACATCGCAAAACATATCTTGTATATCCATATTTAAAAGAAGCTTACTACTGTTATTAAAGAAAGTGATTGACTGAAGTTTTATTGTTTTGATGATTTTTAGTAAACACATCCATCATCCTATGCAGGATAAAGCAAAATCTGACACTCGAAAACATCAAAACTAATTTGTATATCCTACACATTTGATTTTAAAGGTCAGTTCTCAAAATCTCTTGAAAAATAACGGGATACAAATAATTTAACTCGCCAGATTACGAACGAGTTCGAAATAATAATAATAAATAAATACCACCACAGATTACGACCTTATTTATCCCGGAAGGCTCTAGAAGAGCCTTGTGTGGGATTGGGCTATACATTTAGAGACAAAGGACACACACCCAATATTCGTGTATAGTGGAAAAATCCATCTCACAGCATTTTCCACTGCCATGACCGGGAATCGAACCCGGAACTTTTGAGTGAGAGGCAAGTGCGCTTACCTCTCGATCATCAGTCATAAAATATCCATTACTTTGACAGCGTTGAAAATCGGAGGGTTCTTTGTGTTTATATAGCTTATATGGTTTTCTTTACTTCTGTCTTGTTTAGTTTTTGATGTGAACTGTCATGGCTCATCTCTAAAAAAATGCCCTCTGAACTGCCTCCCTTATTTTACGTTACTCCTTGCTTCCTCTTGCATTTTGTTCAAATCGCCTACCTTGTCTTTTAGTAGTTAAAGTTTACGCTCATCAAATTTTGTATACAAGAGTTTTTTGGATCGCAGATCACGATTTTGAAGTCAAAAATTAATTTTGACGTAATCACAGCTGTCAACAGGTGTCAAATTTTATAAACATTGTAAAAAGTCAATATTTGGCGCATATCATTAAGTTTTATGGACTGCTGAGAACGAAATGATTTTTTTCGAGAACTGTCATTAAAAGTTGACTTTTACATGTTATTATTAAATGTCAAAACGACAGTTTTGTCTACAAGATGTAAAAGACTTTTACATCCACCTACAAAAGTCATTGAAATTATAGACTATAGAATCAGTTTATTTATTATTAACAAAAACATAGCCTTTAACAATCAATTATTAATAATCAATTTAATTAACAATCAGTTTAACAACTAATAATTTTTTTAACGTTTAAATTTAAAGTTGTACATGTACAATTGTGAAAACTGACTCCACTCGAGGATGGCGAGTCGCTCACTGCAATAGTTTCATGATTAAAGCACTGGGTAATTGTTGAAGAAGCACCAGATTTGGGAGCAGATAAGATACTATTATAAATTTCAATTCTCTTCGCAATTGATTTCTCAATATTCTCCCTTCGCAACCGTTGAAGACCGCCAGCCCCATATATTTTAAGAAATCAGCTCTAGAATCAGCTAGCAATACAGCAAATGAGATGATCTTCGGAAGCAATGATCATGTAGCTTTCTGCTTTCGGTAATTTTAAATATGTTCTAATTTCTTTTGGAGTATTTCTAATTTTATTAATACCAATAACCTGCTTTGCACATTTTCCATTGACATATCTAATAAAAAATGTAGGGTTGGTAGCTGAAAATGACGAATGTTGTTTGAGTGTGAGTTTTTGAATCTTGGATTTTTACAATAATAATTTTAGTTTTTTGCTCTGCTGATCATTTCGGTCCATTTACTGCGTGTCTTAATGTAGGTTCAGTTCTTCGCTAGCTCTTATTCAGTTGAGATATTGCTCTCGAGCTTCTATTCACGGTAAAACCACGTCGCATAGGGTATAGGTAACTCTACCATAAAACAAATCCTGGGTAAACCAAAGATGATATAGGACGTGTTTGAATACCATCATACACAAGCACAACTGCTGTTTACATAAGATTTAAACTTTTGAAATTAACTCTACTCTCATACATTTCTATAGATCACTCGACTATAACATACGTATTAAATCCCATATCTGTAGCAAAACAATTTATGTGTTTAAATAATAATGCACAAATATAGAAAACATAAAACGTTTAATAGTTTGCACTAATTGTCCTGTATTTAGTGCTGGGATAACTACGCATAAATCCATTAATGATCTCTAATCAATTTTATGCTGAACTATTAAATTAATGTTTGCTGTTATTATAAACTCAAAGAAAATACGTAATTTATGTAGTTATAAAGCGTTCTCGGTAAGAGTATTAAAATGATCGAGATTGAATAAAGCGCAAAAACAGGTTAATGGCTTAAAATTTACAATAACATTGACCCAATACAACCTCCACACCAAGCTTTACAAAAACAACTGAACTCCTACAGTGCAAGGCGAGATTTATACGACTTCGATTCTGTATCATTGTATTGTTCGCCATACTTTTACCCGTTTTTCCACGGTATGGGAGCTGATAAATTTAAATTAAATTCAAGGGCAACTAGTTTATTAGATTATCAATGGTCTGGAAAACTTGGAATTGGCAGGCAGATTTATATAAATTTGTTAAAGCGAGGTCGTGTAGAAGAAGTAATTTAATAAAATAGGGACCGATGTTTGTAACGTCATTAAGTAACTATTAAAATAGTATTACCAAGAATATACTGCAATTCACTGCTTATATCTTTATTTGAAATCAAATCAATCGTTATTGACCAGGACTACTACTACTGCAAAAAGAGTGAAAAGATATATTTTCTGTAACTAACTACATTTGTCAATACTCGAAAAATTTACTAAATTTACAGAAATTCGAAGTGCCTTTGTTGAAATGTTGGTTTTTTAAATCTCATTCCTGACCCCAAAATCACAAAGTCTTATGAGTCTCTAAAATTCTGGCTTAGACGTTTTTCAAAAGGCACAAATGAAGCAGGATTTGCCCCTTTCCTGGACATGAGGTGTTCTTTGTCATAACAAAAAAGATTTCAAACAAAAGACGACCATAGATGCGTCTTTACTATGCACACATTTCGATATCCGATGTAAAGCAACATCAGGCGCGGTTAGTCCTTAGATGGGTGACAGTTTCAAGTGTTATAGCATCTTCCACTCATCAGTGAAAAAATAAATTAAAAAAATATCATAATTTTCAAAATGGACATCATTTCTCACTCATAAAGTCAAATAGTAATAAAAAGTCATTCAGTAACTTAAATTAACCAACAACTATATTTTTACAAATGAAATTCTGAAAAAATTCACGATCGTTATATAATTCAACAATAAACCAAAACTATCAATAATAACTTTCAAACTTTCCAAATAACCATTTTACAGCCGAAACCTTACAAACAACAGCCTAAATAAACAAAGCCCCCGTGTTATCTTCAATCTCGTCCAAATCGCTACACAAATCCCCATTAATATCTCTGAACTTCTATATCTACTAATTTCTGTTCATTTAATTCAACGTCTATTCAGTTTCCAAGCCTCTTAAAATATCTAATTTCAATAACTAACTTCCAGTCCTCCGAATGTAACTTTTTTTATCAAAACTTATTTCCCTTCAATAAATTGCAGATAGGATGCCTATATGTTAAAGCTCTGGCGTAAACTCCTAAAGCTCGTGCGCGAAACTCCGAAAGCTTGCATACACACATTCACCGTTCATATCGAAGTAGAGGCCTTCATAAAAGCGTTACCGGATCTATATAGTTCAGATGCCAGTCCGACCTGATTTATATACTCTACAATTAATCTCAATCTGAACTCAAATAACTTCATAACCACTTCATGTAGGATCAAGAAACTTACTTCAAAAGATGCCCCTCGCCATTGTCCACCTTTCTATATAATTTTCTATTCCAAAAATCTTCGTTATCACTAAGAAAAAAGCTTCCCCACCGAAGTGACTCGACGCGGCACGACAAACGCAGGGTTAAATGTTTGGGCGAGACTACTGGTACCGGCGAAAAGAAACTCGTTTGGCAGAATATAAGGAAGCGAATTCTAAGCACGTGCATGTCATTTTTACGGTGATTGCTTCGTGTTACATCTTTGAGTGTTAGTTTGGTAGTGAGTGAAGTATACTAGACGTTCTGTGGGTTTTACTTAGTGCCAGTTGCATAGTGCATTCTCTGTATCTGTAAAAGTACTCATTTCTACATTTTTGCCACTTTATTTTTTCACTTCTAATCTTTATTTTATGAGCGAATTTCTGGAAGCCGTGTAGTTACCTTACAATACTTTATACGAGCACAATTGAAACTGGTCAGTGTTAAAGCACAAGACCGTGCGCACTGAACTTGATATTTTGTCCTATATATTTAGCAATGGTATCGAGATTCGAATGGTAGTAGAAACTTTGCAGGCGAGTTCGAGACTGGCAATGTAATCAGCCTGAATGAACCATCTACGACTGCACTGGTTTAAAGATTCAATGATATAAATTGTGGTTTTCGTAAAATACTAAATATTGACACTGTCAGTTAAAATTTTTTTGACATGTTTTATATCATTGGAAAGAGAAAAAATAAACAGAATTAATGGTGTCATGATCTACTTTGAAATTAGTTCTTTTAATTTTTGCACAAGAGCGTATGACAAAGCCAGCTACGCTTTTCGAATTTTTTTATACACATTATTATTTTTATTTTCTTTGCCGTCAATTTTCATCGGTTTAACTATTTTCGTATCTCCTCAAATAAGGAAGCTATAAACGTTTATGGTTTTCCTATTTTCCAGGTTTTTATGATATATCTCTCAAAGTAGACTATGGATTTCAAATTTCTTTTTACTGAAATATAGCCCACTAAGAATGGGATAACTGTTTCTAAAGCTTTATTCTTCTACAATAGATAATAAGCGAGATATTTGGTGTGATCCTCGTAAAATAGACAGACGGTATAAGCAAATTTTTTTTATAATGTTGCAAAATCCTCTCATAGAAAATTCCGCGTTATTAAATATATTTATAACTCAGTTTTGCTCAAAACCTGACGAACAGAGATAGGAATCATATCTTAAGTCTCTCTTAAAATTACATAGTTTGAACAACATTGAGAAATAATAAGTATATCGTATGTTTTAAATTTCCCGCAAACATTATTCTCTGAAACCAAAATGAGATATAGTAGGTACTTAACAACCTCGGCTCAAACCCTTCTAGCGTTAGTATGCATACAGCTTCTGCCGTTCGCAACTTCTGCGGGTTGCAATATAAATACGTAATTAAGTTTAAAACGTCGAAAGTCTTACATAATAACACATTGTGTATTCTATATGTTGCTGCCTTAAGACTCGTTAATTACACGTTGTTTCCTACTACGCGTACATAAATTGCTTAAAGTGGCAAAAATGCTTTCAAAAGAGGGGTTAACGCCTGTTCGATTTACACGAAGTTGTTAAAATTTTTGGGAAATTTTTTGAAGCGTATTAAAATAATAAAGTGATTGATTTATTGATTTCTACAGAAGGGAATTAAAATTTGACCAATCCATTAAAGACTATTCTAATGCTTACCCTTTCTAAACCAGTCTATATTAACCTGAAATCAAATAACCTAAAAAAATAAACAATTGTTTTAACATTCACTAATTCATATTGAGGTAATCTTGTTTTTTTCCTAAGTGAAGTCACAGACGCATATTTTATCACTGCATAAGTTATAATATAATTTCACCGTGGCTAGTACTTAGATGGGTGACCGTTTCAAGGAAGACCATGTCCTCGCCCTCACATCTTCCAGCGGCTTGTATATCAGTGTATGCGCGGAAACTATGCAATTTTTGGGATGGGTTGTGTAACTATGCAATCTTAGGGGTGGGTTGTGTAGTGGATATACCATCCTTCGGATGGGTCTATTAAATGTTAAGCAAGTAAAAGATCCCTACTCTTCGAAACACTTTGTGTGAAAAGTGTTGTAAACATCTCCCAAAAATTCACTGCAAGCATTTACTGCCATTCATTTAAATTTTTGTGGATTTATTGGTATCAAAATCTTTAATGTCTACATAACCATTATTTGTGACTGGCTTTCTACATTTACCATCAAATGATGATCTGTAAGTAGCTCAGCATTATATTACTTTTTGGACATTTTTCAGCAAAGTTAAAGAAAAACTGACTTGTTTTGTTGTCATGGTTATATAGATTAACATTTAGATCACGAACAACTATTGTATAATCGTGAAATTATTACCAATAGATCGATCTAATTTGTTACGAGATAGCAATATATCATCTAAATTAGTTTCATATATTGACATTGATATTCGTTGAGTATTTCCCAGTGAAATCTGGTATTGATGTAAATTCGTACACTATCCCCATAGCCGTTTCTATCCTTACGATAAAATCCAGAATTGTCAAAGGAAATTCTCTATATAGATTTGTACATCAAATTAGTAATAGCTACAAATTAACTTAAAATATTTCATCTTTTAGTAGAATTTTGTTATAATCCTATCTGACTGGTCGCATGTCAAAGGAAATTCTCTATATCGATTTGTACATCAAATTAGTAATAGCTACAAATTAACTTAAAATATTTCATCTTTTAGTAGAATTTTGTTATAATCCTATCTGACTGGTCGCATGTAGCCTCTGGTATCCATCAAGAGTCTATTACTTCCACGACCAGTGGAAGTATAGTAACGCAAAAAAAAATTGTTGAAATAGGCTTAAAATGTCATGAAACGTCGAGATTTTAAATTTGAGCGAAAAAAAGTCTGTCTGTCTATCGGTCTGTCTGTCTGTCGGTCTGTCTGTAAATTTTTGTGCGCACGTTTCTGGAACCGTTTATGATATTGACTTGAAATTTGGTACACTTATGTATTATAACGAGATCTGGAACTAGATTATATTTTGATCTAATTCCGTTGAACGGTTCGGGGGTAAATGGGGTAAATAAGCAAAGCAAGCACGTAAGAGTCCATAATATTGCAATTTAGGGCATCTACGAAAAGTCAAGGTCTCAAAACTTTTTTTAGCATCATCCACCCCTCCTCACTATCGCCTCCAATGCCACCCCCAATACCACCCCCACACTATTATGAAAGGGGGTAAAAAAATTAAAATGTAATTTAGTGTGTATACAAGAACGAAACGTCTCAAAAAATTTTTTGGAGTTAGCTACCCCCTCTACCACCCCCATTACCACCCACACCCTATTAATTAAATGGAGTAAAAAACTAACTTGGGATTTAGTGTCTGTACGAGAACCAAGGGCCTTTAAAATTTATTTTGACATTAGCCACCCCCTCTACCACCCCCCATTGCCACTCCACCCTATTATCAAAGGGAGTAAAATATTTCATTGGGATTTATTGTGGATAAGACTTGGATACAAATATCTGGATGTGGAAGTAGTGATTCCATGGGCAGCGGTTTGTATAACTATTTTTGTTTATGACTGGTACAGAAATGTTCTTTAATGCGAATTTGAAAACAAACAGTACGCCCATGGCTTCTCTTTGAGTTATTTATTTAATTACTCGCCCTCTCCCAGATGATATGTATAATATTTATAAAATCTTTTTAGATTCTCGGCTTGTATCATACATGAACTATCAAATATTTTATTTTAGTATTTAAAGGATCTTAAGAAAAATTGCAGCTCTAAATCTACAAATCTCAAACGCAGCAACAGAAACACTTTTCACTAATTAACCGGCGAACCTCTCTGATTGATTTCGAATTTAACCAATCAAATGATTGAGTGAGACCTTATTACATTAAGTAGTAGATATTTAAATACAAAATTAGATAATAATCATCGCTCCCATGTAATCTAATAATTATTGATGAATTCATCAGTGTTTGCACAAAACACAAACACAAAATAATAGACATTGTACCAGTGGCGCAGCAAGGATTTTTTTACCCAAAAAACTAGTGACATTTTTCATTATTGCCATTATGGATTTTCGTCAAGTAACGGCCAAATCTATTCATCATCAAATATGTAATGATAATGATGACAGTGAATGATTAATCCATCAAATGCTGCATATTTGCTGCATATATTTAAAACAAAAATTAAACGAAAGCAACCAAATAAAAAGAACGGAATGGATCACATAGAAACTAGTAAAATCGGCAAACAAAAAAGATTTATTTTATAAAGAAACACAAAAAACCCTTAAGGTAGAACTTCTTAATACGTTTAAAAATTATAGAAATATACTAAATGATCTACTGAAAACAACAAATCGTAATTATTATAGAACTTTAATAAATGACAATAAAAATTGTAGCAGTAAATAATAAATTATGGAACTGTCTAAAAGACATAAATTGGGGGGGGGGGGCTACACACGATCCAGTAGGCCCGTCAGTTGAGACTGACGAGCCCGACTGAAGGCCGGTCGCCAGATGGACTGTCAGCCCTTCACAAATTTAGGGGAATCTTATAGATTCTCCTCAAACATACCGTTCGCGGTAGCTGAACGAGAACTTGACTAAAACTGATGGCCTGACGGTCCGACGTAACGCTGTACCACACACACATTCAGGTACGCCTCGTCAGTTCTGCCGGATCGACTAACACGTATTTTTTATTTTTATCCGGTTACCTGACAGGCGTACCGGAGTATACACACGTCAGGCGACCGGCCTTCAATCGGACTGTTCAGTCTCAACTGTGACAGGAGGCCTACCGGATCGTGTGTGGCCACCTTTAGCAAAAACTGCTGAATGTCATACGTTAAATAATACATTTTTTAGTGAGATAGGGAGTACACTGGCCAACAAAATTAGGATACAAATTATACATACAGCCAAACACAACTTTAAAATTCGTTTTATCTTGAGCCAACTAATGAAGAGGATGTTAAACAAATTATTAAACGCTTAAAGCACGGAAAATTTCCAGGCGTTGACGGCATTGAATCTGAAGCCCTTCAGGATATATCCGAGATTATTATTGTGCTATTATCATTTTTAATAGATTTCTCCATGAAAACTGGCATTTTTCCACAACCATTAAAAGAAGCAGTTATAAAGCCCTTGTACAAATCTGGCAATAAATTATACACTTGAAATTATAGACCAATCTCCCTATTAAGGAGCTTAAATCAAAAATATATGAAAAAAATGTAAAGAAAAGAATTATAAATTACCAATATCAATTATCAATAAATACAACGTCTTGTTCTAGAAACAATATGGTTTTGGGAGTCTAAGTTAACTGAAGGTGCAATGGCTGACTTGATTTCTGAAATATGTAAATCACTGGATGATAGTTAAAAGTTGTTTTGCATATTCGTTGATTTAGCTAAAACCTTCGATACTCTTTGTCACGCAAAATTTTTTAAAAAACGCTTGAAAATATCAATTTTAGAGATGTGCCACTAAAGTTAATGCAAGTTATTTAATATATAGAATACAACTTGTAGAGGTAAATAATGTTTTAAGTTCAGCAAGAGAAGTTAAATATGGAGTGCCACAAGGTACAGTATTGGGCCCTATATTGTTTAACATTTACATTAATGACTTATTTTACACTCCCATCTGTAGAAAAGCTTATTAGTTTTACGGACGATACTGCAGTGTTTTGTAAGGCTGCAAGTTAATGGTAGAGCTAGATTTTGCAAATATAATAAATTTCCTTATTAACAAATCCTTAACCATAAATTTTACAAAAACACTGTTTTTGCCAATCAGTTGCTATAACGATAACCTTCCTACTCAATTAATAGGAAAAAAATAGAAATAAGAGAATGAGATAAAACATAATATTTAGGAATATTTAATGGTAATCACCTAAAATGGAATCATCAAATAATAATAAAAAACGTAGGTGCATTTTGGATAAATTTAAATTCTACTGGAATATACTTGAAATTCACTATTTAAGAGTACTTTATTATACCCTTGTGCAATATCATATTAGCTACTTGATAACGGTGTGGGGTGGAGTAACAAACAATTATTTAAGCAAGCTCGAATGTATACAAAAGTGGATTTTAAAAATCATCTGCAGAAAAAATTACACATACCCAACTGATTTTCTTTTCAAAGAAATACAAATATTGTACACCCGGTAACTATTTCTCCAAAATCTAATCATTCGACAATTTAAATAAATATAAAGCCAATTTAAAGAAAATTCCGCACCAACACGACACAAAGTACAAAAGTAAATCTGTTATAGTCCCTAAAGCTGTCGAAATGATTGGTCAACAATGTTTCACTTACCCGAGCTCTATCATATTTTCTGAAATTTCTGACTCCGCTAAGCATATAAACTCAATTGGACTGCTGGAAAAGGGAATTAAAAAGTGGTTAATAATAACACTACGATTAAAAATACATCAAATAATAGACAGAAGAAATTCTTACCAAGTATGAAATATTATTTCATTGAAAGGTCCTAAAAAAATGTGTCTTGATGCATTCATGTATTCAATTTCTTTTATTGAAATTCACTTCAAATTTGACGGGTGTGTTTTTACTTAGTAGTAATTTTCCCTTCTCCCACTCTTCTATTTTCTTTCTTCGCCTTACCTCTGTTGAACTCTAAATTTCTCAATATTTTCTTCTTGCTGCTTTCTTGTCCTATTCGCAAAGTTACTTTTGTGGAACCTAACCCCTTGTTTATTTTCTCTACGTTCACATTAAATTATTTTGTTTACATTCACTATAACTAAATATGCTAAAAAAATAGAAGGAAATGAAGCTATCGGTTTTTATTAGGTCCTAGATATGCGAAATTCTGGACCACCTCGAAATCGTGGAGGTTTATGTTTTGTTTATTTAGACCATGAGGCATCTATGCAATTTAATTTAGTTTTCTGTGCAAATGGCCACGGCAAAAGCTTCTATTAAATTATTTGTTGTTGAAAATCTCTTCCTAGGGAGAGGAGGGAAAAGAGAGAGAAAGAGAGATAATACGCGAGACAGCGTCACTTTCTATCATTTTTCTAGATACATTCTCCACTCTAATAGTTTAGTAGCGGATTCTTAACTTTTAATATTTAATTAAGCACTAGTTTTACGATATCCTTGTGAATTAACATGTGAGTAAAGTGGTGTATTTATGTTCCATCGTACTATTTAATTAAGTATAATTTGTACATGTCATTATTACGGGTTGTTAAAGGTATTAAAATTGAATATAAAATATGGAAGTATACGGTTGTACAATTTTTTATTCTTAAGAAAGATAAGTGTTTTTTATTGTTTATTTATTTGCTATTCATGATTTATATATATGAATGAAATTAAATATTAATTGGATATTGGTGGTTCTCAGCAAATCAACCTCGCATTCTATTATTAAACAATATCAAACCTAGAAAAGGGGGCGAGCGTAGGTGCGTCTTTACTATGTACATATTTCGGTATGCGATGTAAAGCAACATCAGGCGCAGTTAGTAGTTGGATGGGTGACCATTCCAACGGAAACCGCGTCCTCGCCTCACACATCTTCCAGCGGCTTGTATATCAGTGTATGCGCGGAAGCTATACAACCTTAGGCGAGGGTTGTATAGGAGATATACCATCCTTCGGAGGGGATGTAAAGCCGTCGGTCCCTTGTCTATTAAATGTTAAGCAAGTAAAAGATCCCTACTCTTCTTAAGGGAAGAGGTTCGGCAAAATTCCTGGTTGGGGGTAGCTCGTCTACAGGCGTCGGTGTTAGACCTCAGTAGCGGAAATAGGCCGACGTTAAATAAATGTATAAAAAAAAACCTAGAAAAGTTGTATACGTTCTTTTTTCGTATTGAAAGTGAAGTGAATCGGTTCCATTTCAATTTTATGATGTCTGATGAAAGTAAAATTTCACATGGGTATACTAAGCATCGAATGTGATCGTTTGCTGTGAAAATGTCAAAAAGCCATCCAGTGGGAAATTAATATGCCACACCTCCCTTGTCTTTAACTCTGTCCAATTTCAACCTAGAAATTGTTAAAATTCATTAAGAAATTAACAAAATCAAAATAGCGAATATTTTTGATATCAATAAATAAAATAAACTGATGTTATACATATGTACTTATTTATATAAGGCCTCCGACAGGCTTAACCATAATATTCTACTTCATAAGTTACATGAAATAGGGTTGTCTTATTCACTGCTCCAGTTATTAAGATCTTATCTGTCAAATCGAATACAATATGTAGCGTATAATGGAGTTGTCTGTCGAGTTCTTGCCTCAAATATATATATATGTATATATATATATATATATATATATATATATATATATATATATATATATATATACAGTGTGACCCATTTCAAATGGAAGCCTCTCTGTAAAAAATGTATTTATAATCCTATATTAACGCTTTTTTTTTAAATGATAAACCATCGAAAACTCCACTTTATGGCAAAAATTTAGAGATAAATTTCAATTTTCAAAGCCTTCTATGATTTATTTTCAATGTCGAAAATGGACAAATTTGATTAGCGATATTTTTATTGAAATTTTAACTACATCACTGGATTCAGTAACCTCTCAAATGGGTAAATCCCAAGTTTCATGAAGAAATATTGAAAAATGACAGATTTATGACAAAATTAATGTAGGCAGTTGTGCGACCCATTTTGAATGGAAACACCACTGTAAAAAATGTGTCTATTATCTGATTTTGACGGGACTTTTTTCAAAAGATACACCATCAAAAACTCCACTTTATGACAAAAATTTAGAGATAAATTTAAATTTTCAAGGCTTTCTATGATTTATTTTCAATGTCGAAAATGGACAAATTTGATTAGCGATTTTTTAATTGAAATTTCAATAAAAAAGCCGCTAATCAAATTTGTTCATTTTCGACATTAAAAATAATTCACTTACCTCTCACCACTACACTTGACAAATCATATTGGCTACCAATTTTTCATGATTTGTAAGGTGTAATTCAATGCAGGTCGGGGTATTTGCCCACTGAGTAGTTGTTTCCTGCAAATCATGTATAATAACAGTATATAGGTTAAGTCCACCAAGGGCTGAAGGTCGCCGCTCTCGGTACTTGCAAAATGGCAAGTCGCTATGCATCATGGAGACATCTGTGATGTCTGGTGTATAGTAGCATTAGACCACATGAGAGGATTCACTTACCTGTCACCACTACACCATTTACATTAGTCTGTATAAGACTAGCAGGTTGGCCACTGTCGTTAGTCTGCTCCATGACCTATGGCATACTGAGGAGAACTAATAAGTTCTAAACCGGTCTATGTCTGGTCAGGGAGTTGACAAATGACATTGGCTACCAATTTTTCATGATTTGTAATGTGTAATTTAATGCAGGTCGGGGTATTTGCCCGCTGAGTAGTTGTTTCCTGCAAATCATGTATAATAACAGTATATAGGTTAAGTCTACCAAGGGCTGAAGGTCGCCGCTCTCCGTACTTGAAAATGGCAAGTCGCTATGCATCATGGAGACATCTATGATGTCTGGAGTATAGTAGCATTAGATCAGATGAGAGGATTCACTTACCTCTCACCACTACACCATTTACATTAGTCTGTATAAGACTAGCAGGTTGGCCACTGTCGTTTGTCTGCTCCATGACCTATGGCATACTGAGGAGAACTAATAAGTTCGAAACCGGTCTATGTCTGGTCAGAGAGTTTTTTCATTATTTTTTGAGATATTAGCAAAAACTGAATTTTTCCGTTTCAGAGGATTTGTTATAAGGGTTCGCGGGGATAAATTTTGGTAAATTTTTTTAAGTCACTTTCTACTAGCAAAAACTAGCCTTTCATGAAACAATTGGCGAGGTAACAATTAATTCTAACTTTTCATAAAAATTGGCCTCTGACAACTGGACTATTATCTACTATGCTAATATATTTTATAAAGTATTAGACACGTTTTGTTATAGACCCCGTTGTAAGCACCTGCACTACTTAAATGTAAAAATGGAGACTATGAAAGAATATGGGGAAAAATGTTTTTAGCAATAAACTGTCGATGTTTGTTTAAAGAAGTGAAAAATCTTATTTGAAAATTAAACTTGTGTTACAATTTCATAATGACACACAATCTAATATGTTAAGATGTTTTTATAAAATATAATAATAAGCCTGAATTTTCCGCTATGCATAATTTTCCTGCCATTTCACTTTATGTAACTGCAGTGCAGTTCTCTTGGGAAATTAGTAAAATGATCTAATAATGTTAAATTACATCCTTCAATCATATTTAAATTATTCAGTTTTACAGCTGAATATGAATTTGTGTTGGGTACAAAAATTAAAGCATATCATCTGTACCTTCAATAATGTTATAAAGCGAGGCTTCTTGACTGAATTCAACAGAAATTAATTTAAGAAAAAAATCGTATAAACCTAAGTTGTAAATATGTCCTACTGTTTAGAGGGGTGTTAACTTAAAATAGAAGTTTCTTTACTATTTTTTAAGGGCACCGGATTGGTTCAACGCTTACGTGTTAGGCTTGTTAGCAAACATATTATTTCAAAAATAATACATTATTTAGCATAAACTGTGTAAATTTCAACCAGGTGTTTTGAAAAGTAAATTCACTATTTTTTAGTTTCAAAATTTCGATAAAAATAACAATAAACAAATTGTTTCTAGTCTGGCGGGGGTAACATGTTTTTCACATGTTTTCCAACCATTTCCACCTTTTAAATTTGAGGTATTCGATGGGGTACCTTTTTGTGCCATGGATGCTGAGACTAATAGTTTTTATTTCCAAATTTTAATATCCAACATCTAACTCTAAACGCGTTACTGACGCACGACCTCGAATTTTGTACGTAAATCAAATTTCGTGGCAATTCCGAAAAAGTAATTTTTGGTGTTTTTCTCGACCTTTTGCTTCTGACGGTTTTGAATGTCGATAATTTACAAACTTTTGATTTACACATTTTGATAGTAGCAACAGCTTACTGAAACACTTGCGTATAGTTTGTCCCATATGTAATTCAGTGATATAAAAAAGCTCGCAAGGAAGCATAAAGGGAGCCGACCACTTGTGATTATTTTACCGCTGGAGTTATATGGTAGCAATACACAGAACCGGACTTTATATTTTCAGTTTTTCAGTTTCAAGCAATGAATTAAGGACTTTGAACTCACCAAATAACAAAATTATTTAAATATAACAGACATGCATCGTTTACCACCTCATTAAAATTATATAGTGGCGTTCACTTTTCACTTTACACTTATTGAGGTTTGAAAGTTTATCTTCTATCCATATTTTGCCGGGCGTTTTCATAAGGTGGTCTCACCGCACCGAATTGGTATGGTCTACTTCCACACAATCGAGCGGTCTGTTTTAGTGTTCTTGTTCATGTTAATGTTAAGCTTTACTTTTTAAGCATTTTTTTGCATCAAAGCACCTATTTTTATTTACATTGTTGAAAGGAGTTTAGGTTTTAGGTTTTTGTTCGTTTTTATACAATTGTTGCTAACGCCGAACCGGCCCCGTCTCGGTCCGGCCTTGCGGTGCACCGCTGCGTTAACGCGGCGGTCGCAGGGTCGGTGCCGGGGAGGCAGCTTATACATCTTATACCCATTAATTTTAATAAAGTTCTGTTGAATCGAATTGAATTGAGCGGTCTTTCACGGATTAATTAAAAACTGTTTCAATCACCCTTCATTTTCATTGTATTATGACGTACTTTTTACTTTCCGAAATACGGAGTATATTACTCCATGAAAAAGTTGCAAAAAAGGTTAAAACACAAAAGTTCTGTTACAGGGATGAAACATGGGTACCCCTACATTTTCGTGGTGATATTTTTAAGGTTCCCACCCCTAAGCGACTACCCCTCCTTCGCGTTTTTTCCACCGTAGGCATGCATATCGTTTATTATCCACCCCCGAAGTTGAAACTACCACCACCCCTAGCATTAAAATCCATCGAAAAATACTAAATAGTGGAAAAATGTTTTCTCCCGATTTTCCAGGGCGATAAACACGATGGTAATATTCATTTCTCTCCCACCCTCCACCCTAAAATCACCCCTTTTTCATATTTCTTGATCCTGGGCATGTAGGGACTCGTTGAATCGGGGTATTTAAGGGGATTTCGATATTGTAAAGAGAGTTGAGTAACGCGACATGCCATCAACCCCGGGGTTGAGACTACCACCACCCCTAACATTGAAGTCCACCGAAAACTACAAAATAGTGGAAAATGTTTTCTCCCGTTTTCGAGGCCGCTAAACACGATGTTTATACTATTTCACTCCCCACTCTCCATCAACCATCCCCAAATCCCCAAAGCCGCTCCTCTTTCATATTTAGTGGTACTGGGCATGCGAGCACTTGTTGGATATGATTTTAATATGGAACTGGACATATTTCTAGTCCCTACATGCCCAGTATCAAGAAAAGGGGGTGGCTTTAGCGGTGGTTGGTGGAGGGCGGGAAGAAATGAATATTACAATCGTGTTGAGTACCCTCGAAGACGGGGATAAACAAATTTTCATGCATTTTGATTTTTTTGGGGATATTTTAGTATTAGGGGAGGGGGTAGTTTCAACCCCGGGGATGGATAAGATGTTGTATGGTTAAATTTTATACGGCCTACCCGAATCCTGCCCAAAAAACCGATACGCATGCCTACGATGGAAAAAAACGCGAAATAGGGATGGTTTTACGAGTTTAGGGGTACTTGCAGAGGAGTGGGAACCTTCAAAATATCACCATCGTGTTTAGCGTCCACGAAAAGGGGGGTTACCTATGTGTCATCCCTGTAATAGGACTTTTGGGGTTTTTTCAACTTTTACATGGACTATATAGGGAAAGTATTGTGATCATGCAAAAAATCGACTGAATTTTTGGTGGATTTACACCTTATCAAAAAATGTAAATGTAAAAATATGTAAAGATGTCTATCTGTAGTCTATGTCTGTCGTCTGTGGTCGCACCTTGAACCCAAACCATTAGGACAATCTATCTTATGATGTCTGAAGGACTTTTATTACCCTTCCTAAAGTGGATAGTATATTGTTCACCTAAAGGGTTCGAAGCGACTGATTCAGACGAAAAATAAAAAATCTATACTTACTGTTTCTTTTGCTTAACTGCTGTCACTGATGGTATCAATTGTACGCCGTGGCACTGTCTTAAGTCTAACACTGTAAATACTAACATTTTCTTAATTAACCTGAAAGGGAATTTTGAAACACAAGGAAAAAACGATGTATAAAGCTCAAAAAATATATATTGGTCGTTTCAAAAAATATGTTCTTACAAAATTTCAAGAAATATGTATGATAATAGTCTGGCCCGTGTATAACATGGTGAGGAACGGAACGACTAGACAATGTCTCCAACTACCATCCGATGTTTAGTTTATAGCAAACGATTACACAAAAAGATTCAACGTAAAATTCAATATTTATGAATAGGTGGGCTTTTGCTTGCCTGTCTATTTACGTATGTTTGTATTATTACAATATTAATTTGGGTCGCTCCTCAGAGCTTAAAAATGTTTGAATCGCAACTACTTTGAGTAATAATGTGGCAGTTATATATTCAGACGTTCAGGTAAGGCGGTCCCATACACATGTGTGCATGGCAATAGAATTTTTTTGCCAGCGAATCACTGAGGAACCGAGTTAATGCAAATACGCGGAAAACCCATTGTTTTTCCGCCAAAATAGAAATGAAAATACGCCGTCGACGCTTATTGCCTTTCACGCTAAACTCCCCGAAAAATTTTGACTAGAGACTTTTTTAAACTCGTCCTTATATTTAACATAACGCATGAGTGCAGCACGCGCCGTTCCGCCACGTCGCCATGGCGACAAAGGCCAGCTGAACAAACGAAAACAACTTGGCAAAAAAATCTTAGAAAATTGATTTAAAAAAAATTAAGCATCGTATAGGGTTATTTCCTGTATCAAAGTTGTAGAGAATTTCTTTCTCTACACCGTGATATATATATTTTTAATTATTAGAAGTATTTTATGGCCATCGTACCGCGTTGATGTCGAGCAATGCCAATTTGTTGATAGTTTTTATTTATTTACAAAATTGCTACAACACCCATGTCTTAAACATTTTAATATGTTATTCCTGACATTTCTCCCCACTGATTGATCATAAAATTAGCCCCTGAGACATTAAATCCAAAAGATGTGACAAATTGGTCTAGATTTATTGTACTACTTCGGATTTCGTTATAGTTTCACATTTATCGAGGATCTGGCGTGCTCTTTAACACTAGCTCAAATGTGTAAGGAGTTAGCCCGTAAATATCGTTAAAAAAAATTATATTAATTTTTTCACTAAATCGGTTAAAACAATAGATTAAATTTATCACATAAATACTTCCTTAATACCAGTATGAAACGGCATGACCATGCTCCTGGAAGATGCAGGGAGGGAGGCTGTGAAAGGGTAGGTTTTAGAGAATTTAATATATTTTTTCTCTGTAGCGGCTGAACCGATTTTGATTAAACTTAACACACAGATACCTTTATTGTACCAGTAGATGGCATAACAAATTCCTCCTAGAAATTACGAGGGGTCTGCGGGGGTAAGGTTTAAAGAATTATTTTTTCCTCTAAAACGGCCTTTAACAATTTTGATTAAATGTAACACTTGAACTCTCACTCAGTATCAGTGTAATAATAATAATAATAATAATAATATAGTTTATTTAACAGTAATTATTACAATAGAACATTCTCAATATTAAAATAACAGTAATTATTACAATAGAACATACTCAATATTAAAATACAATATTACAATATACAATGTCCCAACATTTGTTCATTTTACAGTATACAATATATAATAAAAGCGTAGGATATTCAACAAAGACTGTAAATATTCAACAAACAAGTGCTACATAATAAGAGTATATAGAGTATATATATATAGATATAGTTACTGGAGAGAGATAAACAAACAGTTACAGTCACTGAAACAGTAGTTGAGTACTGCTTGTGCGTGTCTGAAGAAAGAAAAATAGGATACATATATATACACATACATATATACACACATATATATATACATATACACATACATACACATATAGGATACATGTAAAAAATAAATAGCATACATATTTGAAGGTGATATCTAGAGGTGAGATTATATAGAATATACTAAGTAGTAAGAAAAAATAAAAAAGTAATTTATTTTTTTGGAAAAAAATATTTTTCGATTTTACTTATTTCTTTGATTGATTATATCATGAAATCGAATACGTTCATTATCTAGAAGCCATTTTTTCACTTTAGTTTTGAAAATTTTGAATTTTTTTATATTTTTTTAATATAGCGTGGCAAGGTTTCATATAGGCGGGGTCCTAGATAATTAGTTGCGTTGGCCTATAGTCTTATCGCTTCGGGGCCTGTTATACTGGCTTTGTTTTTTTCTCATGTGGTAATGGTGGTTAATTGGTTCTATGTTTATTTTATTTATTTTTATGTTTAGTAACATATTTAGACAAAAGAGTTGCCTAATGTCAAGAATGTTTGTTTCTTTATATAAAGTGTCACTAGGATAAGTGCGCTTTTTATTATAAATTATTTTTAAAATCCATTTTTGTACAGTATTGAGTTTTTCGAGGTGGTTATCACTTACTCCTCCCCAGCCCGCTATACCATAGTAGATCTGTGACTGGACTAGCGAATAATAGAGAATTTTTAACTGTTTTTCATCGAGGTATTCTTTGAGGTACTTAAATCTTGTTAGCAATCCTCTGACTTTTTTAATTAAGTTTAATATGTAGGATGGTATAACTAGTTGCTCCTCCTAATATAGGGAGAAAGGCTGGAGATTAGGATTTATATAATTCGAAAATTATTTTCACCAAAACTGTTCTTACTCGTAAACGGAAAAGTTTGTCCAATTTGTCTCGGACCGATTTTTAAGAATTGATTTCTTGTAAACTTTAGTTTTACTGTTCAATTTCAACATAAATTATTTACCACAACAATAATGTAAAAATTCTATAAAATTTTTCATTAAACTTTCATTGCAAAGAAACAGTTAGTCCTCTGGAAGTCCACGTTGACTAGATAAGTTCATTCGACGAATCATCAATTTCAAGCAATTACATAGGAGTGTTATTGACTTACGTCCTCAACTATGTATTATAGGACAATATTATTTTGTCATGTTCCATAAAATGTATATACTGATTGACTTACTAGACTTAGCTTTGTAACCCTAATGGTTAATCATATTATCCTATAAATAGAAAACAACCGAATAAGGTCACACCAGTTGAAAATGCCTAAAGAAGTCCTTCAAAACTTCAATTTATTTCAAGCAATAAAAAACATTTTAAAAAGTAGAATTTCAATACTGCAATAACCCGCATAATAAAATGGAAATGAATGAAAAAGCCGTTTTAATACCAAGTATGGCACCCGCATGGCCTCGATCGAATATCGTCCTAGTTTACTAGTTAACGATCCACGCTATACTAACTGAACTACCACAATACAAACACAAGTTATTAAGAATGATTATCTGTTATTTTACCGATATCTTGTTATTTGTATACATACAAATTCGAATACTTGGCCGACATCTAATTAGATGCTCGACAAACAAATTAAGGGTAAGTTATTATATCCATAATTAAAACAAAACATCATTTCAATATTGTTTTTTCAACCCTTAGTTAATAAATTAAATTGAGTTCAATTACCCCGATGTAGTATATTAATATACATTTAAATTATGACGTACATTACGTGCTTTGAGAATTCGGTGAGAACATAAATTAGGTATAAACGAAATTCGTTAACGCATTTTCTTTTTTTTTTTAATATATTTATTTAACGTCGGCCTATTTCCGCTACTGAGGCCTATTACCGACGCCTGTAGACGCGCTACCCCCAACCAGGAATTTTGCCGAACCTCTTCTCTTAAGAAGAGTAGGAATCTTTTACTTGCCTAACATTTAATAGACAAGGGACCGACGGCTTTACATCCCCTCCGAAGGATGGTATATCCCCTATGCAACCCTCGCCTAAGGTTGTATAGCTTCCGCGCATACACTGATATACAAGCCGCTGGAAGATGTGTGAGGCGATGACGCGGTCTTCGTTGGAACGGTCACCCATCCAACTACGCATTATCTTCTCTTTGGATAAGATCGACTTAAAAACAATTTTATGTCTTAATTGCTGTTTAATTGACAATTAAATTTAAAAAATTAATCTTTGAATTAATAGCCCTACACACGGTCTTTATTGGGTCATATGTGGACTTGCCAAGATCATAGTTTTATTACATTTGTCGGTTGGGCGATCATTCAAGCCGACTATCTAATTTCCCAAGGTGGCTGCAATTATTCTGCAATAAACTTCCTTTTCGTATTTGTATCAGAGAATGGATATGTGACTACAATGTTAATGCTACTCCGATTTTTTGATGTATAGAAATTGAGGAGCCACAGATACAGTTAATCGTCATACTGACAAGTCAGAACGTACATGGACGATCCATCCGGTGTCTATTCAATTAACTAGTTATATTTATTTGATACGGGCCAGCCGCACTTCGAAAACAAGGAAGTTGGATTATATGTCCACCCTCCATCAAATTTTAGGTATAAGTCCAAGGACGCAAAATGCCCTTTGTTGTGTTCAAACTTTTAATTCGACTTTTCTTGTCCTTCCTAAACAAACGTCTCCAAACACAAAACGTACTTCTTTAAGGTTCAAATATTTACGTGAAATCCCTCAGCGAAATAGATTTAGTCCATCTAGGCTCAAGATGTCTTTAGAAAAAAGATGCGCTCAAAAATGCGGAATTATCAAAACCAAGATTTCGATGGTATTCTTAAAGAAATTTCAAAAGTGGTTTTTCGGCGTCTTCGCTACGAATACTTATTTGCTAAATAAATTTGACTAGTTCTTTCTAAGATTTCATCCAAGAAGTATTTTTACATCTCATGACAAAAGGTTATTTTTTAAATAAAATATCTGTACTCAAAGGGGTCCGTCGACATGCACGCCACTACAAAATTTGTGCAATTTCAAATTACCTCCCCAAAGCAGTGAAGCAGCCTTGACGTCAGCCACTGAATGAGATGATTTTATTGTGGTCCCTTAATGTTGTATAATACTCAGTCGCTTTGTCTTCCCTTAAACATCTCCCGACTGACTGAGAGATGGTAAACAAGATGGTGCTACTTGCTACGTCGACGACTATGATAATAAATTGGAGGTATTTTTTTTATAAATTATTCGTATGTATAGTAAAAACTATTTAAAGAGTTCTCGACCGCAATAAAACGTGCAACAAAGAAAGCTACAGTGTATTCTCTGTCTTCATGCAAATCGAAAGCAACAATGTTATTGAAGAGAACTCCCCTCATAGGGAGTAAAATAATAAATCACATAAGTCCTAGTATTCTATATTTTACCTTGTACCTGAGAAAGAGAGAGACATAACGCAATATGAGGACATATTTTATATCACTTTACAAACTACTTGATGTCGCTGGTGGGATTTTGCTCAGTTCCGGACTTGTATAGTTTTGGAATTAAAAAAAGTACAAATATTGAAACGTACAGTTTAATTTAATGAGACCGCGCTCAACCTTTTGTATTTATAAACCAGGCCGCTTTGAGAAAATTGTGGACAATTTTTTTCAACTTCAGCTGTAAATATTGTCCACTAAGTAACAAAGTCGAATGTCGAATAAACCCTAAAATACTTCGTCCGTACCTGTGATTCTAATATCTTGGGTTGCTTCTCTCCCTTCAATTTCATGTACCTGACAAAGACATTCAATAAAAGGTGGGTACTTGCGAATTTCTTGCCTATGATGTGTTTACAACGAAGATGATTCAAAGCTGCAGCTTTTCTTGTGGCATGTTTTATTGCGATCGCGGACTTTTTAAATAAACTCAACTATAATTTTTGGCGTTCAAAAATAGTGGGAGAACAATATGGAATTGTTAATGATTCAGATAAAACTAGAAGGTAAACGGCGAAAGAAACATTTTGCTGATATTGCCAAGGAGCTGGTGGGAACGGGGTTTGGTGAAGCCCAGCCGGTAGCTTAACAGACTACCGCGTTATATGATGCTATCGCATGTGTCATACAAGGAAGGGATACCGATAATGTACGGATTACAGAACGTCTATCAAGATGTTGTGGATTAGAAGATTTTTATTAATTTTTTATAGGAGGAAAATGAGAATATTCTCTGTTCTACTCGCATTTATATAATAAAATATGAAATTTACAAACTCCCTAAATACTGTCGTGGATGTATCAAAACAGAAAATATTTACCTTCAACTTCTCATTTAAATCTAACTTAGGGTTTGTTCTATTGACATGATATTTTACGCAGATGAATTGGATTCCTCACAAGTTTATTTTCTGCCGTAGTAATAAAAAAATATTTCATTTTAATATTGGTTGAAAAATAATACGAATTGTAAAAATATATTTAACCCCGGTTTAACACAAATTTGGTTGAATTTGGCACGTCAAACATATGGGAAGCTGGAAGTTGGTCAGATATCTCTATTAACCCTAATTACGGAATAGAATAGTTTAGACTCCGAGTATTTAAAGGGTTCTATAGTTGTTAAACTATAAATAGAAGATAAAATAGATAATAATTAGGTTTATTCAATCTATGTATCAAATTCAATAATATTATAATTATTTTTTGTTATTATTTTATATACTGGTTACCCAAACTTCATTTATAGCCGGCCATCAAGTGCCTAGTGTACGCCACATATATTCCCCCTGCAAAAGAAAGAATTAACCTGCCAAAGAATTAATATCGAAACGGACTTTTTTGAAGGCGGTTTTTGACAGGAGAATCAGTAAGTACTATGTTGACTCTATCAAGACTGACAGTGAAGTGCTTCCCGCGTTTAAGGACCGTAATAAGTTTGTCAGTACGAGAAACTACGAGGAAAGGGCCTTCGTGCAAAGGGGCAAAAGATGGTTTCCCTCTGTCCTGACGTATGAAAATATATTTACAGGATGTAATGTCAGGACCGACGAAAGTTTTATGAGTGAAATGTTGGTTTAGGGGATCTAAAATGTAAACTATCGAAATAGGTTTGTAATTTAGTAATGAAGAGCGAGACCTGAGTATCGATATGTGATTTGATAAAAAAATTGCCAGAGGGACGCAAGGTTTGGCCGTAAACAAGTTCCGCAGATGTAGCTTTCAAAGTTCTATGGAATCTCTCAACCATACCATTGCTTTGAGGATGATATTATGTTGTCGTGTGAATTCGATAGAATCCTAAAAATTTTGAAAAATCGCGAAATGAATTTGATTCAAACTGGACGCCCTGATCTGTGGTGACAGTTAACGGAACGCCAAAACGACAGATAAAATTTTGAAATAACGCTTTAACAATGGTTCCAGCAGAAATGTCTTGTAAGGGGTACGCTTCTGGCCAGCGTAATCGTTGGACCACAGTGAGGATGTAACGTTTAAAGGTAACACCTTCCAACGAGGTATATGCGAATGTGTTTGAAACGCCCCTTGGGAAGATCAGAAGGTTGCGTGTTGAAATCATGTCGGGGTCACTAATTTGTAGTTGTTGAACTATAAATAATAGATAAAATAGGTAATAATTAGTTTTATTCAATCTATCTTTCAAATTCAATAGTTCAATAATTCTTTTTTGTTGTTATTTTTGTATCCTGGTTACCGAAACTTCATTTATAGTTGGCCATCTTGTGGCTAGTATACGCCTTTAGGAGAGTACGCCACAGGTTCAATTTAATATTAATTACTCGATAAAGACTCATTAAATTTAAGTTCTTTATTTGTGCACAATAGCGGAGGTTTTTTCTGATTTCTCTAAATTATTTGTGCATGAACATTTAAATTTCCCGAAACAACGGCCCTGTCTTCGGCAAACGTGCTTAAAAGTGGCAATTTTTTTGCCTTAACCTCTTAGTCACCTTTTCAGACTCCGGCTTGTTAACTTAAACATTTTATATGAAAATAGATAGGTTTAGTAACATTTTGTTATTAACATTCCAGAAGAATGAGTTACTTCAAATTAAGCATGAGAATACTTCACTAATGCCTTTAACTATATAACCTGCCAAATTACTTCTTGCCCCAAAATGCGGCCGACAGCGCTTTGCCAACCAAGGGAGCAGCATGAATTTTATGGTTTGGATGAGGATAAACGGCATCCCTCTTAGCTTGATTGCCTAGATTCCGGTTGGAAATGGTCTACACGAGTTTCATTATCAGTTGTTACCATTCCCGTTTAAAAGGAAGGCTCCCCTATTCAGAATGGAACAGTTTAAGAGGAATATTGACACACTGAAATATATATAATATCAGGCTAGCGGATCTGTCGATAGCGACTACATTATTTTTTAAATTGTTTAGTACGGAAAACTATTATATGGCTATCACAAAATGACCGTCTTTTTTTTAATTTAAAGTTATTCAGTTTGTAAGTTTAACATTGTGAGATAAAAACAAAAAAGCGAGACAAAAAAGTTTATTAAATAAATAATAAAAAAATAATAAACAAAACTTGAATTAAAGAGTATGAAAGCAATGTAACGTAGGAAATGCAATGTCAAATATTTGGTATTAATGAGTAACAACACAACACTTAATTGTAGATAGTAGGAGTCAAAATATTAAGATTTAGCCAATAATCCCTTAATGAAATGGTTATAGGTAAAAGTGTTAGAATTAAAATTATATTTTTATTTTCCTCTGTAATTTAATGATTTTTAACATTTTATCATGAAAATTGGTAGGTGGGGATTATTTGTGATGAGAAATCATAACACACCTTTAGCTTTCGTCTACCTCCTAGAGGGCGCAACTTACGCTATGTTTAATTTGTGAAAAGGGCCGTAAGTTTTTCATCCGCACCTTTATTGCAGATTTCGCATAAAGTTTATATTCCTCTATTATTTCTTAATAAAAAAAGTATATTTGTTTTAAGTCCTTAAGGACAACAGATTTTGAGAAAAGTGCAAATTAATAGTTACTTGTAAAATTTTTAAAAGACTTTTCAAATAATAATTTTAAAAGTAGGCGTTGTGACACAGCATTATCACAGTAAATAAAGAAGCATATTTATCAAGTAGGCAAAAATTCAAAAAGTACCTGTCAAAAAATTAATCTTTCAAACAATAATTAGTTGTTGCGGAGAGTTTTATTTAATTAAGAGTTTTTTATTTATTTCTAATATCATTTTATAAAAAATGCCTCGCTATACATTTTTGTCGACTTCTGAAATGAGAGTCATGATTTCCACCCAAAACGTGATATTGCTTGTCTTCCAAAAAGAATATCTGTGTAGCAAGTAGAAGACGTCTTAGTTAGTGTGGCAGAAAATCCGCAAGTAAATACGCGGCGGTTATCGGCAGCAACTGGTTTAAGTCAGTCATCGATTCATATATTATTAAAGAAAGAAAAACTTAAACCATATCACTTTATTCCATGGCAAAATTTGTTACCTCATGATCTTCCACAAAGGTCGCACTTTTCATTATTTTTGCGTAATAAACAACATAATGACCCCATGTTTACGAAACGAATATTGTGTATGGATGAGGCCACTTTTAAAAGGCGTGGGGTATTTAATTAGAAAAATAGTCATTCGTGGGAACTTGACAATCCCTATTTATCCAAGGAAAAACACTTCCAGCACGAATTTAAAATAAATGTGTGATGTGCTATCATTGGGGACTGCATACAAGGGCCGATTGAGTTAGCACCAAATTTAAATGATGCATCCTATCTGGACTTTTAGAAAACATTCTTCCTGATATCTTATTCATATAAGATATCATGTGCATGTGATGTACATGCGGGATGGGGCCCCAGGACATTATTCGGTAGAAGTACATAATCATTTAAATATGCGCTATCCACATCACTGGATCGGTCGAAGAAGTGAATTTCCTTGGCCACCTCGTTGTCCTGACCTCAATCCTTTGGATTTTTAGTTTTGGGGCTACTGTAAGTATTCAGTATACAATGATAACATAAATACTCGGGAAAAATTATGGAAAAAAAATTTGTGAAGCTGTGGAAACTATTAGGGATAACAAAGATTCGTTATTTAAAGTTAGACAATCTCTAAATAAACATTTAAAAAAATGTATTGTATGTATTATTGTAGTAGGTATTATACATTTTAAGAGCGCTCCGGATATATGCCCGAAAGACGGTGCAATTTACTCTCATATAAATCATTATTTTAAAAAACGGCTTTCACTAAAAGACATTAAAAACATGTTACAATGTGGGATGACGAGAGAAAAAAAGTACTTATATATATAAAAAAAAAAAAAATTTCTTCTATTTTCGATTTACAAAAATAATTCTTGTCATCCCACATAGGTATTATTAAAATAAACATTTTAGCCCTAATGTCCTCAAATGCAGAGAGAAATTTAAAGATTAGGTATAATAAATTTGTCCAATGTCCTATTCTATTACATCTCTGTCTCTCTCGCTTTCCAAGCACAGCGTACATTCGACTGCGTCATTTTATTGACGTGAAGTTATTTACAATTAAAATTGGAAGCAGGGATGACTAATATACTCCGAACAACTCTTAAAGTTGTTCTTATTATTGTTCTACTTCTTATTATTTGTGATACATTGTTTACCATTTTGAATTAAATTATTTATGCCTACTAGTTAAAACTGTATCATTATTTGTTTTGTTTTAATGTCTGAAATTTTGAAGTTGTTAAACGCCATACAAACAATTACTACATAAGCGGTATTAGCTACACAGAAAAAATATTTACAACTAAGTAGTATCGAATTTTGCCGCCAAAATAATTTTTCAAATTGTATAATGAATTTGCATGCAACTTTTCATTTGCACGTTTCTCAAACCCTGTTGTACTTAAATACTTGAAACAAGTATACCTTTTTTATTAAGAAATGATAGAGGAATATAAACTTTATACTAAATCTGCGATTAAGGTGCGGGTGAAAAAGTTACGGCCCTTTTAACACATTAAACATAGCGTACGTAGCGCCCTCTAGGAGATAGACGAAATTTGAAGATGTGTTATGATTTTCTACCACAAATAACCCCCACCCACCAATTTTCATGATAAAATGTTAAAAAATCATTAAATTCCAAAGGAAAATAAAAAATGTATAAACAAAGATTATATCTAAAATATAGAGTATCAGTAATGACTCTAATGCATACAAAAAACAATTATATCCCGTATCTAAGATATTTATGGCAGGTGTTTAGCTCCGCATTTAGAACTAACAGGGGCTATTTATTGGGATTCGTGTGTTCTGCAAATATATTAGTTTCCCCACAGATAATAACAATTTCTTATTTTAGTACTGTTCTGTGGTCGTGAAAGAAACGGGTATTTTAAGTCCCGTTTAATAGAAATTTGGTTGACTTTGGCATCCTTGTTTAATCTGCCGTACGAAGTTGAAAGTTGGTCAGATATCTATTACAGAATCGAATGGTAGTGCCTTATTAAGTTTTATTACAAGACAGTGGTGGAATGTGCTTAAAAATGGCTACTTTTTTACTTCTTTACCTTTCGGTCTCCAACAGACTTTTTTGTCAGTATACCGAATTTGTAAACCTGTTGTGTTGTGTAAATAAATAAATAAATTTTACACAAAATTGCAAATCAATGTCTGCAGTTAAATTTAATTATATTTTGAAACAAAATAATGGTTTCATTTTTGATCAAAAGTTGACTGCGAAACAAAAGGACGGAAACTACAAAAACAATTAATTATTAACGACAATGAGCGAGTAAATAAGCGATAGTTTTGTCAAACGTTCCATTAATTAAGCGTTGAATGGGTAATGGCATGTCCTATATCCTGAAGGTATAGCAACAATAATAATATGGTAGATTACAACACTACAGACTGGTTCGATTGTATTGTTTACCAGTGGGAAATTAGGTGCAATGGAACAGATTAAATTGAGATTATTGTTTGTCTAATGATCAAGATAAATGAAGTAGTTATTGCATATACGGGGTGTCGTTGATTCTAAGAATATATGATATATTGTGTTGTTTGTATTAATTTTTGATTTAACCCATATTAAGACAATTCTAAACAAAAGTCGGGTGGTCTTTAAGAATACCAGTTTTTTTAGAATTATATCCTTAACAATAAGTAGTATACAGGGTTTTTCATGATAAGCGGTGGGTATTAAACGTTTATTTAACTCAGCTTCGATGGGTATTGCCGTTCTGTATACAAGAATGGGCCCAAAATAAGAGATCCAAGAGAGATAGGTATATATTGCTACGATATCTCGTCTGAAGGACGCTAAAATACCGCACAATATAATTTCGAAATTTAATTCTCAAGGTAGGAAGTTCGGAATCGACAAAGAAATACATAACCAATGAAACAAATTCAATTCAACTGAACAATGTATTGTGATAACAGATATTCCATGCAAATAAAAGATAAAATGTCAAGCTAAATAAAAGCATTATGGTTCTAAAATTAAAATAATATGGGTATGATTAAGTTTACAATAAAATATGTTAATAAAGATGAAGTTAATTGTCAAAATTTCCAATTTAAAATATTCTTAATTATTCCCAAACTATAAAATAGTGAACATGAAATTTATATAGAGTTTGTTACAACCTTTTAAGTCCACGTAGCTGAATATTATTTCCAGCCGCACACTATCACTTATTTGCGATGTTCTAGCTACTTCACCTTTCAAATGATATTCCGCTTCCACCAGAAATCGTTTTCTTGACCTTAAAATAAATTATAATTATTCCTCTTTCCCCTATTTTTCAAAATCTTAAAAAACTCGATTTTCTATTTCTTTCCAAATTCTTTAGCTACTTCTCTTCCTTCGTTTTACTTTTCTTCGATTAAACCAATATCAGTCTATTCTCTCTATTTTACTCCATATATTCTATTTTCTCCAAAATGTTCTTCCCCTTCAATTTTCACAATTTTCTTGTTTGTTATTTCCTCTAGCAACCTCCAATTTTCATCATACGCCCATGGAGACATCTATGGTGTATAGTAGCAATTGACCATATGAGAGGATTCACTTACCTCTCGCCACTACTCTATTGACTATAGTTTGTATAAAACTAGCAGGTTGGCCACTATCATTTGTCTGTTCCATGACCTATGGCATACTGATGAGAACTATTCAATACAACTGTCTTCCAACGACGGGTTTATATGCTCCTTACACTTCGCTGTGTTCTTGGTAACATAAATTACTAAATTGTTATTGTATTCACTTTCTGAATATGTATACAATGTACACATGCAATAAATGAAATTCTATGGTTAAGAAATGAATTATATATAATTTTGAATAAAAATATTTAAATTGGAAAAAATTGGAGAACTAGTAAGTTCGAAAGCGGTCTATGTCTGGTCAGGGAATTGACAAATGATATTGGCTACCATTCTTTCATGATTTGTAAGGTGTAATTCAATGCAGGTCGGGATATTTGCCCGCTGAGTAGTTGTTTCCTGCAAATCATATATTATAATTTTTATCATGTTATGTTGAGCCATTTTTCACTTTTGTCCATTTCCCGCACAAATTAAATTAAAATCTTATATCTACTTGAACATATTAAATGCGTAGGTAGACAGATTTAAATGTTTTAAACATTTTAATAATTATTGGTATAAAAATGATTAAGTGCATTTATTTAAAATAGCTGATTCTATTTATCATTAAATTATGTTATAAATATCTCTATCTGTCTTTATTGGCTAAAATACAAAAATTGCATGTATTTAGTGAAAATATCTCTCTTCTGTAAAATACCTTGATATCAAACAGAACAAATAAAAGAGAACAGAAAACATGCATGCAGCTCTCTACTCAGAATAAAATGCATTTTATCCACAATATACAACTCAAATTGATCTAAATGTATTATTTAGCTTAAGTAAAAGTGAAAATATCAATATATATTTTTATGGTATCGAGATTTAAAGTCATATAGCCAATCACGAATTTAATTGCGTATGTCCTAACCTATGCAACAACTTACATAGTGTAAATGTGTCCACAAAATGTATTATATACAAGTCACGCGCTTGTCCGATTCAGACATATTATACTGCGGCAAGGTAAGGCAGATATATATAACACTTAAATTTAAAATATAACTATAGATTATATATAGGGAATCGAAAGATATATAAGTTGGTATAGAAGTATAATAAAAGTTATTTTGGCTGACGGTATTTTAAGTTCATATTTTTACGTGCATGTCCACGCCCTCTTACGAAGAGACGATTAATCTCGTTATCGGAAGCAGCTAGCCATAGGATAATAGTTCACCCGTCGACCCAGAGATCGGACCATTGGTTCTACTACCACGGATAAACTAGAAACTAGTAGAACCGTCTCGAATGACACACTGAAATAAAATAGAATAAGGGTCAAGGAGTATATAGGTCGGAAGTTTAGTACAGTTCTGAGATGAGACAAGTGATAAGATAAAATTAGAACAGTAACAAGTTGTGAATTATAGTAGTGAGTCTATAGTAGATAAAAGTTATAATTAGTGTGTTATTATAAGGACTAATTATTCTAAATAATTTAGTGACTAATAAATAGATGGTTAGTGACAATTCATATTGCTATTAATGGACCTACCTTCGGGGTGTTTACTAGAGAGCGTAAACACGTAACAATATATATTTGTTCGACCAATCCCATCATATTTTTTTGTATAGTTATGGACATCGAATGTCAACTTCTCGAACTCCTACTGCACTACCCATATGGAACATAAATAACTCTTGTAAAATAACATTTTGGTAAAAAAGGAGACACACCTGAGTCTTACCTTGTTTAACCATGCGGGAGATATAATTTTATCCCTGATAGCTTGGTTTCAATCTCATATTAATTACCTATGTGTTCATGTTTAATTTTCGTTAACAAACATTGCGTGCTGATTTCCAAGCGTGCCCGCTTTTGCCGGTATGTATATAAACTCTTATCGCAAAATTTGTGCAATGTAGGTCATTACCTATACCTTAATTTTTCAGTGGTTGATTTTGTTATGTGTTTCTACGAGTGAAATAAAATGTTTCTGCTGCCAGTACTTTTTATATTATTTATTTATTTGACTACAATGTATTTCAATTTAATTAAATAGTGTATTATTTTATATGGAGTAAAAGGGAAATTTTTGGTGTCGAGGATGTACTTGACTGACGAGCGAAGCAAGTCCGGTAAGAACAGCCGAGACACAGACAATCACTTTCTTCCTCATAAAGCATATGATTTTTTCTTCGAACGTCGAAGAATTAAATAAAGACTGTTATTTTTCCTCACTTGCTTTTCCTTCGGCTTTCTTTTTAGTGCCATTCAGAACGATGGCAGTGAAGGTACTTCTACTTCCGCTCACATGAAGTGTCAGAGAAAATAAATGACAGTGTATGTTTTTTGACGTTTGAATAAAAATACTGTTTTTCTTCAAACGTCAGAAAATCATGACATTTTTTTCTAATTTCATGGCATTAAAGTTTGACATTTTAGACGGCTGTGCGTTGCCATTAGCAACGGAAGTAAAAGTACTTTTTCTTCCGCTCGAGCGGACTTTTACTTCCGTTGCTAATGGCAGCGCACAGCTAAATTTTTTATCTTTATTTTTTATATAGCTAATCGACAATTAAAGAAAAAATAGCATGTCTTATTCGGAGTAAAAGCCCCTTTTGTGACTCGTCTGGAATTGCCGGAAAATCTACAGACTCGTTACAAAAGTATCACTTTTACTCCTAATAAAACAATATACTATTTTCTTCAAACATGTCAGCAGGCTTATTTTTTTATAGCTAATCGACGTTTGAAGAAAATATAACATATATTATTCTGAATAAAAACCACTTTTATTCCTAATTAGACAATGTACTATATTTTTTCTTCATATACTTTTAGTGCTTTTCGTGAGCGGCAGTAAAAGAGAGGAGGAGCACTATAATGAACTCATTATAGTACTCAGTCCAATAGTATATCATTTTGACCCTGAAAATGATGTCTATAATTAAGTCAATTTGACACGTCAGAAGATAAAGTATTATTTGAAAGTATATTGTTCAAAAATTTCATATATCTGAGAATTACAAAATGTACAAAGTAGCTAATCAAGTAAAATACTGCTACTGCCATTGTCAGTTAAATATCAATTTCACAATGCTATTACTTTCATTTGTATTTTTTAAATTGTCTTCGAAAGAGCGAATGATTTACGTTAATGCCGGGCGTGTCTCAACCTTTTACAATAAAGGATTTAAACAATTAACCAGTAATTATTATTCACTACTAATTCTTTAATTAGATAAAAATAATTTCTACGAAAGTGCGTTGAAAGTAAGACTCACTGACTATTAACCTACTTTTGCAAGTTGAACATGCAAAATATTACCTTTAAAGGTCTACATCATCGTTGACTTTAAATTTCATTATATTGACATAATTTATCGCTTTATATGTATATGAATTTTAAATTTAATGAGGTTACCACAGATAAAGCTAAATGCGAGTTGTTATCGTAAATATTATATTAAACAAGTATGATGACCTAATATTTTATCGGTAACTTTGAAATGAAAATTATGGATTGTATACATTCATGTTTTTTGTTAATAATGGTTGGTCCAACAAGAGGTAGACGATTTGTTTTTGTAATAGGCTAGAAAATCGATTTTTTTGCATGAAATTTTTATTAAGACTCATTAAATATGTAACATGATATGGGTTAAATGGCCGCCCCGAATTCTCTAGGTATAGTTTTTCCACAAAATTCCTTGTCATATTAAGGCATAATTTCGGATTTATCTCTGCGATATATGTAGCTTTGAGGCGTCGATAGGTTATTTGTATAGAAACATTCGTTAACCTAGAAAAATCCTAATGGGTCAAGTTGTAAGGTCTTGGCGGCCAGTCAACCGTCAATGGATACGCCTAGAAAATTTAAAGCCGAAAACAGTCATTGTTTCGTGAGTTGTTGGCAGATTTCGTGGTAATGCCACCTAGGTTCAAATTATCTATTTCTTCGAAGAATTCTCGTTCAGCATCTCACGGCAGCAAACCATTAATTGTAACAGCATTTATTATATTTATTTATATAACCATTACTATTGTAGTACTCAAAACGTATAAAAATGCAAAAAAGAACGTAATAATAGACAGTGCGATCCATTTGTTTTGGATGCGCTGTGTTTTTCTGTGTTTAGTATGCGATTTTCGCAGTTTTTTAATTGTAGAGCTTTTTGTCGACGTAGCACTTTAATGGTTACTATTAGAAGGTTGATATTAGACAATTAAAGCACCAACAAGAACGTAGACGTAAACGTATAACACACGCGCAATTGCGAATTGTTGTACGTTTGTACTTACGCCTGACGTAAATTTGCGTGTTCGTACGTATACTTAAAACGTATCGTATCGAACCGAGTAATGTCGATGGGACCACCGATTACATCCGATTGTATTATTGTAACTGTCAAAGATGCCACATTCGCACAACCACCATAAATTTTTCTAATTTTTGGCCTATTGATAAAATTATGCAATATAAATAAAACAAAGACACTAATGAAAAGTGTTAGGTTAAGCGGTTATGTTATAAGGTTCGTTAATTTTAGTTCAGTAAATCCGTTACCTCAATTTAGGTCCATGTACCGTAACATGGACTTACGTGTATTTCTGCGTTTACTCCAAAAAGTTACGTATACGGTGCTGGTGTGGCTTTAAGACTCTATTAACTATTAGGTCATCATCATTATCATCCAAAGGAGCTTTTTCCAGATCTTCTTCGAATAATACTCTATTTACGATAAATTTGAATTTTTGTGTCTTTGCGGGTGTGTTGTTTTTTCTCGCATAAGCCAAGTGTTTGGTAAGTAGTTTCCCTTTCTCAAGGTCATCAGGAGTAGGGCTCGTCAGATGATAGAATTTTGTTGAAACCAATGCATATGCCGATATTTATGCTTGAACATCGGCCTATGGTAGCATTTTAAAGAGGAAGATTTCAGTTTTCTAACGGTATACTTACTTTTAATTTTTATAATTTTTATTTCTTATAAATTGCACGTGAAAGTTAAGTTATCATTTTTTCCCACTCTATATTAAAACATAAATATTAAATAGAATACTATAAAAAAATCCTTGTAGATATAGGTTGTTTATACCTTAAACTTCAATCTAAGATTAATTTTTATGCTCTAAAGTATCCAGGGTAAAACAAAAAAAACTTTTAAATCATTGGGATTTTTTAAATTTTTTAAGGTTAGGAAATTTCCACTTAAAAACTTGTCTAAAACGGTCAAAAAAGGCTTGTAGGTAAAAAAAACTACCTTTTTTCAAGCGAACTGTAATAATTTCTCATGCTAAGGGAAAAATTACTAAAAAAAAACTTTTATACAATTTTCATGTAAAATTTCCCGCTCTTTCACGTGGTGCTATCCGTTTTTTTTATAATTATCATTTTTCGAGATATTAGCAAAAAACTGTACTTCCGTTTCAGAGGGTTGTTTTTAAGGGTTCGCGGGGGTAGATTTTGGTAAACTTTTTTGAGCCACTTTCTACTAGCAAAAAATAGTCTTACATGAAAAAATTAGCGAAATAACAATTAATTACGACTTAAAACCCCTGGCAGCTGGGCTAACAGAGAAGCGAGAATATAAATACTGCTAGACACAATACGAGGTCTCCTCAGGTGTCACTTTGATTGTAAACTAGGTTAAGGCATATTACCTCGTTTTTGGAAAATTTGTTGCAGTAAAAATAAATAAAAAAATAATTGAAATAAAATTTATAAACAAGAAATATGAAACAACGAAACAAAAACAAAATAATTAACAATTGGCTGTAAGTACTATGTAGCGTAGTAGAAATAAAGAGTAAGAGTAAAAAATAGTAAAGATATTTAATATTTGTAGTCTACTAATGGAAGATTTTATGAAAAAAACAGCAATATTTCTGCAGTTTCCGACTGTAATACGTATTTGTCATTGTTGCGCGATTCTTGTCCTTGCATCTCCAACATCATTTTCTCATTATACTCGGCGTACAGGGTAGCATGAGTTTTTCTTTTCAAATATCCAAAAAACTTGAAGTATTTTCTTTATGCGCCTGACTGCTTTCTCTTGATATATATTTTTTTACGGGCTTTGCAAGTCATAAATTTCGGATTTTCACATGGGATATAATATTAATAATAATAATAAGAACAAGAAGGGGAAGAACATGGTGTCTGCTACAAATATGCTTGCCGTTCCGATCCTTCTCTACTCTTTCGGAGTAGTGAAATGGACTGCGTCAACTCGATGTAGTAACCCGCAAGAAGATGCATCTCAATAGGAGCTTGCATCCTAAATCGTCCATTCCACAGTTATATCTCCCAAGACATCGGGAGGCCGTGGACTCTTGAGCTTGGAGAGTCTCCGTAGTAGGATGGTTCTGAATGGAACATGTAAGGTCATCAGGAGTTCGGATCCTTTCCTCTGCATGGTCCGAGACCATGAAAATGCAAAGGTAGGAGCTTTTCTCTTTAAGGCAACACGGAGAGCAGCCGATGAACTTAGTCTCATCTTCGACGTCGAGCGGGTAAACCCCGACTCTGTCACCCAGTTAGAACCTGTTCGACTAAGGATAAGCATAAGCAGGTCCATAAGGATAAGCCATTGCACGGAGTCCTCTATAAAAATATATAATACCTCGGCTTATGCGAAAGGCTCACCTTCGCCTTTTTAAGGTTAGCTGGATTGAAGTCCGAGACAGGGATTCATAATGGCTTGCCAGGATGGCGTATTTAACACCCTCGTCTATCGAAGTCGTGTCATGGGTATGATGCCAGCTGCAGGGCCTGCCGCAGGGCGCCGGAGACTGTAATGCTTGTCCGACATACGCAGTCTCGGCCTATATTCACAGACACGACGCAGCATTACGAGTGCTTTATTATCATCTAAGGCACTGGGATAGACGAAACACCAGTGTTGCCTTACGCTCCGGGGGATATTGAGTCCGTTGTGGGGGATGAGAAGTGTCTAATGTATTGGAACTACTCGTTTCCCAACGTCAGGCAAATACAAGCCTGACATAGTACTCCTCGATCACCAACTCAAGATAATATATGTCGTGGAATTCTCAGCCCACGCCGAGAGCAACATTGTCTTGAAAGAGGAGGAAAAACGGACAAAATATCGAGATTTGCTCTTCGAACTCCGCAGGCTTCATCCAGGCCATTTTGTTAAAATAGTGGTACTAATTATAGGAGCCCTCGGTGGAATGAGATAGACGCTACTTTCAGAGAACTAAAGATCATACCGGCATGCCGAGATTCGGCAGAGATCTTAGTCGGCAGAATGCAGAAGGCTGTCATCCTCGGTTCATTGCATCTACTCAGGGCACACGATTCACGAACCCGGTAGTCACTCACCCCGCGGGCGTGGGGAGTGGCTATTGGTATTTATTACCAGCTAACTTCTGTGAGGGTCGGAGCCACAGAGGAGGGTGACTAGCTTTTTGTAAAAAAAAAAAATAATAATTGGTGTTAATATACAAAAAACAGTATTTACACAAATCAGAAAAAAAACATCGAGATACACAAATGCATAAAATACAACACAACATTCTAGCTCTCTAATATGTATGGGTAAAGAATTAAAAACCTAATGGCATAATAATTGTTTCCAGAACGTGATTTTGATAGACGTAAAAAATTTGTACATATATATTCTTCGTGAGATGTTTATGAACATCACTATGAGGAGAATACTTTACCTGATTTTGGTTAATGTACTGTAGACATTGAAGTGTATATGTACAGGGAAAAGTTAAAAATAGATAGTTTTTTAAAACCATCCCTGCAGTTGTCTCTATATTTCAGACCGATTCATATGGCTCTTCTCTGTAATGCAAATACTCTCACACAGTGGTTGGAATAACCCCAGACCATAATAGCGTAGGATAAAGATGAATGAATTAGACTATGATAGCTGTGATAAGTACTTTTTCTAAGAAGATATATTTTGGTCGAAATTTTCTGCTATTTGCTGTCTAGATAGACCCCAAGGAATTTAACACTATCTTTATTGTTATTTTCATCAACATTTCTTAAACTAAAAATCATTGTTTCGGCTTTAGACTAAGTTGAATTAAGTCGGTTAGCTACAAACCAATTCTGAGCCTTTGACTGTGTATCATTTACCTTAGAGTACATTTTTTATCCAATACCAAAGGTTTATTTTTAATATGTTTAGACATTTTTGTCTCTGAAGGTAATTTTACTTTTTAATTTGAACATATAACAGAAACTTGCCAACATTAACCTAACACACATAAAGGTTTACACACGCTAACAGTCATAATTGTAAAGCCGCTTTGCACGTGCTCCTATAAGAATTATAAGCTTATGCGCCTTATTCCCTTATTGTATATATAGTTCAAGCTTTCACGAAGACACGCACACGATTCATTTGTGATCTCCAGTATGCGGATGACTGTGCACTTTTAGCCTCTACGCCGGAAGAGCTTCAAGAACTTTTAGATGTGTATGCCCAGAGCTATGATTCCTTAGGACTTAAAATCAACATTGGAAAGACTAAGATTATGTCAACTCCTCATCAAGTGAACCAAATAGACATTACACTTAACGGAAATTCTCTTGAAGTGGTGGATCAGTTCAATTACTTAGGCAACGTTGTTGACAAAGCAAACATGGACAGCGAGATTCGCAATAGAATTAACGCTGCATCTAGAGCACTCTGGGGACTTAGAGAGAGAGTATTTGACAACCACGACCTTGCTTTGTCAACGCAAATGGCTGTCTACAGAGCAGTTGTCATTCCAACACTGCTATATGGATGTGAAAGCTGGGTCACTTACCGTCGTCATGTGAAAGAATTAGAACGTTTTCAGCAAAGACATCTCAGAAGTATGATGAAAATCCGTTGGTTCCATCACATATCAAACGTGGAAGTGCTCAGGAGAGCGAACAGCCTTCCAATTGAGGTGCTTATTTCAAGAACACGCCTAAGATGGGCAGGTCGCGTTCATCGTATGCATGATAACCGCCTTCCTAAATGTACACTTTATGGTGAATTGCTAAGCGGTAGAAGAAGGCGTGGTGGTCAACGAAAGAGGTTCAAAGACGCTCTCCATGAAAATCTAAAATCCTGCGGTATTGCAGACGAGCAATGGGAACAACTTGCAGCGGACAGAACCGAATGGCGAGGGGTTGTGGCCAGCTATCAAGGAAATGTTGCTGCAAGAAGGCCGAATCCAAGACCTAACCAGGTCTATGTTTGTCCTGACTGCGGTCGACATGTGCTCTCCCGAATTGGCCTCTATAGCCATAGTCGTGTGCACCGTAGATGAATGGGAATTACAATAGACTACACCTTTTACTTGTTTTTTATTGTACACAATTTATCGACTGTAACATTTTTATACTCGGACTCGAGTAACGGCTAATAATACTAATAATAATAATATAGTTCAAGTAATAAATTCCCGAGATAGGAAAAACCTAGCAAAAACTTTACGACATAATTATATCGCCGCGGGCCATGGCGCCAAGCCTGACATGAAACTTTCCCGACGCACATTAAAAACCTATAAAGGTAAGCGAGTCAATTTGCGAACAGCACAAAAAAGAGTACCGGTATTTTAATGAGGTCGTAAAGTTCTTGTTATGCTTTTTATGTCTCAGTTTCTTTCTACTTGAACTATACATCTGTCGCACCTTACACGCAAACGCGAAAGCTTGATTTCCATGTACAGTCGCGTCGGCGAGAAAATACATCGGCAGAATCGGCGTATGCCTATTCCGATGTTTGCAGGCCTATCAGCGCCGATGTCGATACCGATGTAACGGTTGAGCCCCCCCTTTTCCGAGGAGAGGACATCTTCTAATAAGACACCTCGTCGGTTGTTTGGCGACGAGGTAGTGTGCTATTCTTACCCATTAAAACCCCTCGTCTCTTCTAGCACTTTCCTGTCGTGGAACCGCTCTCGCATTACTTCAGAATAGGTGCTCTCCAACTAGACTCTCATTTCCCTTTCTTCTTAATTCTTGGTTTTAATGATTTTTATCACCATACGTGTCATTCCATTTGTTCTCAGCTCATCGGTTGAGCCCTAAGCAGGAGTTAAATCATCCCTCAGTTAAACACTGCTTTCCTTAAATGGAAGGCCTTGGGAGTTTATTCCTGTTTTTTTAATATGAGATCAGTTCTAAGCGAATTGGGCGAATTTTGCCATTTTCTTTGACATCTATTCGGTATACATTGTTTATTTCTGACACAGTTAACGCCACCTTTAATTTTTCATTAACTAATTCCAACACCCTGTACATAGTACTTTCATTTTCCGACAGCTATAATAATATAGTTCTTTTTATCCCTTCTATCAGTAATCTTAAGTTTAAGTTTTAATTATCTGTTTTCTTCTTTTAATTTTTCGTATCGCTTCTCTATCACTAAAAATATCATCACTGAAAAGAATTTTCTTCTTAAAATTTCTCTAAGCCTCGATGTTCGTCAACACCTAATTATTAATACACGATGTCGTGATGATCCCTTAGCTTCACCTGCTTTTAGCGTAAATGCAACAATTGTCAATGAAAGTAGGTCATTTCTAACAACTCAAAATTATATTAATTTCTTTTGTTAATTTTTATGACAAAAGTGAATAAAACTGCCGAGATATTAGTGATCTTTTAAACCTTGTTTTTAGAATTACGATATTTCGTTATAATTTCCGTAGATTTTGAGCTATTCAAGATGTTTTTGAAAATGATGTCCCAGGTTGCCAAGCTCTCGATCATACATTTTGATGCAAAAGTAACCGCCATTTCAAGGTTTGTATACTGTATCCAATAACTAAACTAAATATGCGTAAGTCGCATAAAATTTCGTTTTATATAATACTTAATCAACTGTTTTGGCGTAAAACAACTTACGCGGTGAAATATTCTGATAATAATAAGGTCACAAATGTCTTATCACTCCTTATCTCAGCTTCTGTGTACACCTTATGTAGGCATTGTAATAAACAGTGGATTGTTTGCATATAACGTGTTGTGTATATTTGTTTTTAATTTTTTTTTTTCAATAATTCAAAAGTACGGTAATATACCCTTTTTAGTCGCATGATTAAAGCTTAAAAATTAAATAAGTTTTTATCTTTACAGGGGTTATTCTAACATTCAATTGGACACAAAATGTGCAGTAGGAAAAGTAAATTGTGCAATGGGAAAATAAATTCTGTGTAGCTATTTTTTTTTATTTATTACAAACAATACGAACAAAAACATAAACACAGAACAAATTTAAACTTAAAATATTGGTTACCAGACAGAACACAGAACCAACAAAAAAAAAACTAAAAATAATATATATGTTACTGGTTACTATATGATACATATGAAGATACAATAGCACATATACCTACGTGTAGGTAATACCTACACTAAAAATTTTTTTGTGCTAGCTTTTCCCTCTGCATTATCTCCAAACTCTCCACTTGCCTTATCCTCATCCTCATCATTTGCATCGGCTTCAGCAAAAATACCTTTTACCATCTTTGTTGTTTGGCTTTTACGGTTTCCTTGACCCTGTGCTGACGCTTATTTAACCAAACCATTGTGGCTTGTCGAGGATCCCACTTTGGCAGAGAAGGCATGTTGTGATAAATGTACAAAAACTAATTTTCAGAATCTACTGACTAGCTATTTCGAGATACGCTTTTTAGAGTATTGCTAGTACTTATAAGTCTTTCCACATCCGAACTATGCGGCTTGGCAGCCAAAATCCGCGCGAAAATGTTAGTTGCATTATGGAATTCCGATGAACTTGTTAAGAACTTCACTAACTCAGAAAACGTCAGTTTCTGCAACTTTTCTATTTGTGGATGGTCTAGTATTTCGTCATAATCCAACTTGAGTTGTGTTAAACAAAGATCTTTCCCTAAAATACGATGAACTAACTGCTTCAATATCTACTGCGCTTGACAATTCTAAATTCGTGAATGGTTTTAACACTGATAGCTTTTCTGCATCTATTTCAAATCTTTGGGTGAGGAATTCTACCAGAAAATCTACTATTTCCACACTGACGGCATCATAGCTTCGCTTCTCCGAAACGTACTATGGTGTTCTTTCAAACGTTTCTCTCAATTTTTATGAAGCCTGAAGTCTTTTAACTTGCATTCTCCATCTAAGTCTGTAACCTGTTTGTCTAAGGGTTGTAACCATCCCATCCCCCATCCCCCTAACAAACTTTGTTTCTTTAATTCGATAAGTTTACTCTTGACAGAATATCTAGAATGGTTATGTTGTCCTTTTGCAATTTTTGCTGGTGATTTATTTCCTTTATGTGCAGTGGAAAAAATCCTTCGAATAACCTGGGTGTCTTTATATCACATTATTTTACGTAGACCCACCGTTTTCAAGTAAAAAAAAAAAAAAAACACCCTATAAGTAAAATACTCTTCATAAACAGTGAAAAAATTTCGCACCTTCAAAAAATTGTATTCCTGACAATTTCGTACAATGTTTTTACACAGTTTTTTTAAAATTTACAAAGAACCATCCACAAGATGTAATCCACTGCATTTATGATTTTTCTACAGACCAATTCATACAAAACCAATGATGGTTTTCCAGGTAGGTTCTGGTGTCCTGAATAAGGTCTTAAAAGTCCCCGAAGTGGGAGTGTAAGGATAACATTTGGCAACCTTGTACAGGGCTAAAATCGTGCTCTGACACAAAAATACATCAGGCCAAAAAGAAAGCTATGGAAATTCTCTATAAAAAAAGTCTTTTTTTCGTATACGCAATATTTCTTTCAAAATTTCGCATTGAATGTGACCTTATGAGATATTATGAAAAATTAAGTACTCTATTCCACATCACCCTAGAAGTTGTGTACTAGTTTTTTGTATGTGGTTTCCGCGGCAGGCCTAATCAACGACTGGCATACTTATTAAATTGCTAAACATAATATTTTTAGTCGCAAACTCCTCTATGAATCCTTATTTTACTATAAGGAAAGTAACCAGACTGCAACCAAAGTTACAAATCTGGCGCGTTAAGTGTAATAATTGCATATTACCATCAAAACGCTAATGCTTCGATTGCAACAAACACCAGCCGAAAGACTGATCCTACTTAAAGGAGCTCCCTTGCCAGTCGTCACACACCACTTGCAGACTGCAGTTTCGAGCTATTGGCTCTCATTAGTGCAAGGTAGGTATGCGACGACCGACGTGAGAATCCTTTGACTATAGTACATCCCGGTATTTTCACAATAGCGACATGTAAAACAGCCAGCAGGCGCCATCTAGCAGTCCAGTGTCTGTTGCAATCGAAAAATAAATAGCCTGACTTGGCTTAGCACAGTTCAAATGTGCTTTTATGCTTAAATGCTGTCAAATTAATAGTCTTCTTGTCCGTTTTCTCCTTCTATAAATTAATTCATCGATTCATTGTTCGAGGAAATCCGAGCCAATCTGAGAACTTTGAGTTTCTGCTTCAGTGGCGACTTCTATTTCTGACAAGTCTTCATTCGGTTCAGCATTGAAGCAAGATTGTCCATGGCAGTAGCCGCAAATTGGTGAGCAATTAAGTCCCAACCTCCGACAGCCACACAATGGCCCACATCCTTTCGTACAGTTGCAGAAAATCATTTTCAAAAAACAATCAGGTTCAGAAAGTTGGGATGTTGTTTTTGGTTACAATATGGCATCTTTTAACATACACCCACACCCCCATTGTTTAAGATCCAATACATTGCCCAACCATTTCTGTACTTGAAAATAAACACGAAATAGATGCTGTTAAGCTGCGTCATGAGTGAGTGGTAATGAATTCAATTACACTGGTTTGCTTTTGCTCATAACTTTAATAAAGCAAGAATACCGACAGTTATCGATGGAAACTTCTTTAACTGGAGCATTATAGATTGCGAAGAAAAATTTTTATCCTATTCGAAATAACTATCAGGAGAAGTACCAGCCTAACTGAAAGCTTCGGCTATAGTCCTGCCGTTTTTTCATCACTTTCAAAGCTGGAGTCTTGCCTTTATTGAACAAGGTAGATGTAGAGTCACACCCAGAGACTGCGTGTAGAAATAATATCTTTATGGTGATCAAATCTTCGTGAAGAATAAATTTCTCGTTCGACCTTTCTCTGCTTTGTTTGAGAAGAAAAATTTCTTTATCAATGGGGTACAAGCAGTTAAAATTATAAGAAGATCCACATTTTTCCCAACCCCAACCGTAGTATTTTTACATGATTCCTCAAGCGCTGTTTCGACTATCAAAATGTCATCATCATCTTCTCTTCAGCATGTCTAACAATATAATTATTTGCCTGAAACTTTTCTGTCAACATAAAAATAAATCTGCCACAATTTTTTTTCATTTTAGGTATCTTTTACTCGAATTTTTCAAGAAAATTATTGCGTAAAAAAGACCCTATATCTTTTTGATAGAAAATTTCCATAGCTTTCTTGGCCTGACGTATTTTTGTCGTGGAGGCAATGAAAACCGAGATATTTCAAAAAATTCGCTTCACGACACGATTTTATCCCTTTACAGCGTTGCCAAAGTTTATCCATACACTTCCACTTCGGTGACTTTTGGGACCTTATTCAGGACACTACAACCAACCTACCATTTGCTATGGTATGAATTGGTCTGAAGATTCGGCTCATTTTTCACTAAATGCGGTGGATTAATGTTTTTAAGACATCTTTCACGGGCATTCAGGACATCCTAGAGATATCCTAAAACTGCTGTGAGATATCCCGTGGGCAGCCAACATTTTTCCACAATATTAAAATATTTTAGAGATACTGAAACATTTTAAAAATATTGTCAGAATATGGAAAAAATATTGCTACATTTCCAAAATATTGAATTTAATGCATACGGCTCAGTGGTGCAATGCTTACATGTTAGACTTGCAATCAAGGAGTCCCGGGTTCGAATCCTGGCTAGAGTATGGATGTTTAGTGGCGTTTTTCATGTGTTACCGAGTTGTTAACAGTGGACTAGATGAGGTTGTGTGAGAGACAATACGTCTAGTCGCTGTACCACTCCCGAGTTCGAGTCTCAGCTGCGACAGATGGTAATGTCGTAGGGAATGATCGTTGTATAATTGTCTACGTGTATGTGTATACAATTCTGTAATTAGGTACATCTTCTGTAGAGTGGCGATTAATAAATAAATAAATAAAATAAATAAAAAATATATTTCAGAGTGTGATTCCTTAGGTAATTTTATGAGAAAAGTTCATATGAATTGTAGAATTTTTTTAAATCGTAATTTTTTAATATCTCAGAAAGTACTTTAGATATTATATTCAATTTTGGCATATATTAATAGAATATAAAACCACATATTTTATTTGGAAAAGTTGTTTTTTCTCTTCACCAGTGGCGTCCCTACAAACATGTCCTCTGATATTTTTTTACTAAAAAAGTGGTACGCCACTGACATTTTTCCATGTGGATATTTTTTTTTGATTAGCCTGGTCAAGTCTACATGAAAACGGTCTCTTGCGTTTTTCTCGATTAAAACAATTAAATTCAAATTACTTCATTTAGCAGTATTGACTAGTACATCATTTCTGCTCGTCAATACTAAATCAGTACTATATTACAGTAACTCGATATTACTTTTCCTACCACTGGACGCGCAGTAATGATGTACAGTAATAACAGTATTAATGAACGTGTAAAGTCCCTTATAGAATATAAGCGTTATATTCCGTTCAATACGCGCAAAACTAAATTAAATAAAATTGTACGTCAAAACTTCGTAGCACTTGACATACGTCAATCATTAGCGAATTGAAGATAAATTATTAATCCGAATTGTTATTTTAACATTTCCCCATTTCGATTCCTAATTGATATTATAATAGGCCTAAAATAATGTAATAAAAACAAATAACCTCCGGTTGATTGAATTGTTCACTAACGTATTCTTTTTTGTTCCAGATGGGAGCATAGAGGCAAGGGAAAATGGAAAGCTGACCTAAGGGGAATCCTCCCCCTGATACCAATCTCCCAACGTTCCCAGTCTGCTCTCCTGAAGAACTTGTGTGTACATATTTTTAAACTTGTGAATATTTAGTGTTACATATATAGTGCCAGTTAAATAGTTGTAAATATATCAAGACTGTCAATTTCTACATATATACGAGTTCATATTGTTAAATAAGTGCATATTAACCGTAATTATAATACCGCTCGGATACTTAACCGGTTTATTAATTTTAATCAGAGTAACTTTGGATGTTGTGCTGTTTCTTTTAATTACTGATAAGCTGGATTATAAACAGGTAGGTGGTTATTTTCAACACTGTATACAGTACAGTGTTGAAAATAAGTCGCTAAAAAAATATTGCTTATTTGATTATAAATATTTTTTCTAAAACCATGCGGTAAGTAGCTAGTTACCGCACTGATTTGTTCGCTGCAACTACCATTTACCACCGAATATGTGCGGTAAAGTAAAACCTGAGTGGCTCAGCCGATAGGGACACTAGGGGCACTCTTGTAACTTTTGAATGTGCAAATCGATCTTTTTCAAATTTGGTAGTAATAAGGGATGAAATGTCCAATTATATGATACGCACAGATCCAAAATGGCCGACTTTCGATGCAATTTACATAAAAATCAAGTTTTTAAATGAGACTATCTGTATATTCTTGCATATTTGGAACCTGTTGGCCAAAATATAGGTATATGATCTGTCCCTCAAATATTATTTTGATTTTCAAAAAACATAGACTTTTTAAATTTTCAGTTTTAATGATAGAAGGTCACGATTCAAACAAAATTGTTAAAATATCGGTCTGCAAGCATCTTTAAAATAATATCTTCTCAGATACTGACAATAAACACGATTTATTTTTCATTAAGTTTAGTTTTTTAACAGAAACTGTTTTTTTAATGGAACTCCTATGGGACAATGGGGTGGTCCTTAAAATGACATTGGTGGAATTTTAACCGCGCCACCCCCTATTACTCTAAAGGGAGATATTCCCCTTAAAAGGGGGATAATAAATTTCAGTTTTTCTGCAAGATCTATGTATATAAAATATATCAATATATAAAGAACAATCAATTTTTTTCTCTCAACTGTTCAAACGTGTCAATTTGAGTATTTATAAACTCGTGATTTTAGATAACATCCCACAGTGAAAGAGGAGTTAGGTCAGGAGACCGAGCAGGCCACTTGATCGATGCATCTATCTGTCATGTCATTTTAATAAATGTTTATTAAAAACGGTTGGCCCTATATTGTTTAACAAGCAGAACCTTTTTTGTTCAATTTTAATCAAAGAACTGTGAAGTAAATATATTCTTAAAATCAGAGCAAATGAGGATTGCGATTTTGGGTCAGATATCAGGGTATTGAATTTGAAAAAGCCAAACATAACCTGTATCTCATTACATTTGGGTACCATTATTTTTTCAATATTGCATAATTATGAAGTCTTGCAAGAAAATGGTTTCATGTGTATTTTTTTATTCTCAAATCGATCCAAAAATAACCAAGTTGCAGGAGAGGGCATCTATGATAAATCACCCTGTACACTATACAGGGTGTTTCATAAGGAACTGTACATACTTCCAGGGGCGATAGAGGACCACTTGGGTATTCAGGAACGGCCATTGAAATTTTTTTGTCGCTCTTAATATCTAAGATACAGGGTGATAAACTGAGTTTGGTCTAAACTTATTTTGGCCAGAACGTCCTTACTATTGATCGGATTTTGTTTAAATTTTAGACACTTTATACATTTATCACAGTTGATAGATTACTATTATATTTTTTTTTAATTCCAGAGCCGGACTTTTTTTAATTTGTTTTTTCCGATTCCTGTAAAAAGATTACCCTGTATATATATTTTTTAACATTTAGTTGCCAATTATAAAAGCCTCATCACTAAACAAAACTATGCAATTAGATTTTTTATCGCACATTTATTGATTTTTTTACAAACGATTGAATTTTGCAAAATGAGGAATTTGAAGAAAAACAGCTTCACTTGCTTACATTAATTGTCCAAAAAAATAAAAGTGGTCAATTTAAACTCGGTAAATAATGTTCAAAAATTAAATTAAATTTTTTTTTTATTCCAAAGAAAGGGTAGTGTATAAATAGTAGGTACATTTTAAAATAGGAGTCATTAAACAGTTTTCTTTTTATTACAATAATTATAGTAGCCTAGATAGTTTGACATTTCAATATTCAATAGAACTAGTGTACTTTTAATAGTTAACTCAGTCTGCAAATAATCATTCCTTATAATTTTACAAATGAGGAATATGCCGATATTATTTATGTTTATGAATTGTGTGATGGTAATGGTAGACAAGCCGCAGAGGAATACCATATTCGTTTCCTAACAGAACACCCAATCATCAGACATTTTCAATTGTGTATCGCTATGCAAGGAAGCACGACAGGTTTCCATCATCAATAGTGGAAGCAAGAAGCTTTCATTAATATTGTACAAGAACACCCTGAAGTAAGTACCCGACGAATAAGTGCTCAATTAAGAGCTCCTCATGTGCTGGTTTGGAGGAGTCTAAATAAAGGAAGATTACATCCATATCATATTCAGCAAGCGCAAAGGCTTCAACAGGGTGACAATGTAAATAGGTTAGAATTTTGCCAGTAGATCACAGACCGACTACATATCGAACTTTATTCACAGGCAAGGCCCAATTTACACGGGATGGCGTATTTAATTCAAGAAATTCGCATAACAAGACTGAAAACAATCCTCATGCTATAAGAGAAGCTCATTCTCAACATAAGGTCTCGGTATATGTTTGGTGTGGTATAATTAACAGCAACCTAATTGGCCCACATATTTTTCCGGCAAAGCTAAATACAGAGGTGTATTTAGATTTCTTACAAAATATTTTACCTGGTTTAATGCAAGGTATTGATATAAGAGGACAATACTTTCAGCATGACGGAGCTCCTCCTCATTTTGGTATTGAGGTTAGAAGGCATTTGAATAGTGAGTATCAAAACAGATAGATAGGACGTGAGGGACCTCATCCTTGGCCGGCTAAATCACCAGATTTTATGGGGATATCTCAAAACTGAAGTCTACAGTGTCCCAATAAATAGTATAAGTACAGTTACTTTAGCGAATTATCCGCTGTAGTGACCAAATTAGAAACAATCCTGCGCAAATTAGAAAATCTATTGGCAATTTAAAGTATTTGTAATATTTTTAAGTATGCTTTTGTAAATATTTATTCGACTATTTTTATTTATTCGGACAATGGAGTACTAGCAGTGACGTCATCATTTGACAGCCGGAAAACGGTTCAGCGAACTTTTGAAGAATTTAACATAAGAGTACATCTTAGTTTGTGATCGATTTAAATATTAGTGGTGCAAATTTTATTTAATTCTAATTATAATGGCAATCTATTGACTATGACAAGTGTATAAAGTGTTCGTTCGTTCGGCCAAAATAAATTTAGACTAAAATCAGTTTATCTCAGAAATTAAAAGATACAGGAATATTTCAATGGCGTTCCTGAATACCCAAGTGGGCCTCTACCGTCTCTGGAAATATGTACAGTTCCTCATGAAACACCCTATATAATGCAATTAATTAAGGCTTTCCTTATATTTTCTAAATTTTCGTTAAAATTGGTGCCTAGCTAAACGTATAAATAGCTCCAGCACTCAACAACAATACATGTTTCTATATTATACCAGTTTGACGATGTCAAACATGTTAGGTTATAAAACTCGGTGATAAATATTGCTGTAACATGTTCAAATATTTAATAATAATAACAGACACGACTTCGATGATGTAATGTGTCATAAATAATTTCAGATAAATAATAGGCTGCCTGCCTTTGACATTCAACCGCAGCGTTATAGATAATGTCAATGTCAAGAGATTTTTCATTACAAGTTGTGCTCGCTCATAAAAGCCTCATAAAATTCATATAACAAACTAGAAAAAATTATAAAGCACGTGTGTTGCTTAATGGATTAATAAGCAAAATACCTAATGGTGGCCTCTCTCATAAAGGACAGTCAAATATATAAATAACCTCACCGCACCGCGTATATTTAAAAATAAATATATGCTTGTCTTTAAACAATTATTATGTGTTGTAAATGCCAACAAATAAGTTTATGGTGCTTGGTAGAATGCTGAAAGACTGAAAAATTCCCTCCTTAATATATTTACAAAGTTTATTGTCACCGATTTTATTTTAAGGTTCCTTCTGTTTATCTCCCAACTAGTTCAAGTTCAAATAAATTCCGTCGTTAAAAATAGAAGAATTATGTTTAAAGTTGTATTATGTCATTTGATATACTTTTACAAAGCGGGCGCAAAAATTGCCAAACAACTTGTGTAGTTTTTGTTAATGTCGTGTATTATACAATTCGCAAGATTTTCAATGTACTAAGCACTTTTCTATAACTTTATGAAGCTCGTAGAAAAAAAGCATACCATTTCAGTTAATTATCAAAACTTTCAAATTTCTTTTAACAAAATACTGTGATAGAGTAGAGAGCACTTTATTTCAAAAATTTGTTTACAATTATGGAATATATAAAGTTTTATTGTATAGAATAAAATTAACTTATGTGGTCTTGCATACAATGAACAAAATGGCTTCTAATGTTATCCCCCCCCCCCCGGGTTATTTTATTTAATGGTCTCATAATTATAAATATCACTGATGTATTAATATTAATTACAGTTACATAACACTAATTTCACTCATAACATTAAATAGTTTAAACAAACCGATTAAGTCAAAACAGACAGACAGACAGACAAATTATAGAGACACAACACAATAATATAAAAAGGAACTAACGATCCGCCACCCACTCTAGCCCTTACAATTAATTTGTCTCAATATTTAGACGAACTATCACACTCTGGCCCTTTTTCATTCCGGGCTAGCTGGGTATCATTCCGTTCGCTTCCTTGAGCATGTTCCTATGTCCCGACAATGCATAGAATCTTAAAAGCTAATTGGTTGCCAATGTTTGTCTTAACAGATAATAAATGTTTAAAATTGTTTTCTAACCGAACCAGCCTTGGTCCGCCCGACTTTGCAATCCGCCATCGCGAGAAACGCGGTGGTTACACGGTCGGTCCCAGGACAGGTTCTGGGGAGGTACCTATTACTATATTGTTAATAAAGATCTAATGAATTGAACTGATGTGGCAATGTCAGAGAGTAATGGATGTTGTCTGAGTTTTCCCCAATGTGTGTAACCCGCTTCCGGACAGGCTTTGGATTTGGGGTTGTCTACTATACAGGGTGTTTTTGAAATACATGCTTATATTTTTTCTGTGATTCGATGGAATGTGAAGATTAATACCACTTTTAAATTATAAATTCAAAGAAAAAAATTTTTAGACTCGCCTTTATCCACCTCTTTTACAAACGACCTTATAGTATTACCAAATCTGGACAAAATGATCAAATTATAAGTATTTGAAACTTAAAACGAATACACACACGAAGTTGATATTTACTTATCGTTGCCGTCTAAGACCATCTGCATGTTGTAGGCCTTGCTTTTCTGTGATACAGATGCAGCCCCTGTTAGTTCAAAGTGCATCATATTACAAATTCGGGCACTCCAATTTTATGCAGGAAATTTGCTACTACTTAGGTATTTAAGGATCTTCTTCGACAGCATCTAAAATTAGTGGTTCCCCATCCAGTGTCCTCCGAGAGCGGTTATGGTCCCTATAATGAGTAACGGATTGAAAATGTCCATGGTCCCTTAAATGTTGAATAGCTGACACAAATGTTCTTTCATGGGGAATGCGGATACTGGTATGCATGCCAACTTGAGGGGCCGAACCATAACAAAGTACATTGTCCATTCAATGTTTGTAAAATTCTCTATTAAAAACTTTTGAACGCGGCAATTCGTTATTAACATATAAAGATCTGTCGTAAACTATCTATGGCGACGGCTGCTGCTACTACATCTACCAAATGACAATTTTGTTAGATAGAAACCGTTTATAATGTATTTCGGCCACCTACGGAACTCTGCAAACTGATTGAAGTAAAACAAATTTTATGCAGGTCTTGCACACATTTTTTAAATATCTGTTTCATGCACTCATACTGCGCCTGATCCATTGTACCTTCCTGCATATGACTGACTGGAATTCTTCATTGGCTAGCCAATTGTTCCCTGCTATTTTTAAATGGTTCATGCTTGAAGGAGATCCTTAAAAATGGGAACTTAGAACTTGCCCTTAGTTCTTTAAGGTGTCATTATATCATAATTTACGAAATATTTCTCAGCGATTTAAGCCTCGTGCCTACTATAGGAGTGATGGATTGTCATTATTTAGTATTCATTTTTCATTTTCGAATTATCAAATAAATTAATTTTATTCAATGTATTAACTGTTAGGTATAGTTCATTTAAGTACTTAAGTACATTCAAAATATCTCATCAAACATTGCTTACTAAAAGATATATATTTATTAGGTCATTTATAAGAAGTATAAAAAGAACGGGCTTCATATGTAGCTTGGGGAGCACCACACTATACTGATAAATTACCGGCTTTTATCGAGGTTGGCGAAAATTCAGGTTTTTGCCAAATTTGGATAGGCTCTTGTAATCTTGTATTTGTATGTCAGGTTTTGTGGATCGTTTGAGTTTTCGTGTCAGGTGTAAAAATTGTGAAGATGTAACTTTATATTATGCAGAAATTGCTGAAATTATAAATATCTAATGCTGTGTTGTTTTTTCCAATTTATTGTTTTATCATCTATATCAGAATCTTAGTGAAATATTGCTGCAGTTGTTCCACCACCACCACCACTCCACCACCAGGACATACACAGACATAGACAGCTATACAAGAAAGAACATTCTCTCTGACATTGTAACTGAGATTTGAACTCGGGAGAGATCAAAGACATGAGCTTTTTTGTTTCTCACACAACCACGTCTAGTCTACTACTACTATCTCAGTAACAGAAACGCCGTTAAATATCCATACTCTAGCCAGGACTCAACCCTTCCCAGGTTGGTCTCGAGCCTAACAAGTAAGCATTGAGCTACCGAATTGGTTAATGAAATATGTTTTATGATGAAGAAAGAAGTAGTTGATAAAAATTGTTAAAACTTTAAGGCTTTTTTAAATCAGATAATTAAATGCCTTCCATGCAATAAGATGATTTAGAAGAATATTGTTGGTACTTTTTTTATTTGTTTGAATAAAAGTTAAATTTAATGTTTAATATGTTAAAATGAGACCCAAAACTCACTGGATTTTTCAATTGAGTTTTCTTTTTTGCCAACCCTGGATTGGCAATGTTGCCAATTCCTATTAATTTATTATGAATAGAGAGGTATATATACATAAAAGATTTACCTAGTCTTGCTCAAAATCTGTATTATCTATTAGTGTTATAATGAGACCCAAAAACCTAGTGGATTTTATTTTTGCCAGCTCTGTATTTTATGTATATTCATGCCACTAACCTAGTTCTTTCTCAAAATCTATTCTATTTATAACGATATTTTTCATTGCCTCACCAACACTTTCCAAATATCACTCATTTACTTTTATTTCGATAAGTAATGTAAAGTAACATTAGGCGAGGTTAGTTAGGCTGGGTGAGCGTTTCAGGGAGAGACGTGTCCTCGCCCCACATCTTCTAGCTGCTTGTATATTAGTGTATGCGCAGAAGGTATGCAATCGTAGGCGAGGATTGCTTAGTGGATATATCATCCTTCGGAAGGGATGTAGAGCCGTCGGTCCCTTGTCTATTAAATGTTAGGCAGGCACGTAAAAGATCTCTACTCTTCGAAAGAGAAGAGGTTCGGAAAATTCCTGGTTGGGGGTAGCTCGTTTACAGGCGTCAGTAGCGACAATATGCCGATGTTAAATAAATGTATAAAAAGAAAAAATGCTTTTTAATTCCAACATCAAGTAGTATGCGAGTCACAAAAATTATTTCTTATTGGATCTACAAGTTTTTTCTTTACATTCATTGATCTCTATGATTTCCCTTCACCTACCCATTAACTTCCCCTAACCTTCCCATATCTGTATCCCATTATCTTTCCTTACTTTTTCTCACCGCCCCATCCTCTATCTCTCCATCTCTTCCAGATTTCAATCATTTCCCCCCTACCTTCATGAGTAAAACAGCAAGAATTGTAGTTAATATTTTGATCGGTAACCTCCAAATAATCACAGCGATCTCCTCGAGGATCTCTCCCACCTTCTAGTGATGTATACGCAGAAGCTATACAATCTTAAGCGAGAATTGTATAGTGGTTGTACCATCCTCAGGAAGGGATGTAAGGCAGTTAGCCCCTGGTCTTCGACATCTTCTCTGCCGATTCGTTCTAATTTCCAGGTTAGGGAACTCATCTCCGGGAGTCGGCGTTGTCTTTAGTTGCTCATATAGGTTGATATTAAGTAAATGATGTTTAAAAAAATACAACTGATTGAGGAGAAAATAAAATTTAATCTAACTAGGATAACTTTATCATCAAGATTATTAAACCTAGATTTTGAAAATTAACAGAAAATGCTTTAAAAATGACGTTGGTCAGGTTATCATATCCACAAATATTTGGTGACATCTCGATAAATTTTAAGAAACTTTCATATTTTAACAAAATGAATCACTGAATTAGTAGTAAATGCATCACTCATTAATTAGACTGCCAGACACTCCATTTCAAGATAGTTTGGTGCTAAAATGAGGTAGTAACAAGTAGTTTAAAACAATTGAACAATTTGCTTTTCTTAAATATAGATAAACCTGACGGCATTCTATTATGTCACCGGAACTAGTATCGTACCATTTGAACGGGAAAAAACGGACATATATATGTATATATACATTTATTTAACGTCGGCCTATTTCCGCTACTGAGGCCTAACACCGACGCCTGTAGACGAGCTACCCCCAACCAGGAATTTTGCCGAACCTCTTCCTTTAAGAAGAGTAGGGATCTTTTACTTGCCTAACATTTAATAGACAAGGGACCGACGGCTTTACATCCCCTCCGATGGTATATCTCCTATACAACCCTCGCCTAAGGTTGTATAGCTTCCGCGCATACACTGATATACAAGCCGCTGGAAGATGTCTGAGGCGAGAACGCGGTTTCCGTTGGAATGGTCACCCATCCAAGTACTAACTGCGCCTGTCGTTGCTTTACATCGCATACCGAAGTATGTACATAGTAAAGGCGCACCTGCGCTCGCCCCTGACATAAAGGTCTTCGATCAGGCGAAAAATCTTTTGTATTCTACGTTTTGCCGGAGGTGCCGATTGGAATTTATTTTATCTATTTTCACCCCGGCGCCCCCTACGTGCGGATATTTGCAAAAGTAACGGTGGAATACTGTATTAACATCCGATCTTAGTTACTGTGCAAAATTTCATCAATTGATTATGTCAGGACGTATCTTGAATAAAGGATGCAAGATATGAAGACAAATGTTGTGCATGACTACATTGTGACTTAAAGAAAGGGAAGTAAAAAAGCAGCAATCTAATGTAATGTGAGATTGCAATAATTAAACAGTATTTTCTGTGTTTTATAGTGATATTAGCCGAAAAATTTTCCATATTGGGAAACATTCCTAATTGTAATTTTTCATTATTTAATTTTAGCCCCAGGTTGTGTACGTTTTAAATCTATTAATCTACTGTACTATAATTTAATTAATTTACAATTTACAATCAATTAATTTTACAAATAATTGTCAAGTGACAAACTTACCAAAATTACACAAAACAGACTTTTTAGTAATGTATCGAATTAATTAAACATTGAAACTTTAAACTGTCGAAAATGACATTTTTTAATAAATCAAATATTTACTTTTAAAATAGAGTATGTAATAGGTATGTAGTACCATAAAAAAACAGTGACCCTGATGTATTATTCGGAAATTTCCTATGTTTTTGTTCGTAAAACATAAATCACTAAATAAATATTTTGTTTTATAGATCTAATAGTTCTATTAAGTAGATAGTTTTTTATTTTGTATATTTTATAAGGAACGTTTTGATATGTGGTTAGCAGATTATATTATGCAATTTCCGAACAAAATATTTTTAAAAAATATGGCTTTTTCTGCGGTTACTTATTGACAGTAGAGATTTCCTATAAGCAAAACAGGTTACGGAAGTTCTCAAAACAGATATAGTTAATTTAGGAAATATGACATCTCTTCCCCTCTTTGATAACGGCGACATGTGTTGGTTTCTAGAAAATACCAGTCTGCCTAATTTCGTAATGTTCCATTGCCTCATTAATATAACTTTGTTTTGTTGTTAATTATAAATGTTTTTATGATCATCATATAAATTAGCAGGCGTGCCACTTCTACTTTATGTAATAAATTTTAACCGTCGAGTCGCTGAAAATACCATCAAAATTTAAGATATTACGTTTACTCACTCACAGTGATGGACTGGCCTCATTTGACTCCTTAAAAAATTCTCAATTTAAAAACGAAAATATGTTACGATTTATTAAACAGAAATAATTCTCCATTCTAAAGTTAGTTATGTTTTTGGTCCAAGAGTTCCATGGGGGAAGATTTTTAGCGGATCCACCAAACAAAATAGTCTAGCAAAAATGCCCTTCCCTCTCACAAAGCCTGGCATCAAATAAGTTTTTGTTAAATTGGGAAGTTGTATCGAAAAAATGTTTCAAATATTTTCTCACTGTAGTTGGGAATGGAAAATTATATCAAAAAAGCATTTCAAACTTTTTTAAACATTGTTTAATATAGAAAATTTTAAAGAAACTAAAATAATACTTGTGCACTTTTCTTAGATACCTTCCCCATTTTTAAACAAAACGACACTGTTTATTTATTATAGAATTATGTTTTTAAATTTTTTGAAATATAACATTTGAAAGTGTTTGTAAAACAAACAAGATTACTTAAATAATATGTAAAAACAAACAAACCTCATTAAGGCATAGCGAGAAAACAAAAATAAATAGAAAACTAAAGTAGAGGAAAGAACTACTTTGAATATTATTGTTCGGAAATAGTCGATGTTCAGGAGTCGAGATTTTTTGGGGTTTTTGCTTTTTTTGCCAGAGCGCCAATCTAGAGACCCTCCCCGTTTTCTAGGTCGCTGAATAGGATGATGGGGGTCCCGCAATTGGCCAAAAACCACCCCCAAAGTGCCCTTTTCCGTGAACCCGTTTATTTTCCCGAGTTTTTCGACTAACTGTTATTCCCTCGAGTAGAACGGAAAGTTCCTCGATGGATTTGATCTCAGCCACCCCTACACCAGGCTTCCACCCCTCTAGGGGGTTGGATAATTGAAATTTTTGTTGTGGAAAAAAATTGATATTTTACAGGAGGCGTTTCTGTGACGGTTGTATAACTATCCTCGGGGGTGTTGTCACCTTTCAAATGGGTGGAAATTTTTTTTTTTTTTTTTAATAATATTTTGTAGGAGGCGTTTCTTTGAGGAAGGTGGTAGGTGACCAGGATTATGTAACCACCACCGGGGGTTATATTCACCCTTCAAAGGGGTGGATATTTGATTTTTTTTTAAAGAAATTATTTCGTAGGAGATGTTTCTTTACGGAAGGTGGCATATAACCAACCCCGGGGGTTGTTTTCATCCTTCGAAGGAGTGGGAAAAAAATATAAATGTAGTAGGCTCCTCACAGAAACACCTCCTATAAAATAGCAATTTTTTCTCCACAACAAAAATTTCAATTTTCCAACCCCCTAGAGGGGTGGAAGCCTTGTGTAGGGGTGGCTGAGATCAAATCCCTCGAGGGATCTACCGTTCTACTCGAAGGAATAACAATTAGTCGAAAAACTTTTGGGGGTGGTTCTTGGCCAATTTGAAGGGGTTGCCGAGGAAAACAAATTGTGGGACCCCCACCATCGTGTTCAGCGACCTTCAAAACGGGGGGGGGGTCTCTAGATTGGTGCTCTGGACAAAATAGGTACCCCTTCCGACTCGACTCCTGACCTCGACTAAAAGTTTATTTCATAATATTCCGTTAAATTGTAAATCGTGTGATTCCGTAAAAATTGTTTTAATTTTACTTTAATTTTTTTTATATTTGTTATCTCTATAATTAATTACCTTTGGTAAGTGATTGAATATTTTTATACCAGAGTAAAGTATATACGATTGGAATTGAAACTGGTCAGTTTTAAAGCACAGGACGGTGCGTATTGAACTTGATATTTTGTCCTATATATTTGGCAATGGTATTGAGATTCGAACGGTAGTTGAAACTGTGCAGGCGAGTCCGAGACTGGCAATGTAATCAGCCTGAATGAACCATCTACGACTGCACTGGTTTAAAGGTAATAAAACGGACAGGCCTACTAGCACAAAAAAACTCTTAAATCGTTTCTTTATCTTGGAACGTGGAAGTCTAATATCGTGCTGTCTATATGCCAGTGCAGCGCATAAATACCTATTATAATATCAAGCGTAGGAGTTTAATTAGTTACTGTTCATATAAAATATTTTAATTATTTACTAATTTACCATGGCTTTCTGGAGACCATTTGAAACAGAGGATAATATAATAACGCCCGAAAATCTTATCATTTTGTTATGACAAGCATTTCTATTTACCTCCGCCCATGTACAATAAAGACATGCCGACTGTTTTTGCCATCTTTTAGTTTTATACGGTTTCAATTTCAATCGTATATACTTTACATCGGGTCATTTCTGTTCGTGTTATAATCGTACTTAGGTAGAATTAAATTATTTTTATGCCTGGTGTTATATGTGTCATAATTTGAATGAGTTGAAATATTATTCTTACGGCAGAATATCATTACAGCTATTTTGTATATACATGTATAAGTTATATATAGTGAATATATTTAGATCTTTGAAATGGGACCTACATGATTTCTGTGGCTTTAATTTGCATATCACCGATATAGCTCGTTTTTAAATTAAAATCTGTTAACTTTGACGTGCCCCAAAGTTCTATTCCATACTGGCAACAATGTGAAAGTATGAACAGTAAATACTTTAGGCGACGTTTTTTCCCAATTCTCTTCAGACTGTGTTTATTGCATAAATTGATTCGCTAAGTTTTTTTTTTTAATTCAGCTATATGAAGGCTAAAATTTAATTTTTCGTCTATATGTAATCCCAGAAATTTTGTGTCTTACAGGGTTAATGTTCCGTTTACTGTTTTTATTATGAATTAGGGGGTCGTGAATGCACATATTATAGGTCTTATCGGACTTTAGTAATGGTTTGTTAGCAGCACATTATTCATTATTATCCGACTTTCTCGCATAAGGTCTGCAAAATTTTTGTTTTGTAATCCAATACTAGTGTCTTCCGCAAAGAGTGAAAAATATATTTCGGGAAAATTAAATGTTGTTATTTATATACAGTAAAAAATATAACTGAACCCTGAGGCATGCCGCATTTCATTGATCTACAGCTTGATTGATGTGTTAGCAGTGTATCGTGGTTCATACAATCAAAAGCCTTTTTTACATGTCGTAAAATACGCCAACGGCGCTGTCTTTTTGTTATATAATAGAGTTATCTTTATCAATCAATGCAAATGCAGCGTCTGCTGTGTTTTAGTTTTTTTGGAACCCATAACTACTGATAATTTGTTAATATGGTATATTTCTCTAAATAATTCACAAGTTGAATGTTAATAATTGACTAATATTTTTGATATTGTAGGTAATGATGATTGGTCTGTAATTCGAGATCACATTCTGTTCACTTTTTTTGTATAAGGGCTTCACGGCACCAATTTTAATTTTCTTCGGAAAAACACCAGTTTCTAATGAAATAAATAATAACACCACCACTGAAATTAGACAACCCCCAATTCAAGAAGCCAGGAGCTTGTGTGGAAGGGAGTTACACATTGAAAAACGCGGGTATACAACCATTTTCTCCGATAGTGCCAATGCCGAAGCCAGGATTCGAACCCGGTGGTGCAAAGCCCGTGTGATTAATCGAGATTGCCACCTCGCGCCTTAACCCACGCGGCTATCGACCAGATATTAAATATATATGATAAAAGTGGAACCACTTGATTTTTTTGGTTTAATCTCATGTACTATATTAATAATTTCTTGCTCACTCACCGATTTAAAGCAAAACTAAGAACGTTTATTAAAGTTTACACTTCTCAAACAGACACTTGAGCTAGAATTACTTGTTACATTTGAAGTTACAGTGTGAGCCTCATTAGCAAAAAAAGCTACAAAACTCCTCTGCAACGGATATAGTGTAGAGCAAAAGGTCTACAATATTTCTATTGCCTATTGCGATATGTATATCTCCGGAATTGTAATTTTGGGTATTTTTTAATTTTGAATTTACAAATTCCCGTGTTCTTATTTTGTTTTCAGAAATGTATATCTGATTTGCAAAAAAACTTTAGCGGCCTTAATAACTTGTTTTAATACTTTACAATATTTATTAATATATGCTACAAACGCTTGATTATTTGTATGTCGTTTATGTTCCATAATTTGTCTGGAATCTAGAATTGGTTGAGAGGGTGGCCAATAAAATTATTTAACCACAGCACTTAGGCCCCATTGGGCCCCTTGTGCATCCTCCCTGTAGGTAGACCCTCGCCTAGGCCTCCAACCAACCTAATCTTGCGAAATAGGTGGCGATGCTGCCTAGGGGCATCTCCCTTACATCGGCCAAAGCAGGCCAACGTTCTGCCAAAATGGATTCTCTGATCTTTTTGTTCGCAAACTCTACTGAAAGGTGTTTCACTTAATCTCATATTATGGAGATGTTTTCTTAGCGGACAGTGTCCAGTCAGGACAGCTGTTTGTTTCATTCCACAGTTTCTTGAATTCATTGTGGGTGTTCTCTTTAATTATTTGTATTATCGCCGTATTCGGTAACAGACTGGCCGGGCCTGGTCCAAAGATACTTAGGCCTGCTGCCTTCTTAGCCAGTCTGTCGGCTACTTTGTTGCCACTACATTGTGCGTGTCCTTTCACCCAGCATACCAGTACGTTATTCGTGCTGGAGACACCCATAAGTGCTTAGTGACATTCCCATACTGCTCCTGTGGTAATTTTGCAACTTCTCAGGGTTAGTAATAATTGTCTACAATCTGTGTAGATCCTGATTGTTTTGCCCGTAATTTGTCTACGGACAATCTCTTTTGCAGCTATGGTTATGCCCGCTAGTTCCGTTTGTACTACGCTGGCTCGCACATCCATAGCCCATTTATATTGGATTTGCAGACTTCTGGAGTATATTCCATATCCTGCCCCATCCTTCTGTTTTGATCCGTCTGTGAAGATGTTGATCACACCTTCGCCAGCAGCCTCGTTCTCATTATTCGTCTGTATTATGTAGGGTCAGTCAAAGACAAACCGGGGATAAATGCCATCGGTGCACCACGCCTGCAGAAGAAGCGTCTTTCTGACAGTTTCATTCCCCAAGCGACTTCTGGCCTCTCTACAGCCTACATTTGGTTGTATGCCAACGGATTTGAGGCATACCATTGTTGTCAGAGCCACTTCTCCTAAATATATATCTAGTGGTGCCAGACACAGCATTACCTCCATAGCTCTCGTTCGCGTTGTTCGCATAGCTCCGGTTATGCTTAGGCAGGCAACTCTCTGTACTTGGCTGAGCTTGACTTTAGCTATAATCTGTTTGCTCTTAGGCCACCAAACCACAGCTCTATAGGTTATCGTTGGTCTTATGACGGCAGTGTATATCCACATGAACACTTTGGGTTTCATTCCCCAGGTTTTCCCCACGGTCCTGTGGCACTGCTCATAAGAGATGTAAGTTTTCTTTAGTCTTCTATCTATGTGAAGATTCCATGTTAGTTTGGCATCGAAGGTTACCCCAAGGTATTTCACTTCTGATGCGAAACTTAGTGTTGTATCCAGGAGAGCAGGCGCCTTCAATGTTCCTAGTTTACTTTTCCTTGTGAAGAGAACCATCTTCGTCTTCCTGGGATTAATAGACAAGGAGTGTTCTTTGCACCATTTTTCAATTATTCTTAGGGCCCCCTGCATTCTTTCACAAAGGACTCCATCGAATTTTCCGCTAAGCATAATTGTCAAATCAATTGCGTAGGCAATTGTGTGGAATCCTTCTGAATTGAGGCGGCACATGAGGCTTCAAGAACGAGGTTCCATAGCAGTGGTGATATTATACCTCCCGGGGGACAGCCTCTCGCGACCATTCCTCTTACAGAAGCATCTCTCACAGTGATTTGTACAGCTTTCTTCGAGATCATGTTGGATATCCAGCTTCCCATGATTAGGGGGCATTCTTCTCCACTAGGGCCGCTGTAATTTTTGGAAAGATGGTTCTGTCGAACGCACTTTCTATGTCTATAAATACCCCTAGGGTGGACTCTTTATTGTCCAAGAATCTCTCAATCTGACTCGCGACTGCATGGAGGGCGGTGCCGGTGGATCTTCCCAGGGTGTATACGTGCTGGTTAAGATGTAAAGGTTTGTCTTTTACTACAACATCCCTTATGTATCGTTCACATAGCTTCGCCATCGTCTTGAGTAAGAACGAAGTTAAGCTAATAGGTCTATAGGATTTGGAGGTGGTATAGTCCATCCGCCCTGCCTTTGGGATGAACACAACTTTCACTTAGCTCCATGTCTCTGGAATATAAAGGTGCGCTGAGCACCAACCAGGTGCGGCAGTAATTCATCCAGCCCCCATTGCAGTAGGGCGGGATTGATACCGTCAATGCCTGGCGACTTAAAATGGGAGAAGCTCCGTGTTGCCCATCTTATTCTGTCATCACTCACTATTTGGTTGGCCATTTGCCAATCCAAATCCGAGGGTTGGGTGCCGACTTCCTATGTTTTATATATTTCGGTTGATCTTTTTCTTTTATTGATAAATTTTGTATTTTAATCAGTTACGATCTGACAGTCTAAGTTCTATGTTTTTGGATGAAAATTGTGAGTTAGTATTTATTATGTTGTCAATACTTGTTTTTGCTCTTTGTGTTACTCTGGTGGGTTCATAGATTGTTATCTATAGATTAAATGATGCAAGAATATTTTCAAAGTTGTCTTTCAAATTACTCGTTGCATCACTTGATAAGTTAATATTGAAATCACCCCAGATAATTATGTTATAAAAGTTATTCTTACTGGTAACTTCAAAGAGCAAATTCCACAACAACTCAAGAAATTTCAATTTGTCTCCAGAAGAAGATCTGTAAATACATATTACTATTGTTTTACTATATTTATTAGAAACTACTGAATATTCAAAGTCCTTTTCTACCGATTTAATGTTCATGTATTTAACTTCTACAAAATTAAGAGATATTAACAAAAATTGATACTCCTCCATTTTTATACATCCTTCTGAAGAAGGAGGACACTAATTTATGATTATTTAAACAAAAATCATTTTAAAAGCTTCTGCGATAACGCCCAGACTGAAGAGCATGAAAAAATTAAGTGGTTGATGATGCTGGATATGGTATGATTATTGAAGAGATGTTTACTTCAAAGTTCGTAAAATCCGAGGTAAAATCTGAAAGCATACCAAAGGCATAGTAGAAAATATAATAACTTGTTGAAAATCGCTAAGTCCCAGCTGTTTTATTTATTTGCAAACCAACTAACAATCTGATAACTCCCCAAGCCTCTAATTTTGTTCAAAGCTTTATCACGAATAATTTGCATTTTTTTAGTGATCGAGTCATTAAAAGCAGAAAATTTCCTCAAAATAATTATTTGCACCTAAAATTGTTTGTTTTTACCGACCAATTTTATTTTACAAGACATAGGCAACTGTGATGTCCTAAACTAAGTAGCAAGAACCCACACTCGTCTAAAATAACTCCTTTTTCCGATTTTTCTGGTCTGTTTTGCCTCTACTATTTGAAATGAACTATGCATTTCTCTAACGTTATCTAAGACTGAAATGGAAGGTTTATGTACGTTGGTAAAAGATTTTTAATTAACCATTTCTGTTTACGTTCACGAATTATTGCCGCATTACTTTTTATGACCCATTATTTTGGGTCCAAGGTTGGGTAGTTTAATACTACGTATGTATCCTTTTTAATATATACTGGGATAAATATTTTGCAAATGACTAATTTTATACCAAGGTTTTGCGGCAAACTTGAGTACCTAGTTAAGGAGGACGACAACTGGAAGCGCCTTTTTTAGAAGTAAGGGACCCACGTGTTTTTTTTAGTGGTAGTATACATAGGGAGACAAAGAAGTTTAAATACGCAAATTCTCATTTAACTCTATTTTAGTTATTGATATTATATCGACACCATATTTTCAGTTCTCTTAATCGTGATGGGAAACTGGAATTCATAACAAGATATTGCTTAAAATTCGTAACGGTTTTGGATATGTAATCATACAGGGTGTTGCATCATGAGAGGGACATAGCTTAATAGGAGGAGAGAACATCAGTGGTAACCGGAACCTCCCATAGAAATGTCTCATTGGGCCTTCATTACGAAGTTACAGGGTGTTAAATAATTTTTGGCCAAACCTGTTTTTTGTCATAACTTTGACAGGGAATGAAATAACGGATTCATATTTGGTACGGCTAATGTACTAACGAGCCCCAAGAGGTACATGTATAAAAAAAATATATCCAGGTCCGGACTCACTATAATTTATGTTTCTTCTTTGCATCAATAAAACATCACCCTGTATATATTTTTTTGAAATTTCGATACGATATTCGAAAAGAGCAAGAAAAAACAAACAAAATGGCCTATTTCATTTTTTTGTTACACCTTCGTGGTTATTTAAATACGTTGTTAAATGTGCAAGAAAATGGATTACAGAACCCTATTAAATGAGAGGCACGTGAAATAAATAGTTTTATAACTAAAATTTGCAAAAATTCTATTGAGCCTAGGTGGTCTGGGTGAATCCTAATTCCGGCACGTTTTAAAGGTCCATTTTGGTAAAAAACTGTGGTCCTAATAAGTAATCGGGTATGAAATAACAAAATTTTTAATCAATCACAGTAGTCTTGTTCAAAGTGACATAATAAAAAGAAATCTCCTAAACAGTTGAATAATTGTTTGTTAGTAATTTAATGTGTCAATAATCCGCATTTAGTTAGTGAAAACTTGTACTTTCTAAAAATGTATAGCATAACTATACATTTTTAGAAACTACGTTTATGGATATGTTACTTACTTTCAAACCATTTCAAAAATTGCAGATATAAATAAGCAAAAACCCCACACTATTAACCCGGATGGCGTTACAGTGGATCTCGGCACCACTGACCCATATTAATAATATACCATTAGAACTAACTATTCTTCCGCCTCTTGTATCAATCGTATACCTAAGGAAAAAATCCTGAACAACTTAGGAATCTACGTCCTATTGGACTGCTTTCCGTTCCTCTAAAAACTATATGAACAGCTTCCTAAATATATCTTTCAAAATTCAATAACTTCTAATCAGTCCGTATTTCGAAAAGACTTCAATACTTCTATATACGACTAAGGGCCGGTCTTTTCATCTCCCATTAAATTTATTTGGGAAATAATTTCCTCGGCTACAATTGTATCAATAATCGTTTCCACAGGATTTATTTGCTGAATAAATTTAATGGGAGATGAAAAGACCGGCCCTAAGTAATATAACTGATGAAATTTTGCGAGCCATTGACAACACGAAAGTCACCTTCTTGACATAACTTGATATGACTAAAGCTTTTGACTAGATATTAATTGCCTAATTTCAAAATTAAATTACTATGGCATATCTGGAAATACTTGTTCCTGGTTTCAAAATTATCTCAATGACAGACAACAGTATTCTAGTATTTAGTCCGCGCCAATTAGAATTATATAAGAGGATTGGTGAATTTAAAACCGTTAGCAAAGCTCGACAGGACGATAAATATAAACAGCTTCAAAATATTATGGCTATATATATTAAATTCAATTTTGGCGAGGAGAAAACTTGGAACCAACGAAATGGGGTTGAAAGAAAGTGGGCAATATACCAAGTTACCAGCACCAATTTTCACCCTTCAGCTAGTATCCTGCAGCTGCAGAAAAGATTGCGGAAAACGATGCACCTGTGTTAAGGTTGGATTGTGCTGTGAATATGCCTTAATTGCCAGGTGCAAGGATGTCTAAATTCCGAATTAGAAGAACTGTTTGTCGATGAAGAACTCTCTAATGAGTAAAATTGAACAGACTTTTTGTGGAAAAGGCCTACAGGGGAAACCGCTTTAAAAAACGCACCGAGAGCTCTAATAAAAAACACATCTTTGTGGAAAAAAGACTAAAATAAATAAAAATCATTTGCGTCAATATCCATTAGACATGCATCTTATAGAGAAAATTCCGCTCTATAAATTCATTCCTGGACATTTTTCTCGTTAAATCAACCGGTTGTGAGATATTCGCTGTGAAACTTCGTGTGAGATCGATTTTTCCGTGTGCCCCCCAAACTACCCCTCAGTTTGAACGCTGTTACTGCGAAATAAGTGGGGATAAGCTACAAGGTCAATGGGACGTTTATTATACAGAATTTAACGGCAAATTTTTATTTCCTACACTTTTTTCTCTTCCAGCGAACGGTTTACAAGATAAAAGTAAAAAACCAGCGTCAATCCGCCCGTTAGGGGTGGTTTTTTGCAAAAAAGGAACTCTCCGTTCCTGAATGGGGCGATAACTTTTCGGGTATCTATTCCTAACCCTATCGAGAGTACGCGTCTCAAATATTATTTCTTTATAAATTATTTCTTCTATTCAGTGTTTTTTTATCTAATTTGCGTGTACTATACTAATACGGGAAATTCGATACTTATATCACAAAATAAATCGGTTTTATCCGATGTTCCCTAAGGATATATTTTTGGGCCACTTCTTTTTAATATATTTATTGCACTATATTCAATACTATACATGTACGTGGACGATATTGAGCTATAGCTTTTCCTCCTTCCGAATTTCAAATGGCCGAATTTTACATAAATAATGACTTAAGTTTTATATAGGAGCGAGCGTAGGTGCGTCTTTACTATGTACATACTTCGGTATGCGATGTAAAGCAACGACAGGCGTAGTTAGTACTTGAATGGGTGACCATTCCAACGGAAACCGCGTTCTCGCCTCACACATCTTCCAGCGGCTTGTATATCAGTATATGCGCGGAAGCTATGCAACCTTAGGCGAGGGTTGTGTAGGTAATATACCATCCTTCGAAGGGGATGTAAAGCCGTCAGTCCCTTGTCTATTAAATGTTAGGCAAGTAAAAGATCCCTACTCTTCTTAAGGGAAGAAGTTCGGCAAAATTCTACAGGCGTCGGTGATAGGCCTCAGTAGCGGAAATAGACCGACGCTAAATAAATGTAAAAAAAAAGTTTTATATACCAATGGACATTCTAAAATACCATTGTACTCAATGCTAACAAAAATCAAAATATTGTTTTTGGAACTTCTCAACAATTACTCAATTTTGCGGAGCTGAATATTCAAATAAATAATGAGATAATTACATCAACTGAGAGGGTAAGAAATCTCAATACTAACTTTGGTCCATTACCCAGCTTTTCTGGACACATTAGTATTATTTGTAAAAAGCTATTGTTTGAAACAGTTACATATATTTAAAACGTATGTGGATATAAATACAAAAATGTTACTTTCGGAAACAATGGTTCTATCGCACTTAAATTACGCAGATATTGTATTATGGCTCCTGTCTTACTCAAGCAGATCATTTACAAATAATTGAAAACTGCTGTGTAAGATATTTTACAATTGTGCCCCAATATGTGTAAATGAGATTCATACACTTAGTAGAATTCATTTTAAATATTTTCAGATTTGATATTATTAAATTATAAGAAGACTAACTTATGCCTTCAACTATTTCACTTCGCCAAAGCATTTGGTAAAGTTGAGCACTACATATTGTTAAATAAGCTTAAACATTTCTCCATCCCTACTGATTTAATAATATTTGTGTCTACTTACCTACTAAATAAATCGTACCTGATAAATCGGCTACAGTATGTAATGATAAATAATTTCGAGACGGATTACTACACATCAGTTTCAGGAGTTCCCCACGGTTCAAACCTAGGCCCACTTTTGTTTTTAATTTTTATAAACGATATTGTAGATACCGTAAAATATTCATCAATTAGCCTATTTTCCAAGATGACATCAAAGAAATATTTAATTGGTCTGCTGTAAATCAATTGCCCTTTAATATTGATAAATGCTAGGTAATGACTTTCACATTGCGTAAAGGTATGATTGATTATAAATATGCAGTCGGAAACAACCATTTAGAAAGGGTTTATACAAAAACTGATTTGTGTGTGATATTCGATTCAAAATTAGCATTCAATGATCATGTAATTAGTATTTCAAATAAGTCCTATAAAAATTGTATTGTAAATAACTGCAGATCACTTAAACGTGAGAAAAGTATTTTAATGCTATACGTTTTTGTAAGATCCAAACTAGATTACTGGTCCATTGTTTGGAGTCCTTAAAAATGTTGGAAAATGTGCAGAAAAAGTTTATAAAGCATACTAATTTCATATTATTAATGTTGAGGTATACTAATAACTCCTCTTATTTAGATCATACTCTATGTATAATTTAATGATGCTAAGTAACAGAAGAACTTACTTCGACATTGTTTATTTGTATAAACTTATAATACAATCTTTCGTATGATGTAATCACCTTAAATAATATAATTGTCAATGTCCCAGGCGAAAGAATATGTTTTCATACAATTTTTTCTTATATTACACCAACAAAAAACTATGAACTACAGTCACCTCCTGTTAAAATTGCAAAAAGTTATTCGTATACATATGTCATGTTCACAAAGGAATTGAAAAATAAATTACTTAAAATGCAGAACAAAAGAGAAATTTTGTAAACAATTATGTAGCATTTATTATTTTATAATATATTTTTCGTATTATAAGTACCCTTACCTCCTCTCCCTCTCTCCATCTTATTTCTGAATGCTTTACTTTAATTTAGTTTAAGTTTAGTCTAGTTTAAGTTAGATTAAGTGTATACAGTTTGTAATTGGCTTGTGAAAGCTGTAGACTTGTACCAATCAATAAATAAATAAATTTTAAAATGAATTCCAATAAATAGACAAATAAATAATAATTATTATAGTTCAAGTAATAAGTTCCCCATACATAAAAAACGCAAAAAAAACGTTACGACATAATTATATCGCCGCGTGGCATGGCGCCAAGCCGGATATCAAATAACGACTCGAGACCCGACGCACATTAAAAACCTATAAAGGTAAGCGAGTCAATTGCGGTCGAGACAACACAAGTCCGATTCTAGACACATACATTCATTCGCACAGTAACAGCATAATAATCATCTGTCTCGCTTTCACGCAGGCGATGTAAAGGATGGACTAGGTGGCGGGATATAAACTCCGCCCCACTCCGTCTGCTTCACCGCGACCGCATTTTACTATAACGATTTCCTCGGCTATACTTGATCGCATCATTTTATATAATAGCATTTTGCGATTAATAAATTACATTCACCTCCTTCCACTATGGTACTGAAAACCTTGAGAGTAAAAATAAACTACATTTTATCAACTTGACACTGACATTGTGCTCAAAAAATAACGCAAAAATAAATATGTGACCAATTTGTTGCAGATAAATTACAATAAGAACTTTAGTAATTTCATTTATCATTCGTGATTAATTGTTCTCTGTTGTGTTTGGTCGTGAATATCAGTCTTGTTTTTTCATACATTAAGCGACTCTTAGGAATTTATGATACTTTCTAGGGAGAACTAGAACAATCCAGTAAAAACCGCACTTCGACCGGCTACCAATAACTATTTTACTATCTTTGCAAATCCCATAACTTATTTTGGGTGTTTGCTTATTAATTTATATGCTTAGAATACATGTGACAACTTTCCCCCTTACATTGGCATAATAAACATTGCTTAATCGACGAGCGAGTCGTCGGCGGTCTTCGTCAGTCAGTGCGTTCACACGGTGTGGTAGGTGTGAATTTATTATGTATTTTAATTCGTAGTGATGTATCGTTGTTTATAAACTGCATCTTAGAGGTGTTGAGATTATTTCAGCCCCGAGATTTACATTACCCTATCCTGGAATACCGAGACTGTCTCGGCATAAATGAAATGTCTAATGCAACTTGCTGAAGTCATTAATCAGTTTAAAACTAAAACATAAAAAAATACAATGTAGAAATATACAAATATATAAATAACTATTGCGATGGAGGTACTTGAAAAAAGTTTGTTAAGAAGAGAATTTTTGATATTTGTATCCTGCCGAAGACAACGTTCGAACTTTACACTTTTAGGAGATATTATTACTTATAACTATACGCACATTGATGATTATATCCGCAGTTATCAGCGTCTCCATTTTTCTACTCGTTCGGGATTGAAGGCTCAATCCCAGGGTATCCAAGAAAGATCAGTTTTTTTACTAAGATTCCAGAATTGGAAGACAGTCTACAGAACTCTGCAAATTAAAGTTGAAATATCTTGCAGAAATATTTTTTCTTAGTTCTTCGTCATCTTCTTTCTTCCGTGTTACTGTTTCTGCCTTTTCCTGTTCATCTTTGATATCATCGAATACGTAGAGGTAATGCTTCAGATACTATACATTTTTAAGGCTGCTTTTGCTTTAGTAGAGTACAGTCATTGGCCTGGCTCCATGGGTTTAAGGTTACGTATTTTCTATTCCTTGAAATTTAACGGTTTTGAAATTTTAGGTACACTTTAGTGCTTATAGGAGATGCCCTTTCTCCAAATTTCATCAAAATCGGTCTATTACAACCCGAGTAATAGAAGAAAGTTGAAAAGTGACTCGTTAACGCGTTTGTTAGTTTTTTTTCAGGTTATGTTAAACTTTCGAGCTTTCTAATTCAGTAGTATTGTTGCTCTCTCAAAAACCAGTATGCTGAGACCTTACTCGCCTTTATCGGACCGGCGGAACCGCAACTATTTAAAAAAGAAGTTCAAGAATCCAGACACGATGGCTATTTTCTCTACAGGCTGTCCATTTTATCAGGGCCCTCGAGAATATCTCACTTAATATTGGTCGTACAAAAAAAATTATTTTTACGAAAATTTTGCCGATTCATATAACCTACAAAATGGTTTAAAGACATTAGAAATCCATGGCCCACTTTAAGAGTTATGGCGGAAAATATCGAAAATGCGGAAAACGTCTAGGCCAAATATCTCCGTTATTTAAAGAGATACGAGAAAAATTCTGAGGCGAAAATTTGTTACAAAACAGAGTGTTTCAACGAAATTTTATCTAATTTTTTTCAAAACCGCTGTATTTTGTGATTTACTCTTCAGGCTTTTAAAAAAATTATTTTGAAACGGGCGGGAAATAGCGCCATTAAATAGAGTATTTTCCTCCCTTTTCAACGATATATCACATGCCATATTTACTCATTGGTACTACGTTAGTAATTATAAAAATATTTTTGTTAAACCAATATTTTTTTTTAACAAGCATTATACTTGCCGTGGAGAAGTATGATTAAATAAAACTATAAAATAATTCAATAAGTTGCTCAAATCTTTGCTATAATAAAACATTAACACAATTAAGAAGAATAAAGTAAATTCAGGTAGCAAAAACAAATTAATAATAAAAAGAATATAGCACACAGAACATTAATATTTATCTAATCCTCAAAATAATTTTTAAGATATCATATCAAGTGTTCAAAGTGTCCACCGCGATTTCTTATGCACAATCGAGCACGGCGAGGCACTGCATTTAAAACATTACTTAGCATTTCGGGGGTAACTGTAATACATCCCCGTTGAATTTGAGCTTCTAGGTCCTCTACATTTTGCGGTGTTGTCGAAAACACCTTATCTTTAATATACCCCCATAGATAGAAATCCATTGGGGTTATATCTCGAGAACTAGGGGGCCATCGAATAAATACATTGGTACCTATCCAATGTTGAGGCAAAATTTCGTCTAAATAATCTAGGTAAATCTGGGAATTGTGGGGAGGAGCTCCATCTTGTTGAAAATATTGAAAGTTGTGTCGATTCTCTAAAGGTAGGTCATCTAAGAATTCATTAAATTCATTTGTCAAAAAGTTTAGGTACCTTTGACCACTGAGGTGACCATCATAAAAATAAGGACCTATTAAATTGATGCCTAAAATACCTATCCACACATTTATTGAAAAACGATTTTGAAACCCAGTCGGTCTAATACCAGTGTGTATTTTCAGAAGTCCATTTGTAATGAATATTGCGATTAAAAAATCCATTATTGGAAAAATTTGCCTCGTCGGACCAAAGTATTTTACTACATATTAATGGATCGGCACGCTTCTTTTCCAACAGCCACCTACAAAAAGTCGTCCTCCTTGGTTTGTCCCCCGCTCATAAATCGTGAACTTTTTTGGCTTTATAACACCGGTAACCGTTTTTCTTTAAAATTTTTCTAGCACTTGTTTTATTTATATAACAAGCAATTTGAATTTCTCTTAATGATGTTTCCAAATTGTCTGTATTTTTATTTCTTACATAATTAATAACTCGGTTTATCTTATTTGCATTATCAGTAATACTGTTCAACCTTGTCTTCTTCTTTAAAAATGAACCATTACATTTCAGTTTCGTAGCTAATTTTCTGAACAGAGTTTTATTCGGCTGTAGTGCTTGTGGAAATCTGTTTCTATATTCTACTTGAGCTAATCCAGAGTTAAAATTGCATTGGCAATATGCAACGAACATATTATAACGATCAATGTGAGTGAAAATCATTTTTGAAAATTCTAAATTCTTAAACGAATGTGATTGAGTGAGAGTTTTAGTATTAACTGAGATGATCTGTCAAAAAATTAAATTGTCAAGTTTGTTCATAGCCAACTATTTTAAAATAATTGAAATAATAGTAAAATCATGAAATACAAACAAATGGATATTATACTTAAATTAATTGGTAAAGACATTTTAACTTTCTGAGCAAGGAGTGACGCTTTTATGGAGGACCTCTATACATTGGCATAACTGCGAATACTCTTTCCATAATTGCTCCATGTTGATTTCTTGATTATTATTTTGTTTTTGTTACCAGAATTTACTTTGTTCTTCTTAATTGTGTTAATGTTTTATTATAGCAAAGATTTGAACAACTTATTGAATTATTTTATCGTTTTATTTAATCATACTTCTCCACGGCAGGTATAATGCTTGTTAAAAAAAATGTATTGGTTTTAAAAAAAATGTTTTTATAATTACTACGTAGTACCAATGAATAAATATGGCATGTGATATGGCAAGGGAGGAAAATACTCTATTTAATGGCGCCATTTCCCACCCGTTTCAAAATAATTTTTTTAATAGCCTGAAGAGTAAATCTCAAAATACAACGGTTTTGAAAAAACTTAGATAATACCTCGTTGAAACACTCTGTTTTGCAAAAAATTTTCGCCTTAGAATTTTTCTCGTATCTCTTCAAATAACGGAGATATTTGGCCTAGACATTTTCCGCATTTTCGATATTTTCCGCCATAACTGTTAAAGTAGGCCATGGATTTCAAATGTTTTTAAACCATTTTGTAGGTTATATAAACCGGTACAATTTTCGTAAAAATAAGTTTTTTTGTACGATCGATATTAAGTGAGATATTCTCGAGGGCCCTGATAAAATGGACAGCCTGTAAAAAGTGGCCCTATATAGTCGAGCGGCGACTTCCGACCACAATGAACATAGCATTTTCGTAACTCATGGGGCTCGACTAATGACTTTAAAAAAATAGCTTCTATCAGCTACATCCATTGTTACGGACCTGTTGCATATGCGACCCGCGATGCACATTTGTGTTTTGAGGGCTATATAATAAGCATCACACCGGCGAACATTAGTAGCGGAATTTTTGCTACCTTCCGCGAGAGGCGCGAGACTTCCAGCTGGTCCAAGGAGAAACTGTTTGGCGGTGTGTACATGGTTGGTAATTTCTCAAGAACTTGGTTCATTCAAGGCATCTTTGTGGATTTTGGAGTTATCAACGTCAAGAAAATTTCCTCCGTTTTATGTTATTTTGTTGAGCAGAATATTTCAACGAATTTGAACTTCTGGCGCAGGATTTAAGTGAACAAGTGAGTTCACCTCATTATCCCCATCTTACTAGGTCTCTATCCACGTGTTTCACAAATTTGCAGGCTTTCCTTTGGAAGTATCTCGTTGGTTTGAAAGACGGACTCGACTCCATTTATTAAACTGTAGCCGTCTATAGGAGTTTTGGTGGATTGTTTCCCTCAACAGTAAGAGGTAAATTATATTTCTTTTGTGGGTTGTGTCTGATTTAAATTGCTCTCATGAGGAATGTTTCACGTGCATTTCCGATCGTGCAAAAAAAAAATCGGTGTATCTTTAAAGTGCATGGACGGTGCTAGAACGCCCACACACTCAAAGGTAGAAAGTTCCACGGACAGGGCTAGAATGCCCACGCACCGGAGTAGAAAATTCCACGGCTGGAGAGGTTGTAAATCAACCCCATCGTCTTGTCTATTCCTTTTTTCCCGAAGACACCACCGTAGGGCTACAGTTTCTGCATCGTCGAAGTCTAGGTATCGTACCACCCTAGTTAAGTGTGTTGTTTTCTTTACCGGGGACCACCTTCAGTGGTTCTGCGGGGTTATATATATATATATATATATATATATATATATATATATATATATATATATTTACTTTTGCATTTTAACTTACTTGTGTATATATTTAAAGATTTTACGCATTTATTATTACTTAAGGAGGTTCTCTAATCAGATCCATTGTGGCCAAATTTATTTCAATTTATGCTGTAATCCATTAATCAGAATTAGGTACATCATTGAACATCGCCAGGTTTCATATTAGAGAACCAGAAATTATTTGTAAATACTGTAATATAGTGCATTTCATGTTGATAGAAAGTGTCATTATTTCATCTGCGACCACTACGAATGGAACCCTCAGTGATTTATGTTAAGTAAACTAGTAATTTATAACAGTTTATGTTAAACTTGGGCTTAACGCCCTGAGATTTCTGAGGTAGGGAAATTTTGTCGTGGGCACGTTACATCACTTATCCGGGCTAGTGTCTGCGATCTGCTACACCTCAGCAGCCCAAGTGTTTTCTTTTTGTATTATCTTGTAACACTTATTATCCAACGTATAATTATGCTCTTGTAAAACGTAGCACCACTTTCAAAAATTTTTTGCCCTTGGTGAATATTACTCCACTAACTTGGTCGAGAATGAACAAGTTACTGCTTGCGAGAACTCTTAACAAAATAGAGTTTGTGTTTACTAAAGCATAAAGGAATAGCATCTTAATTGAGAAAGAAAATTTGTTTTGGAGAAATTATGTTCATGCGATTAGATTTGCTCAAATAATGGAAACCAAATTAGTTGTAGTTGACTTAGCTCCCATGAACCAATGTTGGCTAACATCACTCAACTGCGCTGGAATTCAAGACAAATAATTTGAAGAAGACAATAGAATAAGTAAGTCATTAAAACACTAAATAACGCACTTGAAATATAGATCTTAATTAGTGACAAATGGCACATATAAAGACTGAAGATGACTATAACAGCTGAACCTATATCACATCAGAAATAGCACAAACATATAAAAAACTCATACAAGCTATAGAGAAACAAATATATCCATTGCAATACCGTATTGGGAAGATTTCAAAATACCAAAATCTTAAACATCTAAAAAAGGATAAAAATAAAACAAGATCAGTTAAAAGCAAACCAACAGTTAGATCTCAAAAAAGACAAAGTACAACCGATAGTAAATAAGTTGTGCTGTTGATATTATAAAAACTATATGCATTGGTTAAATATACGACCCTTAATACTATGTCTTGTATCGGTACTATTGGAATTTATCGTCTGTTAAGTTTGAAATAATATTAGATGGTTTGTTGCAACCTACTGTTTGCAGGTTGTGTTTATTTATTTTATGAATCGGAGTCGCGGTTACAAAGTATCCCAACATACCTTCCAGGCTATCGTCCCATGGTGCTACCCCCTCTCTGCGCTTTATCTTCATCCTGGAAATTCAGTATAGATACTTAGTGAGGCTCCATATAATGTCTCAGAGATTTTGCCTCTGCTTTTGTGAGATCGAGGGGAGCTGTCGTGTCTTTTTTTTTAGTTTCACTTTAAGTTGTAAATGATTCTGGTTTAAGACTAATTTGAAGATCGAGATAAAGTGAAGATCGTTAATACTGTCCGAAGGGTTTGTACATAAACTACATCCATGCTCCTTGTCACAATCTTGTGAAATCGCTTCCTAATATTAAGTCACATTAGAAATTAAAGTTTGGTATTTGTACTTCAAAAAAGACACGTATGTGAAATGTGGCATTATCTAACCCATCCCTCTCTCGTCATCCATTGTTTATGCTAAACAATACCCCCTCCCTCCCACAGGCGTACATAGTTAATGGACAGCCCCAAATTTAGCACTAAATGACCATAATTCACGGTCGGATAAAATAATAAATAATAAGGATAGTTTGTAAAAGGAAAAGTTTTTCTTTTGTGATATATGAAAGCAGTACATTGCTTCGGTATAATAGAAAATGCTAATTTGTTGGTTTTTGCTTACGGCCTTCCGATCGATAAGTAATTTATTTCGAGCAATTTGTAAACATAACCTACTGTTGTTATAATCAAGTCAATAAATATGTCAATTTGCCCGATCCGATCGTGCAAGAAACTAAATTAAGAATCGGTATGGGGAATAACAAAAGACGTTTCATCGAACACGGTGGCGTCGAAAATACTTATAGTATTAAATGTTTGAAATTTCCATCTAACCAAAAATGTTTTACGTTATGCAAAAAGTTTTTTATACTTGTATGAAATATGTCATTTTGAAATGAGGTTGATGTGGCGGTTTGGAGCGCAGTATCATCTCATGGAAAAATCGGCCTTTATTTCCTTGAAAATGAACATGTTAATAGCTTTTTTTCCCTACTCCACTCGATGACTAACCCAGATGAAAATATATTTTTTGAGCAGGATGGTACAACTAGCCTTACTGCCGGAGTTTCAATGAATTTGCTGAAGCTCACATTTTCAGGTATTCTCATCAGCAGGTTCGGCGATTTTCCGTGGCCTACCGGTTCCTAGACTAGGCGGCTCCCGACTATTTTCTCTGGAGATACCTTAAATCCCAAGGAGAACCAGCTAAGGACCAGAGATGATTTGAAGAAGTGAATTCGCCAAGAGGTCAACGGCATTCCGTTGGAAATGCTACGTAATGTCATGGGCAGCATCATTCACTCTCAGACTTTAAGGGTCATTCTGTAACTTATCAAAACTAAAGTGTTCCTTATTGTGACATCGGACTTTGATCCTCACCGCAAACTAATATACACTTTGACAACCTTTTTGACATCTGGTATTAACTGGCATCATTTCACCTCATTATCCACTGTATATATTCCGCTGTTTAATAATAAGAGTATGTAGTATCAAGCCAGAGGTCAGTGTCAAGTATTCAGATATCTTTTTGTCTATTAATGTTTGTTTACATCTAAAGAAAATTCTAATAGATATTGGTTATCGTTGTGTAAAAAATACGTTCTCGTGGCGACAATAGATTGTATATTTATTTAAATAACCAAGCGCCTGGATTCCAAACATTTTGGCACTTTATCGACTTCGGTAGTGAAGTAAAATTTATTACTTTTTACAATCTAGTTTATGTTTTAAACCTGTGTCACAATGATGTCAAATTTTATATGAAATATAATAATACAAAGTACATATCTGAGAAAGCAAATCAGACCAATTTTATAAGCAGTAAAAAAGCACAAAACACATATAGTTAGTGTAATCGAGACCTGAACTATGACAAAAAGATATGAAGAAAATTCGAAAGAAAGATTCTACGAAACATATATGGAACCCAGAACACCGACCGAATATGCAAAACCTGAATGAATACTGAATCAAGAAACTGACATTATTAAATATATGAAGAGATACATATTACCATGGTTGGGACATACCAGTAGAATGCAGGGTTCGAGAACACAAAGGAATTTTATGGGGGAGACCTATTGGAAATCGAAAAAGAAGAATACCCTGGATGAGGCAATTGAATGACATAGAAGATGATCTAAGAACTATGAATAGTTAAATAGGGTGGCCCAGACATAACACTTCCAGAATTTTTTTAATTAAAACTAAGTTTAAAGACGTTTTGTTATACTTTTTACACACAGTTGTAATCGATTCAAGTCAATGTTTATATATTTTATATAAAAAAGCATGCGATACTCAAGAATTACTAAAATTATCAGAAATAACAAAGTAATGTTTGGGATTAAAAGAAAAAAAAATGAAAATTACAGCAGTATAAAGAATGAGGACGTAAGAATAATGACAGATGACCTTGCAATTTGTAGCTTACTACTAATTTTTCCGGAAATTTGCTAAGCTACTAGCAGCATCTTCAGATTATACAATACGTTTATTGACAAGAATAAGCAGTACAATAATTACAAACTTTCTTAAAAGTAAGTGCATCAACACCTCCCAAGGGCAAAAATATAAAGCATATAATACATACATACATCAAACAACTGATATACGTATGTATTTAAGCATATACATAATATTATACAAAAACATAACTACATATAGACACAATGAAGCACCACAGATGAATAAATATGGTTCTTATTAGAACATTTCTACATAAAAATTGTATAACCTTGATAGGATTATATCTTCTTTTAGTTTATGTTTTACCGTTGCCATTGATATATTTTGATATTGAATAGGCACATTATCAATCATATATGCTGCTATGAAGGAAATGGGCGATCGAAAGGATGATTTTTTATGGGAGGGAATACAAACTTTATTTTCAACGTGTCTCAGATCTCTGCTATAAGTTTTAGTTCATCTTTGTATTTTATGAAATAAATAACTAGATTTGCCTATTCTGAAAATATTTAAAATGAATCTTACTACGTTGCATGTAGTATCAGTGCTTTTTGTTCTAATTATTATGACATTGGCGTAGTTTCCGCAAACACCACTAAACATGAACACTTCAACTCTTTCCAGGACTAAGGAATTCAGGATCCCAGGATTTATTGTGCCGTATTATTGTAGAATTTGAATTGAAATTCAACAATTAGTGCGTAGCATCCGAGAATCAGATACACTATCGTACATTTTTTAAATTTCTGGTTCAATGTTATGCAAAATATGGAATTGACGTCGGGTTGAACCAACTACGGAATTCCCTTTCGACTAGCGAAGTATTGTTTTTCATCGTACATGTTATTAGAACAACGGAACGATATTACGTATGGAAGATTAATTATGTATTGTAATAATTCGAGAAGGCGCGGATTCGCAAGTAATCTAGAACAATACCAGGATGTTTCGCGTCGTTCAAAGAACTTGATCCTTAATTTTTCACTGTAAAATAATGAAGACAAATGATCAGTCACCGTGTGTTGTCACGTACACTATGTTGGCGAATTTATGCCTACACGAGGACGTATTTATTAGTATCAAAGTAGTGGATCCAGTTGAATGTGTTCCCAGAGGTGGACGATTGGCTTGCACGTGATTAACTTGTCGCACCTTGCTTGTTCTGTCGCTTTAGACGTTTCGAGCTAATTTCTTGTGCAATGTATTCCTAACGATTCACAAGCCTTACAGTAAAGTAAACAATTTATTGTTCCTTATACAAGGTCCGGTCTTCCTAATAATATTAATAGTATAAAAATAAACCATTATCATTTATTTTCAGACTAGTAATTTTTCCAAGTTTAGATTTGGTTCAAGTTTAAAATATTACTTTACACAAATTTTTTAAATAATATTATACATTAAAATTGTTGTCGAATAATCGTCGAATAAATTCTAATATGATGGAAAATACACGTTGTGACAATCGTCAGTGAGCAAACTGTGGACTATTCAGAGTTGTGTAAATTATAGTGAAAATGCAATATACCCGTTTAAATCTGAAATTGAAATGTGTAATCAAACATACTATCACATGCTTTGGGAAATTATTCTCAAAGTAGCTGATAAAATAGCAGCCAGAAAATTTATCATCTGATCTTGTTCGTAGTTTATTGTTGTATCGCTCCGCAATTGTTGGTGAAGGCCATGGATCCCTGAACTCTTCGTTGATAGACCGATCATCCCATCGTGGCTACAATCTGTTAAGAATGTGCATGCGCTTCTTTTTCTCTTGAGGGAAAGCAGCCAATTACTTAAGGGGAAGGAGACAGTAAACAAAGTTTTAAAGTCCGTAGATGCCCAAATTTTGACATAAATGGATCAGTTGATCGCATCTGGATTTGCAGTCTTTAAATATTGAAGAAAATTTTATACCCATTGAGGATTAAGTGCACTGAAGAATACACGATTTAAAACTCATCATTTATTATTGCAAAAACTATAAGAAAAATGTGTAGAACGTGCATATGAGGTCATTCTAACCTCAACAAGGTCAACTGAACATGTAAGCAATTGTCAAATTCGGTTCTAGGCCAGGGGATTTTACGCGTTGCCAACGAAAATTATTTAAACAAAATTTTGAAGAGGAAATCCGTGGGAATGTGCCGCGCATTCTTAACTCGTATTTGTAACAAAATGGGATCTGTGTATTGATCAGTTTAATCATTGAAAATGTTGAAATGACAATTAACAAAAATCTTGTGAATAATTGTCTTCGGAACGTCGAAAATAGCAGTTAAAAGGCATTTTGCTTAAAACTTACCGTGTTGAGAATAAAATCAATTCGGCACAAACGGCTGACAATTCCACAATAGGGTTTTCCCACTAATTTTATTTTAACAATTTGTGTCGTGAAAATGATATAATAAAACATTTTATTAATTTACAACAATTTACTTTTCTAATAATTATTATTTCTAAGAGAATATCGTTAAAACAACTTGCTGATAATTTCACTGCTTTTTAAAACGAGCATTTTTACGCGCCAGAATTACGTATCTACCCGGAAAACCAATGAGATTATGGATATAATTAGTTTGTAATAGATTCTAACTGTGTGTTAAAGAAAGCTTTCCTCTAAAACTTCTCATAATTTCAATTTGTAATGCTTGTACTGTGATTGGTCTAAAGCAGTGGACGTGTAAATATTGGCCAATCAAAATCCAGATAAATGCCGCACAAGTTATTCGTGAAAGCGTCGGACGTTAATATTTTGTACTGTAGCTTAGGTTTAACCTTCACCGACATTACACATTAGATGACTAACCTAAAATGTTAAATTTATATTTTCATGTTTGTATTGTTTGGAGTGAAAATATTATTTTATCAGTTTCTGGTTTATGTTTTATTAATTCTACAATCAAAATGGAATCAAGTGGAAGAGGGATATGTTAAAGATGCCGCTGATAATTTACCTAAAGTAGAAAAGTGCTGAGTGCTGTCAATAAATAGAGGTTATGTTATGTTAACAGAGACCAAGATTAATAAACAATCTTGAACAGAGACAACCTCTGTGATTGGATTTCAGGGTGTTGACGTCACAACGCGCCAATTTATGGCTGTTTAAAATGAACCCAATATTTTTCAAACTTCAAGTTTTTTTGTTGTTACTATTAGTAAAATTAATAAGATAATAAATATACCATAAATCATTTTTTTACGTGAGTTAAGTATTTCAGCAATATTTTTTTTTCTGGGAAAACTCTATTATTTGGGAAAATCAGATGTCTACCATTTTAAAAGCTTATTTTATATTTCTCGTATCATTTCCCTGATTACTCTACAATACCCAGAATGCAAATTCAGAACTTGAATTTCTCTATTATAATTTTGAAAATAAAATGATGTAACCGCTATAAGATTGGGCAACATGGGTGGATCCTGGGTACCACAGACAATTCACAATTGAGAATATGTTCTTGTTCCGAAGATATATATAATTGACTGATGGTCGAGAGGTAAGCGCACTTGCCTTTCACCCAAAAGTTCCGGGTTCGATCCCCGGTCGTGGCAGTGGAAAATACTGTGAGAGGGATTTTTTCACTATACACGGATATTGGGTGTGTGTCCCTTGTCTCTAAATGTGTAGCCCCCTCCCACATAAGGCTCTTCTAGAGCCTTCCGGGATAAAGGGGGTCATCATTACCTGTGGTGTATTTATTTATTATTGGAAATTTTCCTCTATGCCGTCAACTTAATTTGTAAATCCCCACATTAGTTAAATGAGTACTTCCCATTTCCCCCGCAAAATATAGTGCAAAGACTTTTACCTAATGATTGATACACGGCGACACCTCCAATTTATACACATGTTTAAAATGCGCCTCAAGTAGCTGCAGGTCAACACGACGGGTGTTGCGAATTAGTGTTAATGTCGAGAAATTAAAAAAATCACTTCGTTGGGACCAAACTTCGATGTAAAAATTAGCTATGCAAATCGTTGGTTTTAAAATATACTATTAAATTCTGATTGCTCATTTTAATATTAAGTAGGTAAGTAAGTTTATTGAATAGGACAAACCTAATATACATATTAAAGATATGTTTCTTCTTATAAATACAATAATAACAAATAAAAATAAGACATAATATATGGACACAAATACTAACAACTACGCATACAAATGGCCCAAGTGGCATAATAAATAAACTATGATTATATACAAATTTAGTTATTTTAAATATTCATTTAAAGCAGCTTTAAATATATTGACATTGCTACATTCTTTTAAACCATTTGGCAAATTGTTAAATTCCCATAGACCTTGTATAAATAATGTATTCATATATTTCCTGTGGTTTCTATTTTGTACATGTAGATCATCGTGTCTTCTTGTTAAATAATTATGAACTTGATTATTAAACACTATATAATGATTAAAATATGAAGGAAGTAGTCCTTTTATAATTTTGAAAACAAAAATCAACATAAAATATCTCAAACGAGTTCTGAGATTAAACCAATTTAACATCTCCAACATTACGGCAATTGATGTTACTCTACTACATTTTAATATAATTCGCATGCCCCTATTTTGTAACTTCTGTAAAGCAGCTACACTGTTATTATCTAAAAAATATAGAATGTTTGAGCAATAGTCAAAGTGAGGCTGAATAATTGTTTTAAAAACTGTAATATTAGCATTTATTGAAAGAAAATTAGCCACTCTAGAGAAAAAGAATAATTTTTTTGATATTTTCTTCTGAATATAAATAAAATGATGTTTCAGTGACAGATTATTGTCGATAATAAAGCTTAGATATTTTATTTCAGTAACTATTTCTATTTTTCAATTTTCAAAGTATACATTAATATTATCAATATTTATCTTAGAGTGGTTATATGGCTTAGTGATAATCATGCCTTTAGTTTTATTTTAATTTAATTTCAATTTGTTGGTATTAAGGTTAAGATTCTTCATTCATCCTTTCAATTGCTACATCATCACTGTGACATATTGCAATAAGTGTATTATCTGCAAATAAATTCACAAAGTCTCACGATAGAGAATAACTTATGTCATTTAAATAAATTATGAATAACAATGGGCCCAAAACACTTCCTTGCGGTGCACCGGTGTCATTTATTTCCAAGGGAGATATGGCATTGTTTATTTTTGTACATTGAGATCTATTGAGCAAGTAACTTTTGAACCAATCAAGAAGTGATCCCCCAATACCATAACATTTTAATTTATCTAAGAGCACCTTTCTGTCAATTGTTTCAAAAGCACGCCTGAAATCTAAAAACATTGCAACAATGCATTTATCTTTATCAATTTCTTCATTCCAATTTGCAAATGTTAATTGTAGAGCAGTTTCACACGAATGCTTAGACCTAAAACCAGATTGATTTCCTATATCAAATTATTATAATTGAAATATTCGATTAATTGGTGATATACTGATAATTCAAGTACTTTTTCAATTGGAGGAAGAGTATTAATTGGTCTAAAGTCCCCTGCATTGTTAGAGTTTGGAATTTTAGCAACTGGTACAATAATACTACATTTTAATGAACTAGGCACTTCCCCTCTAGACAAGGATGTGTTGATCAAATGTAGTAGTATATGTCCCGTCACTTCAAATATGGATTTTAAAAATTTTGAATTTAGAGTAATATTTACATTAGATTTATTGTTTAACGATGACACAATAACTTTAAGTTCCTGTAATGTTAAAAGTTTAAATTCATTAAAACTACTTTCAACCAAATTATAACCGACAGAAGACCACTGACCACCATTAATAAAAAATATGTGTTTGCAATAAACTCGACTTATTATCTATTATACATAACTTTACAATTTTTTTCTACTTTAAGTGCAGTCTTCTGTATATTCAGTTGAACTACAATTTTACACAAGTTGTCTCAGTTAATAGAACAAATTTGTGAAGTGTGTCGGAAAAAATCTAAAAGTCGACTGTGAGAACCACCATTACTAACTATGCGCATTTAATCACGTAAATCCACGATGTTAGTTTGTTATTTTACCTGATTTGGAATGTTCACTATGGCTAAAAAAAAATCTGGTTGAAATGTGCGTGATACTCATAACATAACCTATATATTATTTAACATTCTCGTCCTACATTAGGTTCTCGCTTTAGTTTAACAAAACATGAGCTGCTCATTTAAATTTAATCTCTAAATGGAATGTTTTAATGCTTTCACTTTTAGGGAAACTAGTTAACAATGAGCTAACTTTTCTTAACCGTTTGTTTCCGAAGGGAAAAGGACAGCGAGGAGTACATTTGCTATGAATTATTAGGATTGTTTGTACTGTTTTCAGGAAGCGAAGGCATTGGATTTAGGCCGAAATACGCAAATCCGGAATTCCGGCCCATAAACCCGAATTTATGGGGTTAAATTTTTTATTACAAACGCGTTAAAGGAAATGAGATTTCACACAATCGCAGTAATTTTAAATCTATGGCGTACATTCATTATCCATTTTATTGTATGCAGTTTAAAAAAATCATGTTATTAAATGTGCTACATTACAATTGACTGTAGCGCGAGGGTATATAATGGATAACTACTACTCGATTTTTAAACAATTATGTCAGATTTGACCTGAAATTGGACGCGTATAAATCATTCCGGGTTATTAAATGGGGTAGTCAATAATATTAAAACTATGTTCTCGCCCTACCAAGTTTTAATGTTCGTCAATTAATATTTATTTATGGAGATAAATCAATGCGGAATAAAGCTTGAAATCCTTTCTGGTACGTGGGTCTGCAGGAAGGGGTGTTGTATAGTAGAAACTTGAATCATGCAACATGCAACACGATGAGTAGGATAGAATACTAGAATGTTTAAAAATGTTTCTAATCGCCCACCAGGACACCTCAAACACCCTTTTAGATCTAGAAGATCTAGATTTGTTTGAGTAAAGGAGGCGGAATCCTACAGTTTTTAATGAAATCCGAACTTAGAATAATTTGTAATTAAAGACTATTTCGCAGATGGAGTTTAAACCCTCACTATACCGCGTATAACAGGATCATAGTACACTCCTCTTTTTTCCTTTAGTTTTAAAAATAAACGATTGAAATTCGGAACATCCTAAATACTTAATAAGCGTCATTTTTTTACATATAAATAATATATTTACACTTCCGGCTTCATCGGAACTAACACCAACTTTTTATTTCCAAATGAAACAACCTGTATATTATCGCATTTTTGAATTCTGCATAATTTTCTGAACCCAACAGCGATTGCATAGACAATGTTTTTTAAATAACCCCAAAAAATCAAGGGGAGTCAATTCGGGTGACTTTGGAGGCCACCTGACGGACCATTCGTCGAAATGACGTTTTCTCCGAATTTGTGTTGAAGGTAATCAGTTATTATTCTTGAATTATGGAGAGGAGCGCCATCTTGTTGGAAATACACTCCCTGTTGTAAATCCAAAGGTAATTCATCTGAAATGCCCTCTCATTTTGCAGGAATCTCAATTATCTGGCACCAGTCAAGGGTCATGTGGTATCATTGAATTCAGATAATTATGCGGAATTCAAAAATTCAATAATATACAGGGTGTTACATTTAAAAATTAAAAGTAAGAATGATATCTATGTATGTACAGTTGGATTTTTTTTGTTTTATTGCAATAGAGATAGTAACGGTTATATATGGTTTAGGATAATAGTACCATATGGTCCATGTATATCAAGGAGAGTTAGTATCTCTTCGTTTAAGAAATCAACGTTTGAGATTGTCGTTAAGGGTACTAATATAGTTCCAGAAAATAGAGGGAGTATATTTGATAACTTCGTTTTGGTTTTGGGGTGACGATTTAGTTATTTGATGATTTAGATGACAGTAGACTAATAAATAATCCATTATATTTGAGAGATCTATAGTTTCAGATTCTAATATTTTATATTTGTTGTTTGTGCAAGTGCTATCAATTAATGTGCAATTCGTGCTGAGCCAGACATAATTTGATTTAGTTCAAAACAGTTAGAGTATGTTGGCAAGCTGGATAGTCCTCTTTTAGGAAATCAATGTTAAGGTCCTCTGTTAATATTAAATTATCCATTTTACAGACAATATTTCTCATTATTTCGTCTGGTTCAAATCTATAATTGTTTGATGTTTTCTCTGGTCACAAATTGCATGTCAATTTCGGAATACTTAAGAAAATGTTTGATAAAGCAGCATAAGCCTCCACTCCACCTCTTTTAGATCTATCGCATCTAAATAATTGGTAGCCAGGGAGTATTAAAATGTTGAGACAAATATATGGGTTTCTACAAAGAATTAGATCAAAGTAAAATTCATCAATTTAACTAGCAAACTCATTAAAGCAGGAATTAAGAGATGTAATATTTACGTGTGCTTTTTTAGAGCGTCCTATGCTAATTTACTAGAATTAGAAAAATCGTTACATGTGTTGTGATTGAGATTGATTGGTAGTTGCTAAAAAGTGGAGTAGTTTCGTTTCCTTTTCACAAATTCTGCAATTCTTTGATAACTCGGGCAAATTGGATCAGTGGCTTGATGACTGCAGGTTAATTTATTTTATGTTTCTCTGAATTTGATACGCAATTAATATTGAGATTGAATTGAAGTTCGTAATTTCGAAGCAATTTTTCACAGATATCGTAGAAAGTAGATAAATAAATAATAATAAATAAATAATAATAAATAAATAAACATCACAGAAATTACACAATGCAATTCTGTAAGAATATCTTATAAAAACTCATTATAGATCAAAGGACTCCTAATATATTAAATAAGATCCCAATTTTGGAAGCCCTCTTCAGAAGATCGTAGCTCTTTAGAAAGATTTTTCCAGATATTATTTATGTTTATAAGGACTGTTATGTTTTTATTTCTCATAATAATAAAAATAAATAAATACACCACAGGTAATGACGACCCCCTTTATCCCGGAAGGGTCTAGAAGAGCCTTGTGTGTGTAATAATAATAATAATAATAATAATAATAACTTTATTAATCCAAGAGATCAACACATTTGATATAGGAGAAGTTTAAAAAGAATAACAATAATAAAATATGGTACATATATAAAGAACACATAAAAGTAGTATAAGAACATATTATAACACGATTATAATAAATAAATACATATATAAGATTAAATTAGACATGACTTATAGATTTTCTGATTCCAAAAATTCCTCAGCCGAATAGAATGCATTATTTAAAAGATATTGCCTAACAGCTGATTTAAATTTATTAATACCAACTATATTTTTAATATTACTGCTTAATTTGTTATACAGGACTGCACCCATATAGTACGGATTGGACTTAAACATTTCTAATCGATGTATATTGTACTGAAGGTTAGAGCCGTGGCGAGTAGGATATTCATGATATGTATTCGGGGCAAAAATTTGGACATATTTGTTTTTACAAAAATTAAAATGTCCAAAATGTACAAGCAGGGAAATGTTAAAATTTTTTGCTTAATATATGTACTTTTACAGGATTCTCTGTATTTAAGGCCAAACATAAATCGAATGATTCTCTTCTGCAGAATAAATACCCGATCCGCTGTAGTTGAGTTGCCCCAACAAATAATACCATATCTAATTCTTGATTCAAAATTTGAATAATAAAAGGTTTTTACAACATTTAAGCTGGCGATCTGACACAATCGTTTTACCGCAAAACATAGACTAGCGCATTTTTTACAAATGAAATTACATGTTTTTTCCAGTTTAACGACATATCAATGTAAATTCCTAGAAGTTTAAAATTCTCAACTTGTTCAATGGATTTGCCTTTGAATTTAATAAGAGGACTAGAGGTATAATTGGATCCAATTGGATGAAACTGTAACGAAAATGTTTTATCTTGATTCATAATTAGCCTTGAGTCTTTAAAATAATTACCAATATCTTTTAGATTTTGTTCGAGTTTTAATGACATTCTCTCCGTAGTAGTATCACTTACAATCAATGAAATATCGTCTGCAAATGCGCAATAAAAAATTGGTATAGATTCTTCTATATCATTGATATACAGGAGGAAAAGTAGCGGCCCCAAGACACTGCCTTGTGGAACACCAATATCAATATCTAACTTGCTGGAAGTTACACCATAGTAATCGACAAATTGGGATCTGCTCGATAAATAGGACCTTAGCAGCAAGTTACACTGACCACGTAAACCATAGCATTCAATCTTTTTTAAGAGAATATCATGATTTACGCAATCAAATGCCTTAGATAGATCAATAAACATTGCCATAACCTTATTCCCCATATCTACATTCTTATATGTATAATCTAAAATACTGACTAGTGCAGAAATTGTAGAATGTTCATTCCTAAAACCATGTTGGTTCGATGAAAGAATTTCGTTTCAAGAAATTTAATAATCCTACTTGCTAATAATTTTTCGAAAATTTTTGAAAAAACAGACAAGAGAGATATTGGACGATAATTACTCAAATCCTTTGTATTTCCTTTTTTATGTACACATATTACTTTCGAGATTTTCAACAAACTTGGAAAGCTGCCTTCAACAAAACATTAATTTATTATGTGACAAAGTGGCTTAACTATTTTGTGAGCACATTGTTTAATTATTTTGATTGAAAAGTTATCATACCCAGTGGAATTGGAATTTATTAATTGTCTCCAGCATTTCAGATTCAGTAACAGCCTCAAGATAAATATTGTTATCTGTTCTGGGAGCAATATTAATATTAATTTCATCGGTGATGTAATCTAAAGGTATCAATGATTTGGGTACATTTACAAAAAATGAATTAAAGGAGTCGGCAATTTTCTTTTTATCTGATATTTCCTCATTTTCTAATATTATAGTAGGTGTTTCATTTTGGACATTATTTTGTATGCTATTATTTATTATTTTCCAGACTGTCTTAGCTTTATTGTCAGAGTTACTTATGATTCGATCAAAATATAAACGTTTTGCTAGTCTAATAACACGTCGGTAAATGGTTTTATATTTCTTATAATATCCTGCATCAATAATACCTACTTTGCGTAGATTATGCAATTCCTTTAAATGAACAGATGATATTTTAATGCCAGATGTTATCCAAGGCTTAGCAGAGGAACAAACATTTATATTTTTCCTTATTGTTTTAAAAGACAAATCATAATAATAAGAGAGAATATCTGAAAAAACAGCAAATTTTCTGTCAACGGTTTGTTCAATAAAGGCACTGTGCCACTTTTCGCCACTTAAATGTTTATTAAAGTTACTTAAATTTTTCTTTGAAAAGGAGGCAATTATATCTTCTAAACCAATAGTGTTATTATTCTTACATAAGTAGTTAATATTTAAATCGCCACAAATAATAATTTGATGCACATTCAAATTAAATGCCATATTTAAACAATCTTCTAATTTGGATAGAAACGAATTAACATCCGTATTAGGCGCCCTGTACAAACAAATTATACAATAATGTATGTAATTAATAGTTAGTTTGATAGCTGATATTTCAAACAATTTATCTACACTTAATTTTGTCAAATTAGTGACCTCTGTAGCAGTAAAATTCTTTTTTACAAGAATAAGCAAACCACCATGCAAATATGTGTTTCTACAATAGTAACTAATAATATTATAATTACAAAAACAAACAAAGTGAATTTCGTCAGACTGAAGCCAAGTTTCAGAAATACATAAAATATCTAAATTTTCCTGAGATAGAAACAATTCGATCTCATCCATTTTGTTTTTTAAACACTGTACATTATGGTGTGCAATATTTAAGCATGGTTTATGTGTATCATCTATTAATTGCTATTCAACATAGTTTATTTTAGATTTCAACCACTCAATTTGCTTATTGTATATAGTACAATGAATATCTTTAGCCGTATGATTTATGTCAAGGTGTGAATTAAAACGACTGTTATAATTCATACAATTTATGCACTTTTTAGTATCCTTGTTCTGACATTCCTGTAGATTGTGATCTTCAGCACATTGAGGGCATCCAAATGCAGATTTTTTACAGTATTTGGAAATGTGGCCATATCCTGAACACTTAAAACAACGCGCTATATTAAAACTCTCTTTTACGTAACATTTTCTCCAGCCAATGAACAAAAAGCCGTTGGTCATCACTTTTTTGAATAAGTTAGGGCTTAATTAATAGAATCATTTATGAAAATAGCAGCACACCTGAAACACTTTATACATCAGTGGTTTTCATCATATTACTGAACTTTGTAATCCTCCAAATTGAATACACCTAAGCCCTTGTATTAATCATTGATCTCGAATATTCCGTTTATTAGTTAAATTCAAGTTTCTTTTGTCTGAGTACCCACTTGTCTCATTGCAGGCTTTAGCGACGGAAATGATCCGCGCCTGTTCAAGGGTTGATGAAATCAGTATTCAGCTTTATCAATACACTTTACCGTTTCAGCATAGTTCAGCTAAATAAAATATAACCCATACCTCGCATGCGATAGGCCTTGATATAGCGATGTTATAAAAAGAGGGCATGAATCGATATTGTTCACCTGTTCATCAACTATTATTATAAATGAAAAAGTGGTATCGGATGAAACACAATTAGTCCTACACAATGTAATCCGTACACGTGGTTGCATTTTCCACGCGCACACTCACGCACTACGAACCAACTAATAGTACCTACACATACGGCTTGATTTTGTTCATCTATTCGTGCTGTAATAAATATAAGTGGGTCAAAAGGTCAATGGCTTTTTTCACTGTACACATTTTGACGACCTTGGTTGGCTCCATTCAATCGGTATTTATGGGACACTAAAATGTCAGTCGTTTTCAATTTCTTTTTACCGTTGACGGGAGATGAATTTGTTAAGACATTAACAACACATATATTAAGCTGTGAAGAAATGCTTTATGAGGAAAATGCTAATAAGGGATCCAATTGTGTCGATCTTGTTGTGTGCCAACAAAATGTTACCGTTTACAGTTTTTCTACAGTTTTTATCTTTGCACATCAAAATATAACTTTGTAAATAGTAGAACGGTAAAAAAAATTAAAAGATAATTGAAAATTCATACACATTTTTCATATTGTTGGTAACAAATTAATAACTGAATTTCATTATATTGTTATATTATATTCTAAAGTGTTTGTCTTCTGAATTAAACGTCGAAGCGTAATAATTGCTTCAATTAGGGGCGAGCGTAGGTGCGTCTTTACTATGTACATACTTCGGTATGCGATGTAAAGCAACGTCAGGCGCAGTTAGTAGTTGGATGGGTGACCATTCCAACGGAAACCGCGTCCTCGCCTCACATATCTTCCAGCGGCTTGTATATCAGTGTATGCGCGGAAGCTATACAACCTTAGGCGAGGGTTGTATAGGAGATATACCATCCTTCGGAGGGGATGTAAAGCCGTCGGTCCCTTGTCTATTAAATGTTAGGCAAGTAAAAGATCCCTACTCTTCTTAAGGGAAGAGGTTCGGCAAAATTCCTGGTTGGGGGTAGCTCGTCTACAGGCGTCGGTGTTAGGCCTCAGTAGCGGAAATAGGCCGACGTTAAATAAATGTATAAAAAAATTGCTTCAATTGTGATCATTTAAAATGTTGTTATAGTGGTTGATAAGTTTTTACGATTAAATTTGTAGCTAATTATTAAGTATAATAAATTTGAAGTAAATTCGCAAAATAATTACAAGATGAAGTTGTGAAATTGAAGATCTGTGGTCCTTGCCTTTACATTCAAGATATGTTGCACATCAGCGTTCCTCGTGGAACGGTTTCATCTTCAGAAAACTTCCCGCTTCATCGTCTATTACAGTGTAATTTTGGAACCTGGGCTATTATAAGAGAATTTTGAAGTTCTCACTCTTCAGATTCGTAAAGTTCAAGGTCATTCATATAAGATAAATGACTGAATGGTTGTATTTTCATTGGCCGAGCAAATGGGGGCATGGAGTTCGATGAATGATGACAGTAGTGGAATGTAGATCAGTTATAAGAACTAGAGGATGCATGTAACACAGAATAGTAATTGCAAAATAAGATGCTTCTGCTCTCGAAAAATGTTTATTCAATATATGATATCTTTGGAGCCATTCTGTTGATTCATGCATCCATTTAACTAATTAATTTTTGAAGCAGTAGGGCAGCAAATTAGAGTTACACTTTGTTTGTGGAAGTCTGTCCATGTATCTACTTCTGGATTGGTTTAAGACATTTAATAAAAGGCTGTTACGGGCTAGATTTGCCATCAAACTAATAACCAAGATGTAGCAAATTTGGAAGTCAATCGGGAAAGAAAGTGACAAATTGTGTCGATATCGGTTGAAATTCTACCTAAAAGTGTGTCACGGGGATATTCAACAGGGGGGTATACACCATCCGTCTTGTAGAACAGAAATTAAAAAAACCGGCTTTGGATACTTTTGAGCATATTGCGATATATGACATATCCCGTGTGCCAAATTAATGATGCATATTATAATTTAGACTTAACAAATGAGTTAAATAATAAGGTTAATAAGTGAGTGTCCGTAAAACCTGACGAGTTTCTGATAACAAAACCGAGATTTTTGTTTGCAGACAAAACAGTGTCTTCAACATGTCCATTAAATGTTAGTTTGTTGTCGAACAGGACGCCCAGGTCTTTGAAGACTTCGACTCTTTTTAGTGATGTGAAGTTAAGTTTATAGTCATAGACAAACGTTTGTTTCTTCCCAGAAAAAGATATCACGTTGCATTTGTCGACGTTGAGAGGCAGATAATTATGATCGCACCAAGTTTGTATTTTCAGAATATTATTTTAAAGCCAACTGGAGCAATGGAGCATTTATAGCAGAAAAAAGTTTGACATCATCGGCATATAGTAAGATATCGACATTCAGGTCTACCATGATGTTATTAATAAATAGTATGAACAACAGAGGTCCTAAGATAGAGCCCTGTGGCACTCCGGAGGTGGCATTAATTTCAAATGACCTATGACTGAGGTATTCCACACATTGTGTTCTACTGTTAAGATATGATTTAAAGAAGTTAATAAGTAACTAAGTATATTGTTAAAAGGATACGTGCATTGTTCTTAGAAATGTAGTTTCAATGATCCCGGTAACACTTTCAGACTGCCACGGTATCCTGTCGTACCCAACTTCTCAAAATCTTTAGTTATAGACTTGTCCTACGCTGTACCCTCACGTATACGGAATGTAGACACCCTATTTCCATATTAAACCTGCATTCTTCATGGATATATGTAGCTCCTGACAACTATGGAAGTAAACGACTCTGTATCCTTCACATTCATATTGCTAAAAGGAGTACTCATGCTTAGCAATCGTCTAATTACAGCTAGGTAATCTTATCGTACCTGTCTGTATGTTTGTAATACAGCTTCTGTAAGTTGGGTTCTATCAGTTGTAAGAGTTTCTTGAGGCCTTACGCATTTATGCAGTATCTCAGCTAATGAACATCCTGAATGTCTGTAGATTATTCAGTTATCGTATATCGTATACTATGTATAGGAATATTAATTATCTATTTCAAGTCTGAGGTTAGCCATAGACCTCTTATTCCATAAATTGTAATTTCATACTTATTCTTAGACGTGGTAGGTTGTAACTGCCTATCCTGACATATTGCTGGAGTTCTACCACTTTTTAATAAGTAAGTTTAAACATTGAGAGCGCGTATATAAACCATTCTAGTTTGACAGCAGTGACAAGATGCCGATTCTCTGTCATGCTACAAGAAAATTCATGATCTAGTTAGTGGTTCTTTGAGTAGATGTCGTTAGGGGTCTAACACCGGAGCCCGTCGGAAGTCGACATCTTGAAAGCGTGGGTTGGCTTGAAAGACTCATCAGATATCAGACGATATCTAAGGAGCATTAAGTAAATGGTTTTGGTAGCCAAGGCATATATTTGCTGGCAATAGTTAATATATTTGGGAAGGAATACTTTGCATTTGGATGCCAACTGACGTCGTCACTAATTTATTCATATAAGGTTATGATTTAGTCCTTATAAATAAGTACATCAACTTTTTTATTTATATTGCCTGGTGTTCATTCCGCTGCATACCATATAGTTTATAATTTACCCTCACAACTATCACGAGATGGAGCTTAATCATCTGGTGAGCCTGAGACAAATGTTACACATGGGTCTGATGGTCAGAAAAATACGTTTTCAATATCCCAATTACATAATAAATACCTAGGATTAATTATCAACTGTCACCTAAGATGGGGTAGACAAATAAATCACGTCACCAAAAAGCTAATAATACATATCTATTTTTTTCAATGTCTGAAGCAGGTATTGCATATTAAACATTCAAAAATAATGCATGTGACCCTTGTAGAGCCACATATCAAGTATGGCATAATAGAGTGAGGGGTGTAATGAATGTACAAATTAGAATTAACTCGATAGACTAATTAAAATGATCTACAACAAAGAATCTATCTATCCTACTGATTCTTTATACAACGGCACATCAATTATGGATCCACGCCAGCTATTTCCCTTTAACCTGTTCGTTATGCAATACTCTGAGAGTAAAAAAAAATGTACATGATTATAACACAAGACATAAGAGTAATCTAATAGTGGCTAACCAAATATACAAAGCAATTGGGCAACGATCCCATATATTCTTGGCACCTAAAGCATTTAACTTTATACCTGAAACATTAAAAGGTAAATTAAATAAAAAATATTTTAAGAAATTTATATCAGAAACTTCCAGAAATGAAATTAGAAAAGTATTAGACTTAAAGAACTCTTAAAGGGAAATTGAAATAATGTACTTACGAAATCTAGTGATATCGATATGTATGTCCGATCTACCGTCGATGTAATTTAAACTTTCAGTTGTTAATAAAAAAAAAAATAAATAATAAATAATTATGCATATTTATTAATAATTCAATAATAAAATTAGAAAACTATATCTGTTTGAACTTTTTGGGTAATTTTTGTATTTTAGTATTATTTTGCATATGTCTGAATTGTAATTTTATTTGTTTGTAGGAAGATATAACTGTTATTTTGTATTTGTATTTTTATCACAAATAAACATATTATTATTATTATAGGGTTCAGAAGGCTGTAACGCTATCTTAGACGAGTCCTGAGAGGAACAAAAGGGATTTAACTTAAGTCTTTATTTGCAGCCAATACATCCTTTTTTTCGCTTCAACTTCGATAGAGGTATGAATGGGTGGCAGATTAATAAGTACTTCAAGTGCTGAATAAAGACCTCAAAGCGCCATACTTCTCCCTAGAAATTACAGCGACTTCTTTGCGTATGACCACATTTATCCTCTCTTGATCCTATATATATCGTCTTCTAAGTACTTGAGAAATTCTTTCTCCTCAAGTTCCTGGAATACAAAATTCTCTTTAATCCAGTATTAATTATTGGTTCATTAACCTTTAGATTGATTGGCTATTATCAAACCATTAAAATTTCATGCATTTTAAGAAAATCACGTGTTGATTATAACAATATCCTGCAAAAAGTTACTTTGGCTGTTTGAAGAATTTGACAACACGTAATTAAAATCGAAGGAATTTCAATTAACTCGTCAGAAAAACGTGTTAAAATTCGAAATCCGATTAATCTGTGTTGTGAGAGCGTTTCTTTAGGCCGGAGGTATCAAATTAGGCCACAGTAATGACAGGTATTTCATAGCATGCTTTAATTAATATAATTATACAGATATTATCTAAAAGTTTATTAAGCTTTGTTAAGTTAGCACTATCACTTTAAAATTTTGAAATCGTTTTGGTCCCATTAATAGGTCATTTAGCACCTTTTTTTTAATTTAATTATCGGAAAGATCTTAAAATTCTGAGACCCTGTGCAAAAAACTAGAATTTTGTGAGACCCGTAAGTCGTCTAAAAAAAATCATAAACATGGACCGCACTCGCCTTGTCGAGTCTCTGCCGTGACGTCACTCAATAGTAACCCGCCAGCCGAAGCGGCTAATTACAGAGCGTTATTAAAGTATAAACGAACTTAATTGAAACCATATAAAAACTAAAAGCCGGCAAAAACAGTCGGCATCTCTTTATTGTACATGGGCGGAGGTAAATAGAAATGCTTGTCATAAGAAAATGATAAGATTTTCGGGCGTTTTTATATTATCCTCTGTTTCAAATGGTCTCCAGAAAGCCATGATAAATTAGTAAATAATTAAAATATTTTACCTTTTATATAGTAGTAAATATTTATAAATATGAACAATAACTAACTAAACTCCTACGCTTGGTATTATAACAGGTATTTACGCACTGCACTGGCACAGACAGCACATCTCTAAGTCCGCTGTTGAAACGATTTACGAGTTTTTTTTATGCTAGTAGGCCTGTCCGTTTTATTATCTTTAAACCAGTGTAGTCGTAGATAGTTCATTCAGGCTGATTACATTGCCAGTCTCGGACTCGCCTGCACAGTTTCAACTACCATTCGAATCTCGATACCATTGCTAAATATATAGGACAAAATATCAAGTTCAGTGCGCACGGACCTGTGCTTTAACACTGACCAGTTTCAATTATCCTCGTTTAAAGTATACCGTTTCACAATATTACAAATAGTTAACTCAACCAGTGTGTATTGAAACTTATGCGTGTCAAAGCACCACGGTGAAAACACCTACTAAAACATTTATTACCATTCCTAGAGATTTAAAAATGCGAAGGAAATGGCAACAAACTATGAAAAGAGAGAAAAGGCTTACTACTAAATCAACATACTTTGTTTGTGAAGACCATTTCAATGTAAATATCTAAGTATGTTAAATTATTTATTATTAAATACAGTATTTTTTACAGTGTTTTTCATTATGGTTTAAAAATATGTGAGAAATACGCTACCTCATATTTCAACACCGAGCTGATATTTATTTATTTATTTATTTATTAGCCGTTACTCGAGTCCGAGTATAAAAATGTTACAGTCCATAAATTGTGTACAATAAAAAACAAGTAAAAGGTGTAGTCTATTGTAATTCCCATTCATCTACGGTGCACACGACTATAGCTATAGAGGCCAATTCGGGAGAGCACATGTCGACTGCGGTCAGGACAAACATAGACCTGGTTAGGTCTTGGATTCGGCCTTCTTGCAGCAACATTTCCTTGATAGCTGGCCACAACCCCTCGCCATTCGGTTCTGTCCGCTGCAAGTTGTTCCCATTGCTCGTCTGCAATACCGCAGGATTTTAGATTGTCATGGAGAGCGTCTTTGAACCTCTTTCGTTGACCGCCACGCCTTCTTCTACCGCTTAGCAATTCACCATAAAGTGTACATTTAGGAAGGCGGTTATCATGCATACGATGAACGTGACCTGCCCATCTTAGGCGTGCTCTTGAAATAAGCACCTCAATTGGAAGGCTGTTTGCTCTCCTGAGTACTTCCACGTTTGATATGTGATGGAACCAACGGATTTTCATCATACTTCTGAGGTGTCTTTGCTGAAAACGTTCTAATTTTTTCACATGACGACGGTAAGTGACCCAGCTTTCACATCCATATAGCAGTGTTGGAATGACAACTGCTCTGTAGACAGCCATTTTCGTTGACAAAGCAAGGTCGTGGTTGTCAAATACTCTCTCTCTAAGTCCCCAGAGTGCTCTAGATGCAGCGATAATTCTATTGCGAATCTCGCTGTCCATGTTTGCTTTGTCATTAACAACGTTGCCTAAGTAATTGAACTGATCCACCGAGCTGCTATTATACAGGGTGCAACGCAAATATATTTTAAAGAATTATTAAATTTTGATTGTAGGAGAACATTGCAAGTTTCATGTGGTTGTTTTATAACACTGTTATCAAAACATATCCCTTAAGTTAATAATACCCCTTTTATTCAATTTTCAATTTTTTATAAAATTCTTTAAGGCCAGCACTGAGAAAAATCTAAAATACTATTTCATTTCAGCTCGAAAAAGACATGGAAAACTACATTATATATTATATATTAGTAGACAATGTTCACTTCTGGAAGATTCGAAGAGTCTGCTTTATTAAAGATCGCTTCGCATATTTTTTAATCACCACAAACAACAATAAAAGGTATATTATCCAATTTAATGCACAGAACACTGAGAAAGACTCGACGTTCTCAAGCGGAATGCATGATCGTTGATCTGTTACGCGACCGTTTCGTTTACTATTGTGTGACGTCATGATACGTTCAAATACGCCCTTTGAAAGTCATATATTTCGAGAACCACTTATCGGATTCATCTGAAATTTTCAATATCGCCTCATTTTAAGTAATACTTTATCCACAAGAAGTAACAACTACTAAATAAAACTCATTAAACGAGCCCATTGTAGCTTTTTTGTTGCCAATTTGTTGCGGTGAGAAAACATTTGTAACTCTTTATTTTTTTTAAATAACCCCTGGCAATACTAACTTTGCAATGAAGATAGCATTACCAGTCACAGAAATCGCTTTAGAAAATGCACAAATCTTCTCTTATATCATAAAAATAATTTGTTACGCACGATTGATAACAAAAAATCAATTAAAAAAATGTGTTTTCTTATTATTAAAAGTGATTTTCATTTTTAATGCCATCTTCATTATCAAGTTCGTATCACCGGAAGTTATTATAAAAAAACATTTTTAATTAATTTTTTGTGATTAATCGTGCGCAACAAATTACTTTTATATTAAGAAAATTTTAATTTTTTAAAAGCGATTTCTGAGTGTCATGTTAGCATTATCATTAGTTATTTTTTTTAAATAAAGAGCTACAAATGTTTTCTCACCGCAACAAAGAAGCTACAGTTACTGGGACCAAAACGATGTCAAAATTAACTGATAGTGCTAACTTAATAGAGCTAGTTAATTGTGGTGTACTGTTTATATTCAAACAGATTTAGTTTTCAAAATATCAGATGAATACAATATGCACCTCTACAAAACACACGTTAACACTAACCTCCACAATATCATTGATACACCCGCCGAGATGGAAAATGTAGTGACAGAGTTCACAAGGATATTGCAGGATGTTAAGCATACTGTTGCCAATACAATAACAGTAAACCCATACAAGGACCAATTGGACGTAGTGGTCATACAAAACATACGAGAGAAAAACAGACTGAGACGGCTTTGGCAGCGAAATCGCAATATCTACGCCAAAATAGAAATGACCAGGTTGCAAGAGCAGATCAGAACCTCCATCGTGACTGCAAAAAAAAAACAGAAATGGGGTAACAAGCTGGCCGCGCTAAATCCTCAGAACAGCTCGTTGTGAAGGTTGACGAGGGCCTTGAAAAATACGCGGAGGCCATACCTGCGCTGACAGCGCAGACTGACGCGCAAAAATCAAATGACATAGCCCGACCATTTCGAAAATGTACGTATAACAATAACGTACCAAATAATTTGGGACACGACCGCATAGAAAATGACATTAATCAGATCGTTGGTCGTGATGCAGAAATGACGCGACGACAATTCCCCAGGATAAACCCTCGGAAGTTGCAGAATTTGTTAAAAAATTACCTAACAACAAAGCCCCGGGAAAGACGGCATCGAGTACAAACTGCTCAAATATCTCCCGAGGAAAGGTATTGTGCAGTTGACGTACATCGTTAATGCAATCCTGTGACTGCAGAATTGGCCCAGCCAATGAAAGTGCGCCATAATCGTGCCCATCCTTAAGCCGAACAAGAACGCGAAGCTCGCCGGCAGCTATCGCTCCATATCGCTACTGTCGGCGATCTCCAAATTGGTGGAGATGCTCATCTTGGCCAGACTAGACGCTGCCCAGGAAGAGCTTCGTATCGACGATGAGTGCCAGTTCGGCCTCAAAAAGGGCAGGAGTACGGTGCAACAGGTCGTCAGGATAGTTAACGATGTCAAGGTACAATTACAACCTCGTGAAGAGCACCGCCATCGTGCTTCTTGAGATAGAGAATGCGTTTGACACCATCTGTACGCCAGGGATACTGTACAATATGCACGACTATAACTTTCCGACGTACATCATCAAACTCATTCACTCGTTCTCGACAGGCAGATTCCTGCAGGTTCAAGTGAACAATGAACTGTAATTACAGCGGGATATATGCACGGGAGTCCCGCAAGGGTCGTGCCCATCACCAAAACTGTACAACTTGATGTCTTCGATCTCCCGGAGTTCCCGAATACCAAGCTGGCCAAGTACGCAGACGATAAAGCCATGTATACGCATTCTCACAACGCTCAAATAGCCAGCATGCTGCTAAAGGCGCACGGGGCCCGTATTACGACCGGTGGAAGATTCGGATAAACGCCGAGAAGTCGGAAGCGATCGTCTTCACGCGCTGGTCCACCGAGAACAAAATTTTGACGCCTATTTCGGCCAGGGGGCACCAAATTCCAATAAAATGGTGCGTGAAGTATTTAAGGGCCAGACTAAACCAGAGACTTACGTTCAATACACACATAAACAAAACTGTACGGATGGTCTACGCCCTGTCCAGAAGTCTGTATCCGCTGATGGTCAGGGGTAGCAGACAAAACAAAAAGTTGCTGTACACGATGGTGGTCAGGCCGTCCATCACATATGCGGCGCCGGTGCGGTGCAGCATACCGGCCACGACCATGAGAAAATTAAAGTTGCTTGACTGCAAATTTATGCGACTCATTTCGAACATGGTATATCTCCCTCAGAGATCTTTACGCAAGTTGCAATGACATAACCTCAATAGACTACGTCTAGGAAATCTCCCAAACAAATTTGACAGTATAATGCACCATTTCGGATCAAACACACCCTACCATACGAAACGTTACCAATCTTCCGGCATCCACTATAAACCTTCATCTACTATAACTTCCGGTTATCCTATCCGCTTTTACTGACATTTCATACCTTTCGTATCTTTCCTGCCCCTCTCTTCCTTTCAGTTTGTCCATTTTGTTTCGTGTTTTTGGTCTCTTTTTGTGCGTTTTTTGTCTCTGTTCTTGTTATCGTTCCTTTTTGTGCATTTTTTCCAGTCAAAATTTGCTTCACTACAAGGTTTCTAACAAAATCAAAATTTCGATAAACCACAGTTTAGGCAGCCTTATGCAGCCCTGCAGTACCTCATTTCGACGAAGGTTCCCGTTCTAGATTTGGGTACCTGTGTCAGTAACAAAATTAGTTCAGTGCAGTGCGATGTTTTGAGTTTTTAAATTTTATTAAATTTTATTTTTAAAAATATATTAAATTATATTGTCCTTTTTAATTTGCATCAAGCAAAAGGAGTCAGGACTTCTCTTCCCATTTTTTTTTAGCTGAACCGGGACCACTCCGCCCGGCCATGCAACCCGCCGCCGCGAACAACGCGGTGGTTGCACGGTTGCTCCCGAGGAAACAACATTATGTATTAACATGAATAAACTCTGAATTGAATTATATTAGTTGGTAAAAAATACCATCTACCTGATCCTTTGACGTAAACGTCACAGTCGCATAGGTAATTTTTCCAATATACTGATTAATTTCGTTATTTTTGTAGAACTTGTGATCAGAAGATATATATGTAGTAGCAAAACCTATAAAAAGAAGAAATTAATGTAATTATACAGCTTGAGTAAACAAGCTTTTTAAGTGAAGTTTTTTTTACAAAGCTGATTAGTTCAAAGTAAATAAATCGCGTGGGCTCCTGGTACAATAATCATCAAAGTTGTAAAGTGAAATGATATATTTTAGAAATATTCCTGTTGAAAAGATATAATTTTTTTTTGCTCAATGCCACTGCGTTGCGAAGGTTACGACTGTTCATAGGAATGCTCGCTTCTCGCACGCATTTATTTTTAGGAGCCATGTCTAATATTAATCAATGAGGCATCGTCCTAGAAACGTAAATAATACTTCGGAAATATTCGGGGCATTTTATAATCCTACCAATGTCTTCTACACGATATTATGTTCAGGTATAATTTCTTTATAGTACGGTTAAATTAGAGTGAAAATCCCTCACGGAGTTTAGCAGTCAACAAATGTGGGATAGTAACTTGTTTCGACCACTCGAGGACCTCAATCTTTGTATCATTACATAAAAGGGGAATTCTGCAGCAACGACAGATTGTTAATGCACGCCAGTATAATAATAATGCCTGAAATTTTTTAATTCACACTTCAACATCTTGTATACTATTAAGGCTACAGAATAGAGTAACAAATGAACATCAAAAACAGATAATATCATTAATACTAATAAGTAATGAAAACATAATGGCGCTAATCACGCCACAGAAATAACATGGAACCAATAATAATGGCATGCAGTAATCGTAATAAGGAAGTGATATTTAAACATTAAAATAATTTTTTAAACTTCCACCAAACCATCGTTCATTGTAATATCTTTTTATATTCTTGTCATATCTTTTTCTAATATTGTTTGATACGTTTCTTAATAGCTGAGGGGTAATTTCTAGGCATGCATTCCTTAGTCTAACTCTAAGGTCTTCAATCGTCTGAGGTCTTGATTTATACATCTTAGCCTTTAATAGTACCCCAATGAAAAAAGTCCAATGGTGTTAAATCGGATGACTTAGGCGGATATTCAATTAGAGGGCTGTTGGGACCTATCCACTGATTTCTATAATTATAATTTTTGACATACATGATCCAACGGGTCAAATGACCCAATTACGGGAGAGGGAACAAAGACTACAAGAATAGAAAAATGTAGCTCTGTGAAGTTAGCACTACCACTTTAAAATTTTGAAATCGTTTTGGCCTCATCAATTGTAGCTTTTTTGTTGCGAATTTGTTGCGGTGAGAAAAAATTTGTAGCTCTTTATTTTTAAAAAATAACCCATGGTAATGCTAACTTCACAGTGAAGATAGCATTACCACTCACAGTGCTTTAACATTTTGAAATTGTTTTGGCCTCATCAATTGTAGCTTTTTTGTTGCGAATTTGTTGCGGCGAGAAAAAATTTGTAGCTCTTTATTTTAAAAAAATAACCCATGGTAATGCTAACTTCACAGTGAAGATAGCATTACTACTCACCAGTGCTTTAAAATTTTGAAATCATTTTGGCACCATTAATTGTAGCTTTTTTGTTGCGAATTTGTTGCGGTGAGAAAAAAATTGTAGCCCTTTATTTTTTTAAAATAACCCATGGTAATGCTAACTTCACAGTGAAGATAGCATTACCACTCACAGAAATAAATTTAAAAAATGCACAAACATTTTCTTATCACAAGAATAATTTGTTGCGAATTTGTTGCACACGATTAATAGCAAAAAATTAATGAGAAAATGTTTTTTTCTGGTAATGCGAACTTGATAATCAAAATCGCTTTTAATAATTAGTCCAATAAAACGGGAGGTTTGTCGATTTGGATGAAATAATTCAGAGCGGGTTGAAATTTTGGGAACAGGCGTATTTTGTGATAATTTTTAATATATCAAAAGGCCCCACCCGTAGACGCTGGCGGAGGCGAGGGGAGGGAGAAAATAGGTAAAAAAAATCGGTTTTTCGTAAAAAACTACAAACAAGCAATTTTCGTCACCTTTGAAGTACAAGAAGTTACATTTAATAATATTTTTTCACTTTTTTAAGTATCAGAAATTCTCACAGAATAACTTCAGCCCGCTCTGAATTATTTCATCCAAATTTTCCCATTTCATTGGGCTAAATACTTTATAAATAAGAACGATATTTTTTTTAAAAAGGACCGGAACAAACAGATAACTTTAAAAAAGTCAGCAATCGCGACTGAACGATTCCGGGTGCATCGTATAAAAAATAAAACACAAAATGTGCAAGTAAGGAAGGAAATTTGCAGATAACAGGTTTCAAAAGATTTTGAGAGCAAAACGTGGACTACTGTAATTTATATTGAAAAACAGTAGCAGTTTACTCATAAAAACAGGTATTCCATTTTATTTCGTAAACATTTTACTCAAAAATGTTTTCTAAAGAACGAAAAAGCATAAATCGCTAGAATTATAAGGTTGTCATAAAAAGAGAACATAGTTTATTATGTTGAAACTATATTAGAGAAAACTTTATTTGCAACGAATTGTTTCTCGATGCAACAAATTCGTACACGACACGTAACAAAGTCTCGAAGTGAAAAACACATCAAAAAATGCATTTGCAACGGTTTTTGCAGATGGCAGTCTTAGGCTGCGCTGGAAATTCAAGATTTCATTAAATTTTGCAAAAACTTTTTTCGCAACAAATTAGGTCTCGGTGCAACAAATTCGTACACCACACGGTACAAATACTCAAAGTGAGAAACAGATGGAAAAATGCATTTGCAACAATTTTTGGCGGTGGAAGTGTCAGGTTGTACTGAAAATTCAACGCTTTATCGTTTTTGCTGAAAATTTGTTTCGCAACAAATTGTTACTCGGCACAACAAATTCGTACACCACATGCTACAAATCGTCGAAGTGAAAAACACATGAAAAAATGTATTTACAACAATTTTTGTAGGTGGTAATGCCAAGTTGTGCAGAAAATTCAACGTTCTTTCGGTTTTTGCTAAAAATTTGTTTCGCAACAAATTATTTCTCGGCACAACAAATTGTTACATCACATGCTACAATTCCTTGAAGTGAAAAACACATGAAAAAATGCATTTGCAACGGTTTTTGGCAGTGGTAATGCCAGGTCGTATTGAAAATTCAACGTTTTTTCGGTTTATACTGAAGTTGTTTCGCAACAAATTATTACCCGCCACAACAAATTCGTACACCACACAATACAAATTGTCGAAGTGAAAAACACACGAAATAATGCATTTGCAACGGTTTTTGGCAGTGGTAATGCCAGGTCGTACTGAAAATTTAACGTTTTTTCGATTTATACTGAAAAGTTGTTTCGCAACAAATTATTACTCGTCACAACAAATTCGTACACCACACGCTACAAATCGTCGAAGTGAAAAACACATGAAAAAATGTATTTACAGCAACTTTTGTAGGTGGTAATGCCAAGTTGCGCAGAAAATTCAACGTTTTTTCGGTTTTTGCTGAAAATTTGTTTCGCAACAAATTATTACTCGGCACAACAAATTTTTACATCACACGCTACAAATCCTTGAAATGAAAAATACATGAAAAAATGCATTTGCAACAGTTTTTGGCAGTGGTAATGCCAGTCGGTACTGAAAATTCAACGTTTTATCGATTTTTGCGAAAATTTGTTTCGCAACAAATTATTACTCGGCACAACAAATTCGTACACCACACGCTACAAATCGTCGAAGTGAAAAACACACGAAATAATGCATTTGCAACGGTTTTTGGCAGTGGTAATGCCAGGTCGTACTGAAAATTCAACGTTTTTTCGGTTAAGCATTAAACTACATATTGAATGACAGCTGCCAACGCAATTTTTCATCATATTTTGATTTTAAAACCTATTACGTATTTGACATGAATTTGTTATGCCTAGAAATGATTTGCTGTGAAACAAGTAGTCTTCGCAAAAATGGATAAAACTGGGAATTTCCAGGGTAATCTGGCACTATCAACTGCAAAAATCGTTGCAACTGCATTTTCTCACTTATTTCTCACTTCGACAATTTGTAGCGTGTGGTGTACAAATTTGTTGCGCCGAGTCATAATTTGTTGCGAAACAAATTTCCAGCAAAAACCGAAACAACGTTGAATTTTCTGCACAACTTGGCATTATCACCTACAAATATTGTTGTAAATACATTTTTTCATGTGTTTTTCACTTCGACGATTTGTAGCGTGTGGTGTACCAATTTGTTGTGCCGAGTAATAATTTGTTGCGAAACAGGTTTTTGCAAAAATCGATAAAACGTTGAATTTTCAGTACGAACTGGCATTACCACTGCCAAAAACTGTTGCAAATGCATTTTTTCATGTATTTTTCATTTCAAGGATTTGTAGCGTGTGATGTAAAAATTTGTTGTGCCGAGTAATAATTTGTTGCGAAACAAATTTTCAGCAAAAACCGAAAAAACGTTGAATTTTCTGCACAACTTGGCATTACCACCTACAAAAATTGTTGTAAATACATTTTTTGATGTGTTTTCACTTCGACGATTTGTAGCGTGTGGTGTACGAATTTGTTGTGCCGAGTTATAATTTGTTGCGAAACAAATTTTCAGCAAAAACCGATAAAACGTTGAATTTTCAGTACAACCTGGCATTACCACTGCCAAAAACCGCTGCAAATCCATTTTTTCGTGTGTTTTTCACTTCGACGATTTGTAGTGTGCGGTGTACGAATATGTTGTGCTGAGTAATAATTTGTTGCGAAACAAATTTTTAGCAAGAACTGATAAAACGTTGAATTTTCAGTACAAACTGACATTACCACTACCAAAAACCGTTGCATATGCATTTTTTCATGTGTTTTTCACTTCAAGGATTTGTAGCGTGTGATGTAAGAATTTGTTGTGACGATTAATAATTTGTTGCGAATCAAATTTTCAGCAAAAACCGAAAAAACGTTGAATTTTCTGCACAACTTGGCATTACCACCTACAAAAATTGTTGTAAATACACTTTTTCACGTGTTTTTCACTTCGACGATTTGTAGCGTGTGGTGTACGAATTTGTTGTGCCGAGTAATAATTTGTTGCGACACAACTTTTCAGTATAAACCGAGAAAACGTTGAATTTTCAGTACGACCTGGCATTATTACTGCCAAAAACCGTTGCAAATGCATTATTTCGTGTGTTTTTCACTTCGACGATTTGTAGCGTGTGGTGTACGAATTTGTTGTGCCGAGTAATAATTTGTTGCGAAACAAATTTTCAACAAGAACCGAAAAAACGTTGAATTTTCTGCACAACTTGGCATTACCACCTACAAAAGTTGTTGTAAATACATCTTTTCATGTGTTTTTCACTTCGACGATTTGTAGCGTGTGGTGTACGAATTTGTTGTGTCGAGTTATAATTTGTTGCGAAAAAAATTTTCAGCAAGAACCGATAAAACGTTGAATTTTCAGTACAAACTGGCATTACCACTGCCAAAAACCGTTGCATATGCATTTTTTCATGTGTTTTTCACTTCAAGGATTTGTAGCGTGTGACGTAAGAATTTGTTGTGACGATTAATAATTTGTTGCGAAACAAATTTTCAGCAAAAACCGAAAAAACCTTGAATTTTCTGCACAACTTGGCATTACTACCTACAAAAATTGTTGTAAATATAGTTTTTCATGTGTTTTTCACTTCGACGATTTGTAGCGTGTGGTGTACGAATTTGTTGTGACGAGTAATAATTTGTTGCGAAACAACTTTTCAGTATAAACCGAAAAAACGTTAAATTTTCAGTACGGTCTGGCATTACCACTGCCAAAAACCGTTGCAAATGCATTATTTCGTGTGTTTTTCACTTCGACAATTTGTAGCGTGTGGTGTACGAATTTGTTGTGGCGGGTAATAATTTGTTGCGAAACAACTTCAGTATAAACCGAAAAAACGTTGAATTTTCAATACGACCTGGCATTACCACTGCCAAAAACCGTTGCAAATGCATTTTTTCATGTGTTTTTCACTTCAAGGAATTGTAGCATGTGATGTAACAATTTGTTGTGCCGAGAAATAATTTGTTGCGAAACAAATTTTTAGCAAAAACCGAAAAAACGTTGAATTTTCTGCACAACTTGGCATTACCACCTACAAAAATTGTTGTAAATAATAATTAAAAGTACTTGTAAAGTAATAATTTGTCACGAAACAGGCTTTCGCGAAAATTGATAATGCGCTGCATTTCCAGCGCAACCTGACACTACCATCGCCAAAAATTGTTGCAAATGCATTTTTCCACCTGTTTCTCACTTTGAGTATTTGTACCGTGTGGTGTACGAATTTGTTGCACCGAGACCTAATTTGTTGCGAAAAAAGTTTTTGCAAAATTTAATGAAATCTTGAATTTCCAGCGCAGCCTAAGACTGCCACCTGCAAAAACCGTTGCAAATGCATTTTTTGATGTGTTTTTCATTTCGAGACTTTGTTACGTGTCGCCTATGAATTTGTTGCATCGAGAAACAATTCGTTGCAAATAAAGTTTTTCCCAATATAGTTTCAACATAATAAACTATGTTCTCTTTTTATGACAACCTGATAATTCTAGCGATTAAAATGTTTACGAAATAAAATGGAATACCTGTTTTTATGAGTAAACTGCTACTGTTTTTCAATATAAATTACAGTAGTCCACGTTTTGCTCTCAAAATCTTTTGAAACCTGTTATCTGCAAATTTCCTTCCTTACTTGCCTTGCACATTTTGTGTTTTATTTTCTATACGATGCACCCGGAATCGTTCAGTCGCGATTGCTGACTTTTTTAAAGTTATCTGTTTGTTCCGGTCCTTTTTAAAAAAAATATCGTTCTTATTTATAAATTATTTAGCCCAATGAAATGGGAAAATTTGGATGAAATAATTCAGAGCGGGCTGAAGTTATCTGTGAGAATTTCTGATACTTCAAAAAGTGAAAAAATATTATTAAATGTAACTTCTTGTACTTCAAAGGTGACGAAAATTGCTTGTTTGTAGTTTTTTACGAAAAGCCGATTTTTTTTTACCTATTTTCTCCCTCCCCTCGCCTCCGCTTGCGTCTACGGGTGGGGCCTTTTGATATATTAAAAATTATCACAAAATACGCCTGTTCCCAAAATTTCAACCCGCTGTGAATTATTTCATCCAAATCGACAAACCTCCCGTTTTATTGGGCTAATTATTAAAAGCGATTTTGATTATCAAGTTCGCATTACCAGAAAAAAACATTTTTTCATTAATTTTTTGCTATTAATCGTGTGCAAGAAATTCGCAACAAATTATTCTTGTGATAAGAAAATTTTTGTGCACTTTTTAAAGTTATTTCTGTGAGTGGTAATGCTATCTTCACTGTGAAGTTAGCATTACCATGGGTTATTTTAAAAAAATAAAGGGCTACAAATTTTTTCTCACCGCAACAAATTCGCAACAAAAAAGCTACAATTAATGGTGCCAAAATGATTTCAAAATTTTAAAGCACTGGTGAGTAGTAATGCTATTCTTCACTGTGAAGTTAGCATTACCATGGGTTATTTTTTAAAAATAAAGAGCTACAAATTTTTTCTCACCGCAACAAATTCGCAACAAAAAAGCTACAATTGATGAGGCCAAAACAATTTCAAAATTTTAAAGCACTGTGAGTGGTAATGCTATCTTCACTGTGAAGTTAGCATTACTATGGGTTATTTTTTTTTAAATAAAGAGCTACAAATTTTTTCTCACCGCAACAAATTCGCAACAAAAAAGCTACAATTGATGAGGCCAAAACGATTTCAAAATTTTAAAGTGGTAGTGCTAACTTCACAGAGCTGAAAAATGTAAATATAGCTATACTTAAACGTGAATGTGCATACACACAGACAATTTAACACTTAACCAAGATATATAATAACTAAGGTATGATATAATAACTAAGATTATTGTTAGGGAAGCAACGTTGCAGTTGAAAATATCGATACGATCATGGGTGTTACTATATGTAGAACTTATGGTTTGAAGTGGGGATTTTTTTTATATTTGTTTAAAGCGTGATGGTTTTAATAAATCTCTCTGGCCATATCTGGCGTGATCCAATTCTGTTAGCATGAAAGGGCAGCATATTCATTATAATAGTCCTGTCGGTGATATTATATACTAATCTGTAAAGAAATGTAATGTAAGAGGCTTTACGGCGATCTTCTAACGATACAACTGAGAATTTCGATAATAGCTCCGAATGGAGATGGAATATTGTCAGGGCCACTAGTTAGTTTTAGCTTTAACTTCTTCATTGCTTTAAAAACTTCATCTTCATGAACGTTTAAGTAAGAATTATTAAATACTATGCTCATTATCAACATTACATTATTCCTGAGCAGAGTACGATTGTTGAAAACTTTCAGCAAATAAGTTGCTGATTACTTGAGAATCGGAAATAATATCATTATTTAACGACTCTATCATCACTGCATTATGTACAGGACACCCATCTAACTGAAATTTTAATAACGCGGTCACGTTCACGAATAGATAAAACTGTCTAGTGTTTCTGAAAATTCGTTCCTCAAAAAATCCAAAAAATTGAAATCTATTTAAATTGCCTTCAAAGAAGAACGGAACAATAATTTTATTATGGAGTATCCCGCACCACACATTTACTTTTAGTGAATATTTATCTTTTACAGTTGATAACCCATTTTAGGTTTTCTACTGATCAGTAGCGAGAATTTTGGAAAGAAACCGTTGGTGAACACTTTTTACATTTTTAACTTGTCAAAATCCCCTTCATTCAACCACGTCTCATCTAATTAGTAACATTTTCTCAAGCATTTTCTTCCGCTTTCACGACCAGATATAATTTCTTCTCCAAAAAATAATATCGTATCACTATTTGCCCGTGCTATTTTAATATTAGTGTTTTGGTATTTACTGTAGTTTTAAACCTAAATCCTAACTTGCAGCCTGAAGAATACCACAAGGCTCTGACTGGGATCTTGGACCTTAATTGTGTATTAGAAGTATCGTCCTAAAAATGTTCGAAATGATCCAATAAACATTTACTGTAATTGAAAGTATGAATTTTTTTAACGTGAAAAAATCAATTTTTTAAACACTTCAAAAATTACATAAATTATTATTAAATGTCACCGAATTATTTATTTTAGACACGTTCTCACTATTTTTAGTTTTTAGTTGGCATTTTACCCATCATCTTCTTAATAGATGGATAATTTTATTATCTCTTCTTAGAAAAACCGCATATTTCGCGACATGGTATATTCCCCTCCTATAATATACAGTCTTGTACAGACAACGAAATTAAAAAATTAGTAAGACCCGGCGTCCTTGCTGTTTGGCCAGAAGTTGTCCTCGTTTTCGCTAGCAGTCCATTACAGTAGAGTAGAAGGTAAAAGCATCGAATGGGGTTATTGAAAGTGATTATACCGCTGTGTATGTGGATATGACTATTACTTAATTGTGCGTATAAGACGAGGGACAACGACATTTGTGTTTACCTTGTTCGGAATTGATATAATTGATCGATTCCAGTTTGTAAAAAGCTTCAATTTATAGTCATTAAGTTGCTTAGGTTTAGTTATTTAATTTTAAATGCATAACAGTTATTTCTATATATGGTATCAAGTGAACTGTTTGTGATATGTACGGGTGAATATGGTACAAATATTTTGTACGTAAAAATATACATTGTGATGTACAATATACATACATTACGTGATAGGAAAGCATTTTCATTGAAATGTCTAAAAAGTGTTGGAAATATAACAAGCTGAACTATTGAACAGCTGCCGAAGAAGCATTTATTTTTTCACAGATTACAACGTGTAACTGTCTACTTAATAATTAAACTAATATTAACTTCAACATCTTCTCCTAATTTGGATTTTAATAACAAAAAAATATAGCAGTTTGTGCAACAAGAGTGGATATCGGACGAGAAAGAAGATTGAATACAACAGTATACTTTCTACGGCCGAATTAGGTAAAGGTTCACATGCTGAATATTTTATTAGGGAGATTTGCGTTTGCACAATAACAAATTTATATTCTAGAATATATATTTTCAGAGTTTATGCAATGACAAGAAACTTTAACTTCCATTGTACTTCATTTGTGTACTATCAAAGACTTACCGTGTGCCTGTATTGACATGTAAAGTGTCACAGGAATGTTTGCCTTTCAAACTATTGCGGGGGGTTTCTCACCGGTGGCTATCTGGTTTTCTATGATTGTTTAATAACGATCCATCAACTCAATTACCTTGCAGACCACAAACTGTTCAGGCCAAAGGACAGTACTGGGTCAATTGGCTGTGTACTTTTCAACGAAGTGCTGAACCGGGGCGTCTTGTCTATTTGAATTACATCTACCTAACTCGTTTTACGTTGTTGAACAGTCATACACAATTTGGTAGTTACCGTTTGTATAATCAATTAAAGGATATTTCCTCAACATTCTATGATCTTTTACTTGAGTATTTAATCCTCGTTTACCACGTAAATTCTATAATGCACGAACATGACATGATTTTTGTCCTCTGTTTTGCACGAAGTTCATTTTATCCTAGCAATTGCTAACACCATAATTTCAAATCCGCATTTAATCAGCCTATTTGCCGCATCTTTAATTACAACCACCATATAACACGGAATACTATTGTATTACCTGGTTCGACGTAACCCTTCCTATATAATATTTAGACAATTGTCTTGAATATTTTGTTTGTGATTTCACGTACGGTTATTTGCTGCATGAAGTATTATAAAATAAAATGGGTTGTTTGTTTTGTGACTATTTTTCCCATCAATTAATGTTTTTTTTCAACTTTACCTTCCTATCCATACAAATAATTAACTAAATAAATTATTTCATTCCAGTCAAATAAAATAGGAAGCAAACTTCCACTATAAATTTACAGTACAAGCTTGAGTATTAAAAGATGAACTAAATAACATAAATGATTAACTAGGTCTCTCAATTGATAAACAGTGCGTACAAACTTACAGGGTGTTTAAATTAACAGAGTGATTAATTTTCTCAGGTATATAGTATCAGATAGAAACAAGTAATACCAAACTTTATACAAAAGAACCTGGGGTAAATAAAAAGGGCTACCACACGCACAACGTAATTAAGGTCCTAACCAAATAAAACTAGACGATCACGTAAATGGCCAATTTGTTTATTTATCTTGGCATAAAATTGAGATAAATAATTTCTGGGTGAGAATAACTATTTATTCTTGATTGCTTCACGATCAAGGACTTTTGTTAGCGATTAACACACCTGGAGGAGGGTTGTTTAACGCATAACCTCACTTTAGTTAGTTGCTTGCAGCTAAAACAAATCAAGGACCCTATCGTTAGAAATATTTAGTTGTGGTTTGTGATATATGACATTATAAGGAAGTTAAGTGAGGTGTCTTATTTATTTCCGCTGCAAGCCACAACCTTAAAACATGTGACGTCACGCCGAGGGGTAACTCACGAAGCGATTTTTCATCTCTTGCTGAGGCGATCCAATTGTAATCCGAGGTGATATGGAGTTATACGGGGCAATATGGGGCGGCAAAGGACGATCCCGGGCGATCTGGTGATATGGGCGATCTCACTATGTTTGTATGCGATTGTCTGCATTCATCAACCGTAACTATGGCGCCAGGGCCTTCTGTCTGTCGATAGTTTCGATACGGTTCGATTTCATTTACTGCGTTTTACTTTCACGGATGCTTGAAAAGTACAAAATCCAACATTTTTAAAATGAACTTTTTAAAGCAGACAAAAAGGTCAAAAGTCAATTATATAAACATTTGCATGGATTACAAAGAATTTAAAAAGTATACTACGATTGACATTCACTATTAATGGAGATAAAATAAATTTTGTTCGGGAACTCTTTTCGACGGATCTGGTTTTTTACTACTTGTTTAGGACATCAGAATAAGTTTGAAATTAAGTTTTGTATAATGCAATTCGTCGGGAATTTTTCAACAGTGGTTTTTAAACGTTGTTAGGATTGAAGTCCACAGAAATTAAATCTTCTAGGATCATCATCAGATGATAGCAGTGCATGGCTTCTTTGTAAACGGTGTAATATTTGAAAATTTGAAATTTTGTAAAAGACCAAATAAATACCGTGCAACTTTTCTTAAAGAAGGTGTTACTTGCTTATTCATACCGCATCCATAACTCGTTGTTTTAGCCTTCTGTGCATACTAATGAAAGTATACTCATTGGTCATAATATTGCGATTTAGATGTCGCTGTCGGTATATTCTTCGTACTTTGGTTGCATTGCCTTCGTATTTGACGCAAAGAAAATGTGTAGGTCCATATTTCTCAAAGGTAAAATTGACATTTTAAACTGACAATATAGTTAATGTGGCTTTTAACACAATTTATTGTGTTTGTGGTAATCACGACAGTGAAAACGTACGTTTACAGTTTACTTTTTAACTCGAAAACACATAATTTTACGATATGTTTGCAAGAAATGAATTTTTCTTAAATAATAATTATTCACTTCAAATAAGATATTGAAGTGCTTGTAGCCCCTCCTGTATATTTATAAACAGAAATCCTGGTCACGGCACCAGTGAAACTGCTTGTGGGGTGCCCTGTTTAATTACTAAAGAAAGTAATTATTTAGTATTAAGGTCACCAGTAAATTCATTACTATTTATTTATCTGAAGGATAAACAAATAAAATTGGCCATTTGCGTGATCGTCTAGTTTTGTTAGTGTAGGACCCAAATTTAGTTGTGTGTGTAGTAACCCTTTTTAATTCACCCCAGGTTCTTTTATATAAAGTTTAATATTACTTGTTTCTGTCTGATACTAGATATCTTAGAAAATTTAATCACTCTGTTAATTTAAATACCTGGTAAACTTGAACACACTGTCTATTAATTGAGAGACCTAGTTAATTATATGTTATTTATGTAGTATTTTATTACTCAAGATTGCACTGTACATTTACAGTTGAAGTTTGTTTTCTATTTTGCTTTTGAAATTAAAACCATTTATTTAGTTTATTAATTATATGCCGAAAAGGTAAAGGTGAAAGAATAAGACAATAATTGATGGGAAAAAATAGTTAAAAAAACTCATTTTATTTTATATAAATTGATGCAACAATAGTCGAACATGAAATCAAAATAATCCAAATATTTGAGACAATTGTCTAAATACTATAATAGGAAAATCTGCGCTGCTATAGTAATGACCATACTATAGATATACTGAGTGTTTTGATGCAATAACAAGAACTTGTACAAAAGAATGCTGTGTTATTTTAATAGTAATTATAGTTGTAGCGAATGCCTGAATAAACATATCACATGTCTACATTGAGAAATTAATATAGACAAGAATAAGAGCAGTGACAATAGTCTATGTACATAATAATAAATAATTAAACTACACAGAAATAAGACAACCATTTCCTCCGACGGTGCCAAGGCCGGAGCCGGGATTCGAACCCAGTGGCGGGATACTCGTGTGATTAATAGCGATTGCCACCTCGCATCTCAAATAACACGGCTATCGGCCAGACAATACTTATTTTGAACAGTTGTGACAATAGTCTGTAAATGGTAATAACATGAGTGAACAAACGTCAAAGATGTTACTTCGAAACAAAGAGAACGCAACTACAGTGTCAAAGTTTACGAACATAACAGAGAATAAGTGTTTCAACCTACCAAAAGTTTATTTGATATTTTCTGTAGTAGTTGGCTACGGCGCCAGGTTTCAGTGAAAACACTCACGAGCTGTGGGAATGAAAATCCCTTTTGCAAGTAATTAATAGTTGTGGAAATTTCCAATTTTATTATAGTTGTGCTCTCGTCTACTGACAAGAAAGATAGTAGGATACAGTATATGGCAATTACCGACTGCACCTAACCAATCGGTTTGAATAGTATTAGAAAGAACAATCTAAACAACGCTGGAAATTTAATTTTGTGTCAATTGGCTGATAAACTAAACAGCAGTAGTAAGTGTTTAGCACTGAACAGATGTTAGCATGGGGTGGCCGAAAAGATCGACGACCTTACAAATTTGTATAGACAAGTGTCCTTATAAACAGCGGACTGTTAATTTTAAATTTAGATCGAACCCCGATAGTCCGTATCGCACCCATTTTACTGTTATGTTGTGCAAACACAGTTCACAAACAATTACGTCCTCGTAGTCACGAGAATTTTACATCGTTGACAATTTAGTAGTTAAATAAATAAAATTGGTTGAAGTCGACAAAGACTCTTATAACAGCTCGTATATCAGCGTAAAGCGCTTAAGAAAAAATATTTGTAAACTTGTAGTGTATGGTCAAAAGCTATAGTTCTTGAATATAAACTTGTTATTTTGCAAACGCAAATCTCCCTAGTAAAATATTCAGAAAATGAAATGTTATGAACTAAAATCGTGAATAAAATCATAACTGAATAACTGGTAATATAATATTATGATAGTTAAAAATCAAAGCTAATATTCCATTTAAAATATTAATCTAATATTCTTTTGGTACCACAAATGCGTTAATTTCCCCTATTACACTCCGTCGAAACCAGAATATGAATGCAATTGCAAATAATAAAGTAGAGTTAAACATAATATTTTTAGTCGCAAACTCCTCTATAAATCCTTATTTTACTATAAGGAAAGTAACCAGACTGCAACCAAAGTTACAAATCTGGCGCGTTAAGTGTAATAATTGCATATTACCATCAAAACGCTAATGCTTCGATTGCAACAAACACCAGCCGAAAGACTGATCCTACTTAAAGGAGCTCCCTTGCCAGTCGTCACACATCAAGGGAGCTCCTTGGTTGCAGTCTGGTTACTTTCCTTATAGTAAAATAAGGATTTATAGAGGAGTTTGCGACTAAAAATATTATGTTTAATATTCCGCCCTCTAAAAGCACATTTGAACAATAAAGTAGAGTGTCCAAATAAGAAAGTAATCACCTTTAAAATTTATGCCTGCTGAATTTCTGTGCGCCTGTATAGCGTTATAACGCCCGTGAATGCTCTCCCCCAGCTTCTTCATGTTTAACGTACTCGTGGAGCATAACAGAGAGGTTAAATATGGCACTTCATAAAGAGTACGCCAAAGAATGGTTGTCTACGAGATGCATAGCAAATTTAAATGTGGACTTTCTTAGATCGTTTGTCTTGTAGTTTAGATAATTAATCTCAATACTACCATAAGAACAGCTAGCCCAGAGGGTCAGCGATGTGACTTAGGTAAAATATCCACACAATAATACCATAAGAACAGCGAGCCCGAAGGGTCAGCGATGTGACTTAGGTATATTGAAATGCAATTACTCAGGAGCACAGCGAATGATAGCATTCGGCGATGTAACTCGGGAGTGATAGAAGAGGCATCTCTCCTTCCGGTAAACAAGCTGGTCTTCTTTTATATGGTTCCTGATGTCACCCTTCTACCCGGATTATACATCTCCGCTTGTTTCTTGTGGGAATATGTTTATTTTAACGCTATTATAATATAATATTCGACACTGTGCAGTACTTTAGAATGATGCTCAATTTTCTATCTTTTTCTATGGCTAAGCTAGAAACGTGTAGGCGATTCCATACTATGGGAATACACGAAGTACTTGACGTTTATCTGAATATATGATAAACAAACCCTGCGACTCGACTAGATTTTATGTAAATTCTGTCTCAAAACTGTAGCGTTTAACTTTGCTTTAAAAGAATATAATTTTAAAATGCATTCTGGTAACTTTACCGTGTTCAATATTAAATGACTAAATAAATGTAAGATGAAATGAATTAACTGCAATAATTACTTGAATTTGGAAACATAAATAGGAAAAATTTAAATTTTTAAATGCCCTATATACTGGGCGTTTCAATATTGTAAAATAATATGACATTAGGTAGTTAAACAGTTGTAATATAATCCATTGGGAGAAGTTTTGACCCCGTTCAAAACTTAAAAACCTTTAGAAATATCCTTCCAAACGCTTTTTTAATTTTAATAGTCTTTGATATAGAAAAACAAAACTGATTTGGATTCACCTCTGTGGTGTAACTCTGTAGGTAAAGCTTATTGCAAAATATTAATTGAAGGACTCCTTCTTAAGGAATATATGGGTGAAGTTCATGAACTATATTCTATAACCCTGCATAACCCGATGTTTCGAATTCGCTGTTACTATCTATATTTTACAATAGGAAAACTATTTCTACGAGAAATTATTCAGAACTTAGTTTTGTGCATCGTCACGCAACTTCAGCAATTTCCATTAACCTTGATGAAATAGTTTCTTTTTTGGTGCAGTAGTTTATTTGCCATAACGTTACATTGTATGGGAATAGTTATGTGCCGTAAGAGTTTGTTAATTAGGTTAATGATGATTCCGCCTATTGAGAGTTAAATATTTGACGGTAGTGCACTAAACAAATAAATTCATGATAATTTCGGTTTTATTTTTGTAGAGGTCAATTATATATGATAAACTACCGCGACAGTAGTAGCTTTAATGATTCAAATAAGTGTTAATTAGGCAGATCATACTTCGGATCAGTGCAAGTTGCAAAATCATGGAAATGATATGAAACATATTGTAGGAGGTACTTAAGTCGTTTCGACACAGAAACATTGCTGCTTCCCTTGCACTAAGGTTCATGAATTGTTACCTAAACCATTTTTGAACTTGTAAAGAATGTCTTTTGTGACTGAATGAATGAATGATTAATTGATTTAACAGCATACGGTAAGCATTGCTGCCATTTCGAGAAAACGCTGCCGGGTCGGATATAGTTACGCCGGGTTAGACTAAACCGTTTTCGTTGCCAGCAGCGAAAGCCATATGGTACAGGAATATGGGAATAATTAGATTGTAAACAGTAGCTATTCCCCGGGTTATATGCAAAGCGATGTGATTTAAATATTACATTTAGTTAATATGGTGCCCTCTAGAAGTATATATTTGAAGTTATGTTAACCCCAGTCAAGCTTTTATTTCGATTGTAACAGACGCTACATGAACACTACAGAACTACATGGCGCCTGTCGACGGATAAGGATTTCGTGAACATTTATAAAGAATTCGAAATTTGAAAACGTGTATCTCACAAAATGTTCAACCTACTAAAGCGGTATTGGGCTCATGTAGCAAATTTAATTGTTAATAAAACATATAATAACGTTTTGCCGGAAACCCAACCGTTTGGGTGATATTTAGCAATGTTTTTAAGAAAAGTCAAAAACCTTTAACGAAAACAAAAATGGCGTCAATCAATCAATCAATACTACTTTATTAATAATTAAAATTTACATCTGCCTCCCCAGAACCCACCCGGGGACCGACCGTGCAACCACCGTGTTGTTCGTGGTGGCGGATTGCAAGGTCGGGCGGAATGGGACTGGTTCGGCTTAAAGACAGTTGAAAACAGCTTAACCTAAACTCCTTCCATCGCAGATGAATAAAATTAGGTGATAAAAGTGTATATATCTAAAACAGACTTAACTAGACTTACAACCTACACATTTTTAAAAACTTTTGCACTAAACACTTTTTTAAAATTTTGATACTGACGCAGACACCTCAATCTAAACGAGGAGCCTTCCGCGACGTGTGAAAATGCTGGGCTGCGCGTGGGCTGGCCTAAACTTTAGTTTTAAAAAATTTTGGATTCGAAAAATTATGATTTTTGAAAAATTTGAATGAAAATGAATTTAGAGACAAAAATGTACAAAAAGAAAACGAAAAACAAACGCGACAAAAAGGTTACAAAGAGAAAGGAAGAGATAGGGAAGATTTAAAGATACAACAGGTATGAAATATCAGTAAAGGTGGATAGGGCAAGCGGAAGTTATAGTTGATGAAGTTTCGCTACAGAGGTTGCCGGAAGATCGGTACCGTCTGGTATGATAGGGTGTGTTTTGTCCGAAATGGGGCATTATGCTGTCTAATTTGTGTTATATTTCTTGTTAGCGGGCTATCGCCCAGCTTGAAAGAGTAGAGTTTTGAGAGATGTCCTGGACGTAGTCCGCTATTGGGATTATGTCTCTTTTTCTCGAATAACCAGTCTACTATAGATCAGACTGAAATTGTTGGTAAGAGAAATAAAAAGGTAGTTTAAAATGAATGACAAAATATATTACATGAATAATGGACAAATCGGTTTGAAAGACAAATTGAAATTTAAAAAAATAAATATAAAAATAGTACAAGTATGGCCATCTGTCAGTGGTTGAGTTAAGCGCAACAACCTGCCTTGTAGATTCCCGTACTCACAAGTAAAAGGAATCTATTATTTCCATAGCAGCTGATTTGCTTTTACCTCAGTTTGTAATTTCTATTTTATACATAACCACAAATATGAACAGATGTAAATAAATATTAAAAACGTGTTGTGAGAACTCCGTAAATATATTACATCTTATAGGATATACTATATATAGAATGAGAAAAGGTAAGGAAAATCACCAAATGTACCCACATAGTAAACAAAAATATAAAAATTGAAAAATAGATATCTGATGTAGCTAAATTTTGTAGACAATTTGTTAATTGTTTCCTGGGATGCTGTGTAGAACGGAAATACATAATAGTGTACAAAAACTAAGTTCCTAAGATATAAAATCTGTACATAAACAGTGTGAAATGGTGTAGCAGTTATACAAGTAAAATTTTGTTAGTTGAAAACAGTTTCACTTACAAAAACTGAATCGAAAAATGTTATACAGATCGTGCTAAATATAAACAAACACTAGTTTTTATACAAAACTGTTAAATGGACATAGGCCATGTAACAGTGCAACCACCCTTCGTGAATCAGAAAAGGATTAACATGTGTACAATGCATTTGTTTCTGTGTTTACTACTTTTCAAGTAAAATGACAGGCCCATTTTTTTCACATGGTTCCCCAATTCAGGGTGAAATGATGTTACGATTCTCCTTCGGTCGATCGTTTTTTTTTTAAATTTCGTGCTGTTCGGCATTATCTTGCGCAAGCTTTTATCTTTAGCATTGCCTCCATTTTCAATCACACGTTCAAGTTAAAGCACCAATTTTTAATATGTGTAAAATATTTAACGAAGCCTCTCATTTGTGGGATGCCAACTTTGATCATTTATAATTTAAATCATATGCATGTGTATACAGAAATCCACGCTCTAATTTTTTAATCAGCATTTCAATAAGTATGTTTTTTTATTGAATCGGCTAGTAAAAGAATTTTCTTAGCTGATTGGGTATTTGTTGTTCGGGAACCGCTTTTTTGTAACTACTTCAATTCTCATTCGTATGCTGACGAGGATGTTTTATAATGTATACTTTTAAGTATTCCATTTCTTACAAATTTTATTATATAATTGATTATAAAGACTAGAGTATGTGCCCTGCTTGTGAGTGCGCTGTTATTCTCTAAATCGTTGATTGTAGGTACATGCAAAATATATAACAGAAAATATTTTGAGATCAGCATTTTTCCTCCGAACAACACAAAGACTAGGTATTCATGAAAATCCGGTTTTCATAACCTTCCTCATACAGGGTGTCCCGAAAATGGTGGGCAATCTCTCTTGTTTGGGTAGAACTAGTGAAAATAAGGTCACAAGTTCGTATATTTTTCTTTCCCCCGAGATACCCCTACGAAGATATTCGCTCTTGAAGTTGAAGGTTAAAAATCGATTTTTCGCGATAACATTTTTATTGTTCAATCGATTTTAAACCTTTTTCGATCAATATCATATTATTTCAATTCAGTTAGGTCAGTGTATTAGAACCTTGGATAATATTCTTGTGGGCTCGGGTGCAGAACACCCATTGCCTTAATAAGTTGAAAAAAAAATTCAGCCTATTTTCTTTTATTTCTAAGGTTATTTTCAAATTTTTGAGCCATTTTTACGTAAAAAACGTATACTTGTTTGATGTCGATAATATGAACCCTTTTCGAGATATGTGCACTTAAAGATAAAATTGTGATTTTCAATCGCACAAATAGTAGTAATTTTTAAAAATTAAATAAACACGAGGATTATGTATAAAGCAACATTTATTTCTCTACGAGGTAGTAAGTACTTACCTAAGCTTATAAAAACAAAAAATCTTGAACACACAAAACTTGAAACCTTACTGTAGAAAACTAATTAGGACATGGAATAATGAAGATTTATGAAATTTCATAACAAATGCTCAATATGGGCACCTCCTTCTCTAATGCATGCTTGTCCACAACGCACTGACGATCGCTGGACTCGCCACAACATTCCTTCGTTTTCTCTAATTGCATTTGAATGGTACATAGTTCTCTCGTATAATTCTTCTCTTGTCTCTACTGGTGTGGCATATACGAGACTCCCACCCACAGGAAGAAATCAAGGGGATTCAAATCGGGTGGTCGAGAGGCCAGGAAACAGGCCCACCCCGACCTATCCACCCGTTTGGATATATTCTATTCAAATGATCCCTCATTATAAGACTAAAATGCGGGGGCGCCCCATCATGCATAAACCACATGTACTCTCGAGATGCAATGTCAACGTCTCCTAAAAGTTTTGGTAACTACTGTTGGTGAAACTCAAGATAAAGTTGCTCAATCGATTTGGTAACACGAATGGGTCCAACAAGTATCGACCAATAATTCCGGCCCAAACACTAATATGAAATTGCCTTTGATGGCGCGTTTGAATTGTGGCATGTGGGTTTTCCTCGCTCCAAACGATTTCATTTCTTCCAAAGCTCGTTTTATCCATATACAAAACCGATCGAATGAAGGCATGGTTTTGTTCATATTTCTGTATAAACCACTGCGAAAATTGGACCCTAGCAGGAAAGTCATCTGGGCTAATGGCATGTACTTTCTGTATATGGTACGGATGAAGCAGTTGCTCTTTCAAAATTCTTCCAACGATCGATTTTGGGATATTCATTTGTAATGATAATGATCTGATACTGACAGATGAATTCGCAGCAACTGCATCCAATACATTCTTTTCTACTTCAACAGAACGTGTTGTCCGCGAAGCACCCCTGCACCGATTTGGCGCAAATCGACCTAAGTAGAGATATAGTTCTTAGATTTTTAGTTTTTAAAAAAATTATCATATTTTTTACCAGTTTCTCTCAGCCGTTGATCAACACATTCAAAAGTTTTGCGATCAGGAACCCTTCGATGACGATACCGTCGAGCGTATAGTCTTTCTAGTGCTTTCGAGGCATTACAAGAAGTCATTCCATACAGTAAATGCATATCTGCGTATTCGTTGTTAGTGTAGGCCATATTTCAACCAATTAATTACTTAATTAATGTCGGATTAAGCTAATACTGAAAAATTATGTCACTCCAATTATCTGATATTTTGATCCATGGCAACCATAAACTGTCATTATTACTCGTTTGGTTTTGTACATAAACAACTACATCGTCTTATCTACATGGATAAGACGATGTAGCTGTTTTTTTAAATATTTAAAAAAATTAATATTGACACGTTCAATGCTGACCGCAGGACTTGGGCTTCAGCATGTGCGGCACCATTTTTTGTCGTTTTTTGTTTCAAATAATCGACGGGAAGGTCATACATAATATGACAAAGTAATACTAAGTAAATAGTCTTTGTTTATTTATTTTTAAAAGTTACTATTATTTGTGCGATTGAAAATCGCAATTTCATCCTTAGCTGTATTTATCTCGAAAATGGTTCATATTACCGACATCAAACAACTATGTGTTTTTTACGTAAAAAAGGCTCAAAAATTTGAAAATAACCTTAGAAATAAAAGAAAATAGGTTGAATTTTTTTTTATACAAAAATCCAGTTTACTTTTTTATTACCAAAGCATTCTTTATTTTTTATGAATGAATTTTTTGTAATATAATAAATTTAGTATGAGTCTACTCTCCCTAACCCTTCCACAAAATTAGTAAAGCCGAGTGTTTTTATATAAATACATTTCTTTACATTTAAAAAAACAACTGAAGAGCTGAATGTCTTTCAATAACATTTTTTCCTACACCCAAGTCTTATTCAAATATTTAAATTCATTTCTTCCGCTTAGAGGATCATATAAGAACGGAAATTAATATTACACTTAAGGGTAGATCCGTTGACTTTAATCGTACTTGTAAAAATTTTACTAAATTTTATTAAATGAATCGTCTAAAGAACGTAATATAATGAAAACCCCATTGTTGAGATGGCAATTAAGTACACGAGACCGATACTAAAGAAGGTCATAAGACTCGAAATCATTAATTAATTTTTTAAATGTATTTTTATAGTCGCTGCTACCTGTCGCGATTATTTATTATATAAATTGACCTCGACAAAAATAAAACGTAATACGTTGAGTATAATTTGTATCCATTGTTATTGAACTGAAATATTTTAAAAATTACAAGTCACATCTGTTGTGATTATGAGGGAACAAAAGTTAATTTTAGAACCACTTAAATATTTAAATGTTTCTAGTACCAAAAACTAAATTATATAAGCAAAAAATTGTCACTAGGATCGTCCAACTTTAAGGTGCATCTTCTGCATCACCCTTAAATGACTAAGAGGCGTTGACGAGTTGAGGTCTTTGGCGCTCTGGCGTGCTTTGCTGAAGCCAGTAAGTATATTGAGAAGCAAATTAAGAACTTGCAGCTATTTACCGACAAAACTCAAAATAGAAAAAAAAACACTTTAAAAAATCATAAGATTATGCTTGTGTGTGGCTCCAGCTTTATTTAATCTAGTCTAAGTTGATATTTCGAAGTAATTTTTCGCTGTGACTGACTGGCAAGGACCGGCAAGGACCGGGGAGATGAGGAAGGATTGATACAGCGTGTAATAGAGAGGATATTTCCTGACTAAATTAATGAACAAAATATCAGAACTAGTAAGTAGAAGTATTGAACTGTCTGTCAAGGTATATAGCGAAAAGGTTTTGAACAGCTCAGTAATAAACTAATGGATATCAATAAGGAAATCGATAACCAGGAACAGTTTTCGCATCGTAAAAATTTAAGAACTTATGGTTTGCCGGAAGAGGAAAATTGAAATGTGCAAAACGAAGTTTGAACTAAAACTTGACGTTGAGCTGGGTACTAATGACTTAGATTTTTGCTATAGGCTTAAAAGTAAATAAGGAACAAGCAGGCCGATTATGGTGAGATTTTGTAGGAATCATATTAGACGGGAAGTTTACAAAAGTACAAGCAAATTAAAAGATAGCAAAATTGTCATAAGAGAAGATTTTATTATTATTATTATCTGCTAACTCATCGTATGTGGTTAACTTGGACCATATAACAGCATGTAGTAGAGACCCATCATCGATATGTTAAATTTTCTGAATTTTCTACATTTTCAGGCTTCAATAACTACTAAACTATAATAGTACGGTGGTTAGGTTTCCAATGCTGTAACAAAACAAACAGAATGGGTCAAATAGTGTGTTATCACCTATTCATCATAGATTTACAGTAAACTGCTTTACAATGTCTGCAATAAATACTGAATATTATTATCCACATAATTATATGAAAATCTTGATAAAGGTAACAAAGTTCTGACCTTATTTGTCGACTTATGGAAGGCTGACTGCAAAGACCGTGATATGTTCCCTTAAAAAGTGAAGTGTTGTGTTTTGTGAGGACCCATTTTCAACCTACCTTTAAAATAAATGTATGGGCAGCAACTTTCGGGAATTAGTTAGTTGGATACCATATATTTAAAATTTAGGCGATATGTATTATAATTTTTTGGAAGACACCTTGCATGAAGTGTTAAGTAATATTTCATTGCGAAGGATGAGAAATATGTTTTTTATGCATGACGGCGCAACACCACATTATACCAGAAAATATAGAACATGGTTACACAACCACTATCCCACTAGATAGATTGGCCGGAGTGCAGACGCACCGATCAAGTGACCTGCTCGGTCTCCTGACCTAACTCCTATTAATCTCACTGTGTGGAGTTGTCTAAAATCACGAGTTTATAATACTCACATTGACACGATTGAACAGTTGAGAGAAAAAATCGATCAAGAGTTTACAATGCTACAGATTTATGAATCGTTAAAAAGACAGACTTAGATTGTACATAACGGAAAATGGAGGACATTTTGAACAATTTTTGTAATTGATAATTAGCTGGCTTCTACGTTTAACTATATCTTAAGGCATTCCTTACGTGTAAAAGAATTTATTAATAAAATGTTGTAAATGCACGTTCTTAAACATAAAGTACTCGAGAACGAGAAAAAAAATTTAAAACTGGTGAGGAAAATACTGACAATCACCCTCTAAAAACTACCCCTTAAACAGAAGAGAGAATTTGAACTGATACCATGTTCGGATGGCCTATGACTAAGTTTAAAATATAAATTTGATTTTTTAAGGGAGTCAAAAGATATTGCAGAAAAACTGAAATTTATTTTCTCCCTTTTAAGGGGTATATCTCCCTTATTATTCATTTTCGAAAATAAGTTTACATAAAAGACTGCCATTATTTTTTAATGTACTATCAGCCGCAGAAATATCGGGAGACAATTTTGGACCACCTTGTATTATATTTTCCTCTAATATCCGCCTGAAGGACGGTTAATATATCACAGAAAATAATTTCTAATTTAATTTTCAAAGTCGTAAGTTCGGAATCATTAAGAGAAACACAATTCTAGAAACACAATTAAGCAATAAAACAAATTCAAATCAAACTGAACAGTGTATTGCGAGAACAATATTTCATACAACTAAAAGATAAAATTTCCTATCTAGTTAAATAAAATAAATACGATACTAAAATTTGTAGATGATTAAGTTTAAAATAAAATTTGTTAATAAAAATGAAATTAATTGTTAAAATTTGTAATTTTAAAATATTCTCAATTATTTCCAAACGATAAAATGCTCAACAAGGAATTTATATAAAGTTTATTGCAACCTTTTAAGTTCGTATGGCTCAATATAACTTCCAGCCCCACAGTATCACTTATTTGCGATGTTCAGCTGCTATCTCCAAAGGTCCTTCGCCTTTCAAATGGTATATCGTTTCCACCAGGAATCGTTTTCTAGACCTTAAAATAAATATGATTATACCCCTTCCTTCTACTTGTCAAAATCTTGAAAAACTCGATTTTCTATTTCTTTCTTCCAAGTTCTCTCGCAAGTTCTTTAATTACTCGTCTTCCTTCGTTTCACTTTTCTTCAATTTAGAATAGAATTTATTGATGCATTTCATTTAAAAAAATCATTACATAAGTCGTTACAGAGGTACACCTCTAAGAAGTATAAGAAATATAAATGTAAAAAATATAAGTAAATACACCAAATATATGGACGAACGACATTATACCTAACATATAACCTGACAAAATAATAATATACTAACATGATAAAATAATAAAATAGTAAAATGGTAACATGATAAAATAATGAAATGGTAGAAAGATAACATGATAAAATTTAAAGTTTACAGATCATAATTTTGAAATTCGTCTAAGCTGTAGAATGCCTTAGAGATAAGAATTTTTTTATTTTGAATTTAAATTGATTTAAAGGTAGTGCCCTAACTTGAGGAGGTAATTTATTATAGAAAAGAGGCCCATAATAATCTGTGGCATGCCTTGATTTCTTTAGTCTAAGATATTCAATAGATAAATTAGTATTGTGGCGTGTATTGTAGGTATGGATATCAAAAATATTTACATACTTGTGCATGCTATTTTTTACATAGAGTGGACAATTAAAAATATATAAACTAGGAACAGGTAAGAAACCAAGACAAATAAAATGATTTTTTTACATCGTTTCTATAATTTAGATTGAGTAAAATTCTGACTGCCTTTCTTTGCATATTGAAAACAGCACAGTGAGTGGAGTGACCCCATATGAGTATTCCATAGCTGATGATAGAATTAAAAAGGGTATGATAGGCCATAACAGTTATTTCTTTTGATGTTGTTTGGATTAAGTTTTTTAGAAGATAAAGGTTTTTAGCTAACATGTTCATTCCATTTTAGAGTTGGATCTAACATAATTTCTAGAAATTTTACTTTATTTGGGTTGTTAATTTCCTGGTGTCTTAAGGTGAAAATTATTTTCTCAATTCTATCTTCATTTAATTTTAGGGAATTTGTTACGAACCAGTAAGAGGCTTGGTTTTGAGAGATTTCCATATTCTATTTGAGAGTTTCGAATGATTTCTCGACATCAATTACAGTTGTGTCATCAGCAAATAGCACAAACCTTCTACTCAGCCCAGCTGTTGGTAGATCATTTATGTAAATTAAGAACAGGATTGGACCGAGTAGTGAACCCTGTGGCGCCCCGTGATCAATCCTATCAAGTTTAGAATATTCTTTGAAACCGGTCAGTAAGGTAACTATTTATTAGGTGGATGCTATAATGTAAGAATTCAACCAACAACAGTCTATTTTCTCTGTTTTACTTCAATATTTTACTTTGTCCAAAATTTTCCACCCCTTCAATTTTCATGATTTTCTTGTCATTTTTTCATATTCCCTAGCAACCTCCAATTTTCGATTTTTCCACAATCTCCTTTATATTTTTCTCAAAATATAAAATCGCAGATACCAACTTGAATCTTTCGTGACATCAATTTAACAAAACGAATTGGTTCTTATCGCGTGGTATTGAACCTTTTTTTAGTTTTATCAATTTCCCGCACAAATTAATCACAAATCTTACATCTATCTACATGAATACAGGCTGTCCATTTCATCAGGGCCCGAGAATATTTCACTTAATATCGGTTGTACAAAAAAAATTATTTTTACGAAAATTGTGCCGATTTATATAACCTACAAAATGGTTTAAAGACATTTGAAATCCATTGCGTACTTTAAGAGTTATGGCGGAAAATATCGAAAATGCGGAAAACGTCTAGGCCAAATATCTCCGTTATTTGAAGAGATACGAGAAAAATTCTAAGGCGAAAATTTTTTGCAAAACGGAGTGTTTCAACGAGGTTTTATCTAATTTTTTTCAAAACCGCTGTATTTTGAGATTTACTCTTCAGGCTGTTAAAAGAAATATTTTGAAACGGGCGGGAAATGGCGCCATTAAATAGAGTATTTTCCTCCCTTTTCAACGATATATCACAGCCATATTTATGCATTGGTACTACGTTAGTAATTATAAAAACATTTTTTTAAAACCAATAATTTTTTTTTGAACAATCATTATACTTGCCGAGGAGAAGTATGATTAAATAAAACGATAAAATAATTCAATAAGCTGTTCAAATCTTTGCTATAATAAAACATTAACACAATTAAGAAGAATAAAGTAAATTCAGGTAACAAAAACAAATTAATAATAAAAATAATATAGCACACAGAACATTATCCTCAAAATAATTTTTAAGATATCATATCAAGTGTTCAAAGTGTCCACCGCGATTTCTTATGCACAATCGAGCGCGGCGAGGCACTGCATTTAAAATATTACTCAGCATTTCGAGGGTAACTGTAATACATGCCTGTTGAATTCGAGCTTTTAAGTCCTCTACATTTTACGGTGTCGTCGAAAACACCTTATCTTTAATATACCCCCATAGAAAAAAATCCATTGGGGTTATATGCAAATCTGGGAATTGTGGGGAGGAGCTCCATCTTGTTGAAAATATTGAAAATTGTGTCGATTCTCTAAAGGTAGGTCATCTAAGTATTCATTAAATTCATTTCTCAAAAAGTTTAGGTACCTTTGACCACTGAGGTGACCATCATAAAAATAAGGACTTATTAAATTGGTGCCTAAAATACTAATCCACACATTTATTGAAAAACGATTTTGAAACCCAGTCGGTCTATGCCAGTGTGTATTTTCAGAAGTCCATTTGTAATGAACAGCCTTCCAACAGCCACCTACAAAAAGTCATCCTCCTTGGTTTGTCCCCCACTTGTAAATTGTGAACTTTTTTGGCTTTATAACACCGATAACCATTTTTCTTTAAAATTTTTCTAGCATTTGTTTTATTTATATGACAAGCAATTTGAATTTCTCTTAATGATGTTTCCAAATTTTCTGTAATTTTATTTCTTACGTAATTAATAACTCGTTTTACCTTACTTACATTATCAGTAACACTGTTCAACCTTGTCATCTTCTTTAAAAATGAACCATTATTTTTCAGTTTAGTAGCAAATTTTTTGAATAGAGTTTTATTAGGTTGTAGTGCTTGTGGAAATCTGTTTCTATATTCTACTTGAGCTAATCCAGAGTTAAAATTGCATTGGCAATATGTAACGAACATATAACGACCAATGTGAGTGAAAATCATTTTTGAAAATTCTAAATTCTTAAACGAGTGTGATTGACTGAGAATTTAAGTATTAAGTGAGATGATCTGTCAAAAAATTAAATTGTCAAGTTTGTTCATAGCCAACTATTTTAAAATAATTGAAATAATAGTGAAATCATGAAATACAAACAAATGGATATTATATTAATTAATTTCTGAGCAAGGAGTGACGCTTTTATGAAGGACCTCTATACATTGGAATAACTGCGAATACTCTTTCCATAATTGCTCCATGTTGCTTTCTTGATTATGATTTTGTTTTTGTTACCTGAATTTACTTTATTCTTCTAAATTGCGTTAATGTTTTATTATAGCAAAGATTTGAACAACTTATTGAATTATTTTATCGTTTTATTTAAGCATACCACGGCAAGTATAATGCTTGTTAAAAAAAAATTTATTGGTTTTAAAAAAATGTTTTTATAATTACTAACGTAGTACCAATGAATAAATATGGCATGTGATATATCGTTGAAAAGAGAGGAAAATACTCTATTTAATAGCGCCATTTCCCGCCCGTTTCAAAATATTTTTTTTAACAGCGTGAAGAGTAAATCTCAAAATACAGCGGTTTTGAAAAAAATCAGATAAAACCTCGTTGAATCACTCTGTTTTGCAAAAAAATTTCGCCTTAGAATTTTTCTCGTATCTCTTCAAATAACGGAGATATTTGGCCTAGAAGTTTTCCGCATTTTCGATATTTTCCGCCATAACTCTTAAAGTAGGCCATGGATTTCAAATGTCTTTAAACCATTTTGTAGGTGATATAAATCGGCACAATTTTCGTAAAAAAAATTTTTTTGTACAACCGATATTAAGTGAGATATTCTCGAGTGCCCTGATAAAATGGACAGCCTGTATATTAAAAGCGTAAAAAGTTCAAAATGTTTAAATCCTTTTGATAATTAGTATGTCAATAATTGAGTGAATTTAAATAAAATAACTGATTCTATTTACCATTAAATTATGTTATAAACATCTATATCTGTTTGTAATGGCTGAAATATAAAAATTGCATGTGTTTATAGAAAATATCTGTCTTCTGTAAAATATTTTAGTATTTTATCAAACAGAACAAATAAAAGAAAACAGAAAACATGCATGCAATTTACTCAGAATAAAATAAGATACATTTTATTCACAATGCATAACTCAAGTTGACCCGAACATGTTCTTTAGCTTCAGTAGAAATAAAAATCATGTCAATATACATGTATGTAAGATGATGGAGTAACAGCAGTGTCAATTTTTTAGCAATCGAATTTATAATCAACGCATAGAAAGTAAAATGATGAATTAATGCTCCTGATTAGTGCGTAACACAACCTCGTCATTCTTATACACTCATATCAATAGTCTACTGTTTACCTCTCTAAAACGTGTCTGCATCCATCTTTGTCGTGAAACAAGATCTAAAAGTTAAAATTAGATGTTGATTGTAATTTACAGACTGGAAACACTCCGTGGAGCTATATAAAATAAAACCTGTAAATTTATTGTAAATGTAAAACAACAATAAAAACAAATAGGAATTTAACGACTCCAACATCGAAGCTGTGTAATTACGACAATTATTTACTCAAGAATGTTGGTTGTAACATGAGCGTCAGCCAATTACACTGAAGAAATATTTATCCCCTCGAGTCGGAGCTGTTCTGGTTCGGATTAAATTGTCTTCATTTGTTTATTATCTAACAATTTTATGTATTATTACTTTATAGCTTTTTTCTCTGTTATTGCAGAAGCATGAGAGCAGATTCAATACTTCATTGTCACACTCAATATGTAAATGTGTACAAAATTCTATATTTAAAAAATATATTGGTGTTTAAAAAAATTAAATCAACTATCTTGAGGACTGTATGGTATATTTACAGGGATATATATAAAGCGATTCATGAGAAATTGTACATAAGTATAAGGGTAATAGAGGATTATTTGAGTATTCGGGAACGGCTATAGAAATTTTCCTGTCGCATTTAATAACCGAGGCAATAACTGACTTTGGCTTAAATTTAGTCAGACTGTACACTTATCGCACTTGATATACTGTCATTGTTAATTTTGTAAAATTTTGAAATCGGACATTTTAAATTTGATTTTCGAATTCCTATAAAAAGGATCACATGTACACGTTTCGCTCAACATTCAGTTGGTAATTAATTATAAAACTTATGAAAGCTCATATAGTAAACTTTAACTTGGCATGTGTATGATCTGACACTATGCGTATTGCACACACAAGTAATGGAATAGCCCAAATACAATGTTCATGTATGTCTACCAAGCTTCCCTCTCATCTAAAGAGAGACGGAAATATGAAATATGCACTGAATAGAGAGAGAAATAATATATATTTCCGTTAAGTTCCGCGATTCTCAAACACTAAAAATTTGTCAATACTCATTATGAACTATTCGGGACTATTATTTATGTGGGTTAAACGTCGTCTTATATTGGTACTAAATTCGTCTTTATATGAAATACTAAAGTTATTTTCAGTATTAAATAGTGGATATTCATCCAACAAACGGACATCACACGGATTCTCTAGTACTTATAGTTGAAATCACGAATGTTTCGTTCACGTCATCAATTTATGTACTTATGAACGACATGCGATTTTCTATCTTTGCAAATACAAAGCGCATAGGATGTGAATAATAGAAAGTCACGTCTGATGAGGATACGACAGCAGTTCCGAGCGTAACGATTCGTTCTACAGTTGAATATTACAAGCAGTAGTTGTAGCCGCAACCAACGTTGAGCATTCTGTCAGTTCTCAGTGAACTCTATTGCGGTGGATAAAAGACTGAATGCAGTAGCCAGAGATATGGTGGTAAAATTAAACGGGTGTTTTACTCAGGAAAAACGTAATGGATTTCCCTCTTACCTTTGCAAGATACCCATGAGGTCACCACAAGTTACTTGTCTTTTGCATATGTTGATACGTCCATGCGTGCCATTCTGTGGGACCTTGAGATGATTTGATTCGGAAATGAAAGGATGATGACGTGAACGAGACCATTCATGATTTGAACAATATATATTACACGTTTTATAGCAGAATTGTCGTCCTCGTGTAGCTCAGTGTGTAAAGATACTCGACTAAAATAATTAGCAAGGAAATACATCCGAGTTCAAATCCTATTGTCTTCTTCCATTTTTTTAAAATTTTGTTATACCGAAAGCTAAAAATATTCCTTCTGCAGAAATACAAACCCATTTTCAACCTACCTTCAAAATAAATGTATTGGCAGCAATTTTGAGGAATCAGTTAGTTGGATAACATATATTTCCTAGAAATTTAGGCGATATGTATTATGATTTTTTGGAAGACACCTTGCATGAAATGTTAAGTAATATTTTATTGCGACGGAGGAGAAATATGTTTTTGAAACATATTGAAACATGGTTGTCTAAAATCACGAGTTTATAATACCCAAATTGACACGATTGAACAGTTGAGAAAAAAAATCGATCAAGAGTTCTTCCGTTTTTTAAAATTTTGTTACCGAAAGCTAAAAATATTCCTTCTGGGTGCTTTATTTCAGAGTAAATCAAAAATTCCACTGATAATATCTCCTAGCTCATTTTGTTTTAAAACACCTTTATTCAATTTTAGTAGTTTTTTAAAAAATTTAATGTAGATTAACCAGCAGTAACAAATTATGTATATGTAACTTTTACTAATATTATATCGGTTTTCAATTTATTAATGATTTTTTAATTTTGTTGCAGGTAAGGTCCATTTTTCTTCATCAACGATAAAGGTAAGAATACCACAGAAAATTGAAGATGACTCACAGGTATTACAAAGTATGAAATCAATAAATAACTTGCAGTATAATAATTGCAATTCGACACACCTTTGAACGTATTAGGAGAATAATGTATATCGTCTTTAAGTCAAGAATTCATCTCATAAATATAAAAAACCGCTGCCCAAGGAATCACTACTTCCATATTCAGATTTTGTATCCAAGTTTTATACACACTAAATCCCAATGTAATATTTTACTCCCTTTAATAATAGGATTGGAGTGGTAATGGGGTGGCAGAGGGAGTGGCTAATAGAAAAAAATTTTTAGGGGCCCTTGGTTCTGGTACACACACTAAATCCCAATTAAATTTTTTACTCTCTTTAAGAATAAGGTGGGGTGGTAGAGGAGGTGGCTAATGCCAAAAAATTTTTAGAGTCCCTTGGTTCTCGTATACACACCATCCCAAGTTATTTTTTACCCCCTTTAATAATAGGGTGGTAGAAGGGGTGGCTAACGGCAAAAAAATTTTTTGAGACGTTTCGTTCTTGTATACGCACTAAATCACATTTTTATTTTTTTATTTTTTCCACTCCCTTTCATAATATTGTGGGGATGATAGTGGTGGGGGGGCAATTTTATGGACTCTTATCTGCTTGCTTTGCCTATTTACCCTTATTTACCCCCGAATCCTTCAACGGAATTAGATCAAAATATAATCTAGTTCCAGATCTCGTTATAATACATAAGTGTATATAGTCCAAGTAAGAACCTCCTGAGATAAAAAAAACTGAACAAAAACTTTGCGACAAAATTATATCGCCGCGGGCCATGGCGCCATCCTGACATCAAATAACGACCCGAGACCCGACGCACATTAAAAACCTATAAAGGCAAGCGAGTCAATTTGCGAACAGCACTAAAAAAGAGTACCGGTATTTTAATGAGGTCGTAAAGTTTTTCTTGGGTTTCTTATGTCTCAGGATTTTCCTACTTGAACTATACAAAATTTCAAGTCAATACCTTAAATGGTTCCAGAGTAAACGTGCGCAAAAAAAAGTTTCAGACAGACCGACAGACGGGAAATTATTTCGTTCAAATTTAAAATTTCGACGTTTTATAACATTTTAAGCCTTTTTCAACAACAAAAAAAATATATATTTTTTACTATACTTCCACTGGACGTGGAAGTAATTGATTTAAAGTAAGAGCTCTTCCTAGCTCAAGGAGCATTGAAAGACACATTTTAGGCAATGTGTCGATACATGTTTTTGGACACTACACATTTTATAGGCACCGTTTCGAAACAGAGTCCACACTATGCAGGATATATGCCCAAAGTGGTGACGAAAATGTGTACTTGATTCCAAAATGTGCTCATAACTGTTTTGAAAATATGGGTTTGTATGGGACTTCAGCCTTTAAGAGTTGTTCGGAGTGTATTAGTCATCCATGCTTCCAATTTTAATTGTAAATGACTTTACGTCAATAAAATGACGCAGCCTAATGTACGGTGTGCTTGGAAAGAGAGTGATAGAGATGTAATAGATTATGACATTGGGCAAATTTATTATACCTAACCTTTAAATTTCTCGGTGCACTTGAGGACATTAGGGTTAATTTTATTTTAGTTCTACAAAAGGGAAAATGTTTATTTTAATAATACCTATGTGGGATGATAAGAATTATTTTTGCAAATCGAAAATAGAAGGAAAAAAAAAATTTTTTATATATACTTTTTTTCTCTCATCGTCCCACATTGTAACATGTTTTTAATGTCTTTTAGTGAAAGCCGTTTTTTTTTTTTAATAATGATTTATATGAGAGTAAATTGCACCGTCTTTCCGGCTTTTCAAAACTGTACTATGATGGGACCACTATGTGCGTATGTGTATCTGAAATGTGCCGGATGTTTACAAAACGTTACTGTAATGAAGCCAATATGTGACTAACACGTTTCTTATTGTTTCCAATATGTTATTGTAATGCCCGTTACTATGTGTACTAACAAAATTGACACAAATAAATTTAAATTGTGCCCAAAACCACATTTTGGTGTCCGAATATATTAAAAGTAGACTTAAAGCCGACACAATGCATTATTTTCTAAGCATTTGGACAAACAATGGACACAGTTGGCATGCAATGATATTATCTTCATATAAAAATTGCTTTAGACAGAAGGAATAAGTTTTCACGTGTGAATAAATAAAGTATATGACCCAAAAAATAAAACAACCCTATACTTATAAAAAATAGAAGCCCTTAAAAAATTGTGAAATTTATTGTGAATATTTAATTAATGATGGTAGTTAATAAATTAGATAATTGTAATTTTTGGAGATAAAATTATTTCTAATGAATTTTGTATGTTACAAGACACCAAATTAAGCGTATTTTTATAATATTTTTGCATAGAAATATGTAAATCGTTAATTTTTAGAATAACTATTTTTCTTTAAGTTCTGTTTTTCAACATGGATGCCCATTTCTCTGAATAAAACATGGTGGATTTGTATAATGTGTCTAAATGGAACCACAAACTCTCATTTGGAACGAATATCATCCAAAATTTGCCTGTATGGACACACAGCTACGTACTAGATAATAATCAGACTCCAATTTCGACTATTATATTAAATGTGTACTAATATGTGTCCATGTTGATATGTACTCAAATATTTAACACAATTTAAAGTCTTGTGTTCATTACTGGTAAAAATTGTTCACAAAATATTACCTATATGAAACAGATTACATTTTAGATCCAATATGGACTCCAACTTCCGATATTTACCTGAAATGTGCCTGTTTATGCACATGTGAGTATCTTAAACAGTTTGTAACCAAAATGTGCCAGTTACCAATGTGTTTATGTTTATCTAGATACAAGTGCAGCGAGCAAGTGCTATTTATTTTTGTTTTACTTTTGTTTTAACTGAACAACTACACCTTATGTGGATTTTTATTTATATCCATTTATTTACAACCCATTTTCCAAAATTTCATTAATCTCATCGACAAACGAAGTTAAAAAATCTTATAAATTTGGTTTACTTGATCCAAAATATGTAGCGATAACCATTCGTTTTGTCATCGGCATATTGTTAATTACGCACAAAATAGGGCAAAATTCGGATTTTGAACCATTACCTAGTTATTGGAAGTCCATCGATGTTAAAATTCAGTTCAATATATAAGTCTAGTGCTCAAAATCAATGAAACAAGCAAGTTTTTAAGCCGTTGTACCAGTACTCGTCAAAATCCATTTGAATATATGTAGTTGCTTTGGTGTTTCGAGTAATGTTCTACTATCTGTGGGCAAATAATTATGGCCAGGTTGCTCAAGAAGTTTTAAACGCTGATTTAACGTACGATGCGGTACATTAAATGACAATGCCCGCATCTTTAAGTTTTCTATAAAGGAACAATTCTTGATCAATCTCATCACCGCTAGAACTATTATTACCATCTTATCCCTCAGCATTATTAAAAGGTATGTTTGAATGTTAATATTACCTTGCATCATAAAATTTTCCTGCATCGCTTTCATTGGTGCATTGTACATCGCTATCACTACTGGAACCACCTAGGTTGATGGTACTTTTAATGATAATAAAGACAGAAATGGCCTTTGCTTCACCTCTTACATATAAGTTAACAACTGCGCTTGATTTTCTTGTACACATTTTTTTAGTATGTTGTTTTATAAATTTTTGATTGCTTGTTAACTACTTTTAGCATTTTTACAAAAAAAAACTTTATGTAACCAGAGTACGTTGTTGTCAAAAATTACCTGCTAACAGGTGGTAGTATGCACACACAATTTATGTACAAAATGGAAACAACGTGTCTAAAATTCAACATTATGGAGACGTGTTGGTGTAGACGCATTTAAGGCGTGAAAGAAAACATGTGGGCTTAAAATATAAACAAGTGGAGATATAAGTGTCCTCCTCGCCAAGTTTCAGCAACATGATGGGTACATGATTTTTAGACACATTTTAAATACATTTTGACCAAGGGGTGTCGACAAGATATATCAAAATTGTGTCTGATGTTTCCAAAATAGGCTCAACATAGAAGCATTTTGAGCGCAAAAGACCAGAATGTTTCAATTTGGACGCAGTGCCTATTTTGACACAATATTTCATTAATGTGTCGACACATGACCCGTAAAATGTTACCATTTGGACACAGTGTTCATCCTGACTCAAATTTTGAGCTTCGTGTTGACACACTGCAGACACACAATGTATTTTGCACTGGTCCGGGCACGTTCTGCTCCTTGGGAGGGGTGCATTTTGTGTCAAATTATGGGCCTTAGGGCCCTAGTAAAGGCAACAAGAGAAAATTTTCTAAATTCACACCCCTTTGTGGTGATACATTGCTCGAAAATGAAAACCAACTTCCCAGCGAGCTGGAGACTTCAAATTTGACAGTTCAGGTCTTTTAATATTCTAACCGGAGAGTGCAATATAAGATGAAATATATTACCTTCATGGACAAAGCTAAATATACTTTTAATTTATTTTATTAATTATCACTACATGAACGATATTCCCAATTACAGAGCTGTATTATTTTTCTTCACATATACGTAGACAATTATACAACAACCATTCCCTACGACATAGCCATCTACCGCAGCTGAGACTCGAACTCAGGAGTGGTTCAGCAACTAGCTGTGTTGTCTCTCACACAGCCTCGTTTAGTCCACTGCCAACTCGGTAAGACATGAAAAACGCCGCTAAACATCCATCCTAAACCGAGATTCGAACCCGGGACTCCTTGGTTGCAAACCTCAATTCAACAAGAAGGTAATATAATTGTTACGTATCTAATTACAAGAAGCTAAAAACTACACTTTATTTGAAAATTGGAATACTTCTTAAAATTTTGCAGCTGACGCAAATACCTCAATTCAAACCTTTTTGAGATGTATGATCGTCGGGCTGCACAAGGCTAGTCTAAACTTTGGCTTTGCAAGCCTACATAAGAGTTGCGCTACTGCGTCGATTAACTCACTAACATTCGAACTACAGAAAAAATCAAAAACCTCAACAATGTTAAGCAAGGGTGAGATACGATTATTAAAAAATATTTCTTCCATACGTAACATCTGTTTATTGACTCTAGTAATTTGGTAAACGTATTTAAAATAAGTACTGACTCAGAACAACTCGCCATGTACTTGATCATTGGAAATGCCTAATCGTGTCTAAAATCATACCCATCATAACATCCTCCAAAATAACAAAGTTATAAGTCTGGAGAGTTTTAAGTAATGAGCTATATGCAGCAGAATTCGCGTTACTTTTAACTGTTTCTTACATGTTCATCTGTTATTTAGATAGATATGTACACTGCATAAAGTTATGCAGTAAGTGGAGGAAGCTTTTAAAGTTAATGAAACGACGTCCTATAATGTAAGGCAACTTAATTTTTAGACAGTAGAAAGCATGTATACAAGAAAGGATACTAAACACCAGCCAGAGCCGTTTCCTTTTAGCTTCACGGTGCATTGTAGGTTTCGTTTAATCCCATCAGTATACTCAGATAAGTGTTTGAAGGTTTCAAGATTATTACCATTGTCTGTCGTATCGATTCGGATTAATGCACTTTGTTCTTTTCTACAAAGTATCCTAGCAGTCTCAAGTAACACAGTGGCGTTGAAACAAAAGTGGAATCCTTCTTTTACACGATGAGTAGAACATTACACTACAGAGAGGTTCTAAGAGTTTTGTAGATCCGTGTATTTATGGTAAAGCAATCGATTTCATTATATAATGTGTGTTTAATAAAAAAAATTATATAGCAAAGTTTTTTAATTAGGAAGAAATGCTTAAATACGAAGTTTAGTTGCAAAATAAGGAAAAACTCTCATTGAAGAAAAATTTCATTAAAAATTTGAAGAAAAGTAGTTTCCTTAAAGTCGATTTCATGTTTTCTAATTTTTAAAATAAGCTTTATAATTTATCTTAATTTTGACAACTGTTTATGACTTCCTCAGATGAGCAAAACTTATATAACGAATGACTTTTCTCGGCAAATCAAAGATAACAAAGTTTAGAAGAGTGTGGCACCCCATCCGGGGACACCCTGCATTTTTAGTGAAAATTGCTAAATATAGCCACATTCAGAACATTATTAGGAGCTAGAATAATAGATAATACCCAATAATGTATCTATCTAGTGATGGCAGACACAGCATTATCTCCATAGCTCCGTTGGCGTTGTTCACGTGGCTCCGGTAACGCTTAGGCAGGCAACTCTCTGCACTTAACTGCGCTTGACTTGTCTGTTTGCTCTTAGGCCATCAGACTACAGCTCCATAGGTTATTATTGGTCTTATGACAGCAGTGTATATCCACATGATTATTTTAGATTTCATTACCCAGGTTTTCCTCACAGTCCTACGACATTGCACATAAGAAATGTAAGCCTTCTTTAGTCTTCTATCTAAATGAAGATTCCATGTTAGTTTGGCATCGGAGGTTACCTCTAGATATTTCACTTCTAATGCGAAACTTACTGTTGTATCCAGGAGGGCGGGTGTCTTCAGTACTCCTAGTTTTCTTCTCCTTGTGAAGATAACCATCTTCGTCATCCTGGGATTAATAGACAGGGAGTGTTCTCCACGTCATTTTCCAATTTTTAGGGCTCCCTGCATTCTTTCACAAAGGACTCCTTCGAATTTTCCGCTAAGCATTATTGTTACGTCATCTGCGTAGGCAATTGTGTGGAATCTTTCTGAGTTGAGGCGGCACAAGAGGCCATCAAGAACGAAGTTCCATAGCAATGCTGATATTACACCTTCTCGAACAGCGTCTCGCAACCATTCCTCGTACAGAAGCATCTTCCATACTAATTTGTACAGCTCTTTTCAAGATCATGTTGAATATTCAGCTTCCCATGATTCTAGGGACGTTCCTTTCCATTAGGGCCACTGTAAATTTTTGGAAAGGCGGTTCTGTCAAACACACCTTCTATACCTATGAAGGAAGACACCTAAGGTCTACTCTTGCCCAAGGATCTCTCAATCCGACTCGTGACTGCATGGAGGGCAGTATCGGTGGATCTTCCCAGGGTGTATGAGTGCTGGTTAGAATGTAAAGGACCTCGGCATCTCTTATGTATCGTTCACATTGTTTCTCCATCGTCTTGAGCAGGAACGAGGTTAAGCTGATAGGTCTGTATACTTTGGGAGTGGTAAAGTTCATCCGCCTTTGAAATCAACACAACTTTCACTTCTATCCATATCTCTGGAATATAAGGTGTACCAAGCACGTCCATACTCCAACCAGGTGCGATAATAATTCATCCAGTTCTCATTGCAGTAGGGCGGGATAAATACCGCCAATACCTGGCGACTACCCTTCTTATCCCGTCTTCACTCACTATTTATTTGGCCATTTGCATTTACTGACCTGTTAAAATTACCTAAGGAAGTTCCACAATAAATTAAATTATGATCTGATATATCACAGTCTAACACATCCTTATTTGTAAATAATTTTGTAGTTTCTTCGTTTTACATGAACCTTGTGATGAAGTTTAAATGAATTTTAGATTAGTATTTATACTTTAATTTCGTTGACGGTTATTATTATCAACAAGGACTTGAACTCTCGGAATATTTTGGACAGTTTTGCAATGATTATTATTATAAACATTACAGTTATCAGAGAGATTAAGTAATTTTCTCAGCCAGGTTACACTGAACTGCACGGCCTCTGTTATCAGTAACTTACTAATATATTTTTATTTAATTTCTGTGGAGGATGCTTTGATAATAGATTAATTATAAGTGTACACACATGCTACAAAGCAAACAATAATAACTACAGTGATAGGTTATGTTTCACCGCTGATAGTGATAATAATGTTTGGTGTTTTTACTCGACTGCTAAGGGGCGAGCGTGGGTGCGTCTTTACTATGTACATACTTCGATATGCGATGTAAAGCAACGTTAGGCGTGGTTAGTAGTTGGATTGGTGACCGTTCCAATTGTTGTAGGGTATGTCCCCTACAAGTCAAAATACAAAAACAAAAAATTCTAAAAATAATCAAAAAATTCAATAATCATGCCATCTGGCAAACTAGATAAAAAAAGTCCATCAGACACCGTTAGCACCAAAAAACCACATTTCGATTCAAAAATATCTGAGAAATTAAGCCGATCACCGATAATTCACAATTAACCTAAATTCAACCAAATCTAAAGCCAAACATTCATTTACACTCATCCGTAACCAATTCATCACGAAAAACGTCACTTAAAAATACAGCCCCCGTATATTCATCAAACTAGTCAAATTCCCCATTCGAATCCAAATTCTCATAATTTTAATTCAACACGTCTCAATTTTATAAGCAATTTCCCTTTTTAAAATATTCGAACTTCTTGACCACCCCTCGTATACGTAACCCCCTTAAAATTAACCGTCGAGTCCATTTCCCCACGTTCTTAAAACATTTTCGTAATTTTTCTATTCCTACTTTCCGATCAACCCCTGTATACATCAAATCACGTTCAGTGCCTCGAGTCTCAAAAGTCCCCCATATCTTTTCACCGAATTTTCCCATCAAATTGCTATTATACTCTTTCCCCGTTTTTCGATTACCCCTGTATAATAGCAGACACCCATACTATATCTCCATTCAGCTAGATTCATACCCGTATTGTACCTTGTTAATATCTTATCTTTTTATCTAACGCACCAACTGGAAACTTATTAACGGAGTTACAGATTGTTAACCGCGGACCTTTGTAATACATTACGGAGTCGAGCCAAATTTTGCCCATAAAACTTCTCATAACTTCCAAACAAAAATAGATTCAGCTTTCGTTCAAATTTTAGTAAATTCCCCTTCACATCGCCGATCTGCCCATATAAAAATTATTTCGAAATTCCAAAATTTTCAAGTATTGCGCAACATGATGCAATCGATGACTCATCCTTGCCCGCACTGAGCGATTCCAAGCCTTTCCAGCTCTCCGCGAGACTCGACGGGGCGAGAAAAACGAAACTTTTTCAATTCAGTATAAATACCGGTGCATCGCAAGCCGTAGACAAGTTCAGTTTTGGCAGTGAATCAAGTGTAAAGTTCGCGTAGTGTTTTAGTGGAAATTAAGTTTCAAAGTTAGCTTTGTATAATAGCTGTTGACGCTGGGTCCGGTTCCTATTTAATTTTATGTTGTAGATACCCGCTCGGCTAGGTTTTCTTACTCCCTATTCCTCGCAATTTTATCGTGACGAGCTGTTCCATTCTAGCTTCCCAGGCCGAAACCTGGTTAAAAAGAGCTAGTTTTTAAGTATCGCCTTTAGTGCCCCTAATTTTAAGTATTTAAATTTCGATTCCCGTCCAAAGTGACACACCAATTTTTACCGACCAGGCTACGTTGAAAGGACATTCTTCCGGATATTTTCCCAGATTTATTAACTTTTTAAAATACATTTATATGATAACTATAGACAGAATTTATGTGTCGAATAGTTTCTACGTTTTAAAAGAAACTTGTAAAATAAATTAACCTATTCAAACTTTGTTCATTATCCCTTCAATAAATATTTTGTATTCTCTTTTAATTCATCGTCTCATTATTTTTTCTTAAATAAAAAACCTACTACAACTAGGGTGTAGCCGTTGACCCTTCAATAGCTATTATAATAATAAACTAAGTGCAAAATTAAATAAAGTGATAGCAGCCAGTGCCAACTACAATATACAGGGTGTAGCATTCAACCCGCAACAGCACTTACTAAACCAACCCTGAGACTCAACCCATCGAAAATAAGTGCACGGAAGCCTCTGGGGTCTCAGCTCTCAACCCCCCCACTACCATATTTTTTATTTTTCAACGAACAGAGGTCTCCTCCGTGTTCACAACGAAGACCACGTCCTCGCCCTCTCATCTTCCAGCGGCTTGTATATCAGTGTGTGCGCGGAAGCTATACAACCTTAGGCGAGGGTTGTATAGGAGATATACCATCCTTCGGAGGGGATGTAAAGCCGTCGGTCCCTTGTCTATTAAATGTTAGGCAAGTAAAAGATCCCTACTCTTCTTAAGGGAAGAGGTTCGGCAAAATTCCTGGTTGGGGGTAGCTCGTCTACAGGCGTCGGTGTTAGGCCTCAGTAGCGGAAATAGGCCGACGTTAAATAAATGTATAAAAAAAAAAAATACTCGACTGCTATATGTAAAGGAAAGTGTTGACATCTGATTCATTCCAGTCTCTTATATTCTTATGCACAAACACAGACGCAGGGCCGGATTAGGCAATATAGGCGGCTGCCGGGGATGAACAGAAAAACCAACAAACGCCGGGCTACGCTTCTATTTAAACGTATGATCTTTATTTCAATACGTTCATTTCAATCCGTGTGGCATGACTTTTTTTCAACTCGATCTATCTTCGACAGTTTTTCACCAATAGGCATGAAACTTATAAAGTATCTTTAAACACAATACAACAATTCTTTAGATCGACATTTGTCGAAACTTGAAATTTCTTCGATACAATATTTCCACTACTTGTTTACATTAAAATAACTGTATACAATGAATTGTTCTTCGGCTTTTTCTGAAATCATATTAATTCATCAACAACTATTGCAAATTTTGAATCACTGATTGGTTACTTTAAATTATTCAGGCTCCTCTACACAATGGCCCGTCGCGATGAGCCATGGCGACGGACCATCGTGTAGAGGGTGCAATGGCCTATGGCTGATGGCTAATCATCGTCGACGATGGCCTCTGTATCGGATTTTTGAACACACATCAAAGGAACGTCAGCGTCCAGGTCCATCCTCGGCTACGGCTATACTCGAAGATGAGCCAGCGTGTGGACGGTGGCAATGGCCCATAGTGGCCGCCCATGGCGACGACTAATGATTGGCCATCGTGATGGCCCATCATGAGGGGAACTTCACAAGACAGAGACCAGTTGAATAAATATGAAGAAAGGGGCAAGCAACTATCCAAATTATGGAATATAATAAAGATAAAAAAGGTACAGAAGCGGAAAGCTTCAATTTGACGGAACTCATGAAAATGAAACCAACTTCTACGGCAAAAGTGATATGAGAATTAATGTTTTTTTTGCTATTATGGATAGGCTAGAGCAATAATCAAAGAAAAGATTGATGGATTACGTAGAAATAGAAAACAGGTTGGGGTGTTTAAATAAATTTAAGGTCATGAATGGCGACATAAGAAATGATTCAAATAATTTGCAAGCTGAATATTCAAATGATTTGGACGAATGTTTTGCTGAGGATGTATTGAATTCAAATATCTTGTTGAAGACATAGAAGATATCGTTAATGTTAGATACATGTTAGTATTTATCAGGGAAAAACATGTTATGACCATGTTTCCTAATGTGGAAATTACATTATGAATTTTTCTTATTCTACCAATAAGAAATGCGCCAGGAGAAAGATCATTTTCTACTTTGAAAGGAGCAAAAACATGTTTACGAAATGCCTCAAGAAGGACTTAATAATTTATCTGTGTTATCGATAAATTATGACTTATCTAGTGCGCTTGATTTTACTGATATTATAAATAGCTTCGCAAGTAAGAAATCCAGAAAACGTATTCAGGATGCCATATCTTCAATTCGATTAATACGTATGTTACAGTGTTAGCGTTATTTTGCGTTTTTATGGATATCGAGTAGCAAATGTGCTGCAAGTTCTTGATATTACTTTATCACATTCCCCATAAATAATAAACAAATTTAAAAAGTTTTCGTTGGTATAATTTAAACGTGCTGGCATTTTTTGACATAAGATAAATTAATGATTGTTTCTAATCATGGCTATTTTGATGAAATGATTACAACAATTCATGAATTTCTAATAAAATCGCAAATATTTCAAAAAGTTGTAACTTTAACATCCACAATGCTAATATCAGAAAAAAGGGAATTCAATTTTACACAACTTACGTAAAAAAATACAGGGTGTTCCATTTGACCTAAACAAGTTTTCGCGGTTTGAAGTTGACAAAATGTAACGCTTATAACGGTTCTTGCAAACCATTGCACCTATCAAATTTTCTATAAAATGTCAAATATCTCTGAAACGGCTAGGTTTAGGTATAGGATATGCTACATATTTTCGACTCAGAATTTTATGCTCTTCTCGAAAACCCTAAAATATGTGTTCCATTTGAAATAAGCAAGTTGGTATCGACTTCCAGTATAAGCGGAAGTGCCAGCTGTTTGTAATTATTTTAATTGGATTGGCCACACCGACATTAGTAATTATCTAAATTTTAAAATTTTCTGATGCGTACTTTATTCTACATCGATCGATTCAGTTCCCGGGGAGACACCCTGTATAATAGTTATTTATGATACAAGTGTTAAAAATGATATATCATTTACAAAATATTTGTGTTTATTGTTTTGTTCCCCACTCACAAAATAAAATATCATTTTTAACACTTGATCATAAATAACTATTATACCTGCTTATTTAACTTTTTCTATTTAATGTTTTTTTTTTTCGTTTGTGCCGAGTACATATTGTTTTTCATATTATATTATTTTATATTATAAATAATAGTTGTTTAAGATACAAGTGTCTCTTACAACGTTTTATCTTCGATCGTTCCAATTATTGTAAGAAATGGCCAATTTTTCATGAATATTTGTAAAACTGTATCAACTTTTTGTGAATGTCACTTTGACGGTTAGTATTATTCGAGTTGTAGTTGAAGTCTCCATTCTAATTCATGGTCGTGACTGAAAATCTGCGATGATAATAACTAAGGAAACGATATTATAAATAAACTGGCGTAGATTTTTATTTTTTTAGAAATCGTGCAATAACAATTTTTATTGCACAGTTTCTCATAAAAGGACACTTCTTACACTGGAAATGATGTAAAAAAAACTGTTACTTTTTACACGATCGTAGATAAAAACTTTAATAGTATTTTAAAAAAAGTTTTGTAGTTGGAGGTGGGGTGGTATAATATAGTTGCCTATGGGCGAAAAAAGGTATAATCCGGCCCTGCACAGACGTGATGATGATGTGAACTTGATTTAATTTACCCGCGTATACTAGGCATTGTTACCACTCCCGGAAAACACCGCTGGGTCTACTGCGTATACGCTGGTGTGGACTGAATATGCTTGTTAAAACAACGACGGGGTGTTTGGGTGTAGATGTTTGTGAAATGCGTTGCAGCATTGTGTCGTGATACGGAGTGTTTATGCTCCCCCTTTTGTCTTTTCCTTCTAGAGTTGTTCTTCTTCTGAATCTTCAATTTCCTTATTTTTGATGCTAGCAGTGTGTGTAAGATTATGATTTCTTTACGCATTTTGTACCTTCTCCCAATTTTTTCAATATTCCTAATTTGCAGGCTCTTTCGCATTCGTCTCTATTCTATTTGCCTTTGCTTTTCTGGAAATTATTTGTTGAATGACGTGGTATAGTATACAAATGAATTAATCTCACTTTACAAAAATGAATGGTTGATCTTCTAAGTAGCCTGATGTGAAGATAAGGAGGTATTGAAGTTTTAACTATTTTATGAACAAATACAGGACTATAGTTTACGGCGATTTGACATAGATAACCAATAAAGTCCTTTAAATGTATGATCTTTTCAGATTGTAGATCAAGCGGCAACAAGAATTCTGTATTATTTTGCGCGATTGCGATTTTTTCCAAACAGTCTATGCGCTGCCCATAAATCGAATTACAATAATTAAAATAGCTTAATACTAGCATTTCACACAAACTTTTTTAATATTTAAGTTTAATATGTCTTTGTCCACATATAACAATTTTAATGAGCTGTAGGCCTTAGTTAATAAGGAGCTAATGTGAGAGGTCAATTTCAAATTACTGTCAAGAATGAGACCAAGTTTATTTGTTGAACTAGCTGGGGACAACAGGCTATTGTCAATTTTTATAGTAAAATTAGGCGTTAACAAATTAGGCGTTAGCAACATGCTTTTTTTGTCAAAGAGTAACATTTATTGGAATTTAGTCATAAATTATGATCAGAAGATTTTTGCCTATATATTTCACTGTTTATTCTAAATATTGCTTCAGGTGCTAGATCAACAGAGAAACTATGATAAAGTTGTGTATCATCTGCGTATGCTTGTAACTAGCAGTATTCGACTGAGCTTAATATATCAGATGTATATATGGTAAACAGGAGAGGTCCCAGCACTGACCCCTGAGATACACCAGATGTGACAAATACCGCCGATGATCTATTATTATTCTAATAAACCATCCGTTTACTATTGGTTAAGTAGGATAATAATAATACTGAGGTATCATCCAGGCCGTAAAATTTTAACTTTAGTGATATTAAGTCATGATCTAAAGTACCGAAGGCTTTGCAGAAGTCGGGTAAAACTAAAGCTGTAACTTTCTTGTTGTCTGTATTTTTGAAAATATCATCAGTGACTCCAAGAGCTGTTGCTGTACAGTGACCTTTCCTGAAACCTGATTGGAAAGAGGTAATAATATTGTTGAAAATAGCATAGTAGTAAATTTGTGCATATACAACTATCTCCAAAACCCTAGATAAAATAGGTAAAAAATACTTATGGGTAATTTTTGCTGTCTGTAGAATTAAATCATTTTGTCAGGAAAACAACCCTGTTCGAGACAACAGTTAATTATGTGAGTAATATACGGGTCAATATATTTGCCACAAAGTTTAACCATATTTAGCGATAAGTGACCATATCCACTTGCATTTGATTTTAAATCAGCGATAATGTTACTTACGTCATCTATTGAGACACGCCTGAAGTGAAAACTTGTTGTTTTTGTAATAACTAAAATCAACATTAGACTTCCTAGTTTGGAATGATGATAAAAATTGTTATTTATTTCTTCAACATCAGCAATTTCAAAGGGGACATTTGTATTTTTGCTTTTTTTATATTCATGGATTATAGTGTATACCACGTACTTTGTTTATCATATTGTTCACATATTCTATTAATGCATGCTCTTTTTTCGTTTCTAACTGCAGATAATGTGCGATTACGTAAATTTTTGTACTGGGCGAGGTCCACAAAATTTTTTGTTATTTTATATTTAGCTTTTGCTTTGTCTCTTTCCTTCATTAATTTTTTTCAGATTATACGTAAGCCTTGGAGTTTTTAGTTTACTCACCCTAACTAAATATGAGTACATTTTTATCTCTTTCTAGATTCCTTCCACTCCTATATTATTATCCCAACCATTTGGATATAATGATATTTTGTTGATATAATGCCATCTGCAGATGCATTTTGAAAAATCACTACAGTCACCATTATGGATGATTTTTTTTTGTAAAGGCCAGTTATAAGACATCTGTGATGTTTTTACATTTTCACTTCCTAAAAATATACATGGTGGCCAAGAATTATTATTCAATTTAGAACTTTCTGAATTGAATTTTCTCAATTTTTTCAAATGGAACACTGTATGTTTTTCGACCATATGGTGTAGGAATAAAAAAATTGATTTTTTTGGTATGTATATCTCTATAACTATTTGTAATCATTTGCAATCTATTGAGCAATGAATGCAAAATTCAAGAATAAACTTTATTAGAGGTCTTTTTTCAAATAATTGAACAGAACGAATTATAATAAGTGCTCCACATGTTGTCCATTTTGATTGGCACACATCTCTATGCGTCTTTGAAATGAAGTTTTTACTGTTCTACAATCCAAAATATGAAAGAAAAAATAATAACTGCTTTTCGCTCGATCACACCGGCAATTTTTAAAATAGTTTAGTTTTTATATTTGTAAAATCACTACCCTATAATTGGATTTTTATCTGGACAGTTGTAATCAAAATAAAATAAACACTCTAGGTGCTTTGACAGCTGATCGAAACCCTTTTGCATCCTAATGCGTCGGCTGTCCCACAAAAACCTATCATATGCACTGATGTGATGTTTTATAAATATTATTGTCACAACAATTTTAAGAATAATATACAGATAAAATCATGAGGGCGCAAATATGCACAATGGGCGCAATTTACTTTTACCCGTTTAGTATTAGCCGACACATCATTACACACCCGAGAATTACCAAAGAACTTGACTGCAATGAAATTTTACATCGCGTTGCTTCTTCATTGCCAATGGTCAAACGTAAATTGCGCATACCTGTTATTATTCGTGTTCACCTCTTTTGCTGTTTTACCCTCATATTTTATTGACACATATGAGGAATATTTGACAAATAACTGATGATTGTGACTCGAGTTTAATTTTTTTAACGATTTTTCTGTATTTTTAATATTTTTTGTAGATAAATGATTATAAAAAAAATGCTTCTATAATGTAATTCAGTACCTTGGCGACAATGGCTTCTGATAATTTTTGCTATTTCGAGGCTAATATTTGGTGGGATATAGTTATACGTTACGGCCATTAGACCAATGATAGCGTATGGCTCCATAGTTTGGTGGTTGAAAGGGCCACAACAGTCCAAATTCTCTGGTTTACAGAGACAAGCATGCCTGGCAATAACTGGTGCTATAAGCACCACACCGTCAGCTGCTTTGGAAATCCTCCTGGACTTACCACCTCTCCATATTTACTTGGAGAGAGAAGCTAGGTGGGCAACATATAGACTCCAACAATCGGCAATCAATATGCCGCAGGCTATCATCATGGAACGCAATGGATTGATTGATGACCTAAACAGTCACAGCATCCTCGGTATGCCTTCTGATGTGATGCCTACCAGAACCAACCATGAGCTGCCTTTCAACGTCCTATTTCCTGAAAGAGATGAGTGGGATCGGAATAAAATCGACCTGGCAGACAGCTGTTGGTATATAGATGGTTCCAAAACTCCTGAAGGAACAGAAGCTGGAGTTTATAGTCGCTGTCCAAAGGTAAGAATAGCCTCGAGCCTGGGTGATACCGCGACAATTTTTCAGGCTGAAATATATGCCATTGAACTGTGTGCATGGAGGCTGGAATCAACGCACCCTAGACACAGATTAAAAAAAATCTTCTCATACAGCCAAGCATCCCTTAAAGCTCTTGGATCCTATCGCTGTAATTCTAGAACAGTGTGGAACTGCCAAAAAGCTCTAATCCAATTGGGTAAGAAAAACAAACTGACTCTGATCTGGGTGCCTGGCCACTCTGGGCTGGAAGACAATGAAATTCCCGATTGCCTAGCTAGAGAGGGTGCGGCATCAAAATTTATAGGACCAGAACCAGTTCTTGGCATATCTTCAAGCACTGCCAAAACAAATATCCTAGACTGGGCCGAGAGCAAGACTCTCTACCACCGGCAGGAACTACCAGGATTCATTCGGAGGAATTCATTACAAATCCTTTGAAATCAAGAGCTAAAAGACTGCTAGAGTTGAATAGGTTACACCTAAGCACTCTAATCGGCCTATATACTGGGCACTGCAGATTAAATCATCACCTACACAGACTTGGACTGGTGGAAAACACCGAATGCCGTCTGTGTCTAGAGGAAGATGAAACGGCACGGCATGTCCTGTGCACCTGTCCCGCTGCAGAAAGAACCCGGTTCTCATTATTTGGCAAAGGTCAGCCTTTGCCTGAGGACTTGGACAATCTCTCACTCAACAAGGTTATCAACTTTATTAAAATGCTGAACCTATTGGGTGGAATATAAATTGGGAGTGAGCCACAATGGACCGATTGGTCGCGGTGGAGGGTCTGGTATAGACCCACTCACATTTCAACCTAACCTAACCTAGTTACTTAGAGAGGCACCTTCAAAAGAATCAGCCTAATCGATGCAAGGGCACGATTTCCATGTTTATTCAGCTACGGCGTTTATATAAACTTCTTTCCACCTGGATTTTACAAAACTTTAAATTGTTCTTATCAAGTTTGACCAGAAGAATTACTTCAGATAACTAACGCGAATGGGAGATAAGTCTTACAATACTGGACTAAGTTTAATTGAATGAAATTTAATAATATTTACACTTTATTATACTTACACGAATTTATAGCTATTTATATTATAATTTAATCATGAGCTCTTCCACGCCTAATTTTATTATCCATTTACGAAATAGCTCAAAACAATTTCTCCGCCATTCTGCCATCCGTTAACCTGGTACCGCAGTTCCTTATCGTGCTGCGGTGTATTTTCATAAAAGACGCTGTGGGTGGCTTGTATATATTAATTATCTAACTCCCACCTGACAGAGTTGTAAATTATCTCCCACGTAAAGCAACACTAGCACTCCACTGCATCCAAATACTATCGTACGTTTGCTGGCTTAAGTAATATCTTCAATGAGGCCTCAGTGGTGTTATTTTCATTTTCTATTTTTTTATTTCCTAATTATCATATTTTTTTGAAAATATTATCTTAGGAGCCAACTTGGTAGGAGCTGTATAGACGAGATTTTTGTAATTTTAATTCAATTTTCAATTTTAATTCAGATATTAATTGCTGTGCTGTGCAAGGGAGGAGATTTTAATACACATAATGGTATGTGGGGGGCGCAAAAAAATGATCAACTCAGTGAGCAAATACTCTCAGCCGTTGATGGATGCGATTTGGCAATTTTAAGTAACGGTAATTCCACGAGATTGACTGCTCCTAACAATAACAAGTCTGCTGTTGACATCAGTCTGTGTTCTTCGGACATGGCTTCAAAAATCTCCTGGGAAATTACCCATGATACATTAGGATCAGACCACTTTCCATTCCCATGAAAATTAAAGCACTATACACTTCTGGCCAAATTATCTACCCTAAAACTAAATGGGCTACAAACAGAGCCGATTGACACCTATATGAACAAAAAATATCTCAACACTTCTCGAACATACCTGCAATGGAACTAACTGAAGGTAAATATAAATGGTTTGCTGACCAAATCAACCACTGTGCTAATGACTCGATACCAGTTAAAAAACCTTTTAAAGTTAAAAAACGTCTCCCTCCACCGTGGTGGGTTCGTGAGTGTGACGAGTGTGTACATAGAAGGAAAGCGGCATTGGATGAGTACAAACAGTTAAGTAATATCGACAATTACAATACAGCGAATATCACTCAATAGCAATAAATGTACTCAGTCCGAATGGTACGAAGAATATTTTGACGGTATTGCTCCGTCGTTTGTTGAAAATGCACCTTTAAATATATCCAATCTTTCACACTACGAACATAATAATTATAGTGAAATATGCAAATCATTTACATTAACTGAACTGGAATGGGCGATTAAAAAATCTACTAATACAGCACCTGGTTACGACGATATAAGTTACCCAATGTTAATTCACCTCTCATTTGATGCCAAAATTAGAAATCTATAACGAGGTTGTATACGGGGTGCGCAAATTAATAACTGGAAAGATGTAATTGCAGTTCCTATACTCAAAGCTAATAAAGATCCTAATTTAGCAAGTTCGTATCGCACAATATCACTTCTATCATGTGTTTTCAAAACTTTCGAAAAAATGATTAAAGTCAGGATAGAATGGTGGCTTAAGTTAAAAAATATTCTACCTAAGAATCAATACGGTTACCGATCAGGACATGGTACAGTAGACGCAGTAGCAAACATTATCACTGACATTCAAATCAACTTTTCAAACAATAATTACTTGGGAAGTGTCTTTTTAGATATCAAGGGCGCCTACGATTCGGTTTCAAAAACTTGGTGGGGTGCAGGTCAAAAGACATGTCTCCTTTTCTATCGCATGTATATTAGATCTATCCTTGACTATGGGAACATTCTCTATGCTTCTGCTAGCAATACTCTCCTAAAACGTTTGGATATTGTACAAAATAAAGCACTGAGGATCTGCCTAGGAGCCATGAAATCTACCCCAGTAGAACCGTTACGAGTAGAAGCCCTCGAACTGCCTCTTGCCCTAAGACGTCAGTTTCAGGCGGAAAAATTCATTCTCAGGTCATATTGCAAACATTCAGCACTTGTAGACAAAGTATCGAAATTAAACACATTGGATTTATTATGTAAATACTGGATTTAAAAAAATTCTCCCCCTTTATGCAGCGCCTTTCGTGAAACAATTTTTCAACGATATGGCGAATTTATGTCCCAGAGAACCAAAACATAAATACTTTGACCTTTCAGGATATTCCGCGATTGCCATTCCTAAGTATTACTTCAATCCCGTACTTGATAAAATTGTACTACACTCTGCCATGCAGAATTATGAAAATTACACTCTTATATATACAGATGCCTCTAAATCGCAACAGGGTACAGGATGCGCTTACCTTCTCTCACAAAATAATACTTTTAGTAAATACAAACTACCTGATAATTTTTTTATATGTTCAGCAGAACCTTTTGCTATCCTTTCAGTGTTAAACGACCTGCCAGAGAATACAAATAATTTTCTAATCTTGTCAGATTCACCATCAATGCGTACATCCATAAAACATAGTTACAATCCTAACACACTGCTCAACCCGTTTATTGCTAAAATCAAAAATAGATTATATGAATTAATATCAACTGGTAAAAAATAGCTTTCGTTTGGGTAAAAGCTCACGCAGGCTTGAAATATAACGAAGAAGTCGATATACTAGCTAAGGAAAGCATTAATGATGGCGTATTAAAATTAACGGAAATTTGTCTTGGAAGATTGTATCTATACATGCAAGGAACGTATGAAACAACTATGATCAACACAGTGGCAATCCTATTGTGACAGTCATCAAAACAGGTACACTCTTATTCAACCGAACATACCGTCAAGACCATGGCATGAAAATTTTAATATACCAAGAAAGTACATCACCATCATAAACAGAATAAAATTTGGACATGCTTGTTATCCATCCTTCCTTGCGAGAATAGGTATTGTGCAATCAGATCTCTGTGAACACTGTAATATTGAGGGGAATTTGGAACATATATTTTTTAGTTGTGAGAAAAACTATAATGAGTGCAACATTCTATATAATGATATAATAAATTACAGCACACCAGCACCTTTTAATTTATCATATCTGCTGTTCCTTAACGGCAGAGAAATATTTTCATGTATTTTTGAATTTATCAAAAATACAAATCTAAAGCTTTAAACTTTTTTCCTCATAAGTTGTTATATTATGTTTGTGTGGATATGTATAGAAATATGGGCGAATATTTTCTGTATAGCGACACCTTTGTTTCCGTCCTTAATGTTAGTTTTCATTCGTTCTTTTTTAATTGATGCTAGATTAGGATTATTATTTCGTTTTCTTTTTTTTGTAAATAGTGACTGGCTGTATGGAGCGATTCCCAAAGCCATATTCAAGGAAGGAAAAAAAAGATGTATATCATCCTGCATTAAATATCTCGCTACAAATATCGTCAAATGTTGCTCCATATTTTCCGAACAAGATTTTGAACAGAACTAATAATTTTTAAAAAAGCCAATTATCCTGCATTATCTGAGGCCCTTAGTAACACTGAACTGGTCTTCTTTATATAATGTTACCGACGTTAATACGACCTGTGAAATTTTTTACGATAAGTTATACTCGATTTTTGATATTCACGTTCCCTTATATCTAAATAAGAAAACAAAATTTCCAGTTTGGTATACATCAGAAATTATTAATAATATTAGGTTAAAATAGATGTATCGCAATAAATATAAGGAATATAAGAACGAACAGTAATTTCAGGACTTTAAGAGATTGCGAACTTTAATTAAATCCCAAATTAATAATGCATGTAAAATGGACATAGATGTAATTAACGATTCAAAATATTTTTGGTCACATATAAGAAATAAAAAAGGAACGTCTCGTATTCCCGGAAAAATGTCTCTCGATGATAATTCTTACAGCGATCCGCAGTCACTTCTTAATGGTTTTCGGGATTACTTTAGTAGTGTTTATTTACTGAGTGGCCCCGTAAGCTCACTTGCATCAATATAGATTTTTTCAATGAGAATGAAGATAGCTGGCCATGATCAAATTCCGAGTTTTTTAGTTAGAGATTGTTCTCGAATTTTTGTTACCCCATTTTTATGATATTCAATCTCATTTTGAGTACATCTACATTTCCTGAGTGTTGGAAACTAATTAGAGTTAGTCTGGTGCTAAAAAATGGTAATATAAATTTCTTAGATAACTATAGTTCTATTTCTATACTTTCTAATTTTGCGAAAGTTTTCTAGATATCCATATACAGTAACATATATCCTTAAATAAGAAACTGCATATCTGTGTCACAACATGGATTTATGAGCAAAAAATCTACTATGACCTATTTACTCGTTGTAACTGAAAACATATCTAATACATTGGATTGCTAGGGATAAGTTGATGTGATATATACAGATTTCTCGAAGGCCTTTACCACATAGACCACCTCATTGCTAAACTTGAGATGACTGATGATTGACAGGCACTCCAGCTTCAGCTCAGTAAAGTAGTGGAATGATGTAGTGTTAATAAAATGTCATTAAATATTTCCAAGTGCAAAGTCGCAACTTACACAAGAAATGCCCTTATCTATATTAGTATAATGTAAATAATGATGAACTTACAAGATGTGAGTCAATTAAGTACTTAGGAAACGTTGATCTATCCTTCGTTGAATATATCGAGACAGTAGCGATAAATTCAGTTAAAACTTTAGGTTTCATAATACGGAATTGTAGATCATTTACTAATGAATTAGCTTTAAAGACATTGTATTATTCATTAGTTCGATCAAAATTAGAGTATTGTTCTCTCATTTTTTGCCTCATTTATAATTCTCACTCAATGGTATTGGAAACCCTACAAAGGAATTCTTGAAGTTTTTGTATTTCAAGTGTAACATTCTGCGAGAGGTTTTAGTCAAGAGTTGCTGCTAAGTATGTTTTACATTGAGTCATTAAAACACCGCAAAATTTTATTTGTGTGAACATAGCAGAACAACTTTGCAGAATTAAAAAACTATACGCCTATTATTTGCCGCTAATTAATCGCTAATTAATCGTGAAAGTAACAGTTTTACCGTTGCTAATTTTTTAAAAATTTTCACGTGTTCTGTTAACTTTACATGGAAGTTTGCAGTTTTTTAACCGTAAACAAATTGTGCAAATGAAATTTAAAAAAAAAAAAAATTAAGGCAGTAAAACAAAAAAAATCATTTTTTAGAATCAGCAAACACTTTGCAGAATTAAAAAAACGATAGGTCTATTATTTGCCGCCAATTAATCGTGAAGGTAACAGTTTTACCGTTGTTAATGTTTTAAAAATTTTCGGATGTTTTGCTAACTTCACATGGAAGTTAGCAGAACATTAACCAAAAACTTTTTTTAATTAAAAGTAAGTAGCTCAGAATTTGCCGTTTTTTAACCGTAACCAATGGCGCAAATGAAATTTAAAAAAAATTAAGATTAAGGCGATAAAATAAAAAAATTATTTTTTAGAATCAGCAAAAACTTTGCTGAATTATAAAACCCATAAGCCTATTATTTGCTGTTAATTAGCCGCTAATTAATCGTAAAAGTAACAATTTTACCGTTCTTAATTTTTAAAATTTTTCGAATGGTCTTGCTAACTTCACATGCAAGTTAGCAGAATATCTACCAAAATTTGTTTTAATTAAAAGTAGATAGTTCAGAATTTGCCATTTTTTAACCGTAAACGAATGGTGAAAATGCAATTTTAAAAAATAAAGATTAAGGCGATAAAACAAAAAAAATGAATTAAATTTGACTATTTCTTCAGGAATTTTCTACTCCCGCTTTCATAATTAATCATGATATTTTCGAATTTGTCTTGCAAATTTTGCAATTTTTTATTAAGAATTTTTAATTTTTTTCCCCGAAACTCGGCAGAACAGCCATTAAGCTCATTTGAAAATGGCTTTTGGGACTCAGTTTTCATTCAAGAATTTACTGTTCCCCTTTCTATAATTAATCGTGTCGTTATCGAATTTGCCGTGATGTCTCCTGATTCCTTCAGAAATTTACAGATCCCGTTCTTTAATTAATCGTGCCATGATAATTTTGCAATTTTTTTGGACATTATTTGTGTGTTTACGTGTTTTCTTTCAATTCTGAATTAGTTTGCTGATTCTAAAATATTAATTTTTTTGGTTTTATCGCCTTAATTCTTAATTTTTTTAAATTTCATTTGCACCATTGGTTTATGGTGAAAAAACGGCAAATTCTGAGCTACTTACTTTTAATTTAAAAAAAAATGGGTAGATGTTCTGCTAACTTAATTTTTAAAAAATTAGCAACGGTAAAATTGTTACTTTCACGATTAATTAACGGCAAATAATAGGCCTATGGGTTTTCTAATTCTGCAATCTTTTTGCTGATTCTAAAAAAAATATTTTTTTGGTTTTGTTTTTTTTTAAATTTCATTTTCACCATTCGTTTACGGTTAGAAAAGCTGCAAATTCTGAGCTACTTACTTTTAATGAAAATAAATTTTTGGTAGATGTTCTGCTAAGTGAAGTTAGCAGAACACCTGAAAATGTTTTCAATGTTAACAACGGTAAAATTGTTACTTTCACGATTAATTAGCGGCTAATTAGCAGTAAATAATAGGCCTATAGTTTTTTTTTTAATTCTGCAAAGTTGTTCTGCTAAGTTCTCACAAATCAAATCTAATTGCTAAAACTGATCGAGAATATTATCACTCAGCTGAGATTTAGCCTCGGATTTAGCTACATTGTCTTGTTCAGTATCATACTTAAGATTCAAACACACATGTATATAATATTCAGTTTTAAATTGTTTACCTAGCTGCCTAAACTTAGATATTAGTTTAGTTTTATATTTGTATGACCTACTTATACTTACATTGTATTGTATTATTTTTTATTTTTCTATTAGTATTGTATTTGTATTTTCATCTTAAATTTATAGTGTTGCTCTGTGAATGGTTTCTCTGTTAGGTAATGTAATAAATTTAATTTAACTGTAGAACCCTAGAAAAAGCAAAAACGGGATAGGAAGTTTGGAAGTTCTAAAGCATTTCGAATTCTGAAAGTTGGCCGAGTAATTTCCCAGTTTTTAACCTTTAGTATACTGTGACTAATCTCACCATGTTGCTAAACCTAATTAATTAGAATTATAATTTCCTCATTTACATTCGGGTACGTGTTAGAACTAAATGCATACAGTTTGACGGAATAATTACGAAGTATTTTAATCGACCAAAGTATAAACATATTTGTTTTCGTTGCAAATTTATACTCTAAATTTACGCAAGGTCATGCTTTATTATGCGTAAAGCATGCTCGTAAAGGGGAATGAAATTAATTCAACGTGAAGTCTTCCAGTCAATAGCCAAGTTTCCAATTAATTCCTTAACGAATTACAACATTTACTAGGTACTGATGAAAAACACATCTTGTTCGCGTAGGGATCTACATTTTGCCAAAAAATAGGCACTAAAAATATACAAATTTTTGAACTAAGTATACCCATGTATACATGCTTGTCAAGAGATTTATAAATGACATTGTATTTTAACAGAACTTGAAAAATGCATCTGATGATGCGTACTGCCAAAATCACAAGAGAGAATATTTTTGATGTCAATACATAAAAATATTTGACAGCCTAATGATGCCCAAATATCGAAACAATATTCGCATATGCAGGGTGGTCAGTAAGTAATGGTTCATAGAGCAACAGTGGGTTTCTGACATTAAATTATTACTTACCTTAGTACAAAAGTTGATATTAACAGAGATACAGGGTGTTAAAGTCAATATTATATTTTTTATTTTCTCATAATATACAGGGTGGGGCAATTGCGCATCGGACCTCGATATCTCGAGTTCTATGATAGCTAGAAATTTTTTAAAAAATTACTAGTAAACTAGATAAAAAAAAGTCTATAACTGGAAATTATTTTCGAACATACAGGGCGAGCCAAGACGAAATTACAGGATCAAGTGCCTTTTTTAAAATGGAATGCTATGTATATCAGTACATCTTTTGAAGCCTCTTTCTAGGGTCTATTCATTCCTCTGTTAGCATTGAATATATCCCAACCACTTGGATGTAATGATTTTTTTTGTTGAAATAATGCAATCTGCAGATGGATATTTAAAAAGTCACCACAGTTAGAATTATGGGTTTTAAGAAAAACTTATGTGAATACCAGTTACGAGACATCTAATTAATGTTTTTGAATCATTTTCATTTCCTAAAAATGTACAGGGTGGCCAAAAATTATTTTTCAATTAAGAACATTTTAAATTGAATTTTCTCAAATTTTTCAAATGGAACAACCTGTATATTTTTCGACGATGTGATGTAGATATGAAAATCGAACATTTTTTGTGAGCGCTTCCCTAGGGCTAGTTGCAACCAAATTCGTTTTATTAAGCAAAAATTACAAAATTCAAAAATAAACTTAAAAAAAGAGGTTTCTTCAAATAACTCAGTAGAAAAAATTATAATAAATGTTCCACATGTTGCCCATTTTGATTGACACACATCTCTATGCGCTTTTGAAAATGAGGTTCCCACTGTTCCTAAAATGGCCGGTGTGATAGATGTAAAGGCAGTTATTATTCTTTCCTTCATATTTTGTACTGTTGTCGGTGTGTCTCTATAAACAATTTCCTTCACGTATCCCCATAAAAAGAAATCCATTTTTGTAAGATCTGGGGATTTAGCAGGCCATTTAGTGGGTCCATTTCTTTCAATGCATTGATTAGGATAGGTATTATTTAAGTGGTCTCTAACTGCATTTAAATAATGTGGTGGAGCACCATCTTACTGAAACCACATCCTATTTCGAATTCTTTCAGGTAGATTTACCAATAATTATAATAATAATAATAATAATAATAATAATAATAATAATAATGGAGAACGATATATGTAGAAGATGTCAACAGGTTCCTGAAACCATTCAGCATATAACCGGGGCATGTCAGGTACTGGCCGCTTCCGACTATCTTAAGCGCCATAATCAAGTGGCAAAGATCTTACACCAATCAATGGCAATAAAATATGGGTTACTCCGGGATACATTACCTTACTACCAGTACACGCCAAATCCAGTCGAGGAGAATGAGTCCTATAAGATGTATTGGGATCGATCAGTCATCACCGATAGACCAACCCCCAATAACAGACCAGACATTATCATTGTTGATAAAGTGAACAGGATGACCTTTCTAATAGACGTAGGCATTCCCAACACTCACAACATCGAGCAATATTATAATGAAAAGATCACCAAATATCTTCCGTTGGCTGCCGAAATTAAAGATCTGTGGCGTCAAGAAAAGGTGGTGATTCTGCCAATGATAATGTCTACCACAGGAATCGTAACAAAAACGCTGATAAAGAACCTCCAGGAACTAGGGATCTCAGATAGCATAAGGAGCCAAATGCAGAAGGCAGTTATTCTTGGAACCACATCTATAGTCAGGTCATTTCTTAATATTCCCGTTTGAAGAAGATATCATCTTGCTGGAAAAGCCGATGATATTTTAATAACCCACTGAAAAGTGGTGCGAAACAAAATAATAATAATAATAAACTTTATTTTCCTTTTGTGATAATATGATATAAATATTGTATAGGAATAGTCATACTTAACATCTAAAAGAAATAAGGTACAAAACACACATTTTACATATTAAAATATTCGTCTAAGTTATAGAAGGTTTTACTTACTAAAAATAATTTAAGTTGTTTTCTAAATAGCGGCAATTCGTTACAATTTTTTATATCTATAGGAAGGTGATTAAAAGCTCTTGGTCCTAGGCAACTGGGTGATTTTACGGATACATTGAATTTATTGAAGGGTACATGGAGGTCATATTTTTGCCTGGTATTTATTTTATGTAAATCCTTATTACAGACAAATTTACTCTTATTTTTGAAGACATATAAACACAGTTCAAAAATGAGAAGTGACGGAAGTGTTAGTATATTATATTCCTTGAATGCATTTTTACAAGTGTCTCTTGTCGTTAAGCCTACCATACATCTTATTACACGCTTTTGAGCTAAGAATACATTATTTGATAGGGTGGAAGCCCCCCAAAAACAAACACCATATCTTAACCGAGAATCAACCTCAGCATAATATAAATTCTTAAGCTGAGTCATATTTAGTACATTCTTTATATTTTTGAACTGGTAAACTACCGAATGTAATTTAGCTATCAGTGATTCACAATGAACTTTCCAGTTTAAGCTACTGTCTATATTTATACCCAAGAATTTTACATTGGACATTCTTGTTGATATTGATGTATTATCAAGTTGTATATTTGGATAATCACATTTCTTTTGCCTATTGTGAAATATTAATGCCTGCGTTTTCTCAACATTAAAGTAAAGAGAATTTTCACAGAACCAGTTACTAAGAGTCTTTAATAAAATATCACATTGGGTCTCCAAAGTATCAACACTTTTATAAGACAACACAATCGAGGTGTCATCGGCATAAAAAGTAAAGTCTGCTAATGTATTCAAACTATCAAGATCATTGATATATAATAAAAATAATATGGGACCTAATACCGATCCTTGCGGTACGCCCATATTAATTTCAACAGAAGCTGAATTAACAGAATTGATTGTATTGCACGTAGTGTTAGTAACTAATACATACTGTTTACGACTTGACAAATAGCTTTCAACCCAGTCTAAAGGTAGACCCCTTACCCCATACTTATAAAGTTTCGAGATCAATTTTTTATGGTCGACGCAGTCAAATGCCCTGCTTAAATCACAAAAGATACCAACAGGGCATAAATCTGCTTCAATATATGATATTATCTATTCATAAAATGACTGTATTGCACTAAGAGTGGATTTATTATTTAAGAATCCATGCTGGTTATGTGAAAATATATTGTTTTTATTCAAAAATGGCATTAATCGGTTTAAATAGCAATATTCAATTATTTTTGAAAATCCTGAAGGTATGGTAACTGGTCTGTAGTTTTTTAAGTCCTGTGTGTTGTTTTTTTATGAACAGGAATAACTTTCCCAATTTTTAAAATTTCTGGAAATTCTCCAACAGAAAATGATAAATTTACAATGTAAACTAAGGGTTTTATTATTTCCATCATTATCCTTTTAATAAGAAACGCAGGTACATCGTCATGCCCTGATGAGTGTTTATTCTTTAATTTATTTCTTATAATATTACACATTTCTGGTTCTGAATACGGTTCTAAAAATATTGTGTTATGATGATTAATTATGTTATTAGTAAAGCAAATGTTATCGCCAACTGAGGTATGGGATATTTTGTTAATAAGATCTAGTGGAGCATTTAAAAAAAAAAATGTTAAATGCATTACCAACATCAGTCTGATCATCGATTTTTTCATTATTTTCTTGTATTATGATGTTCTTGTTTTGTTTTTCTTTATTAGATAATTCTGAAACAATATTCCACGCCGATCTTGTAGGGTTGTGGCAGATAGTTTTCCAAAAAATGAAGATAAATAGCTCCAGTTAATGTCCCATCAAAGAAATGTGGCCCTATTACATGTTCTCCTATAATTCCTCCCCAAACGTTTATAGACCATCTATGTTGGTTATCAACTTGCATAAAAAAGTGAGGATTTTCCGAAGCATAATAATGAAAATTGTGCCTGTTAACAAATCCATTTTTATGAAAAGTTGCCTCATCACTGAATAAAACAGTATTGAAGAAGTTGACATCATGTTGCATTTCATCTTATTTATCGAGATATTAGCAAAAAAACTGAATTTTTCGGTTTCAGATGGTTGTTTATAAGGGTTCGCGAGGGTAAATTTTGGTAAACTTCTTTGAGTCACTTTCTACTAGCAAAAAACTAGCCTATCATGGAAAAATAAGCGAGGTAGCAATTAATTTCGACTTAAAACCCCTGACAACTGGGCTAATTAGGGACTGTAAATTATGAGATTTGTATTTACTAAATATGCTTTGTACATGGTTATACTTTAAAATGCATAGAGAACTTGTAATCAATTTAATATTTGAATGTCTCATAAAATATGTTATAATTTTATGATCTTCAAAATTTTCCTTTTTTGATTCTTATTAAGTAAGTAAGATTTCTCCTCAAGAACTATAACGAAGATATAAAAAGACAACAATTTTTATTAGCACCTTATATTGGCTTGCTTTCTGGCTTTTCTACGCAATAGCAAAGCTACCACACAAGCAATTTCTACGAAATACATTTCAAGATTGTACTGTTGTTACGATTATTGCTCTCAGTGCGCGCTCTTTTCTTGCTGTTCGAATATTTTTGCGACTGCGATTAAACAATCGCTAGTACGCGCCTGGCCTTAGTTGGCTATGACGGCATTGAGTGCTAAACAAATGTATGTAGCTGTCACTTACTATTGAAATATTAATTAACATGCCGGGGCGTTTAAATTATACACCCGAGTATTATTTAAATTTGTTTATAATCTATAGAGAATGTAACAAAGTTTTATCAAGAACATGTGAAATATTTGCTATAGTCGAGGCAAGAATTCAAGCGATGCACGTCACAGATCGATTCTATAAATAACACAATACTGCTAAGAATCACGAAGCCACATTAAACTGTACCTGTTTCTGAAAAAACTTTAATAACTGGGTATCAAGAATTACTCTTTTTTACATAATAAATGATTAAAAATTATGTTAGTATTAAAATTTATTTAATGAGACCACTCGTGACGTGCATCGCTTGAATTCTTGCCTCGACTTTAATAGATATCCAGAGAAACAGAAACATTTTATTTCAATAAGTGTCCACCCTGAACTTCCAAACATTTTTCGCATCTCTGAATTGGTTGGTCATGGGTGACCGCTCTAATAAGAACCTGGAGATAACCTTTCAAAAGCATTCCTGACTTTTGCCTGACAATCTTCTATTGTTGTGACTGGATTAAAATAAACCATATCTTTTATTGTTCTCCATATAAAACAGTCTAGGACAGACAGAGCAGGAGAACGAGGAGGCCACAGAAAATGTCCATTGTTAGCAATCCACTTATCGTAAAAAGTCTCTTGCAAGAAGTTTACTGGGAAGCTGTTGTGGTGGGGTGCCTCATGTTGGTAAAATATTTGCCTATGTTCAGCTAGCGGTAAATTGTTCAAATATTCATTATCTAAATTTTGTAATATATTTAAATGTCCTTCTCCAAAAAAAAAGTTGATACGTAATTTGATAAAAAGAAATTATGTGAGTATTAATTCATTACCATTTAAGTTTTCTTCATAAAAATGTAGTTTTACGACTCCATCATTTCTCACAGCACAGTACACGTTAAATTGCCAGGTTTATTGATAATTTCGCGATCTCACGACATGGGGATTTGAATCACACCAAAAGGGGGAATTATGTCGCTTGAATAGGCCATTTTTCGTAAATTTTGCTTCGTCAGTCCTAATTATGTTGTCCAAAAGTCGATAGCCTTGTAATATAGTTAAAGTAAATTCACAAAAGTGAACTTAGCAAGTTAACTTCTACTTCTGGCATATCGATCGGCGCACTTCATCGTGGGACATCCTGTATTGCCTTCAATCATGCGTACATAAAGTTGTTACACATACTTATATAGAAAGTGCACCCCGCCTTGCTTTCTTGCAGTCGTACATTATTATTTTTTACTTTTTAGTACGACTTTTTACAGCAAAGCAAGTTTTAAAAATAAATTTTTATTTTTATTCAGTTTTCAATGTTTGTCTTCAGAGGGACGAAACCTTTATTTAACACATTTCCTGACATAATCAAATGATGAAATTTTGCACAGTTACTAAGATTGGATGACAATACAATTTTCCACCGTTAGCTTAGCAAATATCCGTACGTAGGGGGCGCGGGACTGAAAATTGAAAAATCTGCAAAACGAAGGAGCGAGAAAACGAAGGATCTTTGAAAATCCAAATTAACATACTAATTAAATGATAATTTAATTAAATTGCGACTAAAACTAGAAAATATTTTTTTTTATTTGCTTTTCTGTAAAAGTCGTACTAAAAAATAGTAAAAAATAATAATGTATATAAGACTTCAGGAAAAGCAAGGCGTATCAATATTTAAAAAAGCAAAACATCAGTGTCACTAATATTCAGTAGCATTCCACCTTGAACCTCCACAATCTTACATTTTAAATTTTGACTTTCTGTGTTGAGCGGTGTTCGAGGAACACGTATTACCCACAGATAGACTGACAGACACGCAAGCGGCATGCCGATATTTACTACTTTTGGACTTCAAAACGTTCACTTTCATCATAATCTGGAATATGGATTTTTCCACGTCGCCAATAATTTCATCTATGTACAGATGAGAATGTAAAAATGGACATCAAAAGAAAGTTTCATTGATCCCCTATTTTGCTATTGCTAAAAGACGATAACAAAATTCTACCATTCATCAGAGTGGCAACACTAATCATTCTCAGCAGGAGTGGTCTACGTGCGTCGGCGGAATTTTCGAAATTATTTATGGCCATTTTTGGGAGCGTGCCAATACATTTCTAAGGAATAGTAAAAGAAACTGAAAAATGCCCATTTTATTTTGCATCTAACTTTTACACTACTTTTTCTAATAAATAACAATATTATTTACACTGCCTAATTTTAAAACCCCTCCTGACAATCTTCCTTATAAGCCTGTACGCTTCGATTAGTTTACATGAGAATCACTGACAAGGAAAATTACGCGCTAGTCAAATTAACATTTTCTGACAAATTGTCGCACAGAAATTATGTAGTACATTATTATATCTCCCGAAGTCTCCGCTGTTCACACTTAAATACGTTATTAGATAAAAAAGATGCAACATGAGTACCTTTTTTATTTATTGATAGAAAATATTACCAACATGCAAAAATCGCAATTAAATTGAAAGAAGCAATTTACAAACACCGTAGAAGGTCTAGCTAAATAAACCAAACGCTGTTAACATTTCTCATAGTAAGACAGCTAGAGATAACTATCTTGCCCTTTACCTGCAATTTACATTACATACGCATGATTTAGATATTTCCTCTGTGATATTTATATGAAATGTATGTTATTTAGAAAGGTTTATGATAGTTCTGTATCCCATATAATTTACAGTACTGTAAAGCAAAAAGTGCTACAAATTATAATAATCTTAACAGCCAATTACCTACGTCTGTAACGGAATTAATGTCGCCACCGATACAGTCAATTTGTCGACGTTAAGACCGTTAACAGAAAACAACTGAATACTGCGGGAACATACTGGGTACGAAAAGAAAAAATGATCAACTAGTTAGGCTAAGATATATAGCTGTGTTGTAAAAATATGTAACACGTAGTTATAATGGGATAAATCGATTAATATTGTAATATGATGCAGTAGACTTTAAGGTGCGCATATCCAAGAGAGACAGAGATCCGATAAGGAAATATTTATTATTTTTGGCCATAACTTTATTTTTAATACATATAATATAATATTAATAAATAAACACCACAGAAATTAGACAACCCCCAATTCCAGAAGCCAGGGCTTGTGCGGAAGGGGGTTACACATGGAAAAAAACGCAACCATACAATCATTTCCTCCGACAGTGCCAGTGCCGGAGCCAGGATTCGAACCCGGTGGTGCGATGTCCGTGTGATTAATCGCGATTGCCACCTCGCGCAAGTAAGTAAACAGACTTTATTAAAATTAATACATAATATTGCCTCCCCGGAGACCACCTTGCGACCGACCGTGCAACCATCGCGCTGTTCGCGGTGGTGGGTTGCATGGCCAGGCGGGGCGGCTCCGGTTCGGCTAAAAGAAAATGGGGAGAGAAGTCCTGACTCCTTTCGCTAAAAACAAATTACAAAGGACAATATAGTTAAAAAAACATTTTAAAAATAAAACTTAACAAAGCTTAAAAACTAAACACAAACTCGAAGCTGTCGCACTGCACTGAACTAATTTTGGAGCTGACACGGGTACCCAAATCTAAAACGCGGAACCTTCATCGAAATTAGGTACTGCAGGGCTGCGCAAGGCTGCCTAAACTGTGGTTTATCGAAATTTTGAGTTTTTCTTTCAGAAATTTTGTAGTGAAGCTAATTTTGAGTGAAAAAATGCACAAAACGAGAACGATAACAAGAACAGAGACAAACTACGCACAAAAAGAGATCAAGAACACGAAAAAACGGACAAACTGAAAGGAAGAGAGGCACAGGAAAGATTTAAAGATACGAAAGGTATGAAATATCAGTAAAGGTGGATAGAGTAAGTGGAAGTTATAGTAGGTGAAGGTTTGGCTATAGTGGTTGCCGGAAGATTGGTAACGTCTGGTATGGTAGGGTGTGTTTGATCCGAAATGGTGCATTATGCTGTCTAATTTGTGTAATGTTTGCGGTAAGCGGACTATCGCCCAGTTTGAAAGAGTAGAATTTTTGGGAGATCTTCTGGACGTAATCCGCTATTGGTGTTATGTCGTTGCAACGTGCATAAAGATCTCTGAGGGAGGTGTACCTTCCAGAGTTCGAAATGAGGCGCATAAATTTGTGCTCAAGCACTTTTAATTTTCTCATTGTCGTGGCCGGTATGCTGCATCACACCGGCGCCGCGTAAGTGATGGACGGCCTGACCACCATCGTGTACAACAGTTTTTTGTTTTGTCTGTTAAGTCTACTACCCCTGACCATCAGCGGATACAGACTACAGTTTCGTTTATGTGTGTATTGAACATAAGTCTCTGGTCTAGTCTGACCCCAAGATACTTCACGCATCGCTTTGTTGGAATTTGGTGACCCCTGATCGAAACGGGTGTAAAAATTCTGTTCTCAGTGAATCGGCGCGTGAAGACTATCGCTTCCGACTTCTCGGCGTTTACCCGTATCTTCCACCGGTCGTAATACGCCGCGGCACGGACCATGTGCGCTTTCAGCAGCGCCACCTCGCGCCCTAACCCACTCGGCTATCGACCAGACTATATATTGGTAAACAAAGTATAGGACTATCTAAGTAGTACTATGACAGGTGTAGTGATATGAATTTTCACTCGATAATTTCAGTTGTTTGCAAATAGTTAAATTTAATTTTAAAAATTATGTAAATTTTCGTATTTCCTAAATTTAAATCTAACTATTTCGCATATGTTTGAAATTATTGAGTTAAAATTTATAACACTACTCTTGTTATCGTTCTACTTAGGTAGTCTTATAGTTTGTTTGCAATATGTGTTTCAAAATAAGAAGTTATGGTCAAAAACAGTAAATATTTCTCTATCAGACCTCTCTCTCTCTCTTGGTTATTCTCACCTTAAGTAAATTAGCAAATGTGTTGGACTTTTTGGTAAGTGCCGGTAATTAAGACTTATATTGGTATTAGCAATTACTATTATTGTGGAATTTTTTGCGAAAAAACTGTAGATGACATTTTAATACTTACAGTATAAAGTCGATGAACAGCTCAGACGTGACTCACATCTTCTACGCCTAAATGGGCTGGATACATCATTTGAATCAACGCCGAGAACTGTACAACAAAGAGGATGCTTACATCAGACCTGGTGGGAGTAGATGATAATGTAGAAGAGGGAATCGGAGTGACTAATTGGTAGAGATCATATACATATTAATTAGAAGCAATACTGCTAATCATGCGTCAAACTTTTGGCGATCTGTTTTCATGGTTGGTGTATGCGTATTATCAAATTATAGATGTACTCCGCTGTGACAATATTACACTTACATACATTATTAAAAGTTCATGAGCACTAATTGCAAGTTTCATAGACTTGTAATGCGCCTCTGAAGATGTAGACTTTCCAATACATTATTCATTTATAGTTACAAATTGTCTTTATTAATTTGATACTCGACGGAAATGATAATACGCATCCTGATTTAATCATCTGTCAAGGATTAGTACATGCGCATAAGATATCGAGTACGCTAGAGTCTTGGCTTAACAAAATATCATAAACTAGCAGTATTGGTCTAATAAATATATGGTAGAGGCTAACAGAGAATTGTGAGGGACTATTGAATAAACTAAAGAGAATCTAAATTCATTTTCATTCATTTACTCATGATTTTTGAGAGAGAGAGAGAGAGAGAGAGAGAATGGAATTAATCTTGATAGATATTTTGCAATGTAAAAATGCCTCCAGGAAAATAGATAAAGTTAATTTGCCCAGGGCTGGTCATAAGCCTAGGCAACTGCCTAGGGCGCCACGATTAGGGGCGCCAAACGCCAAACATATCTCGAGTAGTTCAAATGTGCTTTTAGAGGGCGGAATATTAAACATAATATTTTTAGTCGCAAACTCCTCTATAAATCCTTATTTTACTATAAGGAAAATAACCAGACTGTAACCAAAGTTACAAGTCTGGCGCGTTAAGTGTAATAATTGCATATTACCATCAAAACGCTAATGCTTCGATTGCAACAAACACCAGCCGAAAGACTGATCCTACTTAAAGGAGCTCTCTTGCCAGTCGTCACACACCACTTGCAGACTGCAGTTTCGAGCTGTTGGCTCTCGTCAGTGCAAGGTTGCAGTTGCGACTAAAAATATTATGTTTAATATTCCGCCCTCTAAAAGCACATTTGAACTATGCTAAGCCAAGTCAGGCTATTTATTCTTCGATTGCAACAGACACTGGACCGCTAGATGGCGCCTACTGACTATTTTACATGTCGCTATTGTAGAAATAGCGGGTTGTACTAAGTAGTCAAAGGATTCTCGTGCTGGTCGTCGCATACCTACCTTGCACTGACGAGAGCCGACAGCTCGAAACTGCAGTCTGCAAGTGGTGTGTGACGACTGGCAAGAGAGCTCCTTTAAGTAGGATCAGTCTTTCGGCTGGTGTTTGTTGCAATCGAAGCATTAGCGTTTTGATGGTAATATGCAATTATTACACTTAACGCGCCAGACTTGTAACTTTGGTTACAGTCTGGTTATTTTCCTTATAGTAAAATAAGGATTTATAGAGGAGTTTGCGACTAAAAATATTATGTTTAAATCTCGAGTAGGCAGTTAAAAAAACAAAATGTTTTCTGTATCAAATAATTAGGAAAAAATAAAAAATCCGACAACACTGTCCGGTATGAATTACAGAAGATAATAAATTATTTTGTTGTTTTAGTTCATTTCAAACACATATTTTGAAAACAAAGTGCTTGCCTTGTTTTACTTTAAGTTTTACTCTAATGCTTGTTGAATTAATGTGAACGATAACTTAAAAAACCAAACATGCCAAAATAAATTTTAGAGGCCCTTGGTTCTCGTACACACGCTAAATCTCAATTTAATTTTTTTACTCCCTTTAATAGTAGAGTGGGGGTGGTAGAGGGGGTGGCTAACGCCAAAAAATTTTTTGAGACGTTTCGTTCTCGTACACACATTAAATTACATTTTATTTTTTTACTCCCTTTCACAATAGTGTGGGGGTGACAGGAGGGGTGGCTGATGTCAAAAAAAATTGTGAGACCTTGACTTTTCGTACATGCCCTAAATTGAAATTTTACGGACTCTTGCTTGCTTTGCCTATTTACCCTTATTTACCCCATTTACCTCCCGCACCCCCAACGGAGTTAGATCAAAATATAATCTAGTTCCAGATCTCGTTATCATATATAAGTGTACCAAATTTCAAGTCAATATCATAAACGGTTCCAGAGTAAACGTAAGCACAGAAAAAGTTACAGACCGATAGACAGGAAATTTTTTCGCTCAAATTTAAAATCTCGACGTTTCATGACATTTTTAAGCCTATTCAACAAAAAAACTAATAATAATTTTTTACAATTTTTTTACTTCCACTGGACATGGAAGTAATTATAACATTGTAACATTGATAGGTAACTATTGTTTATTGCCTTGCTCTTTGACCTTTGTTATAAAACGATTTGAAAAGAGGGGAGCGCCAGAATTGAACTTTGGCCAGGGTGAAATTAGTTATTGGACCGGCCTTGCCGACATTTTTTTAAATCAACAAGAATTAAAAAAATTTCAGAACACGTAATATTAACAACTTTCTTTAAAAAAAAAATAAGTTTAATGTTTCAAAAACGTATGAACTCTTACAGTGAAGTAAATCTTTTATGTGGAACTTTTTATTTATATTGTCAATTCCCAATTTTCTAATGATCGCCCCTGTATACATGGAATTCGATTGTTTCTGTTTTAAAACAAACACGCCTGCTTGAATGATTACATAGAGCATCGACAGATTAAAAATCTAATAATAATAATTGCTAAACATAAAACGTAGGTCTCGTTGAGAAACGTGATGTGGCAGATGTTACGGACCGCCGAGATAAAAACTATAAAATAAATCTTGGAACAGTGATATAAGTGCATACGACGCTTATAAATTGTTTAACAATAATTTCTAGCAAGAATATAAATTCTGAATGGCATAAAGTGTTGCCAAGAATTCCATGTGTGAGGTGATTCGAGAGATATATTGCTATATCTCTATTTGCTGCCCACGTTTAATTACATTAATAGGTTTTTCGTCGATTAAAGCGAGAAATATTAGTCTAGTTATCTCGAATATCTGAAAAATTAATAATATCTATATATTTTTGGCATTATGGACAAACAAACAACAGATCCACATAATTAAGTAGAAAACTTGTCTTACTCTAAACTTATGAAAACAGCAGGAAGGGAGGAATGTTGGTTTTGTTAAAAGTGGGTAAAAATATCGTCTTTTTATTATTCTGCGAATCAACTGATGCGAGTTTTCTTGGGTTGTCGGTCATTGAATCATTGAAATAAAAGTTTTTATTTTATTTTCTTACGTTTCGGTTTATTACCACCATCGTCAGAGAATTAAAATTTGTTACTTAAATACGAGTTTTTAATACAGATTTTTACATTGTCTTTACACATCTGGTGTTGGAATGCAACTAACTGACCTGAAGTAGGTACTTAACTCTGCGAATCAAAACTTACGACGTATAACTATCACAATTTATTATATTCATTCTTCAGTTTTTGAGATACATTTTGTAAGTACTGCCTTGAATTTTTTTAAATGAATACTTCTTTTTATAGGCAACAGCTACTGAAGTTAAAAAAATGAAAATGAAAACATCCTTCAACTGTTATAGTCCTCTTTTCTGCTTAAGGAGACTACCCTACAATGACTGGGTCCAAAAGGTAGGAGCATATTTGTAAGATCCATTTTGAACAAACCAGTAGACCGAAGTATCCACCAACCGGGAATATCCGGAAAAAGACAGAAATTTAGTTCAACCAGGAAAACGGCTACAATTTCTGAAAGTAACTGGGAATTGCAAATGTTATAGGATAGTTAGAGAAAATCTTCAAAATAAATATTTTCTTGACGAGTATTATTTCACTGTGTAAAAACGTCTTTTAGTGGGAGAATTTTTAAAAATCGTGGGAACATGATCGTATTTTTATGCTTTTTCTCCTCCGCTTTTTGCTAGAACAAAGTGTTAAATGTTTTTTAGCAACTTATCGATTGGTTTTTCAAGATTTCGAAGAATCTCGAAAATTTAAACATTTAGATGTAATTTTAAAGCAAAAGTCGCACCTCAATTCGTTTCTAGTACTTATTTTACTAAACAATACGATTAAAAGATACGAGAAAGGATTTTTTCTATAAGATAAGACAAGTCATGTTTTGCACTATTTTCGGAAAAGTTCGGTATGATTTTTTTTTATTATATTTATTATTTTAGTTATTAACAGAATTAGACCGATTAAAGTTGCGCTTGGAAGCGAAGATCAAGTTTGTCAGATCATTGATAACGCCAAAGACTTGAAATCTCAGCAACAGCTCAATGGAATATCGGTATCTTATGTTTAGACCCCTAGGCAGATGGAACAATATCGGCTAATAAAGAACGCGCTGGAAGAAAGGAAAAAGAAAGGAGTATCTAACATTAAAATTACTTTACCTGCTTATGATTTAAACTTTAAACTAACAAGCATACCCAATTGCTCATCACATGCTGACTTCCATTCATACTACCAGAACGTAAATGGCACAAACCTTCTTTAATGCTCTACGCATGAGAATGATGTTATATGTATTACCGAATCTGGACTTTCCAATGATGTTAACAATGGGGAGATATTTCCAACTTCCTATCTAGTGTTTAGAAGCGATCATAATCTTCAAGCCACTGGACATTCCAGAGGAGGTGGAGGGTTAATTGCAGTTAAAAATAGATACAATATTATAAAATTAAATTTAGATTCAATCACCAGTATTGTTCCCAGACGTTATTGGATGTAAGGTAACGATTAATAATAATGCTATTTTACTAATATTTTCAATATATATACCACCAGCAACAACCGTGTTTGAGTATGAAGCATTTCTAGATACTTTTGAAGGTCTGTCAATACTTACTTGAAAAAAACCCACAAATTATTGATTTGTGGCGATTTTAATGTTAATAAGTTTAATTCTGATCAAAACGATGTCAAGGTTAGAGTAGTTTATAACTTTATGAGTTTTCTAGATATGAGACAGTACAATATTAAACAATAATGGTAGATTGTTGGAACTGGTACTTGTAATTTTAGTTGTAATATTAGTAGAGATTTCGTGTCTTTAGTTAATGAGGACGTACACCACCCGTCTATGATCATAGATTTCAGCATAAACACAGAAATATCAAAAAATTTCTCTACCAGTAACAAAAACGTAACTTACAACTTTAAAAGAAGAAATTTCTTTCAACTATTCGAGAAACTCTTACAAGCTGATTGTTTTTATTTAGAATCTTTGAAGAATATGTATCAAAATTTAATAAGTCAAGCCGTAATTTCCCACCTTGGTATAATGCTGAAACTAAAAATAACATTCGGTGCAAAGAACTGGCTCACAAAAATTTCAAAAAATATAAAACAGATTATTACCGGAATCAGTTCAGGCGACTCATTGAAACTATAAAACAACAAATTGAATCTGCTTATAAAGATTATGCTTCAGTTGTCGAAAATGTAATCACGCACGATCCCTCTAAATTTTGGTCCTTTGCTCGGTACAAAAGAGATAAAACTAGAATTCCGGAAGCGGTCACTTATAACAATGAAACACTGGATACACCGCAAACGATAGTTTTGCAAACTTTTTCTCGAGTGTATATTCTCCTTCGGATCCACGTCTCACAAACGACAACATATTTTATCTATCCGAATTAATAAATATTAACTGTATCATGGTAAATGAAATCTTTGAAGAAATCAAAAAACTGAAAAATAAAATGACAGCCGGTATTGATGGTGTTTCCAGCTTCGTAGTTAAAGACTGTGGCTACGGTGTTTGTTATTCCGCTGCGTATTATTTTTAACATGATACCGCGTCCAAGTTTCCGAATATCTCAGAAGCGTATTATGCATTCGATTATCTTTCTTCAACAAATCATAAACAATGCAGTGAGTTCAGAGTCACTTACATCAAGAATTTTATATCACGTGCCTAGAGCAAATTTGAGATTTAACTCGGCATTGGAAAATTACCAATATATGTCCAATTTTAAAAGCTGGCGATCCATCGTCCATAATCAATTACAGGCCCATTGCCGTTTTATGCAATTTTGAGAAAGCACTGGGAATAATTTTGTATAGCCATATTTACAGTACAATAAAATTGTCCATATCACCCATGCAACATGTATGCAAGGCACAAAGATCCAAACAACAAATCTGGCTTGTATTGCCCAATTCATATGTGAAAACCTGGATTCAGAGAGATAGGTGGATGTCATATAGACGGATATCCAAAAAGAGTCCGATCAAATAGATCATTATTTATTATTATCCAAGGTAAGAACTTTTGGATTATCGAATACATTAACCTTGCTTTTCACATCGTACTTGTTCTCAAGGAAGCGATTTGTGGAACACGGCGGTCACAGATCTCTTAATTATACAGCATCGTTAGGCGTCCCTCAGGGTTCCAACTTGGGACCTCTGCTGTTTTTGATTTTCATAAACATCAGTAATTAGCTTTCAGCATCTACTTTTTGCAGACAATCGAAACATTTTTACAAATGTAAATAGTCTCAGTGATTGTATTTACTTACAAACAGAAACAAATAAAGTTTCTACGTGGTGTTCCAACAATTTTCTTAAATTAAACATCCCCAAATGCAAAATCGTAGGCACAATTCTATACAATTTGACTACAACATAAACAATTTTACACTCGAGCGTTGTTTGGAATTTAAAGATCTCGGTGTGATTTTCGACTGAAAACTTAGTTTTTCTAGCCCTATTAATCGGATAACAAAGTCAGGTTCTAAGTTGCTCGGGTTCTTTGTCAGAAACTGCTGCTGTTTTTCTCGTGTTAACAGTTTGAAAATATTATATTTCACATACGCTTGATCCAAGCTGGAATATGCCGCTCTCATATGAACTCCTATATATCAAAATTTAATTTTATTAACTGAATCTGTCCAGAGATAATTTGTAAAGTTCATGTGTTTTAAAACGAATGGTTTTTTTCCACAACGAGGTACTATAATAACCTATTAGATATATTTAATATGGCTTCACTAAGTGAAAGAAGGAATTGTGCTGCTCTTTCATTTTTTTACAATCTAGTTAACAACAATATCGATTGTTCGCCCCTTGTTAATAACACGACAGATAGTGTTATTTAAACTGTCGTGATTAATATCACAAGGGTCTTAAATTGAATATAATACCTTACATATATTAAACATTGGTGATTTACACATAAGGTTGGTACGACTAAAGGGGGTATAAACATAATCACTATCACGAGAATATAATCGAGGAACCAAAAAGCAAAGCTTATTAACAACTATTGACTATCTAAGAAACAACTTATATACTGTTATTATACATGTTTTGCAGGAAACAACTACTCAGCGGGCAAATACCCCGACCTGCATTGAACTATACCTTACAAATCATGAAAGATTGGTAGCCAATGTCATTTGTCAATTCCCTGACCAGACATACCGGTTTCGAACTTATTAATTCTCATCAGTATGCCATAGGTCATGGAACAGACAAATGACAGTGGCCAACCTGCTACTCTTATACAGACTAATGTAAATGGTGTAGTGGTGAGAGGTAAGTGAATCCTCCTCCTTTCATGATTTGCAAGGTATAATTCAATGCAGGTCGGGGTATTTGCCCGCTGAGTAGTTGTTTCCTGCAAATCATGTATAATAACGGTATATAGGTTAAGTCCACCAAGGGCTGAAGGTCACCGCTCTCGGTACTTGCAAAATGGCAAGTCGCTATATACCATGGAGACATCTATGATGTCCGGTGTATAGTAGCATTAGACCACTTGAGATGATTCACTTACCTCTCACCGGTACACCATTTACATTAGTCTGTATAAGACTAGCAGGTTGGCCACTGTCATTTGCCTGTTCCATGACCTATGGTATACTGATGAGAACTAATAAGTTCGAAACCGGTCTATGTCTGGTCAGGGAATTGACAAATGACATTGGCTACCAATATTTCATGATTTGTAAGGTATAATTCAATGCAGGTCGGGGTATTTGCCCGCTGAGTAGTTGTTTCCTGCAAATCATGTATAATAACACCATATATATATATATATATATATATATATATATATATATATATATACATACATACATACAGGCTGTCCATTTTATCAGGGCACTCGAGAATATCTCACTTAATATCGGTCGTACAAAAAAAATTATTTTTACGAAAATTGTGCCGATTTATATAACCTACAAAATGGTTTAAAGACATTTGAAATCGATGGCCTACTTTAAGAGTTATGGCGGAAAATATCGAAAATGCGGAAAACGTCTAGGCCAAATATCTCCGTTATTTGAAGAGATACGAGAAAAATTCTAAGGCAAAAATTTTCAGTGTGTTTCAACGAGGTTTTATCTAATTTTTTTCAAAACCGCTGTATTTTGAGATTTACTCTGCAGGCTGTTAAAATAATTATTTTGAAACGGGCGGGAAATGGCGCCATTAAATAGAGTATTTTCCTCCCTTTTCAACGATATATCACATGCCATATTTATTCATTGGTACTACGTTAGTAATTATAAAAACATTTTTTTTAAACCAATAAATTTTTTTAACAAGTATTATATTTGCCGTGGAGAAGTATGATTAAATAAAACGATAAAATAATTCAACTAGTTGTTCAAATCTTTGCTATAATAAAACATTAACACAATTTAGAAGAATAAAGTAAATTCAGGTAACAAAAACAAAATAATTATCAAGAAAGCAACATGAAGCAATTATGGAAAGAGTATTCGCAGTTATGCCAATGTATAGAGGTCCTCTATAAAGCGTCACTCCTTGCTCAGAAAGTTAAAATGTCTTTACCAATTAATTTAAGTATAATATCCATTTGTTTGTATTTCATGATTTCACTATTATTTCAGCTATGTTTAAATAGTTGGCTATGAACAAACTTGACAATTTAATTTTTTGGCAGATCATCTCAGTTAATCCTTAAACTCTCACTCACACTCGTTTGAGAATTTAGAATTTTCAAAAATGATTTTCACTCACATTGATCGTTATAATATGTTCGTTACATATTGCCAATGCAATTTTAACTCAAGCTCAAGTAGAATATAGAAACAGATTTCCACAAGCACTACAGCCGAATAAAGCTCTGTTCAGAAAATTAGCTACGTAACTGAAAAATAATGGTTCATTTTTAAAGAAGAAGACAAGGTTGAACAGTGTTACTGATAATGTAAATAAGGTAAACCGAGTTATTAATTATGTAAGAAATAAAAATACAGAAAATTTGGAACCATCATTAAGAGAAATTCAAATTGCTTATCATATAAATAAAACAAGTGCTAGAAAATTTTTAAAGAAAAATGGTTACCGGTGTTATAAAGCCAAAAATGTTCACAATTTACAAGCGGGGGACAAACCAAGGAGGACGACATTTTGTAGGTGGTTGTTGGAAAAGAAGTATGCCGATCCATTAATATGTAATAAAATACTTTGGTCCGACGAGGCAAATTTTTCCAATAATATATTTTTTAATCGCAATATTCATTACAAATGGACTTCTGAAAATACACACTGGCATAGACCGACTGGGTTTCAAAATCGTTTTTCAATAAATGTGTGGATAGGTATTTTAGGCACCAATTTAATAGGTCCTTATTTTTATGATGGTCACCTCAGTGGTCAAAGGTACCTAAACTTTTTGAGAAATGAATTCTTAGATGACCTACCTTTAGAGAATCGACACAACTTTCAATATTTTCAACAAGATGGTGCTCCTCCCCACAAATCCCAGATTTGCCTAGATTATTTAGACGAAATTTTGCCTCAACATTGGATAGGTACCAATGGATTTATTCGATGGCCCCCTCGTTCTCCAGATATAACCTCAATGGATTTTTTCCTATGGGGGTATATTAAAGATAAGGTGTTTTCGACAACACCGCAAAATGGGAGGACCTAAAAGCTCGAATTCAACAGGCATGTATTACAGTTACCCTCGAAATGCCGAGTAATGTTTTAAATGCAGTGCCTCGCCGCGCTCGATTGTGCATAAGAAATCGCAGTGGACACTTTGAACACTTGATATGATATCTTAAAAATTATTTTAAGGATTAGATAAATATTAATGTTCTGTGTGCTATATTATTGTTATTATTAATTTGTTTTTGTTACCTGAATTTACTTTATTCTTCTTAATTGTGTTAATGTTTTATTATAGCAAAGATTTGAACAACTTATTGAATTATTTTGTCGTTTTATTTAATCATACTTCTCCACGGCAAGTATAATGCTTGTTAAAAAAAATGTATTGGTTTTAAAAATATGTTTTTATAATTACTAACGTAGTACCAATGAATAAATATGGCATGTGATATATCGTCGAAAAGGGAGGAAAATACTCTATTTAATTTAATTTTCGCCTTAGAATTTTTCTCGTGTCTCTTCAAATAACGGAGATATTTGGCCTAGACGTTTTCCGCATTTTCGATATTTTCCGCCATAACTCTTAAAGTAGGCCATGGATTTCAAATATCTTTAAACCATTTTGTAGGTTATATAAATCGGCACAATTTTCGTATATGTATATATATATATATATATATATATATACATACATATACACACCTACTATGCGCGTTCTGGTAGTGTGTTTTTGCCTTACTTTTATTTTTACCTTTACTGCCTCTTGCACGGCTTTCTGCATTTTAAAAGCCATGTATTTAGGTTTTTTTTATTTCCAATACATGATGTACAATGTTAGGGTCCGGTTCATCATCGTAATGTTCTGCTTACATGTGTATTTTAAGGTTTTTCTATTTTTTTTTTTTTTTTAATGTATATTATTTCATAATTTTAGGCTTACTCTGTATTTAAACATTTTCTCATATTTTTGTAATTCATATTCTAATGTTCTCTGTAACAATTATATGTTTTCTGTAATTGAATAGTTACCTGTTGGAAATAAATGCATTATTTATTTATTACATCATTTTGAAAATCGGAAAAGAAGACCGGTAATATGCTTGGTAGTGTTTTTTCTTGAATTATTTTAATATATCGTCTAACAGAGAACGTTTATGTTATTTTTGAGTTAGCTTTTACCTTTAGATATTGACAAAAATACATTAAAAAAAATGTTGATCTTCCGGAAATATTTTTTATTATATAACTCACACTAGATGAATATGAATATTTCTGTCATCTGTTTGTCAAATGTTTTCCAATTCGGGCTATATTCCGTCTTTTGTCTTGAATATATACCATGTGTTTTAGATTTAGACTCCCATCACGCATGGACTGATAACCTAGAGATATTTATATAAAACGTATCTCTGATGTTTTTTATGCCTTATCTCCCCATATGATTCCCTCCTGCCTTATCTGTAAGAACATAAATCACATGTATATTTACTGAAGCCGTTAAAGTTGGCTCTATAAAAAACTTTTATGTATATTAGGGCAGGTCAAACAGATAACCTACATTAAGAAAACAAAACTGATAGTACAAACGGAAATAATACCACAACATGGTGTAGTCGTCTACTGAGGAGATTGGGTGGATTTAATAATTAAAATAACATCCTAAGAAAGTCAAATCAGCTTTATATATAATTTTACTTGCGGAATAGAATGTATTCTAATATCATTTACACGTATTTTGGTCGAATATCTAATGATTTTTTTATTACTAGTTGTGCGCCCATATTTCTAAGGTGGGCTATATAATAGATTTGATATTGTTCACCACCGCTTTGGCTGATTCTGGTCTAATGTAAAAAAGGCCGATTTTCTGACGACCTGTGAAACCTGAAATTCGACTTCCGTAGATTCCGATGAACCATATAAGATGCGCAAGTGACGATCGTTTTTTCAAAAATCTAATAGAACGGGTAAAACGACTAAAAATTACGCGTTACCATTAATCTATAGGCCGGTGATGGAACTTTCTTTTTCATGGCAAATTTAAAAAATAACTAATTATTGACAAATAATAAAATAAAATAATAATAATAAAATAGAATAATGATACGTACACGCCCACGTCCTCTAACGAAGAGAGATTTAATCTCTTAATAGAAAGAAGCTAGCCATAGGATGATAGTTCGGCAGTCGGATCAGAGATGGCGCTTGGTGCTCCCTACCATAAAGCATACCAGAAAGCTCGTCGAGAACTACTAGATGAATCTAGAATAAGCGCCACGGAGTATATAAGAATCGGGACCAGCGTATGGGGGTAGTTCAGTTCTAATTTGACGAATAAAGCGTTTATATCGAGAGAAGGAACAAGTGATCCAACTACTAATGTAGTGACAAGAGTGATTTATAGTAGTTAAAAGTTATAATTAGTGTGTAATTGTAAGGACTAATTATTGTAAGTTAATTTAGTTTTAAATAAATCTGTGGTTAGTGACAGTTCGTATTGCAATTATTGAACTTACGCTTAGCTAGTTTACTAGTGTGTAAACGCGCAACAATAGGGTTTTCCCACTAATTTTATTTTAACAATTTGTGTCTTGAAAATGATATAATAAAACATTTTATTAATTTACAACAATTTACTTTTCTAATAAGAATTATTTCTAAGAAAATATCGTTAAAACAACTTGCTGATAATTTCACTGCTTTTTAAAGCGGGCATTTTTACGCGCCAGAATTACGTATCTACCCGGAAAACCAATGAGATTATGGATATAATTAGTTTGTAATAGATTCTAACTGTGTGTTAAAGAAAGCTTTCCTCTAAAACTTCTCAGAATTTCAATTTGTAATGCTTGTACTGTGATTGGTCTAAAGCAGTGGACGTGTAAATATTGGCCAATCAGAATCCAGATAAATGCCGCACAAGTTATTCGTGAAAGCGTCGGACGTTAATATGTTGTACTGTAGTTTAAGTTTAACCTTCACTGACATTACACATCAGATGCCTAACCTAAAACGTTAAATTTATATTTTTATGTTTGTATTGTTTGGAGTGAAAATATTATTTTATCAGTTTCTGGTTTATGTTTTATTAATTCTACAATCAAAATGGAATCAAGTGGAAGAGGGATATGTTAAAGGTGCCGCTGATAATTTACCTAAAGTAGAAAAGTGCTGAGTGCTGTCAATAAATAGAGGTTATGTTATGTTAACAGAGACCAAGATTAATAAACAATCTTCAACAGAGACAACTTCTGTGATTGGATTTCAGGTTGTTAACGTCACAACGCGCCAATTTATGGCTGTTTAAAATGAACCCAATATTTTTCAAACTTCAAGTTTTTTTTGTTACTATTAGTAAAATTAATAAGATAATAAATATGCCATAAATCATTTTTTTACGTGAGTTAAGTATTTCAGCAATAATTTTTTTTTCTGGGAAAACCCTATTGATGTCAGAAGCGGAATTGCAACAAGATTTCTATAGTATAGTTTCAGAGTGTTCTATTTGGAAACTACCGGGGATAGTGAAGTTTTGTGGACTGTAACCTTAGACAAGACTTATTTATGTTAGTGCAAGAAAATTTCTAGAATATTCTATTGAGAAATTAGTGTAGTTAGCTAAATTCTTTCAACTGAAAATTTCTAAAACATCCTATTCTGGACTTCTTTGTAATGTTGGAATTGTACCTAATATAGAGTGTAAAAAAGACTTGTTAGTGCTGTTTCGAGAACTTTTTAATGGAAGCACGAAGTATGGCTGCCGAGATATCTTGTGAAAAGCAAATGTTTACCGAACTAAGAAAAGTAATGCTGGAATAAGAAATGAAACGTCAAGGCGAAACAGAAGAACAAGAAAGACGACGTCAAGGAGAAAAAGAGGAAAAGAAACAACGTATAGAAGATAAGGGTGAATTAAGAAAGTGATGTTAGAACAAAAAGATACGACAAGAAGAAAAAAAGAATAAGAAAGAGACTTTAAGAGGAGAAAGAGGGGAAAGAGTAAGAGCGACAACGTCAGGAAGAACTGTAAAATTCTATTATATTCTGTTGCTTTAAACACCTGTTGCTATAGATAATTGTGATAACGACTGCTGATCCTCTAAAGTAACTACTCCTAAAACTGCAACTTTCATAGCTTCTTCGAAATTAACCACTCGCATTGTATTATGCTTCCTGTTACCAACCGATCCAGTTTCCATAAACCGCATCAATTCACGTACTTATGTTTGCTTTTTTCTCGATTGAATAGTATTCAAAATTTTAGCTGCAGTCCTTGCCGAATTATTGTTTCTGTAGTATAAACCTACAATTTCAATTCTCTCGTGTAGCGTGTACACCATTTTGAAAATAATTGTCATAGTAACGATAATTAGTTGAAATACTAGGCACTATTCTACACTACATTCAATCATTGAATTCACTTGTTAAATACTCTCAGATCTTTCGAAATACGCCTTAGTAATTAAAAAAAATAGTTAGCATTTTGACGTAATGCTCTTTTTACGACGCCATCTCGATTAGTCTTTGTACCTGAATACTAATATTTCCCTTTGCCTTGACTATTGCTCCAAAATTAATGATGATCACAAATATCATTATCTCCGTAATTTATTTCGAACAGCGTAATTAGCAAATGTATTTATAAAATACATATTATTTCGATAGTTTTTAAAATAAACACTCTGATCTTCACATGCGAACGGATTGTTTGCTTTATTTGAAATATTTATGCTTAAACTTGGTACATAACATTAAATTCAAGGGTTCCAAGAAGGAAGTAAAACAAATACTCTCTGATTTATTATTTGAGGAACTGCACCGTTTAGTTTGTAAAACACGTTGCAGATGGTATACTCGGATCTGATTTGATTTAATCTAACAATACAGTGTGGAGGTTTATATTGTTGTATTTAGCGTTCTTGGAATTTTTTTTACAATTTGTGAAAGAAAACGCAGTTTTTTTACAATGCGTAAAGGTGTACTGTTTTTCAAGACTCCTACATTGTAATTACAATGACGAAGAATGTTAAATTCAAGGTGTGTTTATTGCTTTAAGTGTTCATGTTTATGAAAAATTAAAGCAAAAAATTGAAAATTTTTTTTTTTACTAAAAAGTAAAAAATTATTGCAATAACAAGGCGTGCGCGTTTTATATGATTGTACGCATAATGCGCACACCTTGGTTTTCTTACAATAATTTTTTACTTTTTAGTACTCTATGAAAAAATTTAAAATTCCAAGTGCCAATATTAATATTTAAAGTTTTAGGAGCTACTCATAGATGTCGGTATTTGTATATGTGCAAGCGTTTGCCTAAGAAAGGTCCTCCGTCCAACGGTATATCAGTAAAGTTTGTATCAGATGTCTGCACGTGTTTGCTGTGTGTTTTTGTTGTGTCTGATAACTTGTTGATTTATATGCAATAAAATGGAAGAAAATCAAAGAGAAAGGAGAAGAAAAGGCAGTGGTTCATTCGGTAGTGAACAAAAGCGTTTAAAATCAAGTGGAAAGGCATACACAACATATACAAACAAGATAGTACCTGAAAAAGATTATCCCAAAGACCAGGTTTGAAATACAAACACAATGTATTCTTTCCAGTTAAAACCTTGTGTATTTTTTATAGATCACCTACAAATATGCAAGTTGCGCTGTAAAGATGTGACTTACGAGAGGCGATGTTCTCTTTTTGAGAAGTACCATGCACAAGATGTGAAAATCCAGCGCACTTTTCTAATGGGGCTTATGAGTATTTGTCCTATTCAAAGAAGGCGACATGGTTCGTATGAGGATGAGCAAAATAGCCGACGTCAAGCGACAATATGCTATTCCCTTCCTGATGGTGATGGGAAGTGTGTTCGTGTTTGTAAGAAAATCTTTCAGGATACATTTGCTGTTAACGATAAAAAATTACGTGTTATTATTGAGAAGAAAAAAATGGGTGAAACCGATAAATGTACGAGACATGCTGCTTCAAAATTTTCTGAAGCTGACCGTGTATTAGTGAGAATTCACATTAACATGATCCCAAGAGAAATTGGTTAATATTCAAGGGCTAAATATGAGAAGGAGTACATTAGCCCTGACTTGAATATTCACAGACTATTTAAAACCTTTTCGCAAATGCATCCAGATTCGATAGTCACCTATAAATTTTATAGGTCTGTTTTCCTAAAGGACTTTCCCAACCTATGTTTCCATAGACCACGAGTCGATACGTGTGGCACATGTGATAAACTTGACTGTCAAATTAAAGCTAACATCAAGTCAAGCCAATCTGCCAAAATTCAGCTGGAGCTTCATCATCGCAAAGGTGATAGAGCTAGAGAGGTGTTAAAGCAAGACACGATCGAGTTGAACGTGTTGTTTATCCTTGGATATACAGCAGGTCATGTTTGTTCCATCATTGACCCACAGCGATATATTCTACCTCTCACAGCTATCATGCTACAACTTAGGAGTTCATATTGGCGATACAAATGAGGCCTACATGTGTATGTGACATGAAGGAGTAGCTTCTCGTGGAGCTAACGAAATTGCATCATGTATCCTTCATATTGTTAATCGCAGACTGACTATTAAGAAACATTTGGTAATATAGTGTGATAATTGCGGGGGCCAAAATAAGAATAGGATTTTATTATTTACAATATTTTTTTTAGTAGCGAATGGTATCTTCCACACAATTGAACAGAAATTTCTTGTAAGTGGTCATAGTTTCATGCCCTGCGACAGAGACTTTGCGTTGATAGAAAAACGCAAGAAGGTATCTAAAGCATATGTACCCTCAGACGTCCATGCAATAGTTAAATCAGCAAGATATACTCCACCTTTTAATATTATTGGTATGGCAACTTGTGGCTTTTGGGATTTAAAACGAACAGCCGATGAGTATATTAACACTACCAAGTTAAATATCAGCAAAGCTACAATGATAATTATTGAAACATGTGTACATGTTTTAAGATAAAAACTTCATTTTCTGGTATTCAAAAAGCAGTGGAAGTTAATGTTTTATGTGTTATGTGTTATTAGCTGACCTTAAACAGGCAAATATAATCAAGCTAGCACCAGAAAGTAAAGTATCTGAAAATAAAAAAAAGTCTCTTTGAAGCATGATTCTTATCTACACAATCCTGAACACCATCGCTACTATAAACAGTTACTTCAGATTGAAGAAAACGGTTTAGCAGAGCAAGACGACCCATGAAATATGTCTCATCAAAGTGTAACTTTAAAATAAACGTTTGCTAAATAAATTTTTGACTTTTATTCAGTTTGTCTTGATTATCTTAACACTTTGTTTTTGGCACTTAGACCTTTTCTAATTTCCACTCTTCTATTGGTCAAAATGCAAAAAGTTAAATATCTCGAGTTCACGTTAACAAAAATGAACTTTCTTTTTTTTATATTAAAGGTACCAAAATTCTCTACCAGTTCTGATAAAAAAAATTACATTTTTTTGAGTTGTAAAAAAATGTAAAACAAGTAACCAAAATTACATTAAAAACATTTCTTTTTAACTGCATTCGAAAGCTGGCGTCGAGATCTACATTTTGAAAAAATAATTTTTCATTTTAGACCTAATGGCATAAAATGGCGGGCATTTCAAATTTTAGATATCAAATGCAATTTTGGCCAATGGGTTCAATATTTTGACACCAACTTTTCAGGGTCTTTTTATCATATCAAAGAGTATATTTTCTGAAAGTTTGATGCAAATTGACCTAGTTGATGGTCTTGGGCACTAAAATGAAAGAAGTACTGCTCTCTTCTCGTTTTTTCAGATTTGCAGGTTATGTACGTAGTTCTGAGATTTGAAACCAACGAGGATTTATTAGAAATTTTATTACGAAGAGACTGGTTTTTAGTTTGTCCCGATCCGACTTATAGAACCGGAGTTATTCACATTTTAAGCTGGAAAAACGCGGTAAAAATAATTTAATTGTTTATAAAAAAAAGTAGCACAAGGCTTTCGAGGTCAAAAACTTAGAAATATACTCCGGATGATACCCAAAACAGGGAAGAAATCATAATCTTACTGTATCCAGACTGTGCAAATTAAAATGCTTTTTTACTACACTATTATGTCTGGTCGATAGCCGCGTGGGTTAAAGCGCGAGGTGGCAATCGCGATTAATCACACGGCTGTCGCTCCATCGGGTTCGAATCCTGGCTCCGGTACTGGCACTGTCGGTGGAAATGGTTGTATGTCCGCGTTCAATGTGTAACCCCCTTCCGCACAAGCCTCTGGCTTCTGGAATTGGGGGTTGTCTAATTTAGTTTTTTTTTTTTAACGTCGGCCTATTTTCGCTACTGAGGCCTAACGCCGACGCCTGTAGACGAGCTACCCCCAACCAGGAATTTTGCCGAGTAGGGATCTTTTACTTGCCTAACATTTAATAGACAAGGGACCGACGGATTTACATCCCCTCCGAAGAATGGTATATCCCCTATACAACCGTCGCCTAAGGTTGTATAGCTTCCGCGCATACACTGAAGGTGATGTTTATTTATTTATTTATTACGTAAATATAAGTATTTTAAATTTTATACTTCGGTCATTATATTTTATACAATATTATCGTAACATATTTACGAAAGCAGTCTTCAGTATCACGCTCTACGTCGAGACACTTAAGAGAGTAAGTAAACCATGTATAACGGACCATAAACGATAGCCAGCTTTGTTTTTGAAATAAACTAATTTTCAACCCAGAATAATTCATTACTATCAGTTAACAAAGTAAATGAATATATCTATGGGAAAAAGCCGACTCATCGTCGATCTCATTTTAATGCACGGATTAAAGGAGTGACTAAGGATATAAAAGCGAATACGGGGCTCGGAAAAGGGGTCAGTCTTGTTTTACTCTGAAAATTTAATCACGGGGACCACTGGACCCCGAGGGGAGGAAAAACTATACTCGCGCAATGTTTTGCATGTAAAAGAAAACTACAATAAAAGAAAATACTCATGCAATATGTTGCACATACAAAATAGAATTTTTTTTATGTACAAATCCACGCCCTCTTACGTAGTGAGGTTTTAATTCCAAGTAGCAGAGTAAAAGGAAGCCTGCCTAATTAGCTTCCATAGGATAATAGTTCACCAGTCGATTCAAAGGTGACGCTTCTTCATAGAGTATACTAGAAGGGAGGAAAATCGTCTGGGACAGCTTGGACTGAAATCAATGCATCGAGAATAAGTGTTCCGGGATATAGGGGGTCGTAATTACTTGTGAATAAGCGCCATGGAATATATAAGAAGCGGAACCAGCGCATCCGACAGTCGGTTCAGTACAGTTCCGAGATGAGCCAAGTGATCAGACAAGAAAAAGAACAGTAACAAGTTGTGAATTATAGTTATAGTTATAGTAGTGAGCCTATAGTAGATAAAAGTTATAATTAGTGTGTTATTATAATAATATAATATAATAAGGACTAATTATTGTGAGAAATTTATTGATTAGTAGTAGTAGAAATCGTATTATTGGCTTCGATTTATTAAAAATCATTAGCTCAGCGCCATGTGGAAGATGAAATGGTTTTAATTAATCTTCAGTATATCACCTCATGTAATTAATCTTAAACTTATTGTTTGTAAACAGCCAATCAATAATTTAATTTAATAAAATTAATCCCAACAACCGGAAACATACTGCAAAATAAAACTTAAATCTAAATATATTTTTATATCTATCGTGTATTCGTTCATATGTACACATATATGCGCATACTCATACGCACCCATATTTTTTCTTTCTTTTTTTTAAAGTTTTTTGTTTGTATTTGTTTTTTTTTGTATTTTTTTTTTTTGAAGATTTACAGGGAGACTAATTGTATGCGCCAAGGAGTCCTTTATGGCGACTTACATTTTTTGATGAATAAAGCAGTGGTTAGTGAAAATCCGTGTTGCAATTATTGAACCTAGGCTTGGTGGTGTTTACTGGAGGGTGTAAATACGTACATTGAAATTTACGGTGGTTGTCTTGATAGTTCGAGGAAACCTTGTGTTAAGTTAATTAACAGTTACATTGTTTTAAAAATTCATAACTTTATTGTTTGTTTTTTTTTTTGTTAAATAACAACAGGAAATAACGAAATTTCGGGCATTATTAATAATGGCACGTCCGAATGGACAATATGTTAGCAGAAATATCTGGCCAATAACATTCATATGAATATAAAATCAATAACTGAATTCACTTTTATAATATCCTGGCACTGTATTAGCATTTGACGAGGAATTGAAGAAGTCGAAAAAAGTCGCTATATAAACCAATCTACGAAAAATAAGCGATGTTATGTAATAATATGCATGTACCGATTTATTTAATTACTTTTATATTAATATTAATTCATTCACGTCTCTTAATGATCATTTGATGATTTTCTTGATGATTAATTGTATAGAAATATTAATTATTTATCTCTTTTCCAGGTAAGGAGGCTCACTTATATCAAAACAGTACGGTAAGTCCTTTTATTCTCAAAAACTTCGAACATAACAGCCTGCGAGACTTTTAATTAAATCCATCTAATTGGTTTCTGAACGAATCAGACCAAATGAAACGTATCTATATTTTCAAATTAGATTGTTAAAATTGTTTATTCGAATGGATATAATTTAATATTTTCCGGTTAAACTTTCTGAGTGCGTTGTCCCGAAATAGCTCAATTAAAAGTACACAAACATTTTCGTTTATTTGTTAATTTGACAATGAAATCGCTGTAAATGGTATATAAAGAAAATTTACTTTCATTTTGCACTTTTAAACGCCATTAAACTTCAATAATTATTCATAAGTTACGACGGTGTGTATCCAAACATTCGCAAAATAATTTGTAAATTATCGGGTCTGAAAATTTAATGATCCTGTTGTACCTCCGTCAAGATAATTGAAAAACTGCTTCAGAAGAAAGTCTTTGGAGTGAAACTGATGGAGAAAAACCATTGTGTGTTTGCTGTAAGTTTAAGGAGCTTTGTTATTCAATTTTTTGTTCTTAGAGGTAAAGTTTGAACACGACACCGCCGCCACGCCGTAGGCGAAATGTTCAATTACCCGAGAACGAATGGATATTTCACTCCAATCGTGCAGTATAATTTTTCTACGGTAATAATAACAATATAATAATAATAAACGTCTTTATTGCGTACATAGGTAATATATACAGGATAGTATTAGAGAGATGGCGACGTTTGATTTCTTGTTCTTCCACACAACCATCTATGAAAGCAAAAAATTAAAAATATTGGGCTATTATCACAGGATAGAGACAGTAAATTTATAGAGATTAATTATGTAATAATGAGAAAGAAAGAAAAAGAAAAATTATTAATTCATGCTCTAAGTTCGACTATTTGTTTTAATTTTTTTCGAAATGTCAAAAGGCTGGATGATGTTTTGACATCTACTGGGAGTCTGTTATAATTTTTAGGAGCATTGTATGAAACCTATCTTTGAAATAGTGTAGTTCTGTGCTTGGGAACAGTATACAGGTGGGAATGTGAGCTTACACCAAAAAACTATATTCAAGGTCACAAAAATGAGAAAAAATTCACAAACACTCGATAATTCTAAAGTAATGTAAATTCACGACATCTAACTTTAAACATTCATTCTAGTCATTTTACAAAAGATTCATTACAAAAAACACCCCTTAAAAATACTGCCCCCATATATTCATCGACTAGACCAAAATTACTATCCGTACCGAAAATTTCAATATTTTACTTCGTTTCGTTAACTTTCTATAAACCATTTCACATTCAAAATCTTATTACTTTTTGACAACCCCTCCTATACTTCAAACTACGTTCCGTGCTTTAAATCTTAATATTCTGAATCATTTCATCAACTTCTTGTAACTAATTCACATTTCAAATTTTATTACTTTTTGACAACCCTCGTATACATTAAACCACGTTCCGTACCTCGAGTCTTAACGTTCTATTTAGTCTCATCAATTTCTTGCAACCTAATTGCTATTTAAAATTTCACTACTTTTTGGTCACCCCTCGTAATACTACATACAATATCTCGATTCCCCTTGCAACTGATATCTCCGCTGAAACTCGACTCGTGCCTATCAGGAACATTCTCATATCTTATTTCCAGCCGCCTCGCCTCTATCGAGAACATTCTCATATCGTTTCAACTAAGTAAACATCGGACCTCCGTTATTACTTTACGGGGTCGTTACAGATTATTAATTTTTCGATCAATCAAACTTCAATAACTTCCAAACCCGATTAGATATCAACTTCAAAATTCCTAGTTGGGGGTAGCTCGTCTACAGGCGTCGGTGATAGGCCTGTATATTTCTGCCTATATATACCCTACTTAGACACTACACGATATTCCACTCCAGTGACTTTTCCTCCTGTATTTTATAGATATGGTGATCGAACAGTCTTTGATGCGGCTTTTAAAAGTTCAGGGAGGTTTCATGCATGGTAGTGGCATATCAGGCAGTCAGCTATTTTGTGCTCTCTTTTGTAGGAAGTTTAAAACTTGTAGTGCCGTTGGACACCTGACTGATATCACTAGAACTTTAATAGAACATGTTGAACTTAGAAACACAAGAAGTGTGAAGTGAGGTACCGTCATCGGTTTAAGCGCTGAGACCTCGATCGGTTAAGCAGCGTTGTTCGAGTCCGTCACTTGGATGGGTGAACGGCAGCTCATTTCGCCGTCCTGGTTGATGCGGCTTTTAAAAGTTCAGGGAGGTTTCATGCATGGTAGTGGCATATCAGGCAGTCAGCTATTTTGTGCTCTCTTTTGCAGGAAGTTTAAAACTTGTAGTGCCGTTGGACACCTGACTGATATCACTAGAACTTTAATAGAACATGTTGAACTTAGAAACACAAGAAGTGTGGTACCGTCATCGGTTTAAGCGCTGAGACCTCGATCGGTTAAGCAGCGTTGTTCGAGTCCGTCACTTGGATGGGTGAACGGCACCTCATTTCGCCGTCCTGGTTGATGGATACGAAACATTTAACACTATCTGAAACCTGGCTCTACTTGGACCCAGTATCTTACGTTCTACCAGTTGCATTATTTGTGAAACGTGCTTCATCGGAGAAAAGGATGTTAAAGCAAAATTATTGTCTCTTTGAGACTTTTTAATTATAAATTATTATTATTAACCACGGTATCACGGTTTAATAAATTACCAAGTTAATATCTAGTTCATCTCAGTGACCCATTCAAAGGCAACCATGGAAACGTATCTGATTACAAATAACGTCATTTGTCAGTTCGAACAATAATTATTTTAGCTTCATCATATTTTTTCAATTTTTGGCACTAATATTTTCCATTTAAATGTAAGTACTGCTTTTTAAATGACATTCGTTTTAGTGAGAAGGTTTTTTTTTTAGACCGCAATGTCCAAACTGAATTTATCCAAACTGACTGATGTATTTAAAAATATGAATAAACCGTCTGGCCCATCAAGGCCGATGAAGTTTCCTTACACCTTCTCCGCCAAAATAGCTCAGTTTCCCTGGAAGTTTTACTACAAAAACAACTGGGTATACAAGTACTATTGTTATGCCGTGATTGGATGTTTACCTATTTTTTATTATATACAGCGCTTGGGTAAGTAAAACTTGTATATTAGTGTTTTGTATATAATCATTAGGTGCATTTTCATTAATTTGTCGAGCAAATTTATCGTGTCTGATTTTCCATTTGCAGATAAAACGATGGTTTTATCGAACTTGTGTTTGTGTCAACTACGAACAAAAGCAAAGAAATTTCTTATTTATCCAATTATTATTCAGATTACATCAGGCGCACACATATATTAGTTCAGTTGTCAAAATGTGGTACGCAAAAAAATTGACAGATGAATATGATTTATTTTTTAATAAAATATACATAGTCTAATAGAATATTTACAAGCTCATTTTAATCAGTACCCTAGAAAAGAAGCGTTTTCTTGGGTTTTTTGCTTTCCGTCATAATGTTCTAGTGAATAGCAAAAAAGTTCGAGTAAATATATAATAAATAATAATAAATATAAAAAAGCAACGCGTACTTTAGCCCAATAAAATGGGAAAATTTGGATGAAATAATTTAGAGCAGGCTGAAATTTTGGGAACGGGCTTACTTTGTGGTACTGTTTAACATATTAAAAGTCCCCACCCGTAGACGCCGGCGGAGGGGAGGGGGGAGGAAATAGGTTAAAAAATTGTTGGAAAGTATCAATTTTACTGCAAAATATGTACACAAGAAAATTATAGGTAATAAAAATCTGCACAATTTCGTTTTTTTTTTAACTTCGTACGAGCTATTGGAGCCGAGATAGTTTTTTGAAATTTTGACAGTTTTGCGAGGCAAGGGAATTGCGCGCGTTCTTCGCTTAAATCTCAAAAATGGTCGTTCGGTTCGCAAAATGTTTCAAATGAAAGTTGTGGAGAATTCGATTACGAACAATTTCCTTTTATTTTTCATTTCCATTCGATCAATATTGGCAGAGATATGAATTTTTAAACATCTTTATAGCGCGCTATCAGAACACTTGTTTCAAGATAAAATCGATGAAAACTCGAAAATGATAGATCGTACGCATATAGTGTATCTAATGAAAGCTAAAGAGAGTCAAATTTTGAATATGATGGGTATATACAAAACCCTTTTGATGACGAGTGAATGGAGATAAAAGAAAGGAAAAAACATGAAAAATTGTAATTTTCAAGTGCATTTTGACAAATACCTAATTTTTGATTGGTTTTATGCAATAATGACACCAAAGATTTTTTGAAGAGAATTAAATTATCTGTAAAATGAGCTTCAAATGACCTTTATAAGATGAATGGTTCACGAGTTACAGCTGTTTAAAGCTATTAGCAAAAATTTCTTTTTTATTGTAAATTAAGGTTTCCTGCAAGAACTGATAACAATTTTTTTTTAAATTGATTTTGACCTACTTTTATTAGTTAATATACATATGAAAGTAATGCAATAGCATAAGTCGTTCGCAAGGTATATTTTCTTTAAACAAAAGGTTTTTTTTCTTTTTAATGGCTTTGGGCCAGAGACCATGCAGCCAGTCACACTATGTTAAAATTATCTAACCTAAACAATAAACAAAAGGTTCTTGACAACTGTTTTTGTTCAGAAAAATTGAGCCAATATTATTTTTTAATTCCTTTTTTTGTGTATATCATCGCTTCTTTTGACTTTACGACAAAATTCCATAAGGCCTAAATGAAAGTTTACAAAATTTCCTACAGAAAACAGTTTTTCGTGTATGTAGCGACAAGGAACTGATGATTGGAAATGCGGTTGATTTTTAATTTTTAACAAACAGGCAATTTTCGTCACGTTTGTACAAAAAAGTACATTTAATAATATTTTTTCACTTTTTGAAGTATCAGAAGTTATTCTGTGAGCATTTTTGAGTCGTTTCATACTAAAAAATTGTTATGCACAGTTGTTCCAGGAAAATTTTAATTTATAATATTAAACAGCTTTAACTCGTCAACCATTCATCGTATGAAGGTCACTTGGAGCTCATTTTACAGATAATTTAATTCTTTTCAAAAAACCTTTAGCGTGATTATTGCCTAAAGCCAATCAAAAATAGCTATTTGTCAAAAAGCACTTGAAAATTATAATTTTTCATGTTTTTCCCTTTTATATCCATTCACTCGTTATCGAAACGATTTTGTAGATACACCAAATACAAAATTCGATTCTCTTTAACTTTCATTAGATACACTATGTACGGTCTATGGTTTTCGAGTTTTTATCGATTTTATCATGAAACAACTGTTCTGATAGCGCGCTATAAGAATGTTAAAATATTCATATCTCTGCCAATATTGATCGGATGGAAATGAAAAATAAAAGGAAATTATTCGTAATCGAATTCTCTACAACTTTCATTGAAACATTTTGCCACCTGAACGACCATTTTTGAGATTTTAGCGAATAACGCGCGCGTTTCCGTTGTAAAACTGTCAAAACTTCAAAAAAATCTATCTCGGTTCCAATATGTAGTACGAAGATACTTTTCGAGTTTTTTGCGAAAAACCGATTTCTTTTACCTATTTCCTCCCCCCCGCCCCTCCGCCGGCGTTAACGGACGGGGACTTTTGATATGTTAGAAAGTACCACAAAATAAGCCTGTTCACAAAATTTCAGCCCGTTCTGAATTATATCATCCAAATCGACAAATTTCTCCCATTTTATTGGGCTACTTCTTGAGTTTTTCTAGATAACCGTTAATTTTTGTGCAAATGAAGTATAAAAGTTGTTGGTGCTTTTGAAGATCGAAGTTTTAATATCTATCTATCAAATGTTAATGACTTAAAATGAAAGAGTCTTATAAGAAACAAATTTTTATTTGAATTTACTGCCTTTATTTCATGTATTTAGCGGGTTTTCGTTTCTGATATTTAATATTTTCTGTTTTTTTAGCGAAATCTCCGGAAAATATAAAGAAGTGGGCTGAAATTAAGCATAAGGAACATGAAGAACATAAACATAAATTTGACTAGTAACAGTTATTCTAGATTATACTGACAATACAATAAATATACATGAATTAATAATAATACACTATACTATAATTACATAATATTATAAGGAAATAAAATAGATAATAGATGATACAAGGTAGATTTTCCTTTATATAATAGAACAGTTTTCAATCCGAAATGAAAGTGCGTAAGTAAATTAGGCAGGTTCGTAGGAGTAATCAAATTAATATTTCATGTAAAGAAAATTTGGTGATCTGATTTTAGTTGTTTTGTAACCCTAAAAGGTTATTTTTGGCTGGCTAAAAATCCCACATAATCCAAACGGCCTTACTCCTCTACCCTCTAAAGTATGAGTTTAAAATTGTTGACATTTTCTCAAAAATGTTGAATTTCTAGTAAAATCTTTTTTATGAAGCATAAAATTCTCAATATAATCCAATATCTCGGAATTTCAACGTCGTAAAAAAGCTGCAGATCGGATTTATTTTTTTTTTAAATAAATTTGTAGTAAATGAGTTAGAAATTTTATTACTTTATAGGAGGTTTGCTTTTATCTAGAAGGAGAGTTCCACACTCGTTTATAAGCCTGGAAATTGCAATTTCTACTTGAAAAGAAGGAGTACCTCCTAACACTTTTTTTGGTGAATAGTTAGTAAAATATTACTTTTAGTAGAAATAGTAGTTTCAAAATGGCATCCAAACATTTTAACGGTGAAGTATAGTCTTGAAATGATAATACCAACAATGAAGGCTAATGAAAGAATCTTTAAAACTAGTCCTTAATTGTGAAAATTCTCTCCAGCCCCCCCCCCCCAAATTAATGATCCTACAGCCCAAGTTCGGCCTTCTGTATCTTCAGCCTTCAACATTGCCGGTCGCGGTCAACTCTTGCTGTCCGTTTGCTGTCGATTGATCTTTCAGTGGCCTATCCTTTGGTCTTCTGTCTTGCACCATACTGTCAAGGGCTCTTTTGATAGCCTATCATTCTCCATCCTTACTGCATGACCTGCCCATTAAAGTCTCTGGAACCTGGCGAATCTGGAGGTGGGTGTTTCTTTGAACAGTTGATAAAGTTCATCATTGTAACTGGATTTCCATATCCCGCTTTTGTTATTATATTAAGCCCACAGATCTTTGTTAATATTCTTCTTTCAAAGACTTATTTTTGTGTTTTCTGCCATTACCCATGTCCCGCATGCGTAGCATACTATTGATTTTGAATTCCTGTGTATGGTTTTGGAGCGGAATATGTGGGGCAGTGCCAAATAAGATTTGTTAGCTGACATTATTCTTTTCTGTTTCTTCTATTCCTTCCTTGTTTAATTCGACTACTAGTAAATATCTACCACCTTACCATCATCCTCACCCTAACTTGATTTGCATTTCCTCTTGTTCATTGTGTTAGTATTTTTGTCTATTTTCAATCCAATCTCTTTCGCTCCTTTTTACAGTTGTTCATATAGTTCCGCCTCCTCTGCCTTGCGTTACATAATATTAATTTCACCTGCGTAGACGGCAAGTTGGATTGATTTGTTCATTAACATATTTGCTTTTCCAACGTTTAGCTCTCTTATGGCATACTCAAAAACTAAATTGAACTGAGTCGATGCCAACCGGTCTCCATGTTTCAGCTCATTAAATAAATATAATTTGTCTGTGAGTGTACTTTGTATACGTGCTGTTGATGTTATTAATCGGATGTATTTACGGAGGATGTTAAAGTTGTTTGATAGCTGATAGTTGTTTTTTCTGTTAATCGATTCATAGGCCTGTTTAAAATTGACAAATATGTTGTGGTTGTAATTTTTTCTTTGTTACATACTTTGGTTTTAGTGCGTGCATCTGTACTGTTAGGTTCACCATCCATTTTATATAGCTCAGAAGGGAGGTTGTCAATTTCTGGCACCTTATTATTTCTTTGCGGTCTTATTACTTGTTTGGCTTCTTCAAGTGTCGGTGCATCTATATCTTCCTCTCCTTTCTCCTGGTAACGCATATCCATCGAAATAAGTTCTCCAAATTGATTTTATTTCTTTTGGATCTCTAGTGTTCATTCCTACATATAGTCCAATCAATAGGGAACGGCCCAATGTTAAATTTACCAAAAATCCTAACAGCAAACAAAAAATATGGTCATATAGAATAAAAGATTTTTTTTTTTCAAAAAATTTTTGAAAAAAGCAATTATCTCGGCTCCAGAGGGTCGTAGAAAAAAGTTTCTTTTATTCGTGTAAAAATGCCAGCAATCGATTGCCGTAATAGCCATCATCGAGAAATGAAAACTGGAAGATATTTGAAAAAAACGTGACCGAAAAAAATTTTTTTTCAAAATCATTTTTGGACACTTAAAATTTGAAAAGTCGTTATCATTTTTTTGCCGTGATAGTACAACTCTCGAAGAAAAAACAAGCCCAAAATCGTTTCTGTAGGACTATCCGTCGAGCAAGAGGAGCCGATTTCCGAGAAGACTTTTTTTCGAGAAATCGATATATCTCGAGAAATTAAAAAAAAAAAATTTCTAAATTGAATTTTTAAAGGCACTTATTTGGCTTGCCACAGGCTACATTTTCACCGAGTAACAAGTTTAGAAACGTTAATTTGAAAAAGATACACGAAAAACAAAAAAAGTCGATTTTTGACTGTGTTTTTCAATTTATCTCGAAATCTAATGCACCGATCGACATCGACAAAAAGTGAATCGATAGATCTTTTTAATATCTACAACTTTCTCTACGAGCTTTAGTTTTCCTTTTTTACGTGAAAAATCGTTGTTTTTTTTTTCAACTTTACGAATTCTTTAGGTTATGAAGGACATCGGGGATCCACGGGCTTTTGACGCTATGTTTCTTAGAATTTTTTATCCTATACGACCATATTTTTTTGTTTGCTGTTAGGATTTTTGATACCCTCTCATACCTATTGATTGGACTAATAGGCTTGTTCTAGAAGGTTTATATCCTTCTATTTAACTACGAAGATGTTTGTGCGCTTCTCTTAGATTAATACTTTTAAAATTTTCCATTTTATGTATTTTATGGTTTTCGTATTTTCTGTCTTCGTCATATTTTGACTGCGTTGCGCCTTCGAAAATCGCTTTTTTTTCTCTGATTCTCCTCTCCATACATATCTTGTGTTTGGCTTCTTCTATAGTTTTTTTACATTCTTCATCGAACCATTCTGCTCTTTTTTTTCTTATTGTCTAATTATCTTTGTTCCTGCTGTTGGTCCATTTGTTATTAATTTTTCCCAATGTTCTTCGCTACCTAAGTTATCTGTGTTTATCAGTCGTAGTTCTGCTTAACTTCTTGTTGTTTTAGCTTTACATATATCCTGGAAACCAAGAACAAAGGTTGTAAAATGACGTTGAGTTTGCATTTTTTACCAAAATCAATATTTACATTTATTTGCTATAGCCACAGATTTGCATTTCTTGAAATGTCCTATTTTAACATTGCACTTGATTGTCAAAAACTTCGGATGCCATTTTGTAATTACTATTGGTACTGTCGTGAGCAGAAAAAAAAATAGGACAACTTTTTTTTTCTAATACAAATCTGCTTAAATTAATCAAATAATAAATTAATGAGTAGCCGAAATAAGACAGATATCACTTTTAATTTATTTTTTATTTTAATGCTGCAGTTATTGCTATAGTAAATGATGGATGGTTAATGAGACAAATTGCACTGCGTGATAACATTTAACAAAGCTTTGATGTGTAACATTTTAAGAAGGTGGAGAATAAACGGTACGATTAGTAGAAATCCTGGATCGAAGGACAAAGGATATCCTACTTAACAAGAAACGAAAAAAATATTAATTTCGTTATTCCACCATTTCTATTTATAACTTCTATAAGTCTGTTTGGCATAGAATTAAATAACCTTAAACAATAATCATTAGTAATAATATTTTCTCATGCATTATTTACTATTTCCAGTAATTCTTCGGCATTCCGTGGTCTCACATTTCGTTTTTGGATACTTCTTACGAGTAGTCCCCATACTTCTTCCACAGGGTTAAGATCTGGACTATGACTGGGCCAGTTAAGAACATTGGTATTATCTTGAAACTAGTTAGTTACGGTATGAGCAGTATGAACGGAACAATTGTTTTGTTGAAATATGAACTCATTATTAGGAAATAATTGTGACACAGAAGGGAGCATAATATTGTCTAAAATCCTAATATACGTTTCACTATTGCATCGTTCCTCAATATGCCACAAAACACCAGGACCACGTGCCGATATCCAAGCCCACATATTGACGGAAAATCTCCCACTTTTATCATTGTTAGATATATATTTCTTATCGAATCGAGTATTCGGAGGACGGTAAACACGAATACGACCGCTGTGTGTTGACTGGAAAGTTTTTTTGTCTGTAAAGATTACATTGTTCCAAAAATCATGCGCTAATAATTCAAGCGCAAATCCTACTCGAGCTTCATTATGTTCAGCTTTAAGTATTTCTGTACTGCTGCATGACAGCGTAGCTCCGATTCTCTTACTCGCCGGCGAAAATTCGTTTCTTCAGCAGCCCGAATAACTGAGTAAAGTGGATTTTCTACTCAAGCATTTACCAATTGCAAATCTTGTTGTTGAGTTGATATCCTTCGTCGCCTTGATCCAGGATTTCTACTGATCGTACCGTTTATTCTCCACTTTCTTAAAATGTTACACACCGAATTTTTGTCAATATTATAACGTAGTGCAATTTGTCTCATTGACCATCCATCTTCTGCTTTAGCAATAAATCCAGATTTAACTAAATCGCTTATATGAGGCATATTAGTTTTTTGCACACTTGCAATAAATTATGACAACTAACTGACAATGTCACAAAAATTAAAGTTAGATGTACACAACTAGATTTTAGCAAAATACTGTTATAATGCTTGTCCTATTTTTTTTTTGCTCGCGACCGTATGGAACACTAGCCCTGCAAAGATCTAAAGAAGCAAAATTCATTATTATGTTTTAAGTTTTCTTTTGGTTATTATTATTTTTTAATCTCACCCTCTGGAAAAATTAAAAACTCGCATGGTGTAGTAAAGTTTCTATGAACCATTTACTATCAAAGTTCTGAGACGAAACGAGAATATTATGACATTTTATTGTATGAGTCTGCGGTTTATATGGCTATACAATTCATTGCAATAAATAACGATTTATTAATGAAAAACCTTCTCCAAGACGTTAAGTGTTATAACAATGTGTTCATCATCAATTGTATGTAAAGGAGTATATAAAATAAAAAATAAAACTAAAGTTGAATATTTTCGTGACAGGCAAGAGCGACTGATGAAAATAGAAATAGACAGCTTCTATTTTCATCGTATTGACACGCGTGATGTCATTGATGACATCATGTCAGTCAGGTTGATCAAACTCTGTTGCGCCAAAACATGACAGCATCGCAAAAAGTAGATGTTTAAGTAATTATTATTCAATTAACCATTAATATTTCAGTATTTCTTTGCGTGGGCACTTCCGCCCATAAAATGTGCCTTATTAAGATTTGGTACTAACACGTATTTCGATTAAAAAAAGTGTTAACGATTTGAAATACCAAAAAGCTCTTAAATTTAATTTTACAAGTTTACAATTGATTGTACTAAATTTAGATTGATTCGCTATTACATCAGTGGAAATAAACCCATAAATCATAAATTACTATGCGTAGGCGTACCACGAAAAATTTAAAACGCGTCTTAACATATTCAAGTGAAAATTAGAGATCCAAAATGAATTAGGATTGTGATCGGTTCTCAATCCGCACCGTCGCAGAAGCATAGCTTTTTGTTAATACATATTTTGTCAAAATATTATACAGAGTTGGGCAAATGTGTGGAACCATCTGATTTCTCGCGAATAAAAAATACCCTTAACAAACGTTTTTGTAGTATTTTTATTCTATTTATTCATTGACGTACTTTGATTTCCAACAGCTACCTCATTTTTCGAGATATGACGTCATCGGTAGTTTTTAAATTGATGACTGTATATTTTTACATTTTCAAATGGGCACTTTGTTACATGGCCCATGTTCATTTAACAACTTTGTTAAAACAACTGGTATTTTCTATTGTTTAGCACGATCTGGTAGCACCTTGATTTAGTTTTTGTAAGTGAGACTACTTCAGCCTAGCAGAACTATGTGTATCACTGCTAAATATAAATCGCATTATTTTATGTACTTATTTTTATATCTTAGGAACTCAGTCATGTATTTTGTAGTATATCTCTGTTACAGCACTACAGATATCCAATTGTCGATGCCATGCCTGCAAAATATTTATGTTCATTTAATATTTCATATTTTTATTTTGTTTACTTTGCACATGTAGTTATTTTTCTTGCCTCATTTAATTCACCTGTTATATATTGTATCTCATATAATGTAATATATTTTTTTTACGCCTACTATGTAACATGAGCATTACGATGTCGATTTTAAATAAGGAATGACCTATATTCCAGTGGCTGATATGTAATATTTAGCCTCTAGAATGTAACAAGCATAGGTGGCGCCATCCAGTAGTAGTGCAATTTGTAATACTGTTTGTGTTTCTGTTGACAGTTGACATTTCTATTGACAGTTAACCTTTCACGTTTCACCGTTGCAGTGGTAAAGCAAATAGACATACAGGGTGTCTCACCGGGAACTGAATCGATTGATATAGAGAAAAGTATGCATCAGAGAATTTTGAAAATTTAGATAATTACTAATGTCAGCATTAACTATTGTATGTATGTAAACTGTATTTCTATTATTTCTATGCGTAAGTGACGATGAGACTTTATTTGTCCTGCCATCTATTGCATTACACATAATTAAACACTTACGAGGCCATTCGTACGGGTCTTGTCGCATCACCGTGGGCACAACTGAATTGTGTGAAGTGGGTGATTCGATTCAGTTATGGGGGAAGGGAAGGGGGTGGTTGAATCTATGCAAACGGAAGTAGATTCCACAAGTTCATTAAATATGTTGAAAAATGGAAAATAAATATCGAAAACCAGCCTTTTCAGAAGTTTTTACTTTTTTGAGAAATTTTGCACTTTTTTGAAACTCTGTACCTCGGCACCTATGGAGTCAAAAAATACGTTTTATCGTGCAAGTTGCAGGAAATATAATCAGCTGCAATTAATGAATTTGAAGTTGTCCACTAAAATCAACCGTTTTCGAAATATTTCGAGAAAACTGAAAAAAGTGCAATAATTTTGGGGATTTTCATCCCTCCCCAAAATTCCACAGGTTTTTCTTGTTGATAAATTGGGTGTAGCACTACTGAACACCCACAAACAACATCCCAAAGTTTCATTAAATCCGGAACATGGCGACTGGATTATGTGGCAATATAGCAACAATCACAGCATTGTCTTAAATAACGGAGAAGAGTAACCATCCCCAGTTCCCGATGAATTCGTAAATACAAACTGTATAAAAGATTTTGAAGTAGATCCTCTCCTACCATGCTACAGATAATGCTAGATACATATTGAAATACGAATGTTTTCCGAGACTGGTGCAAGAAAGAAAACAATATAAACGAGTCATAATAAATTCTTACAAAATAAATAACAAAAACAATTTAGTTAAGACACAAATAACAATATTATTTATTAAACCTACAATAATAATCAGTTAAATATTACATTCGATAAGAGATTTGTAAATATTTGCCCTTTTAAATTAATAGCGATCTATTGGTACTGTCGTGAGCAGAAAAAAATAGGACAACTTTTTTTTCTAATGTAAATCTGTCTCTATTTGAATATGTAATGAGTAGCCGAAATAAAACAGATCACTTTTAATTTATTTTTTATTTTAATATTATTGCTTTAGTAAATGATGGATGGTTAATGAGACAAATTGCACTGCGTTATAACATTAACAAAAATTTGGTGTGTAACATTTTAAAGAAAGTGGAGAATAAACGGTACGATTAGTAGAAATCCTGGATCAAAGGACAAAGGATATCATACTTAATAAGAAACTAACTACTAACATTTCGTTATTTCGCCATTTCTATTTATAACTTCTATAAGTCTATTTGGCATAGAATTAAATAACCTTATTCAATAATCATTAGTAATAATATTTTCCCATGCATTATTTACTATTTCCAGTAATTCTTCGGCATTCCGTGGTCTCACATTTCGTTTTTGGATACTTCTTACGAATAATTCCCATACTTCTTCCACAGGGTTAAGATTTGGACTATGACTGGGCCAGTTAAGAACATTGATGTTGTTATCTTGAAACCAGTTAGTTACGGTATGAGCAGTATGAACGGAAAAATTGTCTTGTTGAAACATGAACTCATTATTAGGAAGTAATTGTGACACAGAAGGGAGCATAAATATTGTCTAAAATCCTAATATACGTTTCACTATTAAATCGTTCCTCAATATGCCACAAAACACCAGGACCACATACCGATATCCAAGCCCACATAATGACGGAAAATCTACCACTTTTATCATTGTTAGATATATATTTCTCATCGACTCGAGTATTCGGAGGGCGGTAAACACGAATACCACCGCTGTGTGTTGACTGGAAAGTTTTTTCGTCTGTAAAGATTACATTGTTCGAAAAATGTACATCATGCACTAAAAATTCAAGCGCAAATCCTACTCGAGCTTCTTTATGTTCAACTTTAAGTAAGTATTTCTGTGTTGCTGTATGACAGCTTAGCTCCGATTCTCTTACTCGCCGGCGACCAGGAAAATTCATTTCTTCAGCAGCCTGAATAACTCAGTAAAATGGATTTTCTATTAAAGCATTTACCAATTGCAAATCTTGTTTGAGTTGATATCCTTCGTCGCCCTGATCCAGGATTTCTACTAATCGTACCGTTTATTCTCGACTTTCTTAAAATGTTACACACCGAATTTTTGTCAATATTATAACGCAGTGCAATTTGTCTCATTGACCATCCATCTTCTGCTTTAGCAATAACTTCAGATTTAAATAAATCGCATGAGGCATATTAGTTTTTTGCACACTTGCAATAAATTATGACAACTAACTGGCAATGTCATAAAAATTAAAGTTAGATGTACACAACTAGATTTTATCAAAATACCGTTATAAGACTTGTCCTATTTTTTTTTGCTCACGACCGTACCTGTGAAATTTGCAGTTCGTCTGGCGCTAATTTATAGAAACTTGAATATTCAAAACTTTCAAATGAAGTATAAATACAAATAGTAAAGAAATAACACAGGTTCAGTGCAAGAATAATGGTTATTATTCTTGGCTTAGGTGACTGTTAATGTTAAAACTATCAAAATGAAAAATATACAGCCAATCAGATTAGTTTTCTGAAAAATAGAGGTGCTAATATAACATTGGTGTGTTACTTAAACAGATTTGTAAATATTTGCTTTTTTAAAGTAATAGCGACCTATTGATATCTTTTGCACTTTGCTTCCACTCAATTTTAGTAAATGAATATTAAAAATATACAAATGAAATTTGAATATTATAACGAAGAAACAACATAAGTGCAAGAATAATAATAATTATTCTTAGGTTAAGTGGCTGTTAATTTTAAAACTATCAAATTGAAACATATAAAGGTAACCAGAGTACTTTGTTGAAAAATAGAGCCAACATTGGCTTGTCTAGCAATTAGTTAACCAATAGCCCAATAAAGTGGGACGAAATTTGTCGATTTGGATGAAATAATTCAGAGTGGGGTGAAATTTTGGGAACAGGCTTATTTTGAGGCACTTTTTCACATATCAAAAGTCCTCAGACTTTCAGAGAAAATAAGTTTAAAAAAATTGGTTTCTCGCAAAAAACTCGGAAAGTATCAATTTCACTGTAACATGAAAGTGAAAGTTATAGGTAATAAAAATTCGCCCAATTTTGTTTTTTTTTTTAACTTCGTACGACCTATTGGAGCCGAGATAGATTTTTGTCCCTAAGATCTCTAAAATGGTCATTCGGATCGCAAAATGTTCCAAATAAAAGTTGTAGAGAATTCGAATTCATTCGATCAATATTGACAGAGATATGAATTTTTAAACATCTTTATAGCGCGTTATCAGAACACTTGTTTCATGATAAAAACGATGAAAACTCGAAAACGATAGATCGTACGCATTGTATCTAATGAAAATTAAAAAGAATCAAATTTTGAATATGTTGGTGTAAAGTCGAGGCAAGAATTCAAGCGATGCACGGTCACGAGTGATCTCATTAAAAAAAATTTAATACTAACATAATTTTTAATCATTACTTACGTTAAAAAGAGTAATTCTTGATACCCAGTTATTAAGCTTTTTTCAGAGAGGTACAATTAATTGGAGCTTCATGATTCTTAGCAGTATTGTCTTATTTATAGAATCGATCTGTGACGTGCATCGCTTGAATTCTTGCCTCGACTATATATACAAAATCGCGTTGATAACGAGTAAATGGAGATAAAAGGGAAAAACATGAAAAATTGTCATTTTTGAGTGCATTTTGACAAATAGCAATTTTTTTATGGCTTTAATCAACACTGATTGATGATGATGATAATTTTTTTTTTATTATAAATTAAGATTTTCCTGCAAGAACTGTGCATAACAATTTTTTAAAAATTGGTTTTGACCTATTATTATTAGTTTATATACATGTGAAAGCAATGCAGTAGCATAAGTCGTTCGCAAGGTATATTTTCTTTAAAAAATGGTTTTTGAAAACTGTTTTTGTTCAGAAAAATTGAACCAATATTATTTTTTAATTCCTTTTTTATATATATATATCATCGTTTCTTTTGACTTTACGACAAATACCTAAATGAAAGTTTACAAACTTTCCTACAGAAAACACTTTTTAGAGTATGATTTTCAATAAGTAGCGACATGGAAAGGACGATTGAAAATGCGATTGATTTTTAATTTTTGGCAAACAGGCAATTTTTGTCACGTTTGAAGTACAAAAAGTACATTTAATAATATTTTTTCACTTTTTGAAGTATCAGAAGTTATTCTGTGGGCATTTCTGAGTCGTTTCATACTGGGCCCATATTTAAAAAAAAAATGCTATGCACAGTTCTTGCAGCACTTGAGCTCATTTTACAGATAATTTAGTTCTCCTCAAAAAACCTTTAGTGTCATTATTGAAGAATAAGAACACTAGCGAAGCCGCATTCAAAGGACAATGGCTCCCCATATTATTAGTGAAATAATCCCGAAAAATCGACTTTCCTCTCCCCATATCTGGAAAATCGTACATTTTCCTCCCTTGTGGCCATGAGGACTTTTAATCAGGACGTCAAGAGGAATAACATCGATTCCAGCGAGTTTCACCAGGGGCCATTTCCCATAATAAATGTGTAAGGCCCTTTGTTTTTTTTTCCTAAAGTTGATAGTTTCCGAGATATTTGCAATAAACTGTTTCTTGACCTTCCTGTAAAATTTTAATCTCCAGTTCTCCAGATTATAACAATTTTCATGAAAAATTGCATACTATCTTTTTCTCTTAAAATGGCGATTCCCTATCAGATCTGTGGTTATGTTTCATGCCCCTACTCTTCCCGAAGGGTGACAACTACCCTCCAAGTAGGAAGCTAACACTGGGAGTTTTTAAAGACTTATTCACATAGTCTTTCAAAGACATTACAAAAGAAATCATGAAAATCCATACACTGAAGGAGAATTCAGAGGTTAAAAGCTGAATTATCTCCACTACGAAGGTACTATCTATCGAAACTGGAGTAGAATAAACAGGTAATTTGGTGATGGGCTCACTTGTGAAATATGAAATTAAGAATTTTTCTGAACAGAAAAGTTATTTACTATTTTCCATTTAGAAGGAAAATCTTATTTAAAAAGACATTTATTAATAATAGAGACATAAAAATAATATAAAATAGACCTTTGCAGCATTTTTAGGAAAATTATGTTTAAAGTCCTAGACTTTCAGAAAATAATTTGCATTTAAACCACAGAGTAGTGTGAGACAGCATTTAAAACCAGTGAAATATAATATTTATATGGTATGAGACACTTTTTACAAGTTATTGTGGGTCGTAATGTGCGGCGAAGATATTATATGCTTATGTTAGTAGACAAAACAAGCAGTCCCAGTAATGGTTACGTTAAAATGTTGGATTTCTTTAATGCCTCTACATGACGCAAGCCAATTGAAACTGGCAATAATTCGTACTTGCTGTACAACACGACTAATTTACTGATTTCAGTACGAATATCTAAAACTTCTGTCTTTTAAAATGTGTGGTTCCCAAACGTTTGATTGTTTGTATTTTTTAAAAACTATATAATAAAGTAATACATAGCTCTAAATTTCAGTTAACATATAGTTTTTATTCACCTCCGTAGTATAGAATTAATAGATGGCCAATTTTTTATTTTTGTTTTATCGGATTTTAATACATACGAGGTTAATTTTTTACCAGATACATTTTTTTTGCACAAAAAATCTGTTTTCCATGAAAATTATTCAAAAATGAATAGCATAGAAAACTATTTACTATGACCCTTAATTGGAGAAGGTTTGAGTCTCAAAAAAAGTTACCCGAGCAGAAAATCAACCTCGTATGTATTACAGACGATTAATATTGTATGATTAAAAAATAGGTACTACCTAAAACAATTATTAAAACAACCAAAATAGTTCAAATTTGCAGTTCCCCGGGGTACGGTGTTGGGACCGATTGTCTTTAACATCTACATTATTAACAATCTTTTGAACATACGATCTAAAGGGCAGATATAGTCGGGTTTATATTTACTGGGTAGACAAAAAACGCAACAAAATTTTACGATCTCATTAAAATACCGTTATTCTCTGTACCATCTCGCCTGCAAATTCAGCCACATCTTATAGTTTTTAATGTACGTCGGTTTGTTTGATAAAACCATGCCTTATTGTTTCACCGATGTTAATAATTAACTCGTAAAGTTACTGTTACGTTTTCTGACTGCCCAGTAAATGTACACCCGATTATACCTAGCTTTGCTGACGATACAGTTATTGCCGCATGTGTACCATATTTCAACTCTCTACGACAATTTGCAGCTCCAATACAAACGAATATGCGGATTTGCCCCTTAACGTAGGCAACCATGCTATAACAGGGCCCTCGCTGAGGCCCCAACCGTGGCAACATTTCTTATATCAAAAGGTAGGACCTAATGAACAAGTGTACCAAATTTTAACGCTTGAGCATAAAGCGCAAGGTGGGATCCATTCGTGCAGGTTACCGCCCGCACTATAAATTAACAATAGTAAGATTTTTTTTTAATAAAGAAAAACCCACTCCCAACTCTACTGAATCTTTAGTTGGACATGCAGTTGCGCCCAACGCAAAGAAAAATCGGCAGCTACTGGAAGCGGCTGGAACCTCCCCAATCGATGGATCTTTGAAGCCGAAAAGAGCATTAAATTGTGTGACAAAACACTAAAAAAAAACCTCAACTTAATGAATTTACAACACTCGCCTGCGGCTCGTGCTGCAAATTTCATCTATGGGAGTTATTACCTACTACATTATCGCTCGTTGAATAATATACTATTAGGATATTAACAACTTTAACATCACTTGAACGACTAAGAAAGTCTAATTATCCTAAATACTACAGATTTGTAAAGCAACAAACTGAAAATTGGTAAAGTGATAATCTATAATAAATTCTCCAACGAAGGTACAGAAAGCATATGATATTGATATTGTTACATCTACCTTTAAATTTTGTGACAATCCACTGGTGCAGTCACTAAAAGTTACAAATATGCCAAAATCTTATTAACATGACATGACACCAACGTTATCGGATGACAAACGATGACAATGACAATCGTCAAAATTTGCTCATTGCAATTCGATCACTCGCGGCTGCCTTTGTTAAATGAAAGATTAGCATTTCAGTAATTTTATTAGATTTTAGAGGAATATTTGTAGTTTAATTCTTCGATTTGTCTGTATATATATTTAAAAACGTCACTAAACGTAATCCGCCCTACTTCTAGAGCAGTAAAGAAACTCTCATACGTGAATTGACACGTGATGTGACGAGTTTCACGACGTAACGGCTACGCGCATCAATCATGTCACGCGAAATGCAATCTATACTTCATATTTGATTTGTTTTTAATTTTTTTCATGGAAACCAAATCGAAAGGGTGGAAGTGTGATATATCGTTGAAATCAGAATTTTAACTGATTTCCAATGGTTCCATTGCAAATTAAAAGTAATTATAAAACAAACAACTTGTTGCGTGAAAACGGCACTAAACGTAATTCGATCTCAATCTTTTCAGATCTTCTGGGGCACTAAAGAAACGCACATGCAAAGTTTCATTCAAATCCGTTCAGTAGTTTCGGCGCTATCGTGCTAACACACACATACTCTGACACAGACATTTTTCAAACACCACATTTTTGGGTTCCTAGGACCTCAAAACGTAAAGATTTGATGTTATCTCAATTTTCATTTTTGTAACAATTTTAGTAACCTCACAATTTTATTGTGGTGAGGTTAAAAAGTAACAGTAGTGTCAAAATTTTATGTTTTTAATGATTTTTTTAGTTTAATACATCGCTACTACGAAAAGAGCAGCATACATTTTTCTCGATTTAAAAAATCGCTTTAATTGGCTAATAAACTAAGAATATATTGATGAAAATAAATCAACAATATTCAATCAATATTCTGCGTCATACGGATGTTATTCATTTATTCATTCAATATCGTAGCGGTACACAGGAATTCTGATAAAGTATATTTTGCTGCACATGGACATAATATGTCTGTAGAAATAATATGCGTTGGATGCAGAGTATTGCAAATTATCTCGAAAAAAATCCAAACAACCAAACAAGATAATATACCATACTACGCATCAGAGGAGAATACCATTTGTATTAAAGACATTATAAAATCAATATGCAGAAGGCAATACGGAAACATGTCATCACATAGGGAATATTATTAAATGTTTTATTATATACGGGAGGCCAGACACCGTAAACATCCATCACATTGTTTAGCATTGTATAAAATTTATATTCATTTTATTTTATGGTGGAATAAAAGGACAACAACTGAATCGTATTGTGGGCGTGCCATTAAAATATGCATCTTGTTGTTAAGATCGACCCATCACAAATTAAAACCAACCATGTATAAAAGGAGCGTACTTTGTATCGTCACGCTAAATCTACATAAACAATTCGGACTGAAATAAAAAATATATAAATATATGGGTATGCATAAGTCCCAGGGGTTATTATTTCTCGACGGTGTTTTGTTTTTGATAAAGTGTCCCCGAATGTCATGTAAAATACATTCTAAGTCGTTAATCTGAGTGCGACAAACCTCATGCAAAAAACTAGTGAATTTTTAATGGTAACCATTTTATCAGATGCATTTTTATTTACACGAAATGTTGTTAATATAAAGAAAGCAAACTATATATAATCTGCTTGAGATAATTGAGATGGATGTGATGAATGCCTTCAAAAAAATTAAACCAAAATTTACGGCACATACTTTTAACATGTCTTTGCAACCTTGTACATATCCTGATAAATAGAAAGCTAAAATTTGTCCTATACACAAGAAAAGGAAACAAATCGGAAAATTACCGCCTTATTACAATTATAAATAACTTTGGTAAAGTATTTGAAATCGTCATGCATACGGCACCACTTTATCCCCAGATTCATCAACGTATATGCAACAACCAACATGGTTTTGTCTCTCAACGATCGACAACAACAAACCTACTTTATATAACACAATACTTAGCTGAAGTTATGAATGACGGTGGAAAAGTCAATGTCATTTATATGAACTTCTCTAGGCCTTTGGTAGGTTGATGTTTTGCTAATAAAATTAGTCTCTTTTGGTTTTAACCTTAGGCTAATAACTTTTTGAATCCTATCTGATTAATAGAAGTCAATTTGTACAATATCAAGGCCATAGGTCTATCGAATTTATATCTCAATCAGAAGTTCCACAGGGGTCAGTCTTAGGCCCTTTACTGTTTATCATTTTCATTAACGATATCAACATCGATTTCAGTTGTAAATCTTTCTTATATGCTGACGACTTGAAGATATACAGCGACGATTCAGACTGCGAAAAACTGCAGGCAGACTTAAGCACAATTCAAGAGTGGTGTAACAAATTCAGATTGTCTGAACATAAATAAATGCAATATGGTGTCGTTTACGGGGAAATTAAATAAAATGCAATATGAGTACACTGTTAATGCCAATGGGGTAAATCTAACACGTCACGATAGCTTTAAAGATCTAGGAGTAACATTTGACTCACATCTTTCCTTTAGAGAACACATAAGTAACATAGTGATATCATCTTATAAATGTTAGGTTTCTCGTACGAAATGCCTGAGACTTTCAAAATACGAGTACCATAAAAACTCTATATAATACCCTAGGGCGACCCCGACTAGAATTCGCGAGCGTGATTTGGAACCCCCACTACGTCGTACATATTAACAACATTGAAGACATTCAAAGATGTATCTTAAATTCCTGGCATTTACAATCGATCATCAATGTCGCCCCATAGGATATGATCACTCATTACTACTGAATAGTTTTTCATACAATTCTATGAAGCAGCGGAGAGAGATGCAAAGTGTTAAGCCGGGTACCATGTTGCATTGCACATTGCAGCTGTAGTCTGTACCCGGCTTTATACTTCTATACATACTTCTAAACAACATGATTGACTGTCCGCAATTACTTGAATAAATCAACTTTAGAGCACTATTTTTCTAATACACATAGAAATATTTTAATGTTTTCACCACATATTGTATATGTCGTAACTACGAAATTATTGCACATGATGCCGACATTTTTAACACAAGATTAAGTCAAAGTAAGTCAAGATTAACAGTTTTTGTTTGTTTCTTTTTTCTTATTCAATGCTTTTCCCTATTCACTTTTCCTTTAGTATTGTATATACTTGTATATGTGTGTATAGGTGAATATGTATATGTTAAATGGTCATACGTCCACCTAATTAATTTGTAATAATTATATTAGTAGGTATCTATAAATATTTAGGTTATAGCAAGCCATAATGTATAACAATAACGTATATTTTATTTTTACTTTATATCACAAATTATGGTAATCTATCCATATGTTAGTTTTCGGCCATGTAAATGAAATGTAAATTCTGTTGGGTTTGTGTATGTAAATAAATAAATATTTTCAGAAGGAATATAGGAATAGAAATATTAAACTATTTTTTGCTAGTTTTACATGAAAAATTTTCATGCCAAAATACCATTTGAGGTTTCTATTCTAAATAGGATGAACTTTTTTTATATTTAAACTTGAAAAAAGAATTGAAAAAGTTTAAGTGAACAACTTATCAGGTGCAAAACTTTTCGTGGACCACCCTGTTTATTATTTTCTAGAAATATAACAAATTTCTTTCTTGACGATTGGGTTGTTGCATTAAGTAAATATTTTCTAGTACAATTTGTGTTAAACAGCAACTTTTTATCCTAAAAAATATCAGAAACATAAAACCTGAAAATACAAACTTATCACTTTGCAATATCTGTTATAATGCATTTATAATACCGTTGACGTCATAACCATAGTCTGCAAAGAAGTAATTCACAAAACAACGAAAAAAAGGATGTAAAACTAGAAAATCGTTACTATAGTCTATTTACTAAATAGAAATAATTAAGCCACTCCCCATTAATTTATGTTTGCTTTGACCAATGTATGCAATGAACAGTTTTACTCGCGACAGATTGACAAAAGCGGGAAAATTCAAAAGTGTAATATGATGTAATATTTTTTGAGTAATTAAGGTGATAAATCTCATAGTTTTAAAGAAATTTTAAAAAATCTAAAACTCTTTATTATTTATAACAAAAACCAAATATATGAGGAGCATTCGTGCAAAACCCGATAAATCCAGTTTGGATGGAAAATGAGTTACACATCGTTTCTTACTAATTGAAGGGTCTTCTATCTATATATGAAACCAGATTCGAGAGAAAAAATCGCTATTTCCCGCATGTAGTACGAGAGCTTAAAAGTACAAATTCGTTTGGTGCCGATAATTTCTCTACTTCCATTATAAAAAAATATATACAATACCTTGCCAAACCACTATGTTACATTGCTAATTTATGTATAACACAGGGTAAATTTCCAAATGCCTTAAAAATTTCAAAAGTAATTACTATTTTCAAAAATAGTGGTCCTAAAAATATCTCAAACTATCGTCCCATCTCCCTTTTATCTGCGTTCTCAAAAATATTTGAAAAAATATTATACAAACGAATGATCACATTTTTAGAGAAAAACAATATTCTATCATCGAATCAACATGGTTTTAGGGGAAAAAAGTCTACAATATCGGCTCTAATAGAAATTTTGGACACAGTATGCAAAGAATTAGATAGCAATAACAAGATACTTGCCCTTTTCGTAGATCTATCTAAGGCGTTCGATTGCGTGAATCATGAAATCCTTCTAGAGAAAATTGAACGTTATGGCTTACGAGAAAATCGTAAAATTCTACTTAGTGATTATCTCAGAAATAGAAAACAATTTGTACATTATTTCAAATTCAAACAAAATACATGTAAGTTTAGGTGTCCCACAAGGGAGTGTTTTAGCTCCCCTATTATTTTTATTATACTGCAATGACATAGACAAGTATATATCCATTTTTCACACTTCGTTTGCCGATGACACCACCTTATTATCGTACCACAAAGATCAGCTAGAAATGATATCTTTAATGAATAACAATATTAAATATATTAATGAATACTTCGAGCTAAATCATTTAGTAATGAATCCGACTAAAACACATACCCTACAATTTCATCCACATTCAGCAAATTATATACATAGTCCCTTAATTAAACTGAAAAATAATTCTATAGTACAAGTAACTACATTTAAATCGCTAGGGGTGTATATTGATTTATCCCTAAACTGGAAGTGTCACATAGACTATGTATCTAAAAGATGCGCAAAAAATTGTTCTGCACTGAAAAGATTACACGAGATATCTGGAAAAAAAAATATCTAAAATATTTTATCATTCAAATTTTGAGTCTATTATTAGGTACGGAATAATTCTTTGGGGAAATTCGATAGCGGCAAATAGATTCATTTTGCAAAAGAGAGCAATTAATAAAATTTATTCGAGAAAAACTATTAACGCTCCCATATATCTATATACTAGATGTGCTAAAATTTGTTCGGCAAAATATTGCTAATTTTAATTTTCAAAATGAATTTCACAATTATTCGACTAGACATGGTAATGATTTGCAATATGATTTACATGGATTGGAATTATACAAATCAAATCCTTATTATATAGGTGTAACCCTGTACAACAAATTACCCGAAGATATTAAACATGCAAGTGCAACAAGGTTTTTTTATACTTATATATAACATTTTAGTAGAGAATGCTTTCTATTCTGTAGATGAGTATTTATCACATGCATTTTTCTAATAATGTTAATGTTTTTCGTCCTATTTACTTTTTTATATATTTCTATTTATGTTGTCTTTTGTATTTTATTTATTGATATTTTAAAGTCACGTGCTTTTCTTGTTGACATGTCCTATATCCGTTTATGTGTGATCTCTTGAATAAATAAAGATATATTATATTATTATTATTATAAAATGAACTTGATCATTTCGAGCAAATACCGATAAATCCAATATTCGGAGACAAACTAGTAAAAGTTATAATATATTGCCATCTGCAGTTTTTGTAATGATTTTAAAATAATGAATTTATTTAGTCAATTAAAGAAAAATCTAAAGAACACAATGTATCATTTCAGAAATTTCGTGCAAAAGCCGATAAATCCAACAATTTTGTGCAAAAGCAGATAAATCTAATAATTTTTGTTTTTTAAAAAGAGTTTCACAACATTTCAGTATTCCTCAGTCTAAACTCTAAGACATATTTTGGCGAAAAATGTATTTAAAAATATTCAAACGTTTGCATAGTATACATCTTCGTTGATTTGCTGAGAAATGTAAAAAGTGGAATTATCAGGTTTTGCGGTAATGCTCCTCATATACGGTTATACTTATGCTCATTATACCATGTCATACAGCTTTTAGTCCATTTCTGATTCAGACGAAGAAGAAGAAGAGTCACTTCCCACATGATTTATCAGTGGCTCTATCCTTTTCTCTTCATTTTACGCATATCGATTGGAATTTTTCCAATTTTCGGCAGAAACATTCCCAATAGCTTGCCGAAATAACGGGTGGAGATCCTTCATTTTAAATAAGGTATTAACCCTGGCGACTTCTCCTTTTATTTTAATTCAATAGGATTGATTTCACAATGATATGGAGGCAATCGCAAAACTGCGTGATCTTGTTTTTTTACCATTTCATCTACTACATATCTTGGAACAATGAGAGGCTGTTTGACAAGATGTAGACGTTCGGCTCTCACTACATCTGCTTCGTAAGTAATCGACTTACTTGCCAACCAGGCTTGTTGTCTGCTTTTTTCGTGCCAGAATTCGGAATCTTCTCCATTGTTCATCACAACTACAGAATGTTCGGCCAAGCATCCCAGAATTTGAGCAAACCAATTTTTGTAAACTTCACCATTCATTTCTTCGTAGTCTCCTGTTTCCTTCGATTGGACCTCTTTGGCCTGGCGGATCTTTTAACCCTGTTGTTAATCCCGCGATGAAAACCTGTCTCGAATACAAGATTGTTGTGTCCTTCCATACTTTAGTTACATTATGGCCAGCTTTCACCCAAGTCTCATCTAAGAAGTACAATTTCTTGCTTTCGCCATAATTTCGGATCTCTCGCAGAAAAGTCGCATCCAGGTGATCATCTCATTCTTTTCTCTAAGGACACCGTTACTTGACATTTTCGAGAAACCATAATACCAAAACACAATTACATTAGAACATAGAAATATAATTTTAAAAACACTCTTGCCACTCACACGAATTAAAATATGTAATTAATATAGATGATAATATAAATAAACTCAAACATAAACTATAATAAATATCATAGTTAAACTCAAAATGCCTCAGAGAAAAAGTACTTAATTACTTGTCTTTGATAATAATATGTTGGTTTTAGAATTTTTCTTCCAAATTAAGTATATGATGAAATTATCTCCTCCTCTATCGTATTTCATTATTTTTGAAAATTCATCAACTCAATTGTGTTAACTTTATGCCAAATATTATTACACTACTGTTACCTCCTTTCCCTTGTTATTTATTTTTGAGAAAGAATTGAGACAACATATGCGGACGACTAGCTGGTTTAAACCGGAGCAGAGCCGTAGGTCGAAGTATTCGTAAGAGTGGAGAAACTTACCCTTTCTGATATGTACAGCATAAGCGACAGATTTCTGTTTAGTTCGAGAAAAGAAGACAAAGAAAAATTGATGTTAAATTGGGCACCATCTATAGTAAAATAAGTAAAATTGTCTCTTTTTCTCGAATAACCAGTCTACTATAGATCAGACTGAAATTGTTGGTAAGAGAAATAAAAAGATAGATTAAAATGAATGTTAAAATATATTACATGAATAATAAACAAATCGGTTTGTAATAAAGACTAATTGAAATTTAAAATATATATATATATTATAAAACAAATTTATACCAGGATCCTAGATTGATTAGTGTTGAGGTGACGACAGCAATCCAGACCCACAATTGTCTCTTGCTGCAAGAATGGATTCTAAAGTGTCCTTGGCAATTTACGTCTCTTAATGAAATGGAGTGAAAATCGTAGGAAAATTAACCAACTAGGTGGTTTATGGAAAGTTAACGAAATTTGATCTTTTTGGAAGATAAGCTGTGCAAAAGCTATGCAGGAATGAATAAGCTATGCAGAAACGTATACAGAAATGTATAAGTATATATGTGCATAAACATATAAGTACATATAGGTATATATATAAATATTTAAGAATTTAAATATACAAGTATATAATTATCTCAGAATTTAAATATCTAAGAATTTAAGCATCTAAGCATGTTAACATGTAATATGGGTATATAAGCATCTAAGTATATACAAAATAAGTTGATTTCTTAGACTATAAATTGCCAAAAAAATGATAAGGAAAGAGAAAAATATTTTTAAAACCATGCGGTACATATAGTATTTTAACTACTTATTGAATTAAAAATAATTGACCTTGAATTCAAATTTATTTTAAAAATAATTGAATTAAATCAAAGACAAAATTGAAGATTAAATAAATTTTAAATAAGTAATAAATGAAATTACCTGTATGTTGTTATTAACGCGGATGTAAAATGTAATACTAATTACTGAAGTCCACAGTTAAAAATTATATACGTTCGAATCAGTACAAAGGCTGCAAGCAAATGATTTCCTGGTGAGTTTTACTGATAAGGTAAACTTTTTGTTCTACTTACTGGGAAATATTGCTACCAAAAAATAAACTTGAGAAATTTAATTCCCTAGTTAAATTGAAAGCTATAAAAATATAGAAATAGTACAGGTATGGTCATCTGTCAATGGTTGAGTTAAGCGCAACAACTTGCCTTATAGATTCCCGTACTCACAACTAAATTAGTGGCATATGATCGATAAAGGGAATCTATCTATAAGTTTTTATTACTTCCATACCAGCTGATTTGCTGCCTCAGTTTGTAATTTCTATTTTGTACATAACCAACAATATGAACAACTGTAAATAAATATTAAAAACGTATTGTGATAACTCAGTAAATATATTACATCTTATGGGATATACTATATATAGTAACGAAGAAAGGTAAAGAAAATAACCATATGTACTAACATAGTAAACAAAAATATAAAAATTGAAAAATAGATATCTGATGTAAATAAATGTTTTTGTAGACAATTGTTTCCTGGAATAATGCTGTATTACAACGAAACAGAGATAATAGTTACTAGAACATGACTGAGTTCCTAAGATATAAAACTAAGTACATAAAACAGTGTGAAATGGTTTAGCAGTTATACAAGTAAAATTCTGTTAGTTGAAGAGTTTCACTTACAAAAACTGAATCGAAAATGTTATGCAACTCGTGCTAAATATAACCAAGACACTAGTTTTTATATAAAACTGTTAAATGGACATAGGCCATGTAACACTACCACGAATCTTGCATCAACAGAGTTCCCACCTCTTATATTTTCCACTTAAATTATTCTTCAGCAATAGCGTCTCTTATTTATTATAAAGGGTTTGCTGCGTGAATCGTGTTAATTCATCATTTAGTATCTACAAATTGATTATTATATATTCAGATTTGCTTGACAGTTTGGATTCTTTCTTTTGAGATGCAAATGTATTCCCATTATTTGTCAATATAAATTCAAGATGCGAAGACGTGTTTCAGTGTGACATACCCGAAATATTTTGAATAAAATGATACGTTTTTATTTTGCTGCGCAGTCAAATATAAAATATGTCTAAGACAGTAAAAAGGGTCAGTCTGCACATGTCTACTGGCCTTCAAAGTCCCTATACAAGTTGATGTACTAACTAAATTGACCCATTTAGATGAGCCGAGGACTTGAAATATGAGTGGAGTGAATAGAATGACAAATGACAACAAATTTAATTCAACATCGGGGGCTTTCTTCGTAATTTTATTCCATGCCACGATGTGTTATGTGAGAAATATACAGGATGTTAGGTTTGTCGTTCATCGGGATCGGTGAATGTTTTCCAGCTTCGGCTGGAAGTGTGTCGCTTAATTCGGTAATATCAATATTTACCCACTTGCTATATTAACAACAGCAATTGTCCCGGAAATATTAACTTCTAAATTGAATGTACTAAACATCTCACAAACATTACCAACAATTATCAAGTCAGCGGTGCTTGATACCAGTTACATTGTCATTTCCTAAATATCGATTAGATACAATCTGGTTAAAACGCGTTCCCCAATGATGTAAATCATTTCTAAATAATGAGAAAAGGGGAAAATAAACAATAATTATGTTTATATTCGAAGCAAGTTTTCCCGATTATCACGAATGGAAAAACCCAGTGATGTGAGTTGTAAGTGGAATAAAAATAGAGCCAGATTTCTTAAATATTTATATTTTTGAGTTCAAAAAACTTGAAAGCAAAATTCTACAAAACTAAAACACATGTTCAAACAGATCACCTTAAATAAATGCTAACAGATCATGTCGATAAGAGTAATAGTACGGCAGCCCGTAATTTTCGACTTATCCCCTAATGGAAAATTCTCGCGCCAATGCTCATTTTTTTTTTAACAAGAACAAAAAAAGTTCAGGGCAACGGACATTTTTAGCGTCCCTCAACATGTAAAAAATAACGGGTCATCTGAGTAATCACCTAATGTCCGTTTACTATTTCTTGGTTGGATAAATATGCATAGTTTGAGGAAAAAATATGAACGGAAATTTTTAGTAAGATATAAAGGGTTAAATACTGAAAACTGGGGGAAATTCCTGTCGTCGCTTAATGTTCGTTCCAACAATTCTCGTCTATTTTTAAAGTTTTTCTACGACAAAAAAATAAAAACAGACGTTTTAATCGTTGCATATCCCAGTACTTGCATTTCAATTGTGCCTATTTCTTTTAGACCAATTTTGTTACTCCCTAGTGTCCGTTCTCTAATGGAAATGATGTTTTATATCAAAAAACATGTCTGAAAAATATTTCAAATGGCAATACAGCTAAGTAAAACTTCTTTTCCTATGTTTTTTGGATCGCTTCATCGAATACGAGTAGTCTCAGTACCCCCACCCACCGGACGCACCCCTACGGGCAAAGAAGCAGCCCTGAAATGAGAGTTTCATTAATGTCGAAGTACAAACTGATTTTTCGATGTTAGTATAGATCGCGGAATAATTTTTTCAACTAAAAAGAAACCGACTCTCGCTTTGATGTTTTTTATCATTTTTGGGGCTTCTACTCGTGTTAGAAAACTGAAAAACCCCGTCAGAAACGGGTAATGGTTTACTACCTTGAACCACCTAGGCTGCGATTGTCGGTTGTATATGCAAAAACGGCTGCTTGTATGTACTCCTGCTTTAACCGGGACCATTGTCGACGTCACAACTGGCTAATCGCGTATGACCTGGGGGGAATAAAGCGGTGTAGATACGCTATCCTTTGCAGTTAACAATCCATGGCATTACATATATCTATGAAGTACGCGCACCACCGCGTCAAGATGTAAGCGCACTGCATTCCGTGCATAGAAAATGTCCGTTCACTTTTTTTTTTTTTTCGATTATGTAAACCATACTTTATCATTTAAAAAAGTTTCCCAGCCATTAGGGAGAAACTTTTTATACAATTTTGATTTTTTACACTTTATATTTTAGCTTCACCCGTATATTTGATTGTATGTAACGGAATTTTTGAACGTGATTCTCGCCCACTTCAAAACGTCAGATTAAACTGAAACTTTGCACACTTATCAAAGACCGATGGCCGATGGCAATACAATAATTGTCCTCGCCAGGATAATGAGGATAAAATAGAAATTAAAGAAATGACTAGTCTATTGTGGATATTTTGCCGGAGGCGCCGGTATCATTAAAATATAGTGTGTCGGACCTCTATATCTCGAGTTCTACGATAGCTAGAAATTTTTTAAAAAATTGCAAGTAAATTAGATAAAAAAGTCTATAACTGGAAATTATTTTCGAACATACAGGGCGAGCCAAGACGAAATTACAGGACCAAGTGCCTTTTTTTAAATGGAATGCTACGTATATCAGTACATTTTTTGAAGCCTCTTTCTAGGCTCTATTCATTCCTGTATTAGCATTGAATATCTCCCAGCCACTTGGATATAATGAATTTTTTTATTGAAATAATGAAATCTGCAGATGGATATTAAAAAAATTACCACAGTCACAATTATGGATTTTAAGAAAAACTTATGTGAATACCAGTTACGAGACATCTAATTAATGTTTTCGAATCATTTTCATTTCCTAAAAATGTACAGGGTGGTCAGAAATTATTTTACAATTAAGAACATTTTAAATTGAATTTTCTCAATTTTTTTCAAATGGAACACCCTGTATATTTTTCGATGATGTGATGTAGAAATGAAAAACGAACATTTTTGTAAGTACTTCCCTAGGGCTAATTGCAACCAATTTCGTTTTATTGAGCAATAATTACAAAATTCAAAAATAAATTTTAAAAAAGAGGTTTCTTCAAATAACTCAGTAGAAAAAATTATAATAGATGTTCCACATGTTGCCCATTTTGATTGACACACATCTCTATGCGCTTTTGAAATAGGTTCCCACTGTTCCTAAAACTGCCGGTGTGATAGATGTAAAGGCAGTTATTATTCTTTCCTTCACGTATCCCCATAAAAAGAAATCCATTTTTAAACATAATATTTTTAGTCGCAAACTCCTCTATTATAGAGGAGTTTGCGACTAAAAATATTATGTTTAATATTCCGCCCTCTAAAAGCACATTTGAACTAAAATCAATTTTTGTAAGATCTGGGGATCTAGCGGGCCATTTAGTGGGTCCATTTCTTTCAATCCATTGATAAGGGTAGGTATTATTAAAGTGGTCTCTAACTGCATTTAAATAATGTGATGGAGCACCATCTTGCTGAAACCACATCATATTTAGAATTCTTTGAGGGTGATTTACCAATAATTGTGGCAGATAGTTTTCCAAAAAATGAAGATAAATAGTTCCAGTCAATGTACCATCAAAGACATGTGGCCCTATTACATGTTCTCCAATAATTCCTCCCGAAACGTTTATAGACCATCTGTGTTGGTTATCAACTTGCATAAAAAAGTGAGGATTTTCCGAAGCATAATAATGGAAATTGTGCCTATTAACAAATCCATTTTTATGAAAAGTTGCCTCATCACTAATAAAACAGTATTGAAGAAGTTAACATCATGTTGCATTTCACCTCTGGCCCAATTACAAAATTGTAGGCGCTTTTGAAAATCGTCATCAGATAATTCCTGGTGCATTTGAATATGATATGCATGCAACTTATTTGTTTTTAAGATTCGACCCACAGACCGTCTACTTATTCCTACTAATGAGCTCACTTCCCTTTGACTAACATGGAGTTTCTCAACCGTTGCCAGCACCACAGAAAACTCATTATCTTCGTTCACAACACGTTTTATCCTTTCACTTTTTTTATATTCTAGTTCCCAGAAATCTATCGAGAAGGTTTTGGAAGCTGTAACATCAGGAATTCTTCTTTCAGGATAACGTTGGTGATAAATTCTATTGGCAAGTAAACAATTTCTGTCTGACTCGCCCAAAATAAAAATCATGTCTACAAGTTCCGCTTTATTAAAATTCATATTGTAAAATTCCAAATATTTTAAATTCAATACAAATCGTAACGACCGATAAGTATGATAAATGCTCCTTTGTACACGACAATTTATACCAAACTGATGTTTTATTGCTTGTCGAATAACGAAAACAGCATAAAAATGTACAAAAAAACATTACAGTAAAGGACCGGTTAAATCCTATTTACTCATTTCAATGGATTGGAAGAAATGGTCCCACTAAATGGCCTCATATAAAAATTGCATAAAGACAAAATGGGCAACACGTCGAACACCTATTATCTCTTTTTTAAAGTTTATTCTTGAATTTGATACTTATTTATTTATAAAACGAAAATTGTTGCAATTAGCCATAGGGAAGTACTTACATTTCTACATCACATCATCGAAAAATACACAGGATGTTCCATTTGAAAAAATTGAAAGAATTCAATTTAAAATTTGATTAATTGAAATATAATATAAGAAATATAATAATAAAGTAGCAAAAATCAGACTTATCAATATGGATAGTTTATCTACATTTAGTGCCTTTACTTACAATCAGTGTATTATGTTAAACATATCATCTAATTTCTCACTCTCTCAACCAGTTAACATTTTCTTTTTATGTACTGCTGTGTGTTATTGTTTTAAAACCTCACTGTTTCTTTGGTTGTTCCATTTATTATGCTATATGATTATTGTCTGTCTTCTTATCTGTAATTAATAAACGCAACAATTAAATAATCTTAATCAACTCAGTAATCCAGTTAACATGAATTCACAATACAAGTATTCTATGTTTAGGCGTTTTCCTATCACCTTGATGCAGATCATCTGTATACTTACATAAAAAATATATAATTGTTCTTTTGTTACATTATACTTATAATTGTACATATATTATTGTAGACTTTATTTAGTATAGGATGAACCTATGTAGAAATATTGCATTCTTCTTGGTTTACTAATAATAATAAATGCCCACAAAAAATTTGACACAAATCAAATAAATGCCGTAAAAATGCATCGAGAGCCGGTTAGCACGTCGAGCCACCAAAGTGCCAAATATTTACTTGATTTATGTGTATTTTTATGTAGTTGCTGTAAAGTTTTTTGCGTGTACGTGCATGTGTGGAAATGTGCATGGAAAAATGCAAAACACATCAATCACGGGCGTATAACAAGCCCCAAAGTGGGTGGATACCCCAGACAGGTCATGAAACCAAATAAAAATAGATGCTGGCATTATATTTATATTGGCAGATACATGGTATGGATGGATATATTTGGTCAATAGTCTGTAGTAAAACAATAAGGATTTGACAGCCTTGTTATCTTTTAAATTGTCTATAATAAAATACACCTGCGAGTGTGTTTCATATATTTTCTATACTACAATTTAAATGGTCATCGAGAAGTGTTTTTGAAATATCTCGTTTAACAATGAGTAAATATGCTCTTTATGGATGTTAACCGCCACAGAAAGTTTCAGGTAAAAATACCAAGAAATAATCAGTTGATCAGTCATGCCATCTAATCATGAAGTAAGAATTTTTTTAAACTCTAGGTTTTTCAAAATACTTTTGATTGGTATTAACGAATAATTTCCTTTTTTTATCTTTCTTTTTCAAAAGTAAATCATCTACTGCAAAGTAATTGTCAAGTATAAATTATACCCATGAAGTGGTTCGGATCCCACTATACACTGTAGGACCCCGTCTCCTTTACTCATACCGCTATCTGTATCATAAGATGTAATAAAATATATTACATACTAAACATACAGATGATCAAAAAGTTAATAAATGATATTGAAAAAATTGATGAAGTTTATCTCGCATTTTTTGTAATTAGTTAAACCATTTGTTATGACTTTTCAATTGCTTATTAAACATTTTCCACCAGTGTTACACAGTTCCTCTTCGTTCAAACAGTTAAAAAATCCATCCCATTTTTTTTCATGTAGCTTAGTTTTTAGTCTGTCGGCCCGTCGGTCTGTCTGTAACTTTTTTTATGCGCACGTTTACTCTGGAACCGTTTATGATACTGACTTGGAATTTGGTACACTTATGTATTGTAACGAGATCTGGAACTAGATTTTATTTTCATCTAATTCCGTTGAAGGGTTTAGGGGTAAATGGGGTAAAAAGGCAATGCAAGCAGGTAAGACATGGAGTCTTAAAATTATCATTCTTATTTTATTGCAAAAAGCGTGGGGTGCTTGATATTAATTGCTATAAACCCCACGCTTTTTATAATAAAATAATCTTAATATTTAAACATTATTTTTTACTTTTTAGTCCGGTTAGCTATTAAAGCGTGTTTCATTAGTTTTTTTAAACTATAATTTTTTTAGTCACCCTCTGGCCATTCATCCCTCGGCACGTTCCCCACTAATAATAAGATATATATTAATGACAACGGCTCCTCCGCCAAAATCTCGACAATACATTGGTCATTGTTTAAATTTTATTTTTTCCGGATGATACTGGTGAGGAGATTAGGACAAAGTTGTCAAATTATTGTATTGTCATCGGTTTTTGATAAGTGTGCAAAGTTTCAGTTTAATCTGACGTTTTGAAGTGGGTGAGAATCACGTTCAAAGATTTCTTTACAAACAAACATATAGGTGAAGCTGATAAAAGCGTGTTAATAAACGTTTGGTACAGATGTTACAAATTATTAACACAAGAAAATTATAAAAGTAGACAACATAATTTATCAATAGATTGACCCACTGTTCTTCACTGTAGCTACCCATGTTCTTATATCATCCCGGTGATAGAGAAACACAGAAACCTACGCTCGAGATAAACTACCTACCTGCAATTTAGCCCAAGGAGCAAGTTTTCCACACAGAATTGTAACGGGACTTTATTTTTGTATTAGGCCTAGAATTTTTCCGACGTCATTTTTTAAATGTTTGAAATTGCGGGAAGCTTGATGTCTTGAAAAACAAAAACTTTATTCCACATTTTCGAAGTTAATGATTTTCAATTGTTTCAATATTATATAGTTCGAAAATTGCTTGAGTTATGGCAAACTACAAACGAACTTCCGACTCTCATCTTCAACCAATAGTGACCACCAGTTGCAACATATAAACAAATTCTTTTCGTTTTTCTGTCTCACATGGAGAGGATGTAGTTCGTCAGGGATGCCATTGATGGACTGAAGCAAGTTGAGTTACATGACCCCAACATGACATCAGGAATCATATGTTCCAATTTGGGTACTCACTTTTGGTACACCCTGTATGGATATGTTTCCCAATTATCATGTCAAGAACAAAAGATCACACAAGTTGCGAAAGTCTATTTATATATTTTTTTATATTTAGGTATTTACTTACAAATAAATTATTATGGGTAATTTATATTATTGTTCACGTCCACCTACACTACACCTTCACTGACCTGTCGCAATATTGTTTGCAGTTTTATCTTTTCAAAATATAAAAATTCGTGCATTTACACGCATATTTACATGTTTGCAGGTTTAGCAAGTAAATAATAAATTACAGCAAAATGTGAAATATTCGATATGTTGCAGTTTTATTATCGTACTATGTAAAGTACTGGTATTACTCATAATCAGAGGTAGCTGTTGTTTTTGACAAATTGTTTACAAAACTAAATGAATATTAATTCCATCGAGATTTAGGATAATAAAGATTTATGACATCTCAACATATGTAACGTTAAAGTTGTAAAACTGATAGTTTAAAAGCAAGGCAACATAAAATGAGGACAAGCTCGAAAAATTTCGATTGATCTTCCTTACAGGTAAGTCAATCAATCTATTAATTTTTTGCATTATTCAATAACAATCAAAAATTTTATATAACTAGTTATTATAAAGTGCAAACTTTTCTATATATTTTTCAGCGATGTATAAAATTTAAAAACATTTAATTAATGTAAATTGTAAATTTTAGAATTACTTTCTAACTCCTGTATTCGATTTTTGTCGCTGAATATCCTGATATGACAATCTAGCTAGCTTAGCTGGTATATTTCCCTTTATAGTGTTTGCCCAAACCTTAAATTAAGTAAAAATTGTAGTTTAAAAAACTAAAAAAAAAACCACTTTAATAGAAAACCGAACCAAAAAGTAAAAAATAATGTTTAAATATTAAGATTTTGTTCAACAGTGATAGAAAGTCCACTAACTCAATATAATTAAATAATTTTTAATAAGTTTAAAATAAAAATGAAGTGATTGACAAAAAAAATCATTTTATTGCAAAAAGCGTGGGGTGTTTGATATCAATTGTTATAAATATTTTATTGGTAGCTACTGATAAAAGTAGAATTATAAAAATATAGTATAAAGCACCCCACGCTTCTCACAATAAAATGATTTTTTTTCAATCACTTCATTCTTATTTTAAACTTATTAAAAATCATTTAATTATATTGACTCATTGGACGTTCTATCGCTGTTTAACAAAATCTTAATATTTAAACATTATTTTTTACTTTTTAGTTCGGTTCGCTATTAAAGCGTGTTTTTTAAGTTTTTTTAAACAATTTTTTTTGTGTCGTAGTTTTATTTTTCATTGTTGTTCCCACGAGTAATGGACAATTAAACGGTCAACCCTCGCAGAGGTCCGATAGAAAGGTAAGGGCTCTTATACAACAGGGTGTGCCCGGTTCCCTGAGGTTGTTGCTAACGACATGACATTTTTAGTCACCCTCTTGCCATTCATCCCTCGGCACGTTTCTCACCAATATATTGGATTGGGTGAAATTTAGAATTAGCATCATGAACACCGATACATACAGAACACAGCTGATACCCGCCTGCTTTTCGAAACCGCTGAGTATCCGCTAGTAGTACATAACTAATATTACATCATAATGTATTAAAGTTGGAACTATACTAACGTTTAACAAAGGCTTCTACAACGGCAAATACGTTACAGACAATTCCGAAGTTACGTATGTACTCTGGTATGCAATGATCACAAACTGTACCGCGGTTGCTTAACTCTCGTCGAGCGCTGGGTGTTGATGCTTATATAATAGGAGAAATGTCCAAAACTCATTCCGTTTTTGCGTTCTGCGATATTGGCTTAAGCGAGGGCGGATAGTTTCATAGCTGTCTGCAGTGAATTACCGCTGCTCACTTAGACGCCCAACGCATATGCGCAGAAGATTGGGCAAAAGTGTTCACCTATGTGCGCGCCGCTCTTGTGCTAATCGCTGAGACAGTTTGGGTGAGAATCACGTTCAAAGATTCCGTTACAAACAAACAAACAAACGGGTGAAGCTAATAAAATAACAATAATAATAAAATATATATTAATAACAGCGGCGTCTTCAGCAAAATCTCGACAATAGGTTGGTCATTTTTTATTTTTTTTATTTTTATTTTATCCTGATGATCCTGGTGAGGACATTAGGACAAAGACGACAAATTATTATATTATGATTGGTCCTTAATAAGTGTGCAAAGTTTCGGTTTAATCTGACGTTTTGAAGTGGGTGAGAATCACGATCAAAGATTCTGTTACAAACAAACAAACATACAGGTGAAGCTAATAAAAGCGTGTTAAAAATAAAGTAATTTAAAGTTTTGAAAACTCTCCTTTGTTAAAAATATTTTAATCAAAAGCTTTTATTTAACTTACATTGTTTGTTAGTTTGTTTAGCTCAAATTTTGCAATGAAAATTTCGATTAGTTTTAATTAAGCTAGAGCTTTTATATGTTACACATGTGTAATAATTCCAGTACCAATACACTTTAACATTTTCATATAAGAAAAAACAAGATAGCGGCTTCAAGACGGCGGACGACTTTACCGTTTATGATCCGATTCGACTCAAAATCGATATTTGGGGGTTTTCTAGGTCGCGGATTATGAATTTTTAGTCAAAATTCAGAAATTCAAAATGGCGGCACCAATATGGTTGACGACTTTTGTCATCTAGGTTCAGATCGATCAAAATCGAGGGTTTTCAGGGTCGCGGATTACGAATTTCTAGTAAAAAATTCAGTTTAAGATAGCGGACGACTTTACTGTTTATGATCCGATTCGTCTCCAAATCTATATCTGGCGATTACAGCATATCAAAAGCCTAAAAAGCAAAAAATAAAATTATATTAAAAAAATATTATTGAAAAAAGCTTTTATTTAAATGCTCTAAAAAGTAGGAAATAGACTTTTAAGTAAATCAAACCCATCATTTTGTTACATTATGTAATTTTTTTATGATATAAAAGCTTGTCGCGAGCAATCTCCTTTACATAGGAAAATCTGGCGACAAGCTTTTGTATCATAAAAATGATGTGTTTGATTTACTTCAAAGTTTATTTTCTGCTTTTTAGAGCACTTAAATAAAAGCTTTTTTCAAAAATATTTTTTTATATAATTTTATTTATCTTACTGTCAGTGCTATCGCACTATTTTTTGGTTTACAGGTTTAAAAATAAAATCGTGGGGCACATTCAAAGATGAGCGCCCCGCAATCTTACGGCATTGTAAAAATTGTTCTAAATGATTGTCAGTATTTTTTAAAGTGTATCGCAAATTTTATCAGGTTTGAGCTGGAAATTGGTTCGCCAACTACATGGGGACTTGTAATACTCTGTTGACAAAAATCAATTTACGGATATAAAGCAAGCCGATAAGGGCGAAATAAATGAGATTAGTGACGAAAGGAAAACAACTTAATTATATATCGGGTGTCAGAGAGAAAACAATGACTCAGGGAAATTGGAAAGGCAAGTAGGTTTTCCAATTACAGAAAGAAATGTGTTTGTTATTTATTTACGACAATGTAAAATAGCGACCATATTTTATGAGCGACTTTGCCGTAGTTATAATTTTTAATAAAAAGTCTTTCACGAGATTCATAACAAAAATCATGTTAAAACTATGGATTAAAATACCTAGTTACATAATTGTGATTAAAATCTAACAAGTTGCAACGTTTCCGATTTCGAATAGTTATTTGAACAATACAAATGAAAAAGATATATAGTAACCTCCAGAATTACGGTGCAGATAAAAAGGACACTAAAAACTGTACGAGCTCATTATTAACGCCGGTGAACCATTCGGTATGATGTCATTAAACAAGCCGACGTACATTAAAAACCTATAAAGGTAAGTGATCCAATTTGCGGGCCAAATAGTACAGAGAGTAAAGGTATTTTAATGAGGTCTATACGGTAAAACTGCAAACGACTATACCCATACATTTAATTTCAGTGGCACCACCTAAACGCAAATTTCGCCGTATACAAACAAAATTATATAAGTCTTCGTCGACCATGCACAACTGCAAATTCTTAATAATAATAACAATACATCGTCTTTATTGTGCCAAAAATTATATAACAAAAGAATTGCAAAGTAGGTAATGGTATTTATTTCCACCAAAGTTTGGCGAAGTCTAGCTTAAGTTAGCTACTCACTTACCACATACTGGTAGGTGAAATATACATATTTACATTTACGAATTAATAGTAGACGAGTAAGTATACTAAATGCTATGTAAGTTAGGATTTGAGTAGTGGTGAGAGGTAAGTGAATCCTCTCATATGGTCAATTGCTACTAACTATACACCATAGATGTCTCCATGGGCGTATAGCGACTTGCGATTCTGCAAGTACCTGAGAGCGGCGACCTTTCAGTTCTAGGTGGACTTAACTTACTGTTATAATATATGATTTGCAGGAAACAACTACTCAGCGGGCAAATACCCCGACCTGCATTGAATTACACCTTACAAATCATGAAAGAATGGTAGCCAATATCATGGTCAGGTAATTGGCAAATGATATTGGCTACCATTCTTTCATGATGTGTAAGGTGTAACTCAATGCAGGTCGGGGTATTTGCCCGCTGAGTAGTTATTTCCTGCAGATCATATATTATAAGTTAGGATTTGTTGGACATAATTATTACGAGTATACATAAATAATATATACAATAATAGTCGTGGTGTTATTCAGTAAAAAGTGCTGATACCTCATTTTAACTTTATCATCATTCAGTTTCACGTATTCAGGCTCTAATGAATTGTAGATCTTGATAACATTATAGACTAGAGATATTTTAAATATGGCTGGCTAATGTGTGAATGTTAGACCTAGGTGTAAATTTCCGTTTGAGAGGAGTGCAACCATCCTGTCCATGTATTAATTTCATAGCGAAACAACCTAAATTTAGGGTTCGGCGATTTTTCCATATTTAACCAATTCAGTGCTTTAACTGTATTATTTAATATATGATCATGTTTACGTAATCCAAGTAATAGTTGACAACAGGAATTTTGCATTTCTTGAATTTGGTTTTTGTCATTTTGGTCAAAATATGGCCTATAAATAAAATCACAATAGTTAAAATGTGCCAGTACAAGTGATTCACGCAGAGTCTTTTTAATTGGAAATTCAAGATATGGCGACTGGAGTAGATAAGTTTCGGTGATGAAAACGCCTTTCGTAGTAATGATTTCACATGCTGTGTAAATCTTTAAAATCAGTTCCTAATATGACACCTAGATTTTTCGCGGAATTTACTATTGGTAATCAAACACCAGAAACATTAACATTCATGTCATTTTTCAAAGCGTTAATATGATTTCTATTACCAAACAACATCATAAACGGCTTCCGGGAGTTAAGCTTCAAATTGTGTTCTTTAGATAATTCATTTATAATATGCAGGTCACTATTAAGTATAATTAAGCGCATTTATATGATCAATAAAACGGAAGTGCAAATAATATTGTATGTTATCAGCACATGCTTGAAGTTTATAATGCTTCACCGATATTAAAATATCTGACGTGTAAATTAAAAATAATAACGGACCCAATACTGAACCTTGAGGCACGCTAGATAAAATGTTATTGCTAGATGACGTTTTGTTATTGCAATGAATTTTCTGAAACCTTTCAGTTAGGTACGAAATTACTAAATTTATACTTGACGGATTAAAACCATAATATTTAAGTTTTGCACAAAGTAATTGATGATTGACTGTGTCGAAAACCTTAGAAAAGTCCAATAATACCAACACGCTGTCCTCAGCACTGTCCCATGCTTCCATAATGTCACTAGTTACGTTTGTAAGAGCTGTCGCAGTGCTCAATCTTTTCTTGAAACCACGTTGAGTATTTGGGATAATTTTATTACTTACAACATAACTATAAACTTGACTATACATAATTTTTTCTAGAATTTTTGACTGTCGGCAGTATACTAATTAATCTTGGGTCAGCAAATGTTTCTTCTCGTTGTTATTATTATTTATAGTCACTGAAAGCTCTCCTGTTAATCACTTTTAAGTTACCAGAATGCTAGTAACAACACAAGACTATCTTCGTGGAACTATCGACAAGGAATTGTTAATGATTATGTTATGACTTGAATATTTAAGACTGTGCAATTTACTGTCCGGTAATTTGTTTCAAATTTGTTTTTGAGCTAATTTATTTATTTAACAGTACACTGCCTAACAGAAGATTCCAATTAATGGGCAGGAAATTACAAGTATATGATTCCAAATGTGTACAAATTACAAGTAAAGGTTTACAAAATATAAGAAGAAGAAATGTAGAAATATCAGTATATAACATGGATAAATAAAAACAGAAATAAAACCAAAGCTAAGTTTAAATTTATGCAATTAATCTTTTTATCTCAGCTACATTGCAGTGGAAAGAATCAAACCGATTATTATAATTTTCACACATTTTGTATAATGGAGAGAATTTCAGAACGTTAGTTCTGGAATTCGGCAGATAGAATAGTGAGTTTTGCCTAGAACCGGGTCTAGGTATTCGAAAATTTAATAAGTTCAATATAGCGCCGCAATCTGTTATATTATGTAATACTTTAAAAAGAAATATTTGCTGTGCTATAGTTCTGCGTGTCGCTAGGCTCGAAAATGAAAATCTATTTAAAAGTGTAGTATGAGGAAAACCGATAGCAGGGTAAGAACCCTTACTTAAATTACCCTTACCTTAATTACCCTTACTTAAATTACTTACCCCTTACACCCTTATCCCTTAAATTACTTATTTGAGTCAGAGAAATTATTTTGTATGTCATCCGTGAATAAGGACATATTATCCACTCAGAATGTGCTATGCACTAAACATTCCGCTCGTGAAAAAGTTGTTTGCAGAAGATTGAATCGGCTAAAAAGAAATCATTAAAAATTATGAAATAAAGTCTTAAAGCTGGGCCTTGTTCCCTAATAGTCGGTTAAAATGCGGTTGGTTTTGTTATCTATTCATTTTACACCGACTCCAGTATATTAGCTAAGAAGCTCCAATTAATCTGAAAAGTGAAATTTTATAGCATAATTTATAGGTTACGTTTTTTGTAAGAGAATCACTTTTCTAGCGACTTCTGCTATAAATTTTTATTTATCACCAGCGCCTTCGGCAAATATTCGAATGTAGTTCGAATATGTTATAAATATCGTTATTTAATTGTAATTTGTCTGTATATTTTTCAAAATCGTTATCCTCTGAAAGATCCAATGTATTCAACGCATAAATAAATATACATTGTTGCTGTGCTCTATTTTTATCATTCTCGTTTCTCCAAATATTACGTAACACTTTACGGCTTATTCATGAATAACCTGAAAAAAATATCATCTCAGTTTAAGGAAAATACATAATTCAAATTTTTATCGTAGGTTACAAACAATGAACCATTCTAATGGAATACACCTCTATCACAATGCTTCCGCGTACTTCCGAAGATTCCGAATCTATTATTCATTATTATTCTATCTCAAAAACTAGCGCGCAGTAGAGCGTATCAAAAATCTACTAATAATTTAATTAAAAAATATACCTTCATCTGTGTTATCAATAATGGGTAAAGTTAAAACTTGCATAAATCTCGAAATATATGTTACGGTTGTTACATAGCCTATGTCCATTTTGAAACATCTCAACCCCAGGGGTGTTAATTAATATCAAAATCCTTGATCGAGAAGCAATCAAGAACTTATTAATTCCTACCCAGTAGTTAATTATCTCAATTTTATGTCAAGATAAATAAACAAATTGGCCATTTACGTGATCGTCTAGTTTTATGTGGCTAGGACCTTACTTACGTTGTGTGTGTGTAGTAACCCTTTATAATTACCCCAGGTTCTTTGATTTAAAGTTTGGTATTACTTGTTTCTGTCTGATACTGTAACTGAGAAAATTAATCACTCTGTTATTGTAAATACACTGTAAGTTTGGATACACTGTCTATTATTTGAGAAACCTAGTTAATGTTTTATGTGATTTATGTGATGTTTTATTACTAAAGATTGCACTGTATAATTATAGTTGAAGTTTGTTTGCTAATTTATTTGATTAGAATGAAATCCTTTTATTTAGTTTATTACTTGTGTGATAAAAAGGTAAAGGTGGAAGAAAAGACAATAATTGATGGGAAAAAGTAGTCAAAAAAAAACCATTTTTATTTTATATAAATTGATGCGGCAAATAGCCGTACATGAAATCAAAACAATCCAAATATTTGAGACAATTGCCTAAATATTATATAGGAAGGATTACGTCGCTATAGTAATGACATACTATACATATTTCAAAGCTGGTTATGCAATAACAAGTACTAAGTTAATACCATCGTAGGCCGTGTTATTTGTAGGTGTAATTAAAGATGCGGCAAATAGCCGATTAAAATGTAATTGGAATTTTGGTGTTAGCAATCGCTCTGATAAAATAAGTTTACTGCAAAACAGAGGACCAGAATTATGTCCTGTTCGTGCATTAGAGAATGTAAGTAATAATGAGACACTCATGTAAGAGATCATAGAATGTTGGGGGAAAGCTCCCTTAATTGAATAAACAAACTGCAAATCCCAAATTGTATATGATTGTTCAACAACGTGAACAGGGGGAGTCGATGTAAATCAAACAGACAAGACGTCCCGGTTCAGTACTCGACGATAAGTATACCCCTAAAAATAAAAGCAAGTATACGGGGTGCGGGGACCCCAGTACTGACCGTTGGCCTGAACAGTTTGTAGTTTGTAAGGTAGAAACGTAGTTGAGTACAAACCCACAATCGCGGTGTTTGTACTAGAGCCAGAGAACTCTTTATTAATTTGATGGATCGTTATTAAACAATCATAGAAAACTAGGCATTCGCAGGTGAGAAATATCTCACAATAGTTTGACTGGAAATATTCTAGTGAAACCTTACAGGTGAATCCAGGCACACGGCAAGCCCTTGATAGTAAACAACTGAAGTATAATGGAAGCTAAAGTCTCTTGTCATTGCATAAACTCTGAAAATATATAGCTCTAGAATATAAACTTGTTAGGGTGCAAACGTAATTCTTCCTAGCAAAACATTCAGTATGTGAAATTTCATGAATTAAATTCGTGAATGAAATCATAACTGAATAACTGGTAATATAATATTCTTTATAATAAAAAATCAAAGCTAGTATTTCATAAAAAAAACTAATATTCCTTTAGTACCACAAATAAGCCAATTTCCCCTATCCCCCCCCCCCCAAACCAGAATGTAAAATCAATATCAACATAATATTTTTAATCGCAAACTCCTCTATAAATCCTTATTTTACTATAAGGAAAGTAACCAGACTGCAACCAAAGTTACAAGTCTGGCGCGTTAAGTGTAATAATTGCATATTACCATGTAGACCTTGGAGACTTCTAACTTTGGTTGCATCCTTATAGTAAAATAAGGATTTATAGAGGAGTTTGCGATTAAAAATATTATGTTTAATATTCCGCCCTCTAAAAGCACATTTGAACTATGCTAAGCCCAGTCAGGCTATTTATTTTTCGATTGCAACAGACACTGGACCGCTAGATGGCGCCTGCTGACTATTTTACATGTCGCTATTGTAAAAATACCGGGATGTACCAAATAGTCAAAGGATCCTCGTGCCGGTCGTCGCATGCCTACCTTGCACTGACGAGAGCCAACAGATCGAAACTGCAGTCTGCAAGTGGTGTGTGACGACTGGCAAGAGAGCTCCTTTAAGTAGGATCAGTCTTTCGGCTGATGTTTGTTGCTATCGAAGCATTAGCGTTTTGATGGTAATATGCAATTATTACACTTAACGCGCCAGAGTTGTAACTTTGGTTGCAGTCTGGTTTCTTTCCTTATAGTAAAATAAGGATTTATAGAGTTTGCGATTAAAAATATTATGTTTAACAGAATTTTATTTGTATAACTGCTAAACCATTTCACACTGTTTTATGTACTTAGTTTTATATCTTAGGAACTCAGTCATGTTCTACACTATTATGTATTTCCGTTCAAGACTGCATCCCAGGAAACAATTAACAATTTGTCTACAAAATTTAGTTACATTAGATATCTATTTTTCAATTTTTATATTTTTGTTTACTATGTTAGTACATATGGTTATTTTCTTTACCTTTTCTCGTTACTGTATATACTATATCCTATAAGATGTAATATATTTACTGAGTTATCAAAATACGTTTTAATATTTATTTACATCTGTTCATATTTGTGGTTATGTATAAAATAGAAATTACAAACTGAGGTAAAAGCAAATCAGCTGCTATGGAAATAATAAAAACTTTTATTATAGATTCCTTTTATCGATTATATGCCACTAATTTATTTGTGAGTACGGGAATCTACAAGGCAGGTTGTTGCGCTTAACTCAACCATTGAGAGATGGCCATACTTGTACTATTTTTATATTTTATAGCTTTCAATTTAAATAGGGAATTAGATTTCTCACATTTTTTTGGTAGCGTTATTTTCCAGTAACTAGGACAAAAAGTTTACCTTATCAGTAAAACTCACCAGGAAGTCATTTGCTTGTAACCTTTATACTGATTCAAACGTATATAAATTTTAACTGTGGACTTCAGTAATTGATATTACAATTTTTATATCCCGGTTAACAAGTGTTTAACATACAGGTAATTTCATTTATTACTCATTAAAAATTTAATTAATCTTCAAATTTTGTCTGATATAATTTCAATTATTTTTAAAATAAATTTGAATTCAAGGTCAATTCTTTTTAATTTAATAAGTAGTTAAAATACTATAGGTACCACATGGTTTTAAAAATATTTTTCTCTTTCCTTTTCATTCTTTTGGCAATTTATAGTTTTTATGAAATCAGCTTTTGTACAGCTAACATGCTTAAATGCTTAGATGCTTAAATTTTTAAGTATTTATATGTACTTATGTACTTATATGTTTATGCACATATATACTTATACATTTCTGTATACGTTTCTGCATAGCTTTTGCACAGCTTATCTTCCAAAAAAATTAAATTTCGTTAACTTTTCATAAGCCACCTAGTTGGTTAATTTTCCTACAACTTTCACCCCATTTCATTGAGAGACGTAAATTGCCAAGGAAACTTTAGAATTCATTCTCACAACAAGAGACAATTGTGGGCCTCGATTGCTGTCCCAGAACCAGTCACCTCGACAATAGTCAATCTAGGATCCTGGTATAAATTTATTATATATATATATATATATATATATATAAATGGTGTAGTGGTGAGAGGTAAGTGAATCCTCTCATGTGGTCTAATGCTACTATACACCAGACATCATAGATGTCTCCATGGTGTATAGCGACTTGCCATTTTGCAAGTACCGAGAGCGGTGACCTTCAGCCGCTATACACCATGGAGACATCTATGATGTCTGGTGTATAGTAGCATTAGACCACATGAGAGGATTCACTTACCTCTCACCACTACACCATTTACATTAGTCTGTATAAGACTAGCAGGTTGGCCACTGTCATTTGTCTATTCCACGACCTATGGCATACTGATGAGAACTAATAAGTTCGAAACCGGTCTATGTCTGATCGGGGAATTGACAAATGACATTGGCTACCAAATGATTTGTAAGGTATAATTCAATGCAGGTCGGGGTATTTGCCCGCTGAGTAGTTGTTTCCTGCAAATCATTTATAACAATATATATATATATATATATATATATATATATATATATAAGTACAGAGACGAATATTAGACGACTGTCTAAGTTAAAAACAAAAATTTTTAATTTCCACCAGGGATACAGTCACGGGCTCAAAAAAGAAAACTCTTTTTTAAATTCAAGCTTTCGAAACTTTATTGTTTCTTCCTCAGGAATTCTACAAAAATTTTAACTTATTATAATCAAAATTATTTAATACAAGTGAAGGGTACTTACTAAATTGAGGTTAAAAATGAAATTGACAAGTCATTAAGACAGAACCAACACAACTATTACAAAATAAATCACACTTGTGGACTACATTTATATTTAATTTAAGTTAAAACCAAAAATCTTTAATCTAAAATAGTTTCAGCCACCTCGAAAACGGAACAAGAAGCAGTCAACTACGTTATTTCTTATTCCTCCGAAAAACATCGGAATGTGAGATTAAAAAACTGTCAAAAACATATATATATATTAAATTTCAATTTGTCTTTCAAACCGATTTGTCCATTATTCATGTAATATATTTTAATCTATCTTTTTATTTCTCTTACCAACAATTTCAGTTTGATCTATAGTAGACTGGTTATTCGAGAAAAAGAGACAATTTTACTTATTTTACTATAGATGGTGCCCAATTTAACATCAGTTTTTCTTTGTCTCCTTTTCTCGAAATAAACTGAAATCTGTCGCTTATGCTGTACATATCAGAAAGGGTAAGTTTCTCCACTATTACGAATACTCTGGACCCACGGCTCTCTGCTCCGACTTAAACCAGCTAGTCGTCCGCATATGTTACCTCAATTCTTTCTCAAAAATAAATAACAAGGGATAGGAGGTAACACGGTTTAATGATCGAGTCGATTTTTTTTTATTTGCGGGACAACTCTTTAGTTGGGTACTATTTGAAGTTATTTTCACGAGGATGTTCGAACATTAATTTTGTCCACCTAGATCTTAGAAATATATTTTATTGTACGAAACAAAGAAAACAATATTTATATGGTTTCTTGTTCTGTTGCCTCCATTCCTGATCTGACATCATTTTTCTCAGTTGTTCTAACAAGTTCTATGTTTGTTTTCCACCAGAAAATTCTCGAAACAGTACTAGCAAGCCTTATTTAAGATTATTTATATGTTTATTCCCAAGTTAGATAAACCAACCATGAAAAACCTCTTGCTACACTGAAAGTTAGCTGTTCCTATAAAGTTTTTAAATATTTTTACAATAACAGCGGCTAGGTAAAAAAGGAGAAAACAGGCTATTTCGAATTTTACCGTATATCTTCGAAATCAATAGGGATATTTTCAATTTCATTCATTGGCTTTTTTTCTCATTTAACTGACTTTGTAGCTGTTATGGTTTGCAAGATAACAATACTTCAATACAAAAATTAGCCGCCCTGTTTATCAAACGAACTAATGTTATCTGGGATTTCTAAATTATCCTTATTATTTAACAATATCAATTATTAACACAATGTCGACGGTCAAAGTAACTTTTTTTTACATTTGCTTCAAATAATGAAATAAGAAACGGTGGAAAGATATAAATAACATCACCTCGTACTTAGCTATATCCAAATATCTTTTGAATACTAAATCGACCAACAAGCCCTTTATAAATTATTCAGCTCACTTCCTTTGTTCTGTTTTTTTTCTGGACTTTACATATTATTTTCCACTGTTTCTTTGCTGTCGTAAACTACGGATATTTCAATTTCTATGTATTCGAAGCCAACAAAAGGCTCTACCAAATAATACGTTTCAATGTCACCAACTGAAACAGATGAAAAAGCTTTCCACCTATAAATTGAGGTTTCATGCTATTTTTTACGCGTGTCAAACAAACACTTTCATAAAAAATGTTTATTTTGAAAGTTTCCACGTTTTATTTCAGAACAAAATCATTTTCTGTGTGTGTTATGAGGGTAAACGTGGCCCATGACAGTAAATATAGCATCGGTGGTTGTTGCTATAGGGAGTCTCAGAAAATGTAAAGTATAAAAATAGTAGTTTTATATTTTGTAACGGTTGATGAAAAAAGACTATAGTTTCGATAAAGGAGAGTCAATGTAAATTTGTAATTAATTTATCAACGTGGTGAGTCTTTATCCTGTATTTGTAACTTTTGACGCTGGCATGACGCAAACGTCTTCCACGCCCTTGGGAATTCACCAAATTATAATGAAAAAAGTTTATTGCATCAAGACACTTGTACTATTTTGTTTGTTAACATATTCCTCGACATATCCTGTCAACTGTATTCTTTAAATTGCAATCATCTTTCTTAATTTAGCCATGGTCTTTGCTTAAAATAAGGGAAAACTTCCTTTTGCTGAATAAATAGCTACTGTTTAAATAAACATTATAACAATATGCTGGATGAACCATTTAACTTAGAGGAGCTTGATATGGCACTTAAAAACGCAAATAATACTGCACCAGAAATCGATAATATAACAAGTATGATCCTACAGCATTTAACTGTGTCTGCAAAGAACCTATTGTTAAATATATATAACAATTGGTGGTTAAATAATGACCATACAGATGTACTCAAAGAGATAGTGATTACCCTCATTAAAAAACCTCAAAATTATGACGATCCGCTTTTGGCATATAAGTCCATTTCACTTTTCTCATGCTTAACAAAAACATTCGAACGTATGATTAACGCCCGATTGGAATGGTTCGTTGAACATCATTCATAGTTACCTAAATCCCAGTTTGGATTTCGTCGAGGAATGGGTACAAATGAGGCAGTGGCTCAACTAGTCACAGACGCGCAAGATACCTTCAGTAAAAATTATTTTATGGCTACTTTATTTGTAGACACTGTCGATCTTTCATTACTCCAAAATAAATTAACACTAGAATACCATATCTCATCAAACACATCAATCAGTATAGTAGAACTTTTCAATAATAGAAATTTTTTTCTCAGAAACCACCTCAATGAATTGCATGGTCCAAGAACTGTCAGTCAAGGTCTACCGCAAGGCTGTGTTTTAAGTCCACTGCTTTTTAATTTGTATACTGCAAACTTACATCACATATTTGATGACGACATTCGTATAATTCAATACGCTGACGATATTGTGTTATACTCAATTCAAAATTCATACAAAAAATGTATAACTCAGCTACGGTATATCGTTTACTGTCTTAAAAATTCTGATTGCTCAGAATTTTGAACTCTCTGAACACAAATCGGCAATAATGTTCATTAGTAGACATAAGACTACTCAGACTTCTCCCTTCATGAGGCTAAGCTCCTTCGAAATACCAGTAGTAAATGAATACAAATACCTAGGAATTATTGTGGACAAGAAACTGCTTTGGACAAAGCATATTCAATATATAAAATCTAGATGTGAAAAAGGTATCAACATATTAAAAGCTGTTACAAAGTTAAATGGGGAGCCGACACTAGAACATCATTAATGTTTTACTGTAGCTACATCTTATCTATTCTCGATTATGGATGTTTATTCTACAGGTCTGCATCAAATTCTAATCTTAAAATCTTGGACAGATTACAGTACAAGGCCCTCCGAATATGTCTTGGAGCAATGACATCATCCCGTGTGAGGCGTTATTATGTGAAGCTCAGCAGCCACCATTAAAATTTCGTAGAGAACAAATAAGCAATAAATTTATGATAAAAATTAGGGAAAATCATAATAGCTTGAATGAAAAAATATATCACCTTAGTATACACTGTCTAAATAAACAATTTTGGGAAAAACGTTACAATCCGTAGATTCTTTCTTAGAGACAAATGGATACGATAACATAATAACTGTTCAACAACAATATGTAGTTTTTCAATATAATTTAAAATTGATTCTTCAAAGTCATAGAGTAATATTCCCTATATACTCAGATAATATACATTTAAACCAGACTCTTTTTAAATGCACGTTATACCACAATTCACCTTCACTAAATATCTTTACAGATGGTTCAAAGTCAGTGTTAGGTACGAGTTGTGCTTTCTATGTCTCCCAATTAGAACTCACTGCAAAATATAAGCTTCTCAAGGAATGCTCTATTTATACGGCTGAAGCATGTACCATTGAACAAGCATTATATTGGATACTGGAATGTTATATTAAAGACTCTCAAGACTTGAAGAACATCAATATTATATCCGATTCCAAATCAGTCCTACAATCCTTAGCACATTTCTCATATAATTGTTACAATAACAGAATCATATTTAATATCTCATATTTATATAACAAAATAAAAGACCTAGGGTTCATGATCCAATTTATCTGGGTAAATCGACATTCAGGAATTCTTGGAAATGAGATTGTTGATCAACTAGCTAAAGAGGCGCTTAAGGACACAGGAATAGAGCTACAATCTTTTCATCCAACTGATCTACAGTTTTATTTCAGAAAACAACAACGTTTAAAGTGGGAAAAATTATGGAAAGAATTTGTTGCAAAATCCAACAGTCATTACACATGGATCCACCCTACTTTACCTTCTAATACTTCCATCGACAACATAACTTGTAAATATCATACATCAATAATAAGTAGACTGAAATTAAATCATGCATGCTTCCCCTATCATCTCCATCGTATTGGAATCGCTTCTTCCCCATATTGCCCATGCGATAATGTATCAATTGGCGATCTTAATTATATGATCTTCAATTGTAAAAATAATCATCTAGCTACCACAAAACTACTATCTGCACTAACCAAGGAACAAGTTCAGCTGCCTACAAATCTAACGCCCCTTTTAAGCAAAAACTGCTTAAAAATTCACAAGGCGAAACTTCCTAAAAGATACAAATACTGCACTATAAAATTATAGCTTAATATTACTATTTTATGTTAATAAACAATGTTGTCTTTTCCTCATGTTAACACTCCTTTCATTCCGAGGTCTATCTTGTTTGTGTACTATTAGCAAGTCGCCCTGACCGACCCCTGGGCGAGAAATATGTGCCCTCGATACTGCTCTTTAGAATTATCCTATAATATATATCTAAAAAACAAAAACAAATATATATATATATATATATATATATATATATATATATATATATATATAATGTGTGTGATATATCTGGAAATCTGCAACGAACTGTAAACTGAGAAAAAATAATTAGTCGCGTTAAAAATGAAAATAAAATTATAATTGTTGGGCCAACTTTCTAGTAGTAAAAATTATTTGTGGCGAAGGAGCACATTATGCTTAACGCCAAAAAACTCACCTTAACCTTCACTCTTCTAGGGTGTGAAAATATTTCCACCCCTTCGAAGGGTGAAAACAGCCCCCGGAGGTTGTTACACAATCCTGGTCACCTGCCACCTTCCTTAAAGAAACACCTCCTACAAAATAATAATTTCTTTCCCAAAAAAATCAAATCCATCCCTTCCCCATAAATATTTTTTTATCTAGCAATAAAAAACTTCCCATTGTCTATAACTCTAATAGGGGTTAATTTGTTAAAAGATCTCACACTATTATTAAGCTCTTCTTACAGTTTATTTTCATTCTAGATTGGTTCAGATGCGGTTTAGTATTTTCTAGAAAACTAGGAATATTCTGTTCCTCTTCCGTGACGATTTTCGTACTTGAATTCAGACTGTGGTGAAGCGATTTCTGTCCAAGTCTTTTTTGTGATTATTAAAAAATATCTGGTTATAACAGAACCTATTCGATTAACCCAATAACAGTATCAATGTTATTATTATGCCATATTCATTAACTTCAAATTATTTCATATAAAGCACATAAAGTCATTAAAAATACAAAGATAATAGTTAATTACGTCGAACTCGGTACAGGGTATAAAAATTTCGAATATTTACAACATAACATTATAAAACATCTCGCGCCCTGTAATACCTCGTAAAATTGGCCTATTATTGGAATGATTGTTTTATTTACTGGAGAGCAACATAATACTGCCGCCATTTCAGCGCATCGTTTACAGTTACGAGTCAAATAGGTCATCGTGTTATAATAAGCGCAAAAAAATTATCCGCAATCAAAGGAGTGAAGTCAGCTCGAAAATGTTCAAAGAAACGGAGGCGTTTTACAGTCTCCTTAAGTGTTTGGCGAATCTCGATCCACGGCATACAAAGAAACCTCCGAGCCTTCACTTTTATGCAGCCATTTAACTTTGAAAAACCAGTTTTAATTATCTGTTGGCAGTGGCGTGTCCAACGGGGGAGCAGACTGTAAAAAGCAATCAATGTTAGCTCAAATGTCTAAATTAATTTGACAAGTAATTTAAAAATTCGAAATATCGCATATAGTACAAATGTCTGCACATATTTTTCTCAATTTGTGGTTTAGAAGAATAGATGATGTTTAAAACAATTTAATTCCTTAGGGTCAGTATATTCACTTTTTGTTAAAGTGGCTGTTACTTACCAAGCAGATACATTTTATCTTTTTGGTAAAGTGTCTGGTATCTATTTTCTGAATATGATAACATCTTATCACAAGCACTTAACTTGGCCTTAAGAAAATGCAAAGATGCTATAGTATGCGGGGATTTTAAGATTAGTTTTAATATTAAATGTGGCCCCACTAAATTACTTGAGGATACATTTAATTCCTTTGAGCTTACAATGACTACATTAGGCTGCACAAGGATTTTTACAAATAAACATGGCCATGCAAGTCAATCTTGCATTGATTATACGGTCACTAATATCCCTCTAAACATATTATCTTGGGTACTAATTAACCCGAATATCGCTGATCATTTAGCACACATTCTAATATTAAATAACTCCAAATGTATTAAAAATCGAGATGGTATTTAAAAAAATATCCTGCAACGTACTATAAATGCAAATAATTTACTAAACTTAAATAAATCCTTAAGCAGTGTAGATTGGATCTATTTATATGGCCTTTAATATTTTTGTTAATACTATTGTACCTACATTATCATATTTTCTGTCCACGCAGATTTTCTAAAAAAAATATTCTAAAATTGTGACCCGAAAAGGCTGGATAAAAACAGGAACATAACTAAAAAGCTTATTTTGGTTAATGAATAGAATTAATTCTGAACAAATGAAAATGTCATATGACAATAAGAAAAAAAATTCAATAAAACTAGCAAAACCAAACTATTTCAATACTAAATTGGGGCTACAAATAAGACAAAAGAAACATGGGAAGTTATTAGCAATAGACTAGGTAGAAGTAGGAAAAATAATAAATCGATAATCTTAAAAAATGAAGACAAAGATTTAACTGATTTATCTGAGGTAAGTGAATTTTTTGTATTTTATTTTTTCAATGTAGCGGAAAGAAAAATTTTAAAATTCTTTGGCCAAAATTTACCGCTACCGAAGTAGTCCGAACTAAACTTCCTCGTTAATCCCGTAACAGAACAGGGAATAATAGATGTAATTAATCAATTAGGAAACAAACACTCATCAGGCATCGATGACATATCTGACACTATACTTAAAAACTTTGGCAAAAATATTATAGCTCCATTTGTATATTTGTTCAATCAATCTTTCTGTCAAGGTTGTCTTCTAGAAGTGTTTTCTTGCACAAGTTATTACTGTTTTTAAAAGATACTGCGCAGATAACATAGAAAATTACCGTCAAATTCACTTGCTTAGCACCTTTTCTAAAGCGATAGAAAAGACTTTTTACTTGTGCTTTTAGGCTGAATTAGAAAGTAAAAATATATTGGTCAGCGTGGATTTAGACATGGTAAATCACAACAAACCGCATCATATCATATACTAAATCATGGGAATTCATGTCTAGTTGCGGGAAAATATGTTATAACAATATTTTTCGATTCATCGAAAGCATTCGATACCATAAATATTAATTTTTTAATGAAAAATTAGAATTAATGAGTATAAATGGTACTACGCTAAATTGGTTAACATCATACTTAAATGGAAGACTATTAAGGGTAAAATACAATGAGGCTATATCAACGGTGCATAAAGTTACCGTGGGAGTCCCTCAAGGCTTTGTCTTAGGCTCATTACTTTTTATGTTGTACGTAAATGATCTCCCAGGTTTTATAAAAAATGCACATGTAAGCATGTTCGCAGATGATATAACTATTTCTGTGATGGCAGGCACACCCCGCTAATTGAGGCCAATAAAGTTATAAATGACTTGAGTGCGTGCTGTGATGGAAACAAATTAATATTAAATGAAGATAAAACTGTCATCTTAAACTTTCATATTAAAAAATCAGTGTCATCAAATTTTGATATATCTACCATCAAGTTATCTGACACAACCACTTTTGAACTTGTTTGGATCCATTTATCTTGGGAAATTCATATTGACAAGGTGTGTAAAAAACTAAATAGTATTTATTTTGCAACTTTACAGATGAAAGATAGCTGAGCTAAAGATGGTCTAGTAAGTATCTGTTATGCGCTGGCGTATTCACATGCCATTAAATATAATTAGTTGGGGCAGTGGCAAACAAAAAGATAGAGTATTTATACTACAAAAACGATTAGTTCGTCTGATCTTTAATTTAAATTATAGGGAATTAATCAGAGACACTTATAAAAACAAAAAAATATTAACAGTACCTTGTATTTACATTCTGAGATGTTTAATGTACACAAAATGTAATCTCTAAAGTCGCTGATCAACATGACCACAACACAAGGCGTATAAACATTCCCTAGATATAATTGTGTCACAATGTTTAATGCATTACCAGAAACTATTAAGGCCTAAAGTTAAAAAAAAGGTAAAAATATTTTTACTTGAAAATATTTTCTACAGCGAGAAAGAATTTTTGACTGTGGTACATTAATTAGGTCTACTCAATTATAGGTAGTTGACCTTTAAACTATATTTTTAGCTGCTTATTTTTTAGCCACACTTTAATCTTGTTGTTATTAATTTTATTCCTATTCTTGACTATGTACAATGTATGTGTGTATGTTTGTAATGTATAGATTATTTTAATAGTTAGGATTATTATTTATAGGCACATTGACTGAATATGCAACTTAAAAAAAAAGTTATTCACATTATATTAATTTAAGTTTTTATTACTTATAAATGTTTATTATTGACTTTCCATGTATACTGAATGTATCTAAAATGGCTAATAAATATTATTATTATTTGGATCCCCTTGGATGCTAGGATAAGTTATTTTCATAATAGTTGATACCCTTCAACTAGGTTAATAGCGTGTATCATTGAACGGTTTGATAATACGTCAGTATGAGAGAGAATTGAAACTTTCAAGTATCTTCGAATTGGGAAAAGTTGAAATTGATCTGATAGATCACCAACAGTATATAATGATCAATAATTTCGAATCGGATTACTACACATTACATTCAGGCGCTCCACAGGGTTCAAACCTAGGCCAACTGTTGTTTTTAATTTTTATAAATGATATTGTAGATACCATAAATTATTCATCAATTAGTCTATTTGCCGATGAGATGAAAATATTTATGCAAATAGCAAATTACCAAGACTGCTTTCAATTAAAAGATGACATCAAAGAAATTTGTAATTGATCTGTTGAAAATCAATTACCTTTTAATATTGATAAACACAAGGTATGACTTTCACGTTGCGTAAAGATATAATTGTTTATAAATATGAAATCGGAAACAAACATTTAGAGAGGGTTTATATAAAAGCTGATTTGGGTGTGGTATTCGACTCCAAATTAACATTTAATGATCATGTAATTAATATCTCAAATTTAGTGTTTATTCTACATATAATTGTAGATCAGAAAACTATTTTAATGTTATACTTCTCTTTTGTAAGACCAAATTAATTTCATATTACAGATGAGGTACACTAGTAATTCCTCTCATTTAAATCATCTTTCTATCTGTAATTTAATGATTATTATTATTATTATTAGCCATTACTCGAGTCCGAGTATAAAAATGTTACAGTCGATAAATTGTGTACAATAAAAAACAAGTAAAAGGTGTAGTCTATTGTAATTCCCATTCATCTACGGTGCACACGACTATGGCTATAGAGGCCAATTCGAGAGAGCACATGTCGACCGCAGTCAGGACAAACATAGACCTGGTTAGGTCTTGGATTCGGCCTTCTTGCAGCAACATTTCCTTGATAGCTGGCCACAACCCCTCGCCATTCGGTTCTGTCCGCTGCAAGTTGTTCTCATTGCTCGTCTGCAATACCGCAGGATTTTAGATTTTCATGGAGAACGTCTTTGAATCTCTTTCGTTGACCGCCACGCCTTCTTCTACCGCTTAGCAATTCACCATAAAGTGTGCATTTAGAAAGGCGGTTATCATGCATACAACGAACGTGACCTGCCCATCTTAGGCGTGCTCTTGAAATAAGCACCTCAATTGGAAGGCTGTTTGCTCTCCTGAGTACTTCCACGTTTGATATTGGTTTGTGATTGGTTCCATCACAATTTAATGATACTAAATAACAGAAGAACTTACTTTGACATTGTTTATTTGTATAAACTTATACACAATTATTCGTATGATGTAACCTTAAATAAAATAATAGTCAATGTTCCAGGCGAAAGAATACGTTTTCATAGAACTTGTTTTATATTACACCAACAAGAAACTATGAAGGTCTAAAGCCACCTCCTGTTAGAATTACAAAAAGTTATAATTCATTACAACGATATCTAGATATATTCGGAGATACACATGCCACGTTCACAAAACAATTAAAAATAAATTACTTAATGTGCGAACAAAATTGAAATTTTGTAAGCAATTGTCTAGCATTTATCATTTTTATAATATATTTTTTCCTATCATAAGGTCCCTTATCTCCTCTCCCCCTTATCTCTGAATACTTTACTTTTAGTTTAAGTTAGGTTAAGTATATACAGTCTGTAAAATTGACTTGTGAAAGCTGTAGACTTGTACCAATAAGTCTTAAATAAATAAATAAATACAATTCTACATAACTTAAACAATTTTATTTCTGATTTTCCGAAGCCAGTATAATGTAGGATCGATAAGAAAATATGGTTAATCTTGTTGCAGAATTTTGAGCGGTATATAATCTATTTGTTATCTATTATCACTGTTATTATCTCATCGTCTCTAATTTAAATTTGTAGATGATGCTAGCCCACTCATTTTATCCCCCACGTTGCATATCTGGTTACGGCACTGTCTCTTGGCATTTATACCACTATAAAAGTTACTTCTTGCGTTGGAAAATTTACTGCGATACGTCGACGGGCGAGTATCAGTTTCGATTTGGAGTTTGATACGAGTTTAACAGGCGTAACGAATACTTTTACTGACAGATCTGAACATGAGATGTCTCGTTTGATAGGCTGTGAGCTGCCCCAGATAAAAATCGAACCAATTATTTACATTCTTATTTTATTCTATAAGAATGGTGATATGAACAGCTTTCCTGAGAGTTCAGTCGATGATATTACATCGCCGCTCGGATACCGAATAAAATAATCATAAATATTAATTTACTTTTTTTTGAATTGTGGGGTTATATTTGAGGTTCCTCATCATAAGTATTTTTAGCTTGTTGTAAAAGGTAATGCCTTTATAATCCAATTATCATGTCGTCAATATAGGGGGTGTTAGGAGATAAATGAGAATTAATTTTTTTTGATTGATTCGAGCATTACTCATAAATTATTCGAAATAAAATTGTTATTACACAATAATCTGAAAATTATTTTTTATGTAACACTAACATTTGCGTTGGAATATTATTAGTCCATTTGTGGAATGCAAAATAAATAGCTAAATTGATTTCTGAAGAAAATAATTGATAATCAATTATTATGGCACTTATTCTCAATAAATCTGTTAAAACATGCATTTCCTGGGCGAAAACGGTTTTGCAAAATTAAAATAAAAAGTTGCAAAACGTTTCTATTGAGGCGGATCTAAGGCAGGCATATTCACTCAACAATATCTTTTGTTCAGTTAGGAAGAGATTTGAGTACCAAATTTTACCTAATTAAATGTGATAAAATCGACGTTAATAATTGTAAAATTATTAGAATCTAATAATAATAATAGCTTCATTGCCCAACAGAAGACCCATTTACAGGTCAATACATAATAACTAAATAACTAAGTATATATATAAGTAGTTTACATGCCAAATGTATCTGTGCAATACGTGGCGATTGTATGACAAAGTGTTAAATAACATTTGCATTACGAAATTTAGAATTGCTCTTTCAATAAGAGTGCCTAATGAACAACAATTAATATCCCACAAATTATTAAAATTTTGGCACATAACATATACTGGTTACTTTAACAGGATATTTATTCTGGGTATATCACATCTAAAGGTTGGTTATGCCTCGAGTTAATTCTAGGTACATTAAACTTAATAATACCAAGTAAAGCGGAACAATCAATCGTATTATGTAATAGCTTGTATAAAAATGTTCATGATATACAAATCTTTCTTAAATTCAAGCTGATAATATTAAATCTACTAGTTAAATAGTTGTAATTTATTCCTCTTTCGGGATGAATGCCATTTGCTTTGAAATTCAAATATTTTAAGAATGTTCTTTGAACCCGTTCCACCATTGTTTTATGACGGTTATAATATGGATACCAACTCAGAGCTGCATACTCAAGCCTACAGCGGACATAAGATAAGTACAATATTTTCAAAACATTAATATCAGTAAAGTTTTTACAATTTCTTACGATGAACCCATAAAATTTCATTGCCTCTTACACTTTTAAAGTTATATCATTAAAAGTAAACTTACAGTCAAATAATACAGCTAAATCCTTGCTGGAAGTACATCGAGATAATGTATCATTCTCAATATGATATGCAAATTCACATATTGTGCCCTTTCTTAAGAAGCTACTAATCTTTACAGAAAAAGTAGACAATATAAAACCGTGTTTTAATCTACAAATTTTGTCATTTCCAAACAGCTTTTTTAAAAAATTCTTTAAAAAGAGTATCAGTGTGAGAATCCAAAATTAATTTTCTGTTTTGATGAGAGTGATAACATTCACTGATGTGATAATTTACTTAATGAAAAATTCCCACGTGATTCGATGTTAATTGTGAAAAATAATGACGTCTACGAAATTGTTCATTGTCCTGTGAAATAAGTTCAATTATAGTATTTAAATAAAGGCGCGCCGGGAAATGGGAGCTGCCCGGTGGGTCCCCACAAAGTTACCTAAAAGACCCTATAGCAAAAGCCTAACTGAATTTTAAAATTGACTTGAATAAAAATACAAATTGAGTTCTTTTTAGGTTATTTCCTTGGACCCAACACGAGCCTGTTAAGAAGCGGGATTATCATGTGTGGGGAACTAATCCAAACCTAATATCCTAGTATGATCTGCGTGGTTTAGATTTGAACATGCTCATGCCAGTAAAAACATTAAATGATATAGACTTTGTGACGCCCCCATAGAGTGCAATTTCACAGAGAAACGTGGTCTAACTACATTGTTTCTGACGATTACTCCCCGGCCACCAGGCAACTTTAAAAAATTATACCACCATTAAGTAGCATAGTATGGGTACCCTTCACCACATACTGGCTATTTAATTTCTCCTAGACGAATCAATTATGGACAAATAATAACCCGTTATTTAGAGTTTTAATGCTAATGTTTGTATTTTTAATTTTAATAACAATTTATTATTTATCGCAAATTCCATTCACCGCAACTTGTTTCACTAATATGTAATTAATAATTATTATTTATATAGATGTTTTAAAAAAGGGAAAACTTTGTCCTGTCAGTTATTACTGATGGTATAATTTATGACTGAATTATAGGTGATTCTTGATCATAAATCATATATAATAAGCATTTACATAGGCACATAATTGAATGATGTCTTTATGAGTATACTTCGGTGTAATAAAACGCTTTTAAAAGATTGAACGTAATTATGTGTGTTGGATGCGACAGAAACTATGAAATCAATCATACAAACTTTAATTAATATAAAATGTAATATTAAAAAGATCCCTGGTTTAATTTGTTTCTTGTAGAACGGTTATATTTCCATGAACTAGCACTTTAAGTACTGATTGATCTAACATGGGTCACAATCCCAAGGAAGAGTAAATCGTTATGCGGACGAACTAGGATCCAATAATCTTTGAAATAGATTAGTGCTGTGGTATTTGCTATACAAACCAGTGATATGAAATACATAAAATAATATGATTTCGTTATGTAATTGAGCATGTTGTTACGTGTTTACTCCTTCCGATAAACACCCCCAAATGTACGACCAATAATTGCAACAAGAATTTTCACTAAACACTGATTTATTAATCACTAAATTACAATAATTGGTCTTTATAATAACACACTAATTATAGCTTCGATCTACTATAATTCACAACTTGTTACTCTTCTTTTCCTAACAGATCACTTGCTCATCTAATATATAACTGACTCCGTGCGTTGGATCCGCTTCTTATATATCGATGTCGCTTATTTTTGCTTCGTCTATTTTGCTCCAACCGTTCATAACAACTTCTCGATCCTTCTAATCTGTCATTCCGGACATTTCTAGAGTTTTCTATTCCATCCGTGGTAATGGTAGTTCGCCAGTTGGTCCAAAGATGGCGTCCAAAGCTGGCCTCCTTTTGCTCTGCTACTAGGGGTTAAACCTCTCTTCGTAAGAGGCCGTGGGTGCGCGCATAACAATATAGTAGGTCAAAAGCGATATTGAATTTTTCAAAAGTTATCTGAGAACCTCCTTCCACTTGCACGGCTTTTTATTTAAAGAGACAACCCTTTCGCATGAAATCTATTTAAAAGAAAGTTTATTTTCCTGTGAGGTAGCTTGGTCGCTTCAAACACTAATTTAAAAAATACATCACTAATATTTCATTAGATAGAGTCATGATAGCCAAATCTTGGCTGCCGCGGCCAAATAATACACTTTCTTCCTGGTTTGGCCGCCAAACTTCTCATTTTCCTGATCTACTGATCTCAACTTCTCCACAAAGATTCTAAAGAATGTACTTGTTCCTGGGGTCTCGAATCCCTTCCTACTGAAGTCCACGAGACAGCTGGAACTTTTGGTGTGACACTAACTCTAACATAGAAACCACATACTGAGTTGTAGTCATCTCCCAATGATGCTAACATGGTTAGCGAAACGCGCGTCAAGTTAATCAATAATAATGAGTTCAAGTGTACTATTCAAGAGTTTTGGTGTTGCCAGACTTACTGAAGCTGATATGCTCTGCTCCGCGTTATGTATGTTGGCTTTTCATAAAGGCTTTGACTACGTGTCTCAGGAATTATTTTTAGAGAAACTGAGTTGGCTGAGGAACAACCCATCTTAATATATCATATATATCAAGCCAACATCACTGCGTCAACTGTAACAGCATAAATTCTAATTTTCTAAATTGATTGGGAGTAACGTGTCCCAAGGATCCACTATTGAGCCACTGCTCTTCATAATATGTATTATTGATCTGCACAGTTTGGTCTCCAAATAAATGTGTAATATTCGCTGGTATATATGCGAATAATTCCTGTCAAATTGTAGCTGAGGCTAACAACTGGTTTACCATTAATAACGTAAAGTTGTATGAGAAATTGAAGAGATTATATCCTCTTCCAGTGTAAATATTACAAATACACACAGTGTTACTTTTATGGGGATGTTTATGGGGGATGTGTATTGGAGCCTTAAGCTGTAAATTTTCTAAAATTATTTTTAGGCAATTCAAGGCGATAATATACGCCAGTGCCCCGAGGATGACGTATTTTTTTCGTTTTCACCTCATGATCCTACTAGAACTCAGCGAGTTATAGTTGAAAATACTTTAAAAAATGATTTTCAGAATACAATAAAAGGGGGGGGGGGAGTGGGGCGGCATAGGGGACTGAATGTTTTTGAACGTGTGAATTTGAGGAGATAAGTTTCATGAAATCAAATTTTTTTGTTCATGTGGGACTTTTAAGGATTACATAGGTCTGGTATTGAATGAAAACAAACTGTTCGATGGAGTTGGTCTAATGCAAACCAACGTTGCAGAAGATAAAATTTCCGACTGGAATTCCGAAAATATTTGCACTATCGCACTGAAGATCGCTGGCCTGACTCGAGAGTCTGGATACAGTCAAAATAAATTTAAAAATTTGAAGACTTTATAGGACTTTATTTTTTGTTTTCATGAGACAAGTGCGTGGATTAAGCGACTGTTCTCCAATATTAATAACTATTGAAGTTCAGAAAAATTGTAAATGGAGATATTCACACTGAAGGCTATGATGCAAGTTCGCACGAACATCAATGAGAGTTGCAGCGAAAGCAATCCTAAATTCCCAAAAGTGTGATTGGTACCAACGTGATGAAGTGCTGTAGTTGTAGGCACGTTGAGGGCAAATTGAAGAGCATATTATTTGTTATTTTGTTATATTTTGTATTAATATATAGAATACTTGGTCTTTTTACCTGATACAAATATATTTGGTATTTTATATTTTTAAGCCTTGCGCCCACGAGACCTACATTTCGAAGATAATATTATTTTAAATAAAACTTCTAACTTTTAATTTAAGGTCGTTTGACCCTGAAAAATCTAAAACTTTCTCCTGCGGCGCATTTTTATGCCCTGCAACCTCAATTTTGATAAAAAGTTACTTTCATCATTGTACTTCTTTTTCTGGAAAAAATAAGGTCACCCTAATTATAATGCAACATCTGTAGGCATTTCATCAACACCAATATTCAATATTAATGATGATGAAATTGTTATGCTTAAAATGTTGCATTATAACAATTAAACCTTGAAGAAGTGTGTGCCAAATACTCAAAACGCCGACAAAATTGTTTTTTTTTTCTATTCTCCTGTCTTCGACTATTTAGGCGTTAATCATTAAATCCCCTTGCAGCTGACGCTACGAGTACACAGCTGTGCTGCCCATCTTTGATAACACCTCCCCCCCATGTCGAAATTCTGGAACCGCCACGGAACAAATGTATAAAAAAGTGTTACCACAAAGTGTATTATTATGGTACCCTGGGCTCTTCAATTTTTTGTATTTTTTTAAAACTAGGTATTCGAAATTAGGCAATTTATTAATATGTCGAAAAAGTATCCTCCTTGTTTTTTAATAATAATTTCAACTTTAATTCAGCCTGAACTAAAACTCATGACAGGATTTTCTTACAATATATTTTTTTGTAAAGTTACAGTAAATTTATTTATGACATTTTCTATCATTTACTAAAATATTTGTTTATTTTTTCCAGGTGAGGTCTTACCCTATATTCACAAGTTATGTAAGTATGCATCAAATCCTGCCTTAGTAGCGATTGTTTTTGCTGTTATCCCCTTCCAAATTTTATGTCAAAATTCCAGGAACATTTTTTTAGAAGTGCTTGGATGTTTATATGGAAATTTTGTTATATCAAATTTAGTGAAAAAAATGTAAACTACAGAATGAACGATTATAACGGAAGGTGAATTTGGTTATATTTTTTATTTCTGTATAAATAATCGTATGATGTAGAATTATCTTTGTAAATATCATAGATAAAAGCGAGGATAAAAGATATTAGTTTAGATTTTTCGTGATGTAAAATACAATTTTTTTTAATTGAAAGTGGAGAAAAAGAACCAGAAGAAGCCAAAAGAAGGCCGAGAATTCCAGCGTCTAAATTTGGTAGAAACCCTATGGTACTCTTAATGCTCTGTATATTTTATTTTATCGTGCAAACTTAATATTTTCATTATAAAGCGCTTTTAGATATTTCTCATTCCAAATTACCAGATGTTTAGATTTATTTTAATTTACAAGGAGGATTTTGGTTATTTAATAAATATTTTGTAAACCGTTCTCAAAACATTTATAACTATCAAAACCAAAATATTTCAATTTGTTAACAATATTCCTCTATTAACTGCTTTAAAGGCTCGTTTAAGGTATAACAAAACCATTACATTAAAGAGACCTTTTTCCAATGCAAATTTTTATTCATCCATTATTCTTTGAAGCGTATTTCCACAAGAAGCATGCCTCTCTCTGACAACAAATTGATTTAAAGATAATACAGTGAACTCTTTTAACTGTTCATGGGCTACTAATTCAAGAATTTTCTCTGGATAGGGTAGCATCAATTACCCTAGTCCTACCTTAGGAACGATTATTGCAATTGATGTTTTTAAAATCTGTGGAAAATGTGACTTTAGTATTATACTACAGTCGAATTGCTGGGTTGATTCTATTATCAGTTACCGGAACAAAATATATTTTGATCCAAGTCTTTTTAGTTCCTGATTACGATCCAAATTCCGGAAACACCCCTTTTGGGGCAAAAACACCCCTTTTTGGGGTTTTTCAAATCAAATCAAATCATTCTTTATTTTCAATAGGACTCGTAATACAAGTATATAGAACAACGTCAACAGTTTCCTTGCAACTACAAAAAATTGCAAGAAAAACTACAAAAAATACTATAAACTACAACTACAGAAGGCTGCAAAAACAGCAGACAAACCAACAATGAAATGTAAATACGAAGTATAAAAACAAATACTGAAAAAAGTAAGAAAAGGTGTAAAAACAAATATTCCAAGTATGGTGCATGTGATATAAAAGAAATTAAATGTCAGGATTAAGAAATACGAGTTTTTAAATATAAATAAACAAGAAACTATTTGTCATAGAAGTTCAAACACCAAATTCAGAACAATCCAAGTACTCTGAAATGGAGTAGAAAACATTATTTAATAACAAACTTTTTAGAGCTCTTTTAAATAAATAAACGTTTGATATTTCCTTAATAAAATTGGGTAGTTTATTGAACAACTTAATAGACATGATGGTGGGTCCTCTGGCAACCATAGCTAAACGGTGTTGTGGTAAGCTAATGTTATTATTCAGCCTTAAATCGTAGTACTCAAAGCCATCTCTCTTCTGAATAAAATTATTAGGGCTAGTTTTAACGGAAACGACACAGTTTAGTATATACAAACATGTAACTGTAAGTATACCTAATTCTTTAAAAAGTTGTCTACAAGAATATTGGGGTGATTTAAAAGTTATTGTTCGTATGATTTTCTTTTGTATGACTAAAATGTCTTACTCTCGATGAGTTTCCCCAGCAAATAGTTTAAACACGCATGTACATAAGCAAAATAATACAATTTTAGCAGTTCAACACTAACTTTTGATCTTAGCTGCCATAAAACAAAGCAATGCGTGGAACGTTTTTTTGTTATCCCGCCTATATGATAATTCCAAGATAATCGAGAATCAACCTGCAATTAAAGAAATTTGGCAACTTCACTCTGTTCAATAGATTTGTTATCAATTTTTACAAGGAGACTTTTGTTTAACTCACGAGTAGCGAAAACTATCAGTTCTGTCTTTAAGTTGTTTAAAACCAAACCATTGTCCAAGCAATATTTCTGCATAGAGATAACAGTATCATTTGCATTTTTACTAATTCTGCTAAAATCATCACTCGTGACAGCAGCAGCAGTATCATCTGCAAATAATGAGATGTAACAATTTGTTAATAGCTCAGCAATATCATTGATGAAAATAATAAAAAGTAACGGCCCCTGGATACTTCCCTGAGGCACGCCAGTAGTACTAGAAGCGAGTTCATTTGATCTATATGTTGAACCGTCATCTGATAACCTGACCTCTTGTATCCTATTACAGAGATAAGATTTTAACCAACTTAATGCTGTTCCGCGTATACCATCATTATAACATTTGTCTAGAAGAAGCGCATGATCTATGATATCAAACGCACGTTTTAGATCGAAAAATATACAGGCAGTAGTTTTGCTATTATCTAAATTTGACAAAATGAAATTGTACAAGGATAGTACTGCATGTTGAGTGGAAAGACCCTTTCTAAAACCAAATTGATGATTAGTAATAATATTTTCTTTCTCTAGAAATGCAAAAGTTCTTATGAAGTAAGCTTTTTCAAGAACCTTTGAAAAGGCGGATAGTAGTACAACTCCTCTATAATTAGAAATATCATTAGTATTGCCTTTTTATGAATAGGGATAATAATAGCTTTTTTTAACATTGATGGAAAAATTCCTTCCTGAAAAGAGATATTTATCAATAGTGTTAGAGGCTGTACAATATAATCAACAACTCTGCTCAGCAGAGAACACATGGTATCTCATCAAACCCGCAATATTCTGAGTATAATTTTTAAATTATCTTATAAAATGCATTTTTTCTGGTACCCTATATGTTTTTTGGGTCGCTGATCAGGAATTTCGGGGTCCCATACCCATAAAATGGGTCAAACACCCTTAAATGGGCAAAAATACCGTTAATAAGGGAGTTGTTTCGCAGTATTCTCAGAACAAATATGAAATTATCAAAAAAGATATTTTTTTGTACTTGTAATTGAAAAACTTATTAGGTGTTGTTATAATTTAAATTTTTTTTAATATTAAGGTTAATTAGAGAGAGAAAAATAAAAAAATAAAGATAATACGATAAAAAAAATTAATTATGATTTTGTTTTCCAACTTTGTAACTTATGATATTTACAATGAAAAAATCCATTCCAATCCCGAATAGGGGAGTAAACTACCTTTGGATAAGAATAAACTGGAAAAATTTTTAGAACGGTATGTATAGTCTTATATTATGATTATAGAGGAGACGGTATAAATTGTAAACTTTTATATCAAATTTTCACTCAAGGAAGAGCCGAAACTACCCTTATATTAAAGAAAAAAAAATGTCTGCACAGAACTTACTTTTTTAAAACATTGTCATATAAAATAGATAATATATGGATAAATATGTATATAAATTAAATAAATTGAATACGATTTTTTGGTAACTATTTTTATTCAGAATTATAATGGAAGCTTGTTTATTTTATTTTTCAATATACAAAAATAATTTTGATATTACAAAAATAATACCTTTTTACTTATAGTTTATGATAATTTGCACACCGAAGGTCATTAGTCTTCTATATTTACAGAAATATACAAGAAGACTAATGACTAATGAAAGGGGTGTTTTTTGCTCCAAAAGGGGTGTTTCCGGAATTTTCACCGAGCGAAACTTTTGGATCGTAATCAGAGACCAAAAAGACTTGGTTTAAAATATATTTTGTTCCGATAACTGATAATACAAACCACCCCCACAATTCAACTGGAGTGTTAACTAAATTTGCTAGAGGTTATCCAAGGTCAGTAAAGTTTGAAATTAATTTAATCTTCTAAATATTTCCTTTGTTTAAACAATTTCTTTTCTTTCGTGCACCTGAAGACCCTTAGATACAGTCTTAAATCCGCTCCTAACAGTGCCTCTTGCCGATATTTTTTATCGTACCTTTTAAATTTGATTTTTTAAAAATAAGGGTTATCAATTTTACATTAGTAACTGAATTTGTTTTAATCCTTCGTGTCTGGAGCACTGTTAGTGCCCTCTGGAAGGGTAGCGAATTTACGATTTTTTAGGCTTATATTGCTGTTATGGTAGCAAAAAAATGGCGTTATCTCGTCTTACCGTCATATCCCCGTTAAAATACAGCAATAAACATAAAAAATTTGCAGCAGCCATAAAGAATATTTACATATGTGGGTTAGGCTCGTAAATATATCAGATAGGCGTGATTTTCTGGTGCAGTTGCGCTTTCCAGATTTAGCTGGACCTCCCTGCATTTGCGACCTATAAATTAGGCGCATAAATTTAACTGTATCTGTTGTTTAACCGAGATGATTAGGAGAGAGTCGAATGACACACCAGGCCTTGCATGAACAACGTGCAACTGTGAGGATTCTTGACCTACGCCAACTGCTTCGGCACTGAGGTGTTATAACGCGGGTGCAATCAGCAGCACACCAATTACATTGCCATGGGTCTGTAAAAATAGCGGTGGCGGCGGATTGCAGTGTCCCGTGCTTGTATGCTCTATTTATATAGCGAGCTGAATTGTGTATACATTCCAGATGCAAGTCATAACGAGGTTATAAGTTTTTAGTACGGGCTTTACAAGACAGTTACCCGTTATATATTTTTTGGGTGATTTAGATATCAGTAGATGGATGTATAGACAGACAGGGAGCAATTAACGTTGCCAGTTGGTTCTATTTGTGAGTTTAGTTATAGTGAAAGTTGCCAAAAATACGGAGCGTCTAGAAGTTTCTAATAATATTTTGTGGGGCATAACTTAGTTGTGGGAAATTTGGAAAATAATGGCTTCTTGGCAAGGATTACTATGAGCTTTGATCATTCGAGGGAAACTAATTACCCGTTATTTGAAAATTCCATTAATAACCGGTGGTTTTTGTACTATTTTCCGTTTAACTCGCAATACATGCTGATATATAAAAAATTACTTTAAAATATGATAAATTTCGAGATGATGTTAAATTGGTTGCCGTAACGCTACTTGAGGTGGTTGTTTGGTGTCTGTTATTTAATGAATTGAAATTCTCAATAAATGGCAGAACAAAGTAATTTTTTTCGAAAAGTATTATTTTACACACTAGTATCAGTGCGTTAAGTGAGCCTTTACAACACTCGTGCATAATGTAAACGGTTTCATGTTAACGTTTATTTGATACTGACAGATAACATTTCACTAACATCAGAATCACATTTTCTAATTCCACGACTGTCCTATGAAAACAGGATAAGACTCACGTTAGTAGTGCTTTTAGCCCTAGTGCGGTTTGTACTCCTCAAATTCACAGTCAAGCCAAAAGAACACTACGCACTTGTGTCATAAATAATTCATTATAGTCACAGTCAGTTTTGATGCAGGGGAACTCAATAAATGATTGCCTGATTTTTGATTAGTAGTGTTCGTGAAACTTGTTTTTACTATGAGACCAACCAGATTATGAGAAAAGAACTTAAACACATTTCCTGACGTGATTCTATACTTTCCCTACATGTGCATTCAGAGGGGCTGTTACTACTTCAGCATTTTTTAAGCAGAAGAAACTGAAGTTCATCAAATTACTAGGAAAATTGCTGAAGCCTGAAGACATTATAGTAGCAGTCAGGGTGAATCTCTTCTAGTCTGTCGCAAAATGACTGAGCAAAGGTATATTCAATCTGTTTTCATTGCACCACAGAAGTTAATCTTCTATATCATTCTATAGAAACATATCAGCAGGTTCAAAAAAAGATGAGAAATGACTTGCCACCAACCGAGCAGGGTTGGAAAGTCATCAATCACTACTGAGCTGGCTCGGTCACAACAATAAAAAAAACTGTACCACTGGAGCTACTCCACATTGTATCATGTAAATATCTTGTTGATTGCATAAGGAAGACTTATAATTGTAAAGATGAATTAAAATGCTCGAATTCTGATAGGAATATTCCTTGTTGATATGCACCTAGAAGAATTGTTCTCTATAGAAATCGAGATAGAAACATAATAAAATAGTGTTGATCTTACAGGAAAAAAAAATCATTCAAAGATTCCATTCATTTGTTTTATGTGTAATATTGAACGATTGTTCAATTAATTGTACGGTCGTGAGCAAAAAAAATAGGAGAAGACTTATAACGGTATTTTGCTAAAATCTAGTTGTGTATTTAACTTTAATTTTTGTGACATTGTCAGTTAGTTGTCATAATTTATTGCATGTGTGCAAAAAACTAATACGCCTCATATAAGCGATTTAGTTAAATCTGGAATTATTGCTAAAGCCAATGGATGGCCAATGAGACAAATTGCACTACGTTCTAATATTGATAAAAATTCGGTGTGTAACATTTTAAGAAAGTGGAGAATAAACGGTACGATTAGTAGAAATCCTGGATCAGGGCGACGAAGGATATCAACTCAATAACAAGATTTGCAATTGGTAAATGCTTTAGTAGAAAATTCATTTTACTCAGTTATTCAGGCTGCTGAAGAAACGAATTTTCCTGGATCGAGTAGTACTGGTCGCCGGCGAGTAAGAGAATCGGAGCTACGCTGTCATGCAGCAGCACAGAAATACTTACTTAAAGCTGAACACAAAGAAGCTCGAGTAGGATTTGCGCTTTAATTTTTAGCGCATTATGTAAATTTTTGGAACAATCAATGTAATCTTTACAGACGAAAAAACTTTCCAGTCAACACACAGCGGTCGTATTCGTGTTTACCGCCCTCCGAATACTCGATTCGATGAGAAATATATATCTAACAATGATAAAAGTGGTAGATTTTCCATCAATATGTGAGCTTGGATATCGGCACGTGGTCCTGGTGTTTTGTGGCATATTGAGGAACGATTTAATAGTGAAACGTATATTAGGATTTTAGACAATACTATGCTCTCTTTTGTGTCACAATTATTTCCTAATAGTGAGTTCATATTTCAACAAGATATTTCCGTTCATACTGCTCAAATCATCACTAACTGGTTTCAAAATAACAACATCAATGTTCTTAACTGGCCCAGTCATAGTCCAGATCTTAACCCTGCGGAAAAAATATGGGGACTACTCGTAAGAAGTATATAAAAACAAAATGTGAGACCACGGAATTCCGTAGAATTACTGGAAATAGTAAATAATGCCTGGGAAAATATTATTACTAATGTTTATTGTATAAGGTTATTTAATTCTATGCCAAACAGATTTATAGAAGTTATAAATAGAAATGGTGCAATAACGAAATATTAATAGTTGGTTTCTTGTTAAGTGGGATATCCTTTGTCCTTTGATCCAGGATTTCAACTAATCGTACCGTTTATTCTCCACTTTTTTAAAATGTTACACACCAAATTTTTGTTAATGTTATAACGCTGTGCAATTTGTCTCATTAACCATCCATCATTTACTGTAGCAATGACTACAGCATTAAAATAAAAAATAAATTAAAAGTAATATCTGTTTTATTTCGGCTACTCATTACATATTCAAATAGAGAGAGATTTACATTAGAAAGAAAAAAGTTGTTCTATTTTTTTCTGCTCACGACAGTACGTTATCATTTGGGAACACGTTTTTATAATTCCCTTCAAGACTCCTATTAGGTACTATATAGGAAATAAAACCGTTAAGTTGGAATACAGAAAAGTTTCGATCTTACAAAATCATGTGGAAGAAAACGTGAAATTATTAGCGCCCACACTCAGCTAGAAAAAAAATCTATAGAAAAAAATATATATAAAATGCATACCAAACGAGTTATTTACAAACAACTTATATTGGGCACCATTTTTCTATAATGGCATTCAAACCGGAGGTGATAGAAGATATGAAAATTAACATATTAAGAACACTTTTAGGAACATAATAAAATTTGTTCAGCTTTCTCTATTTTTTTGTCTTTGAACTCCAACTGCGTCTTCTGCTGACTGGCCCAACAGCCAAGAAAAAATGATGTAGATGTATTAAAAATCTTATTGATATTTGAATAAAATAGCAACCGCGATTGCTCCCAATTATCAATCCATGTCAGACGAATTTTTTGTTGTCCGCTATCTTGAATTTTAAAGAATAACTATAAGTTGGTGATAACGTTAGACCAAACGGTTTGGATATTTCAAATAATCTCCTTTAAAAAAAAAAGGAAATACCTGTACGTCCATATTGTATTGTAATTTTGTATTGAGATTTTGTATTTTTCCAACAATGTTAAAATTAGCAACAGTTCAAACGTTCATTCTTTAAAAAAGGAGACGCAAATATATATGAAAATTATAGAGCAATTAGTCTTCTCTCTAATATGTTAAACCTTATTGATTTGTCTATAAAGGAACTTTTCTCATATTTTAACCTCTCCACAATAAAATTATGAGAGGTTACTAAAATTGGTTCAAAAACGAAAATTGAGATAACATCAAATCTTTACGTTTTGAGGTCCTAGGAAATGAAAAAAGTGGTTTTTGAAAAATGTCTGTGTGTGTGTATGTGTGTATGTGTGTATGTGTGTATGTGTGTTAGCACGATAGCGCCGAAACTACTGAACGGATTTGAATGAAACTTTGCATGTGCATTTCTTCAGTGCCCCAGAAGATCTGAAAAGGTTTTGGTTGAGATCGGATTACGTTTAGTGCCATTTTGACGCAACAAGTTGTTTATTTTATAATTACTTTCAATTTGTAATGGAGCCATTGAAAAGCAGTTAAAATTCTGATTTCAACGATATATCACACTTCCACCCTTTCGATTTGGTTTCCGTGAAAAAAATTAAAAACAAAGCAAATATGAAGCATAGATCGCATTTCGCATGACATAAGCGATCGGATTGCAATGAGCAAATTTTGACAGTTGTCATTGTCATCGTTTGTCATCCGATAACGTTGGTGTCATGTCATGTTAATAAGATTTTTGGCATATTTGTAACTTTTAGTGGATTGTCACAAACTTTAAAGGTAGATGTAACAATATCAATATCATATGCTTTCTGTAACTTCGTTGGTGAATTTATTATAGATTATCACTTTACCAATTTTCAGTTTGTTAATTTACAAATCTGTAGTATTTAGGATAACTAGACTTTCTTAGTCGTGCAAGTGATGTTAAAGTTGTTAATATCCTAATAGTATATTAATCAACGGGCGATAATGTAGGTAATAACTCGCATAGATGATTGTAGATTCATTAAGTTGAGGGTTTTTTTAGTGCCCCAGAAGATCTAAAAAGGTTTTGGATGAGATCGGATTACGTTTAGTGCCGTTTTGTCACACATTTTAATGCTCTTTTCGGCTTCAAAGATCCACCGAGTGGGGAGGTTCCAGCCGCTTCCAGTAGCTGCCGATTTTTTTTATATGCATCTAGGAAGTTTAGAGGTAAAACAGGGAGTTCCTCAAGAATCTTTACTTGAGTCTTTCCTTTTTATACTGGTTTGTGAACGACTTAATTCTGTACTTGAATAAAATATCAAATGTTCTGACAATCTGTTATGCTGATGACACTAATATTCTTATAATATAAGATAAATTACAATTTCTACTGAAAAAGTAGTGAAAGAGTTGTGATACAGCAAGGGGACAGCTACTAACTGTATAGGGAAGGAAATCTTATACACCTATGTACATGTGTAATACGGGTGAGAATGTAATCTAATGGAATGTGTTTATCGATGGTATGGATTTATTTATTATTTACCCGCCCGTTGGGCTTAGGTCCTAGGTAACCTAACTAAACTTCGATATTGAACTCAAGATAATATTAATCTGTTGAAATGGATATTTATTTAACAGCAGAGAAAGTACAAATAATTAAATAGTACTATGGTGGAGATTCACCATCCAATTGGTATCATCTCCAGATTCTAATCCATATTGCACATGTACATAAGTGTATTCATAGGATTCCCCTATACGGCTAGGAGCCGTACGAACACCATGTGAGAAACTCGGAGAAGCAGTTGCTTCGGACTAAAATTTACGTAAGTGGGTTCTTCATATTACAGAAGTATGCAGTACTCATAATTACAGGATTAAAAAGTTGATACTTGCAGAAATGCATTCAAAAACCTTGAAATTTTGACTCTAATGAGCATATGTTGAAGATTGTACATATGTTTGCAAAAATATAGTTACAGTTATAAACCAAATTACGCACAAAATAATTTTAGCCGACGTGCTGCAGCGAGGAGATACTCATTGCAATAACCAAATAGAATACAGCCAGACCATAATATTTTCAAAGATCGTTTGGGAGAAACGGGTTCATTTCGCCATAATACCGATGTAGGACGACCGAAACGAATTACTCCAGATCAAGAACTAGAAATTTAAGTTCGTATGGATGAAGATCTTCAAGTCAGCTCAAGTCGTTCAACAGCGGCAACACGGGTGAGTAAACAATCTGTCCTAAGATTCTTATGTAAAGAACGCTTCTACCCATATCATCTCACTCCTATACAAAACTTACTTCAAAGGGATCTTCCACAAAGACTACAATTTTGTCAATTTGTTCTAAATAAACACAACAGGGAACAAATTTTTGTTAAGAACACTTTATTTACCGGCGAAGTAACTTTTACTCACCGAGGCGTTTTTAACTGGAGAAATACCCATTACTGGGAAGTAGAAAATCCTCATGCCGTTAAAGAAAGGCATTTTGAGCAAGAATTTAAGATTAACATTTGGTGTGGTATCATCGGCGATCAATTATTGGGACCATTCGTCCTTCCTCCAAATTTAAATGGACAGTCTTATATGTTTTTTCTTCAAAATACTCTTGCTGGTATACTACATGCTTTCGTGCTAGACAAACGGAACAGGGTGTTCATGCAAGATGGAGCTCCCCCTCATTTCTCCATTGAAGTCAGGAATTGTCTTGATGATACTTTCGCACGCAGTTGAATCGATCGAGGAAATGAGTTTGCTTGGCCACCAAGAAGTAGTCCTGATTATAATCCTTTGGATTATTGTGTGTGGGGACATATGAAGTCCCTAGTCTATGCAAATACTATCAACTCAAGAGAAGAACTCTGGGACGAAATACAAAACTCAACCAATTTTATTAGAGGACAGGGAAATGTATTTTTCAATGTAAGAAAATCTTTTATGAATTGAATTAGAAAAGGCATAGAAGTAGGTGGAGATCATATCGAACATTTACTTTGAGTTGCAGCAATGGGGTTCTTGCATGGGCGGAAAGTTTATAATGTCATTAAGTCAACTTTTACGTTATTTTTGGTCTTCTAATAAGATTACATCCGTATTTTAGACAATCTTTTGATTTATGTATTTATCTCAACACCAAGAAAATAATCCATTAGTTCATAAGAAAGTGAGAAAGAGTTTACGCTGTTATTACGATTTTGTTTTTCCTTACGTTTTGTACTTCTTTCAATAAATACACTTTGTTTCATTAAATTTGAATTTGTCTTTCAAAAAATTATTGAAATGTTTAACGGCACTTTCCTCGAAAGCGGTTGGAGTTATCAAGTTCTACCAAGTGTACCTTATACACGTGGAAATGACGTCCTCATCAGATTTTCTGGTCGGAAGTACCACAACGTTTCGTAAAGAAAAATATGAAAAAAAATTCGTCATCAGATACAGGTCCTGCGGCGCCCTCTATAATATAACGTGTATATTGTGTCTTTGAATAAAAAAAGTTCCTCTAGCAAATTTTGCGAATATCAGTCAAGATGCTGTTGTGTTATTACAAAAAAAGTGAAAAATAATTTGAACTCTGTCACCCTGTATCTTTTTCCACAACAACATTTTACTAAAGCATATTTTGTATATCCTCATATTTTGGTCCAAAGAATCTACCCTTGACCTATTATTAATGGTCAGCCCTGTATAATAGCTGCAAGTGTTTCTTATTATTTAATCAATGAAATTAAATCGTCTTCAAATATTAAGATTTTTAGTGCAAAACTCAAGCTCTCCATAATAAGTAAAGCTTATTACACCTCAGATCAGTTTTTCGTTTAATAATACATTTTTCTTACCTATTTATTGTATGGAGTTTATTTATTTTAGTGTTTCTAATTTTACTTATTGATAATTGTAAAGTTTATTGCTTTTTTATGTGTACATTTGACGTATTCTACAATTTATTGTATATTTGTTTACCTTTTAAATGTGAAAATAAAAATATGTTATTATTGTAAGTACCTAGGAAAGGAAAGAACAGTGTGACAATTTCAAATAAGGACAACATTGAAACAAGGAAAATAGCACTTATATGCATGGCATTGTATTTTTCACATTGGTGATTGGATAATGCCTCTTTACTTTGTGAAGTATATCATTTTCAGACAGCATATATATTCTTCCGGTTGGTGCCGCAGTATTTACCATACATAAGACATCTGTAAGAGGTATCCCTAACATATCTGGCTTCTCTGGATAAGTAGGTGATATTCCAGTTGCATTTCACTTTATGAAGTTCTTGATTTTTCTCCATCACATAAGCTACTCGCCAGTTCTAGTCATACACAAACGGTGGTGTAGCCATTCACGTCTGTTAACAAGACTTTGTTCGGTGATCTTGTAACAATTACTCGTGATAAGTGTGTAGATCAGGAAATATTTTCGTAGTGTATTGTGTTATTTTTCAGCAGCAGCACGCGGGAAAAGCCTTGCGATGGTGTTTGCGGCAGGGTTAAGAGATTGGCAGTTAGAGCTTGCATCGACTTTTCAAAAACCAAATTTTCTTCATCCTTATGAATGGGCAGTAGCGAATGGTTCTGCTATTAACTTCAGTTTTACATGATAAGAGGATTGATTATGTGAACTTTTGGATCTTAAAATATTTTATACAATAACCTTTCAGATAGACTTTTCCAAAATGGTCCAGTGCTTTGATGTGCCGGGATCAACCGCCTCATTTATTGGAAGTAAAAATCATTTTGATTTTTCTCCCAAATTTTCGCCCTTCATGAATTTTCATCGCCCAACTGTGAGCGAAATATTGCACGTCCAGAGAAACAGTGTTGATCGAGACACTTAATAACCTGACACCTGATACTGAGCATATTGAATATTGCTCGTGTTTTGTGTAAAAATTGTCACTTGCTTCATTCGTATAATTATTTTCTTATCTTTAATTTGGTTTAAAGTTTGCTGTTGTTTTTTTTATAAATTCTTCACAAAATATATAATCTGCATGCAAATTTTATTACTATGCATATAAGTAAGTTAGAATGTTAAATTTGAAAAAATTATAGAACGCCTAAAATGTATTATAAAACAAAAGTAAAGTTTTAAAATCTGATTCTCGAAGCCAACGTATAAAAAGTTAAAATGAATAGAAAATAATTTTCAAACGTTTTGATAATGAGTATTAAGAAACTGAATTTCTACGCACTATAACAATAAATTACAGTGTATATAGTCCCTCTAGTTTGTTAAACCATATTTTATATGACATTTAATCAATATAAAATAATAGAAAACAAATGTAAATTCTGCGAAGAACCGAGGTTAAAAAAATCAATTTTCATACATATTTTTAGAACAGCTATGCCCGTACTAAACCGATCTTGACTTTGTGCGTTGCAATATCGATATTGTAAACGTGTCTCTACATTAATTCAACCTTCAACCGTGTTTTATTAGTTCAACTCTGCCAATTTTACTCGTCATTCACTCGATGGGGCTATTGAAGAGGTGGACGTGTCTAACATATAAATTGTTCATTTTTCAGTGTGTTGTTATGACCTGTAAGTATTTTATAACTTAATTTAGCGCTGTTCTCAGAAAATACGGCGTTATTATTGCTAGATACAAGTCAAATGGTCTTAACGAATTCCAATTAAAAAACACTAAATCAATTTGTCATTAATGGTTTTCTCCTAATCAGGCTATTAACTGCAGTTTCTAATGATGTTGTTTTTAAATTTGAAATAAAAGGAAATTATTTGTAAACTGATATCAAACATTTTTTTCAACAAACACCTGGTCGATTATTATCATGGCTTTTTTTAAGAAAGGGATCAGATGACTACCCCAGAAATGACATATTTTCTATTGCCGTTCTCGGCTTACATTCATTTATAGTAGAAATATTTGCGCTCTATCGGATCTCGAACTATAAACATCCTTTCATTCCTCGTATATTTATTTATTTATTTATTTACATACTCTGCTCAATAGGTAAACCCATTTAGAGAGCAGGACAAATACACAAATTTAGCATTACACAGCAGTATGGTACAGGTATAAAACAAACAAAAAAAATACATATAGAGAAAGAATACAAAAAATACACAATATAAAATACAAAAAAGTACAAAATGAAATTACCAACCAAGGAAAAACAAAGGTTCAAGTAGGCTTAAAGACTTTTTTATTATCATTGATTGAGCTGTGGAAAATGTCAAACAGTCCACAGTTTTTATTGTAATTGTTACACATGGTATGGAGAGGAGAGAATTTTAAAATATTAGAATGTGGGATGCCGAGGTAAAAAGTTTGTGAACTTCTGGAATTCAAATGCGGAACGCGGAAATTTAATTGACTTAAAATGTCTTGACAGTGTATATTGCTGTGAACAATGTTGTATAAAAATACGAGAGAAAAGTACTCGCGTCTGGTAACCAAAGAATTTATAGAAAATCTAGCTAGGAGTTCATGCTGCGGGAAGTCAACCTCCGGGTATACACCATCCGACTTAAACCAGAGCAGTTTTACAAATCGCCTCTGCACACTCTCCAAGGCGTCAATGTGAATACTGTAATGGGGATTCCAGACGAGAGATGCATAATCTAGTTTAGACCGGACAAAAGCAAAATAGAGGATCTTTAGTGTACATATGTTTGAGAAATCTCTGCTCATTCTGATTATAAAGCCCAGAGTTTTAAAAGATTTGGCTTCAACATTGTTTACATGCGGTACAAATGTAAGCTCTTTATCGAAGATTACGCCAAGGTCTACAAGGGTATCAGGTCTCTGAAGCACTGCGCCATCTACATTATAGTCGAAAATAACCGGCCTTGCACTAGTTGCGTAAGTCATAACATTACATTTTGACACATTTAGATATAATTTGTTTCTTCGAGTACACCAGTTGCATATACGTGCTAGACTATCCTGCAGTGTGACGCAGTCATCCAGAGATGAGACTGTATTAAATATTTTAAGATCGCCAGCGTACAGCAAACAGGATACTTGAATACAATTCACGATGTCATTTACGAAGATGTTGAATAACAGGGGTCCAAGAATTGATCCCTGCGGAATACCAGATGTTGCACCGTATTCGACAGACCGAAACCCACCATAAGCAACATATTACTTCCTATTTGACAGGTAGGAGTGAAAAAATGAAATGAGTTGAAAAGAGAATCCAAAATCAGACAATTTATTTAGCAATATAGTGTGATCCAGTCCGTCGAATGCCTTAGAGAAGTCAGTATATATTACGTCCGTTTGCTTACGCTGCTCAATGGCTTCGGAGATATACTGGGTGATACAAGTTAAATTAGAGGTGGTTGAACGCCCTTTCATAAAGTATATTTTTTTATGCACTTTTCCAGATGCATAGTGCAAATGGTGTACTGCGCTAGTCTAATGACGTATCTACATATCTCATGTACACCGGCAGTCACATAACTTGCCAACATACTTCCTGATATTAGAAAACTCATACCAATCTTTTTTCAAGTTCAGATGATGAAGTTGAAGTTCACAAAGTTATTGATGATTATGTATAACACTTGAGGTTAATTCATCTGCTTTGAAATCCATGGGACCCCTTTTGCAGAAAGAGGCCGCAGTAAGACACCTTATACTTAAAAGTGCAAAATGCATCTTTAATTGAGACAATTCAAGCTTGTTTGAAAGAGACGATGACAAATTAATTTATATATACGTGTTTGATTGCTGACAGCATTTGATGGACTAATGTCTTTTGTCAATAGTGTTTCTAAATCTAGAATATTTAGACCAAGGATTACTGAATGGATGTCTGACAACTCCTTCAACTTTTATGATGCATAGCTTATTGAGACAACCCTACGCTTTATCCGTTTTTTAAATGACTAATGTCAATCTGGAAATCATCCACTTTGAATACACATCCGATCTCCCTGGTTTTCGATATTTTTAATTATAGATGATTATAAATTATTAAAAACAATTTTAAAATTTTTTTGAAAAAAATTTATAACAATACCATCCATGTCTAGATATATGACAACTTGGAATCCTTTATCCCTTTATTATTATTATTACTATTATTACTACAAAAATGACAATTGAGATTGAAAACCTATAAAACTCAATAAAAGGAGATATTTACATATACAGTATGTCTCACTTTTCATGACTCCCGTATTATAGCTACCTTAATAACCATGCAATTTTCTTAAAATTTGGGTGGCAGGTACTTACCCATAAGGAGATTGTACCACGGTAAAATATTTAAAAATACACCAGTGGCGTTCGTCATTATGAAAAAAATGGACCTAACTTTCCAAAAAAAGATATTAGGCAAAATTTTAACTATAAAACAATATCATAATCTTATTCGTCGTTATCAAAAACCCATCAGTACCGAATTTCAAAAAAATAGTGTATATGGTGTTCATGTAGTAAGAAAATAAAATTTCACTTTTAAACAAATTTAACATTCTCAATTTTAATGATAAACATCACATGTGCAACTTTTACGGAATTTGACCGATATTCAATTGCTTATGTTTTCTAAAATCACACTAATAACGTTAGAATTTTACACACCTTGATGTTCGTAAACAAAATAACAGCAAAGTACTTTTTTGTGGGACTAAATTTCTACATTTGCCTTTTAAACATAAGTTGGCCATGATAATTTAAAATTACTTTGAAGTTTGGGTGACAGTTCATTATTCAACCTTGGTTCGCGGCCTGCGGAGGTAAATCTCACAAGAAATCTGTCCTTTCGGCATCCGTACAATGGTTTAGTAAGTGAGTCAAAACTGCCCTTGTTGAGGAGGTCTACAGTAGTGGCATTTTAAAATATTGAGCCGATGCCAGTGTAAGGTAGAAGAAAAGAGAAATTAAAAGAAACAGATATAAACTACGCCGTTGCCATTTTCTCTTTAGCGGGCTAAACTCAACATGCTTGCTGAGTTGCTGGCATCAATATTAATATATCGGTCTCTTTCACGTGCATTACTTTGCTATTGATATTTCATTCCATCTCATTACAGGGATCGACCCAAGATTTCTAGGTGCCACTACTGTAGATGCTACCCAATTGTTATGACATGTTATGACATCCAGGGCATTTAGAGCAGGGACTTCTATTGAAGAAATCAACAGGACTGCTTACTGAGTGGACATAGAAATCTCAGATGTTTAATATATTTTACTCTTCCAACAAGTTTTTGCTAGAGGTATGGCTGGATCTAATTCATGAAGCAACATTATCAGAAACCTAAAAAACATGTTTCCATTCGTATGTTTACATTTTAGCAGAGCTATATTGTTTTGATCTAAACATCTATAAATAGTTATTGTAATTCGATAGCGGCAATAGGAAATATATTTAAAAAATCGCCTTATCTGTAATAATGATTGATCGAAATTACAAGAGTATAAGCTTTCCAAATAATTAAGGTATTATTTTTGCTTCCAAATTCGACTATAGTGTAATTGTAAACTGCTTTTAACCAGAATATAGTTTTCCTGACTGACACATAGCGAGCACTTAATCGGTTACTGTCGAACAATGTATTTTCCAAATTGGTACTCAGACTTCTTTACCGTTGACATAATCTTCACAATCTATGATTAACTAATATCAATTACGCTATACAAATATTTCGCTGCTAAAAAATATAATTAGTTGCCACAATTGTTACCGTTGCACAATTACAATTACAAACGTTATTATGAATAATACAGTTTAACTTCGACAAATAAACCTTATCAATAATAGTAATGATTAATTTTGACGTTTTGACTTAGTACTACTTCTGAACAGATGATTATTATTAGGTTATTTTAACCATTAGAAAGTTGTTGAACTATAATGATGTATTTATATTTTAATATTTTTAAAATAATACTTTCCAATTTTACTTAGTTAGTTTGTAGTTCTACAAATGAAGATGCATTGCTTTGGCTTGCCGCTTACTTATGAAAAACATTGATTGATTGTTTGCATTAAAAACTGTTTCTACTGTGTTAGCAATATAATGATCAGTTTTTTCCTTGGACTTATAGTCGTGTTGACACAAGTGATAATGATTTTGAGGTGACAATATTATGCCACTATCACATTACTAAAGAACGTATTTCCGTACCAAAGGTATAGAGCCGTACATATTTAAGGAAAGTTTTCCATCCATTGCTTTGCCATTTGATTTGCATTGCATTGATTTGCATTGTTTGAAGTGAGCAAACATGGCAAAAGTTTAAGGCTCTTTACTTACTGATTGATACACGGCGATGTTGTTTGAGGCTTCTCCCCCAGCTTCCGGCATCAGCTAGTGGGGTTCATCCATATTTAATAACGGCATCATGGACATACCGGATGTCGTGAGTTATTATTACTAATATTACTACTACTAATCCCAAAATAAGTAAATTTTAATAAAAAAGGAAGTGGTTTATAAAAGGGCGACTCATCAGGTACGGGTTGCCTTATTACTTTCATTCCACGTATATTTTTTAAACAATTATCTATTTAATTTTACACCGTGTAATGACTAAGTATTTGTATTTTTCAATTGATCTTCTATTAAATAACATTTTTGCTGAAAGCTCTACTCTTGCCTTGCTATTTCACTTTCTTGTGTAAATAATGTATTGGTTTTAACCTCTCCACAATAAAATTGTGAGAGGTTACTGAAATTGGTTCAAAAACGAAAATTGAGATAACATCAAATCTTTACGTTTTGAGGTCCTAGGAACCCAAAAAAGTGGTTTTTGAAAAATGTCTGTGTGTGTGTATGTGTGTATGTGTGTTAGCACGATAGCGCCGAAACTACTGAACGGATTTGAATGAAACTTTGCGCGTGCGTTTCTTTAGTGTCCCAGAAGATTTGAAAAGGTTTTGGTTGAGATCGGATTACGTTTAGTGCCATTTTGACGCAACAAGTTGTTTATTTTATATTTACTTTCAATTTACAATGGAACCATTGAAAAGCAGTTAAAATTCTGATTTCAACGGTATATCACACTTCCACCCTTTCGATTTGGTTTCCGTGAAAAAAATTAAAAACAAAGCAAATATGGCATAGATCGCATTTCGCATGACATGATCGATGCGCATAGCGGTTACATCGTGAAACTCGTCACATCACGTGTCAATTCACGTGTGAGGGTTTCTTCACTGCTCTAGAAGTAGAGCGGATTACGTTTAGTGCCGTTTTTAAATATATATACAGACAAATCGAAGAATTAAACTACAAATATTCCTCTAAAATCTAGTAAAATTACTGAAATGCTAATGTTTGATTTAACAAAGACAGCCGCGAGCGATCGGATTGCAATGAGCAAATTTTGATGATTGTCATTGTCATCGTTTGTCATCCGATAACGTTGGTGTCATGTCATGTTAATAAGATTTCGGCGCATTTGTAACTTTTAGTGGATTGTCATAAACTTTAAAGGTAGATGTAACAATATCAATATCATATGCTTTCTGTACCTTCGTTGGTGAATTTATTATAGATTATCACTTTACCAATTTTCAGTTTGTTGCTTTACAAATCTGTAGTATTTAGGATAACTAGACTTTCTTAGTCGTTCAAGTGATGTTAAAGTTGTTAATATCCTAATAGTATATTATTCAACGAGCGATAATGTAGGTAATAACTCGCATAGATGATTGTAAATTCATTAAGTTGAGGGTTTTTTAGTGCCCCAGAAGATCTGAAAAGGTTTTGGATGAGATCGGATTACGTTTAGTGCCGTTTTGTTACACAATTTAATGCTCTTTTCGGCTTCAAAGATCCACCGAGTGGGGAGGTTCCAGCCGCTGCCAGTAGCTGCCGATTTTTTAATATAGATTGAGTCAAATCAGCTAGAAGAGTATTATGCAAGGTTTATAATAACTAATGTATCATTTATTAACTTGCAATGTATTTACAACCTAAATGAATCTGGGAAAATTGATTAGCGAACTATGCCAAGGTAACGCTACCGCGTGCGGCCAATCGTGTTAAACATTATTAATTAATAAAATGATTTTTAATCCTCAAGAAAAAATTGTATGTATAATTGTTTTAAATATTCTTGTTGAACAGCAAGACTAGGTACAGAAATATACGCTAGTTTAAAATATTCCCTTTCATATTGTTAAATCGACGTTTATCTGAAAGCACGGAATTTTTTTTAGATAATATTAGTGTATACTAACTGTTTAGTTTGTATAATCTGACCTTTAAATTTTATCAAAAATATTTTTCGCTATGTAGTTTGCGGAAATCCTGTTGTTTTCCGACATACCAGTTTGAGAAGACTAGATTGTATATACCCGAACAAAACAAACCTTGCCAAATAATTTTTACGTAAACATATTACGAAACTTTTATCTATGGTATTTTAATGTCCCAACATTTATGTAGACATAAGTTAGTGTCTAAAAATATGTGCGCATGTACATCGTATTGTTTAAAACTGGATAGGAGATTGCTAATGTTTTTTAACGTAGGGGTAGACCAGTGGATGGGTAACAACACCTGGAAACGGTAATTGTTGCTAAAATTTTACACCCTTATAAAATCCGGCATCAAAAATGAGAAGTGGTCATGACCGCTCAAACTATAGCATTTTATGAGTACAAGAGAGAAAAACTAATTATCTAAAATTTTGACATTTTTTTTCGAAAAAGTTGTTTATAAACTAAAATTTTAACATGCAACCAAATTGAAACGCAAATTATTTTTACGTGCTTAAAAGTTAGAAAGAAACGAACAACTTGAGAAAATGAAGTTTTCTTATGATGCATATTTGCCAAGATATTTTAACTTTTACGTTTTAACATTTTGTTAATAAGCAAATCAATCTTTTGTCTTAAATTAGTGCTGATTCAGGTCGAAGCCACCTGATATAAGATATACAGGGTATTCAAAAATAATGTCTTTTACTTCTGCTCTAACATGACCGAAAAATGTTTTTTTTTGTTACGTAGCACATAATATTAAATATTCGTTAAAAATTGCCAAGCCTAATAAATTGTTTTCTAATACTTCATACTACTGAAAATCTTGAAACGGTCATAAAAGAGGACATGAAATAGAAAAAAAAAATTATTTTGAAGTTCCGTATCAGTAGTTAATCATTCCAACAGAACATATTTTTTTAAATGTTTTAATCACCTTTTCCAAAACTCGTATGCAAACACATTAGTAAGCCTATTGCCCACATTATTAATCTTATGTTTAAAAATTCTATAATTCCTGAAATTTTTAAAGAAAGCATTGTGGTACCAATATATAAAAATGGCAGTAAAAATGATATGACGAACTATCGCCCGATATCGCGAATAAATAATATTGCCAAAAATTTTTGAAAAGTGTTTAAACAATAAATTTCGGTCATTCCTAGAAAAAATAAAATAATATCAAAACATCAATATGGATTCCAGAGGAATACTAGTACTGAAGAACCTCTTCAACTGCTAACGGACACTATACTAAGTAACTCGAATCGAACAAGAACGTCTTAACCATCTTCTTAGATTTACAAAAGACCTTTGACACAGTATCTCATATTCGTCTATAAGGCAAACTAGACAAAATAGGTATCAGAGGGAAAGTATAAGGTTTATTTAAAGACTATCTAGCCAATAGACCACAGCAAGTCAAAATAGATAATACTCACAGTGCAACAAAAATAATAAGAACTGGGGTTCCCCAAGGAACTATCTTAGGTCCTAGCTTATTTCTTATATATAAATGATCTTTTACAGAAAAATTATGCATGCAGTATTATATCGTTTGCAGATAACACGGTAGTATTGTAGAGGAAAACGATAAATGAAAACAATCACAGACGTAGTGGGAATAGTGGTGGGTAGTGCCGATGCATCTTACATCTTTTGTGTCGCGTGCATTAAAATGAGAGAGATGGTCAACCATGTGGTCCGCCATCTTAGCGTCTCACCTCGCTCCCCCTTCTCAATTATAGGTTTCTCGCACTATAATTTGTGCGGAGACTTGGGACAAAACAAAGCAAAAAGCCACTGCCACGATCTCCTTTTCCTAAAGTAAAGTTTGAATGACCTCTGTACTTGAACCCATTCTAATAAACGAATCTCTTAAAGGTGAATTTATAAACTAACCGCAGCGGTTACAGTTGCAGTTGCCGCACCTGTAGTGTTTATGAAGAATACGAAACGAATGTTTCCATTTATAAAGTCCGCTGCCGCTGCGGTTGCAGTTCATATTCCGCAGGTAGATAACCAACTTTTATCTTGAACGGCAACCGCTGCGGAATTACCAGCGGATAGCCAATGAAATTGTAGTTTTCAACCCGTTCGACGTCAACAGCAGCAAGAGTTTATAAATGACGAATTTTCGTGAACTGCAACTGATACTGCTGCGGCAACTCCAACTGCAACCGCAACTGCAGCGGAATAGTTTATAAATCGAACTTAACGGTTGTGTACATAGTGCGGCCACCATAAAATATCTAGGATTAGTCTTAGACCCACATTTGAAATGGGGAAATCATATCGACTATTTAGATGGAAAAATACGAAAACTGATGAGATATGGCATTACAGGTGGGGTTTTGCTTACAAAGTAGTTCTACGACCCTTATAGATAACACCAAACTAAACCCTTAGATTAATTTTTAATTAAGAAAGCAGATAAAGCTGCAGAAACATCTTCACTGAAAATCAGTTATTCGATTTGTCAGATCTATACGTGCATGCTGCTATGGCCTATGCACATAATAAGAAGGAAACTCTTGGATCCATTGCTGAACATCCATATGAAACAAAGACTAGGGAAGCAACGCGTATAGGGTACCATTTTAAATGCTGCTAGAGACAATAGCAGGTCTCCTCAGGTGTCACTTTGATTGTAAACTATAAGGGATATTACCTTGTTTTTGTAAAATTTGTTGCAGTAATAAATAAATAAATTTAAGTAATAAGGTGAAAGCTTTTTCGTAGTTTTTCGAAATTTTTGAAAATATATTTTATCTTTGAAGTTCTGCATTTCGGTAAGTATGAGATTTAAAAAAAACTTGTGTAAATAAAAATAGTTGCATATTCAATGCTGTACAAAAAAGGATAGATTGATTTTTTTTGTAGGGCGCATGAGCAAAGAGTTATTGAGCAAAAACTGAAGAAAGGCAAGAAATTTAGCGGTTTTTTCGGCCTCTCAGAGCGAGCACAACGTCTGAGAGCCCAAAAATTTGGGTCTGTCATTAATGCCTAGGTACATACGACATACCCAAAAATAAACTTTGCTGCGTACACGACGTCTGTGTGCGTCGCTAATTACAGTCTACAAGCCCGAAAAGCCAAGCTGTAATAATTGCTTAAGACAAATACTTTGATGAAAAAGAATTGTTGAAGCGGCTGTATTACTTGCTATTTTCCTTAGCCAACTCGGAGGGCCACATCCTTCGAAAGGGGGCGCCAGTCAAGTCCTATCAGTCTATCAGTGCCACTCACAACGCGTCTCTTCGCTTTTGTATGGTTAGCCCACCACACGTGGGAGTTTCCTTTCTTTGTCTTACGCGTGTTTACAAGATCCGTAGTTGCTAACGTGCACAAAGTTCGCTTTACCTTCTCATGGTGCGTTTTGTAAACAACGTAGGGATCACCCCTATTTTATGCTACTAGTTTCGTCTTTGTTTATATTAACACAATATAGATAAGACCTAAAATCTTGTTTATATTTATCTAAAGTTATGTCTCGATATTTAAAAACATAATAAGCGTTTGCTGTAAATTTTTATTTGATTTAATTGCTTGTAAAATATAATAATAATTCCTGTTAGTGGAGTCAGACAAGCATCAAATTTTAGTGAGAAAGGAATTGTTTCCAGTGTCAATTTTTTTTAACGTCGAATACTATACGAAATTTTTCTACCTCTAGCAACCGCCGCTACGCAAGTTATCGGCCATTTTGTGAAAAATCGACCATTTTGGTCGTTCTTTCTAAATATAGATGAGTACATCTCGGTATGTGTAGGTCCAAAAAAAGCGAATAAAATTGAGGCTGTTCGACATGAAATAGACTATCAGCGATTACAATATGAAATTTGTATCTGCACACATAACCCAAAAAATAAAAACTGAAAAAACTGCTAAATTTTGGTTATTTGGTTATAACTTCGGATGTTTTAAGTGAAATTTGATGAAATTTGATGAAATTATACTATATAATAGAAACAATAACTGGTTAAAATTTCAAGTCAAGATATCTAATACAAGTCTCAAAAATTGACTTCAAATTTTAAAATTGATTGACCACCCAGGTAGAACACTAATATTGAACCAATATTGGTTTAATATTACAAAAACGTTGACTCAATGTAAAAAACGCAACGTTGAACCAATAAAAATGTGAACATTTTTGTATATAGACTCAATATTGGTTAAGCTATATTCAACAAATATTTAGAAATCATATCATATAATATTTTATTCCAATATAAATTATTGTTTGAAATCATATATTGGCTCAATATTTAATGAAAATTTAGCATAATGCCCAAAGATGGTAAAGCTATTTCTCGTAATTTTCATAAAGAACAATTTTTGAATAATTATCGACATTTTAAGAACCTCACTAAGAAGATCTAGAAGTGATTGTAGTAAAACCTCCAGCTGAAATATTTAACCTGTGTATGGTAGGTACAACTACATCATCTGTAAAATTATTAAAGGCATTTTGGACCTTTGTTAGTACAGATTAGGTGAACATCACCACAGCGAATTTCTCTTTCTCATTATTGAATCACATTGCCTGGAGACCCTAAGACAGAAATTATACGCTTGTACAAGCATATTGCAAGGAGGGCCATCTATGCAACTTATTGCAATCAGCCTAGGCGCAGCATAACTATCCAATATAGATATAAATCAGTTAAATAATATTATTTAAACGAGAGATTAACAATATAATCTCAATATGAATATCCCGATATTTTAAAATTAATATTTGTCATTATCAGTCGATCTTTGTTGTGCAATATTAATAAAAAGTTCAATAACAACATAATAACATATACACTTTCCAATATTGGAAAAATCAATATTTATTGGTATTAGAAAATATTCCCTAAATAATATAAGCTTACACATAATTGACAAATATGGGTTAAATACGAGTTTTCAAATATTTTAGAATCAATATTTATCTTTATCAATCGATATTTTTTGTACAATATTAATAGGTATTTATCAATATTATCTGCGTATATCTAGATTGGAATGTGTTAAAACAATATACTACCAACATAACCACGCCGATATTTTAATACCAGTGTATATTAATATTAGTTCAATATTTTTGTTACAATTTCAATGTATCTATATTGATCCAATATTGAACCACGGTCCAGCCAATATTATGTTCTACCTGGGCAATAACTTGTGCGCCGCATCGTATGATGTTTTTTTCTTTAAAAAATTGAAGGTTTTTTATGTACTTTATGAAGGTGAATAAGAAAAAAAATTTAAACTTGAAGAAAGTGAAGAAAATCGAATTTTTGTATTTTTTCGTCAATTTTTTCGGAAAACCACTTTTTTTAATAAAACTCATTTTTTTGTATTAATAATTCAATTTTGACATATGCTGATGTAATTTTTCGAAAAAAAATTATATTCTGTACAAGTAGCATTCAAATATACTTGATATACATACAGCGCCTCCCATAAGCTAAAAAATGTTTCTACTTTACAGTAAAAATAAGCAGCAATTTATTTCCCTTTTATGTAATGAATTTAAAAATAGAAATATTGAACATCAAATATGCAAAGAAGATGCTGATGCAAATATTATTCGCACCGCTGGAGAATGCGGTATTGTAATTGTCGGTCAAGATATAGATTTGTAAGTTTTATTAACACATTTTGCTTCATCTTTATCAGAAAATATTTATTTTTATAAACCCATGATAAGAAAAACGGAAGACACATATTATTCACAATATTCTTTCAAAGAAACAGATTTAAAAGAACATGTGTTATTTATATATGCTTTTTGTGGTTGCTATACTACGTTAGCATTTGCAGGAATTGGAAAAAAGAAAATTTATTTTACTTTGCAAAAGTATAATTTTTTAAAAAAGAACACACTTGTTTTCTATGATCTTGAAGCAACAGAGACTATGCTATTTTCAGCAGCCGCAGGTTGCATACAAGGGCTATACGGATCGAACCCAATTTGGAAAAATTGAAATTTAATTGCTTTCAAAAATACACAATATCAACAGCTTGATGATGCATTTTATTATTATGTTTCAAGCGATACTGAAAATCAGTCTGATGATTCTTATCAAGTGAGACAAAACGACGGCGATTAATATAATTGCTCACGTATATTTTTTTTTCAATTTCGAGTAAAATGTTTCCATTTTTCTATACACTATTTAAATACAATAAATATATATTAGCACAACAAATAGTGCTTTTATACATAACTATAAATATGTATACGTATAATTGTTTTATAATTAATTGGTTTTTTATATTTTTTAATGCTGTTTCGAAAAATTAGATCAGAATATATCTAAAATTAATTAATAATATAAAAAAAATAGTTTTATAAAAAAAAAATTCGAAAAAATTGTATTAGATATTTTGACTTGAAATTTTGACCAGTTATTGTTCACGTTATAAAGTATAATTTCTGAAAATTTCATCAAATTTCACACAAAACATCCGAACTTATAAACAAAAAAAAGCAAAATTTTGCAGTTTTTTTAGTTTTTTTTTGTTTTGAGGTTATGTGTGCAGATAAAAATTTCGTATTGTAACCGCTGGTAGCCTATATCATAACAACCAGTTTCAATTTCAAGTCAAGAACGACAAAACTGGTCGATTTTTCATAATTCAATTCAATTCAACATAACTTTATTAACATTATAATATAATACGTACCTCCCCAGAATCCATCCCGGGACCGACCGTGCAACCACAGCGCTACGCGATGGCAGACTGCAGGGTCGGGCGGAACGGGTCTGGTTCGGTTAAAAAACAATTAAAAACTTAAACCTAGACTCCTTCTGAGACAGACAGATTCAAAAGGTATTAAAATGACTTACATCTAACATAAAAGAAAGACACTTAAAACTACATAGAAAACTTGTTCACATCACTTTTTTAAAAAATTTCGTAGTTGACGCAGGCATCTCAATCCAAACGAGGAGCCTCCCGCGAGGTGTATAAATTCCGGGCTGCGCAAAGGCGGGCCTAAACTTTGATTTAAAAATTTTGATTTCACAAGGTTTTGATTTTGTAAAAATGTGCGATGAGAAATGAATTTAGAGACAAAAATGTACAAAAAGAAAGCAAGAAAAAACAAACGCGACGAAAGATTACAAACATAAAGGGAGAGGGGGGACAGGAAAGATATGAAAGGTATGAAATATTAGTAAAGCTGGATAGATTAAGTTGAGGTTATAGTTGGTGAAGTTTGGCTACAGGGGTTGCCGGAAAATCGGTAACGTCTGGTATGGTAAGGGGTGTTTAATCCGAAATGGGGCATTATGCTGTCTAATTTATGTTATGTGTCTTGTTAACGGACAATCGCCCAGCTTGAAAGAGTAAAAGTTTTGAGAGATCTGCTGGACGTAATCCGCTATCGGGGGTCGATTTTTCATAAAATGGCCGATAACTTGCGTAGCGGCGCGGCGGTTGCTAGAGGTAGAAAATGTCCATTTCATATAGTGTTCCATGTAACTAAAATGTTTAAAAAAATTGACACTTTAAACAATTCCTTATGTTTTGCTTGTTTGACTCCAATATGTTTAAAAATTGTAGAAAGTAATAATACTTAGGAAATATTTTAGATTAGAAGATACCCGAGTACCGAGTGTTTCTCAATGTAGTGTATTGCTATCAAGAATGGTTATGGTTATCAAGAACTGTCAAGATGTCCTTGAAAATTGTGTTCATTTTGCCACCCTGTATCGTATATCGACTTGTATGTTCGCGCGCGGGCCTCAGTTTACAATAACCTTGGATTGATGCATTGCCCTGCATACCCGTGTTTACTTCAGTCTGGCTGCAAAATACATTTACACATGGATAACGTCTACAAATAAATATTCTGTCGTTTCTTTAGAATTCCGATATATGTATTGATACGTTCACGAAAAACAAAGATTAAGAGTTAACATTGTGTTTTTGCAACGATTCTATGTATTTTATCGTTGCTTTAAATTAAGTAAACAGTGGAAATAATTGAGCCGATGACGGAAATGCTGTTGCGATATTTTTTATAGTGCAACGGTGTTTGTCACTTTATTAATGTTAAATTAGGTCATCGCTTACTTGGAATTGGAATTTCATATATGTTTTATGTGTTCGTCCTGATTCCTATATCGAGTAATTGTGATTTTTGCGGTGTTCTGAAACGTTCAACAAATTGCATTAACCAAATATTTAAAGAGCGATTGCCAATTTACTGCTTATGATGCGTATAACTGCAGTATTATTTGTATCCAGCTGTATAGAAAAATATTTTATTTTTTGACAACACTAAAATTATGTAAATAAACAATGTAATGTTAAATTGGGATTTTCTGCAACAATCTTCTGCAATTATTGAAATTAGACGTTTACTGTTAAAAGATTTCTGTTCCCTTTTAATAGACTTTGAAGAAATGGAAATACTTGTTCAGAGTTTATCTGCGCAAGTTTCAGGTGTAATAGTTTTGTCTGGGATCATCCAAATATGTACAGATTCGGCAAAAGTAATTTTATATGTACAATAATGTATATATTCTGAACAAACGAGTGCAAGAAACATAAGAGAAAGAAAGATGAATATACCCCCACCACTTCGTAGGAGGACCTAGTCCACCTTTTAAATCGCCTACGTGAAAGCGAGACGGATAATTGTCATATTATTAGCGTACGAATGGAAGTTTCTCCACCTCCCGTCTCGCCGTGACCGCATTCGACGACTATGTTAATGTCAAAGAACCTACCTAAACATATCAAAAATCATCATGCTTAAAGTCAGCAAACATCTCCTTCGGAAGAAATTTTTCGAAACTGTAACGAAATATGAAATATTTTGCATGAACCGCGTGCGACACATAAAACTCCTGTCCGAAGATATTTTGTGGGAGGACTATGAAAGCTTCTTGAATTTGCAACAAAAAATTTATTTTTTTGGAACTGTAACAAACATTTCATTTCTGAAAACTATTATAAAAATCCATTCCATGGGCGTAATTATTGTAATTGTAATACGTGACGTCCCACGAAGCTATATCAAATTACGTCGCAGGGGGCGCAAATTTAGCAACTACCTCGAAAACCGACAAAAAATTTTTTTACTACCAACCGACGTTATGTAGTGCTGCTTCTCATGCTTGGCATGTACTATGAGGACGAGTTGAAACTTAATGAAAATTTTTAAAGAGATTTTTCGCGGGCGACAAATTTTTCAGTCGTCATTTTTCTCGTTTTTGGCGGTAAACATATTTTCCGTCATATTTGCCTACATATGATTGCTCAGTGATTAGATGTCTATTGCCATGTACATAGTACATCGGATCACCTTGCCTGAACAGATGAATATAAAATAATATTCTCATTACAAGCAATTCAAGCATTTTTAAGCACTATGACGAGTACCCGAAATTATTTTTATGATATTTAACAAGTACGTATAAAGACAAGCAAGCTAAAAGCCACAAAATCGCAAATATTAAATTTTTAGTTAAATCTTTGTGGTGTCAGTTGTCAGTCGATTGCTTAAAGTAAATCAGTGGATGGTAGTTGGAGACTGCATTGTCCGAGAGTTGTCCTAATCCTCACCATGTGTGGTATGGACCGACACTGTTTCCTAAACTTTATACTTACATACTCTAAATTTGCAACTAACAAAAATTTTCTAAAAGACCAGTATATACCTTTACCTAAAAATCCTCTCCTTTTCATTGTGGCTTAGTGAGTCCATACTTACAGTTCCCTTTCAAGTTCAATGCAAAGCAAATAAATATAAAATAGAATAGAATACAAATAAAATAATTATTATTGTGGCCAGGTATTATTCGAAATTTCAAAGTATTTGAGATTTTGCTTGCCACCGAACCCATTTCGCAGCATTTCTGACTAGTGCCTCGTGTAACTTTATAACTGATGATACACGTGCAGTATTTCTTTGCTGCATAAATAAGTTTATGACAGATATAGACGCCTCAAATGTTAATTTCTGAAGTTTCTGACCAAACTTTCCAACCAATCATACAAATCTCATTAACTGCCAACAGTTCGCAGTAGAACAGCTAATATGTTAAGGCAAAGCTTCCAAAAACAACCACTTTTTTCGTCTGTTTCTGAAACTCATAGTGGGCCTATTAGTATTTAGCTAACGTTATTTATATCACAGTGCACCATCCAAACTCGTTTTCACTGTAGACACCATACTTGTATGCCACTTGTGCACCCCAGCGTACGCTGAACACGCACGACCTCTCTGATTTAACAAAAATAATTGATTCTTGTTTGGAAAATTTAGTTTGAGACTCCTGAGGCCGTTTGTGCACTTTTGCTTGTGGGATGTTCGGGAGGGTTGCCTTAAAACTATTGGACAGGATCAACTGTTACGCCCTGTATATGTCCAGACTGATTGGTTCACTTTTTGTTTAATAATAATCACATACAGGGTGTTCCGCTTGAAAAAATTTAGAGAATTCTGTTTAAAATGTTCTTAACTGAAAAATAATTTTTGGCCACCCTGTACATTTTTAGGAAATGAAAATGATTCAAAAACATTAATTAGATGTCTCGTAACTAGTATGCACATAAGTTTTTCTTAAAACACGTAATTGTGACTGTGGTGGTTTTCTTAATATTAATCTGCAGATTGCATTACTTCAACAACAAAATTCATTACCTCCAAGTGGTTGGGAGATATTCAATAGGAATGAATAGAGCCTAGAAAGAGGCTTCAAAAAATGTACTGATATACATAGCTTTTCATTTTAAAAAAGGACTTGGTCCTGTAATTTCGTCTTGGTTCGCCCTGTATGTTCGAAAATAATTCCCAGTTATAGACTTTTTAAACTAGTTTACTTACAATTTTTTAAAAAATTTCTAGCTATCGTAGAACTCGGGATATCGAGGTCCGGCGCACTATTGCCCCACCCTGTATATCTTTTGCTTAATTGCTGGCACTATATGGTATGTATCTATTGGACGTCGTGGCACTGTCTTAAATCTAAAACTCTTAAAAACCTAACACTTTTCTAATTAACCTGAAAGGGAAATTTGAAACACAGTAAAAGATTATATTTGTAGTTCAAAAAATATGTTGTTACAGATACAAATTTAAAAGATATGGGTATAAAGTTAACGAATGTATAAGTTCAACAATAATAGCGGTCCATACCCCACAGGGTGAGGAATAGGATGCCTCCAACCATCATCCAATGTTTTAATTTTTAACAAACGATTGACAAAAAGATTCACTGTAAAAGTTCAATATTTACGGCTATGTGGGCTTTTGTTTGACTGACTAATACGTATTCAGAACATCACAATAATTATTTCGGGTGTTCGTTCTAGAGCTTAAAAATGCTTAAATCGCAACCATTCAGAATAATAATATCATGAATATTTTCAGGCGTTCAGGCAAGGCGATCCCATGCACTATGTACATGGTAATGATACTTTTGTGACATCAAATGAGTGAGGAACCACCTAAAGGCAAACACGACGGAAAACGTATAAATTTACCGCCAAAATCGACTGTAAAAAGTGAAAATTTAATATTTTTAGTAGCATACTACTCTATAAAATCCTTGTTTTACTATAAGGAACGTAACCAGACTGCAATCAACAGCTACTCTCCGGGTTATATGCCCCGCCGAATGCTGAATTACAAGTTACAAGCCTGGCGCGTTAAGTGTAATAATTGCATATTACCAACAAAACGCTAATGCTTCGATTACAATAAACGTCAGCCGAAAAACTGATCCTACTTAAAGGAGCTCTCGTGCCAGTCGTCCCACACCACTTGCAGGCTGCAGTTTCGAGCTGTTGGCTCTCGTGAGTGCAAGGTAGGCATGTGACGACTGACACGAGGATCACTTGACCATTTAGTACATTTCGGTATCTGTGGGATAGCGACATGTAAAATAGTCAGCAGGCGCCATCTAGCGGTCCAGTGTCTGTTGCAAGCGAAAAATAAATAGCCTGACTGGGCTTAGCATAATTCAAATGTGCTTTTAGAGGGCGAAATATTAAAACATAATAATATTTTTGGTCGCAAACTCCTCTATAAAATCCTTATTTTACTATAAGGAATGTAACCTGACTACAACCAACAGCTACTCTCTGGGCTACATGCCCCGCCGAGCGCTGAATTACAAGTTACAAGCCTGGCGCGTTAAGTGTAATAATTGCATATTATCAACAAAACGCTAGAATTTTAAAATTACACTCCGTGCAGCGACATTCATTGTAGTTGCTAAAATTACGCTTCGTGGAGCAACATTCGTTATAATTACGTAAATAACGACATTTATTATAGTTACATAAAAAATGCTCCGTGGCGAATTTTTATAATAATTTTCAAAATTGAATTTTTTGCTATAGTTTCGATAATTTAACGATTTAGTTGCAAATACGAAAATCAAATATGCACGGGACGTCTCTTATTGTAGTTACAATAATTCGTTCGTGGAATTGATTTTCGTAATAGTTTGCTCAATTATTGGATTTTCGACACAGTTACGCAAAAAAATAAAACTCTGTTATAAACTAAAATTTTATAAATCCTTTTGTACTTTCAAAAGTATCTTCCAATGGTGTTTTTACATGGAGCACGCGTTTCATGCAAAGTCGGATTTCATTACAGTTACGTAAAATTTTGTTGATGAGACTTTTTTGCTATTTTTAAGCGTGATGGTTTTAGTTGTGTGTTCTTTGATATGCCCTCCAATGTTTTTCATAGAATTGGGAGACTATACATAGTTTTGGGGACAGATTCCTGAGTTATTGGAAAATATGGATATGCTTGCTGGCCATTCGCTGGTAGTGGCTTTTTGACAATGGTGCATCATTGAATTTTTTTTAGCCGATTTTCAACGTCTTCAACAAATAGTTGATAAAATTTAAATTCAATTCATTCAAGTTCCTTTCCATTTTCCCAAAAACGCTCTATTAGATGCAAGAAGGCTACATTGTAAAAAATGTGTGGCATTTAAAAGCTTTCATTTATTTTGATGGGTGGATCATTCACTTACGATTATCACTAGAGACTTCAGTGTGTCTTTCAAACTGCATTCAACCTGGCCAACTTTTACTAAATTCATTCTTTTTGTTTCTAAACTATGATTTAAGCCGGGAATTTGTCTAAAACCATAAAAAAACTAAAAAATAATTTAATAAGTTGGTATATAATGATAGGACGATGTTATGAGTTTACTTTGGCCTAGACGATATCTTATTTTGGTTGATTGTAGAAGACATTCAAATAAAGGTTTCCTGTTTACTGACTACATCCTTCTGGGTAGTGCTCCACGGCATCGTTTGGACACGCAGACTTATAAAAAAAGGGTTGGGCAGGGGCGGGAAGTGAACATAGCTGTGTATATTGTAGCTTGTAGCATCAACATCAACATTGCCAAGCGAAACAAGACGTGGGCGTAGCTAAACTGCACGGATGAGAATCTGAAATATCTGGCGATATCCAAAACTAGTATATACACAATGTTCATGGCGACCTAGAATGCCTGGAAAAATCAAGAAATATGAAGTTGTATAAAAATGTGAGGGAATCTGGAAGATTTATTGAGAAATTAGGGAATTATGACAGTTTTGCTAAAGCGTGACGTTGGTGTGACACCGAACCTAGAAAGACATAAAATGTAAAAACCAATATTTAATAGATTTATTTAAATTAGAAATTTTCTCTGACCATGGTTAATAAAATCGAAACGTAAGAAAATATAGTAACGTCTAATGAAATCCCGAGAACATACACATCAATCAAGTTGAAATGTTTAGGAATGTCGATACAAAAATCAGCGAATTAATCAACAACACTTTTAATGTAGACCTTTGTTTGTCACCATATGGCCCCAGCTCCGCTAAGGGTTTTTGTTTAGGCAGTTTTGCCTTCAATGACTTGACGAGGTACTTACATGCCATTTATGATAAGATTTTACAGCTGCTTTGTATAACCAAATCAAATCTGTTGTTTCCGTTCAACTTCATCTGCAATATCTCCCTCTATGTTCATACCATATATAGTGACGCTTTGGACAATGGTCTTATAAATATGGGCTTTTTCGTTTCTTCTTTAATGTCTATTTCCCATAGAAATGAATTAAGGGCACCGATAGTTTTCCTTTCTTTACTTATTCTTTCCTTAATCTCGTTTATTACTTGTTCCCTGTTTGCTTAAGATGACCCCTAAGTATTTGCATTTTTTCCACGCCTTTACTGTTCCCTTTTTCCAAAGGTAGGTCACTACATTCATATTTGTGTACTATCAGGTAATTCACACTTCTTCAGATTTATTGTGAGACCGGCGCGTTCGTATTCCTCATTGCGCTTCCTAATCATGTAGCTCAGATCTTGCTCATCTGCCGCTATCACAACTTGGTCATTTGCGAAAAATAGGCTGTATATTGTCTTGCTTCCTACTTGTAGGTCCATGTTTTGACATTTATGGACCCATCCTCTAAAGACTTGATCTAAGCGTATATCGATCGACGATCTAAGTATATTTCAAACAGAGTTGGAGATAAGCAACAGCCTTGCCTTGACCCCTTCGTTGTTCTAAAGGGTTCTGTGAGTCTATTTCCGATGTTTACTCTAGCATTGTTGTCTTTATAGTATCGCTGAGTAGATTGGATTAGTGATGATCTTATGTTAAGTTTTTGCATTTCTACCCACAGTTGTGATATGGGAACGTTATCATACGTTTTTCCAGGTACATCAGAGCCTGTGTGTGTTTATTTTTTTCGCTGAACCCTCTTTTCCATTGTTATTTTAAGTGTGAACAAATTGTCGATGGTTGATCTGCCAGCTGGAAATCCTAATTGTTTTTCCGGTTGTTTGTCTTCAATATCTTCTTCGATCAGGTTTCTTATAATCCTCGAATATATCCTTCCCATGTTTGCTATTACTGCTATACCATGATAATTTTTTGGGTCATCTTTAGAACTTTTTTTGTGGATGGCTGACACATATGAAGTTCTCCAGTCGATCGGGATCTCGTCTGAGTTAATGCATCTTTCATATACAATTTTTAGGGTTCTTGAGATTTCCTTAACTTCGTTGAGGCTTCGCTTTTTTATTGGTCAGTTTGGAGATGAATATGAATCACATTGGGTTCCTGTTGATGTTTGTCTTCCATGAACATCGGCCGTTTTTCTTCCAATAGAGATTTAAAGTGTAGTATCCAATCTTTATTGCGTACTATATTTAGCGAGGGGCCTTGTTTTCTAGATGTTTTTATTGATTTAGTAGCTTTCCAAGCTTCCGAACTTCGAGATCCGATGTATTTATCAATATTGTCGCACTTTTTCCCAGGAATCATTCTTTTTCTTTACTACTTATTGCTTAACTCTTCTGTTCGCTCTTCTGTATTCCTCTTTTGACTCTGCATTGTTCGTTTCAAGGAATTTTAAATATAACTGTTTCTTTTCCTTTATTTGTTGTTCTACCTCTTTATCCCACCAGTAAGGTTTCCTTTTTCCTTGATAGATGCCTAAGGACTCATAGGCTGCCTCTAAAATGCATGATTTAATGTGCTCGTGTTCTGCTTCCTTTGTTCATTCGTCTTGGGTTAATTTTTGTTCTAGTATTTTACAGAATAGGTACCTTATGCTTTTGTGTTGCAAAATATCTAGGTTAGGCTATATTTGGTGGTGTCAGTGAGGTTTTTCCCAAAGGATGTAAGAAACTAATTTGAAATGAGGCTGTTGCTCTCTGTTCTACTGTGACTATTTACTTAACTGTAATGATAAATATCTTAAAACGTCTTCTACCTCTTCTTTGATGTTTTACTTTCCAAGAAATTAATGATATAAAATAAAGTAACAGTTTTAAATAAAATAATAGCAAATTTCTAGTACAAGTTCAGTAAAAGAAAATAAACAATTAATTAAACATGGCTGTGTTCAGTTTTAGCATGAAGTGATAATTTTTCCAAATTAAGGCAAATAATATCAGAATACAAAACAAGTAATATCAAACTTTATAAAAAGAATCAGGGTTTAACAAAATTACTTTATAACAACTAAATTTGGATCCTGAATGTTTAAAAATTAGACGATCACATAATTGGCCAATGTTGTTTATCTTTCCATAAAAGTAAGAGACAACTGCAGCTGGAGGGTGTTTTAATAAGCTATTAGAATTGCTGCGAGGGCCAAGAACAGATATTTGCATTTTTTTAAAGACATTTCATCAAATATAAAATATATATTTACAAATAATTTCCGATTTGTGTTCTATAACCCAAAAAATATGCTAAAATATTTTACGAATGTTTTTATAAGACGAATTGTTAAGAATTTTTGGTAATTCTGCAGTTTGTCCACTTTTTTCTGCATACATTAATAAGAGAGTTATATGAAGCATTTTTGACTAATAAAACATTGCATAAATTTATAATAATCGAAGACATTGACGGGAAATAGGGGTGCTGGGTAGGTAAAAACGAGTCAAAGTCATGACATAGCATTATATATACTAAATACGTCTAACCTAATCTCTTCGGTTTGCAGTAACCAATACGCAAAGGACCCAAAGAGCAGTAAAAAGACGAGAATTTCAGGTCACTTCCACATGAAAAGCATTTAAACAGTAATTTCAGGGAAACGGAAAATAAGCGTCATGACAAATTTGAATGTTTATTAGGGCACGACGGGATTCAATGAAATCAATGAGTTGCAGTAATAAACAATGAAAATTATGCATGACTCTTATTTATCCTGGCCCTAAAATGACTTTCAATGTTAATCGTTTCAAAGTGGCCTAAAAATGTCATATTTTCACTCATTTTTATCCACCCAACTTTTTTTACCACTTTCCCGTAAATTTCTTCGATTATTATACATTTGCGCAACGTTTTATTAGTCAAAAACACTTCATATAACTCTCTTATTAATATATCCACAAAAAAACTCAAAAATCGAGAAGTAGACGAACTGCAGAATGATAAAGTTTTTAAATGTTTTTTTTCGATAAAAGTTCGTAAATGCTATAATGGTTTGTAAATATTTACTAACAATAAGATTAAGAAATATTTGTGCGGGTGCAGTTCGTTCGACCCGCTGCCGTCGCCGAGAACGAAGCACGCTGGATCAGAAAGAAGCAGAGAGAAAGAAGAGCGGCGCAGCCTATATAATTGTAGTTGTCCTTGAGACCATATGTACACATGCATCGAGGGCAAATCTATCTATCCGTGCATGGGATGCAACGAACAAGCGAGAGCGCAGTCTGCAGCAGCACACTTGATTCTCTATCCGTATACGTTCACGTTCGTAATAAAATAATTGCGGTCGGCGAATTAAACAAGTGAAGTCTATGTAGTCGATGTAGATACGTCTGTGCGCCGTAATTGCACTTTATATTTATGAATGTGTTTTTCTCGTGTCGCCGCGACTCGACAATTCAACTTATCTACAACTGTGTTTGTGTTTCCATGTCTCGTTCCCTGACTGTAACTTAAGATCTATCGGCTATTTCAGTGAATGAGAAAAGCCTCTGTGCATTTTTGTTTATTGCTAAACGATGATGTTATGAGATTAGCCTGCCACTTTGTGTTTATGTAAGTAATGTTTTTGTTTATTCGACGGCTTGTCTGCGAACAGCTAACATCTTTACTGTATCATTTGAAGATTTGCCGATTGGACTCGATGCAACTCCAATACGCTCTTATCTTACGATTAATTCAGACACCGAAATCAGCAACCAAACCAGCCTGGTTGGAAATATAGGTGAATATTTCATATCTTTGGAAACCGCCTATATTTTCTAATCTTTCCTCTCAGCTTTCACTGGACATCTTAATGGAAAAGATGCATTAGTACTATTAGTAGCAAAGTAATCCTATCTCGATTAACCATTATTTAAATTTGAATTATTCAGTTCCAACACTATTTTTAAATATCTTTTAAAGATATTTTTGTTCTTGATAATAATAATTACCATCTATATATTTATCTAAAAGTGTATATGAAAGGATGTATAAAAATATCAAGATTTTAGTGCTAAATAATGTTGAGAGCGTAGATCAACAGAAAAAAGGAAATTGAATACTGCATTGTAGGTACTTATCTTGACCTAAGCTAACAGAAATGTGTTATAGGCTAGAATATATTTAAAGATTTATGTTTATCATTTACTACCGAAGATAAACGAGTAATGGAAATTAAATCAAAAGACGCCTCAAGAATCTCCAACGTTATATGTATGGTGCTACGCAGGCCCCGGTTACAGAAATTCTGGAGCCTGGTTCACTTGACGGCTTTGGAGGTTAAATTAACTTTTCTTCAATTTGTTTAGATACAATTAAGACACCTCTCTTCACCTCTAGATCCGTTACAGGTATCTAAGTTGTGGCCGGCTTGACTGTCGCGGAAGGGGATACTTGAAATAAAAACAAGCATGTTAAAAATTAGAGGTCTTTAATTCGTGGTGGAATATTTTAAAGGCAATGCACTCGTCAACAATAAACACGAGTCTTATGGATTTTTATATCTCTTGTGTGATCCATCATATTTGAGTTAAAACGTTTGCTATTTGCTGTACCTTTTTTATTTTATAGCTCTATTATTTAAAAATGTCTATTGCAAGCAAGGGCCCTGGACTTATGTAAAAACATACACTTTTTGTACGGCATGTATGGTTTCCGTTGCATAATTCAAAATCAAATATCTGCTTCTGGTACTGATATTCTTTCATATCTTGGAAATTTAAGGTAGTTTATTAATTTATATTTTTTTAAATTTTCTTATAGTACCAATTCAACTCATTTGATATACCTCAGTTTTACACCAAGCAAGACTGAATTCCCAAGTGGTATACTGTATACTGATTTACCCAATGCCACGTCAGCGTTTACCGTTCTTTTTGCCGATGATATTAACTTTAGAGAAACATCTAAAAGATACTGACAGCAGTGTTAACGATTTTGCAAAGGAAAGGATATCATTAGTAACACTCTGACTGGTTTAATGCAAACATGCGTTACTTTTTTCCACTAAAAGAAACCTCCTGTGAAACCTCCCAGAATCTGTAAAATTTGTAGGTCTCACTTTGGACTGTAATCTAACTTGGCATTCGTATATTTCTATATTTTGGCATCTAAATTGTCACAAAAAGTATATGCTATTAGACACTTTTACTTTATTTGTGTAATTATGACTTGTCTATAAGCACTACGGTGTATCGTTGTGACGAATAAAATTATTATTATTAAATAAATGATTGCCAAAATCTAAGATGACAGCAGAAAATGTCCAGATTCCTTGAATACCTAAATCTACAATTGAACACCTAAATTACCTTCCAGTGTCAACCGATGATAATATATTCAAAAAACAGGGTTGAAAGATGTCATCGACAAGTAGGTTTCAAGTTATTTTTTTCTCCATAGCTAATTTTGAAAATGTATGCTAATGAATATTTATTTTCATAATAGTGTCATATGACATGATGAGTCGTCCAAGAATTACAAATATTATAATCTCTAAAGTTCTTAGCCTATTCTAATTAGCGCGCCCACCGGAAAAATCTTGGCATATCCTTCCAATTCTCATCACCTGTTGAGTTCGTTGTTTATTTGTTTTTAATACAGAGTCCAAAGGGCCCTTCGTAAGGACAGACAGGGTACAGGTGTTTCGTTCAGGTTTCGTCCAAACTTTTGATTTGCATAACAGGTTAAAGTTTGCAATGTAAATAAAAAACGAAAGGATCATCTCATTACAATATCAAGTATTTCTTTTGCTAAGTAAAAGTTTCGAATTTAACTTTCTAGCGGATAGACTTTTATTATCTTAATACTTAAGGATTGTAACAATGGATAGCCAGGTATTCATCGCATTAGATTCTTCCTATATTTTGGTTGCTATTCATTTCTTGGACATTATTTTAAAAATCGCTGCCCAAGGAATCACTACTTCCGCATCCAGATTTTGTATCCAAGCCCTATGCACACTAAATCCCAGTGTAATATTTTATTTCCTTTAATAATAGAGTGGGGGCGAGCGTAGGTGCGTCTTTACTATGTACATACTTCGGTATGCGATGTAAAGCAACGACAGGCGCAGTTAGTACTTGGATTGGTGACCATTCCAACGGAAACCGCGTTCTCGCCTCACACATCTTCCAGCGGCTTGTATATCAGTGTATGCGCGGAAGCTATACAACCTTAGGCGAGGGTTGTATAGGAGATATACCATCCTTCGGAGGGGATGTAAAGCCGTCGGTCCCTTGTCTCTTAAATGTTAGGCAAGTAAAAGATCCCTACTCTTCTTAAGGGAAGAGGTTCGGCAAAATTCCTGGTTGGGGGTAGCTCGTCTACAGGCGTCGGTGTTAGGCCTCAGTAGCGGAAATAGGCCGACGTTAAATAAATGTATAAAAAAAAATAATAATAATAGAGTGGGGATAGTAGATGTTACTAATGTAAAAAAAAATTCTCGTATACACACTAAATTTTGATTTAATTTTTTATTGCCTTAAACAATAGGGTGGTAGAGGGGGTAATTAATGCCAAAATAAATTTTAGAGGCCCTTGATTCAAATCCTAATTTAATTTTTACTCCCTTTAATAATAGGGTTGGGGTGGCAATGGGGGGTGGTAGAGGGGATAGCTAACGCCAATAATTTTTTAGACGTTTCGTTCTTGTATACACATTAAATCACATTTTAATTTTTTTTACCACGTTCAGTAATAGGGTGGTAATGGCAATGGGGGTGGTAGAGGGGGTAGCTAACGCTAAAAATTTTTTTAGGCGTTTCGTTTTTGTATATACACTAAATCACATTTTATTTTTTTTTACTCCCTTTCATAATAGTGTGGGAGTGGTATTTAGGGTGATGCTGATGCCAAAAAAACCTGAGACCTTAACTTTTCGTACATGCCTTAAATTGCAATTTTATAGACTCTTACTTGCTTGTTTTGCCTATTTACCCTTTTTTCCCCATTTACCCCCGAACTATTCAACGGAATTAGATTAAAATATAATCTAATTCCAGATCTCGTTATGTATATAAGTGTACGAAATTTCAAGTCAATATCATAAACGATTCCAGAGCAAACGTGCGCACAAAAAAAGTTACAGACCGACAGACAGGAATTTTTTTTTTTTCAAATTTTAAATCTCAACGTTTCATGACATTATAAGCCTATTTCAAAAAAAAAAAAAAAAATTTGCGTTATTATACTTCCACTAGACGTGGAAGTAATTAAGTTCGTATTGTGTAAAAAAGTGTAACTTCATCTGAACAGAAAGATTTTCGAGCTCACTAATTACACATTTAAGTCTAGTGCTGAAAATATCGCGCACATATCACACAATGACAAAAGTGCACATGCATATCTTTTATACGTGTGTTTTGTCATTATAGTTAAGCGTATCCATACGAGCCTAATGAAGATAAACAAATCTTTGCTTATTCGTAATATTTTATTTTTAAGCTTAAAAATTCAAAGGAAGTTTAGAAGACCCTCTTCATTTGGAATTATCATTACACATTTTCAAAATTTACTTCCGGGGAGATCTTTTCTCAGAAACATTCATGAAACCAACATGAGTCTACTAGACATAATCCGTTACGGCGGGATATCCTGTCAACTGCGCTCAAATATAAATACATACAAAGGTCAAATTTTTATTTATTTCTGTGCGTAAATTTATTTAGCGATCTATATTTATCAGTAATAATTGTTTAGACTTGACTTTTGCTTTTCTACGTTAATAAATACAATGTGATAATAACCAATTCAGAGTAAACCAATAAGTAACTCTTTTTGTAGTTAAATGAACAATTCAAAACTAATGGTAATGAAACTGTTTAATCCCCGGTCATTTATTATTATATATAATATTTAAAAATGACCATTTACATCATCGTCTAGTCTAGTTTTGCAAAAATTTGGATCCAAATTTATTTATCAATTTTATTATTAATTTTCCCAGGTTTTCTTATGGAAAGTTTAATATTACTTGTTTCTACGTTCTGATTTGATTTACTTTCTTGACTAGGAAATCAATTACCTTATTAATTTATATATTTTGTAAAATTTGGAACACTGTTTACTAGTTGAAATTCTATTTAATCGTTTATTTTCTTTTTATTCGATTTGATTGCTAAATTTGGGCTGTGATTTTATCCGTAAAGTTTATTTATTTTGTTTTAGTTTATAGAAATCAATTTATTGATTTTAGTTTAGTTTATATTATGTCCTGAAAAATAAAAGTTTAAAGAAAAGCAGCAGCACCGGTAAATGAACATACTCTCTCATTCAGAGCTGATATGCAAGTAACAAGAGTCATGTTATGCAATTGAATTTTCCGTGTTATTTTGTTTAAATTAAAGTTGCGACTATCGTCGATATAATAGTATGAAATTCTGATGAAAATAGCAAATAAGAAGAATAATGTTATTGCTACTGAAATGCCTTGGAAGTTCACTTAAAATGTCGTAGAATGCTAGGGAAATTTCCGTAAGTTTAAAAACAATACGACAATCACAAAGTTATGGATAGTTCTGAACGGTATAAAACGCCTAGGCTTGTCGAAAATGAAACCCATTTCAGAAGAGAGAGAGAGAAAAGGGACGCAAAAGAATATTTTTAATTTCCATGTTTTTCACATACAAATTGAGCAGCACGAAGGATCTGTCAAAATTTCTTTTATCTGAATGAGAATTTTCTGCTAGAAATCGCTGTTTACCATTATGATGTGTAGAGCTTCCATCACACCCTCCATCAAATGCAGTTGAAGATTTTTCAAACGTTCGGCATTGCTCTTTTCTTCAATAACATTAAAGTCTAACGATTGTGGTATTTTTGATATGATGTATAAAGATTAACAGATCCTGTAAATTAATTTCTGTTCCAGTTGCGTTTATTTTGAGGGCTTCTTTCTTAGAATAACATTTTATTTTTGCTTGTTCTACAGTTTTATATGATGGAAACCACCTACCTGTCTATTGGCTTTTTTAAAATTAAAATACATTGATATCTTAATAGTTTTGCGTCAGTTAGTTTGACAGCTTCTTCGCCATTCTACTGTGAAATTTTTGTGTATCTTTCATTAGATTTGATGCTTCTATTGCACCAGAACTTCTGAGGATCATTTGTGGGCATATGTTAAAATAGCAACCGGCACTTCTTAATTGTTTAGTTTTTCTTTTTTGTTCTTTCAATGTATTGCAAATCCATTATATCACAACCGTATGTCTAAGGTATCTGTATTTTCGTAAAGTTTTATCAGGAGTTTTGCAAAATTTTGTGAAAAGAAATCATATATATTAAAGCTCTAACAATGTATTCTACATCGCAATAAACGAAAACAAAATAAACACGTGAATCATTACTTGGATAACATTATCAATTTTTCAAACCTTGCCGTACATGGACAAGCCTATCACGCTAGTCGTATAATAAATTTCGAGATGAAACGTGCATAGCTGTAAAATTTATATCCCTTTCCATAACATCTGCCATATTAGGTGCAAATTATATGAGTTTCATATAATGCGGGTTGATATACGGAGACTGCTCATGCCTACTTAAAAAAGGACGCTTGAATTATGATAGAGGTTATTATTATTGATGACCCACATGGGGTACTACAACAGTGTCATTCAATTAGTTTATGAAAACTTAACGATTGCGTTTACCTTTGGTACGCTATCTTTGTTGCCATATTGACCAAACTGTATATTTTCTGTAAAATAGAGGCCAGTATCGGGTTTACGTTTACATTTACATACGAGCTTGGTAAATGTGTGCTGTTTTGCAGTAATTTTCCTTATTATAATGTAAGATATCAACTTTTGTAGCAAACCAAAAAGTCCATTTTAATAGTTTTTCAGGAGTCGGATTTCTCCTATAATACTAGAATTTTCTAAAATTTTCTATTTCTCCTAAAACTCCTAAAAAAATATAAATTTTCATGTTTTCTCCTAAAATTTGCTTTTTAAAGTTCTTATTTTTTCATTATCGGTTTTCTTAAATTCTTTGACCTTATGTAATATTGTTTCTAGTTTTATTTATACAGTATAACAAAAAAAAAACTGTACAAATAATGTGGTTGTTGAAGTGTAAAAAGAAATTGTTGAGCTAATATCCATGGACTTTGGAAAATCTTCCAATTTTTTACTTCCCACAAGAGCGAGCTTCCAAGAACTGGTCAACCTCTGCGTATCATCTCGTTTATTAAGATTTTGTGGAAGATACGTAACCGAAAACACACGACGATCCACCGTGGATGAACCAATCACGAGGAGGTACGCTCAAGTATTGACATATAGTGAAGAAACACAGCAACCTGCCCAAAATGGACCTATCACGAGGAGTCAGAGCCGAGCGCTGACCAATCAAGGAAAACCACGGCATTCCGCGGTATCGATTGGACACGAGGATGCCCGACCACTAGCGAGAAGTCATGTGGAGCGTGACGTTTCAGCGAGGCCACTTGTCGGGTTGACTCAGGCGCCCGCTACAGCTACCACAGGTGGTGGGGGATCGGTAACACGTAGCCAAACGCGCAGGCGCGCCTTAGATGCCAACATATATAAGGAGGTGCACAACGCGGGGAACGTCAGTTAAGTTCGAGAAACGAGGAGCAGCAATAGGCAGCTTTCAGTGAGAACCTGAAGATGGCAGATAAGATTCTGCCGAAACGTCGTTTAGACAACCGTGAGGAGTCGACCATCGACGGCCGCGGGAGGGCACCCGGAAGTACAATAACACTTCATTTAACACCCGCGAAAACCTAAAAAACAACATATATATATATATATATATACATATATATATAAAATAAATAAAATAAATATATATATATATATATATATATATATATATATATATATACCGCGGAAGCTTCTCGGAACATATATATATATTCCGAGAAGCTTCCGCGGTCGTTGGTATGAAAAATACTAGGTTCTCGGGTTGAACCGCGTCTGAGATTGTTAATGTCTCGACGTTTCGGCTCCCGTTTTGGAGCCATTTTCAAGAGAAAAAGTGAGTCAATAAGAATTGTCAAAGGTAATAATGTTAGGAGTTCGTGGAACTGGTTCGATTCCGGCCTACTACTGAGTTCGCTCTAAGGAGTAGGCAGAGTGAGGCCTTAGAGACGGATTGTGGTGAGACCTAGGGAGTAGGCAGATTGAGACCCCGGAATCGAACCAGTTCCACGAACTCCTAGCATTATTACCTTTGACAATTCTTATTGACTCACTTTTTCTCTTGAAAATGGCTCCAAAACGGGAGCCGAAATGTCGAGACATTAACAATCTCAGACGCGGTTCAACCCGAGAACCTAGTATTTTTCATATATCTATATATATATATATATATATTCTTTGCAAGTCATTAATGAAATTGACTGAAGCTATTTTCAAGGCGATAACATCAACCCAAACTTTGAAAAGACTCTTTCAACTGCCTAATAGTGACATGGATAAAAACGGTATTATCCCGGGAAGGTTACGGAAATAATATAAAAATTTTGAAGTACTGGGAAAAAATTGACAATTTAGAAAATATTGATGATTCACTGAAATACCAGCAGTTATGTATCACAGTCAAATGCGTAATTATTTTATCTCATGGAAATGCCTCCGCTGAAAAGGTTTTGGTATAAATAAACAAATATTTTTTCCAATCGAGAAAGTCTTCAGGAGGGTACAATTGCTGCTTTAAGACTTGTTAAAGACCAATTATTATTTTTGGGGGGCTTAAATAGTTTTCCAATTACAGCAGAGTTGTGGAGGAAGATAAATTACGAAACGAACGTGACAGAATTACAAAAGAAAAAGAGGATGAGGATCTTAAACGTCAGAACCGAAAACGAAAGGAACACCCTGAAATATTGTATAGAATTGATGTGGAAATAAAGCAGGTTCGAAACTTAAAAAAATTGTCACTTCAATGTCCAGCAAAGGCAAAAATCAGTTAGTCGGTGAAGCCCAAGCTATGATATCAATGACCCTAAATAGAAAAAGAAGCTAAAGGAAAAACTGAAGAATCTAGTGAAAGGAAAGCATGACCTGCACAAGAAGAAAGAGAGTGGTGACTTACGACCAATACCATTACTCTTTGTGCTACCTCGACCGGAAATCAGCTCGCTTACCTTTATAGGTTTTAATGTGCGTCGGGTCGTTTGATGCAACATTCCGCCATGACCCGCGGCAATAGTAATTATGTCTTAGTTTTTGTTGCGTTTTTTATGTATCAGGAACTTATTACTTGAACTATACCTTGATTTTCGTTAGACGTCTTTGTTCACTTTAAACATCGTTTATTTTAATTCGTGTTCTTGTAATCGAATTTAGTGATCAGTTCGTTCAACAAACCATAAATAAACAATAATAAATTAGAAACTCCTCGTAAAGGTAAACAATATCCATTCTAGAAACAGGTCTAGGTAGCAACTACGAATTACCATTATTAACTATTTATTTCATGTTGCTCATAACCATTATCATTTCTATTTTATTAAATATATATTTAAATTGAGATATGGGTACTTTATCAAAATTGGAGGGAAAATTTATCTAACAGTTGCAGATGAGATTTCATCCTACATTAATATGATTTATTTCAATTACTATAATCACAACACAATTTTTATACAAGCATTGATATTGTAAAGTAAAAATAGTCACTTAATAGATGCACGGTTGTAAAATATTACTTGCTAGATTTTTTAAATACTTTTGTTTTACAATGTTTGTTTATTTAACATACTTTGTGTACTTAATGTCATCTTATCACTTGGTAAATATTTTCTATTGTAAAAGATAGGGCAATTACACGTTATTCCACTCACCCTGATGATATAGTGAGGAATGACGACTTGTTTTATGAAGAAATGCCAAAATATTTTAATGTAGTTGTAACGTTCTTATATAAACACAAATAGATTAATATATCACGGACATTAGTATGTGTCTTAAGCGGGCCATACGTACTCAAGCATACTCGTCGTGTCTGATGCTTAGTGATTGTCTGTGGACTTGAGTGACATCTTACACAAAAATGGTTGATTTTCTGTCTTCAAATGCGTGTTCACGTACGTATTCTTCAATGTGTTAAGTCACTCGTGCATTTAGTTTAGTTTAGGGTTACCAGCAGTGAAATATAGAGACCATCTTTTTGTGAGAGGAGGGAGAGATCAAAAGTTTGAAATATTTGAAAAAATCGAAATCGGGACGTCCATCAAGTTGACATTATCATATCGAAATTTTCAATGTCAATACGTGAATTAATTGTTGCTTTCTTGTAGTAAATTTATCGTGAAAAGAAAAAAAATGTCGCGCTTTATTTAAAAAAAAAACATGGTAGTGCCAACTTGATAGTCAAGTTAGCATTACCACGCTAAAATGTTGGAAAAAGAGCTCTGAGTATCAAAATAATTTGTCGCGAGTAAATAATATGCGGAAAACCACCCCCTGATGATTTACGAGGGTGTTAGTGACAGAGAAAAATGCATTAATTCTCCTATTTTTGAGTAATGGAAATTGGCGACAAACTTTTTTCTAACAAGAAAAATTCGTAGGCCCCCTTACGACAATTGCCTAAAAAAAGAATCAGTACAAAAAACCACCCCTTGATGATTTACGGGGGTGGTAGTGCTGGGTACAGAGAAAAATGTATTAATTACCCTATCTTTATAATTTTACAACAAATTGTTTTTTGGCACAACAAATTGTTTTTTGGCGCGACAAATTCCTGGAAAAAAACAGTTTAAGAAATCACCCCATGATGATTTACAGGGGTGGTAGTGCTGAGTGCGCAGAAATGTGTATTAATTCTTCTATCTCAGTATATTAGAAATTCGCGACAAATTATTTTGTAACAAAGACGTCACTCACGCTGAGAAAAAGCAATGACAAGTCTAGCAATTTATGTTGCTCATGAACTTTTATCAAGTTTCCGTCATCTGTTTTAAAATGTAATTTTTCGAATGGTCGCTTTAGTGCGCTTCACCTGAAATCTCATTATCATACGAAAAGATTATTATATGAATAATAGGTCAGTAGTGGTAGACACAAAAATCACCCAATTCGGAAATAATTCCTACAAATGGTTTTTTTGTTTTAATGGCTTCATTTGTGACCCAGTATGACTATTCTAGATTTTCTCCCTCGGCGGAGAGGTGGAAAGAGTGTGGGGTAAAAATGTACTCCCAAAAGGGGTGTTTTGCGGGTTTTCGCTTATATGCTCGAAACAAATGTTATAGAGCATTAAATTCTTCGTCGCTACCAAACTACAGTAGGTCAAAGTTGGACCAATTTTCCAAATTTTTTTCCTCCTTCTGCCGACTCATCAACTTGCTTACTGATAGGCTAGAGAGTGAGGGCATCTCAGTCAAGCAAGCTCGTGAGGACGCTGACCATATGATCCTCGCCACAGCCATCGAAGTTGCCCAGAGTCACGACAAAGTTTCTCTAGTCGGCGAATATACGGATTTGTTGGTCATCCTCACATCTCTAGCCACACCATCGACCAACATTGATTTCCTCAAACCAGGAAGAGGAACACCACCAAAAATATTCGCCCACCACAGATGTACACTCGCCGACGACCTCAAAAAGGTTCTCATCTTCCTCCAAGCCATAAGTGGTTGCGACACCACTTCTGCACTTTACATGCTGGACAAGAAGGAAATAGTGAAACTTGTGGCCAAGAATGAGTACCTTTTGGAGGATATCAAACCCTTCCTTGATCGCAATACACAACCTGAAGCAATTGCGGAAACTTGGTAACGATTCTTGACCACCCCCTTTGGTTGTAGAGCAGAGGACAATCTGGACAAGCTGCGGTTTGATCTGTTTGCCAAATCCCTTATCAAATCAAAATTCAATTTGGTTTTCCTACCATCAACTACGGAAGCAGCTCGCCAACATTGTTTCAGAACCTACCTCCAAGTTCAAATGTGGTTAGAGAACCAGATGAATCCGCAATCCAACTTTGGACTTGCCTCTGTTCCTACCTCCAAGGAACTAGCTCCTCAGTCGCTTCTGACGAAAATTTCATGCAAGTGCACTAAAGGGTATGCAGGTGCTTGCGGCTGCAGGAAGAGAGGTTTAAAATGTTCAATAATTTGAGTCAGTTGCAAGGGAACCTCCTGCACAAACGCCCTCCAACCGGAAGAATTATTTGAAGATGCCGAAGAAGATGTGGACGGAGACCTCGACATTATTTATTTATTTACATGCACAAACCCAACAGAATTTACATTCCATTTACAGGGCCGGAAACTAACATACATATATATTATCAAAACTTGTGATATAAATTAAAACTAGAATACACGTTAGTGTTATATATCATGGCTTACTATAACCTAAATCTTAATACTAATATAACTATTGCAAAATTCTATAAATGAATTTGGTGAACATATGACTGAATGATTATGATTTAATATATACATATTTATCTATACACGCACATATACAATTATATACAATAATAAAGGAAAAGTGAATAGGGAAAAGCATTAAATAAGAAAAATAAAACAAACAAAAACTGTTAATCTAAGAGAATCTTGACTTAATTTGACTTAATCTAGTGTTAAAAATGTCGACATCATGTGCAATAATTTCGTAGCTACGACAGATACGATATAGTGGTGAAAACATTAAAGAATTTGTGTGTGTATTAGAAAAGTAAAACAAGGATGTAGATCTGGTTGACCTGGTAGGTGCTCTAAAGTTGATTTGTTCAAGTAATTGTGGACAGTCGATCATGTTGTTTAGAAGTTTGTATAAAAGTATAACACTTTGCATCTATCTCCGCTGCTCCATAGAATTGTATGAAAAACGATTAAGTAGTAATGAGTGATCATAACCTATAGGGGGATATTGATGATCGATTGTAAATACCAGGAATTTTAAGAAACGTCTTTGAATGCCTTCAATATTGTTAATATGTACGTCGTAGTGGGGGTTCCATATCACGCTCGCGTATTTTAGTCGGGGTCGCACCAAGGTATTATACAGAGTGTGGTACGCGTATTTTGAAAATCTCGAGCATTTCGTATGAGAAATCCTAACATTTTAAAAGATGATGTCACTGTGTTGCTTATGTGTTCTCTGAACGAAAGATGTGAGTCAAATGTTACTCCTAGATCTTTAAAGCTATCATGACGTGTCAGATTTGCCTTATTAATAGTATACTCGTATTTTATTTAATTCCTCGTAAACGAGACTACATTGCATTTATTTATGTTCAGAGACAATCTGAATTTGTTACACCACTCGTGAATTGTGCTTAAGTCTGTCTGCAGCTTTTCGCAGTCTGATTCGTCGTTGATCTTATAGTATATCTTCAATTCGTCAGCATATAAGAGAGATTTACAACTGATATCTATGACGATATCGTTAATGAAAATGATAAACAGTAAAGGGCCTATGACCGACCCTTGTGGAACTCCTGATTGAAATATAAATTCGATAGACCTATGACCATGACATTGTACAAATTGACTTCTATTAATCAGATAGGATTCAAAAAAAGTTATTAGACTAAGGTTAAAACCAAACGAGACTAATTTCATTAGCAAAACACCATGGTCCAACCTATCAAAGGCCTTAGAGAAGTCCATATAAATAACATCGACTTGTCCACCGTCATCCATAACTTCAACAAAGTATTGTGTTATACAAAGTAGGTTTGTTGTTGTCGGTCGTTGAGAGACAAAACCATGTTGGTTGTTGCATATTGGTGAATCTGGGGATAAAGTGCAGTATGCATGACGATTTCAAATACTTTGCCAAAGTTATTTATGATTGTAATAGGGCGGTAATTTTCTATATCCGATTTGTTGCCTTTTTTGTGTATGGGACAAATTTTAGATGCTTTCCATTTATCAGGATATGCACAAGTTTGTAAGGACAGGTTAAAAATATGTGCCAGCGGCGCAGCCAATATACCTGAGCAGTCTTTTAAGAAGAAAGCTGGTAAACCATCGGGTCCGGCCGTAAATTTTGGTTTGGACTGACACTGATAAAGAGTCAGAAATCCAATAATACGATGAGCTAAGCGGCTCAACAGCAGAAAAATCACAGGGTTTAATTTTGTTTCACCACATCTATCCTGTAATGCTGTAATTTTTATCTATCCTGTAATAATAATACTCACATTTACCCATATGATTTTTGTGTCAATTTTTTATGTTAATATAAATATACTAATTTTGTATCATATATTATTGTTATCCTGTTTCTGACCCAATTCTACATATACCTAAAGTTGAAATAACAATTTTAATTGATGTTGGCCATTGGTCTATTTATCAATTTTGAAAATATTTTCTAAAACAAAATTGAAACCGACTTTTTTCATTGATGTTGACAATTGGGAACTTTCACCCGCTATAGTTTGGTAACGGGTGGTCCAAAAAAATCGCTCTTGGTCTCATTAGTCACAGAGTATATGCTCTAAAACTTTTATTTCATGCACTTTTTCAAAATTTTTATTAGTTTACCACAACTCCGCCAAGGGGATAACCTAGGATAGTCATATTGGGTCACAAATAATATGTTTAAAATAAAAAAAACCTTTGTAGGTATTATTTTCGAATTGAATACGCTACTAGCCTATAAGTGCAAAAAAAAGTGCAGAAATTGCCGAGGATGGCAGACACACTAATTGCAAAATACTTTCTTCCATGGAGGCACATGTGACAACTATATACAATAATATAATCGACTTGCGTACGATATGATTTCGCCTAAATTGATTTTTTATATTAAAATTTAGATAAAATATATTTGAGGCCGATTAAATATTGTCAACAACAACATACCTGTGACCCAATAGTACAGTGATTAATTTGATACACAGACGAAACAAGATAATTTTAGAGAAATAACTGCCTTTTAAATTCTGTAAAATGTCCTTGTACCTTGTGTACATGCAATAAAACATTTTTATCTTGCTTTGACCTTGGCTACGAAAATAAACAAATAAATAATTGGTTCAGAGAGTCGTTCTAAATATATGGTCTCATATTTCATGTTAGCTTACTACCAATAAAATTGGTGTCCTAAATACCGATTCAGTTTCGCGTAGTAGGTAAATATTATTATAAGATCGATGAAACAAATATCGCTTGACAAAAATAACTGTATTGGTTGTTAAATTCAGAATCAGGATCAACCTCACGTGTCAATGCCGAAATAATCTTTTGTTTACATGAAATTAATTTTTATTCGTTTCCTGTAAAGAAAACGTTATTGTGTATTCGCTGGAGACATTCGCTTTTGGCGTTATTTTTTGCCATTATCAGTGACTAGTTTAGATTCAGTTCATGAATAGACGTTGTCGATACCTTGTTGAAGGACATATGGCCCTGGATTTATTTTCTGGTTATAGTTTAACCTCACAACTATGGCATCTTTACGACCGATTCTTTTGTTAGATAAACATGTATGAGCTTATCTTCATATTTATCAAAGATTATGTTAAATGCGCGTTGAACATAGACATACATATATTGAAATTAATATATTCCATTATGGGGCCAAACTATTGTTATTACATGCAATATTCGCAGACACAACTTACCCCGGATAAGTGATGTAACGTGCCCACGATAAAATTTCACTAGCTCAGACTATCTCAGGGCGTTAAGCCCAAGTTTACATAAACTATGACAAATTATTAGTTTACATACTTACACAAATCACTGACGGTTCCATACGTAGTGGTCGCAGACGAAATAATGACACTTTCTTTAAACATGAAATGCACTATATTACAGAATTTACAAATATTGGTTCTCTAGCATGTAACCTGGGGATGTTCAAAAGGTGTGGCAAATTTCTTGATTAACATTAATAAAATGCCTCGTGTAGCTACACATCGATTTACAACGTGAGGATAAATGGTAATAAATTCGGCTACAATGGGTCTGATTTAGAGAACCTCCTTAAATAAATATAAATGCATAAAATCTTTAAATATGCACAAGTTACAATACAAAAGTAAGTATGAATGGAATATAACCGCGCAGAACCACTGAAGATGGTTCCCCGGTAAATAAAAACAACACATTTATCTAGGGTGGTACGATACCGACTTCGACGAAGAAACTGTAGCCCTACGGAGGTGTCTTCGGGACGAAAGAAATTGACCCGAGGATGGGGTTGATTATAGCCTCTCCAGCCGTGGAAATTCACTACTGTGTGTGGAAGCCCTGTCCGTGGAACCCTAAAGATATCCCGATTTAATTTGCATGGTCGGAAATGCACGTGAAGCGTGCCTAATGAGAGCAATTTAAATCTGACATAACCCACAAAAGAAGTATAATTTACCTCACTGATGAGGGAACAATCCGCCAATGTTCCTAGAAAGCCACAGTTGGATGAATGGGGTCGAGTCCGTCTTTCAAGTCGACACGATACTTCCAAAGGAAAGCCTGTAAATTTGTGAAACACGTGGGTACAGGTAAGATGGCGTGAAGAGGTTAACTTACCTTGTATACTTAAATATCCTGCTTCCGCAGTTAAAATTTACTCACAATAACAAAATATTCCGCTAAACGGAACAACAACAGATGGAGAAAATTTTCTTATGTTGACAATCCCAAAATCCACCAGGATGCCTTGGATAAAACGAGTTTTGTGGGATTATCAACCGTATACCGCCATAAAAAATGTTTCTCTCCTTTTCACCAGCTGGAAGTATATCGCGGCTCCCGTGGACAATAGCGAAACTCGGCTACGGACGTAGCGGTTGTTATTATGCGGCCCACAAAACGCTAAGGCGTATGGTGGGTCGTATACGCTAGAGGTCCGCAACAATATAACAAAATATACGGTTTTAATAATGCAAATAAAGGATAAGTTTATTAAACCTATCTCAGGTGGGGCATTGGTAATGTTTTGTTCTTTTGCTTTCTCACTAAACTATGATTTGTTGCACTAGAGTTTCAGTTTTTATATCTAATTGACTACTAAGTTTTTAATTCTCCCTATAAAATACATTGGAAGTTTTTCAGTCGAGAAGTGATCTTAAAAAGGATCTGATTTAGACGTCATATATTTAAATTTCTTTAAATTTAGTCGGGTACTACAAAACCACGATAAGCACAACTAGCTGAGCTGGGGGAGCTGACTGAAATACGTATGTACCTAACAGCGGTCACACACAGATTGGTGTCAAGTATTCAGTTATTAAAAAAAAATAAAAATTATTAAGGAAAAAATTAAAAATGGGAGTTCAACGTTTATTTCACGTACAGGCTTTTTCACTATATATTGACCCTCTTTTTGATTTATTATTGAAAAGAGAAAAAAGTTTCGTATAAAAGTTGTAGGAACTTACCTATATTTTATTAAAACGTGATAAAAAAAACATGTGATACGAATTAAGTATATGTTTTTTTTAAATGGAAAACTCTATATATTATTACATTTTTACATTACATTACATTATGTCCATTTTATGAGGGCACTCGAAAATATCTCACTTAATATCGGTCGTACAAAAAAAAAATTTTTTTACGAAAATTGTGCCGATTTATATAACCTACAAAATGGTTTAAAGACATTTGTTATGGCGGAAAATATCTAAAATGCGGAAAACGTCTAGGCTAAATATCTCCTTTATTTGAAGAGATACGAGAACAATTCTAAGGCGAAAATCTTTTGCAAAACAGAGAGTTTCAACGAGGTTTTATCTAATTTTTTTCAAAACCGCTGTATTTTGAGATTTACTCTTCAGGCTGTTAAAAAAATATTTTGAAACGGGCGGGAAATGGCGACTAAATAGAGTATTTTCCTCCCTTTTCAACGATATATCACATGCCATATTTATTCATTGGTACTACGTTAGTAATTATAAAAACATCTTTTTAAAACCAATAATTTTTTTTTTAACAAGCATTATACTTGCCGTGGAGAAGTATTATTAAATAAAACGATAAAATAATTCAGTAAGTTGTTCAAATCTTTGCTATAATAAAACATTAACACAATTAAGAAGAATAAAGTAAATTCAAGTAACACAAACAAAATAATAATCAAGAAACCAATATGGAGCAATTATGGAAAGAGTATTCGCAGTTATGCCAATGTATAGAGGTCCTCCATAAAAGCGTCACTCCTTGCTCAGAAAGTTAAAATATTTTTACCAATTAATTTAAGTATAATATCCATTTGTTTGTATTTCATGATTTCACTATTATTTCAATTATTTTAAAATAGTTGACTATGAACAAAGTTGACAATTTAATTTTTTAACAGATCATCTCAGTTAATACTTAAACCCTCACTCAATCACACTCGTTTAAGAATTAAGAATTTTCAAAAATGATTTTCACTCACATTGATCGTTATAATATGTTCGTTACATATTGTCAATGAAATTTTAACTCTGGATTAGACCAAATAGAATATAGAAACAGATTTCCACAAGCACTACAGCCGAATAAAACTCTGTTCAGAAAATTAGCTACGAAACTGAAAAATAATGGTTCATTTTTAAAGAAGACAAGGTTGAGCAGTGTTACTGATAATGTAAATAAGGCAAACCGAGTTATTAATTATGTAAGAAATAAAAATACAGAAAATTTGGAAACATCATTAAGAGAAATTCAAATTGCTTGTCATATAAATAGAACAAGTGATAGAAAAATTTTAAAGAAAAATGGTTACCAGTGTTATAAAGCCAAAAAAGTTCACAATTTACAAGCGGGGGACAAACCAAGGAGGACGACTTTTTGTAGGTGGCTGTTGGTAAAAGAAGCGTGCCGATCCATTAATATGTAGTAAAATCCTTTGGTCCGACGAGGCAAATTTTTTTAATAATGGATTTTTTAATTGCAACATCCATTACAATGGACTTCTGAAAATACACACTGGCATAGACCGACTGGGTTTCAAAATAGTTTTTCAAGAAATGTGTGGATAGGTATTTTAGGCACCAATTTAATAGGTCCTTATTTTTATGATGGTCACCTCGGTGGTCAAAGGTACCTAAACTTTTTAAGAAATGAATTTAATGAATTCTTAGATGACCTATCTTTAGAGAATCGACACAACTTTCAATATTTTCAACAAGATGGAGCTCCTCCCTACAAGTCCCAGATTTGTCTAGATTATTTAGACGAAATTCTGCCTCAACATTGGATAGGTACCAATGGATTCATTCGATGGCCCCCTCGTTCTCCAGATATAACCCCAATGGATTTTTTCTATGGGGGTATATTAAAGATACGGTGTTTTCGACGACACCGCAAAATGTAGAGGACCTAGAAGGTCGAATTCAACAGGCATGTATTACATTTACCACCGAAATGCTGAGTAATGTTTTAAATTCAGTGCCTCGCCGCGCTCGATTGTGCATAAGAAATCGCGGTGGACACTTTGAACACTTGATATGATATCTTAAAAATTATTTTGAGGATTAGATAAATATTAATGTTCTGTGTGCTATATTCTTTTTATTATTCATTTGTTTTTGTTACCTGAATTTACTTTATTCTTCTTAATTATGTTAATGTTTTATTATAGCAGAGATTTGAACAACTTATTGAATTATTTTATAGTTCTATTTAATCATACTTCTCCAGGGCAAGTATAATGCTTGTTAAAAAAAAATTATTGGTTTAAAAAAAATGTTTTTATAATTACTAATGTAGTACCAATGAATAAATATGGCATGTGATATATCGTTGACAAGGGAGGAAAACAGGAAAGGAGGAAACAAATAGGAGGTATCTGCGACATCCTCAATAGCGGGGGTCTTTTAAGGAAGAAACAAACATAAGATGTAGGTGGCATAACGGAATTATTAATCCGATTTAGCAGCTTTTGATTTTAATTGCATTTGTATTTTTTTCTGTGTGATATGCAAAAGTGTGCTAATATTGATAGAAGTTCTTGATGTTTCAGTTGGATGGCCTAGGGTTTTGATACCGTATAAATGCACCTTTATTTTTGAACTGACTTCTGCGGCTAAGTTTAATTCTTGTAGAAAAAAATAAACTTGAGTTATAATTTCCAATAATAACTTTCCCATGACTTGACACTTTACACCAGTAAATTCATTTTTTGCACAAAATTAACACTTCGCAATAATTTTGCAGTTTATGTGACAACTGACAACATTTATTTGGGCGAGATTAAACCGGTAATAAAATTTATTTCTGACTCAGGATGCAACAATTTATGTGTTTAAAATATTAAATTGTAACACGACGTTGTAAAAATAGTAAAGAACTGCATCTGCCGCATATATTTATTATTAGTGCTAACGGAGGACAGAGAGATGTTTGTGTATCTAGTGCGCTCTTTTGAGAATATGAAACGGTCAAATAGACTGGTCTTGCCCCAGTGCCCTGTCAAATTATCTAACAGTTCTTCGATAACATTTGTTAGTCCGCATACATACTTAAATAGTTTCTCTATTAGACATTTGTATCACTATTATAACCACGTAACCTAGTAAGTTATCGTACTACATAATAAACGTGGATAATCGCTGCTTGTCGTGCTCAGGATTTGAGATTCAACTCTGGCAATGACAGTGGTTGTACGTCTGCCTTTTTTTCAAAGTCTTAACTCCCTTCAGAACAGATTCTGCTTCAACAGTTTGCGTGTTGTCTAATTTATGTAGTGTATTTTATGCTAATCACGGATATCACGACATAAACAATAGGGTACACGCGAATATCAGTTTTACAGACAAAACTGTTTTTATCAGATAGTTTATGTTTGAAAATGTCTATGTATATCATAATATAAATTGTTTGGATATCCGATAATTAATAAATAATAATTAAAATTCAAATTATTTGAATCTTTACGGGCAACTACCGAGTTTTGACGAGCTCACCCGACACGCACGTGACGTATGATCCCTTGTTTATTTCGTTTTGGCTGTCCATATTTACTAGTTGTTTTAAACGAATGTGATCTACTGTGATTATTATGAGGTGTTACAATGAATATATACAGATATATCCATCTTAAAAATCAAAAGTTACACAAGTTTACGACCGAATAAACACTGAAAACGCTTTACTTTACCACGATATTCACGGCTCTGTCAAAAGTAAACAAATGGTATGACGTCACCGCGGTATATGTCAACTGTCAGTGACGTCAGACCCGTTTTACCGCGTGGACTCTTTCAAATTCGATTTTATGCCGAATTCAACATATTTCAATAATAAAAATTGTTGTTTTAATAAATAATAAAACTATGAACCATCCTAAAGGTGAGAAAATATTTTTGATGTGAAGCTCAAAGGCTCAATGCTTACGTGTTAGGTTTGAATCCAATAAGGTCCGGGTGCGGATCCTGACTAGGGTATTTATGCGTTGTTTTTAATGTGTCACTGAGACGGTAGCAGAGGAATAAACCTCGGTTGTATGAGAGATGGTGCGGCTAGTCGTTATCTCTCCTGAGTTCGAATCTCAACTGTGGTAGATGGCAAAGTCGTAGGAAATGGTTGTTGCGTAGTTATCTGTATGGGCGTGAGACCTGGTTGAATGATGGAATAACTATGGCTTGACTCCACCAGGATATTAATGTAAATTCGAAATGTAAAAGAAAGTCAATATGACCACCACTCGACACATTACAGTAATCAAAATCTGTATAGTACCTTCGGTCAACTGAGAAAAGTAAAATTTTAGACACAAGTAGGGTTTAGGGTACCACCGAGGAAAACAATCCTAAAACCATAATGTTCCCACATTTTAAGTGAAAAATGAGGGAATGGAGGGGGGTATAAATGAAATTGGCTCCTTCATAAAGGAAAGAATTTCTTAACAGTATCCCTTTTATACAAAAAATAAAAGATATGACGCCCTTGAATAATTGACGTATCAACTCTACTCAAGGAAAAATCCTAAATTTATTTACTGAAACCAGCGTTGTCAATAATCACTACAGAGCAAATTTCCAAATTGACCAATTTTGAAATTCTATATAATAATAGAACTTCCGCTTTATCAACTATGAAGGAAACAAATAGCTGGACCGTTTTTGCCTATTACTGGGCATTTAGGCAAAATTTTGGTGAGATTTCACTTATGGAGTATTTTTAGAGTTAAAAAACTGGCAATTAACTGTTATTTAAGTTAAAAAGATTGCCCGTTTTTACTTGTAGAAAAGTTTTCGAAATATGTGATCAAACATACATATTTTTGTGTAAAATTTTCCGTAGAATCCGAATTTGTTACTGTAATTTTAGAATGCTGTAAAAAGCACAAAAAATTGTCAAGAAACGTCAATTTGAAACATTAAAACAGACAAGTTGCTACAGGGGAAACTTACCTAAATGTGATACTATAAGGGGCACGTTATAATTTCAAAGAGGGCACAGAATTTAGCATAATCATGGCACGGTTAGCCCGGAATTGTGATGTAGTGCTCACGGCAAAAAAAAAAGAAACTAGCTCAGTATATGGGGGCGTAACTGTACCCTATACTTATGGGATGAATTATCAGTTGCTCTCGTTTCTCTGGTGTGACAATAAAAATAAAACATCCTGATTCACAAATACTAAATATAAGAGCGTACCCTGAACGTATCGGAAGTGGCCTAAAAAATAAAAATCACATGTCAACAGATGGAAGGCTTACCGTGGAGAACATACTTACCATTTGTCGATTAAAATCCTACTTAGTAGTGGTAGTTTTCTGTTGAAACTAATTCCACAAAATCAAACAATATCCAAAATAAGGGTAAACTGCAGCTGATTGCCTAAATTTACAAATCCCACGAGGATGGCTACAGATAAAATTGGCAATCGTCAAGAAAGCGGCCGCGTGCTGTACTTAGTGTGCCTTATGGTAAGTGCGGTATGTCCAATACTTAAGAGGACGTGGCAACGTATTCATCTTATCATCAAGGTATATGTGAAAATTATTGGTGTACACTTGTAAAACATTTCAGAATGAAAAATGCTGATTACAATGTCAGTGGACCTATTTGATTTTTCGAGAATTTTTAGGATCAGAAAAGTGCCTTGGGGACACCCATCCTTTACAGTAATAACCTATTTTCATCAATTCCCTAAATGTTTTCATAGAAAGCCCTAAGGTAGTGTAAGAATGAGAAAAAAGTTCGCTATAATATGCTATTTATAATAAATATGTATCTATCCCAAAATGTTAACCAAATATAATGCAGTAGCAAGAGATCATTAGACTTATTAAATTGATCAAAGTATTTTCAACTGCAAATAAGGCTACGCGTAGGGAACAGAGAAATTTATACCCAATGTTTGCTTTCACATGACAGTGTTTATATGCTTTGTTGACAAAACTATCTAATTGTCTTACGGATAATTCTTTCACGGAGTCCGAACACCTGTCCTCGTCACTAAGTCGGTATATATTTAGCGTTGTCTCGTACGCCCACTAATTGGAAGTGCGTATCAACTTTAAACTAAATTATATGATAAATTTTCTCGATACTTCATCTCGGGCGGAGTTTACCTTCATCCACAGAAATCTTTGACCGACCGGATTCGTGTATAACTGCATCGCTGGTATGGAGCCAAGGCCATCTTGATTTAGTCGGAGTGTCTGAGCTGTTGCTAGTGCAAAGTTTTGTAAAATCCACTAAGAGTCTACCAACTACTAAGCCGACTTTATTCAATTCATTGCAATTGCGCCCTTACCAATTGTGATATAAAATTTTGGGAGGATGGTCACTACACTTCGTTGCACAAATAGGGCGAAGTGAAACTGACAAAACTTTTTAGTTCAACTGATATAGCTATTAGAGGAAAAGTGGAGAATTGAGTAATAAAAAAATTTTACACACACGAGGAATATCGTTACTTTGTCATAATTATAATATAAATGTCTTTAGAATCACTGAAGGATTGTGTTTTATAAAATATACCATAATCTTCCAATTCCTAATCCGACTTTGTTCAATTTATTGCAATTACGCTCTTACCAATTGTCAGGTCTGGGTGTTCTCGCTAAAACTTCCTCATATTCGACAGTTCTTTCCTAACAGGATTAAGAAACTAAAACCGATAATCCATTTTACACATAGTGCATGCGAAATGCATTGTATTGTGTCATGATATAGAGTGCTTTTTGTGTTTTTGCTTCCAAAGTTGTTACTTTGAGTCTTCTGTTTCCGACAATATATATCATTGTGGTTTCCTTTATTCTTCCTTGCTGTTCGTTCCTAGTGTGCTTTCTTTCTTAGGTTGTTCATAATCGTCTCAATTATTGCTGTCTAAATGTAGCAAAGTCAGGGAGACATTCTATGCAGCAACATAGGGAATTTCTGGTTTGTTGCTGTTCAGTATTAGCTTTCTGCAGTGGGTGGGTTGGTTCAACTTGTCCACAGACTTCATTGCATATGTTTGTATATGGAAATTTTTACTAGTATTAATAGCGAGGATGACAATGGCTTAGTTAACCTTCACTCGTGGTGCGACAAAAACGAGCTACCCCTAAATATAGACAAATGCTGCACTATGACTTTTAGCTGGAATTATAGTCTTTCATTAAATGAATTTGTTATCAATAATACGAAAATACAGAGATGCGACAAACTGAAAGACCTTGGCGTTACTTTTGATACTACATCTATCACTATCACATTTAACGATATATCTGAAATAACTAGTGCATATAAAAAATTAGGTTTCATTATAAGGACTTCTAAAGGTTTTGAGAAGTTCAACACTTTATTTCTCTTATTTTGTGCCTTTTTAAGATCTAAATTCGAATACGCCTCGATCATCTGGGATCCCTCGTACCTAATACATAAATACAACATTAAAAGTATTCAAATGCGCTTTCTAAAATATTTGTATTTTAGAGAAGAAAGTATTTGTCCTCCTAGGGGGTTTTCCTCATGAGGAATTGCTCTCTAAATTTCATGTACCTGACTTAAATACCCGTAGAATATTTAGTTCTTCGATGGTTTTACACCAATTTATCAATTTCAAATTTGATTCTCCCCAAACTTTAGAAATGATTAGGTTTGATATACCAACTTTCCAGACTAGATCATATAATTTATTTTACTTAAGCACACCTCGAACAAGTTTACTCAAACACTCTCCCCTGCATGTAATGTGTTCAAATTTTAACTCTCTACCCTATAATATATACAAGCTCTGTGAAGTTAGCACTACCACTTTAAAATTTTGAAATCGTTTTGGCCTCATCAATTGTAGCTTTTTTGTTGCGAATTTGTTGCGGTTAGAAAAAATTTGTAGCTCTTTATTTTTTTAAAATAACCCATAGTAATGCTAACTTCACAGTGAAGATAGCATTACCACTCACAGTGCTTTAAAATTTTGAAATTGTTTTGGCCTCATCAATTGTAGCTTTTTTGTTGCGAATTTGTTGCGGTGAGAAAAAATTTGTAGCTCTTTATTTTTTAAAAATAACCCATGGTAATGCTAACTTCACAGTGAAGATAGCATTACTACTCACCAGTGCTTTAAAATTTTGAGATCATTTTGGCACCATTAATTGTAGCTTTTTTGTTGCGAATTTGTTGCGGTGAGAAAAAATTTGTAGCCCTTTATTTTTTAAAAATAACCCATGGTAATGCTAACTTCACAGTGAAGATAGCATTACTACTCACAGAAGTAACTTTAAAAAGTGCACAAACATTTTCTTATCACAAGGATAATTTGTTGCGAATTTGTTGCACACGATTAATAGCAAAAAATTAGTGAAAAAATGTTTTTTTCTGGTAATGCGAACTTGATAATCAAAATCGCTTTTAATAATTAGCCCAATAAAACGGGAGGTTTGTCGATTTGGATGAAATAATTCAGAGCGGGCTGAAATTTTGGGAACAGGCGTATTTTGTGATAATTTTTAATATATCAAAAGGCCTCACCCGTAGACGCCGGCGGAGGCGAGGGGAGGGAGAAAATAGGTAAAAAAAATCGGTTTTTCGTAAAAAACTACAAACAAGCAATTTTCGTCACCTTTGAAGTACAAAAAGGTACATTTAATAATATTTTTTCACTTTTTGAAGGATCAGAAATTCTCACAGAATAACTTCAGCCCGCTCTGAATTATTTCATCCAAATTTTCCCATTTCATTGGGCTAAATAATTTATAAATAAGAACGATAAAAAAAATTGTTTAAATATTTTTTTAAAAGGGCCGGAACAAACAGATAGCTTTTAAAAAGTGAGCAATCGCGACTGAACGATTCCGGGTGCATCGTATAGAAAATAAAACACAAAATGTGCAAGGCAAGTAAGGAAGGAAATTTGCAGATAACAGGTTTCAAAAAATTTTGAGAACAAAACGTGGACTACTGTAATTTATATTGAAAAACAGTAGCAGTTTACTCATAAAAACAGGTATTCCATTTTATTTCGTAAACATTTTACTCAAAAATGTTTTCTAAGGAACGAAAAAGCATAAATCGTGTCATAAAAAGAGAACATAGTTTATTATGCTGAAACTATATTAGAGAAAACTTTATTTGCAACGAATTGTTTCTCGATGCAACAAATTCGCTGCGCTGGAAATTCACGATTTCATTAAATTTTGCTAAAACTTTTTTCGCAACAAATAAGGTCTCGGTGCAACAAATTCGTACACCACACGGTACAAATACTCGAAGTGAGAAACAGATGGAAAAATGCATTTACAACAATTTTTGGCGGTGGTAGTGTCAGATTGCGCTGGAAATGCAGCTCATTATCAATTTTTGCGAAAACCTGTTTCGTAACAAATTATTACTCAGCACAGCAAATTCGTGCATCACACGCTACAACTCATAGAAGTGAAAAACACATGAAATAATGCATTTACAGCCATTTTTGTAGGTGGTAATGCCAAGTTGTGCAGAAAATTCAACGTTTTTTCGGTTTTTACTGAAAATTTGTTTCGCAACAAATTATGACTCGGCGCAACAAATTTGAACACCACACGCTACAAATCGTCGAAGTGAAAAACACATGAACAAATGCATTTGCAGCGGTTTTGGGCAGTGGTAATGCCAGGTCGTACTGAAAATTCAACGTTTTTTCGGTTTATACTGAAAAGTTGTTTCGCAACAGATTATTACTCGTCACAACAAATTCGTACACCACACGCTACAAATTGTTGAAGTGAAAAACACACGAAATAATACATTCGCAACGGTTTTGGGCAGTGGTAATGCCAGGTCGTACTGAAAATTCAACGTTTTTTCGGTTTATACTGAAAAGTTGTTTCTCAACAGATTATTACTCGTCACAACAAATTCGTACACCACACGCTACAAATTGTCGAAGTGAAAAACACACGAAATAATACATTCGCAACGGTTTTGGGCAGTGGTAATGCCAGTTTGTACTGAAAATTCAACGTTTTATCGGTTTTTGCTGAAAATTTATTTCGCAACAAATTATTACTCGGCACAACAAATTCGTACACCACACACTACAAATCGTCGAAGTGAAAAAACACATGAAAAAATGTATTTAAAACAATTTTTGTAGGTGGTAATGCCAAGTTGTGCAGAAAGTTCAACGTTTTTTCGGTTTTTGCTGAAAATTTGTTACGCAACAAATTATTACTCGGCACAACAAATTCGTACACCGCACGCTACAAATCGTCGAAGTGAGAAACACATGAAAAAATGTATTTACAACAATTTTTGTAGGTGGTATGCTAAGTTGTGCAGAAAATTCAACGTTTTTTCGGTTTTTGCTGAAAATTTGTTTCGCAACAAATTATTACTCGGCACAACAAATTCGTACACCACACGCTACAAATCGTCGAAGTGAAAAACACACGAAAAAATAAATTTGCAACGGTTTTTGGCAGTGGTAATGCCAGGTCGTACTGAAAATTCAAGTTTATACTGAAAAGTTGTTTCGCAACAAATTATTGGTTTTTGTGATTTTTGAAAAATGTCTGTATGTGTGCGCGCGTATGTATGCATGTGTGTTACCACGATAGCGTCGAAAATACTGAACGGATTTGGATGAAACTTTGCATGATAGTTTCTTCGGTGCTCCAGAAGATTTGAAAACATTTTGGTTGTGATCGGATTACGTTTAGTGCCGTTTTGGCACAACAAGTTGTTTACTTTATAATTACTTACAATTTGTAATCAAATCATTGAAAAGCAGTTAAAATTCCGATTTCACCGATATATCACACTTGGACCCTTTCGATTTCGTTTCCGTGGGAAAAAAAGGAAAAAGAAACAAATGTGAAGCATAAGATCGCTTTTCGCGTGGCACGGTCGATGCGGGGAGCCGTTGCGCCGTGATGAAACTTATCACGTCACGTGCATTCCTCGGCTTCAAAGATCCACTGGATGGAGAGGTTCCAGCCGCTTCCAGTAGCTGCCGATTTTTTTCATTTAAAATTTCTCGTCATAAAATTATCGTACATGATGTATTTATCAACATTATAATCAATGAAAAACGTTTCTGTGGAAAGAAGGTAAAGAAAATAGAGTGATTCTGTATTGAGCAAAAAAAAGATGTTAAAAGAACAATTGGTTAAAGAAAAATTTACCCATGTTTTTTTCTGTGTAAGGGTTTCTTCAAGGCAGCCCTTGAAGAAGCCACGAAAGGTTCCGGGAATGTACCAAGTTAGTTTACTAAAGTACGGGTTTTCTTAGGATGGGAATGTTGCTATTGGCGTACTTCTTAAAAATATGCAAAGTGACAAGAAATATAAATTAATTTGTAAAAATTCAGGTGATTTCTTTTCACGTTAAATGGCACCTTTAATTTCTCGTTTCGAATTTCATTACTTCGTGAACAAATTTAGTCTCAATTTACATATGCATATTTAGAACTAGAAATTTCAGGATAATGATTACGGGCCCAAAAGAGGTTACCATGTCTTTCCCCTCCTTTACACTGAATGAGGGCTTTGTTTAATGGAACAATGAGGAGCCTTACCAGGATACCAAGCTACTTGCAGATAACCCGGAAAACACCCGAATTCAATCAAATCATGTTTCATTTAATAAAATATTGTTTAATGCTGTTTTTCTCGGCAAATATTGATACCTACTTATGCAACATTTAGTTAACAATTAAATTTTTTTTCTACTAGATACCCGCAGAGAACCAGGAACCCGCCTTTCGAGGCAGGACTTTAAAGATCTCCCACTAGAGGCTTTGAACTTACTATGGCTGCCCCGAAGACACTATTCATAGGGATCATAAGACTAGTGTCAGCAAAATGGAGAGATTAAATCGGCTACGCTGGCAAATAATGTATGGAGCAAGGATAACAAAGTGCACTTTCCTGTACTAGTACAATAAAGTTGCAGACGATGTTACGATTATTTGATAATGATACAAATAATGGCTGACTTAGTCCCCACTTCATAGGCCTATAAAAGCATGTTTATATACTTGCTTTGCATAAATGGATAAAACTAAGGAATTTTCAACGCAACCCGGCACTACCACTGCCAAAAACCGCTGTAAATACATTTTTTCGAGTGCATTTCACATGGAGAATTTGCTGCGTGTTGTATACAAATTTGTTGCACCGAGTCATAACTTGTTGCGAAACAAATTTTCAGCAAAAACCAAATAAACGTTGAATATTCAGTACAACCTGGCATTGCCACTGCCAAAAACCGTTGCAAATGCATTATTTCGTGTGTTTTTCACTTCAAGGATTTGTAACGTGTGATGTAAGAATTTGTTGTGCCGAGTAATAATCTGTTGCGAAACAAATATTCAGCAAAAACCGAAAAAACGTTGAATTTTCTGCACAACTTGGCATTACCACCTACAAAAATTGTTGTAAATACATTTTTTCATGTGTTTCTCACTTCGACGATTTGTAGCGTGTGGTGTACGAATTTGTTGTGCCGAGTAATAATTTGTTGCGAAACAAATTTTTAGAAAAAACCGAAAAAACGTTGAATTTCCAGCACAACCTGGCATTACCACCTACAAAAATTGCTGTAAATACATTTTTTCATGTGTTTTTCACTTCGACGACTTGTAGCGTGTGGTGCACGAATTTGTTGTGCCGAGTAATAATTTGTTGCGAAACAAGTTTTCAGCAAAAACCGATAAAACGTTGAATTTTCAGTACGACCTGGCATTACCACTGCCAAAAACCGTTGCAAGTGCATTATTTCGTGTGTTCTTCACTCCGACGATTTGTAGCGTGTGGTGTACGAATTTGTTGTGCCGAATAATAATTTATTGCGAAACGACTTTTCAGTATAAATCGAAAAAACGTTGAATTTTCAATACGATCTGGCATTACCACTGCCAAAAACCGTTGCAAATGCATTTTTTCATGTGTTTTTCACTTCAAGGATTTGTAGCGTGTGATGTAAGAATTTGTTGTGCCGAGAAATAATTTGTTGCGAAACAACTTTTCAGCAAAAACCGAAAAAACGTTGAATTTTCTGCACAACTTAGCATTACCACCTACAAAAATTGTTGCAAATACATTTTTTCATGTGTTTTTCACTTCGACGATTTGTAGCGTGTGGTGTACGAATTTGCTGTGCCGAGTAATAATTTGTTGCGAAACAACTTTTCAGTATAAACCGAAAAAACGTTGAATTTTCAATACGATCTGGCATTACCACTGCCATAAACCGTTGCAAATGCATTTTTTTATGTGTTTTTCACTTCAAGGATTTGTAGCGTGTGATGTAAGAATTTGTTGTGCCGAGAAATAATTTGTTGCGAAACAACTTTTCAGCAAAAACCGAAAAAACGTTGAATTTTCTGCACAACTTGGCATTACCACCTACAAAAATGGCTGTAAATGCATTATTTCATGTGTTTTTCAGTTCTATGAGTTGTAGCGTGTGATGCACGAATTTGCTGTGCTGAGTAATAATTTGTTACGGAACAGGTTTTCGCAAAAATTGATAATGCGCTGCATTTCCAGCGCAACCTGACACTACCACCGCCAAAAATTGTTGTAAATGCATTTTTCCATCTGTTTCTCACTTCGAGTATTTGTACCGTGTGGTGTACGAATTTGTTGCACCGAGACCTTATTTGTTGCGAAAAAAGTTTTAGCAAAATTTAATGAAATCGTGAATTTCCAGCGCAGCGAATTTGTTGCATCGAGAAACAATTCGTTGCAAATAAAGTTTTCTCTAATATAGTTTCAATATAATAAACTATGCTCTCTTTTTATGACAACCTTAGAATTCTAGCGATTTATGCTTTTTCGTTCCTTAGAAAACATTTTTGAGTAAAATGTTTACGAAATAAAATGGAATACCTGTTTTTATGAGTAAACTGCTACTGTTTTTCAATATAAATTACAGTAGTCCACGTTTTGTTCTCAAAATCTTTTGAAACCTGTTATCTGCAAATTTCCTTCCTTACTTGCCTTGCACATTTTGTGTTTTATTTTCTATACGATGCACCCGGAATCGTTCAGTCGCGATTGCTCAGTTTTTAAAAGCTATCTGTTTGTTCCGGCAATTTTAAAAAAATATTTAAACAATTTTTTTTATCGTTCTTATCTATAAATTATTTAGCCCAATGAAATGGGAAAATTTGGATGAAATAATTCAGAGCGGGCTGAAGTTATTCTGTGAGAATTTCTGATAAAAATATTATTAAATGTACCTTTTTGTACTGACGAAAATTGCTTGTTTGTAGTTTTTTACGAAAAACCGATTTTTTTACCTATTTTCTCCCTCCCCTCGCCTCCGCCGGCGTCTACGGGTGGGGCCTTTTGATATATTAAAAATTATCACAAAATACGCCTGTTCCCAAAATTTCAGCCCGCTCTGAATTATTTCATCCAAATCGACAAACCTCCCGTTTTATTGGCGATTTTGATTATCAAGTTCGCATTACCAGAAAAAAACATTTTTTCATTAATTTCTTGCTATTAATCGTGTGCAACAAATTCGCAACAAATTATCCTTGTGATAAGAAAATGTTTGTGCACTTTTTAAAGTTATTTCTGTGAGTGGTAATGCTATGTTCACTGTGAAGTTAGCATTACCATGGGTTATTTTTAAAAAATAAAGGGCTACAAATTTTTTCTCACCGCAACAAATTCGCAACAAAAAAGCTACAATTAATGGTGCCAAAATGATTTCAAAATTTTAAAGCACTGGTGAGTAGTAATGCTATCTTCATTGTGAAGTTAGCATTAGCATGGGTTATTTTTAAAAAATAAAGAGCTACAAATTTTTTCTCACCGCAACAAATTCGCAACAAAAAAGCTACAATTGATGAGGCCAAAACAATTTCAAAATTTTAAATCACTGTGAGCGGTAATGCTATCTTCACTGTGAAGTTAGCATTACTATGGGTTATTTTAAAAAAATAAAGAGCTACAAATTTTTTCTCACCGCAACAAATTCGCAACAAAAAAGCTACAATTGAAGAGGTCAAAACGATTTCAAAATTTTAAAGTGGTAGTGCTAACTTCACAGAGCTATATATACAGGATGTAACGCAACTTATTCGAAAAATTTTAACCACACATGCACCTTTAAATAAGAAATCGGTTTCTTGAAAAAAAAAAAGTATTAAAATTCCAACACAGAAAAAGATACAAATTGTTAAAAGTTACAAATTAATGAAAATTTGTCGACGTCTTGGTTACTGATGAAGCTATTTTTACGCGTAATGGTATAACCAATCTACATAATATTAGAATTGAGAATCCTCATCCAGTAGTTCGGAATCACTTTGAACATCGATGAACGCCTAATTGATCCGTTCATATTGCCAAATCAGATGGATAGTCAGCAGTTTCTCTGTAATGATCTTCCTGGTCTTCTTGAAGATGTGCCCTTGAAGGTCCGAAGTCGGATGAGTAGTCCGAGGTTACTTGACCCAATTAAATGGAGTACGTTGAATCGGACGAGGTAGACCTGTATCTTAACCTCCGCGGTCCCCGGATCTAAATCCTCTTGACTTCCTTTTGTGGGGATATTTAAAAAATGAACTCTACCAAACCGAAGTTGACAATATCGATGTATTACGTGAACCTATCACAACAGCTGACCATAATCTGCGTCTTCGAGAACAGCAGGAAGGGAGAACACTTCAGCTAGTGTGACAAAATTGGATTAGACGTGTTCAGGTGTGCTTGAATGTCAAGAGACAGAACTTTCAACAGTTTTTATACAAATAATACGTTATTTTAACATTTCCATTAATTTGTAATTTTATCAATTTATATCTTTTGTTGTGTTGGACTTTTATTAAATTTTTTTTTAAGAAAACGACTTCTTATTTAAAGGTGCATGTATGGTTAAAATTTTTCGGGTAAGTTGCTTACACCCTGTATACTTTTAATTGTATATCCCTGCCATATAATTGGTTTTCTGTCGTGTAGCAATAATTAAATAAATAAATTTCGGCTTCATTGACAAATTTCACCAATTCTCAAATTGTAATTACCTCCCGAATGAATAAAACCTGGGTTACTTGACAAGACATTCAAGTGGTTATCAACTACCCTGCTCTAAATAACAAGAAGTTGTTTTGTTAATGTTAGTTTAACTAGTAGTCTCTTTTGTGTAATTAATCCTGATAAGTTTGTAAAACATATGTTGAATCATTTCGCAATGGGACTAGGGATGATAGAAAATGATTCACATTTGCAGTACCTGTGGTGCAAAGTGAGCCCAAAGATCATTTGAATGATAGCTATTTTTGTGCTGTAAATCTGAAGGTTGTGGATCGATTCAAAAAACGCCAATGTGAATACCACATAACGATGAATTTCCTGTATCCGTTTCCATTTCTGTCTAGTGTGAGCTAAATGATTTCTTAAATTTGTCAAAAAATGAAGAAGGAAACTGAACTTTTAGCTTCTAGACTTCGTGAAAAAGACTGTCAAGCGCCAAATGTCTCTTATCCAAATAGAGAGCAAGCACTACTCCCATTCTTTAGCAAAAATAACGGTCCTGTATATTGTAGCAATATATCAACTCCTCCTAGTGATGAGCTTATCAGGATATCGACCTAAAGTCTGGCGACCTTTTCTAGACAGTTCTAAAAGGAACTTAAAATGTGTATTACTGCAAAATGGAAATAAGTAATTGGTCATTCAGCAAAACTCAAAGGAGAGTATAAAAATGTGAAGATAGTCTTAGAAAATCATGTTTTCACTATCAGTGATCTGTTAGCGTCGACTTGAAAATGGTGAGTTTTCTTCTTGGGCAGCAAAGTGCGTATACCAAATATTCTTAATATCTATCTTTGTGCAAGGGATAAACACTGGAAACAAACTGTTTGACTTGTAAGAGATGATAACTGTGGGAAAAGCCAACATCATTCATAAGCATTAATAGATTCGATGTCCCACAAATTCGAAAATTGAACGGGTATCAAAATGTCCCTACCTGTGTGATTGTAATGAAATCTGACGCGTGACTTAGGTATGTAACAGCCAAAACTTTTTAGGTAACCACGGGTCGGGTAATTATGTATCAAACTTTATATCTTGTAAAGCCATTTAGAAAAATAATCTTCCAATCTAGAGGATTGCACTAATGAGCAAGGCGAACGCTTCTACCAGGGTATCTGAATGATGGAAGAAAGATACTAAGGAGGTGGGGCATATTCATAATCAGAAGCTCTTAATTATTCCAAATCAAGTAATAAATCTTTAATAACAGGTTGACTATTCCGCGGTGTTATGTGTACTGCAAACCGTTCACGTGCGCAAAAATATTCAAGCCAGTGCGCAGTATTTTAGGTGTACAAGAAACATACTGTAATATGCACAACCACGCCCTCTCATGAAGAAAGATCTATCCCTGGTGGTAGAGTGAAGGGAACCTGCATAGTAATTGGTTGCCGGTAAACCAGCGCCATCTCTGAGCTAACTGTCGAACCGTCATTTAGCACCTAGTGAAATTATAGAAATTTCGAAGCTATTCGAGATGGGTTCTAGAAGGAGATAAAATATTCGACTACGTTATACGCTTATATATAAGGAGTGAATTAGAGCAAAGAGTGCAGAGTTTTATATTAGATTAGTAAGGGATCAGATGAGAAAAGGAACAGCAGCAATTTGTGAATTATAATATTGAATTTATAGTAGTTAAGAGTTAAAGTTAATGTATAATTTTATTATTTATTTATTATTGCAATTTAGTGATTAATAAAGCAGTGATTTGTGAAGAATTTTGTTGCAATTTATTGAATTTACGTACAGGGTGTTTACTGTACATTGTAAACACGTAACAATACATATAGATCCACACACAGAAACGAATTTGTATTTTCTGTGACTATTAAAAAATTTTATACGGTTGAAATAGACATCCTATTAGATTAAATTAACGGGAATAATAAATGTATGAAGGTAATTAGGTAGTTGAGTTAGTAGTTTGAATAATAATGGCACTAACGTTTATTGATTTAAATCAACACAACATATTCATCAGGTTATATCTGTTGTTCACGATTCCACAGTTGAATAATCAAACTTTGGTATTAACTAAATTTAATGACAGAGAGTAATTTTTAGTAAACATACATTAATTAATTTAGAGTTCGTCTCTGTGAATCGCCGTTTATATGTGACATTAATAATTTCTATTTGCCTGCATAAAATTTTCAATTGTCAATGGAAATAAATTTTACAAATATTGAAAGTTAAAATGTTAGTTTGGATGAATTTGTAATGTTTTTAATTATTTATCCCAATAACTAAAACCAAATTTCCCTCCGGCTGGCATCCGAATCAGATTTTAATTTATTTGTATATAACATTCACTATATGGCTGTTGAAATGTTCAGTATGCATATATGGATATTTTTATTAGTAAAACACTAATTTTTAATAAAATTAAGACGAAAAATAATAATATTTTATTTACATCAGAAAGAGGATGCATTTACATGTACAATTTTGTGTTAAATATTTATGTAAATAAATTAAGGATTACGTATAAAGTAAAATAAATTTAGACTTGATCGTATAAAAAGTTTATTGAACTATATTACATCAAAATTAGTATTAGTGAAGTTGTAATGTTAACTTTGAAAACAAAAAGCAGAGCTTGTTAATGATCTTCAAAAGAAAACAGAACGACTAAAACTAGTAACATTTGAAAGGTTACATTTGTACGCAAAGGGGATAGTTGCAATTCTAGTTTACCTAACTTATATCTACATACATATTGTGTTACATATACACATATATTTTTTTAGTGATTATGTTTTGTATATACATACACTCATAAACACACATATACTCATACTTACACAAATCTCTTGCATATACGCTCGTCGATACACACATACGCGCACCCATACACAGAGGCGTATTTTAAAATTTGGCGCCTTGGACCTGTAACGTTTGCCTCTTCATAAATTGATGGAAAAAAAATTCTTTTAGTAGTGAAAAAAGGCCATACAAAAGATTAAACATTTACATTTTTTTGCGGTGCACAAATTAGTTGATAAATTCGTCAATGACACTGTCATAATTAATGGATTTTGTTAAGTCAGCTTCTATAATAAGGATGGCTAAACTGTGCAAATGTTGTTCGCTTATACAGGAACCTAGATATTTTTTTTTCTTTTGAGTACAGAAAACGGACACTGCGCCTAGTTTGTTACTGCAGTGCACAGGAATATACATAATACTGTTACTGTATATGAAAATGCTTCCTTCAAATCTTAAGCTTAATAAATGGATTAAGTTGCCTTAAACTCCTTTTGTTTTCATGAGACGTCAAGAATTATTTTAAAAGAACACATTCTTCTTGCAGATCATCCGCAATATCAATCAGGTATAATTTTTGGAGTTTCATGGCGTTGACTCTAACTTCTGGTTCAAACATTGTATCCAATTTACATGAAGATGCAAAATTGGCGGTTACTGCGTCATACGAACTTTTGCGCCCTCTTAATTCCTCCAACAATTGGTCACACTTTGAGAAGAAGGTATTAACCCTGAAATGGTCACGTCCTTGTAACAACACTTCTCCCTCGCGACACTTATTGTTTCTTCCTCTTAACAATTCTCTTGTAACTGCTTCTGTATTCTTCTGAAGATTTGTTTTTACCAGCCTCTTCAAAATAATCCCGTTTATTTTCTACGAAAATGATGACTCGTAGAGATTGAAAACAGACAGACGTAGAGGTACTACGTCTGTGTCAATACCTTGTAGAATTTTGGAAATTATATTAAATTGTTTTAATACAGATCCCCAAAATTCCGGTAATATGACCGTTTCTATGGAATTTAGTTAAGCCAATAGCCCTGTAGCTTCATTTTTCACCAAAGATTTTACCCTTGCGCCGTCCCTCACAGCCTGGCGCCCCGGGCCATGTCCCTAGGGTAAGTACACCACTACCATATACATATATACACTTTTATATATTTCCCAAACTGTCCGTGTGATTACTTGTTGCGCCTCCCCAAGCTACAATTCCATATTCTAGATGTGGTTGTATTAGAGTGTAGTAAAGGATTTGTAAACGTTTTGTATCAAATATAGAGCGAGCATAGGTGCATCTTTACTATGTACATACTTTGATATGCGATATGAAGCAACGTCTAACGCGGTTAGTAGTTGGATGGGTGACCGTTCCAACGAAGACCGCGTTTTCGCTTCACACATCTTCCAGCGGCTTGTATATCAGTGTATGCGCGGAAGCTATACAACCTTAGGCGAGGGTTGTATAGGGGATATACCATCCTTCGGAGGGGATGTAAAGCCGTCGGTCCCTTGTCTATTAAATGTTAGGCAAGTAAATGATCCCTACTCTTCTTAAGGGAAGAGGTTCAGCAAAATTCCTGGTTGGGAGTAGCTCGTCTACAGGCGTCGGTGATAGGTCTCAGTAGCGGAAATAGGCCGACGTTAAATAAATGTATTAAAAAAAAATAAACTTCAAAATATTTAAATTTATATAGTAATAATCGTAATTTTTTAGTTACATAATTTATATCTACATTCCATTTTAAGTGGTGTCTATATAAATTCCCAAATATTTGAGGCTGGAAACACATTGTAGTTAAACATTGTGCTTTATTAATATTTGTTGGGGTATGCTATGGCGTTCCGTGTTGATTTTCTTTCTGTTGAACCAAACTGCTTTGCCGAAATTATGTGTTTCTATCTAGAAAATTCGTTATTCTGTTTTTCAATACGTTCTCATAGACTTTAGTTAGACTGGTTATTAGAGAGATTGGTCTACAGTGGGTCATATTTAGCTTGTCGCCACTTTTATATATCGGTTTTAAAATAGTTTTTTAAAAGTTTTCTGGAAAGATGCCTGTTTCAAACGATTTATTTGTTAGGTAGGTCAGTGGTTTAGCTACTAGGCTTGCAACATCATTTAATGTGTCACTTATTATTTCATTGTGCCCCGGCGTCCCTTATTTTTTTTTAATTCCCTAATCTTACTTATGATTTCCTTTTCGTCAGTGGGATGTAGGAATATGGAGTTTCTAACATATACTGTTTTTTTAGAGATTTTATTACGTTCACATTTACTAACTTCTTGTGCTAAATTTGTATCAATATTCATCAAAGATTCAACGAAACTGCTATATGTTTGCTATCGGTTTTTCTTTCCCCGTCTTCCGTTTCCATCTCTGTTATTTCATTTTTTATTTTGCCACAACACATTTCATTGACACATGTCCATATAATTTTTGAATTAATTTTGTTGTCACAATTTTTTTTTGTAGCAATAATTTCTTTTTATTATTTCAATTAATAAATTTAGATTATTCCGATAATATTTCTATACATAAGCGAATATTAATTTAATATATTTTGCTGCTTTTAGACTGCTATCAATGATTGCAAATAGTTGACTTAAACATCTTGTTCTTTCTTTGTTCAATTTCTGACAAATACTCGTTTATCCCATTCTTAACTACATCATTGTTAAATCTTGCGAATCTGCAAAAGAAGAGAAAACCATTAGGAGGTAAATGGTACAAATAAAATTTTAATATTAGCTGTAACCGCCCCCGTAACAACATTAAAATTCAATTCCGTGAGATATTTCTTATATTGCTTTTACTTTCGTGTGTTCTCGGGTTTTATGGCCTGTGATGTATTACTGTACTAATTTTAATGAAGATAAAGACAGGGAAATGAAAAGTAACACAATTTTACTTGTTTTATACTCTTTGTCTTATTAAGATTAATGATAAAATAATTGTATATACTTTGACTTTATGAGGAGTTATTAACATCGTTAATTTTTGTTACAGGACTAAGGATATTATCTTTTCGAAGACTGTTTTAATGTAAGTAGCTTTTATTTAGATTAGAATTATGTTTAGAGACATTTAAAATATGGTTATGCCTGATACACAGGGTAAAACTTCATTTCAAAGATGCGTAGAAATGTGTGTCAAAATCAAAAGGGCCACATGTGAAACAGTTATTATAATTTTTCTGTTCAATTAATTTAAAAAAACCTCTATTTTTGGTACTATCGAAAATAGTTACAAATAGCAAATAGTATGTATATATTGACCCCCCTTTATTTCTGTTATCATTGAAAATAGTAAAAAAATTTCATTTAAAAGTTGCAGATATTTAATCGAAACGTAATAAAAGAAAATAATATCATGAGGTGAGGTCACGTGATATGAATTAAATACATGTTTTTTTTTAAATGGAACACCCTATATATTATTGCATTTTCGATAAGCCCTTTTTCCCCTGATTTCAAATATATAATATTGTATAAATCTATCTTAAATACTTCTTGACATATTTGATATTCAAAATGCAAATGAGCTGCTTTATTGCAAGAAGAGTGAGCCATGCGTGTCAAAGCACAAGTGAAACAAAAATGGCAAGGTAGGCCACGAAAATAATTATTTTATTGTTTATTCAATTTTGACATTTCAAACCGTCATTATTAACATTTATTTAATCAAAATGTTATACTGAGATTGAAAAGGTCGAAATATTTTCCTTTTAAATGAAAAATTATAAAAATAAGTGTGCCTCAAGAAGAGAATACATGACGTTGTATCAAAATCGAGGGATTTCTAGTGTAAACACGTTTTTGAATGTTTATCGTCATGTAAGTAGGATCCATAGTTTTTCAAGAAAACGACGTAACGTTACAGCAAACGAGGAAAAAGATCTAGATATATTGTTGTATTTTGAAGGTAAACAAATCATTTATTATAAAAATATATCGACACCTTATTTTAATATTTGTTTTAGAAAATTCAGTTAATAGTTTATTAAACGCTTGTCATGAATTGGAAAAAAATATTCCAACATTCAAAGAACTTTAAAAAGCATCAATAGAGGCCTTACAAAATATTAACAAGTCAAGTTGTTCCACGGTGGGACTTTTTAATAGAAAAAACAGACGCTGCTGGGAGAATAAAAACCAAAGGCAGAGAAAGGTCAAGCAAATAAAAAAATCGGGTAGAAATTCAATCCGTGTTTGGTGCGGAATCTTTCAAAGCAAAGTAGTTGGACCTATATTTTATGATTTTACACCACAAACATTTCTCGAAATAATTTTAACAGAGATAGTTCGGTCTAATTCAAGAATTTCCTATGGACGTCTTGTCTAAAATAATAATAATAATAATTTATTTGCCAGAATCAGATACAAATATGTACATATGGCACGTCATATACATACATTATCAGTAAATAAACAAACGTATAATATATATATATATATATATATATATATATGGCGTAGTGGTGAGAGGTAAGTGAATCCTCTCATATGGTCTAATGCTACTATACACCAGACATCATGGACGTCTCCATGGTGCATAGCGACTTGCCATTTTGCAAGTACCGAGAGCGGTGACCTTCAGCCCTTGGTGGACTTAACCCATATACTGTTATTATACATGATTTGCAGGAAACAACTACTCAGCGGGCAAATACCCCGACCTGCATTGAATTATACCTTACAAATCATGAAAAATTGGTAGCCAATGTCATTTGTCAACTCCCTGACCAGACATAGACCGGTTTCGAACTTATTAGTTCTCATCAGTATGCCATAGGTCATGGAGCAGACAAATGATAGTGGCCAACCTGCTAGTCTTATACAGACTAATGTAAATGGTGTAGTGGTGAGAGGTAAGTGAATCCTCTCATGCCAGTTGCACATTTGGATAGGCAATGCTGGCCACCAAATAGCTCTGATTTGACGTCATTAGATAGCTCTTTATGGGGGTTTTAAAAGAAAAAGTCATTTTTAATCATAACCACAATCTTCAGGCCATTAAAGCAAAAATTCAATAAGAAATTAACAACTTAAACAGAAATTATAATAACGTTATTTGCAATATTTTCCTAAACTTAAGAAGACGCTATGAGCTTTGCATTGAAAATAACGGTGGCTACTTTGAACAATTTCTTTAATTGATTACTTATGTAGTATTATATTATTATAAAGAGTTTTCTCTTGCTTTGTTAAATCTGTTTTTTAATAAATTAAATATGAAGTTAATTCTAATATCATATTAATTATTTACACATAATTATAGTTAGGTTATATATAATTTACACTTTTCATACGTGAAAGAGTTTTCACACACGTGAAAGAGTTTTCACCTATTGTTAGCGTGCGTTAAAAATATGTTATGTGAAATCAATAATTTTTAAGCGTACTTGGTAGTACTTTTCAAAGCAGTCGTAGAAAAAACTTTTTATTTTACTGGTGAATCAACAAAAGTTATCTTAAAAAAATTTTTCTTAAAATCCATAAATTTTTCAAAATGCATCTGCAAATGGCATTAGTTCAGCAAAAAATATCGCCCACATCCAAATGGTTAGGAGATAGTCAATAATATATAGCAGTGAAAAAATCTAGACAGAGGCTTTTAAAAATGTGCTGACATTTATAGCATTCAATTTAAAAGAATGACACTTGATCCTGTACAATCCTCTTGGTTCACCCTGTAAGTTCGAAAATCATTCCCAACTATAGACTTTTTTGTGTAGTAGTGCAACTTTGCCCTCGTCTCATATCTGTGTAAAACACCCTAAGTTAGTCCACAAGAAACATATATATTAAAATCCGCGCCACTCTCTCCCACATCTTGTTGATATATCGAATGCATTTTATCGCAATCATTCAGCGTAGGCTGGTGCATTTGTCATTGCAGACGCGGTGCAGCGTACAAAAGAAATATTTTAAGCTGGGCATTTATTAATTCAGCCTCCATGAAGATCAAGTAGTCTGCTGCAATTAGTGTTAATGAAAGTTAAAAACGCGCAAGGACGTCGTGTCGTGGAGTCACTCGGTCTACAAATAGAGCAAAAACAGTCCAATTACCCGGACGTATGATACTACAACAGTGTATATCTCTTACACATGTGTAGTTTCGTGAAGGCGCATTTATTCGTGAAAAAAATGTTATCTGATGTAAGTAAATTATGTAGTGAAAAATTAAACAGGTAGGTACTTAATTAAAAAAATTAAACAATAGGGTTACTTATTGTAAAATATGTTTTAAAATTTATTAAACTAGAAATTTGCTTGTATAGTCCAGTTCATGTATTATCAGCACCCAAAAAAACGCAACAAAAACTGTACGACTTCATTAAAATACTATCACTCTGTGCTGCCTTGGCCGCAAATTGACTCGCTTTCCTTTATAGATTTTGAATGTGCTTCGACTTGTTTGACGAAAGCAACCCGCTTAGCCCATGGCGATAATAATTGTGTCATAAAGTTTTTGTTGCGTTTTTTGAGCACTGACACCTGTAATATAAATCTTTAATAATATTTTCGATATTTTATCACTAGCTTATCACCATCCCACCAGCTTCTCCTACCCACATTCCCCCACTTTTCACCATTCTCTTCCACTTTTTCCCACCTCACCAGCTTTCTACCACTGCTTCTCAGTTTCCCACCACGTTCATATCTTCTATCTACCCTCCTGCCACCTTCTGTCAAGATCTTTCCGCGCTCTCACACCACATCCCTTTAGCTTCCCACCATTTCCTATTTAATGTAGCCGATTCCCTAAGTAGAAAAAATATCTATTCGAGTACAAAATTTTAGCAAAATATGTTGTACCATTAAGGAGATATGGTGGGAGAGGTGTCCATACGATAGTCCAAGATTAAACATGATTGCAAGAACCAACCTTAACAAAATTAATTACGTGGATTAATTGACGGAGTATTACAGGGTGGTTCAATAAAATAAAAACTAAATAGATGGCATCAGCACCTACTGGAATATCCTGCATACATGTTATCCGATTATTTAAGTTTAAATAGCTCCTACTTTTATCACGGAATTTTACACAAAAAGATTCAAGAAAAGTTCAATGTTTATAAAATTTTGGTGGGCTTTTGCTTGCCTATCTGTCTGTTGACGTATTATCAGTTCAATAGTAATTTGGTTCGCTCCTCGGAGCTTAAAAATGCTTGAATTCCTATGATTTTGAATTATATTGTGACAATTGTATATTCATACATTCAGGCAAGGCGATCCCATGCACGTCTGAGTACATGGTAAAGATACTTTTCTGACACCGAATCACTGAGGAACCGGTTTAGGGCAAATCCCGTTAAAATCCACCGTTTTCCCGTCAAAATCGACTGCTAGAAAATGAATGGTCACCCTTGCGCTAAAGGCAATTTTCGCCAAACCTCTCGAAATAGTTTGACCAGAGACTGGATTAACTTGTCCTCATATTTAACACAACGCATGAGTTGCAGTGCTGCACAACGTGGATTCGTAAAAGAGTTTTCAATTTTGAAATTTCCGAAATAAAGTCGATTTTTGTTACACTTTCTAAATTTTGTTGGTCGGGGCGACATTACGTCCCTGCGCAGCGACATTTACTATACTTTCTAAAATTACACTCCTTGATGAGTTTCTGATATTTGTGTATAAAAAACGCTCCGTAGAGCGAAAATGTGATTTAAAGTTAAAAACCTCTTCCAATGGGATTTTTACGTGAAGCACGCTTTTCATGCGAAATGTTAAAAAGTTGGATTTTGTTACAGTTTCGAAAATTTTATCGAAGGTTTTTGCGTGTTCTTTAACAACATCAGTGATGTTCCTAATAAAATTAGATTGGCATACACATTAGACAAAAAGATGATCCCCATCGTCGGTCGTCGCCGTCGGCTTGAATTCTGTGGGAATGTATTAAACAACGAATCTACATTTTATTTAAATGGAAAGGGGAATATAGACACAATTGTAGGTGGAGGGAAACCGTTCCACATTCTGCCGCGGAAACTTGTATCCAAAGCCCTCAGAAATTGAAGGCTTAGGCTAGTATCTTAGGAGGTCACATTGTCGAACCAGTTTTTATCCCTAATAATTTGAATGTCGGAATTTACCTCAGTCTTTTAGGAAATTGCATCGATCCAATGATTACCCAAACCGTCGAAGAAACCAATAATCTTCGAACGAACTGCTTGTTATTCCATCTATTATATTATAACCGTCTATTAATTTTTGGACAATGGGTTTGCTAAGCGATGGATTGGAGGAAGAGATCATGTAGAATCATCAGCCAGGTTAACCGATCTAAATTGTATGAACATTTGAAATCTAAGGTTTCCGCAGTTTAAACATTTTCATGAGATAATTGTCCAAAATGCCCGTCATTAATTTCAGACCCATTCAAGAATGTTCACACGCAACAACTCGGTGCGGGTTATTTTGATCAACGTATACGTACAATAACTTCTGCTTGTCTTATTTTTATTTCTTGAACATAAATCAATAGAGAAGTTATTACTCAGGACCTTTCAAAAGAAGCATCACTAGATGTATTTGCCATTTGATTTTTATTGCGGGGTTGGCTGTGTAGGGTAGAGGGATGAAGATGAGTATACAAATATACACTATAATGCGTATCCCTTAAAAATACTGTCGGCGTCTTTTACCAATTTTTTAGAAAATTTCTACCTCTATGTTACTACTTTTAGTTGGGACCCCCGTATAATATATTCAATATAAAGCACCTCTAAATTTTCTGAGTGTAATAAATAGCTAGGTTCCTTGCTTAACACTAATTGAAAACGATCCATATAAAAATCATCGCCTCGCCTACTCATATTTATCTGAAAAAGGAAAATTAAAATTGTTTGTTTATAATGCGGCAAGTGCATGTTTTTCTGTGGTAAATAATTTATGACTGGTACTTGACGATGAACCACTACAGAACACAGAAGTGCATTTCCAAGCGCGTTGTTGACGTCAGCCACTTGACCGATTCGCGCCCAAGGTCACGTTGGCCTCGGTCACAGCCCACTGCTCCCGAACAATTATTATATTACTATTATTGGTGCTCGAAATACAGCCATTATCTTCTCTACATAATATACCTAGCTAATGTGCTATTACGCATCGTAAATAGAAGGCAGGTTTGTTGAAGCGCAAAGTCCTTTCGAAAAAAAATATTGTATTATCCTAAATTCTTTGAATTAGAATTGATTATGGCTCTCATGTTAAAAAATATTTACGTAATTATTTTTGCTGAATTTTTATTGTAAAATGAAAATTATATATTGAGTATAATAAGACGTGGTGTTTAAAAAAAAATGTTTATTGCTTTTTATCTTAATTTTATTGTAATTTGTATTCGAGGACTGGCCACACTAATGTATATTCTATTCTACATTCTATTTGGAATAGACAGACAAAAGGTGATTATAGATGCAAATCCTCTTAAAACATTGTCAGTGTGTGAATAATAATAATAATTTATTTACCCAAAAATCAGATACATAGGTGCTACAATGAATGAATATATATCTCAAATATTATAAATTATAATGTAATAAGAGTTGAGGAAGAGAGAAACATTTTTTTGTTAAACGTATCCAGTTATAGTACTAGCTAAAGTATATAATCTAATGTGAACAGCTTAGATAGGAAAATAAACAAGGGGTTAAGTAAGAGTAGGACAAGGAAGCAGAAAAAAGAGGTAAAGCGAGGAAAGAAGGGAAAAAAGAAAGAGAATAGTGGGAGAAAGCGAAAATCACTACTAAACAAAATTACAGCAGCCTTTCGAATGTTTTAAAATATCAAGGCAGAATTTTAGATGAATATAAAGTTTAAGTAAGGTTTAAAAATAGTGGGTGCAAATCGAAATTCTGGCTAGGAGAATATACACATAACCAATGTGTTAAAAGAGGTAAAGAGTATCATGCCTTCTCTGCTGATAATTATGAAAGAACGGACTAGATGTGTTACGGAATCTTCGAGCTACAAGTCTGTCGATGAGTGTTTCTCTGCAGGCCTATTACCAAATTATTTTCTGTACAAGTTATTTGCACATAATTAATCTTTGCACCAACTAAAAATAATCTACCATTTCCGTATATTAGAGGCTACTCTTCGAGCTTATTATTATCACCAAAATTGCCGTCATAGCCCTCGACAACGAACGAATTTACTTATGAAATTGAACTTCATTTCAATATTCACAAGATGACGCTGCCGGCCACACAATAAAATGGCCATTTACACAAGCATACACGAGAGCACCGATAGAGTCCCGGAGAATTTCGTAGAGAATTATATTGTCTCTAATAATTTCGTTTCGGACTCTTGAGTTATTATTTAAAAATTGAATTTACATTCTGGTTTGGAGTGGGAAATGGGTAATTTGCGTGTTTGTGGTAGTAAAAGAAATATTAGATTTTTTAATGAAATGTTCGAGTAGAGTTTTAACAAGAAAGTAGGAGAAAGTTACACTACAATTTATTCAGTTGTTATTTTCAATAATAATAATAATAATGAGACTAGGTAAAAGTTTACATTCTAAATATTTTATCAGGGAGATTTACGTTTGCTAAATTACAAATTTATATTCTCGAGCTGTATATGTTCAGAGTTTTGCAATGACAAGCGACTTTAACTTCAATTATACTTCAGCTAATGTACTACCAGTGGCTTACCGTGTGCCCTTTGACACGTAAGATTTCAGAAGAATGTTTAAACGACATTTTCTCAACATTCTGTAACATTTTATGTGAGTATTTAATTCTCATTTATCACTTCCCAGGTAGAACACTAATGTTGAACCAATATTGGTTTAATATTACAAAAACGTTGGCTCAATGTAAAAATCGCAACATTGAACCAATAAAAAATGTGAACATTTTTGTATACAGACTCAATATTGGTTAAGCTATATTCAAAAAATATTTAAAAATCATATCTTATAATATTTTATTCCAATATAAATTATTATTTGAAATCATATATTGGCCCAATATTTAAAAAGATGGTAAAGCTATTTCTTGTAATTTTTATAAAGTACAATTTTTGAATAATTATTATTATTTTAAGAAACTCATTAACAAAATCTAGAAGTGATTGTAGTAAAACCTCCAGCTGAAATATACCTCCATACCTGTGTATGGTAGGTATAACTACATCATCTGTAAAATTACTAAAGGCATCTTGGGCCTTTGCTAGTACAGATTAGGTGAGCATCATCACAGTGAATTTCTCTTTGTCATTATTGAATCATATTGCCTGGAGACCTTAAGTCAGAAATTTTACGCTTGTACAAGCATATTGCAAGGAGAGCCATCTATGCAACTTATTGCAATCAGCCTAGGCGCAGCGTGATTATCCAATATAGATATAAATCGGTTAAACAATATTATTTAAAAGAGAGTTTAACAATATAATCTCAATACGAATATGCCAATATTTTAAAATTAATATTTGTCGTTATCAGTAGATGTTTGTTGTGCAATATTACCAAAAAGTTCAATAACAACATAATAACATATACACTTTCCAATATTGGAAAATCAATATTTATTGGTATTAGACAATATTCCTTAAACAATATAAATTTACACATAGTTGATAAATATGAGTTTTCAAATATTTTAGAATCAATATTTATCTTTATCAATAGATATTTTTTGTACAATATTATCAAAAAATGTAATAACAATATAACGCTAATATAGACTTTTCAATGTTGTAAAATTAATATTAACAGATATTTATCAATATTGTCTGCGTATAACTGGATTGGAATGTGTTAAAACAATATACTACCAACATAGGCACGCCGATATTTTAATACCAGTGTATATTCATATTAGTTCAATGTTTTTGTTACGATTTCAATGTATCTATATTGATCCAATATTGAACCACGGTCCAGCCAATATTATGTTCTACCTGGGTTAAATTCGATAATGCGAGAACACTGACATCATTATTGTCCTCTGTTTTGCATTAAGTTTTATTTTATCGTAGCGATGGCTACCACACTAATTTCAAACAATCGTTCTACCGACCATTGCCGCAACTCTAACTTCAATCTAAATAACACGGAATTTCTATTGTGTGGCATGTTTCTTGTTATTTGCATAACCAAACGTATACAGTATGATCATTACTGTAGCAACGCAAACTTTCATATATAACATTTAGACAATTGTCTTAAATATTTGGATTGTTTAACTTCATGTTTGGCTATTTGCTGCAACAATTGTTATCAAATAAAATTATTTCTATGACTATTGTGCCAACGGTAATATATTTATTAAAACGATTTTTGCTTTTTTTCAATACAAGTAATAACCTAAATAAATAATTTTGATTTAATTTCATCAAATAAAATCTGAACAAACTTTAACGGAAAATTCACAGTGTAGTCTTGAGTAATAAAACAGAAAATAAATAAAATAAATGATTAACTAATAAATAAACAGTGTGGTAAAATTTACCAGGTAGTTAAATTAAACGAGCGATTAATTTTCTAAAGACATGGGTAAATGGTATCTGATCTGGTAGGAAAACGTGATATTAATTAAACTTTGCATAAAAAATTTGGGTGCACATACTACAAACACAACATAATTTGGTTCCTAACTTTGTAAAACTAGACGATCACGTAAATGGCCAATTTGTTTGCTTATATAAAATTAAGATAATTAATTAATTATAATTAATACAGAATAACAATAAAACGAATGCCAAAACAATTTCAAAAGTTATACATTATCGTATCATGTTTTTAGTACATCAGCGTTAAGTCTCACGCTCCCTCTTAAGAATGCATCAAGTAAACAAACAATAACGGGCCATAAAGGATAAATAGCTTTATTTTAAAATAAATTTTTCATCACATGACAATGTATTAATATCAGTTAACAAAGTATGTGAATATATCTATGAGAAGAAAACCGAATCATCGTTTATTCTACTTTAACACGTTGGGGGGGAGTTCTTAATAAAATGAGTTACTTATTAACGTTGAATGTTCCATTTGGAAAAACTGTTTCGTTAAAAATTTTTTCTTGTTGGTGAGATTTACCTAATTATAAAAGTCGAAATAAAAGAATGCACATTGAAAGCTTGGTCGAATTTTGTTTGAACCGGAAGAAAAACATTAAACAAAACAAAAAAGGATTTTCTTTTAATGAAGGCTTTTTTTACAGATCTGTAACCTCCTATAGCCCACTGGCCGCTATACCTTCTACTAAAATGTTTAATAATCTTAATAAGAGCACACTACGATCCCTTATCCAGAGCTTGTCCGAAGTGGATTAATGAAAACTAAAAAAAATCGTAGACATAGTCTTACCTACAATATTCTTTACCCAAACTGGAACCCAGGATAGTGTTTTCATTTTTCGGTCGAAGGTTAAAAGTGCTTCATATTGTTTGAAATAGGTGTAATTAATTATTCAGTTAGATAAAATGATAAGTGTATCTAGTATCAGTTAATCAATTGAAGGTCTAGTAACATTCAACCAAACAACTTATAGCTTATTTATACCTATTTACAATTTAATTGGCGTTTAATATCGGACTTTTATTTTTAGATTTACATGAAAGATCAATGGAACCTTCAAGGCAACGCATTAATATGACAACCGTATATTTATTGGTTTATTGCGAAAATAAAACAGTGTTTTAATTATTTAAATTATAATTACACGATTGCGCCATTGTTTATTTATGAGTTTTAAACTGCAAATGTCATGTGAAGTGGTCGCAGATTGAGACCAACTAAAAAATGTCTTCTTGATCGTTGATTTATTTTAGTGGCCACATTAACAACAAGTGACGAGTCTCTGAACAGCATATGTTCTAAATCGAATGGGCTCGGTAATTGTTTATTTTAAGACTGCTACAATAACAAACCTAGAGACAGAGGGCAAACAAACAGCACCTCGTAATATTCGCCAACTTTCATATGTACAGAGTTATTCACTATATTGTGAGTCCCCCTTTTTCTGATATTATTGGCTATAAAAAGAAATCATTTAGAAGTTTTAGGGTTATACATCAGGGTGAACATTGAATATCCTGTAAAATTCCTTCATCATTATGTACCGTAAACTCTTGATCGATTTCTTCTCTCAACTGTTCAGTCGTGTCAACTCGTGATTTTAGATAACTCCACGCAGTAAAATTAAGGGGAGTTAGGTCAGGAGACCGAGCAGGCCACTTGAACGGTGCATCTGCACCCCGGTTAATCCATCTATTACGATAGTGGTTGTGTAATCATGTTCTGGTAATACATATCGTCATTTAAATATCCAAGAAATATACGGTAAAAAACTAATTGATGCCCTAGAGTTGCTGCCCATACATTTATTTTGAAGGTATGTTGAAAATGGGTTTGTATTTTTGCATTAGGATTTTCCTCAGCCCAGAAATGCATATTCCTAGAATTTAAAATGCCTTGTCGTGTGAATTTGACCTCGCCAGTAAAAATTATTTTACTAAAAAAATTAGGAGCATTTTCCGTTCGTTCAAGCAATAATTCACAAAAATCAACTCTTATTGGCATATCCTCAGGTAATATTTCTTGGAGGTCAATGTATAGTAACCCTGTGCAACTGGGAATATGGAAAATAAAAACCACCCATCTCTAAACAATGATAAATGTATTCAATAATTTTATTTCTTCTGTAACTTTTATGGAAAAAGCTTTCTTTGTGTACGTAGCAGATAACCATCATACATTCAAAATCTGATATGAAAAGCTCTTTAAATATAATGTTGGTCTAAATCTGATCACAGTGATATATTCAGTGAAATGAATAGTTTTTAAATTCATTTCGTACACGTTCAATAGTTTTTGGTGATTGATTGGTTCATTTGTTCATGGTCTCCAAAGTACTTAAAGGAAGTTATTCAATATTCATTTTTTATATAAATCATTAAACATTACATATTGGTATATTTTCTTGTTTTGTTTTTACTGGCACGATTGTTGATAAAGTAATATATAAACAACCTGTTAAAACAGAAAGTTTATGAATAACCTAAGGACACTGAGGCATCTGCTCACTACAATAAAATTATAACTAACAAGGTTGAGGCAGTTAATTTTATTTCTGCAGCTATAAACTTTTTTAGTGGGTAACCTTAAAGACGCGTATATTTGGTTGAAGGTTGAAGATAATTTTGCACATAATATAATAATAATAATAATAATAAATGACTGTCTCATTGATTATTACAATAATCTATAAGAGCACATTTAAATATTATATGTTTAGTAAGTAGCCTTCGGAGGAGGGAAGTAATAACGTACTCGGTTTTTTTATAAATTACTTTTTACCTTTCCCATTAAAAGTGATTTTTGAAAAAATGTCCTGTCTGTTGTCTGCGGTCTTTACTCGCACCTAGCGCCCAAATTACTGAATCGATTTTGCTAAAATTTTGTGTCCCTTTTTGAGGAATTAAGGTGATAAAATGTATAATTTTAAATAAATATAAAAAAATCTAAAATTCTTTATTGTTTATAACAAAATACAAATATATATAGTTATACTTATACTTATTATACCATATCAAACAGCTTTTAGTCCATTTCTGATTTAGAAGAAGAAGAGTCACTTCCTACATGAATTATCAATGGCTCTACTACTACGTCCATTTTAATGTCAACCTGCAATATTTTTTTATCTTCATTTTGCGCATGTCGAATAACGCTTTTCCAATTTTTGACAAAAACATTTATAATACCTTGCTGAAATAATGGGTGAAGATCTTTTATTTTAAACGTGATATTGTTCAAGGCGACTTCTCTTTTTATTTAGCCCCGTATTAATTCAATAGGATTGAATTCATAATAATATGGAGGCAATCGCAAAACTGTGTGACCTTGTGTTTTTGCCATTTCACCTATTACACGTTTTGGGACAATGAAAGACTGTTTGACAAGATACAATAGTTCGGCTCTCACCATATCTGCTTCGCAAATAATCGACTTACTGGTCAACCAGGCTTGTATGTCTGCTTTTCTCGTGCCAGAGTTCGGAATCTTCTTCGTTGTTCTACTGAGATAGAAAACGTTGTCCATTACAACCACAGAATCTTCGGCCAAGCATCCCAGAATTTGAGCAAAACAATTTTCGAAAACTTCACCGTTAATTTCTTCATAGCAGCCTCCTGTTTTCTTCGATCGAAAGCAGAGCAAACCATCCTCAACGAAACCGTCTTTAGATTCTATATGCAGCACTTATAAGGCGACCTCCTTGGTCTGATGGATCTTTTAACTCTGTCGTTAATCCCTGGATGAAAGTCTGCCTTGGATTCAAGACTGTTGTGTCCTTCCATACTTTAGTTATAGTATGGCCAGCGTTCATCCAAGTCTCATCAAAGAAGTACAATTTCTTGCGTTCTTCGAGACAATTTCGGATCTTTGGCAGAAAACGTTGCCTCCAGGTGATGATCCCGTTCTTTTTTTCGAAGGACACAATTGCGGGATCTTTTTGAGAAACTATAATACAAAAACACAATTACATTAAAGCATGTAGAAATAACATTTATTTTCATTCGCCGAAAACCAATTTCTTTGCTAACGTGTTATCTAGAATTCGTGGTTGATTTCTTTTGAAAAAATAATGAATTGAATATGAAACATCACTTTTAGTTTTATCATCGATGCTGTCCAAAATTGCTCGTTGTCGGTGATACACTTTCCGTGCCTGAAATATGTGTGTTTCTTGAAATTTACGATGAATTTTAAAAACACTCTGGACATAGTTGAACTAATAATGCCTCAGAGAAGAAGTACTAATTAGCATGCCTGTATAACACAAAAATGAAAATTACTTGCTGCATTTGCATTAAACTCGACATTTTGTGTCTTAGGGTTATCCGGATTTTCTCCAACACAGCCTTATAGATATTTAAAACGCGTTGCTTATCTTCAACTGAAAAATGATTGGCTCTCCATTTTTCAATGGAGAAAGAGCCGCTTGGTCCATAATTAATATGAATCGAAAGAACCTCTAAAAGAAAGAGTGGCGCTGACATTTAATCAATATTAATTATGTTCATTAGGTACCTACCTTAATGTACGCAAACGTACGCCAAAGCATTATATTGTACGTTTTTATTTATTTATTTCCAAACAGGCACAAGTGCCTAATTACGGGAAATACAGCGTACATTTAAAGAACAATAACATACAAATGGAATTTAACATGCTAAGTAACTTAATATTTAAACGTATTATACATCTAATATATACCTAACCTATTCGGGCTTGCGTAACAGGATGATCAAAAATATTTTTAATCATTTTAATAAAAGACTTGATTGGCCATGAAAAATCGATATAATTGTTAGACGAAACTTGGTTGATTAAACGAAACATAACAATAAGTGGAGCAAAATAAGTCGTTCTGCGTGTAGGAACAAATAATAGCTGTTGCAATCGGGTATTTCTAGGGGGAATATTAAAGTGAAATAGTGACAATAATTTGGAGTCATTAATAAAATAATTTAATATTTTGTAACCAAACAACAAGATTGAAATACTGCGCCAATTGTATAAAGTGTTTATTTCGAATTCTGCACATAAATGTTTAGTTCGGGCAGTGTTATCGTCGGGTGGTCTATTATATTTTTTTAAATACAAAAATCTCAAAAACTTTTTTTGGACCTTTTCAACATACATATGCGATTGCGGTTGTGAATGCCACTATATAGAACAATATTCATAGTGTGGTAATTGCATTTAAGTTAATGAAATTTTTAGATTCCCTAATTACAAAACCCAGAGGCTTATATGCCGATGAGATTATATTTTCAAAGTAAATTTGGAATCAATTGTTACACCTAGATCTTTGAAGCTTTCGACTTTATCCAGAAACACATGATTCATTCTATAGGAATACATCATTGGATGTTTCTTGCGAGTGAATGTAATGGTATGACATTTTTCTATATTAAAGTCAAGCTTATTTAACTTGCTCCCCTCATATGCGGCTTCTATATCAAGTTGTAATAACTGACAATCGTCTTGGGATTCGATTTCTTTATACAGTTTTAAGTCATCCGCAAACAATAGGCACTTAGAATAAGATATTGAGTCCGGCAAGTCGTTAATAAAATAAAGAAATAGCAACGGTCCCAGGTTAGAGCCTTGGGGTACCCCTGAGTGAGCGCTGTATATATCAGAAAACATGCCATTATATTTAACAATATATTTCCGATTTTCTAAATATGAGGCGATTAACTTAAGTACAGAGTCAGATACAGAATATATACATAATTTGCTAAGCAATACATCATGATCGACTTTATCAAAGGCGCTTCGAAAGTCTGTATATACTGCATCCACCTGAACCCCAACTTCAAAAGCCTGGAGGATATGATGACTATAGGTAATTAGGTTAGCAGAAGTTGATCGTTTGGGAACAAAACCATGCTGGTTTTCACTGACAAATTTACTGAGATGATTCCATAAAAAGTTATATAGTATTTGCTCGAGTACTTTAGCGGGTGCTGGAAGTACAGCTATGGGCCTATAATTTTGTACAATTGATTTATCACCTGACTTATGAATCGGACTTATTAGTGATGTTTTCCATAGGGTGGGGAATGTATTATTTTTTAGGACTAGGTTGTAAATATGTAGGAGTGGTCTTTTAAAGTATTCAGCGCAGCCTTTTAATATATAAGGTGGTACACCGTCAGATCCCGAAGTACGTTTGGGTTTTAATTTTTTCATTGACATGTCATAGTCCATTTCTGTAATTTTATTAATATGCGGCATATCGTAAAAACTATTGCCTGCATCGGATATTTGATATGATGCAGGTACGTCTGAATAAACAGATAAGAAGTATCTACCAAATGCGTCAGGGACTTCATCCACCGGAATTATGGTGTCATTATTATAAAAAGCTGTAGCGTCAGAAGACGACGATTGTTTTTCTTTGATGTAATTAAAGAATGCCTTAACGTCAGTTCGAACATTGGTTTGAATATCTTGTAGGTATAAGTTGTATGCCGTAAGAATAAGTACTTTACCTTTCTTCTTGTATCTATAAATTTTATATTAAATGACTGGGATACTGTTCTCAATTTTCTAAATTTTTCTTTTTATTTAATGAGATTTTTTATTTCACTTGTAAAATAGGACGGGTATTTCTCCTTATTAAATTGTTTGATGACTAATTTTGGCACATTTCTATCAAATATATTAACAAGTTGGTAAAATTTATCTATCGCGATGTCGACGTTATCCTGTTCTAAAACTGCAGACCAATCTGCCTCCCTAAAGCTTAAAGTTAAACTCATGAAATTACACTTCTAAAAATTATATCTCGTAACATTTTTTGCATTATAATCAATACTAACTGGCTCAACAATATTAATTTCTAGAGCAGGGTGATAGACATCCTCAGCGACAAGAGGGCCCATAGCCCTTAAAACGCTCATATTTGATAATTCACTGTTTATTGTTATGTAAAAATAATACTATGATTAATAAAATTTGATACAGATATTTCCTTACTGTCCCAAAATAACCATAATATTGTTGTTATAATTTTGTTTCTCCAAATAACTTATACATATATACTTATAAGTCATACTTTCAAACAACTCCTTTCTTGATTAGTTGCTAAGATATATATTGAATTATACATATATTATTAACATTGACCTTTCGGAAAATAAAACAACGTTTGAAAAATTTTGTCAGTTCTAAGACGCAAAAAAAAACAAACGTACTGAATTCAATTGCGTTATTTTCGATTGAAAGATTTCTTTTGTTATTATGTGGAAGTGAGACGTTAATTCCGAATACGGTCGCAACCCTCATAAGCATGTATATCAGCTTCCTGTGTTACATTTGGCAACAGAAATTCGATTCCACCCTGACCTGCCGCACATGTTTTGTTTCAGTACCCCAGTTATCCACGTTCCCTCGTATTGCGGCGGGGACTGGGATCTGGGCGTGGGCCACTACCGCTGTTAATGTCAAATTTCAGTGGATCGGCAATGGAAATAAAGGTGGAAACTGTATCAAACACATCGTGGGAGTTGAAGGGCGCGGTCCTGGCAGACATGACCTACGTTATGCCAGCAGCAGGCTGAGGTCATCCGTCTATACATTTCGCTGCTTTGTGCGGCTTCCATACACTGGGTCAATGCAGCGTGTACTTCGTACTTGGGCTCTTGTCTCCAATTACCAAACACTCGCGTTGCGTCATTCGCTTTGCAGAACGTGAACCCGAGTTTCAGACGGCCATAGTGGGTTTCCACTAAAGGGATTACGGATTATGTATTTGAACGTGCTTAGTTCCTCACGAATATTTTTCTTAATTCGGCTTAACATTGGAAATTGTAAAGAATGTTCATGTATATTTTCAAACAACCCATAACTTCATTATTTTTAATTTCACAAAAATGCTTTGTAACAACAGTTTTAATTCTAGTGCTACACATTTCAAATATGTAATCAGCAGAGCCCGGATCGCAGCCATACATTTTAGAGATGACTTCTACGTAGATATAATATTATAACGTAAACATCTACCGAAGCGTTCCCAAATAATATAAAAACGACGAAATTATGGAATTTCAAATATAAATAATATTTCGTCATTTTGCCCGCTTTGTTATCTCTTAGGCAATAGAAGATGTCTAAATCTAATCTGACTTTTTTAAAAACATTTATTTAACGTCGGCCTATTTCCGCTACCAAGGCCAATCACTCGCGAGGGGATAATAATAATAATAATAAAGGTCTTTATTAATCTTTACGTACAGAACAATTTTCGATATATGTATAAAAAGTGAAAATAGATTAATTCGGTCGAGGTTCAGTTCAGCAACCTGAACCACAGACGATTCAGGTGACTGTCTGTTCTTCCACCTAACCCTGAAAAAGTCTACAGACAGCACTGGTTTGTAATGGCAAATAGAATAAACTAGTATTATTGTTAATTATAATACGGTGTGATTAAAACTTAATAAAAAAAACAAGAACCATAGCAATATTAATGCATACTGGAAACAATTTTATAATTCCACAAAACAATTATTAATTTAATTGTTTGTTTTTACAAATTTAGTTACTTCCTTCCTGAATTTAAATGTGTCGAAGTTCCGTAAGTTGGAGGGTAAGTCATTCATACATTTGCACATATTATATGTAAACGAACGTTTAAAAAACTGTGAATAGTGCATTGGCGGGGTTAGAGTGCTTTTATATATAGTATTAACATTGTGCACATCTGTGCGAAAGGTAATTTTATTATAAAGATGGGCTGGCGATTTGGTTTTCAGAATTTTATGGAAAAGACAGGCAGCGTGGATGTATCTACGATTTTTCATATTTAGCCCCATATTGTTTATAAAGGCATGATTTATGTGATCATATTTCCTTATGCCATAAATAAGTATCAAGCAACAGTTCTGAAGTTTTTGTATTCGATTAATATCTAGTGAGTTTAAGCATGGGTCATAAATAGTCACAATAGTTCATCTGCGCTAGAATTAATGTATCGCATAACAATAATTTGGGTTCACTGTCCAAAATATGTCTGTTTCGATAAACTTCTAAATTGATGTATGCTTCTTGCAAACTATTACTTATATAATTCGAAAATCTCCAATTCGCATCAATCAGTACATCAATACAAAATCATTAATTTTTATTTCTTGTGAGTAGTTTGTCAGAAACTGTTCTCTTATGTTATTTTTCTAAAAAAGGATCATATTAGTTTTGGCTGAATTTCTTCTTTCTTCTGGAGTAAAAGAGATATACAATTGGGTGTCATTGGCGAAATAATGTTGTGAGTATGAGATAAAAGCGGTTGGAAAATTAGATGTATATATACTAAAAAATAGAGGCCCCAGAATGGAAACTTGTGGTACTCCCTTGTTAATTATTAAACATTTTGAAACACCACCTTGATACATCACAGCTTGAGAGTTGTCAGTGAGATAAGCAGAAAATAAGTTTAAAACTAATTCACTAAGCCCAACGAAATGAAAAGTTGATATTAAAAGTTCTTGGTTAAGAGTATCGAAAGCCTTCGAGTAATCCAGTAATACTAATATAGTTAGTTTACCTTTATCAGAATCGCATCGCTATAATAATGACTATACTATAGATATGCTGAGTGGTTTGATACAATAACAAGAACTTTGTTATACAAAAGTATGTTGTGTTATTCTAATAGTAATTAGAGTCGTGGCAATGGCCTGATAATGATAATTTCTAATTAGAGCTCTTAGCAATCGCTAGATAATAATGATATATAATTAAAGTTGTTAGCAATAGCCAAATAATGAATCGAATGCAAAACAAGGGACAAGATCATGTCATGTTTGTACATTATCAAAATTAAGTTGAGAAATGAGCATTAAATACTCATGTAAAATATTATAGAGTGTTGAGGAAATATCCTTTAATTATACATTGTTTATTGATTGAGATTAGAGTAGGAACAATCGTTCAGATAATCATATTAATCTTGCTGAGGTGTGAATTTACGCTCACGTAAAATCATTTAGAATGCTGGGACAATCTCCCTATAGTAATTAAATAGAAAAGCAACCAGAAGACTATGATTGTCAAACATACGAAGTCGCGAATCCGCGAAGGTAAGAAAGTGGTGTTGCATCACCCTTCAATCGAAATAAGTGACCAGACAACTGCCTGGTAATAATATTATCATAGTTAAAAATCAAAGCTAATCGTTCACTAAAAAAATCTAATATTCTTTTAGTACCACAAATGCGCCAAGTTTCACTTTACACCCCGACGAAACTAGAATATAAATGCAATTGCCAATAATAAAATAGAGTCTCGAAATAAGCAAGCGATCACCTTTAGAAATTTATGCCTGCAGAATTTCCGTGCACCCTGTATAGCGTTATATCGCCCATAATGCTGTCCCCCAGGTTCTGCATGTTGAACGTCCTCGTCGAGCATGTCGGTGGTTGAGAAGAATTCGCTAAAATAAGATGTAAGTTATAATATTGTTTGGCTAGTAGTTTAGACGGCTGATTTAGTGAAAATATTCACAAAATAATTTATTAAGCTCGGCGAAACTCGTGACGTAGCTTAGAATGGATTTCAAAGGCAAATATAAAAGTTCGGCGAAAATATCGCGACGTAGCTTAAAAGGCTTCAGATGCTGTCTATTTTCTCCGCCCTAAATACAACTCCGTCTTCCTTTTATATGGTAAAAATGACGTGACAATTACGTGAAAGCTTCGAATTTTGTGGTCATACGCTTGGAAATGTTTACATTATAAATTTCAATGTCTACATGCGTCGTAGTTTGCAGAGTCCGTCCTTTGCATGACTTAAGATAGAAAACGACAGGCGATTTCACCCTGTGGGAAGTAACAAAAGTACTTGACGCTTATCGTGTCCATTGTAAACAAATGCTGTGACTAGACTCGATTTTTAAGTAAATTCTTTCGTACAAATATAGCGTTTTTTTTTTATACATTTATTTAACGTCGGCCTATTTCCGCTACTGAGGCCTAACACCGACGCCTGTAGACGAGCTACCCCCAACCAGGAATTTTGCCGAACCTCTTCCCTTAAGAAGAGTAGGGATCTTTTACTTGCCTAACATTTAATAGACAAGGGACCGACGGCTTTACATCCCCTCCGAAGGATGGTATATCTCCTATACAACCCTCGCCTAAGGTTGTATAGCTTCCGCGCATACACTGATATACAAGCCGCTGGAAGATGGGTGAGGCGAGGACGTGGTCTTCGTTGGAACGGTCACCAATCCAACTACTAACCACGCCTAACGTTGCCTTACATCGCATATCGAAGTATGTACATAGTAAAGACGCACCTACGCTCGCCCCCCAATATAGCGTTTAACGTTGCTTTATTTTTTTATTTTCTTTTTATACATTTGTTTAACGTCGGCCTATTTCCGCTACTGAGGCCTAACACCGACGCCTGTAGACGAGCTACCCCCAACTAGGAATGGGGGGGCCGATCCTCTTCCCTTAAGGATCTTTTATTTGCCTAACATTTAATAGACAAGGGACCGACGGCTTTACATCCCCTCCGAAGGATGGTATATCTCCTATACAACCCGCGCCTAAGGTTGTATAGCTTCTGCGCATACACTGATATACAATTCGCTGGAAGGTGTGTGAGGCGAGGATGCGGTCTTCGTTGGAACGGTCACCCATCCAACTACTAACCGCGCCTTACGTTGCTTTACATCGCATATCGCAGTATGTACATAGTAAAGACGCACCCACACTCGCCCCAATGTTGCTTTAAAAGAATGTAATTTTAAATTGCATTCTGGTAACTTTACCATGTTCAATATTAAATGACTAAAGAAATGTAAAAATGAAATGAATTAACTGCAATAATTACTTGAATTTGGAAATAAATAAGAAAAAACTAAATTTATATATGGCGTATATACAGGGTGCTTCAATATCGGTTACAACGATAAAAAGGTGTCGTAAATATATAACTACCCCATTAATTTACATAATAAATAATTAATTTTTAATATTACATTATTATTATTTAGCAATTACAACTTATAGACTAATAACAATCATAAATAATATTGCTAAAATATTTGAACAATGCCCGAAAAATAGACTAATTAGTTTTATTGAAGAAAATAGTATATTAAACAAAAATCAGTTTGGTTTTAGAAAAACATAAGTACAGAATATGCTGTTCCAGAATTTATTAATAATATATTGTTCAAAGTCTAAACAGAAACAGTAAATGTTTATTATGTATCTTTTTGGATTTTCCCAAGGCGGAATTAATATTTTATCTGAAAGACTCGAGAATATCGGGATCAGGAGTACTTCATTGCAGTTTTTAGGAATTACCTAAAAGACACATATCAAGCGGTAAAAATCAATAGGTAATCATTTACCTGTCATCATGGGCATACCTCAGTGTACTGTGTTAGGACCCGTATTGTTTTTAAGTTACATTAACCAGTTATGTGCTTTCTATAAACAGTGGTTGCGTATCTTATGCAGATGATATAGTTTTGATATTGGAGGATGACTCCTGGAATGCAGTGTATAACAAAGCGGAATATGGTCTAAAAACTCAAAACTGGTTAAGTGTTAGCCGTAAGTCTAAATTTATAACTTTTCTTTAGCAGTTACAGATCACACCTTTAAAAAGCAAACTCTAAAATTCTAATCTAATCTAAAATTAGGTACCTACGATATGGGGTGGTTTATATAAAAATTCCTTGCATAACCTAGAGATAATTCAAAATTTAATTTAAAAATTTATATTTAAGAAACCAAAAATATATTCAACTGACATATTATATCAAGAAGCTGGAATAAAAACATTATGCCTACCAGCGTGTGCTGTGGGTGTATAAACAACATAATGACTTTTGCCTCAAAATATTCAAACCACGTTTGTGACGGAGCAATCGATTCAAGTTCCTTATTTCAAGAAATCTCATATACAAACATTTGTTTTTTTTTATGGACCAAAATTTATTACCCCTAAAATTAAAAAATATAAAAACCACATCAGGTTTAAAAGAAAACTGAGATTCTTCATAAATAATAATTTTAATAAAAGCATATTAACTTTTCTGTCTACTATGTAATCAGTCAATAATCGGTCAAATTCTCCTCAATGTCTCCGCTAATTTAGATATCAGATTACTTTTATTTTTTTCTTTCTTCTGATCCTACTTCGAGATTTATATTAGTTAGATTTGTTTTTTTATATTTCATTACATTTTATACTTATTATTATTTCTCTCTCTCTCTCTCTCTCTCTCTCCTTTCATTCCACTTTTTGTTTGTTATGTTTGTATCACGAATTTTTTTTGTTTTATGCTAGGATAAAATGGTTAGACCTGCGAACAAGAATTTTCTGTTTAGGTGACTAATCATTATGTATTATATTTTTATGTAAGGTTTATTACTTGTACACTACAATCAGAAAAAAATTTGAAATTGAATTGAATCTCGTGTGGGTATCTAACTTAACTTCTTAATAAGTGGATTTATTTTAGACCAGCCACAATTAATATTTTTAATTTTTGAAGGCACCTCTGCAAGCCTCTCTTTAATTTAAATTTAACGAAATACGAAGTGCATGTTTTTACAATAAAAACGTCCTACTACTATTACCCTAATATACAATATCATACACACGATTAGAAATTGGCATAAAAAGTGTTTTAAGAATTTCGTGACTCCAGTTTGTGGGAACTTTTTCTTAGTTTTATACTCAAATTTTCAATGTGATGGGTTCACTGCAAATGCTTGTTAAAAGCAACACAAGACATATTAGTATTACAAATTTTTATTTCAAGGTCAGTACAATTAAAAAGGGCTTCTTATTTAAGGAAATTGTATGATAAGATAAAAAAATAATCTTAGCTTATACAATTTCTTGAAAAATTCTTTCCGCGATATTTTTACTCCCATCGAGGTATTTCCTATAAATTAGAATGTACCATCATAGCAGAGGACATAAGCATTTTATATTTTTATGTAAGTAATTAATATCATAATTGGCAAATATAATACACAATAGTGGTCCCAGTATTGAACCTTGTGGAACACCCAAGCCGTTTTTCCAGTTTGAGCTCTGTTGCCAACATAGGGCGAATATATTTGCAAAGCTTACATAACATATTGAACATTATTTCAGACTTTCACGACAATTTTGGTTATCAAAACTGGCATTTTTAAGGCCTTTTTATTAATGATAATATGTTATAATTATTATATCATTCCTTTAAGTTGTTTGTGTTATGTTAATAATATGGAACTGTGATACTTATTTTGTTTTGTATCTTTGAGTTTTGAAAAGTGTTTATTCTCTATACAGATAGTTTTTTCAGTATTTTAAATCGAAGCGTTTATGCGACACCACGTAACTAATTCCTCCATGGTACGATGTATAACTTATTAAGAATTCACTTATTGATTCTGTAGAAATTGCATCAGCTGTGGAGAGACCTCGTACTTAACACTTGAATGAAACGATAACATATAACAAGAATATAAGGGGTCCCAAGACCGAGCCCTGAGATACGCCCAAAGTCATAAATATCTGATTTATTTTCATTTATCTTTACCCGCATTTTTTGTGCTCTAATGGACCTAATTAGTAAGAAAATATCACCTCGAATATTCCATCTAATCACCATATTTGACGATTCCTTCTTGTGTTATGCCAAGTTACATTTAACTTTAATAGTGATCAATATTTGGTTGAATAATAAGTCATAACGATTGCGTGTCAGTTAGTTAATGGTATAATTTGTTGTAATAAATCCGATTACCCCAAAGTGATTGATGTATCCTGCTTGAGGTGCGCCTGAATCCGCATAGCCCAGATAAAAAAATATTATTTCCTGTTTTTCAAGGAAATTTGACATATATATTCAACAAGTAATTTTCCTCTACGCCCGTTGAAACATTATTATGTAGGTGTTGGAAAAATTAACAAAATTATGACGGTTCGACGAAAAAAAGCAGTAATTTTTCTTGTACGTCCAAAGATGCTAATTATTTCCTATTATTGTAATTTATACAATATTTATTGCTACGCGATTGTTTAAAATCCATAATTAAATTATGATTTCATAACCTCTATAGTGTTTTATATTTATAGACGTGACAATGATATAGAATAAATAAAATTAATAATGTTTGTGTGTAATTAATTAAAATTAACTGTTTTATTTTCTTTGTTTAAGCTAAAGGTGAAAAGTAACACATAGAGTTCAGGGCACACAAAGAGGCCAGGTCTCACAGACATGTCTCTGTTTGGTGATATGCCTGTAAATGTTTTGAGCTGCGATTTCTGTTGGTGGTACTGTGGAAAGGTTAAACTTGCTTTTGTAACGGATTTCTTGAGGCGCTTGTAAAATAATAATAATAATAATAATTATGGTTTATCCTAAGTCTTAATCCCCTATCACGAGCCCTACAAAGATCCAATCTTGGGTACACGTTAAGAGCTGAGAACATCTGTTACCTTATGAGTCATTTATTTTATGTAGATGACTTAAAGTTGTACGCAGATTCTGAGAGAAACTTGAATCGTTTGATTGAACTAACCCAGAAATTCAGTGATGACATTAAAATGAAATTTGGGCTGGACAAGTGCGCAAAGCTCATAGCACACCGAGGAAGACCTAAAGAATATGACAACTTGGAAAACTCCGGCATTAAATATCTTAATAATGACCTATACAAATACCTGGGATACGACCAACAACTGGTTATCAATGTGAGAGAGACGAAACAGAAATTGAAGAGAGTACTAGAAATTAGATTAAGAAAAATTCTGCAAACTGAACTGACCGGGAAAAATAAGATGAAAGCGATAAACACCTGGGTAGTACCGGTCATTGGGTACTCGTTTGGAGTAATAAGATGGTCTGACACTGACTTAGAGGCACTGAATAGGACAATTAGGGTTAAGTTGACAGAACACCGACTGCATCATCCTGAGGCCTGCACAGAGAGACTATACCTGCCACGATATATGGGCGGCAGAGGACTTGTAAACATAAAAGACCTCTACTATAAGCAAGTTGCCAAGCTGAAAAAATATTTCGGGGAAAAAGTGGCATCGTCTCCGATGCATGGTGCTATTGTAGCGCTGGATAAATACTCAGCAATCCATCTCAACGAAGGAAACGGGGGAGACTCACAAGCCATTAATGATGTAAGAGACCGATGGCTGGCCAAGCCCTTACACGGAAGATATCCGAACCAACTGTTAAAAGCATGTCAGGAAACATCCACAGAATGGCTCAGAAAAGGTTACCTATATGGAGAGACCGAAGGGTTTATAGTGGCAATTCAGGACAACGTGATTGCAACAAGAAATCACATCAGATATATCCATAGGGTTGCCATTAATAGCGATCTCTGTCGAATGTGTCACAAGCATTCAGAAACCATTGAACACATCATAGCTGGATGTACACTTTTAGCACCAACTGAGTATTTAAAACGACACAATCTCACAGCCAGCATAATCCATCAAGAGCTGGCAATCTTATACAACTTGAGGCAACAGCGAGAACAGTACTTCAAATATGTGCCATTCCCGATCTTAGAAAATGATATATACCGTCTATACTGGGACACCACAATCCTCACAGATAGGCCGGTAGCGAACAACAGGCCGGACATAACGGTGGTGAACAAAAAAGAGGAAGTGGGTTATTTCATCGACATCGCGCATCCGAATGATCACAACCTAGAAAAGACCGAGAGAGACAAGATTAACAAATATTACGAATTGTCCGAAGAGTTTCGAAAACAATATAAATTAAAAACAGTACACATCATACCACTAGTCATCTCGGCGACCGGGCTAACAACAAAAAACCTGAGAACGAATTTAGAAGAGATTAAACTTACAGAAAAAGGCATTCTTACAACTATGCAAAAGTCTGTCATATTAGAAACATGTAGAATAGTGAGGAAGACGTTGAACTTACCTGAAAACATGGCGGTCTGAAACACCGAAGCGGAGTCCACGAATGTTATTTGATGCAATTGATACCTGAGCTTAGTGATTGGTGAATTTGACCCCACTAAGTGGAAACCCCATATGGAGAAAAAAAATAATAATAATAATAATAATAATAATAATAATAATCGGTGTCGGCCGTGGACTTGTTGGGCTAACCACCCACAAGTTCTACACTCCGGTTCCGATTAACCGAAGGCAGGGCCCCCACAATCGACCCCATCCGGATAGGGGTCACGGGCAAGGTGGTGGGGCCCAACCGGATCGATTGCCTAATGACGACGACCGCGAGCTACAAGGACGCTTTGAGTGGACCGATGATTTAAGGGACGACCTTCTGCTGTGCTATGAAAGCAGTGAGCCCGCGCGGAGGGGATACATGGCGCGGATGCATGCTCTGTGGTGTGAGAGGCTACCAGAGCATAGCGCCTTCACGCCACAAAATCTACGTGACTATGTATCCCACCTTCGTAGTAGGGGCTACGTGAGGGCTGCTCCTGGACCGGTGAATGAGGTGGCAGAAGGGCCGCCGCATTCACCGGTTGAGGACGTGGTTCTTCTCGTTCCGCCAACACCAGAGGGCCTCAGTACCAGACGGGGGTTACACCACATAAAAACCCCCGGGCCACAAGACCTGGCCAGAGTGGATGAAGAACTTCGTGCAGTGCTACCAGAACGGGCTGACCTCTGGCACATAAATTGTGCCGTGTATGCTGCTGCTCAACGCTTTTCTCGGGTGGAGGGGCAAAACACTGCTTCTCCACAGGAGAGGGCGGAGCGGCGCATACAAAAGATGGAAGCCAAGATCCGGTCGGCGAGGCAACACGCATCCCGTATCCAATGTGTGATGGACTATATGGCGGCCAACAGGCCGTTCACGCCTAAAGTGCGTCGATTAGCCGCCAACTTAAGACGCGCCCATCACACACTCAATGAGGCAGTGCTGCGAACCACCAAACAGCACTGTCTCGACAGGATACGGATGCTAGTGACTTGCAAAAAGTCATTAGTGAGGCGGGCGAGAGGGCTTGCGGAAAATAAACTGTTCCGCGAAAAGCCCTCGCGCCTCTTCCAACCGCCTCCGCGTGTTGTAGACAATCCGCCGACTGCAGATCAGGTGGAGAACTTCTGGAAAACGCTGTACGAGGAGAGGCTTTCGCTCAACAGAGACTCTCCGGCCCTGGCACACTTTGAAGCCTTTTGCCAAAGGCTTCATCTACAACAGGAGGTGTGCCAACCAATAACCCCAGAAGAGGTTCGAAGAGCTCTTGAAGGCTCTAAGAATTTTGCTGCTCCAGGTCCAGATGGGATTAATAACTTTTGGTGGAAAAAGTTAACCAGTACCCACCACCATTTGGCCAGAATTTTTAATTCTTGGCTAAATGGGGAGCAGCAAATTCCTTCTTGGGTTGTTGAGGGGCGGACAGTGCTGATCCCCAAGAACGGAGATTTGTCCAACCCAAAGAACTATAGGCCGATAACCTGTTTAAACGCATGTTACAAGGTGTTCACACGCATCTTGTACATGCGGGTACTCCAAGCAGTTAACCCAGTTTACGAACGGATATATGAGCAACGAGGGTCGAAGAGAGATGTCGCTGGCTGCAAGGAGAACCTGTTGATTGACAGATGTGTCACGCAGGACTCCGTGCAGTATAAGCGGAATCTCTCCATGGCCTGGATCGATTACCGCAAGGCATTTGACATGACATCTCATGAGCTTATTGTACACTTGCTCCGATGTCTTGCGGTCGCCGGTCCCGTAGTGAGATGCATTGAAGATCTGATGCCGCTCTGGAGGACTCGCTTTACCATAACATCTGGTAATGATAGAGTCCAAACAGAGCCGGTAACGTTCAAAAGGGGAGTATTTCAGGGAGATTCCCTCAGCCCCCTTTTGTTTTGCATCTCGCTACTGCCATTATCCGTCTCGCTCCGGAAAACCCGCGGTTACAACTGTGGTACCCCCGGCGACAGGAGGCATAAGGTCACCCATTTGTTTTATATGGATGACCTTAAACTTTATGCCTCCGGAGAAAGGGATCTCCAACAATCCCTTAGGGTGGTACAGGAGTACACGCAGGCTGTCGGTATGCAGTTCGGGTTGGACAAATGTGCACTGGTCCATCTCAAGAGAGGACGATGTGGGGACTACGGCGAGGACGCGCAGCTCGTAGACGGAAGCATCCTACACCACCTAGATGCCGGAGAGTCGTACACTTACTTGGGTGTCGAGCAACGCTCCACCCAAGAAGTGGGTGTAGTGAAAAACGCTCTCCGCGGCAAGTATCAGCACCGACTCCGACAGATCTGGTCTTCAGAACTGTCGGGGAAGAACAAGGTGTCTGCTACTAATATGCTTGCCGTTCCGATCCTTCTCTACTCCTTTGGAGTAGTGAAGTGGACTCGAGAGGAGCTGCGTCAACTCGATGTAGGAACCCGGAGAAAGATGCACCTCAATAGGAGCCTGCATCCTAAATCGTCCGTTCCACGGTTATATCTCCCACGCCATCGGGGAGGCCGTGGACTCTTGAGCTTGGAGAGTCTACACAGCAGGATGGTGCTGGATGGAGCCTGTAAGGTCGTCAAGAGTTCGGATCCCCTCCTCTGCATGGTCCGAGACCATGAAAATGCAGGGGTAGGAGCTTTTCTGTTTAAGGCAGCACGCAGAGCAGCCGATGAACTCGGTCTCATCTTCGACGTTGAGCGGGATAATCCCGACTCTGTCACCGAGTTGGAACCCGCTCGGCGGAAAGCCCAAATAAAAGCTGCAGAACAAACCATCTTTCTGCAGCTCCATTCGGATAAGCCACTGCATGGTGTCTTCTATAGAAATATAGAAGAACTTGGCTTATCCGAAAGGCTGACCTTCGCCTTCTTAAGGTCAGCCGGGCTGAAGTCTGAGACCGAGGGATTTATATTGGCTTGCCAGGACGGTGTATTCAACACCCTCGTCTATCGAAGTCGTGTCATGGGTGTGGAGGTCGCTGACGTCAGCTGCAGGGCCTGCCGCAGAGCGCCGGAGACGCTTATGCACTTGTTGTCGGCCTGCCCGACATATGCAGTCTCCGCCTATATCCAAAGGCACGACGGAGCACTACGAGTGCTTTACTACCATCTGAGGCACTCGTATGAGATAGACGAGACACCAGTGCTGCCTTATGCTCCGGGGGATATTGAGTCCGTTGTGGGGAATGAGAGGTGTCTAATTTATTGGAACTACTCGTTTCCCACGATCAGGCAAATACAGGCAAACAAGCCTGACATAGTCCTCATAGACCACCAACTCAAGACAATGTTCGTCATAGAGTTCTCGGCTCCTGCGGAGAACAACATTGTCTTGAAGGAGGAAGAAAAGCGGACAAAATATCGAGACCTACTCTTCGAACTCCGCAGACTGTATCCAGACCATACTGTCAAGCTGGTGGCACTGATTATAGGAGCTCTCGGTGGAACGAGACACACGCTGCTTTCAGAATTGAACATCATACCGGCATGCCGACAATCGGCAGAAGTCCTAGCCGGGAGAATGCAGAAGGCTGTCATTCTTGGTTCATTGCGTCTGCTCAGGGCACACGAGTCACGGAACCAGTGATCACTGACTCTACGGTGTAGAGAGTGGTTACTGGCGCTCCCAGCGTACCCTCTCTGGTATCGGAGGCAGGGAGAAGGACGACTGGTTTTACTTAAAAAAAAAAAAAAAAAAAAAAAAAAAAAAAAAAAAAAAATAATAATAATAAATAAGCAGGAGGGGCTAACTTTCATCTATTAAGCCTTTGGTGAGTAGCGCCACCACTTACTCCAGCTAGGGGTGCAAAACCGAACCGGCAGCCCTAGTGCACCCGGGAAGGGAAAGCATCTTCCCCTCTGGTGTCGGTCGTGGGCCTGCAGGGCTAACCACCCACAGGCTCTAACCTTTGGTTCCGGCAGGCCGAAGACTGGGCCCCCACGATCGGCCCCGTTCGGATAGGGGTCAAGGGCAAGGTGGTGGGGCCCAACCGGATAGACCGCCCGTTGACGACGTACGTAATGAACAAGGACGCTTTGAGTGGACAGATGAACTGAGGGATGAGCTTCTGCATTGTTATGAAAGCAGTGAGCCCGCGCGGAGGGGGTACATGGCGCGGATGCATGCTCTGTGGTGTGAGAGGCTACCAGAGCATCGCGCCTTCACGCCACAAAATCTGCGTGACTATGTATCCCACCTTCGTAGTAGGGGCTACGTGAGGGCTGCTCCTGGGCCGGTGAATGAGGTGGCCGAAGAGCCGCCACATTCACCGGTTGAGGACGTGGCTCTCCTCGTTCCGCCAATACCAGAGGGCCTCAGTACCAGAAGGGGGTTACACCGTCTGAAAACCCCCGGGCCACAAGACCTGGCCAGAGTGGACGCTGAACTTCGTACAGCGCTACCAGAAGAGGCTGACATCTGGCACATAAATTGTGCCGTGTATGCCGCTGCTCAACGCTCGTCTCAGGTGGAGAGGCGAAATACCTCTTTCCCACAGGTGAGAGCGCAGCGGCGCATACAAAAGATGGAAGCCAAGATCCAGTCGGCGAGGCAACACGCATCCCGTATCCAATGTGTGATGGACTATATGGCGGCCAACAGGCCGTTCACGCCTAAAGTGCGTCGATTAGCCGCCAACTTAAGACGCGTCCATCACACACTCAATGAGGCAGTGCTGCGAACCACCAAACAGCACTGTCTCGACAGGATACGGATGCTAGTGACTTGCAAAAAGTCATTAGTGAGGCGGGCGAGGGGGCTTGCGGAAAATAAACTGTTCCGCGAGAAGCCCTCGCGCCTTTTCCAACCGCCTCCGCGTGTTGTAGACAATCCGCCGACTGCAGATCAGGTGGAGAACTTCTGGAAAACGCTGTACGAGGAGAGGCTTCCACTCAACCGAGATTCTCCGGCTCTTGCACACTTTGAAGCCTTTTGTCAAAGGCTTCAGCAACCACAGGAAGTGTGCGAACCAATAACCCCAGAAGAGGTTCGTAGGGCTCTTGATGGCTCTAAGAACTTTGCTGCTCCAGGTCCCGATGGGATAAATAACTTTTGGTGGAAAAAGTTATCGAGCACCCACCACCATTTGGCCAGAATTTTTAATTCCTGGTTAAATGGGGAGCAGCAAATCCCTTCTTGGGTTGTTGAGGGGCGGACAGTGCTGATCCCCAAGAACGGAGATTTGTCCAACCCAAAGAATTACAGACCGATAACCTGTCTAAACGCATGTTACAAGGTGTTTACACGCATTTTGTACATGCGGGTGCTCCACGCAGTTGAACCGGTTTACGAACGGATATATGAGCAACGAGGGTCGAAGAGAGGTGTCGCTGGCTACAAGGAGAACCTGTTGATTGACAGATGTGTCACGCAGGACTCCATGCAGTATAAGCGGAACCTCTCTATGGCCTGGATCGACTACCGCAAGGCATTCGACATGACATCGCATGAGCTCATTGTTCACTTGCTCCGATGTCTTGTGGTACCCGGTCCCGTAGTGAGATGTATTGAAGAACTGATGCCGCTCTGGAGGACTCGCTTTACCATAACATCGGGTAACGATAGAGTCCAAACAGAGTCGGTAACATTCAGAAGAGGAGTATTTCAGGGAGATTCCCTCAGCCCCCTTCTGTTTTGCATCTCACTACTGCCATTATCCGTCTCGCTCCGGAAAACCCGTGGCTACAACTGCGGTATCCCCGGCGACAGGAGGCATAAGGTCACCCATCTATTTTATATGGATGACCTTAAACTTTATGCCTCTGGAGAGAGGGATCTCCAACAGTCCCTTAGGGTGGTACAGGAGTATACGCAGGCTGTCGGTATGCAGTTCGGGTTGGACAAATGCGCACTGATCCATCTCAAGAGAGGACGATGCGGTGACTATGGAGAGGACGCGCAGCTCGTGGACGGAAGCATCTTACACCATCTAGATGCCGGAGAGTCGTACACTTACTTGGGTGTCGAGCAACGCTCCACCCAAGAAGTGAGTGTAGTGAAAAACGCTCTCCGCGGCAAGTATCAGCACCTACTCCGACAGATCTGGTCTTCAGAACTGTCGGGGAAGAACAAGGTGTCTGCTACAAATATGCTTGCCGTTCCGATCCTTCTCTACTCTTTCGGAGTAGTGAAGTGGTCTAGAGAAGAGCTGCGTCAACTCGATGTAGTAACCCGCAAGAAGATGCATCTCAATAGGAGCTTGCATCCTAAATCGTCCGTCCCACGGTTATATCTCCCACGACATCGGGGAGGCCGTGGACTCTTGAGCTTGGAGAGTCTCCATAGCAGGATGGTTCTGGAGGGAGCATGTAAGGTCATCAGGAGTTCGGATCCCCTCCTCTGCATGGTCCGAGACCATGAAAATGCAGAGGTAGGAGCTTTTCTCTTTAAGGCAGCACGCAGAGCAGCCGATGAACTTGGTCTCATCTTCGACGTCGAGCGGGTAAACCCCGACTCTGTCACCGAGTTGGAACCCGTTCGACTAAAAGCCCACATTAGAGCTGCAGAACACAACATCCTTCTGCAGCTCCATAAGGATAAGCCATTGCACGGAATCTTCTATAAAAATATAGAAGACCTCGGCTTATCCGAAAGGCTGACCTTCGCCTTCTTAAGGTCAGCTGTGCTGAAGTCTGAGACCGAGGGATTCATAATGGCTTGCCAGGATGGTGTATTTAACACTCTCGTCTATCGACGTCGTGTCATGGGTATGGAGGTCCCTGATGTCAGCTGCAGGGCCTGCCGCAGGGCGCCGGAGACTGTAATGCACTTACTGTCGGCTTGCCCGACATACGCAGTCTCGGCCTATATTCATAGACACAACGCAGCATTACGAGTGCTTTACTATTATCTAAGGCACTCGTATGGGATAGACGAAACACCAGTGCTGCCTTACGTTCCGGGGGATATTGAGTCCGTTGTGGGGAATGAGAAGTGCCTAATTTATTGGAACTACTCGTTTCCCACCGTCAGGCAAATACAAGCCAACAAGCCTGACATAGTACTCCTCGACCACCAACTCAAGACAATGTATGTCGTGGAATTCTCAGCTCCCGCTGAGAGCAACATTGTCTTGAAAGAGGAGGAAAAACGGACAAAATATCGCGATTTGCTCTTCGAACTCCGCAGGCTTTATCCAGGCCATTCTGTTAAAATAGTGGTACTGATTATAGGAGCCCTCGGTGGAATGAGACAGATGCTGCTTTCAGAACTAAAGATCATACCGGCATGCCGAGATTCGGCAGAGATCTTAGCCGGCAGAATGCAGAAGGCTGTCATCCTCGGTTCATTACGTCTACTCAGGGCACACGATACGCGGACCCGGTAGTCACTCACCCCACGGGCGTGGGGAGTGGCTATTGGCATTACCAGCTCCCCTCTGTGAGGGTCGGAGCCACAAAGGAGGGTGACTGGTTTTTTGTAAAAAAAAAAAATAATAATAATAATAATAATAAGCATTACGAGTGCTTTACTATCATCTAAGGCACTCGTATGGGATAGACGAAACACCAGTGCTGCCTTACGTTCCGGGGGATATTGAGTCCGTTGTGGGGAATGAGAAGTGCCTAATTTATTGGAACTACTCGTTTCCCACCGTCAGGCAAATACAAGCCAACAAGCCTGACATAGTACTCCTCGACCACCAACTCAAGACAATGTATGTCGTGGAATTCTCGGCTCCCGCTGAGAGCAACATTGTCTTGAAAGAGGAGGAAAAACGGACAAAATATCGAGATTTGCTCTTCGAACTCCGCAGGCTTTATCCAGGCCATTCTGTTAAAATAGTGGTACTGATTATAGGAGCCTTCGGTGGAATGAGACAGACGCTGCTTTCAGAACTAAAGATCATACCGGCATGCCGAGATTCGGCAGAGATCTTAGCCGGCAGAATGCAGAAGGCTGTCATCCTCGGTTCATTACGTCTACTCAGGGCACACGATTCGCGGACCCGGTAGTCACTCACCCCACGGGCGTGGGGAGTGGCTATTGGTATTACCAGCTCCCCTCTGTGAGGGTCGGAGCCACAGAGTAGGGTGACTGGTTTTTTGTAAAAAAAAAAAAAAAAAAATAATAATAATAAAACGTCTTTATTTAAAGGGCGAAGTTTAGCCAAAGGCTATTCCTCCACTTAACCCTGTAATTACAAGTTAAGTATGTAGATATAAACATAGCGTAAAATAATATAAAAGAGAAAAAAAAAAGAAAAGGTGAAAACAGTGGCAATTAGAAGGTAATAATGAGAAAGTAATAATAAGTAGTAACAATAATAATCATATGACACTAATAAATAACAATGAAAACCGTTTCATCATTGCGCTGCTAAAAGTGACTTTAAATATTTGCGGAAGGTAAAAATGTTATATTTTTTTATCTCTGAATTTAATGATTGTACAATTTAACAGCGTTATATGTAACAGATTTCTGAAACATTGCGGTAGAGTGATGCGGCATGGTAAAATTGTCGATGTGACGAATATTTAGATCGTGCGTCTGGTTACGAGTAATTAGTTTGTCTCTAAGATAGGCAGGAGAAGACGTGATACAAATTCTATGTATAAAAACTAAGAAATGCAATTTCCATGTACTGTCCATCTTTAGCCAATTTAGCTCGGACAATTTTTCGCTAATGTGATCGAACTTTCTTAAATCAAATATTAGTCGACAACAAGTATTTTGAACTTTCTGGATGCGTTTTTTGTTAACTGTATCCAAAAATGGATAGTACATAGTGTCACAATAGTAAAAGATTGGTAAAATAATCGTTTCGCACAGCTTTTTCCTTGTTTTAAAATTCAGAAACTGTTTGTTGGCATATAGTAACTTTAGACATATATAAGATTTCTTAACTAAGTTGCTCACATGTGCGTTAAAACTTAATTTATTATCAAATATAACGCCAAGGTTTTTCGCCTCTTCTACAAATGGAATTATTATATTATCAACTGCTATTTCTATATGGTTAATTACATAATTATAGCGAAATCTGGAAGAGAATACCATTGCAGAACACTTTTCTATGTTTAATTTCAAATTGTGATTGGTACCGTAAACGTTTAGGAAATTGAGGTCACTATTTATATGTCTTTCAGCTGCAGGTAGATTGTCTACGTTAAAACTATACTTAAGTTGTACATCGTCTGCGTAAGATTGGATTTTCATATATTTAAGGTTATTGCCAAGATCCATTGTATATAATATGAACAGAAGTGGTCCTAAAACCGAACCTTGTGGAACACCAGAAGCCACGGGTTTTGACTCTGATGTTCCAGACTCGGTTTTAACCCTCTGGGAACGACCAATTAAAAAACTTTTAAAAAACCTAACACATACATTATTAAAACCATAAAATTGTAACTTTGCGCATAGTAATGAATGATCAACCGAATCAAACGCTTTTGAATAATCGAGAAAAACTAAAATGTCAGCAAGTTTATTATCCAAATCCCGTAAAATATTGTCCGATACATTGGTCAGTGCTGTACAAGTGCTGTGTCCTGCTCTAAAACCTGATTGATATTCTGGGAATAACTTATTTTTGAGTAAGTATGTTTCTGTTTGAAAATAAACTGCTTTTTCCAATGTTTTACTAAATATTGCCAATAGACTAATCGGTCGAAGATCTTTTATTTCCGCCGGGCAATTTATCTTTGGTATTGGGCATATTATTGCTTCTTTCCACATTGAGGGGAAAAAACCTTCAACAAGGCAGACATTTATTAAATGTGTTAAATATGGTATAATTAACGGACAACAGAGCTTTACCATTTGCAACGAAACTTCGTCAATACCAGAGGAATTCGACTTAAAGCCATTAATTATTTTTGCAGTTACTTCAGAAGCAACAGGTTCGAAAGAGAAGTTTAAAGTATTATTATATTTATTAGTTTTATAAAAAGTTAAAGTATTTAGGGGCACTCCTTTATTGTTATAAGCGGTTAGAAAATAGTCATTAATTAAATCAGGTTCATTTAAATTATCAGGTACATTTTTGTAGTTCTTTTTTGTAATTACATTTAAGTTTTTCAATGATTTCCAAAAAACTTTTGAACCTTGTTGTTCTGAGTATTGAATAAAAGCCAGTTTTTCTCTACGTATTGAGGCGGTTGTATAGTTGCGCAACTCTTTATAATTGTCCCAATTTTCAGCACTTGCATTTTGTTTATATTTCGTTTAAATTTATTAATTGTTCTCTTTTGTCACCTCTCATGTTACCACCCCCATACAATACGACGAAAGAATGCCTCCTTGCCTTAGAGAGTTATTCCAACACTTTATCCCTTAGAATAATCCAGTCCAGCGCCTACCTAACGACCTTTGCAGCTCTGTACAACATTAAGTATTAATCACGCACTAAAAAGTTTTATGTGAAATTTGTTGATTTTTATGGTGTACAAGTTTGGTGATAGCTATTTTTACCACCAGACTTACCAAAAATGAGAAAAGAGAGGTAAATATTTTTCATTTCCTCATTGTTACCCCTTCATCTCTAAAATGATACAGTCAAAATAGAATTTGAAGTGGCACTTTTTCCATAAGCAATTTTATGGTTGAATCCTGTTGGGAGTTGCTAAGGAGTACCCAAAAAAATTTTGTACTTCATAGACCCCGTGCTTCAATTGTTGTTAACATTTAATTTTTTAACCGCGTTTTTCGACCTAAAAATGGGAATAACTCGAGATATGTCTGGTCGATAGCCGAGTGGGTTAAGGCGCGAGGTGGCAATCGCGATTAATCACACGGACATCGCACCACCGGGTTCGAATCCTGGCTCCGGCACTGTCGGAGGAAATGGTTGTATGTCCGGGTTTTTTCAATGTGTAACCCCCTTCCGCACAAACCCCTGGCTTCTGAAATTGGGGGTTGTCTAATTTCTGTGGTGTTTATTTGTTATTATTATTTATTAATGACAACACACATTTTCTACGCATTTTTCACAGGAATCAAGATTTTTAAAACTCAACCATTTTTTCAAGATGGCGGCGTTCCTGCATACACAAAGTAATAGAAAACTTCATTTTCTTTCGTAGTGGGCTATATAAACTATATACTTGCAAGGTGCAATAAACTTAGACACTGGACCTATTCTGATGCTTCCTAAACTTTTCAAATTGTTGAGTTGTTTGTAAGTAGACAGAGCTAATATCGTCAGTTTTAGCAGCATAATTCTTTTTGGATTCAGGTTTCTTATTAACTACGGACCCGGTTTTTAATTGACTTCAAAAATCAGTTTGGTTGTGTATTTGTCCCTTTGCTTGTATTAATGTACGTAACCCTGATTTTAATATTGTTTTCGGTGTAATGTGACCGGTATCAGCTGGAAAAGACGATGGGGCGATCCGAAGTAGAAGTAGGCGTCAAACAATAACAATTTTAAAAGGGTTTTATAACACCGGATCCTCCGCCATTTTATAGAAAATAAGCTGTACGAATACATTGGAAATGTTATCGAGTCTTTTCAAAAACACTGAAAAAATGTAAATTCAGAATGTTAAAATTTATAAAATATTTCACTTCTTAACTTCCGATTCTCAGAATATAATAAAAAGTCGGTCGGCTACAACTTGGACAAACTTTTCCATTTAGGAGTAAACCGCCCCACAGCTTCCCTCCCTGCATTTTCTAGGAGCAAGCAGTCATTTCATATCAGTATTAGGGGAGTGTCCTGCCCATATGCCAAATTTAATCAAAATCGTTAAAACCGTTTTAGAATAAAAATTATTTAATTCTTAATATATATAATAACATTCTTATTGTACAACACAACACCGGTTTATGCCGCTGATATTGTAAATTTATAAATAAATAAATAAAATGTCCACTATCTAACTCATAGAAAATGTTAAGATTTTTAGCTTCATTTTTCACAGCACAAGGAGAAATATATTTAATAAAAAGTTTAAAAATATTAGTATTTCGCTGGATCGATCTTAGTAGTTTTTCAAAATCTGGTGGATGCGCCAATGTTATCTATACGACCTTTGGCATTTATTGGTTTCGTATATGATATTTCTGTAAGATATAATCAGAAATATTTTACATGAATTTGATATATTTTATTGAAACTTTGTATTTTTGTTAGTGGAGATTATCTCTATGTGTTTGATCAAAGTCTGAGATGGAGAGATTAAATCTGTGCAATGATTTGACATGCACTGACCCGATGTCGTTCCCTGACGAATAAAGACACGTGTTGTTTCATTAACGTTATGTCTTCTCTATTATTGTCACCAATTCAATGCTATCTTGAAATGCGCAAACCATTGTCTTTAATATTTTTTTAATGTCTCTTCCTGTTTAAATAGATATTGCCTCTTGGAAAAGGAGTGTCTATTACTTTTCTCTGAAATTGTCCATATAAATAATCTGAACGTTTTCAATAGGGAATCTCATAATTCACGTCCATATAGAAAAACTTTTTACAATATGTAGCTATTCAAGTTGAGGTTGAAAAATAGTACTTTTCTACTAGGAACTATATGGGGAATTGTAATGTCGTCTAAATAAACAGATATATACATTTTAAGTTTAATAATAAACATACATCTTGTTGCGGCGGTACCCTGCACATAAAATAAGCTTCTTGTACAGTGAAAAATGACCGTGAGAAATGTTTGCTTATAATACGTAGTGCTTATTCGTGGCAATCTATTTTGTTAAATATGTGATGAACGATATCTAAGTTTTTAACAGAGATTAATTGCATCTCCAACACCCATTTGATGTACGCATTTATATTATTTAATGAGTTTAACGATATACGCTTATTTTTGAAAGTCTTATTCATTGAAGTACATTTCAATTTTGCTGTTTTGTAACAGCAAAACAGAAAACACAAGTGTATCATCTTGCAAGAATCTGGATATTATGTTTGAAAAAATCTAATTATTTGGCAGAATCCACGTTTTGGTTTTGTGGGTATCAACCAATATATTGCTCATGAAAACTACTTCAGAAAACCATATGTTGTAAAGCTTTGGAGAACTATTTCAGATATTTAGAATATTGGAAAAATAACCAACATAAAACCAATTAAATAATAATAATAATAATATTAATAAATCTACTTTATTGTGCAAAACAATTTATAAAGATATAAAATAGAAAAGAAGTTACTTTTTTTACAACAAAAAAAGAAAAGAAAAAACTTATAAAGAAAAGTAAATATACCACAAAATGGGGAGGTCTAGCTCAATCTTGATGAGGCACATTAACAATTTCAAAATTTATTGACCATATTTACATTCATACATAGTTTTATAAATATTTGTAATACTTAGAATGCACCCAGATCTAAAGTATATCCGGGTGTGTATATGCAATTGTAGTTTCTGCAAATATTTGTTTATTGCCCTTAGATATATGTATTACAGAATAATATAATAATTAGGCAAACATGATTCCGGGGCTATCCATCACAGTCAAGGTAGAAAAGAAAAAAATATAATAGCTTATTTATTTGATAGCAAATTCGAGATAACAGTCTTATTTGATTGAATAAATGTGGTAATTTTTTTCTTGAATAAATTTATATTGTTTATTTGTTTTTTTTTTGATGTGGTAAATAATTATAGAATTTAGGAGCAAAATAATTTATAAACCTTTGTGTTTGTGTTTTGGTATTTACAAGGATGTTCATATTTAAATTTACTTCAGCTCGAGTATCATAGGTGTAACATATTTGCTTAGTGAAAATCGATTTATATTTGTAAGAAAACATGAGAACTAATTTTGCATATAATAATTCTAAATTCAAAACATTAAATTCATTATAAAGGAGATCTGTGGGATATTGCTTAGTTTTTGATAAAATTACTTTAATGAGATATTTTTGGGTAATTTTTAATCCTCCAATGTTTGTTATTATTCCATAGCGCAGTATTGTTTCAGTCAAGGCATGGTACAACATTTTTAATATATGACTTGGTAATATATGTCTTAGTTAGTAAAATTTTAAAATTATCAAACGAAGTTTCCTATTTAAATTGTTGCTGTGCTCTGTCCATTTGAGGTTCTGATCAATAATTAATCCAAGGTATTTTATGCCTGCTACAGCTGTTATCTCTTGTGCACATGTGCAATTTTGTTTTTCCTATGTTAATTGTCAAAAGGTTTTCCGAAAACTTTTGAAAATTCTTCAATGTTATTTTTTTACTTCATCCCAACTATCACCTTCCACTAAAAGAACAGTATCATCAGCATAAGATACAATTTTATATTTCGTATTTAGAAGTAATAACTCGTTAATATAAATAAAAAATAGTGTTTGTCCCAGAACGGTTCCTTGAGGTATGCCATAGACGAATTGCTATTTAAACGCACTGAGTTGATCACCGATTTTAACACACTGTCTTCTGTTCTGTAAGTAATTGCGAAATAAGTTATTACCTATTCCTCATATACCATAATCATATAGTTTGTCAGAGATACAGTATCAAATGGTTTGGCTAAATTAAGAAATATTGCGATCTTTGTTGCCAATGTTATTATACAATATATTTGTAACCATATACATCGCATCGTCAGTACTCACATTTTCCCTAAATCCAAACTGATAAATAGACAATATTTTATTATGATTTAAATGATTCACTAACCTTGATTTTAAACACATTTCTAATAATTTGCCAATGTTGTTTATCACAGATATTGGCCTGTAATTGCAAATCAAAGATTTTTGCCTTTTTTAAAGATGGGTTTCACAACAGATAATTTTAACGCATCAGGCAATATACCGCTTTCTAGACATAAATTAAAGATTAAGTTAAAGGTGATGCTATGTCGCCTCTTTATAGGTTTAAGCATTTTAGAGGAAATTTTGCCATATCCAAGCGCTACAATATTCTTTAACTTATTTACGTTCTTAATTATCTCCTGTTGTGAAATTGGATTTAAAAATAAGCTACTCACAGATATGTCTCTATTCTTTAAAGTATTATTTACTTTGATTTTGCTCGCCATGTCTTTACCAATATTTAGAAAATAATTTTTGAAAGTTTCAGAAACTAAGTTTATATCATTTATTTTTTCGTCGTTGTGGTCAATTTCAAATATATTATTATTTTCCCCCACATTTAGTACATCTTTTATAGTGTCCCATAATTTTTTTATATTACTTTTGTTTTCAATTCTTCTTGCAATAATTCGCTTTTCTACTTTTTTTTCATTAAGTTATTTGTTCTATTTCTGTAATTTCTATATCGTTCTAAAACTGCTTCTTTATTTTTGTTTCGACTTACCGCAAGTTTCAATTTATCTCTCGTCCGAATTGGTTGTAATAAGCCGTTTGTTATCCAAGTTTTTATTTTTCTTTCAGAAGATTTTACTTCAATAATTTTGGTGGATTTTCCAAATGTTGCAAGAGATTGTTTAAGAAATAATCATATATCATTAAACGTAATATTTTTAGTCGCAAACTCCTCTATAAAGTCCTTATTTTACTATAAGGAACGTAACCAGACTGCAACCAACAGCTACTCTCATATGTGTCCCGCTGAGCGCTGAATTACAAGTTACAAGTCTGGCGCGTTAAGTGTAATAATTGCATATTACCATCAAAACGCTAATGCTTCGATTGCAACAAACGCCAGCCGAAAGACTGATCCTACTTAAAGGAGCTCTCTTGCCAGCCGTCACACACCACTTGCAGACTGCAGTTTCGAGCTGTTGGCTCTCGTCAGTGCAAGGTAGGCATGTGACGACCGGCACGAGGTTCCTTTGACCATTTGGTACATCCCGGTATTTTTACAATTGCATATTACCATAAATTGCAATTGTTTGTTGCAATCGAAGCATTAGCGTTTTGATGGTAATATGCAATTATTACACTTAACGTGCCAGACTTGTAACTTGTAATTCAGCGCTCGGCGGGGCACATAGCCCGGAGAATAGCTGTTGGTTGCAGTCTGGTTACGATCCTTATAGTAAAATAAGGACTTTATAGAGGAGTTTGCGACTAAAAATATTATGTTTAATATTCCGCCATCTAAAAGCACATTTGAATCATATATCATGTTTACATCTTTTATTTCATATAGTTCATGTATAATTTTTAATCAACTCTTTAAGTAAATTGTTGTTTATTTTTGTTATTTTTTTATTATCCTAAAACTTGAGTTTATTTTCATTTTTATTGCATTCTATTTTTATTATAGGTAATTAGAAAGTGATCAGATATGTTGTTTTGTAATATAATTGGCATCATGTTCAGAGTATTTGTTTTATTGGGTGGTAGTTTTATAAAAAAATGATCCAGGCAAGAGCTAATATTGTTTACAACTCTTGCGGGGTTATTTATATAGGGTTGAAAGCCATTTTCAACCATCATACTTAAATACTCATTGCTAATATTTTCTTGATTTTTTAATAAATCGATATTAATATCTCCAACAAATATATCAATTGAGTTTCTCTTTTTGTTTATTTTTAATAATTGATTTAATTCTAAAAGGGTTGTGGCAGTATTTATAGATATCAGTCTGTAAACCGCAGTGATGTTAAAATAATATTGTCTATTTCAAATATGTTTGAAAATGTATTTTCTGAAAATTTAATAGTTGTAACATTAGGAAAATATAGCTGTTTTGCATAAATAATCACACCATCGTTTTGATTGAAATTTCCCTCTGAGTAGTACATATTATAGCCTTTTATGTTAAAATGTTCCGGGTTAGTTGTATTCCAAGTTTCTGATAAAACTATTATCTCAAATGATGCTATCAAACTTTCTAACAGGATCATTAAGCCATCCATTTTTTTCTAATACTTCGTATGTATAAATGAATAATACACAACACACATACACAATATACAACAACAAGACATCTCGCTTCGTCAACAATCGGTAAAGTTGTCCCATCAATTTTAATATCAAGGCAGAACATTAATTTTATTCGTACTTCCAAATAACATTAATTTAGATTTAGCGGATTTAACTTTAAATCATGCTCGACCGATAAACTCATAATTTTATTAAGCTCATGATTTAAGATGTCACACTCGTCTACCATATTTTCAATACGAATATGTGAGTAAAGCACAGTGTCATTTGCATAGGCTTGTATTCGACAATTTGAAACAGAACAAAGAATATCAGACATGTAAATAATGAATAACAGAGGACCCAAAATTGACTCTTAAGGTACAACCATGATATTTCATTTTAGCACATATAAGTTCGTGATTGATTGTGTCAAATAATTTAGGAAAATCTAGTGGTACCAACACACCAACCCTTTATCTAACTAAACTATCTAACTTGTGGTACTTAATGCTTCGTTACAACCGTTTAAAACTATTTCAACGCTGTTTCAAATGAGTTTACTTCATTTAAGTTGTTAGAGAAATGGACTTGGGGGCCATCCACAAAAAAGATCACGCAAGTTTTTGCTATTTTGGACCCCTCCTAGAAAATTTATGTCACGCTTATAGGAACTCTTCTTTGATTTTCTACGCGTTTGCTTTTATTATAATACCGCATATGTTCTTACATATAATGCACACAAAATTTTGGTTGTTTATTATTGCTAATTTTTTTCTACACTCATTGTTATAATTTACGAAATAATTTACTTGTTTAACTAGTTTTATTCTTGGAGAAGAAAAATATGTTAAATCACAACATAACATATATATTGCGTATCTCGCTTAAACGTGGATACCTTTGCACCATGCACTATATAGATCTCTCTGCTAGCAATAAGCATGATCTCAGTCCAACCCAACGTAAATGTCGCCAGTCCGGCGATATTTTTCAATTTCCGTCAAAATGTTTCCCCTTGTAGCATTTTTAGATTTCGAAACATCACGGGTTATACTTCAAAAAGTACAAATATCGTGCACCACTGAAAAGGGATGAATAATTAATACAAGTGATTAATGCAAGCTCGAATATAGATCTAATTTTAAAAGTTCGTCCAAGAATTGCACAGGACTGACAGAAAACAGTATCATGATCCCTAACTAATCAGTTTGTAATTCATATATGATATGCTGGGCGGCAACTACCTATGATTACATTATACCTTGTTCGTAATATTTGCTATTAATTTTAATTGATTGTATTTACATGTAAATAATCATTACTGCATTACAATAGTGCTCACAAAAGATATTTAATTAAAATCGACAAGCAACAGCTTATTATTTTGTTGACGACAATAGCTATTGAATTGTCTTTGTTAACTTCTCGATGAAAGAGGAGAATTTAGAAATACCTTTCATCTATTGTAGTTCAAAGAAAGTTATTTATAAAACGCCTTTGTTGATTTTCTAATTACATCATGTAATAATGAATTCAGAATTATTTGTTGAACGTTAATAAATCACCTGATACCACTCGGACCTAAGGTATTTTAACACTTTTGTAATGAAATTGCATTTTTATTCTAAAACGTATTTATCTTAGTCGTATAAAAATATAGGTCATATGAGAAATATGTTGTTTTGATGTAAAAATGCAATATTACTTTACTGCATTGCTTTATAATCAAATATAAGCTGTTATGTATACATAGTTGTGACCTAGTTCTCTTGATATTTCAAAGGTTAGGTAAATTGCGAGTAAATATCTATAGAACATCTATTTTGTAATAGTACTATTCTCAAATGTTCCGTATGAAGACATAAATAAGTTAACAAAGCTGGCGGGAGATTTCGTGCATTTGACAATTTGGGGAAGTATTTCTGAAAACCCCCGCTCTATTTCTTATTACCTATAAAGATAAGCGGGTCGATTTGCGGTCGAGGTAGCACAAAGAGTAACGGTATTTTAATGAGATCGTAAAGTTTTTGTTGCGTTTTTTATGTGTCTGGAAGCGCTAATCTCAACTATAGTTGCGTTTGTAGTAACCCACTTTATTATTTCCCCATGTTCTTTTATGCAAAGTTTGATATTATAGTCGACGAAATCACTACAGTAGAATGCGGTCACGCTGAGACGGACGGAGTTTATATCGGTGCTACCTAGTCCATCCTATATATTAAATCTAATATAAAAATGTTTAAACCCAGTAAAACGAGTGAACAATACAGTTAAATCCGACCTTGAGAGGCGTAACAAGCTTCTCGACTTCACCGCGACCGCATTCTCCTATACCATTTGCCGCGACTATACCAATTTCTACATTGTGATTTATTTGTTCATGACTTCAGATATTTAGTCACTTTGTGAATTTTTAAACACTGTAAAATTTGGAACATTGTTTACCAGTTAAGAATTTTATGTACTCATTTATTTACTTTTAATTCAATTTTATTTCTAAATATTGCACCATGAATCTGCAAATTAGTTTTGTATTTTAGTTTACTTATTGAATTTCCTAAAAAGCCAAAAATTAAAGAAAATACCGTTGCCTAAGGATCACTACTTCCACATCCAGAATTTGTATCCAAGTCTTATACACACTAAATCCCAATGTAATATTTTACTCCCTTTAATAATAGGGTGGGGGTAGTTTCGTTCTTGTATGCACACTAAATCACATTTTAATTTTTTTTACTCCCTTTCAGAATAGTGGTATTGGGGGTAATAGTGGGGGGGGGGGGGGCTGATGCCAAACAAAATTTTGAGACCTTGACTTTTCGTACATACCTTGATTGCAATTTTATGGACTCTTACCTGCTTGCTTTGCCTATTTACCCTTATTTACCCCATTTACCCCGGAACCCTTCAATGGAATTAGATAATAATAATAATAATAACTTTATTTTTAATCCAATTTTACAATATTATTATTACAGTTATTCTTTTCTTTATTGTATGAACGCACCTGATTTCACAAGGAAATCGTTTTGTGTCTTAATATTTCACTAAGATATTATTATTAACAATATCAATGTACATATCGTATTCGTTACTAACTAACAACTAAAAACTAAAACTAACAAATAAAAGACTAATAATGAATTATTAATAATTATTATAAAATTATGGAGATTAAGTGCAATAATTGAATTAAAAGTTATGAGAATATTTGTTCAAATAAATGTAAATTATGCGTGATAAATATTGACAGCTTTTTACAGAATAGTTTGTAATTATTTATTGCTTTTATGTATTCGGGAATAATATTATATATCTTTGGACCAGTGACGCCAAGAGATTTTTTGTACAACTTAGAATTTGGTCTAGGTGTAAAAAGTGCATTGCGTTCATTTTGCCTTGTATTGTGTATGTGATTTGTTGGTACTCTTAGTTCCCTATTTCTGTAGATAAATTTTGCTACATTAAGGATATATAATCCATTTAAATTGAAGACATTACTGTCTAGAAAAAGTTGTTCTGTAGAATATCTTCGATTTTTCCACAGCATTACTTTAAGTATCCATTTTTGTGTTATTTTTATATTTTTCAATTGGCTGTTATATGTCCCACCCCATATTATAATGCCGTAGGTAAGTATTGATTGTACCAGCGATTTATATGTCATTTTTAAAATATTAATTGGAAGAATGTTGCGAAGACAAGTTTTCTTAGTCTTGTATTAAGATATTCAGTATGTTCATTCCATCTCATTGTCTCATTTATTATTAGACCCAGATATTTAATGTTTGTAGTGTTCCCAATTACATTCCCGCACGTGCAGTTTATTAAGTCACATTTTTCGTGGAATTTTAAATTGTCAATTTTCGGTTGTAGTCTTGAACTGTTGCTGAAAGTAATGAACTTTGTTTTTGCATGATTGAGACTTAACAAGTTATTGTCCATCCAGCATTTAATTTTATACAGTCCCTTTTCGCTTTTTTTGGTGACCTCAGACCAGTCTGTACCGTGGAATGTTAGAGCAGTATCATCAGCATATGCGATGATATCTCCACTTATATTTAACTTCAGCATGTCATTTATGTAAAACAGGAATAATTGCGGACCTAAAACTGTTCCTTGTGGAACACCATATGTCACATTTTCTGGACTACTTAATGTTTTATTAATTTTTACTAAGGCTTTTCTATTTGATAAATAGCTTTTTAACCAATCTAATGCTACTCCTCTAATTCCGTATTTCTCCATTTTTTCCAACAATAGTTCGTGTGATATACTATCGAAAGCTTTAGCTAGATCTAAAAATATGGCAATGGTTTTTTCATTTTTGTTAAGATGCTCATGTATTTTGTTTGTAAAGTGAAATAAGGCGTTTTCCGTGGAGCAGTTTTGTCTAAATCCGAATTGCTTTGGCGATATTATGTTGTGAGACAGTGAGTGGCTATGAAGTCGAGAGACCATGCATTTTTCAAATATTTTGGCTATGTTACTAATTACAGATATTGGTCTATAGTTGTTCGTAACAAGTTTATCGCCACCTTTAAATATAGGTGTAATAATAGCTTGTTTTAGTGAATCTGGAAATTGTCCATTTTGGAATGAGAAGTTAATCAGATGTACTAGGATATTAAGAATATTAGATTTAATATTTTTAAGTGTTTTTGTGGTTATTTGATCTATTCCGGGAGATGAGTTTAATTTCAAATGATCAATTATGGTTGCTATTTCATTTGTAGTGATTGGTTTTAGAAATATAGAGTTTTCAATATTTGCGATTTTTGATGATATATTTGTTGTTTCTGACGTTGAACTTGATTTTATTTTGTTAGCTAAATTTTCACCAACATTAGAAAAGTATTTAATAAAAATTTCAGATACTAATTTTGCACTTGTTTCAACTTTATTATTTTGATCATATATTTGGTAATTACTATTGCTATTATTTTCTGTCACTGAATTTTTTATTATTTGCCAGACTTTCTTTGTGTTTTTGTTTGATCAAAATATAATCTCGTTCCAGATCTTGTTATAATACATAAGTGTACCAAATGTCAAGTCGGTATCGTAAATGGTTCCAGAGTAAACGTGCGCACAAAGAAGTTACAGACAGACAGACCAACAGACAGAAACACTGTTTCTCTCAAATTTAAAATCTCCACGTTTCATGACATTTTAAGCCTATTTCAACAAAAAAACAATTGGCATAAAAGTAAGTAAAAGTAGAAACTGTTTTAACACATACATTGTGCAATAGAATGTCTGTGTTATTTTGTTTAAATTAAAGTTGCGACAATCGTCTATATAATCATACAATTTTGATGAAAATGGCAAATAAGAATCATATTGCTACCGAAATATCGGTTTTAAGCCGTAAGTGAGAGTTTAAGCTCACTCACGTAAAATATTCTAGGGAAGTCCCACACGGTGTAAGAGCAATAAACGACCAATTTGCACGTGACTCAATAGTACAAGATTCGGTTTCGCGGAGGGGTTGTTAGCATTATATCACCATTCAATCGAACAAGTGACCAGACGAAACTGGAAGATTTACTTATGCTGAACCGAGCCACCGACGACCAATTGACCAAAGTAAACCCTTCAACAACTTGTAAGTCACTTTACGTTGAATTGATTGAATTGCGGTATTTTATTGCCTCTGTGTATAACAATCTGTGTGTATTGCAAAGTGAGAATTCTCATAAAATATTTTAGAGAAGCGAAGGATCCTTGTAAAATCTTGTGGTGAAAAGTCGGCAGACAGAAGCCGTTGATATTTACTAGAGAACTCAATATTAACTAGTTATTGATTATATCACCTGTCTTTGCATAGCTCTGAATTCTACACGACATATATGATAGAGGAATTGTATATTCACAAATGTAAATTCCTCTAATAAATGAAGTTAAATAGCAAAAGCCCAAGCACAGAACCTTGGAGAACACCTGATGTCGCTGAGATATCTACCAAAATTCACGGTATTGCACATTCAGTCGTCTATTTACTAAGTAGGATTAAAAAAAGTTTAGGAAGTGTTCAGTTAGTCCAAATTCGGATAATTTGTTCAGCAAAACTCCGTGGTTTAATCTGTCGAAGGCTTTAGAAAAATCTGTATAGATGACATTTACTTGGCCTCCTGTATCGATATATATCTGTAGAATTACATAATGTTCAGAAAGTGAACGTAAAAAATGGTATTGCAAAACTTGCAAGCAATAGAGTGAAATTAATATTACAGCGTCTCTTAAACTTTATCGGAAACTAACTTATTCGTTATTTTCTGAAAAGTTGTACAGATTTTAAGCAAATTATGGTTGAAATTCACTGATACAGAATGAAACAGTTATTTTACATGATCAAATGAATTTTCTCAAGAAGTAGTAGAGTTAACAAAACAAATATAATTGCAAACAGTATTTAACATAAAGCTTAAAATACCAAGAAAAATTGATTTCACTAGCATAAACAGGTCAGAGGTTACGCATATTTAAACGTGACGCTACGTAATAGACTGGAAGCCATATTGATGACGTCATCACACAACCCTCCACTACGGGAATTTTGTATGACTTACTTCTCTGAGGCACTTATGTTGCGCTAAAACTTTAAAATAAAAGCAACACAATAAATAAAATGAATTTTCAATGATTCGATGAGAAATCACTTTAATTCAACAAGGAAAGCGAATGACTTTTTCAAACAAAATATTTAATACATCTAAAACTACGACCTTGTCTGGCTAGAAACAACCGCTTACACGTGTAAAGAACATAACTTCTGCCATAAACAACGGTTAATACGTAACTACGTAAGAGTTATCAGTACCATCTGGGGAATTTGTCTTACAATAACGATTGCGACCACTCCAATAGATTATTAAATAGGCTGTCCGAGCAAAGAAACAGATCTATCTGGGCTGCCGACTCTCGCTTTCGATGTCGTTATCGAGCTGGTTCTCGAAACAACTTGCGCTTAGAATAGTCCGGGTAACCCACTTTCAAGAGCCTAGCCCAATGCTGCATAAATAGCCTAGATGCCTAGGTTAGAGCTCTTAACTATTTTGTTGAATGGTCCACATTTAAATTATTCAAAGAAATAAAATGTGGATACATTTTTAAGCAATAAAGATAGTTCACATTTTATTTCTTTGAATAATGTATACACAGTTGGCTTTGACATACGAAAAATGAAAAGAACAAATCTCAAAGTAGGCCATGGCACCATTAATTCCGTTTATTTTTTCCCTTTATGATATAAAACAAGTCACAAAAGTTTTAATTGATAGTGACAATATTTAATATTTTACGAAAACCACAATTGATATCATTGAATCGTAAAAATCAGCTATGCCATGATTAGTGAAAAACAATGTATACATACAGTTATTAAAAAATGTAACATATCGTCTATATTGTATGTTGCGTTGTCGAGTTCTAAGACACGTTTTATATCAGTAATTATGATGTACACCAATAATAACAAATTCGGTATGATTAGCATTTATTGTCAGTGCAATTTTGACACTGAGATAGCAGTCATGGTTTACGGAGACAGATTTCCAGATGCTCCGCAGCCAAAATCGAATAGAATGAATAGGATATTGAATTATGTTACCCAAAATGAAAAAACCTCTGAGACAAATTCAGAGAAACTGTCGCATAAAAAAAGACGAGCAAGAAACATATTAAAAAAACTGATTCCGATGCTACAAAATGAGGAAAGTTCAACATTTAAATGAGGGAGATAAGCCGAGGAGAGTAAGATTTTATAGATGGTTGTTAAATAAAAAGAGGATTAACCCGCTGATATGTAACAAAATTCTACGAATGTTTGGGTGGGTCTTTTAGAAACTAAAGTAATTGGACCATATTTTTATGATGGCAAATTAACTTCTTGCAAAACGAACTTCAAGATTTTCTTCATTAATTAACAATAACAGTAAGATTAAATTATTCATATTTTCAACAAGATGGGGCTCCACCTCACACTGCTGTAATATGTACAAATGATTTAAATCCAGTTATGCCAGATAGCTGGATAGGCACCTATGGACCCATTGTATGGCCATCTCGATCACCAGATATTATTCCCTTGGATTTTTTCGTCTGAGGTTACATTAAAGACATGGTGTTTCAAATTGCCCCTGAAAATATTGAGGACGTCAAAACCAGAATTAGAAACGCATATGAGGCAATTACTCCTGAAATGCTCCAAAATGTAATGCGTGAGGTGTCTCGTAGAGCACGTTGGTGTATTAGAATGCATGGTGCACAATTTGAGTATTTGTAGTTAGAAAAATAAATACACACATTCTCTCTCCAGTATGGTAGTAGGTAGTACTGTTATACATAGTTTTTGTTTTTTTTGGATGTTCATTTTGTACTTGTATTTTTATTTATGAGATATTTGTTTGTATTAAATTGTAATAAATAATTACAGCTAAGAAGAAGCCACTATGCGTTTCGTTTATTAAACTTAAATTTGCTCACAGATTTCTAGCCACAATTAAGTTCAGTTCCATGCCTTAATAACATTATATTTTAATTATTATTGATAAAGAATTTTGTCACATTTTAAATATTAAATATACGTAATTAAGTTTAATTGTTTATATTACTAAAACAATATTTTTCATATTATTTAAAGCAGTTTCTCACATGTCCCAATTTAATTAAGACTAGTAGGCGTTAAATAAAAAATCGGAAAATCAAGGTTTTTGTTATAGAAAGTATACGATAGTAGAAGTTTTTGAGTTTATTCTGAACGGGTCATTGTCCAGGCACGTACAAGTCCAAATGTGACAAACCAACATGCATTTGTACCAGGTACATCCACTGAAACTAACCCTATCCGTGTTATGCAACACGTTTCTGAAAAACTGGATAATAACAACAAATAGGCTGACGTTAACTACACTGATTTCTCTAATATCGTTTGTGCCACGTTGTTCTGATACAAGAGGTAGGCGAATTCAGATTGGCGTGTCATTATTAGGTTTAATCACTACATATTTAGAAAATAGGTGGCAGTATGCAGAATACCGTAGAATATCGTGGGTTCGACATCTTAGAAAGTTTAGCTGTTCCTGAACATACAATAGCCTCGTGGGTCTGAAAAATATTAAAATCCTAGAATTTTATACTTTCAGTTTTGCTGCTCTTGCACCCTGTAGAGCTAATGCTTTTGGGATGTGTTGTGCTGGTTTTTCGACACTCCAGCAAGTGTTTCAGGAAATGTTTTCATTACGTCGGAGAACGAAACTGAAAGAATTTGTGTAACTCAAGAAAATACGCTTTATTCACAAATAGTTTATGTTATACACGAATAAAAGATGTAATGTAAGAGATATTTTAATTAACACTTGTAGAAAGTCAAAATTAAAATGAATTGCTGACTGAATTTACGTAATTTTGTTTAAGTAGGTTTTTTGCTCGGGACTCTCCACTTGCAACGGTTACTTATCGGGAATCACTAGGACACAAGTAACGAAAACACAAGAGTTATTTTTATAATTTTAATAATTAGATTAGAATTGATGTTTTTGCTGCACTTGCACTAGGTAATAATCGCGGTTGTCTTAAGCTAGATACTTATCGGTAGCTTTTTATACCTTTTTGCTGAATGAATGGCTGGGGCCGAGGATGCATTGAGTTTGCGCATTTGAGTGTTTTATTAAGCGTTACTAGGTAAGACAGACTTTATTTGAATGAATATTTTAAAAGCTTCCCGCCACTAAATGGCATACACTTTGTTTATGGTAAAATAAACATTGAAATTTTTGTTCAAATAAAGAACTATGTAATTTAAAGATAAGTATTTAGACAAATGCTTGCCGTCTGGAGTGGTTTTATCGGTTCCTGAAATCTAATGGGAGCGATCTCGACGTTCAGGTAGGTAAGGAACAGAATTTAATTCAACGTGGAAGAGACACGTCGCCATTAAACTACTTTTTTCAAATTGAATTAATGAAAATGAACGGTGGTGTATTTTTTGAAGCGAGGGAAGATCACCATGCCACTTTTTTCAAAATATCGAAATTTGGATAAATAAGAAAGTGCTGAATGAGAAAGCGCACGGCACGTCATTTTGTATCCGTGAGAGGATGCTTATTGAATGCATGCTGGTGGGTCTGGTCGGTCTTCGCGGCAGAGTTTTGTTTGGAGCATTAGCGCTGGGCGTCCCCTTAATTTTAAATAAAAGGGTTGGCAATTTGTATGCTTGAGGAGAATTGTTAGAGAGTATAAAAAAACTGCTCTTTAATAATGAAGATATCTGCATGAAAATAGTCTAGGCGCCTTTTTGCCTATTTAAGTAATTTTAGAATTATAGAAAATGTTTGTTGCGAAAACTGAACGATCGTGCAGAGCTTGACTTTTTTGACAATTTGAAATTAGTTCATGACTTTTTACCTTGGATTCGTATTTAAATTGAATTTCGCTACAGTTTAGTCTAAGAATTTTTTAAATCGGGCTTTGAAAAGGTCCGATGACATTCCCAGGGATCTGTACTAGAGCTGCTACTCTTCAACATTTTTATTAATGATATTGTTACGAATTTTAACGTTCTATGCTTATATATTGGTTGTATAATTATTGAAACTAAGAAAAGTGACAAAATATTTTGAAGATAGTAGTAGAAATCGTATTATTGGTTTCGATTTATTAAAAATCATTAGCCCAGCGTCATGTGGAAGATGAAATGGTTCAATGGTAATTATAATTGATTAGCGTATACTAAATCAATTTCCTCTTAATGTATCTAATTCTAGCGTATTTACTCACAGCCACATCAGTTATAATTACTTACTATATAAATAATTAAAACTTACAAAAATCTTATACAACTTAGGATCTTGGTGTTACTTTTGACAGAAGCTTAAGCTTTAATGAATATGTCAGTTTAGTTAGCAACTGTATCGTCAGCATTGAATATACAAAACATTCTTATTTGTACCCTTACGCTTTCTGTATTAAAAAAAATAAGTAATCCAGATAACTACAGTTCGTAGTTTTAAGTATGCATTTAAATAATCATTCATTATATCAAAATAAATTCGAACAATGAACATCATTTCAGCAATGCGTAATAATAAAGACAGGTTGATTGCAACAAATCCGACAGAAAAATATTTATTTCAGTGTTATTGTCGCCACACTAGTCATATCTAGCTTATTTGCCATTATCAGTATGATATAAGTGAGCATGTATCAATCAGATGAAACAAATATGTTGTTCTCGATTTGCCAACCTCAAGCTTTTTCAACTTGACTTGAAATGAAAGCCATTTACTACGTCTTGTTGCAATGAACGATGCTAAATTAGAAATAGCAATATAGAAGAAGAAAATATTATTGCTCTTTGTTATGGATCCCAGGATACGCTACGTACAGGGTGTCCCAATCAAAGGTAGGCACCCTGAATAACTTTGGAGATAATTTTTTTTTTAAAAATTGGTGAAAGACGTCGACCTTGTTTCCAAGGGGGATATATTTTAATGTAATACTTGTATACCTATCATCATACCTCAACCCTAATCGGCCACCCCTTCAAAAAATTTAAATGGCAAAGGGGGTCGAGTGATACATCTTTTGAAAGGTCTTTCAATTCTTTACTTAACTGTGTATTTTTGAAATTTTTATCGATTCGTTCCTGAGAAATAAATTGTTTCATTATGTTAGGTTCGGGAAATAAAAATAAAATCGTATGTATTGTTCAAAATGACCCCCACCGACTTCCATACAGTAGTATAATCTGTTTTAAAATTCTGTACGAACATTTCTGAACACATCTGGAGTCAACAAACGGCATTCTTGAACAATTCTTTCACGTAACTCTTCCAGAGATGCAAGCTTCTTCGATTTCAAATAGTCCCCACAGAAGTAAATCCAAGCAAGTTAAATCGGGTGACCTAGCGGGGCACTCCACAGGTCCTCTTCATCCAATCCATCGCTCAGGAAACCGATTATCCAAAAATTGACGGACTGCTATAGCAAAATGTGGGGGTGCCCCATCCTGTTGAAATTCGCCCTCTTAAAGACTATCGTCTTCTACGAGGATTTGGGAATCATTGGGTCGATGTTATTTTCTAATATATCGAGGTACCTTTCACCATTTAAATTGTCAGGAATAAATAACGGCCTGACAATGTGATCCCCTAAGATGCCAGCCCAAACATTTAACTTCTGAGGCCTTTGGGTATGAATTTCCATGAACAAATGTGGACTGGTTTCACTCCAATACATACAATTGTGCCTGTTTACCTCCCCAGTAAGTAAAATATCGATTCATCAGAAGAACACGTATTGTACAGTAGATTGGCATTACCGTTTAATTGGTCACTAAAAATGTCCGACGGTCGGGATCATCCTCGTTTAATTCGTGTGCCAATTTAAATTTATATGGATGAAATTTGTGGGCCTTCAGAATTCGATGAACATTTCTTCGTGATACACCGGACCCACAACTGCCACTTCGACTGCTTTATTCCTAATTGGTCGCTGAGGTTCATGCTTTTTGTTTCCTACAGAACCTGTTTCCATAATTTTTTTCAATAATTGTAAAACATACTGAGAACCAACCTTTCTATCTGGGGTGATTTCTATTGAATTTGCGCTCCGTAGCTCTAGCACAATTATAGTTTTTAAAATAAATGCTGACAATTTCTATTCTCTCCTGAAGGGTATAATCCATTTTGAGAACTCACTCTGGTAAAATGTATCTCGATTTAAAATTGGTTATGAACAAATTAATGTTCAAGGACTATCAAATACTGATGAGTCTTTTATTATTCTAAAACTAAACGGACACGGAAAATGTTTTTTGTCGAACTTGTTGATTTGAGAGCGTTAAAAAATGTAGTTTTTTTATAAATTCCAATATCCAGCGGCGTGTATTTTAGATTTTTTAAACGATTTCGATGTTTGTAATCATCAAAAATAAAATTTGTTTTCCTTAAGAACGAATCGATAAAAGTTTTAAAAAAAAGACACAGTTATGTAGGGAACTGAAAGACCTTTCAAGAGATGTATCACTCGACCCCCCTTGGCGTTTGAATTTTTTGAGGGGGTGGCCGTGTAGGGTAGAGGGATGATGATAGGTATACAAGTATACAATATGTCCCCCTTGGAAACAAGGTCGACGTGTTTCACCAATTTTTCAGAAAACTTTTATCTACAAAATTATTCAGGGTGCCAACTTTTGGTTGGGACACCCTGTATAACAACAATATTAGGAACATTCAGCGCCGTTTTATCAAGTATATGTGTTTTATTGAAGATGGCAATTATCCTACAATTGATTACTTATAAAACATTATATTAGAAAGGTTTGATATGTCGAATCGACAAAACAGAAGAATAAACACTCTGTATTCCTATATAAAATTATTCATCATATTGCTCGTTTATTTTATAGACACTATGATTTCGTGCGCTTCGTATAGAAAGTAAAAATGGTGAAACATTTTTGTCTTACTACTTCTAGGACTAATTTATCAAAACTTTCACTTATACAATTAAAAATGATAATTCGCTACAAAATGCTGTTGATGTATTTAATTGTAATCTTTGTTCATTTAAAAACTTATTATCTATGTAATACATGTAGAAGTGTATAAGCAGCTCATTAGTATTATAATTGTCTTTTTTCTCTTTCTTTTTCTTCTTTTTTCTGAATTTGCATTTTGTAAACTATGCAGTCGACTGCGACATTTATACACAATATCATCCGTACTTGACGAAGCGGTAATCTCTCATACAGTTAGTGGGACAATATTAAAGTAGTCTTTTGTACTTCCTTGTAGTATTTGTGTAATCATATATTTATGTCCTCTTCAGAGGACAAGGAACCATCGAGAAAAAGACATAGACTAATGCAGCAAATGAACAAAGCGCCAACTATTTTACCTACCTTTATATTTTGTTAAAAAAACATGGACTGGAACATGAATGTTTTGTTTCATTTTCTTGCCTATATCTAGAGTAATGAATGTTATGTTCAGTATCTGTAAATTCGTGTCGTCAGGATGTAGTCACTTGAAGTGTCTGGCTAGTGAGACAGGCAATTTGCAAGTGATAAATAATGCTAAGATAAACAGGGTCAATTCGGAATGCTATCTTTTAAACATGAAATACCACAGGGCTCGGTGTTTTCTAGGGAAACTACACTCTCTCACGGAATGTGTGCAAAAGTGCATATATATAATAATAATAATATCGCCTTTATTTAATTTAGTAATAGTTTAATGTATATTTAGACATTTATATGCTTATAGAGCAGGCGAAGTTTAGCCAAGTGACTATTCTTACACTTAACCTATTCTACAAGTGATCAACAGTCGTAGTATATTAGATTATTTAAATGTTATCTACTAAATTATAATTTAAAATGGCATGAAAAATTGTATATGAATAAGGATACACACATTTGTTATTTTTAAGGATTTATTTCTAACTGACGATAAATTAGCAGATGCTTCATTTGACGACGAAAGGCATACAGGTTTAAACTCATATTAGATTTTACAGAATTGTACAGCATTGTAGCGAAGTAAGTGAAATTTTATTGGAAAAAAGCAGTCGAGTGGTGAGGCATTGTGAGTGTATATTGATGCCTAATATTACTGTTATGCACGATATATCTGAAGACAAATTTTTCTCTAAGGTACAGGGGAACTGACGAATGGAATAAGCGGTACAAAAATACGAGATAATATAATTTTAGTGTATTGTCCATCTTTGACCATCTCGTATAAGTTTTTCCGATCATATTTTCGTAGGTTAAAAATGAAGCGGCAACATGTGTTTTGGACAATTCGTAAACGATTTTTTTAAGTTTGTAGTATAGTATATTGCAATAGTTAAAAACAGACAATACAAGTGATTCGCAAATTTTTTTCCCCATTTTGAAATTTAAAATATGTCTGTTTGAATATAAGAATTTCATTCTAGCATAAGTCTTTTGCAATAATAACTTAATATTATGTTCCTTAAATCGTAAATTTTGATCTAGGAGAACACCAAGATTTTTGCGCAATCTGAAAACGAAATATTTCCGCCATCTATAACCGGAGAAAGCTGCGATTTTAAAACCTCCCTACGGTTTTCCGAGCTAAGCAATAGTGCTACGGATTTGTTTGGATTCATTTTTAAATTATGCTCCGTAGAATATCTGCAAATAGGATTTATGTCGTCATTTACTAAGATAATTAGCTAGGGCGGTATTCGACGGATTAAACTCTTACAAGAGTTGGTGTCATCCGTATACGATTGTAAATGAGAGCGATTAATTTGGTCAAAAATATCGGCTGTATAGATAATAAACAACAGAGGTCCAAGAATGGACCCTTGTATGATGACAATTTCTAGTACTCACTCTTGAAAAAATAATTAAATTACAAAATCTTATCTTCACCAGTTCTATTTGTTTTGGAGTACATGTTTAAGTTTTTAAAGACAATATATGATGTAAGTACACATAGCCAAGATGATTTTCGCATACTATATGAAAAGCGAACGTCAAATATTACCACCCAAATTTCATAGTACTAAAAACGTTCGGTTGTTTCCTCGTAGAATGCAAGTTAGCTAAGAATTTGTCTAGATTTAAAACAAATTTAAAAATGTGTATATATTCTGTCTGATTACTTCCACGTCCAGTGGAAGTATAGTAACGCAAAAAAAATATATTTTTTTGTTGATATAGGCTTAAAATGTCATGAAACATCGAGATTTTAAATTTGAGCGAAAAAAATTCCTGTCTGTCTGTCTGTAACTTTTTTGTGCGCACGTTTACTCTGGAACCGTTTATGATATTGACTTGAAATTTGGTACACTTATGTAACGAGATCTGGAACTAGGTTATATTTTGATCTAATTCCATTGAAGGGTTGGGGGGTAAATGGGGTAAATAAGGATAAACGGGCAAAACAAACAAGTAAGAGTCCATAAAATTGCAATTTAGAGCACGTACATATACGAAAAGTTAAGGTCTCAAATTTTTCTTGGCATCAGCCCCCTCCCCACTATCACCCCCAATACTACCCCCACACTATTTTGTTTAAATGCTTATTATTTTAATTGTTATTTTTACGTATCAATCAGGAAGTTGGTGAGTTTTTCTTCTTGGACTCATGTGGGGGTACTGATGGAAAGATCTTCGCAAACAACTGGCTACTAGCAGAGGGTAGCTCCATGAGTCAAATAGTACTAATTGTGGTATTTTCTGGAATTACCGCAACCCGCATGCAAGGCGGAAAAACCACCTTCTGCTAATTTAAACTTCCATTGAATTCAATTTTTGCCAACTTAATAACGTGTACCATTAAGAAAAATTCACCAGTGGTTATCGTTTTTACAGATACTAACGGCTAGTACTGTATAATTCATGCATTGTAATTTTTTATTTTTCAAATCGTCCGACAATTATTGCAGATAACAAGAGGAAACACGGAATCTTTCACATTGTGACAAATCATATTAAAATACACCACAACTCATTCATTATTCCTGTGTTTTATTTGTTTACTCGACAGTTTCAATGTGCTGTCTGCAGATTTATCTAAAACATGAAACTGTAATCAGTGCGAAGCACCAATTTGCATAGCAAAAATGACACATTTCGCGGGCGTTGTTGCAGCCGGTAGAGGTATAACGATTCGGAATTTTTAACCATTATTTCAAAATGCATGTTATTTTTGCCATTTACATATTTTAATGATAAATTTTCTCTTCATTATTTACAATTTACAAATTAATAAATTAACATTAAAAATTATTAAAATTTCCTTATTTATTAAAATGCACATAATTCAATGAATTTTTTAAGCATTATTTAAATAGTAATGTTTGATGTTAGACTTGATTATTCAAATAAACAGATTAATTGATAATGAAACAGAAATTTTTCCAAAAAAAGAAAACCCTAACCTTGGTGGGGCTTCAACCCCAATTATCTGGGTGGTAAGCGAATGCTCTATACACTGAGACTTTAATCTTTTTTATTGATATTGCATTCTTTTTGGTACTTACGGATTGTGCCACAATTTAATAACTCAAAAGTAAAAACCCAGGTTTAATAACTCAAAAACAAAGAGCCATTCGAAGAAACAGAGCAAGGCGGATTTCTTTATTTATGATCTAGTTTCACAAAAAGGAAAAAATCAAAATGAAATCAGCTTAGGAATCTGTCTTCTTAGGAAATCTGTTTCTTTTAATCCTTGAACCATATGGAATGAAAACGGGTGAAACTTATGTTTTAATAAGATTCTGTGAATTGAATAATTGCATAGTCCCGATTCCAGAGCAGCTTGTCTTAATGACATCCTTGGAAATGCATGAAAATATCCCAGAATAACTATTTCAATGTTTTCGTCATCAACAATAGGCTTTCTTCTTTGCATTTTTGCCTTGACAGAGCCATAATTTTTAAAATTTTCCAGTATGCGTTTTACAGTGTTTGGTGACAGTTTCTGTTTTTCTGGATATCGAGTAGCAAATGGGCTGCAAATTCTTGATATTACTTTATCACATTCGCCATAAATAACAAACAAATTTAAAAAGTCTTCGTGGGTGTAATTTAAACGTGCTGGCATTTTTTGACATAAGATAATGACTGATTATTTCTAATCGTGGCTATTTTGATGAAGTGATTACAACAATTCATGAATTTCTAATGAAATCGCAAATAATTCAAAAAGTTGTAACTTTAACCCCCACAATGCTAATATCAGAAAAAAGGGAATTCAATTTTACGCAACTTGACGTAAAAAATACAGGTGTTCCGTTTGACCTAAACAAGTTTTCGCGGTTTGAAGTTGACAAAATGTAACGCGAAAAACGGAACACTTGGTATGAATGATATTATTGAATTTATTTCAGTTGTAGAACGTAGTTCTCCTTGTGTTCTGTTTACGTGACAAGAAGCAATTGAGGATCTTTTACACGAAGAAAGTTATAACGGTTCTTGCAAACCGTTGCACCTGTCAAATTTTCTATAAAATGTCAAATATCTCTGAAACGGCTAGGTTGAGGTATAAGATATGCTACATATTTTCGACTCAGAATTTTATGCTCTTTTCGAAAACCCTAAAAGCTAAGCTAAGCGGAAGTGCCAGCTGCTTGTAATTATGTTAGTTGGATTGGCCACACCGACATTAGTAATTATCTAAATTTTCAAAATTTTCTGACGCGTACTTTTCTCTATATCGATCGATTCAGTTCCCGGTAAGACACTCTATTGAGGCTAGAGATCAATTGAATTCAGTGTTATTTATAAAAAAAAAGATAAAAGCCAACAAAAGCAGCCTAGAATAATAATGTAGAAAAAATGTAATTTGCTGAATGTACTATATATTTTTTTAATTTAGCGCGAAATGCCAGTACTTAACTAATAAATATAATAAAGAATTTATTGCCCAATGGAATACTCAAATTACAGGACAATTTTACAAAATACCTGCAACAAGCCAAAAACGAAATACAAGGAACAAAGTACAACATTACATGTACGCAAAATAAGCACAGTGCTCCCGAGCACAAAAGTGCTTAGAGTGCTTATACGAGCACTAAGCGCAGTGCTTAGGAACAGCTCTGATTGCTAGAATGCCCTGTTTGAGATTTCAAATACAAATTGTAATATCAAAATTTATTTGTTTCTAAATAGAAAAAAGTTTGTTTGTGTTTCACGATTTTTGCCAAAATTTCTTTTGGTCATCACTTTGTAATTACCAAAACAATTAACAATTTTTAACATTAATCACTTGTGTGATATTAAGGAAAAAAAAACATAAACGTTACAGATCATCGAACAACATAACATATCTATCAAAAACAAACAAAAAATGCAAATATTGTGATAAAGAATGTTCACAAATAAGAATTATAATTAAATTTTATGTTCAACATGTCCTCCCCCAGACTCGGTGCACTTTTTGGTGCGGTTCACGAGATGACCTATTGATTTTCTTATCGTAATTGGGTTATTTCTAATTTCGTTGCAGCATTCAACAATCTTCTGAATTAATTGAGCCTGTCATTAATGTCCATACTGTAGACCTCGCTCTTTAAGTGACCCCATAAAAAATAGTCAACAGGGTTCAAATCGGGGGACCTTGCGGTCATAAATGAGGACCTCCGCGATCAATTCATCTATCCGGATAGGTGTCATTTAAATGGTTTCTAATTTAATTGTAGAAATGTGGTGGAGCTCCATCATGTTGAAAGAACATACCTCGAATATTTAAATTTTCTAAAAGATTCGGTAACATATGTTGTAAAAGATTAAGATACCATTAAGTGTACCTTCAAAAAAATGTGGCCCTAACAAGTGACCGCCTACAAGTCCTTTCCAAACATTGACTGAAAAATCTATGTTGTGAACGACATTCAAGTTTTGTGTGTGGGTTCTCTTGGGCCCATATGTGAGCATTTCTCGAATTATTTATTCCATCTCTTGTAAATTGCGCCTCGTCTGTGAATAAGGTTCTGTAAATTATCCGTCGATTTTCAAACAGCCAACGACAAAAAATCAGTCGATCGACGTCGTCGCCTGGTTCATGACGTTGCACTAATGTGGTGTGGGTAAAAATTTTCTTTTCGCAATGTCCCCCATATTTTATTGCGACAAACACCAATCGGAGCACTAATTTTTCGTGTATTTAAACTTGGATTTTCGTGAATTATATGTAAAATATTGTTTTCCACAACTGCACTAGTGGAAAACTTTCCATGTTCTCTTGAATACTGATATACGGAACCAAAAGTTTTATTGTCAGATTGTCGTCTATTAGAAAACCGTCTTCGATATTCGCTCCATGCTGCTCTACCATTTCCGTTACAATATCCGTAGATGAAAATGATGTCAGTATATTCTTCGTCAACTAAAGACAAATTATCACCACATAAAATGAATTTAATAAAATTGCCAACATGCACCCAGAGTATCAGATCATTTATATGGATGGATCAAAAACAGAGAGATATACAGGAAGTGCTTTTTCACATAGGGGTGCTTGTCATTCATGGACACTACCATACGAAACAAGTATTTACACAGCTGAAGTGTATGCCATTTGGCAAGCCCTATTGTATATAGAATCAACTCCCGACAACAAATATCTCATTTGTTCTGACTCCCTGAGCGCTACAGAATCTTTAAAAAAACCCTACGATAAAAACCCATTGAACCAAAAAAGTCTTACTAAAATAACGTAGATGGTTTGGATACCATCATATCGGAATAAGGGCTAATGAGTTAGTTGATCAAGCTGCTAGATTGGTGGCTGATGAGGACATTCCCGAAGATATACCTATACAGTCCAGGGATCTCAAATATCACCTTAAAAATAAAATAATTCAAACATGGCAACTGGAATGGAATCATGTAAATACCCAATTAAGATCTATCAAACCAAACATCAATAAATGGACACACCCTCCAAGATTTTACCAAATACCGGCAGTAAACTAATTGGCCGTAGGTTGTTATATTGCGTAGGGCTATTTACCTTAGGTACAGGACATACCACTGCCTGCTTCCAAGCAGCAGGAAAATACCCATTTTCTAAGCAGCAGTTAATCACATGCGTTATATAAGCTAATAGTAACGATAAACAGAGCTTAACCATTTGCAATGATATACCGTCGACACCACTTGCATTGGATTTAAGGCTAGAAATAACTTCAAAAATTTGCTGTTGATTAGGCAAAGTAAAGCTAAATTCATTACCAACATCAAATATTCTGCTCTTATAAAAATTGATTGTGTTGGGACTTGCGGCGTTACCATTAAACTCAGATAGAAAAAAGTTATTTATTTCACAAGGATCTGCAATATTATCAGGTAATTCTGCATTTGTCTTACGTTGAACGTTCATTGTTTTTAATGCATTCCACATATTGGTAATGTCATTTTCATGCAAGTATTTTAGGTATGCAGCTTTTTCTCTACGAATCGCTGCAACAGTAAAATTGCGTAAGTTTTTATAATTTTCCCAATTTTCCTCTATTTCATTACTTTTGAATTTACTAAAAGCCCGATCTCTTTCTTTCATAATTAACTTGACAGCATCAGTAAGCCATCGACTTTATTGTTAATATTGTCCATGCATAATATATCTTGCCAGGGAATATTATGCGAATCAATATCAAAGAGCTGTTTGTCAAAGTATTTAAATGACCTGAATGTGTGCCATCTTTTGTACACGTTTATATATGTCTACTATAATTTCGCAAAAAAACAAGTCTATGATCAGTAATATTATCCGCATTAAGTGTTCCATGGCTTTTAACAAGAGTATAATCATTGACTAAAATAGGGTCGATAAGTGTTGACGTGAACTACGTGATACGTGTAGGCTTGTCTATAACGATCCATACAAATGAAAACAATGGGTGAGTGGATTATTTAAATTATGTAAGTTAATATTTACGTTACCAGTAACCACTACAGGATCATAAGATGTCATGAGATACGAAAGTATATTATCTAAAGTTTCTATACAATCTGCAATATTGTTTTGTGGAGGTCTATAAACAACCCCCACTGCAAGATATGACCTGTTCAATTTCATACGAATCCATTTATGCTCAGTGCTGCCATTGTTATGAATATCCATTGTTATTTGTTCACAAATAAATTGACTTTTTATATAAACCGCAACACCCCCATCCTTACCTGTACTACGATCCTTACGAAACAGCATATAGCCCGGCAACATTACTGTTTCAGAGAGTACATCATCAGAAAGCCACGTTTCACTAACCAAAAATGCATCAAACGAATGTTGTGTAACCATTTGTGAAAAGTCGTTAAATCCAGCTAGCAGCGATCGACTATTTAAATGACCAATTTTGAAGTTAGCTTTGTTTGTTACTCCCCATTACTAATTTTTGATTTTAAGATCTCGAGCTGGTAATTATAATAATAACATGAGTTATAATCACTAGCCGAATGATCAATGGGAACATCAACACCATTACTCTTTCTACGACTACTGAAATTATAGCAGTTTATTCATTTTATTTGTTCTAAATTATTACACTCTTGACTCTCATGTTCCTCCCCACAGGTTTTACAAGTAAGATTAGGTTGTTTACAATCTCTTCTAACATGCCCATAACGGCAGCAACGAAAACAACGCGTCACATTGTAGTAGTCCACGATTGTACATTTTTGCCACTTAATATATAAGAAGCCTTTTGACATTATTTTATTTCTTAATGCGGGTGAAACCTCCAAAATAGTATTTTGACTGAATTTGCGTTTTATTGTAGCAACAACTTTAGTGGAGCTGTTAGAGCAAATGTCTTTTAACTCAGGGTTATTCAGTATAATGTCATCTATGAGCTGCTATTTCTTCTACCGCAATAAGAGCCTTATTGTACATCATTTTCATATGATGAATTATTTCAAAACTATAGGCTCTAAGATTTTTTTATTTCATCCAAATTGAAATGTACAAAATATAATCCTTCCTAGCTCAGAAATGGCGAAGCAGTCTTAAAGTTTTTACGTACAACTCTAATTTTCTTTCTATAAAACCAAGTTATTCCTAATCCTGCAACGCATTTAATAATCTGAATTGCATTTTGACCCTCACTTCTGTTTACAAAACTAGGCCTTGTGGTGAAATATCCCCGCTCATGTTGTCATGTTTTGAACACGGCTGTTTGTTAAAGGCATTTTGTTCGTCCTTCGGCATGTTATGAATAAATTAAACGCCCCATCCAAACAACCGGGATGTTGCGTTATAGAAGAGGGATTTCCATTTTGTCCTAGTTTCGCTGGGTGACCTATTTTCAAGAGTATGCACAATTTCAATGCCCTTCAAAGCAGGTTATCAGTGCAGGGATGCAGTTGCAGCAGGCATGCGTCGAGCTCTGGTGACCTCGGCACATCCTTCACTGTAATTGCGATTCGACTTTCAGACCGCTGGACTTTACTGTATTTATTGATGGTACGAGCGCGTCCTGGTTGTTTTTCGCTAATTCGGGATTGTACAGGATTTCCGGACAAAGCCTGACAATTAAAATTGGCGTTTAGTCAACTTATTGTCTTAGGATAGTTTCCAACTCATCAAAGACAAAATAAAAAGGAGTTTAAAGTAATATTTGTCAGCTTTCATTGCCATAGTTATTTTCCAAGAAAACTTGCAATTTAACAATAATAATAATAAATGCCTTTATTTCCAGTAATATTCTACATAGAGAAAAGAGAATATATGTCAGATATATTTTCGGAAATCTCAAGGGGAAGTTCACAACATTTGTGCTCTACCACTTATACTCCAGTGCAATTAGGAAAAATTTACTGATGTGACCCAAAAGTTTTGGGTACATTTTTTCTTTTGTTCCTTATTCGAAATGGGGGTTAAAGAAAACTTTAAGTCTGAATTTGCGCATTCCTACCTCCCCCCCTTTCGCCGCCATCTTGGATTTATTTATTTTTTTTCAATCGCTCATAACTCGAGTTCTATTTATCGCACAGTAATGAAAAAAATATCGTTGTACTCATGAGGATTTACTCTTTATGTCATCACGAATGCATTTTTGCCGTAAAAGTTATTGCAAAAAAGTTATTAGAGCTCAAAGTTGAGAAATGATTTAAAAAAAAATTTTTTTCGCTTTCTTGGCTCGCCACTCTTTTGCAGTGCATCTGACACTCTCTGCCAACAAAATCTTATTTAAACTAGATGCGATTTCTAGGATTTAAAAAAAAAAATTAAGTCCGTAAGTGGATTCCTCGCCCGCCAATCCACGCTCAAAGTTGACATGTTCAAATATGCTCGGAGCGTTTTCAATCAGTCATAGTATTTTAACTTGTACATTTTGTAAACTCATTTCCACACCACCTTTGAGGTAGAGTCGACGGCGCGTTTTTTTTAACGTGGTTTCCCCCCGAGGCCTAATCCACGATTTCTTTGCTTGATGTTCCATTTCTTGCCACTTTTCTACAGGAAATTAATAGTTTTCGTCAGTTTCCTGGGATACTTCAGACGCTTTTCTTTTCGTCGCTCTGGGTAATGGTACCATAGTAGGAAGGTCGTAGCAATCCTTGTCTTCATCATCCAAGATTTCTGCAACTTCCTTGACGTTTGTGCAATTTTCGCCGCAGCAAATTTTGCATAAGATGTGTAATGAAGTATACAATACTACAGGAATACTGTATACTTTCATTCCAGTTTAACTTATTTTAATCATGCATGGATCAAGTAGTTCAGTTTTAGATTAGTTCAGTACCTGATTAGTTCTTTTGTTAACTTTTAATTCTAACTTCACCAGGCCGCAACTTGCGTGCCGTGTGTATTTCGTGCCGGGTGCAAAACCACGTGACCGTGATTTTTGGATATAAAATAGCTAGCCAGAAACCAGTAAATTCAGAGCTTGACTTTCACCTTTCTCGAGTGTGTTGAACTGAGATAACCGGAAGCTCAAGTTTCTCCGGCGCCGTGGCAGCCGCTGGCCAAGTATCTGTTAGGGAGGATCCGAGTGCGTTGAACTGGACCTCTTGCCAGATTGATTCGAGTGTATTGAACTGGATCTCTCCTGAAACAGATTTCTTAGTCGCGTTAGAGAATTGGGGTTACGACGACGTACATAGAGGAAATATGTTACACTCTCTCTCTCTCTCTCTCTCTCTCCGATTACTATAATGTACTTATGTAATAACAAGATTGTCGCTACCTAAGCCATAAAAGATATGGCCACACTGTACATATAATTATTAGGAAAATAAATGTCTTATTTTGGATCTGGATTTTAATTAATATTAACATTGAACCCTGGAATAATCTCCAAACCAGCTACCCGAGCAAAACAAGCATCACAGATGGAACACTTTAATCCGGCCTTTCGGCAGCCGCAAGCTTTACCGCAGTTTTGGCGGATCCACAGGATATAATGTCCAATAGAATTTATGGAATCGGGTCTTGTTCGCTGGTCACAGGCTCTAAACCGCGGTAGCCATTTTTCCAGCCCCAAGAAATCGCGTTTTTTTCTTGCCCGAGCCACTTCTGGACCTGATGATAAGTCCGTAGGGAATGCTGACGTGTTGCGGAACTCGTTGGGGGAAGCGCGACAATTCCGTTTTCTTTTTAAGACCCAATCGTGTATATATTTTAAATCGCAATCGATCGATGGACACATCGGATTCATTTCCTCCGTACAGTGCGATTAACACGCTCTCTCCAGCTGCAGCGATGACATTTTGTCCAGGGGTGGTTGTTTGGAATAATTTTATATCCTCTTGAAGGTGAACATTTTTTTTGATGACGTCAATTATTTTTTTCTTTCCCATTCCGCAGATTGCTGACACAGTGTCACATCCTGAAAAGGCATGTATGAAAAGCAAATGCTCCAGCAGAAGTGCGTGTTTGAAGCTGCTTGTAGAATACGTCTTCGATGCCGTTGTTCCCCTTCCTATTTTACGGAAATAGACATTTTTTTAATTTTTCCCGAGTGCACACAGCAACACAAGCAGGTCCGTATCCTCTCCTACGATGACGACAGTATCAAATTGTGGACTTAAATCAATTGCAGTTTCCACGATATCCACGTCCGCATCTTCCCATGATTGTTTCACTGTGAATCAAAGGTGGTGTGGAAATGAGTTTACAAAATGTACAAGTTAAAATACTATGACTGATTGAAAACGCTCCGCGCTTATTTGAACATGTCAACTTTGAGCGTGGATTGGCGGGCGAGGAATCCACTTACGGACTTAATTTTTTTTTTTTAAATCCTAGAAATCGCGTCTAGTTTAAATAAGATTTTGTTGGCAGAGAGTGTCAGATGCACTGCAAAAGAGTGGCGAGCCAAGAAAGCGAAAAAAAATTTTTTTTAAATCATTTCTCAACTTTGAGCTCTAATAACTTTTTTGCAATAACTTTTACGGCAAAAATGCATTCGTGATGACATAAAGAGTAAATCCTCATGAGTACAACGATGTTTTTTTCATTACTGTGCGATAAATAGAACTCGAGTTATGAGCGATTGAAAAAAAAAACAAATCCAAGATGGCGGCGAAAGGGGGGGAAGTAGGAATGCGCAAATTCAGACTTAAGGTTTTCATTGACCCCCCTTTCGAATAAGGAACAAAAGAAAAAATGTACCCAAAATTTTTGGGTCAATTCCTAATTGCACTGGACTATTAACCCTCGATATACATTAAGAATGAAAAATTACGCACAAAGTAAATTTACAATAAGTGTAAGGTTGTATAGAAAAAACTAAAGCATTGTTACAGTTCAATTTAACATTTATACGTTATTTAAAAAAATCTCTAAATCATTACTTTATCTCTTACATTTAATGTCTAACGAATTCGTGTTATCCGTTGTCACGCATAATATTTATTATTTAGTTGTCTATATGAACCCGCGATTGTAAGGAATCTGTTGCACTTAGGTATAGGCATGGCATTATACATTTTGTTGTGTAGCGTGTTGCATATACTTAGGCTCTCTATTTCTGTAATTCTTAAGCTAGGCAACCAATAACTTTTAATTAGTTTATAGGTAGATTCCTATAACCGTACTGACGATCGGTAACACAGATTTATTTCTTCACAATAGTTTGGCTTAGGTTTCGCCTTCCGGTATTCTGTCACTTTTCACGTGTGAGTTCGCTGGAACGCTTAGCAATTTATTAACTGGTATTTTTACGTGCTCGTTGCGATTTTTGAAACAAGTAATTTCACCATTTTGGGATATATTCGCAACGTTACATTTTTCGATTATCCATTTATGTTTGGACGAGTGCATTTTTATGGTATTGGAAATCGATTGTCTTCATTGGAAGGATCTATACGGTAAAGCCATTTTTGCCAAATTTACACGAGGCCAAGGACATCCAAGGTCAACAACATTTTTCTAAGAAAACCCTCCGGAACGAGGTTTTTTTTTCACCTACCGTTTCGCCTAGGATTTCGTAGTTTTTCCTACGTTTTTTTTGTCTCACCTGATACGAATAACTTTATTCCACTGGTCTACACGTACTTGTGTTACTTCTCCTTGCTGGACTGGAATTTCTTTTTTGTGTGGAGGAGCCATCCATTTTCTGGGTTAATTGATAGGCTGGAAGTTGCCCATTCCTGAAGTTTGAGCCGAAGCTGAAGCCCTGCTGCCTGCAGTTTGTATCCTTTTTTTTAAATATATTGTAAATTTTACTCAAACAAATTTCACCACTGTACCTATATATACATATATATATATATATATATATATATATATATATATATATATATATATATATATATATAATATATATATATATATATATATGAAGCAAGCCCATGAATTTCTTTATATATATATATATATATATGTATAGTAGCATTAGACCACATGAGAGGATTCACTTACCTCTCACCACTACACCATTTACATTAGTCTGTATAAGACTAGCAGGTTGGCCACTGTCATTTGTCTGCTCCATGACCTATGGCATACTGATGAGAACTAATAAGTTCGAAACCGGTCTATGTCTGGTCGGGGAGTTGACAAATGACATTGGCTACCAATTTTTCATGATTTGTAAGGTATAATTCAATGCAGTAGTTGTTTCCTGCAAATCATGTATAATAACAATATATATATATATATATATATATATATATATATATATATATATATTTTAATTTTGCTAAATGTTTTATGAAAATATTCTGTCAATTAATTAAAACATCTATGATATTTGTTGGGGGTTTAAGCACTTACGTAAGACGCGTATACCCAGTTAGATACATTTTTTTTTAGTGTTGAATTTGTCTACCATACCCTACGTTATTGTACTGTTGAATGTTGTAAAGTTAACCTACTTCGTTTTTTGTCATTAAAAGATAAAACTGATTTTGAATTTTTCATTATCGTCTCGCTAAGTAATTTATTTAGTAAATTTAAGGTTACATTGTACTTGAGCTGGTATTTGGAGAGAAAAAAATTTACTTGGCGCCCTGATACATCAAAGAACCCCGACCATCTCCACTGTCAGTCGGCCGGCAAATACCGTTAGTCAACAGACGACGACCAACTAGGTACGTCAGATTGCAATTTTAAAATTTGACGTAGCAGCATTATATTCTTTAATAATAAATAAACAAGTAAATAAAATAAATAGGCACATAAAACTATTCTGACTAACCTAGCAAAGTAGCTTTACAACTCGCTTTAAAATATCTTTTGAATTTTGCAACACTGCCAGATTTGGCACTAAATGAGACCTAATTATATTAATTTGTAAATGCCTGAAACCTCTCTCATAGAACAATGGTCTATGCATAGGTGGACTAAGTAAACCTTTAGACCTGACATTGGGATTATGAACATCGCTGCGTTATTTTATTGTAGTGATAAGACGGAGCCTTCATTGTGATAATCGTGTGAAAGATACAAGCTGAATAAAAGTTTCTCCTATCTTGCATGTTCAGCCACATGAGTTCAGGCAGCTTATGTTAACCATGTTCATATTTACGTATACCATAGATAAATCAAATACATGAGTTTTGCACGCGCTGTATACGACTGCTACAATCCCTGTCCAAACAAGGGCCATAAACTGAGGCACAGTATGTGAACTGCGACAATACCAATGTTTCACGAAGAATCTTTTTAGTATTTATGCTTAAGTAACTTCCGAGTTGATAAAGAAGGCGTAAGCTTTTTGTATAAATTTGCAAACGTGTTCTCTAAATTGTAAACTTATATCTAAAATTAATCCAAAATTTCATCATCATCCATTTATCTCAATATTAATTAGATTTTCCAAATTAGCACAGTCGGACTTCTTGCCGAATAAAAGCATAACTGATTTTAATGGATTTAAAACGAATAAATGCTGCAAAGAAATGTCCGATAAACTGTTCTGGTTATTGTTGATTTGTTGCACAGCAACTTCATAATCCTTAGCATAAAAAGAATAAGTAGTAAATTTGGGTATCGTCTGCACACATATGAACCGAACAGGATTTAACAAAATTTACAAATTGAGGCGTGTAAATTGTAAACAACAGAGGGCCTAAAATAGAACCTTGTGGACCACTTTTATTGATCGCCCTTGACTGGGAAAGTTTATCGGATATTCTTACCATTTGTCAGCGTCCCTCAAGATATGGTTTGAGCAGTTCACAACCAGTATTATTAACACTACATAATTTTAAAATTTCTAAGAGCAGTTCGTAATCAATGGTGTCGCCTCACTAAAATCCAGTGGTATCAAAATAATACATTTACCTTGATTTAATGAAGTATAAATATTATAATAAATATATTAAAACTTTGCTTTGTCAAGCGACATAGAGCTTTTGATAAACTTGAAGCAGCTTAACTTAGTAAAACTCTCGTAAGCGTTATCCAGAAGACGGTAATTCTTCAGGTCTATCATGTCACGAGAAAGTTTTTATATGAGGGATGGGGGGCATTCTAGCTACATGGGAGTAATTGAATATGATGAATTTCATGCCCATTCGTCGAGCCGAATTCCAAAGGCGTGCATGGGGAATCGGTGGATGCTTTCCAGCTTCTGCTAATAAACTGTGTCATATAAGCTGGTAGCAATAAGTCTGAAAAACACATCCTGAAAGTTACCGAAGTGAACGATATCTGCGGGTAGTGTAAAACAACGGGAAAAACTATTGCGGCCACCATATTTTGATCCACAGCGGTGTATTGAAGTTTGGGCTTTTCAATTATCCATTGCCGTTCTATAAATACACGCGTCAGCAGTTTTTAAAAATGAAGAAACTTTGTTATACTGGAACAGAGCAGTCCAGTTCCATATAGTGAGGTGGCTTAGAGCTGTATTTCATCTAGCTGCGATAGGTATGACGAATAGGAAAACACGAACTATTATATAACTATAATTATGTCATGTGCAGATGTCAGGATAAGAAGTTCACGAAAATTTGTAGTGATGAAGGCTAAACATTCGAAGTCTAATCTCTCACTTGAGACTCACGAGGTATACAGGGTTTCATTTCATTAACCTAAGCGAACCCCTAAGCATGCTACTACTGGGATGTAAACATGTTTTCAAGCTTCTGTCGATAATGATTTTTTGGTATTCAAAAAAATACACTGTAGTGTTTTGTTTACAGAAATGCAAATAGAAAGCAAAGTCATAAAGATCGTAAAAAATGTGTTCACTAGGATTATGACATGATATTCTATAAGAATAGCAGAACGTATTTAATATACCCACTACCCAGTCAAGTAGTGCAAGTCAAATCAAGTCAAACAAAAATTAAATTTACACGTTTAAAATCTGATACGGGGCGAGCGTGGATACGTCTTTATTATGTACATACTTCGATATGCGATGTAAGGCAACGTTAGGCGCGGTTAGTACTTGGATGGGCGACCGTTTCAAGTGTTGTAGGGTTTGTCCTCTACAAGTCAAAAACTAAAAACAAAAAATTTCAAAAATAACCAAAAAATCATATCGATCCATGTACATGGCAAACCATATAAAAAAAGTCAATCAGACACTGTTTGCGCCGAAAAACCACAGTCAAGGTCATCTGAAAAAATTCACAGGCACTCGATAATTCTAAAATAACGTAAATTCACCAATATCAAACTTCAAACATTCATTCTAGTCCATTCATTAAAGATTCACTACAAAAAACGCCCCTTAAAAATACAGCCCCCGTATATTCATCAACAAGACCCAAACACTATCCGTACCTAAAATTTCTACGTCTTACTTCATTTCATAAACTTTCTATAAACAATTTCACATTCAAAATTTTAATACTTCTTGACCACCCCTCGTATACTTTAACTACGTTAAAACTTAACATTCTAACTCATTTCATAACTTTCTTGCAACTACTTCGCATTTCATTTCTTCTTACTTTTTGACCACTCCTGGTATACTTCAAACCACGTTCCGTGCCTCGAGTCTTAATATTCTAATTAATTTCACCAATTTCTTGCAGCCCGATTGCTATTTTAATTTTCACCACTTTTGATCGCTCCACGTAATACGGCATACAATATCTCGATTCCTCTTGTAATCAATATCTCCGTTCAAACTCAACCCGTACCCTTTAGGAACATTTTCATATCTTATTTCCAGACACCACGCACCTATCGGAAACATTCTCATATCAGTTCAACTCGTCAACATCGGACCTGCGTTAATACTTTACGGGGTCATTTCAGATTGTGTCAATTAAACGTTAATAACTTTCAAATTAAAATAGATTCAAACTTCGTTCTTATTTCAGAAAAATTCCTCTTTTCATTACCGATTTCTTTATATCCGAAATCTTAAATCTTCAGTATTGCGCAATGTGTCACAATCAATGATTTATCCTCGCCCGCACGGAGCGATTTCCAGCCTTTCCAGACGTTTTAAAACGGGATGCGAGACTCGATGGGGCACGATAAACGCAACTTTTCCAAACGTATAAATACCCGAGCACAGTCTACCCGAGGCAAGTTCAGTTTTGACGGTGACTACTCCTATGTTAAGTATTCGCGAAGTGGTTGGGAAAAAAGTTATTTAAAAGTGATTTTAAGTGTAATAAGCTAATTTGCTAGTGCTTCCGGTCCGGTTACTATTTAACTCAAGTTGTAGATACACACCGTCTAGTTAGGCTTTCTTACTCCCTGTCCCTGCATACTTTTCGTGACTAGCCGTTCAGATCTAGCTTCCCAGGCCGAAGCCTGGCTAAAAAGAGTTAGTTTTAGGAAATCGCCTTAAGTGGCCCCATTTAGTTTTAGTACCTCCTTGCCTTAAGTGGCCCCCACCTCAATTCGCCTTCACGGCCGACGCAGTTTTAAACAAAAAAGTGATTTTTTTTTCAGAAGAATCAAGACAAACCATTTAATAAACATTTTGCTAAATTCCACAGCCAGAATTTATGCTGTTACCCACAAAAGAAGAAAATTTTGTTAAATTAAATTACCCATTATTTTCAAACTCTGTTCAGAAAACCCTTAAATAAGTAATTGTTCGTTCCGTTTTAAACCAAGTGTTGTTTTTTCAAGAATACCATATACAGGGTGTAGCTGTTGACCCTGTCAGAACTCAAAAAGACTATACAGTGTTAAATAAAAATAAAATTAAAAACCATAGTGCTACAACGGTTCCAGACTACAATATACAGAGTGTAGCATTTCACCCTAACTATCATTACAGAAATCGAACCCAAAGGATTCTCACATCAAAAATAAGTGCACAAACGCCCTCTAGGGTCTCAACTCTAACCTCCCTCTGCAACAATTTTTTATTGTACCAACCGAGAGCCGAAATCGTGTTCACAAGGAAGACCGTGTCCTCGCCTCACATATCTTCCAGCGGCTTGTATATCAGTGTATGCGCGGAAGCTATGCAATCTTAGGCGAGGGTTGTGTAGGTGATATACCATCCTTCGGAGGGGATGTAAAGACGTCGGTCCCTTGTCTATTAAATGTTGGGCAAGTAAAAGATCCCTACTCTTCTTAAGGGAAGAGGTTCGGCAATATTCCTGGTTGGGGGTAACTCGTCTACAGGCCTCAGTAGCGGAAATAGACCGACGTTAAATAAATATCTGATGCATTGTAGCATCGGCTAAATATTATTTTTATATATTTATTTAACGTCGCCGTCGGCTTTTTTCCGCTACTGAGACCAGATCACCGACATCTTTAGAGGAGATACCCCCCAACCAAGAATTTTGCCGAACATATCTGTCGAAGATTAGTGATCTTTTACTTGCCTAACATTAAACAGACAAAGAACTGATAGCTTTACATCAGCTCTTAAGGATGGTATATCCACTACGTAATCCGCGCCTAAGATTGCATAACTTTTGCGCATCCACTGATATACAAGCCGTTAGAAGATGGGGCGAGGACACTGGTTTTCTTGAAATGGTCATCCGGCCAAGTACCAACAGCACCTAACGTTGGTTGATAAAGTTTTAAATTTGCTTTAAATTATGTGTTTGATAAAGATTTGAATCTATTTGGTAGGAGAGTTAAATAAAGCCATGGCATAGTTATTTCTTTTTGTAGACTCTGGAGAAGTGTCTGTTATTTCGATTTCGAATGTTGTTTTGGAATCATAGGCCATTGCCACGTCCGTGTTCACTTGTCTAATAACATAATATACCTTTTGCGATAGTTTTGTTATGCCAACTTAATTGTGTGTGGGTCCTAAAAATTAAATACTTTGCTTAAATCTGGAAAAAATGTTGAATTAAAATAGTCAAAGCTCTTTCATAGAAAACTAACAAGCTGCTATACAGCTTGTCAGTTTTTTTAAATCTTTGACTCGAGTAACTTATATTAACGTTCTGGAGGAGTTTAACCATACAACCGGGACACACACACACACATACAGACAATTATCATCAAGATTCTCTACATTTCGACCCGCCGCAGCTGAGACTCGAACTCAAGAGAATAGAGCGACTAGCTGTGTTGTCTCTTACACAACCGTGGTTTAGAGGCACTGCTACCGTCTCAACAACACATGAAAAACCGACTAAACAATCAAACCCTACCAGGATCGAACTCCGAACTTCTTGGTCTCAAGCTTAACACATTGAACTCAAAATGTTCCTCTGTGAGATTGTTATCAAGATAATTAGCCTCAAAGTAATAATTTTTAAAAGCAATTAGGAATGATATGTTGTTGGCCTATACAATAACAAGTCATTGCCTGATTTAGACATAGAAATAATGTTTGCTCGTTTGAATTTATTTGAAAATATGCATTGCCTACTTTATAATTTATTACATTTTTAAAAATTAATTATACATATAATTACATTTGTTTTATTACTTGTACAAAACAGTATTTAATTGTGTTAGCTTTCTTCCTAATTCTGCTCGACGCCGAAGCTACGTAATGCTACTAATAATATTTACATTGTTATTCCTGCTTGAAGTTTTAATGGTGTTTGGATGTTCATTGTTTGTTAAAATGTTTTCCGAAAGTCTCCCATACTAGCTCATGAGCGTTTAACATTTTATTTTAAAGGGAGCAAAACTGGTATGGATGTTATTGTGAGAGTTAAATTTATATATTTACATTTTAACAACTTGAAGAAAATGTTACTTATTATTCCTAGGGTCTAGCGTTGGCCCTCTAACTTACAAATTTCTGTACAAATATTGTATTCCTTCATCATTTTCCCAGTTGATTCGTATATCTTTATTTTGTATGCAACTTTTGTGCCATCTTAAGTGATAACACAGGACTAGCTAACTGGAACTTTATAATCTGGACCTCGTTTAGCCCACAACTAACCTTGAAATTGCTATATCATGCACTAATTGTGAGAGTACATAGGTGGGCGGTAAAATATAGAATGCAAAAGTTTTTCCTATATCTTACAGAGGTTAAAGTTCTCAGACCTCCTTCAAAATTGATGGTTTATAGCGAAAAACGGATTTTACATTTTGATTCAACGGCACTAAATGTATCAGATTCACCACAAAGAGTATCGGGGAGGATAGGTTAAAATAATAGCTACTTCGCTACATTCTACATGCTTCATAAGTAATAAATATAATAATCGATATTAATATATTATTATTGTTATATTCTGTACCCCTTGTTTTATTTTTTAAATATTAGATCAGAATAAAACCGCTTTCTCCGGACGCCTGTGCATATGAGCTGGAAATGCTAATTCAGCATTTAATTCATTCGCTTTGTTAAATTTTTAGAATGCGTTTTATCGTAAAATTTCCGATTGTATTATAGTGCATGCTGCCGTATTTAATACTACCACTAATATTTACATTGTTTTTCCTCTTTGAAGGTTTTATGCTGTTTTGATGAAAACATCAATGCGTATTGTTTGTTAAAATGTTTCTAAAAGCTTTAAGTGAACTGGATCGAGTTAATTCAGTAAATTAGGTCGCAGTTTTATTTCTCTCCCCGACTTTATGAATGCATTTATCGTAAAAATCCGTTGAATGTAAGCATAAATTTTTACCATAACGGTAGTGAGATAGTTATAAACCAAGCGCTTTTATTTTCACAAATTAAAATTGTTTTTTGTATCATTACACACTACTGTTTATTGTGCATTTAAATATTTTCTAATATCTATTTTTCTCTTGCAGAAAACTCAGTATTAGCATCTGTCAGAAAAAGGAAACTTATGTGAGTATGCCCAGCCCATATATTTCTTAGTAAATAATAATAGATACATTTATTGATTCCAATTAGCCATCAATAGATAGGCCAGGCCAAAGATAATAGTAATAATAACACATTTTTACTTAATGCAACAACATATATACAAATATTTATACTTACAGTTGCAGCTGCAACAATTATACAAGGTGTTCATTTTCAACCTACCCTCTAGACGTATCTCGAGACTGAATTGGAATATCGTTTTGAAATTTTTTGGCGAATGAGTTTCTAGAAAAGAGCAACCATTCTAAAATATTTTAGAATTTTTATCACTTCCGGTTATACCTTTTTTACTAAGAATTGAGCAGTTAATATAACGGTGTAAAAAATATGGGATTCTATTTTAAAAAATTAAGTTTTTTACATTTTAAATGTATTAAATTTCAAGATTAATTTTTAACTTCAATTTTAATTTATTTTTCATTTTCTTCTTACATTTTGATAACTTATTACAGCATGAAGAAGATCTCAAAGAATCATTAATTACTCTTGAAGCTAATCGCAATAAGGGGAGACGCTGCAAACGCAAGAAATTTTAAAAAATATATGAAAACTCAAAAACAGTTGAGAATCAAACTTACTTTTAATTTTGATAGGGACTTCCAACATATAAGAAACACGAGGAGTTTCATTTAATATAACAAAGTTGTTATCAAGTGATAAGAATTCGAAAATATGTTAGAATGGTAACTCTTTTCTAGAAACCCATTCGCCAAGAACTTCAAAACGATATTCCAATTCAGTCCTGAGATACATCTCCAGGGTAGGTTGAAAACAAACACCATGTATACTAGAAACTTAAGCAACATAGCTTATAAGGTTGTATAGTATTTTTGCGTCTGCAAGGAACACTTTACGTGTTTTATTCGTGGTTCTTATTTGGAAAAAATTTCTTTTCTATAATCGTATTAATATGGCTGTGCCGCTGTTGAAGTAAGTTATGGAAGTGTGAAATATGTAGCTGTAGCTATTTATAAATCACCAGATTCAAATATTGACAGCTTTCTGAGAAAATTTCATGAACTCTTTGAATTATTATTTAATACATTTGTATAGCTGGGGATTTTAAAATAGACTTTAAAAATGTAAGTAATCAAAACACTCAAAAATTTTTGTCATTATTAGAATCTTACAATGTAAAAATTACTATAGACGACTATACCCGAGTAACTAGCACAACAAAATCATGTATCGATAATATATTAAATAACATAGTAAACAACGAATTTACTAGTGATGAATAAACTTACACCTATCAGGCCAAAAGGCACAAAAAATAATTGTACGAACACAAAATAAAGGACCACAAGAACATAAATATGTACGTTGCTATTATTTTTAGCCATAACTTTTTTTAATACATATATTGGTAAAAAAAAGTATAATGCTACCTAAGTAGAACTATGACAGGTGTAGTGATTAGAAAATTACGTCAATTTTCGTATTTCCTAAATTTAAATCTAACTATTTCGCATATGTTTAAAATTATTGAATGAAAATTTATAACACTACTCGTGTACTTAGGTAGTCTTATAGTTTGTTTGCAATATGTGTGTAAAAATAATAAGTTATGGTCAAAAACAGTAAATATCTCCCTATCGGATCTCTCTCTCTCTCTCTCTCTCTCTCTCTCTCTCTCTTGGACATTCTCACCTTAAGCAGAAAGAAAAATAATATAAATTTACAATGGGAAACATTTATGACATATTTTTCAACTGTTTTCAATAGTAGTAAAGAAAGAGTAAATATCAATAATAATAATAATAATAATGAGATATGGAAACCCCTGAAATTTTAGAATATAAGAAAAAGACTTACGATTACGTAAGTACGATTACGTACGATTTCTGTAATATTAAAACATATATAATAAAAATTATATAACCAAGAAAGAGCTAAATTAGAATTGCTGGTTTTCAATTTTAAATATAAAGACAAATAATATAAAAAACAAAAAATTAGTCATGGCTATGACTAGACAAGTAAATAATTATAATTTTCCTAAACATAGGTTAAGTATGTATAAAAAAGTGCCTTTTTATTCCAGTATAATTTTTTTTAATGAACTCCCAGATAGAATTAAAAATATTAAAAAATTAAGGGTTTTAAGAGAGAAATTTTTAATTTCTTAGTTGAAGTGGAATCGTACACAATATCAGAATATCTAAGCTGTAGAAGATCCGATTTATAAAGCTTATAATTTATAAGTAACATGTATGTAAAATAACTAAATTGTATTAATGTATTTGAGATTTTTTTTATTTCTATTTTTCACATGAAATTGTAGAAATTCTCTTGGGGACGTTTTTAACCCTCTTTGTCTGTATGTATATACTGTACATTGTGGCTGTTTGAAATAAATGTTATTATTATTATTATTATCTCTGTGTAGACCATATTTTTTGTATATGGACCGGTACAGAAAAAATTAAACCATTCATTACCTTAATTTCTTGAATTTCTTTAATAGCAAAATTCAATTCACAATATAGTCTGAGAGTCAATTAAACTTTTTTTACAGTAATATTAAAGAACATGATAATTTATTAAAATTTAGTCCTTACCGTAAGCCCACTATCACTGACACAGTCATCCATTTATAGTTCGCAGCAATCGTGCCAAATTAAACTCTCACCCATTCATATTCTAGACTTATAAACTTCCCCTTAGACGAAAATGATTTTAATATAGAATTAAGTATAATTATACAAATTACAAAAAATAATGGATGCAACGAGTTGTTATTTAAAAACAACGCAAAATGCCTCAAAAGGGTTTTTTCATTGCACCTAAAAATCTACAAAATATAATAAGAAAGTTTACGGAAAATTAAATAATATAGGTGTTTCTATAATATGCGTGAATAAAACAAACTTAAGATTAATATTGATCAATAATAAGGAAAAATCAATAAACTTAATAAATTATTTCAATGGTTGCACCGCAATTTTTTTAAAGTGTCGATCTCAGAAAATATTGCAGTACGCCAATGTTTCAAGAAGAGTGACAAGTATTAAGTATTACTCGTATCTATATAACATTTTTAAGATCTCAACAAATTTGTTATTCAAGTTCCTCATAACAGCAAATTTTTTAAGAAAAATTGTATCTTGTTAGTAGTAGAAATAACTAATTTAATACTAACTAACGTAATGTACAATTGATGTTGTGAAGTGTTGTTAATAATTTTTTACCGAGTTGTATTGACATGTTCAGAAGAATGTACATAACTATACATAGAAATTGAGTAATGATTTATTATTAGAGTTAAAAGATGCTGTACTTGAGTGTCTTATTGTTTCATATATTCTTATTTATTAGTCCATACTTAAGTAAATTCTACCAAATATTAAACAATAATTATTATTGGTTAGGACTCTGTTCCCATTAATTGTTTGAATTAATGTTCCCATCATCAGATGGCCCTACTTATCCTGTTTGTTAATTCGAATGTTCGTCTTTCGTTTTTTGTTGACTTTTTTTATAGTGAGAAAAAACATATAGATGAAAATACATAGTCAGTTACATACAGTGTTGTTGAGAGATAGTTAAATACTTTAGTTACACCGCATATTAGTTATTAATAGTATTACCGCTTATAGTTGTGTTTAAAATTGAGTTTCTGTTTATTATATCCTACCTCCTTATTGTCCATCCCGTTAGCCCTATAATAAACAGTGGAAAAAACAGTGCATCGATACTGATGGTAAGTCAATTTTGAATTCCCCTTTTTTAAACTATTAGATACAGTCCACTTGAGTCATTTCTTTAGTTTTGCCGAGAAAAATAACAAACATTTTTTTGGTTCCGTTCGAGCACGGATAGTTAATTAGATTTTTTAGTTGTTATTTTTTTCATTCTTAAATATAGTCAAAGTATTTTTAGTAAAATAATTTCACTTAGTTTATAGCCTTCTAGTTTATCCTCGAGTTTATCATCTTTATAGTTTTTATCGCGTTTTTTTATATGGTAGTTTTTTTCTGTGCATCTGGTTTTTTTCTCTCTCTAAAATTTTGTAGTTCATATATTACACAAGTTGTTGGTAATAAATATCCTTTAGTTAATTTAATTTAGTAATAGTTTAGTAGTGGTAGTAGCAATTTTACAAAATTGTTGCAAAGAAAATATTTTTTTTTTTTTTGTTAATTAATAATTTGATAATAAATCCCTTATTATTAAATTGAAAATGGCACCAACAAAAAAGGAAAAGGAGCTTAGTATACTTGTGTCGAAAAAGGAACAATATTTTCATAGAATACAATCATTATTTGACTTGGGTAAAAAACTTGATGATGAGACAAATTTGAATAATTTTAGGATCAGATTTAAATCTTTAGAGGACACCAAAGTGTCGTTTTTGCAAGTAGTAGATGATATAAATGCACTTAGTTTCGAAATAGATGATAATTATGCACCAAATTATCAGGTATTGGACACATTTGATGAATTGTATTGTAACATTTTAGCTATAGCAGATAAGGCTCTTGCAAAACGTGCCGCTAGTAATAGTGAGACTTCTAGTACACCAAAAAATATTCCTAGGTTACCACAAATAGAATTACCTGGGTTTTCAGGAAACCCTAAGGAGTGGCCAACATTTTATGAATGCTTTAAAAATCTTATCCATGATAATAAAGATTTGAATGACGTGGATAAGGTACATTACTTGATTGGGAAATTAAATGGAAAAGCTCTAACTGTTTGTTCTGGAGTTCCACCTGTAGCTGATAATTATAATATTATCTGGCAGGCCTTAGTTGACAAATTTCAGGATAAACGTTTATTAGCCAACACTTATTTAGAACAAATATTTGAATTGAAACCAGCACAAACAGCTTCTGCTAATAATTTAAATAACTTTTTAGAAAAATTTGATACTGCCACTAGGGCTCTTAAAAAATTAGATATTAAAGATTTGTTTGACTACACTTTGTCATATTTAGCCTTGAAAAAACTTGATCCAGAAACTAATCGTTTATTTGAAAATTCTCATAAAGATTCTGCCATACCCTCTTACCAGGAAATTATTACTTTTGTCAAAGCACAAACAAAAATTTATTCGCGCACTTATCCTTCCAGTAAGACACCTTTAAATAGTGGTAACAATAAAACGAAATTTAGCCATAGTTTTGTTATTAATAACAATAATAACAATCCGACAAAATGTCCGATGTGTAGTGCTAATACACATCTAATTTCCAATTGTTTCACATTTTTAGAACTTTCCCCTAATGAACGTTATAAGGTAGTGAAAAATAAAAATTTGTGTTTAAATTGTCTAGGTTCTCATAAAATTTTGGTATGTAAAAGTAAGATTAATTGCAAATATTGTCAACTTAGACATCATTCATTGTTGCATTTTGGTAAATCGATTCGCGGAAACTATGATAGACAGCCGGTGTGTGAAACTGTAGTAAATAGTGTAGAGGTGCCATCGAGTAGTGGGGTCACCGTAAATCCTAATAATTCTAACACCCAGGCAACCGCAGCCGCAACATCGACTTCCAACGATTATTTTAATAATCATTCTAATTTAAATTCTACATCACTAATGAGTGTTTGTTCTGCCGCTATTAAACCAACGTTTAATTTTAATAAAACTGTATTATTATCCACCGCTATTGTCAATATTTTAGATCAAACCGGTGAAATGCAGAAGGTTAGATTTTTGTTAGATTCTGCTAGTCAATCGCATTTCATTACAGTTAAATGTTGTCGGCGGTTGAAATTACCCATATTAAAAGCGCATTCGACAGTGCGAGGCATTGGCGTAGCATCGTGCTCAACTAGGGGTCATGTTAATATAGTTATTTCTTCCTGTTTGGACCCAACTAAACGATATCCATTAGATGCATTAGTCGTAGATAATATAGTGGAGAAATTACCATTTTCTGTAGTCCAAACTGATTCACTTCATTATATTAATAATTTACCATTAGCTGATAGAACTTTTCATCTCCCAGGGGAGATTGATGGAATAATAGGTGCGGAGTTATACCCACATTTACTAGGAAAAACGCGTATAGTTGGACCGCCAAATTCACCTGTAGCTCTCGAAACAAGTTTAGGGTTTGTTTTAATGGGCACAGTACCAGTTATTTCAAATAATGAAATTCAACAAAATTTTTGTACAATTATAGATCCTCCACTTGAAAATTTAGTTAGTAAATTTTGGGAAATTGAGGAAATCCCAGTGCAAACTTTTCAAAATCCTGAAGATGTAGAATGTGAAAATATTTTTAAATCGACTTATAAACGAGATTCATCCGGACGGTATAGTGTAGCTTTGCCTTTTAAAACTAGTTCATCTAATCTCGGTGATTCCTATTCAGTTGCATTTAGAAGATTTATGTCATTAGAAAAGAAATTTCAACTTTTTGAAGATTATAAAAATCAGTATTCGGACGTAATAAATGATTACATAGTGCAAGGGCATATGTCGAAAATTTATGATGAAAATTTTGTATCACCTTCTTATTATATACCACATCATGGTGTTCTTAAATTAGAAAGTTCAAGTACACCTTTAAGAGTAGTGTTCGACGCTAGTGCCAAAACAGATAGTTCATTTTCTCTAAATGATTTATTGTACACTGGACCTAAATTACAATCCGATGTTTTGAATATGTTTCTTAATTTTCGGTTGTGTGAAATAGCATTTACCGCAGATATACGTCAAATGTATAGGCAGATAGCTTTATGTCCAGAACATAGATGTTTTCAACGTTTGTTATGGCGATTTTCGCCTAATGAACCGATTTGTACTTATGAATTAAACACTGTTTCATTCGGAGTAAAATCTTCACCCTTTTTAGCTTTGAGAACTGTGCGTCAGTTAGCTGTAGATGAAGCAAACTCTTATCCATTGGCCTCAAAGATAGTTTGTAGAGATATGTATATGGATGATCTTGTTTCTAGTATTTCAAACATTAGTCAAGCAAAATTATTGTATAAACAATTAGTACATTTATTTAAATCTGGTGGATTTGATTTGGTAAAGTGGTCGGTTAATTCTAAAGAACTTTTAGCAGAGATACCAATAGAAAATCGTGCAGTTGATGTAGTTAATTTTGAAACTGAATATTTAAAGGTTTTAGGCCTACAATGGCAGCCTAATTTAGACATTTTTACTTTTAAAATACGTTCTGAGCCTCGTGAATGTACAAAGAGAAATATTCTCTCTGTAGTAGCCCGTTTTTTTGATCCATTAGGCTTAATAGCTCCAGTTGTTTTAGTAGTTAAATTATTTATTAAGCAATTATGGACATATCACGTAGACTGGGATGAAATCCCCCCTGATAGTTTCGTAAAACAGTGGATAGAATTTGAAAGTGAATTGCCACTTTTAAGTAAATTTCAAATTCCGCGTCATCTAGGAGTTTTTGAGAATTCTAGTGCTATATTAATTGGATTTGCCGATGCTTGTGAAACTTCATTTGGATCAGTTGTTTATTTGCGAACAGTGACTGATGGTCGAGTTCAAACTAGCTTAATATGTGCAAAAACTAAAGTCTCACCTTTAAAAACTCTTTCGATACCCAGACTAGAACTTTGTGCTGCACATTTGTTGTCTAAACTTATAAATTTTGTAGTAGAAACTTTTAAATCGCGTTTAGAAATAGATAGAATTTTAGCATTATCTGATTCAACTGTAGTCCTTACTTGGATAAATTCATCTCCTCATAGATGGAAAACGTTTGTGGCCAATCGTGTATCAAAGATACAAGAATTAGTTCCCTCAATAAACTGGTTCCACATAAGTGGAAAATTTAATATTTCGGATTGTCTTTCGAGAGGGTTAACACCCTCCCGCTTTATGGCCACTAGGGAATGGACTATTGGACCTAGTTGGCTGAGGTCTGACGAGTCTTATTGGCCCATTAGATCATTTACCGAGGAAAATTATACTCCATTGGAAGAAAAATTAGTAACATTGGTGATTACTAATGATTTTGTTCACCCTTTAATTACTCTAATGGAACGTTGCTCATCTTGGTTAAAATTACTCCGTTGTAGCGTTTACTTTTTACGTTTTATTCAAAAATTGCCACGTCGAAAATATATTTCTGCTTCAGATTTACAGACAGCAGAATATAATTTGATAAAAATTGTTCAAAACAATCATTTTGCTCGGGAAATTTCACTGTTAGAAAATAAAGAAATACTAGCCTCATCTTTACGTAAACTTAGGCCATTTTTAAAAGATGGCATTCTCAGAGTAGGCGGACGCTTAGTAAATTCACATTTAGATTTTGATAGCCAACATCCGATTTTACTCCCTAAAAAGGATAATTTAGTAGATTTATTGATAGATCATTATCATTGTCACAACCTTCATACAGGCCCTAATTTAGTTTTATCATTATTGAGACAACGGTTTTGGATTTTAGCAGCGCGTGGAGTAGTACGAAATAGAATACATAAATGTAATATTTGTTTTAAGGCCCGACCTCAACCGCGATTTCCGTTAATGGGAAATCTTCCTCCTTGTCGAGTTCAACAAGCTAAAGTTTTTTTGCACACCGGTGCTGATTTCGCCGGTCCGATTTATATAATACTTAACCGCAGAAGAGGTGCACATTCACAAAAGGCATATATTTGTCTATTCGTTTGTCTTGCTACTAAAGCAATACATTTAGAGTTAGTCTCCGATTTGACAACTGCGAATTTTTTGCAAGCATTCAAACGCTTCCTATCGCGTAGAGGCCTCTGTTCTGTAATGTATTCCGACTGTGGAACTAATTTTATTGGTGCTAAAACTGTGCTTAATGAAATTTATCGTTTGGTTGAGTCAAAAGAATTTGTAGAAACTATTTCAACTGAATTAACTAATAGAGGAATTGAATGGAAATTTAACCCCCCGGCTGCGCCACATTTTGGATCCTTATGGGAAAGTAATGTAAAATCTGTTAAAACACATTTATACAAGGTAGTAGGTAATCAGTTGCTGTCATATGAAGAAATGAACACATTGCTAATACAAATAGAAGCTTTACTTAATTCACGTCCGTTGTGTGTCTTAAGTTCAGATCCAGCTGAACCTCTGGCACTCACACCCGCGCATTTTTTAACACTTACCCCACTTGATAGATTGCCGGCATGTGATCTTACTAATGCAAAATTAAATCGTTTAGATAGATATCAAATGATAGACCGTATGGTTCAGGATTACTGGAAGCGATGGCATTTAGAATATTTGCACACATTACAGGTACGCGAGCGCTGGAATACTCCTTCTAATCCAGTTAAAATTGGTACAATTGTTTTGGTACAACAACCTAATACCCCACCGCTACAGTGGCCATTAGGGCGCATTGTAGAATTATTTCCTGGACGAGATGGTGTGGTTAGAGTCGTCTCTGTGAAAACAAAAAATGGAATTTTTAAGCGCCCTGTAGTCAAAATGTGTCCATTGCCTACCCAGTAATTGTAGATGTTTAAATATATTTTTTTGTCTTATATTAGTTTAGCAAATAGTTGTAAATATGCTATTTAGTTTATTAGAGTTAAGAGATGGCATATATATTAGTAGTAGTTATTCACCACCTGGTTTCTGAAATATTCTTTCAGGGGCGGGGGAATGGTTAGGACTCTGTTCCCATTAATTGTTTGAATTAATGTTCCCATCATCAGATGGCCCTACTTATCCTGTTTGTTAGTTCGAATGTTCGTCTTTCGTTTTTTGTTGACTTTTTTTATAGAGAGAAAAAACATATAGATGAAAATATATAGTCAGTTACATACAGTGTTGTTGAGAGATAGTTAAATACTTTAGTTACACCGCATATTAGTTATTAATAGTATTACCGCTTATAGCTGTGTTTAAAATTGAGTTTCTGTTTATTATATCCTACCTCCTTATTGTCCATCCCGTTAGCCCTATAATAAACAGTGGAAAAAACAGTGCATCGATACTGATGGTAAGTCAATTTTGAATTCCCCTTTTTTAAACTATTAGATACAGTCCACTTGAGTCATTTCTTTAGTTTTGCAGAGAAATAACAAACAATTATTTTAGATAAATATAAAACTTTACTTAGCGAAATAAAAATTGTAGCTGTAGTTCGCTTCGTTCAAGTCATTAAATTGTATGTTGTTAATGTAAACACTCAAATTCCGAAGGGCTATTGTTTAAGATATTTGGACATATAATGTAAGGTAGTGTAATGTAATGTAATATAATTATAATATAATGTAATATACTATAATATAATATACTATAATATAATATACTATGATATAATATAATATGATATAATATAATATAATATAATATAATATAATATAATATAATATAATATAATATAATATAATATAATATAATATAATATAATATAATATAATATAATATAATATAATATAATATAATATAATATAATATAATATAATATAATATAATATAATATAATATAATATAATATAATATAATATAATATAATATAATATAATATAATATAATATAATATAATATAATATAATATAATATAATATAATATAATATAATATAATATAATATAATATAATATAATATAATATAATGTAAGATAACATAACATAAAATAGCATAATATAATATAATATAATGTAATGTAAGGGAGAAATACTTAAGGTATGAAAGTATATAACATCCGTTACTTAACATTCGAGAGTAACTATACTCTGTCTCAGTAAGGAATGCACTGTTATTAAACATAGGGAATGTGTGTCCTTGCCTCTGATTGGTAAATTTGCAACCCAAGTTTACACAGGAGAGAATTAGTAAATCTGAACAAATTCTTACCCGGAGTCCGGAGAATACATTATAAATTTATATATAAATGCCGATTAAATCCACAAAAGACTGTTAAGTACAAATAATATATAATGCAAACATGTATGAAACTATTTCCAAATAATATAAAAACGATGAAATAATAAAATATTATATAATATGCAATAAATTTGTTGCCTTTATAAAAATCACAACAAAAAAAAATTAAAAACGCTTTTGTCAGGTAAGTAACTGATTGATTAACTAATTTATAATGCTTTAAATACAATTATTAATTAAAAAATGTTTTTTGTCACTTTCTCTATAAAATAATACTGAAAGTGTTCCAGAATAATATTGGAATTAAATTAATTAGAATTGTGTTTATTACTTATAATCTTTATTTTTTTTTCAATTTTGGATTATGAATTAGGGGTATATTGTATTATTGTAACTCAAAACGTTAAATAAGCCATCTGTAGTGGAGCCGTCGAAGTCGAGTGATATTATTGAAATTTTGTATCGTATTTACTTTAGATGTTACGGAATTTGCAACAAAACTAAAAGGTAAGATTTTGTATAGTAAAGTCGAGGCAAGAATTCAAGCGATGCACGTCACGAGTGATCTCATTAACGAAATGTTAATACTGACATAATTTTTAATCATTAAATACATTAAAAAGAGTAATTCTTGAGACCCGGTTATTAATCTTTTTTCAGAAATAGGTACGGTTTAATGGGACTTCATGATTCTTAGCAGTATTGTCTTATTTATAGAATCGATCTGTGACGTGCATCGCTTGAATTATTGCCTCGACTATATACATGTATGAGAAATATTTATAGTATATTTCATATTTGCAATATTTGTTTACTTATCATAAAATGAGCCATAAAAAAGTGCAAAAGCATATAGAAAACCGAGGGTTAGTCCGGGTTTATGGCTAACACAATACATAATAAGATGAAAATTTGATTTTAAAAAATAGTAATAAAATTAATCAACATAATTTAAACATTCTGGAACATTGAGAGAAGTTATTTCTCCAGTCATTTTTTACATTGGAAAATAGAACAATAAATAACTATTATTCAAATATTGTCTCAGCACGACAGCCTTATTGACAGGACTAAATAAAATCACAAGGCGAAACCTATGTCCTTGTATGATTTATTGTCTAGATAATCGAGTCGGTGTCTTTTAATCATTTTTTATGACTTTTTTTGTTATTAAGTATATCGATTTAACCAACCTACCAGTAACTTTAATTAAAATATAAAAAAATGTATCGCAAAACACATTACAATTCTTGAACTTGCTTCGATAACATTTCTTAAAAAGTTAAAACATAAATCTTATAAAGTAAAGATAACGATATTTCATTTTAAATTTTAATGCGATAAAATAAAAACATTATGTTGCAAGAAAGTCATAAGAAAGTGAAACGTCTCTAAATTTTCCGTTACTTTTTGTTTTGTGCACCAATGGGCCTAAATCTACCCTGGGGGTTCTATTGTCTTGGGAATTCCTATGTGCCTGTATAAATCCTGCTTCGCTTTCAACGTAAGCAACTGCATTCTTAACTGAGACAGAATATAGTGATTAATTTTTTAAAATCATATCAGAATTAGAAATAAGTAATACCAAACTTTGCATAAAAGAATAATAAAATAAACTTTGAAGTAAATCAAACCCGAGCAATCTCCTTTACACAGAAACATTTCACAACATGCTTTTATATCATAAAAAAGATTATATAATGTAACAAAATGATGGGTTTGATTTACTTCAAAGTTTATTTTCTACTTTTTAGATCATTTAATTTAAATAAAAGCTTTTTTATATAATTATATTTTTTACTTTTTAGTGTTTTGATATGCTGTAATCCCCAGATATCGACTTTGAGACGAATCGGATTATAAACGGTAAATTCGTCCGTCATCTTGAACTAAATTTTTGAAATTCGTAATCCGCGACCCCGAAAACCCCCGATATATATCGATTTTGATTGATTTGGACCTAAATGACAAAAGTAGTCAGCCATATTGGCGCCGCCATTTTGAATTTCTGAATTTCTAAGAAAAATTCATAATCCGCGACCTAGAAAACCCCCAGAATATGGATTTTGAGTTGAATCGGATCTTAAACGGTAAAGTCGTCCGCCATCTTGAAGTCGCCATCCTGTACTAAATTTTTGACTAGAAATTCGTCATCGGCGAACCCGAAACCTCCAGATATCGATTTTAATCGACTTGGACCATAAATGGCAAAAGTCATCCGCCATTTTGAATTTCTAAATTTTGACCAAGAATTCATAATTGGCAATCTCGAAGACCCCTAGATATCGATTTTGAGTCGAATCGGATCATAAACGGTAATTTCGTCCGCCATCTTGAAGCCGCCATCTTATTTTTTTTGTTATATAAAAATGTTAAAGTGTATTTACACAGGACCTATACACATGTACAATATTTTAAAGCTTTAGCTTAATTAGAACTAATCGAAATTTTGATTACAAGATAACAAACATGCACAACACAAACTGCTTTTATTACGAGATTTGTTTATACTATTTTTTCGCATTTTGTGTTAGTAAGTAATTATAAGCAAATAGTGATAGACATGGAAGCATTACAAAGTTTGAAATTAAAAAAATTTCATAGTAGGTACTTGTGTAGGATTTCCGTAACCTAGTAACTGACACGGCTTTGTTTATCAAAAAGCGGGTAAATAGAGCATCTCGTACCGTGATGAGGGTTCGAATCCTTTTGTTACAGGTTTTTTTACTACATTTTGCTAACAACTAACGTAATACGAGTATTTCTTTACGTTAGTTCGTTAAGTTAAATAATATGTTAATATTATTTGATGTATTATAGTTACTTATGATAGATAATTTCCTTTGTCCTTGTCATTTATGAGTGATGTGTCACGGCACGAGATGCTCTATTTACCCGCTTCTTATCAAAAAGCGGGTAAATAGAGCATCTCGTACCGTGATGAAGGTTCTAATCCTTTTGTTACAGTTTTTTCTTTTTACTACATTTTATTAGCAACTAAAATATGTAATACGAGTATTTCTTTAGGTTAGTTCGTTAAGTTAAATATGTTAATATTATTTGATGTAGTATAGTTGCCTATGATAGATAATTACCCATGCCATTTATGAGTGACTACCCGCTTCTGTTTATCATCCAAGAATACAGATAGAGAATCGTAATAGTTTTCAAGAAGAACAAGTGGAATTGAATAAATAACTGGTTAACTTTTCAAATTTAAATAATTGTACTTTTAATATATATATAATAATGATATAACAATGTTTCCAATATTTAAATAAACAATTTTCTGTTTTATTAACACTGACATTACTATATAGTAAAGTGATAGTTCGATGTAGTAAAGTGCCACTTTATTAAACGATTTTGAATTTAGCAAAATAACTTATTATCAATCAAATGCGAAAAACGCTTTTAAAAAGAAACTAGGCAATTTCTTATTGGAGCAGACGTTTTGCTTGAACCGAGTATTTCTTTATACCTTTTGTATGTGTGAATAAAATCATAGCGCGGCATTCTGTGTGGCGCTACTGTTTAAACATAAAATTGTTTGTATCAAGATTTTCTGAAAAATCAATAACCAGTCTGAAAATAAAAAATATTAGATTTACTATCTTGCTGTAATGAAGCTTGAAACAAACTGGTTAAAATTCGATATAAATTTAAATGATCTTTTTTGCCGTTGTGCGATTTCTCCGGCATAATACTTTCTAAAATTGAGTCCGCAATTATATTATCAGCTCTCTGTTACAGTTCCAACCACCATTGCCATTGGTGAGAGTATAAACAAAAAGACGAAAATAACGAAACGAGAGCGCAACGGAAATGGAAATGGGAGAGGGTGGCGCCACGGCGACGGCGCTATGCATCGCTAGTATTCAGGTCACAGACTGCATTGGGGTGAGCGCCACCAAGTGTGGGTGGCTTTTGGAGGGAAGCTTAAGAACCAACGGTTGAGTAGTTTGATGTAAAGTATTTCAACTTGTTCGCTACATGATATAACTAATCTTTCAGATAAACGAGCACTGTTTAGTGTCACGGCTTCTAAAAGTCAAGGACAGATACATGTTATATAATTTATTAGGCAAAAAAGTTAATTAAAATGTTATTTTCTGTTCATTTTATAATACAAACAGCATATTGTTTGTGATTTTCATTGATTTATTTTTAATACAGTATATCGGAAAAGATAAAAAATAAATGTATTAATCTATTTTAACAAGGCATTAATTACTGAGCGATTTTTTTCTTTGAAACTCATTTATGATCGTTATTCTACTACCGGCACGGTAGCTCACTTAGAGTGCGTTAAGTGGCGGAAGTACTTGGTCTGACTATGCTGTGTTCTGAGTTCGACCCTCCGGCACCAACACTAGCAATGTCGGCGGGAAATGGATATCATCTGCGTTTTTTCATATATGTAACTCCCTTCCCGACAGGGAGTTGTCTATTATATACAGGCTGTCCATTTGATCAGTGCTCTCGAGAATACCTCACTTAATATCGGTCGTACAAAAAAATTATTTTTACGAAAATTGTGCCCATTTTTATATAACCTACAAAATGGTTTAAAGACATTTGAAATCCATGGCCTACTTTAAGAGTTATGGCGGAAAATATCGAAAATGCGGAAAACGTCTAGACCAAATATCTCCGTTATTTGAAGAGATATGAGAAAAATTTTAAGGCGAAATTTTTTTTGCAAAACAGAGTGTTTCAACGATGTTTTATCTAATTTTTTTCAAAACCGCTGTATTTTGAGATTTACTCTTCAGGCAGTTAAAAAAACATATTTTGAAATGGGTGGGAAATGACGCCATTAAATGGAGTATTTTCCTTCCTTTTCAACGATGTCTCACATGCCATATTTATTCATTGGTACTACGTTAGTAATTATAAAAACATTTTTTTTAAACCAATATAAATTTTTTTAACAAGCATTATACTTGCCGTGGAGAAATATGATTAAATAAAACGATAAAATAATTCAATAACTTGTTCAAATCTTTGCTACAATAAAACATTAACACAATTAAGAAGAATAAAGTAAATTCAATAATAAAAAGAATATAGCACACAGAACATTAACATTTATCTAATCCTCAAAATAATTTTTAAGATATCATATCAAGTGTTCAAAGTGTCCACCGCGATTTCCTATGCACAATCGAGCGCGGCAAGGCACTGCATTTAAAATATTACTCAGCATCACTGTAATACATGCCTGTTGAATTCGAGCTTTTAGGTCCTCTACATTTTGCGGTGTTGTCGAAAACACATTATCTTTAATATACCCCCATATAAAAAAATCCATTGGGGTTACATCTGGAGAACGAGGGGGCCATCGAACAAATCCATCGGTATCTATCCAATGTTGAAGCAAAATTTCGTCTAAATAATCTAGGCAAATCTGAGAATTGTGGGGAGGAGCTCCATCTTGTTGAAAATATTGAAAATTGTGTCGATTCTCTAAAGGTAGGTCATCTAAGAATTCATTAAATTCATTTCTCAAAAAGTTTAGGTACCTTTGACCACTGAGGTGACCATCATAAAAATAAGGACCTATTAAATTGGTGCCTAAAATACCTATCCACACATTTATTGAAAAACGATTTTGAAACCCAGTCGGTCTATGCCAGTGTGTATTTTCATAAGTCCATTTGTAATAAATATTGCGATTAAAAAATTCATTATTGGAAAAATTTGCCTCGTCCGACCAAAGTATTTTACTACATATTAATGGATCGGTACGCTTCTTTTCCAACAGCCACCTACAAAAATTCGTCCTCCTTGGTTTGTCCCCCGCTTGTAAATTGTGAACTTTTTTGGTTTTATAACACCGGTAACCATTTTTCTTTAAAATTTTTCAAGCACTTGTTTTATTTATATGACAAGTTGAATTTCCCTTAATGATGTATCCAAATTTTCTGTACTTTTATTTCTTACATAATTGATGAAATACAAGCAAATGGATATTATACTTAAATTAATTGGTAAAGACATTTTAACTTTCTGAACAAGGAGTGACGCTTTTATGGAGGACCTCTATACATTGGCATAACTACGAATACTCTTTCCTTAATTGCTCCATGTTGCTTCTTGATTATTATTTTGTTTTTGTTACCTGAATTTACTTTATTCTTCTTTATTGTGTTAATGTTTTATTATAGCAAAGATTTGAACAACTTATTGAATCATTTTATCGTTTTATTTAATCATACTTCTCCACGGCAAGTATAATGCTTGTTAAAAAAAAAATTATTGGTTTTAAAAAAAATGTTTTTATAATTACTAACATAGTACCAATGAATAAATATGGCATGTAATATATCGTTGAAAAGGGAGGAAAATACTCTATTTAATAGCGCCATTTCCCGCCCGTTTCAAAATAATTATTTTAACAGCCTCAGTAAATCTCAAAATACAGCGGTTTTAAAAAGAAATTAGATAAAACCTCGTTGAAACACTCTGTTTTGCAAACAATTTTGCCTTAGAATTTTTCTCGTATCTCTTCAAATAACGGAGATATTTGACCTAGACGTGTTCCGCATTTTCGATATTTTCCGCCATAACTCTTAAAGCAGGCCATGGATTTCAAATGTCTTTAAACCATTTTGTAGGTTATATAAATTGGCACAATTTTCGTAAAAAATTTTTTTTGTATGACCGATATTAAGTGAGATATTCTCGAGTGCCCTGATAAAATGGACAGCCTGTATATACCTTAAGTAAATATAAATGTCTTGTTCGTATATTTACCTACTAAGCTGACTTTAAGATTAAGTTGTTGATTGCACTTGGATCATATAGTAAAGAAGAGCTGTCAAATTTACTTATGCATGATAAGAGATAATAAAAAGCAGTTTTTCTTAATTGATTTGATAGAAAATAAAACTTGTTTGAAAATATACTGTAATTATGTCGATCATCCTATCCACCCTCCTTTATTTGTCGATGTACAAAAACGCCACATGTGATAAATAACCTGTTGGTACCAAATGCTGAAAAGTAAACAGAGCAGTGCTTCAAGATGTTTTCTCATTATTGCTTGCAGATTTGAGTGCAGATCTCTGAAACAACAAGGGTCTTGTTTAGTGAATAGACGACCGACTGTAGTACCGTGGATTTTAATCTATAGATATATCAACAATGCCACGTGTTCCCCAAGGTTCAATAATTAGACTCTGGCTATTCAGTATCTTTATATAATATTCTTGCCCTATAACGGGTTTTTCTCTCTTGGGGTAGTTGTAATCAAAATAAATAAACTGGACGGTAAATGAAGTTGCGAAAGGGTATTTTTATATTTCTGTTGGAAAGAAGAAGAAAATAGCACCAAAAAATGTAGAAATTGCCATTTAGTAACTGAAAATTATTAGGATAAATTCATCGCAACTATATTCGGTTGAGTACGTTAATGGATATCAATCCTTGCTGAAATGAGTATAAAAAGTAGTTTTAGATAAATTATTAGACTGTTGTGTAAAATAAAAATTGTTTATTTAAAAGATGCTAAATGTATAACAAGTTTGTTTGTTTGTTCTAGGTAGAGCAGACAACCTGAAAAATTGTCTTTATATTGCCGCTAACTTAATAATTAGTGTTAAATTTAGAAATTTATAGTGATGATTAACAAGACATGTTTAGTTTGACACTGCAAACCGTTGTGAGGGTTTTGTCCGTAAAGTAAACCACCCTTGATAAAGAATATCGATCTCATTGAAGCCGAATTGCGTTCAAATAATAACACTTTCATTGAATTACCTGAAGGCACTGCAAGGTTAAATTTTTCAGAACTTTCATTACCATTCTTTTGATAAACAGATTCGAGACGTACTGGTGAATATTGTTACATGTCATTATTTCCAAAATTAAATATTAATAAAATACGAAATTACGTAGCTTTGTATCATTTCATTCAAATAATAATAAATAAAGAATAACACCTTGATCTAGTCGTTGTTATTTTATTTTATAACAGTTCAATAACACGGTTTAAAAATAGCTGAAACCATTTTATAGGAAAAATAAATTCGCGTTTAAATCGGGTCACTAAAATAAATGTCGGTCATATACACAAACGGATTTAAATAGAATTTAATATATTTTTAGTTTTATTTTATAGCAGAAATTGACAGCAGAAGTGGACTTTCCATATATAATTGTATTTATTAGAGAAAGAACAACATTTCGCTGCAACGCAATAATGGTCAGGTTTTCAAGGTGTGAATGTCGACAGCCATTGAAAATTAATAATATTTCAGACATGTGATTGACTGGATTGAATTGACTTTTGTTTACGTATTTCCACAAGCGATATAGGCCATATCATAATATCGTTAGATATTCAGGGGTAAACAAACCGTAGAACGATTTTGGTGTACCGCAAAACGTACTAAGAGTTATTTTGAAACAATCTTGAGATTACATGCATTGTTTGACGTTGCGGAGCATTGCGAGACATTAATATTGAATTTAGTTTAACTTGTGTTATAATAGTGTGGATGTATTTTGAAAAGGTCCATAAAGGTGACGACTAACGTCAGTGGCGAGAGCGAACCTATGGGCGCTCAAAATATATGCATAAACTCAATATCTGAGACAAAAGTTATCAAAGGGTGTAAAAAAATTAAAACCATAATTTACAGCGGGCCCAGATGGGATACCTGCTTTCTTAATCAAAGACTGCGTTTTTCCCACTCTGGCCTGCATATAAACGGGATTCTAAGGAAAATATAAAAAATTATTCAATGTCTTTGTGAAGGATTAGATAGAAGCGGTCAAGTTGGCGTTATTTATACAGATTTTGCTAAGGTGTTTGATAGGCTTGACCATGGTATCTTACTAAATAAATTAACAAATTTTGGATTATCATACGAGTTTATTTCTTCTTTTACTTGATACTCTGGCAATAGACTACAATATGTCTATTACCATGGACACAAATCTGTTTAATTTCACGACGAATCGGGAGCACCTCCCTCAAGGGTCAGTTCTTGGTCTGCTTTTGTTCAATGCCTTTATCAATAACATAGTTATAAACTTGCACTGGCCACACCTGCTTTATGCTGATGACTTAAAAATACATTATAACATTAACTGCATTAATGATATGGAATTGCTCAAGTCAGAGTTGAAAAATATTTATCACTGGTGTAATAAAAAAATTCTCATAAATGTTGAAAATAATAATAATAAACACCAGAGAAATTAGACAACCCCCAATTCCAGAAACCAGAGACTTGTGCGGAAGAGGGTTACACATTGAAAAAACGCGGACATACAACCATTTCCTCCGACAGTGCCAGTGCCAGAGCCGAGATTTGAGCCCGGTGACGTGATACCCGTGTGATTAATCGCGATTGCCACCTCGCAATTAGCAATTCCTTATTTCTTTTTTGAGTAACAGATTTTAAAAAGGATATTTCATTTATGTCATTCATGGTTTACATTTGATTGAAGGACACCGACCCGTTACAAATATTTGAAATAAATACGAAACGGGTTAGCCGGCCGTTGGAATGCCAATTCACGATATCCGATTCTACCTTAATCCACTAATATTGCTGCTGTCCTGATAATTTAGAAGCGCGTTTTCTTTTGTTATCCAGGAAGCTGAATACGCAGACGATCCTCGGTAGACTATTATAATTAGTAAAGTTTGTTCAGAGTTACTTTTTATGGGAAAATGAAAAAGAAATACCTATTTAAGATGTCAAATGTATAAAGCGAAATGATCTTTATTCTGTGTAAAATTTATATATTTTAAGATTTGACTGTCGACGTGGGTTATATGCTCAACTGTCTGCAGTAGGTGAAGGGGGTGGTGGACAAGGAAGGGAAGGCGAATGAGGGGGAGGGTAAGTCGTCTATGTTATGTGTTTTGTCAGTTTCTGTGTAGAACTGTTTTGTTTGGTAATTTGGCCGGTATATGTTCCACTGTATGTGTTTTAAGATTTGACTGTCGACGTGGGTTATATGTTCAACTGTGTGCAGTAGGTGAAGGGGTGGTGGACAAGAAAGGGAAGGGGAAGGAGGGGGGTAAGTCGTCTATATTATGTGTTTTGTCAGTTTCTGTATTCTGTTCTGTTTTGTTTGGTAATTTATTGTTACCGTCGCTCTCTGTAAATAGGTAAGTATTGATGTAATAGTTTATGTGCGTGATGTGGGTGTGCCGTCGTCTATCTGTAATGTCCTGTGTCATTTCCGATTGCTTTGTTCTGGGCCGTTTCATTGATAAAGTCTCTGATTAGCACAATTTTGGCGTTTTCGTGTAACACAGCAACCGGGGTGTATCTGTCCGCATTCATAAGTAGTCTGAATAATTTGTTCTGGAGTATCTGAAGTCTTTTACACTGCGCGTCCGAGATGAGGTTCCAGGACGCGCAGGCATATGACATAATCGGTTTTAAGATAACCTTATACAAGGTTATCTTGTTGTCTGTCGTAAGTTTGATTCGTCGGTTTACAAGATGGTACAGTTTGCTTAGCGTCGCGTAGGTCTTGCTGATGGTCTGTGTGATATGTGGTCCGAAACATAGCCTCTTATCTAGGGTGACCTCCAGATATTTGACCATGCTCCGTTTCCACATCGTATTGTCATTTATTTTACGTTTTATAATGGTTCTTATGTTGGTAAGTTTACGGTGTAGCGTGATAGTCTCCGTCTTGTTCTCGTTTATGCGTATCTTCCAAGAATTGTAGAAGTCAGTCAGTTTTAGCCTTAACCAACGCAGCTATCGGCCAGACAAAGGGTTGGTAGTTTTAAGGATCTGGGTGCCACTTTTGATACTAAACTGACTTTTATTTATCACATAAACAACATTGTATCTTTAGCCTATAAATCATTAAGATTTATAATAAGAAGCTCTAAAAGTTTTGGGAACATTGAAACATTAAAACTTCTATTTAATGCATTTGTCAGAAGTAAACTGGAGTATGCTGATGTAGTTTGGAACCCATACTATACCGCTCATATCAAGCAACTGGAAAATATTCAAAGGAAATTTCTAAAATACTTAAGTTACATCGAGGACATAATTCATCCATCTTTGGGATTTGCAGTGATGTTTTACAAAACAGATTTTGATCTAACTCACTTCAAATTCATCGCGAATTACAGTAATAGAGTAATAGCTTTATTTAAAATATTAAATGATAAATTTGACTTCGCTGACATTAAAACTTATTGAAATGCACGTACCTTCTAAATCAACTCGACCCCGCCAAACACTTCATATCGAAACTTTTACCAATTTATTAATGGATTCACTAATTAACATCGTATGCCGGAATTACAATCAAATACAAGATAACATTGATTTATTTTCTTGTAAAATTAAGGATTTAAAGTGAATATATGAACATACTATCGTATAATACCTCTGTTATTGTAGAATCTTTATCGAAGTATCCCGACTCTATAATTGTTACATATTCATGTTAGTTATATATCATTTCGCTGTTAAATGATTAAAAAGTGGCGGGCGAAGCCGTGCCCAGCAAATTACCGTAAAATAACAACTATAGTAAATCAAAATGGAACAAAAATTCTGTTATACATTTATGCAGATGTCATAGCGTATTTTTGATTTTTTATCGGTTCTCATATCTCAAACAAGGACCGTAAATGATATTTGTATTTTCTTTGTCAATACAATCTTAGATTTATACAAATATCAGTGTATTTTTGATCTGATATGTGTTTAGTTCTCACATTATCTCAAACAAAGAACCTATGATATTTTTATGTCCCTTTGTTAGGTTAACAAAATGAGAACGCCAGGAGTAAACAAAATTCCTATGTGCCTGCCTAACCGATGGTGGAAAAGATCTCTTGGAAGATATCGCCCCCGTTGTATACAATCCTCCTACCACACCACCACAGCCTACGCAGCAATGTTTTACACCTACACTATCGTTAAGATGTGTCGTCGCTTGCTAGCTTTATTATCAGCTAAGAACATACTTTTCACCCTGATTCGGTACGAATGTTCTATTCCTGTTTAATATGGATGCTTTCTGTTTGATGTTAACAGAGTGCATTTTAAAGTGATATATATATATATATATATATATATCACTGTAACCATTTTATAAATATCTAGCTATAAAATGACGATGACAAATTTTTGTAGGATGAAAAATTAGATATTTGGATGGAATGATGGAAAAATAAGTAAAGTTGGATACATAAGTGCAAACTTTTTTGACAGGTCAGCTTATACAATTGTCGACAAAGAGTAAATTAAATTTTGTTGCTAAATTGTCAACGTTTCCCATTTCGATTTATTTACTAAACATTCATCAGAGCTCAGAGCACAAAATGTACAATATTTAAAAAAACATGGAAGTAAATAAAGGGAACATTTCCTTTATCCTCTTATTTTGAAATTGTAAGTATGATTAAGTTTTTCAATATAATTTGTGAAAATCAGAAAATGAAGATTTATTTAGGTCAACGTTAACATGGATTTTCATCCAGTAAAAATGGTATCAGTCAATTATTCTAATTTTCTATCAAACTAACACTGCAATTGAGGGACCTAGTTTCAAAGCGTGCAAGTTCCACAGGAAGATATTTTACAGGAAACGCAAAAAACGTATTTTTCGAACATTTCTTTCAATTTTTTTGGTTACTTATCTGCTTTACACTATCAGTCGTGTATCTATTTACCAAATTTAAGACAAAGAGACTAGCACACTTTCTAAAATATTTTAGATTTTTGTTTGGAGATTGTACATTTTGAAATCGCATGTGGAGATTGTACACTTTGCAACCAAGTAACGGTCAATTATTGAGCAAGATACAGCATTAAACAAACACATGATTGTTTTAACTTTATTATTTAAAAATAACAGTTGCAGTTATTTCAAAATAACTCGAGAAGTACCCTCTTATTCACAAAATATTATTATTTATTTTATATTAATGTTCTTTTTTAAAACTGTATAGACTTCAAATATTTTATAAGTATATTTTTTGTTAAAGCCTTTTTTTTTGATTGATGTTATTTATTCTATTATTAAGAATTACAATTAACTTAAGATCTCGTATACTTTTCCCACTTTCTCCTTTTCCTTCTTTTTCCTACTGGAAAAATGTCATAGTTGATGGAGATTGACCGGTCTGAAACTTATTATGTAGGTAGTGGAGATTGTACGTTTTAAAATTAAGTTCAGTCTTATGCACTGAAAATCAGTTGGATACTGTTCGTTTTGCTACTCCTTTGCTGACGCCATACGAGACTCCATATAACTCAGCGCCAAAAATTACATAAGAAACGGTTATAATATCAAATATTTAAAAAGAGAGAATCTAGGCCCCTCAATTGCAATGAATAGAAATAGAACCTCCTGCTTTTTCTGCGGAGGAAGTGGGAAAAACCGTCAAAGAAATTAAATACTTTGCTTTTTGTTCTGATAATAGTAATTCGAAAATGCGGCGCTATGCTATACTGCCTTAACACATATTGCAAATACTTATTTTGAATATTCCATTGTACGATCCATTTGAAAAAATTCGTAGTAACTCCCAGCGCATATTTATGTTTTAAATTGTACTCCTTATATCCTGCGTGTACTCCTGTACCACCCTTAGGGACTGATATAGAGTATCAGGTCTTCCACATAAAATAGATAGTTAACCTTATGCTTCCCGTCGCTAGGTGTACCGCAGTACCCACATGTTTCTCGGTGCTGAACATATAATGACAGTGGTGAGGTGCAAAACAGAAGAATGCTGGGAGAGTATCTTTGAAATACTCCCTTTCTGAATGAATTTTACTGACTCTATCATTACCCTACATTATACAAAAGCGAATCCTGCAGTATGGCATCAGTTCCTTAATTGGTATATCATCGTACCACAATCATAATGTGACGTGGTCAACAGGACTGGCGTTGGGTTGGTGTTGACGTCGTCTCCTGCTCGGTACGAGTTTCTTAGAGAGGTATGTGGGCGCCAGTACCGAGACTTTTGGTTTGTGAGAACACCAGTGTTGAACTAGGTTGTATCTCAGGGCGTTTTCCCTTTCGTGAGAGAGACCAGGGATTTGTTTTGTGTAGAGAGAGTTTGTGCCCGGCTTCGGCGTACTCACTTAGATTTTAGATAGTGTTTTTAGATTTTGGACAGGGAAGGAGTTATATTCAAGGTAATAGGGAAGGTGTCCCTAGATGTAGACGAGTGCCAATGGAATGAAAGTCAAAAACTAGTATATTAATACTATATTTAAAATATTTACAAAACGCAAAAACGATTTATTTTGTTTATTCAGTTAACAGTTGGGTTTTAGCAAGCACTTTTTTGTAGCTAAGACGCGTTACTAGTTAAGATGTTGTGGTTAAATGGTCGCGACGGACTAAGTAATGATAGGTTAAGTCGCTAGGGACAGAAGTTGGTACGTTGAATGAGCGTGATAGGCTGTTCAAACTTCACTTTTTGTTAAATACGCGATGGCAAAATGGTTTAGAGCTTTTTTCTTGGTACAGCCTAGGAAGCAGCTGCAGTGGCACGGTTATAGAGATAACGTTCGCGGCGCACGTAACGAAGTGGACTTCACTTGAGAATATTAAGATTTGAATGAAAATTTGTTTTATTAGATGTGAGAAGGCAGAATAGAATTGATTTAAAACTCTTTTTACCGGGTTTCGGCCAAGGAAGCAACTGTAGTGGCTCGTTCGCGGAGCACGTATCAAACTGGATTAGCCTGAGCTCGGCCTTTTATATGGTTCGCCAGGGACTCGGCGTGCGGAGGTCTGGAAATGTCCCCGTCCATTTCGTACGGGCACAATTGCGCAATATTACGTCAGAAAAGGTAAAGATGAAAAATTTGAACATGAAAATTCGGAGTTCAAATCGATTTGAATTCAGAAGTTATTAACGGAAATTAGTTGAAAATATTTATGAATTTTGACACGACTCCGTAAAGTCGTCCCGAAGGTCTTTGCACTTAAAGTTGAATATGATATGAAATTGTGCCGATACGTTCACGGTGAATGAATGACGTATTCAATTTACTTTGATACATAGCTTATGTTTTCGGAAGTTAGTTTTGATAATGATGGGGACGAAAGTAACGGTATTCTATTGAGCACGCGGAACTGAATGAACTGTGGAATTGAAAGGAAGAATGATTTATAAAAAGTTTGTGTGATTGAAATAAAATATTTTGAATGCGGGTATGGAAACTAGTTTTGATACTAATGAGCCAGCAAGCGGAACATACAAAATGGAAATAAGTTTTGAGTCAATCGGAACATGCGAAATGGAAAGAAGTTTTGATAAATGTTCAGCTGGTACATAGGCAAAGTGAATGTAGTGTGTTTTGATGTATGAACTGAAACTTGAATGGGAATTTTAAATTGAAAGAAAAGTGATTAATAAAAATTTGTAGAAGTGAAACATGACATTGTGGCTGGGCGTGTGGAAAGTGGTTGCGATGCGAATCGAGATAGTGAGGGGGCTGTATTTTTTAGGGCCGTAGTTTGTAACTTTTGAACTGTAATTCGGTTAATTTGAATGTTTGAATGGTTTTATTAATAAATTTGGAATATTTATGAATTATTGATAATTCGTGAACTTTTTCTAGATTTGAAATATTGTTGACAACGTCTCGTTAAATAAATGCCTTTGCAGGTCATATAGAGGTTCCGCTTATACTGCACAGAATAATACTTTGTAACTTGCAATTAAACAGCGACCTTGAACAATCCAAGGAGGAATTTACTACTCCGGATTTAGCCAGGCAATAAAAATTTCACCTAAATCGCATGGTTGCTAAATCCTTTGGCAAAATTGTCTATATTAAATTGAAACTTTCTACCTAATAGACTCTCTACAACACGCTGAAGCAGGTGGAAAGGCATGAGGGATTTTCCCGGAATGGTTTATTTTCCTAGACCTAATAATGTAGTGCCGGACACTACCCCTAAATTATTGTTTTTTTTTTTAGAAAATCTGCGTCACCGTCTTTTATCTATACAGGGTGTCCCAATAAGAACTCCCAGGCCGGATATATTCTAAACGAATAGAGATATTGTAATTCTGTAAAGGCCAGTTTGTAGAGCATAAAGAGAGCTTAATTTTTTAATATAATTGTTTTTTGAATATGTCAGTATATAGATGGCGCTGTACTCTAAAGAAATATTTCGATGGGAGAAACTTTGAAATGGGGTTTATGTGAAAGAAAATGCATTTCTAAGCCGATTATGTCCTAAAAAAAATACCATAAAACTAACCGTTTTCGAGATATTTGAGTCCAAATGTTGGCATTTGCCAATATTGAATAATTGTAATCTCTTCAACATTTCAGTACTTTAAGTTGGACAATCTGTATTTAATTTACAAATTTTGGAAGAAAATATTTAAAGAATATTTCATATCTTATGAATTAAATATATTTGAAGTAACCCTTGAAAAAAAAACTAAAAATATTATTGATCATATAATTCAAGCATTTAAACGATAAAAAAACAATTACGAACATAAAACAATTTTTACAAACTAATGAAATTAAAATAACTATTTTAATAGGTGTACAAAATTATTGCCATTTTCATTAACACACATCGTAAACCTATTAATTAGTTCAGATCTACAAACTTTTAATAATGTTTTTTGTACACTTCACTTTTTAAAAATCCCCATAAGTAGAAGTCTAATGGAGTAATGTCATGAGATCGAGCGAGCCATCTAAGTACTCCATTGGTAATCCGTCTTCCTGGGTATGTTTAATTTAAATAATAACAACGTTGTGATGATTATGTGGGCCTGCTCCATCCTGATGAAACCACATATTATCCAACTGAGCGGGCAAATTCCTTATTAGTACTTGTAAATCATTTTGCAAAAATTGTAAATATCTTTCACCTGTTAAATTCTCATGGTAGAGGTATGGGGCAACAATGTAACCATTAACGATACCGCACCAAACATTTACCCCAAATCGATTCTGGGATCTGGTATGTCTCATCCACCTAGGATTCTCTTGAGACCAGTAATGGCAATTATGTCTTGTGATTACTCCATTGTTATGGAATCGACTTTCATCACTCCACATAATTGTATCTAAAAGATTTGGATTTTCTTCTAAGAGAATTGAAAACTGCGCTAAAAATCTAATCTCCGCTCATTATCCCCTGGAATCAAATGATGAACTAAATGAACTTTATATGGAAAACATTTGTTTGTTTTAAGAATTCTGTGGCAGGTGGAACGTGCAATATTTGTTTCTTCCGTCAACTTGCGTACTGAAATATTTGGGTTATTTTCTACTTGATGTAATACCAATGCAATAGTTTCATCAGTTGTAGTTCTTTTTCTTCTTGTTGTTTTTGGTTTTTTAAAACCTCCATAATTTTTCAAATTAGAACACAAACTTACAAAAGTTTTCCGATCTAGTGAAGGTCTGCCAGGAAAACGTGTTCCATATAAACTTACAGCTCTTGAAGCATTTTTACGATATTCCCCATAAATTATAATTATGTTTAATTTATGTTCATTTGTATGAGAAACCATATGAAATAATAAATATTCACAAAGAAAACAATAATTAGGTAAAATAATACAGTTCTATTGACACACCAATAAACAAAATGTGATTGAAATTGAGAAATGTCAAAACTATAATTCCAAAGGTAACTTTAATAGTTGTTAATTGGATTATTATACTCACTAGATATCAAATATTTTTAATTATAATCTAACCTAATAACAAAGCAATTATATGAAAAGTTCTTTAAATATTTTCTTCCAAAATTTGTAAATTAAATACAGATTGCCCAACTTAAAGGACTGAAATGTAGAAGAGATTACAATTATTCAATATTGGCAAATGCCAACATTTGGACTCTAATATCTCGAAAACGGTTAGTTTTAGGGTATTTTCTTTTAGAACATAATCTGCTTAAAAATGCATTTTCTTTCACATAAACCCCATTTCAAAGTTTCTCCCATCGAAATATTTCTTTGGAACACAGCGCCATCTATATACTGGTATATTCAAAAAGCAATTATATTCAAAAATGAAGCTCTCTTTATACTCTACAAACTGGTTTTTACAGAATTAAATTATCTCTATTCGTTTAGAACATATCCGGCCTGGGAGTTTTTATTGGGACACCCTGTATACCCTTTAGGGAAATAATTTTTGATGATGTTCTGTTTTTCTCATTTCCTCATTTGTGTTTATAGACGTGCTAAATTAATTTCGCAGCATGCTACTACGAAATAATTAATTTCCACCACAAAACAAAATCCTCTTCTATTTATCATATTTCGATATAATTTGCAGAAACAACATTGTGCTAAAACATAATTTAGCGGGTCCTTGCACAGTACGGCGTCCTAATTACTTCGTAAACATGTTTGGATCGTATATTATTAAATTATTGTCTGGGGACACAGGAAACGCGGAAAAGGGATGGACCGTTAAAATAGATAGACATATCCCACCTTCTACTGTATGTAACAAAAGATATGCTTGTGATTCCTCATTATTTCTGCTACCAACCGGAAGCTTCAAATGAGATTTGATTTTCTGGAAGTTTGTTTAACAATGGCTTTAATTTAGTTAAAATCTATGACATGTTTTATTGTAGTTGGGAACAACGGCAGAATTTAGGGAATTTATTATATAGACTCTCAGTTAAAATTACAACTGTCTCAGATTACCAGTATGCTATGGGAAACTTGCATTGCCGACTTTATTAGTAAGTACCTACTTAGGTATTACAATTTTCTTGGATATGGAATGCCATATTTGTCGCATTTTTAAAAATAAAATTACATTATTCCATACCATAAACCAAATACGTGAATTTCAACATGGTTTCTTTAAAAGTAGGTGAGCAATTTAATTGAATTTATGTTCTACGTTATTAACAAAGGTAGTCGAGATCAATTATACCGACTTCTCGAACGCCGTCTCCAGAATAGACCACATCATAATACTTATCGAATGAAAATTACAATGGGGCATTGCCGTATTTGAAAATAAGAATTAAAAATATCACCTCTGTTTTTATTCTCAACGGTGCCATGTAAAAATGAATCGTGCTGTATTCGAGTGAAAAACCCAATACCATAAGTATCTAGAAGTCTATGGCTTTCCAAATCCAATTGATGATTCTGTATAAAGAATTTATTGTCAAAATATTGGCGGCAATAAAGTATATGACAGATTACAGTCGATAGATATAAGTTACAGCAATGTTGAAAATAATTTCGAAACATTTTTATAATGTTCTAATTGGCTTTCACAGAAGTAAAAAGCTTCATTGACTTTATTATTAACAGATATTTTATCATTTAAATGATATACTAATCAAGTAGCAACTGAATTGCTTAGTGTAAAAAATGGGGCCAAATTACAAGGTAAGAACGTTAAAAAATAGATTTATTCAATAATATCAAAGAAAATTAATGGCACGTCAGGTAATTTGTATTTTTAACTAGTATATAATCGAGATATAATAGAAAATTATGTTAAGTGTACTAGGTGTAAATGATAGTGATTACCTCATCTCTACTAACACTTTTTTCTTTCACTGAATATATTGTCTTTTAAATGGCAAAATAATTTGCATACGATAACATTGTTGCAACGGAATAATTATTATAACTATTTAATTGGCCGTTTTGAAACCTGATTTCATCTGCATATATCTTTCTTTCGAGTGTTATTTCAGTCGTCATTTAATGCAGACGTTAAAGGCTACATTAGCAATTGTTAATAAAGTGATAATCTAAACTCCTCTGGCAGTTACAACTGCAGAAAAAATTATAATATTAATAAGTTATCCCTTATTAAAAAGAAAACATATATTAAATAAGCACACAAAAGAAAAATAACACTCATGCATAATGTACAGGGTGCAAGTTAATACGTTACACTCGATTTTCTCGGTAGTCACCAAAACAACCCCCTCTCCCTACACCCCCAATACTACCCCTACACTGTTATTAAAGGGAGCAATAATTGAATTATGATTTAGTGCGTATACAAGAACGAAACGTTTCAAAAAATTTTTTTGGCGTACTTTTTGTTTAAATAATTTTATTTTACATGATATGATTAGATATTCTTACAAAAATACTGTAAATCCGTACATGGTGTGAAATTTGTATACATCTACCACCCCCATTGCCACCACCATCCTATTATTAAAGGGAGTACAAATTTAGATTGGAATTTAATGTGTATACGAGAACCAAGGAACCCTAAAATTTTTTTGGTACTAGCCACCCCCACTCTATTATTAAAGAGAACAAAATATAGGAATAATGGGATTTAGTGTATATAAGACTTGGATACAAAGTCTGGATGTGGAAGTAGTGATTCCTTGGACAGTGGTTTTTATATTCATTTTGTTCGTTATTTTATTAGGAATAACTATATTTTTTTGTCATAGTTCGGCTGACAGAATATCCTATTCTACAATAAAATTTATTTGCATCTCCATTTTGACATTTAGAATGATATTAATGAAAAATCTTAATTTCGCTCCCCTATAATTTTCACCCTTTTGCCCCCCCCCCAACACGTCGACTGTATCGACAACTATCTCCTTCAATAATCGTAGGGTAATAACTATTACATAATAAATTACTTAACTTATCTCATAATAAAGACTCGTTATCATAATTTAGTGGGGGTTTCGACAAACTCAAATAATCACCTATTTGTATTCAAAATATGTGGCGGAGGACACAAATGTGTTTAATTAGGACGAGGGATTAATAATCATTCGCTTAATTAAAGTGCTAGTTAGTAGAAGGCGACTTCCGCCGAGCATGACGCTTATTTTGTGGCACTGAAACTGAAGGAGAGCTATATCGACCAGCGTTCAGCTTTCAGTGGCGGTATTTAGATCACCCCTCACCCTTTCACTGCGGGGCGTGCAGCTGAATCAGCTTTATGCGACCTCTGAACTCTTGAAGGCTACGACCTACTTATCGCGATGATCGCGACAAGCAACCTAAGGAACTGCTTGTTTTTAAAAAAATGACTTATTAACGACGGCGTTTCATGCCACTATTTCAAGTCAAAAATGTATACGTTAATTTTCTATATATTACGGGGTGTAATAGTTTTCGGAATGTAATGTTAATTTATTAGTCGATAACATCATAAGAAAGCTAAAAAACAAATATTAGATCTAAAATTGAAAACAACATACTCGCTGATGGCTTTTAGGTAAATATAATATTTCAAATGTGCTTTTAGAGGGCGGTCGCAAACTTCTCTATAAAATCCTTATTTTACTATAAGGAACGTAACGAGACTGCAACCAACAGCTACTCTCCGGGCTATGTGCCCCGCCGAGCGCTGAATTACAAGTTACAAGTCTGGCGCGTTAAGTGTAATAATTGCATATTACCATAAAAACGCTAATGCTTCGATTGCAACAAACATCAGCCGAAAGACTGATCCTACTTAAAGGAGCTCTCTTACCAGTCGTCACACACCATTTGCAGACTGAAGTTTCGAGCTGTTGGCTCTCGTCAGTGCAAGGTAGGCATGTGACGACCGGCACGAGGATCCTTTGACTATTTGGTACATCCCGGTATTTTTACAATAGCGACATGTAAAACAGTCAGCAGGCTAACAATATTATGTTTAATGTTCCGCCCTCTAAACGCACATTTGAACTATGATAAGCCCAGTCAGGCTATTTATTTTTCGATTGCAACAGACACTGGACCTCTAGATGGCGCCTGCTGACTATTTTACATGTCGCTATTGTAAAAATACCGGAATGTACCAAATAGTCAAAGGATCCTCGTGGCGGTCGTCACATGCCTATCTTGCACTGACGAGAGCCAACAGCTCGAAACTGCAGTCTGCAAGTGGTGTGTGACGACTGGCAAGAGAGCTCTTATAAGTAGGATCAGTCTTTCGGCTGGTGTTTGTTGCAATCGAAGCATTAGCGTTTTGATGGTAATATGCAATTATTACACTTAACGCGCCAGAGTTGTAACTTGTAATTCACCGCTCGGCGGGGCACATAGCCCGGAGAGTAGCTGTTGGTTGCAGTCTGGTTACGTTCCTTATAGTAAAATAAGGATTTTACAGGAGGTGGAGTTTGCGACTAACAATATTATGTTTAAATATAATATTTATTATATAAATCTAGCAGCAAATAGCTAGCCAATTCCAGGATTAGGTAGCTACACAGAACAATATATATAACATACAAAAATAAATTTGCAGGGAGATGAAAATTCAAATATCCCTAAACATTAAAGGAGATCGCACTGTTAATAAAATTGGAGTTAATTCGACAAAAAAATATAATAACATCTTAACAGTACGACCGCAAAAAGTTACAGAAGTTGTGGTTAAAAGCTACTTAGTAGGATAACTGATATGCGTGATCTCCACTTTTTGTTTATATAATTTTATTTTACATGATATGATTAGATATTCTTACAAAAATACTGTAAATTCGTACATGGTGTGAAATTTGTATTCATTTACCATTGAATTAGCTTTAAAGACATTAATTATATTACTCGTTATTTCGATCAAAATTAGAGTATTGTTCTCTCATTTTTTGCCCCAATTGTAATCCTCACTCAATGGTATTGTAAACCGTACAAAGGAAATTCTTGAAGTTTTTGTATTTCAAGTGTAACAGAGTGTATCCTGAGAGAGACTTTAGTCAAAAGTAGCTGCTAAGTATGTTTAATATGGAGTCATTAAAACATCGCAGAATTTTGTATTACCTAAGTTTTCGGTTTAAATTGTTACATAACAACATTGATTGTCCTAATAACTATTCTTTTACAAATAACGTTAACGTTTCATATTCCTCGACTTAACACCAGGCAAAACAAAACTCTTAGATGATCTGTACCTAAAATAAATAAAATAATAATTATACTCTGTCATCTTTGTTAAAAACTGCGCGAGAATATTATCGCTCAGCTGAGATTTAGCTACATTGTCTTGTTCAGTATCATACTCAAAATTTCAAACACATATGTATAATATTCAGTGTTAAATTAATCGTTTACCTAGCTACCTAGACTTAGATACTAGTTTAGTTTTATATTTGTATGACCTATTTATATTTTCTGTTTATTTATAAAAATAAATTGTGTACTATCATACTGTCGATATTATTATTACTATTACTATAATAAGCAATTTATTATTATTATTTCGTCGTTTTTGTATTCTTTGGTAATATTTTATTGGGTGTTTAAAATATAATAATTCACCCGCCATCCGGACTGTAAATTGATAACTATAAGTGATGGCCATTGTCAAAATAAATCTGCTATAAATTTAAATGAACATTTCTATACTTCGATGTTGTAATCTACGTGTGAAATGTGCAGCACAGTTGCGTAAGTTTCCGTAAAAAGTAATGTCATGGTTGATTGTTAATTTTCCTAATTTTTGCACAACAATCTGTTAAAATCGCAACTTACAAAGCAATGTAATTGTTGCTTTCTATAAAGTCAATGTGAAAGCGCCGATTTGGATAGTAATCTCCTATTGAGTACTTCGTTTCTCGTTGAATTGTGTCATTCTGTTTAAAACAATTCATATCCCACATTGCAACACATTATAGTCAAACACCTGACATTTCTATGTACTAATGACGATACTTCCTTTTTCTATTTTGTTCCTAAACAAAACTTTGATGAGTATAATATGAATTATAAAAGGAAAATATAATAATAATGTTATATCGTCTCTTGACAATTGGTTACTTGTAGCTGTCATTTTCGATGTTTCTAAAACTTTCAACATACTAGAGCCCGATATATTTTTTAACCTCCGGGACAAAAAGGACAGGTGTAATGAGTTTGATGCGTGTACTTGTATGGCTGTGTCTGCCTGTCTGTGGCGCCATGTCTCTGCAAACAGCTGATATTTATGCGGTGTTCTTTATTTGAAGAGTGTTTCGTAGAGAAACTTTTTCCCAAGTTTTCATCTCTGTAAATCTTCAGGGAACTGCACAAAGACTACAAAAGAAAATGTAGGCATATATAACTTTATATTTAGATGTACCTAAATGAGTCAAAATATTTGTATCAAACCTAGACAGAAAAGTTAAGGATTGCGATGCTAAAACCCAAAGAGCAAAATCACCTATTTTCTAGCGGCCAGAAGATCTTCGCAATTTTGAAAGCCACTACTGAGACAACACACAACTTGAGGAAACTGATCAGAATTGCCGCAGTGAATTCTGGCAAGACATATATTAAACCCTGTGAGGTACAATCAAGCAGCCAAGCGGCTCCAAACAACAACAAGGGATCACAGTCTCTGCAATACCAGACGCTAACGTTACCTTCATAGAAGAGTAAGTAAATTTCCACTGGCCTGGACCAGACTACGTTCAGACCTTGATTGAAAGTATTGCTGACTGTAATTCTCCATTTCGCTTGAACATTCAACAAACTTCTCGAAAATTTAATAAGATTTCCTTAATTTCTTTGGTTAAGAAATAACTTACTTGCCTTATTCACAAAAAAAATCTTAGATTGTAAAAACTATGGGCCAATCACCTGTTTGTTTGCTATTTACAAACTTCTCAAATTGATGCTTAACAGATCAGCTACCTCAGTGCCAAATAATATAATTGGTCCAGGGCAGCGGAGATGTCTAACAGGACCACTTGAATATGAGAAGCAACTAACTATAAATGCAGTAACCATCAAACAGGCTGAAGTAAAGCCGAACAAGCATGGCTTGTGTAGTCTACAAAAAGTCATTCGACTGATTGATAAAAGTGTTAAAAGTCTTTAAAGTTGCTAACCCATGCAATCGCTGAAGGTTTTGACGCTCACTTAGAATTATATATGAATCTTCCATCGCAAATGATGGATTTCATCCCCATTAACCGAATCGAATCTCGATGGCACGCACGAGGGCTCGGTGGGTGTACGTACCCCAGCTTATGATGTGAAAGTATGACGCCTAACTCGATAATAATAATAATAATAGAACCAAAGGTTCTTTAAAACGAATGCAGTTTTACATCTCTGTGAGAATTCCGTTTAATCATACGTAATCTATTTGCATATATGTGGAATATATTATATGCAGCAAATTGTTCACCGACTTATACGGTGCCGCAAAAGTGACTTCATAAATATTAATCTAAAAGCACTGTAATTCTTCTAACAGGTATCATAATCTACCAGAAATACTTTCCTTATTAATATTTAAATTAAGTTAATTTTCATACTGAATGCCAATTAAATTAGAAAACGATATTGAAGAGATTTTCTACAGATTGCTGCCTCCAATCTGTTAACAATTCTTAATATTAGAAAAATCCTCCTTAATTTTCATGGAAATTTATATTTCGGACGCTTTCATTATGGATTCCTCTCCATGAATAATTTAATTGGTGGTGGACGCTGCGAAGATTTCGTACCTTACGCTGAGCTGAACATTTAGTTTTTATTTAATAAATGAGGTTAAAAATCAACATTTATTAATATTCCATACTTTCCGCTATGATTCTTTATACTAATATTTTTTTTCACTAATTTTGAAATAAAATGTTCATACATATAGATGAAATAATTGAAATACATTTTAAAAACGTTACGATTTCAAAAGTCCCTGCTCCTTGGTTAACTGATAATCTGGAACTTATGAAATTACGCGACAAAGCAAAAAGTATTGTTACGTGTTTACCCTCCCATAAACATCCACAAATGTAGGTCAAATAATCACAACACAACTGTTACCAACCACTGATTTATTAATCACAAATTTACAAGAATTAGTCCTTATAATAACACACTAATTATAACTTTTATCTACTATAGACTCGCTACTATAATTCACAACTTGTTACTGTTATTTTTCTTATCGGATCACTTGGCTCATCTCAGAATCTCACTGATTTATTTATCACCAAATTGCAATAATTAGTCCTTATAATAACACACTAATTATAACTTGTATCTACTATAGTCTCACAATTAACAACTTGTTACTGTTATTTATCTTATCTGATCTCTCATCTCAGAACTGTACTGAACTAACACCGTGCGTTCGATCCGCTTCTTATATATCCGTGGTGCTTATTCTCAATTCGTCCCATTTTGCTTCAGCGTATTCCAGACTGTCATTCGAGGCATAAGAGGGCGTGGGCGTGCACATAACAGTATTGAAAGTGCATAATGTCACAATAGCACATAAACCATATTGCACCACAAAAAAAAATCACCAAACTCGTACCAAAACGATAACTATAACACCATGTACAAAATTGACCGTAAAACTGTAATAATACGCAATATGGGCCAATCAAAACAGTATTTACACAAATGAATATATGCACACATATATAATATAAAAACATGGTTTAGTGTTTTCGACTGCAGTAACTAAACACGCATTAGAATATAACCACAACTTGGACAATATAAAAATTGTAGAAAAAGAACCAAACTATCACCGAAGAACAATGCATGAAATGTTACAAGTTAAATGATATAACAACGCAACAAACAACCGCACTGATATAGACAGCTTTAAAAATTAGTTCAGCAAGTTGAGTGTGTCCGGAACTCATATAAATAGAAAACCAGAGTTTTCCTTGCATCAATCACAATAGAATATTAATTATTGGAAAAAGTGTTAGTTCCAACGAAGTTAATTTTCCTAAAATTTGGTAAAAGCATAAATTATGTTCTAAACAACTTTTCTTAGTGGAATTTTCTCATGTATTGAAAGTAAAGGTAGTTTATTAGCGACGATTCTTAGAAATGTACTTACAAAACACCGTGAATAACACAGATTCCACTGTCTAGTATACCTTAGTTTTACACCAAGCAGGACTGAATTTCCACATTCCAAAATTCTAAAATTATTTGCCCATTACACCTCTTGTTACATCTATTCTGGAACACACTGTATATATAAATGATTGCCATAATCCAAGATTACAGTCGAAAAATCCCAAATTCCTTGAGCCCCTAAACCTACACTTGGATACCTAAGTTACCTTCCAGTGTCAACCGATGAAATATGTAGTAAAGTTATATTTGTTTGAACCATCATTTTGAATTTTACTCAATTTTGAGGGAAACTATCATTTCTCAATACGTTTTCACATTTACATTGAAGCTTATACATGAAAGCTACATATATGCTAAGTTTCATGCTTTGCTCCGGAAGGAACTTTATTTGTTTTTTTGAGCTAACAAGCCGGACTAACATAACTGATCGTTATTTCCAAATTAAATTTGGTGATTTCTTATCATATTATCATCTCATAAAATTCGGTGTAACACAGGGTAGTGTTCTAGGGCCTTTTTAATCCTAACAACAGATTCTAATCACATCAGAAAACCTAAAAGATTGTAAAATTATCCTAATTTACTACGCGCGCCAATATCCATTGGCTGGATGTCGGTCTCGATAACTAGGGCCGAGTAGGACCATTACTCTTTGCACCTAGATTATCTCTGTAGACCTGGACCGGCCTTCGTGATAGGTGGGCCCGCGTACTTCTACCAGACCCAGCTCACAAATGTGAGATGTGTCGTGGTATTTTCTGCGGACCTCCCCTGGTCCTGGCTGTTGAACCTCGCTGGCTGAGGTCTCTTCTGGCGCTCTTCTTGTCTTGATGTTTTCTTTCTTCGCCAGCTTGTCACCCCCGGGGGTAGTCATCGATCGAGTTGGATTTAGGAAGTTTTGGCTGGGACTGACTGCCGGTACGTAGGACATCAATTGATATCCCACCCCGGATCGTCGGGAAGGTAAGGATGAGCTGTGTAGCTCGGGAGTGTGGAGACCTAAGTGCTTCTTTTAGCACTTTCGGTCTCCACGGAGCAGGTAGGACAACGGGCGTCGGACGGTATGTTGTCCGACGCTAATTTACTACAAAGTTGTCTTAAATATTGGAAAATTAACGTCAACACAAACATTTGTCTGCAGGGAAACATAAGCTACGCTATTATACTAGCGAAGAAAAAGGAAAATATATTGGGTTTCATTTAGGTATATACCATTTATTGCTGATGTAATAAGGCCATACTCAATTATATGTGAAAATCGCAGTATGGACCCAGCTCATAAACAAACTTTTAACCGACCATTCGTTCAAAAGATACTAAGAAAATTGTGGTCGGACGACCTAACCAGGTGAACCTCAAAGAACCATCAGGGGATGATGCCTGATTCTACCCAAACTCCCCTCATGACATTTGCTCATTAGCAAAGTTCATTAGTAATTACTTGTAATTGTTTTTCAAGTCTAAATACGCAGTACATTTTAAAAATCCATGTGTATTTTAATTTTAACTTTAGAAAATTTGATCATATTACCACCAAATTTAGGAAAGCGATATATTTGCGTGAAAGGTAATGGCTTCCTTAGTTTGTAATAAAGTGTGATGCAAATTCCAAAATAACTTTTTTTTAACTGATCCAGGGGTCAGACATTCACAGTCGTTCTAGGGCCTGTTATCAATATCCGATTCCCAAACGAAATCAAATCTATAAGTTCCATGTCACGTTCACAATTCATTTTAACGTTCACATTAAGTTCAACATCGCCAGCATTTTAAATAATTTGTACATTTTTCATCCTATCAAGAGGAAAAAGGCCCAAGTTTCTTAGGGCTATAACTTCGAAATTATTTATCTGTGAAAAACGAACCTAGGACTAGGATCTTTCCCAGCCTCATGAAAATAATTTGCGAATTGAACTGTCTGACGTTTGATCTTAAAATGAAACAACACTTCTCTGAAAGTTTTAACAAAATATCTCAAAAATCTCTTGGTGTCGCGTCTTTACCCATACAAGTATAGTTATAACCAATTGCATTCACTCGGTGTGTGAAAATGCCCTCCCAGAGTAATATACTAGTTTTCTTATTTTAATTTATGAGTGGATAATTGGCTGAAGGCTTTAATTATGCAGATGCACTAATGCAGGTATTTCGGATTATAAAACACGTTTTATACCCACGTTGAACGTTCCTTATCGATGATTCGGGTGGGATTATTTCGACTTAATGACGGTATTTTAACACAAAGCGCTTTTAGCACCGTGTTCGCCGTTCGCAAATTGATGGCTTGCCTTATCTTCAATTCTGCCAAGGAATGAGTTATGAATTATTTTTATAATTTTTCACGTTACTTTTTGTATGTAGTTTAATGAAGTAAAATCGTATGCCAATAGAAAAAAAAATACTTTGATTTTTTAAAATTTACACCTGGTAAATGTCTTAAATTTCTCTTTTAAGGGATTCTATATGCTATATTAATATACGGGATTACTGCACCATTTATCATGCTCAAATTTGCACATTCTTGTAATTGTTGAATGTTTGTGCCCGTTTACTCCGATTGTGCGCTGGTATGTCAACATGTCCTATCGATTCGACATGTGTGGGTGACTCCCGCAAAACACTACTGCTTCATTCATTTTCTTTTGCCATGCATTGGAAGCAAATAAGAAAAAACCTCAAAAACAAAAAAAGGGCAATGATCCTAACTTATTAGCAAACATATAATTTAAGCAACTGCGATCGAAATCACCTTGCACCTTGCAAGTAATAGAAAAAGTGAAGTTATTGGTTTATTGACCATTTAATACAAATGAGGAAGTCACTACATCTTTTGCAAGACCTCTACAAAGTGAATCCAACGCCCAACTTAAGATCTCTTAAATGAAAAAACCACACTACAAATCTGTATTAAAGGCCAAAATTATCAATGCTCATGAGAATTTCTCAAAGTAGAGACCCAAACAAGACAATATGAAATATGACTAATAACAAGAAATCTGGTACCAATAACGTCTCAACTTCAGTTATTAATTCTGAAGATCTCAATAAGTACTTTGGAACGATTCACCGTCTATGGCAGTCTTTGTTGACCTAACAATGCCTTTGATACACTTCATCATAAGCATTTTCTGGAAGTCCTAGAAAATATTGCATTTAGGGGCATCCCAAATAGATTGATGGAAGACTACCTCAGTGAAAGAACACAAAATGTTGTAATTCAGAACACCTTTAGTGACACTAAAATTGTACAATATGGAGCGCCGCAAGGCACGGTAATAGGACCTATATTGTTTACTATATGTTCAAATGAGTTATTTATGCAGAACACTAATGGGGATGTAGAATTGTAACCTTTCACATATTATTAGTTTTAAGCTGTATTTCTTTTAAAAATCATTAACAGGCTCTACTTTTCGTTTTCAAAGTTAACATTACTGCTCCACTAGTACTAATTTCAATGTAATATAGTTCAATAAAATTTTTATACGACCAAGTCTAGATTTAGACTTGGCATGTAATCCTTAATTTATTTAGATAAATACCTAGCACAAAATTGTACATGTAAATATAACCTCTTTCCGATGTAAATAAATAATTATTATTATACCCTTTGCTTTTACTGGTGCAAGTATATGTAAAATGGCTTAAAGACATTTGTGTTAGATACCAAATTTCAATTCTCATTTAAACTGATAACGATAAAAGATGTAATAACTAATTAAATATTTATAAATCAGTGGGGAGACAATTTTAACGTTTGATTTACCACTTACTCGACAAATTGATCAACATTCTTTAATTTGCCGTAATAGTTTTAAATTAGGCGTACTCATAAAAGCGATTAATTTATAATCTTGTTTGAATATTAGTGTGTATAGTCACTAAAATCAGTACTTGCTCTCGCTTATGACCCACTAACACACTTTTTATACAAGCGCACATGAGCCCAATTACTACGAACTCGTCGCGTCGGTCGCTTAGCCTGATTAACCGCACGAAAATTAATAGTATTTGTTTTGGTTGCATTTGGAAGCCGTCTGAGTAAATAAACCGATCCTGTCAATAAAATAAAATACGGTTTGTGATTGTTTTGATATTGCTTTATCGTATGAATCTGAAAAACGTTTTTAGATCTAAGAGTTTTTTTGGTTTTGTAAATATTTAATAATTTTCTTTATGATTTTGGTGTACTGTCAGAAGCACTCGCCAGAATTCAGTAGGAACTGAAAAAATGCGCCAAAGTATTTACGGTAGAAAGCGTCTGTGAGTTTTAAAATTAGTACTCGTCTCTAATTTAAAACAGGAGATACTCTCTCTGATTACTTATTCGCCCTAAAGGCTTTAAAAAATCATACTTTATGTAATGTGAAAGGATATTTTTATTGTGAGAAAGAAGGTACAGATATTTCGTATAGATGAAAGAACATCGACATAGGATTAAAATTAATATTTTTTTTATATTTCATTGCTTGATAAGTGAGATTTAAAGAAATACATTATTTATTTATTTATTTTTTATTGCCTTGTTTAGATTAACGACCTGGCGGAGTTTAGCATTAGCTATTCCACCACTCAACCAAGATACATACATATTGACAATTATACAACGACCATTCCCTACAACATTGCCATCTGCCACAGCTGAGACTCGAACTCAGGAGAAGTACAGCAACTAGCCGTGTTGTCTCGCACACAACCTTATCTAATCCATTGCTACCAACTCGGTAACACATGAAAAATACCACTAAACCTCCATACCCTAACCAGGATTCGAACCCAGGACTCCTTGGTTGCAAGCCTAACACGTAAGTGTTGAGCCATTGAGCCGGTATTTAGGAATTACTCAAGCAAAACTTCCACATAAGAGTAGGGCTCAATCTTTTCAATTCATACTTATACGAGGTTATTTATAAAAAATTCTTAATTTAATTTTCTTCTTTATTTTGTTGTTTGTTTCTAAGTTAGCCTTATTCTAAGCTCTATATTTTTAATTTATTATTTATTATGATCGTAATCTATACTACTGTTAATTTTATGTTTACTTGAACCTATTCTATCCATTTTTTATAATCATTATTATCATTAATCAATCATATAGGTAGAATAGAGTATGGATTTCTGTTAATTGTTTGTTAGTGGTAGCGAATGTGTTATTTAGGTATTTGCTGGTACTGAGTATTGACATATCATCAACAGACATAATCAAAAAGTTTAGAATATTTACACAGAATATGAATAGTAACGGACCCAACACTGAGCCTTGTGGAACACCCACATCGGTTTGTAGATGGGAGGATCTTATGTTATGTATATCAACAAATTGTGTCCTTCATTTTAGGTAACTTTCAAACTAGTTTAATATTTGACCTATTATATCGTATCTTTCCATTTTAAGAATTACAGTTTCATAGCATACAAGGTCGAAGGCTTTACTTAAATCCAAGAAAATATCTACATCACTGGCATCTAAATGTGAGTGTAGCAAATTTGAAAACTGATTTGTGCCATATATAGTAGATAACCATTTGCACAAGCATAGTTAAATGGTTTATATTTGTTATAGAAAAAAACTATTTTATTTGAAATAACCTTTTCAAATATTTTTGAAAATGTGCTAACAAGAGCAATGGGCCTTTAATTGGTAATGTCATATCTGTTATTTGATTTGAAGAGAGGTTTTATTTTTGATGATATTAAAGCTTTAGAAAAGTTCCTTCCACTACGGTGCTATTGATCAGGTAAGGGGAGACTTTATAAAGTACGGCACACATTTCTTTAGTAAATTTGAGCTAATATTATCTGACCTAGAGGAATTTGAATTTTATAAGCTGTTAATAATTTCAGTTACTTCTAGTTCAGTTACGGGTGCAAAAGCAAAACTATATCAGTTTATGTCCACGTTATGCACTGGATTAGATTTAGTTGCTATTATATTACTTATTGGAAGTTTAGGTGTAATAATAAAGTATTCATTAAACTTATTACTTAATTCAGCTGGATCTATACTTAAGACATTATCAATATTTAGTTTGAGGTTATTATCATCGTAATTATCTTCTTTATTAATAATTTTCCATGCCGTTTTCGATTTACTTGTGGAATTGGCCATATGTGCATTATTATGCATCTTTTTGGCTTCATGTATATACCTTCTATAAATACTTTAATATTTTCTGTAAAGTGTGATAATGCCTTTGTCTCCAGATACTGTTAAGTATAAATCCTTTAGCTTTTGCGAGGAAACCCTTAAGCCCCTAGTCAACCAACTTTTACCCTGAACTTTATGCTGTGTAATTACTTTTTCAGGAAAAGCTAAATGAAAATAATATTGAAATGTTCTAAGAAAAGTATTAAATTTCTCATCTATCATTGCACTGTCGTTATATATCTCAACCCATTGTTCCTTCACTAATAACGGGTAGAAATACCTAATTTGGTCGATATTATATACTCCTCTAATGATTTTCCTTGTATTTTTTATTTTATTCGTATTTATAATTGGTATAGACAGTAGTTGGGCATCAACATCATCAGATATGGCATTTTAATGACTATGTCCTCGTAGTCATTACATTGTATGTTGACGCAGATATTGTCAATGCAATTTTTAAGCCTAGTTAGGCTCTTTGATAGTAGGTGTATAATAGTATGTATTTAAAATATCCATCAGATCAGTCAAATTCTTCCCCTTCACTGAACAATTTATATTGAAATCGCCACACAGAATAAATTTTCGGTTTTCATATTGACTAGTTAATTTTTCTAATGTGATGGAGAGTTTCTGAAGAAAAGCATCTAATATTTTTATTGATGATAGACAGCTAATATTATAACAAAATTGATATCATCCAAAATGTATTTTATTGCCATACATTCAAAGTGTTTTTCTATTGAGATTTTGTTCAATTATATCAGGGCTAGGGACAGAGAGGTATGGTCACTGTTTTAGTCTTATTGGATTATTCGAAAGCTTTTGATAAAATCTATCATGATTTAACGTGTGCCAAAGTGAAATTTTATGGTTTTGATCAAACTGCTGTTAATTTTGTCAAATCATATTTATCCAATAGACGGCAGATAGTACGTGTAGGCGACTCAAGCTCAATATCTGCTTTTGTATTAACTGGTGTTCCACAGGGTTCAATTTTGGGACCATCATTTGTTGTGCTCTACACGACGGAAATTCTTAATAAAAATAAAAATATTACAGTGGTTAAATGTTAGTAACAGGACGAAGTTACACCTGTTATCCTTTGCACATTCCACTATCCGATCTGCTGTGCCGTCGTATATTGAAGAGAAATTCATAACAAGGCATCAACAACATTCTGTAAATATACGGTCACATCATGTATTTACCATACCAAGATTTAGAACATTGCTATTTAAAAAATCGTTTTCTTATAATGCAATAAAGCTATATAATTATCTGCTCCTTTTTTAAAAACGTGTAATCCTACAACATTTAAATACACATTTTTTTTTTTTTATACATTTATTTAACGTCGGCCTATTTCCGCTACTGAGGCCTAACACCGACGCCTGTAGACGAGCTACCCCCAACCAGGAATTTTGCCGAACCTCTTCCCTTAAGAAGAGTAGGGATCTTTTACTTGCCTAACATTTAATAGACAAGGGACCGACGGCTTTACATCCCCTCCGAAGGATGGTATATCTCCTATACAACCCTCGCCTAAGGTTATATAGCTTCCGCGCATACACTGATATACAAGCCGCTGGAAGATATGTGAGGCGAGGACGTGGTCTTCGTTTGGAACGGTCACCAATCCAACTACTAACCACGCCTAACGTTGCTTTACATCGCATATCGAAGTATGTACATAGTAAAGACGCACCTACGCTCGCCCCCCCACATACACAAATACACATTAAAAGCATTATTATTGAGCGATCAATAGCAGTAATATTAGGTAAGTAGAGGAAGTAATAATGGGGTACCTTGCAGAAACAAGCAAACAAGCAAAGTTTATACAGTTAAGAAAGCATTTCATTACTTTTTTCCTGTTTTTTATGTATTTCTTTGTTCCCGATCTAATTATCTTTGTGTGCTCAGTTAATTTAATGTTAAATTTAATTTTAAGTCCATTATAGAATTAAGTGTAAGAATAGTCCTTGGACTAAACTTCGCTTTATATGACTTTCATTTTGTATTTCTCTAATAACATTTCTCTGGATAACATGTTGAATGGTTAAATTCGATACGGCCTACCCGAATCCTGCACAAAAAACCTGTACGCATGCCTACGATAAAAAAACGCATAATAGGGTTGGTTTTTCGAGTTTAGGGAGTTGCTTAGGGGTGGAAACCTTAAAAATATCACCATCGTGTTCAACATCCTTGAGAACGTGGGGGTACAAATGTTTCATTCTTTATTCTTTCCTATTATTTGGGTTTTCTACCACATGTATTATTATCCTCTTCAAAACAAATCACCGAATTTACAAAATAATAGAATTATTGGAAAAAAGCCTCTTCGCCCGTGACGTTTACGCCAAAGCAAAAGTCAGAGGTTATGTTTTGCAAATAATATAAATCGGAATAAACATAGAAATAATGTATTTTGCTGACGTTTCGGAAAGTAATCTCTTTCCGTTTTCAAAGCTTTTTTTTGGAAGAACTCTTATTTTGCTGTGTGTGTCAATTACACAGCTTTAAGATTCTGTTTATGTTATTTCCATAGATACTTACTACTTACACAGAACATAGAACTGATGATATTTTCTTTTAGATAATTTTGAGTTTGTTAAGTTCTTCTTTTAGCATTGGTAGCCCGGTTGTACAAATATCTACAGAACAATTCGATACGCACTTATCTTCATTTAATAAGATTATTGATGATTCTTTAATTTTTCTTTTTTTTTGTATCTGTTTCTTTTGTTAAAATTTTTGCCGAGTCCCAGTTTATTCTATGTCCGTTTTCCCAAGCATGTTCACAAATCTTTGATTTCTGAATTTCATTCTTTCTAATGTAATTCTTGTGCTCATCCAACCTCACACTGAAAGGTCTGGATGACATTTATCACTACCTGGCTACCAATGTTAAATGAAGAACTTAACAAACTCAAAATCATCTAAAATAAAATATCATCAGTTCTATGTTCTGTGTAAATAGTAAGTATCTATGGAAATAACATAAACAGAATCTTAAAGCTGTGTAATTGACATACACAGCAAAATAAGAGTTCTTCCAAAAAAAAAGCTTTGAAAACGGAAAGAGATTACTTTCCGAAACGTCAGCAAAATACATTATTTCTATGTTTATTCCGATTTATATTATTTGCAAAACATAACCTCTGACTTTTCCTTTGGCGTAAACGTCACGGGCGCAGAGGCTTTTTTCCAATAATTCTATTATTTTGTAGATTCGGTGATTTGTTTTGAAGAGAATAATAATACATGTGGTAGAAAACCCAAATAATAGGAAAGAATATTCATAGAATGCCACAAATAACTTTCAGACAATGTTTCATTCTTATAACAGAATTTTTGTGTTTTAGCCTCTTTGCAACTTTTTCAGTATCCGATGCACAAAAAATATCGCAGTTATTATTTAAGAATAATTCGAGTTCTAACAATTTATTACTAAGATACTGCACATTTTGATGCACTATGCATGTTTATTTTGGATTCTTGGGATAGCTTCTGCCATATGCATATCTTCATGTAACTCGAGGACATCAAATGGAGTCGCTTTAACCCTTCTAGTTACAACCTCAAAGGCGATCACAGAAAAGTACTGTATCTCCGCAGATATTCGTTAAATTAATATAGTTATTTAAAAAACAAACATTCTTACCGAAAATTGCTTTTATAATAGCATACAAGACTTCTATTCAAAACAGTGTAATAGTTCCTCATAGTTTAAGTTAGTATTTACATATATGTTTTATGACATATGCAAAACTGAAAAAATTTAAATGTTTATATATTATATATACATGGTATACAGTTTATTGTTAATAGTGTTACATAAGTTCGATAAATCTTTGACTTGGCTATTTCTTTTATTTGTAAAAAGACTTTTCAGTTTTAATCGTCCTGATGATGATAACATGGTGAATGAAACGCGCGTCGAATAGTGTATTCGAGTGTAGTGTTCAAATGTTTTGGCGTTTTGTGAAAGTGGTTTTCAGACAGCAAAGATCAATATCTTTGCTGTCTGAAAATTTGTGGAAAGTAACCCTTATACGATTACGAAAATACCTCCACGGCCAGTAGCCGAGCCCAGCGTAGAGTTGTCTCCTTAAACAGGACTACGCATCATAAAAGTTGAAAATTCTCAGACGCTCATTGAAAGGCTCAGTAGCTCCTTGGTATATTATATTGCTATATATGCTAAAATATATTTCAAAGGATCGTCCACACAAATAGATACTCATTTTTTAATCTCAATTAATCTCAAGTGACATTTTGCATTAACACTCAAATAGATATAAAAAGAACTGACATTTCCAACATTAGCAACGTTGCCTTAAATCAAACCCAATTAGCCGCCATATTGCTAATTACCAATGCATTATTAAACTGTGAAGAAATAACTCACATTCAGCATCCATTTAAGAGATAATTTATGTATATTTCCCGGAGGCGTTGCTTTGCAAATAATTATTACAACTAAAAGCAATTACGCCTGTGAGCATTTAGTCGACACTAATTTTGCTGCTTCATACGTACATGGCAAAAATCGTTTATTTGATCAGTCCGACTAGGAAGCCTTTGTTTGAAATCCAGATTATTAAATTTTCAGGTTTGCTCGCAGTCTGGAGTTTGCCGTGCAGATTAAAAAGTTGGATGCTTGGCTAAGTGGGCTGTAAGCTGCTCCTGACGTCAGCCGTCCAATCAAACGTTTAGCGTTCGCAATAGTCCAAATACATCGTCGAACTTGATCCTCTGGAAGTGGTCACATTGCAAAGATTGGACGAAGTAAGAACGAGTAACGGCACTTGCGACACACTCTAGATTAGGCGATGCTTCAGATAAACTAGTTCCATGACAACAACTTACAAGACTGAAAAGTTCTTACATTTCTGGAATATTCTTTCGTGCGGATATTGGGCTTAAAAGAATTATGCTGTTACTAGAAAACTTTAAAGTTGGAAAATATAATATGAAAAGTTCATTTTGTGATTAAAACTGATGGCATATTAAATTATTTTAAATCGGTATCTGCGAATTAAGATAGGAAATGACACAAGACGCCATTTTCTCTAAAAATGCTGTTGACAGTGGAAAACTCGAGTTGTAGACCTTCGTTATTAATATAGCAGTTTGAAACTAAAATAAGTTACTCACCTTAATCCCTTGAATGATTTTAAATTGTTTCTTTTGCTAGTACTTAAATCCAGCAAATTATCATCAATAAGTGACTACTTTTTAGAAATTTGTTATGAATACTAAGTCCAACAAGAACTTTTGCAATATTCAAACAAATTCTTTTACACATAAAGAATGCTTTGAAATATAATTAAATGTAGAAAATAGCTAATTATCCATTACAAAAATTGTTCAAAATGTCCTTTAGAAGCTCTTCGTCTAAGTGCAACGTTGTTTCTTGTCAGTAATATATGTATATGGGCGGAACATCAATACTAAAAGAAGTAAGATTGACAGAACACAAAAGTGAAATTAGAAATCATTGTAGTGCTTGAAAAACTATTTTAGACAATTCCAGTTAATTTGTTTAGTTTACTGATAACAAACTATAAAAAATATGTTTAAGTGCTTCATCTCTTGGACAGTATTTTAAAAACTTTGCAAAATGCAATTATAATTCATGGAATAGGCGATTTGAATTTGTGAAGCTAGTGTAAATTATTTACAACAACACCTGATAGCGGTGATTACAAAAGAAGAAAGCATATTCACTACGTTTGCATACAATTTAGCTAGAAATAAACTGTTTTCAGGAATAGATTATTGGTTTTGTATTGGTTTCAATACTTTCAGTCAATGGCAGGAAATATATTACATCGCTACAGAAAGTCCGCTTAGAAATAATCCTTCCGCTAATGTAATGGAAAACCGTTTACAGTTCTAGATTTTCAGGCTGAAATCAGGTCAGTTGTTCGTTGTTCCCTGGTGAGTTAATGGTGTTATATTATACTCAAACATAACAAAATTAAGTGCAACCTCAACACAATGTATTTCTAAAAATGATTTTCTTCGTGCTCTTCAATCAGTATAATAATAATAATATTAATAATGAATCGTCTTATTTTTTCCCATAAATAACAGAAAATTACTTCACAAAGGAATAATTTGAGGTAAAGAATACATTTTTAAAAAGTACAAAGAAAAGTATTTATACTGAGTTTGACTACTCACAACATGCGAAATTTAGCTTATGACTATTCTTACACTTAACATGCGGTGGGCATGGGTAGGATAAAAGTTACATACATTTGGTCCAATAGGTTATAAATTATTTTAAGTACATACAATTAAAATAAACAAAGGATATATATATATATATATATATATAAATGCCAAGATTGCAATAAATCATACATAGGACAGACCAATAGACGTATTAGTGTAAGAAAGAAAGAACATATGAATGCAGTACGGAAAGAGGAGAAAACATCGTCCCAGGACACAAAACAGACTTCGACAACACCAGAACAGTAGCTAATATCGAGCATTATAGATCAAGGATTACCAGAGAGGCCATAGTGATCGAAAAAGGACCATAAAATCTTAATAAACGGGTTGACACGCAGAGATTACCCAGTTCTTGGAAGCCTGCTCTTGTAGGAAGATACGTAACAGAAAACACATGACGATCCACCGTGGACGAACCAATCACGAGGAGGTACGTTCAAGTATTGATAAATAGTGAAAAAACACAGCAACTTGTCCAAAATGGACCTATCACGAGGAGTCAGAGCCGATCGCTGACCAATCAGAGAGAACGTCGGCATTATACGGCAACGATTGGACACGAGGATGCCCAACCACCAACGAAAAGTCACGTGGAGCGTGACGTTTCAGCGAAGCCACTTGTTGGGTTGGCTCAGGCGCCCGCTGCGCCTCCCACAAGTAGTAGGGGACCAGTGATACGTAGCCAGTCGCGCAGGCGCGCCCTAGACTACAGCCTATATAAGGAGCCGCACAATGCGGAGAACGTCAGTTCAGTTCGAGCAACGAGGAGCAGCAGTAGGCAGCTTTCAGTGAGAGCCCGAAGATGGCAGATGAGATTCTGCCGAAACGTCGTTTAGACAATCGTGACTCCTGGAGGAGCCGACCATCGACGCGGGAGAGCACACGGAAGTACAATAACACTTCATATATATATATATATATATATATATATATACAGAGTGACCCATTTAAAAGCGGGGCACCTTTCTAAAGTTTTTATTTGTAGACCAATTTAAATGTTTTTTTTTTTAATTATGGGGCTTCAATAACTCTACTGTGGTGCAAAATTTCAGATCGAAATTAAAAATTTCAAGGCTTATTTCGATTTTATTTCAACGCCAAAAATCCAAAAGAAGTGTTAGCAATTTTTTATCTCAAATCTGACTACGTCACATGATTTCGAATATCTTCAAATGGGTATGGCCGACATTTAACAAAAAAATATTGGTTTCTAACAGAAATATAGCATAATTAAAATTTATATTATGTTCTCGAAATATTTCGAATATTCGTCAGGTAATTCACAATTGTTTAAATAATATTGTTTACAATGCTCGTTTAGATCGTTATCAGTTGAATTTTAAAAATTATAACCATCAGTTATTCAATATTGGCAATATTTGTTTTCTTTAAACTTGTTACATATTAAGGATAATTATTTTTATTAGCAAGTCTTGAAATTATTTTTATTACCAAAGCTGGCCTTGGAGGATTATGTAAATGATAATAAAGCCCATAAACTGAAAATCATCAGACCTTAGAAAGAGGAGATATTGGGAAGACAATAATAAATTGGTAAATTTTTAATTGTAATCTACATGTTAATTGATCTTAATAAAAGATGTGCAGTTTATATATTAAATACCAATTTTATCTTCTCAATATCGCCTCTCTGACAATTCTTGGTTTATGGGATTTATTATTATTTACATAATTTTCCAACACCAGCTTGGATAATAAAAATATTTACAGGACTTGCTAATAAAAATAGTTATCCTTAATGTAACATGTTTAAAGAACATAATATTTTTAGTCGCAAACTCCTCTATAAATCCTTATTTTACTATAAGGAACCTAACCAGACTGCAACCAACAGCTACTCTCCGGGCTATGTGCCCCGCCGAGCGCTGAATTACAAGTTACAAGCCTGGCGCGTTAAGTGTAATAATTGCATATTACCATCAAAACGCTAATGCTTCGATTGCAACAAACACCAGCCGAAAGACTGATCCTACTTAAAGGAGCTCCCTTGCCAGTCGTCACACACCACTTGCAGACTGCAGTTTCGAGCTGTTGGCTCTCGTCAGTGCAAGGTAGGTATGCGACGACCGACATGAGAATCCTTTGACGTACATCCCGGTATTTTTACAATAGCGACATGTAGAACAGCCAGCAGGCGCCATCCAGCGGTCCAGTGTCTTTCGGCTGGTGTTTGTTGCAATCGAAGCATTAGCGTTTTGATGGTAATATGCAATTATTACACTTAACGCGCCAGGCTTGTAACTTGTAATTCAGCGCTCGGCGGGGCACATAGCCCGGAGAGTAGCTGTTGGTTGCAGTCTGGTTAGGTTCCTTATAGTAAAATAAGAATTTATAGAGGAGTTTGCGACTAAAAATATTATGTTTAATATTCCGCCCTCTAAAAGCACATTTGAACTATGTTTAAAGAAAACAAATATTGCCAATATTGAATAACTGATGATTATAATTTTTAAAATTCAACTGATAACGATCTAAACGAGCATTGTAAACAATATTATTTAAAAAATAGTGAAGAGCATGACGAATATTCGAAATATTTCGAGAACATAATATAAATTTTAATTATGCTATATTTCTGTTATAAACCAATATTTTTTTGTTAAATTTCGGTCATACCCCATTTGAAGATATTCTAAATCCAGTGGCGTAGTCAGATTTGAGATAAAAAAATTTCTAACACTTTCCTGGATTTTTTGCCTTGAAAAAAATCGAAATAAGCCTTGAAATTTTTAATTTCGATCTGAAATTTTGCACCACAGTAGAGTTATTGATGCCCTATAATTAAAAAGTATGTACACACACATGAAGTATTTAAAACTAAGCTATGATTCCGTATGTGATAAGCAGATAGGAAGAAATTCACTTTTCAAAGAAAGACTGCCCAGATTTGTTACGAACTCAAAAGGTTAGAAAAAACTGTATGAAATGGTTTATACATTAATTTCTTTTGAAAGCGTTCGACCTCGCAAAACCCTAGAAATATGCTAGGGAAATTGAACATTAACAAGAAAAGACGTTAAACTAAGAAACGGACTAAAAGTTATATATTAATAATATTTACGGCAAATGTTCAAAATGACTTAACGATCACTTGGAATAATAACCACGCCGGCGCTGCTTGAATTTTTCCCACAACCCGCCCCTATTGCAGTAAACTATGCTTTACTAACGTACCTACAAAAAATCTAGGGACTTAATTCTGTAGTAAGTGCCTTGCTAAGAAACTACTTAAACGACCAATCGGCGCTAGGCTTGTCCACCTGCCGAAAATTCACAAACGGCAAGGGGGGTAAATATTTTTTCAAATTTGCAAGTAGTGTCCTTAAATTCTGATAATTGTTTAAACAGTTTAATACACTTTTTTTTTCTTCAGATATCTAAGTTATTATTGAGTATTGTCAATTATAAGCTCACTCGGCCTTAGGACCATAAAAATACGGTTAGTTTGAAATTAGTGTCATGTAAAACGTAGTTTAGTATTTTCAATTGTATACGAACGTCGTCAAACTTACAGCAAAAGTGTATTTCTGTGATCGCCAAATTTGATTCAGATGTTTATACTTTCAGACTTGAGAATAATTCATTAATGTCATCGATTGCCATTTTTGAGCAACCTACTATTAAAATACGTCCCATGATATTGTGAACACTGTATATCTACTTAATTATATTTAGTTTTTTTTTTGTAGAAGTAAAGATAGACACCAATAAAGTGCACTGTATCCACATACTAAGTTTGTAATGGAATCTACCACACTAAGATACTAAAAGCCAAGCCAAAATACACAACCTTCCTAGATATTTGTCCTATAAAAAATGAGGTCCTATAACTCAGTCTGGTCTGCATGAAGGGTTATCTGGCTAAGTTGAGGCCGTGATATCTTTAGCATAACAATTTAGAACGAGAGATTCTGGAAAAGGGAGTGAGAGGGTGCGTATGTTGTGTCTGGCAGTATCGATCCCGTCGCTACCGAAAATGCTTCTCCGCACCCTGTCAGACCCGGGGTGTGTTGCATCCATACCAGCCAACTCGTTTTCGTAGCGGCGGGGGTGGCGGTGTTACAGTTTTTATGCGTCGCGGATTTCACTTTCCCAGTTCCACGACCTTCGTCCTTGTTCTGGTGCTGCTAGCTGCCTGCAGGAGTGCACCGCCCCCTGACGTCTAGACTGCCCCATCGCCCCCATCCATGCCAAAGGTGTGCCATTTGAGTGATCTATTATGTATCAGTTGGTACTCATGTATATCGGGATATATTGCTTGTCTCGGCTTTTCCAATATATATATACTGTTAGAAAATTGTGCATTTGGTCAAAACTGTGATTTATTTATTATTAAACTAGATCCTAAAATATTTCATAAGCTTTAGTAAATATTGTGGAAACAAAAGAAAGCTATTAAAATAACATAATCAATCAAAAAAGAATATTATAAACAAAAATTGTTGAATGCAATTAATAACTTTTTAAAAATCTGGACGCTAGTAAATGAGGCTTCTAACAGTGACTAAAAAGTTAAACATGAAAAGTTTAATATTATAAATAATAATAATGAAACTGTATCTAATGACAAAGAAAAGGTCGGCTTTTTTAATAACTTTTTTACCCAAATTGGTGAACGCAAACTTTAAAATTTAATAACAATAATGATAATAATACTGAAAAGGAATTTGTACATCTCTTAATTGAAAAATAACTCTGCAATTGGGTTTGATGGAATATTTGTTTAAACAATATAATCTGTACTTAAATATTCTAACTCATCTTACGTTTATATTATTTGAAATTATTTCCAAATTACATACTCCTCAAACCATGGAAGAAACTATCACAACGCCAGTTTATAAAAAAGGAAATAAACAATTAAAGTCGAGGCAAGAATTCAAGCGATGCACGTCACGAGTGATCTCATTAAAGAAATTTTAATACTAACATAATTTTTAATCATTAATTACTTTAAAAAGAGTAATTCTTGACACCCAGTTATTAACCTTTTTTTAGAAATAGGTGCAGTTGAATGGGGCTTCATGATTCTTAGCAGTATTGTCTTATTTATAAAATCGACCTGTGACGTGCATCGCTTGAATTCTTGCCTCGACTATAGCAACAAATTATAGGCCAATATCCGTCATAAACCATTTTGCAAAATTAATAGAGAAATATCTTAAAAAACGTCTAGTAAATTTTTTGGAAAGTAAAAATTTACTAAATAGCAAACAATTTGGTTCCAAACAACATATAGGCACGGCAATTATAGAGTTTTTAAGTGATATTGTAAATGGTTTTAATGAAAATAAAAAATGTTTGGCAATATTTTTGGATTTAACTAAGGCATTCGATACTGTTAACCATAAATTATTATTGAAACGCTTGGAATCCCTGGGTGTAAAAGGCGAACCATTAAATATTTTCCAGGACTACCTCACAGGGAGAAGTCAGAGAGTAAAAGTTAATAACATATACAGCGAGCCCTTCCCCATCACAATGGGTATTCCCCAGGGTACTGTACTGAGCCTCATCTTATTTTTAGTTTATATCAACTCTGTCTTACAAATAGTAAGTATAGACGGGGAAATTATATCATTTGCCGATGATACTACTATTTGGCTGAATAACAGACTTCTAAGTCTGAATATTTGCAAGACTAAATTTATAACCTTCTCATCCACAGTTGCTGATCGACCAGAATTCAAGTAAACTGTAAATGCACAGCTATTCAGAAAACAAATTGTATTAAATATCTAGGCGTGCTATCTAAAGTGGACAGATTATGCTGAGTATATAGCAGAAGACTGTTACATGCATTTTATCAAATAAGGGATATTTTAAACAAAAAACTATTAATGATGATTTATAATGCCTTGGCTGAATCCATAATTAGATATTGCATATTGATATGGGGTGGTATTCTAAATAATTCTATATATTGTTTAGAAAAAATGCAAAACACCATTCTAAAAATATTGTTTAAAAAGAGCTACAGTTATCCTACTAAAATGTTATAGGATGAGTTAGGCCTATTTGCAGTGAGAGAACTCTGTACCTATCACGGTTTGGTGTGGACATAAAATAATAATACAATATTACCTAAACCATCCTATGACTGCGAAACACGATTGAAAAAAACATATCCGTCACATTGCCATTATGTATCAAAAGTCATACTCAAAATTATATAGTATGCTGCCAAGAAACCTAAAAGAAATTATGAATAAAACAAAATTTAAGAAACAATTTAAATTATTTATTATTGAAAACTTTGATAATATTAATAAAATGAACTGCTGATAATGATTACTACACAAGATTACTTATTCTCTTGATTCGTTCGCTACAGTAATAACACATTTCTTCCTTAAAAACGATAATTTTAACCTCTCCACAATAAAATTGTGAGGTTACTAAAATTGGTTCAAAAACGAAAATTGAGATAACATCAAATCTTTACGTTTTGAGGTCCTAGGAACCCAAAAAAGTGGTTTTTGAAAAATGTCTGTGTGTGTTTATGTGTTAGCACGATAGCGCCGAAACTACTGAATGAAACTTTGCGTGTGCGTTTCTTTAGTGCCCCAGAAGATCTGGTTGAGATCGGATTACGTTTAGTGCCATTTTTACGCAACAAGTTGTTTTTTTATAATTACTTTCAATTTGCAATGGAACCATTGAAAAGCAGTTAAAATTCTGATTTCAATGATATATCACACTTCCACCCTTTCGATTTGGTTTCCGTGAAAAAAATTAAAAACCAGGCAAATAAGGCATAGATCGCATTTCGCATGACATGATCGATGCGCGTAGCCGTTACATCGTGAAACTCATCACATAACGTGTCAATTCACGTGTGAGGGTTTCTTCACTGCTCTAGAAGTAGAGCGGATTACGTTTAGTGCCGTTTTTAAATATATATACAGAGAAATCGAAGAATTAAACTACAAATATTCCTCTAAAATCTAGTAAAATTACTGAAATGCTAATGTTTCATTTAACAAAGACAGCCGCGAGCGATCGGATTGCAATGAGCAAATTTTGACGATTGTCATTGTCATCGTTTGTCATCCGATAACGTTGGTGTCACGTCATGTTAATAAGATTTCGGCATATTTGTAACTTTTAGTGGATTGTCACAAATTATAAAGGTATGTGACAATATCAATATCATATGCTTTCTGTACTTTCGTTGGTGAATTTATTATAGATTATCACTTTACCAATTTCCAGTTTGTAGTATTTAGGATAACTAGACTTTCTTAGTCGTTCAAGTGATGTTAAAGTTGTTAATATCCAAATAGTATATTATTCAACGAACGATAATGTATGTAATAACTCGCATGGATGATTGTAAATTCGTTAAATTGAGGGTTTTTTTAGTGCCCCAGAAGATCTGAAAAGGTTTTGGATGTCGGTTGGTTTTGTCACACAATTTAATGCTCTTTTTGGCTTCACAGATCCACCGAGTGGGGAGGTTCCAGCCGCTTCCAGTAGCTACCGATTTTTATACTTAAAAATAAATAAATAAATAAAATGCAACTAATAAATAACAATAATTAATATTTTATATACTTTATCCTCCTTTATAGCCTCAATATCCTCAAATATTGTTTAAATGTGTTCTCGATTTTCTTTATGATACTACAAACAAACGTTCATAGTTTAGGCAGATCATAAAGAAATTAAAATTATTAATGCTGTAAACATTAGCGTCAAATTGTAAGTTTGTAAAACCTTTTATATTTAATAACATTGAATTGAATTGAAAATTTGGAATATTTTTATTAAAAATTTCAAGTTATCATTACATTTTGCTCTTTGTCAGGTAACGTCGGTTAGCTAGTTATTTAACAAAAGAAACTCAAAAAATGCCCAATACAAAGTAAAACAGAAAATAAATTTAAAAACTCAGGAATTTATCAACCTTCCTGTGAAGAATACCATAACTGATACATCGGTCAAACAGGAAGGGTATGTAATATTAGATACAACGAACATTTAAAATCATTTCAAAATAGTAAACCATTGTTTAGGTGTTAGTCATAATTTCCCTTCAATGGATAGACTGAGGGATTTAAATTATTGAACAAAATTATTAGATGAAATATACAAACGCTGTAATAAACCAAATACTGCCATTCTTAATCACCACTTGGTCCGCTGTTTTGATACAACAATGATGCCCACCTGCAATGTTTGTTTAATCCTACCTATTTAAAATAATCTTTTAATATATTCTATGTATTAATTTAATTTGTAAATCCACTATGCCCAGCAATCAAGAAACTGCAGTCACAAAGGAATAAAATATCACAAATTAAAAAAAAATAGTTATACAGGGTTACTGGTAATTCGATACATTCCTTTGGAGATGTGATGGGGCATGATCTAAGAAGTAAATTTAGCCCTAACATATATTATGCAAAACTCAATAGTTTTTGAGATATTTAATTTTTTTTGTTTTTCTCAAAAAGTAGATCTTAATGTCCTAAAAGTTAATTTTCGAAAAATCTATTTGACATTTTTAATTTTTTTTTTTTACTGGATTGTCCAATATTATAGATATCCGTTTGGAATGAAAAATATCTGGAAACATTTCGATCATGTGAACATCTGAAATAAAAACTTTAAAAAAAATTTTGTTTAAATCAGCTATGAAATTTACCTATTAGGTTTTTTCAAAAAAATATTAACGTAACACGCGTATAAATTATTATAAAAACTGCCTTATTTCAATAGCTATCTAACAAGGTACAAATGTTCAATGTACCCTTAATAGTTCTAAGAAAATACTAGTAAAAATAACACAAGTAGTACGAATTTTATTTTTAGATAAACAGTAAAAAACATTTTAAAAGAAGAGTTTAATTCTTCATTAATTTCAAAGTTGTACTTTATTTTTTATATGTCTTGCTCAAAATAGGAGCCCCTATTCCGTATACAGACACGGCAGCGTCTTCTTATTTCCGTCCTTGTTACTCTGGTTGTCAGATTATGCCTTATGTGTTGGGCAGCATCGACTATCCTTTGTCTAAGGTTTTCTATAGTATTGACCTCCTTCATATGACCCCATACGTAATAATCAAGGGGTGTTAAGTCAGGGCTTCGCGCTGGCCAAGGTATTGGGCCCGCTCTTCCAATCCAACGGTTAGGGAAACGTTGATCAAGTAACTGTCGTACTGTCAGCCGATAATGTGCTGGACAACCGTCGTTCTTAAACATCATTCGCTGTCTGACGGCGAGAGGAACATCTTCTAAAATCACCGCCAGATCATTTCTTAAAAAATTTTCATAGATTTCCCCGTTTAAACTTTGAGGAAGAAAGTGTGGCCCTATGAAATAGTGGCCAATGACTCCCATCCACACATTAATAGAAAACTTCATTTGGAAACTAGTTTCACGTGTTAACTTGGGATTTTTCTCTGCCCAATAATGTAGGTTGTGGAAATTTGTTATACCCTCGCGATTAAATTTCGACTCGTCCGTCCATAAAATACTTGTTCAAAAATTTGCACTTTATGCATCTGAATTTAACATAAAGCGGCAGAATTCCACTATCCTTCTAGGATCACCTTCCTCCAAGCCTTGGACAGGGGTATAGTGGTAAGGATGACATCCAACTCTACGTATCGTAGACCAAACTTTCCATTGTGACGCTCCGGTTAGTTTTGCGACGTTATTAGTTGAAATAGTTGGGTCTTCCTCAAAATACCTCAATATTTCTTCCTCATCATCTGGTTCATAAACGAGAGGAGCACCAGCGTCACTTCTTTTACATTCCACGGAGACAGTTTCAGCGATATTTCGATATGCCGTACTGAATACACGGCGGTTAGGGTACCAAAGACCATATTCTCGGCGAGCTTCAGCAGCGTTGCCGCCACAGTATCCATAGACAAACAAGATATCAGCGTATTCTGCGTTGGCATACGCGGCCATGTCACAGAAAATACAATAACAACAACTAATAACAACAACTACGAGCAAAATCAAAATCTTCGATAACTAATTTGACAAGACCAACAAACTTAAGGGACACGGAGATAAGAATGTCAGTTAATGACATATATGCACAAACGTCAAAAGTCAAGGACTGACTGACTTAAATGAAAATGAACGATTAGTCGTTTAATAAATTCCGCCACCAGCATTATCTTTACTAATTTTTTATTAGAACTATCAAGGGTACATTAAACATTTCTACCTAGTTAGATAGCTATTGAAATAAGGAAGTTTTTATAATAATTTGTACGCGTGCTACATTAATATTTTTTTGAAAAAACCTAATAGGTAAATTTCATCTCATTTAAAAAAAAAAAAAATTATTTTAAATGTTCACATGATCGAAATGTTTCCGGATATTTTTCATTCCAAACGGATATCTATAATATTGGACAAGTAATCCAGTAAAAAAAAAATTTTAAAATGTCAAGTAGATTTTTCGGAAATTAACTTTTAAGACATTAAGATCTACTTTTTTGAGAAAAACAAAAAAATTTAAATATCTCAAAAACTATTGAGTTTTGCATAATGTATGTTAGGGCTAGATTTACTCTTTAGCTCATGCCCCATCACATCTCCAAAGGAATGTATCGAATTACCAGTAAACCTGTATATATAGATATAATATATATACCTTCCTTATATTTGGGTAAATGAAGATGATGATCATTTCTACCATAAGTTTAAATTTTAATCTTGATCCCGTTTTGTAAATTATTGTTCCACGATGTCTAATTTAGGATTGCCTTTGGGCAAATTCCCAAGAGTTACATTGGCAATTAAACTAAAAGCATGGTTTAGAATTGAGTTAACAGAATAACACTCATAATAAAAATATTTCGCCATAGTTATTTCTGTAGTTCTAGGATCAATGTGTCCATTTTTAGGTAAATAAATAGATACGTTTAATTAGTACTAGATAACTAACAAATATGTATATTTAATTATAGATGCTAAAAATGAAACACAATTCAAATTGCCTCCAATGATACATGAAAATATATATCGTTGACCTTAGATATTTCTCAACTTTGCTTCGCCTCTGATGAGATTTACTATTTGTGTAATCATTTATTTTGGCTAAGATAACCGCTTAAAACAGCAATATAGTTTTTTGACTCATTAAAATTATGTAATAACTTACACACACACACATACAAACACACCTTTTCTGTGCTGTTCTTTGTGCATATGTAATTAAGTATATCGTATACTTAACATACGCTAAATATTTATATTTTCTATGTTCTAGTTTCAACTTCTTTTTTTGAGAACTATATTTATCACTTTGTTTCAGATTGTGATAGCATGTCGCGGCTCGACCCGCGCCGGTAACAACTGTTAATGACCGCCATATTCAGCAGCAGCAGCGCCATAGGCAGCATGGACATCAAGCACGAAATGATTTACCGTGACGATGACGTGTTGCTCGTGAAATCCGAGCCCCAGATCCACTCGCCCTGCGCGACCAGCAGCAATGGCATCACCGTCACCAACCTGCTCTCGTCAAGCCTCTGTACAACTAGCAACGGTTTGGTGACCACGCTGGCCAGCAGTTCGGCCCTACCTACGTCCAACGGACTCGGTGCGGTCGTCTCAAACAATGGACTCGGTGCCAGTGGACCATTCAGTGGTTTCGGCAACACAAGTGTTACGCCTAATAAACGGCCGAGGACTGACGATTGGCTCAGTTCCCCTAGTCCAGGGGCCATTAGTGTTAGTGCACCCCCTCTTACTCCCTCCCCTGGACCCCCTTCACAGAACTATACTGTTATAAGTAACGGATACTCTTCTCCCATGTCGTCCGGTAGCTACGACCCCTACAGCCCTAACGGAAAAATCGGTAAGTTGAAAAATGTTTGTAATGACTTTTTTATTATACCTGAAATTTTTGAAACTAAAAATCGTGCAAATCGACCCTTTAAAGCACTAGGGCTTTAATGTTGCTTAGGTAACAACCAATTTTAAACAATGATAAATACACAGGTAATCAGAAATAATCTTTATTTACTTAAATCAATATGAATCGTACAGTCTGCTAGTTTACAATTTACCAACGATGACCTTATTAATGCTTCTGATTCACTAATTTCAAACAGCCCCAATTATTTACGAACACAAAGTCTAAACAAACTTCACAAGTCAACAAATTTATAACAAAAATGTACATAACAACCAAACAAAAAAAATTGTAGCCTTCTGTATGTTACTGATTAAAAATGAAATTCAGAGATTACTTTTTAATTTTTAGTTTGCAGTGCAGGTAAGGGTGACTCGGGGTAAATGCACCCCCAATATCGGTAAATTCAACTTCAAGGTAGTTTTTACAGAAATCAGTCTAAACTGATCTGTCGGATCTTATATGTCAAGCGTACCTTTATATATTATGTTGCTTATCCCTATGTATATTGCTAAATATCTACAATAGTGTAGGCCCCTTAATTTTTTTTTTAAGTAATACAGGGGGTGCATTTACCCCAGTTGAGTGAGGTAAACGCGCCTTGGTCTATATTTTCTCTGAGCAGGGCAAAACAAAGTATGGGACAAATGCAATCAACCTTTATATATTATGTACCATCTACGATATTTTGTGAATGGAGATTGTAACACATCAAAGAAATTGGTTCTATCAATAACATATAAATGAGTTATTATGAGGTATAGTTTAGGTAATGTATTAGAATAGTAGAAAACTTGGTTACAAACTACAAAAAAATAAACATAAACATAACATAAGCTTCTTGAGACACTTCTCCTATTCTTAATCACATTCATCATCCACCAAGGGTAATTTAAAAATGCCTTTTTTCCTATTTGTACACCTCAAAAATTTAATGCGATATTCCAAATTATTATTGGAAATAATTTTACTCACATAATATCTCGATGTCTTTTTTGTTGGAAATTGCACCAAAACATAATCGTCTATGTCGACTAGCCGCAACTCGCTCCTCCAACTCCTTTTTTTAATCAAACTTAGGACTTCTTGCAACCGCTCAGTCTTGTAGGGCAGACGTTTAGACTTACGAACATAAGTACGTGTTATACTGAGCACAATCTGAAATTAAAACAGATAATGCATTTACCCCATCTGGTCTTGCATTTACCCCATAAACCAGTTTTTGTGGGGTAAATGCGCACCTCCAGCTATCATTGTGAGGTTGTGAAATAACTTCAAAGTAAAAATTTATGAATAGTATAACTTTGTGGCCAGTTTGATAAGTAATAATTGCTACCAGTGATTGAGCCTTTAATTTTATTTGAATGTTTGCCAATTTGCATTTACCTTAAAAAATATGGCACAATCTCCACCATGCATAAATTTCCACTAGTGGCATATAACTGATATATGACAAAATACAAATATAGAATTGGATGTGGCTAAAGAAACTACACTGATACACTGCCATTTTTTGCATTACCAACAGAAAAAAACAGCGGATATTGCATTTACCCCACAATTGCATTTACCCCCAGTCACTATATAATAAAAAATAGCGTATGATACACGTGTATAATTAGCCTTTAAAGTACTTACTCCTTTAGGACCATCTTCGCTACTAGTTCCTTCAAATTAGGAAAAATTAAAGAAAATTTTCCCACAGTTATGAGACCTGTAAAAAGTTAAGTATTTGGGTTGTCTAAACATGATTTTAACCCCCCGCAGTTCCAAAAAAGGGTGGTTTTTGAGAAATATATACATATATATGAATTTTCGTGAAAAATATCAAGAGAGCAAAGTTGTAGAGCATAGAATGTTCTAAAAATTTTGTTCCTACTTTTTTCTTCGAATTCCTCATAGTTTCTCCGCTAGAGAGCGCAAAAGAAATATATATATATATATATATATATATATATATATATATATATATATAATATATATATATATATATGTATGTATAATTTCCGAAAGCTCGACAAAATAACAAAAGAGTTTTCTTTTTCTGTTTTGTGGCCGTAAACTTTTCACCTCTGACTGCAACCTCAAGATATCCTACGTGTTTATATATATATATATATATATATATATATATATATATATATATATATATATCTTTCGCGCCCTCTAGCGGCGAAACTATGCGGAATTCGAAAAAAGTAATAACTTAACTAGGAACATTTTCCATAAAACAGCGAATTTTAGTAGCAACTAACTATATCAAATCTAAATAATGTTAATGTGACGTAAATATCATTTTCTTGCAAACATTTTACAAATGGAAAATATAATTTTGATGACCAGACAGCCTATGAAAGTGGATTATGAATTTAATTTCTCTAAATAGATCAAAATCAGCTCCGACTTTTAGGAAACTTAAATTTAATATTGCGAAAATGTAATTCACCACGGGCACGCGGCCAACTTTCTTAGACTGGATGTGACATTATAAAGGACGTGACTCAGTTCGGCGCAACTGGAAGACGTGGCAAAGATAAATATCTGCTTGTTACCTACGGAACATTTATAATTTAATTTTAGGTAACTTTTACATCAAATTACAAAAAAGCGAAAAAACATAAATCTAAAAATAATTTTCATGTCCATTTAACTGAGAGAAAGGTAACATCTCGGGAAGTTTCCTTCCATATAAAACTTCTAGTGGTGTTTAAATCTTAATAAAAGCTTGTTCCCGACTAGGCATTTACAAAAGTCTCTAAACAACAACGAAATGACAAATGGGTTCGTATGTACAGGGCATAAGCAACAATTTCACCAGGTTATTTTAGCCTAAAAGTGTCCACGAAATTCAAAACTAATCCAATCGTATATATTTGGTAAATATTGTGGTCTTGGGGTGCTCCATCACCTTATCCGTTTTGGACGTATACGGGGTGGAAAAAATTAGTAGCTTACATTTTGAATGTAGCTAAAACCAAACTTAAATTGACTAGTGCAAAGGAAGACCAGGCATCAAGTACTGTACTAAAAATGTATGTAAATAATGGATTACTACCACTGATTGTTAAATTTCAAGATTTGTGTGAACTTAGCAGAACAACTTTGCAGAATTAAAAAAACAATATGCCTATTATTTCCCGCTAATTAGTCGTAAAGGTAACAATTTTATCGTTACGTTTAATTTCTAAAAAATTTTCGAGTGTTCTGCTAACTTCACATGGAAGTTAGTAGAACATCTACCAAAAGTTATTAATTTACCGATCCCGTTCTTTAATTAATTGTGCCGTGATAATTTTGCAATTTTTTTGGACATTAATTGATTTTTCTTTCCCCGAAATTCAATAGAAAGGTCATTAAGATCGTTTGAAAATGGCTTTTGGGAGTCAGTTCTCCTTCACCCTAGTTATAATTGACATTTTAAAATTTGCCGAGATGATCTACCAATTTTTTATTAATTAAGCAGTTAATTTTTTTTTCTAAGTATTTACTAAACATTTTTAAGACTATTTCTCGTTTTTTAAGTATCGCTTCAAAAATTTCTTTACTCTGCATGTTATTCAGTTTTGTCTCATTCAATCATTTCTTTCTGATTTCGCGATGTTTCGCCTGTCTCATTAATGTTCTTCCTTTAAAAATCTTTTATTTAACCCTCGAGTCTGTTGCGGAGACTTTAATTATCATTTTTCTCTCGTGTTCTGAATTGTTTGCTGATTCTAAAAAATTATTTTTTTGGTTTTATCGCCTTAATTTTTATTTTTTTAAAATTTGATTTGCACCATTGGTTTATGATTAAAAAACGGCAAATTCTAAGCTACTTACTTTTAATTAAGAAAAAAAAAATTGTAGATGTTCTGCTAACTTCCATGTGAAGTTAGCAGTACATCCGAAATTTTTAAAAAAATTAACAACGATAAAATTGTTAATTTCACGACTAATTAACGACAAATAATAGGCCTATGGGTTTTTCATTTTGAAAGTTTTTGCTGATTTTAAAAAATGATTTTTGTGCTTTTACCGCCTTAATTTCTATTTTTTTAAAATATCATTTTCACCATTCCTTTACGGTTCAAAAACGGCAAATTCTGAGCCACCTGGTTTTAATTAAAAAAAGTTTTTGGTAGATGTTCTGCTAACTTCCATGTGAAGTTAGCAGAACACTTGAACATTTTTAAAAGTTTAACAACGGTAAAATTGTAATTTTACGATTAATTAGCGGCTAATTAACGCCAAATAATAGGCCTATGGGTTTTTTAATTCTGCCAAGTTTTGTCTGATTCTAAAAAATGATTTTTTTGGTTTTTTCGCCTTAATTTTTATTTTTTTTAAATTTCATTTTCACCATTCGTGTACGGTTAAAAAACGGCAAATTCTGAGCTACCTACTTTTAATGAAAATAAATTTTTGGTAGATGTTTTGCTAACTTCCATGTGAAGTTAGCAGAACACCCGAAAATGTTTTCAAAATTAACAACGGTAAAATTGTTACTTTCACGATTATTAGCGGCTAATTAACGGTAAATAATAAGCCTATAGTTTTTTTAATTCTGCAAAGTTGTTCTGCTAAGTTCACGCAAATAATTTCAAGGGAACCTTTTCAGCAATTATGTTTTCAGAAGAAGAAATAGAGATTTACTCTAGATGAAAATGATTGGTAACGAAAGCGGCTAATCACCTAGGTAGTCAATGCCGCTGAAAAAAAAAATCACTAAAATTACGAATATTAGTAGAACGTTAATAGACTTAGTAATAAGTAACGACTACACATTAAATGTGTAGAACAGGACTATATTATTACGAACCATTCCATAATTCAAATTAAATTAAAACAAAATGAACATGAAAATAAATATGGAACTAGGTTGAGTAGGGTAAAATTAATTTTGATGACAGAACTGTTGGTTGAAAAAGAATGGGGATATAGTAGAACGAATGTTAATTTAGTTAGTAAAATATTTATACAAAATATCACTTCTTCATTAGACAAAGTGGCTCCAATGAAGGAAATTAAGGTAGATCTAAGCAAAATACATGGTTTGATAAAAAATGTATGGAGGCTGTAGCAAATAAAACCAAGACATATAAAAAATATTCTTTCACGTAATACGAAATGCGAAGTGTAATTTTTACAAGAAAATGATCGATAACAATAAGAACAATAGTAGGCAAATGAGGAAACACTTAAAGGAAATGGTCGGTAGAAAAAACGAAACATTTAGTAGTTTCCACAATGGACTAAGTTGCAACGAGGCACTATATAATAATGATGATGAAATACCAGATGTATTAAACAAATACTATATCAGTATTGAGTAGATAATTACAAGCATTGATTCCAATAACGTATATAGCAACACTATTTTGAATACCATATCTCAATATGAGTGTACAATGTAAACTTTTACTAAAATATCTTTGCAAGGTTTATATAAATGTATTACCAGCCATACTTTTTAGAGCATTTAAATAAAAGCTTTTCTTTAAATATTTTTTATATAATTTTATTTTTTACGTTTTAGTTTTTTGAAATGCTGTAATTTCCAGATATCGATTTTGAGACGAATCGGATCATAACCGGTAAAGTCGTCTGCCATCTTGAACTAAATTTTTTACTAGAAATTCGTAATCCGCGACCCCGAAAATCCCCAGATATCGATTTTGATCGATTAGGATCTAAATGACAAAAGTCGTCAGCCATATTGGCGCCCCCATTTTGAACTTCTGAATTTTGACTAAAAGTTCATAATCCGCGACCTAGAAAGCCCCCAGATATCAATTTTTAGTTGAATCGGATCTTAAACGGTAAAGTTGTCCGCCTTCTTGAAGTCGTCATCCTGAACTAAATTTTTGACTATAAATTCGTAATCGGCGAACCCGAAAACGCCCAGATATCGATTACTTATACACATGTACAAAATTTCAAAGCTCTAGATTAATTAGAACTAATTGAAATTTTGATTGCAAGATTTGCCCTAAACAAACTAACTAACGAACATTGCAAGTTTAATAAAAGCTTTTAAAAATAAAAGTGGTATATTTAAATATATAGGCGCATATAAAAATATTCGTATAAATACATGTATATTAAAATAAAAAACAAATTTTTTTTTATTATTTAATAAAATAATAAAAAGCAATATAATAACTACAAACAGAAATATATTTTTTTTAAAAAAGGAATATTTTCTTTGGATTGATATTTAGAGTAATATTTATAAATTACCGAGGAAATGATCTTTTTGCATTGTTCGTTTTGCATTTTGCTTGTCTCGTACCTCGTGTCACAGACTGCAATGGTGAGTAATACGAAAATATGCATTTTATTATTACACGCGCAGGCGCAAACCTTTCCATAACACGTCGCAATCCCTTAATTCCTTATGATACACACACAATTCTTAGCAATTCCTCTAAAATTCCCGCAATTCCTGAGGTTTGTACACTAAAATTCCCAGCGGTTTACCCCTCGTAAATAGTCTACAGATAGGATGCTATCTTCCTTTTAATCACTTCTTCAAATGTCTATTTCAAAAGTTGTAGAAATGTAAAGTTTTCCTCCTCTCTGCGTCACCTGGTATATAATAATTTTGATGTGTTAAGACCTTTTGTTCATATCGCTTACAGCCAGGAAATATTGTAAATGGAGGTCATTAATTGATGATGCTATTTGTCTGAATTATTTCTATATTTTTTAAAATACATCCTCTAAAAAAAATCAATGAACTTGCCCTCTGCCTTGACAAATATTTTTAAAAAACACCCAAGACCTATTTACCTTCCATATAATGGACATCCAAATTAGGAATAAATTATCATTCAATATGCATTGTTGCGGCTGTAGATAATAGGTGATTAATATTCCGTATTTCACAGGAAATGTAGAAGTTTGTAGGTCAAGTAACCAAAAAATAGAAATATCGAAGAAACATGTAATTAACACAGCGAGCGTTGTTTTGCGGGTTGATTTCTCTCGGAAGTCGTGAGAACGCCTGTCTCATTTCGAATTTTCAAAATAAAATTGTCGAAACTTCACAAATGCTGACAGTGGTTACAAATATATCTGAACTTAATTAACGTCGTATTTTGAAAGACCGGTGAACTGTGGGAAAATATGAAATTGCCACACATTTTACGCTCAACTGCAATCGCATATTATGCATATATATTATTATTATGATTTAAACGGTGTACTTGTTCACGATGCGATTAGGTTTAATTTCTGTTTAAATTATCTAGATGTAACTATATAAGTGATCGTAATAAGACTGCTCACTTTAGGCTATATATTTAGTTGGACGCATCTTATCTTATTTATTCATATTGCATGATTTAGTTACCTACTTAATGTTAACTCATGTAATTATAGAAGCAACAATTTTGAATGAAGGACAAATAAGTATGGCATATTGCAAATAATAAATTAAGAAACCGACGTTTCTCGTATAGTTAATTAGGTATTATTTCTGTTAGTGTATTGAATTCCAAAAAGCCAGTAGAGGTATACTTTGTCCAATGTCAGTTTAAAACTATATAAAAAATAGGCATTCCTTTGTAAACAAACCTCGAACGCGTGCCATCCATAGGCGCGCGTAACTTACTTTTCAAGGCAATACATGCCCCGCAATATTTAAAAAATCGTTTATTATACATGTAACACTATTTTGCAAACTTATTAACTAATAACTAATAAATTATTGCTGAAGGTGGTGGAAGAATAGGTAGGTATACCGGGTGTAACAGGATCATGGTATTCCCCTCTTTTCTCCTTTGGTTTTCAAAATAATTGATTGAAATTTAGGATATACTACATATATAATAAGCGGCACTTTTTGTCATACAATTGATTTTTTTTCACACTAACTTTCGATTTTTAAATGTTATACCCTGTATATTATTACATTTTTGAATTCTGCATAATTTTCTGAATCCAACGATGCCAAATAAGTGATATTTCAAACATCAATTTTTTTTATAATATAATTTTTAGTTTTCCATTTAAGTGCGCCATGACGGTTCCGATTTATTCTAAATGCTACAAAAATCGAAATCCCGTTATAAACACTAAATTACGTGATTTATGAGCAAATAAAATCCACCAAAATTATTTTTCGGGGAAAACTCAATTTTTTCAAATGGAACCATATCGGTACCGTGGCACCATTTATTAGTACTATTAATAAGGAATTTATTCATATGTCGTATTAAAATGTGCGATAAATACAAACAAAATTACAGCTAAAAGAAGACAAGAAAATACAATGTTGTTCTAATTAAATGTTAAGAAGTAACTAAGGCAGGTGACTTTGAAAACAATGAAATATTTAGCTTGTCAAACATTTGTTGGTTTAACGGCGTTTTTATTGTGTCTTTAAAAATTGTTTAAAATTTTTGTTAATTGTGTTCAAAATGCTGCAAATTTATACAAGAGATTAACATGTCCACTTTTTCATAGTTTCTACTATTAATCTTGTTATTTAAAAGGGGGTTGTAGATCACTCTGTTAAAAAATATCGGAAAAATTAAAAATTTAGAAAAATTGACGATGCTTCAAAAGACGTTATCCGAAAAACAGTTATAATTTTTATCTAGAAAATGAAGTCTCTACTTTGGAAACTTTAACGCATGATACTGTTAATTACGGCTGGATAGACACCACTCAAAATTGTACTTTAAATGCGCCATATTCAAGGGGAAAACGTATTATAATTCTGTATGCCGCGCCTGAAGTAAAAATGGATTCGTACCCAACGCACTGCTCTTGTCAACCAAAAGTATAAAACAGTGTTCTGCTGACTATCGCGAAGATATGACCGCGGATTTGTTTGAAAAATGGATCGCTGACCAGCTGTTGCCCTATATTCCCCCAAAAGTCGTTATGGATAACGCTTTTTATCATTCTTAAATAAAGTACCAAATAATAATATGAAAAAAGGCAACATAATAAAGTTTATGAGATTTAAAAATATAAATATCCTGAAAAAATTCCAGTGGAAAAAGATTTATTAAAAACTATCAAAGATGCGTACTTCCTGTGCTCATTTATGGAGCAGAAACGTTCACATTAACAAAGAAGACTGTTAACAAATACGTGTTGTAGAGCTATGGAAAGGTCAATGTTAGGTGATTCCCTTAGGGATAGAGTCTCAAATACAAAGCTTCGCCAGATGTCTGGAGTAACCGATGCAATCGAGCGCATAACAATGTTAAAATGGAACTGGGCTGGGAATATAGCAACACTAACAGACGATGGACGAGGAAAATTTTGGAATGGAGAAAGCGCCTTTGGGCATAGGGGACGCCCACCATCAAGATGGGTGGATGACATAAAAATAATAGTGACAAACTGGATGAACACACCACGCGATCGCAGACGATGGAGTGGACTACGGGAGGCCTATGCTCAGCAGTGGACGCAATTGGGCTGATTGATGATGATGATGATGATGATGATGATGATCAAAGAACATAATTTTAAAAAAGAATATGTTGTATCTGCGAAACATGGCCATACTTTGTTACGCTTACCGCCATATTATTTAATCCAATAGAATTGATTTGGGATAATGTAAAACACGAGCTGAGAAAATGCACCCAGAATCCGATTTTACACTGTAATTCTAGATAATATAAGAACCGTAATATCCGATTTAGACATTTAGAATGATTGTAGTAGTGAGCTTACTGATGAGTCCGTTACCATGTCACCAATTTTTTTTCTCAAAACTATGAGAATTTCTTTTATTATTATTTAAATATTCTTGCTTTAATAGAAGTTTTATTTTAATTGAAGTAAAATAACATAACTAATTTTGTTTTGTTTGAGATATGACGGAGTTTTTATTTTATTTTTATCGTTTTTAACAAGAAAAAATTGTGGTATATTTTATTTTTATCATTCTAAACAAGACAATAATAGAATTATGTTATTAATGTTACCACTGTTATCAGGTTTGTTAAGTTTATTCTATCGTCATACCTTAATAACGTTATCTACCTTTCCCCTTCCCATCTGGCAAAAACTACTCACACATCCCCGTTAGTTTTTGCTGGACGGTGACATTTTCTATAAAATCAAGCGTTTCTACGTTTCTAGTTCCCTATATTAAGAGTGAATGAAATTTTTACATTCTGTACAAAATGTTATTGACTAAGTGAGCAAAGTTTGTTGTTAGTTTATGAAAAGTATATAGGTATTATTATATTATAATCCTTTATACAAACGAACATACAATATACATACCGGGTGTAACAGGATCATGGTATACCCTTTTTCTCCTTTAGTTTTGAAAATAATTGATTGAAATTTAGGATATACTACATACATAATAAGCGGCACTTTTTGACATACAATTGATTTTTTTTCACTTTCGGTTTCGCCGGAAGTGACACTAACTTTCGATTTTTAAATAGAACACCCTGTATATTATTCCTTTTTTGAATTCTGCAAAATTTTCTGAATCCAACGATCCCAAATAAGTGACATTAGTCATAGACATAAGCGATCTTATTTGCGCATGCGCTGCATATCTAGCAGACGACGCGCTTGGTAATTTTAAATTGAAGTTTCATTATGATGTTAATATCGCATGATTGTTATCTAGTACCGTATAATAAATATATAATTTCGGTTTTATAAGATTTGTCACGAATTTACCTTACCGTAACTCCAAAATAAAAGGTTTTCGTGCCTTGGTCCCATTTGAACTTTTCATTAGGAAGGTCTGAACTACAACATGTCTCATTTTCGACCATTTTCACCGGGATCCCAAATCACGTGTTTCTGTGCGGGGTCCTTTGGCGGCGCATAAGCTTAATTTTTTGCGGAGAATACAACAGGAAACAATAGCACGTTGAAAGAGGTAATTTACTTCCGAAAAAAGTATGGAAACATTTACAACCTCTAAATTTGTTTGCTTTTTGCTCGAAAAATACTGATTTTTCGAAAAAATAATAAAATAAATTGGTGAAAATTTCAAGAGCTATAAATTTTTTTTTAATCCGTTCTAGCTTAAATGGGAACCGTGATATTTAAAAAAATGAAATTTTAGCACTTTCTTCAAGATGGCGGTTAACGCTGAGGTCATAGCACCCCGTAAATATAAATTTAGGCTTATCCTTCAGAAAATCGCGGATCCATTGCAAGGTCCCACGGTAAAAAATCTCTTGCATGCTAAACCATTAGAATTACAAAAAAAACTCGAACGTAAGAAGAATAAGAACGTTCTTTGTAGATATTTGATTTTTTATGATAACATTTTTTATGTGATAAAAGGTCTATTAAATAGTAGCATAAAACCAATTCCGGACGCTCTTTTTTAAGAAGACAGGTGAATGTAAATTAGTGTTATCAGAATGCTACCATATCCTATTGTATTATCCACAAAAAAACTATACCTATGTGCCAAATTTCATGTTGATATCACAAAATGACCAATTTCTGTAAAGATAGTAGTGAAGCAACCCCAACAACAGGCACAATATGTTGAGTCTTTTTCGAGTTGTGGTGGAATAATCAGTCTGACACACACAAAAGATATATGCATTTGCATCAAAATTTCCAATAGAAGAAAAGATTGATATCGAAATCAACAAAACAATTTAAATGTTTTTTAATCATATATTGTAGTATAAAGATGTGTATACACTGACACTCAACTTTGGCAAGAACACAGACTAGAAAACAAAGCAAAAATGTTCTCGGAATTCGAATGCAATTTCCGGAACCATCACGCTTCTTAAAATAGCACGACCAAAGCCCTAAATAGGTGCGACCTTCTGCAGGCTCAACTCCACTATGTGTCCCTGGCAGTGACAGATTCGACGTACGTCGGGCCCTCCTCTCCATATTATGCAGGCAGCCATGAACTGCCGGGCAAAGGCAATTCTTGTGATCGCGGTTGGCGTGGGACTGAATGGAAATCTGGGTCACATGAGAGTGAGGTCCAAGGTCGTTGCAGGAACCACAAGGGCTAAAAGGAGTCTGCCGTTGAAATTAATGATATTTCCGGGACAATGAGCGTATCCGGCTTCCGTTCTGGAGATGGCGGGGCGTCGGTGGGATTACTTCTAGCATTTTCATTATCTCGAGGGATATTTAACGACGGATTTCAAGTCTAAATTAATTGGAATTATTTCTTAGATGTTTTATACCTAAGGATCACAAAAATAAGCACTGAATCAAAGATGGGAAGAAAATAACACCTTACTTAAAGTTTACACTCAAGTAATGTCACTTTAACTCTATACAGGGTCTCTCTTGGAGACCATTTCAACAAGTAAACATGAATCAAAGTTGTACAAAGACAGTCCGATGAGCATTCCTTATTCAAATATTTAACAACAATGCTGAATTGAAACATTACTCAATGAGCAACGCCATTCATTCATCGAGTGCAATAGAATTTATTTGTACAGTCATATAAAAAATGGGGGTGGTAGAGTGGGTGGCTAATGCCAAAATAAATTTTAAAGGCCCTTGGTTCTCGTACACACACAAAATCAAAATTAAATTTTTTACTCCGTTTTATAATAGGGTGGGAGTGATAGTGGGGGTGGCTGATGCAAAAAAAATTGACTTCGTACATGCCCTAAATTGCAATTTTATGGATTCTTACCTGCTTGCTTTGCCTAATTAACCTTATTTACACTATTTACCCCCGAACACTCCAACGGAATTAGATCAAAATATAATCTAGTTCCAGATCTCGTTATAATACATGGGTTCACCAAATTTCAAGTCAATATCATAAACAGTTCCAGAGTAAACGTGCGCACAAAAAAGTTACAGACAAACCGACAGACAGAAATTTCTTTTTGCTCAAATTTAAAATCTCGACGACTTTTAAGGTATATTTCAATTGCAACAACAAAATTTGTTTGCGTTACTATACTTCCACTGGATGTGGAAGTAATTAAGTTGGCCAGACAGTAAATGTTTGAGGAATTTAAGATTTAAAAAAAAACATCATTTGGAACTATAAATAGGAAAGAAGCTATAAATTTTTGTAGGTGCAATAGTAGGAATAAACCTCATTCATATTTATTACTTAAACTTAATACTGGTATGAACAAACAAAATCAAATTATAATTCCCTTTGCCATTCTCTCTGATTTTCAAATAAAAAAAAATGAGAAAATACCCATTAGTTATAAAAAAAAATATTATAAAAAAGCTGAAAAATGTTGCAGATCTCTGCCACAATTTATTGAAAAGTTATTTAGAAAAAATAATACAAGTTGCAAAAATGGAAAATCATACACGTGTTTTATGGTCATCCACAAGGCACGGTTCTTGTCCCTATTTTATTTATTATGTATCTAAATGACACTTGGTTTAAAAATTAAAGGCAATGTAGTATCATCTGCAGATAATACTGCCATCTTTTTCAAAGTGAAATCACAGAACAGAATATCTGAAATTTACAGGTGATTAAAGATTGGTTTGATAAGAATATTTACAGGACCGCAGGAACATACTAAATTTTCATGCTCCTGCATTTTTATAAAACTTTGAGAAATTAAACAGTAACAGCTATAAGGTCAGAAAACAAAAAATGTATTAATTTTATTAACTCCGAAAATAGTACTAGAAAAACTTGGGCGACTTTAAATAATCTTAGTGTAAAACCTCAAAATTCTACTGAGCTACCATTAGACCTTAATAACGCAAATAATATTAATAATCACTTTATTTCAGTTCATCAAGAACTAATAATATTTAGGATATTATAGATTTTTACAATAGTAACATATTCACATCACTTGAAGACGTTCACAGTGCCATCTGCAGGATTAAGTCAAAGGCGTATGGCACAGATAACATAAGCATTACAATGATTACATACTGTTGTCCATTTACAGAAAAGTATGTATAACACATCCTAAATTGTTGTATCGAAGAAGGGTACATCCCGAGCAATTGGAATTGGTCTAGTGATGCAATTACCTAAAATAACTAATCTTCTATCATTTGGTGACTTAAGACCTGTTAGTGATCTACCTGCTTTCTCAAAAATTTTAGAAAAGATAATATACTTGCAAATATTTTCTTGTATTGATAAAAATGAAATTTTAAGTAAATATCATTCAGCATTTAGATCTGCACACAGTTGTACTGCGTCTGCGCTTTTTCAAATTACAGATGACATTATCAGGACTAGGGACAAAGTTATGGTTACTGATTTGGTCTTACCGGATTATTCAAAAGCTTTTTATAAAATCGATCGTAAATTAATGTGCCAAAGTAAATTTTTATGATTTTGATCAAACTTCTGTTAATTTTGTCAAATCAGCAAAAGCTCAACGTCTGCTTTTGTATTAACAGGTGTCACACGGGTTCAATTTTGGTGCCATTATTTTTTGTGCTCTAAACGACAGAAATTCTCAATAAAATTGAGCTATATCATACCATGCAAATGCGGATGATACTCAATTTTATCACAATTTCCAAAGAAATAATTTCCTTCTTGCAGAGAATATGATCAGTAATAATTTGGAAACAATGTATAATGTGTCTTATAAGCATTAATTCTAATAAATGTGTGGTTTTAATATTAGGCGGCAGAAACAATGTAGATGCATAAGCCACATGCAAATAAATAAGAATAAATGGAGAAAACCTATCTATTGTTATATCTGAAAAAAGTTTGGGTGTAGTATTTGACGATTCATTGAAGTTTAATTTGCAAGCAATCAAAGTAATACAGAAAGTCTATATTACTTAAAACTTCTATATTCCAACAAACACATATTAAATTTTAATATGCGCAAGAACCTTTGTGAAGCATTGGTGCTATCACATTTAAACTATTGCAGTTTCATCTATGAACCCTGTTTGGGCACAGTAGACAAAGGCAGATTGCAAAAAAATACAAAATTCATGCTGTAGACTTATATATTGGCTCCATAAATATGACCGAGGAATTTTTGCCAGAATAAAAATACTACGGTGGTTAAATATTAGTAACAGGACGAAGTTACGCTTGTTATCTTTTGCACATTCCACTATCCGCTCAGGTGTGCAATCTTATATTGGAGACAAATTCATAAGATGGCATCAACAACATTCTGTAAATATACGGTCACATAATGTATTTACCATACCAAGATTTAGACATATATAATGCAATAAAGCTATATAATTCTGTACTCCCTTCTTTAAAAACCTGTATTCGTACAACATTTAAATACAAATTATTATTGAGTTATCAATACCGATACAATTAGGTAATAATGGGGTACCTTGTAGAAGCAAACAAGCAAAGTTTATACAATTAAGCAAACATTTCACTACTTTTTCCTGTTTCTTTATTTTCTTTTTTTAATTTCCCATATACGTAGTATATAAGGAAAGTATGGTAATCGTGCAAAAATTCGAGTTTGAGTTTTTGATCGATTTGCATGTTTTCAAGTCCCCTAACCCAAAAAGTGGTATTTATAAAAAGTCTGTCTGTCGTCTGGTCGCACCTATAGCCCAAATTATTGGATCGACTTTGTTGAAATTTTACATGTGTATTCAAGACGGCCACACCTCGAGGCGCAATCGCAAAATCGATCCTAGCTGAAATGAACCTCTAAGAACAGGAAAAACAATAGAAAATAATTTTTGACGATTTTGATTATATTTGGTACATGGACGCTCCCCTAGTACCGATATGAAATGACTTGACGAGTTGCTCCTAGAAAATGCAGGGAGGGAAGCTGTGGGGCGGTCTACTCCTAAATGGGAAAATTTGTCCGAGTTGTCGCGGACCGATTTTTCCTCTTTCTTGGTTCTAATTCCCTTTGTGCGCTAAGTTAATTCAATGTTAAATTTCATTTTAAGTGCATTATAGTTAAGCGTAAGAATAGTCCTTGGGCTAAACTTCGCTCTATATTTCATTTTGTATTCTTTAATAATGGCGTTTATTATTTGAAACACGTAATCAGCCGCTTATCTTCCTACTGCTCGGACAAACGTACTGAAATTCTCGCCTATGTACTAATTTGCATTTATATCTGTTGTTTAACATTTTTATTATTTCTTAATTGCCAGGGTATTCACGCATCTGTATTTTTACTTTTCTACTATATTCTGTAAATCTTATCTCATGTATTTTCTCAATCAGTAATTGCTTTTAGTGTGGGGTAGTTTACCTAAATAAATAAATTACAAAATTAAAATAAGTACGAATACGAAAGTAACATATTGAAGTTTATGCTAGGGATTTGAATTTTGAAATAATGACATTTAATACTATCAACAATTTCAATGAAAGGTAAATTTCCTTTCGTATTTTTCTGAAGTAGTCCTTCAACATCTCAGTCCTAATATTAGACTGCATGATTTTTTGAGAGAGAGTGGATATGCGCACGTATGTATTTATTAATATAAACTATTGACCTTCCTACTACGTATTTGAGTATTCGTAACTATACCAAAAGCTTGGAAAACTAATGGGCAAATAAAAGTATGTCGGTTATAATTTCTAAAAGAGCAGATTTATCTTGATTTTCGTAAATAGTCATACGTTCAAAAAATATCAAAGGTTAAAATGGACAAATTTCATATTTATTTTGAGTCATTTGGGTTTCTTTTAGATTTTGTTTGGCGCTAACAATGTGTCACATGAAAAAATATCGTCAATAAAGTTGACGTAAAAATGCCTCTAATGATACCGAAAACACCGCAAATAAAATGAGAAACGACCTTTTTACTTATATTTATTTATACTTGAATGTCAAGAGGAGACATAAACATAAGTCTTAATACATAAAAAGGCTAAAAACAGAATAAAACATTTGGCATGCACTTTAAAGTAAAAATTCAAAATAAAGTTAAAAATATTGTGTATAAGCGGTTTACGAGCGCATTGCATTTTTTATCTGAAGAATTCCAGAAAGGAATTAAAACAGAAATTAGTGGTATAATTAAAGATAGTACACAATATCCAAGACAATAACTAGAGAGTTTAGATAAGTTAGATAGGTTGTTAATTGAATTAAATTATTTCTTTTTTTATAATTTAGTAGTAAACACACCAAAGATGGCACCCATAAAAATCATTGGACTTGAGAGATTCAAATTTTTTACACAAGTTTTCATATTATAAATTGATAGTTTTTAAGTTATAAATTTGAAAATTATGATGTTAACTTAAGGAAACAGATATTTCGATATGATTTTCATCGAATAACGCAAAAGTATCACAGTAAGAGAAAGAATCTTAGAGACCAGTCAAAAAATTGAGAGTGAACTTTTTTATTTTTCTGTAGAATTAGTAGGTCAGTCAATAACACCATGAAACATCGCAAACGCGCATGTATCTACGATCTTTTTATATGTTGTTAGGACCCCTAAGAGTAGTTTATACTCAAGTTTGCAACCTTGAAAACCCTGTGCAACTCCCGTGGTGCTCGAAAGATATGCGAAATTTTGGCACTTCTTTCAGTTTTTTCGAAAAGACTACCTTAAAGTAGCATTTTTCGGGTATCATTCTATACTTTTGTAAAGCAAACTAAATTTACTACTATTTGATCTCTAGATCCATTGGTTGCGGAGATACAGCCAGTAAAAGATGGGAATTTTTTCCAAAAAGTGCAAATTTGTCGGTAGGGTCATTTTTCAAGACACGTATCGGCTAAACTAATGGTCCTAAAGAAAATTCATGACAAAGGAATGGGAAAATGATGAAAACATTGTACTGAATAATGTTGGTATGTATTTCTTTAAAAAAGGTGCAAGAATGTAAATGTAATATTTTAGGTGTAACATATCACTTCAAATAAACATACACTAAACAAATAAATGTAACCATAAAATAAACAACAAACATTAATGTGAACTGTAAAATACTACTTACACAGTCAAGCATAATCATCGCAGTAGTTTAGACCTTCGCCCTTTTGGAGGGGCCGGGTCTCATCTAGTCTGGATCAGTGGGGGAGGGAGGGGGAGAAGGGACGACGTTTTCTAGAAGTGGAGATGAGTCGTCATATGGTGTTGGGTCGTCCACATTCTCGTCCCCCTCGTCCAGGTCGATAGGGGTGACGTTGTTACAGCTTCGTCCTTATCAAAAGGAGCATAGTATACAGCACTTGAGCACTGCCTTGCAAGTGCACGACACTATGCATCCTTTCTTGCATTTTCAAGCCATCATTCTAAGCAGGGTCTGAGAAGCGGGCTCTGCGCTCATTTGGACTTGGGCCTATCCCCAGTCACACGGTTTTTTTTCGGCCCCCAACCATTTTTGCACCTGGTGGTAAGTCCTCCAAGAATGATATTTTGCAGATTCTGTGGTGGGGGAAAGGCGGGCAAGGTTGACTTTGGCCGTTGTTGCCGATTTTACAAATGCTGAGTATCGTAGGATATTTAGCGTTCCCTCATCTACTCCGTATAGGTTCATCAAGATCTTCTCGCCAGCATTTCCTACTTCTCCTGGTTGGAGTTTGGGTTAAGGAAAATACTGGCGAGGTCTATCCAGTGGGGTCTTTTTTGAGAACGTTGCACAACTTCATCTTGTCTTGCCAGAAAAGGGCAGAGGTGGTGTCACACCCACTGATGGCATGCAGTAACAAAACCATCCATCGTGGTACCTGCATTTCTCCATATGTGAAGAAATTTGCTGGATATTGGGCGCACTCTGACCCACCTCTGCCGCCTTCTGGAAGTATACATTCGTCTGTCCAGAACTTAAGCCGTTGAGGAGGACCAGTAGGTCGACGTCCTCCCCAATGATGAGAACGAGGAGTTCTTGGAGACGGCAGTCCTCACTATATCAGCATCGACGTCTCCTTGAGATTGATATACCTCGATACCCTGCCTCTCAAGTTCAATACGCATCAAGGTGATCAGTCGCCGTTTGTTAAATTCATTTGAGAGCAGTTTTGTTTGGGGCACTTTGATGGGTATTGATCCATCAAACAAAATGTCACTGTAGGAGAGAGAAGCAGAGCGTCGCAGGCGTTCAGCTGATTTAGTGCTCCTCATAGCTGCATCTTGTGGGTATTCATAAAAAATCACAGCTACGTTTTTACCAAACTGGTTGAGAGCGTAGCTGACGTAACCCAAGACAATGGTTCTGACTGAATCATTTCGATGCCAGATCACCTTGTGCAGGAGGTAACCACCATCGACGACTGAACACTCTGTTTCCTAGGATGATGTTTTCAGTGAGCGGTGTAAATGCTGAATAGGAGGAACATTTCCTTGCGCATTCTTTCTTCAGTGAACAAAGACAACGGATACGATGCCAGCAAATACGCAAAATGCTGATTCAATTATCCATCTGATTGTTTTGTGAAGCAGACCCTCTGGAATATGGTAAGAGGATCAACATCAACTCTCTTGTTGATCACTTTCACAGATGTGGTGAATGATGCCAAGGTCTTCACTTTGTTTTCATCATGTTTTCATCGTTTTCCGAAAATCCGATGTTTCACTATTTTTTCGGTTTTGAGGAATCTATGAGGTCTAGAAGCACCATTTTGGAATCAAGTTGAAGCTAATTCGATTCTCTACAAATTCTTTTGTCATGACTTTCTCTAGGACCATTAGTTTAGCCGGTAAGTGTCTTGGAAAATGATCTGATAAATTTTCACTTTTTAGAAAAAATATCCCATCTTTGACTGACTGTATCTCCGCAATCAATAGAATATTTACATAGTTTTCTTTACAAAAGTGTAGATTGGAAGATACCCGAAAACCGCAATATTTTTCAATGGAACTTCGTATTTGGTTTATTTAATTTTTCTGATCAACTTTTTAATAACATTTTTCTTTACTTCTGAAAAATTTCTATTAAAAAAATTATAATTGGCAATGATTTAGAGATCGAATAGTAGTTCTACCTGCTAAATGTAGTCAGTCCCTGATGGGTAGCATGTGCTGTAAAAAATTAAAATCTAATTCTACAATAATTATCCAAGTTATATGAGTGGTTTAGTACGAAGTGGGACACATTGTGTATCTGAAACTATGGCAAGGATATACACATGAAAAATTTTCTAAACTTTGCATCTTTTTACCTCGAGATACTGTACTGTTCTATCCCATTGGCTCGTGGCAAACCGTACATAAGTGTATGTTTTATATGATATCCATTATTTTTATCAAACCACACGTTATTTATTATATTTACGGTTGCATAGGAAAAATGCATCTACCTCCGCAACTTGCGATACCGTGAGGATATTTAAATGTGTGAATAATATTCATAATGTGCTCTTTTATTCTACGAGTTTGTTTTCATCCAGAAGTGTGCTTGAAGTCAAGTGTCGTACAGAAAGCGTTTGACAGAGCACCTATACTAGGACTGCTACACATACGATATTACAAATTATAATAAAATAAAAAATATATTTAACTTATTAATAGATACAATTGAATTTTCAAAAAAATATGCACAGAGGTAGCAGAGGGGAGAAAACAACCCCTGTATCTACTCCGTTGCGAAAAAAAATAATTTACAAAGGTGCCCACAAAGCTATCAAAGCTTAAAATATGATTATTTCATTTATTTTAAAGTATTATGGCTGCTATCTTTATGCGCCAAAAAATTGAGGGCTTTTTCAAGACGCTTCTAGTTAGTTCGATGCATATTTTTCAAATTTAACACCTATCCCATCATATATAAATAACCACGCAAAGTCGGTACCGAAACTAAGGAAGAAAATTTATAAAATATGCGTTGATTAATGTTAAATTCTGAGTCTTGAGTTAAATAATATTGACACTATTAAAGAAAGAGATAAATTTAACTTTAAACAAACCAAAGCTAATTTTGATGGTACGAACATCGACGACTAAGGGCAAGTTTAAGTTCAAAAAACTTCGTCATAAAAGTCATATTTTTTGACGTTTGAAGAAAATAGTATTTTTTGTAACGCCATATCCTAAAATGACATTTATTTGACAATTTCAGTGAATCAAAACAATGTCATTATTGACAAGTAAACAATAAAGAAAAAGCGTTAAATAAAGACATTTCATTCCACAGTGTGAAATAAAATTTCTTTATACTTTTTGCCGTATTTTTGCAAAATTATATTATTTTCGAATTTTTTAGGATATGGCGTTACAAAAAATTTTGTATATAATTCGGAACTTCTTCTTTTACTCGTGTGGTTATAACACTCGCCTTCGGCTCGTACTATAAACTCCCCACTTGTAAAAAACGGCATTTTAGCCGCTAGTTAAATAAAATACTATTTATGGGTATATACAAAATTTTTTGTATCGCCATTCGAAATTAGAAAACAATATGATTTTGCAAAAATACGGCAAATTGACAAAGCTACCTTGTCGTAATGACTAAATTCACTTTACAATAATTATTATTATTTGGAACAAAATGGGTGATAGTGAGGAAGATTTTATTCCTGGTATTCCTCCGGAAATCAGGGAACAAGCAATTATTACTGCAACTTTAGATTTATTACCAGCGAAATCTAGAAAATTGTACGAAAAAAGATATGATTTATGTATGCACTGGTGTAAGCAGAAAATTCTGAGTAACATCTGAGTGTGTTCTTTTGACTTACCTATCTGAAAAACTGAAAACTTTCAAATATTCAAGTGTCTGGTCCAAGTTTTCGATGCTTAAACCAGTTTTGAATGTAAGAAATAATGTAGATGTATCCAAGTATCAAAAAGTAAAAGCTTTTTTGAAAAGACAAATCCACTGGGTATAGGGCTAAGAAATATAAAGTTTTAGACAGAGCACATGTCGAACGTTTTAATAGAAGCATCAAATGAAAGGTTATAGGAATAACAAATTAGATTACTGATCAGAAAATCGGAAGGACTTCTACTTGGCCAATACATATTTTTTATAAGATAAACAAATAAAAAATACCTCACTGTTCGACAAATCTAACGCGGAATGGAATGGCGTAGGTAGAATTTCCATTAAATTATTTTATTGAATATAAATGATGTATTTACTATAATAATCATTTATCAGCAATATTATTCACCGTTGTAGTTTGTGAAAGACATTTTGTTAAATCCTATGTATTAAATAGGATTTCCCATTTTCTGATAAGTAATCTAATTTGTTATTCCTACATATTAGGTATAAAAAATTCTCTCGAGCCGGCATTATGGTTTAATATTAAATATTATTAACTTCTAACACAATGAAACAGAGCTGAGTCAAGTTTTTCGGAGAAATACGAAGAGATACTATCCATCGGTGCTACAACAAAATAAAATGCAGATGTATAATAGCTTAATATACTTACCAGAGAACTTTAACGCGGATGCTCTGAGGTTCATTTAAATTTGCGTTATTAGCCAAAAACTCGTACACCATTTGCACATCCACATGAGGTAAATTTCGCGAATCGGCTTTCTGATAACCTTGCAGCATTGTGTTATGATTATGAACCGAAATAAGATCACTAATAAATAAAATATACAAACGTAGGTTACAGTTTACGTGAATCCGTATACTCTCCCAGCGACGGCGGAGCTTGTGTGTGGCTACTGACGTCACGCGGCCTAGTCTCGCGCACAGTTTCGTTTTCTAGCCTCGCGCCGATCCTTGGTTTTAAAATGCTTACAGCGAACGTAAATCTTAAAATTTTGCGCTCAAATTTTTTGTTATCATTTTTTAATCATAAAATCTCTCGGTTTCAGTTAAAATAAAAAAATGTCGAACCGGCCTATTATGTATAACAGTACTACCTACTATCATACTGAACAGAAAATGTGTGTATTTACTTTTCTATCTACAACTGCTCGAATTGTGCACCATGCATTTTGTACACAAACGTGCTCTACGAGACACCTCACGCATCACATTTTGGAGAATTTCAGGAGCAATTGCCTCACATGCGTTTCTAATTGTGATTTTAATGTCCTCAATATTTTCAGGGGCAGTTTGAAATACCTTGCCTTTAATGTAACCCCAGACGAAAATATCCAAGGGGGTAATATCTGGTGATCGAGCTGGCCATAGAATGGGTCCATAGGTGCCTATCCAGCTATCTGGCATAATTTGATTTAAATAATTTGTACATATTACAGCAGTGTGAAGTGGAGCCCCATCTTGTCGAAAATATGTTGTCTGTTGATTATTAAGTTTTATTTCAGACTGTGAAATAATAGTATATTGTTCGACGAGCGGTAATGTAGGTAATAACTCACGCAGATGAAATTTGCAGCACGAGCCGCAGGCGTGTGTTGTAAATTCATCAAGTGGGTTATTACTATTATCGCAAGTTGAATACTATACTTTATCTACGATTATAACAGTTAATATTAAATTGCAAGTATATAAAAGCATTGTTTACAAATGTCAACAGTTAAACACCAAAACTAATCAAACATATCAATTGACCTTCATTCCCTCAATAATAATAATGGACCATCATTCCATTTCATCGTATCGGAAAGGTGATTGGCTGTATCTAGTGAATTATAATATAACTCACGTTTATAACTCACGCTATTTGTTTATGGATACTATTGTCAACAATGGCGTTGTTTTGATTCGTCAAAATTATCAAATAAATATCATTTTAAGATGCGGTATATAAAAAAACTTTTAAAACACAGGGATCACATCAGGATCGAGCAAATTCTTGAAAATTAAAAATAAACGACATTTAATTCAACAGACATCGATTTGTTCTATTGAATCTATGGACCCATGTGTTCATTGTTCCCATATAAATGAAAATGATATTTGTATTTCAAATATTTTTGATAATTATTCTCGAGGGGTAAATCAGAACGCATTTTTGAACGTGAATGTAAATAAGAAGATTCAAAATTGTAATAAATTGGGATACACCTCAACCTTAATGGATCGCCCGGTATCTTTATAGTGCGTGGGTATTTGTGCATCCGTTTGAAAACGCGAATGTAATGCATAAGTACCGTAAGTTAAGACGTGTTTTGCATATCTTCTATTGTTCACAACTCTATTTGTATTTGTGCAAGGTATTCGCCATTGGAATATTTGTCCATTTGCAAACTGATGAGCTATTCACAAGAATTCTACGTTTGCTTAGAAGGTGCAAATATAAAATGTACTTCTACAGTTGCTGTAATACGAATACAATGAAACTAATTTTTCTTTATTTAACACACAACAAAAAAAATTAATACAAGTACTTTGTCTTAATTCCGTATTCTGAAAAAATTTGCATGAGAAGTGCAGTTCCAACCAATACATCGATTCAATGCAGAAATAAATACGGAGAGATTTGACTAAAGTGACGTCACAAAGAATTATATCAAAGTGATCGTAACCAATTACCATTTTATTATTTATTTATTTTTATCTCAGCTTGTCGCATATTCCAAATTAATTATGTGGCATTCAATGGTTATTTCTGTTGTAGTTCGGTGTTTTTCATTTACTTCCATGATTAGGATAGACCCTTCTAATTGAAATTTTAAATTCTGACGTGCATCCTAAAACTCATTCTGCATTGATTCAAATTACTCTCAGAATAAAAGGACCAATAATTATACAATCAAGTACTCCGTACCACGTCTAATTTTTCTGAGTACTGCCTCTTTGCGTTTATGATCCAATTAGAATTTTCAGCAGACCAGTTTGAGACAACACAACTCCATTTGTTGTAAATATAGCTTCGTCGCTGAACAAAATTTCCTTTAAAAAGTTCCTGTTGTTCAGATATTCTCCCTAAGCCTACTAACAGAATTCCAATCTTCTTTTCTCGTCTCCCTGTTCCAGAGTATGTAAAATTTTCGACTTAAATGGTTTTATTCTGTTTTATGTAAGGCATTTTCTGATGTTTTCTCTAGAGATATTTAAATCTAGACTGGCTGTTATTAAGTTCGAATGAGCATTATTGTGGAAACATTCCAATATTCGCTCATTGTTGCTAATTTCCCGGCGTAGATTTCTGTTTTTAAGAATATTCTTTGACACACTACCTGTTTCGTTGAAAATTTTATTTATACGGTGTACAGTACTGCTGCTCACTGGTCTATCAGGATGTCTATTATTAAATTCTTTGGCAGCATCTCTTGCGGAAATAATATTACCGCCAACAAGACGCACAATTTCAATTTCGTTTCTCAAATTTTCTTGTTCATAGCCACATCAATAAGTTGTAAAAATTTTACAGTATTTCTTGTACACAACTCAAACCTGACAGGACTGATGCTTTAAGCAATTTTTATGATATTTTCAATTGTGTTCTAATTTTTATTCCATGGATTACTTGATAAAAATAAATAAAATTATAAGTACAACATGATTTTTACTTTGACCACGGAATTAATATGCAATATTTCTTTATAAATTTTGTATGGGCCCATTTCAGCGGGTGCCTAATCCAGTGGTGTTCTCAGATATTTTTATTAAAAAATCGCTAATACGACTTCACCCCAAAAATTACACAGTAGGTATTGGTTTTTGTTAAAAATGTGTCACTTTATCCTAAAGTGTAGTTTCCCCATGCTTTACATTAAAAAAAAATTCAAAATCGAATGGTAAATAAAAATGTTGTGTCCTGCTTTCAACTGGGTCAAATTGTATAACTAAAAAAATCCAATGAAGCTCTAACTGTTATAGATAAAGTGACAAGTTTACGTCTATTTTTTACGAAAGGATTCGAAGAACATGTAAATTTAATAGTCAAAACACTGTTTATCAGAACCTTTTCTTATAATAATCGTGTTACAATGCCACTCCAAAATGTCTTATTCTAGATATTTTTCGTATTTTTATTTATTACAGGAAACTTGACACTTTTTATTAAACTGGTCTTAGGCTGCCTTGATGTTTGTTAATTTTGTAAAATTGTTTGTGTAATTTTAATTTCCCCCCTATTCAATTTCATGTTTGCTACATTCTAATCCTTTTTGCCATTGCTACACTTCGGCTTTCTGAATGTATAATAATGTTTATTCATCATTTGTAATTACACTAAAAGTACATATGAAATGTCAAATATTTGTCTACTAGAAAAAAGTGGATACGCATTAAAATTGTCAAAATGTATAGAAATATAAAAAATGCATAGGAATGTACTAAAAATGTATAAAACTGCAAAAAAACATATGTAGGTGCATAAAATGTGTCGTGGTGCATGAAATGTATAAAAATGTATTTTAAAAATTTTTAAACATATAAAAAATGTAAAGAAGCAGATACCAAAAAAAGAAAAATTAAAGAATCAGCAATAATCTTAATAAGTGCGTATCGAGTTCTGTAGATATTTGTACACCTGGCTAATAATGTTAAAAGAAGAACTTAACAAACTCAATATTATCTAAAAGAAAATACCATCAGTTCTGTATTCTGTGTAAGTAGTAAGTATCTATGGAAACAACATAAACAAAACCTTAAAGCTGTGTATTTGACATACACAGCAAAATAAGAGTTCTTCCAAAAAAAGCTTTGAAAACGGAAAGAGATTACTTTCCGAAACGGCAGCAAAATACATTATTTCTGTGTTTATTCCGATTTATATTATTTGCAAAACATAACCTCTGACCGTTCCTTTAACGTAAACGTCACGGGCGCAGAGGCTTTTTTCCAATAATTCTATTATTTTGTAGTTTCGGTGATTGGTCGATAGCCGAGTGGGTTAAGGCGCGAAGTGGCAATCGCGATTAATCTCACACGGACATCGCACCACCGGGTTCGAATCCTGGCTCCGGTACTGGCACTGTCGGAGGAAATGGTTGTATGTCCGCGTTTTTTCAATGTATAACCCCCTTCCGCACAAGCCCTGGCTTCTGGAATTGGGGGTTGTCTAATTTCTGTGGTGTTATTTATTTATTTATTATTATTTATTTGTTTTTGAAGAGGGATAATAATACATGCGGTAGAAAACCCAAATAATAGGAAAGAATATAGCACGGACTAAAACATGTAGTATAAAATTAAAACGTTAGCCATGAATTAATTTAAAAATTCATTAATGGTATAAAAAGTTTTTTCAATAAAAAATAACAACTTACTTTTTAAATACGGTGATAAGCTATAATTTCTTTCAGATTTGCTGGTAATTTATTGTAAACACATATAAAACTACATGCTGGTGAGTTCTTAAAAGTGACAGCTTTTTGTTTCGGAATTTGGAATTCACCTCCATGTGTCTAGTACCATAGCAATGAGAGTCCCCGACACGCGACATTTATTTTTATAAGCATATAAAGCACATTTAAATAAAAAGTACAGAAGAGACGATTCAAATATTATTCGCTTTAAAAATGGATTTGCAACTTTCCATGGGTTTTAACTTGAATATAATGATTCTTTTCTGGCCTACGGATCCTCTATTATGGATTTATCAACTCTCCAGGTAAGTATATTATTCGAAATGTGGCTATATGCCAAACAATAATATATATTCAGCAGGCCTTCCGGATTTAGACACGATTTCTTCTGAATTATTCCAAAGAAGGCTGAATTTAACTTGGAACAGACATGATCGATATGTTTGTCCCATCCCAGTTTACTATCTAAGTTCCTAAAAATTTAGTACATTGCGATAAACTTACGTTGTTCTCTATTTCAAAATTCAACGAACTGTTTTCTTGCCGTTTAATATTAATCTATTTCGATGACACCAAGCATCAAGTTTGCCGCACACACTGTTCATGTGAAATGATAGTTCCTTAGGAGTCCGCGCGGAGATAGTTATTGTCGTGTCATCAACGAACATAGTAACTTTACCAGTTGAAATGTGTTTTGAGATAAGTCATTTTTATACAACATGAAATGCAGAGGTTCCAGCGCGGAGCCCTGAGGAACTCCCACGTTCTGTTTTTCAGAACACTTAGAATCGATATTTGACGATAGTTTGCGATATCTAAAGGATCTTCCTTTTTGTACTGACGGCTGCAAGCCGTTCTTAAGATATCAGGAAAATGCCCGTTTAGAGAGATTTGTTTATTAAGTACGTTAATGCTTCGCAAATTATGTCTCTTATCGTTTTTAATAGCATTATGTTGATTTCATCTAAGTTGTTTATTGCTTCCGTTACATCACATATGCCAATGTAAGGTACAAATAATGAATTTACCTGGTATACACCAATATGTATGTGTATTGTAGGTAAATTTTTCGTAATAAAGACTCATTATTCACATTGTAGTTAGTTGTGAAGTCATTCAAATATGAGGATAGTATAGTACGTTTTCATTCAGTACCTACGGTTTAAATTCATATGAAGGACAAAGTCCAATGCCAATGGCTAGTTGTAGTAAGTGAGGCAGGCTCTTTCCAAGGACTAGAAAAGGTTCTTTTTTAAATATTTATATAAAAATGACTACAATGAAATAGTGAAAATAAAGCTAATGTCGACTAATAATGCCTAACCATTGACCGGGTTTTAATATTACCTGCTGGCTTCAACAATATGTATAATAAATAGTGTTCTGGAAGATTTTTCTTAAAAACATCTTTATTTATTTGAACTTTACAATGAATTCAGTATTAACCAGATATATTCGCAGTAAGCCGGTAAACAGTTTTATTTTTGTGTTTCATGCATAGAATAATTCAGTTTATTTGTTATTTCTGTTTAATATTAAACATTACATCAATAAATATTAATAACTTTGAATAATCTTGAAGTAAGAAATAGGAGCGGGCGTGCGCTGAGCCTGAACTATAACATTAATTTTGTATTCCCGTCCTCCAACATACGGATACCATATTCATTCACGTCGGTATAAATGCGAATATTAGACATTAATATCGAAGAGAAATACAAATTCATGGAATACTGAATTATACGCGTATAACTAGCAGCATAACTGAAAACAGAATGGAATAAGATCAGGACCGGCTTAGGACAGGCTTTTGACATAAATTGTATTTGGCATCCTCCGCCGCGATTTTATTTCTGAAAGAAAGGTAAAAGTTTTCTTTATTAAGTCATTTGACGTCGGTCTATTTCCGCAGCTAAGGCCAATTACCGACGTCTAGGAACGAGCTACCACCAACCACGAAATATTTCTGAACTTCGAAGAGTGGGGATCTTCTAATTGCCTAACATTTAATGGACAAGGCATCGACTACTTTATGGGTAAACCGAGATTAATTGGTTAGAAGGGTAAGTTGGCATATTGTTCATATTTCGCTCACAGCATTTGAAAATTTAGTGCCACTGTCATGTTATGGGTTCCTTGATTGCAGGAGAATTTTATATAAACTTTTCAATGATCTATGACGTTTTGCATACAACTATCACGTTAGGAAATGAATTGCCAATCAATAAGTAAATTTTTCACTTTAGTTTGATAGTCCAGGAACGGCGTCATCGAAAGGGGGTGATAGTTACTTTAAACGAGGTAGTAATTTTTTTTTTATCATCTTGTATATATTGTAGAGAGTATATAGAATCCAAATTTTAGACCTCCAAAACCCTTGGCTAATTTTTGTGTGGCCGAAAGACCACGAATTTTTTGGCAATTTTTTCAGTTTGTCAAACTTGAAATTTCATCAAGCGGTATGGGCGTAATTGGCAGTTAAATAACAACAATTTTTACCAACGTAAAAAATTCACACTAGGTAACTTTTTAAACGTCTTCAGCTCTGAAACGGTTAATCCAAGAGAAAAAATCGATAGAATGGAAGTTGTAGAGCGTGTAATTTCAAGTTCATAAATTACCTGTTTTTTCAATTTCGATCAATATTGAGCCAAATACCCTCAAAATCCGAAATGTCCTACACATAAATATATTTATTATTTTCTATTGTTCCTTTTTGAAAATGGGTTGTCGAAATAAAAGCATAATGTAAAGAAAGACCCAAAGTTTATTAACCAAAAATAAAAATTTACCCAATAGTAGTGACACAACAAAGGGTAAAAAAATAAATACAAAGTGCAAGAACAATACAAGGTGTAAGAAAAAACTGAAATGAAGTAAAAACGAGTTTTGGAAAAAAACGAATTATTTGCGTATAGTGTTTAAAGTTGTCAAATCCGTTTGGATTGGGGCTGACTAATGTCCTCGTACTGCAATACTGCATCCTATATTCCTGATTCATTGCAGCAGCACCACCAAACAAGGGCGGATCTATGGGGGGTCTATAGGGGTAGCCCTCCCATGGCGCAGTAACAACAATAATACTAAGATATTTGAAGAAAATATGTTAAAAATATGATGAGACCATTAATGAGTTTATCACTGTAATCCTCTCTATTATGAGAGTAGCAAGGGAAAGCCTATTATCAAAATAAAGAGGAAACGGTGATAAACTCGTTAATCGTTTGATCACATTTAGTAGCAGAGTAGGTACTTAAAAATAAATTTGACAATACGGCCAACTTTGCGACAAAAACAGATATACAGTAAAAGTGACAAAACTTTTTTCTTGATCCTAGTCTTCAGCGAATGTATTTTAGATTGTTTCAGGCCTCGCTTGGCTCTGAATAGCCTTACTTCACTTCGACCTAAAAGATCTTTTGTGATTTACCCTACACCTAGTTGTTCCCCAGGATTCCAAGACTTTTTATAAAGCTTGTGATTTTCCTGGGGCTAATTTCCCTATGTCTTCAGGCTTCAGGCGTTAATTCTATCGAATGTATAGTGCTCTCACTCTACTTTGTGTTAAAGTCCTTTAATTATTAGTATCTAGTATATTTTAATGGATAAAAAAATGTTTTTTGACCTCTTACTAAATTTTCTGAAATAATTAAATTTTATTTGGAACAGTCCTGTTCCCTTCAATTTAACTTCGCGCTAAAGTGATTTCTAACTTTTCATTTTAGGCTTTCGAACTTGAAAATTGTAAAATTTTCGCCTGCGGCGCCTATTGTTTTTCTTTCTATAGTCTATGAAGCCCACCCCTTGACTTCATCCTAGACCCGCCCTTGCCACCAACTTCCTCAAGCTCGAAGTACTCTTCGTCGTCGTCTTCATCGTCATCCAACTCAATCTCAGGAACGTTCTGACATGAGATTCCAGAGTAGTGTTTACAGGTCAAATAACAGTTCAGGCCTGATTTTCGACAGTTGCATACTGCAGTGCAACCTTTTTTGCATGTACACGAAACCACTTTTAGCAGCATATCGGGTCCAGCATCGTTTGACATTGTTATAGGCAATAATCCTGACGAGCCTTTTTCCAACTCCATTGACATGGGTTTGTTACATTTCCCAGCCAAGTTTGCATTTGATGGTATGCGCGCATTGGGTGCCACCTTGCTTCCGATGTTGGTGGCAACCGGGCTAGGTTGAACGATTTTTTTGAGGCGGATTTTATAAAAGCTTGTATCTCAGCTCGTCCAGAAGCCCACTGTGCATCTGTCCGTACAGTGCCAAGATCAGCCGTTCTCCTGTCTGTTCTATCAAGTCTTGACAAACAAATGGCTCGAGAAACGTAGCTGCTTGTGCTTTCAGGTGTGGATGTTACTCAATGAGGGATTCCGTGACCAAAAAATTATGACGTGGTGTCACACCCAGCAAATGCATGCATGAAAAGGACATGTGTGGGATCAAAGTTAAAAGAAGTATTTGAGTACCATAAACCTGATTTTCTCCCTTTCCCTGGTTTGTGGAAGTACAAGTTCTCGTACTTGTTTTCGAGGCCCGTTAGGTGAACGAGAACATCAATGTCCTCGCTAACAATTACCATACTGTCGGACTTTGCTGCTTGGGAAATAGCTGTTTCTACAATTAATAAATCTGCATCTTCTTCTGCCTGTTGCGCTTGGAATTTTTGTATAAGCATCAAAATCAAATGGTTCTTGTTGCTCTCGTTTGCAAGAAATTTTTCCTGTGACAATGCAGCATTTGTTTCTTCACTGAAAATGATATCTGTTCCTGATGTGTTCAAACGCTTTTTACAAGTTGGTAAACATTGTTGTTCTTCGAATGTCAATTACGCCCATACCTCTTGATGAAATTTTAATAATAGGTGACTTTTCGATTGGATGCATTGTTTTTAAGTTATAGGCCACAAACTGAAAAAAGTGCCAGAAATTCGTGGTTTTTCAGTCACACAAAAATTAGCCAAGGGTTTTGGAGGTCTAAAACTTGGATTCTACATACTCTCAACAATATATACAAGATGATAAAAAAAAATCTACTACCTCGTTTATTGTAACGATAAAGTACCCTATTATTAAACTATGAAGAGTATATTGATTTTATTTAAATAAAAAATACTAGCAATCTGTTATAATTTTGAAACTGTAAGTATTGCACTATGTGTGAAAAATTGCAAAAAAATGTTATGCCAATTCAAGCGTGAACACTTAACCACGAAGTTAAAAATTAAGGCAAGTTGGCTATACAATCAACGGGGCAACTTATTGTCAAAAGGCAACTAGAGGAAGAAAAATGGCACCTAAGAGAAAAAGCAGAAGAAAATGAATAATATCAGCACAAAACTTTGTACGTTTGATTAGATTGAATATTTTTTTATGTATTCGTTATATTCTCTTTAATTTTCAACTGTTGTAATTATAATGTTTGTACTGCGAATTCAAAAAATAGATCAACTAAGTACTAAAATTGTTTTTATTAGTAAAAACTCCATTCTTATGATTTGACCCAACTGAACATGTGCCATGTATACGGAGGCAAAAATATACTGTGTTAAAATAAAAGTATTTATACTACTTATCGCATGGAAAAGACTATTCTAGGATTGCACTGCAACTGTCAATAATAAAATATAAATTTTCTGGGCTGAAAAATTAAATAAAAAAATCAAAACGGAAAAGCATGCCAATTGATCCCAGTCTACTTATATCCTTTCCGATGGATGGGGTATCAACTATACAATTCTCGCCTAATATTCCATAGCTTTTACATATAAAATCGCTGTATTTCCCTGGAGGTCACCATGTACTAGCCATGATTACTGTTGTTTTACTTTTGGTATCGAAGTACGAGTGTCAGAGAGACCCTTAGGAAAAAAGCTATTTGTAGAACACTTTATTGTTAACATGTATCTGTCTTATTCATATACGACTAAAATTAATAAATGTTTCATCAAATCAAAAATTTAGTGAGGGCATGATGAATTAATTTCGTTTCTTAAAAATAATTAATGCTTGGTCTCTTGGCTCACTTTAAAGTTGAATAAAAATTGTCGAGTGTACAATTCGGTAAAAAAAGTGTAGATTAAAACGAAGGGTCTAATGTTAATGTGACGATAATTTCTGATATTATTTTATATTTTCTGCAGATCTTCTTTCAAGAATCCTATCTACAGATCTGAGATGCTGTCTAATTCCAACCAATGTAGAAAGGGTCGTTGATTTTTACAACCACGACAACTAAATTAATCAAAAGCACTAAGAAACGTGTAATATTACTGTCTAAGTCACTTAAACTAAAAATAGTAAAGGCGCTAAACCATTTCCTTGTGACATTCTTATTTTAAATGGGTATTCCGCTGACCGTGTCGACATACGACACCGACGCATCGAGGCATCCAGCGATGCAGTATAAGTTTCATTAAATTTGATATTGCATTAATAGTACAGCAGCCCATAACCAATATTTTCGCCTTATCCCCGTTTACTATTTTTTGAAACAACAATGCAGCTACGGACACGTGTTTCGGAATTATTGCTCCTCATCGGCGAATATATCTTAGAATTGAACAAAACTAATAAAATTAGGAAAGTACAGTACACAGTACTCCATTTGTACTTTCATACTTGATGTGCCACATTTTGCGTTTCTTTTTTAGGAATAAGCCACTAAATTTCTTTTTTTAACTATTTGACCTCATAAGTCCTACCTAGGGCTCCTCGTACTGACTGCTCTCATTTGAGGCCCAAATGAGTAATATTGCGACGTTCACAATTAGCCGAGTCGTAAATTTTAAGTTTAAATAAATGTGCGGGGTAGCGTGCATGTTCAAATTTCAATCGAGAAATTGTTGTAATATACTTACGTGGGCAATTATAGTTAATGTGCCAAAGGTCATATGGCAATTCGGAGTGCATCAATCTTATACATTTCCAGATGTCTGGAAATTATCAAGAGTATGCCCGATACTAAAGTGTGACAAAGCCGACAACATACAGAACTATCGACCAATTGTAATACTATGTAATTTTGCAAAAGTCTTTGAAATATGTCTGTATACACACATATTTCCACAAGTAAAACCCATCTCACCAATCTCACCACAACAGCATGGTTTTATTGAAAAACGATCAACGGTTTCAAATTTAGTAGAAATTACTCAAGTCATATCGAATACGCTAGATAACCGGGGCCAAGTAGATGTAATATATACAGACTTTTCAAAGGCTTTTGATAAAATAGTACACTCTATATTACTGAATAAATTAGACTATTACGGTTTTAGCAATCCCCTAGTTTTCCTAATGACATCTTACCTTGATGACAGAAAACTTTACGTTAGCTACAATGGCCACAATCCTAATCTATATATATAGCAACATCTGGTGTCCCGCAAGGGTCCAATCTGGGTCCTCTGCTATTCATATTATTTATTAACGACTTAACAACACAGATTAAATGTGGAAGCCTCCTTTTCGCGGATGATTTAAAATTGTATGCCGCTGTAAGTAGCGTAAATGACTGCCTTGAATTACAGCTAAATATCGATCTCGTAGAAATCTGGTGCAACCAAAATAAACTATTTATGAACGTATCAAAATGTAAGGTTTGTTCTTATACTAGGAAAAGTAATCCTATTTATTACCACTATTCTCTTAACGTTTCTCAACTCACACGTTGTAGTTCAACGCGTGATTTAGGTATTTATTTTGATTGTAAGCTCTCCTTCGATGAACATATTATTTTAACTTCCACATCTGCGCTTAAGACTCTAGGATTTATTATACGTAACTGTCGAACTTTTACAGATATAAAGGCTCTCAAGACGTTGTTTGTTTCTCTTGTACGTTCTAAGCTGGAATATGGTAACTTGATATGGTATCCTCACTACAATAATCACATAAATTTGTTAGAACGTGTGCAAAGGCGCTTCTTGAAATTTTTAGCTTTTAAAGTCGATGGCATATATCCAACGCGTGGTATTGCACATGGTGTATTGACTTCCAGATTTGACATTCAAACTCTGGGCCACAGAAGATTATTATCCAGTCTCACGTTCCTGTACAAACTATTACACAATACTGTGGATGCACCAATCTTACTATCCATGATCAATTTCCACATTCCTAGGCAGAACTTAAGAATTAATCAAACATTCTATTGCAATAATGCCAGAACTAACACGCTAGTCAAATCTCCTATATATGTTATGAGTGATAATTTTAACAAAATAGCACACTTATGTGATATTAATTATTGTTCATTACCCGAATTAGTGAGTGTAGCTAATAATTACTTTTCGTAAAGTTAGAAATTTATATATTTGTATGTGTATGTGTGTATAATGTATGTATGTATATGTGTGTATATATGCGTATGTGTGCATATGTATGTATATATGTGTATATATTTATTTAATTGTAGTTACGCAGTTATATTTCTCCACTGTTCTCCGTTTTATCTGTGTACTGTACCCTAATTACTATTAATTAGTTAAGAAGATCTTAGTTTATAATTTTAATGTTTAGTATGTTTATGTTTTGTGCTATATTAGCGTTTTGCATTTTTTCTTTATATTATCCTGTAATTGGATTTTTCTGTTGGGCAATAAATAAATAAATAAATAAAAATAAATAAATAAATACCTCGTAGGATGTATAAATATTGATTCTTTCCACATATATTCCCATTTATTCCTCAGTTTAGATTGAAGTATATTTGTTATATCTGTTGGGCATATTTTATAATTGGAATTGAGCCCTGAGATGATACTTTCTTTGGCTAGATTATCTACGTGTTCATTATATTATATCCCTATATGCGCCTTTATCAATTCACAACTTATTACTGTTTTTATTCCATCTGTTTACTTGCTCGTCTAATATAAAACTGTGCTCCGCGCGCGGAATCCGTTCCTTATATATCTGAGGTGATTTATTCTCGAACGTTCGAGTGTATCCTTCGCAGCGTTTCTGGCCCTTCTCGTGTATTCTATGAGGCAGGTGTGCACATAACAGTATAATGTATTGACTTAGGTGGCTTACTAATAATCGCACTGTAACCAAATAAATGCATTTTTCAAAGCTCTATCCCATCGGCTTTCAGCTACCAGCTTTTTCAATAAGTCTACGTTTTACAGATGCCCTGTATATTTATGTCTACATATAAATAGTTTTTGTTCGTCTACATATGGGATCTCAGATCCTATATTGGTAAGTAAAATATAAAACATAAAGGAATTAAGTTTAATCCTGCCGAAAATATACGGGTTATTACAAATTCGTACCTAGAATATATGCAATTTAAATCGAGTCACGAGTATCCATTTATTTACATATGTATGTGTTGTCATTGAATGTGACATCAAACAAATTGCAGCCTCAGCTAAAAATGTAAGTCGTCATTTTTTTGCCAGCAAACTCGTTTTCAAATTAACATTTTCCTTTGCTAATTATGTTTCGCTTTCAACAGTTTCGGTGTTTATGTGGCATAGATGAATAACTGCGTTTGAACGGGCTGCGCTTCTATAAATCTCTTCGCATTGCATCCGTTTCTTTATTGCAGTTTATTCGACACTATCGTTTATCATAAAAACCCCAGGGCAGACAATTTCACAAGCGAAGAAACGTGGTCGATTTGGCTTATAATAAATAAAGTTGTAAATATCATTCGAGATCGGTAGACGGTAGTAAAATAGATATCGTTTTATTGACCATGCCTTTTTTGGTAACGATATAAATGATGCAGAAAGCCATTTTCTTAGGGATACGACCAATATAAAAAAATAAATCTGCAGTACTCAAAGAACGTGAGTATTCCAAACTGGATAAATAGATTACCCAGTCGCAATAACTGTGATTTGGTTTGCTATAGTTTAACAGTTTTCTGCAGCAAAACCGAAGCCAAACCGCTATTAACGTTAGTTAGATCATTTCAAACGAGCCGACAATAAGTGCAGTTCAAATTAAACGTCGCGTCGGCGCGCTTGAACGCTTGTGTAAAAATATATATATATATATATATATCTATGGCGCCTACTATATTTGAGTTATCTTCCTATTCGATAAGACTCTCAAGCTTAAAGTTGCTTTGAAGCTCATACGACTGTTATATATAGATTTAGACTAAATAGTGTATGGTCGAGGAAATCGCTGTAGTAGATTGCGGTCGCGGTGAAACGGTCGGAGTGGGGCGGAGTTTATATCTCGCCACCTAGTCCGTCCTTTACATCGCTTACGTGAAAGCGAGACAGATGATTGATATGTTGTTACCGTGCGTTTGAACATATGTGTCCAGAATCGGACTTGTCTAGTTACAGATATGTGCAAGTTGTGTTGTGGAACATATATAGTGAGTGTAATATAGGTAATAATTATTATTTATTTGTCTATTTACTAGTATTTATTTAGAAATAATTGTAGGTATAAGTTAGTTTTCTTACAATTTAATAATATTAAATATAAAAATATTTCGACCCAGCGAAACAAGCGAACAATATAGTTAAATCCGGGTCTGCATTCGGAACCTTTTCCACCTCCCATCTCACCGTGACCGCATTCTAACATACCGTTTGCCGCTACTTTTCGTACCAAGGGTCTATTTGAAATTTGACAATGCTCTATATGCCTTTGGAACTAAAATAGTTATTGAATAGTTCTCAAAACCGTTCCTATAACGTAGGAAAACTAGTATGGCCTTCTCCATATAACCACTTATGATCTACCAACCTCAACATAATTTTCTTAAATAACGCCCATCTACTCCCTTGTGATATCTTATTTATCAGGCTGCTCCTAAAAATATTGTTCGACAGTACCAAATAAAATACTTTTTAATTGTTTAATTTTGACGTAATTCACAAAGTAATATTCAGATTTTTTTACTCCAATTTAATATTAAATCATTTTTTAATGAAGTTCTATCGAATGTATCGTTTTTCCATATTTTTGTATTTGGTTAATAGAACTTCTCAAAAAACGTGCACAGTGTTTATATGAAGACCAGTTTTTATTTATGAACTTCTGTTTCTCGAAAAAAAATACGTTTCTTATGTTCGTGTCACTATGAAACTTATTTCTTGTGCCTTCAATACCTCTTATTTTAAAAATTCTTATTGAAAATTTCAAAATGGTTGTATTCTGAGAACTGCAGGGACATACAGTAAACTACATCTTAGTAAAAACGTCAGTCATAATTGTGAGGAGTCTTTCTCAGGCTTTGCCGCCTGGAAAGGAAAGAAGTATCACTTTGTCACTCGAGCGTCGATCAATGGCAGTTGCAGATCGGTGCGGTTGCTCGGGTGCTAGTTCCAGTTGTATGTGTAGGAACAACACTACCCTACAAGCCGGTTAAGCGGGGCCGAAGTAAATCCAGTGGAGAAACGGTAGATCCAGTAGGTCAGTGAAGAAAATTAGACGTTCATACTTACAACAGTGAAGCCTTATTTCACTTCGACCTAATAGATTTTTTGTGGATTACCCTACAACTAGTTATTGCCCGGGATTCCAAGACTTTTTACAAAGCTTGTAATTTTCCTGGGGGCTAATTTCCCTATGTCCTCAGGCCTTAATTCCGCCTACTCTAGGAACTTTAGCCTAATGCGGATTAATACCTTGCATTCACAAAGTATGTTCCCCAATTTCAGTTGCAGTATCGCAATATCTGCATTTGTCGCCAACTGCCTTGCCCATATTCTTGAGATGATATCTCAAGGGGCAGTGGACAGTTAGAAGGCCTGTTATCAGCCTTTATTCGAACTTTTCAAGTTCGAGTTATAAACTTTTCGCTTGTCTTTGGCCTGGAGTATTCCTCCAGTAGGACTTTTTCTGATGTTTTTCCCATTTTTGGATCTCCTCCGTTATGTGTTCCTTGGCCAAGCCACAAAACGGTTCAGGTTCAATAAATTGTGTTGCAGCTTCTTTTTTCGCAAGGCTGTCAGGAAGTTCATTACCTTGTACTCCCTCATGCCCTAGTACCCACATCAAGGTAATGTTGTTGTTGTTGGCCAATTGCTCCAGGGATTGTCTACATTATGTAAGTAATTTTAGACTCGAAAATAGGACCTTAGAGTTTTTAATGTTGCCTGACTGTCTGATAGTATATAGACTTTTACCCTTCAAGTGCCTTTATTTAGGCATTCCTGGGCACACAGATCTATAGCATGAATTTCTGCCTGGAAGATGATTGGAGGGTGTTACCGAGGGCTTTTGATAGCATACATTTAGGCCCTACTACGCCCACTCCTACCCCTTCAGCCATCTTAGATTCATCTGTATACTAGATGAGTGATGCTTGTTCCAATCGCAGTGCCTCCATCTTGCTCGTCTGATGGCTTTCGATCACCAGGTCAGTCGGACAGTCAAAGTCCTGTTTGATTGGTATTGAGTCAGTAGGTTTGGGCATGGACTCACAATGGATTAGCTCCAAAATCTTTAAGTGGCCAACCAGATCGCTTGGTTTAAATTTGAGTGCCTGATGCAGTCTTAAGGCATTAAGTGCTGCCTCCTTCCTTACATGCAAACTAATCTACCCAAAACAGTTAAAAAACATCAGTTTACAATTACACGTAACTATAATAAACGGAAGCAGGCTATACTTAACACTTATTGACTTCTCAAGCAGTCAACATCACGTCTTTCAGAGATGTCGATCGGAACGCGGCTGAACGGTAAGACGGTTTTACTAGGATCACCTTACTATGACGGTAGAGCGGGAACGAAGCCAAACGGATGAGCCGTGGCCAATGATGATGTATATGATACTTTAATAAAAATACAGTCGAGTACTTACATCCGAAGAAGCCACTGTGCTGGCGAAATAATTGGCATGTATTATGTACTTGAAAAAATACATTAATAAACAATTTTTGTGAAAATCATAAAATAAGTTTAAATTTTATTCCATTCAACATCAACATGGATTTTTATCAATCAAAGGTCGAATAAATAAATATTCTTTTATTCTCGAATTACTGTGAGTTTGGTTTAGTCGTCCTGCTGACTGGGAGGGTTTCTGTGTTTATGAAGAATACCCTACATTCATTTTCCTCTTCTTCCTCCAGTTTCTTGGTTCAGCGTTGTAATTGTATGTATCTTACCGTGTGCATATTGTTGTTTCTTCTTTAAAGGTGTGGATGTATATAAGTACTTAAGTACCTATATACATCCACATACTTATATACATACACATATACACCCAAATACACTGAATATATTCCTTCCTTCTGATGTTTAAAGCTTTGGTTGTCGTGTAGTTCCTGTTTTTCGAAGAACAGTCTGCATTTACCTCCTTATAGCTCCTCTGTATTCCCCTTTTTCTTTGAACGTTTCTTTTAGTCCTTTGTTAATGTTCCGCATCCAATGTATAAAAAAATGTAACAGAAAGACTTTCCGAGACAATTCAAATGATTTTCTACAGTATTTTAATTTTATTAAGGGTTCCCCTGCAGTTAAGATCTTGAACGAATTTTAAACGTATATCTTTAGTTCTTTGAAACCCAAACCCACGTTCTGTCTCCAGTTTAAACTTATTGACATATACATTGGTAAAAACTCTATACAGAATTATATTTTCTTTCTAACGATTTAATCATATATTCTTTAAATAATTAACAGTAAGTGACTTGCTGAAATTTATTATTAGTTTTTAAATCGTAAAATAACCACTTTGGCGTCGACAGTGCGATGGCATTTAGTCCGTTCTTAATATATAATTCAAGTTCCTTAAAAGCTGCTTAATTTTTTAAATGTTATCTTTGTAAAAATTACGTGAGGTGGGTCAATTAATTTAACGGGTATTTCTACTTTTCCTTGGAAGCCTGTTTATAACACAGAGTGATTAAGTTCGCAATTTTAAAGCTATCTGGAAAGAGCAAAACCATTTATAATGATAACCCGTTCGGGGTAGGTAGTAATACTATAAATAAGTGAGTAAATATTTATTTCATACTGTTCTTAGGCGTAGGATGAAATCGAATTTTTAACAGTTTAAGTATAGATCATTAACTACATTATTATTTAATTATGTGGCCTAATATACTATTAACAAACAATAGCTATTTATATATTCTTTCTATACAGAGAACATAAATAAAACAGTAACTAAACAAGTAATCGTTAATAATACATAAAGCGTGATTCAAAACTTGCATTTCAATTTTAAGGAGATGTACAGCAGATCCAAATAAATACAATGGCACAACCAAAAAATTAAGAAAAAACTTTCGAAACCTGCCTTAGCGTAATCTAGCTTTAACATAAATGCCTTAGCGTAATCTAGCTTTAATATAAATAAAATTGGGGTTGCTATTTTTATTATTTAAAAGTTTAGATAAATAAAAACTTCACTGAATAAGGGATTTTATAGCAGAAGGAAATTTTATAAAATATAGGAATTATAATATTTCAACCTATCTGCAAGTGCCTTATATAAATAAGGACTCAACAAATTAAACCAAAACAGCTATTCCCCCTTACGAGCGCTGAATTATATGGTAAAATTTTGCGTCTAAACTCAGTTAAAGTCTAGTATACTTTAACTTGGCGTATGTATGAGTAAATATTTCCGTACGATTTCATTTTCTCTTGTACACAAAAATCCAGATATATTGTCCACGTAGAGCATGTTTCTGGACTATTGCTTTAACTTTGTGTACAATATGGGAGAAAATGAAATCGTACGGAAATATTAATTCATACATGCACACGCCCAGTTAAAGTATACTAGACTATAGCACTAAAATACAATGACTTGGAATGCTCGAATGCTATGAGGAAGATGCGAGGCCTCCTTCATCTCAGGATGTCACTAACAGCAGACCGGTTTCGACCTAGTTTTGGGTGTCATCAGCGCAGTGCAAGTGATACCTTCAATACCCGAAGTGCGCATCTCATAAACACTGTTAAGTTCCACCGTAGTAAAGCGTAACTGGCGCCATCTCTCAGTAGCCTCGAAACAATCCAAATCCAAAATAAAATTGATAATCATCACTGAATAAGCAATTTTATAGCAGAAAGAAATTTTATAAAATATAGGAATTATAATATTCCAACCTATCTGCAAGTGCCTTATATAAATAAGGGATATTATAATTCCTATATTTTATAAAATTTTCTTCTGCTATAAAATTGTTTATTCAGTGATTATTATCAATTTTATTTTCGATTTGGATTGTTTCGAGACTACTGAAAGATGGCGCTAGTTACGCTCTACTGCGGTGGAACTTAACGGTGTCCATGAGATGCGAACTCCTCGTATTGAAGGTATCACCTGCACTGCACTGATGAGACCCAAAACTAGATCGAAACCGGTCTGCTGTTAGCGACATCCTGAGACGAAGGAGGCCTCGCATCTTCCTCGTAGCATTCGAGCATTCCAAGTCATTGTGTTTTAGTGCTAATTGTGATTAGATAAAAAACGCAAAATTTTACCATTTAATTCAGCGCTCGTAAGGGGCAATAGCTATTTAGGTTTATTTTGTTGAGTCCTTATTTATATAAGGCACTTGCAGATAGGTTGAAATATTATAATGCCTATATTTTATAGTTTTTAAATTAAAACATTATACACAAATGCTGTTACTGTTGCAACTAAATTTCAAAATGTCCCCACATAAAAAGCACTACAAATTTCACATCACTGTATGTGAAAAATCATTAAAAATAGCAGACACAGAAAACCTAACATGTTACTAGAACCCTTAACGAACACATGCTTTACTTATTAAATCTAAAAATAATACTAAATAAATAGAATACAAAAAGCTACATATTTTATTAAAAACGCCGTCTAATCATAGCAACAAGTGTATATAAACATGCCTGTTGGTGGACAGGCAAATTTTCACTGCCAGTGAGGACACGGCAGTGAAAGTAGCATTAATGAAGTGCTGCCCTCTGTTAGGGTGCCTCGTTCTTAATGGCCTACTCAAGGAACTTGAGGAAAAAGGTTTGTACACGTAAGGTTACGCCGATGACTTAGCCATTGTCACATCGAGAAAATTCCCAAACATAGTCAACGGGCTCATGCAAAGGGCCCTGTGAATCGTATAACAATGGTCCAATGACTAAGGTAGAACTGGCCAGGAAACGTGTGCTAGACGGTTTTGTCGAGACTATTCTCTACAACACTACTCTAAAGATCTCCAGGCAGTGAAATATCTAGGCGTCATCCTGGACTCTAAGTTGTCCTAGAAAGATCACATAGAGAGGCAAATACAAAGAGCCACCGTTACTTTTTGTGTAAGTAGAAGGACCTTTGATAAAACTTGGGGATTAAACCTCAGAGTAGCAATGTGGTACTTCACCGTTATAGTGAGACCCATGATAACGTATGCTTCCGTTGTCTGGTGACCTGCAGTTGCTAGACTACATATTCGATGGAAGCTAAATCAACTCTAAAGACTCACCTGTCTGGGAGTCACGGGGGCCATACGCACTACTCCCACGGCAGCAATGGAGGCCCTTCTGACCTTGCGCCCTTTCACGGCCTGCGGGCTGAAGTGTGGCGAACAGTGGAAAGAAGAGGGAGAACGACTTAGGCATAGAAGGGCCATATCGGACGCAGTGAGATCCCACTCATTTCTGGACGCCAGGAGTGACAGTATAATGCTAACGTTCTCCATCTCAGTAACTTTTAAGGTCATCTTCCGAAAAAGGAGGATTATAGAATCCATTCGGGAACATACTCGAATCCGCCGATATCGTTCAGTTCACAGACGGATCTAGATCCGAGGGTGGTTCCGGAGCGGGAATATACGGCGAGAAAAAATTTCTCATGCCCTGTGTAAATTCGCAACGGTATTTCGGACCGAGATATTCGTTATTTTGGTTTGCGTACAGGAGAATATCCGCAGGAGATATTCTAACAAACTGTAGTGAAATCGGACGCACTATTAATTGCCCCACCCTATACATATATAAAATTAGTTGCCCAAAAAAATAGAATTCTTAAAGCGAATTTTCTGAAGCGCTATACAATACAATCAAATGCCTTGAATAAGTCACACCTAACGGCGTCTCTTTCCCTAATAAAGTTAAAACAGTTGAAGTTAAAGACTGCGTCTGTCACATTACAATTTTCTCGAAAGTTAATCCGTTTCAAATTGGCTGATTTTTCACCACTACTACGAATTTGAGAATTTCAGAAAAGTAAAGAGCTATTAATGTGCAAAAATGCATATCACTGGTTTTGTTTGTCTTCAATTGTCTGTTTCATTAATCAGTATAATAAATATGACTTTAAAGTTAATTTAATGTTAATAGCTATGAATATTTACAATTGTAGAGATACTGACGTGATAAAGATTTAATTCTCAAACGAACAGAAAAATTCGGAAACGTATGTAGCATGTCGTAACTGAACTCTTATTTAGGTATCAGTTTTACGATTTGTTGATAAAAATAGATATACTGAAATAAAACTCGTCTGGATTACTCACACGTCAAAACAAACATTTTCACCCACTACCACAGAGAAATGCCTACCTACGTAAATAAAATACGCATTTCCACCAGACTGAAGAGACCTAAATACCAACCAATTTAAGAAAATCCCGCTTACCGAACCGTTCTCAAATTTCGTAATCTTCTCATCACATATTTTATGATTGCGCCAATACAGTGTCCGGAAAATACGACACCACGCTTGGGAGAAAGTTCCTGGCACTAAAGAGGCCGATTAAACCGTATACTTTGGTCTAAAATTGCTTTTAATGGAGTTTATAACCTTTCAAATCCGGGAGAAAAACAAATCGTTTTATTTATATTTTAGTAATCGTTTCAGATAAAAATTAAGTGTTAATTAAATTCATTTCGATTTGCTACGCTCTATGGCATGTAATTTTTGTTATGCTCATGTTTTATTCAGTAATTATTAATAATATGTGTTATACAGACAACGCAAACGGTGTTGGATCATAGGGGAAGACCAGGTGAATTTACAATTTCAATGAATGGCTACTAAATGAATCCCCACGCAAGAATTGTTTTATTTTTATGTTTAGAATTACACTTTTGGTTTCCAAATTATAAAATTCCTCCATAAAATTAACATTTAAATATTTGCAAGATCCAGTGGTTTATACAATTTATCGGATTGGCAGAGCGACATACATACTCCACCGGTGTTACTAGGCTACTAAAAACTAAAACAACTGCAGACAGTGTTGCGCGTGACGTTGTCTCGTCATTGAAGCAGTGTTGCCAGATTATTTTGTTTATCGTGGCAAATATTTTCGTTTTTTAAAACCCAGCTATTATCCATGTTTTGGGGGCCAAAAAAATAAATGAATTGCTATGGATTACATTACTTTTACTAGTTAGGAGTTTTAATTGTTTTACATCCTCATTTTTTTTATTTTTTATTATATTACTGATGTTAATCTTCTGCTTTGGTGTTTTGGAACAGTGATTCCATAAAAATGAAGTTATACTATGCGAGGCTTACAGTAGGTCACAAGAAAGAGAGTAGCTCTTAAAATGGAGCCTCCAGAGAGGAGGATGCAAACAGACTGAAGTCCTAATTCAGGGTACACAAGGTTGTTATAGGATTCCTTTCTGGAGTTAGGTGCAGGTGGTTAGATCTTATGGGGGGAAGAGGTGCTCCACTTTGAGAGAACGGTCAAACCCCTCTACCTACGCCACACAATTGTGTAAAAATTAATGCATTCAAGGCCGTAATGAATGTAAAGGTCCGTTACAGTAAAAAAATGCATTGAAGATTGTCAGGATATTTTATGGAAGAAAGGTACCATTTGTCCCGCAAAATGTAAATCCGTCTCTGACTAGACTGTACCAGTTGTTTTAATATCTATGAAGGAGTATATTTATTATGTAACGTATGTGTCATACTTGTTTAGCCAGACCAGGAAGTAAGCGTTTCCATTAATTTAGAGATTTTTCGGCAAACCGATTAAAAATTTCCCAGAAACTTCAGGCACACAGCTAATTAATAACGAAAGCGACGTAAATATTTACGGTGCATTTACAATCGGGCCATTATTTCCTCACTAATATTTATAGATAAGTAATCCAAATATTATTATCGCTGATGCATATAACGATCTATTTTGGAGATAAGCGGAAAAATACGTATTTACAGACAGTTGAAAATAAACATAGTAGAGGTATGGTTAGTTGGTTATTTTAAAATTTCAAGGCAATAGATAAAATGCTCGTGCACTGCCAAAAACCAGACGATGTTGAATAAAATGGAATAAACAACCTTGAACTTGTAGGTTTATCAACCGCAAAGTTATCCAAATGACTAAAATACGACGTAGTTCCTGAATTGATGTTAATTAGAATGCGAGTGTTAAACCATTAGAAATAAAAATACTTTATTTACTCTTTAATATGCAATCAATTGAAGTTCAAATACATGTTGCGATTAATATTGCTTGACGTAGTAGGTAAATACTAGGAGTTTGAACTTTATCTACGATGACTGTAATATTGTCTAGGTTAAATAAACAGCAATCATCAGTGTTAGTTTTATCAATGAATGTGATGCTTTGGCTTTATTTACGTTTTGAATTTTTCTAATTAAATCACAAAACAATTTATTTGTTTCCTTTTATTTTGAAACTAGAATATCCAAATCGCAATTTTCAATTTCGGTGATTGAATTTGTTCCACAACTTTTTTTCGCTACTTTCTTAGTTGTTAAGCTCGAATAGGACAGTAAATCACGACTTTACTGACTGTGAGCTTTTTCAATTTACAATAAGTTTGCGTTTCTTTTAAAATTTCCAATTAATTATACAAATACTTTAACTTTCGGAAAGCTAATTTTCACTTACCATATCAGGAACTGCTTGAGATAGACTGGTCTTTTTTAAATTACTATACCGAAATTAACTCCGCGTGTCAACATTTTTATGAGAAATTAACTGAGGTTTTCACAGCCTGCATACCCAAATATGTATACGTAAAAAATAATAATAGACAATTTCCACCTTGGTTCAATGCTTAAATTATCAGAGATATAAGGAATAAGGAAAGGCACTTAAAGCTTTACAAGCGAACTGGAGATGATATTGCTTATAATGAATTTATGAGACTCTGGTCCAAAATTAAACTAAACATTAAAACTGCTTTCCGTAACTATATACATCTGGCTGAAAGTAATATTAACAGCGACCCTAACAAGTTTTGGGCTTACATTAATAACAAAAAAGGAGGGACTACCATCAGCAATAATATGGTTTATAAGGGGGAGCATTTGAATGATCCTAATGATATTGTAAATGCCTATGCCGACTATTTTGAGCAATCATTCTCTACTTTAGAGCCAGAAAACATCTTGTTAGATGATTTCTGTGACAATAATGTCAATAGTATTAATGTAGTTTCATTTTCAGAAAATGAAGTGTTATTGGCACTAAAAAAAATAAAACCTAAGCTTACCATGGGTCCCGATGGGATCCCCGCATTTCTGCTGAGAGACTGTGCTGCTATCTTTGCTCACCCGCTCATGATACTTTTTAATTTATCTATTAAATGCTGCTGTTTTCCTGATATTTGGAAATACTCCAAAGTCTGCCCAGTGTATAAAAAGGAAAATAAGAACGAAATAATTAACTTCCGCCCAATAACTATAATCTGTAACTTTGGCAAAGCCTTTGAACTGTTATTACATGACTCTATTTACCCTAATGTTAAAAATATCATTTCCAGTCAGCAACACGGATTTATGAAAGGTAGCTCTACTACTACCAACCTTATATGTGCTACGCAATTTATATCTGAGTCCATTGACATGCAGTTGCAAACGGACGTAATATACTTTGATTTTACGAAAGCTTTTGATAGGCTTAATCATAATATATTGATTGCAAAACTTTCCACCTTTGGTATATCGGACTCGCTCATAGCTTTCTTTAGATCTTATCTAATTGATAGACTTCAATATGTCGCGTATAATGGGTTTAAGTCCTATGATTATGGCTCATCCTCAGGTGTTCCCCAGGGCTCTGTTATAGGGCCACTGCTTTTCAATATATTTATTAATGACATAGGCGATACTTTAGATGTGCATTTCTTAATGTATGCTGATGACATAACACTTCTACACAGAATCTCTGGTTTAAACGATTGCATTATAATGCAAAATAATATTTCTAATCTGAGTTCCTGGTGTGTTAAAAACAATCTTTCGTTGAACGTACAAAAGTGCAATGTAATGTCATTTACAGCTAGAGATTCTGAGTATACCTATGGGTACACGTTGAACGACGAACAGCTAACGCGACCGTCTACGTTTAAAGACCTTGGTGTAACTTTTGATAAAAAACTAACCTTTGTCGATCATATCGATACGTCTGTATGTGACGTAAACAAAACTTTAGGTTTTATCATTCGTAATGGTCGTGATTTCACTTATAAATCAACCTTAAAATTATTATACTTTTCATTTCTGAGATCTAAACTAGAGTATGCATCTCTTGTATGGCAGCCCTGCTATAATACTCATATCGCTAAATTAGAAAACGTGCAGCGTCACTTTCTTAAATATCTCTACTTCAAATCTCTAAATTCATATCCGCCTATTGGTTTTCCTCAATCAAATCTGCTTGACATGTTTTCTATGTGCAGCTTAAGTGATAGACGTAATAACTTTGCTATCAACTTTTTGCAGAAATTAATTCGCCATGAATTTGACTGCAACGAGATACTTCATAAATTGGACTTTTATATTCCTAGAGTTAATTCACGTCATAGTCAAACTTTTTATCTGCCTAGAGCTCGGACTAATGTCCTAAAATTCTCACCTGTACATTATATTTGTTCCTGTTGCAATAACAATCCGAATATTGATATCTTTCAATAATGGGGCTTCCTGCTTTTGTTCGCCTATCAATTTTCCTCACTATATTTTTATGTTTATATTTTTCTTTATATATGCCTTATGTACAGCAATCTTGTTAATTTTTCCATGCACTATACAGTTTTTCTTTAGCTGTCTTTTATATCTTTTTTGATTCTTTTATACTAGTCAGTTTAGATTTTAGATTTAGATTTTTTTTCTCTCCTACTTTTATTATATATATTTAAGCTACTCACTATGTGTACTGTATATTAAATATATGTTGTAAATGGTCTTTGTACTGTTAGATGGTGTATAAATAAATAAATAAAATTGAAAAAACTAATACAAACAATTCACAATGTAACAATTATTAGTTGTAAAATATTTAGACTGTTCTTACCATAGAAAATGGGCTTAAGTATGACAATACGAAGTATTCTTCTCTGGGATTAGGGAAAAATAGAAAATTACATAAAAACTCGAAATTAAAAATAATGTAAAATTGATTGTAATAATTTGAGACCAAAAACAAAAAAATATGAAAATGGCACACAAAAATTACATTACAAATGTATAATATTAAATACGATATCAAGCAATATTCGAATACTGTTGAAACAAGTTAATGGCAAAACTAGAATACCAACAGAATTGATACTAAATAACGAGGATCTATTGTTTTCGAGCCATCTCAAAAACGCTGAAAAAATTAAAATTCAAAACGTTAAAATTAGTAATTTAATTTGCTTTTCAACTTATCACTATAAGAATATAATAAAAAAGTTGTTTACCAATTTATTTTCAGTAACAAAGCCAAAAATCCATATTGATTACTGAAATTAGCTCAATACCTGCAACCCCCATAACCTGATGGCCCAATAACACCGTAACCCTGGGACCAAACGAATAATATACGATCTAACTGGAAAACTCATGAGTTACAAAATTTGAATTAGAAAATTTTATATTTCTATAATCCCGTTATCCATGAACAGCAGAGCCTATAACCCCATAATCTCGTAACTCACACTATAATCTCATAAACCTGGAAATTTAGAAGAACCCCAATAACCACATGACCCTATGGGAGTTATGTGGAGAGAAGATGTTGTGCTTAGTTTTTGATTTTCATAATTAATTTTGGAAAACTACACATCGTAGCAAAGTGTACCATGTATCAAAAGATAAATGATAAGATGATAAAAATAATTTTTCATAGGTGATTTTTTAATCTACCGATGACAGTTGAAGAGACGGCAGAAAGGAAGCGTAAACGGAACCCACTCCACAGATCGTTTAAAGATAAAATGATACGAGAATACAGACAATCATTGGTTATGCTGTATAAAAACTTTCCAAAATAGAATATTTGATGCTCATGAAGTTACGAATTTTTAAAGTTATATTATGTATGTTATTATAGATCTTTCCTTTTGTCCACATAACTCCCAGGGTTATTGGGATTCTTCAAAATTTTCGGGTTTCTGTAGTTATGGAGTTATTTTGTTTTAAATTACGGTGTTATGGGCGTTGCTTTCTGTTTCAATTTTTGTAACTCATGAATTTTCCAATTAGTCGTTCAGTCCCAGTATTATGGGTGTTATTGGGTCATGAGGCTATGGGGCTTGCAGGTATAGAATCATAGGGTTACAGAATTAGTATGAAAAGGTTATGGTGGGGGCGAGCGTAGGTGCGTCTTTACTATGTACATACTTCGGTATGCGATGTAAAGCAACGACAGGCGCGGTTAGTACTTGGATTGGTGACCATTCCAACGGAAACCGCGTTCTCGCCTCACACATCTTCCAGCGGCTTGTATATCAGTGTATGCGCGGAAGCTATACAACCTTAGGCGAGGGTTGTATAGGAGATATACCATCCTTCGGAGGGGATGTAAAGCCGTCGGTCCCTTGTCTATTAAATGTTAGGCAAGTAAAAGATCCCTACTCTTCTTAAGGGAAGAGGTTCGGAAAAATTCCTGGTTGGGGGTAGCTCGTCTACAGGCGTCGGTGTTAGGCCTCAGTAGCGGAAATAGGCCGACGTTAAATAAATGTATAAAAAAAAAAAAAAGGTTATGGGATTCTTAGTTTGTCTGTTTGGACTTGATTGAGCTGCGAAGTTTGATTTTAACTTGTGAGATTTACTATACAATGGATTTTCCAAGTTTTGCTGTAGCAAAAAATCTTGACGTATAGGGTCAAAACTAATGTCATGTTCAGTTTCAGTGGATGAAAATACATAGGAATCCGATGCTCTAATCCAGATGCAGACAACTTTTTTTGTGGGCCTGTATAGTCAATGCTCCAGACAAAAGAGTACCTTTTCGAGGATTTTTTAAAATACATTATAGAAAAAACGACTAACTAAAGTCACTTCGCGTGAAAATTGCAGGAAGATATAATTCATTACGAACTATGTCTAAATACCGTGATATCAACAATTGTTTTGATCAAAAGTGGTGAGAATTCTAAAATAATTGTCATTTATGTCAATAATTTTTTGATTGTCAAAATTTGGCATCAGTTTCTTTAATTCGGCTTTTTATTAATAAGAACGGTGATAGTATTTTAACTTTTGGACTTTGAGTGTATTATTTTTATATTTAGAATAACTTAAAAACTTTGATAGAATTATTACAGGATTGAAGATGGCAGTTTTACATTCTATGGCCATCTTTGACCAAAATAGTTTTGGATATCACGGTATATTCTGAGATAACTACATACAGAACATTCACAAACAAGTAAAACTAGATTACTTAATATTCAAAACGAAATAAAAAGTTTGGAAGCAATAGTCAGAACTCTTACTATCTGCTATTTATTTTTACTAATATGTTACTCTTATCTTTGGATACTTTGTCTCAGTAAATGGCTTTATGGTCTAAAAAACGTATCATAAGTTCCACTTAACTGAACGCTAGTTTTATCCCCCGATGATGCTAACAAGGTTAGTGAACCGCAGGGCAAGTAGTGTATTCCAGTGTACTGTTCAAATGTTTGGTGCAAATTGTTCTTAAATGGTAAAATAGCTTTCATACGAAACACCCCCCCCCCCCCCTTGGGACACGGACCCATCGTAGGGTTGTCTCTTCAAACAGGACTACGACCATTCATTCAAGTTGAAGGAGATTCTCAGACAACTTTAAAAGACTTGTAGCTCTGGTATATAAATATAATATCGTGAAATTACAACAGAGACATTATAACAAATATGAATCTGGTAGAATTAACGTTCTATAGTTTATTTTTATATATAATGTAATTATCGACTACAAACTTTGAATAAGATAATAATTTATATTATGTAGTTATTTATTTAACATTAATCCATTCATTTTTCATAATAAGCAGGTTAGGTAGGCAGTTAAATCAGAATCAGGAGAAATCATTGATATTTGACGGATATACTTTTATAATCATTATGTATAGTCCAAGTAAGGACTTCTCTATACATAAAAAACGCAACAAAAATTTTACGGCATAATTATTATCGCCGCGGGCAATGTGGTATATTTAATGACAAACGACACGACACCCGATGCACATTAAAAACCTATAAAGGTAAGCGAGTCAGTTTGCGAACGAAATACTACAGAGTTGTACTTAAAATTTTTATGTATCTGGCAAATTTAAGAATCTTACCCCATTTTGCTTATGTGAAGATAGAAATATCTTATATTGTTGAAACATTGATTAATTTTGGTAGTCTAAATTGAAATTAATATTCTCTTGTTGCTCAGATCTGCCAATAATAATATATCCTCAAACATATATTATATCATTATTGTTGCCCAGCAAGGACCGCGAGGAGGTACGAGCAATTCCTTGCCAAAAATGTGGACACAGAGTCAAGATTTTCGATATTAAAATAGTTAAAATAAATAAAGCAGATCTCTAAAATCTTTAAATAAATAAAATGTTATATTTATATCGATAATCCTAACTTGATCTAATCGACCCAGGTTAACTAAATAAATTCAATTCTGGAAAATATATAAATAATTATCAAATAAAATATATACAATAATAATAATAATGATAATAACCAAATAATAGTATAAAAAATAAATAACCGAATAATAATAACCCAATAATATATACTTATATATAAAAATAATGTTGTATTGCACTTGCGCATATATGTAAAACACTGATAACACGATAAATTCACACTACACTAAATCACGTAACTTTTTATGCAAAGCATTAACTTCTACTCACTAAACACTTCACTACCACTTTCGGAATCAGTATGTGTATCTACAGATATTAATTACTAAACGCTTTTGATTAGGGCTGATGCTTTTTCCTAGGTTAATGTATTCATCTTCAGTTTTAATCACTGCTGAATATATTTTTTCCAATAACCTGCTGTTATTTTTCTCACTTCAGCTTTAATGAGATCGATTACTTTGGCATGAAATTTGGGAAAGGTGTTATTTTTTCGAATGCCTCTTTTCAGCTAACTCCATATTAGTTCGATCGGGTTGAAAATACAGAAATATGGAGGCAACCGTAATATTGCGTGTCCTTGAGTTTCGGCCATTTTATCAATTACATATTATTTTGAGAAATTTTGCTTCTTAACAATATCCAAAAGATCTTTCTTTTTAAAATTTTCTTGAAATAGCACATTGTGTTTTCGAAGAAATTCTTGAATCTCTTTTTTTCTTGTTCCAGTATTTGGTATTTTTTCGATTTGTCGCTAATGATATGTAGCATTGCCTAAAACAATTACGCTGTTTTTTTCTATATTTGGCAGCAATGAAGTCTGAAACCATTCTTCAAAAATATCCGCAGTCATGTTCCTTTATTTGCAGGCATATCAACTTTACATTTCTTGGAGCCATCTGTCCAGCCTTCTCTCACTGTATCATGAGTATCATACCAAGTTTCGTCGAAATAATATATTGGTCGTTGTTCATTTCGAAATTTTTTAATAGCTTCCAAACACTCCATACGCCACCGTACAATTCTGCTGCTTTCCATAAGACTTGCTCTTTTATCAATCATTTTAAACTTAAATCCTATCTTCAATAGCCATAGCTGAAGTGTTTTTTCACTAACTGACACTAGATCTTTTCTTGTCAGTTCCATATGTAGTGATTGTATGGTTGGTACTCATTTTCTTTATACTTGCTATAAATTGCATCTCTTAACAATTTCACCATAGAAGAATCTAATGGTCGTGATGTTCCTTTGTCGGATCTAACTTTTCGTTTCTGTACCCCTTTCTTAATTAATTTACAAACACTTGGTGTTGGAATTTCTGTTAAGTAGACCGTTTTTTCCACGGCTCCTTTTTCTCCTTCATTTTCTTTTATATTTTTATACACTTTTAAAACCATTTCTTGAGTCTGTGGGTGTAAATATTGTGCAGAAACTTTGTTTACCATTACCATCCCCCACATCTTCCTGACATACTCTGCTTGTGCTTGGCTGTGGATCTTCCCAAGGCCTAAATATTTTCACAATATTATTTTACCACACACACTTGTAAACAAAAAATCTCCGAATATTCACTACCCGCCAAAATATTTCTAAAAACACAACTGTATAAAATACGTTTAAACGCAGTAAAATTTCACATACCTGTAAAAATACTGTATATAACTTCACTGAATAAAAGAAAATGTAAACAAGAAAACAATCGTAACGCGCTGTTAAAATTGAACAACTTATTTCAGATATTTCAAGTGCGTACCTGTGCAACCCTTTGCGCAATTACTTTTACAACTAGTTTAACGGTATTTTAATGAGGTCGTAAAGTTTTTGTTGGGTTTTTTATGTCTCGGGAACTATTTACTTCAACTATACTTAAGTTCATTTCACCATCTCTATGGATACATGTTGCTAGTCATTTGCCATTTTTAATTGTTTCTCGGTGAATGTTAATATAATGATTTCCAGCTGAAAATCCCGTACTTTAAGAATCATCGTCGTTAATTTTGTTATTGTGTATATATATACAGGGTGTCCCGAAACTCCCGCATTCCCCTTTAGGTGCTAATTCTCCATGCAAAAATAGTAAGAAAAGTTCCTATAAACATGTGTCCGGAAATGCTTCCTAAGGGAGCTACGGCCCTCTAAAGATGGCGTAAAAATAGGAGTTTTTACTAATTATCTCGGAAATTATTTGGGACAACTTTATGAAACTTGGTTAACTATTTTAGATTATTAAAGGTTATTGTTTTACAGTATTAGCCTCAATTATTTTTTTCCAGGGGCGGAGAAACGAGGGGTCGGCGGTGTTCTTTGTTTCTACATATTTATTTTCCAATTTGACATTTTTTGTATTTTAATCCCTGATTATGATTCCCTGGTTAATTCTGCAAAAAAAGGTCCTCTTTACAATTAGCCATATGGCAAGCCGTTTTCGAGTAAAAGCGGTCTAAACGAAATACTGCGTATTCGGTTACTAAATGCGCATTATTTATTTTTCAAAGTAGGCGTATGTCATTCAGTAACAGAAATGGCTGAGTATACCTCACAGGAGTATCTCGATATGATTATCTGTTATGGTATGATTTCCTAAAAGGAACTATTTTCAATTATTTGGTAATAGTGGTAAAAGAAACATTGTGCAATAGTTTAATGAACATTTATGATTTAAAAAACAACCTGAATTAAGTTTATTATTATGTATTACAAAATGTGCTCAAAATGCCTTCCTTCCTGCTCAATGCAGGTCTCAGCACGGCGAACAATATTATTTGTGGCTCTTTGCGCCATTTCCCTGGTAATAGTGTCAAATGCCGCAATTATGTCGAATCGCATGTCGTCCTCACTAATTGTCTCATTAAAATGAACCAAATTTTTTATATGACCCCATACAAAATAATCCATCGGATTTAAATCCGGCGATCGAGGAGGCCAACTTATTGGGCCACTTCTTCCTATCCAGCGCCCTCGAAAAACTCGATTCAAATGACGCATTGCTACCCTACTAAAGTGCGCCGGAGCCACATCGTGCATAAAAATCATATTCAAGCGAGAAAGCAGCGGAATTTCATCCAGTAAACCGGGTAGTTGTCTCTGGAGAAATCGTACATAATTCGGTCCATTAAGTCGTGCGGGAAGAAATATGGGACCAATCTGCAAAATTGGTGGTAAATATTATTTGAAAGTTTTACCTAACCTATTAGGTACCCAATGAGAATGTAAATGTACTTACCATTAGGTTTTCTATTTGTCCCGCCCAAACATTAATTGAAAATCGGTATTAAAAATGTGTCTGTCGAATTAAATGAGGATTTTCATGGGCCCAGTAAACAAAATTCCTTGAATTAAATACTCCATTTGGGGTAAATGTCGCTTCAACAGTCCACAATATCTGATTAAGAAATGAAGGATTGACCAAATGATTTTCCAAAAAATCTGTGAAATTAAAAAAAATCGATCGGTTTAAGTGGTAGAATATTTTGAATTACAAATTTATCACATTTGTTTAAAATTTGTTTTTTATTTCATGTAGATGCTGCATACAAAATTCAGCTTACTTGTACAGAAGATCATTCGAGGTTCATAGTCTCGCGGTAAGAGCTGCTGAACCCGTCGATAACGATAACAATGTTGATTTTCACGTCGAAGGATTCGATGAATACGTGTTCTTGTCGTCCCCAGTAGCCTAGCAGCTCGCCTAGTACTCAACCTTGGCTGATCAACAAATGCATCAAGAATCATCTCTTCTTCAGCTACTGGAATCCCTCTTTGGCGACCGTTACCTCGTCTATTAGGTAGGACATTTCCACTGTCCCGTACACGATTAAGGCAGCGCGTGATAACATTTGCGTCAGGAAAATGTGCTCGTTGCGGGAATCGGAGCGCGTACAGTCGTGCGGCTGGTACAGCTTGTTCATGAGCCATACCATAACAGATAATCATATCGAGATACTCCTGTGAGGTGTACTCAACCATTTCTGTTACTGAATGACATACGCCTACTTTGAAAAATAAATAATGCGCATTTAGTAACCGAATACGCAGTATTTCGTTTAGACCGCTTTTACTCGAAAACGGCTTGCCATATGGCTAATTGTAAAGAGGGCCTTTTTTTGCAGAATTAACCAGGGAATCATAATCTGGGATTAAAATACAAAAAATGTCAAATTGGAAAATAAATATGTAGAAACAAAGAACACCGACCCCTCGTTTCTCCGCCCCTGGAAAAAATTAATTGAGGCTAATACTGTAAAACAATAACCTTTAATAATCTAAAATAGTTAACCAAGTTTCATAAAGTTGTCCCAAATAATTTCCGAGATAATTAGTAAAAACTCCCATTTTTACGCCATCTTTAGAGGGCCGTAGCTCCCTTAGGAAGCATTTCCGGACACATGTTTATAGGAACTTTTCTTACTATTTTTGCATGGAGAATTAGAACCTAAAGGGGAATGCGGGAGTTTCGGGACACCCTGTATATATATATATATATATATATATATATATATATATATATTAAAACATAATATTTTTAGTCGCAAACTCCTCTATAAAATCCTTATTTTACTATAAGGAATGTAACCAGACTGCAACCAACAGCTACTCTCCGGGCTATGTGCCCCGCCGAGCGCTGAATTACAAGTTATATGGAATAAAAGTGACATTTTTTGTCGAAGGTGTACTTTTAGTGCACCAATAATGGGCAATAAAATCCAACTGAAAGTGAACCGTTTTTCTACGAGAAAATCTCTCACCTTTTGTAGCGGCTTCTTATTTAGCATCTATATTATACATACAATATTAACAGGCATTATTTGTAAACAATTATCATTATTATAATTAGAAAACAAAATTTTCATTATCAGTGGCCCACTCGCCAAACTTTTGAATACAAAGAACTTCCCTCAAATACGTTTGACAATTTATACAAATGGTATCACCGTCGGTCGAGCCACAGAAATTTCTTATACTTACATTAATCCAAGAATAAATGAATGAACAAAAAAAAATAAGCATACGGATCGAATAGAGAACCTACTCTTTAAACAAAGAACTGAAATTAGTAAAAAGGGGAAACAATGTTTTTACTGTAATGATAAAAATCCTGTTTCGCCCAAATTAGCTGCGAAACCCGATCGGGTTTCTTGATTTAAAAAGTTTAAGACCATTAAGTTTCTCAAATGGCATAGTGGATGTAGTTGATCTTTATCAAATCCATAAGCAACAATAGTTTCAACTTTTAAATGTAATTATATCCATAATAGTTATATTTAAAGACCCTAAAGTTAGAAAATTGTATTACACGACGACCTGAGTCCTCGGAAACAATTTAAACAAAGTAGAAAACTGAATTCACCAGCGTAATTCTATGGAAATTTCATTGAATACAGTAATCCATGTTCATTAAAATAATTCTCTTTTCTTTTTCAGGTAAGCTTGGAGTCGTATTTATAATGAGCAGATCATGTAAGTCTAAAAACAATAATAATATAGCTTATTGGCGATTTCGCAACATTATAGAAAATGGAAAAAATTATTCATACAAAATAGGGTAAATTTAAGTCTTCGTTGTAAAACGTTAACATTTTAGGTATACAATGTAAGGGGTAACTGATAAATAAATGACGTTCCATAAACTGAAGAAAGTCTTATTTCCTAATTCGACTTGCAAAAACCATATTTTAATTTGGTACTTGCCATTTTTTGTATTTTTGCAACGTTATTCTTATGATATTTTAGAACATTGTGATAGTATTCTTTGTAATAAACAATCCAACGCAACAAAGTGTTGATGTTGTCCCATTTCACTGCACCAATAGAAAGACACGTTTAATTGATAATGCCAATATCTACGTTAAAAATTGGTAATGGTCAAAATGTCACACTTGGGTTGTTTTAACAATAAGCGGTTTAATTGAAATTCTGCATAAATAACTACTAATGGCGCCTATTTTAATTTTTCGAGTCCTTCAGCACGTAATTCAATTTAGCAGACTGGTTATCTTAATTTGCTTTTGTCTTTTAAATGAATAAAATTTAAATAATTAAATTATATCATAGGTCAACCATAGATTCAGTTATTTTTGGAAGTTTCAGTCAATAGAAAATCACTAATAAGTAAATTAGAAACATAATTTGTATACAATCTAAGAAAAAACTAATTTGTTCATGTATATAATTTGAAAGTTTTAGTTTGTGTTTAAATAGGGATGAAGTTAATGATGCTACCTTGTACATATTTCTTTACCTATCTGATTCGTCTTTAAATTCTCTTTTCAACCATGTATTCCAACATGGCATTTGTTGTTAATTTCCTAACCTGTTTTATTATCTTGACCAACACACCATCATGTTAGAGGATTTGTTTTTTATGGTAGAAATAACTTCATTTCGATGCACTGCGTCTATAGAAACATTAAAATTTGATGATGGATAGGCTGTGCACTCTGTATATGTTGTTGTGTCGATTTAAGTGCTTTCTACATTTATTTCAACTGTAATTGTGGTCCTGCATATAATGTTTCTTAAAATTTATATTTTTTGCCATATTATTAATCTCTATATTTGCTTTTTGTCATTCTCACGTAATCGGGCCTTAATCTCTTTAGATATTGTAATTTAATTAAATTAATTAACGTACTGCAAAAATCTTTAAATATTGTGATAGTGTTTCTCCAAAATTTTCAGCCATGTTCATAACTTTTTCGTCGTATTCTAAATCCTGCATAAAGTAGTGTACTGTCTGTCTATTTTAGCGCCACACCAAATATCAAATAAAGTTTTAGAAACGGTTATCCCATTTTTTTGTGAGCTATATAAAAAGAAATTGGAAATCCATAGCCTAAAACATAATACTTTTAGTCGCAAACTCCTCTATAAAAGTCCCTATTTTTCTATAAGGAACGTAACCAGACTGCAACAAACAGCTACTCTCCGGGCTATGTGCCCCGCCGAGCGCTGAATTACAAGTTACAAGTCTGGCGCGTTAAGTGTAATAATTGCATATTACCATCAAAACGTTAATGCTTCGATTGCAACAAACTCCAGCCGAAAGACTGATCCTACTTAAAGGAGCTCTCCTGCCAGCCGTCACACACCACTTGCAGACTGCAGTTTCGAGCTGTTGGCTCTCGTCAGTGCAAGAGAGCTCCTTTAAGTAGGATCGGTCTTTCGGCTGGTGTTTGTTGCAATCGAAGCATTAGCGTTTTAATGGTAATATGCAATTATTACACTTAACGCGCCAGACTTGTAACTTATAATTCAGTGCTTGGCGGGGCACATAGCCCGGAGAGTAGCTGTTGGTTGCAGTCTGGTTACGTTCCTTATAGAAAAATAAAGATTTTATAGAGGAGTTTGTGACTAAAAATATTATGTTTTAATATTCCGCCCTCTAAAAGTACATTTGAACAATCCATAGCCTAATTTGTGAAATATATTACAAAAACGTGAAAAATAGGAAAACCACAAACGGTTATAGCTTCCTTATTTGAGGAGATACGAAAAAAGTTAAAGGAATGACGGCAAAGACAATAAAAATAATAATGAGTATCAAAAAATTCGAAAAACTCAGTCCACTTTGACATCTGTGCAAAACTGAAAAGAACAAATCTCAAAGTACGGGAACTTTTAAAGGAAATTTCGTTCAACGACGAAGCTACATTTCCAACAAATGGAGTGGTGTCGTCCCAAAATTCACGGTACTAGTATGCCAAAAATCCTAATTGGATCATAAACGCAAAGAGGCAGTACTCAGAAAAAATAAACGTGTGATGTGGGACTTGATTGTAGAAATATTTTTCCTTTTTTTCTTAGAGTAATTTGAACCAAGTTTTTACTTTTTGGAAAATGAGTTTTGGGATGACTTAAGCACGTCAGAATTTAAAATTTCAACAGATGAGGCTCTTGTGCATAACACAGTAGTGGTAAGGGGTTGACTAAATACAAATTTTGAAAATCGATGGATAGGTCGAAACAGTCCTCTTATTGAGTGGCCGGCAAGATCCACGGGTTTGACGCCTCTCGCCTTTTTCTTGTGGGTTATACTAAAACAAGTAGTTTACAAGCCAAGACCGTAGTCAGTTAACGAACTACGTGCTAGAATAATAATTCAAGCATGTGCAACTATTACCTAAGAAGTCAGAAAAGTAACCGCGAATGAACGAAAAAGGTTTGATAAGATAAGAAAAAACGGCGGATTGGTGGAAGAACGAAAAATATAATTAGCGTTTATTTTATTATCCGGCATTCCAATAATTTTGTTAATTGTTACCAAGAAAAATATTTTCCTCAATTGTTTTCCAATTTTTATTCCATGGATTACTTGATAAGAATAAATAAAGTAATAAGGACAATGTGATTTTTACTTTGAGCACAGAGTTATTAATATGCAATATTTCTTTATGAAATTTTGCACGGGCAAATTTCAGAGGCCGCTTAATACAGTGGTGTGCTGAGATTTTTTTAAAACTATTGCGATTTCGTAAATTTTCAATCCTAAAAATTACACCGTAGGCCTTGGTTTTTGTTTGCCACGCTCTACATTAAAAAAAAATATCGCCAATATCGGATGGTAATTAAAAATTGTGTACACAATTTTAGTGCGCACGCATTTTCAGAGCATAAAAAATGCTGTTTTTTCAGGTTTCGATTTCGTCACCATGTTTTAAAGCGCAATTTTCCCTGTAAAGTTACCCTGTGTTGGCACCCGCCAGCCCTATCCGAAGGGGTTAAAAAATGAATCATTCAGGTATCGAGTTAGTCGATGAAAAAAATATTTCACGAAGCTAATCAATTTATTAAATCGATAAACCAAGGTTGGCGCGCTGAAACAGGAAAACATTTTTTTCGAAAAAAAAATTATTTTTTTCAGCCAAAAAACGTCAAAAATAATGTTTTCCTCCGAGTTTTCCTCATTAGTTTATCCAATGTACCGTTCATTGTCCAATCACATTTTTGTACATTCAAAGTTGCACATAATGGCTCTGTCGTATTTTGCCACATGCCAGTAACGTAAATTGTACGCATAATTTTTTCTTGCAGGGAAATCCAACCTGGTGGAATTGACTATTATCGAAACCTTTAATTTTTTTTAAGAACTTTTTGGTGTCACGTTTTTGAGAATACACTTTCTGGAATGTCTTAAGCCGTGTTTCATTTACTTTATTGTAATTTTTAATGCCGTACATTAGAGCCGTGAAATTTTGTATTTCGCTCGTTTTTTGATCATCAAAAATATTGGACGGATCATTCAGAGAAGCGAAAGCTTCCATAAAATTTTCGTGTTTTTGAAGGCTTATTGCTTTAATAAATTGATTATCTTCGTGAAAATATTTTTTTCGTCGACTAATTCGATACCTGAATGAGTATCCATTTTTTAACCCCTTGAGATAGGGCTGGCGGGGGGTCCTGCAAGGTTGGCGGGTGCTAACCCAAGGTCATTTTGCAGGGAAAATTGTTTATGCTCCGAAAATGCGTGCACACTAAAATTGTGCACACATTTTCTCGCCAACTTTTGCATTTATGAGTTCCCTTAGATCCAAACTTTCCTGTTACATTTTGGAGCATTTCAGGGGTAATTGCCTCACATACGTTTCTAATTATGCTTTTGATGACTTCAATATTTTCAGGGGCAGTCTTTAATGTAACCCCAGACGAAAGAAATCCAAGGGAGTAATGTCTGATGATCGAGCTGGCCATAGAATGGGTCCATAGGTGCCTATCCAGCTATCTGGCATAACTTGATTTAAATAATTTATACATATTACAGCAGTGTGAGGTGGAGCCTGCCTCATCTTGTTGAAAATGTGAATAATTTAATCTTTCTGCTACTGGTAATTCATAAAGAAAATCTTAAAATTCGTTTTGCTGGAAATTAAGATATCTTCGAGCGGTTAATTTGCCATCATAAAAATATGGTCCAATTACTTTAGTCCCTAAAAGACGCACCCAAACATTCGTAGAAAATCTTTCTTGGAAAGCAATATCACTGCATCAATGTGTATTTTCTTGTGTCCACTTATAATGCATATTTCTATTGAAAAATCCATTACTAGAAAAATTTGATTCGTCCCAGCAAAGAATTTTGCTACACATCAGCCAGCGGCTCATTCCTTTTTTTATTTAACAACCATCTACAAAATCTTACTCTCCTCGGCTTATCTCCCTCATATAAATATTGAACGTGAAATATTTCTCTTGCTATGTGTTTTTTTATGCGACAGTTTCTCTGAATTTGTCTCAAAGTGGTTTCTTTATTTTGGTTAACTTACATTATCCGCAACATGCCCTCACCTTACTACTTTTTTGAAAATGAAGCGTGCGTTTTTAGCTTTTGAACTAACTTCCTAAACATAATTCGATTTGGCTGAGGAGCATCTGGAAATCTATCTCCGTAAACCGTGACTGCGATCTTAACGTCAAAATTGCACTGACAATAGGTAATGCTAATCACATCGAATTTGTTATTATAAAACTTGTCTTAGAACTCGACAACGCAATATACAACATACCACAGTGACAATCTGTCAAGTAACTGTATACATTGTTTTTCACTAATCATGGCATAGCTTATTTTTACGATTCAATGATATGAATGGTGGTTTTCGTAAAATATTAAATATTCACACTATCAGTTAAAATTTTTGTGACATGTTTTTTACCGTTGGAAAGAGAAAAATAAAGGGAATTAATGGTGTCATGGCCTACTTTGAGATTTGTTCTTTTCATTTTTGCATAAGAGCGTATGTCATAGCCAACTGCATTTTTGGAATTTTTTTATACACATTATTATTCTTCTTGTTTTTGCCGTTCACTTTTTTCGTATCTCCTCAAATAAAGAAGCTATAACCATTTGTGGTTTTCCTATTTTTTCAGGTTTTTGTAATATATCTCACAAAGTAGGCTATGGATTTCAAATTTATTTTTACTGAAATATAGCTCACGAAAAATGGAGGAACTGTTTCTAAAACTTTATTCTTCTACAATAGATATTAAGCGAGATATTTGGTTTGGCCCTCGTAAAATAGACAGGCGCTATTTTTGTAGTCTCATCACAACGTGAACCTTTCGTCATGCTACAGAAAGTATTACATTAGACTCAAATACTGAATATTGAAAGTTAGATATTTAAGTTCCATAGTACCGGACTATTATGAATGGTGCAATAGAGTTCGCATTGTATACTCCTAGTGACATCTAGGCGGATCGTAAACAAGCTATAGTTGACTCATCCTCACATAGATGTCTAAATGTACGCCACAAACTGAATCCACTCAAACAAATAATATCCTACTAAACAATTTACGAAAGGAGTTGGACGTCGTTTCGGTTGCCTTACAATTATTTTCATAAATGTACTTCTATAGAATGTACTTTTTTTGGTTATAGTTGTCCAGTACGTAGGTAAAAGGTATTAATTTACCAAACCGAGTCTTGAAAATAAAACGAAATAAATTTAAAGGTTATCATGTTCAAGCAAACATATTATTTATTGTAGATTATAATTTATAGTTTCTCTGTTTCTCATAAAAAATGGAAATTTACACAGTTAACAATAAGTCATTATTTATTTGTCTGTGAGAAATTTAATTGTAATTATGGTTATTTTCATGAGGAAGAATGTTCTCATTTATTCGATACCGATACTATACCACAGCATTCCTACTTTTGCTGAAGACTACTATGTGTGTAGAATCAAGGTAATCGTCAGACTTTCACTACGGCGACTCGCCAATGGCGTAACATAAGTGGGCCTTGAGATTTGAGGTTTGTTTTAATTTTTTCCCCTAGAACGCCTCTAAGTATACTAAGAGGGCGAAACATTTATGAAGCTTTAGAAATATATGGGAATTTCTTTTGTATGTAGAATAGGTAAAACTTAAATGTGGTATTTAATAATGATAGAAGAGGACGTCTGTTCGAACAACCAGATATAATATGCAGATATAACACGAGGGACGTCCTAAAATAAGTCCAAATGTAATTTTTACCATAACTTTAAACTATTTTTGAATAATGTAACGAGAATCCAGAGAATACCTATATTATTATAGCTTTATGTATGTAATATCGAATTTATAACCGAAATAATCTGCAAGCGGTAGCAACTATTTTAATTTAAATATATTTGCAATATCCTAATATTTTGAGTACTTGTTTTTCCTGTTAGATAGCTGATCATTGAACTTTGCTTAAAACAAACTTGAGCGTAATTCTATAGGAATCGAGATATAAATTAGTATCTGTAATACTTATTTTAAGACCAAAGTATCTATAATTTGCTCGAAATTATCGCATTCAAATTTATTATCGCTTTCTATTTTTAGATTTGGATTTAAGTCTGTTGATAGATCTCGGATGATTTTAATAAAGTCATTGAAACTTTGAAATCGGTTATATATTTTATGTGAGTAATTTAAACATAAATAGTAAATAATATATAGATGTAATAGTTTTGGTCAATGACGTCATTTGTCGGTATTAATATCTTGGAATGTATTATGGACTTCATGATTTGGCATTATTTGTAGTGACGGCAAAATAAGTTTTGTTCGGGAACTGCTTTAGACTGGTCTGATTTTTTATAACTTGTTCAGGACATCAAAGTAAGTGTTAAGTTTTTCAAAATGAAATCGGTCGCGAACATGTTTTTCAACATTTTTTTTCTGTAAATTACTGTTTTTTGTGGTATAATTAAATTTTCAGGGAGACGTTATTGATTAGCTTTTTTTAAAAACGGGTTATCAGTAACTGTGGAAACAAATAAAATATATGATGATTTGTTAATATATAGTTAACATATGTTAACAATGGTCGGGTTTTAAAAAAATATCCTCAGGTATAATAGAAGTGCTCCACCGATCAGAAAGTCACTTTGAGTTGATTTCGTGGGCCCCAAAATACTAAAAGCTGGCATATGAAACAATCGAAAGTTATGTCCTAAATGACTTAAATTCAAATTTACACAAAAGTTGTTCTGTGCGAAAGGGCATTATTCAAAATCTTTAATTTTTTTTGGTAGCTTTCGGCCAAGGGCCCTACTGCCAGCCGCAAATTGTTTATCTTTAATTATTACAATTTATATGGTACTATTATGTGAGATTTAACTAGTGCAGAATGAAAGGAATAGGTAACCAATAAAACAATAGTTCATCAGTCGGCTCAGGGTGGCGCTGCCTCATAGAACATGCCAGAAGGAGTAGAAACGTCTCGAACCACCTTATTCGAGAATAGCGCCACGGATATATAAGTAGCGGATCCAGCGCACGAAGTTATTTTTGTATTAGATGAGCAAGTGATATTTAAGTTCAGTACAGTTCTGGGATGAGATGAGTAGTCGGATAATATAGAGAACAGTAACAAGTTGTGAATTATAGTAGTAAGACAACAGTAGATGAAATTTTGCTTCTAAGGCGGAGCTGATGTTGATCTATAGTTAGGTTTCTGGGTTTTCTTCCGCGTTGATTGTTTTGAATACTTGACGTTTCAACCATCTTGACGTGGTTTTCTTCTGAAGCGAAGTGAAGTCTGTTGGCCTGAGCTCCTCTATTTATATGTATCGTCAGAAGACGTGGTTTGGTTCCGGTGATGTCACATGGCCAGTGGACCGGAACATTGATTTCCATGTCAATGGTAGCTGTAGTCCGGCGTCACGGTTGAAGTTATTTGGATTTTTGTGTATTTCTATGGCTTCTCTGTATCTTCTGGGCCAGTAGTGTCTCGTGCTCGCCAATCTTTTGGTCTCGTCAAATTTTATCCAGTTGCCGGTTCCCTTAGAGTGTTCCGCACACTTAATGATGTTTTCCTTCTTTGTGTGCCTGATATGTTCTTTAAGCCTGGTATTGATATGTCTCTTAGTCTCTCCTATGTAAACTTCTCCACACGAACATGGAGTGCTATAAACTCCTGGTGAATCGAGCTTTTCTGGTGGATCGTATTTAAGAAAATGTCCGATTTTTTGTTGTGCGTTGTAGATCACTTTGATGTTCTTCTTTGTTAGCACTCTTCCAATCCTGTCCGTGCAACCTTGTATATATGGTAGATAAATGGTTGCTGTGTATTTCTTTTCTTCTTTCGTATTGACTATGCTCTGTTTCTTGATGGCGTTGTTTATATCCTTGGGTCTATATCCATAAATAAAACATATATCACTTTTAATTTATTTTAATGCTGTAGTTATTGCTATATTAATCACTTTTAATTTATTTTAATGCTGTAATTATTGCTATAGTAAATGATGGATGGTTAATGAGACAAATTACACTGCGTTATAACATTAACAAAAATTTGGTGTGTAACATTTTAAGAAAGTGGAGAATAAACGGTACGATTAGTAGATATCCTACTTAACAAGAAACTAATTATTAATATTTCGTTATTGCACCATTTCTATTTATAACATCTATAAGTCTGTTTGGCATAGAATTAGATAACCTTATACAATAATTATTAGTAATAATATTTTCCCATGCATTATTTACTATTTCCAGTAATTCTTCGGCATTCCGTGGTCGCATATTTCGTTTTTAGATACTTCTTACGAGTAGTCCCCATACTTCTTCCACAGGGTTAAGATCTGGACTATGACTGGACCAGTTAAGAACATTGATGTTATCTTGAAACCAGTTAGTTACGGTATAAGTAGTATGGACGGAACAATTGTCTTGATGAAATATGAACTCATTATTAGGAAATAATTGTGACACAGAAGGGAGCATAATATTGTCTAAAATCCTAATATACGTTTCACTATTAAATCGTTCCTCAATATGCCACAAAATACCAGGACCATGTGCCGATATCCAAGCTCACATATTGACGGAAAATCTACCACTTTTATCATTGTTAGATATATATTTCTCATCTAATCGAGTATTCGGAGGACGGTAAACACGAATACGACCGCTGTGTGTTGACTGGAAAGTTTTTTCGTCTGTAAAGATTACATTGCTCCATTGTTCAGCTTTAAGTAAGTATTTCTGTGCTGCTGCATGACAGCGTAGCTCCGATTCTTTTACTCGCCGGCGACCAGTACTACTCGATCCAGGAAAATTCGTTTCTTCAGCAGCCTGAATAACAGTAAAATGGATTTTCTACTAAAGCATTTACCAATTGCAAATCTTGTTGTTGAGTTGATATCCTTCGTCGCCCTGATCCAGGATTTCTACTTATCGTACCGTTTATTCTCCACTTTCTTAAAATGTTACACACCGAATTTTTGTCAATATTATAACGCAGTGCAATTTGTCTCATTGGCTATCCATCTTCTGCTTTAGCAATAACTCCAGATTTAACTAAATCGCTTATATGAGGCATATTAGTTTTTTGCACACTTGCAATAAATTATGACATCTAACTGACAATGTCCCAATAATTAAAGTTAGATGTACATAACTAGATTTTAGCAAAATAGCGTTATAAGACTTGTCCTATTTTTTTTTTGCTCACGACCGTAAATTCAGTATTTTAGGATAGTGTGTAAAATATAAGTAAGTATAATGGTGTCATTTAAGGCGGTCCACAGAAAAAAATCTGGAGCCGTCAAATCAGGAGATCTTGAAGACTATGATACTGTTCCTATCAGTTGATTAGGCGATCCCCAAATAACACCCACTCTACTGTCAACGTTCCTTGCTCTATGAGTTTGTTGGAAGAAATGTCTCCAACATGTGCGTGGCTTCAGCAGTCATTAAGAGAGATTTTCCTGTTCTGATTTCAATTTTAGATCCTTATTTCGATCAATTAGTTTTTGGTTTTTAGATATGGAATTTCTAATCTTTGTAAACAATTGGAGCTTCCTCTTGAAAGTTTAAGAGCTAGATCATGTCAATCTCCGGAAACTTCTCGTAAAAGGGCTGCTTCCTCAACGAGCTTTTTCAACTTTATGAATATCTTTGGTTGGCCAGGTTTTTTAGTATTCACTGGTCATTTTATTTTTGGGGTGAACAGCTTAGCATTTATTGCTACCTCGAAAATAACTAATGACATTTAAAAACAAAACAGGCAATTGACATTTCAAAGTCTGCTTAATACTTTGCAACAAATTCTATCGATTTATTCAAAAATATATTTCAAAACCATCAAAGCACTAAAGAGAACACTGGATCTAGATCTGTACTGCCACTATTTCAATTCTTTCACACCGTGTATCACTGAATTTAAAATTAGGAAAATGGGAAAAAACAAGGTAAAACACCGCATACATTTTGGTCTTGAATAAACAACACATCAATAACGGGCCAGTCTTCGATAAGTTATAAAACGTTTTCTTTTTGACGGGACGCTTGAAAAAAGTACTTTTCATAAATATTACACACCCTGTATAGATATACTGAAAATAAAGACATGGCAAATAATCAACGAGTCAGTGTAAACATTTTATTCTCCGTAACTTATTTTATATTTGATTATATTTTCATTTTTTGTATGAATGATGCGAAAACGAAACATCGTATATATATTTACCTTTTTAATAAAAGCATTAGGTTTTGCAATCGGTATTATTATTATACTTTTCTACTAAATGACATAAGAATGTTGCCAAATTGAAAATTTGAACCCGTTGAAATTAAAATACACTGTATAATTACTCTAAATTATTTACAAAGCTAGACAGTCTTCCTGTGTGGAGCATTCCTCTAACTCCAACAAAGTGAATCTTAATGCTTTCGAGCACATGCGGCCATTATATCATTCATTCCTCTGCAGAAACAGAGGGACTTATATTATTTCTAAGACAATACGAGATTGCATAACTCATAACAGATGGGAACATTTTCTGTTTAATGTTTCAGCATTGTAACATGATTTTTGCTCTCGGCATTGACATTCTTCAGAGAACGAGCAAAGCCAGAAGACGGGAAACACTGAGCTGTAATCATAAGCTGAACGGATTAAGTCAGTAGCGTCTGGGTATATTAGTATAGACTTCAATATAATATAAGCAAATAATTGGCAGTTGCAAAAGTAAAGTATCATTTAACAATAACGTCGGATATTTCAAGTGTATTAGAATATAAATATTTTAAATTAGAAGAACATTGATAATAATTGAAATTTCATAATGATTACTACAAGGAAATGTTGCCTAAACTGAGCAGTGAGTACTTCAAACACAGCCGCTTTCTGTGACCGATAACCGTCAATATTTTATTGTCATGTTTTGATATAAATGATAATTGAAAATAAACGATTATTCGACGCTCGAAACGAGGATTATATTCGCCTGACATTCTAACCTGTTTACTGGTCACTGTAGTGCGAAGATGAAAAGTAATTAATAAATTTATAACATAACCATCGGCCGGATTAAGAACTTTTGTTACTTTTTTATGGTAAATAGTAGTAATAATAATATTTATTAACCATTAGAGATACAAATGTAAATATGGCAAGTCAAACAGTACAATACATCTATGGAACTTTATAAAATAATAATGTCATATTTATAATGTAATACATATAAGTGTATAAAACAAAATAGGTAAACTTAGACGAACAGATGTTAAATATGCATTAATATTACACAGAATATTGGAATGCATACTATATTTCTATGGATTCCCCCTCTTTAAATAATTAATCGTATAATCAGTTAATGTCTGTTCGCGAGAACCGGTCTTTGACGTAATTTAAGTTTATTCGCATACAGGGTGTTGCATCATGAGAGGGACATAGCTTAATAGGAGGTAGAGAACATCAGTGGTAACCGGAACCTCCCATAGAAATGTCTCATTGGGCCTTCACTACGAAGTTACAGGGCGTTTTATAATTTTTGGCCAAACCTGGTTTTTGTCATAACTTTGACAGGGAATGAAATAACGGATTCATATTTGGTACGGCTAATGTACTAACGAGCCCCAAGAGGTACATGTATAAAAAAAATATATCCAGGTCCGGACTCACTATAATTTATGTTTCTTCTTTGCATCAATAAAACATCACCCTGTATATATTTTTTTGAAATTTCGATACGATATTCGAAAAGAGCAAGAAAAAACAAACAAAATGGCCTATTTCATTTTTTTGTTACACCTTCGTGGTTATTTAAATACGTTGTTAAATGTACAAGAAAATGGATTACAGAACCCTATTAAATGAGAGGCACGTGAAATAAATAGTTTTATAACTAAAATTTGCAAAAATTCTATTGAGCCTAGGTGGTCTGGGTGAATCCTAATTCCGGCACGTTTTAAAGGTCCATTTTGGTAAAAAACTGTGGTCCTAATAAGTAATCGGGTATGAAATAACAAAATTTTTAATCAATCACAGTAGGCTTGTTCAAAGTGACAGATAATAAAAAGAAATCTCCTAAACAGTTGAATAATTGTTTGTTAGTAATTTAATGTGTCAATAATCCGCATTTAGTTAGTGAAAACTTTAGTAAAAATTTTAACTATGCCAGTAAAATTTACAAACGTGGAATATGCTGACATAATATTCATCTATGGTTTCTGTAATGGAAATGGTAGGTCGGCGGAAAGAGAATATCGGCTGCGTTTTCCTGGTCGTCGATGCCCTAATCATAAAACCTTTAGTACGGTGTTCCAGTATGCAAGACAACACGGAAAGTTTCCTAATTCTGCAGTTGTGGAGCGTGTTTTACAACAAGGTGTGCAGGAACAAAACAATATTATAAACGTAGTTCAAGAAAACCCAAATATGAGCACTAGACGAATCAGTTTGGCAACTGGTATTCCTCATTGGCGAGTATGGAGAACCCTAAAAAGAGAACGTTACCATCCATATCATATCCAGCAGGTACAGCGCCTTCAACAAGGCGACGATATCCCCCGCCTGGCATTTTGTCATTGGTTGTCTAACCATCGCCCAGTCATTTACAGAACCTTATTTACGGATGAGGCACAATTTACATGGGATGGAGTAAACAATTCACGAAATAATCATAAATGGGCACAGGAAAACCCACATGCGGTACGCCAACGCCGTTCGCAACACAGGTTTGGGTCGGACTTGTGAATAGACATTTGATAGGGCCACATTTTTTTGAAGAAAGATTGAATGGTGAAATTTACTTTGATTTTCTTCAAAACATTTTACCGAATATGTTAGAAAATATCGGTATAAGAGGCATGTTGTTTCAGCATGATGGGGCCCCACCACATTTTAACCTTCAAGTAAGAGAACACTTAAACAATGTGTATCCTAATAGATGGATTGGACGCGGGGGTCCACATGAATGGCCACCAAGATCTCCTGATTGTAACCCTTGTGATTACTTTTTATGGGGCCACTTAAAAAACGAGGTTTATAGCATTGAAATTGAAAGTAGACAACATTTAATCCAGCGCATCGTTACAACCTGCGACGAAATACGGAATAGTCCAGAAATGATACGTCGAGCAATTGGTGACCTTTCTAAACGCGCAAGAAAATGCACAGAATGTGGGGGAGGACATTTTGAAAATTTACTTTAGTGTCAATTACGTTTTATTTTTAAACACATTTAGTTATTGTTTTGTTATTTATTGTTAATTGAATGGAAAATATTTTATTTATTTAGATTTTAGTTTGTTCTCTTTTCCAATTTTTATTAAGTATAAAATGTTGATGATTTTCTTGATCAAAGTAACTGGTTGCTTAGGCCTAAATGGTTTAAATTATCTGTCACTTTTATTCTTTGAACAAGCCTACTGTGATTGATTAAAAATTTTGTTATTTCATACCCGATTACTTATTAGGACCACAGTTTTTTACCAAAATGGACCTTTAAAACGTGCCGGAATTAGGATTCACCCAGACCACCTAGGCTCAATAGAATTTTTGCAAATTTTAGTTATAAAACTATTTATTTCACGTGCCTCTCATTTAATAGGGTTCTGTAATCCATTTTCTTGCACATTTAACAACGTATTTAAATAACCACGAAGGTGTAACAAAAAAATGAAATAGGCCATTTTGTTTGTTTTTTCTTGCTCTTATAATTTAGTGCTATTTCTGACATTTTATTGTTTTTTTTGTTTGTAATTTCATTAATAGTTTGATTATAAGAAAATCTTAAATCATCCGCTTTAAGTACGCACTTTTTACTTGCTTTTTGATATGGTTTTGGCCCCAGTGTATTAATTAATAATAAATCCTGGTCACGGCACCAATGAAGTGGTTGTAGCCCCCACTGTATATTTATTATAGGAAATACTGGTCACCTGTACCAATGAAGTGTTTGTGGGATATTTGTCTTTATTACACATAAAATACTGGTAATTTTGTCACCAGCAAACTAATTACTGTTTACTTATCTGAAGGATAAATAAATCAAATTGGCCATTTGCGTGATCGTCTATTTCTACAAAGTTAGGACCCAAGTTTCGTTGTGTGTGTAGTAACCCCTTTTTAATTACCCTAGGTTCTTTTATATAAAGTTTAATATTACTTGTTTCTGTCTGATACCATATATCTTAGAAAATTTAATCACTCTGTCAATTTAAATACCTGGTAAACTTGAACACACTGTTTATTAATTGAGAGATCTAGTTAATTATATGTTATTTATGTAATATTTTCTTACTCAAGATTGCACGGTACATTTATAGTTGAAGTTTGTTTTTTTTTGCTTTGAGACAAAACCATTTATTTAGTTTATTACTTATATGACGAAAAAGGTAAATGTGAAAGAAAAGAGAATAATTGATGGGAAAAAATAATAAAAAAAATAGTAAAGAAAACCATTTTATTTTATATAAATTGATGTAGCAAATAGATGTACATGAAATCAAAAATAATCCAAATATTTGAGACAATTGTCTAAATATTATAATAGGAAAATTTGCGCTGCTATAGTAATGACCATATATATGCTGCGTGGTTTGATGCAATAACAAGAATTTTGTTATACAAAAATATGCTGTGTTATTTTAATAGTAATTAGGGTCTAGGCAATGGCCTGGTATTAATAATTCATAATTAGAGCTGTTAGCAATTGCTAGGTAATAATGGTTTATAATTAAAGAAAGTTGTTAGCAATCGCTAGATAATAATGATTTAATGATTGTTGTTAGTAATGGCCAAATAATGAATCGAATGCAAAACAAAGGACAATAATCATGTCATGTTTATACATTATCAAAATTAAGTTGAGAAATGAGCATTAAATACTCATGTAAAAGATCATAGAATGTTGAGGAAAAATCCTTTGATTATAATTAGAACAAGCAGTCTACCAAATTTTGTATGACTGTCCAACAACGTAAAACAAGGTGGGTAGATGTAAATCAAACAGACGAGACGTCCCGGTTCAGTACTCGACGAAAAGTAAACCCTTCTTAATACGAACAAGTTTACGGGCTAATTAACCCAGTACTGACCGATGACATGTACAGTTTGTGAGTGTAAGGTAATTAAGTAGATGGATCGTTATCAAACAATCATAGAAAACTAAATAGATCGCTGGTGAGAAATCTCAGATAATCATTTGAAGGGTAAAATTACTACGACATTTTACATGTCCAAAATTAGGCCTTAATAAGTACATCAAATGAAAAATAATGGAAATGAAAGTTTCTTGTCATTGCATAAACGCACAAAATATATAGTTCTTGAATATAAACTTGTTATTTTGCAAACGCAAGTTTCCCTAGTAAAATATTCAGAAAGTGAAATTTTATGAATTAAAATCGTGAATGAAATCATAACTGAATAACTGGTAATGTAATATTCTTTATAGTTAAAAATCAAGGCTAGTATTTCATAAAAAACTAATATTCTTTTAGTAACACAAATGCGTCAGTTTTCCCATTACACCCCGGAGAAACCAGAATATAAATGCAATTGCCAACAAAATACAGTCTCGAAATAAGCAAGCGATCTCACCTTTAGAAATTTATGCCTGCATAATTTCCGTGCGCCCTGTATAGCGTTATATCGCCCGTGAATGCTCTCCCCCAGATTCTTCATGGTTAACGTATTTGCCGAGCATAACAGAGAGGTTAAAATGGCACTTCATAAAGAGTATGCCAAAGACTGGTTGTCTACGACTGAGATGAAATAAGTGAAAAGATTAAGTAGATCAAAATATTGTTGAACTCGCAATTAAACAAATAACCACACAATAATACCGTAAGTACAGCGAACTCAATGTCCAGCCATGTAACTTAGGTATGTTTAAATTCAATCCCAAAGTACAGCGAACTTAATGTCCGGCGATGTAACTAAGGTGTGGTACAATTGTAATCTCCAGGAAGCCACAGCGAACACAATGTCCTGCGATGTAACTCGGGTCTGATTACCCCATTACAACTCCTCTAGGTGAACAGTCTGATCTTCCTTTTATATGGTAAAAATGACGTCACAATTTACATGAAAGCTTCTAATTTTGTGGTGACACGCTTGGAAATGTTTACATTATAAATTTCAATACTGGATTCGTAGTTTTCTCACCCTATTTGATGCGACTGAAGTACTTATTGCTCATATTGTAAATAAATATAGTGGCTTGACTTATTTTAGTTGAATTCTTTTCGTAAAAGTGTTGCTTTAAAAGAATGTAATTTTAAAATGCATTATAGTAACTTTACTTTGTTCAATTTTAAATGACTAAATAAATAATAAAATGAAATGACTTAACTGTAATAATTACTTGAATTTGAAAAATGAATAAGAAAAAACTAAATTTGCATATGGGGTATATACAGGGCATTTCATTTTCTAATCATGATCTGTTCAAGGCCTTTTGATTTTCTTCTACACTTACATATCTTCGAGAAACTGTGTTCAGATTTCAGTCTGCTGAAATTAAATATTTTTATAGAAATATTGAATCACTGGCTTTATGTATAATTTTTATTCATTTATTGTGTACACGTTAGTTGTGGCATTCTATTAATATTCTTTTGGTTTTGGTGTTTTCTACCACATATATATGATAGAAGAAGATATCTCTTCTAAAAACAATTTCAGAATGAACAAAAATAATCAATTCATTCAATATATTATAAAATAACCTTTACGCTTATTAGATCCCTACTCTTCTTAAGGGAAGAGGTTCGGCAAAATTCCTGTTGGGGGTAGCTCGTCTACAGGCGTCGATGTTAGGCCTCAGTAGCGGAAATAGGCCGACGTTAAATAAATGTATAAAAAAAAAACCTTTACGCTTGTGATGATTATGTCAAAGGAACAGTCAGAGGATATTTTTTTGCCAATAGAACAAAAATAAAAATGGCAAAAATTTTCTAGAAATGTTTTTTATATTTACTTGGTTGCTTACTGCGAACTCTCCTGATATAAAATAGTTCCTCTAATTTTTGTGGTACCATGCGATATCATGTAGAGTAAGTGCCAGCAAACGGTTAGAATTAGACTGAAACACAACCGTTTCGTATCTCTGACCAATATGTTACTGCCGTGCTTTGATCTGACTGATAATTTCCTTGAAATAAACGATTATTAGATACTCAAAACGAGAATTATCTTCATGTGACACTCTAACCTGTTTATATTTTGCTGGTCACGTACTGCGAAGATGAAGATCAGTTAATGTGTTTGGGATATAGCCATCGGCGGAATTAAGAAATTTCATGCAACTTTTTTTAATGGTAAAACCACATGAATTTGGGTTTACCACTTCGATTGAACGTGACATTATTTTTACGTGAATCTAAAGTTATACTATTTGGAAAGTTATCTTGCAGCAAAATGAGATCGAAATCACAAATGAAATACTATATAAATAATTCAGTATAGCCCAATAAAATGGGACGAAATTTGTCTATTTGGATGAAATAGTTCAGAACGGGCTGAAATTTTGGGAACAGGCTTATTTTGTGATACTTTTTAACATATCAAAAGTCCCCACCCGTAGACGCCGGCGGAGGGGGAGGGGCAAGAAAATAGTTAAAAAATCGGTTTTTCGTAAAAAGTATCAATTTTACTGGAAAATATGTACACATGAAAATTATAGGTAATAGAAATCCGCACAATTTCGTTTTTTTAACTTTGTACCATCCTATTGGAGCCGAGATAGGTTTTGTGAAATTTTTACAGTTTTGCAACGCAACGGAAACGCGCGCGTTCTTCGCTAAGATCTCAAAAATGGTCGTTCGGATACCGAAATGTTTTAAATGAAAGTTGTAGAAAATTCGATTACAAACAATTTCATTTTATTTTTCATTTGTATTCGATCAATGTTGGCAGAGATTTGAATTTTTAAACATCTTTATAGCGCACTATCAGAACACTTGTTTCATGATAAAAATCGATAAAAACTCGAAAACGATAGATCGTACGTATATAGTTAAAGTTAATGTTAATCAAATTTTGCATATGTTGGTGTATGTACAAAAATAGCGAGTGAATGGAGATAAAAGGAAAAAACATGAAAAATTGAGTCATACGATGAATGGTTCACGAGTTACAACTGTTTAAAGCTATGAGCAAATATTTCTTTTTTATCATAAATTAAGATTTTCCTGCAAGAACTGTGGATAACATTTTTTTTTAAATTGTTTTAGACTTATTTTTATTAGTTTATATATGAAAGTACTGAAATAGCATAAGTCGTTCGTAAGGTTTTTGAAAACTGTTTTTGTTCAGAAAAATTGAACCAATATCATTTTTTAATTCCTTTTTTTTTTGTTTATATCATCGTTTCTTTTGACAAAATTTCCTACAAAAAACACTTTTTCGTGTAATGATTATCAATAAGTATAGTGACAAGGAACTGACGATTGGAAATGCGGTTGATTTTTAATTTTTAGCAAACTGGCAATTTTCGTCACGTTTGAAGTACAAAAAATTGCATCTAATAATATTTTTTCACTTTTTGAAGTATCAGAAATTATTCTGTGAGCATTTCTGAGTCGTTTCATACTGGGCCCATATTAAAAAAAAAAATGTAATGCACAGTTCTTGCAGGAAAATCTTAACAGCTGTACGCACAATAACTGGAAATCTAGTCTTGTGTCTGTATCTTTTCTTTTTTCATTTGTATTTATAGAAATTATTCTCTTGCCTCTCATCTATTATTTCATAATAAAACATATTTTTAAATAAATAAAAATAAATGTAACATAAACAACCACAGAACGCAAAAAACTTAAGTGGGATTTTTATTATCATAAACTTTATTTTAAGAAAAGAAATGTTAAAACCTAAAATGTAAACAAATAGATGAGATTTAAATGTTACTACTATATTATTATTAGCACAAAGTAATGAGGCATTACTAATTGTTATCATTTTGTCATTCTTATATTATTTAATAATGTTTCAATAGATATCAATATCTACAATAGTTTATCTCTGGTTTCTATGTAGTACACTGTAAATTACCAATTTTCATTACTGGAATAAGATATTATTTTTAGTAGTAATATGCAAATCGTTTCTTGTTAATAATACGAATGGTTTTTTAAAAAAAGAAAAAGTCTGCTTGGAAAACTCTAGTATTATATTTTACATATTTTTTAAGTGTGCCGCTTGAAACTAGGGAGGTCATGTAGCCCACGTAATATTTACGATATAAAAGCATTTTTATTAATTCTGTGATTGAGGTCAATAAAGTTTTATTGCCTAGTAATGACCCAATGCCTCGACGCTTTATGTAACCAAGCATAATGCTATAAATCGTATATTTACCCATACCTTCAGATTTACGGCTCAAATAAATTTCTTTAAAACAGTTATCCGTCTTAGTTCTGCGGGGATTTAAACAGACAAACAGAAAACAAAATGTTCTATATAGAAAACGAGTAGCAGGCGGGCAGCCAGTTTTATGGAATGATCGGTGAGAGCAAAAACTGGTAGGATAATGCAATACAGCAGCAAGAGCTGCACGAAGACTAAAATGGCAGCCAATAACCTTTTAGTTAAAGATAGAAACAAGACCAGCGGGACAATGAGAATGTAAGAGTGGTCAGAGATGGCTCTAATTTACTAAACCAGTTCTGTGACCATGTCAAGTGATGCTTGGCTGACTTCACTAACGCATCGGCGGTGCCGTTTTTTACTTTTTACAAGATCATGCGGCGATGCCACACTTACAAGAATTCCGTATTTCTTGTTGTTATTGGTAATGCCAATATTTTATTGGGTGGGTTATTATGAATATTAAGTTTTATCATTAATCTGTTAAATGTTAATAATGGACCAATCAACAACCTTAATTCATTCATGTTTGTTCGTTGGTTCATTAAAGTAACATTAAATTGATTAAATTGAATCTAATTATTAAAATTTTGGCAATTGAAAACGCAATTATTGAAATTTATTATTGAATTAGAGGTAGTTTGTCATTATCAACACGAAAATAATTATTTCCACTGATTTTCTTTTTATCTTCTTCGTGCAACTCTTTATCCAGTTGCAAATGAAATTTTATTGATTGATATATCCGTGACCCGTTATTCTTGTTAATTAATTTTCATTTATTCCAACCCTTGCCGAATGACTTAAGTAGTTGCTCGCTGTTAATAGTTTGTAAATTTAAATTTCTCGCTATCGAGATCTGCTTTTTGCGAAGACATCTTTGTCCCCCTTCGAGTGTTCGTTGCGACCGACTGGGATGTTCTTGTACCGTATGCCAGTGTTTTATCATTCTGTATTTGGCCTAAGAAACTTTTGGTGTTTAAAAAACCAGTCAAACAGTTGGCTGCTTCGTCTCCTCTACATGTCAGCTCTAAAGACATGACATCAAAAATTTTCTTTTGAATACCACATTCCATATTGTTTTTACCACACTCTCTTTATGAAACAATCACATCTTTCTTATGCATATTATCCGCCCGATCTGTTTTAATACATGATTTATTCTAACACAAAACTCTTAGGATTGTTTCCATACCGATGTTTTCGGTTTTTTTGTGTTTGCCGGCGTAAGTTTTTCATATCTACTTCTGCTGTAGAAGCCTTTCCAAATCGCGACATTTTGGCTAGAGTAAAAAATTTTAAGATGCTTTTTTAAAGCATTTGTTAACTACATTGTTGATTCTCCGCAGTAACTTAAAAACCTGGAATATTGTGATTTGTTTCAAGAACAAAGCTAAGGTTTGTTCCTGGATTTCCTCCATATATTTCAAATCCTGTTCCTGTTTCAGTCGTAGACCAGGTTGTGTACCCGGTCTGTCATTTAGGTATCAATTCTAGTAGTTTTTTCATCCTTGTTCACGATCTATTATCGAAAAGTTTGTGCAATGAGTATATTGGTACTATGCGATCTAACGTCATCTCGACGATAGTTACCACATTTTTTTCTCTCTCATAACCTAAGCAAAAGCAGTGTTGCGTCAGTTCCCAAATATTTTGCAGCTTAAGGAGTCCCATCCTCGCTTCCCCGTATACCATTTTATAAAGTGGGGAAAGATTTAGTACGACTCCCATTGGTACAATGGGAATTGGCCACATTGCCTCATTGTGCCCAAGCGTGCCACCATTTGTATCTGGTCTAACTTGTTCGAAGCCTTTGCGTGCAGCTCCTTAGGTCAAGACCAAGACTGCATATGTAATCAGGGGTCTTATACGCATAGCAAAACCCCATTGATCTATATCAGGTTTAAGTCTTCAGATTTCCACATGTGCTGATCTCAGGTAAGTTCAAAATCACGATCCCAAGATACTTGACCTCCCCCGACATTGTTAATTTTTGACTTGAGGATCTTAGAGGTCCCTCTAAGTTTCTTCTCCTGGTTAATGGGATAGCGGTGATGTTCGGGGGGTTTGAGTCCCTCTTGCTCCACTCTCCGAGTATTAGATCAAGATTGGTGAAGGTTCATTCCCTGTTGCAGAGAATCGAAAATTGTAATTTATTGGCTAAGTTGACATATTTTACTTTTTATTATGTTTGTTTTTTGGTTTGTCGTTTCTTTTTATACATTTTGCTCATTCCCGCAGTCAGCATGGTCTGCTTAGCCTGCAAATTTATTTTTTTCAGAGAAGTGTCTGAATAATGTTTGTTTATTTTAAATTGTTCTGCATTTCAATAAATAATCACAGCTTACAATATTTTTAATGTAATTTTTGCCAGAATTTTTGTTTTGTGTCCAATGTGTGATTAAATATATTTTTGAATTTTTTTTCTTGACTTCATTGTTCTTTTTTTCTCAGGTCAGTAGAACCCCCCCCGGACATTTTCTTCTGAATCCGCCTCTGCTCCATGGTAATCCATTGCGTTTTAGATGTCAAAAAAATATACTTTTATAGGAAAAGTGACTTAAATATACAGAATGTCATTTAAAATAAAAAAACATGGCCATCAACTGTTGTACCCAATTTCAATACCAATTCCAAATTGTTATTTTCAAAACTGTGGACCGGTAGGTTCTTCACTACCGGTGCAGCATAGTTATTTCATTTTCTCGTGATTGCAATCCTGTTGATCATATTATAATTTATAGTTCGTTTTCTTTTGAGTTGTAGCGACAAAAATCGAAATGTACAAAAAACTAATGTGTTTGAAACAATCATTTTTGATGTCGTCACAATATACGGTACTTGGAAATAAATGTCAAAGGGTAAACCAGAGGAATCCATCAAATCAGCCACATTCAATTAGTTTAACAGCTGCGGTTTTATTATTTGATTTTTATCAAAAAATCTCTAATAAACAAGTTTGTTAATTCAAATGACATTCAATTCTCTTAAAACGGTTTTCTTCCAATTGATGATGAGTTCTAGAAAATATGTGACTGAGGGGACCCCTAGGTGGGTATTTATTATACATGTAACTAAGAGCTAGGTAACAAGCGGAGGGAACGCGACGTTGCCGGTGTAACCGTTCAAATATATGGTACTTTTATAGTGTACAAGTCTTCGTACTAATAGCAAAGTGAACCTCTCTCGAGCTTATATTATAACATTTCCCTTTATCTAGCACAAACTGAACATGCAGAATTAGGAAAGTATAGGAAGTACTAGTAAGGAAGAAAGACTGGATTTATGTCCTCTCATCGGCTCCTAGGCAAGAGATTTGTAGATTATGAACCAGCTTCAAGATTTTCTATTCTTCCAATAAATGTAGCATCAGAATATTTCAAATAACCAAACTCATAACATGTTGAAAAAATTCATATAAGTTATTGTGCTATTGGATATATATTTATGTTTTTTGTTAAATTGATAACAATGATATGATGTCTGATTTTAATGACTGATAACTTTTCACCTCATTAATCCTGAGGAAGACAATAAAGATTGTCAAAATTTCGACTCTAAAGAAGAAATAAGGTTTGCTCTTTTTTATGTCCAATTACCAACGAAGTCCTGCTGAACATTCATTTTGTGGATACGAAACTTGTGTACTTACTATATTATAACTATTAATGTTCTGTGTTATTTTGACCATAGAACTGTTTTCTCTTTCAGCATTGTTGCTAGATTATACTGCTCTTATAATTTCCAATAACTCAATTAGATTTGTAAAATTTGCTGAACTTTTAGGTATTTGCAATTAATTTTCTTCTAATGATGTTTACTTGGTTGGCGAAACGCTCATCAGTAATTTTGTTTTTCTACAATATTATTTTGATAGTGTTGTACAATACTATAACGCTTGCGTTATATACTCTACTACATATTTTTTTTTTCATAAAATGTTTACATATACTGAGAATCTCTTTCAATTGTTATGGTGCATAATCCTGTTTATGTAGACAACCCTAGCTGGGGCCGAGTTTTGGTGGTGGGGATGTTTTCATATAAGGGCTTTTTTTCACAATCAATATCTTTGGTGTCTAAAAACCACTTTTACAAAGCACCAAAACATTTGAGCACTACATTCTAATACACTACTCGATGGCTGTTTCGTTGACCATGTCAACATCATCGGGAGATAGATGTATAGATAATACTTTTATTTAGCCATTGGCTATACAATCAAAAATACATAGTATAATTTCTGTTTTACATTAGAAACCATATGTACATAAAAGAAAAATAAAAACATATTTAAAATAAAAAATAAAAGAAATGTATATAGAATTCACATCATGGTGTCTTTTAATGGTCTCTTGAAAGTATTTAGCTCAATTCTACGTAAGTTGGTATCCAATTGGTTATACTCAACAATTCCTTTAAAAAAAATTGAGATATGCCTTGATGCACTATTGACCCATTTAATTACAAAATTTCCCTTTCCTCGGGTGTTATAGTCATTTTGTTAAAATATTTTTTATGTAATCTGGAACTAGATCCCTATTAATTTTATGTATGAAAATTAAACCGTTATACTTTAAAAAGTTCTCTATATTTATCCAACGACATTTTAGCATGTCATCTATCCTAGTGTATACACTGTGTCCCAAATTGGGGGTGCATGCATTGATATATCTGTTATTATTAGAGATAGAGAAACGGTTAAATGGGGATTTTTTTGAAGAATTTTGTGACCGTTTCGATGCCGTTTTTAAATTTGTCTTAGCTATCTTCGTTTCCGAAATATTTTCAAAAAACTGAGAAGGTGCATTTTAAAAAACTTCCCGTGTCTGTCTAATTTGATGACTGGTGATATTTTAATAAGTACATTGTTAGGACACTTTTTTCAGGTGCTTTCGTTGACGTTACCAAAAAATTTCTACCGTCATTTGTTTCTCAGTTAATGCCACTAACTTTGTTTTTTCTTATGGGCGCCATATTGGATTTTTTATATGTTCAATATATGTTCTTAATTCCCCTTTCAATGATGTGTCACAATGTCAGAAAAAAATTATTTACTGGTGTAAAATATGAAAAAATTTTGTTTTCTAAGTAGGCTATGAAGAAAATTTATTTTATAATGATACGATTTTATTAGCTTCAATTTAAAATTAAAACAAATTAATTAAAAACTTAAAGAAACTGTTCAATATGTCGTCCTTGTTCATTAATGCACTTTTGACATCGCTTTAATATTGAACTACACGCTCTCCTTAAAGTATTCTTGTTAACAGCAGCCAAAGTATTTCTTACACGTTCTTCTAACATTTGAATACTTTCTGGTGGTTCAAATGAATAAACTTCGTTTTTTATATGCCCCCAAAGAAAATAGTACAACGGAGTGAGATCAGGAGACCTGGCTGGCTATAGAACGTTGCGATTATTTGCAATTTTATTATCAAAAGTTGCTCTTAAGAATTGTGTTACTATGCCGCTATGATGTGCTGGACAACCCTTGTGATGAAACCAAATCAGGTTAATATCTTCTACAGCAAGTCTAAGAGCTGGTATTATTTTTTGTTCTCGCAACATTCGGAAATAATTTGCACCGTTCAAATTAACATGATAAATAAATGGTCCAATTATGCGATTACTTGGAAAGTATTTTTTTATAATGAATTATTATCAATGAACGATTTGGTTTGAAACCTTCTTTGGCTAATTATGTGAGGGTTCTGGATATTCTAGTAGTGTGTGTTATGTCTATTTAAAACACCACAATTAGTGAATCTAGTCTCGTCTGTCCATAATACTTTTGAACGAAAGTCTGGGTTCTGTAGATATTTTTGTGCAAACCAATCACAGTATGTTACTCTACTATCATAGTCATTTTCTTGTAAACCTTGAACGATGGTTGGTTTGTATGGGTGATAATGATTTTTCTTTAAAATGTTATGCACAGTTGTTTTGGGAACATTTACCTGATATGAAATTTGTCTTACAGATGCTGTAGCATTGTCTTCTACGTATTCTAATATAACGTTATTTCGCTCTTCACATTCTTTCATTTTCCATTAAACCGTCCATAATTTAATAAATTAATAACAAGAGTTCTAAAATAACTTTGACGTTCTGGAAAGTTATACTCATAAATTCTTGATGCCTCATCAGTATTTCTAGTTGATTTAAAATAAATCTCTAGCATATCTAACTTTTCTTCGTTTGTATATCTCAAAGCCATAATAAGTTCAAAAAAAGAACTTAATAAAAGAAACGCACAAAATTAGTTATTACAAAATAATGGTAGATCACAGTGAAGCACTAGTAACAAGAAAAGCAGCAATTATGACGACAAGAAGTGTCAATTAAACATTATTTTGTCTATTGTCATTCTATAAATTAATACCATTATTTTCTTTTATTTGGACGGTGCAAATTAATTCAGCAACTCATTTGAATGTGTTTTAATTTTAAGTTGAAGCTAATAAAATCGGATTATTTTAAAATAAATTTTCTTCATAGCCTACTTAGAAAACTTAATTTTTTCATACTTTACACCAGTAAATAATTTTTTTCCTGACATTATGATACATCATTGAAAGGGGAGTTAAGAACACTATTGATCATACAAAAAATCCAATGTGGCGTCAATAAGAAAAAAACAAAGTTAGTGGCGTTAACTGAGAAACAAATGAAAATATTTTGGAAACGAAGATGGCTAGGCCAAATTTAAAAATGACATCGAAACGGTCACAAAATTCTTCAAAAAGTCCCCATTTAACCGTTTCTCTATCTCTAATAGTAACAGAGATACCGATGCATGCACCCCCAATTTGGGACACAGTGAATACTGCATTTTAACATAACTCGCATCGGTCTGTTTTGTAACCTTTGTAATCATTTTAGATTGGTTTGAATAGCCGCCATATACAGGATTGTGCTACAATAGTTAAAATGCAGTATAAATAGTTTTTTTGCATTTATTGATGGGTACCAACCGACACGTTTAAGAACGCCGAATTTTTAAAAAAAAATTTACATGTAAAATCCACGACTTAAAATTTAAATTGCAATCAACAATAACTCCTAGATATTTGATCTCCGAGACCAATGATAGATTTACTTCTTGAAGATTAAATGATACATTTGTATCTTTAAACCATTTGAAATTCTACTGATTACTTATGAGCATCCTTTTTGTTTCTGTGATATTCAGTTTTAATTTATTTGTTTTCAAGTATTTAGAAACAAGTTCTAAATCGTGATTTATTTTCCGTACCAACTCTCTAGGATCATGTTCATCAACATAGACTATAGTGTCGTCGGCAAAATATTACAAATAATAGAGGGCCAAGTATGCTTCCTGAGGCACTCCCATGTATATAGGCAGCTCACGTGATAACACATTTTCACGTTTCACTCTTTGCCTCCTGTTTTTTAAATAACATCCAAATCACTTCCGTACTACACCATCAATTCTATACTCGCTTAGCTTATCTAATAAGATCTCTCTATCAATTGTCTCAAATGCTCTTTTCAAATATAAAAATATTACCCCTGACATTCTTCCTTTGTTCTTAGCTTCCTTCCACTCATTATCAACATATTGTGATGCACTTTCACAACTAATACCTTCTCTAAAGCCAGACTGATATTCACTAAATATTTTCTTCTCTATTATAAAATCAAAAAATTGCGGATATCCTCTCTAATATTTTTTCATAATATATTTATAGGTCTACAGTTCTCAGCTTTAATGGTTTTCGGTATTTTTCTTACAGGAATTATTGTCGACAATTTTAAAGAATTTGGCAGAATACCACGCTCTGAAGAGCCATTATTGATATGAACCAATTGATCAGATATAATGTCAAAATTATCCTTATAGAAAACCATATCAATTTCATCCGAACTACTCTTGTTTGCTAAATCAAATACGATTGTTTTTAATTCAGTTTTGTCGACAACTTAAAATTTGCATTTTTGCTCCTTCTAACTCAACAAGTTCAGACTGATAGTTGCTATGAAGTATACTATGTACTATATCATCAATACTAGTTTAATATAATTTATTAAAATTTTCAGGCAATAGTTTTTTGTTTTTACGCGTTTCATTTTCGAATTGAATTTCTTTAAAAGATTCGTCGTTTACTCGATACTAAAGATTTCAGAGACTGCTGCATTTTCTTTGGGTCGCTCTTGCATTTATCAGTTTTTCCTCAAATACTTACAGTTTCCTTGTTGATTACCGTGACAACATTGTTTCTACTAGTTTTATAATTTAACAAATCATTTTGATTGTTACTTATTTTAAAATTTCTGTATTTCCTATCTCTATCCTTAATAGCCTCTAATACCTCAGCATTGAACCACCCCTTATACGTATTTCGAATTATAACCTCTTTTTTTGTACAAATGTCATCTAATACTTTCAAAAGAGTACCATACAGAAAATCATATATTTTTATCTATATTAGGTTCCCTATGTAATCAATTATAATCAATTATTTAATTAAATCTTTAATAAATTATCATTATATTATTTACCTATAAAAACACATTTCTTTGATTCACTATAGTCTAAAATATCAATTACTTCTACATCCAGTGAGTGAGTGAGTTAAAACGTCGAGATTTTAAATTTGAGCGAAAAAAAAATTGTCTGTCTGTCGGTCTGTCTGTAACTTTTTTGTGTGCACGTTTACTCTGGAACCGTTTATGATATTGACTTGAAATTTGGTAAACTTATGTATTATAATGAGATCTGGAACTAGACTATATTTAGTATATGTATGTATGTATATGACTATGTATAAAAGTCAAGGTCTCAGTTTTTTTTTTGGCATCAGCCACCCCCTACTATCACCCCCAATACCACCCCCACCCTATTATTAAGGGGAGTAAAAAATTAAATTGGGATTTATTGTGTATGCGAGAACCAAGGACCTCTAAAATTTATTTTGACATTAGCTACCCCCTCTACTACTCCCATTTCCACCCCCACCCTATTGTTTAAGGAAATAAAAAATTAAATTGGGATTTAGTATGTATACAAGAATCAAGGGCTGCTAAATTTTTTTTGACATTAGCCACACTCTCTACCACCCCCATTGCCAGCCCCACCCTATTATTAAAGGGAGTAAAATATTACATTGAGATTTAGTGTGTATAAGACTTGGATACAAAATCTGGATATAGAAGTAGTGATTCCTTATGCAGCGGTTTATATGTAATACAATGATCAGACATAATTGGCGTGTCTAAGACTTTAGCGACAAGGGTAGAATTATTTCTAAATACTAAATCGATTAGCGTAGCGTAGTCTGAATAAGACTTTTTAATTGTAATCATCTTCTGATTCCAATATACTGTTTTCGTCTCGAGGTGTGGCCGTCCTGAACAGACATACATTTGAGCAAAATCGTTCCAGTAGTTTGGACTCAAGACTCTATGTGCAACCACAGACAGCAGCTAGGTATTTTTTAAAAGCAATTTTTTTTTGACATCAGGCGACCTGAAAAAGTGTAAATTCACCAAAAACTCGATCGACTTTTTACATGATCACAACAAATACTTTCGTATATACTACGTATCTGGGAAAGTAAAAACCATAAATGTTAACATAACTAAAGGTAGTAAAATGTGTAGTTGTAACGTAGTTGCTTGTTATGTAAATATGTAAATATAAAGCATAGCATTTTTTATGTAAAAAAATGGACTTTTAAATGTTCATTTCTAAGCGATGTGATTTCTTCACGGTCAAGTTCCGTACGAATTGCTTTAGAAGAATAATTTGATGGAATAGATTTATCTCGAGGTTAAAGCAATCTCGAGCGCAATCCAAGGAAACAAAATCATTATTAAAGTTAATTGATATACAACAAAAAAGCAACAAATTTGTTTACTCATGTAAATTGAGTAAGTAATACATAAATTCATCCGGTTAAAAAAAAGAATTACGATTGGATATTATTCCCTGTAAAAACTGATTATTTTTTAAAATATTAAGAACGGTCTTAATATAACTTTACATTAATGTACTAACGTATCAATTTGAAATTAGCTACAAGTTTATGCACGGACTTCTTTATAAATTAATAATATTTGTAGTTGATTTTCAATAAAAACTTTGAGAAGCTACACTTGCCGTCATTGTTTTGTACTTGCGTTTTATATATACAGCGCACAATCCTTATACTTGCTAGTCCCCTTTAATTTAATGGAATCGGTGTATTATAACAGGACAAGTTTTGTTGATCCTGTGAGTGTAACTTACCTAATTCAATCTTTAATAATAATGTGTAGCGAGTGATGGACGTACGAAAACATCATATGTCTTGTGCACAGAAGTTAACATGAGGCTTTAATATGCAATTGATAAAAGAACAAGTTTCGAATATCGAGTTGCAAAAAGCAAATATTGCATTAAGAGGCAATATTTTTACCATAATCACAGTACTCTCATTATAGATGTTATCTACTAAAGACTTTCTTCAGGCGTCAATGGCCATCTACTTCATTTCTTCATTCAATCATGTCAGTTTCAACTAAAAATTTTGTTCGTGGTGTTGTTTGTTGTTAACCTTTTGGTTCTTAACGACTTCCTTTTTTATACAATCCCTACACTAGCTATGCTAAAGGACATTAACAGTTAAATTTGCGCTCTAAACGTTTGAGGCAAACAAACAAGACTCCCAAAATATGAAGATTGAATGTCAATGTTCCAGGTAAACACTATAAAGAGAGAAGATATTGCTTTGATTGCTTTTTCAATAATAAAAAATTTAGTTTTATGTGTAGTTTTGGAAAACGACAAAATAGCATTTGTCTTATGCAAAATATGTACCTCCTTCCATAAAAAATATTAACTGCATTTGATATTTTCTGCAAAAATATCGAAACAACATCACACATCTTCCAGCGGCTTGTATATCAGTGTATGCGCGGAAGCTATACAACCTTAGGCGAGGGTTGTATAGGAGATATACCATCCTTCGGAGGGGATGTAAAGCCGTCGGTCCCTTGTCTATTAAATGTTAGGCAAATAAAAGATCCCTACTCTTCTTAAGGGAAGAGGTTCGGCAAAATTCCTGGTTGGGGGTAGCTCGTCTACAGGCGTCGGTGTTAGGCCTCAGTAGCGGAAATAGGCCGACGTTAAATAAATGTATGAAAAAAAAAAAAACTTTTCGTAATGATTTTTTTCAGCTTTAAGATGGTATAGCTCATTTTTTTGTGTGAGAATTTTTTTGTGGGAGTTCAAATTATTTTCTTTTTTAAATAAGTATATAAAATTTAAACTTTTGCTGCTACTGTTTTTAATTGAAAGGCAATTTTATAAGTTCTAATTTATACTAGTCACGTTTACTTGAGAATTATAAAAAACTGGGCGAAATATCAAAATACCTTACAGATAATTCATCTAATCAGTCTAATTAAAACCACAAAAACAAATTATTATAAATCACAAATTGAAAATAACAAAAATTCATCAAAAAAACTGTGGGAATCTGTGGATAATATTTGTAATAAAAATAAGCCCAAAACTATTATAAGTAAAATAAAACTAGATGATGGCAACATAACAACAAACAAAACAAATATTGCAATAGTTTTAACAAACATTATAGCGACTTAGGAGCAATATACGCACATAAAATCAAAAAACCAGACGATTTCACCGAGGAACTGGATATTTTGGAAACTACAATGTATTTGTGGCCTGCCGAAGAACTTGAGGTCAAAAAAGCTATTAAAGAGTTAAAACCAAAAAAATCACCTGGGTACGATAAAATACGTAGTGAAACACTAAAAGAAATATCAGATGAAATAGCTGCACCGTTAACTTTTATAATAAGTACTTGTTTTAATACTGGACGTTTCCCAAAATGTCTAAAAGTCGGTATTATTAAACCCCTATATAAGAATGGAAGTAATGAGCAAATTATTAATTATAGACTAATTTCGCTTATATCGAATATAGCCAAAATAATAGAGCGCATATTAAAACACAGAATTATGAACTTCTTAAATAAATATAACATAATTTCAGACAATCAATATGGCTTTAGGGAAGGAAAATCTACGGAAGATGCAATATGTCAATTAACATCACGTATTTACAACGCATTAGATGAAAATAGAAAATGCATCTGTATTTTTATAGACCTCGCCAAAGCGTTTGACACTGTGTGTCATAAAACATAATTAAATAAATTGAAAAGTTATGGACTTAGGGGAAAGATATATGATATTATAAAAAATTATTTGGAAAATAGAACTCAATACGTGCAAATTGATTGCAGCATCAGTACTCCAAGAACTGTCAACTATGGGGTCCCTCAGGGTACGGTACTGGGTCCTCTACTTTTTACTTTATATATAAATAGCTTATTGGCTTCAAATATCTCAGGTACCATAATTAGCTTTCCAGACGACACCGCAATTATATTTGAGGCAGATACCTGGCTACACCTAAAAATCACAGTAGAAACAGAATTTAAGCTAATAAAAAAATGGTTTCAATATAACAGTCTTACACTAAATTGTGAAAAAACCAAATTTCTACCATTTACATCTTACTCAAATAATTTACCTAATCTTGGCCAGCTACAGATTGATGAAGAAACTATTATCCCTGAAGCCGAATCGGTAAAATATTTGAGTATAATAATTGACCGACATCTGAGATGGGACCTGTAAATAAAAAATGTTACAAAAAAAATTAGAGGATTACTTTACAGGTTTAAATACCTTCTTGAGCGTTGAACACCTAAAAACATTATATTATGCACTGATACAGTCACAATTAACATACGGTATCCTGGGATGGGAATGAGTAAGCGATTATTACTTAAAAAATTACAGAAGTGGGTACTGAAAATACTCTACAGTAAAGACATACTTTACCCTAGCAATCAGCTATTTAAACTAAGTAAGGTACTGGACATTCGTCAATTATTTTGCATGAGTATACTAACAAACATATTTAAAGGAAAAATTAAAACAGAACCGAAATCACACGTCCATCAAACCAGGCAAAGAAAAAATAAAATTCAAATACCATGATGTCGAAAAACTGTAGGTCAAAGGAACTGTTATATTATGCTTCCTGATAAATTAAAAAAAATAGAAAAATACAAAAAATTTAAAAATGAAATTAAACAATGGCTACTAGATACACCGATACATATAATAAACAATTTAATTAACCAAAAATAGATTTACAAATTCAAGCTTGAATAGACAAAGTGTTAAAATATTGGTAAACATGTATATAAGTATGTATGTATAGTATATGTAATGTGTTCGTGCAATGTGTTGTGTAAGTGTAGAGATATATGTAGAAAACAAAACTGGAGTTACCTGATTAGTTATATTTGTTAAAGTCAACTCTAATATAATATATGTGTGTATGTGTGTCTATACATGTATATATGTGTGTATTTACCGTATGTATAGTATAACAGCACTTAAATTTAAATTTAGTTTAACTCAATATAATGCTCATAGACTGGATAAAATATATTGTCAATCACGCACAAGCATTTTTGTAAATGCTTCAGTGATTTTCCTTCTAGTTTATTTGCAAATACTATTTCTATTTGTGTCATGTAAATTTTCTTTTAGAAATGGCTGTAAATTATATTATCATTTTTGTATTTTTATTTACATTGCAAATAAACATTATTATTATTATTATAAAGATAAAAGTATTTAAAAAAGATGAGCAACTAGTCAACTTGTTTGAAAGGAAAATTTTACGAAAAATCTTTGGTGCAATAAATTATAATGGCATATAGCAACGCGAGTACAATGATAATAAAGGTGGGAAGGTTCAGATAGGTTGATCATTTAATTAAGGGTGAAAAACAATAACACGGTCAAGAGAATCTTTGCTTCATTGGAAAGTAGGAAAAGAGGAAGGACACACCTCAGAAGGAATGATAGAGTTACTCAAGATACTCAATATAATCGTTATAAGGAACTGGAAAGCAGTAGCACAAAATAGATCAGAATGGCAGAGCTCACAAAGGACTGTAGACTTATGATGATAAGGTTAATTTCAAATACACATTTCTCAAGGTACAGGAAAAATCCTTTCGGGCTCATGTAATATACCTGAAATATCCGCAATACAACTTTATATGGCGCATTTTTCAAAGTTGTAAAGTTTTTAACCTCGCCACAATAAAATTGTGAGAGGTTACTAAAATTGGTTCAAAAACGAAAATTGAGATAACATCAAATATTTACGTTTTGAGGTCCTAGGAACCCAAAAAAGTGGTTTTTGAAAAATGTCTGTGTGTGTGTATGTGTGTTAGCACGATAGCACCGAAACTACTGAACAGATTTGAATGAAACTTTGCATGTGCGTTTCTTTAGTGCTCCAGAAGATCTGAAAAGGTTTTGGTTGAGATCGGATTACGTTTAGTGCCGTTTTGACGCAACAAGTTGTTTATTTTATAATTACTCTCAATTTGCAATGGAACCATTGAAAAGCAGTTAAAATTCTGATTTCAACGGTATATCACACTTCCACCCTTTCGATTTGGTTTCCGTGAAAAAAATTAAAAACAAAGCAAATATGAAGCATAGATTGCATTTCGCGTGACATGATCGATGCGCGTAGCAGTTACGTCGTGAAACTCATCACATCTCGTATCAATTCACGTGTGAGGCTTTTTTCACTGCTTTAGAAGTAGAGCGGATTACGTTTAGTACCGTTTTTAAATATATATACAGACAAATCGAAGAATTAAACTACAAATATTCCTCTAAAATCTAGTACAATTACTGAAATGCTAATGTTTCATTTAACAAAGACAGCCGCGAGCGATCGGATTGCAATGAGCAAATTTTGACGATTGTCATTGTCATCGTTTGTCATCCGATAACGTTAGTGTCATGTCAAGTTAATAAGATGTCGGCATATTTGTAACTTTTAGTGACTGCACCAGTGGATTGTCACAAACTTTAAAGGTAGATGTAACAATATCAATATCATATGCTTTCTGTACCTTCGTTGGTGAATTTATTATAGATTATCACTTTACCAATTTTCAGTTTGTTGCTTTACAAATCTGTAATATTTAGGATAACTAGACTTTCTTAGTCGTTCAAGTGATGTTAAAGTGGTTAATATCCTAATAGTATATTATTCAACGAGCGATAATTTAGGTAATAATTCGCATAGATGAAATTTGCAGCACGAGCCGCAGGCGAATTTTGTAAGTTCAATAAGTTGCGGGTTTTTTTAGTGCCCCAGAAGATCTGAAAAGGTTTTGGATGAGATCGGATTACGTTTAGTGCCGTTTTGATATGCAATACAATGCTCTTTTTGGCTTCAAAGATCCACCGGGTGGGGAGGTTCCAGCCGCTTCCAGTAGCTGCCGATTTTTTTTTTTTTAAGAATCACATATATTCAAATGGCTATCTCTAAAGTTGATATTGAAATAAATGAAAGCTGCAGGCGGCACTAAGAAGAATCCTATTAATTTTTGTTTACTTGATCCATTAAAAACGAGTACCTTAACATTGAATTTTTATGATTATGCATTTTTTTGGAAGCCTTTACCCATATCTCAGCATATTTATATCGAAAGGGAATGTAAAGAACTCAAATTTTAGGTAACTGTATAACTTTATAGAATATCCTTGATGTAGAACTCATTGTTTTTGAATGATTTAGAAAGTAAAAATCGATTTATTTAAAGCGATGAAAAAAAATCAAGTAAAAATGAAAAATTTCATTTATCTAATTTTGAATTTTTTTTATCAAACTTTTTTACTTTATATTTCCTATTATCGAACAAATCAACGTTCAAAAAATGTATTGAAACCACTTCGTTTCCAGAATTTTAGTAAAAATTCCCTGACATTTGCTGATTTCTTGTGATTTCCCTCACTATTTCCTGACTGCTTCCAATTTCCTGACTTTTTCAGGTTACTGAGCACTCTGTATTATAGTTAACAAAAAAATACATATACAATAAACGTTAATGTTCATATGTGAAATAAGCTATTACTAACCCAACTCAAAGTACGTCATAGATATGAAAATACGTAATGAAGAAACTAGAAATTTCTAATGTGAGAAAAAGTTACGTGTACATCTGAATTCAGACCTACGAAATAAAGGCATATCGCCCAGTTTTATATCATTATAGGTCAGTGTTATTAAATTGGTTTGGTGTAAAGTGAGTCCTTCCATCCTATCTTTCAGTAATAGTTGATAGAATTTTGAAACTTGATATTTTTTGCAAAATTCTATTATATATAAAAAGTTGCGAACAAATTTTTTATGTGTTTAATACCAACAATATTTCCCTAATACCGAATAACTTTCAACAATTTTTCGCTGATGTCATCAGATGAATATTTCCTGCTGGCGTCAACATACCATCCGAAAAATGCACACGCAATTGCATTAAATCGCATGAAGAGTTCCATTACGGAGTGCACACCGTGAAAATGGCACATTGCACTGACCTAAGTCACTTCCTGCCAAAAATCACTTGTCAGGATTAAACTGGGGTGAGCAACATCTTGGAGTTTGGGGCAGGTCAGCAGAACACACCGGGGAAAAGTAGGTCAGTTAAAAATAAACCCCTCGCTAAATCATTAAGTGTCACTTCGCAAACGAAGCGATAATGACATTACATCGGTCATTCGATACTGTTTATTATTTTCGGGCTTCATTCTCAGTGTGTAGTAACGGTACGTTTATTATTTAAAAGAATTGTAGATTGGATAATTAAAAAGGAACTTTGATAGCTACACTAAATCATAGTTTCCAATAGACATAGCACAGGAATTCAACTAGGTGTTTTTTCTTTATAAAAAAAACATTGTATAAATAATTTCTTCCGAGTTTCAAATATACATATACAAGGTGTCTTAAATAGTTTTACTTAAATAGCACAGCCTGCACCCAGTTACGTGCATGAAATCCTCTAATTATTCTGGTTCTAGTAAGATACAGATTTTAAGCTACAAGTTGTAGTTGCGTTCGGGTGCTACCAACTGCAAATACCTATTTAATTAATATTTTACTTGAAAACGATACTTTAACTTGAGGCGGCTCGCAACGCTCGCAGGTATCGACACCGCGAGGCAACCTCCCACTGTCGATACACAAAATACCACCCGCTGGGGTTCTCAGAGTATTGAAAATTTGCAACACCAGTTACTAATCATACCTTACCTTTTCAGCCACTTCGCATCTTGTAGGTACTTCCGATACCACCCGCTGGGGTTCTCAGAGTACTGAAAAGTTGCATTTGTATTTACTAATCATACCTTGTCTTTTCAGCCGCTGCCAGGAGAAACTGCATCTTGTAGGTACTCTCGATACCACCCGCTGGGATCTCAGGGTACTGAAAAGTTGCAGTATAATGGTAGTAATCACGCCTTATCTTTTCAGGACACATAATGACAACACTAGCCAAGTATTCTATAAATTGTTGCACTGTAGTTTTTTTTCTTTTTTTCCATTTTTATACTGTATATAAATAATTGTGGTCTTGCTTCATTTGCCTGGTATCCGTATGTAAACTGCACCTTGTTATCGCTTTAATAATTGCCGACATGACTCCGCTCACTTTGTGCTAACACTTTGCTGCTTGAAGCTAATAATTTAATAGTAGTTTGGTGCTTGCTGTCCCTTCCACCTGGGTCATTTGGTACTAGAACTTTGCTTGCTCCTCCCGGCTTAAGTAACTTATAGATTTTAGTAGTTGAAGTAGCTTTGTACATATAGGTTTATGGTAATATACTGACTTTATTGAAATACTCTGAGTTTTACTGTCTGTGCGTGAACGTCTAATTTCCCATACATTGACCCACTGGATTAAACTTTCTCCACTTGAGTTGCTCAGCCTCGCATACTCGGCTCGAGGGTAGTGTGTCCTATCACTAAAACTAGGACTGGCGCCCGAGTAATTCGAAAATTCGTTTCCGAAGCTCGTGTGTCAAAGAGCCTTTTCTCCACGTCAACGTGCGAGGTGGAGAAAAACGCGTCACACCTTTAAAAAACCGAGAACTACTAATTACTACCCGTTCATCCTATTCCTATTACAAATTTGGAGTCAGAAGAGAAGAATGCATACACGTTTGGAAAGTATTTACTAAAAATTATAAACAAGTAACAATAAGTGCCTGTCCTTTTACAACATTCACTTTCAAATATTTAATCTGGACGTGTTCATCTATTATTTTCGAAAACAAGAAGGTCTCATGAGCTGAAAGACTTCAACAATTGTTGTAACATTTTTTGTGATACAGAATTTAGCAGGGCTTGTAGTAGCTACAGGTTACTTGTAGAACTGTTACAAAATACTTGTATTTTTGACTATTTAAGTTTAGTTTGGTGAGTTAATCAAATTTTAAACATTTGGATTGACTGTTCATTATTCCAATACTTTAGTTATATTTCACGATAGCCAAATAAACGTACCTAAGTAACACATAGGTTGATTTAAATCTTATTTTCTTATTCCTTCGGGGAAGTTCCCTATTTAAAATTCAAAATGAATATTCATTTGCAGGGATATACGCTTGAATAATTTTGTAATGAGGGAAACACGATGCTCACGGGTTTTGTTCGTGTGTACGCTTTATATGAAAATGAAAATAATTTAATAAAAGTACACGGTGTTTTATACCGCCGTTTTATGTTTTTTAATGGTTTACAAAGAACATATTCTACAAACAAAATTGAAAATTAAAAGTAGCAAAATAGAGATCTTGTCGAAATTACGACATTTAATATATTGATGCTTAACACAGCAATAATAATACTTTTTTCAACTAAATTGAAAACTGTTCCACGTGTAGATCTTCTACTGGTACCCATTTTTCTAATCTTTCTAGTGTTATTTTTTTAAAGAGGTTTTTCCTTATTTTGCAACTAAACTCCGTATTTAGGTTTTTCGTCGGAATTGAAAAAACTCTGTTAAATAAAATTTTCTTTACAAATGTAAAAAAGGTAGTTTGCTTTAAGTCAATTTTATATATTCTCCAATTTTTAGAATGCCTTGTATAATTTGTCTTAAGTTTACCAACTGATTGATTTTTCGGGCTTACTTCGTGATATTAATTTCAATATACCTAGAGTTAACATGAGGCATAGTCTAACATTTAGATGTAAAACACCTAGAACGAATATCCTATCGAAATCACCACTGCAGGTTATATATCAAAACTTTAGTGACATTCATCACAACTCACTGAATCATCTCGATATTAAATATGTCCAAGATATCTTGTAAGTACTAAAATGTAAAACGCAAATTGTAGGCTATTGATTATGTCATAAAAAACAAGAAAATAAGGAACTAACCCAACTAGCGCAATTAGTCGCGGGAACATAGCAATAACTATTGTAGACAAGTGTTTTGGTACTAATCACAGGCACGTAGTAGGAACGTTGCTAATATTCTTTGGTAACGATAACGTTCCAGTCACGTTCCTGGAACTTATTTGGCTACATTCCAATGACGTTGTGATTCCGGAACGGCGACGTCGTGGCGTAGACGCCGCAACTTTTAGAAAACTTTACCACTCCCCACTCTTTCAAATCGATGTTGCTCCTGCTTTGTCTTGCAACTGATTTTATTATATTTATTTCATTCTTATATATGATTCTTGTTTTAGTTAATTTCCCTAACTCAGAAACTTAATACAATATCAGAAGAGTAATATTAGATATTTAGATAGCAAAACTTGTGCTATTTTCCAATGGTCTAAGGGTCACAATTAAAACGAATGCAATTTTACTGACAATTACTTTAAAACATCCGAATCTAACCACGCGCCTTTAAAAATTTGCATTTCTTAACGAAAATATTGTCTTTAAAATATGAAATATCATGCGAGAATATGACACAATAGATGCCGAAACCTATTTTTTATTGTTCTTCGGAACTTAAAATTAATTTTTATGTATTCATTTGTTATATTCGGTGCAGAAATGGCGATAAATTAAATTTTTTAGTCAATTGTGAAATTATAATAATGGCGCCGAAAGTTTTGGCCATTAAAATGGCGTATTTTAGAAAATATCACTTTAAGATCGTTTTCACCAAGAAATGCTACTTGAAAGTAATCGCTACTTGGCGATAGTGACGAAAACTGTAAATACGTAACTTAAAAGTTTTTATTACTACAAATCTGCGAATGGGACTATAGCACCACTTTAAAGTCATAGCAAAGTTGTGACTACCACAAATTACCCCTTTAAAGTTGCCGCTGCCACTTCATAATTACATTTTTCCTGATGTTGATTTGAAACGTCTCCTTGGTACGTGTCAGCCGTACGTTGAAGTCTAAACTGAACGCGCTCCTAATTTTAACTTATTATTTACCTAACTTCATATTGAAAAACCCGTCAGCTGTCGCAATTTACTTGTATGGTTGTATGTAGCATATGTATCTTTAATTCTTTAATCTGTGTATGCAGCCATACATACATTACTCCATCACTCACTCCACACTCTCCTAATTTGATATTTCCTTTTTGTACACACACACACACACACAACTATAAAATGTTGCTGCTATGAATATAGCAGCATATAATTCTAGGTTGGGCAAATACACAAGTTTCACTACTTTAAAGTAAAAGTTAAGGTTCCCAGAACGTCGCGGCAACTATTAAAGCTACTTGAAAGTGATTGCAACTTTGAAGTCACATTTCAGTGAGTTAGTCGCTGCTACTATCGTTTACCACTTTCAAGTTCTGAAAACTCGAAAGTCGTCCTACTGGTAACTACCACGTTCCTATGTACTACGAAAGCTACGTAGAAGTTGCATAACTATGAAAGTAATCATTAGTGGTAGAAACTACGATACGGGGACTGTAGATTTGTCAAATGAAGTTATTTTTACATCAAAGTCGTAAATTTAATCGTAATTACGTAATGATTACCCATACGAGGTTCCCATTTCAGTTACTGTCACTTTGGTGCTAGTTGGGAAGACGTTCAAGGGTTTTTATTGCATAAATCGTTCAATTGGTGATTTAAGATGAGAAAACCGCGAAGTGCTATTAAATTAGAGGGTGCAAATTGGAGATAGGGGTGAAAATGCAACCCTTCTAGTTTTTTAAATATAACCCGAAAACGACGCAAAATTCAGGTATAGTTAATAGGAAACTTTTTGTATAGAATCAAATTTTCCATCGACTTATTTAAAAAAATAAAAAACAATTTTTTGCGCGAAAAGTATCCAAGAAACAATTAAGAAAAAGCAATTAATTCAATTTTTTGTTTTTTTTTTAACTTTTTTCCCATAACTTTTTTTTGAGCAGAGATATGTATATAGGCATTGCTGTGTAGAAAAAAAAGTTGAAGGAATTTCTTTTAAAATGGTGGTACCAATAAGTTTTTGATGAAAATTTACTGAGATATAAGTTGCTCAAACTTAGCCATTTTTTTCGATTTTTAAATCTTATTTTTTATAACAAAATTGATTTTTGCTCAATAAAACAATATATTTTAAGTTAATTTGTTAATAATGAATAATTATTTTTACAAATATATAAAATTGCGATGGTTTTTTTAAACAATATGACAATTAATTATACTAAAATATTGATTTCTTATCTATCTGAGATATAGAGATTTGTCTTTTTTTCCAAAAACTCTTTGATACCACCATTTTAAAGAAAATTCATCAACCTTTTTTTCTACAAAGCAATGCCCATACCTATCTCTGCTCAAAAAAAAGCTATAGGCAAAAAAGTAAAAAAAAAATGATTTTTTGCTTTTTTTCACTGTATTTTTGGATACTTTTCGCAAAAAAAATTGTTTTTTATTTTTTTCATTTCCATTTCGATGGAAAATTTTATTCTCTACAAAAAGTTTCCTATTAACTATACCTGCATTTTGTTTCGTTTTCGAGTTATATTTAAAAAACTAGAAGGGTTGCATTTTCACCCCTATCTCCAATTTGCGCCATCCAATTTAATAGCACTCCGCGGTTTTCTCATCTTATACGACCAATTGAACGATTTATGCAATAAAAATCCTTGAACGTCTTAGGTCCTTTCTATACGTCACAATCAATAGCCTATTACCTTATATTTTATGCAGACTGTACAATCTTAGATTTATTTTTAGTTCTTTGGTGACAATCTCACCGCAATACATTGTCCTGTAAATGGGGTTCTCTGTTGGGCAATAAAGCTATTATTTATTTATTTAACTGTTTATGACTTTCTAACACAAGAAAAACCTTTTATAAATAATTATTTTTTCTCGATAAATCAAAATAAGGAATTTTACAAGCGTGCGGCACCCCATCCGGGAACACACTGTACAATTGAATACATGTAAAAAAAATGTTCTTGTAACCTAATTCAAACTCATCCCGGCCTAAAAGAATTGGCGACGAGGAAAACAACTGCATGATTACTTAAAAGCTATTGTGCTATATATACGACTGCAATTTCATTTTCCAATCGTTATCTCCCAGCCGTTAATTATCAGCGTACCAAGAAGTAAGCTAATTAAGGTAAATGGAAAATATATCACTAGACTACTTTTAACGAGTTCACTCGGCGTGCCACACCACAAACAATTTCATACCATTAGTTTTGAAATAATAATAAAATTTTATTACAAACAATTCACTTCCTCGCTCCGGTGCTTCTCGAATGCAAGCACGGTTAACCAAGTGAAGTTGCACTTGAGTCAAGGCCAAAATGCAATTAAACAACACAATCAATCCCTTCATTCAATAACTGCCCATTATTCATTATGTACGTTGTTATCCCACTCGTTTACAGTGAGATAATATTTTCTTTCATTGCTATGGTTTTAGTTGCAATAAATGAAACATTTTCTCATAGTTTTACATAAATTATTAGAAATCGATGCTATAAGCTTGTTATTAATTGGCATAAGTCTAGTAGAATAAAATATTAGTGAGAGTAGAAATGAATAATTTCAAAAATACGTTATTTGGACAATTATTATTAAGTATAGTGTATTCAGAGATAAAACAGTAGAGTCTAACTGCTTGCTATCAGAACATTCAGAACCAGCCACGAACTCAGCAGCTAACTGAACAGACTCTTATTGGATATCCAAAATTTCAAGAAACAATCTTTAAATCTTTACAATTACAAAATTAAGAATTGGTTATGATTCCACTTTATTTACATTTTTCCGAATATCATCACCATCATTATCGAAATTAATAATAAATAGTTTTTTCTACGACTGGTTTTTCAGAAACATTCTTCGCAAAACTGTCATAGAATATCTAGCAGTGTGAGAAGTGGTTCCATCCTGCTGAAATCATATTCTTCGGATATCCACATCCATTCAAAATTACGCAATACCTGTTGATATCGTTGTGATGTAACAGTAACCGTCAATTCATTTTCCTCAAAGAAGAACTGCCCAAAAATTCCTAATGCAGATACAGTACACACACATAGTAACCTTCTTGCTGTGAAACGATACTTCGTGCAATTGCAGAGGACTTTCCGTCGCCCGGTAGCTAAAGTTCTGTTTGTTAACATATCTGGTAAAATGAAAATGAGCTTCATCTGACATCAGCAAGCAATCAACGATATTCGGATTTTTATCAAATGGTTCGAAACTTACTGTACGATTTGAATTTTGTAGGAATGGAAATATAAGTCTTTCATATTGAATGCTAATGCTTGTCAGCTTAACAAGAAAATGTAAATGGAAAAGAAGCCAAAAACAAGTCAACAACATTTTATTTCAAATGTGCTTATTAAAACATAATATTTTTAGTCGCAAACTCCTCTAGACCGCTAGATGGCGCCTGCTGACTATTTTACATGTCGCTATCCCAAAAATACCGAAATGTACTAAATAGTCAAGTGATCCTCGTGTCGGTCGTCACATGCCTACCTTGCACTGACGAGAGACAACAGCTCGAAACTGCAGTCTGCAAGTGGTATGCGACGACTGGCACGAGAGCTCCTTTAAGTAGGGCCAGTCTTCCGACTGGTGTTTATTGCAATCGAAGCATTAGCGTTTTGATGGTAATATGCAATTATTACACTTAATGCGCCAGGCTTGTAACTTGTAATTCAGCGCTCGGCGGGGCACGTAGCCCAGAGAGTAGCTGTTGGTTGCAGTCTGGTTACGTTCCTTATAGTAAAATAGAGGAGTTTACGACTAAAAATATTATGTTTTAACCTTTTTATTTGCAGTATTAAAAATATATACTTTGTTATATAATGCAGTCAAAATGGGAGTTGAAGTGGAACTTTTTCCATAAGCAATTTTATGGTTGAATACTGTTGAGGAGGTGCTAAGGAGTACAAAAAAAAAATTTGTACTTCAATTGTTACTGTTGTTGAAGTAAAAAAATTTTTTTTAAACATGTTGAATAAATTTTATCGGCCATTTTGAATAAAATTTTGAGAAATTTTTTATCAAATCATAAAGAAAATTATAATAAACTTTATTTTAATTAAAAAAAAAAAAGAGTTTATTTTGGTCAATTTTTTTTTCAAAATGACCGATAAAATTCATTTTTCGTTAATTGGGTTTTAAACAAATGAAAAAAAATGGCCAAAATAGGTTTAAATTTTTTTTACGGCATTACTAACTTACCTACCTTTTGAAGAAAAAATGATCCGTGTTAGACTTAACGGTATACTTTAAAAATCTTTTATAATTATGACATTTATCTTTTTTTTGTTGTTGAATTTATTCTGCAATATTTAAGATGTTTTGATATTTTCGTTATTCCTTTTCTTTTGTTATAATTCTTAAATACATACGTATTGTAAATAAGCATGTAAGACCTGGCCTGGAAATTGATTAAAACTTATTAAACCTTGGCACGTGGAATGTAGATATTATTTTTTATCTAACAAAATTTTTGTATTAATAAATATTAGTATAGATTAAAATATTCCATTTTGCCAAACTTTTAATTTGACTTGAAAATTGATCGTTAATAAAGAATTTGTTGTGTGACAAAAATTTCAAATACTCAGGTTTTACTACCTATTTGTGTACTATACAAATTTAAAATC